>CM062818.1:1297152047-1299747047 GCA_031772625.1 Pinus tabuliformis
TCAGTTCTTGAGTAGGTATTGAGCAGTGGAGGCAGGCAAGCAGTGGAAGAGATTTGGAGATCAGATCTGAGCTGTATTGTGTGTAACAGAGGTGGAGATACTTGTGAGAAGTATTATGCTGTGTAATGTTACATGACTCAATCATTAATATACAGATAGTGTGGGGTTTTTAGCGAGATGCTTTCCCCGTGATACATACTGTGTTAATGTGTGAATGCTCTTGATGTTTTATTGTTATTGATGCTGCTATATTCTTGATCAACGTAGAGGAGCTTATGTATTGTGTATGTTTTCCGCATTAGTACATGATCAGGATAATCTCCATTGAATATGTGTTAAATTATTCAAAATTTCTACATGGTATCGGAGCAGCTTGATTTGTAGAAGAGATTTTTACAGGATATCAAGCGAGGGTTGATCGGAAGCAGTTGAGTTAGTTGCTGGTGGAATTCGAATTTTGCAACGGTGTTGTTGAAAATGTCTTTCAACGGATTGCAAATGTTATTCCAAAGCAAGAGCGACCTGGCGCTCAAGGATAAACTCAGTAACAATAAAGGTGAGAATGGATCTTCATCAAAGGTATCTGATGAAGAGAATTGTGCTTTGGCTGCCAAAGCAAAGAAGGGGAAGAACAAGAAAGCTTCTCATTCCGGTGCGAAAGGCAAGAAGCAGGATATGTCCAAGGTGAAGTGTTTTCACTGTCACCAGCACGGACACTATGCCACAAATTGTCCGCAGAAGAAGAAGAACAAGCAAGCTGCTGGATCTGCAGGGGGAGAGGCCTTAGCTTCTCAGTTTGAGCTTGATTTTTCATTGATCGCATGCTTGGTTTCAAGTGTGATGGGATCAGTGTGGTTCTTGGACAGTGGTGCATCTTTTCACATGACGGGAGATAGAGATTTGTTCTCTGATCTGGAGGACAAAGATCTTGGAGTGCACATCGAGATGGGCGATGATGGTAGATACAGTGCGACCGGTATCGGTACCATTTCCTTTGAGAGGGAGTCTGGTAAACCCTTTGTATTGAAGGAAGTCATGCATGTTCCAGGATTGAAGAAGAATCTCATCTCAGTGGCGATGTTAGAAGACAAGGGGTATGATGTTGTTTTCAGCGAGGGAAAGGCCTTCCTGCGCAGCAAGACAACTGGTGAGACCCGGAAGATAAGGGTTCGAGTGAGGAACCTTTATCAGTTGCATGTAGATGGATGCGCAGCAATGGCAGGCAAGGCAGAAGGATTGGTGAGCCGGGATGATGGCGAGTTGTGGCACAGGAGATTGGGTCACCTTCACCATGGAGCCTTGAAGATACTGCAGCAGATCACTACAGGGCTTCCTAAAGGCACACTTGCGCAGTCAGATCAATGCAAGGGGTGTACTTTGGGGAAGTTTGTGAAAGCCACCTTTCACGAGAAGGATAGTCGCGCAAGGACGATCCTTGAGAGAATTCACAGAGACGTGTGTGGACCTTTCTCAGTTGCTTCGACAGCAAAACACAGGTATTATGTGATTTTTGTTGATGATTTCTCTCGTAAGTGCTGGATCTTCTTCATGCAGAAGAAGAGCGAGACATATTCAAAGTTCTATGAATTCAAAGCACTGGTCGAGAAGGAGTCGGGGAAGAAGGTGAAGGCTCTTAGGAGCGATAATGGTGGTGAATACATCTCGGACGAGTTCAAGGATTTCTGCAAGGCAGAAGGGATTCGTAGAGAGCTCATAGCTCCCCATAACCCACAGCAGAACGGGGTAACTAAGCGGAAGAACAGAATGATTGTGGGTGCTGCACGGGCAATGTTGCATGATCAGGGCCTACCCCTTCACTTGTGGGCGGAAGCATGCAATACAGCAATTTATGTGCAGAACCGTTGTCCTCATAGGATACTTGGCATGAGTACACCCGAGGAGGCTTATTCTGGTAAGAAGCCTGATCTTTCTCATTTGAGGATTTTTGGTGCTAACGTTTACATGCATGTGACGAAGGATGCCAGAAAGAAGTTGGAGCCGACTGCAGAGGTTGGGATATTTGTGGGGTACACTGATACGCCCCACAACTATCGTGTGTATTTGCCAGACAGTGGTAAAACTGTTGTGCGACGGGATATAAAATTTCAGGAGGAGAAAGCCATGAAGTGTTCGCTTGAGAGGGAGCTACACTTGCATGCAGATGAGGAGCTATTAGTTCCTAAGGATGAGCTTCAGGACGTGGATCAGCCACAGGACGAGGTTCATGGAGTGGAAGAGACCATTCATGCAGCGCCAACCATCAGAGGGCGAAAACGCTTGACAGAAGCTGAACGACTGGCTCAAGATGCAGAGAAAGTTGTAGGACCACCTACAGCCCAACGCAGGCAGAGACAGTCACCTGATCGGTACACTGGATACATGGCTCTTATGAGCAAGTGTGTTGGGACTGAGCCATCCTCTCTCGAGGAAGCTGTGGAGGATCCCGCATGGGTAGACGCCATGGTGGAAGAGTATGATTCTATTGTCAGAAACAGTGCATGGGAGATTGTTCCTAGACCGGAAGGGAAATCAGTGGTAGGTTCGAGATGGATCTACAAAGTTAAGCAGGCAGCTGACGGGAGTGTGGAGAAGTACAAGGCAAGATTTGTTGCCCGAGGCTTTTCACAGATTGAGGGGATCGATTATGAGGAGATCTTTGCACCTGTCGCAAGGTATTCTTCCATACGGACGATTCTTGCTCTCTCAGCGCAGATGGGATGGCACATTCATCAGATGGATGTGAAGACTGCGTTCCTCAATGGAGTCATTGAGGAGGAGGTGTACATTGAGCAACCCGAAGGCTTTGAAGTCTTCAGTAGCGAGTCGCATGTGTGCAGGCTCAAGAGAGCGCTATATGGGTTGAAGCAAGCACCACGTGCTTGGTACACACGGATAGACAGTTATTTCACAGGACTTGGATTCTCCAAGAGCGAGGCGGATCCGAACCTATACCAGATTGTGGTGGAGGGTAAGTTGCTTATCATTGTACTGTATGTTGATGATTTGATTCTAACGGGTGATGAGCTGTTGATACTGTCATGCAAGAAGGATCTTGCTACAGAGTTTGAGATGAAGGATTTGGGCCTCCTTCACTATTTCCTAGGATTGGAAATATGGCAGCGTAGTGGTGGACTGTTTGTTTCTCAGGGCAAGTATGCTCGGGAGATACTGGAGAAGTTCAACATGCATGGCTGCAAGCCTGTTGATACTCCTCTTCCTGGAGGTTGGAGGAAGGAGGATGCCACTTCGGGAGAAGAAGTGGATGCCACTGTTTATCGACAGTTGGTGGGGTCGCTGATGTATTTGGTCAATACACGACCTGATATATGCTATGCAGTTAACCAGCTTTCACAAGCTATGGTTAAGCCTACCAAGCTCTTCTGGAAGGCGGGCAAGCATGTATTGAGCTACTTGAGAGGCACATCGGGATATGGTTTGTGGTACAAACAGGAGGATGAGGTGAAGCTATGTGGCTTCACGGATGCAGATTGGGCAGGGAGCCCAACAGACAGAAAGAGCACATCAGGAGGGGTCTTCAGTATCGCATCGACAGCAGTTTCTTGGTACAGCAGGAAGCAGAGATCCGTGGCACTCAGTTCAGCGAAGGTCGAGTATATGGCAGCAAGTTTGGCTGCATGCGAGGCTATATGGATGAGGAAGATCCTGGTTGGTTTGTTCGGTTCTCATTTGGATCTTACTGTGATTTACTGTGATAACCAGAGTTGCATTAAACTCTCGGCTAATCCTGTATTTCATGATAGATCTAAACATATTGACATCAGGTACCATCATATCAGAGATTGTGTGCAGCGGAGGATCATGTTACTTTCGTACATTCCAACGGAGGATCAGGATGCTGATATTCTGACGAAGGCTCTCACCAGGAGCAAATTCGAGTACCACCGAGGCAGGATAGGGGTTGTTGATAATCCATATCTTGTCGAGAGGGAGTGTTGAGATTGCAACAAGATGATGGAGCTTAGTGAAAAGAGTCGCGTTCACTAAGTGGGCCCGCAGGCTATTTTTGGCGCAAGTCTATTTTTAGACTATGTCTATTTTTAGACATATGGATCATGTCTATGTTTATGGATGATTGATCAAGTTGGGAAAAATAGATGGACTTCTATTTTTGGTGAAAGTGTGAGTGATCACAGTGTGAGTGATCAAGTCTATTTTTAGACTGGCTGTCAAAAATAGAAAAGTCAAATATTATTATCTCACAATAATATTTGGACTATAAACTTAATCTTATTCTCTTGGAGCACTTCAGTTTGAGCTACGGAAGTGGCACATGCAGCTGTCAGAAGGAAATTCGTTTTTCTTATGAGTCAGTTGAGTTGTTGCATGCATGACTTCAGTTAGAACTCAAGTGAGTTGAGTTTAGTGGACTGGAGGTACAGTTGATGGAGTTGTGTTCAGTTTAACTTAGTTAAACTGGTTGTAGTTAGTCTAACTGCAGATAGACTAATGATGAGTTGTTAAACTAATTATTAACTCATAATACAACTAAAGAATACATCAGTTAACTCAGTTGCATGTCAGTGCATGTTCAGTTCAACAGGGACAGGTGGTAGAGAATCAGATTGCTATCAGTTGTGACTATAGTTGTGCACCAGATCTTGCACAATCAAAGGATTGAGTATGCCAATGAGTTTGCTCACGTATTTGGCCCGCATTTTTAGCCTTTGCTCACGTCCACAAAGAGTGAGTGACTATTTTGCAGGTGAAAATCGAGTTTGGGAAGCCATTCTCATCAGTTCTTGAGCAGGTATTGAGCAGTGGAGGCAGGCAAGCAGTGGAAGAGATTTGGAGATCAGATCTGAGCTGTATTGTGTGTAACAGAGGTGGAGATACTTGTGAGAAGTATTATGCTGTGTAATGTTACATGACTCAATCATTAATATACAGATAGTGTGGGGTTTTTAGCGAGATGCTTTCCCCGTGATACATACTGTGTTAATGTGTGAATGCTCTTGATGTTTTATTGTTATTGATGCTGCTATATTCTTGATCAACGTAGAGGAGCTTATGTATTGTGTATGTTTTCCGCATTAGTACATGATCAGGATAATCTCCATTGAATATGTGTTAAATTATTCAAAATTTCTACATGGTATCGGAGCAGCTTGATTTGTAGAAGAGATTTTTACAGGATATCAAGCGAGGGTTGATCGGAAGCAGTTGAGTTAGTTGCTGGTGGAATTCGAATTTTGCAACGGTGTTGTTGAAAATGTCTTTCAACGGATTGCAAATGTTATTCCAAAGCAAGAGCGACCTGGCGCTCAAGGATAAACTCAGTAACAATAAAGGTGAGAATGGATCTTCATCAAAGGTATCTGATGAAGAGAATTGTGCTTTGGCTGCCAAAGCAAAGAAGGGGAAGAACAAGAAAGCTTCTCATTCCGGTGCGAAAGGCAAGAAGCAGGATATGTCCAAGGTGAAGTGTTTTCACTGTCACCAGCACGGACACTATGCCACAAATTGTCCGCAGAAGAAGAAGAACAAGCAAGCTGCTGGATCTGCAGGGGAGAGGCCTTAGCTTCTCAGTTTGAGCTTGATTTTTCATTGATCGCATGCTTGGTTTCAAGTGTGATGGGATCAGTGTGGTTCTTGGACAGTGGTGCGTCTTTTCACATGACGGGAGATAGAGATTTGTTCTCTGATCTGGAGGACAAAGATCTTGGAGTGCACATCGAGATGGGCGATGATGGTAGATACAGTGCGACCGGTATCGGTACCATTTCCTTTGAGAGGGAGTCTGGTAAACCCTTTGTATTGAAGGAAGTCATGCATGTTCCAGGATTGAAGAAGAATCTCATCTCAGTGGCGATGTTAGAAGACAAGGGGTATGATGTTGTTTTCAGCGAGGGAAAGGCCTTCCTGCGCAGCAAGACAACTGGTGAGACCCGAAGATAAGGGTTCGAGTGAGGAACCTTTATCAGTTGCATGTAGATGGATGCGCAGCAATGGCAGGCAAGGCAGAAGGATTGGTGAGCCGGGATGATGGCGAGTTGTGGCACAGGAGATTGGGTCACCTTCACCATGGAGCCTTGAAGATAATGCAGCAGATCACTACAGGGCTTCCTAAAGGCACACTTGCGCAGTCAGATCAATGCAAGGGGTGTACTTTGGGGAAGTTTGTGAAAGCCACCTTTCACGAGAAGGATAGTCGCGCAAGGACGATCCTTGAGAGAATTCACACAGACGTGTGTGGACCTTTCTCAGTTGCTTCGACAGCAAAACACAGGTATTATGTGATTTTTGTTGATGATTTCTCTCGTAAGTGCTGGATCTTCTTCATGCAGAAGAAGAGCGAGACATATTCAAAGTTCTATGAATTCAAAGCACTGGTCGAGAAGGAGTCGGGGAAGAAGGTGAAGGCTCTTAGGAGCGATAATGGTGGTGAATACATCTCGGACGAGTTCAAGGATTTCTGCAAGGCAGAAGGGATTCGTAGAGAGCTCATAGCTCCCCATAACCCACAGCAGAACGGGGTAACTGAGCGGAAGAACAGAATGATTGTGGGTGCTGCACGGGCAATGTTGCATGATCAGGGCCTACCCCTTCACTTGTGGGCGGAAGCATGCAATACAGCAGTTTATGTGCAGAACCGTTGTCCTCATAGGATACTTGGCATGAGTACACCCGAGGAGGCTTATTCTGGTAAGAAGCCTGATCTTTCTCATTTGAGGATTTTTGGTGCTAACGTTTACATGCATGTGACGAAGGATGCCAGAAAGAAGTTGGAGCCGACTGCAGAGGTTGGGATATTTGTGGGGTACACTGATACGCCCCACAACTATCGTGTGTATTTGCCAGACAGTGGTAAAACTGTTGTGCGACGGGATATAAAATTTCAGGAGGAGAAAGCCATGAAGTGTTCGCTTGAGAGGGAGCTACACTTGCATGCAGATGAGGAGCTATTAGTTCCTAAGGATGAGCTTCAGGACGTGGATCAGCCACAGGACGAGGTTCATGGAGTGGAAGAGACCACTCATGCAGCGCCAACCATCAGAGGGCGAAAACGCTTGACAGAAGCTGAGCGACTGGCTCAAGATGCAGAGAAAGTTGTAGGACCACCTACAGCCCAACGCAGGCAGAGACAGTCACCTGATCGGTACACTGGATACATGGCTCTTATGAGCAAGTGTGTTGGGACTGAGCCATCCTCTCTCGACGAAGCTGTGGAGGATCCCGCATGGGTAGACGCCATGGTGGAAGAGTATGATTCTATTGTCAGAAACAGTGCATGGGAGATTGTTCCTAGACCGGAAGGGAAATCAGTGGTAGGTTCGAGATGGATCTACAAAGTTAAGCAGGCAGCTGACGGGAGTGTGGAGAAGTACAAGGCAAGATTTGTTGCCCGAGGCTTTTCACAGATTGAGGGGATCGATTATGAGGAGATCTTTGCACCTGTCGCAAGGTATTCTTCCATACGGACGATTCTTGCTCTCTCAGCGCAGATGGGATGGCACATTCATCAGATGGATGTGAAGACTGCGTTCCTCAATGGAGTCATTGAGGAGGAGGTGTACATTGAGCAACCCGAAGGCTTTGAAGTCTTCAGTAGCGAGTCGCATGTGTGCAGGCTCAAGAGAGCGCTATATGGGTTGAAGCAAGCACCACGTGCTTGGTACACACGGATAGACAGCTATTTCACAGGACTTGGATTCTCCAAGAGCGAGGCGGATCCGAACCTATACCAGATTGTGGTGGAGGGTAAGTTGCTTATCATTGTACTGTATGTTGATGATTTGATTCTAACGGGTGATGAGCTGTTGATACTGTCATGCAAGAAGGATCTTGCTACAGAGTTTGAGATGAAGGATTTGGGCCTCCTTCACTATTTCCTAGGATTGGAAATATGGCAGCGCAGTGGTGGACTGTTTGTTTCTCAGGGCAAGTATGCTCGGGAGATACTGGAGAAGTTCAACATGCATGGCTGCAAGCCTGTTGATACTCCTCTTCCTGGAGGTTGGAGGAAGGAGGATGCCACTTCGGGAGAAGAAGTGGATGCCACTGTTTATCGACAGTTGGTGGGGTCGCTGATGTATTTGGTCAATACACGACCTGATATATGCTATGCAGTTAACCAGCTTTCACAAGCTATGGTTAAGCCTACCAAGCTCTTCTGGAAGGCGGGCAAGCATGTATTGAGCTACTTGAGAGGCACATCGGGATATGGTTTGTGGTACAAACAGGAGGATGAGGTGAAGCTATGTGGCTTCACGGATGCAGATTGGGCAGGGAGCCCAACAGACAGAAAGAGCACATCAGGAGGGGTCTTCAGTATCGGATCGACAACAGTTTCTTGGTACAGCAGGAAGCAGAGATCCGTGGCACTCAGTTCAGCGAAGGTCGAGTATATGGCAGCAAGTTTGGCTGCATGCGAGGCTATATGGATGAGGAAGATCCTGGTTGGTTTGTTCGGTTCTCATTTGGATCTTACTGTGATTTACTGTGATAACCAGAGTTGCATTAAACTCTCGGCTAATCCTGTATTTCATGATAGATCTAAACATATTGACATCAGGTACCATCATATCAGAGATTGTGTGCAGCGGAGGATCATGTTACTTTCGTACATTCCAACGGAGGATCAGGATGCTGATATTCTGACGAAGGCTCTCACCAGGAGCAAATTCGAGTACCACCGAGGCAGGATAGGGGTTGTTGATAATCCATATCTTGTCGAGAGGGAGTGTTGAGATTGCAACAAGATGATGGAGCTTAGTGAAAAGAGTCGCGTTCACTAAGTGGGCCCGCAGGCTATTTTTGGCGCAAGTCTATTTTTAGACTATGTCTATTTTTAGACATATGGATCATGTCTATGTTTATGGATGATTGATCAAGTTGGGAAAAATAGATGGACTTCTATTTTTGGTGAAAGTGTGAGTGATCACAGTGTGAGTGATCAAGTCTATTTTTAGACTGGCTGTCAAAAATAGAAAAGTCAAATATTATTATCTCACAATAATATTTGGACTATAAACTTAATCTTATTCTCTTGGAGCACTTCAGTTTGAGCTACGGAAGTGGCACATGCAGCTGTCAGAAGGAAATTCGTTTTTCTTATGAGTCAGTTGAGTTGTTGCATGCATGACTTCAGTTAGAACTCAAGTGAGTTGAGTTTAGTGGACTGGAGGTACAGTTGATGGAGTTGTGTTCAGTTTAACTTAGTTAAACTGGTTGTAGTTAGTCTAACTGCAGATAGACTAATGATGAGTTGTTAAACTAATTATTAACTCATAATACAACTAAAGAATACATCAGTTAACTCAGTTGCATGTCAGTGCATGTTCAGTTCAACAGGGACAGGTGGTAGAGAATCAGATTGCTATCAGTTGTGACTATAGTTGTGCACCAGATCTTGCACAATCAAAGGATTGAGTATGCCAATGAGTTTGCTCACGTATTTGGCCCGCATTTTTAGCCTTTGCTCACGTCCACAAAGAGTGAGTGACTATTTTGCAGGTGAAAATCGAGTTTGGGAAGCCATTCTCATCAGTTCTTGAGCAGGTATTGAGCAGTGGAGGCAGGCAAGCAGTGGAAGAGATTTGGAGATCAGATCTGAGCTGTATTGTGTGTAACAGAGGTGGAGATACTTGTGAGAAGTATTATGCTGTGTAATGTTACATGACTCAATCATTAATATACAGATAGTGTGGGGTTTTTAGCGAGATGCTTTCCCCGTGATACATACTGTGTTAATGTGTGAATGCTCTTGATGTTTTATTGTTATTGATGCTGCTATATTCTTGATCAACGTAGAGGAGCTTATGTATTGTGTATGTTTTCCGCATTAGTACATGATCAGGATAATCTCCATTGAATATGTGTTAAATTATTCAAAATTTCTACATTACCTTCATTAATTTATTAATAACTTCTTGATGACTAATTAATATTATTTTCTATTAAAAACTCTTCAGCACTCATTTATTATCATTAATGGTCTTTTATGATGGGTGGAGTGTGTCCACCCAAAACATTAAACAAAATTAAAAATCCTCTATTCAATTTCATCCTAAAAATTCTCCAAAACATTGTTGTGTTTGTTCTCGAAACTTGATTTTAACAAAAATCAATTATATATCACATGTCAATTGAGATGTGAGACCTCATGGATATCTTGTGGGTCACTCTTAACAATTCATCACTATATTTAATAGTTTTGATTGACCACTAGTCATTTTCACTTCATCAATGTCTCTAGTGGTTGTGGTCGACCAACGACTAGTGTTTTTGGTTTGGCACTAAAAATATGCACTTAATGGTTAAATTAGTATTAATATTAAATATTTTCAACTATTTAAGAAAATTTCAAATAAAAAATAATTTGACCATTTTTCTTTGGATAGTTTAAGGTTTAGAAATTTTGCAACTAGGGTTCTCATCAAGCTATCTCTAGTCTCATCTTCCTTCATTCATATGGTTGGAGGAAGAGGCCTCCCATTCCCCTTCTCCAAAGTAGCCTTTGGTGATGTCAATCCAATAGGTAGTGTAAATAAATATGAGAGCAAAAAATCTCTCAATAATCACTCTACAAACATCAACGACTCCCCCTTGTAATTCCATATATCCATTGACAGGTGAAACATGGCAAACTACAAGATCAAGTTGTTTTTTTCCAAAAGGCTCCAAATACCCTAAATTCGAGTTAAACTCTTCCCAAATAGATCACCATATACAATTCATGCAAGACCATGCTCTCAATGGGAAATTTTATGGCTTTTGGCCCACAAAACATGCTCTTGTCTATTGGATTCAAAACTAATGGAGGCATAAAGAAGAAATAGATCATAAATTAGGGTTCAATGCCTTCTTCACTACAATCTTTGCTAATCTACAGAATCATATGCGAATATTTGAAGGCGGAAAATATTTTTTTAATTCTACAGGAATTGAACTCCTGTTATGGACTAAATTCTTTTTCCCAGATAAATAAATATTTACAGCATCCCTAGCTTAGATCATAATATATTCTATACTAAGGAAATTTTGGGAGGAAGAAACCCTCGAGGCTATAGGAAACACCCTTGGTCACTTTATCAAATTTTCAAAAATCACCGAACGAGATATATATACCTCTCATGGATGGATATCCCTTAGCCTCACCCAGCCACCATTGATCTCTATTTTAGGGATGAGTTCTAACAATAATCATTCGACTATGAACGCATCCCTTTTCATTATCAAATATGTTCATCTCTTCAAAGAATTCCCTCTTCACACTGTGGAAATGTAACAACCTTGGGACCCACCCATCAATCCAAAAGGCTTCACTCTAATGAATTCCAATCAAAAGCATACAAAGGCTTTAATTACTTTACAAATAGATCTAGAACTCCATTCCATAACCACTTCAAAATCCGTGATACATGTCTTATGCCACAACCTTTTCAACCAAATCCTACCATGGTCGGAATTATATCACTATAAGAGGACTTAATAGTTCCTACAAGCTCCTCCATCCTTTATGTTCCTCATCAATCAATGCCAACTAATAACCTTGAGATCTTTATGCCTAAATCACTCTCTCAAGATACTTTAGATGGAGGTGAGGATATGGAACTAGATTCCTTAGATATGTAAGCAATCACAACAGACCAAAAGAACAAGGATCCTAAGGCCATTCCTAAACATAAAGTTCAAATCTTTATGGGAGAAATCCTAAAAGCTAGGACTAAACTTCACTAAGAATAAGAACACTCTATCCATTCTCTTAAAAATCTTTGGATTGATAAACCTTAAATACCAACATAAACCCTTTGAAGATGATAGGGCGTAGACATAGAAATAAGAAGCTATTCCAAAAAATAGGTTAATTCTTGGCTAATTCAAGTAGAATTACTTTGATGATGGAGGCCTTAGCCTCAACTCCCCCTTCTACTAAATGAAAATCATCTCATGGAACATACGAGGGGCAATTTAATTTGGTAAGAAAAAGATGGAACAAAAGGCTCTTAAGAAAGAGTCTCCTCTATTATCTCCAAATGTGAGAAAGGAGCTCAAAGCATGGCGATCAATTGAAATAGTGAAGAAAATTTTTGAATTATATGTTGACATATTCTTCTCATATATTATGGGTTGTTAGAAAAAAATGAATTTTAACAACCAAATTTAGAATTTTAGACTTAAATCAAGAGAGATGTTGTTTTAATAACTGAAAAATAATAAAGGGAAATTGTAATTTTTAATAGTTTATATTATTATAATTTTGTTTATATATTATCTCATATTAAATTGTAATTTTTAAAATAAAAAATAGTTACAATTTTATTTATTTAGGCTATTACTATTTAAAAAAAATAAAAGATTAAATTAAATTGTAATCCCATGATATTCAATCTTAAAATTAACTTTATTTGAAAGCATATAACATAACCTTATGTTAATGTTATTTATTTACTTTCATGTAAATTTTCTTTAGGATATATATTTTTTTAATTTTAAAATGAATTAAAAAAAGGTTAATTACTCAGATTCAAATGATAAAAAATCTCTAAATTATAATTTTTGAAATAATAAAAATAATTATATAAGTTAAACTTATATATATTTAAAAAATCATATTCCATGATTTTTAATTGTGGATATTTATTCTACTTTATTATGTAGACTATTAAATTGTAAATAGACTTTGTTGTAATTGTTGAAGGTTTCTTATTTCAACTTAAGGTAGATGAGGACATCTTGACTTTTGTTGACTTTTTTAGTTTGTTAGGTTGCATTGACCTTAAAAAAATTTAATAATTAGATTTATGTCAGGTGACTCTTCCCACCAATCCACCAATTTCATAGGGATTTGAGATTATTCCAATACTATAGCAAAATGGTTCGTTTTACAATAAGAAGTGAATTTCCTTTTTTTCCTCAAGTTAAAATTGACCCCTAACCTTTTTATACATGGTTAATCATATAAATGTGTGCATTAGTAAAACATTCTTGGTATTGCACTAGTTTTTTTGGTTATATTTATGAAGTTTTTTGCTATATCAACCACATTAATATTTTTAATGTGGTTGTACTAGTCCATGGTTTATCAATACCATGTACCTAAAAAACTATAAATTACTTCATATAACACTTGCTATAATTATTTTGGAGATAAATCTCAACCTTTAATTAGTGTATACTACTATAACTATTGAAACTATAAATCAGTTATAATTATTTTAGATATAAACCTCAACCTTTAATTAATGTATACTATTTTAAATATTGTAAAATATTTATGGAAGTTAAATCTCTACCACTCATTTTAATAATTATTAATAATTAAATTAAAATTATTTAAAATCTTATTTCAACCTAAACACATATTTATATAGAAATAAATATATATAATTTAATTATATATTTTATCTATTTTTTCAACTTATAGAGTAATAAATATATCTTTTTATCTATTTTTTTAACTTTTTATGGATATAATAAAAACCTAATACAAATAATGGAAAAAAAATCATAATTATTATAAAAACAATATCTCTATCTCTTCTCCTTCTCTTAAACTTTGTATAATCTACCTATGAAAAGTACTCTTTAGCTTTGTATAATCTCCCTATGAAAAGTACACAGATGGAATATAGTAACCAAGATTTTGTATAATCTACCTATGAAAAGTACACAGATGGAATATAGTAACCAAGATTAATCATAGGAGAATGTCACGAATCCTAAAAAGAATGAAATATTTTTTAAAATCAAAAGTGTTAGCGATGCATCCCATTAACTTGAGATTTATTATATCATAAAAAAATTTCATAAAAAATTAATAATTACAGGATGTCACAAAATTTTGAAAAATCGAACATTTTTTAAATATCAAAGGTGTTATCGAATGTGCTAGCATCCGCTTCTCAAGGTTAACGTATTCAAATCTTTGTCGATTCAAGCATCCCAATGCCCAAGCAAGTGCTGCTAATGGTTAACGTATTCAACCTTTCACGATTCATGTGGTCCATTGGCATTATGCGTACTGCCTACGGACTTTATGCACTACTCCAAATGCACTACATTCTGCTCATTGTTACGATCCAGAGCTGGATGCTTCTAGTTCTGGTCATCCCATGACCTTATATAGTACATACAATTAATCATTCTGGGCAACAATCATTTGAACCTGAGCATCCATGTTAGATAATCTCAGTATGCTTTTGATATGGAGAGAATTTCCGGCGGCAATTGCTGCAAGACTATGACAGCCCAGGCAACCATATTATTGAGCGCAGCGTTGACGATAATCAAAATTCCCAACAAAATATATATCTATCTATGTGGAATGCTATGTATATCGTTAACTCTGCACTCTATAATTTGTCTGCCAATGGCTCCATATATATATATACCTCTTGCTCTTCTGGCCTCTACTACGGGAATGTATTTTGAACACATTAGAGATTTGCTTCTGCGTCAGAAGATTTCGCAATGTTTTTAATGTTTTTCTCGTACTTTAGCCATCAAGTTTTGATGGGTATTCTAAAGGGATGGTGTTCCTTGGACGAGTGCTGGATCTACGCCATGATTGTGTTTTCTTCACATTTGTCTCATAATATATATTGCTTAATCTGATGATATGTAATGTTCTGGTCTTGGTTTTCATAAATTGTGTCAGTAAAACCGTTATTGGTTATGTATTATTTGCGTGTTAGTTTTCTGAAATTGTATCGGTGAACCGTTTCGTGGTTAGTTCGCAATGGAATTGAAAAAATCAGATTCGAAGAGCGGGTATACATGCTGTGACTGACATCATTTCCGTGAATGACGAATTAATTCTCCGGATGTGTTAACATTCAATTTTGTTTCCATTTTCTATCATATTATTCCTTCCATTTAGTGAAAGTCTTTTCATTTGCCACCCTGCGAGAGCATCTATGGATCCACACAAACGTGTGGATATAGCTACAAACAAGAACAGAGGATAGTTGGATGGTGGCCGTAAGTATGTAAGCTTGATGTCCCAGAACTTTTTTGCGCTACGTCAAGTCACAAGGATGCGATACAGAACTGTCCGAAGCATTCGCGATGTGGGCACGGGCCATTTTTAGGTATAAACATCTAGTCGGTACAAGTTTCATTCTTGGCATATTAGTCTTACAAACAGATCTGATAGTGGTATTTTGGTAACCAGAAAATTTGATCTTAAACCTAATCTAATCCGTATCACTCTAACTAATTACAAATCCACCATAATTTTTACAAAATCCACAACCACTGCTTTAATTACAAATCCACCATAATTTTTACAAAATCCACAACCACTGCTTTAAATAAATTGACAGTAACAATACTTATTGCACACTTGTAAATCAAGTAAGTAAATTGTCTGCAGGTTGCAGATTTTTGTCTGCAGGCTGAAGGAAAGATTAAATGAAGTTCTGAGCAAAGTGCAAATTCTCCATTCCCTAACACACATGAAGAAATGAAATTAAGAGCAAATGTGAATTTAATACAGGGTTGGTAAATATGTATGGTCAAACATTCTCAAATATGTACTTTGCAACATAGAAAAATATGTGTCTTAATGTTTTGTTAGGTCAGGTATTAATGTATCAAAAAATGTATGTTTTGAAAAACATGTACTTAAAAAATATTTTGCATCGAGGTCATTAAATAGTGAGCAAATTTTGATGGGCGCTTGATCACAAATTTGTTACGGGGTTTTATAGAGAGTTACTCCGAAACACCCTTGGTGAAGTGAAACTTGAAATTTGACTTTTCATTTTGTGCAACCAATATGTTTTACTCTATTCTACTCTATTTTGACTTAAATTTCTGTGTTATTAGCTCCATTTTAGTTGGGATTTGATCTCTGCCACTGAAGTCTTGCAACCACTATTCTGAGTCAAATTTTTCTGTTATTAGTTCCATTCTAGTTTCGATTTGATCTCCGCAACTGAAGTCTTGAGGGAGACTCCTCTCCCCTAAATCTTTAGTTCCATTCTAGTCTTGATTTGATCTCTGCAACTAAAGTCTTAAGGGAGACTCCTCTCCCCTAAATCTTTCAAGTGGTATCACTGTAAGAACAAGTGTTTTTACTCGAAGTTAAATGTTGTTTCAAAGGAATTTTTTTTAGCATATTTACTAGTAAGGAGAATTTTTTTTACACTAACGAATGCCAACATCAAGCACAAGCTAAAATAATCCTCAGATACCTCAATTTCATGGCAAAAACTATGATTTTTGGGTTATAACAATGAAGCCTTTGTTTTCTTCCCAAGATATTTGGGATTCGGTGGAGAATGGGTTTCAAGAAATAGCAGATGCAACACAAGCAGAAAAGGATTTGTTGAGGGACAATACAAAGAAGGATTCAAAATCCCTCTTCTACATCTTTGAAGAAGTTCATGAAAGTATTTTCCCAAGGATTGCAGCAACAACAAAGTCCAAACAAGCATGGGACCCCTCGAGACAGCTTAGCAAGGCATGGAAAAAGTGAAGCTAGAAAAACTACAAATGTTGAGGAAAGATTTTTGAGACAATTTGTATGAAAGAGTCTGATAATGTACACTCATTTTTTACACAAGTAATTGGATTGGTTACTCAAATCATGTTTCATGGTGAGACACTTGAGGAAATGAGAATAGTTGAGAAAACTTTGAGAAGTCTTCCAGCAAAATTTGATGGCATTGTTGTGGCCATAGAGGAGACAAATGATCTCTCACAATTTTCAGTGGATGAGCTTCATACATCATTGATTTCTTATGAACATAGACTGAAAAGAGAAACAAACTCCTCATTGGAGCATGCCTTCAAGACACAATTTTCATTTGGTTAAGGTAGAGGCAAAGGAAGATCAGATGCTAGAGGAAGAGGAAAAACCCACACGAAGGTGGAAGAGGCAACCCTCCAAACTCAAGTGGAAGGGGCAACAACTAAAATTCAAGTCAAGGCCCAAGCCATAACCAAGCACAAGTTCAAAGGTATGGTAAATCTCAAGTTCAATGTCATTATTGTAAGAAGTATGGTCATTATGCAAACGAATGTAGAAAGAAGCAATATGACATAAGTAATAAACCAAGTACAAATTTCACAAAATAAAATTAGAACCAAGATAGCATGTTTTTAGGTTGTAATGTAGCACAAGAAAAACAAAGGGATGTATGGTTTATAGATTGAGGGTGCAACAACCACGTGACAGGGAACATAGAAATGTTTACCAATCTAGATGAAGGTGTGAAATCTGAAGTGATATTAGGGACTGATTGGATAAGTCTCTGTCATGGGCAAAGGAAAGTTCAATATTCTAACAAAGAAGAGGGAGAAGAAGTACATTTATGATTTTTATTTTGTCCCTAATTTGAATCATAACCTCATAAGCATTGGACAATTTATGCAAAAGGGCTACAATGTCTTTTTAAAAAATGATGAGTGCACAATTTTGGATAAGTCTCCAAGTGGACAGATCATTCCAAAATTTCAGATGACAAATAATAGAATGTTTCCCCTAAAGATAAAACTAAATTTGAAGGAAGAAGGTGCATAAGCACAACTATCATTGAATTCACAAGAGGATGAAAGAAAAGTTGTAACTGTCACACAATTAAACTTTTAAGCAGAGGTCAAAGATGAAAATTGGTTATGGCATTTGATATTTGGTCATTTCAACCTTGGAGGTATGAATTTGCTACATAGGAGAGACATGGTGGAGGGATTTCCACTCATAGAAAAACCATACAGCCTATGTGAAGGATGCATCTTTGGAAAACAACATAGAGATACATTTCCAACAAAAAAGTCAATCAAGGTAAAGACACCTTTGGATATTATCAATTCAAACTTATGTGGACCAATGCATATACCATCAATTGGGGAAGCTATTATTTTTTGACTTTTATAGATGATTATACAACGAAGACATGGGTCTACTTCCTAAAACATAAAAGTGAAGTGTTTAAGTGCTTCCGCCAATACAAATCCATTGTTGAGAAGAAAAGTGGACACTACATCAAATTCTTGAGGACTGATAGAGGTGGCGAACACATCTCAAATGACTTCCTTCGATTTTGCAAGGAGCATGGAATTCACAAGAAATTTACAACAAAGTATACACCTCAGCAAAATGGTGTCGCGGAAAGAAAAAATAAGACCATTATGGAAATGGAAAGGAGTATGTTGAAGGAAAAGCATTTTCCAAATGACTATTGGGATGAAGCTAACGCTTATGCAACATATATCATTAATAGGTGTCCAACCAAAAGTGTCAAGAATATGGTTCCTAAAGAGGCACAGAGTAGAAGAAAGGATAGTGTCACTTACATGAGAGTGTTTGGATGTGTGGTGTATGCACATGTCCAGTATGAGTTAAGGAAGAATTTGGAGAACAAGGGGGAGAAATGCATATTTGTTGGATATAGTGATGAATCAAAGGCATACAAGTTGTACAATCCATCAACCAAGAAAGTCATAATTAGCAGATATGTGCAGTTCATGGAAGAGGAAGCGTGGGATGGAAGTATAGATAATACAATCAATGTGAAAACATGTATACCACATGAACACAAAAAGGAATTGACAACAAGTAATTCCTCAATGGTGACCCCTCCTACTTCTATTCAAGCTCAACAAAGTAGTTGCATAGTCAGGAAAGTACTACTCCAAGCACATTGCAAACACCCACAACATCATCTACTTCAAGCCCAACATCAAGTTACATTTTAAGCCTATCTTCCATGAGAATAAAAATAAAAAGTTCAAAAATTAAAGTGAAATTTATGAGCAAAACGAAGTTGATAGTAGTGTTGGTCTGAATTCCTTATTTGCATTGTTTTATCATGTAGATGACCCAATCCATTTTGAAGATGCAGTCAAAGAAGAAAAATGGGTTGGAGCAATGGATGAAGAAATAAAATCAATAGAAATGAATGACACATGGCAGTTAGCTGTTAGGTACCTATACTACTAAGTGTAACCCCCTATTGTTATTAGGACAACCCCCTTATTATATTGTTGTGCCCATGTAGTCCCCATATTATTATTATTATGCCCCATAGAAGCCCACTATTGTTATTATTGTGCCCTTACATTATTATTGTTATATCGGCTCTGATTATATTATGACCCCTTAGACTCCTATATATAGAAAGGAGGTCTTGTCATTTGTATCATCCAATAATTGTTCATTTGTGTAATGTAAAGGAGGTTGCCCCATCGAAGAGGCTTATGTCTAAGGTGTTGATCTATCTTTTCTATCTTTTTGTGACTTGGCTTCATAACATTTGGTATCAGAGCTTTGGATTCTAGGGTTTCACTCCTCCAAACATGTCATCATGGCATTTTCGCTATAACGTTTTTCTGCGACATTTCAGAAGCTAAAAAAAAACCCATTTGATACGTAATCTCTTTGAACCTTGGGTCCAAATTTCAGATCTTCTATCATTATATTTTCGGAGATATGATTTGAGGAAGTTAGGGTTTTTACAAGCTTCAGAATTTCATCTAAAACAGGTCATCGCGGAATTTTCACTATAACTTTTTTGCTACAAAGTTTCAGAACCTAAAAACAAAACCCATTTGACAGGAAATCGGTCTAAACCATGGGTCCAAATTGCATATCTTATCTCACTATATTTTTGGATATATCATCTGAGGAATTTAAGGTTTTTGCAGACTCTCAAATTACATCCTAAACATGTGACCTTGGGAAAAATGTCATAACTTTCTCTCTGAGCATCAGATTGAAATTTCATAAGGAGTTACAAAAAGAGGAAACGCTATGTTTTGTTGGGGTATAATTTGCATAATGTAAGGTTGAAACACTGACACGTGGAATGTCGTACAATTTAACTCTACTGAACTAGTCTATAATTAGGTCATCTCTAGAGATTGGGAATAAATCTTTCTTCAAGAATCCAATTGCGATCAGATGTGTGGAGTTAGAAAGAGGACTTAGAGGGATATTACAAACCAAAATTTTAGAACTTAAAGATCTGAAAGTACAGAGTTACAGTCATTTCAAGATTGATCTCCTAAAATCAAGGAAAAGCGAGATGAGGAAGTTTAATGGCAAGGATCCAGTAAATTGGATAATACAGATGGAGAAATACTTTGATCTACATGGTGTAACACTGTTACAAAAGGTACGTATTGCATATAATTATTTAGGAATGAATCAATTTTTATGGTATAAAGGGCTTTGTTCTCGTAAACCACTTGTTACGTGGTCAATTTTCATGGAGGAAATGATAGCACATTATGAGGATACAAAGAGAAACACCTTCTTTAAAGCCAATTGATAAATCTCAAACAAAAGTGTTCAATGGCAGAGCACATTGAGGAATTTCAAAAATTGAATATAAGGGAAAATGATATTCCAAAGAAGTAGAGGATTGATGTCTCCATAGGGACTTTAAAGGATAACATTCAACATGAGTTTCATCTTTGGGAACTTGATTCATTGGAGAAGGCATACAGGTTGGCAAGAAAAGTGGAAAAAAGAATTATGGAAACAAGGAAGTCTACCCATCAAAACTATAAATATGGAAGTGTTGTTTCTCCTAGCCTTCCACAACCTACAAGGTTGACACAACAAAAATTGGAAGAGAAAAGAACAAAAGGGCTTTGTTACAATTGTGATAGAAAATACATTAAAGGTCATAAGTGTGCTGAGAAGAAATTATTTTACATAGATTGTGAAGAGGAGGAAGAATAGGATCAAGAAACTTAAAAATAAGAAGATATACAAAGGTAACCAACCCTAGAGAAAGAACAAATTAATCCGACCATATCTTGCATTGCATTGGCAAGAATTACGACTCCTCAAACTCTCAAGATACAAGGACATATCAAGAAGAAGAAGGTTGTAGCAGTGAAATATCAAGAAGAAGAAGGTTGTAGCAGTGAAATATCAAGAAGAAGAAGGTTGTAGCAGTGAAATATCAAGAAGAAAAGGATCAAGAAATGTCAAAAGAAATGGATACTCACTAGGAACCAAGCCCAGAGAAAGAAGAAAGGAATTTGACCATATCTTGTAGTGCATTGGCCGGAATTACCACTCCTCAAACTCTCAAGATGGAAGGGCATATCAAGAAGAAAAAGGTAATAGTGTTGATTGATTCGAGTAACCCATCATTATTATTACAACCCCCTTATTATATTGTTGTGCCCATGTAGTCCCCATATTGTTATTATTGTGCCCCATAGAAGCCCACTATTGTTATTATTGTGCCCTTACATCATTATTGTTATGTCGGCTCTGATTATATTATGACCCCTTAGACTCCTATATATAGACAGCAGGTCTTGTCATTTGTATCATCCAAGAATTTTTCAAAGAAGTCATGAAAAGTGAGTTTGAAATCACTAACTTGGGGTTGTTAAGGCATTTTTTGGGCATAGAAGTGAAGCAAACAGAAAATGATATTTTTATTTCTCAAGCAAAGTATGTATAATAAATTTTGGAGAGGTTTAATATGCAGAAGAACAAGCTTGCACCAACTCCAATTGTCATGGGGTTGAAGTTGAGCAAATAAGATTGCAGAAACAATGTCAATCGAACATTATACATAAGTATGGTGGGCAACTTGATATATTTGATGGAAACTAGGCCAAATATAATGTATGCAATAATCTTGGTGTCAAGATTCATGGACACACCTAGGGAGACGCATTGGCAAACAACCAAAAGGATTCTGAGGTATGTCAATGGGACAAAGGAGTTTTATATTTTGTACACCACTACAAATGATTTTAGGCTGGTTGGTTAGACTGACGGTGACTAAGCAGGAAGTGTTGATGATAGAAAGAGTAGATCAGGATATGTTTTTCATTTAGGTTCGGGAGCCATTTCATGGACCTCCAAGAAGAAACCAATATTGTCATTGTAAATAGAAAAAGTTGAATATGTTGTCACAACAACAACAATGTGTCAAGAAGTTTGGCTGAGAAGAATGTTGAGAGATTTATGCCACAACCAAGAGGGAAAAAAAACTATTTTTTGCAACAACAATTCCATAATTGCATTATCCAATAATTCTTTTTCTCATAAGAGCACCAAACACATTGATGCTAAATATTATTTATTAGCGAGTTGATTAACAATGGTGAAATTGTGTTAGAACACTGTAGGTCACAGGAACAGTTTGCTGACATTCTCATAAAGCCATTGGCAAGTGAAAATTGTGTTTATCTCATAGACTATTTGACAATTGTCAATGGCGGCAGTTGTGGTTAAGGGGGAGTGTTGGAAAATTAATCCCAACCATCACGTTAAATAAACTAACATCATCCATACCTATTCTACACGTGTAAATCAACAAAGTAGATTGTTTTCAGGTTGGATATTTTTGTTTGCAGGCTGAGGGACAAATTAAATGAAGTTCTAAACAAGAGTACAAATTCTCCATTCCACAAAACACATCAAGAAATTAAGAACGGATTTGAATTTAATGCACAATTGGTAAATACATATGGTCAAACATTTATTCTGCCACTAAAATATGTACTCTATAACATAAAAAACAATTCATGTACAATCGCCCATCCTATGTCTTAATGTTTTGTTTTGTCATGTATTAATGTGTCAAAAATGTATGTTTTGAAAAACATGTATGTAAAAAGTATTTTGCATAGTCTAGGGTGTAAGAGGTCAAGAAGAGAAAATCATGGAGCAAATTTTGGTGGGCACATGAAAACAAATTTGATAAGGGCTTTTATAGAGAGTTGCTCCGCAACCCCGAGTGAAGTGTAAGTCACAATAATAACTTTTTTTTTACTCGGTGAAGGAGATACAACCTCCATTTTATCATGTCGAATGTATTTTCATGTGTGTTTCAAACTAAAATCAAAATTATAGTTTATTGCTATATGCCTTTGGAAATTTGACATCTAATTTTTACTGTGCAACCACTATGTTTTACTTTTTTCTACTGTGAGTTAAATTTCTGTGTTATTAGCTCCATTTTAGTTGTGATTTGATATCCACAACTAAAGTCTTGAGAGAGACTCATATGCCCTAAATCTTTCATAACCCGAAGATTTCCTCATGATTTTTTTTCTCCATTATACGTTTTCTAGTATCTCTATGGCATCCAATAGGGTTAAATAGCGTGAAGGTTTTATTACAAATCTATATGCCTTAGTTAGATTTCTCGAATTTCTCGGAATTGACTTTTTCCATGATCATCAGATTTGAGATATTCTTAAAATCTACTATCAACATAAAGTTGTATTCAAATACCATAAATCTCAATGAGAGTGGCCATTTTGCTTCCTAGCCAAAGCCATAGTCAAATACCATTAATACCAAAGAGAGTGGTCATTTTTCTTCGTAGCCATCAGCACTGCAATGGTAGTAGAGTTTGTAGGTAAAGATTTGATAAAAGTTTTTTTTACATAATTTCTATATAATGCAATATCAAGTGATTGTGTTTAAAGCTACAACCTCGCATTGCATGTCACATTGTTTGAAGAAATGTTTAGTCAACAAACACTCTTTCAAATCATGGTTACATGGTTTATTGGGAAAAATATTGATATTGTGGATTTAAATAATAATATTGAAAGCTTTGAATAAGAAAAGAACCCTACTGATAAGATAAATAGAGGTAATTGTTTGTACATAAATAAAGCAATGACTATTGGTTCAAATAAAGCATAACAATGTTATATAGAGATACATTTTATCCTCCGAACCTTTTTAAAATATAAATGGTCTAGAGTAATAAAGTAATTTAATGGTGAGAAATAATATAAATTAATTTTCATGCAATTTAATAGAGTAATAAAATAAGGGTAATAGCTACAATGTAGTATAGTCTATGCCTCTACTGCATGTTAATTGATTCCAAGTTTCCCGCTTCCCCACAATAGGAGAAGTTTCTCACACACAAGTTATTAATTTTTTTTTCTAGGTAATCATGTATTTTCTTTCCAATAATAAAGGTAATGATGTAGTCATTTTTCAACAATAAAATAAAATAAATAGCTCAGCATAATGAGCTAAGTTTCACGCAATAAGCTATAAGATCTAGACAATGAACTAAGTTATGCATAATAATAAACTAATTTGAGCACATATTTTAGAATATTCTAGAAATATACACCAACTAATTAAACTAAAAGTATATTCAGATGGTTTGGAGGATTTTCCTTCCTCCATCTCCAGTATGCAGCAGTGTGAGTGAAGCTTTCCTCCTAATGATTTTCTTCTTCCTTGTCCATTTTCTACTATGCTCTATTCTATCCAGCGGGATTAAATTGTGTGAAGGTTTTGCAGATATCAATGCAAGAGCTAGGGTAATAAAACATTGTTGATCTTTATGAGACAACCATTTTGCTTCCTAGACTTCAACAATACCATGCCAGTAGAGTTTGTATCTGATAGAAGATTTGTTACAATGCAATATCAAGTCATTGTGTTTGAAGTTGCAACCTCACTCTGCATGTGAGAGTGTTGGAGGAAACATTTAGTCAACAAGCACACTTTCAAGTCATGCTTAAACTATAAAATGCACTACAAGTTGTAAGGGAAACGTCGTAAGGCGGTATCATAGGAACCAATGTCATAGAAGAAATAATATGTGAAAGAAGTATTGTATAGGGAGATGGGAGATAGGGGCACCCTACCTACCTAAGTAAATGTCTAAACTAGATATGGTGTCATCATCTGCAGTGCTATCTGATTATGTGAGGTGGAGATTTTACAAGGAGGCACTCACCTTTTACTTTGGTATGCAAAAAAAAAGTACCCGACCTAACCATTTGGCATTCACCAATGTTCTATCAGCATGTGCTAACTTGGTAGATCTGGAAAATGACAACGGAGTCCACCATGACATAATTACTAGTGAATTGCAATGTAATGTCATTATGGGGAGTGCTCTTGTAAATATGTATGCTAAATGTGGTTGCATAGAGAATGCAAAACAAGTATTTGACAGAATGCTTGAAGAAATGTGGTATCTTGAAATGTTATGATATCATGGCATGTAAAGGATAGGAATGTAGATGAGGCCATGCAAATTTTTCTTCAAATACCCGAATGGGACATGGTTTCATGGATTGCAATACTTGTTGGATATGCATGTATGGGGTATTTTGATAAGGCTATGGAGCCATTTTTTCATATGGCGATGCACAGAAAATGTTCAGTAAAATTTGTAAATGGGATGTTGCCTCTTGGACTTCTATTATTGTAGGATGTGTTATTCACAAACATGTGTCTAATAGTGTGTTTATTTGGTCACCTAGGAGAAAGTTCAAGTGCATGGAGGGAGCGGTTGTGCATGATACATGAGGAGTTCATGCCTGCAGAGTGAATAGTTTATGATTGATTGCTTTATCAAGAGAAATATTTTGGAATGTTTCCTTTAGGTTGCAGATATTGAAGCTTGAATTTTTTATGATGCTTGTCAATCAAGCCAGGGATTGCACCATTCATAGATTATTGTCATTCCTGCTTTAGTTTTTTGCAACTAATTCAATCATCCCTAGCATCTGTATCTAATTTTGGTTTTAATTGCTTATGAGCAAGAAAGTTCAATCACATTGGAGCGGGTGGTGGTGCTTGAAGACATTATAAAAGGGGATGATACACACGGAGCTCATGTTTGTTGAATGAAGAGTCTATTATTGACCTTTTCACTAAGAGAACTCTTTGGAGTTACTTCCTTTAGATTGTACTATGTAGATGTTGGAGTGGTTATGGGATTTCAAATAAAGATGTTAAAAAACTTTGTAATTGTGCAACATTACAAGCTCTAACAAAATCATACTTCCCTAAACATTGCAGATGAAAGTTCCCTTAACAAACATGAATCTTCATTCAACTATATAGGTGGTGAAGGGCCCACTTCACCATTAAATATAACTTTACCTTAGTGAATTGGACTCCTTTAACCAGAAAAAGATAGTTTCATGCTTTTCTTCCATTATTACACATGCTTCTTTTCTACTAGGGATCTTTAAGTGTGACAGTTAAATTTAATTCGCATAGGATATAAATGGTTTGAATTTTTTCTCCTGTTTAATTACTTCCATAAACTGAACTCAATCCTACAAGCTAAAACTGCACCTGGTAGGCCTCAAGCTAGAATTTAGCTATGACAAAAAGCAATATACCAAGCACTTGTTGAGTACTTAACCGAGTCTTAAGATCAGGCTCAAGCACTTGTCAAACAAGAATCTTGGCATGCTCATAAACTTTTGGCCATGGATCTATTTTGAAATAGATCTGACCTCGAAGAATGGCTTGAGCAACCCCCCGCTTCATTTATGTATACAATTTGCACAAAACACTCAATACAAGTTCCCTACAATGTAAGAATTTAAGCTTCCTAGTGCAATAAGCCATTTTTCTCTTCCTTTTTCTCTGTTTTGAGAAGCAGGGGTCATCTACCAACCTACAAAACTTCAATAAGATATGCCATGAGAAATTTGCAAGCTACAACAAATGAATTACGTAATTTCCATACATCGAATGATTCTCCTACATTATGTTGAGATTCACTTGAAGCCAACCTTCTTAGAGAAATAACAACTTGATTTTCAATTCTTAGCACCCTGCCTTCTACTGTTACAATAACGGATAATGGCTTTGATGAGGAATCTAGTTTTACTAGGGAGAATGTGTAGTGAAACGTCTTCCTTGAGACTCTGAATTTTTTTTTGAACTTCTCTTCATTATTTGTATGCATTTCTCCTACATTGGTAGTCAACAATCAACTTTTTTCCAGCTCCTATAGACATGATCTACATATACCATACTAAATCCTCCTAGTAAAAAATATGAGTATCAAAGTATGAATAAAGGAAATAACACACCCTTGTTTGACATGAGATCAGAACACATTAAACTTTAATATATTAGGGAAACATGATACAAACAAGTAGTTTTTTTTAAACTAACTAAATTGTTCTAGCATTATGCCTCTCTCATTCAGTTATAGCATTTCATCTCTCACTTACTGTACATGTGCATGGTAACACAATCAATTCAAAATAAGCACATGTAACTAAAACAACTGAGTCAAGGAAAACCACTTAAAACGATTCTTTTCATAATAAAAAATCTTAAGGAACATTGATCTTGTTATCTTATTGCTCAAAGAGACCACTTAAAGTAGTTTTTGAATTTATTTAACCAACCATGCCATCCCATGTTCCAATTCATCATCTGAAAAGGAGGTCTCACTTGAAAAAACTTCATTATAAATTTTCAATCTGTAATGCAAAAAAAAAAAAATATTTCCTCTAGCACTGCAAAAACAAGAAGGATGCCCACACACATATTGTAATCATCATTCCTAGTAACTACTTTCAGGTGTCATTTAACACCAACATTCAGTTGTATTTCAAAATAAAAGATTCATTTCCAAGCTTGATCTAGGGGGAAACCAATAGACACATAAATACGACAACTCACTTATGAAAAGTAAGACATGTCAGTATTGAAGTCCATGTCTTGAATTAATGGACTCCCATGGTAGATTAAGAAATACATTATAATAGACAGGAGAGCTTTATTTCAAACATTAAGAAGAGGCATTACCAATAAGGGTTTATAAGTATGTTCAGGCTCTTCTAGTAGCCTTTGGGCAAGGGGATCTCTAAGCATCAGAAGTTAGGAGCGGAATCTCACAAAATGAGAGATTGTGCATGCAATGGTTCAAGTAATATTAGAATGGAAATAAAATTCATGTGTTAAAGAATCCACCATGATGTCATTCAAATCATGTCCTCGATTATTTCCATTTCAATTCAAGTAGCCCCTAAGAACAAAATTAGTTCAATAATTACATGTTAAATGCCTCAT
Organism: Pinus tabuliformis; assembly: GCA_031772625.1. Taxonomy (NCBI): domain Eukaryota; kingdom Viridiplantae; phylum Streptophyta; class Pinopsida; order Pinales; family Pinaceae; genus Pinus; species Pinus tabuliformis. Next base: position 1,297,179,805 of record CM062818.1, read on the forward strand.
GAAAGAAACCAATTAAAGTCCCAAGTGACTTATGGTTGAAATCTTGAGCCATTCAAAATCGTGTGTTTTGAAACAAATTATTTTGCATATAAAACCACACTAGTTGTTCATGAATATTCCAAGAAAACAATGTTAAAATCGATTCAAGGGTCCATGCTTCTAGATTTTTAATTATTAATCCATCTAAAATATTAGGCTTCATTAATGAAGAGAAGGAATCATGGAGAAAAGCAACATGGATAAGAAAAGGAGAGAAGGAATTTGCATTAAAAACCTACAAGATAATTTTAGGTATGACATGTTCTTAGGAAAAAGATGCAGAAGAATTATTTATAACTACAGAGATGTAAATTTCTTGTTGAAAGAGGAAAGAGTGTCAAAGAGAAAAAAGATGCAAGATATATTGCATAGAAAAATATGGTTGAATGCTTGGAGATAACAAGTAACCAAACACTACCATCTATACAAATAAGTGTTGCAAAACCTGTCATTGGAAAAAAATTGGAGGGGCCATCAACAAAGGAAATTAGCAAAATCAGGAAAGAATTGGTCAAACTAAGTTTATTCATAATAACTTATGATCATGAAAACACTGGAAGAAGTACATCACTTGTTCTTCCACCACTTGTGCAATCTATCACTCTTTAATATTCAACTTTGTCTAATCGATGAATGATTATTCTTGCATTGGATATTAAATAATCAAGGAATGGGAACATGAATCATTGATATGTCAGTGGCATGGTCTAATTGATGAATGATTATTCTTGCATTGAATATTAAATAATCAAGGAACCATTGTAGACGTTTGTGATCATTTCAATAATTTAACATATCCCTTTTAAATTATAAAATATCCCTTCTAAATTATATGATTAATTTGGACTATTATAAATCATATATATATGTATGCCTATGGTTAATAATTAACACAAATAGTTATTTTAGTTTCATAGTTTCGGTTATAGGTACGTGATTGATTAATAATTCCAACATAGTTTTAGATGTACTATAATTTTCTTTTTCTTTTAGGCCAACATTGTTGGCTAAATGTTATTTTCTCCAATGCCTTATATAGGAATAATCCCATTCAATGTACATTATTTTTTTTAAGATTTTCATTATATAATTTTTAAATTAATTATTATTTTTGTTAGATAGACGTTAAAATCAAGATCTCATCTCTTTATTGTTCAAACATAACATAAAAATCTGTGTTTGATTGTGCATTTATACGAAGTATTTGTATGATTGTGATTTCCATAGCAACAACAACATTGTTAAAACTCTTGGTCATTTACTCCTATGGAAGTTAAAGAGGATGTTATCCCATCCATGTTCAATAATATAAGGGAAAAATGCAAATATAAATAATATTTTGAACAAGTGGACACATGTTTCATGTTATTCCAAATTAAATGATATTCGAAACCTAAAACGATCTCCACCATCCAAGACTTTCACTGTATAGTAACATAGCCTTACGAAATTATTTCAATTAGATTCAATATGGTCACTATCACCCTATTTCCTCCTTTGTTTCTCGTGGTTTGTGATAGGTTTCACAAGAATATTGTGAAGTCCGACATGATTTTATTTTTTTTAGTTTTGAACACCATTGCAAATAAAATGCATTTTTTTCGATGTTACCATGATAAATATAGCAAAAACTATAACTATAATGGCTGGGAGCATATATACAATTTTCAAGTCTCCATCACCGTTGGATTTGACCTATACCACTTGGATTTGAAATACAATTTTCAAGTCTCCATCACCGTTGGATTTGACCTATACCACTTGGATTTGAAATGTGAATGTGAGGGTACCTTAACATATTAGAAACCAATGAGGAATATTGCTATCCATATTCATGATGATTGTTACTGCACCTGCATTTATGTTTTACCCAACAAACCTGATAATCTTCCTGTTGATCCAGAAAAGAAACTAAACCATTTATGAGTCTGTTAAGCACAATCAAATTCTCGGTATTAATGAAACAAAAGCATTAATTAAACACTAATGAAATCAAGTTGGGTAAAACTATGACGAATATTTTCATCCAAAGATTCAACTAAAAAGGGTGAACCAAGCATGTGTATTCAAAACCCCCCAGACTTTTAGGCTGAGGGAACTTTGCACAAAGGGTATGCATTTATATTGAATTTGCACATTCATTAAGCCTGTAATGAAAGGAGAGGAAACTTGCTTTGATGGTGACCATGAAATGAAGAAAAATGATTTTTCTCGTTCATTCAGTCCTTTATTATATAAAAGGGAACACATCCATCTATTATATAAATGGAAGGAATCAAATGAAATGAGACGAGAGCCTATATATGTATATAACCATAAGCTCCTCGAAAAGGAATCCCACAATTTCATAGCAGCTTAAGTGACTCCTTTTTTTATTTAGTTACATAGACACATTATCTATATTTTCTGGTTGTTGCGCACTTAGAATCTACATCTCGTCGTGAAATTACCTACACTCCACATGCCATTAACACATGAATTAGATTCACCAGTCAAGAAGAAATAGATATGCATTACAGGCAATTCCTATTTCATAGACTATTGAATAGTTAATGCGGCCTGACATGCAGGCATTTAACTTTCACCCCTTCACTGAAAGCACGCCCATCGAGATAGCAGCCTCGAGAGGGAGGGCGAAAGTTAAATGCCTGCATGTCATGCCGCATTAACTATTCAATAGTCTATGAAATAGGAATTGCCTGCATTACATAGTATACTGACAACAACTTCCTACAAGTACAATTACAGACATTAATTACTATTCATGTTAATTATCAGTAGTCTTGGATATCGATTGATGGAAATACTTACGAGCAGGTACGATAAGATAAAAATTCGAATTAAAAATATTTAATTCGGAAAAAATTCGATAATAGATATCTTAAAGAGTAATATATTTGTTAATTTTGTTCTTTATTTATTTTAAATTTTAAATAACTTTTATTAACTAATATTTTTTTTTTTAAATCTAGGATAATCGGTAACTTGTGAGAGTTATCCTGAACAGACCCTAACTGGTTGCCACTATAAACCTAGGCTATGTGCAACCCTCTACAAGCCACACAATAGCAGGAAACTTATGCCTCAACAAGAGCGGAGACATCCCCTATGGGGTTGCCTACTCTTCTAGCCAAGACACAACAGGTCATATATATACTCAATGAAATTTGAACCCTCATCTCTCGGGTTACACCCAGGAAAATTACAGTTGAACATCGTATCATTGTATTATTAACTAATATTTTTAATAATATAACAACAATAACAATCTTACAAGTAGAAGTCATCTTAAAAATATTCCCTCCAAAACTTTTCTTTTTCAGATCTCAAATATAACATTTTTTTTTTTTTTTTAATTTAGAAATTTATTTATGTAATAGATGCACATTTATAAAACAAATTTATCTATAATTTTTCAAAATAATATATAATCTTTCCATAAATAAAAAACTATCACCAATAAAAGAATCAAACACTTTCATAGATTCTTTCTGTTTCTTGAAACTAAGTTGGAAAGACAAAAAAAACATAACTTTTCTAATTTATTTTTACTTTCTATATTTTTGACATTTAGTTACTTTTTTTTATATATGTCATTCTTTCTTTTCCTCATTGCTAAAAACTATAATTTTTCTAATTTCACTTTTACTTTCTATATTTTTGATATCTAGTTATCATTCTTTCTATATATATACAACCTCCTTTATATTTTAGTACATCACGAACATTTCTTATATCTGTTTTTCAAGAACGTTTCTTATTGAGGGAAGGCAGAGAACTTAGATACAGGTCAGCACTAGTTCAGGTTATCTCCTGGCAAGAAGAAAAGGAGGAGGGGCGCTCCCATCTAGCTATTCCAGTAAATTAACCTGCTAAATTAGCTATTTCAGCAAATCAACTTGCTAAATTAACACGTACGAATTGGATCGAATTTAGGCGAATTGTTCGACAATCGAACCGAATTAGTGAATTTCCGTATCTTTTTCCCCGATACGGGTGAATTTGGTAACTATGCTTACGAGAACAACATTGAACATTACAGCGGCGGGGAGGCTGGCGAACGTTGCAGGTTTCTGGAAGGTATGGGACTCTCTCCTCTGCCTCCTCCTCCTCCTCTTCCACGCGATTCGCGGTGGACGACCATGTTGGTTGAGTGCAGCCTCAGTGTCCATGAAGAGGTCCTCCATGGTTGAATCATACTATTGAGGTTCATCGAGTACTTGTATGGCCCGATGGCAGCATCTCTCCAATGGCGGATCTAACCCTGTATATCATAGCGTGGTGGAAGAGATTCATAGGGTTTTGTAAGTTAGTTAATAGGTAATTAGTTGTGTAAATGAAGGAGGTTGTGGATTGAATGGCCTAAAACATTTCAATTGTCTAACATTGGATCTGACAGTCCAAACAAGGACATAGCGTTGGATCTGACAGTTCAAACAGGAATGTCATAGTGACGGCCAGAGAAATTGTTTTCAAAAGGAAATACCTTACGATTTAATGACTTAGGATAAAATTTTGATAATGTGGATTTAATCCTATATTTTGCGATAAATATAAATAAAGGAAAATCCCTCTTCACCGAGTATAGCTTTTTGTTTGAGAAAAAGATAGGTTTACTCTCCCTTTTCCCAAATTTATATGTGAGGTTTCAACCTTCTTTTAATAATTTTATGCATCAAATGTTACGCATAAATATATTGGTGTTTTAAACTCTTTTTTTTCAAAGGATGTGATTATAAATATGTTATTTATTATAAAATAACGTAAAAGGTAATTATAAAAAAAATATAATGTTATCGAAATACTGAAAGAAATATATAATATAAAAATGTAATTATCCTTTAATATTTTTGTATAAATAACGTTGTAAATAAATTTAATTTATTAACAAGTATTTATAAAAAAATTAAATACATATAAAAGCTTAATATTATATTTTCAAATATAATAAAGAATATGAATTAATAATAAGTTTGTTTTTTGGATTAATCACATAGTAGATATTTGGTCGACATTTTGAACCAATCAATGTGGTTTATCCTCAAGACAAATGGTGAAGAAATCAATCTTCACAAAAGTTTAAATAGTAGAGAAGCATCCTTATCCAGAATTAACCATTAGGAACTAGGTGTTAAGAATTAGTTAGGGAGATATAATATTAAATTGATTATTAATTGTTTAATTATAATTTCAAGGTTTCAATGAAATAAATTAGGGTATATAATGTTATAATATAATATAATACTAAAGTAATGGGATAACAAATTTATTTCTTAATAATTTAATGTCAATGTTAAAGCTTAAATTTTTAAAAACTAAAAATTTGAATTTATTTAAGGTTATAAATTTCAAAAAAATTAATAATAATAATATTCATAATAAGCGGTTATAATTAATTTAAATATTAAAGATAAACATGTTGTGAAACCAAAGCACCATGTATACATTGAGGATTCCCGTGTCATCACTAGGGTTGATCATTTCCATCATAGAAAACTAAGAGAATCCATTGAGATTGAGAAGCAATATATCAATCTCAATAGGGATGATGGTTGGAAATTAAGCAGCAGTTGGATCTCGGCTCTCTCCTCTTGATTGTTTTCTTTTTTCATGGATTTTGTTTCATTTTCATTTCTCTCTCTTCTTTTGTTCTTTCTTCATTCGGTCCTTTATTTCTATCCCTCTTTCTTGTCCCTTGTGTTTTTTTTTCCCTTTCCTTTTATTATTAATTATTTTAGAACTATGTTTGATTCCTTTTTTTATAATTCATATAAGTTTTAGTTTTATCTTTAATATTTACATTAATTATAACCAATTATTATTATTATTATTATTAATTCTTTTTTCTTTATAACCTTGAATAAATTCTTTTAAAATTTTAAGTTTTTTAAAATTTAAGCTTTAACATTGACATTAAATTATTAATAAAAAATAAAATAAAAAATGATCTCATTACTTTAGTATTATATTACATTATAACATTATATACCTTAGTTTATTTCATTGGAACCTTGAAATTATAATTAAACAATTAATAATCAATTTAATATTATATCTCCCTAAGTAATTCTTGACAACTTTTTCTTAACAACTAGTTCCTAACAACTAATTCTGAGCAAGGACGATTCTATGTTATTTAAACCGTTCTGAAGACTTCTTTTTCGTGAGGATGAACCACATTAGTTGGTTCTAAATGTCGACAAAATATCTACTATGTGATTAATCCGAAAAACAAACTTATTATCAATATGGATCACAAAAGTCTAAGATCTAACAAGGTAAATTAAATCAAATATATATTAAAGATTAATTTTATATTTTATATTTTGGAACATGTTAAAGAAGTGGTATATGACTTTATGATTGTATAGAAAGTTATGGGTTAGCATTCTCCCTCTCATCCAGGTTTGAGTAACCATACTAATAAAGATTTTCCTATATGACCTTTCATAAATATTTACTAATCATTAGAGGAATTTTGAGGTCTAAAATGGGCCTCCTAAGGAAATTATAAAATAATAGTGGAAATAATAAAATAAGATTAGATTACATCATCAAATTTTAGAGGGAAAAAGAAAAAAACTATTTTTTTCAACTCGTATTTTCAACTTATCTCTCTATGGGTTTACGCAAAGTTTGAGCGGAATCGCTTTATGGATGCAAAATTTGATTCCTCGTCCAAGGAGTACCCATGTTGCATACTTTTGATCGGCCATACTACACGAAAAATGAAAAATACATGAAAAAACGTGATTGTAATCACATTTTCCCTTTGTTTCTCATTTTTTGCGTAGCAAGGTCCATTGAAAGTATGAAACATGAGTACTTCTTGGATGAGGAATTAAATTTTGCATCCAAAATGTATCCCCGCTCGAAATTCGAGTAAAACCTTAGGGAGATAAGTTCAAAATACGAGTTGAAAAAGTAGTTTATTATTTTATTATTTTTTAATCTTTTGTTTTTTTACTCCAAAAATGGTGAATCATCCCTCATGGTTTACATCATCATCTTGAATACAATCACATTTTTTCATGTATTTCTAATTTTTCATGTAGTAGGGTCGATCAAAAGTATGCAACATGGATACTCCTTGGATGAGGAAATAAGTTTTGCATCCAAAGAGTATTCCTGCTCAAAATTCGAGTAAAACCTTAGGGAGATAAGTTCAAAATATGAGTTGAAAAAGTAGTTTTATTATTTTATTATCTTTTAATCTTTTATTCTTTTACTCCAAAAATGGTGGATCATCTCTCATGGTTTACATCACCTTCTTGAACCCTATTGTTTTGTATAAAGTTTATTTTCTTTGTACATTTTTCTTAGGAGACCCATTTTAGACCTCAAAATTCCCCTAATAAAAAAATTACTCAACTTGGATATTAAAAATTCATATAATTTAGAAAATATTGTTATTTAAACATCTGATCTAAAATATATGTAATTTTTTACATACGTGAACTCCAATATATTATGAGAGTAAAAGATAAGTATTAATCAAGGTCAAATTTGATACATTATTCAAAATGTTTCACAACTCTATGATCTAGTTTTACTAATTTAATTCTTAAATAGTGTTAATCAACATCTCAATCTCTTATCATCCTAGTGTAATATATTGAGACATAATTCTACCAAATAACCATTGAATTGTAACCTAAATGTCTAGTTGGAATCGGTGAAATATTTAATCCATTATAATATCCATATAAAACTCAAACAATTAATACATATACCTAAAAATGCAAGTAGTGGAAACCCCGAAGTTCTCAATTTACTATTTTCTCACAAGTGATGAAATGCTTCCAAGTGATTATATTCTCTTATTTCTCCTCTAATTTATTAATTTAATTTCAGTCCTTTCCTTAACTTAACTCCAATGATCCTTGAGCTCCTTTAATATTTACCCCATATTCTCCCTTATTGTGTTTATTTTATTCTAATTTATTAATTTAATTCGGACTTTTCCTTAATTTAACTCCAATGATCCTTGAGCTCCTTTAATATTTACCCCATATTCTCCCTTATTTTCTTTATTTTCATTATTTAAATTCTATACTAGATTTATTTTATATTTTATTCCATATTAAATATTTTGACTCATTCCTTCAACCTTATACCTTTAAAGATTATATTGACTAATTTATTAATAATTCATTCATGAATAATAGTATTTTTTTCTATTAAAGACTCCTCAATACTTATTTCTTATCATTCTTCCTTCTCGTCCTTGATGATGGGTGGAGTGTGTCCACCCAAAAAATTAGACAAAATTAAAAATTCTCTATCCACTTTTATCCTAAAAATTATCCACAAAACTATTGTGTTTGTTTTAAAAACTTCAGTTTAACAATGATAAACTATATATATATATATATATATATATATATATATATATATATATATATATATATATATATATATATATATATCAATTGAAATGTGAGTCCTCGTGGATATCTTGTGGGTCACTCTTAACAATTCGTCACTATATCTAATAGTTTTTGTTGACCACTAGTCATTTTCACTTCGTCAATGTACATCGTGGTTGTGGTTGACCAATGACTAGTGGTTTTGGTTAGACACTAACAATATTCACTTAATTGTTAAATTAGTATTAATATTAAATATTTTCAAATAAAAAAAATCAAATAAAAAATAATTTGACCATTTTTCTTTGGATAGTTTAAGGTTTAGAAATTTTGCAACTAGGGTTCTTGTCAAGCTATCTCTAGTCTCATCTTCCTTCATGCATCTGGTTGGAGGAAGAAGCCTCCCATTCCCCTTCTCCAATGTAGCATTTGGCGATGTTAATCCAAGAGTCAGTGTAAATAAATATGGGAGAAAAACATCTCTCAATAATCACTCTACAAACATTAGCGACTCCCCCTTGAAATGCCATATATCCATTGATAGATGCAACATGGAAAACTAGAAGATCGAGCCGTTGTTTTCCAAAAGCCTCCAAAGACCCTAAATTCAATATAAAATCTTCCCAAATAGAGCACTATATACAATTAATGCAAGACCATGCTTTGAATGGGAAATTTTATGGCTTTTGGCCCACAAAATGTGCTTGTCTATTGGATTCAAAACTAATGGAGGCCTAAAGAAGAAATAGATCATGAATTAGGGGTCAAACCCTTCTTCACTATGATCTTTTCTAATATAAAGGACTAGATGTGAATATTTGAAGGGGGACAATATTTTTTTAATTCTATAGGAATTGAACTCCTTTTATGGAGTAAATTATTTTTCCCAGATAAATAAAACTTTACAATATCCTCAGTTTAGATCATAATATATTCTTTACCAAGGAAATTTTGGGAGCAAGAAACCTTAGTGGGTATAGGAAAGACCCTTGGCCACTTTGTGAAATCTTTAAAAATCACCAAACGAGACAGATATATATCTTGTGGATGGATATATCTTAGCCTCTCCCAACCACCATTAATCTCTATTTTAGGGATGAATTCTAACAATAATCATCAGATTATGAACACATCCCCTTTCGTTTTCGGCATTGCCATGAATATATTCATCTCTCCAAAGAACATCCCCTTCATATTAAAGAAATGTAACCTAAGGAACCACCAATCGATCCAAAAGGATTCACTCCAGTGAATTCAAATCATAAGCATACAAAGGCTTTAGTTGCTTCTCAAATAGATCCAAGACTCCAACTAAAAACAACTTCAAAATCCTCACTCACTTATCCTCTAATACATGTCTTATGACACAAAAACCTTCTCAACCAAATCCTACCATGGTCAGTATTAAATCACTAGAAGAGGACTCACAGTTCCTACAAGCTCCTCCATCCCTTTTGGTCCTCATCAATAAGTGCCAACTAGTAACCGTGATATATTGATGACTAAAGTTCTCTCTCAATATACTTTAGATGGAGGTGAGGATATGGGAACTATATTCCTTAGATTTGAAAGCAATCGAAACAAACCAGAAGAACAAGGATCCTCAGGTCATTCCTAGACATCAAGTCCAAATCTTTATGAGAGAAATCCTAAAATTTAAGACTAATCTTCACTAAGAACAAGCACACTCCATCCATTCTCCCAACAATCCTTGGATCGATCTTCAAAACCCTAAATACCAACATAAACCCTTCGAAGATGATAGGTGTAGACATAGCAATAAGAAGCTATTCCAAAAAATAGGTGAATTCTTAGTTAATTCAAGTAGAATTACTTTGATGATTGAGACCTTTCTCTCAAGTCCCCCTTCTACGCAATGAAAATCATCTCATGGAACATAAGAGGCACAATTTAAGTTGGTAAGAGAAGGATTCTTAAGATACATTTTTTCCAAAATAAACCTAATATAATGATGATTCGGTAAACAAGTCTTTTAAGAAAATAATGATGATTCGGTAAACAAGTCTTTTAAGAAAGAGGCTCCTCTATTATCTCCAAATGTGGAAAAGGATCTCAAAGCCTTGGTATTAATTCCAATAGTCAAGAAAAAGATTTAACTATATGTTAATATATGTTTCTCATATATTATGAAAAAAGTTTTAACCACCTCTCATATATTATGAGTTTTCGGAAAAAAGAAAGTTTTAATCACCAAATTTAGAATTAAATCGAGAGGGATATTGTTTTAATAAATGAAAAATAGTAAAGAAAATTTATAAAATTTTAATAAGTTATATTATTATAATTTTATTGGTATATTATATAATTTTGATATTAAATTGTGATTTTTGAAATTAAAATAGTTACCATTTTATTTATTTATGCTATTGATATTAAAAACATTAATGAATAAAAAATTAAATTCTAATTCAACTGCATTTAAACATATAATTAACTCTTTTTGAAAGCATATAACATGTTATTATAATCTTATGTTAATATTATTTATTGATTTTCTTATTTAGGAGGAAGGTTTTAATAAAAAATAATAATTTTAGAATAATTAAAAAAAAAAAAAGTTAATTGTTCAAAATTTAAGTGACAAAACTTCACTAAATTAAAATTTTTTAAATAATATTTTTTTTTATATAAGTTAAATTTATATATATTTAAAAAAACATGGAACATGATTTTAAATTGTAGATAGTTTGTAAATAGGCTTTGTTGTAATTCATGGTTTATCAATTACACATGTCCAAAAAATTATAAACTTACTACACATAACACTTGTTTATATGACAAGAAAAAGATGTCATAACTATTTTAGAGATAAATATCAAGTTTTAATTAGTGTATACTACTATGAATACATTAGAAGTGATGCTTCCATGTGTTTTAATTTGTTGTGAGTTGTCATTGTAAGTCCATAGGTGTGATTCTAGAAGTTTTTATTTCTCTATGTATGTGAGTTGTGTATGAGTCATAGATCTACCTTCTTTGAATCTTATCATTTAGAAATTGGTGATCTACAACTATATATGTAATTTATTATGTGCTCAATAATATAAAGTGTTTGATTTGTGTTGTGTGTAATCACTCTTACTTTTTGAAATTTTGAGATTTGGATCGACCCTGATTCTCTCGCAAGAAGGGTTGAGATGACACAGTTTTAATCATCATACTCCTATATACATAGGCTACCCTAGGAGAGCGTAAAATATTTTTTTGTGCGATGAAATGTATGTGAGTTTATAACCCATTGTTTTTGGATTTGTTGCTTTATCAGAAAAGTGTGCAGACCAACATAATCATTACCTGTTGACATCATCATTACCGGTTGTTCCGAATGCTCCAGATCCGTCATTCGCTTAAATTTTACAAGATCAGCGCCTTGATTGCAGAATGGTTATCAGTCTTGCGATTGTTTGCGGCATAACATTGTGGATCGTTTTCGCTGAGCCGAGTGGCATGAAAGTGCGGTGGAAGCCATTTGTATTTGATATCATTTCTGTGGTTGCGTTCGATGTTGATTTACATTGTGTGCTTTATTGTTTCATGCTCCCATATTGGTACTTAATTATTTTTTAAAGATTTATTGACATGGACCTAAACTAAGGCTTTTATGAGGGATTACTTTAAAAGAATAAGTTTGGAGAACAGAACGTCAATGATGGTGCTTCCACTGTCATGTAATGCCAATGAGAACCGCTAAGGTTAACCGACACTCACTGGCGGCAGGATATTTAGACATGGCGTTCATCAAAACCACAGTCACGAGTCAGCTGCTCGAGACATTGTGTTGGTCGACAATCAATTAATTCAACCTCAGTGCAGAAAATGAATAAACCTCAGCCGAGCGATGAAAGTTGTCCATGTATAGCTATGTGCAGACCCTGTACCAATACATTTAAACCTATGTCAATTTTTCAACATGCAGTATTTTGAAAAGTCTAACGTCTATTGGGCAGGAGTCAGATTCCAACAGAATTGATCGCCCAGCTTTGTGCTCCACGTGGATCGATTTCTAACAATGTGTCTTTGTGCATTCCTTATTTTGCCTTCCGTTTCAAAAGTTGTTCTTGCCGCATGGCTTTCATATCTTAATTTATTTGATCATTTATTTGGTTACAATGCTTAATGTGGTGATTCATGTGTAGTGAGTGTTTATTCTTTATATGAAAACCATGTCACAAATTCCTTATTTTGCCTCCCGTTTCAAAAGTTGTTTTTGCCATTCTCCATGACCATGGCTTTCATATGTTAATTTATTTGATCATTTATTTGGTTACTTGCCATTCTCCATGACCATGGCTTTCATATGTTAATTTATTTGATCATTTATTTGGTTACAATGCTTAATGTGGTGATTTATATGTGTAGTGAGTGTTTATTGTTTATATGAAAATCATGTCACAAATTTATCAACAAAAGTATAAACGCTTGAGATAACTTTCTTTAAGAAATCTATTAAAAATTCATAGATATAAAGATTTCACGTAAAAATGTAAAGATGTAAACATAAATATAAATGTAAATGTAAATGTAAATGTAAAGTTCAGGAGGTAGATCTCACGTAAAAACGTAAATGTAAACGTATGGGGTAGATCTCACGTAAAAATGTAAATGTAAATGTATGGGGTAGATCTCTCTAGATGCAAACCTCATTTTTGAGTGCAAAACTTGAGAAAAGCTCTTGAGAGATTTGATCCCTTTAGGTGCTTGATAGATCTGGAGTTAAGATGGATGAGGCCGCCAAATAAAATCTAATGAACATATGATCATTTTTATCAATAATATGTAAATTTATTTAACATTAATATAATCAGTTTAGATATGCTAAATATGTTTCAAATTAATCTGTCATTTTAATTCTAAAATATGCATAGTTTGATCAGTTTGTTGAGATGATAATATTGTTAATAACTTTAATGACAAAAAATGATGAAATAAAATTTTTGAATCTAAAGTGACAAAATATTAAAATAAAATTTTTAAATGTAAAGTGATAAGGTAATTGTGTTGAATGATAAAAATGTGAATAATAAGAATATAGTCAAATTACAAATAGTGTTCATCATGATTAATCTCAAACTATTTTATTTTACTATTCTTACTGTCACCCTTGTTACTTTTGTCATCTTTCATATGGATTGTCATATTTTCATATTGACTATATGAAAAGGAGTCACAAGTTAGATTGTACTACCATTTAAATATTTAGCTCAAGCTATTGTAATAAACATCATAACTTGTCTCTTTTTCTCTCCAATATTAATAGGTTGAATTACCACAACACAAAAATCAAGGTACATTGCCAGTAATTTTTTGTGCTTACATTGAAATCAATTCACAATGTTAATCCAATCACTTTAAAATTAATCTACCATCATACATCCAATTACATCAAATTAGAAACCAACATCTACACTGAAATCGATGCATCTAATGCAAGCAGTCAAATAAGATTAGAAAGCAACATTTACACTGAAATCAATGCATCTAATACAAGAAAACAAATAAGATTAGAAATAAACATTTACACTCAATTGAATGTGTTTAATGCAAGTAAGCAAATAGGATTATAACCAACATCTAGACTGAAATCAATGCATCTAGTGCATGAAGCATATAGGATTATAAACCAACATGTACAATGAAATCAATGCATCTAGTGCAAGCAATCAGATAGGATTGGAAATTACCATTTACATTGAAATCAATGCATTTAGTGCAAGCAAATAGGATTAGAAATAATCTACATTGAAATCAATGCATCTAGTGCAATCAATCAAATATTATTAGAAATCGACATCTACATTGAAATTAATGCATATAGTGTAAACAATCAAATAGATTAGAAATCACCATCTACACTAAAATCAATGCATTTAGTGCAAACAATCAAATAGGAATAGAAATCATCTACATTGAAATCAATGCATATAGTGCAAGCAATCAAATAGGATTAGAAATCAGTATCTACATTGAAATCAATGCATCTAGTGTAAGAAACTTTCTTCTCTCTCTCCCCACTCCATATATATATCCCTCTATCTCTCCTTCTTTTTCTCTCTATCTCAACCCCCCCAAACACACACACTCTCTCACTCCATATCTATCAATCTCTCTGTCCCTCCATCTTTCTCCTGATCTCTCTCTTTTTCTCTCTCATCACTTTCCATCTATATCTCTGTCTCCCTTTATCTCTCTATATCACCCCTAAAACATACACTATCTTTCTCCAATCTATATATGCCCCTCTCTCTCTCTCTCTTCCCCTTCTCTCCCTCTCCCCCACATCTATCTCTCTTCCCTCCTACTGTCCTGTCTCCCTCTCTCTCCATATTCCTTATCACACTCTTTCTCTCTCTTGACCTTTCTCTCTCTATTTATTTTATTCTTGCCTCCCTCTCTCTCCCTCTCCAACTCCATCTCTCATTCCCTTCCTCCCTCCACTCTCTCCCGTCCTCTCTCTCTTCATTCCTCTCTCTTTCCCTTTCTCTCGCACCTCTCTCTCTCCCTCTCCAACTTTGTTACTATATCCCTTCATCTCTCCTTCTCTCCCCCATTCTCTAAATCTCTCCTTCTTTGTCTCTTTATAGCACCCCCAAACATACACATACTCTCTCCACCACTCCCTTGTCACTCCCTCTCTCTCTCAACTTATCACTTTCTATGTATTTCTTCTTCTCTCCCTTCCCCCCTCCAACTCCATCTCCCTATCCCTACCTCTCTCCTCCTATCTCACTCCCTCTCTCCCCCTTTCTCTCCTAGCTCCCTCTCTCTTCCCCCATCTCTCTCTCTCTCTCTCTCTTCCCTCCAATCCTCTCTCTTCCCCCATCACTCTCCTCCTCTCTCGTAAGTCTTGTCTCTCATTCTTCCTCTATCTCCCTCTCTCTTCCCCCATCTCTCTCTCTCTCTCTCTCTCCAGTCCTCTCTCTTCTCTCTTTCTCTCTCCAACTATATTACTATATCCCTCCCACTCTCTTTATCTCTCCTTCTCCCCCCCTTATCTCTATCCCTCCTTCTTTGTGTATTTATCTCACCTCTAAACATACATTCTCTCTCTCCATCCCTCCCTTGTCACCCCCTCTCTCTCTCCATCCCTCCCTTGTCACCCCCTCTCTCTCTCCACTTCTCACTCTCTATGCCTTTCTTCTTCCCTCCCTCTCTCCCCCTCCAACTCCATATCTATATCCCTCCCTCTATCCTCCTCTCTCGCAAGTCCTCTCTCTCCCTTTCTCTCCTACCTTCCTCTCTCTTCTCTCTCTCCCCCCTCCAATCCTCTCACTATCTCCCTCCCTCTCTTCTTATCCCTCTCCCACCTCCATCTTTTTGTCTCCCTCTCCTTCTCTTACCCTTCCCTACCTCTCTCACTTCTCTCCCTCTCTCTCTCTTCATTCATCCTCTCCCCTCTCCTTCAATTTATCTCCATCTCTCCCTTCTCACTCCCCCTATCTCTCCACCTTTATCACTCTATGTCTTTGTTCTTCCCTCCCACATATATTACAAATATATTACAAAACTATTACAAAATATATTACCATATATATTAAAATTAACATATTACAAAACTATAATATATTACAAATAAAACAGTAAAATAAATGCATATTATAAATATATTACAAAACTATTACAAAATATATTAAAATTAACATATTACAAAATTATGGTAATGTGGGATTTGATGGATCCATAATTAATTCCCTCAACATCAATGATTAATATAGCTCGATGCTAAGATTCGTACGTCATAAAATCTCATAGATTATGGTATATTAACAACTTTGGTTTGCAACTCATTAAGATTATAACCTAACCCATTCATTAATTAATCTTAATTGCTTAATTAAGTCTATTCCAACTTATCTATTAATACTTGATAAAATCTACTTCCATTACTTAAAAAAATTAAGTGTTACAAATTATTATAAATTGTAACTCTCAAGGGTTTTTTAAGACAAGTAGAGAAAATCATCTACATATTTTTCAACTATTTGAAAAGTCATCTAGTGAAATTTTCTTCTTCCTTTTTAATCTTTACATTGACCTATTATTTAGGGAGAAAGTCATCTAGTGAAAAAATTTTCTTCCTTTTTAACCTTTACATTCATCTATTATTTAGGGAGAGAAGCCAACATTAAATTAACTAGATTAAATTTTACACATTGCATTTACCTTTTACATTTACATGTAATTTTACACATCACATTTACATTTACATGTTTATGTTTTTACGTGAGATCTACCCCATAGGTTTACATTTACGTTTACATTTGCATTTGCGTTTATGTTTACATGTTTACGTTTTTATGTGAGATCTACCCCCCATAATGGGTTGTAAAGCCCCACTCAGTGCAAGCAAGATAGAGTGGAGTTATATCTTATGTGTAAATTTTTAATGGATTTCTGAAGGAAGGTTGTCAGAAGTGTTTATAGTTTTTTTTATATAATTGTTAGATTATTTATATAAAGAAACACACAGAACAAGTCAACCATTGAATAGACTAATGTGATCGGTGATGCTCCCCGAGTATTAGTTACATGTAGATTTTTAATAAGGTCTTAGTTACAAGTAGTTCTTAATAAGGTCAAGTTGGTGTGACCTGTGTGCTCCGAGAGTGCCAGGTCAAGTTGTAGAATTTCCTGTTGAAGGCATTATGTACCCAAAATGTTATCCTAGATAACTGATGAAGGTTGCGGAGGGTCATGGATTTCAATAGATGGTGGCACTTCCATAGGATGGTTCAGTATTGATACTCACCCGTTGCGCTTCAGGAGGTTGAGAAACGTCCATTCTGCAAAGTACATCAACGATGGTCTGAATCGGTTATGTCTTAAATGGATGGTTGAGAAACGTCCATTCTGCAAAGTACATCAACGATGGTCTGAATCGGTTATGTCTTAAATGGATCAAGTGGGAAGCTTGAAAGTGTGGTGAAGAAACTAGCAGAAACCATGAGATTTTAGAGTCGATATGAGTGTTAGTGGGTAAATGATTTATGTTGTGTGCAGTTTCTCTCTTACTATTTTTGAAATTTCTATTAAAATATTGTAAAATATTTATAAGAGCTAGCTCTCTACCATATACAATTATTCATCATTAAATTAAAATTTTAAAAATCTTATTCCAAATAAAAACATATTTACATAATAATAAATATATTTATAATTTACTAATATTTTTTAATCTATTTTTTCCTTTAATCTTCTCATTATATAAATAAAAGATGTAGTACAAATAATAAAGGGAAAGAGTCATAATTATTATAAAATAATATATTTCAATCTCTATTCTTAAATATATTTCAATCTCTATAATAATATAATATATTCTTAAATATATTTCAATCTCTATTATAATATAATATATTTCAATCTCTATTCATAATAATAAATATATTTATAATTTATTAATATTTTTTTATCTATTTTTTTTCTTTAATCTTCTCATCATATAAATAAAAGATCTAGTACAAATAAAGGGAGTCATAATTATTATAAAATAATATATTTCAATCTCTATTCTTAAAACTGCGTTCTCTTCTTCTCTTTCGTTTTGTATATCTCCATGAGAAAAGGGTATTATAATAAAAAAAATTAATCATAGGAGAATGTGAGAATCCTAAAAACAATGTAACATTTTCTTAAATCAAAATGGTTGGCGAGAATCCCATTCACCGTCCGAGATTTATTATATAAAAAAAAATAGTGGAGAATGTCAAGAAATTTTAAAAAATCGAACATTTTTTAATATCAAAGTGTGATCGAATGTGCAAGCATCCCAATATTGTAGCATCGGCTTCTCAAAGGTTAACGTATTCAAACCTTTGACGATTCAAGTTGTCCATTGACATTGTGCGTACTGCCTACGGACTTTGTGCACTACTCCAACTGCAGTACATTCTACTCATCGTTACCATCTAGAGGTGGATGCTTAGTTCTGGTAATCCCACAACCTTATATACTACATACAATTAATCATTCTAGGCAACAATCATTTGAAGATGGGCATCCAGGTTAGATAATATCAGTATGCTTTTGTTATGGAGAGAATGGCTGGAGGCGATTGCTGCAAGACTATGATAGCCCACGCAACCACATTATTGAGTGCAGCGTTGACGATTATCAAAATTCCTAACAAACACATTATTGAGTGCAGCGTTGAGATCTATTTATGTGGAATGCTATGTATATTGTTAACTTTGCACTCTATAATTTCTCTGCAAATGGCTCCACCACACGCGCATATATATATATTCCTCTTCTTCAAAAAGTAAACATTCCGGTCTCTATTACAAGATTGTATTTTGAACACATTAGAGATTTGCTTCTCAGTCAGAAACTTCCGCAATGTTTTTAATGTTTTTTTCGTACTTTAGCCATCAATTTTTGTTCAGTATTCCAAAGGGGTGGTGTTCATTGGACCACGGGAGTGCTAGATCTACACCGTTATAGTGTTTTCTTCATATTTGTCTCGTAATATATATTGCTTAATCTGGTGATATGCACTGATCTGGTCTTGGTTTTCATTTATCAGTACAAACGTTCTTGGTCATGTATTGTTTTCATGTTAGTTTTCCGAAATTGTATCGATGAACTATTTTGTAGTTAGTTCGCAACGGTTTTGAAAAAATCAGACTCGAAGAGCAGGTATACATGTTGTCACTAACACCATTTCTGTGAATCAAGAATTAATTATCCGAATATGTTAATATTCAATTTTTTGTTTTTGTTTTCTATCATATTGTTCTTTCCATTTAGTGATAGTCTTTTCATTTTCCACCCTTTGAGAGAATATATGGATGACGGTGTTGGACCCAAGAAGTCCCAACTAGACCTCAGATCGTTTGGAGTAACAGTCCCAACAATGGGTAGTATAGTAACACCTTGACTGCGGTTGCGCATAGAGGTAAGTAAGATGTCCTTGTTGGAAGCAAGGGTGTGACCTTGTAGCAAGTCAAGGAAGGTGCATGGAAGTCTTTAACACACGGAAGGAGGGAAGAGTGCACCCCTTAGAAACTTACGATAGCATGCAACTCGAAAGAGAACACACAAGAAGAAATACATCAAGATATCGAAAGTAGGATAGTCGACGATCCAAAGTGATTGATTATATCAACAACATGCTTTGATAAGATTCATACAAACACATACGAAATAGTCCATATGTACATGCATAAATTACAACTACATACATCATTAGAGTAAGCAGGATAGCCGAACTACAATAACAACATATGCATGAAACATGTTGGTTATGTTATATTAAAAGAGTGAAAGATTCAATCATACATACAAACATGAATTCCACTAGCCCCGATAGTGGAATTTTATAGTCACTACCGCCTGCTCCTCCAAAGAGATATACTAGCTCTGCACTGTGGAGAAGCCAAGGCTCGTTACAACACACTCCTAGCTTTCTGTAAGTTATAACTATAGCAAGCTTGGCTCCAAAAATCCTGTATAATGAGTTATGAGGTTCTATAAATGGTAAAGGGTGGGGTGACCCTTGAGATTTCCCTTTGTGACTCTTCACCTACGCTCATGACTCTTCAACTTACGCATGATTATTACATTCTACTATTGACACTTGGTCTTTCACTTTTACAACATGTTTACATTACAACTTGTATATGTACCCATGGGAGACAAAAATGGACTTGAATAAGCCATGTAAGACATCACTAAGACTCGGACAGCTGTGGGAAGACTAACTCTTCGACATATTCTCAATGATCGAAGGTGGCGAACTGATGCCAAGCTTGGTAGTTTGCTATGGTGTAAGCGTGCTCTGTGGTGACATCCTTTTGAAAGCAAACTCTTGCATCCGGGTACACTGATTTGGCACCTCTATCCAACTCGTCGAATAACATGTGCATCATAGTCTTGAGTGCAGCTCGACCAATAATATATTGGTGCATAGCGTCTGCACTCATCTGCAAGTCTGTGCTGGTTACTATGCGCATCAATTGATCAAAGTACATGTCTAGCTCCAGTTGAAGTTGGTTCTTGGTCTTTGCCTCGGTGAGTGTGCCAATGAATGGGATCACATGCATGCGCATAATGACATCCATGCTCCTAAACATTCGTGCATGTGAAGCCTTTGAGATGGTGATGAGTTGCGATAGTTCCTCATAGTTTCGGATCTGAATCTGGATATGTGCCTTCAACTCGACTGCCTTTGGGTTCATCATCTTAGAAAAGTGCAATGGGGCTCCCTTATACGCCATTGTCCATATTTGCATGTAATCGACAAAAGTGTTTAGGTCTGACAAGATGCGTGCTCTTCTAGCATAGTGCTCTTGCCAACCATAGAGATGGATAACTGACTTATGCATGATGACGTACTTGAAGTACAGCTTGTACATGACTATCTCGAGAGATGATACTTCATCCAATATCGCCATCCTCAACTTTACTCTGGCGGATGCTGTAACTTTCTCTTCTCCCTACTTGCTCGCTTGTATATCCTTAGCCATGCGCTCGTTCTCGACTATCAAGAATCTAACACTCAATTTGGTGGCTTCGACATATTCCCTTATAGCATTGGCCAATGCAGCAAGATTTATATGCACATCAGACATGATCACTTGTTCTTCAAACTATGCAGGAGATACATGGACATCGAGAGTGGGTACTCTACACCACTACACAACTATGTGTTTTGATTCATCGGAAGATATGTTGTGCACATCCACTTCCGGATTTTCCTCAAGGATTTCAGTGTCTCCTTGATCGCTTGGAACTTGCTCAGCTCCCAGATCTAGTGATGCTCGTGGAGTGACCTTTTGGTTCTTAGGCATGAGGTCAATGTCTTGATCTAACTCAAACTGAACCATATCTATGTCTATCTGTTCTAGCATATGTTCAATCTGCTGAGAAAAGCCCTGCTCCTGCAACTGCTCACCCTGTCTGTTATGTGCTAGCTGTTCGGATGAATCAATATTCTGTATAGGCACAGTTTCATCAATATTTGCATGATGCACCTCCTATTGTTCCTATTCCTTCTACACTTCCTTCTCTCTTTTTTGCAACTCTTGTTCTTCCCTATGTTGCTGCTTCAACTCCTGCAAATCCTTTTCTGTTTCCTCCAGCTTCTGCTTCTCTCTTTGCCTTTGCGCAATCCTCCTGTTGTTTTTTCGCCTCTTTGCCTCAATCTCCAAAGTTTCTTTCAACACAAGTGGATCTACTTTGAACTTACAACTTTGCTTCACCTCTTTGTTGTAAGAAACCTTCCTCTTGCCTTTGTCAAGCACAGGCCTGCTGCCCTCTACTGTTGTTGATGATGTTTCTCTCTCACATGTTGTTTCCTTCTGCACTACTAACCACTCTATAACCATTCTGACTGGTTCATTGAGCCTGGAGAAGTTGTAGCAATATCTCCATGGGTCTTCCTCAAGCCAATGACATGCCCCGTGGATCCAAGGATGATACACTCTTGCATAGTGGTCCTCCACTAATAAATGTGGGTCATATGTATTGAAACTTCTGGTGCCGAAGGTGAACCTCTTGAATTCCTCCCTCTCAGCCTCAGTATGCTTGAGATTCTAGATCTCATACAACCAGATCCCCAAAGGAAGAGCGGGACAAGGTGCCTCCTTCTTACATGACTAGCTTATCCATGGGAAACTTTGGGAAAACATGCAGAGCCTTCTTCGCGTTGTATATCTAGATGAAGGTTCCAAGGGGCGATGCATACCAATATGCTATGTCAATGAATGCCTCCATCACTGCTCGCGACATGCGAGGTGGATCTTGCTCAAATATCATCTTGTATATCGAGGTGAAAAAGTGGTCTGATAGTTGTATGATAACTCCATGGAAGCTGCACTCGAAGAACAACCTGCAATAAGTGTGCACAAAGGTTTTTAAAGGTGTCCATGCCCAACCCAAGCCTGGGAATTGTTGATGGGCACAAATTGAATCAAGTATGTAAGCAGAGATGAAAAGCTTTGCTTGCTAACCCTTGAGCATATTTTCGGCTTCTGTTACTTGTTCCTTCAACTAGAGAGCCAACATGTCAGACTAGTTGAAAGGTCTTCCTTCATTCGCCAGTTGATCCAACACCAACACCCAACTCTGTGGGAAGGTCTTTATACTCTCCTGGCCATATAATTGGTATGCAAAGATGACCAAGAGCTGATATTCCTTCAGCAGTATCCTTGTCTTGTACACTTGGTTGAGTTTTATCCTAAACTTAGATGGCTCTTTCACCCAGTGGTTCAAGATGTATCTTGAGTTTACACTACTACTGGGTCTAGTGAAGGGTGTATCCATCGTGATCACCGACTGCGGCAAGTGATACATTTCTTGAAATGCCTTTCCCTCAAGGTAGCAAGTTATGTTCCACTGACACTACTCAACATCATTATCTTTGGATCAGTATGCGAGACAATCCATTGGATCATGTCCGTGTACGGAAACACAGGATACCTGCATCCAATCTGATACAAGCCGGACTTGTGTATGTTGACATAGACCCTACGGTCCTCTAGATTCTCTTCAAATGTGTCTGCAAATATGTCATTTATTTCATGCCATTTCATCTTGATCTCCTTGTCTATTAACAACTTAGCGTCTTCATAAATGGGCAAGCTCATAGACACTTGCTCGACTACATCTTCAATTGTACTCTCGACAGTGTCCTTTGACCCTGGTCTCTTGGAAGCCATTGTACCTGTACTGCTGAGAGACGAATGAACACCTGTGATACCTGGAGACAGAGACACTCTCATGGCAGTTGAGAACCGAAATAAACTTTAGGATTGACATGCAACACACTTAGGTGACTTCCTGGAAGATTTTCACAATTTTCACTCGGAGGCAAGGACAATGACTTTCAAAACTGTGCAAAACATAGTCTGGACTGTCAGTGAGGTGATTGACTACTGAAACTACATAAAGCATAGTCCAGATTGGCCTGCTGAGGCAATGCGTAGTTTCAATTGGCTTGACTGCAACTTGGTCAAACTGCACCTGCACAATTCCAGGGGCCAACGGGGCACTACCTCTCAGAATTGCATAGAGCAAGCATGGAGGTCAGTGTTAGGCCAAATCTATGCAATTCCTATGAGGAAGGAAGAGCCTTCCAACCCAAAAATATGTAGTGCAATTCAGACAAGCCCAAACCTGCTAAATGCATGTGCGAAGTTGAGTGCAAACATGAGTGAATGAACATCCATGCAATTAGTGATTGCAGGATTTAGTAAATGCGAAAACAAGGAAGTGTGTGAAGAAAGTCCCCATAATGGTGATCGTTAGTGTAGAAACAGTGTCATGCATGCGAAGACAAGGAGATGCAATGAAAAACTTGAAACAGTGCTTCTACAAGCTAACATGCATCAAAATGACAACAAGCGTTCAACCAAAACCAAGCAAACAACACTCACACAAATTGAAATACAAATAGCAACAAAAAAGCAACAAAAGACATGAAAATTGAATTTAACTGGAAAAATATGAGTTGAGTGTGTAGAATGCTCCTAGATGTGACGAGGAATGTACAAGCTCCAAGATCGAAGTGAAGAATGAACTCTGAAGCGTCAGGTAAATAGTTTTTATAAGATTGAGGCTTAAGACGCTCATCCCACAAATCTAGGAAAAAGTGACACTTCGCGGGAGGTGTCTAAAATGACTTTTGCATATAACCCCCAGCTACTAAAAATGGATCCATAAAATCTAGGGATGTTTTTTTTTCTTTTTCGGGAAAAAGTAGCCTGCACATGCAAAGCAATATTGGTCAGTCCCAGAGGGAACTGGTCAACTTGGGAGCATACAACGGACTGCAAGCCTATGGATAAATTCTGCACATTTTCTGAGGTGAGTGGCTTTGGCTGCCCCTCAGGCCCTTTGTAATTTATGGACTGAAGCCAAGGATGTCAGCGAGATCGCTGCAAAATTTGAGAGCAAGCCCAGTGATAGGCTTCTCTACACAATTTTCAGAGGGAAGGTTGCATGTTTTCTCTGCACATTTCTAGAGAGCAGCAAGCTTCCTTGATGCTCTATGGAATTCTGGAGGGCAAGGCTAGTTACCCTTCAGTTTTGCGCAATTCTGCAAGTGAGCACAATAACCAGATAATGACCAAGTCACTAGATGTCAGCTTGCGGGTGAAAGGAAAACAAGCTAGAAAACGCAAGTTGATAGGCCCCAAAAACTCAATTCAAACATAAGCACCGGTCAATGCAAGACATGTTGCTAAGGATGGTTGGTAGGGAGGCTCCAAAATGAATCTAGGGCAAAAAATTTTAGGGTGGTTGTAGCCGCTACAACACTTGGAGACAAACTGGTAGAACTCCAGATCTCTAAATGGACCTTGTTTCGTGAAAAGCAAGTCTAACTCCTCCAAAAGTATTGTTTGATTCTTAGATCATTGTGGTTTCCACACTAGCTTGATTGAAAGATGTAGCACCTACCATTCTCTTGATCGATCAGCACACATTCCAAGCCAGGTCAACTCAGTTGTTTCAATTGGGGATGAGGGGTATATTGGTGCACAAGTAATATGACTGTCAGAGTTTAAGTTTCATCTTTGGTGTTTCTCCGTGGTCTGCAGGCCTGGACAGTACCTCGACGGAGTCACATAGGAACACAAGAATCACTCCACTGTGAGCAAGCCTGATCAGTACCATGGCGGAGTTACTTGCATCACCTCTCTATGTAGGGAGCCTTTCTCTTCTCTCGCCTTATTCATTTTTTTCAAATTTTTCACATTTTCATTTTTTCATTTTTCATTTTTTTCAAGAATTATGCATAGGCACTTATTTATTTTAGAGGTGGAAGAGGGATCCCAACTTATTGAGAGAAGAAGATGTTTTTCCTTCAGAGAAGTATTTTATATATATCTCTGACATACTTGTTAAGGTTTTACCCCTCACCTTACTCTACTTGACTAAGCTGACAAGGATTAACCAAAAAAAAACAACTCGAGTAGTTGGTACTAGTTAGAGCATGAGTTGTGTTTTCACCAAGATTCACTTTGAACAGAATGTATTTTCCATTGTTGTATCATTGAATGAAGACAACAAGTTCTACATAAAGAGAGAGGTGACATATAACGAAGTGTTGGTAGATGTATAAGTCCTCTTGTACTTTACCCTGCTTGTTGCAAGAGTCATACACGGTTTCATGCCAAACTATCCTACAGACGTAAACAAGCAAACAAAATAAAACAATGCAAAGAACATAAGTGAATATGAAAGAAAAGAAAGTAATCTAATCAGGGAAGCAAAACCTCAACCTCCATCTCCGCGTTCTGCTGATCCACTCTCCTGGCCATATAAGTGGTATGCAAAGATGACCAAGAGCTGATATTCCTTTAGCAGTATCCTTGTCTTGTACACTTGGTTGAGTGTTATCCTAAACTTAGATGGCTCTCTCACCCAGTGGTTCAAGATGTATCTTGAGTTTACACTACTACTAGGTCTAGTGAAGGGTGTATCCATCGTGATCACTGACTGCGGCAAGTGATACATTTCTTGAAATTCCTTTCCCTCAAGGTAGCAAGTTATGTTCAACTGACACTACTCAACATCATTGTCTCTAGATAAGTATGCGATAAAATCCATTGGATCATGTCTATGTACGAAAACACGGGATACCTGCATCCAATCTGGTACAAGCCAGACTTGTGTATGTTGACATAGACCCTAAGGTCCTCTAGATTCTCCTCAAATGTGCCTTCAAATATGTCATTTATGTCATGCCATTTCATCTTGATCTCCTTGTCTATTAACAACTTAGTGTCTTCATAGATGGGCAAGCTCATAGACACTTGCTCGACTACATCTTCAATTGTACTCTCGACAGTGTCCTTTGACCCTGGTCTCTTGGAAGCCATTGTACTTGTACTATTGAGAGATGAACGAACACCTATGATACCTGAAGATAGAGAAACACTCATGGCAAGCATAATTTCAGTTGAGAACCAAAATAAACTTGAGTATTGACATGCAACACACTTAGGTGACTTCCTGGAAGATTTGCACAATTTTCACTCGGAGGCTAGGAGAATGATTGTCAGAACTGTGCAAAACATAGTCTGGATTGTCAGTGAGGTGATTGATTACTGAAACTACATAGAGCATAGTCCAGCTTGGCCTGCTGAGGCAATGCGCAGTTTCAATCGGCTTGACTGCAACTTGGTCACACTGCACCTGCACAATTCCAGGGGCCGACGGGGCACTGCCTCTCAGAATTGCATAGAGTAAGCATGGAGGTCAGTGTTAGGCCAGATCTATGCAATTCCTATGAGGAAGGAAGAGCCTTCCAACCCAAAAATATGCAGTGCAATCCAGACAAGCCCAAACCTGCTAAATGCATGTGCGAAGTTGAGTGCAAACATGAGTGAATGAACATGCATGCAATTAGTGAGTGCAGGATTTAGTAAATGCGAAAACAAGGAAATGTGTGAAGCAAGTCCCCACAATGGTGACCGTTAGTGTAGAAATACTGTCATGCAAGCGACGACAAGGAGATGAAATGAAAAACTTGAAACAGTGCTTCTAAAAGCTAACATGCATCAAAATGACACCAAGAGTTCAACCAAAACCAAGCAAACAACACTCACACAAATCGAAATACAAATAGCAACGAAAAAGCAACAAAAGACATGAAAAGCGAATTTAACTGGAAAAATATGAGGTGAGTGTGTATAATTCTCCTAGACGTGACGAGGAATGTAAAAGCTCCAAGATCGAAGTGAAGAATGAACTTTGAAGCGTCAAGTAAATAGTTTTGATAAGATCGAGGCTTAAGACGCTCATGCCACAAATCTAGGAAAAAGTGACACTTGGCGGGAAGTTTCTAAAATGACTTTTGCATATAACCCCCAGCTACTAAAAATGGATCCATAAAATCTAGGGATGTTCTTTTTCTTTTTCGGGAAAAAGTAGCCCGTACATGCAAAGAAAGATCGGTCAGTCCTAGAGGGAACTGGTCAACTTGGGAGCATGCAACGGACTGCAAGCCTCTGGATAAATTCTACACATTTTTCTGAGGTGAGTGGCTTTGGCTGCCCTCAGGCTCTTTGCAATTTATGGACTGAAGCCAAGGATGTCAGCGAGATTGCCGCAAATTTTGAGAGCAAGCTCAGTGATGGGCTTCTCTACACAATTTTTAGAGGGAAGGTTGCATGTTTTCTCTGCGCATTTCTAGAGAGCAGCAAGCTTCCTTGAGCTCTGTGCAATTCTGGAGGGCAACTCTAGTTACGCTTCAGTTCTGCACAGTTCTGCAAGTGAGCACAATAGCCAGATAATGACCAAGTCACTGGATATCAGCTTGCCGGTGAAAGGAAAACAAGCTAGAAAACACAAGTTGATAGGCCCCAAAAACTCAATTGAAACATAAGCACCTGTCAATGCAAGACATGTTGCTAAGGATGGTTGGTAGGGAGGCTCCAAAATGAATCTAGGGCAAAAAAATTTAGGGTGGTTGTAGCGATCCCTCTCTTTGATTCGTCAGATCATAAGGATTCCGATGAACCCATTGATTTTTTTTATCGTAGTTGTCGTGATCTCTTTACTCCTGTATTCGACCACGATGTTGATTCAATAATTGTTGATCTTTCAAAGCTACTTGTTTACGATGATCTATCTGTCGATGAAGTCGAAACCCCAGAGGCTGCCGAGGCACTTCAGCCTGAGTTGATGGTTATGTTAGACCCTCACTATATTGAGGTTAGTTTAACTTCCGGTCAGGAAATTGTTGAACTACCCAAGGGTCCTCATCACTCATCTGTATGTATTGAAGATCAGTCCAACACATAGATTTCACTTCCTCCACTTGAATCACATGATCCTATCTCTCATGCATTGGAGGAATCTTACACAGAAATAACACTTGCAAGACATAATTTGTCTCTTTCTCTCATGTTTTCTTGTCTATCATAGTCAAGAGAGTGCATATGCTTATCATCTGCACACAGTGTATCATAGCACCATGGTATGTCCACAGAGTGCATGTCGTGTGCTTTCACTTTTTTCTTTTCCGTGGACGTGTATAAACTTGGAGTGTGTTGGTCTTCATTGTTATATCTTTCATGTTTGCTGGTTCGCTTGACTATGATTTTCGCGAACCATTCCTTCACCAAATTGGGTAAGCCAATGCGTTGGTGGCTGCATTGGAAATATCACTTCACGTGAGAAGACCCATGCATCGTTAGCATAGGAGTAGGAGTAGTGTTTGATTTTGCCTCGTTTTCTTGCAAGCATGTTTTATTTTTTTCTTTCTTTCTTTGTTTGCTTGCTTCCCTGCTTAGATTACTTTCTTTTCTTTCATATTCACTTATGCTCTTTGCATTGTTTTATTTTGTTTGCTTGTTTACGTCTGTAGGTTAGTTTCGCATGAAACCGTGTACAACTCTTGCAACAAGCAGGGTAAAGTACAAGAGGACTTATACATCTACCAACACTTCGTTATATGTCATCCTATCTCTTTATGTAGAACTTGTTGTCTTCATTCAATGATACAACAATGGAAAATACATTATGTTCGAAGTGAATCTTGGTGAAAACACAACTCACGCTCTAACTAGTACCACCTATTCTAGTTGTTTTTTTGGTTAATCCTTGTTAGCTTAGTCAAATAGAGTAAGGTGAGGGGTAAAACCTTAACAAGTATGTCAGAGATATATATAAAATACTTCTCTGAAGGGAAAACCTCTTCTTCTCTCAATAAGTTGGGATCCCTCTTCCACCTCTGAAATAAATAAGTGCCTATGCATAATTCTTGAAAAAAAATGAAAAATGAAAAAATGAAAATGTGAAAAATTTGAAAAAAATGAATAAGGTGAAAGAAGAGAAAGGCTCCCTACATAGAGAGGTGATGCAAGTAACTCTGCCACAGTACTGATCAGGCTCGCTCGCAGTGGAGCGATTCTTGTGTTCCTATGTGACTCCGTCGAGGTACTGTCCAGGCCTGCAGACCGCGGAGAAACACCAAAGATGAAACTTAAACTCTGACAATCATATTACTTGTGCACCAATATACCCCTCATCCCCAATTGAAACAACTGAGTTGACCTGGCTTGGAATGTGTGCTGATCGATCAAGAGAATGGTAGGTGCTACATCTTTCAATCAAGCTAGTGTGGAAACCATGATGATCTAAGAATCGAACAATACTTTTGGAGGAGTTAGACTTGCTTTTCACGACAAAAGGTCCATTTACAGATCTGGAGTTATACCAGTTTGTCTCCAAGTGTTGTAGCGGCTACAACCACCCTAATTTCTTTTTCCCTAGATTCATTTGGAGCCTCCCTACCAACCATCCTTAGCAACATGTCTTGCATTGACAGGTGCTTATGTTTCAATTAAGTTTTTGGGGCCTATCAGCTTGTGTTTTCTAGCCTGTTGTCCTTTCACCCACAAGCTGACATCCAGTGACTTGGTCATTATCTGGCTATTGTGCTCACTTGCAGAATTTCGCAGAACTGAAGGGTAAGTAGCCTTGCCCTCCAGAATTGCACAGAGCATCAAGGAAGCTTGCTGCTCTCTAGAATTGCGCAGAGAAAACATGCAACCTTCCCTCTTAAAACTGTGTAGAGAATCCCATCACTAGGCTTGCTCTCAAAATTTGCGGTGATATCGCTGACATCCTTGGCTTCAGGCCATAAATTACAAAGAGCCTGTGGGGTAGCCAAAGCCACTCACCTCAGAAAATGTGTAGAATTTATCCAGAGGCTTGCAGTCCATTGCATGCTCCCAAGTTGACCAGTTCCCTCTAGGATTGACCAATCTTGCTTTGTATGCACGGGTTACTTTTTCCTGAAAAAGAAAAAATACATCCCTATATTTTATGGATCCATTTTTAGTAGCTAGGGGTTATATGCAAAAGTCATTTTAGAAACCTCCCGCCAAGTGTCACTTTTTCCTAGATTTGTGGCATGAGCGTCTTAAGCCTCGATCTTATCAAAACTATTTACTTGACGCTTCAGAGTTCATTCTTCGCTTCGATCTTGGAGCTTTTACATTCCTCGTCACATCTAGGAGCATTCTACACACTCACCTCATATTTTTCCGGTTAAATTCGCTTTTCATGTCTTTTGTTGCTTTTTCGTTGCTATTTGTATTTCGATTTGTGTGAGTGTTGTTTGCTTGGTTTTGGTTGAACGCTTGTTGTCATTTTGATGCATGTTAGCTTGTAGAAGCATTGTTTCAAGTTTTTCATTGCATCTCCTTGTCGTCGCATGCATGACACTATTTCTACACTAACGGTCACCATTGTGGGGACTTGCTTCACACACTTCCTTGTTTTCGCATTTACTAAATCCTGCAATCACTAATTGCATGCATGTTCATTCACTCATGTTTGCACTCAACTTCGCACATGCATTTAGCAGGTTTGGGCTTGTCTGGATTGCACTACATATATCTGGGTTGGAAGGCTCTTCCTTCCTCATAGGAATTGCGTAGATTTGGCCTAACACTGACCTCCATGCTTGCTCTACGCAATTCTGAGAGGCAATGCCCCGCTGGCCCCTGGAATTGCGCTGGTGCAGTTTGACCAAGTTGCAGTCAAGCCGATTGAAACTGTGCATTGCCTCAGCAGGCCAAGGTGGACTATGCTCTATGTAGTTTCAGTAGTCAATCACCTCACTGACAGTCCAGACTATGTTTTGCACAGTTCTGACAATCATTCTCCTAGCCTTCGAGTGAAAATTGTGCAAATCTTCCAGGAAGTCACCTAAGTGTGTTGCATGTCAATCCTCAAGTTTATTTTTGTTCTCAACTGAAATTATGCTTTCCATGAGTGTTTCTTTGTCTTCAGGTATCACAGGTGTTCGTTCATCTCTTAGCAGTACAAGTACAATGGCTTCCAAGAGACCAGGGTCAAAGGACACTGTCGAGAGTACAATTGAAGATGTAGTCAAACAAGTGTCTATGAGCTTGCCCATCTATGAAGAAACTAAGTTGTTAATAGACAAGGAGATGAAGATGAAATGGCATGACATATTTGCAGGCATATTTGAGGAGAATCTAGAGGATCGTAGGGTCTATGTCAACATACACAAGTCCGTCTTGTACAAGATTGGATGCAAGTATCCCGTGTTGTCGTACACAGACATGATCCAATGGATTGTCTCGCATACTTATCTAGAGAAAATGATGTTGAGTAGTGTCAGTGGAACATAACTTGCTACCTTGAGGGAAAGGAATTTCAAGAAATGTATCACTTGCCGTAGTCGGTGATCACGATGGATACACCCTTCACTAGACCCAGTAGTAGTGTAAACTCAAGATACATCTTGAACCACTGGGTGAAAGAGCCATCTAAGTTTAGGATAACACTCAACCAAGTGTAAAAGACAAGGATAATGCTAAAGGAATATCAGCTCTTGGTCATATTTTCATACCACTTATATGGCCAGGAGAGTACAAATACCTTCCCACAGAGTTGGGTGTTGGTGTTGGATCAACTGGCGAATGAAGGAAGACCTTTCAACTAGTCTGACATGTTGGTTGTCCAGTTGAAGGAACAAGTAACAAAAGTCGAAAATACGCCCAAGGGTCAGTAAGCAAAGCTTTTCATCTCTGCTTACATACTTGATGCAAGTTGTGCCCATCAACAGTTCCCAGGCTTGGGTTGGGCATGGACACCTTTAAAAACCTCTGTGCACACTTATTGCAGGTTGTTCTTTGAGTGCAGCTTCCGTGGAGTTATCATACAACTATCAGACCACTTTGTCACCTCGATATACAAGATGATAGCTGAGCAAGATCCACCTCGCATGTCGCGGGCAGCGATGGAGGAATTCATTGACATAGCATATTGGTATGCATCGCCCCTTGGAACCTTCATCTAGATATACAATGCAAGGAAGGCTTCGCATGTTTTCCCAAAGTTTCCCATGGATAAGTTGGTCATGCAAGAAGTTGCATATCACATCTCAACAAGGTTGTCAACAAGACTGCATAAGAAGAAGAAGGCACTTGTCCCGCTCTTGCTTTGGGGATCCGGTTGTATGAGATCTAGAATCTCAAGCATACTGAGGCCAAGAGGGAGGAATTAAAGAGGTTCACCTTCGACACTAGAAGTTTCAATACATATGACCCACATTTATTAGTGGAGGACCACTATGCGAGAGTGTATCATCTTGGATCCACGGGGCATGTCATTGGCCCGAGGAAGACCCATGGAGATATTGCTACAACTTCTCCAGGCCCAATGAACCAGTCAAAATTGTTATAGAGTGGTTAGTAGTGCAGAAGGCAACAACATGTGAGAGAGAAAAATCATCAACAACAGCAGAGGGCAGCAGGCCTGCACTTGACAAAGGCAAGAGGAAAGTTTCTTACAACGAAGAGGTGGAGCAAAGTTGTAAGTTCAAAGTAGATCCACTTGTGTTGAAAGAAAATTTAGAGATTGAGGCAAAGAGGCGACAACACGATAGGAGGATTGCACAAAGGAAAAGAGAGAAGCAGAAACTAGAGGAAACATAAAAGGATTTGCACAAGTTGAAGCAGCAACATAGGGAAGAACAAGAGTTGCACAAAATAGAGAAGGAAGCGTAGAAGGAACAGGAACAACAGGAGGTGCATCATGCAAATATTGATGAAACTGTGCCTATATAGGTTATTGATTCATCCGAACAGCTAGCACATAACAGACAGGGTGAGCAGTTGCAGGAGCAGGGCTTTTCTCAGCAGATTGAACAGATGCTAGAATAGATAGACACAGATATGGTTCAGCTTGAGTTAGATCAAGACATTGACCTCATGCCTAAGAACCAAAAGGTCACTCCACGAGCATCCCCAGATCTGGGAGCTGAGCAAGTTCTAAGCGATCAAGGAGACACTAAAATTCTTGAGGAAAATTCGGAAGTGGATGTGCACAAAATATCTTTCAATGAATCAAAACACATAGTTGTGCAGTGGCTTAGAGTACCCACTCTCGATGTCCATGTATCTCCTGCATAGTTTGAAGAACAAGTGATCATGTCTGATGTGCATATAAATCTTGCTGCATTCGCTGATGCTATAAGGGAATATGTCGAAGCCACCAAATTGAGTGTTAGATTCTTGATAGTTGAGAACGAGCGCATGGCTAAGGATTTACAAGCGGGCAAGTAGGGAGAAGAGAAAGTTACAGCATCTGCCAGAGCAAAGTTGAGAATAGCAATACTGGATGAAGTATCATGTCTCAAGATAGTCATGTAGAAGTTGTACTTCAGGTACGTCATCATGCATAAGTCAGCTATCCATCTCTACGGTTGGCAGGAGCACTGTGCTAGAAGAGCACACATCTTGTCAAACCTAAACATTGTCGTCGATTACATGCAAATATGGACAATGGCGTACAAGGGAGCCCCATTGCACTTTCCTAAGATGATGAACCCAAAGGCAGTGGAGTTGAAGGCACATATCCAAATTCAAATCCAAAACTATGAGGAATTATCGCAACTCATCACCATCTCAAAGGTTTCACATGCACGAATGTTTAGGAGCATGGATGTCATTGTGCACATGCATGTGATCCCATTCGTTGGCACACTCACCGAGGCGAAGACCAAGAACCAACTTCGACTAGATCTAGACATGTACTTTGATCAGTTGATGCGCATATAGTAACCAACGCAGACTTGCAGATGAGTGCAGACACTATGCACCAGTATATTATTGGCAAGCTGCACTCAAGACTATGATGCACATGTTATTCGACGAGTTGGATAGAGGTGCCAAACCAGTGTACCCGGATGCAAGAGTTTGATTTCAGAAGGATGTCACCATAGAACACACTTACACCATAGTAGACTACCAAGCTTGGCATCAGTTCGCCACCTTCGATCATTGAGAATATGTGGAAGAGTTAGTCTTCCCATAGCTGTCCGAGTCTTAGTGATGTCTTACATGGCTTACTCAAGCCCATTTTTGTCTCCCATGGGTACATATATAGATTGTAATGTAAACATGTCGTAAAATTGAATTACCAAGTGTCAATAGTAGAATGTAATAATCATGCATAAGTTGAAGAGTCATGAGGGTAGGTGAAGAGTCACAAAGGGAAATATCAAGGGTCACCCCACCCTTTGCTATTTATAGAACCTCATAACTCATTGTACAGGATTTTCGGAGCCAAGTTTGCTATAGTTATAACTTACAGAAAGCTAGGAGTGTGTTGTAACGAGCCTTGGCTTCTCCATAGTGTACAGTTAGTACATCTCTTTGGAGGAGCAGGCGGTAGTGACTATAACATTCCACTATCGGGGCTAGTGGAATTCATGTTTGTATGTATGATTGGATCTTTCACTCTTTTAATATAACATAACCAACATGTTTCATGCATATGTTGTTATTGTAGTTCGGCTATCCTGGTTACTCTAATGATGTATGTAGCTTTAATTTATGCGTGTATGTATGGACTATACCGTATGTGTTTGTATGAATCTTATCAAAGCATGTTGTTGATATAATCCATCACTTTGGATCGTCGACTATCCTACTTTCGATATCTTGATGTATTTCTTCTTATGTGTTCTCTTTCAAGTTGCGTGCTATCACAGGTTTCTAAGGGGTGCACTCTTCCCTCCTTCCGTGTGTTAAAGACTTTCATGCACCTTCCTTGACTTGCTACAAGGTCACACCCTTGCTTCCAACAAGGACATCTTACTTACCTCTATGCGCAACCGTAGTCAAGGCGTTACTGTACTACCCATTGTTGGGACTGTTACTCCAAACGATCTGAGGTCTAGTTGGGACTTCTTGGGTCCAACACCAACAAGATATCCATATATGCTCTCAAAGAATGGAAAAAGAAAAGACTATCACTAAATGGAAAGAACAATATGATAGAAAACAAAAACAGAAAATTGAATATTAACATATTCGGATAATTAATTCGTAATTCACAGAAATGGTGTCAGTGATAGCATGTATACCTGCTCTTCCACTCTGGTTTTTTCATAACCATTGCGAACTAACTACAAAATAGTTCATCGATACAATTTCGGAAAACTAACATGAAAACAATACATGACCAAGAACGTTTGTACTGATAAATGACCAGATTTATTGTGCATATCACCAGATTAAGCAATATATATTACCAAACAAATATGAAGAAAACACTATAATGGTGTAGATCTAGCACTCTCATTGTAAGGTCCTCGGGTTTGTTGACTCGATCGGGCGCCGGTGAGCACACACGACGGGCGCGCGGGTGAGCGCACATGGCGGGCGAACGCACACGGCGGGCGCACGGGCAGACATGTGGGCGGGCGCACACGCGGGCGCGCGGGTGAGCGCACACGACGGGCGCGCGGGCGGGCGTGCGGGTGCGCGGGCGGGCAGAGCTGCACGCGGATGCGACGAAAGGCCGAGTCAAGTGCGACGAAAGGCAAGACTTGGTGAAATGAAGAGCGATGGTTTATACCATGATTTGGAACGTTATGCGATGGGTTGGCCGACCTATGGAGGAGGCTAAGGCTAACTTAAACATGGCGTGCGAGAGGGGTGTGTGGGCGGTTGGCTAGGCAGCCCACCCACGCACAAAGGCAACATATATATTGGAGCATTGGAGCTTCACTTTGGCAAACGACTTGGACATCTTCGCAAGAGCTCAAGGAGAAAGGGCAAGTGCGCAATTTTGGAAGGACATGCGCATAGCTCATGCGCACTTCATGAAGGCACTCACTTGGTGACACTTGGAGTTGGTCGAAGGTTGGGCAAGGTGTGCCCGGGGTCGTTTTGAAGTGCCGGTTTGTGCAGGACTTGGCGTGGGTGTCTTTGTGGCTCGGGTGAGCACCCGCCCATCGTGCAAGGTGTGCACAAGATTGTAAAAGGCAAGGTTGCCTCTGATTGTAAAATTGGCTAAGTATGAGACTTGGTCTTGCCAAGACATACTTGTATATTGTAAATTGATGTTCTTAATATATTATCGGGGAGACTCATATTACAGGGAGTTTCCCCTCCCTTTATACTGTGCAATTGTTGTTCTCTTTTATAATTTCTGATGATAATGAATGAGTATGGGTGTTCATTAGTATAAAGGATAAACATAATATTGCTTGGTTACGAAACACAAACTAAGTAAGGAAAAAGTGTAATAGGCGTAGTCCACGAACATTAGTATTGGTGAAAAGAAATTGTCGAGAAGCAAATCTCTAATGTGTTCAAAATACAATCATGTAATAGAGACCGGAATGTTTGAGGAAGAGGAATATATATATATGGTGGAGCCATTTGCAAAGAAATTATAGAGTGCAAAGTTAACAATATACATAACATTCCACATAAATAGATATCTATTTTGTTAGGAATTTTGATAATCGTCAACGCTTCACTCAATAATGTGGTTGCGTGGGCTATCATAGTCTTGTAGCAATCACTTCCAGCCATTCTCTCCATAACAAAAGCATACTGATATTATCTAACCTAGATGCCCATCTTCAAATGATTGTTGCCGAGAATTGTATGTAGTATATAAGGTTGTGGGATTACCAGAACTAGAAGCATCCACCTCATGGTAACGATGAGTAGAATGTACTGCAGTTGGAGTAGTGCACAAAGTCCGTAGGCAGTACGCACAATGTCAATGGACCACTTGAATCGTCAAAGGTAGAATACATTAAACATTGGGAGCCCTTGCTTGGGTATTGGCATGCTTGAATCGTCAAAGGTTTGAATACGTTAACCTTTGAGAAGCCGATGCTACAATATTGGGATGCTTGCACATTCGATCACACCTTTGATATTAAAAAATGTTCGATTTTTTAAAATTTCTTGACATTCTCCACTATTTTTTTTATATAATAAATCTCGGACGGTTAATGGGATTCTTGCAAACAATTTTGATTTAAGAAAATGTTACATTGTTTTTAGGATTCTCACATTTTCCTATGATTAATTTTTTTATTATAATACCCTTTTCTCATGGAGATTATACAAAACGAAAGAGAAGAAGAAGAGAACGCAGTTTTAAGAATAGAGATTAAAATATATTATTTTATAATAATTATGACTCTCTCCCTTTATTTGTACTAGATCTTTTATTTATATGATGTGAAGATTAAAGAAAAAAAATAGATAAAAAAATATTAATAAATTATACATATATTTATTATTATGTAAATATGTGTTTATTTTGGAATAAGATTTTTAAAATTTTAATTTAATGATGAATAATTGTATATGGTAGAGATTTAGTTCTTATAAATATTTTACAATATGTTGGTAGAAATTTCAAAAATAGTAAGAGATAAATTGCACACAACATAAATCATTTACCCACTAACACTCATATCGACTCTAAAATCTCATGGTTTCCGCTAGTTTCTTCACCACACTTTCGAGCTTCCCACTTGATCCATTTAAGACATAACCGACTCAGACCATCATTGATGTACTTTGCAGAATGGACGCTTCTCAACCTCCCGAAGCGCAACGTGTGAGTATCAATACTGAACCATCCTATGGAAGTGCCACCATCTGTTGAATCCACGACCCTCCGCAACCTTCATTAGTTATCTAGGATAACATTTTGGGTGCATAATGCCTTCAGCAGGAAATTCTACAACTTGACCTGGCACTCTCGGATCACTACAGGTCACACCAACTTGACCTTATTAAGAACTACTTGTAACTAAGACCTTATTAAAAATCTACATGTAACTAATACTCCGGGAGCATCACCGATCACATTAGTCTATTCAATGGTTGACCTGTTCTTTGTGTTTCTTTATATAAATAATCTAACAATTATATCAAAAAAACTATAAACACTTGAGACAACCTTCCTTCAAAAATCCATTAAAAATTTACACATAAGATATGACTCCACTCTTTCTTGATTGCGCTGAGAGGCGCTTTACAACCCATTACGGGGGGTAGATCTCACATAAAAATGTAAACATGTAAGCATAAACGGAAATGCAAATGTAAACGTAAATGTAAACACAAATGTAAACCTATGGGGTAGATCTCACGTAAAAACATAAACATGTAAATGTAAATGTGATGTGTAAAATTACACGTAAATGTAAAAGTTAAATGTAATGTGTAAAATTTAATCTAATTAATCTAATGTTGGCTTCTCTCCCTAAATAATAGATGAATGTAAAGATTAAAAAGGAAGAAGAAAATTTCACTAGATGACTTTTCAAATAGTTGAAAAATATGTAGATGATTTTCTCTACTTGTCTTAAAAAACCCTTGAGAGTTAGAATTTACAATAAATTGTAACACTTAATGTTTTTAAGTAATGGAAGTAGATTTTATCAAGTATTAATAAGAAGTTGGAATAGACTTAATTAAGCAATTAAGATTAATTAATGAATGGGTTAGGTTATAATCTTATTGAGTTGCAAACCAAAGTTGTTAATATACCATAATCTATGAGATTTTATGACGTACAAATCTTAGCATCGAGCTATATTAATCATTGATGCTAAGGGAATTAATTATGGATCCATCAAATCCCACATTACCGTAATTTTGTAATATGTTAATTTTAATATATTTTGTAATAGTTTTGTAATATATTTATAATATGCATTTATATTAGTGTCTTATTTGTAATATATTATAGTTTTGTAATATGTTAATTTTGATATATATGGTAATATATTGTGTAATAGTTTTGTAATATATTTGTAAAATATGTGGGAGGGAAGAACAAAGACATAGAGTGATAAATGTGGAGAGATAGGGGGAATGAGAAGGGAGAGATGGAGATAAATTAAAGGAGAGGGGAGAGGATGAATGAAGAGAGAGAGAGGGAGAGAAGTGAGAGAGGTGGGGAAGGGTAAGAGAATGAGAGGGAGACACAAAGATGGAGGTGGGAGAGGGATAAGGAGAGAAGGAGGGAGATAGTGAGAGGATTGGAGGGGAGAGAGAGAGAAGAGAGAGGACTTACAAGAGAGGAGGATATAGGGAGGGATATAGATAAGGAGTTGGAGGGGGAGAGAGGGAGGGAAGAAGAAAGGCATAGAGAGTGAGAAGTGGAGAGAGAGAGGGAGTGACAAGGAAGGGATGGAGAGAGAGAATGTATGTTTAGAGGTGAGATAAAGACACAAAGAAGGAGGGATAGAGATGGGGGGGAGAAGGAGAGAGAAAGAGAGTGGGAGGGGTATAGTAATATAGTTGGAGAGAGAAAGAGAGAAGAGAGAGGACTGGAGAGAGAGAGAGAGAGAGAGAGAGAGAGAGAGAGAGAGATGGGGGAAGAGAGAGGGAGATAGAGGAAGAATGAGAGATAAGACTTACTAGAGAGGAGGAGAGTGATGGGGGAAGAGAGAGGATTTGAGGGCAGAGAGAGAGAGAGAGAGAGAGAGAGAGATGGGGGAAGAGAGAGGGAGCTAGGAGAGAAAGGGGGAGAGAGGGAGTGAGACAGGAGGAGAGAGGTAGGGATAGGGAGATGGAGTTGGAGGGGGGGAGGGAGAGAAGAAGAAATACATAGAAAGTGATAATTTGAGAGAGAGAGGGAGTGACAAGGGAATGGTGGAGAGAGTATGTGTATGTTTGGGGGTAATATAAAGAGACAAAGAAGGAGAGATGGAGAGAATGGGGGAGAGAAGGAGAGATGGAGGGATATAGTAACAAAGTTGGAGAGGGAGAGAGAGAGAGGTGTGAGAGAAAGGGAAAGAGAGAGGAATGAAGAAAGAGAGGATGGGAGAGAGTGGATGGAGGAAGGCAATGAGAGATGGAGTTGGAGAGGGAGAGAGAGGGAGGTAAGAATAAAATAAATAGAGAGAGAAAGAGCGTGATAAGGAATATGGAGAGAGAGGGAGAGAGGACGGTAGGAGGGAAGAGAGATAGAAGTGGGGGAGAGGGAGAGAAGGGGAAGAGAGAGAGAGAGAGAGGG
The DNA here is from genome assembly GCA_031772625.1 of Pinus tabuliformis. Classification (NCBI taxonomy): domain Eukaryota; kingdom Viridiplantae; phylum Streptophyta; class Pinopsida; order Pinales; family Pinaceae; genus Pinus; species Pinus tabuliformis. The sequence continues at coordinate 1,297,220,010 of CM062818.1, forward strand.
ATATATAGATTGGAGAAACATAGTGTATGTTTTAGGAGTGATATAGAGAGATAAAGGGAGACAGAGATATAGATGGAAAGTGATGAGAGAGAAGAAGACAGAGATCAAGAGAGAGAGGGAGGGAAAGAGAGATTGATAGATATGGAGTGAGAAAGAGTGTGTGTTTGGGGGGTTGAGATAGAGAGAAAAAGAAGGAGAGATAGAGGGATATATATATGGAGGGGGGAGAGAGGGAAGAAGGTTTCTTACACTAGATGCATTGATTTCATTGTAGATACTGATTTCTAATCCTATTTGATTGCTTGCACTATATGCATTGATTTCAATGTTGATGATTTCTATTCCTATTTGATTGTTTGCACTAAATGCATTGATTTTAGTGTAGATGGTGATTTCTAATCTATTTGATTGTTTACACTATATGCATTAATTTCAATGTAGATGCCGATTTCTAATAATATTTGATTGATTGCACTAGATGCATTGATTTCAATGTAGATTATTTCTAATCCTATTTGCTTGCATTAAATGCATTGATTTCAGTGTAAAAGGTAATTTCCAATCCTATTTGATTGCTTGCACTAGAGGCATTGATTTCAGTGTACATGTTGGTTTATAATCCTATATGCTTACATGCACTAGATGCATTGATTTCAGTCTAGATGTTGGTTATAATCATATTCGCTTACTTGCATTAAACGCATTGAATTGAGTGTAAATGTTTATTTCTAATCTTATTTGTTTTCTTGTATTAGATGCATTGATTTCAATGTAAATGTTGTTTTCTAATCTTATTTGACTGCTTGCATTAGATGCATCGATTTCAGTTTATATGTTGATTTCTGATTTGAAGTAATTGGATGTATGATGGTAGATTAATTTTAAAGTGATTGGATTAACATTGTGAATTGATTTCAATGTAAGCACAAAAAATTATTGGCAATGTACCTTGATTTTTGTGTTATGGTAATTCAATGTATTAATATTGGAGAGAAAAAGAGACAAGGTATGATGTTTACTACAATAGCTCGAGCTAAATATTTAAATGGTAGTACAATCTAACCTGTGACTCATTTTCATATAGTCAATATGAAAATATGACAATCGATATGAAAGATGACAAAAGTAACAAGGGTGACAGTAAGAATAGTAAAATAAAATAGTTTGAGATTAATCATGATGAAGACTATTTGTAATTTGACTATATTCTTATTATTCACATTTTTTTTACCATTCAACACAATTACATTGTCACTTTACATTCAAAAATTTTATTTTAATATTTCGTCACTTTACATTCAAAAATTTTATTTCATCATTTTTCGTCATTAAAGTTATTAACAATATTATCATCTCAACAAACTGATCAAACTATGCATATTTTAGAATTAAAATGACAGATTAATTTGAGACATATTTAGCATATTTAAACTGATTATATTAATATTAAATAAATTTACATATTATTGATAAAAATAATCATATGTTCATTAGATTTTATTTGGCAGCCTCATCCATCTTAACTCCAGATCTATCAAGCACCGAAAGGGATCAAATCTCTCAAGACCTTTTCTCAAGTTTTGCACTCAAAAAAGAGGTTTGCATCTGGAGAGATCTACCCCATACGTTTATATTTACATTTTTACGTGAGATCTACCTCCTGAGCTTTACGTTTACATTTACATTTACATTTATGTTTACATCTTTACATTTTTACGTGAAAACATTATATCTATTATATCTATAAATTTTTAATAGATTTCTTAAAGAAAGTTGTCTCAAGCATTAATACTTTTGTTGATAAATTTGTGACATGATTTCCATATAAACAAAAACAATAAACACTCACTGCACATAGAAATCACCACATTAAGCATTGTAACCAAATAAAATATCAAATAAATTAACATATGAAAGCCATGCTCATAGAGAATGGCAAAAACAACTTTTGAAACGGGAGGCAAAATAAGCAATTTGTGACATGATTTTCATATAAACAATAAACACTCACTACACATATGAATCACCACATTAAGCATTGTAACCAAATAAATGATCAAAACAACTTTTGAAACGGAAGGCAAAATAAGGAATGCACAATGACACATCGTTAGAAATCGATCCACGTGGAACACAAAGCTGGGCGATCAATTCTGTTGGAATCTGACTCCTGCCCAATAGACGTTAGACTTTTCAAGATACTGCATGTTGAAAAATTGACATAGGTTTAAATGTATTGGTACACGCCTGCACATAGCTCCACGAATGTATATTCTTCCTCTTGTGTTGGCAACTTGGCATTACGTAAGTATGCCATCCGCAAGAACATGGACAACTTTCATCGCTCGGCTGAGGTTTATTCATTTTCTGCACTGAAGTTGAATTAATTGATTGTCGACCAACGTAATGTCTCGAACAGCTGACTCGTGACCATGGTTTTGATGAACGCCATGTCTAAATATCCTCCCGCCAGTGAGTCTCGGTTAACCTTAGCGGTTCTCATTGGCATTAGCGCCACATTACATGACAGTGGAAGCACCATCATTGACGTTCTGTTCTCCAAACTTATTCTTTAAAAAAAACATGTATATACTATAAAGTAATGCCTCATAAAAGCCTTAGTTTAGGTCCATGTCAATAAATCTTTAAAAAATAATTAAGCACCAACCTAAAAGATGAGCATGAAACAATAAAGCACACAATGTAAATCAACATCGAACGCAACCAGAGAAATGATATCAAGTACAAATGGCTTCCACGACTTTCATGCCACTCGGCTCAGCGAAAACGATCCACAATGTTATGCCGCAAACAATCGCAAGACTGATAACCATTCTGCAATCAATGCGCTGATCTTGTAAAATTTATGCGAATCACGGATCTGGAGCATTCGGAACAACCGGTAATGATGATGTCAACAGGTAATGATTATGTTAGTCTGCACACTTTTCTGATAAAGCAACAAATCCAAAAACAATGGGTTATAAACTCACATACATTTCATCGCACAAAAAAATATTTTGCGCTCTCCTAGGGTAGCCTATGTATATAGGAGTATGATGATTAAAACTATGTCATCTCAACCCTTCTTGCGAGAGAATCAGGGTCGATCCAACTTTCAAAATTTCAAAAAATAAGAGTGATTACATACAATACAAACAAACACTTGTATTATTGAGTACATAATAAATTGCATATATAATTGTAGATTACCAATTTCTAAATGATAAGATTCAAAGAAGGTAGATCTATAACTCATAAACAATTCACATACATAGAGAAATAAAAACTTCTAGAATCACACATATGGACTTACAATAACAACTCACAACAAATTAAAACACATGGAAGCATCACTTCTAATATATTCATAATAATATACACTAATTAAAGCTTCATATTTATCTCTAGAATAGTTATGACATCTTTTTCTTCTCACATAAACAAGTGTTATGTGAAGTAAGTTTATAATTTTTAAAGCATGTGTAATTGATAAACCATGGATTACAAAAAAACTATTTACAAACTAAAAATCTACATAATAAAATGGGACAAATATCTACAATTTAAAATCATGTTCCATATTTTTTTTAAAATATATACAAATTTAACTTATATATAAAAAAAATTATTATTTAAAAAATTATAATTTAGTGAATTTTTGTCACTTAAATTTTTAACAATTAACCTTTTTTAATTATTCTGAAATTATTATTTTTTATTAAAACCTTCCTCCTAAATAAAATTTACATGAAAATCAATAAATAATATTAACATAAGATTATAATAACATGTTATATGCTTTAAAAAAAGGTTAATTATATGTTTAAATGCAGTTTATAATAACATGTTATATGCTTTCAAAAAAGGGTTAATTATATGTTTAAATGCAGTTGGATTAGAATTTAATTTTTTATTCATTAATGTTTTTAATATCACTAGCATAAATAAATAAAATGGTAACTATTTTAATTTCAAAAATCACAATTTAATATCAAAATTATATAATATACCAATAAAATTATAATAATATAACTTATTAAAATTTTATAAATTTTCTTTACTATTTTTCATTTATTAAAACGATATCCCTCTCAATTTAAGTCTAAAATTCTAAATTGGGTGGTTAAAACTTTCTTTTTCCGAAAACTCATAATATATGAGAGGTGGTTAAAACTTTCTTTTTTTCCAAAAACTCATAATATATGAGAAACATATATCAACATATAGTTAAATATTTTTCTTGACTATTGGCATTAATGCCAAGGCTTTGAGATCCTTTCCCACATTTGGAGATAATAGAGGAGGCTCTTTCTTAAAAGACTTGTTTACCGAATCATCATTATATCGGGTTTATTTTGGCGAAAATGTATCTTAAGAATCCTTCTCTTACCAACTTAAATTGTGCCTCTTATGTTCCATGAGATGATTTTCATTGTGTAGAAGGGGGACTTGAGTGAAACGTATCAATCTTCAAAGTAATTCTACTTGAATTAACTAAGAATTCACCTATTTTTTGGAATAGCTTCTTATTGCTATGTCTACGCCTATCATCTTCGAAGGGTTTATGTTTGTATTTAGGGTTTTGAAGATCGATCCAAGGATTGTTGGGAGAATGGATGGAGCGTGCTTGTTCTTAGTGAAGATTAGTCTTAAATTTTAGGATTTCTCTCATAAAGATCTGGACTTGATGTCTAGGAATGACTTGAGGATCCTTGTTCTTCTGGTTTGTTTCGATTGCTTGCAAATCTAAGGAATCTAGTTCCCATATCGTCACCTCCATCTAAAGTATATTGAGAGAGCACTTTAGTCATCAATATCTCGCGGTTACTAGTTGGAACTTATTGACGAGGACCAAAAGGGATGGAGGAGCTTGTAGGAACTGTGAGTCCTCTTCTAGTGATTTAATACTGACCATGTTAGGATTTGGTTGAGAAGGTTTTTGTGTCATAAGACATGTATTAGTGGATAAGTGAGTGAGGATTTTGAAGTTGTTTTTAGTTGGAGCCTTGGATCTATTTGAGAAGCAACTAAAGCCTTTGTATGCTTATGATTTGAATTCACTGTAGTGAATCCTTTTGGATCAATTGGTGGTTCCTTAGGTTTTTACATTTCTTTAATGTGAAGGGGATGTTCTTTGGAGATATGAATATATTCATGGCAATGTCGAAAACGAAAGGGGATGTGTTCATAATCTGATGATTATTGTTAGAAATCATCCCTAAAATAGAGATTAATGGTGGTTGGGAGAGGCTAAGATATATCCATCCACAAGATGTATATCTATCTCATTTGGTGATTTTTAAAGATTTCACAAAGAGGCCAAGGGTGTTTCCTATACCCACTAGGGTTTCTTGCTCCCAAAATTTCCTTGGTAAATAATATATTATGATCTAAATTGAGGATATTGTAAAGCTTTATTTATTTGGGAAAAATAATTTACTCCATAAAAGGAGTTCAATTCCTATAGAATTAAAAAAATATTGCCCCCCTTCAAATATTCACATCTAGTCCTTTATATTAGAAAAGATCATAGTGAAGAAGGCTTTGACCCCTAATTCATGATCTATTTCTTCTTTAGGCCTCCATTGGTTTTGAATCCAATAGACAAGCACGTTTTGTGGGCCAAAAGCCATAAAATTTCCCATTCAAAGCATGGTCTTGCATTAATTGTATATAGTGCTCTATTTGGAAAGATTTTATATTGAATTGAGGGTCTTTGGAGGTTTTTGGAAAACAACGGCTCGATCTTCTAGTTTTCCATGTTGCAACTATCAATGGATATATGAAATTTCAAGGGGGAGTTGCTAATGTTTGTAGAGTTATTATTGAGAGATGTTTTGCTCCCATATTTATCTACACTGACTCTTGGATTAACATCTCCAAATGCTACATTGGAGAAGGGGAATGGGAGGCTTCTTCCTCCAACCATATGCATGAAGGAAGATGAGACTAGAGATAGCTTGAAAAGAGCCCTAGTTGCAAAACTTCTAAACCTTAAACTATCCAAAGAAAAATGGTCAAATTATTTTTTATTTGAATTTTTTTTATTTGAAAATATTTAATATTAATACTAATTTAAAAATTAAGTGAATATTGTTAGTGTCTAACCAAAACCACTAGTCATTGGTCAACCACAACCACGACATACATTGACGAAGTGAAAATGACTAGTGGTCAACAAAAACTATTAGATATAGTGATGAATTGTTAAGAGTGACCCACAAGATATCCATGAGGACTCACATTTCAATTGACATGGGATATATATAGTTTATCAATGTTAAACTCAAGTTTTTAAAACAAACACAACAATTTTGTGGATAATTTTTAGGATAAAAGTGGATAGAGAATTTTTAATTTTGTTTAATTTTTTGGGTGGACACACTCCACCCATCATCAAGGACGAGAAAGAAGAATGATAAGAAATAAGTATTGAGGAGTCTTTAATAGAAAAAAATACTATTAGTTATGAACGAATTATTAATAAATTAGTCAATGTAATATTTAAAGGTATAAGGTTGAAGGAATGAGTCAAAATATTTAATATGAAATAAAATATAAAAGAAATCTAGTATAAAATTTAAATAAAGAAAATAAAGGAGAATATGGGGTAAATATTAAAGGAGCTCAAGGATCATTGGAGTTAAATTAAGGAAAAGTCCGAATTAAATTAATAAATTAGAATAAAATAAACACAATAAGGGAGAATATGGGGTAAATATTAAAGGAGCTCAAGGATCATTGGAGTTAAATTAAGGAAAGGACTGAAATTAAATTAATAAATTAGAGGAGAAATAAGAGAATATAATCACTTGGAAGGATTTCATCACTTGTGAGAAAATAGTAAATTGAGAACTTCGCGGTTTCCACTACTTGCATTTTTAGGTATATGTATTAATTGTTTGAGTTTTATATAGATATTATAATGGATTAAATATTTCAGCAATTCCAACTAGACATTTAGGTTTTACAATTCAATGGTTATTTGGTAGAATTATGTCTCAATATATTACACTAGGATGATAAGAGATTGAGATGTTGATTAACACTATTTAAGAATTAAATTAGTAAAACTAGACCATAGGGTTGTGAAACATTTTGAATAATGTATCAAATTTGACCTTGATTAATACTTATCTTTTACTCTCATAATATATTGGAGTTCACGTATGTAAAAAATTACATATATCTTAGATCACATGTTTAAATAACGATGTTTTCTAAATTATATGAATTTTTAATATCCAAGTTGAGTAGGTTTTTTATTAGGGGAATTTTGAGGTCTAAAATGGGTCTCCTAAGAAAAATGTACAAGCAAAATAAACTTTATACAAAACAATAGGATTCAAGATGGTGATGTAGACCATGAAGGATGATCCACCATTTTTGGAGTAAAAGAATAAAAAATTAAAAGATAATAAAATAGTAAAACTACTTTTTCAACTCATATTTTGAACTTATCTCCCTAAGGTTTTACTCGAATTTTGAGCAGGAATACTCTTTGGATGCAAAACTTAATTCCTCATCCAATGAGTACCCGTGTTGCATAATTTTGATCGACCCTACTACATGAAAAATTAGAAATACATGAAAAAATGTGATTGTATTCAAGATGATGATGTAAACCATGAGGGATGATTCACCATTTTTGGAGTAAAAAAGTAAAAGATTAAAAAATAATAAAATAATAAACTACTTTTTCAATTTGTATTTTTAACTTATCTCCCTAAGGTTTAACCCAAATTTCGAGCGGGGATACATTTTGGATGCAAAATTTAATTCCTCATCCAAGAAGTACCCATGTTTCATACTTTCAATGGACCCTGCTACGAAAAAAATGAGAAATACATGGAAAATGTGATTACAATCACGTTTTTCATGTATTTTTCATTTTTCATGTAGTATGGTCGATCAAAAGTATGCAACATGGGTACTCCTTGGACGAGGAATCAAATTTTGCATCCATAAAGTGATTCCGCTTGAATTTTGAGTAAACCCATAGGGAGATAAGTTGAAAATATGAGTTGAAAAAAATAATTTTTTTCTTTTTTCCCTCTAAAATTTGATGATTTAATCTAATATTATTTTATTATTTCCACTATTATTTATAATTTCCTTAGGAGGCCCATTTTAGACCTCAAAATTCCTCTAATGATTAGTAAATATTTATGAAAGGTCATATAAGAAAATCTTTATTAGTATGGTTACTCAAACCTGGATGAAAGGGAGAATGCTAACCCATAACTTTCTATACAATCATAAAGTCATATACCACTTCTTTAACATGTTCCAAAATATAAAATATAAAATTAATCTTTAATAAATATTTGATTTAATTTATCTTGTTAGATCTTAGACTTTTGTGATCCATATTGATAATAAGTTTGTTTTTCGGATTAATCACATAGTAGATATTTGGTCGACATTTCGAACCAACTAATGTGGTTCATCCTCATGAAAAAGAAGTCTTCACAAAGGTTTAAATAACATAGAATCGTCATTGCTCAGAATTAGTTGTTAGGAACTAGTCGTCAAGAAAAAATTAGGAACTAGTCGTTAAGAAAAAGTTGTGAAGAATTAGTTAGGGAGATATAATATTAAATTGATTATTAATTGTTTAATTATAATTTCAAGGTTCCAATGAAATAAACTAAGGTATATAATGTTATAATGTAATATAATACTAAAGTAATGGGATCATTTTTTATTAATAATTTAATGTCAATGTTAAAGCTTAAATTTTAAAAAACTTAAAATTTTAAAAGAATTTATTCAATGTTATAAAGTAAAAAAAATTAATAATAATAGTAATAATAATTGGTTATAATTAATGTAAATATTAAAGATAAAATTAAAACTTATATGAATTATAAACAAAGGAATCAAACATAGTTCTAAAATAATTAATAATAAAAGGAAAGGGAACAAAAAAACACAAGGGACAAGAAAGAAGGATAGAAATAAAGGACCGAATGAAGAAAGAACAAAAGGAGAGAGAGAAATGAAAATGGAACAAAATCCATGAAAAAAGAAAACAATTAAGAGGAGAGGGCCGAGATCCAATTGCTGCTTAATTTCCAACCATCATCTCTATTGAGATTGATATATTGCTTCTCAATCTCAATGGATTCTCTTAGTTTTCTATGATGGAAATGATCAACCCTAGTGATGACATGGGAATCCTCAATGCATACATGGTGCTTTGGTTTCACAACATGTTTATCTTTAATATTTAAATTAATTATAACCACTTATTATTATTAATTTTTTTGAAATTTATAACCTTAAATAAATTCTTCTAAAATTTTAAGTTTTTAAAAATTTAAGCTTTAACATTGACATTAAATTATTAAGAAATAAATTTGTTATCCCATTACTTTAGTATTATATTATATTATAACATTATATACCCTAATTTATTTCATTGAAACTTTGAAATTATAATTAAACAATTAATAATCAATTTAATATTATATCTCCCTAACTAATTCTTAACACCTAGTTCCTAATGGTTAATTCTCGGTAAGGATGCTTCTCTACTATTTCAACTTTAAACTTTTGTGAAGATTGATTTTTTCACCATTTGTTTTGAAGATGAACCACATTAATTGGTTCAAAATGTCGACCAAATATCTACTATGTGATTAATCCGAAAAACAAACTTATTATTAATTTATATCCTTTATTATATTTGAAAATATAATATTAAACTGTATTTAATTTTTTTTATAAATACTTGTTAATGAATTAAATTTATTGATAACGTTATTTATACAAAAAAAATTAAAGAATAATTACATTTTTATATTATATATTTCTATTCTTAATAGAAACATAAACTTATATTTCTATCAGTAGTATTTCGATAACATTATATTTTTTTTTATAATTACCTTTTACGTTATTTTATAATAAATAACATATTTATAATCACATCCTTTAAAAAAAAAGAGTTAAACCAATATATTTTTGCGTAACATTTAATGCATAAAATTATTAAAAAAAGGTTGAAACCTCACATATAAATTTGGAAAAAGGGAGAGTAAACCTATCTTTTTCTCAAACAAAAAGCTAAAGTCGGTGAAGAGGGATTTTCCTTTATTTATATTTATCGCAAAATATAGGATTAAATCCACATTATCAAAATTTTATCCTAAATCATTAAATCGTAAGGTGTTTCCTTTTGAAAACTTCTCTGGCTGCCACTATGTCCCTGTTTGGACCGTCAGATCAAATGCTAGACAATTGAAATGTTTTAGGCCATTCAATCTACAACCTCCTTCATTTACACAACTAATTACCTATTAACTAACTTACTAAACCCTATGAATCTCCTCCACCACGCTATGATATACAGGGTCAGATCCGCCATCGGAGAGATGCTGCAGGGAATTGGAAAGAAAGTCTCCACAATGCCGATGGAGGGCCATACAACAAGTACTGGATGAATCTCAATAGTATGATTCAACCATGGAGGACCTCTTCATGGACACTGAGGTTACACTCAACCAACGTCGTCGTCCACCGCCAATCGCGTGGAAGAGAAGATGAGGAGGAGGCAGAGGAGAGAGTCCCATACCTTCCAGAAACCTGCAACGTTCGCCAACCTCCCCGCCGCTGCAATGTTCAATGTTGTTCTCGTAGAAATTTCCATCAATCGATATCAAGACTACTGATAATTAACATGAATAGTTATTAATGTCTGTAGTTGTACGTGTAGGAAGTTGTTGTCAGTATACTATGTAATGCATATCTGTTTCTTCTCGAAACACTTCTGGTCCTCACCATACCGACTGGTGAATCTAATTCATGTGCTAATGGCATGTGGAGTGTAGGTTATTTCACGATGAGATGCAGATTTTAAGTGCGCGACAACAAGAAAATATAGATATTGTGTCTATGTAACTAAATAAAAAAAGGGAGTCACTTAACCTGCTATGAAATTGTGGATATTGTGTCTATGTAACTAAATAAAAAAGGGAGTCACTTAAGCTGCTATGAAATTGTGGGTTTCCTTTTCAAGGAGCTTATGGAGCTTAAGGTTATATACATCTATAGGCTCTCGTCTCATTTCATTTGATTCCTGCCATTTATATAATAGATGGATGTGTTCCCTTTTATGTAATAAAGGACTGAATGAACGAGAAAAATCATTTTTCTTCATTTCATGGTCACCATCAAAGCAAGTTTCCTCTCCTTCCATTACAGGCTTAATGAATGTGCAAATTCAATATAAATGCATGCCCTTTGTGCAAAGTTCCCTCAGCCCTAAAAGTCTTGGCGGTTTTGAATAAAAATGCTTGGTTCACCCTTTTTAGTTGAATCTTTGGATGAAAATAATCGTCATAGTTTTACCCAACTTGATTTCATTACACTTGAGTGTTTAATTAATGCTTTTGTTTCATTAATACCGAGCATTTGATTGTGCTTAACAGACTCATAAATGGTTTAGTTTCCTTTCTGGATCAACAGGAAGATTATCAGGTTTGTTGGGTAAAACATAAATGCAAGTGCAGTAACAATCATCATGAATATGGATAGGAATATTCCTCATTGGTTTCTAATATGTTAAGGTACCCTCACATTCACATTTCAAATCCAAGTGGTAGAGGTCAAATCCAACGGTGATGGAGACTTGAAAATTGTATATATGCTCCCAGCCATTATAGTTCTTACTATCTTTATCATGGTAGCATCGAAAAAAAATGCATTTTATTTGCAATGGTGTTCAAAACTAAAAAAATTAAAATCATGTCGGACTTCACAATATTCTTGTGAGACCTATCACAAACTGCGAGAAACAAAGGAGAAAATAGGGTGATAGTGACCATATTGAATCTAATTGAAATAATTTCGTAAGGCTTTTTTACTATACAGTGAAAGTCTTGGATGGTGGAGATCGTTTTAGGTTTCGAATATCATTTAATTTGGAATAACATGAAAGATGTGTCCACTTGTTCAAAATATTATTTATATTTGCATTCTTCCCTTGTATTATTGAACCTGGATGGGATAACATTCTCTTTAACTTCTATAAGAGTAAATGACCAAGAGTTTTAACAATGTTGTTGTTGCTAGGGAAATCACACTCATGCAAATACTTCGTATAAATGCACAATGAAACACAAGGATTTTTATGTTATGTTTGAGCAATAAAGAGATCTTGATTTTAACATTTATCTAACAAAAATAATTATTAATTTAAAAATTATATAATGAAAATCTTAAAAAAATAATGTACATTGAATGGGATTATTCCTGTATAAGGCATTGGAGAAAATAACATTTAGCCAACAATGTTGGCCTAAAAGAAAATTATAGTACATCTAAGACTATGTTGGAATTATTAATCAATCATGTACCTATAAACGAAACTATGAAACTGGTCGGATCTTACGAACATTTGGGAGATGGCGCTTGTTAGGGTTTGCGTGAGCAGAGCTATGGTTGCTGCCGTGACGGTTCCTAAGGCTGCCTCAAGGGCTGAGGGCGATCCATGCTTTGGAGGGACGGTGATCGCTGTTGAAGGGTTTTCTGTAGCGCAAGAGCATGCAGAGGAATGGCTTTCCGCCCTCAACCAAATGCATCAAATACACCCAGATCTGTGTGCCGGCGCATCTGTGGTGATTTCCGTCAAAAGATCTCATGCGATCCTGGTGTGGGAACGATTTATAAGTTTCCAACGAGACCACGAGGCAAGGGTAGCAACGGAAGCTCCCATTCTGGCGTGGGTACACAAGGAGGGCTCTTTCTTGCAGCGGATCGAGGTCACAAAAAACGTTTTAGAACAAAGCAGTCTTCGTGCGTTAAGGCGTTTAGAGGTCAGGACCAGCAAAACCCAGAGCGTATGGAGAAACGGCAGGGGAGGACTGCATGATGCAGATCCGCTCCCCCTTTCAACGCAGGGGCCTAAACTTTGTAGATCGGGCTTGGATCTACAAGATCTAGCATATATCCGTGCACAGCCAGCATCCAAGAAGAAGATCGAAGGCATAAATAATAGATCGTGCAAAACTTTCGCAGATCCAGACATACAAAAGGACAAAAGCTTAAAAACGGGGCCAGAACTGGAAGTTTGCTTACAGCCAGAGCAGGTAACACCTACTTGTTTTCAGATTCTGATTGAACCCCCTCAGGGGAAAACTCGTTTAGTATGGGTACATGCAGGAAGCACCTCCCTGCAGCTGAAACAACAAATATGGGCAGAAATGGGTTACCCAGTCCAGATCCAGCACCTGGTCAGTGGTAGACGGTCCCTCCAGGACTGTAGATCGATGAAAAGCTATGAGATTGGTCCAGGATCAATCATCACCTTAAACTTTAGATTGAAAGGAGGGGCTCTGCCTCAGGGACAGCCAAGCTCCTCAGGGGGAGACAAGGGAAAAAAAACAGCATCCCAGCAACAACCCAAGGGATGCTTATCCTACAAAAACATTTTACAGGGCAGCAGAGGTTCAGGGTCCTCTCCAGACCAAGGCGGACACATACCCAGGCCATACATAGTAGATCAATCAGAGCAAACCCCAGCCCTCAATGTAGAAAACTTAGGGCTTGATGATTTCGTCAAGTCCTATGAAACGCAAGCCCTAATATGCCGTTTCAATAGTTTCTGGCCCAAACCTCTGGATCTCTTCCATTGGATCTTCACCAGCTGGACAATGGAATGCGATATTCGCCTATGTTCAAAGGGGTTCTTTATAGTAAAATTTACATCCAAGGAAGTCAGAGATACAGTCATCAGTACTGGTCCGTGGTTTTGGGGAACAGCGGGGCTGTTTATGACCCCATGGTTTCCAGATTTTGATCCAAACAAAATGACTGTATCCAAAATGCCGGTCTGGGTGAGACTATACAATCTTCCTCTTCATTTTTGGAATGAACGAGTTCTGGAAAGTATTGGGAACAGCATAGGGAAATATATCAAAACAGATCTGGAAAGGGTCGATGAAAGAATCTACACTTTTGCACGTATATGTGTGGAAGTAAACTTAAGTAAAGGGTTGCCGCACAGTATAAGGCTGATCTACAAACAACAAAATTGGTTGCAAGTCCTAGATTATGAAAACACCGCTTTCAGATGTAGGCTCTGCAGACAAACAAGACACTTGCAAAGCTCATGCCCAGAAGCCAAGAAAGTTAACAGTAAAAAGAAGCAGAAAGGGAAGCAGAGGAAAGGATGGCGATTTTCACCCCCAGATTCAGAGGACGAAGCATCAGAAGCAGAGGAGGAAGAGATCCTCGCAGAGAAGACCGAAGTTTCTCAAGAAATGGAGAACCAGGAAGGAACCACATCAGACAACAAGGATACACAGATTTACACAGAGAAGTCAAACGAGGGTATGATTATGGGAGGGATCAAAAGGCATCACCACTCAGATACTTCAGATTCAGAGAAGGAAACTGCCTCTCAGAAAACAGAAACACAACTGGTCATAGCATCGATTGAGCCCACTCAAGGAGAGTGGCGCAAGGTCGAAAAGAAAAAGGGGAGAAAAACCTGATGGGTGAGGCCTTACTGACCATCGGAATGCAGTTTTCTCCCCTCCTTATCTTCCCTCATCTCTATCTTTTTCTCTTTCTCTAATACAGTTACTGTGTTAGGTTGCATGTGGTGCGAAAGCACTGGAGCCCAATGGGCAGCTTTTCAAAATGCTTCAATGCATATGCTAGTGTAACTCTTTATTATTTTTTAATAAAAAGTTACTGTTTTTTCCTTTGGAAAAAAAACGAAACTATGAAACTAAAATAACTATTTCTGTTAATTATTAACCATAGGCGTACCTATATATGATTTATAATAGTCCAAATTAATCATATAATTTAGAAGGGATATTTTATAATTTAAAAGGGATATGTTAAATTATTGAAATGATCACAAACGTCTACAATGGTTCCTTGATTATTTTATATTCAATGCAAGAATAATCATTCATCAATTAGACCATGCTGAATATCAAACACTGACATATCAATGATTCATGTTCCCATTCCTTGATTATTTAATATCCAATGCAAGAATATTCATTCATCAATTAGACAAAGTTGAATATTAAAGAGTGATAGATTGCACAAGTGGTGGAAGAACAAGTGATGTACTTCTTCCAGTGTTTTCATGATCATAAGTTATTATGAATAAACTTAGTTTGACCAATTCTTTCCTGATTTTGCTAATTTCCTGAGTTGATGGCCCCTCCAATTCTTTTCCAATGACAGGTTTTGCAACATTGATTTGTATAGATGGTAGTGTTTGGTTACTTGTTATCTCCAAGCATTCAACCATATTTTTCTATGCAATATATCTTGCATTTTTTTCTCTTTGACACTCTTTCCTCTTTCAACAAGCAATTTACATCTCTATAGTTATAAATAATTCTTCTACATCTTTTTCCTAAAAACATGTCATACCTAAGATTATCTTATAGGTTTTTAATGCAAATTCCTTCTCTCCTTTTCTTATCCATGTTGATTTTCTCCATGATTCCTTCTCTTCATTAATGAAGCATGATATTTTAGATGGATTAATAATTAAAAATCTAGAAACATGGACCCTTGAATTGATTTTAACATTGTTTTCTTGGAATATTCATGAACAACTAATGTGGTTTTATATGCAAAATAATTTGTTTCAAAACAAACAATTTTTAATGGCTCAAAATTTCAACCATAAGTCACTTGGGACTTTGATTGTTTTCTTTCATGATGCATTTCACATGTAATTATTTAACTAATTTTTTTCTTAGGCGCTACTTGAATTGAAATGGAAATAATCGAGGACATGATTTGAATGACATCATGGTGGATTCTTTAACACATGAATTTTATTTCCATTCTAATATTACTTGAACCATTGCATTCACAATCTCTCATTTTGTGAGATTCCGCTCCTAACTTGTGATGCTTAGAGATCCCCTTGCCCAAAGGCTACTAGAAGAGCCTAAACATACTTATAAACCCTGATTGGTAATGCCTCTTCTTAATGTTTGAAATAAAGCTCTCCTGTCTATTATAATGTATTTCTTAATCTACCATGTCGTATTTATGTGTCTACTAGTTTCCCCCTAGATCAAGCTTAAAAATGAATCTTGTATTTTGAAATACAACTGAATTTTGGTGTTAAATGACACTTGAAAGTAGTTACTAGGAATGATGATTACAATATTTATGTGGGCATCCTTCTTGTTTTTGCAGTGCTAGAGGAAAGAAGTTTTTTTTTTTTTTTGCATTACAAACTGAAAATTTATAATGAAGTTTTTTCAAGTGAGACCTCCTTTCTAGATGATGAATTGGAACATGGGATGGCATGGTTGGTTAATTAAATTCAAAAACTACTTTAAATGGTCTCTTTGAGCAATAAGATAACAAGATCAATGTTCCTTAAGATTTTTTTATTCTGAAAAGCATCGTTTTAAGTGGTTTTCCTTGACTCAGTTGTTTTAGTTACAAGTTCTTCTTTTGATTTGATCGTGTTACCATGCACATGTACAGTAAGTGAGAGTTGAAATGCTATACCTGAATGAGAGAGGCATAATGATAGAACAATTTAGTTAGTTTAAAAAAAATTACTTGTTTTTATCATGTTTCCCTAATATATTAGAGCTTAATGTGTTCTGATCTCATGTCAAACAAGGGTGTTTTATCTCCTTTATTCATGCTTTGATACTCATATTTTTTACTATGAGCATTTAGTATTGTATATGTAGATCATGTCTATAGGAGCTAGAAAAAAGATGATTGTTGATTACCAATGTAGGAGAAATGCATACAAATAATGAAGAGAAGTTCAAATAATTTTTTGGAGTCTCAAGGAAGACGTTTGACTACACATGCTCCCTAGTAAAACTAGATTCCTCATCAAAGCCATTATCAGTTATTGTAACAGTAGAAGGAAAGATGCTAATAATTGAAAATCAAGTTGGTATTTGTCTGAGAAGGTTAGCTTCAAGTGAATCTCAACACGATGTAGGAGAATCATTGGATGTAGGGAGATTATGTAATTCATTTGTTGTAGCTTGTAAATTCCTCATGGAATATCTGATCAAAGTTTTGTAGGTTGGTAGACAACCCCTGCTTCTCAAAACATAGAAAAAGGAAGAGAAAAAATGGCTTATTGCACTGGGAAGCTTAAATTCTTACATTGTAGGGAACTTGTATTGAGTGTTTTGTGCAAATTGTATACATAAATGGAGTGGGGGGTTGCTCAGGCCATTCTTCGAGGTCAGATCTATTTCAAAATAGATCCATGGCCAAAAGTTTATGAGCATGCCAAGATTCTTGTCTGACAACTGCTTGAGCCTGATCTTAAGATTCGGTTAACTACTCAACGAGTGCTTGGTATGTTACTTTTTGTCATAGCTAAATTCTAGCTTGCCTACCAGGTGTAGTTTTAGCTTGTAGGATTGAGTTCAATTTATGGAAGTAATTAAACAGGAGAAAAAAATTCAAATCATTTATATCCTATGTGAATTAAATTTAACTGTCACATTTAAAGGTCCCTAGCAGAAAAGAAGCATGTGTAATAATGGAATAAAAGCATGAAACTGTCTTTTTCTGGTTAAAGGAGTCCAACTCACTAAGGTAAAGTTATATTTAATGGTGAAGTGGGCCCTTCATCACCTATATAGTTGAATGAAGATTCATGTTTGTTAAGGGAACTTTCATCTGCAGTGTTTATGGAAGTATGGTTTTGTTAGAGCTTGTAATGTTGCACAAGTACAAAGTTTTTTAACATCTTTATTTGAAATCCCATAACCACTCCAACATCTACATAGTACAATCTAAAGGAAGTAACTCTACAGAGTTATCTTAGTGAAAAGGTCAATAATAGACTCTTCATTCAGCAAACACGAGCTCCGTGTGTATCATCCCCTTTTATAATGTCTTCAAGCACCACCACTTGCTCCAATGTGATTGAACTTTCTTGCTCATAAGCAATTAAAACCACAATTAGATACAGATGCTAGGGATGATTGAATTAGTTGCAAAAAAAGAAAGTAGGAATAACAATCATCTATGAATGGTGCAATCCCTGGCTTGATTGACAGGCATCATAAAAAATTCAAGCTTCAATATCTGCAACCTAAAGGAAACATTCCAAAATATTTCTCTTGATAAAGCAATCAATCATAAACTATTCACTCTGCAGGCATGAACACCTCGTGTATCATGCACAACCGCTCCCTCCATGCACTTGAACTTTCTCCTAGGTGACCAAATAAACGCACTATTAGACACATGTTCGTGAATAACACATCCTACAATAATAGAAGTCCAAGAGGATACATCCCATTTACAAATTTTACTGAACATTTTATGTGCATCGCCATCTGCAAAAATAGCTCCATAGCCTTATCAAAATACCCCTTACATGCATATCCAACAAGTATTGCAATCCATGAAACCATGTCCCATTCGGGTATTTGAAGAAAAATTTGCATGGCCTTATCTACATTCCTATCCTTTACATGTCCTGATATCATAACATTTCAAGATACCACATTTCTTCAAGCATTCTATCAAACACTTGTTTTGCATTCTCTATGCAACCACATTTAACATACATATTTACAAGAGCACTCCCCACAATGACATTACATTGCAATTCACTAGTAATTATGTCATGGTGCACTCCTTTGTCACTTTCTGGATCTACCAAGTTAGCACATGCTGAGAGAACATTGGTGAATGACAAATGGTTAGGTCGGGTACTTTTTTTTTGTATACCACTGTAAAAGGCGAGTGCCTCCTTGTAAAATCTCCACCTCACATAATCAGACACCACTACAGACGATGACACCATATTTAGTTTAGACATTTACTTAGGTAGGTAGGGCGCCCCTATCTCCCATCTCCCTATAGAGTACTTTTTTCACATGTTATTTCTTCTATGACATTGGTTCCTGTGCTACCGCCTTACGACGTTTCCTTTACAACTTGTAGTGCATTTTCTAGTTTAAGCATGACTTGAAAGTGCGCTTGTTGACTAAACATTTCCTCCAACACTCTCACATGCAGAGTGAGGCTGCAACTTCAAACACAATGACTTGATATTGCATTGTAACAAATCTTCTATCAGATACAAACTCTATTGCCATGGTATTGTTGAAGTCTAGGAAGCAAAATGGTTGTCTCATAGAGATTGACAGTGTTTTATTACCCTAGCTCTTGCGTTGATATCTTCAAAACCTTCACACAATTGAATCCTGCTGGATTGAATAGAGCATAGTAGAAAATGGACAAGGAAGAATAAAATCATTAGGACGAAAGCTTCACTCAGATTGTTGCATATTGGAGATGGAGGAAGGAAAATCCTCCAAGCCATCTGAATATACTTTTAGTTTAATTAGTTGGTGTATATTTCTAGAATATTCTAAAATATGTGCTCAAATTAGTTTATTATTGTGCATAACTTAGTTCATTGTCTAGATCTTATAGCTTATTAAGTGAAACTTAGCTCATTATGCTGAGCTATTTATTTTATTTTATTTTATTGTTGAAAAATGAATACATCATTACCTTTATTATTGGAAAGAAAATACATGATTACCTAGAAAAAAAAATTAATAACTTTTGTGTGAGAAACTTCTCCTATTGTGGGGAAGTGGGAAACTTAGAATCAATTAACATGCAGTACAGGCATATACTATACTACATTGTAGCTATTACCCTTATTTTATTACTCTATTAAATTGCATGAAAATTAATTTATATTATTTCTCACCATTAAATTACTTTATTACTCTAGACCATTTATATTTTAAAAAGGTTCGGAGGATAAAAGTATGTCTATATAACATTGTTATGCTTTATTTGAACCAATAGTCATTGCTTTATTTCTGTACAAACAATTACCTCTATTTCTCTTATCAGTAGGGTTCTTTTCTTATTCATAGCTTTCAATATTATTATTTAAATCCACATTATCAATATTTTTCCCAATAAACCATGTAACCATGATTTGAAAGTGTTTGTTGACTAAACATTTCTTCAAACAATGTGACATGCAATGTGAGGTTGTAGCTTTAAACACAATCACTTGATATTGCATTATATAGAAATTATGTAAAAAAAATTATCAAATCTTTACTACAAACTCCACTACCATTGCAGTGTTGATGGCTAGGAAGAAAAATGACCACTCTCTTTGGTATTTATGGTATTTGACTATGGCTTTGGCTAGGAAGCAAAATGGCCACTCTCATTGAGATTTACGGTATTGGTATTTGACTACAACTTTATGTCGATAGCAGATTTTAAGAATATCTCAAATCTGATGATCATGGAAAAAGTCAATTCTGAGAAATTCGAGAAATCTAACTAAGGCATACAGATTTGTAATAAAACCTTCATGCTGTTTAACCCTATTGGATGCCATAGAGATACTAGAAAACGTATAATGGAGAAAAAAATCATGAGGAAATCTTTGGGTTATGAAAGATTTAGGACATATGAGTCTCTCTCAAGACTTTAGTTGTGGATATCAAATCACAACTAAAATGGAGCTAATAACACAGAAATTTAATTCACAGTAGAAAAAAGTAAAACGTAGTGGTTGCACAGTAAAAATTAGATGTCAAATTTCCAAAGGCATTTAGCAATAAACTATACTTTTGATTTTAATTTGAAACACACATGAAAATACATCCGACATGATAAAATGGAGGTTGTATCTCCTTCAGCGAGTAAAAAAAAAGTTATTATTGCGACTTACACTTCACTCGATTCACTCGAGGTTGCGAAGCAACTCTCTATAAAAGCCCTTATCAAATTTGTTTTCACGTGCCCACCAAAATTTGCTCCATGATTTTCTCTTATTGACCTCTTACACCCTAGACTATGCAAAAGACTTTTTACATACATGTTTTTCAAAACATACATTTTTGACACATTAATACATGACAGAACAAAACATTAAGACATAGGATGGGCGATTGTACATGAATTGTTTTTTATGTTACAGAGTACATATTTTAGTGGCAGAATAAATGTTTGACCATACGTATTTACCACATTTCTTTAGGCATTCTGTCAAACACTTGTTTTGCATTCTCTATGCAACCACATTTAGCATACATATTTACAAGAGCACTCCCCACAATGACATTACATTGCAATTCACTAGCAATTATGTCATGCTGGACTCCTTTGTCACTTTCCAGATCTACCAAGTTAGAACATGTTGAGAGAACATTGGTGAATGTCAAATGGTTAGGTCGAGTTCTTTTTTTTGCATACCACAGTAAAAGGCAAGTGCCTCCTTGTAAAATCTCCACCTCACATAATCAAACACCACTTCAGATGATGACACCATATTTAGTTTAGACATTTACTTAGGTAGCTAGGGTTCCCCTATCTCCCATCTCCTTATAGAGTACTTTTTTCACATATTCTTTCTTCTATGACATTGGTTCCTATGCTACCGCCTTATGATGTATCCTTTACAACTTGTAGTGCATTTTCTGGTTTAAGCATGACTTGAAAGTGTGCTTCTTGACTAAACATTTCCTCCAACACTCTCACATGCAGAGTGAGGCTGCAACTTCAAACACAATGACTTGATATTGCATTGTAACAAATATTCTATCAAATACAAACTCTACTGGCATGGTATTGTTGAAGTCTAGGAAGCAAAATGGTTGTCTCATAGAGATCAGCAGTGTTTTATTACCCTATCTCTTGCGTTGATATCTGCAAAACCTTCACACAATTTAATCCCGCTGGATAGAATAGAGCATAGTAGAAAATGGACAAGGAAGAAGAAAATCATTAGGAGGAAAGCTTCACTCAGATTGTTGCATATTGGAGATGGAGGAAGGAAAATCCTCCAAGCCATCTGAATATACTTTTAGTTTAATTAGTTGGTGTATATTTCTAGAATATTCTAAAATATGTGCTCAAATTAGTTTATTATTGTGCATAACTTAGTTCATTTTCTAGATCTTATAGCTTATTGCGTGAAACTTAGCTCATTATGCTGAGCTATTTATTTTATTTTATTGTTGAAAAATGAATACATCATTACCTTTATTATTGGAAAGAAAATACATGATTACCTAGAAAAAAAAATTAATAACTTTTGTGTGAGAAACTTCTCCTATTGTGGGGAAGCGGGAAACTTAGAATCAATTAACATGCAGTGGAGGCATAGACTATACTACATTGTAGCTATTACCCTTATTTTATTACTCTATTAAATTGCATGAAAATTAATTTATATTATTTCTCTCCATTAAATTACTTTATTACTGTAGACCATTTATATTTTAAAAAGGTTCGGAGGATAAAAAGTATATCTATATAACATTGTTATGCTTTATTTGAACCAATAGTCATTGCTTTATTTCTGTACAAATAATTACCTCTATTTGTCTTATCAGTAGGGTTCTTTTCTTATTCGTAGCTTTCAATATTATTATTTAAATCCACATTATCAATATTTTTCCCAATAAACCATGTAACCATGATTTGAAAGAGTGTTTGTTGACTAAACATTTCTTCAAACAATGTGACATGCAATGTGAGGTTGTAGCTTTAAACACAATCACTTGATATTGCATTATATAGAAATTATGTAAAAAAAATTATCAAATCTTTACCTACAAACTCTACTACCATTGCAGTGCTGATGGCTAGGAAGAAAATGACCACTCTCTTTGGTATTTATGGTATTTGACTATGGCTTTGGCTAGGAAGCAAAATGGCCACTCTCATTGAGATTTACGGTATTGGTATTTGACTACAACTTTATGTTGATAGCAGATTTTAAGAATATCTCAAATCTGATGATCATGGAAAAAGTCAATTCCGAGAAATTCGAGAAATATAACTAAGGCATATAGATTTGTAATAAAACCTTCATGTTATTTAACCCTATTGGATTCCACAGAGATACTAGAAAACGTATAATGGAGAAAAAAAATCATGAGGAAATCTTCGGGTTATGAAAGATTTAGGGCATATGAGTCTCTCTCAAGACGTTAGTTGTGGAGATCAAATCACAACTAAAATGGAGCTAATAACACAAAAATTTAACTCATAGTAGAAAAAAGTAAAACATAGTGGTTGTATAGTAAAAATTAGATGTCAAATTTCCAAAGGCATATAGCAATAAACTATACTTTTGATTTTAGTTTGAAACACACATGAAAATACATTCGACATGATAAAATGGAGGTTGTATCTCCTTCACCGAGTAAAAAAAAAGTTATTATTGTGACTTACACTTCACTCGGGGTTGCGGAGCAACTCTCTATAAAAGCCATTATCAAATTTGTTTTCACGTGCCCACCAAAATTTGCTCCATGATTTTCTCTTCTTGACCTCTTACACCCTAGACTATGCAAAAGACTTTTTACATACATGTTTTTCAAAACATACATTTTTGACACATTAATACATGACATAACAAAACATTAAGACATAGGATGGGTGATTGTACATGAATTGTTTTATTATGTTACAGAGTACATATTTTAGTGGCAGAATAAATGTTTGACCATACGTATTTACCAACCATGCATTAAATTCAAATTCGTTCTTAATTTCTTGATGTGTGTTGTGGAATGGAGAATTTGTACTCTTACTTAGAACTTCATTTAATTTGTCACTCAGCTTGCAAACGAAAATATGCAACCTGAAAACAATCTACTTTGTTGATTTACATGTGTACAATAGGTATGGATGATGTTAGTTTATTTAACGTGATGGTTGGGATTAATTTTCCAACACTCCCCCTTAACCACAACTGCCGCCATTGACAATTGTCAAATAGTCTATGAGATAAACACATTTTTCACTTGCCAATGGCTTTATGAGAATGTCAGCAAACTGTTCCTGTGACCTACAGTGTTCTAACACAATTTCACCAATGTTAATCAACTCTCTAATAAAATGATATTTAGCATCAATGTGTTTGGTGCTCTTATGAAAAAAAGAATTATTTGATAATGCAATTGTGGAATTGTTGTTGCAAAAAATAGTTGTTTTTTCCTCTTGGTTGTGGCATAAACCTCTCAACATTCTTCTCATCCAAAATTCTTGACACATTGTTGTTGTTGTGACGACATATTCAGCTTTTTCTATATACAATGACAATATTGGTTTCTTCTTGGAGGTCCATGAAATGGCTCCCGAACCTAAATGAAAAACATATCATGATCTGCTCTTTCTATCATCAACACTTCCTGCCCAGTCACTGTCAGTCTAACCAACCAGCCTAAAATCATTTGTAGTGGTGTACAAAATATAATACTCCTTTGTCCCATTGACATACCTCGGAATCCTTTTGGTTGTTTGCCAATGCGTCTCCCTAGGTGTCTCCATGAAGCTTGACACCAATATTATTGCATACATTATATTTGACCTAGTTGTTGTCAAATACATCATGTTGCCCACCATACTTATGTATAATGTTCGATTGACATTGTTGCTGCAATCTTCTTTGCTCAACTTCAACCCCGTGACAATTGGAGTTGGTGCAAGCTTGTTGTTCTGCATATTAAACCTCTCCAAAATTTCTTATACATACTTTGCCTGAGAAATAAAAATATCATTTTCTATTTGCTTCACTTCTATGCCCAAAAAATGCCTTAACAACCCCAAGTTAGTGATTTCAAACTCACTTTTCATGACTTCTTTGAAATCAACGATGAGGAAATCATCACTATTTGTAAAAAACAAATCATATACATATAAGACAACAATAATAAGTTTACCATCACTCTCTTTGATGTAGAGAGTAGGCTCACCATCACATTTGTCGAAGCCATTGTGCAACAAGTAAGCATCTATCCTGTTATACCATGCACGTGGTGCTGGCTTTAGCCAATAAAGAGATTTCCTCAAACTATACACCTTGTCTTCTTGGCCTTCTACCTCATAACCAGGTGGTTGTGTAACATATACTTCCTCTTCCAGAACTCCATTTAAGAACACCAATTTTACATCCATTTGATACAATTTCCATTTATGTTGCGCAAAAATTGACAACATTGTACGCAATGTCTCCATCCTCGTGACTGGCACAAATATCTCCGCATAATCTCTTCCATGTCGCTGCTTGTATCCTTTGACAACTAGACTTTCTTTATGTCTTTCAATCTTTCTTTCAACATTTATCTTAGACTAATGGACCCACTTCACTCCAATGACTTCTTTTCCTTGCAGAAGGTCCACTAATGTTATGAAACCAGCTCACAAAAAGATAGAAAAGATAGATCAACGCCTTAGACATAAGCCTCTTCGAGGGGGAAACCTCCTTTACATTACTAAAATGAACAATTCTTGGATGATACAAATGACAAGACCTCCTGTCTATATATAGCAGTCTAAGAGGTCATAATATAATCAGAGTCGACATAACAATAATGATATAAGGGCACAATAATAACAATAGTGGGCTCTATCGGGCACAATAATAACAATATGGGGACTACACGGGCACAACAATATAATAAGGGGGTTGTAGTAATAATAATAAGGGGTTACTCGAATCAATCAACACTATTACCTTTTTCTTCTTGATATGCCCTTCCATCTTGAGAGTTTGAGGAGTGGTAATTCCGGCCAATGCATTACAAGATATGGTCAAATTCATTTCTTCTTTCTGTGGGTTTGGTTCCTAGTGAGTATCCTTTTCTTTTGACATTTCTTGATCCTTTTCTTCTTGATATTTCACTGCTACAACCTTCTTCTTCTTGATATGTCCTTGTATCTTGAGTGTCTGAGGAGTGGTAACTCCCACCAATGCAGTGCAAGATATGGTCGGATTAATTTGTTCTTTCTCTAGGGTTGGTTCCCTTTGTATATATTCTTCTTTTTAAGTTTCTTGATCCTTTTCTTCCTCCTCTTCACAATCTATGTAAAATAATTTCTTCTTAGCACACTTATGACCTTTAATATATTTGCTATCACAATTGTAACAAAGCCCTTTTGTTCTTTTTTCTTCCAATTTTTCTTGTGTCAACCTTGTAGGTTATGGAAGGCTAGGAGAAACAACACTTCCATATTTATAGTTGTGAGGGGTAGACTTCCTTGTTTCCATAATTTTGTTTTCCACTTTTCTTGCCAACCTGTATGCCTTCTCCAATGAATTAGGTTCCCAAAGACAAACCTCATGTTGAACGTTATCCTTTAAAGTCCCTATGGAGACATCAACCCTCTACTTCTCTGGAATATCATTTTCCCTTATATTCAATTTTTCAAATTCCTCAATGTGCTCTGCCATTGAACACTTTTGTTTGAGATTTATCAATTGGCTAAAGAAGGTGTTTCTCTTTGTATCCTCATAATGTGCTATCATTTCCTCTGTGAAAATTGACCACGTAACAAGTGGCTACGAGAACAAAGCCCTTTATACCATAAAAATTGATTCAGTTCTAAATAATTATATGCAATATGTACCTTTTGTAATAGTGGTACACCATGTAGATCAAAATATTTCTCCATCTGTATTATCCAATTTACCGGATCCTTGCCATCAAACTTCCTCATCTCGCTTTTTCTTGATTTTAGGAGCTCGATCTTGAAATGACTGTAACTCTGTACTTTCAGATCTTTAAGTTCTAAAATTTTGTTTTGTAATATCCTCTAAGTCCTCTTTCTAACTCCACACATCTGATTGCAATTGGATTCTTGAAGAAATATTTATTCCCAATCTCTCGCGATGACCTAATTATAGATTAGTTCAGTAGAGTTAAATTGTATGACATTACACGTGTCACTGTTTCAACCTTACATTCTGCAAATTATACCCCAACAAAACACAGTGTTTCCTCTTTCTGTAACTTCTTATGAAATTTCAATATGATGCTGAGAGAGAAAGTTATGACATTTTTCCCAAGGTGACATGTTTAGGATGTAATTTGAGAGTGTGCAAAAACCCTAAATTCCTCAGATGATATATCAGAAAATATAGTGAGACAAGATATGCAATTTGGACCCATGGTTTAGACCGATTTCCTCTCAAATGGGTTTTGTTTTTAGGTTCTGAAACTTTGTAGCAAAAAAGTTATAGTGAAAATTCCACGATGACATGTTTTAGATGAAATTCTGGAGCTTGGAAAAACCCTAACTTCCTCAAATCATATCTCCGAAAGTATAATGATAGAATATCTAAAATTTGGGCCCAAGGTTCAAAGAGATTATGTATCAAATGGGTTTTGTTTTTAGCTTCTGAAATGTCGCAGAAAAACGTTATACCGAAAATGCCATGATGACATGTTTGGAGGAGCGAAACCCTAGAATCCAAAGCTCCGATACCAAATGTTATGAAACCAGGTCACAAAAAGATAGAAAAGATAGATCAATGCCTTAGACATAAGCCTCTTCTATGGGGCAACCTCCTTTACATTACACAAATGAACAATTATTGGATGATACAAATGACAAGACCTCCTTTCTATATAGGAGTCTAAGGGGTCATAATATAATCAGAGCCGACATAACAATAATAATGTAAGGGCACAATAATAACAATAGTGGGCTTCTATGGGGCATAATAATAATAATATGGGGACTACATGGGCACAACAATATAATAAGGGGGTTGTCCTAATAACAATAGGCGGTTACACTTAGTAGTATAGGGACATAACAACTAACTGCCATGTGTCATTCTTTTCTATTGATTTTATTTCTTCATCCATTGCTCCAACCCATTTTTCTTCTTTGACTGCATCCTCAAAATGGATTGGGTCATCTACATGATAAAACAATGCAAATAAGGAATTCAGACCAACACTACTATCAACATCATTTTGCTCATAAATTTCACTTAAATTTTTGAACTTTTTCTTTTTATTCTCGTGGAAGATGGGCTTAAAATGTAGCTTGATGTGGGGCTTGAAGTAGATGATGTTGTGGGTGTTTGCAGTGTGCTTAGAGTAGTACTTTCCTGACTATGCATGTTACACAAAAATATCGTCACTATGATTATTTACAGTCAGTATGGGTCTATCATCACTTGTACTGTCCTCCTAAGCAAGTCTAAGACCTCAGCTCTTCAAATCAAGCTTTGGAAATGGGAGAAAGACATTAAAAATCAATGTAACTCTGGTTCCGCACTTTCTCTCATGGTCACCTGCATCCCGCACCTTCTGTGTACAAAAGATGCGTACATACCTGCTCTGTCCCAAACGGTGTAGGTGCGGACCCCTGTGAAAGTTAAAAGGCGCAAGTTTTATCTTAAAAAACTCACTTTGGGTTAATTCTAGAGTTTTCTAGAAGGAATTTTGACGTGGATTGTTCGCTCTAAGGTGGTTCATGCATCCCAAAAGAGAAGGAGCTAATCCCTTGACTAAAGAAGCTATCCCTTTGAAGTAGGGATTTATCCCTTTGAAGGAGGACCTAGTAACTTCCCTCCATTGCACTATAAATACAGGCATTGGGGTGAGGACTAGGGAGGTTAGAAGCTGAACATTTTGAGGGTAAATGCTAGTGAAATTAAGACTCTTTGGTTGAGCTTGAGAGGAGAGATCACATACCTCTTGGTTCCATTGGAGAGTGAGTGGAACTTGTCAAAGTAGAGGAGATATCTTGTTGGACCCTGGGAGGAGCTTGTACAGCGTCAAGGCAAAGGTTGTAAAGTTCTTCTTCTTTTGAATTAATACAATCAAACTCATTTTTCTCAACAAGTATCTTATGTTATTTGTTTCATGGACTCCTTGACTTTCATGTTAAATATGTTTTATGCAATTGGCTTTTCAGGTGCTATTTAATTTGTTTGCCTTGTTTGTGTTTGCAGATTCGCGAAAAGGAGCTCATTTGGATCAAAGGAGCGAGGGCATCCACAAGCTTGCGTTGGACCAAAGGTAGGCCCTAAAAACACTTGTTTGCTATTGTTTATTGAAGCATATTTAGAGAAAGATAGTGTCTAGTTGGTTTGCTTGCCGTTAGGTCTTCTTTAGATTCTAGGAAGGTCTATCTTGTCCGCAAGATCGACCCATTCCGTGCGACAAAATGGCGACCATACTGGGGACTTGATTGTTTTCCTTGTTTATATTTTGACCTGAGAAACTGTATTTTCTGTTTCTGTTTTTGACTTGATGATTGTGGGATTGGGTGAATTTAGTTAATTTTGAGTCAGTTTTTATTTTTCATAGTTTTGGGAGAGGTACGCACCCTCTAAGTTAAGCACAGTGCGTACCTGTACGCACTTTTCCTTTGTACACAGAGCGTGAACGCACCTGTGTAAACAGGTTGCCTGCGTACCCTGTCAAAAATTTAAAAAATTTTAAATTTTTCTCTTTTTTATCAGTTTAGAATTTGTTTATAGATTTTAGCCATTGCCCAGACCTGCTTGTTGCCTGTCAAAAACTTTCCTTGGTTTAATTTCATTAGTGTTAGGGTTTTAGGTGGAATTCCTTGGAATTTTTGCTTGTTGGGTTTGTTTTTCGTTTTTGGTTGTGTAGTGGCTCTGAGCTTAGAAGCCGTAGGGACCTCAGATTACCTTGGTGTCTACCAGTCTTCTTATGAGTCTGACCATTTATGAAATCTCCCCTTGTTGAGGAATTCACTTTGTGTTTTCTCATTTCAAAATTTCGAAAAACTTGTATTTGAAAGTTGGAATTTTCATTTTTTTAAAAAGAAAACGAAAGATTGGTTGTTTTTTGACTAATTGTGATTCTGCATAAATTAGTCCTTAGCTCACATTTAGCTTAGTAAAACATCCTCAAAAAGGCGCTTTAGTAAGCTTTGACTTCAAATAGGGTTTTTATAGTTTGTAGATCTCAAGATTAGTCATTTGCTTAGTTTTGAGTGTTTTATGCAAAATATAAAAAAAAAAATCTCTTTTGAAAAAGTTTGTTTTTGTAGTGGTTGAGTGCTTTGAAAAGAAAAGGGAATTTTTTGTGAAATAACTAGTTGTCTCGTTTCCAGTGCTTTGGAAAAGAAAATCTCTTCTTTTAATTTGTTTAATTGAGAAAGATTTTTGTTTACAAAGTATTTGCATTCTCAAACTCTTTCTTACTTTAGAAGTTCATCGAAGAGAAAAGATTGCTTAAATCATCTTAGGTGCATCTTTTTAGTGATTTTGAGTCGAGTCTTTACATCACAAGTTTCATCTCCGCCACCTCTTGACTTAAACAACAACCACTAAAATTAACGCTTAAAGTAAAATTCACCTAGTAACATTTTATTTCTAGGGCTCTGATACACCAACTTAGCTTAGGCTAGTGTCTTGGAGTAGGAGAGTAATTAACTCTCCAAGATAGTAAAAACAAACAAGTAGCTGTATCTTGTGGTAGGAAGAAATCCAATTGTTGCATTTATGCTCTGGGAAAGCTCCTCTTAAAGGAGAAGCATGAGATCGTGTCCGAACCAGTGTGGGAATCAATCCTTCCTCATTGGGAACGACGCCAGATATTCACGTATTAAAAACGGTAAACCTCGGATTAACCATTGTCGAGGAGCCTGGGGTCACTTGTTGGTAAACCTTGGATTATGTCAAGGAGCCTTCAAGGGGATTGAGCTTGCTACTCTGCCCTTGCGTGCGTATCGGATCGTAGACTGTTCCCCCAGGTGTATTTGTCTCAGTTGGTAGCCTTAGTGACCATATTCTTTAGGATTCTACCTAAGGTGACAGTGGTGGGAAGATCCCACTATACCTGGAGCAGACGTCGGCTAGACTCACTTGGATTTTCTGGGGGGTTCGCTTCACTCGAGACGGTTAAGTGGAGGAACTTGGTCCAGTCTATTCATTAGGCAGGTTGCCGGGGTAACTGTTCCAACCGCCATTTCTGTACTGAATTTGCGACGTTGGATTTCATCACCAACTAGTGTTTTCAGTCCGGAAAGTTACTGTTTGTGTGTCTTTGATCTCTAGATTCTTTAGGCGTGTGATTCAAATTTGTTTGGTTCTTTAGAGGCTTTAGGTGTTTTTTTCATTGAGATTTTACTTTGTTTGCGTGTGAAGTAGTTAAAATTTTTTAACTGTGGTTGAATTACCAAGGCAGTCCCGTAGACTTCGGGGCCAGTCTCCTGAGTTTGTAACCGTGGCTGATTTATTGGGGAAGTCCCGTAGACTTCGGGGCCAACCTCCTGAAGAAGTCCTGAGCCAGCTTGAAGGCTTGAAAGTCCTCGTAACTCTTAGTGGCACTAAAGTTGGGTCGCCTGAAGAAGGAGAGTCTTCGTTGGTTGTACATCCTGATTACCAAACTCTAGTAACAGGTTATAATCCTGAGTCTATTTCAGTTTCCAAACTTGCTAGTAGCTTTTCATCTACTAGTGATATAGGTGAAGAACCTGAGATATCTGAACCTGTTACTCCAACATCAGGGTTTGTCTCTCCAACTTCTAGTGGTCCTCATTCACCTAGGGTAGAGAGAATAATCACCGAAAATCTTCCTTCTGGTTTGATAGCTATTGAAGAACTTGCTCTGGAAGAAGAAGTAGGCATCCCTATCCCTGAAAATCAACCTGTTATTGAGCTAAGGGAGCATGAATCAATTTTTTACAGTCCGCCTAGAAGTACTACTTGGTATCTTTCTTTGACTAATTATTTAGAAAACCCAGGGTTAAGTTTTTCGTCACCTCGTACTCCTTATCATCCTAGAGAATTTTATACTCCTGTAAATATGTCAGGTCAGTCGTCCATGTTTACTCAATCGCCTGAATCTTTTTTGTACGGCGGTCCTTCTCTTCCCTCTGGGTATCAGTCACTTTCTGGTACTTTTTCGGGAGCATCTCCTCAACCCATTGAACAAGGGTTATTCACTGGAAGCAATGGTGCAAAGCCATTGAGCGTAGAAGACATTCTTATGATGTCAGGTTCTATTCCCAATTCTCAACCTCAAGGTGGCCAGTTAACGCCTGGGGGGCAGCCTCAATTAACGACTGGGGGGCAACCTCAAGGTACACAATTTGCATCTGGGGGGAAACCTCAAGGACAGTACGTACCTACGGTACAATATGTTCCTCAAGGTCAACTCCATACTCAATATGTACCCAAGGGTCAACCCCAGTATCAATTTATACCTCAAGGTCAACCCCAGTATCAGTATGTGCCTCAGGGGTATCTACCCCAAGGTCAGTACTCGAACTAAGGTTTCCAACCACCCCAAGGTCAATCTTATGTTCAAGGAATGGGAAATGTACCTTTCAATTATCAATCGTACCCTCAACCCGGTTATGGTCCTCAATATTCTCAACTTGTTATGGGTCAATACCCCGGAATGAACATAGTGTGGGATCCATCGCAAACTCAACAGGTGTTGCAGCCAAGTGTATAGTTGTCATCTCAAACTGGACAACCCTTAGTTTCTGGTTCACCCCAGCAACCAGTCCAGTCTAACATTCAAACTTCTGTACCTTCGGTAGTTTCTCAGTCTGGGCTTACTGCACCTCGTACTCCATCTCAAACGACTGCTGCAACTGCCGCAACATCTGTTCAATCTACCCCACCTACTTCTGGAGTATCAACAGCTTCGGTTTCTACTGTTCCTGTATCTATTCCTGTGGTTTTCCGGGAGGATACAATATCCCGAACGCGATTCCTATTCCTAGTTATCCCGGATATCCTCCTCCTGGGGCTGGTCTCATGACCCAGAGTTTTAGGGATCCTAATCGGCAGTTACCGTTTATCGCAACTTTGGACTTACCTGATTTGTCGCGCCTAACGAACGATCCAGTTAATTATCTTCCATTTTGGCCGCCAATGCCGAATAAGTTGCCCAGTGACATTCCCAAGTTCGAAGGTAAATCTGGAGAGGACCCGTCGAACCATGTGATGACTTACCACCTCTGGTGTGCATCTAACTCCATCATAGATGATTCGATCCATCTTAGACTTTCCAGTGCACTCTAATTGGTCTCGCGGCCAAGTGGTACATTGAGTTACCGCGAGGCACTTTTTATAATTTTAGTCAGTTAGCTACCTCGTTTTTAACTCATTTTCAGTTGCCAGTCAGATATGACAATGGCACGGAATTGTTAACTTCGCTAAAACAATCGACATCCACGTACATTTCAGATCATATTCATGAGTGGAGACGTCGACGACGTTTAGTGAAGGTATTTATTCCGGACCAAATCTTGGCTTAGTGGTTTGTAAAATCTTTGTTGCCAAGGATCACTGAAGATGTTGCTAAAGCCAGAGTTGTTACTGAGGAGAAAGTGATTGCTCAAGCACAGTACCTTGACTTGGTCTATACTTAGTCAGGTACGTTACACGAAAAGATCCCCGATCTTCCCAAGTCAAATCAAATCACTGCAGCTCCTTCGGGATCTCATGCTGCTGACGGTATGATTGGTACGGTTAACACTAAAAGTAAGAAGAAGTCTTCCAAAAATTCTTCTCCTATCATAACCTTGCCTGATTCCCTGACAGGAGATTCTTCTGCAGAGGTTTCCACCGATATTCACATTGTAGAGTCATCTACGGCTAAATCAAAATCCGGTGGGAAGAAGAATTTAGGAAAGAAGAAGAATAAAACGGACAAAAATTAAAAGGAGAAACCTGAAAAATCGGAATCCAATGATGAAAAGTGTAAACCTCGTTATCCTTGTCTCATTTGTGACGAAAAACATTTCACAAGAGACTACCCTCATCATGCAGAGGTTGGGAAGATTGTCAAAGGTTCCCAAACTCCTGCTGTCTTGAAGGATCCATTTCCAAGTCAAGACAGTAAGATGATAGGTTCTTCCTCGAGTGCCAATGAAGAACCCATATTGATGATGTCCCATGTTAGGATTGCGACTCAGTCGCAAGATTATGGTAGTAAAAGTCCTGTTGATGGCAAAGAAGCAGAATCTTCTCATTCTAATCCATCAACCTCAGCTCCCGGTTCCGATCCACTACAGATCGAGAAACCTAATCCAGACTTAGTAATCAAACCGCCCGCCAAGGGTATACTTCGAAAGTCTGCTTTCAATCCACATGCGAGAGCGGCCCAGAATTATAACATTGTTGAGGATTTAGTTGTTTCACCCTCAGCATTGTCGGCTTTGGAAGTGCTGCAATCATGCCCAGCATAGCGTAAATTACTTTTGTCGGCTATAGGAGCTGTTGACATTCAGGACCCAAATCTAATAATCTTCGATCTAGATAATAGTACACCGCGTTTGCCTCATCAAATGGCTTTCCAGATTCCAGTGATAATCAAAAACAGGCCTATTCATTGGACTGTAATTGATGAGGGAGCCTCAACGTGTATTATGTCGATACAGTGTTGGAGATCGCTTGGTTCTCCCTCACTAAATCAATCCCCAACAATTCTTAAGGCCTTTGATGGCTGTGGGTTTCATCCTTTTGGCATTCTACAGGATTTTCCTATAGGGGTTGAAGGAAAAACCGTTAGTCTAGATGTGGAGGTGGTTGATGCCCCTCTAGACTACAACCTTCTCTTGGGTCGAAGTTGGTCTTACGCTATGATAGTGGTCGTTTCATCGATCTTCCGAGTAATAAAGTTTCCACATAATGGAAAGATCGTAACAATAGATCAGCTGGATTACTTTTCATCCGACCCAGCTCTTCGGAGAGTATTCAGCATGTTGGTAAAACAACTATCCCATATAAGGATGTTGGAGTAGGATTAGTTAAAGATGCCGGTTTACTGGGCACTTTCCCTTTTCCTCCAATCAACGCATCATCTTCATTTGCAACCATTCATATGATTACATCAGACACCATTTTTTATGACGATACTTGGATCGTTCCTTCTGAATCTGTAATAGACTCATTTGGTGATGCTATGCCTTTGAGTCCATATGAAATTGCTTATGAAGCCGTGCAATCGTTTGCCAACCCTTTTTCAACCGAAAATGACTCAATGAACGTGGTCCATGAGGAATCACTTTTCACATCAACCTCGGGTTTAATCACGTTTTCTGAACTTGTTCACTCTGATGAGCAAATTCGTGAAATCCTATGTGTAGATGATTTACCATGGGAAGATCTCCATCACAGATCTTCATTTTTACCTGAGGATGATCGTTTTGAAAATGATTTCTCATCAATCTTTATGAGTGAATATGTCAAGGAACCTCAGAATCCAATGAAACATCTCGATTCAGAGTTAAATTTGGGAAACATCTCTTGAACTATTCCCATTGACATTTTGGTTAAGCCCGGAATTGTTGAGAACATTCATATAGGTGCCTCGTGTACAGATGACGAAATTCACTTATATAAGGCCCTATTTCAAGAATTTGGCGACGTGTTTGCCTGGTCCTATGAGGAAATGCCAGGAATTGATCCCGCGATTGTTGTTCATGAGATCAAGACTTACCCGGATGCTAAACCCGTCCGGCAACGTTTGCGTCAGATTCACCCACGAAAAGCTGCTGCAATTAAAGCAGAAGTTGAGAAACTGTTGAAAGCAGGTTTCATTTATCCGATCCCGTTAACGGATTGGGTATCGAACATTGTTTCGGTTAACAAAAAGTAGGGAACAATAAGAATATGCATCGATTACAGGGACATTAATCGAGCCTGTCCAAAGGACAATTACCCAACCCCCTATATCGATCAAATCATTGATGATTGTGCCAGCAGCGAAATATTTTCCTTTATGGACGGTTTTTCCGGATACAATCAAATCAACATTCTACCTGCCGATCAACCAAAAACGGCTTTCATTTGTCCGTGGGGGACATTTGCTTATTGCAAATTACCTTTTGGGCTTAAGAATGCCGGAGCAACTTTTCAGAGGGCGATGTCTTATGCGTTTCATGACATCAAGCACATTGTGCAACCCTATCTCGATGACTTGCCTGCTCATTCATTACATCGAGCTGATCACCTCGTCCATTTACGAGCAATCTTTATGAGGTGTAGACATTATCGTATTTGGTTGAACCCACACAAATGTGTCTTCTGTATAGAAACGGGTCGATTGCTGGGATTTGTAGTTTCGAAAGCTGGCATTCGCGTTGATCCCTCGAAGGTCGAAGCTATCATCAATTTGCCTCCTCCTTCGAGTCTTCGCCAACTCCAAAGTTTGCAGGGGAAAGCAAACTTTTTATGACGATTCATTCCTAACTACGCCGAGGTTACAAAGGGTTTTACCCAGTTGTTGAAACAAAATACTCAATTCTCTTGGGATGAGATAGCTCAGAAATCTTTTGATGCACTCAAACACGCGTTGACCCATGCACCGTTGTTGCATCCTCCCAACTACAACGAGGATTACTTCTTGTATCTCGCCGCCTCCCATTCCACCATTGGAATGGTCTTAGTTCACGAAGATGAATTTGG
Source organism: Pinus tabuliformis (assembly GCA_031772625.1). NCBI lineage: Eukaryota > Viridiplantae > Streptophyta > Pinopsida > Pinales > Pinaceae > Pinus > Pinus tabuliformis. Next base: position 1,297,256,200 of record CM062818.1, read on the forward strand.
AACGGAACATGTGATATATTACCTTAGTCGAACGTTAAATCCAACTGAGCTAAAATACTCACATGTGGAGAAATTGGCATTGGCAGCCGTTCAAGCTGTCCAACGTTTTCGTCACTACATTTTACTACGTAAAACTACAGTAATTTCGGATTGCAACCCTATCATCTACATTTTGACTAAACAATTGCTAGGGGGCAAGTACTCTAAATGGATCATTATCCTGCAGGAGTTCGACTTGGAATTTGAGAAATCTAAGTCTAAGAAATCTTTAGTTTTTACAGAGTTAATGTGTGAATTCCCGCGTGCTGACACGGAAACTGTGGCAGAGGAGTCCATTGCGGACGAATATTTGTTTCTAATCAACACTTTAGAACCGTGGTATGGGGATATCATCGTCTATCTCCAGACCCAATCCTTTCGGCCAGAAATTTCAAGGTCGAAACGTCGGACAATTCGATTCCAGTCCCAACAATTCAAAATTATTGGAGATACTCTTTATCGCCGTGGGGCGGACTCTATTTTTCGACATTGCTTAACTCACGAAGAGGCTGAAAGGGTTCTAAATGACTGTCACTCTGGAGCATGTGGCGGTCATATGTCTGGGTATGCCACAGCCCAAAAGATATTGCACGCTGGCTATTTCTGGCCGTCCTTGTTTAAAGATTGTATTACCGCGGTCCGAAAATGCCACAACTGCCAGATTTTTTATCGTAAGATGCGCGCTCCACCTGCTCCTCTCCACCCTATAATTGCCGTTAGTCCTTTTTCCAAATGGGGTATCGATTTTATTACATGTAACCCTCACTCGACCGGGGGGCATGCGTATATCATCCTTGCGGTAGATTATTTTACTAAGTGGACCGAGGTGATGCCTACATTCGAGGCAGATGGCAAGATAGCTGCAATTTTCGTGTTCAATCATATAATTGCTAGGTTTGGTGTCCCACAAGCGATAATCACTGATCATGGGCATCATTTTCGAAACGTTATGATGACTGAACTTACAGGCCAGCTTGGTTTACGTCACGATAGTTCAACCCCTTATTATCCACAAGCGAATGGTCTGGTTGAATCCATCAACAAAGTTTTAGTTATCATGATCCGACGAATCATTGGGATTCATCGGTCGAATTGGCACAACATGCTATTTTCAGCGCTTTGGGCATACCGAACCTCAGTAAAAACATCAACAGGGTTCACTCCTTTCCAACTAGTCTATGGTTTGGAAGCCGTGTTACCCATTGAATGTGAAATCCCGTCACTGCAAATGGCCATCGAGTTACTTCCAGCCACTTCCGAAGAGGAAAAGCATTTGTTATACTTGGCTCAATTAGATGAGAATCGACGTGATGCTGCATTGGCGATCGAGACTCGTGCAAAACGAATGAAAGCTCAGTATGATCGAAATGTGACCCCTCGAAATTTTTCGGAGGGGGATCTAGTCTTAGTTTATGATCAAGCTAATGATAAATTAGGCGTTGGAAAATTCGTTCCTATGTGGCATGGTCCCTATGTTGTCAAGCGAAAGCTAGCCAAAGGGGCTTATGAATTGGTAGACTTTGATGGGGACTCTTTGGGTAAACCAAAAAATGGCCTTTACTTGAAGAGGTATTATGCTTAAAAGAATGGGGTATGGATATTTTTAGTTAGGATAGTTTTTCTTTCTAGCTTGTGTGTTTTAGTTTAAAAAAGTGTGCTTAGCTTAGAGAGTGTTTTTCCCTTCATTATTCCTGCTTATCTTGGTTTTACTCTTGATATTGCAGATGTCAATGCCTCTCCAAACATACATTGGATTTGCTGATGGCGCTTGTCGTAATACACGGAACATCTCTTCCGCAGCTTGGGTTATCTATTCGCCCTCTGACGAGTTAGTTTCTATGCATGGGGTAAGCCTCGGTCAAACAACAAACAACATTGCAGAGTATAGTGCAGTAATTGAGTTATTGTCTGAATCTATTTCATTTGGGATTCGGAGTTTGATAGTGATGTTAGATTCTGAACTCGTTGTATTACAGCTTAAAAGAGTGTATGCCATTAGAAATCTAGTGTTATTAAGATTATTTTTGAGAGTGCGTCTCTTGGAACGTGAGTTTGATTACATTGAATATCAGCATATTCCAAGGTCTTTAAATACATTAGCAGATGCATTGCTTCTCGAATGTTAAATAGACATTTGCAATAATCATACATGTAAATTTAAAAACATTCCATAACATGATTTACAAGATAAGCCGGTAATAGTGATATATATATAGGAGTGTGTCAAAAAATACATTGTCTTCAATCATAGGTTGAAAAACACCTTATGATCGGCAAAAATGATAAGTACAAAAAGAAAAATGTCACATGTGCCCACAATAGGTGATCATCCTATCACTGGTGATGATCTCTATAAGAAACCACTGCACGGGCCACCTTGCAAAGGAACATCCTAAAAGGTCCCGGGACTCCAATCACATAGCGCTGACGTCGATGAGGAATGTCGTCTATAGTGGTCTCAGGAATATCTCCTGTCAAGCGCTCGAGATGACCCTCTAACGCGGCCAAAACCTCTGCTGATTCGTCCTGTGGGGCTGGCGCGGGTGCAACTGGTTGCCTCCTCTCGAAAGGCCGGAGAGTGGCTGGTCACTGTGGACCCACATCTACATTTGAAATTTTTACTATCAGTTTTGAGACGATGGAAAAATAAAAAAATAAAAAAAAATAGGAAAAGTTGAAAAGGATTTTACCTGACTCGTCCCACTGCTCTCCTGGTGGAAGAGCCATGTCTGGGTCACCACGGAAATCTATCCCAGCGTAAGGGAAGTCTTGAATGAAAAATACCTGGTTTTCCAACCATTGGAAATACTCAGGTTTGAACCGAGCAACCTCTTTCCTCTCGTCTGGGTGACGGGCCATGACTGCGACCCATCGCATTAGTTTGGGCTCTCGAGGAAGCCCAGCTCCAACAGTAAGGTGATGTGGGATCAGCATAGGAACCCTCTCCAGGCCAAAACTCATGACCAAAGCCCCATAACCAAAGGTCTTTAGTCGTCCGCTCTTGGCCCTGGTCAGTTGGCCTTTCACATTGGCCAGCACATCATTACACCAGTTGAAGATGGTGCCTCAAAAGCAATCAACTGCCATACACATCTGGGATCTAGTGGCAATATGTAATGCGGCAGCTCGGCAAAGTCTGGTGACAGTAAACGCAATCACCATGAGCTCAGGACGGGATATGGTCTTTATGTCTATCCCTTTGTCTCTAGCCTAGCTGTTGCAGTACTCTAACCGGAGGCTATTGACAGACTGGCCGCCTGGCCTAGTCCCGTGCAGAGTCAAGTCTTCGCCTCTCTTAGGCAAACCAGTCAGGAAATAAATGTCCACCGGCTCGATTTCGAGCCGGTGGCCGCCAATGAAAAAGCACTGGTCTTGTATGCTCCATCTGTCAACCAGCCACTGTAAGAAATCCACCTGAGCCCTCATGTCAGGAATGGTCCAGAATTTGTACAGTCCGCACGCCCTCAAAGCATCAAGTGAAGGCTGATGATTCCATGCGGCAGCATCCACGTCCTCATCTTCTCGTTCACGCCAATCTAGCATGATGTACTCTCTGCATCAAGTATAAAGATTAATTAAATTACTAGAAAACATTTTGATTGGTCCATTTTTGAGAATTTTTGGGTTCAAAACCCTTGCGGCGGGGTACACACCCTCCGAGTTAGACACAGTGCGTGGGTCCGCACTTTGTCTACACAAGAGGTGCGGACCCCGAGCTTTTTCCCAATGGAGAAAAAGTCGGGGTCCGCGGGTCCGCAATGGTAAACCTGCGGACCCCGCGCGCGGGTTTTGCACCTAAAAACCCTCCCAAAAAATGAAATGAAGGACTAAATCAAAAAAATAAATGGTTGAAAATGAAGAGTAGGATGATGTGGATTACCTGGAGAAGACGGCGCTCGATTCCGACGGTTGGGTTTTTCGCAATCTTCATAGGAAGTTTTTTGAGCAAAAGCACTATTTTCTCACCCAAACTCAAACGGTAAAAATGAATTGTCAAAACCCCTTTTTTATAAGTTTTTTGAGTAAATGAATTGCAAATTTGTTTATGTTTCACTTTGAAAAGGTATTTTACGACATTTTTATCTATTTCAAACAGGTATGAGTAATGTTTGTGTTTTTGTGCAGAATAAAGGATTATTGAGGCGAAATCTATCATTTTCAACGAAAAAACAAGTAGAGTCATCTTTTAAGCCATTTTCTGACTCCTAAAATATGAAAAGATTGCCGAGCGTTTCTTTTACACTCGTCAAAACGGAATTAAAAGATGGTCTACTAACAGCTCTTTTCCGACCATAAAAATACGAAAAGATTGCCGGATTTTTGTCATTTCAAATTCGATATTGGTTATAAAACGACGTGTCATTGATCGCTTTTTTACTTTTTCGGATCAGTGACACTAATAACGAAAAGTAATCCTTGGTCGTAAAAGATCAAGCGGTTCTCTCAAGTATTATTTTATACTTTTTCGGGCTTGGGAGACACAAATTTACGAAAAAGGTCAACCCTGGAGTCTTCTTAAGTTTTTTCAGACTCTCTAAAATTGAAAAACGCCGAGTTTCTCCTATACTGGACTCGTTAAAATTTTACAGTAAAGGACATGTTCAATTACAAACAGGAACGAACCACTCCTTCTTAGGGTTCGAATCTAAACTAAGTTGGACTCATCCGAAGGATGAGCTTATAATCAAGAAAATGTTATCCTCCTCAAGCTTGTCAAAAATAAAGAGGTACTTGCCAGAAATGGTAGGGGAAAAGGGAGAAAAATGAGTCTGTTTGTCATACTTTGTAACCACTCTTGAACACGACACTTTCATTCACCTGGGTTGGGAAATCCTTTGCCTAACAGTTGGTCAAACCATATTGAAAGTCTTCAGCCGGTTTCTGGGTATTAACTTTGGGTCAATTGTTACCAAGCCATCTGTCGTGTCGTTATGTGTTCAAGAGGTCACTACCAATAAGCCATTCATCTAAAAAATATCTGTCATCCATCTTGACCATCCCTGAGTCAGTCCTTGCAACTAAATTTCTTCAACTTGATCTATGATTTCGTGTTGTGGGCTTGCCTGCGAAGATCGTTTTCTATCGACATCAACACATTATCTAGAAAGATGATCTAGGAATCGTCAGTACCTTGAGATCTGCATGCCTCAATGGCAGGTTTCTCGCCTTTGACGACAGTTTACATCATTACTTTCGATCGAAGGATTCCGTGATATGTTCAACATCAACACATTTATTCACATCTCATGGATTGTACTGGGTACTTTGAGAGCCATTGACATCACTGGTGGTTTCTCTCACACTTGTTGACAGTTTACATCATTGACTGGTAATCAAGTGGTTTCTACCATGTTCGACATCAACACATATATTCGCATGGATAGAATCGTACTATTTCGGGAAGTAGAAATGAAGACCCTGGATCTAGTTTCCACCATCCAGGCTGCGAGGAATTTTGTATTCATTATATTGTGGACTATTCATAAACAAATGGCTGCGTCCATACTGTGTTCACATGAGTCTATACTTGTGATGTTTTACAAGATCATTCATATATCAGAGCAGTAGATAGTTTTCTAGTTAGTTTTGATCTGAGTATGGGAATGCCTACCTCAGCGATGATATGATCTCATATATATATCTTGCATTGAATGTTTTTACAGGTTCCGACCGGGCTCTCCTCAAGATGATCCTCGAAATGATAAAGTACTTCACTCTTACTATATGATAAATGAAATCCTCATCTACTACAGACTTCACACTTTAGGGGGCAATCTGTTACACAAAAATATCGTCACTATGATTATTTACAGTCAGTATGGGTCTATCATCACTTGTACTGTCCTCCTAAGCAAGTCTAAGACCTCAGCTCTTCAAATCAAGCTTTGTAAATAGGAGAAAGACATTAAAAATCAATGTAACTCTGGTTCCGCACTTTCTCTCATGGTCACCTGCGGTCCCACACCTTCTGTGTACAAAAGCTGCGTACCTACCTGCTCTGTCCCTAACGGTGTAGGTGCGGACCCCTGTGAAAGTCAAAAGGCGCAAGTTTTATCTTAAAAAACTCACTTTGGGTTAATTCTAGAGTTTTCTAGAAGGAATTTTGACGTGGATTGTTCGCTCTGAGGTGGTTCATACATCCCAAAAGAGAAGGAGCTAATACGTTGACTAAATGAGCTATCCCTTTGAAGGAGGGCTTTATCCCTTTGAAGGAGGACCTAGTAACTTCCCTCCATTGCACTATAAATACATGCATTGGGGTGAGGACTAGGGAGGTTAGAAGCTGAACATTTTGAGGGTAAATTCTGGTGAAATTAAGACTCTTTGGTTGAGCTTGAGAGGAGAGATCACATACCTCTTGGTTCCATTGGAGAGTGATTGAAACTTGTCAAAGTAGAGGAGATATCTTGTTGGACCCTGGGAGGAGCTTGTACAGCGTCAAGGCAAAGGTTGTAAAGTTCTTCTTCTTTTGAATTAATACAATCAAACTCATTTTTCTCAACAAGTATCTTATGTTATTTGTTTCATGGACTCCTTGACTTTCATGTTAAATATGTTTTATTCAATTGGCTTTTCAGGTGCTATTTAATTTGTTTGCCTTGTTTGTGTTTGCAGATTCACGAAAAGGAGCTCATTTGGATCAAAGGAGCGAGGGCATCCACAAGCTTGCGTTGGACCAAAGGTAGGCCCTAAAAACACTTGTTTGCTATCGTTTATTGAAGCATATTTAGAGAAAGATAGTGTCTGGTTGGTTTGCTTGTCGTTAGGTCTTCTTTAGATTCTAGGAAGGTCTATCTTGTCCGCAAGATCGACCCATTCCGTGCGACAATGCAACTACTTTGTTGAGCATGAATAGGAGTAGGAGGGGTCACCATTGAGGAATTACTTGTTGTCAATTCCTTTTTGTGTTCATGTGGTATACATGTTTTCACATTGATTGTATTCTCTATACTTCCATCCCATGCTTCCTCTTCTATGAACTGCACATATCTGCTAATTATGACTTTCTTGGTTGATGGATTGTAGAGCTTGTATGCCTTTGATTCATCACTATATCCAACAAATATGCATTTCTCCCTCTTGTTGTCCAACTTCTTCCTTAACTCATACTGGACATGTGCATACACCACACATCCAAACACTCTCATGTAAGTGACACTATCCTTTCTTCTACTCCGTGCCTCTTTAGGAACCATATTCTTGACACTTTTGGTTGGACACCTATTAATGATATATGTTGCATAAGCGTTAGCTTCATCCCAATAGTCATTTGGAAAATTCTTTTCCTTCAACATACTCCTTTTCATTTCCATAATGGTCTTATTTTTTCTTTTCGCGACACCATTTTGCTGAGGTGTATACCTTGTTGTAAATTGCTTGTGAATTCCATGCTCCTTGCAAAATCGAAGGAAGTCATTTGAGATGTGTTCGCCACCTCTGTCAGTCCTCAAGAATTTGATGTAGTGTCCACTTTTCTTCTCAACAACGGATTTGTATTGGCGGAAGCACTTAAACACTTCACTTTTATGTTTTAGGAAGTAGACCCATGTCTTCCTTGTATAATCATCTATAAAAGTAAAAAAATAATAGCTGCCCCAATTGATGGTGTATGCATTGGTCCACATAAGTTTGAATTGACAATATCCAAAGGTGTCTTTGATTTGATTGACTTTCCTGCTAGAAATGTCTCTCTATGTTGTTTTCCCAAGATGCATCCTTCACATAGGCTGTCTAGTTTTTCTATGAGTGGAAATCCCTCCACCATTTATTTCCTATGTAGCAAATTCAAACCTCCAAGGTTGAAATGACCAAATATAAAATGCCATAACCAATTTTCATCGTTAACCTCTACTTGAAAGTTTAATTGTGTGACAATTACAACTTTTCTTTCATCCTCTTGTGAATTCAATGATAGTTGTTCTTGTGCACCTTCTTCCTTCAAATTTAGTTTTATCTTTAGGGGAAACATTCTATTGTTTGTCATTTGAAATTTTGGAATGATCTATCCACTTGGAGACTTATCCAAAATTGTGCACTCATCATTTTTTAAAAAGACACTGTAGCCCTTTTGCATAAATTGTCTAATGCTTATGAGGTTATGCTTCAAATTAGGGACAAAATAAAAGTCATAAATGTACTTCTTCTCCCTCTTCTTTGTTAGAATATTGAATTTTCCTTTGCCCATGACAGAGACGTATCCAATCAGTCCCTAATGTCACTTCAGATTTCACACTTTCATCTAGATTGGTAAACATTTCTATGTTCCCTGCCATGTGGTTGTTGCACCCTCAATCTATAAACCATACATCCCTTTCTTTTTCTTGTGCTACATTACAACCTAAAACATGCTATCTTGGTTCTAATTTTCTTTTGTGAAATTTGTACTTGGTTTATTACTTATGTCATATTGCTTCTTTCTACATTCGTTTGCATAATAACCATACTTCTTACAATAATGACATTGAACTTGAGATTTACCATACCTTTGAACTTGTGCTTGATTATGGCTTGGGCCTTGACTTGAATTTTAATTGTTGCCCCTTCCACTTGAGTTTGGAGGGTTTCCTCTTCCACCTCCGTGTGAGTTTTTTCCTCTTCCTCTAGCATCTGATCTTCCTTTTCCTCTACCTTAACCAAATGAAAATTGTGTCTTGAAGGCATGCTCCAATGAGGAGTTTGTTTCTCTTTTCACTCTATGTTCATAAGAAATCAGTGATGTATGAAGCTCATCCACTGAAAATTGTGAGAAATCATTTGTCTCTTCTATGGCCACAACAATGCCATCAAATTTTGTTGGAATACTTCTCAAAATTTTCTCAACTATTCTCATTTCCTCAAGTGTCTCACCATGAAACCTGATTTGAGTAACCAATCCAATTACTTGTGTAAAAAATGAGTATTCATTCTCAGACTCTTTCATACAAATTGTCTCAAAATCTCTCCTCAACATTTGTAGTTTTTCTATCTTCACTTTTTCCATGCCTTGCTAAGCTGTCTCAAGGGGTCCCATGCTTGCTTGGACTTTGTTGTTGCTGCAATCCTTGGGAAAATACTTTCATGAACTGCTTGAAAGATGTAGAAGAGGGATTTTGAATCCTTCTTCCTATTGTCCCTCAACAAATCCTTTTCTGCTTGTGACAAGGCATTATATATTGTTGCATCTGCTATTTCTTGAAACCCATTCTCCACCGAATCCCAAATATCTTGGGAAGAAAACAAAGGCTTCATTGTTATAACCCAAAAATCATAGTTTTTCCCATGAAATTGAGGTATCTGAGGATTAGTCAAGCTTGTGCTTGATGTTGCCATTCGTTAGTGTAAAAAAAAATTCTCCTTACTGGTAAATACGCTAAAAAAATTTCCTTTGAAACAACATTTAACTCCGAGTAAAAACACTTGTTTTTACAGTGATACCACTTGAAAGATTTAGGGGAGAGGAGTCTCCCTCAAGACTTCAGTTGCAGAGATCAAATCGAAACTAGAATGGAACTAAAAATTTAGGGGAGAGGAGTCTCCCTCAAGACTTCAGTTGCGGAGATCAAATCGAAACTAGAATGGAACTAATAACAGAAAAATTTGACTCACAATAGTGGTTGCAAGACTTCAGTGGCAGAGATCAAATCCCAACTAAAATGGAGCTAATAACACAGAAATTTAAGTCAAAGTAGAGTAGAACAGAGTAAAACATATTGGTTGCACAAAATGAGAAGTCAAATTTCAAGTTTCAAGAGACATATAACAACAAACTATACTTTTGATTTTTACTACAATTTACACTTCACCAAGGGTGTTTCAAAGTAACTCTCTATAAAACCCCATAACAAATTTGTGATCAAGTGCCCATCAAAATTTGCTCACTATTTAATGACCTCGATGCAAAACATTTTTAAAGTACATGTTTTTCAAAACATACATTTTTTGATACATTAATACATGACATAACAAAACATTAAGACACAGGATGGACGATTGTATATAAAATATTTTTCTATCTTGCAAAGTACATATTTGAGAATGTTTGACCATACATATTTACCAACCCTGCATTAAATTCACATTTGCTCTTAATTTCTTCATGTGGGTTAGGGAATGGAGAATTTGCACTTTGCTCAGAACTTCATTTAATCTTTCCTTCAGCCTGCAGACAAAAATCTGCAACCTGCACACAATTTACTTACTTGATTTACAAGTGTGCAATCAGTATTGCTACTGTCAATTTATTTAAAGCAGTGGTTGTGGATTTTGTAAAAATTATGGTGGATTTGTAATTAGTTAGAGTGATACGCATTAGATTATATTAAGATCAAATTATCTGGTTACCAAAATACCACTATCAGATCTGTTTGTAAGACTAATATACCAAGAATAAAACCTGTACCGACTAGATGTTTATACCTAAAAATGGCCCGTGCCCACATCGCGAATGCTTCGGACAGTTCTGCATCGCATCCTTGTGACTTGACGTAACGCAAAAAAGTTCTGGGACATCAAGCTTACATACTTACGGCCACCATCCAACTATCCTCTGTTCTTGTTTGTAGCTACATCCACACGTTTGTGTGGATCCATAGATGCTCTCCAAGGGTGGCAAATGAAAAGACTATCACTAAATGGAAGGGACAATATGATAGAAAATGGAAACAAAATTGAATGTTAACACATCCGGAGAATTAATTCGTCATTCACGGAAATGATGTCAGTCACAGCATATATACCCGCTCTTCGAATCTGATTTTTTCAATTCCATTGCGAACTAACCACGAAACGGTTCACCGATACAGTTTCAGAAAAGAAACACGTAAACAATACATAACCAATAACGGTTTTACTGACATAATTTATGAAAACCAAGACCAGAACATTACATATCATCAGATTAAGCAATATATATTATGAGACAAATGTGAAGAAAACACAATCATGGCGTAGATCCAGCACTCGTCTAAGGAACACCATCCCTTTAGAATACCCATCAAAACTTGATGGCTAAAGTACGAGAAAAACATTAAAAACATTGCGAAAGCTTGTGACGCAGAAGCAAATCCCTAATGTTTTCAAAATATATACAATCCCGTAGTAGAGGCCAGAAGAACAAGAGTATATATATATATATATAGAGCTATTGGCAGACAAATTATAGAGTGCAGAGTTAACGATATACATAGCATTCAACATAGATAGATATCTATTTTGTTGGGAATTTTGATTATCGTCAACGCTGCGCTCAATAATATGGTTGCCTGGGCTGTCATAGGCTTGCAGCAATTGCTTCCGTCGATTCTCTCCATATCAAAAGCATACTGAGATTATCTAACATGGATGCTCAGCTTCAAATGATTGTTGCCCAGAATGATTAATTGTATGTACTATATAAGGTCGTGGGATGACCAGAGCTAGAAGCATCCAGCTCTGGATCGTAACAATGAGTAGAATGTAGTGCATTTGGAGTAGTGCATAAAGTCCGTAGGCAGTACGCATAATGCCAATGGACCACAGGAATCGTGAAGGTTGAATACATTAACCATTAGCAGCACTTGCTTGGGCATTGGGATGCTTGAATCGACAAAGATTTGAATACGTTAACCTTGAGAAGCGGATGCTAGCACATTCGATAACACCTTTGATATTTAAAAAATGTTCGATTTTCCAAAATTTTGTGACATCCTGTAATTATTAATTTTTATGAAATTTTTTTATGATATAATAAATCTCAAGTTAATGGGATGCATCGCTAACACTTTTGATTTTAAAAAATATTTCATTCCTTTTAGGATTCGTGACATTCTCCTATGGTTAATCTTGGTTACTATATTCCATCGGTGTACTTTTCATAGGGAGATTATGCAAAGTCTTGGTTACTATATTCCATTGTGTACTTTTCATAGGGAGATTATACAAAGCTAAAAGCTAAAGAGTACAAGAGTACTTTTCATAGGTAAATTATACAAAGCTAAAGAGAAGGAGAAGAGATTGAGACATTGTTTTTATAATAATTATGATTTTTTTTCTTTTATTTGTATTAGATTTTCTTATCGAGAAAATGTTAAAAAATAGATAAAAAAATATAATTAAATTATATATATTTATTTCTATATAAATATGTGCTTATGTTGAAATAAAATTTTAAATAATTTTAATTTAATTATTAATAATTATTAAATGGATGATAGAGATTTAACTTCCATAAATATTTTACAATATTTATAATAGTATACATTAATTAAAGGTTGAGGTTTATATCTAAAATAATTATAACTGATTTATAGTTTCAATAATTAAAGGTTGAGATTTATCTCCAAAATAATTATAGCAAGTGTTATATGAAGTAATTTATAGTTTTCTAGGTACATGGTATTGATAAACCATGGACTAGTACAACCACATTAAAAATATTAATGTGGTTGATATAGCATAAAACTTCATAAATATAACCAAAAAACTAGTGCAATACCAAGAATGTTTTACTAATGCACACATTTATATGATTAACCATGTATAAAAGGGTTATGGGTCAATTTTAACTTGAAGAAAAAAAGGAAATTCACTTCTTATTGTAAAATGAACCATTTTGCTATAGTATTGGAATAATCTCAAATCCCTATGAAATTGGTGGATTGGTGGGGAGTGTCACCTGACATAAATCTAATTATTAAAATATTTTAAAAGTCAATGCAACCTAACAAACAAAAAAGTCAACAAAAATGAAGATATCCTCATCTACCTTAAGTTGAAATAACAAACCTTCAACAATTACAACAAAGTGTATTTACAAATTAATAATCTACATGATAAAGTAGAATAAATATCCACAATTAAAAATCATAGAATATGATTTTTTAAATATCTATAAGTTTAAGTTATATAATTATTTTTATTATTTCAAATATTATAATTTAGAAATTTTTTATCATTTGAATTTGAGTAATTAACCTTTTTTAATTCATTTTAAAATTAAAAAAATATATATCCTAAAGAAAATTTACATGAAAGTAAATAAATAATATTAACATAAGGTTATAATAATATGTTATATGCTTTCAAATAAAGTTAATTTTAAGGTTAAATATCATGGGATTACAATTTAATCTTTTATTTTTTTTTAAATAGTAATAGCTTAAATAAATAAAATTGTAACTATTTTTTATTTTAAAAATTACAATTTAATACAGCAATGAGATAATATAAAAAAAAAAATTATAATAATATAAACTATTAAAAATTACGATTTCCCTAAAAAAATTTATAATATATAAACTATTAAAAATTACGATTTCCTTTATTATTTTTCTGTTATTAAAATAACATTTCTCTTGATTTAAGTCTAAAATTCTAAATTTGGTTGTTAAAATTCTTTTTTTGAAAAATATGTCAATATATAATTAAAAAAAATTCTTCACTATTTCAATTGATCGCCATGCTTTGAGCTCCTTTCTCACATTTGGAGATAATAGAAGAGACTCTTTCTTAAGAGCCTTTTGTTCCATCTTTTTCTTACCAAATTAAATTAACCCTCCTATGTTCCATGAGATGATTTTGATTTAGTAGAAGGGGGAGTTGAGGCTAAGGCCTCCATCATCAAAGTAATTCTACTTGAATTAGCCAAGAATTAACCTATTTTTTGGAATAGCTTCTTATTGCTATGTCTACGCCCTATCATCTTCAACGGGTTTATGTTGGTATTTAAGGTTTATCAATTCAAAGAATTTTAAGAGAATGGATGGAGTGTTCTTATTCTTACTGAAGTTTAGTCCTAGCTTTTAGGATTTCTCCCATAAAGATCTGAACTTGATGTTTAGCAATGGCCTTAGGATCCTTGTTCTTCTCGTCTGTTGTGATTGCTTACATATCTAAGGAATCTAGTTCCATATCCTCACCTCCATCTAAAGTGTCTTGAGAGAGTGATTTAGTCATAAAGATCTCAAGGTTATTAGTTGGCATTGATTAATGAGGAACATAAGGGATGGAGGAGCTTGTAGGAACTATTAAGTCCTCTTCTAGTGATATAATGCCGACCATGGTAGGATTTGGTTGAAAAGGTTGTGGCATAACACATGTATCAGAGGATGTGCCAATGAGGATTTTGAAGTGGTTATGGATATGGAGTTCTAGATCTATTTGAAAAGTAATTAAAGCCTTTGTATGCTTGTGATTGGAATTTATTAGAGTGAAGCCCTTTGGATTGATGGGTGGGTCCCTAGGTTGTTACATTTCCACAGTGTGAAGAGGGAATTCTTTGAAGAGATGAACATATTTGATAATGAAAAGGGATGTATTCATAGTCGAATGATTATTGTTAGAACTCATCCCTAAAATAGAGATCAATGGTGGCTGGGTGAGGCTAAGAGATATCCATCCATGAGATGTATATATCTCGTTTGGTGATTTTTGAAACTTTGATAAAGTGAGCAAGGGTGTTTCCTATAGCCTCGAGGGTTTCTTCCTCCCAAAATTTCCTTAGTATAGAATATATTATGATCCAAGCTGGGGATGTTGTAAATATTTATTTATCTGGGAAAAAGAATTTAGTCCATAACAGGAGTTCAATTCCTGTAGAATTAAAAAAATATTGTCTACCTTCAAATATTCGCATATGATTCTGTAGATTAGCAAAGATCATAGTGAAGAAGGCATTGAACCCTAATTCATGATCTATTTCTTCTTTAGGCCTCCATTAGTTTTGAATCCAATAGACAAGAGCATGTTTTGTGGGCCAAAAGCCATAAAATTTCCCATTGAGAGCATGGTCTTGCATGAATTGTATATAGTGCTCTATTTGCGAAGAGTTTATCTCGAATTTAGGGTATTTGGAGCCTTTTGGAAAAAAACAACTTGATCTTCTAGTTTTCCATGTTTCACCTATCAATGGATATATGGAATTACAAGAGGGAGCCGTTGATGTTTGTAGAGTGATTATTGAGAGATTGTTTGCTCTCATATTTATTTACACTACCTATTGGATTGACATCACCAAAGGCTACTTTGGAGAAGGGGAATGGGAGGCCTCTTCCTCCAACCATATGAATGAAGGAAGATGAGACTAGAGATAGCTTGACGAGAACCCTAGTTGCAAAATTTCTAAACCTTAAACTATCCAAAGAAAAACGGTCAAATTTTTTTTTATTTGAAAGTTTCTTAAATAGTTGAAAATATTTAATATTAATACTAATTTGACAATTAAGTGCATATTTTTAGTGCCGAACCAAATACACTAGTCATTGGTCGACCACAACCACTAGAGACATTGATGAAGTGAAAATGACTAGTGGTCAATCAAAACAATTAAATATATTGATGAATTGTTAAGAGTGACCCACAAGATATCCATGAGGTCTCACGTCTCAATTGACATGTGATATATAATTGATTTTTGTTAAACTCATGTTTTGAAAACAAACACAACAATGTTTTGGAGAATTTTTAGGATGAAATTGAATAGAGGATTTTTAATTTTGTTTAATGTTTTGGGTGGACACACTCCACCCATCATAAAAGACCAGTAATGATAATAAATGAGTGCTGAAGAGTCTTTAATAGAAAATAATACTAATTAGTCATCAAGAAATTATTAAAAAATTAATGAAGGTAATATTTAAATGTATAAGGTCGAGGGAATGAGTCAAAATATTTAATATGAAATAAAATATAAAGGAAATCTAATATAAAATTTAACTAAATAAAATTAAAAATAAGGGAGAATATGGGGTAAATATTAAAAGAGCTCAAAGATCATTGGAGTTAAATTAAGGAAAGGACTGAAATTAAATTAATAAATTAGGGGAGAAATACGAGAATTTAATCATTTGGAAAGATTTCATCACTTTTGAGAAAATCGTAAGTTGGGAACTTTGAGGTTTCCAGTACTTGCATTTTTTGGCATATGTATTGATTGTGTGAGTTTTATATGGACATCATAATGGATTAAATATTTCAATAATTTCAACAAAATATTGAAATTACAATTCAATGGTTATTTGATAGAATTATGATTCAACATATTACACTAATATAATAAGAGATTGAGATGTTAATTAACATTATATAACAATTAAAATAGCAAAATAGACCATAGAGTTGTAGAGCATTTTGAAAGATGTATCACATTTGACCTTGATTAATACTCATTTTTTAATCACATAATATATTGGAGTTCACCTACTTAAAAAAATTAAATATATTTATATCTGATGTTTAAATAATAAGATTTTCTAAATTATATGATTTTTTAGTATTTAACTTAAATAGTTTTTTTTAAGTAAATATTTATGAAATCTCATATAGCTAAAGATCTTTATTAGTATAGTTATTCAAACCTTGATGAAGGAGAAAATGCTAAGCACTTTCTATACAACCATATGCCTCTTTTTTTAAAATATTCTAAAATATAAAATATAATAAAAATCTTTAATATGTATTTAATTTAATTTATCTAGTTGATTATATTCAAAAATATAATATCAACCTTTTATATGTATTTAATTCTATTTGATCTTGTTTTAAAATATTGGCGGATGAATTAACTTTATTTAAAAAACATGTTTAGGGATAATTACATTGCTATATTATATTTCTACTTTTAATAGAAACACTAGCTTATATCTTTTTCACTATTTCTATCACATGATATCATTTTATTTATTTTTTTTATAATTACTTTTGATGTTATTTTATAATAAATAAAATATTGATAATCACATCTTAAAAAAAAGGTTTGAAAGACCAATATATTTCTGCTTGACATTTCATGCATAAAACTGTTAAAAAAAAGTTGAATCCTCACATATAAACTAAAAAGGGTGAAGCCTCACATATAAAATTGAACAAAGAAAGAGTAAACATGCCTTGTTTCTCAAACATAAAGCTATGGTAGGCGAAGAGGGATTTTACCTTTATTTATATTTATCACAAGATTTATGAATTAAATCCACATTATCGAAATTTTGCCATAAATCATTTAAGCATGACCTGAAAGTGTGCTTTTTGACTAAACATTTCCTCAAACACAATACAATGACTTGATGTTGCCCTGTAACAAAACCACCTATAGCTCTACTGGCATGGTATAGCTCTACTGGCATGGTATTGCTGACGGCTAGGAAGCAAAATGGACGTCTCACATAGATCCACGGCCTTTTACTACCCTAGCTCCTGTGGTGATATTTTCACAAAGTTTAATCTGGCCGGATGCAATAGAGCATAGAAGAAAACGGACAAGGAAGAAGAAAATCATTAGGAGGAAAGCTTCGTGTTAGATACTTACGTGTTAAAAGCTCCACTCACGCTGCTTCATATTGAAGATGAAAGAAGGCAAATCCTTCGAGTCATAGGCAGGTATTCTGCATTGCACCTTTGTGACTTGAGGTGACGCAAGCGGTCAGGCTTGCATTATGCCTATTGTAATAAATATGTGGTTTTTAATGGGTATTAAATAAGTAGTGACCTACAGTGATGCAAGCTGTCAGGTTTGTATTATGTTTATGGTAATAAATATGCGTGTAGTTTAACGAGGTAGAGGAGTTGTTTGGAAAGTTATGGAAATTCCGGTCATGTTTAGAGAAAATCCTGGAAAGATTTTTGTAAATCTAAGTTATAGCTGTTAAACTTCAAAATTTTAGGTGTATCTTTTTTATGGTGTTGAATCCATTTCTACTATCAAAAACACAATTAGGACACTTCCTCTACCAAATTTTTTTATTTTTTGGCCAAAATTTCAACTACTTTTGATCATCCGGTCAATTTATCGGCCTCAATGAGTAATGATTGTATAAACTTACAATTAAATAACTGACCAAAAATTAAAAACTAATAATAAATATACAAAGGCCACACCCATTTAATACCCACATTCTACTTATTTTGAGAGTTCTGCGGCCTGCCCACCATCAAACCATCCCGTTCTTTTTTGTATTTACGCCGTGACGTCTATATGTACTATATAAGATTGTTGCCCTAAATAATACTATATAATATCGTGGGATGACCACAGCGATGAGTAGAATGTAGTGCTTTTGGTGCAGTACACAAGGTTTGTAGGCAATATGCACAATGTCAATGGACCATATTAATCGTTAAAGGTTGAATACACGGCGGATGCTTGAACATTAGGATGCTTGAATCGTTGAAACGTTAACCATTGGAAGCGGATGCTTGAATAACACTCCCTCTTGCACATTTTATTGGGATGCTTCGATAACACTCCCGATTTTAAAAATGATTCGTTTCTTTCAAGAATCAGTGACGTTCTCCTATTATTCATATTTTAGGTTATAATCAATCTCAATCGGTGGAAATGCTGGGACGTTTGGATAACACTTCTTATCTTAAAAATGATTTAATTTTTTTTGGTGGTAAAGGCAAAAGGAGGATAGACATCAAATTAATTATGTTTTATTTTTTAGGTTATAATCAATCTCAATTAGTGGAATTGTTTAGATGTTTGGATAACATTTCTTAACTTAAAATTATTTATTTATTTATTTATTTTTGTTGAAAAGGCAAAGGATGAAATACACTAAATGAATATATATAAAATATATGTGTGTTGTTTTTTTCTATTCATTACACAAAATTGGATGATTACAATGAATCTGGTGAGAGATATTTATATTTTTTCAACTAGACACTTACTCAATGACTTCAACATGCAAACACACATTAAATTTGGCTTTTCCAAAAACACCACTAAACTCGAACTTACACTCACTTCACTCAGTTAATTAAAACCTTAAATTTAGACTAGTCTACATGTGAGAGTAATTAGCTATCTTTAACACTCCTTAATTTCGACTGTTAAACTAAGACATGACTCATGACAACTCAAACATCCCAGTTGGTTTAAGTCTCAGCTAGGCTCACAACACCTAAATTTCCTCTATGAAACTCAAATACATCTTTTGCTAATGCCTTAGTTAATATATCAGTCAATTGATCACTCAATTTGCAAGGATTCAAATAAATTTCTCCATTGCTCACATGTTCTTTAATAAAATGATATGTTGTATCAATATGTTTGCTCTTTTGATGAAACACAGTATGCTTGGATAGTGTAATGGTTGAGGTTTTGTCACAAAAAAATGTTGTTGATCCTTCTTATTTCTGTTAACGTCCATCCAAAACTCTTTGTAACCATATTGCTTGACATGCTACTAACTTTGCTCCTACATATTATGTTTTTGTCAAAAAAAGCGTTACAATAAAATGCTTCTTAGATGCCCATGGTATCACATCTGAACCAAGATGAAACACATAACCAGAAGTACTTTTCTTATCATCCAAACTTCCTAAAAAATCATTGTCAGTGTATGCAACCAAATCTTTATTGTTTGTGCTTCCATAAAATATACCACAATTTGTAGTTCCTGCTATGTATCTCAAAAAAAGAAATTCCTGCTCTCTAATGTGAGTCTTTTGGAGACTCCATAAATCTAGAAATCAAATTAACTCCTTGCATACTATTTGGTCTTGTAGCTGTGAGATACATAAGGATGTCAACCAATATTTTGAATAGAGTTGAATTGACATGTAATCCTTCATCATCCTTAACTTTATACTTGTTTCAACTAGTGTAGGAGTACGTTTACAATTTTTCATCCTAATTCTTTTCAGCAATTATTTAGCATACTTATTTTGACAAATAAAAGGTCCTTTCTCTGGTTGTTCAACTTCTATGCCAATAAAATATTTCATAGGACCAATATCTGTCATTTCAAAAAATTTCTTCATTGTTTCTTTAAATTCATATAATTCAATATCACCAGTATAAATCATGTTATTCACATACAAACAAACAATCAAAATTTGTCCATGATCATTTACCTTTGTGTACAAAGTTAGTCCAGTGGCACTTCTACAAAATCCATTCTTGATTATGTAACTATCAATCCTACTATACCAAGCTCTTGGAGCTTGTTTGAGCACATAGTGTGCTTTCTTTAAATTATAAACTTTCTCTTCTTGGCCTTCAACTTCATAAGGTGGAGGTTGTTTTATATTGAATTCTTTTTCTAGAATTCCATTCAAGAAAGTTGATCTCACGTCCATTTGATACACTTTCCACTTGTTCTGAGTTGTTGTTGCTAAGACTACTCTTATAGTATCCAATCTAGCTACCATAGCAAATGTTTCTCCAAAATCTATCCATGGTTGCTGCGAGAACCCTTTTGCTACAAGTCTTGTTTTAAATTCGTTAATCTCTCCTTTCTTATTCAACTTGTTGGACACCTAATCCTCAATGGGTTAGTGTGGAAGCCGAATAGACAAAAGCAGTCCAAGAGACCTTGGGATGTGAAACCCAATGGTCACAACATTTACTATAAATGTAAATCATTTGTTAATAAAAATTTACTCTCATTTTTTATCTTTCATATTTTTCTTACTGGCCATGTGTGTTTAACATGGTATCAAAGCACAAGTCCTTAGTCTCTATAATTAGTTGTAACTCCTTGCATCAATTTTCTCTGCCATAACCATTTCCTACGCCCTTTGCACTCCTTGGGTTGTTCATAATTGTCCTCCTTGCGCTCTCTAATAATTGCTTGCATGTTTTTTTGGGTGTAACGTCTCTTGGACTGACAAAGAACGCCCAACTCCTGGCATCGCCTGCAACCAGCACAATAAGTGCATAGTTTGCACAAAGCAATGAGCAAGTATCCATGGTATGAGCGTTGAGTTTTTGAAATCTGTGTTGGTGTTGGCATATGCTTTAAGTATTAACGCTATCCTGGTTTTAACGTTGTCCCAAGTCTTAACGTTGTCCTGGTTTTAAAACTTCTTTGTTCCTTTAACGCTATACGACTAGCAACCTCATCAAGATCTCTCTAACCACTAGATGTGATATGTCGTCCACCATTGGTTTAAGTCGAATTGTGTTAAGACTGTGGTGCGAGTTGTGTGTTAAAACTCTGGTGTTGTTTATGAATTAACACTGAAATGCATCCTTGTTAGTACACTGCCTTTGTTGTTCATTACACCCTCAGGTAATATTGCTCGACAATCACGATTAATGTTGTAGTTTATGGTATCCACGGTTATACTCTTCCACGGTTTACTTCACGCATAGCTCACATACAACCATGTTGGAATATTCTCCCCATAAGTCGCGACAGTGTTAAAATCTCTGGTACCATCAATATATGATACAAGTGTACAACAATTCTGGGGATTTCACCGCAAATTCAAAAAAAAAATACAGTATTTTCCATGTTGAAATGTGAAGAAAATGTATGTTGTCCATTATAGCTCCATGGATGCTTAGAGAATGCACACCGAGATCTCTAGACCAAGAAACCAGACCTGCAATTTGACAATCCGGACTGCAGTAAGATTCTGGAAGCGCTGGTAGATGTGTTGAAGTTTTTGGCTATACGCTGGTATACAACCATTGTATTAACGCTCTTCATGGCATGTAAACTGTGTTAAATGCCATGTGTTGTACGTTGCTTTGGTACGCTGTTTTGGTACGCTGCCATGCATTGAATGCTGTTTTGGTACGTTGTGGACCAAGCAGCAAAGAGGCGCTCTGATCATCAAATTTCTTCATGGTTTCCGACTCTTCCCAAGCGCTGCTCCCATAATCGACATTCACGACTGTATGTAGAGAAAAAGAAGCATTTTTCTTGGGTTATTGTGGATGGCTTTGCCATTGAGATCACATTTGACTAGCTAGAAATGCTGAGATCCGGAGGAGGAGTAAGGGCTGAAGTGAAGGATCGGGAAATCGACGTCTAAAGCTACTGCCAATCTTTGCACCATCGTTGTTGTTAATTTATTTCATTTCCTATTATTGTGCATAAAATAATTGTGCTGTTCGTCCATCTATTTCAGTTTGATGTAGGATTGTTGTATAATCAAGCAGTATTTCATAGATCTGCAAATCAAATTGTCAATGACCAACTAGGGAAATTATGTGGGGACACTCGTCTCTGTTAATGTGCATAATATCATAGTTGATTGCAGTGGAAAATTTTTGGTCCTCAAATATACTAAAATTAAATGTGCTTGCTAACCTTCGATGCCGAGTAGGAATTTCCGAATAGGCGCGCCTAGAGAGACTAACTGTTCATTGTCAAATAGTTGGCGAGAGTTCATGGGTGTTTGAATATAGCCAGCTAGCTCTTGCAACAACGTGGGCATGTCCAGAACCCGTCCACCTGGCACAAGACTCTAAAGCATCTCAAGTTTGAGTCTCCTCTCGCCGCTTAGTTAAAGATTGTCTTTTAAAAACAACAATTCTCTAAACACAACCTCGGCCTCTCCGGTGGCACGCAATTTTTCCTGTTTTTGATTCTTTGACGGGTAAACAATATTGAAGCTTTTGTCATTCAAAGGCAAAAGGCAGAACTTATCGGCTGTTGCTGGATCCTCATTTTCTTTTTCATGGACCTCTGAGACTTCAACTTTGCTTTTCCCAGGAGTATCAGCGGACAAGCGCAACCATTGCTGGGAGCAGAGGTTCAATTTCATTCGACCCATTTCCAATTTCTGTGTTATGGGGTCATTAAGTATCTGTGGTGGAACTGTGAAACATTATTAATACCAAACAAATTGTGGAAGATTATGCATGCTTCATTGGTATCTTTCTACGAAGACTGTAATTTGGTATGGGTATGTTGGCTCACATAAATGATGCATGGTTGGTGCGTGGCTGCTATTTAAATCATTGAAACATATAAAGTCAAATTACAATGTTATTTTGGAGATAATTGCATAAATATATCCTATTTTTTTAACTATTTTGGGCCCAGCTCCACTTCTATCTCTAGGGATTTATTTCTAGTTGAAATCTTTTGAGGTCTTCATTTTTGTTGAGATAATGGCCAAAATTAATAATTTTTTAGAGCTATTGAGCACATTAATGTTGTCTACTGTTGAAGACATGGTGAAGGTCAACAAAGACACTCTCTTTGACATCCAAACCTATCTAAAAAATGCACAAGAGAAAACTGATTTTTTGCAGCTCGAAACTCAGCTACAGCAAGAAGAATTAAAACAGAGGAGTCATCATTCTGAACCTGTTTCTGTTCAGAACAATGAAACAGACTCCCATAAACATCAAGACAATATTGTTGAAGTTCATTCTGATCCAGTGCCCAATAAAATAGTAGTTGTACATGCAGATGCAGAAACTCAGTCTGCACTTCCCAAGCCCATCATCAGACCTTGGGAACAACTTGTCCACAACAAGCATAGAACTGGTCTTGGATATGACAGGGACTTGTCCTTTCATATTCCAGACTACTCCAAGCCCATTCAGTTTCAGAGTGTTGGATTCATTCATGACAGTTCACCTACTCCTCATGACAGTTCACCTTTAGTTGTTCCAGATTCTGCCCCTCTTCCACAACAACAATAGAATGTGAAATGCCAACACTTTGAACGAGTTGGCCATTTGAAAGATCACTGTATTTATCTTCATCCATGTAAGCACTGTCATAAAACCACCCATTCTTCACACAGATGCTTCAGAAACAAACGTCCTGCAAGAACAAAGATTCATCTTGGATGGATCGCTTCTTGGCAATGGGCATCAATAGCTAAGAAGATATACCAATAACATGTCAGAACTTGTTCCAGAGCATTGAACAGTCTTGCAGTTGAGTTTTCTACATCATCTCGCCTTGTATCTAATGGGGGGGAAATGATGGTCATATACAAGCTTCAAAGTCACATCAACCAAGCCTGAGCCACAACCTGCCACACCAGTTTTAGAGTTGTAGCCAGAAACAAAGATGCCCATGAACATACCTTCAGTTGGAAATCTGGGACACTTCCTCTAGCAGAAGACTTCAACTTCTTGCCAGTTTCGGAAGAATTCCATAAACAATAGGAGCACTTCCTCTAGCAGAAGACTTCAGCTTCTTGCCAGTTTTGGAAGAGTTCCAGGAATTGCATTAAGCATTCCAAAGTTGTTGGTCATCCTTAAAACATCACAGGTTGAGACTTCCCTTTTCATGTTGAAGTTATCCCTTTTATGTGAGGTGAGACCTCCCTTTCATGGTTGAAGGTTTCCCTCTTAAAAACAATAGGAGAACTTCCTCTAGCAGAAGAATTCAGCTCCTTGCCAGCTTTGAAAGAGTTCCGGGAACTGGACTAAGCGTTCCAGTGTTGGTGGTCAACCTTAAACCACTACCCTTTATACCAACATTTCAGAGAGCACATTCAGCCTAGTGCTGCCATGCATTTTTGCACATTTTGTATTACAGCTCTCTTCTTGGACTGAAACACAACCCTTCGGATTAAGGGGGGGGGGATGTTGGACACCTAATCCTCAATGGGTTAGTGTGGAAGACGAATAGACAAAAGCAGTCCAAAAGACCTTGGGATGTGGAACCCAACGGTCACAACATGGACTATAAATGTAAATCATTTGTTAATAAAAATGTACTCTCATGTTTTATCCTTCATATTTCTCTTGCTGACCATGTGTGTTTAACACAACTTTTTCTTGTGCACCCATTTCATAGCAATGAGATTTTTATCATTTGGCAAATAAACCAAATCCCAAGTATCATTCTTCTCAATAACTTTTATTTCTTCATCCATAGCTTGCACCCAATTTTCATCTTTGATAAGTTCTTCAAATGATTAATATTGAAATGAAAATAATGCAAAATTTGAACTAACATTCAAATCATCATAAATATCTTGTAGACTTCTCATTTTTCTGTTACCATTGCTTGATATATCACCTGACTAATTGTTAGGAGTATTTCGATCTATTAATATACTTGAATATGCTTGTTATTTAGAAAATCTTGGAGTCCTTGCTGGTGTGACTATGTTTGGTATCTTCTCTTGTGATTGCTACTACTCATTTTCTACTACATCATGCTCTTCCATCAGTGCTATTATTGCATCAATTGTTTTGTCTACACTCCCATTCCATGACTGTTGTTCTTTGAAAAACACACCTTTGTTGATTGTAGACTTCTTTGTGACAGGGTTACACAATTTATAAGCTTTTGATTGCTCAACATAACTAGTAAATATACATTTTTCACTTTTATCATCCAACTTTCCTCGTAGTTTTTTAGGTACATGTGCATATGCTACACATCCAAACACTCTAAAATGAGATATAATACAAGGCATTCATGACCATGCCTCTTCTGGCACTCTGTTCATCACACTCTTTGTAGGAGATCAATTTTTCACATAAAGAACACATGCAACTTCCTCTCCCCAATATTCACTAGATAAGTTTATTCCTTTCAACATTCTCCTTGCCATGTTTATAATGGTTCTTTTCTTTCTCTCTACTACACCATTCTGTTGTGGTTTGTATTTGGTTGTAGACTGTCTTCTAATTCCATGTTGTTTGCAGTAAGCATGGAATCCTTCCAATCATATTATCCATAACGATTTAATCTAAATACCTTGATTTGATGTTCACTTTGGTTCTCTGCTAAGGCTTTGAATTCTTTGAACTTTTCAAAAGTTTCAGACTTCTACTTCAGGAAACAAATCCATGCCATTCTACTGAAATCATCACTAAAAGTGAGGAAGTAAGAACTTTCACCAACTAACTGTGTCCTCATGGGTCCACACAAGTCTATATGAACTATCTATGGTGGCTACTTTGCTCTGTATGCAACTCCCTTCAGAAAATTTTCATGGTGTTGCTTTCTCAAGATACAACACTCACAAGTACTATAAGGTTCTTTGAGGGGAGGTAATCCTCTAATCATCTGTTTCTACTACAAAAATATTAAAATAGAGAAATTCAAATGTCCAAAGCAAAAGCACCATAATGAGTAATGATTAGAACATGAAACCATAAAAGAATTGACTTGATCACTTTAATTCATGATTAGAGGAAATAGTTTGTTCCTTGTCATTTGCACCTTTCCTATCAGTTGCTTTCTCAATGGAGGCTTATCATATATAACACACTCTTGTCCCTAAAAAATAACCTTATATCCCTTTTGCATTAATTGACCAATACTTATCAGACTATGTTTGAGACCAACGCAATAATATACCTCTGAGATTATATTTGGCTATCCCTTCTTGATCAAAATGTTGACAACTCTTTTTCCATCTACATTCACAATCTTGTCAGTTGCCAATTTTATCTCTGTCTTCACAGATTGATCCGGATTTGCAACTAGATACTTGCTTCTTTTTGTGTGGTTACTACAACGACTTTCTAATAGCCAGACATTATTACAAGGTTCATGCATGGTATGGAAAGCTAGGAACATGGAATTTGTATTCTTTGTAGTTACATTAGCTATTTGTTTTCCTTGATCAGCTATCCTCTTCCTGAAATTGCATGCATAGTGACCACATTTATTGCAATAATAACATCTCGCCTTGGATTCATCAAATCTTTGATTGTTGCTGAAGCTTTGCCTATTGTTTCCACTTTCTTGTTCCTTCTTTTCTCTTCCATCTCTCAGACCACCTGTTTTTCTGCCTCGTCCTCTGCCTCTCGGTCTACCTCTTCCTCGACCCCTGTCTCTTGAGATAGAAACCTAGATTTTAAAAGATATTTCTAAGGACGAATCCTTATTTCTATCTATCCTTGCCACATGAGATAGAAGTGATCCTATCAATTCATCAACAATTAGCATTGTCAAATTATTGGCTTCTTCTATGGCTGCTACTACAACATCAAACTTGGTAGACAAAGATCTAAGGAACTTCTCAACCATTGTTTGATCTTCTATGTCATCACCATAAATCCTCAACTGGTTACGAAAGTCAGAACTTGATTCATGAATGAATCGATGTCCTCTATTTCTTTCATCTGTAGACTTTCAAAATCTCTCTTAGTATTTTGCAACTTAACAATATTGACTTTGAGAATGCCTTTATAGCTCATCTCCAAATTCTCCCATGTTGTCTTCACTAGATATGTGGTCATAATCTTCTAAAACACTGCTTCATTCACTTCTTGTTGGATAATCTACAATGTTTGTGCATTATCCTTTTTGTCTTTCCTCCATTACTCCTTCTCTCAATTAATGATCGTTTATTTTTCTACTTCATTCTAACGTTTTGGAAATCCAAACTTAACGTACTCCCAATACATTATGAACCTTCAACGTTACCTCTATCTTAATGACATACCCATCACAATTCTTCCCCACCAATAATGAAAACTATGACTAAAAACTTGATTAAACAATCTTTTAAAAAAACCTCTTCAAATAATAAAACCACCTTCCCTTTTTTTTATAACACAAAACTCACTTCAAAAGCAAACTTTATTAAAAAATCCCTTTTTATTGATCAAATCACCCTTTTTCTTTTGATATATAAAAAGACCCTTATGTTTCTACTATTTAACCTGCGGATTTACGCTTTAACCCTTTCTAGCCGAAGCTGCACGAAAAGTTATTTTAAAGCTCCTTTTTATAAAACCTTTATAACACTACTCTTCGAATAAACCTTAAAGAACCACTTTTCATTATATGAAAAAAGCCTTTTGGATTAAAAAACCTCTGTCATACACTTCTCGAATTATAAAACTCTTAAATCTCGTTTAATATGTTTTAAATATTTGACTTTGCTAACGCAGCATGAAGGGTGGTGAGGCCGCGTGCTAATGCTCTCCTCGGTAACAAGGGCCTTCGTTGGTTCTCCAACGCACAGAATTCACAAGCAACTTGCCTACATTATAACACTTTGACAGTCACCTGCAGGTTGAGTTATCGCTTTAATTAACTGAAAATTTATTTTTCTCTCATGGACGGTTATTTGTAACCTCACTCTAATAACAATTTGTTGGAATGAGGGTTGAGTTTTTCCGTTTATTTAAGAAGAATCATATAACCATTTAAAATGTTTTTGTTTTTTTTGTTTTTTTAAAAAGGCTATATTTTTACCCCAATTTAGGAATTGAATTTATCATTTTTATTTTATGAAATAATTTTAAATTTTCATTACATATTTTTTTTTGAAACTACTTTGGATCTATTTTAATTTTAGATCTATGGGAGGCTCACCTTAGACAGTTGGATGAGACACCGTGTGCCATGAGCCGAGAGGAGACTCTTCAGTTGAGACCCTTGGTAGGTGCACGAGTTGTTAGATACAGGCTTAGGGATGGCGTGGTTGATAGCGAAGGCAGCGTATATTCCACCCTTGAGCTCACACTTGAGGGATGGTGGATGGTAGACTTCATCTACAGGATTGTACCCAGACTCCGAGCAATGTCTAGGTGTATCATCAGGAGTTGGGATAACGGATTTCATTGCATGGTTTGGAAGGAGCAGGGTAGGTTCATAGACATGAGACCTACTGCTTATATTTGGGTTCCACGCAAGGAATACATACCAGGATCAGAGATGAGGGCTAGATGGGTTCTAGCTGGTAAAGACGTTACGCAGCGACATCCTATGAGGATTGGGAGTTATCAGCTCCCTGTATGTTTGGGGAATCCTGGGATTTGGTTGGGGGGTAGATCACTCCACTTTGTGAGTAGCAGGGTCATGGCAGAGGACGATCCAATTCACTTTGTGTTTCACACATGGGGGAGCACTGAAACCTCTAGTTCATGGCAAGGCATACTAGTTCTGTTATGGCTTAGAGTTGAGATTGGAAATGGGGGGGTAGATATTGACATCAAGGAGATGCCTGAGCAGGATGAACTTAACTCTCACTGATTTTTCGTCATTAGGCCTTAGGAGGGAGGATACTGTCTGCGCATGATGGGGAGTATGTCATAGTCAAATTAGCACAACGTTAGCATGGTGGCACCATTCTGGGACTAACAAGGAACTGGGGCATCACAGCTCTTCACAACTCAATAACCTTTAGGGATGTGTTGGCTAGTACAAGGGGAGATCATATAGATCTTCCATTGGGCTTTAGCGAGTCACTCATGGAGTAGGAGACTTGTGGTACTTGCACTGGGCAGGATAATGAGTGGAGCAAGGGCAACTTCATGTTGGACAGGATGGCCTAGGATCTGAGTATTGAAGGATTCTTACATATCAGGATAGCGGAGAGGTCAAGCACGATCTAGTGGCACATCTGGCATCCTGAAACGTTTTGTACTGACGATGGGGAGCAACAGTTAGAGAGGATACTTTCTCAGGAATTGCTTGAGGACTAGCAATTTTTGGTCAATTGGAGGAGCTTGCTTAATGGGGATGCTACTTGGGAGGGCGAGTGAATACTTGAGCATCCAGCACTTAAGTTGCTTGGGGACAAGCAACATTTGGGAGGGGAGGACTGTAATGTCCCTTCCTAAATTATTTTGGAACAAGATTAATTTCTACATTTTGGGGCCAATTTTGGAGGTGATGGGGCCCATTCGATTTCATTAGGAGGCTAGACTTAGTAGAAGTTATTTCGATGTGGTTAATTTGTACCTGGGGGCCACCCACACTAGGAGAATACACATTCCCTAGTTTGATTTACATGGAGGAGAAATCGATGGTTAAGTGAGGGACCCATGATGGAGGGAAAATGGAGGGAAAAGTGCTCCATGAAATCTATATAAGGAAGGCAACTCTCCTCATTTCAGCATCTTATCTTTTGACATAATGAACTCAATCTTAGTTGCTTGAGCTGCTTGGTCGAGTTACTGTGTTATTTATCACATGAGTGTCTCCAAGTGGAGATGTCAACCCTTCCTTCGGTGGACTTCGAGTGCCAGCCCTAGGAGGGAGTTCTTCTTCATATCAATTTATAGCAGCATCAGGGATATGTGTTACAACAATTGTAATTCTAGTACCAACAGTAGGGGGATTTACTGCAACGCGGGGATTGCGTAGTTACCACATGAGGCACTCTAGGAATTTGGGGATACAGGAGCATCCTTTCATCATTTTCAGGAGTATAGAGGGAAGCTAAAGACAAGAAGGCCATCCAACACGCAACTCTCATTTCATCACACGTAAGACTGTATCATCTCCACCATGACTGCATAGTAATTGGAGTGAGACTCTTTGGGTAAACACCATTTAAGGAAGTTTGTATCTGGGGTGGTGGGAGATCATTTGGAGAGCCATTTGAGGAGGATCGCTGGAGTTGGGAGAGAAGAGATTGACAAGACTAGTCACAACAACATAATTCGAAATTGGAGGAGGGCCAAGTTGTGAAGGGTCAATTTTTGAAAGTTGGAACCAAGGGAAACCCTTTCTAGGTTTTTCTAGGTTTTTTGGTAAGGATCACACTCCTAATTTTATATAATTTTCTGGGCAGAACTGTGGGGTCAAACAGGGATCCCAACTCAACCAACAACTAGAGGAGCTAAGGGAAATTTGGGCCAAAATTATAAGGTATTATAAACCCAAGGTATATAAACCCTAAGGTAAATACTATAAATAATAAAACAAATATGGTTAACCGTGCTTTATTTTCATATTTAGATAATCCTTATCACAATGCAATGTCATACCATGGATAATTTCGTATCGAGACAATCTTTGTCACAATGCGACATTGGACCATGGTTGATTTTCATATCAAGACAATCTTGTCACAATGCGACGTTCAACCATGGTTGACCATGATTGACTATGGTTGACCATGTTTGATTCTATAAAACATGGTTTACCATGATTGTCCATGATTGTCCATGATTTCCATATGGAGACAACTTTTGTCAATGTGATATTCAACCATGATTGACCATGGCTAAGCATGGTTGGCTATGACTTACCATGATTGATATTATAGACCCAAGGGAATAATAATTCCAAGGGATTGATATCATAAGCCCAACAGATTAATATTAAAACCCCAAGGGATTATGAACTGAAAGGAATAATATTAAACCCAAGGGACTAATATTATAAACCCTAAGATAAATATTATAAACACTAAAATAGACATGGTTGACCATGTTTGGTTTTCATATTGACACAATCCTTGTCACAATGTGACACTCGACCATGGTTAACTATGGTTGGCTATGATTGATGATGGTTTAGCATGATTGACATTATAAACTCAAGGGAATAATAAACCCAAGGGATTATGAACCCAAAGGAATAATATTAAACACAAGTGACTAATATTATAAAGCCAAGCTATATAAACCCTAAGATAAATATTATAAACACTAAAATAAACATTGTTTACTACGATTGATTTTCATGTTTAGACAATCCTTCTCACAACGTGAGGTTGGAAGATGGATGACCATGGTTGATTTTTATATCGAGACGATATTTGTCACAATGTGATGTTCAATCATGGTTGACCATGTTTGATTTTATAAAACATGGTTGATCATGATTGACCATGGTTGTCCATGGTTGACTATGATTGTCCATGATTGACCATCATCATTAGTCATGATCAAATAGACTTTAATCGAGGTTGATTGTGATTGATGAAATTCAACCATGGCTAATCATGGTTGAGCATGATTGATTTTGGTTGACCACAAAGGCATTGATCATGGTTCACCATAGAGACATTGATTAACCATTATGACCATGGTTGATGATGGTGGATCATACTTGACCATGGAAGATCATCGTTGAACATCTTTAATCATGGTAGACAACAATTGATAGTGACTGACCACAGTTGAACATGCTTGAGCATGTTTAACCAAATTCAACCATGGTTGTCCATATTTAATTTTATTAATTTATCAATAATTGTATTAATTAATTAATTATTATCAATTAATTAACTGGTATAAACTAATTAATATTAATTAGACCCAAGGGAATAATATTATAAACCCCCAAGGTATATAACCCTAAGATAAATAATATAAACACTAAAATAAACATGGTTGACCATGGTTAATTTTCATATTTAGAGAATCCTTATCACAATGCGACATTAGATCATTGTTGTCCATGCTTGATTTTCAAATCGATACAATCATGAATATAGTATAAACCATTTTTTTATTATTAAAATATATATAGAATTATATGGTAAATATTTAGTTGATTAAAAAATATCTTTTCGAAAATAATTTTTTTATAATTTATACAAAGGTATTTCAAAAATATATTAAAATAACTTATTATATTTATTTATTTTATTATATTATTAACAATTATTTCATTTGAAAAATAATTATTTAACTAAAGATTGGAGAAAAGATAGTATTTTTCAATATTTTTGATAAATTTCATATATTTAGTGCATGAGATCTCAGAAGCACCAGTTCCACTCTTACCACATGCAAGTGCCCTAACATCGTTGCTTCTCTTTCTCACGATCCTTTCATATTGTGCTCACTGTTTGAGTTTTCAGTTTTTTCAAACCATCCCAAAATTTGTTTCTCTCCATTACGTGTCTACAGTTCCTCCCTAACAACCAAATGTCCAGGTAATGACTATGTTTCTTTGTAATTTATTTGTTTTGCATATTATAATTGTAAATTACACTAAACATGCCACCAGTTTTCAAAAAACAAAAAAATCACCATGTAGTGTGTTCGATATGTTCGTCTCACACCGATAACAGTGTGCGCTGTAAATTTACAGGGTGCACCACAACTCGATGCAGGAAGATAACACATTGTCATTGCTATAGTTTTTTTTGTGAATGTAAATGCACTGGAAATGATGAGAAAAATTGTACATTTGTGAGTCATGGTCGGTGCGTTTATATTTACCAAACACACTGCAAACTTAATATTAAAAAATATAGCCATATCTTGGTGTGCTCGGTAACCTAAACATTCCTTACCAGTGCAAAAAGGCTATATGTACGCATCAGTGCACAAGTTTTCCACACTACTATAAAAAGTTAAAATTGTGAACCAACAGTGGTGTGTCATACTTATGTGCGCACCAATATCGGTGTGGTTATAGTTGAAAGCGCACCGATGCTGGTGCATTATTGTGTTTTGAGCACACCGGTGATTTTTTTTAATTGAAAGTCATGTTTTTGTATTTATAAATACATGTTTCATTTAATATAAAAAAAAATTGTATTTTATGTATGAGTCTGATGAATTTTATATATCAATCATATAGCAGAGACGTCAGCAGGGGGATCACTAGCAGGAGCAAGAGTAGTAGGCGGACGCATACAATATGGTTCAAACATGGCAGGTTAGAGAGAGCGAGAGGGATTTATACCCTCATCCTATTACTGCAACGACCCAAGTGCTCTTGAGGAATGTAGGCCTCCTCAAGTACTATGAGGAGGCTAAATCCCTGAAGGCACACTCTGTCATATTGGTGCATTTGATCCACCAATGGAGTGCACAGGAGAAGACTTTCTATGTCTATCCTAGGTCATGGTATAGGCCGACTGAGGAGGATATATAATTTTTCATTGGCCTATCCAGGAGAGGGGAGGATTTTCCCTAGTTCCAAGATGTACCCCATGGGGTTCCAGCTAAGAGTTAACTTCTGTACACTCAAATATACACTACAACAAAAAAGGTCATCAGTAAGGGTCATGCCTATGACGGACCTTTAAGGTTCGTCACCAATGTTGCATATGGTGATAGTCCTTAAAAAAGCGTTGTTGTAAGTACATATAGTGACGGTCCTTTAAGGTTTGTCACCAAATGCATTTTCAATGAAACTATTGATGAGGGTTGTTAAATTCCCATTATTAATTCTCTCTTTGGTGACACATCTAGTGACGATCTTTTATTGACCATCACCAATGCTCTTTTTGCTTACTTTTGGGGACAGTAAAAAAATGTTCGTCATCATTAATCATTCAAAAGATAACAATTTAAGTTGACCTTATGGAATATTTTCATTATGTTTCAAAGGCCATAGTGGTTAGCGTCAATAAATTTGTTAAGAAGTAATTAGTGTCTATCATTTCCCTCAAGCAATGGGAATATAGCTTTCCTATGAGTCAACACATGATTCATCGTTGTTAGGTTTATTATCTAGTGAATTCCCTTTAGATGAAGTTCCAGTATTGTGTGTAAGAACCATATTATTTAATACATAATCAAGCTCGATCAATTCTATTAATGAGAGATACCTAACACTCCTCAACACTCCTGACACACTTTGACATGGTTTGGCACACACTAACACTCCTTATCAACTTGCATGGCTTGGAACATCTTTGTACCTAGAACATATTTCCATGACTAGGATTCCCAAGAACATGTTGGCATGCCCTAGCACAACATAGAACTCCCCTAACATGTGTTGGCATGACCTCGGGTCCCTAGCATACCCTGGAACACATTGGCATGCACTAACATACATTAGCACTTGGCATGCATTGGAACATGCATTTATTTGAATATATTGTTAGTGTGACTAGCATGCCCATTTTGAAAAATGTAAAGTCATGACTTATCAACCCTCTTATGTGTTCATTTCCTTGCATTTTATCTTAGTTCTCCCTTTGTTTCCTTGACACTCCTTGACACATTTTGGCACACCCTCAGTAACTTCCCTCCTTTCAGATCTACCCAAGTAACCGGCCAACTAGGGTAAACATGCGATGAGAGAGGCCACTATTATATGATTTAAGCTCCTTGGTAACCTTAAGGAAATAAAATTGACAAAACAAATCAACAATACCTTCGACATCAACAAAAACAACCCTAAGAGACATCTCAGACACTCAAACATCCTACCCTTGGGTCTGCTGATATTTTTTGTTTTTTGTCCTCTAGACGCTCTCATGTTATAGGCATGCCAGTGTCCAGAGACCTCTGGTCACTCTCACATGCCTATGTGTCAGTGTGGTGAAGTAAAATTATAAGTGTGGTCACGAACGAATTCCTCTAGCCTGATAATGGGTCTAGCCACAACATATACATTCTATGGAATATTTCCTTATGTTAGAATCAATCAAGAGGGCCTACCTCTTGGTCGCTTATCCTTCTTGATGATGTTGTCACTTTCTCGCTCCAACAATCTCTCGCTTCCTTCTTCAAGCTCCTGAAACAAGTAAAAAGAAACATCACACAAACATAACAATAGACAAATTGCAATTCAACCTACTTAACAAGTCAAGAAACATTAAGCCATGAATATCTAATATTAAAAAACATGTAGGAAATCAATCGATAGTTGCATATATTAATATCAAAGAGAGATTATAACCATTCATATTGACATTGCATTCTTTCTCTGACAAGACCAGGTTCCCACACACTTCTGCTAGCAATCCACAATGGCTTTAAACAACAATAGTTTTAAATCTATTCCCTTTAGGCTTGACTCCAAACCAACAAAAACTTCTCCCTCACACAACTAGATAGCTACAACTAGTAATATCTTGCTTTCCTACTTCAAAATAGCATCAATATTTTGCAACTATCACACTCACACTCATCCAAAAACTATCAACTGTGACTAGTTTGTGCTTGGGAAGAAGGGAGGTTTATATAGGAAATATGGATAGGAGATGGATCCTCTTCCCATGGGAGAAGGACTCGTCCCATGAGGTAGTTCCATTATTATAGGGGAAAGTAGCCCAAACTATCATCCTCAAGCCCATCCAACTAAACCATTTACCAGACTTCTATTATGGAGCTTCCAGAGCTAGAAGCTTTAGCTCTGATTAAAAAAATTTCCATAACAGGACCAGCGGGACTAAGACACTACTCAGTCGCTCTGGTCGATGCGAAGAGTAGTGTTAATCTTTGCACATTGGCGTGGGGGAGAAAAAGGCCATTAGCGCCAGTCTTGTAAACTAGGCAAAACAGAAGTTTCAGGGGAAGTGGTGCAAAAGGGAAATGATCTGCTCATGAAGAGGGACATAATGGGAGTTTCTTCATGAAGGCAAAGCATGCGAGGTTCAATGTAGAGGTCCTCCAGGATCAAGGAATGGAGAGTATAGGGATAGTGACAAAATGTTGTGTAATAGATGCCCCCTAAAGCGTGAAGGCCAAGTTGGAGTGACAGATGAAACTCTTTATAAATAAGTGTGGGAAACTGGTCTGCCATCGGAAAACTTACAAGAAAATACAGATATATATAAATAAACTGAGATCTCTCTCAAATGATACATGAATCATGGCATGGACACAACCATCTAGAGAATGATCATGTAAATGGATCCAGGTATGGGCGCAGCCATCCGTAAAAGAGGATCATAATGAAACCAAGGTATGGTTGCAACCATCCGATAATGAGAAGGATCACATATGATAACTCATGGTCTGGTCGCAGCCAGCCATCTAAAAGAGACATTCATATCATCATAACCATGTCACACCATTTCACAACTTGAACTTTTGTGATCTAAGTCCAGGGTGTTGCGCTCCAACACGACCCGATCAAAGTACATATCCTAACATGTGAATAGATTTGTTGACATCTAACATGCTAGAAAGTCACTTGATTACCAGTCAATGATGTAAATTGTTAACACGATAGAAACCACCAATAAAGACAATGGTCCTCAAGGTACTATCAACACAATTCACGAAATGTGAATACAGGTCTTGATGTCGAATACCCGTGAAATCACTCGATCGAAAGCTAATGATATGAACTTGTCATCGTGTGTGAAGAAATTTCCATTAGGGAATGCAAGCTCTAAGGTATTGGAAGGGAGTCTCTCGATCAACTTCTCAGATAATGAGTCAAGGTTTACGGAAAGTGACCGTGTCGAAGGAGGGCCATAATGAATCCCACATCATTGACACAACACGAGAGGATGCAAAATGATTTTGGATGATACAGAGAATCAGAGGTAAGTGTAACTGCAGAAGGACAACTCTTGAACATATCGCTGACACAACTGGAAGTTTGGCAGCTTTTGGATCCATGGGAGCGATGGTCAAGATGATGTGTCAGAGATCAAATGGAAGGCAAAAATGAATGGCCCAAACCTAGGAAGGTCAATGATACAGAGGAGGATGTCCCAACTCGACATGAAGCAAAGAGTGTCATGTTCAAGAGTGAGCTGCCGACACCAGTGATAGATTTCCAAATTTTCCCCCCACCATTTCTGGCGAGAACCCCAATTATTTTTTAATCACAAGATTGAAGGGGATAACATATGCTTGCGTTGTAAGTTCATCCTTAGGAAGAATCCAACCTAGTAAGTTTAACGAGCCATAGGAAGGAGAAGTTCATTTTCTTCATGGTGACGATTCCGATGTCGTTTAATAGTTTAACGAGTCTGATAAAGCTGTAACTCGGTATCTTTTTCATGTTTAGAGAGTTTGAAAAGACACGTAAAAGAAAACTCCACATGGTCCCTTTTCGTACATTGTGTATCTTGAGCCCAAAAACGTAGAAAACAATACTTGAGAGAATTTCTTGACCATTTTAGTCAAGGAGTACCTTTTTTGTAAATAGTGCCTCCCAGCCCGAAAAAGGGGTAAACTTATACCCGGCACACAACGTTTTTCATCCATTAACGAGTTCGAAACGACAAGGGCTCGACCATATTTTTTCTTTTAAAGGATCGGAAAAGAGATGAAAGAAGACCCCCCATTTTTATTCTCTTTTACGAGTCAAAAAGGGAAAAAATACTCGGCAAGATTTTCATCTTTCACGAGTCAGAAAAGAGCTTAAAGGTTACTCGTCCTGGAGGAAGGAGTGGTATAAAGGGTAGCAACTGGTTCCAACAATGGAGGAACTGCTCAAAACACATAATGGTCAAGAGGCTGGCTATCAAAACCACTCATTGCTGTGGTCCCTCAGGAAAGGAAAAACAACCAAGTGAAAGCATATGATCCGCCAAAGATATGGTGGCGATGGAATGAAACAACCAAGGCTCATATAGCAGAAATTAGCTTATTAAAGTGGCAATCACAAGATGTAAATTGGGAATGGGTTCATTTTTACACAAGCTTGAACCATGGAGAACTTTTCTTGGATTTGGTTTCTTGTTTACACAAGCTTGAAACGAAAAACTATGCTTGCTATAAGTTTGCATGCCCCCATCATAATGACTCAATCGAGGTACATGCCCCCCAAGCTTCATTTCAGTGCACTAGGTGTATGGGATGAAGGTTTCACTTTCGAGATCTTGGAAAGACTCGACTGGGATTTTATGAGATCTTAATCAAAGACTTGATTTGGAAAATGGAGGTGCTTCACTTTTTAATGAGGTTGACACAGTAAAAGAACTATCCTTGAGACCCTTGTTTCATTTTTTAACGAGCTTAACACAAGACAAAGAACTATGCTCGAGACCCTTCATTTCATTTTTTAACGAGGTTGATATAGGAACAAACTATCCTTAATCCCCTTGATTCATTTTTTAACGAGCTTGACACAAGACAAGCAACTATGCTCATGACTCCTTGTTTCATTTTTTAATGAGGTTGTCACAAGACCAGGAACCATCCTCATCGACCCTTGTTTCATTTTTTAACGAGGTTGACACAAGACTAGGAACTCTCCTCATCCCTATGTACATGAACCATATAAGAACATGGCTCCCAAGAGGTCTTCATTAGAGGGAAGAACCACGCTCTGGGAAGAATACATGTCATTTGGTACCAAAGACAGATCAGGTTCCAATGCCCCTAATACATAATGTACAATACCATCTATGTGATCATATTCAAATGTGGAGATGGAATGGGTAGCCACATAATTGACCTATGGCAGGGAAGGTACTGCTTGCAAATAAGAGCCGACAGGGGATGATGGTTGCAAAGGAGGCACTTGTTGACTAATGAACGACAATTGATCAAGAGTTACAATTCTCCCTTCGTGCAGAAAATAAACCACATGGAAAAGCGAAGAAACAAGAGCTCCCATGACATAAACATAATCGTGTCCAAGGAGAATATTGAAATCTAAAGGACCTTGGATTACCATCATGTCTATATAGACAATATTCCCTTACAAAGTAATAGGGAGCTTTGGAAGGACCCCTAAGGGTTGACTGGTTCCTTTGTTAAAAGCCAACAAATTCTAAGTGATAGGCACAAGCTGCGGGGAGCCCAATGCTTGCCAAGTAGTAGAAGACATGATGCTAATAGACGCACCTTCATCTAATATAGTGCTAGGTACTACCATATTATAGAATTGTATTATGATCTAGAAAGGCACATACGATGGGAGGTGAAAAGCAGTCAATGGACCCCAATCGAAAGAGATGACAGAACTACTTGGTGGGGGCATCATATGATTTCCCCCATGCTATACAGGAATAGGAGAAGGACTCTCCTGAACAACTAGGATGGGAGGGTCACTTTTCGATTTATGAGAATATGAGGAAATGAGAAGAACATGAGCAGTATGATCACCACTCTCTTTGGGAACAGAGTGAGCAATGGAAGGCAGAGCCAAGTCAACACTCTTTTTGACCAATGGTTGGTCAGGAACAGACACAAGAAAGTCTCGCTCAGGAAGAGCAGGACAGGAAAGAGATGAACCTAAGTCAATCTCTTGACCAACCAGGAGAGGGTTAGAAGAAAGCCTCTGATAACCAATAGGGAATTTGGGTCAAGGAGATGCAAGTTTTTCCAAAACTTTGGAAGCTTTATCCATAATAGGACAAAGGTGAAGAAGATGCTCTCCTTCACATAACCTACAGGGGAATATAATCTTCCCTTTCCTCTTACCATTGCTAACTGAGGATTCAGCATCGACATGATCTCCAGAGGTCGATGGGGATGGTCGATATAGGTTTTGAGACCATACCTCTAAGACTCTGGGAATACCAGGACAATCTCGAAGGAGATGGTTACCCTTACATAGCCCGCAAGGGAATTTTAGCTTCCATGTAGGATCAGAACATTTGTCGACGGGAGGTGCATTTGGAGTAATAGCTGCATGGTTGGCCTTTTGT
Organism: Pinus tabuliformis; assembly: GCA_031772625.1. Taxonomy (NCBI): domain Eukaryota; kingdom Viridiplantae; phylum Streptophyta; class Pinopsida; order Pinales; family Pinaceae; genus Pinus; species Pinus tabuliformis. The sequence goes on from CM062818.1 coordinate 1,297,295,860, forward strand.
TTATTTGAATTCTTCTTCTTCATCTCCTTAGCCTCCTGGTTACTGGATTTCAAACTTTCACCAAGTGAAGTAGAAGAAGAGGTTGAAGAAATGGGGGAAGAAGGCAAGGTGTCAACCTCAGAATCATCGTGACATGATTCGAATGAAGGAGATGGCAGGGTAGGAGTTGGGACACTCAGGACCATCGAGGTCAAAAATAACTAGATAGGTAAACCAATGGTTAACCCAGGGAGGGACAACATTGCCATATAAGGAGCACCAACATTTCCAAAAGAAGGAAAAGGACCAGGATTCCGATATGAGGGGAACCCTTGACTGGTAGACTCTGGAAATGTTGCCATTGGAAACAACCCTAAAGAAACACTAAGTAAGACAAATTTAACCATGAATATTTCGTGGGCAGTTAATTTTAAGACACTAAAACAAAAAATTTCCTTTTCATATTTTAAGAGTCAAGAAAAGGACGAAAGGTGACTCTAGTCACTTCTGGAATTAACGAGATCGAAAGGACAAGTGCTCGATGATCCTTTCAAATCTAAAGCATTAGGAAAGATAAAAAATGACTACTTAGGGTATTCTAGGAAAAAGTATTACCAGGTAACTGTGAACTGCAAAATACTTCCTGGTGAACCGAGAAGTACGGGCAAGCAATCTCCTCAAATGCTGTGTTCAGTGTATCATGTTTACAAGGCGGCAAACTAGGCTTCCTATGGATAAAGGATTGCAGCCTAGTGGGGTCTCCTGTTATATTCTCGACGGTATGGGGCACAAATCTGTACAAGCGTTGTCTAGTGCTGAAGAGAACGACAACTGCTAGGTTTTAAGTTGTTGAAACACATCTCTAGCCTAGACCTCTAAATGTGAGCATTAAGTTTCAATGCTTCCTTAGGTTAATTCAATAAATTTTAACGGTTTATCTTGAATTAGGTTTTAGTTACAAGGTCCTACCGTTGTCATCTCGAAAAAATCCTACATGCAGTTATATGAGAAAAGAGATCTTTTTCTTCGATGAAAGTTATCACTAATTGAGAGATAGAGAACATAAAATTAATGCAACAATCAAAGAATGAAATCTTTCACTAATAAATCTCCTAAATGCACTTAATCTTTCTATAACAATAAAAGAAGTTTCATTTCATTTCCAATTCTTATGATGATGCAATTCTAGCTTCTCAATAACCCTACTAATGCAATATTTTCGCTTAAGTAAACTAGAATGATGTTCTCCTTTTCATAAAATCAAAAATGAATCTTTCACATAAAGCACTTTAATGAAAATTTTCACAATTCTGAACAAACAAGCATCAATCAAATCCAAAGTATTATAAATGAAACTAAAAACAACTTCTTCCCTAAATTGAACAAACCAAACACATAAATGCTTCAACCGACAAACCAAGCAATGTAATCTATGCTTGGAAAGAGAAAAGAGGCACTCAAAATAAGAGAACAAACGAGACTCTTTTACTCGTTCAATTGAAAACAAAGCATCCTAGTCACTTCTGGGTGGAAGAAGAGAGTCTAAGGGTCAAGACACACTGGCACTAGAATGGGAGAAATTATGATTTTGTCTTACCCTTGAGACCGGAGTGACTTTTGGGCCAAAAGTAGTGCCGATCGGCACGACTGACTAGTACTAAAACTAGCAGTGATGGCTGATCGGCGTGCCTTTTTGGCAAAAAAGTCACGCTGATCGAGGGATTCAAAGAAAAAATAAAAAAGAACTTCACACAAGGCCAGACTTAACACATGAGAAGGTGGGCTAAACCAATAAAGCACACAAAGTAAGCTAAATGAAGCTTTCTAGTTAGGGATAAAATGGTCCAAAAGGCTTACGGGGTCAAAATCACAAGAGTAGAACACACTAGCCAAGATTGGGGTCAAGCCCTAATATCCACTTACAGGCGTTGGTGCGACTGCCTAACTAACAAAAAGCACCAGAGGCTAGTCGGCACAACTGTTCCTCAACAATTCACACTGGTTGGCGTGACTGTCAGTGGATTAAGTGCGTTGATTGAGGTAACTGAGGAAAAATAAAGATTTTGAAACATGGACAAAATCTGCTAATGTGAATTTTAGACTCAAACCAATAAGCAGGAGGAAAAAAATAGAACCAAAGGGAAAATGTGGAACTATAAAAGTTCTCATGAAATCATGAAATCCAAAACAAACAAAAGGATTGGGATCCCTAGTGGAGTCGCCAATTTTTGGTGAAGTAAAATTATAAGTGTGGACATGAACAAATTCCTCTAGCCCGATAATGGGTCTAGCCATAACAGATACATTCTATGGAAGATTTCCTTAGGTTAGAATAAATCAAGAGGGCCTACCTCTTGGTCGCTTATCCTGCTTGATGATGTCCTCGCTTGCTCGCTCCAGCAATCTCTTGCTTCCTTCTTTAAGCTCCTGAAATAGGTAAACAACAATAGCACACAAACATAACAATAGACAAATTGCAATTCAACCTACTTAACAAGTCAAGAAACATTAAGCCATGAATATGTAACACTACAAAACATGTAGGAAATCAATCGATAGTTGCATATATTAATATCAAAGAGAGATTACAACCATTTTTCTTGATGTTACAGTCTTCATTTGACAAGACCAGGTTCCCACACACTTTTTCTAGCATTCCACGATGGCTTTAAACAACAATAGTTTAAATCTCTTCCCTTTAGGCTTCACTTCAAACCAACACACACTTCTCCCTCACACAACTAGATAGCTACAACTAGTAATAGGTTGCTTTCCAACTCCAAAATAGCATCAATACTTTGCAACTATAACACTCACACTCAGCCAAAAACTATCAACTGTGACTAGTTTGTGCTTGGGAAGAAGGGAGGTTTATATAGGAAATATGGATGGGATATGGATCCTCTTCTCATGGGAGAAGGACTTATCCCTTGAGGTAGTTCCATCATTATAAGGGAAAGGATCCCAAACTATCATCCTCGACCCCATCTGGCCAAATCATTTACCAGACTTCCATTACAAAGCTTCTAGAGTTGGAAGCTTCGGCTCTAATTTAAAAAAAAAATCATAACATGACTAGAGCGACTGAGACACAACTCAGTCACTCCATTCAGTGCGAGGAGTGATGAGCCTCATCATTGGGTAATTATATGGGCCTTAATTGGCCTTAATTCACCTCCTAGCTTATTCAAACCAATTATTCTCACAACTTATTGCAGACTTTTGATCATATTTTGTTTATGAGATGAGTTAGAGTTTGATATTTTTCTTTGTGGTCTAATGTGCATTTAATGCAGGAATAAAGGATAAAAGCAAGGAAAAATGCAGGAATAAAAGATAAAAGCAAGGAACTCTGGAAAAGACCTTGGTAAAAACCCGAATGGGACAAGGGAGAGGAATTATATGAGGTAAATCTTCCTCGTTTACTAACCCTCCATTCGAATATTCCTCCATCAGCTCGGAGTGCAAACAACCATCACTTCAAGGACTAGAAGACAGTCGAGCAAATGAAAGTGACAGAAACCAATTTATCTTAGGTTGGGAGCTGAGCAACCCTAATTTGAAGGAAGTCGTTGGAGACTTCAGATGTATAGGTAGAGAGGCTTAGAACTTCAGTAGGATTTGGATTTTTATTGTAGAATTCTACTTTATTTTCTAGTTGCAAGACTTGTGATAGTTTGTTATGTAATCCATGGTTTTGATAATGAGAAGGAGTTTCGTTTTGAGCCAGCACTAAGTTAACTCAGAGTGTTGAAGCTCTTGGGTTAGGGCCCAACCCAAGCAGCCAAAGCTCCTCTTTATTGTACATGTGTGCTAGGATAGATTCTTGGTTTTCTGTTCATTTCCTTAAGTAGCTGCATTTTCATTATAGCAATATAGCGTAGATTATTCATGTTTTTTTCTGTTCATTTGCTTAAGTAGCTTCATTTCCATTACAGCAATATAGTGTAGATAATTCATGGTTTAATGTTTCATTTTCTTAAGTTGCTGCATTCCCATTACAATGTGTAGATTAGATCGGTTGTGCTTTAGTTTACTTCCATCTGTGCCTTCTTTCAATTAGCAGGTTAGCTACAAGAAAAAGATCACCATAAGGTTGCCCTCAGGTGTCTCAGCCTCACCTCCTCCCTCTGGGACCATGACTTGAGGAAGAGACCCTTCAAGAACCCCAAAAACACATGTTTCTAGTTCTCACATGAGCTTTGGAGTTTGTTGTTTGATGCAGTTACTTGTTTCATTTCACTATCATCTTTTTCCATCACTCTCGGTCCACCCTCACCCTCACTAGTTTTTCTGTCATTTTCATTGAAACCTCCTTCAACATGTTCTTCACTCATAATTCCCTTAGCATCCGATCCACAAAAAACCTAACCAATCACTGTCTGATTCATTAGTTTATCCAACAGCCATAGTGCATGAAGTCTTCGACCTACTTTATGCATTTTAAACCCCCACCGTCGATCTGCCTCGCCTGATCCGATGGTTATCACATCACCCACTCGCCAACTAGCTTGGCCAATCTCCACCGTTGATCAGTCCCGTCTGATCCAACAACTCTCATGCATATTCTTTCACGGTCGTTATCGGCCTGAGAGCATGCAAGAAAAGTGGTTTTCCCATGCTACGTGTCACCTAGTTAGGCTAATCGCATAAAATTTCAGAATACATCTTACATCTTTGAGGCCACGCGATAAACTTATTACCGCCTTCGAAACTCGCTCCATCATTTCCGCACGTTTTTATCTCCGTCGCTCATCTTCTGATTGATCATGTCCTGTCCATCTATTAGCTTAAGTCTCTGCGATAGGATCTCCACCATTCATCCTGTTCGGTAACCCTGTTCGTACATCTATTCACTAAACTGCCTGCGATAAGATCTCTGTTGCTCATCTTGTTCGTTAACCTTGTTTGCCCATCTATTTATGTAATCTCTTGAGATAAGATCTCTGCCGCTCATCTTTCATTACATCCTCCTTTCACCAATTTCAATCTCTGACTCCTCTTCCACTTGAAAACAGATTTAGTTTAGTTCCTTTGCTTATCCCTTAGTATGGTTTGATGCTCTTCACTTCTGAAACTTAGATAACAACACTAGATTAGTGTTGATTTAGAAATTCTGCTTAACATAGTTGTTTAAATGGTTAATTAGGTTATGGTGTGAGTTAGCATTAGACTTTGTTTTCTTCATTACTACAGTAGAGTAGCTCTCTCTTAGAATAGATTTTCTCTTCTTCCATCAAAGAATCAAGCTTCTTTTGACCCTATAAAATTCTGGCTTGCAACCCCTGGGGTCTCTTTCCAGATGAACAATGACAACAAGCAGGACCTTCACTTTTGCTTGTGCATATAGCATGGTCACCTCCAAGTTTGTACGAACCCCGGGTTGATAAGTAAATCTAGTAGCCTTGGGAGTTGCAGCATTCTTTTTGCAATACCTAGGCTCATCACTTTTTGGCGTCGTTTTCGGGGTGGTGTCAAAGTAGAATGTGATTACTACTTTCTTTTATTTCTAGTCTCCAAATTTCTTTTCTTCTACTTCTTATCCTCAATTTTCTTCCATTATTTTATTTTTGCAAAATTAATCTAGTAGCTTCCTTTCTTGCATTTGTCATTATCTGATTTCCTTTCCATTCTGCAAGTAGTTTTTTCTGTCAGTACTTTTCATTTAATCAACAATTTCATTTCTGAAAAGTACTTTCTAGCTTTAAAGAAAATCTTACAAAAACCAACCCAAATTCATTTCCTTTCATGCCTCATAGGAATAGGGACAATTCAGGGAAATTCTTGCCAAATACCCCCACTGCATCCAACAATCAAACTTCTCTCTTCTTTGGTGATTGTGAACTGGAAGAACCTTTAGGTGAGCAACCTTATATTTGAAGAAACTACAGATGAAGAATAATAGGAAGAACCCATTCCTACTAAACCAATGGCTGAAAACCGAAATGACAGAGGGAATAGAGAGAGAATTGAGGGTTCCTTCCCCATCAGGGAAACCAATTGGGACACTAAGATGAAGAATATAAGCCCCTCTGCTCTACCTAATTTCCATGGCCTTACCACAGAGGACCCTGACACTTTCCTATTTGAGTTTTTTGTTATATGTTGAACCTATGACTACATAGATGATGAGAAAAAGTTAAAATCGTCTCCATCTACCCTTAAGGATGCAGTAGCTAGTTCATGGGTTTACCTGGAGATAGCATCACAACTTGGGCTCACATGCAACAGGATTTTAACAAAAAATATAGGGACTACTATAGGTCAAAGGATACTAAAGAAGAGTTTTTCAGGATGACCATAGGCCAGGATGAATCCTTAGAAGACTATGAAGAAAGATTCCAACTCAGTTACAAAAAGGCCAGTGCACACTTAACCCTGAGTCACTAAAGCTGGTCCTGCTTAGAGGAGTAAGGGATGATCTTCTGGATACCTTAGACATGTTAGTAGGAGGATATATGTACCAATTACCCTATGAGAATATCAAGACTATCTTTAGAAACCATTCTAGGGTTGCTAGGAAAAAGGGTAGGGGTAGTCAACCTATTGCCAATACATCATCCTCCAACTCATCCATCAAGGGTGAAATTGAAAATATGCTGGAAGATTTCAAAAGTGATATGCTGCAAACACTTTTCTTGCAATTGGACACCATGAACATCAAAAGGAAGCGAGGAAAGCCTTGGCCATATTTTTTCCTAAATGCACTAGGAGATATCCTAGGAACGAATGTCCATTGAACTATATTAATATTTTCTTAGTCTATGAAGAAAAACACTCCACAGACAAGTGACCTTCTTTACCTAGACTCAAAGCTATATATCAAGGAGCTGAAGGGGTCACTGAACAGCTTTGCTACATCAACTAAAGGAGACCTCCTGGGCCTAGATCACACCAGCATGGTATGCAAGGGTCATCCCATGCACATTAAAACCTCAACCAAACCATAGCTATACCTTCTTGGGGACCCCCTGCTTATCCTTCCTAGTCTACACCCACTCCTTGGTCTTATGTATCTCAGTATCATTCCTAGCTAGCCAACCATTCATTTCAACCTTATGTTTAGCCACAACCTCAGTGGAATACCCCACTCCAGGGGTGGGGGCCCAATTCAACAATGTTCTAGCCCTATTGCCTCCACCACCTACCCAAACATGACTCCTACACTCTGCTCCAACGAAGCATCCCTAGATGCGTACCCAGCCAAATCTGAACCTGAACAATATGTAGGCTCAACAAGTATACAGTGGAGAGACATCGTACCCAGCTTATGCTATAGAAATCCAGGAGATCAACCTAAGATCTGGGAGAATTCTCCCTGATAACCAACCACCCTCTCCACATAGGGAGGTTGAGGAAGAAAGAGAGGAAAGAAACCTTAAAGTAAATCCACCCTTTCCTGAGAGATTAACCCAACCACTCCATCCTACCCCAGAAGAAACTGAACTTCTGGGAGAGTTGAAAAATCTATGTGTAAAGATTCCCCTTGTCGAGGCAATCAAAGATGTTCCCATTTACAATAACTTGATTAAGGAGAAGTGCTTCTAGCATCAAGGAAGAAGAAAAAGGGATATGCCTACCATTAATGTCATTGGGCAGTTGTCTGAATTAACGCTGGGGCAGGTAATATGTCCAAAATATTTGGACCTAGAAGCCCTGTAGTAAATGTTCACATCAATGGCACAATTGTCCCACACACTCTGATTGATCTTGGGGCAGCCATTAATTTGATGACCAAGGACACCATGCTCAAGCTCAACCTCCAAGGGTCATTGAGGAAGACCACAATAGTTCTGAAACTTGTAGGCTATTCCATAGTCACCCATGAGGGAATTGTGGAGGACATGATGGTCTCCATTGACTCCTGGGAGTTCCATGCAGATTTTCTAGTTATCCAGCCTAAGGCGAAGCTCACTGGTTACCTCTCATCCTTGGGAGGCCATGGTTTGCCACAAGTGATGCTTAGATTAGCTGCAAAGCTAGGAATATGACCATCAAGAATGGGCATATGTCCAAACAATTAGTCCTATACCCTCCTACTCAACCTTCCCTAGAGCATGATTTACCTTTATGGTTGGAAGAGGAGGAAGAAGATGAGGTTTATTCTACCCAAATTTATGCTTTGGAAGCAACCATAGGAGTTGGACAACAAGATGAGGATGAATTAATAGAACACCTACTCCAAAGTCTAACTCCTAGTTCATTACCATTCAAAGAAGAAGTAAAGGAAACCTAGAACAATCATCCAATTGACTTATGCTTGGCTGATTCCAACCCACTTCGTGTCAAAACCATAGAATTCGGTCTAGAGAAAACTTTGAAAAATAATCCATCTCTTTCTTCTTTAGAAGAGGAAAATTTATGTAACGTGTTGAGAAAAAACCTAGAAACCTTTGCTTGGAGTTACAAGGAAATGAAGGGAGTACACCCCTCAGTGTGTACTCACCACATATACATCATAGAAGGTTGCAAGCCAGTTAGGAAATCACAAAGGAGGATGAATCAAGCTCTCAAAGACATAGTCAAAGAAGAACTGCAAAATCTGCTAGATGCAGGATTCATTTATCCTATTTCAGACAGTGAGTGGGTCTCTCCTTTAGTGTTAGTTCCCAAGAAAAATGGTAAGTGGAGGATTTGTGTCGATTATAGGGAGTTGAAAAAAGTCACAAAGAAGGATCATTTTCCCCTACCCTTCATTGACCAAGTGCTAGATGGCCTGGTAGGGAAGAAGTTTTTTTCATTGCTAGATGGATTCAATGGGTACAACCAAATCAAAGTCTACCCAGAAGACCAGGATAATACCACATTCACCTATCCTTGGGGTACTTTTGCCTATAGGGTCCTTCCTTTTGGCCTATGCAATGCTCCTGCCACCTTCGAGAGAGCAATCTTGAGTAGTTTTGTTGAATTAGTACATGATGCGGTGGAAATTTATATGGATGATTTTACACCTTATGGTTGTGATTTCCAAGAAGCCCTGATTAACCTGGGCAAAGTATTACACAAATGCATTGAAATGAATCTGTTTCTTAGTAAAAAAAAATGTGAATTCTTAATGACTGAAGGGACTGTGCTAGATCATTCAATATCTCAGCAAGGACTGTAGGTGGACCCAAACTAAATAGCAATCATCCAAAGGTTGCAACCTCCACAAAATCATAGAGATGTCAGGAGTTTCTTAGGGTTAGCTGGATACTACTGAAGGTTCATAAAAGACTTCAGCAAGTTGGCCTCTCCCTTGTTTGGGTTGTTGGCCAAAGATTCTGAGTTTATATGGTCAAAGGGCTATCTAGAGGCCTTAGACATTCTAAACCGTAAGTTAACCACTGCACCAATTCTTCAAGGCCCAAACTAGGCCCTCCCTTTTCATATTCATGCTGAAGCCTCACACAAATCCATAGGAGTAGCCTTAGGTTGGGAAGAGGAGAAATTTCCCTATGCCATATATTTTACCAGTAAGAACCCGTCAAAGGCTGAGATAAATTATACTGTGACATAAAAGGAACTCCTGGCTATTGTGCATTCATTAAACAAATTTAGGCATTACATTACAGGTTATCAAACATTTGTGCATACTGACCATGCTGCAATCAAATATTTAATGACCAAGCCAGATGTGAATGCTAGAATTATAAGATGGTTGCTTTTATTACATCAGTTTGATCTAACTATTGTTGATAAGCCCGGTAAGGAAAATGTTGATGCAGACTTTCTATCAAGGATGAATTTTCTTGCAGGTTAAGAAGGAGTGGTGGATGACCGGTTACCAAATGAGCATTTGTTTGATATTTTAGATCTCTCCCCATGGTTTGCTGATATAGCAAACTATTTGGTATTAGCATAGTTCCCACCAAACTTGCCCCGCAAAGAAAAGAGCAAGATAGTCAGGAAAAGAACCTCCTTCACCTAGATTGGTAGCAATCTATTCAAACTGGGCCCAGATCAAATCTTGAGAAGGTGTGTAAGGGAAGAGGAAGTCGTTGACATCCTTCTGACCTATCATGATGGGCCTTGTGGAGGTCACTTTACAACAAAGAGGACATCATTCAAAGTGTTGCAAGTAGGCTATTATTAGCCTACTCTTCATCAGGATGTGAAAAAGTACATTAGTCGGTGCGATCAGTGCCAGAGGATGGGAAAGCTTACTCCAAGAGATGAAATGACCCTACAACCTCATTTGACTTTCAAGCCATTTAACAAGTGGGGCATGGACTTCATTGGGCTTATCAACCCTCCTTCAAAGCAAATGCAATACATTATTGTGTGCATTTATTATTTGACTAAGTGGGTTGAAACCAAGGCGATTAAGGAAACAACAAAAGAGAAGGTGGCTGAGTTCCTAAGGGAGAATGTATTCTACAAATTTGGGTACTGGAGAGAGCTAGTCACAAACCAAGGAAGCCAATTTACCTCCAACATGATTGAAGAAATGCTCAACCATCACAAAATCAAGCATAGGACCTCCACTCCTTATCATCCACAAGCTAATGGGCAAGTGGAGTCGACCAATAGGGCACTGGAGAACAACTTAACCAAGGTAGTGGGAAGTAATAGGAAGGATTGGGTAGAGAGACTATTTGAGGCCACTTGGGCCTATAATATAACATGGAAGACCACCACTGGATTTACACCCTATGACCTGGTCTGTGGGAAAGGCTTTGTTGTCCATTGAGTTTGATTATAACACATTGAGGATGGCAGCCCAACTAGATCTGGATCTCAGTCATGCACAGAAAGAAAGATTGTTCCATTTGAATGGCTTGGATGAATTTAGAATGTAGGCCCTCCTACTTATAGAGATAGTTCAACTTCAGAGGAAGATCTGGCATGAAAAACATATTAAGGAGAAGAAATTTTAGGAGGGAGTTTGGGCATTGTTATATAATTCTAAGTATAAAGACTTCAAGGGAAAGCTAAGGACAAGATGGCACGGACCTTATGTGGTGGAAACATGCCATGACAATGGTTTAGTGAAAATTAGAACTATAGATGAAGAAGCCATTCCATTGCTAGTTAATGGACACCGATTGAAAACATACAAGAGGCCTTTATGAAAACAAGAATTCATTGACAATATCAATAAGACAGTGATGATGGTGGAGCAAGTTCCAACTCCTCCCTCATCAGGTCACTAAAAAAGAGAAAAAAAGAATAAGGATTCAGGTGAAAACCTCCATGAGGTGTCTGAGTCCCATTTTTGGGTTGAAAACCTCGTGAGGTGGCCCAAGGTTGAGAAAAGTGAAAAGTATAAGAAGATGTTTGGGTGAAAACCTTCCTTGTGGTGCCCAGGGCAAATATATAGGGTGAAAACCTCTCTAAGGCAGCCTAGGTGTTTTTCAAAAATAATAATAATAATAATAAAAGAAAAAAAGAGAAAAAAGACATAATTGTTATTTGCAGGTGGGTGAGAAAGACAATCAAGGAGCAAAGAGAAGATCCAAAGGGAACCCTGCCTCACATATATTCATCTCCTCCACTCCTTACCATGCATCCATCCATCAATTCCATTGTTTTTTTTACTTCATTGCTTCAATTTGAGGTGAAGATGGTGTTTTCTACAGGATCCCATGTATTCCTACAGGATCCCCTAAATGGTAGATTGGTTAGGTCCCCAAAATTCATTATAGACATGATCTAACCCCTCACCTCATCCATTGCCATCATCCTTGCATCCACACACACTCCTACTCCCTTTGTCCATTCATTGCAACATCCTCATAGCCCCAGCCAGCAACAGGACACCAACTATAGGACATCGTGTGGGAAATCATGTGGCAGCCTATCCCACAGAATATCAATCATCAGCTACAGGTATTCACTAGGATGACCCAAGATCTCCACAACATCAACAATAACATCAAATATTTAGTCAAAAAAAATTGCAAAAGCCAATAAACCATCAGCAAACAATAGAGGAGGAAGAAGAATGACCATCAGTAGCACCTTTGATCTTCAACAACTACAATGTGGCATTGAGACCACAAGTAAGTATCCCACTCACTCACTCATATGCATCACTTGATCAAAAGTTGTAAAGATTACGAAGTAGTTGGTTTATAAGTGAAAAGGTGGCAAAAGGGAAATTATTTTTAGAAGGTGAAGAACCCATAGAGGATAAAAATGGAGTAAAGAGGGACAGTTTTCCATACCCATGGAGTGAGGTAGGTTACCAACTCATCAAATACATCTCATGTGAGGGTAGATACAATGTTGTTTATGGCTACCATTTTAGAATGCTTGAAGAATTAAGACTTGGGGTAGAAACACCAGTTCACCAAAGACTCAACATACCCTATTTATTGATGCAATCACTCATAGACTCCAACAACAAAGTAAAGGAAGGGAATTCCCAATAGTTGTCTCACCATGGGTTGATTAGGATCCTCATTAAGGATTCTCTCCAAACCCTCAGGATCCCTATAACATGGTTAGTCTTTAGAAACTTACCAACAGAGGATGACATCAAAAACCTCATCTATGATGTTAGTCCTTCTGTTAGTAAGGAGGAGGCAAAACGAGAAAAGGAAGATATAGAGCTAGATGGGGATGAGATAGATGAAGAAGAAACTAATATAGAGGAACATGATGAAAGAGAACACAAGGAGGATGATGCTGAAATGGAGGAGGAAACGAAGGAAGAAACTGATGAAGCTGAGAAAGAACAACAAAAGGAAGAAGATAAGAAAAATAGAGAGGAAGAAGGCTTTGACACAGAAGGGGAATAAGAAAAGGAGGAGTCACCTAGGGTGTCTCCAGAGGTCCGTGAGGGGGAGGCAACAGCTGCCATCACTTCTCTGAGTACACTAGTCAAGAAAAAAGGGAAAAGAAGGAGGAAAACCCCTCTATATTTCAGAACAAGAAAGAGCACAAGAGTCAAACAAGGGAAGCCACAAATATCAATAAAAATCCTTGTTGATATTGAAGATTCCACTACACCAAGGGATAGAGAAGCAATAATGAGAAATCAACTTGAGAGTGAAAATGCATGGCTAAGAAGACAACTACAGGAAAAGGAAAAGCAACTAGCATATATGGCCAGCCTCTCCTTCGAGTCCATCCAGTGTAGGATGCCAGCTAAATCCTATGCTCTTTACCTCAGAGAACAATGGCTACAATTTCATATTAAAACACTAGCACAAAGGGGAACCATGCCATTTCAGTACTACAAGCAATTTATTGATCTTTGTGATCGAATTTCACAAGAGGATAGGGCCAAAATGGCTGAGTTTTACTTGCACAACATGGCCCTCACAGACATGAATATTTCAGATCCTAATACAGAGCTAGGAGATCTACAATTAATGCTTTGGCATCATCGATGAACCATGAGAAGTCAAGGGTTGCAGAGATTAAAATAATATTGGCCAGAGAGAAAAATGAACCTCTTTTCATCAGAGCTAAGCAATCAAATCCCATGGCCCTAATCAACACCCATAATCTAATTGAAAATGATCCTCAGCTAGAACCTAGATATCTTGTTGCCCAAGAGCAAGAAATTTCATATTTTGAGGATATGTTTAGGTTGCTAAGAGATGATAATATACATGTCTACTAAAGGAGATGAAACACACTGCCACACAGCTTGAAGATCAACGAATATCACTCCCCTGAAAGGTTAAGAGAGGCACTCAACATGACACCTATGTATAAGAAATCACTACAAAGCTTCAAGGTCAACTGGATAGGCCTAAAACTCAGTCCACCACTACACCTAGGGATGCTAGAAGGGATAAAATAAGAAGAGGAAAAGAGGCAGTGGGAAGAAGTAGAAAGGAGAGCGGGCTTATATGAATAAGAAGAAGAGACCACAATAGAAGCATGGGATGTCAGAGAGGCTACCAGAGCCATGAAGGACATGGACATTGACTACGTTTCTTAGAGGATGAGCAACACTTTTAGTAGTGGTGATGATGAGCCTCGTCATTTGGTAATTATATGGGCCTTAATTGGCCTTAATTCACCTCCTAGCTTAGTCAAAGCAACTATTCTCACAACTTATTGCATACTTTTGATCATATTTTGTTTATGAGATGAGTTAGAGTTGGATATTTTTCTTTGTGGTCTAATGTGCATTTAATACAGGAATAAAGGATAAAAGCAAGGAATTCTGGGAAAGACCTTGGTAAAAACCCGAATGGGACAAGGGAGAGAAATTATAGGAGGTAAATCCTCCTCCTTTACTACCCCTCCATTCGAATATTCCTCCATCAACTCGGAGTGCAAACAACCATCACTTTGAGGACTAGAAGACAGCCGAGGAAGTGAAAGTGAAAGAAAGTAGTTCATCTTGAGTTGGGAGCCAAGCAACCCTAATTTAAAGGAATTTGTTGGAGACTTCAGATGCATAAGTAGAGAGGCTTAGGACCTCTGTAGGATTCAAATTTTTATTGTAGAACTCTACTTTATTTTTGAGATGCAAGACTTATGACAGTTTGTTATGTAGTCCATGGTTTTGATAATGAGAACGAGTTTCATTTTGATCCAGCACTAAGTTAACTTAGAGGGTATAATATCTTGGGTTAGGGCCCAACCTGAGCAACCAAAACTCCTCTTTATTGTACATGTATGCTAGCATAGATTCTTGGTTTTTTTGTTGATTTGCTTAAGTAGCTGCATTTTCATTACAACAGTATAACATAGATTATTCATGGTTTTTTTGTTCATTTGCTTAAGTAGCTGCATTTCCATTACAACAATATAGTGTAGATGATTCATGGTTTAATTGTTCATTTGCTTAAGTAGCTGCATTCCCATTACAGTAGTGTAGAGTAGATCAGTTGTGCTTTAATTTACCTCCATTTGTGCCTCCTTTCAATTAGCAGGTAAGCTAGGAGAAAAAGATCACCATAAGGTTGTATGCAGGTGTCTCGGCCTCACCTCCTCCCTTTGAGACCATGACTTGAGGAAGAGACCCTTCAGCAACCCCAAAAACATAGGTTTGTAGTTCTCGCATGAGCTTTGGAGTTTGTTGTTTGATGTAGTTACTTGTTTCATTTCACTATCGTATTTTTCCATCACTCTCAGTCTGCCCTCACCGTCACTAGTTTTTCTATCATTTTAATTGAAACCTCCTTTAGCACATTCTTCACGCGTAATTCCCTTACCATCCGATCCACAACAAACCTGACCAATCACCATCAGATTCATTAGTTTATCCAACAGCCAACACTCGTGAAGTCTTCCACCTACTTTATGCATTTTAAACCCCCATCATCGATCTGCCTCTCCTGATCTGACAGCTATCACGTCACCCACTTGCCAACTATCTTGGCCAATCTCCACCATTGATCAGTCTTGTCTAATCCAATGACTCTTGCGAAATCCTGCGCGGATTCTTTCATGGCCGTTATCTACCCGCGAGCATCCAAGAAAATTGGTTTTGCCATGCAACGTGTCACCTAGTTAGTCTAATTGCGTAAAATTCCAGAATATAGCTTACATCTTTGAGGGCACGAGATAAACTACTTACTCCCTTTGAAACCCGCTCCATCATTTCCGCACGTTTTTATCTCCGCCGCTCATCATCTGATTGATCCTATCCATCCATCTATTAACTTAAGTCTCCGTGATAAGGTCTCTGCCATTCATCCTATTTGGTAAACCTATTCGTTCATCTATTCACTAAACCACCCGCGATAAGACCTCTGCCGCTCATCCTATTCGCCCATCTATCTACGTAATCTCCTGCGATAAGATCTTTGTCGCTCATCTTTCATTACGTCCTCCTTTCACCAATTTCGATCTTCGACTACTCTTCTGCTTGAAAACAGATTTAGTTTAGATCCTTTTCTTACCCCTTAGTATGGTTTGATGCTCTTTAATTTTGCAACTTAGATAACAACATTAGATTAGTGTTGATTTAACAATTCTGCTTAGCATAGGTGTTTAAATGGTTAATTAGGTTATGGTGTGAGTTAGGATTACATGTTGTTTTCTTCATTACTACAGTAGAGTAGCTCTCTCTTAGAATAGATTTTCTCTTCTTCCATTAAAGATTCAAGCTTCTTCTGACCCTATAGAAGTCTAGCTTGGAACCCCTAGGGTCTCTTGCCAGATGAACAGTCACAGCAGGTAGGACCTTCACTTTTACTTGTACATATAGCACTGTCACCCCCAAGTTTGCACGAACCTGTTGAAGCCCCAAAAATCGGGTATACAACAAGGGGGATACCCACCCAGTCCGGACCTTGGTTAGCAGCTCCTTTTTCGTTTGGTATAGTGGGTCCGATTGGGGATATGGGACCAGTTTCCCAATATATGTGTGTGTGTGTGTGTGAAAATTGATATTTCTTTCCTAATGATTCCTAAGTAAAATGATTTTATTCTAAATCTAATCTAACAACATGCAATTGTATTCTAATAAACAAAAATATCTAATTCTAAACTAACCTGGGATGTAATCTTTCCGTTATGCGATCTAAAATGATTTCAAATAATAGATGGTAATAAAGATCATTCAACTACTATGAGAAAAGAATTCAATAAATATAAACTATTTCGTATAAAAAGTTAGACGAAACAGTTGTGAAAAACATATATTGCATAATAAGATACTCATATATTAAGCATAAATAAATAGCTATCACCATACAAAAGTGCCAAATGATAACTCAAGCATTTAAGCATTCATATATAAATAACTGAACATGAATATCACCTTAACACATAAGCAGAAACAGTTAAGAGATAAAAGTACCATTTATAACTAGTTCTACTCATGAGCTCCAAAAATAATGATCTATCTCTTCTTAATCCAACATCCACTAAGAGTACAAAAGTGCAACATCAGTAGTAGATATTAA
Organism: Pinus tabuliformis; assembly: GCA_031772625.1. Lineage (NCBI taxonomy): Eukaryota > Viridiplantae > Streptophyta > Pinopsida > Pinales > Pinaceae > Pinus > Pinus tabuliformis. The sequence continues at coordinate 1,297,312,641 of CM062818.1, forward strand.
ACACAGGTATCAATAAATCATGTTCCATTCATTAATCAAAACCTCCTCGGAGGGTGCAAAAATGCATGTTCTAAGAACAAGTTTTTGATAAATTTCTAGACCCTTCTCTAAATGCATGAGAAGGGTTTAAATACTACTAACTAATTTTAAAAATAATTTATTACAAAAATGTAAGATGCGGTTTAAATGACCGTCCTCATTTCAGGCAAAAATAAAGAAAAATTAAAACTAAAACTGAATCTAAAACTAAAACTAACAACTAACTATTTGTGTATTTGTTCCTTGTAATCACAAGAGTTCAGCATTTGCTTGAGGAGAGTTGGCTGGACGACTTCTGTTTTTAGTTGTCTCGCGAAAACGAAATCGGCAAGAGCTGGCGCCATCGTCTTAGCATAATTGATGATACATTTGAGAGTCATGCATTGGCTGTGTGGTTTTACCAAGTGTCCAGTAAGAATCCCAATTCAACTTTGTTAACCTTTTGATATACTCTGCCCTTCCTTGAGCCTTCTGTCTCCAGCTTGTCTGTGGATGCTATACATTCGGTAGATATTTACATACCACTTGATGATATACCTGATAAATACCACTAGTTTTGAGTTCCAGTTTTACCTTCTGTCTTTAGCACTTTTTTCCTACAAATTTCTGAGCTTACAAGCGACTGAACAACTTGAGGCTTTCCATATCGAGGGGTTTTGCCTGGTGATGCATGATTAGCACATCGGAAACTACCTCCGTTTCATGATTCGGGCTTCCCTGGTGTGATTTTCGCCTCTTGCACGCTTTTTGTTAGAGGATATAAGGCTTTAAATTTTGCGAAAATAACGACACTGTGAGTTCGTGGTTCTGAGCCTTAAATTCTCTATACGTGATATCAACATTATCTAGTACCCATTTAACCATGTTCGTGTAGGGAAGAATTTTGGGCCTCGTCGATATCCTGTGCAAGAACAAACATGCTAGTTCTATAATAGATGCCTCAGAAGATGCGTGTGAGCCTGCAGTAGCTATAACCTCCATTACTTGTAGGAATTTACAGGGTAAGTTCCTCAGACAGAACACCAAAGGACACCGCTCACAACCAGATCGTAGATCAATACACTAGTATTTTTGACGTGGTTAAAACCCTCAAAGAGGGAAACAGTCCACGGCCTGAGCCAACGCGAACACTTCAGGAAATTTATTAATAAAAGAATGAAAATTTACATAAGCTTCTCTCATGAACAGATTACCCTACAAATGACCCTCCATGCGCTTTAAATAGAAATCATGGACCAATTGGGTGTCAAGCCACGGATCAAGTGTCGGTAATACCGAGGAGAGAATGAACCGTCAGATCACTACATATCGTGACCGTCGGATTGTAAGTTACAAAATGTACAAGGTAAAGAAACACACTTTACCTAACTCTATACCTAACTCTATACTAGACCAAGTTGTACTTAACTATTTCCTCTGTGTCGGAATATCCTAACATCCCCCCTTAAGAACAACGTGGGATAGGATTGAAGGATTTACAAATATGACACAATAGGAGAAGGAAGGAGGCACTAGAGCCTATCCCCCCTTAGTGACAACTTCCTGAACTCCAACCATAAATCGAAGTTTAGTGAACTTCGCCTCTGTGAGAGCCTTTGTGAAGATGTCTGCAACTTGATCATCTGTTGAACAATATTGCACTTCAAGAACATGGTCATGGATGAGCTTTCTAATGAAGTGCATGTGTAGTTCAATGTGTTTGCTGCGCTGATGTTGGACTGGATCTTTGCATAGCTGAATGGCACTTTGATTATCACACCAAAGTGTAGTCGGATGCTGCTGCTGAAAGCCAAACTCTGACAGGATCTGACAAAGCCACAAGGCTTCCTTACTAGCTTCTACGGCACCACGATACTCTGCTTATGCTGATGAAAGAGAAATGGCACCTTGTTTCTTGCAAGCCCATGTAATAGGTCCTGAACCAAGAGTGAACACATAACCGGCAGTAGACTTCCGATCATCAGGGTCACCAGCCCAATTGGAATCAGTGAAACCAACCAATAGAGGAGATGCTTCAGCACTGTAATGAATCCCAAACTGAACTGTACCTCGAACATAACGAAGTATTCTTTTAGCTGCTTTCCAGTGACTTTCACGTGGGTTTTGCATAAATTGAGCAACAAGGCCAACGACAAAGAAAAGGTTAGGTCGAGTATGGGTTAGATACAGAAGTTTTCCTACAAGTTGACGGTATAAGGTAGCATCAACTTCAAGAGAAGTACAAGTGACTGAAAGTTTGACTCCAAACTGGAAGGGAGAAGGGGTTGGCTTACAGTCTTCCATGTGAAAATGGCGTAGAATATCACAGGCATACTTGGACTGGGAAAGGGAAATACCCTCCTTGGATTGCAAGACTTGAAGACCGAGAAAATAATGTAAGTGTCCTAAGTCTGTCATTTCAAATTTCTTTTTAAGGCTGGAATTCACATGGTGTATAAGGTTGGGATCACTACCGGTAAGGATAATATCATCAACATAAAGAACAAGAATGATAAGAGACTTGCCCACTTTCTTAGTGTAGACAGTATTGTCAGAATGACACCTAGAAAAGCCAGATTCTAAAAGAAAGCTATCCATTTTGGCATACCAAGCTCAAGGAGCTTGCTTGAGACCATAAAGGGATTTCTTAAGCTGACATACAAGGCTGGAGTCTGTTTTTATGAAGCCAATGGGTTGTTCCATGTAGATTTCTTCATGCAAGTCCCCATGCAAGAAGGCAGATTTAACATCCATCTGATGGACTTCCCATTTGAACAAGGCAGCAAGGGAAAGAACAAGGCGGATAGAGTTCATTTTGGCAACAGGGGAGAAGGTTTCAGTGTAGTCAACGCCTTCAACCTGTGAAAAACCTTTAGCAACAAGACGAGCTTTATGTTTATCAACTTTCCCATCTGGTCCATACTTGGTTCTGTAAACCCATTTGCATCTAACAAGTTTTCGTCCCTTTGGTAGAGGAACAAGATCCCATGTATCATTTGCCAATAATGAACGATATTCTTCATTCATAGCTGCTTCCCAATCTGGATGGCCTGAAGCTTCTATAAAGGTGTCAAGATCATAATTTACTGGAGCTTGAGCCAGTAAAGAAGAGGCTCTCTCAAATTGAGAACGTATGCGTCGCTGATCTGTAGGATCACCGGCAAGATCACCTGCTGCATCTCGAGTAGCACGAACCCATTTTGGAAGCTGAGGAGCTGAAGGAGGATCCTGACATGGTGGGGGAGGATTTTCATCCTCACTTTCACCATCTGAAGGAGAAATGTTTTTAAAAGTAGAAGAGATAGGGAGAGGTGGCACATCCGCCGGACTAGGCTCGCAGGCCAATATATTTTCATCAAATTTTACATCTCTTCTAATGATAACATGTTTGGACTTAAATGGAATAAGTCTATAGCCTTTGACATCTTCAGAATATCCAACAAAAGTACATTTTTCACTCTTAGGTTCTAAAGCTTTATGCTTTTCATCTGGAATATGGGCCCACGCTTCACTTCCAAAAACACGAAAGTGACTTACATATGGTTTGATTGAGCTCCATGCTTCTTCTGGAGTGATATTCTTTAAAGCCTTAGTAGGAGTGCGATTTATTATGTAATTTGCACAGTTAATTGCTTCTGCCCAAAAACTAAGACCAAGTCCTTTAGATTGTAGCATACAATTAGCCATTTCCTTTAAGGTGCGATTCTTCCTTTCAGCTACACCATTTTGTTGTAGAGTATATGGAACAGTATGTTGCATTTGAATTCCATTCTCAGTATATGGAACAGTATGTTGCTTTGATACCATGTAGGAATTTACAGGGTAAGTTCCTCAGACAGAACACCAAAGGACACCGCTCACAACCAGATCGCAGATCAACACACCAGTATTTTTGACGTGGTTAAAACCCTCAAAGAGGGAAACAGTCCACAGCCTGAGCCAACGCGGCCACTTCAGGCAATTTATTAATAAAAGAATGAAAATTTACATAAGCTTCTCTCATGCACGGATTACCCTACAAATGACCCTCCATGAGCTTTAAATAGAAATCATGGACCAATCGGGTGTCAAGCCACGGATCAAGTGTCGGTAATACCGAGGAGAGAATGAACCGTCGGATCACTACATATCGTGACCGTCAGATTGTATGTTACAAAATGTACAAGGTAAAGAAACACACTTTACCTAACTCTATACCTAACTCTATACTAGACCAAGTTGTACTTAACTATTTCCTATGTGTCAGAATATCCTAACATTACTTTGGGATCTTCTTCCTCAATTAGACTGTACATTCCTTCCAAAGTAGTAATACCAGCGTCTTTGTTACAAGTAGTGTATGTGTATAATGGCGTCATTTCTTTATCTTCAAAACTCGCCGCTTTACCCTTATTTCCCATAATATCTTGAATACTGCTATGTATACTTCTCTGATCTTCGCTCCTGCAGTTTACAAATGAGGTGAGAATAATGATAAGAAAAGGGTGACGGGAAAGCTTTAAATGCGGAAAACATATAAAATATACCACCTTACGTGAAATGGCTCTTTGCTAAGATCAAAACCATATTTCATTAATTATTGCCAACTAAATCATTGATTAACATTAACGCACATAACCAGGCCTCGGTTTATGGAAAAAGCTTTTTCGAACAACGAGCCCTGAAGATCTCTGATAAGGAGATTTTGCGCTTTGCTTTGCAATATCTCAGATCACAGTATCGCAGATCGCAGTATCGCAATATCACAGTTCTGTTGCATGTCGTAATCATCTGTCAATGTGTTTTCTACGAAATGCCATTCGCGAGATGCACCATCGTATATCGGCGATGAGGGTCTTTTGATGCGTGATTTCGCATAGCGATTTTGCAATCTTAGAATTCCGTTTGTAGGAAGGTATCCGTTACCCTTTTTGCAATGCAACACGCTTTAAGGAGTGATTTTATTTTATCTTATCATAAAACTTCAGTCTTTTTAGATTTTTCGAGGGTATTATCCTACGTTTATGATAGTGAGTTTTATTGAAAAATGAAATACAAGCATTAATTGATTTTTTAAATTTTTGAATAAGGGTCCCCACTTATTTAGTATTAGTCTAAATAAGAATGGGGGTTGTTGCTAGCCACAACAATTGGCGATTCACTTGGAAGAACCAGTTATCTTTTCTTTTCTTTTGAATTTACTAAACTTCCAAAACAGAAAATTTTCTTAGAAAATCCAACTTTATTATAGAAAGATAAAATACATTATGCTTTTCAGCCGTCAATGATAGTTTGTTTCTTCTATGTCAACTTTGTTTATTTACTTCCTAGAGCTGGTCATTGTATCCACATCAGTCACTACTTGGTTTATAATATGAAAACAAAGCCTTCTCTGTAAATCAATTTTAAATTTTCTCATTTGGCGTGGGTAGAGCCACTGCTTCCAGCAGGCGTTTATAGCCTCGATAAGGTTACCTATTACCCAGCAATGATCCTGTATCCCACTTGGAGAAATATACAATTTTCAAAGAGAAATCCATATCTACACTTATTTCTTTCATTTTCTTTTAATCCTTAAATAACAATGCCTTGGTTTGATAGCCAAATTATGACAGTGCCACTCACTTGATTTATAGCTTTGTTGAACAAGCTGGCTCGTGACGAGACCCCTTGTCTTTTGATTGCAACAATCTTGAGTCATTTCCCTATTGTGGTATGCAGTTTTGGCAAAGTCAGAAAGCTATAATATCTATGATCATGATAAGTCGGCTCGTGATGAGACCTCTTATTCTTGAAGTTTAAAGTGTATCACTGGATTATTCCTTGAAGCTTGTGATTCCTTAGGTGGGGAGGAAGTCATTGTTTCCTTAAGAATAGCTCTGGATGACAATGGTAGAGTTTTTGGAAAGAGCTTTTCTATAGAGAATCTTCGTTTTTTTATTGATACCTTTCATTTGACTGATATAAAACAAATTCTCACTAAAGGTCGCTTTTTATCAAAATTTACAAGATTGAAACTACTATCATTTTCAGGCTTATAGCCTTTGACTATATCTTTGAATAATAATGACCAATTTTCTAAATTATTTCTATTTATACAAGTGAAAAAACAAAATCTAAAAGAAATACTTGTCCTTTTCGTGAATTCCAAATGTAACCATTTACAACTAGTTTTATTATGAAAATAAAGGAAATGATAATCTACAAAAATAGAAGAATGATCTCCTATGGAAAGTATTTTTTGAGGATCTACCCGTTAACAGGTAAAGATTCTCTTTTTCCTGTTAAATCCTGTAACATAAAAGTAGATGGGCCTATGATTTCTGCAATTTGGAAAGGGCCAAGCCACATTCATTGAAACTTCATATGTTTTCCCTTTTCCTTGTGAGCCTTGTCCCATTTTAAAACTAGATCTCCTATCTGAAAGTCCTTTCTGGATATCATGTTTGAATCAAAAGAAGCTTTTACTAATGCTTTGTGATGAGCATGAGTTATTTTGTCCTGTTCTCTTTTCTCTTCTAGCTTAAGGATTTGCAGTTTCCTTAGTTGTAAGGAAGAAGTTGGTGCTTCATCAATATATTGAAGGACAAAGAGGGAATTGCTAGATGAGTTGGAAGTACCACTTCTTTCCCATAAACTAAATTAAAGGGAGAAGTGCCAATAGAGGCTTTCTGCGTTATTTGGTCTGCCCATAAAGCATATATTAAAGACTTGTGCCAATTCTTATGATTCTGGTCAATGGTTCGCTTAATGATTCTGATTAAGTTTTTATTCGTAGATTCAGCTAACCCATTCCCCTGTGGGCAATAATTGCCAGAGTATTTAAGCTTAAGATATCTTTTGAGTGCAAATTCAATCATAGTATTACCAGAAAAATACGATGCATTATCAAACATTTAAGCAGAGGGAAAACCAAACCTGGTGATTATGAACTGATCTATGAAATCAATGATGTGTTCAGCATTGGCTATCTTGAGAGGAACTGCTTCTACCCATTTAGTAAAATAATCTGTAGCTGTAAGGATATACCTGTGCTGTTTAGAAGAGTGAGGAATGATCTCACCTATTATATCCAATCCCCATTGATCAAAAGGTTGTTCAATGTTGTCTGGTTGCAAAGGTAGCGATCGTTTCTTTTGTCTCCCAGCAGCAGTTTGAAAAACTTGACATTTCCTCACGTAGTTATGCGCATATTTGAATAGTGTGGGCCAGTAATAGCCTGCGCAGAGGACTTTATGTGTAGTAGCATCTCCAGCATAATTTCCACCTGTTGGTCCATCGTGGAGTTCCTGCAACACCTTTTCAGATTCAGATTTCTCAAGACATCTAAGGAGAACAGAATCATAATTCATTCTAAAAAGTACATTGTTCACGAGCTGATATTGCTTAGCCTTCAACCTTAGAGCTCTTTTCTTTGTATAATCGAGGTTTGAAGGGGCATATCCTTTCTTTAGATAAAATATGATATCAGCGTATAATGAATCAACATCGTTTAAGCTTACCTCGTACATTTGTATCTATGTACATGGTATTTCGGAAATAAGCAATGCTCCATCCAGCATTTTGCAAAAGCCTTGACCTTTAAGAATATTTGTTGGTTTAATTTCAACGTCATATTCTTATAATGCGGTAAGCCAATTGGCTCTTTTCTCACCCACATCTTTCTGTACTAAAAGATTTCTTACCGATGGAAACGTTACTATGATCTTTGTATGGGTTTTAAGCAGAAAGTGTCTGAAATATTTTATCGCTTTGAAAACAACATATGCTTGTTTTTCTACATCTGAATAATTTAACTCAGCCCCTTGTAGATTTGAATTGAAAAAAGCAATTGGAGCTTCTGCCTTGTCTTGATTTGCTTGAGTGAGTATCGCAGCATATGATCTATCAGAGGCAAATGTATATAAAATGAAAGGATCAGAAAAATTTGGAGTTGCTAAAGATGGAGCGTTAACAATCACTTGTTTGATCAAAGTGAATGCTTCATATTCATCTTAGCCCCATTTGAAGATTGAGTTCTTTCTAATCATTGCTTGTAAAGGAGATACGATTCTTGAAAAATCTGGAACAAATCTCTTTACAAAGTTAATTTGGCCAAGGAAAGATTGCATAGCTTTCTTGTTGTGAGCCAAAGGTATTCAGAAATCTCCTTGATTTTGTTAGGATCAATGTGGATTGCAGATTTTGACACTATGAACCCAAGAAGTTTTCCTTCACTTAATGCAAAAAAGGACTTTTTTGGGTTAAGTGAAATTCCATACCTTTGACACTATTGGAAGATCTGTTTTAAATCCCTGATATGATTGCCTCGCTTCTTGGAATATACAGTTATATCATCCAAGTAGATTACTACTGATTTGTTTACTAATCCCTTAAATGCGATGTCCATGGCCCTTTGGAATGTGGCACCAACATTGATCAGACCAAAAGGAATCTTTTGATAAGCATAAGTACCCCATTTGGTTATGAATGTGGTCTTTAATTGATAATCAGGATGGAAAAAAACTTTGTTATAGCCGGAGAAACCATCCAAGAAGGACACTAATTCTGATCCTGCAACTGCCTGCAATATTTGCTCCATAGGAGGCAAAGGAAAATTATCTTTTTGGCAGGCTTTGTTGAGATTTCGAAAGTCAATGCAAATTCTAATATCTCAGTTCTTCTTTCTAACGGGAACCATATTGGAAACCCATTGAGAATGTCGCACGGGGAAAATGATTTTGGCTTTCAATAACTTATTGAGCTCAAATTTGATTTGGTTTTCTAAATTAGGATGGATCTTTCTTAGCTTCTGTTGGATAGGTTTTTCATTGTTTATCATTGGGATAGTATGTTGGATGATAGAAGTGTCGTAAGTCTTTAGTTCATCGTAGTTCCAAGCGAAGACACTTTTGTATTGTTTCAAGGGACGAACATACGCTAATTTTTCTTTAGGATCTAGGCCAAGGCCTAGGTTGATATTTTGTGGCTTGGTATCAGTTCCTAGATTTACTAATTCATAGTTCAGAGTTCAAATTTGAAGCTTTGAATTGGTAGCTCTTTTGAATCGATCTTTCAAATCATATAAATCTTCTAATTTGACTACTGATTTTGGTATAGCATCGTTAGTGCTATCTTGTTGCAATTATCTGTCATTTTGGTCCTCATCAATTATCTGATTGGTGTAAGATCCCTCAGAGGTGAGGAAGATTACAATATCAGGATCATCGTTGAAAATTCTCCAATTTGTAATGTTATCAAGAATCAAGGGTCTAAAGATTAATTCAATTGAAAATCTATTGGGGCTAAAGTCTTTTGAGGGAATAAGCTTGGAAGCTATGTTTGCCAAGAGGTCGACACTAGCTTTCTGGATTCTAGGAATTGATGAAATATTAAATGCAATAAAAAGTTCAGTCAAATCTTGTACTAAAGATTGGTAATGCTTTAAATGACCTGATAGACAATGTATAGTATTCCGTACCTGTCTGATAACAATTTCAGAATCTCCAAAGACTTGTAGATATTTGATGTCTAATCTGATTGCTTTGTATAATCCTTGGACCCAATCCTCGTATTCTGCAATATTATTGGTGCAATCGAACTTGAGTCTACAAGTTAGCATAGTTTTGTTTCCCTCTGGACTAACTAATATGCATCATGCTCCTGCTCCTTCGTTAGACTTAGAACTGTAAAAAAATAACTTCGAAAATAAAGATTTATTTACAGGATTATCTATAAAATTAATACATTTAGAACTATCTATTTGAGAAAAATTTTCTACTTGGGATAAAACAGAATGTTCTAAGTAAGGTGAAGCGTGAGCACTAAAATTTCCTAGGAAAGAATCAACAGAATAGTTTCCAATTATATTATTGTTGTATGCTACCGGTTCATTTTCTCCTTCCAATTCTGTTACTATGTATTTCTGATGCTTTTCTCGCTCAATCTTTATCTGATTTGGTTTACCATTGTAAGGGAGCCACATGTGTGACCAATCGGTTGCAAAGTATCCATGAAGTTTTTCTAACCAATCCCTGCTAAGAATTAAGCCATAGAATTCTGGAATGTCTGCAGCTAAAATATCGATAACTTGACATACCTTTGGATTAGATGATAGCCTTATGGTAACTTGATTTAATTCGCTGATCACTTGAACTTGCGACCGATCCAGCCACACTATGCACACAACAAATTTTTGAGGTTGAACATTCAACTTTGCACATATCGATTTAGGTAAGATATTGGATGAAGCTCCAGAATCAACTAAACAATTATGCAAATTTTTATTGAAAATTTCATAAGTAAGAAGAAATGGGGGAGTATGAGATCTTGACCTTCCTCCAATTAGAGCGATGTTGTTTGGATCAAATTTACTGGTAATAGTATTTGGAGGTCTTCCCATTGTGTGGGAAGCTTGAGAGATTACAGTGGCGGGCATAGGTGCAATTGGTACTGCATGTAATTCTTTCAAAAGGAGTTTTTGTTGATGTTTTAACTTGCTCAATTCATAAAAAGTGATGTTAGCCCTAGTTTTCTTCATGTCTTCTATGATATTATACTCCATTTCATCTGAAACAATCAATGTTTTAGATGGAGTTGGTGAATCTGTTTGGACTGGGCTTATTTGAGTCACTTTGGATGTCATTTTCTTGGCTGTGACTTTATCCTTAGGCATTGAGCTTGCGCTCTTTGGCTTAGGAGTAGGTTGAGGAGGATGGATTTGATTTCTACTTCGAGTACTAACCGGCGATGCCTCTTGATCCTCTTCATCAGGGAGGATGAAATCCCACATACCTTTTACCTCTACAACTTCTTCTTCATCTATAGGCTCTTCGGTAGCAATTTCCTCTTCTTCTTCTTCTGATTCAGCATTTGTAATAGCGTTAGGAGGCTTTCAATCAGTCGAAGGATTCCTTCTACAAGGCTTATACGGTTTTTTAGAAGAAGTCTCTGCGACTTGTTTCTTAATATCAACCATTTCGTTAGACATGGTTTTCAAAAATTTTTGCAATCCTTCTAAATCAAATGGATCTTTTGATGGTTTTTTCTTGGGATCTTCCTTAAAAGTAACCTTCTTAGATTTACGTTCTTCAACGGCGTTTTTCTTTTCTAGATCTATGATGCATTTCTCTACCACTATTGCCTCCTTCATATTGTCAGCTAAAGTTTTTTTGTTAGCTCTATCAACGAAGATTGCTATGTTTGATGGTAAAGTAGAGATGTACCATTCACTTCGCACTTCTTCGCTAGGCTTAGAAGTAGTAGGAATTTTGTTCAATAGTTTATTGAAACGTGAGTTAAAATCTTTCATAGCTTCCTTTGACTCAACCCTAAGGTTAGACAAGTCATTGATCAATGTCGCAGTAGACCTTTCATCACTGAACTTAGTCAATAATTGTTCTTAGAAGATATCCCAACTAGTGATAGATCCATATGGTAATGAGAAATACCATGACCTAGCTGCTCCTTGCAAAGTGTAAGGAAAAAGCTGAATGACACCATCTTCATTAGTGACCCCATTGAGATTTATGGATAATATGAAGTTTTTTATATGTTCTTCCGCTAGCATGCCTACTTCAGGATTGAACTTAGGTAGCCATTTTTCAGGATGGTTTGGTATTTGACCCAAGGGTGCAGGCATTAAGACTTCCCCCTGGGTTATTCCATGGCATTTGGGCCATCATTGAACTGCTAATAGAGGAAAGCACAAAAGATGATCCTTGCAGTTGGGAAGATGAGGATATTACAATTCCAGATGTTTGAGAAGGAGATATTGAAGTTCCAGTGGTCTGATGGACGATAATCTAAAGTGGAGGGGTGGATGGTTGACTTCATAGTGGAGAGGTTGAGATGGATGATGATGACGAAAAAGTCTCGCTATCAGACCCATTAGGTGATTTCCTTGCTCTCTTCCTTGTAGGTAGAGGTAACTCGGTTATCTCAATACCAAACTTTTCGCTCTTTAATCTAGTGAGAGGATGAGCAGGGTTATATTGCGAAGTCACACTACCTTGAGATTTATCAGATCCTTGAGGTGATATAGAAAATCACTGAAGTTTATGAATTAAAGATTCAACTTCAGGAGGTTCAATAGTAGATTTCTCTGAAATGTCAAGGTTTGTGGCAGTGGTTGTTGTTCTTTCGACTTCTTGCTCAAGATTTAAAGATTCTAAGTGCGATGGAGAAGTCAGGGGAGATGGTGAGGATGATTTACTCTCATAATGGTATTTAGATTTAGAATTACTTGCCATTCACAGTTCAAGGCCCTCCTTCTAGTGCCAAATATGTTGAAGCCCCGAAAATGGGGTCTACAACAAGGGGGATGCCCACCCAGTCCGACCTTGGTTAGCATCACCTTTTTCGTTTGGTATAGTGGGTCCGGCTGGGGATATGGGACTAGTTTCCCAATATATGTGTGTGTGTGTTGAGAATTGATATTTCTTTCCTAATGATTCCTAAGTAAAATGCTTTTATTCTAAATCTAATCTAACAACATGCAATTGTATTCTAATAAAAAGAAATATCTAATTCTAAACTAACCCAGGATGTAATCTTTCCATTATGCGATCTAAAATGATTTCAAATAACAGATGGTAATAAATATCATTCATTTGCTATGAGAAAAGAATTCAATAAAGATAAACCATTTCGTATAAAAAGTTAGATGAAACAGTTGTGAAAAACATATCGCATAATAAGCTACTCATATATTAAGTATAAATAAATAGCTATCACCGTACAAAAGTGCCAAATGATAACTCAAGCACTTAAGCATTCATATATAAATAACTGAACATGAATATCACCTTAACACATAAGCATAAATAGTTAAGAGATAAAAGTACCATTTATAACTAGTTCTACTCATGAGCTCCAGCAATAATGATCTATCTCTTCTTAATCCAACATCCACTAAGAGTACAAAAGTGCAACATCAATAGTAGATATCAAACGTAGATATCAATAAATCCTGTTCCATTCATTCATCAAAACCTCCTCAGAGGGTGCAAAGGTGCATGTTTTGAGGACAGGTTTTTGACAAAATTTTGGACCCTTCTCTAAATGCATGAGAAGGGTTTAAATACTAATAACTAATTCTAAAAATAATTTATTACAAAAATTTAGGATGCAATTTAAATGACCTCCTCATTTTAGGCAAAAATAAACCAAAATTAAAACTGAATCTAAAACTAAAACTAAAACTAACAACTAACTATTTGTTTATATGTTCCTTGTAATTGCAAGCGTTAAGCATTTGCTTCAGGAGAGTTGGCTGGACGACTTCTATTTTTAGTTGTCCTGCGAAAACGAAATCGGTAAGAGCTAGCGCCATCTTCTCCGCACAATTGATGATACATTTGAGAGTCATGCACTGGCTGTGTGGTTTTACCAAGTACATCCAGTACGAATCCCAATTCCACTTGGTTAACCTTTTGATTGACTCTGCCCTTCCTTGAGCCTTCTGTCTCCAGCTTGTCTGTAGATGTTGTACATTCGATAGATATTTACATACCACTTGATGATATACCTGATAAATACCACTAGTTTTGGGTTCCAGTTTTACCTTCCGTCTTTAGCACTTTTTTCCTACAAATTTATGAGCTTACAGGCAACTGAGAAATTTGAGGCTTTCCATCCCAAGGGGTTTTTCCTGGCGATGCACGATTAGCGCATCAGAAACTGCCTCCGTTTCACGATCTGGGCTTCCCTAGTGCGATTTTTGCCTCTTGCGCACTTTTTGTTAGAGGATATAAGGCTTTAAATTTTGTGAAAATAACGACTCTATGAGTTCGTGGTTCTGAGCGTTAAATTCTCTATACGTGATATCAACATTATCTAGTACCCATTTAACCATGTCCATGTAGGGAATAATTTTGGGCTTCGTCGATATCCTGTGCAAGAATGAACATGATAGTTCTGTAATAGACGCCTCAGAAGACGCGTGTGAGCTTCCAGCAGCTGTAACCTCCATTACTTTAGGATCTTCTTCCTCAAGTGAACTGTACATTCCTTCCCAAGTAGTAATACTGGCATCTTTGTTACAGGTAGTGTCTGTGTATAAGGGTGTCATTTCTTCTTCTTCAGAACTCATCACTTTACCCTTCTTTCCCATAATATCCTGAATACTACTATGTATACTTCTCTGCTCTTCACTCCTGTAGTTTACAAATGAGGTGAGAATAATGATAAGAAAAAGGTTACGGGAAAGCTTTAAATGCGAAAAACATATAAAATATACCACCGTACATGAAATGGCTCTTTGATAAGATCAAAACCATATTTCATTAATTATTGCCAACTAACTCATTGATTAACATTAACACACATAACTAGGCCTCGGTTTATGGAAAAAGCTTTTTTGAACAACGAGCCCTGAAGATCTACAATAAGGCGATTTTGCGATTTGGTTTGCAATATCACAGATCATAGTATCGCAGATCGCAATATCACAATATTGCAATATCGCAGTTCCGTTGCGTGTGGTAATCATTCATAGAATAAGGGTCCCCACTTATTTAGTATTAGTGATAAAACTAAACAAGAAGGGGGGTTGTTGCTGGCCACAACAAAACTCTAGGTTGATAAGTAAAGCTGGTAGCCCTAGGAGTTGAAGCATTCTTGTTGCAATACCTAGGCTCATCAAGATGTAGTGCTAATCTCTACACATCAGCGTGGGGGAGACAAAGGCCATTAGCGGCGGTCTTGTAAATTGGGCAAAACAAAATTTTCAGGGGAAGTGGTGCAAAAGGGAAATGATCTGCTCATGAAGAGGGACATAATAGGAGTTTCTTCATGAAGGAAAAGCATGTGGGATTCACTGTAGAGGTCCTTAACGATCAAGGAATGGGGAGTACAGGGACAGTGACAAAATGTTGTGTAATAATCAGCGTACATGGACTTTTTCCAGTAGACCTATGCCATTGCTTGTTGAATTCAAGGCACTTTTCTAGTCCATAATTCCAGCCACTGCCCATAGCTTGTTATAACTTGTAGAATCCATTAAAGACATGGTGACAAGACTAATAAACCAAAATTCAACCTCAAGACTAGGTCTTACCATCCCCAACTAGGATTGACATTCTGTTAAACACTTGGCATCAATGCAACCTATAGGTCTAGGATATAAGATAGAGAATAAATGACTGAAAACACTTATGAAACATGACAAGAAGGATCACCACCTTCTCCATTGAACTATTATAACATCAATTAGGTCTTGTATCCATCATTTTAACAATTACAAGTAAATACATGAAATAACCATGACATCAACCAGTCACATAACCATGCTTATAACCAACATTAAACCATGAAAATAATGGAGATATAACAAAGGTTAAATCCACATATAAACAAGTGCAAAAGCAAGAGAACTTAGCTTTCATTAATCATAGGAAAATTTGACCAGGTTCAGGACTTCCACGTAACACTCGACCGTAGACATGGCCAAACCAATTTGTTTTCATCCAATCACCCTTGTGCCATATTCCAAGCATGAATGTGGGATATCGTGGAAAAACCAATAAAAAAACAACCAAGGGAATCTAGAGGTTAAACCACCTCCACCCTCACCAGACTGTGATCATACCAAAACCAGTGCTCTGATCACAACCTCAATTGAACTTGGAATTTCATCTAGAATCCATAACTATCCTTGAGGAATTATCGGTCACCTTGTCTCTCAGGCTTTACCGCAGTGCAATCCTGAATCACTAGGCCCTAAATCGAGACTAGTTTCTCAAGCTTTACCATAATCCAAGCACAGGTCACTAGGCCCTAAACTGAGACTCCTACCTCATGCTTTACTGTGTATCCCACCAAAATTGATCAAGGGATTCCTAGTCCCTTTGGAATGAACCTTGAGACCACCTCTGCTCCATATTCCAAAATCCATCTAGAAAACCAAAGCTCAAAGCCAAGATAAACATCCCAACAGACCATGGCATCTGGAAAAATTCAAGGCTAGGCAGAACACCACTATCATAACCTAGCAAAACCATGCAATTGATAGTAAGAGAACCATACACCAACATTCAAAGCCATTCATGTCAAAACCAGCTAGGAAATTGCACAACCAATATATTACCTACAAGTATTCCTGTTGAAGCTCTCTAATCCTTCTCTTCTTCCTTGATCCTTGCTTTCCTTCCTTTCCCTTTGCTTGCTTTTCCTTCCTTTATCCAAAGCTAGAGTGATCCAATAAAACTCTAAGTGACTAAGATTGAGAGAGAGAGAGAATAATGAGAGAGCTCCAAACTTGAACTGACAAAAAGGTTACCAACTAATCCTCAAAATCATTTTTATTAATGGGGCCTCTATTTTCTTCATTTTCCATTATTTTCCTTCAATTTCCTTCTCACATGCAACATGTGACCTTTCACCTTAATTTTCTCCTAATTTCCTTTATTTTCATAAATAAATGTGCCAAAAATTACTTTTTCCTCTTTAATGCATTTGCCAATTTCCTTAGCCAAAAACACATCTAGTGATGCTCACTAGGATACCTTTGCCCAACATTCAACTTGGAATAAGTGTCCCTTAATTGTGGTCTTATTTTGCCTTTATTAACTTTTATTACATGAAATTTCACCAGGGCTATTACAAAACCCTCCCCCTTGGGGAACACCATCCTCGGTGTTAAACCACGCCAAGACCTCAACAAAACTGCTGAAAAGATAACATACCGCCCGTGGAGCTTTATAACTTAGCTCGTTGCAGTATCTACAATTAAAGACCCGATTAAAAGAAAAGAAAAATATCATGATGACATGAAAATATAACAACCATACCACTTATTAAAGATTTATAACATAGCTCAGGGTGGTATTTACATCAATATACATATAGATACATATACCAAAACATCAGAAAAAAATATGCCAAACATATACCAAATATCAAACCAAAATTGCTTTCCCTCAACCAGCAAACAATGAAGGATATAGGCCCCGTATCTGATCCGCCATCTCCCATGTAGCTTCCTCAAACCCAAAGTGCTTCCATTGCACTTTAACTTTATCTATGGATCTCTTCCTAAGCATGAGATGCTTCTGCTGCAATATGCACTGAGGATTCGAACGGAAATATCCTTCTTTATCCACCTGCAATACATACCAATCAATAACATGATCAACATCCTTTATATACCTCTTAAGCAATGAAATATGGAAAACATCATGGACTTTCACTCTTATAGGAAGTGAAAGTCGATATGCCATTGGTCCAACCCTCTCAAGGATCTCAAAAGGCCCGCAATATTGTGGTGCCAACTTGGCACATGATCCAATCCTCAAAGAGCTATTCTTGGGCTTGATGCACAAATACAGATGCTCCCCAACCTAAAAATCCTTAAATGCCCTGTGCCGGTCCACACAGCTCTTCTACCTATCAGGTGCTTCCTTTAGATTCTTCTTTACAACATGCATTTCCTGCTCCATGTCTACCAACATATCTCATCCAATAAGTTCCCTGTTCACTAGATCATTCTAGCTGATGGGAGTATTACAACTCCACCCATATAATGCCTCGAAGGGTTGTTGGTGCATCATGTACATCCTCATCATATCCTCTAATATCCTATTGACCCTCTTTGTCTATCCACATGTCTACGAATGATAAGTTGTATTGAAGGCCAACTTTGTACCCAAACCTCCAAATAGATCCTTCTGAAACTTGGAAGTGAACTTTGCATCCTTTTCTAACACAATATTCTTTGGAACACCATGTAATCTCACTATCCCTCTGATGCAAACCTGTGCTACCTCACTAGCTAAATACGTAATTCTTACTGGAATGAAGTGAGCTAACTTACTCAATCTGTCAACCACGACCATAATAGAATCATGTTGTCTCATTGTCCTCGGAAGACCTGTAATTAAATCCATGGAAATGACTTTCCATTTCCATTATGGAATCGCAATAGGTTGTAGTAGACCACCTGGATTCCTACATTCTACCTTTACCTACTTACAATATAAACATCTAGCCACAAACTCTTCCAATTCCTTCTTCAGATTGGGCCAAGAGTAAAAATTATTCATTACCATCAACGTCTTCTGATGTAACACCCTCCTCCCACATCCACCCAAGTAACCATGACAACTAGGGTAAACATAAGACGAGAGGCTACTATGATCATATTTGAACTCCTATGTGACCTTAAGGAAGTGGAATCAATAGAACATCACATACAGTCATCCAACATCATCAACAAAACCCTCAAAAGTCAAGACATCCACTCAGATAGCATTTCCCTGGGTCCCACTATTGTTTTGGATCTCTTAGGCCATTTTTTCTCATGCTATGGGTAAGGGAGTGACCAAAAACCTAAATTCGCTCTCACATGCCTACCTACAAGCTACCAAAGACCCAGGTTTCCAGTTCTATGGCAGCGACCCCAGGATTTAAGCCACTTTTTTAGGCCCAAAGCCAAGGCCACTGCTCAAAATGGAATGACAGCTTAGAATCAAGAAAAGTATAGGGAAACACTGATGCAAAAGTAATAATTTGATCAAGAGCTTAACCACACCCCTACTAGCCATGATAGAAATTTCGTCAAACATATCAACAATAAGTAACCTATAGGTGTAAATAGCAGAATTAAGTGTAGGTATCTCATACTTATTTGAGAATCGCCATGAACCATTATTTCCTCATATCATTTGTTGCCTTATCATTTATTAGGTCATAGATACATTATCCATTCAAATACAAGTAAAAAACATTGAGATCCATTCATTGATGTTGTAACAAAATAGACATATAACCAATATAATAGGAACAAAAGTACCATAAACATATGAGCCATCAAAATCCATATATACATTAGTAAATTTACACAGGAAAATCAAGGAAATTTACTTCTCATTAATGAATGTAATGAACCAACCGGAAATGGGACCATCACATTCCACTCGACCATAGATTGGTTGAGCCAAGTCTCTCTTCAACCAATCACTCCAAGGCCATATTCTAAGCATGAATGTGGGACTCATAGAACACATCAAAAAAGCCAATCAAAATGGATGCCATTGAAGTTCTACACCTACACCGTGAGGATTTTGAGTGCCTCCTAGTCTCGCAGGCTTTACCGTGCATCCACAGTCTGATCCAAGGATCACAAAGCCCTGCACTGAGACATACTCTCTAAGCTTTACCATGCATCCCATCTTGGGATCACTATGCCCAACAGAGATAAAATCCACCTCTTAGATTTACCGTATATCCCGTTGATGAGCCCCAGAAATGGGTAATTATATGGGCTCATTCAACCTCCTAATTCGACTTCTCATTTGTTTATTTCATTTTTTTATTATATTTATGCTAATAGAGTGAATTGGGTTAGTCATTATGCCAAAAAGTCTAATGTGTGATTTATGCAGATTTTTGGTCAATTTTGAAACAAAATCAAAGGTTTAATGAGCACTTGGCAGGCAAATTCGTGGAAGAAAAAGGGAGAGGATTTGTAGGAAGGTGACCCCTTCATTTATGAGCCCTTACCTCAAATTCTCCATAAAACGTGGAGCACAAGGGACAGCCAAGCAAGTCAAGTAGGACTGTTGTTAACTGCAAGTTTTGGCAGCCGAGTTCCTAAAGTTTAGGAGGGTTGTTGGGGTCCTCAATTTGTATAAATAAGAAGGCTTAGGGCCTTATTTCAGTTAGTCAGTTTTAGGTAGATGTTATTCAGGATTTAGTCAGATGTTAGTTAGATTTTAGTCAGTAGGTTAGCTCTGCATTTCAGCACAT
This sequence comes from Pinus tabuliformis, assembly GCA_031772625.1. Lineage (NCBI taxonomy): Eukaryota > Viridiplantae > Streptophyta > Pinopsida > Pinales > Pinaceae > Pinus > Pinus tabuliformis. The sequence continues at coordinate 1,297,332,363 of CM062818.1, forward strand.
TTTCGAGCTTTTTCTTGTAGACAGTTTTTGGGATGTAACTATTATTTTTTTGATCAATAAAGATGAATCCAGCTTTACACCAGCTCTAATATTTCTTAGGAGGCTGTAGCTCTTGGGGTTGGGCCCAACCCAAGTGCCAGTACCTCCTTTGTGTACTTTTATGTGTCTTTGCTGCATTCATAGAATAATTTTTGCTATTTAGGTTGAAATCTTGTTTTGTTACTTAGGTTGTTTTCGATGATTAAAGTAGCTTTTCATACTTCAGGTTGATTTGACAATTTGTTAAAGGAAAAGATCTGCAAAAATGCCATCAAGAAATCCTTGATCTCATCACTTCCTCCTTGGGACCATGAGCTGATACCAAGGCATACTTGCTGCCACAGAAACACTGTTTTTGCCTTTCCATGCAATTGCTAGTGTTAGATCTTTAGTTGGAAAAGTTGATGCCAGTTGTACTTGCATCTTTAAGATCTATTATTGCTTAGGTTTCCATAATTTTCTTGCATGATTTACTATTCACAACTTGCTGTTCATCATGATTTTGGTTTCTAGGTCAGATTAGGTCACAGTAGATAGATCTATGACTTTTTAGTCTTTCTTTGATTAGTTTTGAGAGATTGTGTGTAGATCACCTATAATCCATCCCTACCTATCCTTCCTTCCTCACACCACCTACTCCAACCCCAGATTTCGGATTCCTTCCCTTCATTCACCACACTTTGCCAGGCTGACCTAATTTCTTCATTTTTGTGCAACATTTCTCCCTCCATCCTTGAACAAATCCAACCATCTTCATCACTTCTTAGCTTCATCTACTAGGTCCTAGACCCCTTCACATCCTCATCCAACCTCCATTCCCACTTTCCCACCATTTTTTCTTCCATCAACCCTCCAAAATCCTCTTTCCGATCTTCCTGTAGAACCCCTGCAGACTTCCTGTAGAAGATCACGTGAGCAGTTTCTCGAGATTTGATTGTTGTGAAACTCTCTGAAAGGCTGCTAGGGACCTCTTAGGCCCTCTTCTCACCTTCCCAACCTCCTGCAAGTGCCCATTCCATTTCCTTCCGCCAGTTAACCTCCGCACAATAAAATAAACAGTTAAAGCACATGCATAATAATTCTGACAACTTACTCAAAAATACAAAAAGATGATTTTTCCAGATTTCACTTTAGAAGTAGCTTAGTCACATGCATTTTACATTTACAAGAGTCAATGGCATCCATTTCCACCGCTTTCATCTCTTTTCTTGCACCAGTAGGGTTAGTCGGTAAAACTAGGGTTTTCTAGGGTTTGCATTTCCTTTCAACTTTCCACTTCTTTCTGCAAGTAGATTAGCCTCTGTTGAGTTAGCTTTCATCCATCATAGTTAAAAGCTTCTTCTAAGAGGTCATAGAAGTTTGCTTAAGCTCCTAGCGGACTTGTGCTAGCTGATCAAGTGACAGCCTGCGGCAAGAGCTAGTACTTGTGCATACAACACCGTCGCTTCCAAGTTTGTTACGAACTACCGGGTTGATAAAAGTAAAGAAGGGAGCCCTAAGAGTTGCAAAAATATTGCTGCAATACTAGAGCCCACCACCTGTCATTCACCAACAAGGATTCCTAGGCCCACCAAGGAACACAATCTGGCTTTACCACAACCCACATGAGTCTAGTTTAGGGGTTACTAGGCCAAGGGATTCATGATCCTCAGTTTGGTTCAGGGACCACTCAAACCATGTGTTTTTCAATTTGAAGGTCCACTCCACTTAGATTTGAATCCAATCTAGCCATCCCACATAAACCAAATGAGAGAACCCATCTCATCAAAGTTATAAGGAAATTGTAAGGCTAGGATGTAAACACTGTCATACTTGGAAAAACCCATTCCACGACAGAAAAGAAACACATGCAATCCCATGCATTTCAAATCTAGCAAGGAAAACACACATGTAAGTCTATACTTGCAATGAAGATTTCTATAACTACTTTATCCTTCCTTTCCCTACTTGATATTTTCTTCCTCTTCCCTTCTTTCCCTTTCTTGCTCCAATGCCAAAGTGCTCCAATAAAACTCTAAGTGTCCAAGAGTATGAGAGAGAGAGAGAGAGAGAGTAATGAGAGATCTCTAAAACTGAATTGACAAAAGGTTAAACTTACAAAATCCTACCCATTGATCCTTGTAAGCCTTTTTATCAATGATGCCTATATTTTCTTCATTTTCCATTATTTTCCTTCAATTTACTCATAACATGCAACCTGTGACTTGTCACCTTCCTTTTGTCTTAATTTCCTTTATTTTCATAAATAAAATACTAATAAATGCCTCACACCTTTCCAAAGCCTTAACCATTTCCTTTGCCAATTTCCTTATCCATAAACAACCAAATCAACACACACACCAGGATGTCCTACCCAACATTCAACTTGTAATATGTGTCCCATCAACCGTGGTCTTATATTAAAAATTTCATGGAATTTTCACTAGGGTTGTTACATATGATATCGTGGGTGACTGGAGTATGGCTTGACGTGAAACTCCCTCAATATAATCTTCTCGATCTCACTGCAATTTGGTACATATATCTTATCCATGAATCTCACCAAATCATCTGCCGTGAGATGATAGTCTGCATCCTGATCACTTGTGCATGTACTTGCACTTGTACCTATACTTGTTCCTGTACCTGTATCTACACCCAAACTTGTGCCTATAGCCATACGTGTACCTGTACTTATACTCTGCTGTAACATGTGCATAATTTCCATGCACTTGACATCTCATTCACCTACTTGCAAGATCCTATCCTGTAACTTTGTCCCATAAGAGCTCATAATTGTTATGTGATTTACTTATAACTTCCTACTAAAAGCATCTATAACCCAATTCTCCTTTCCTTTGATGTATCTGACATTGAAATCAAACTCAATAATGGTGGCCAACCATCTAGCTTACCTAAAATTTAGATTTGGTTGGTCAAACAAATACCTCAACCCACTGCGATCGCTCATCAATATAAATATCCTACCAAGAAGAGACTGCCTCCACATCTTCAATGCATGTATGATCACTGCCAGCTCCAGATCATGCATTGGATAGTTCTTCTCATTATCATTAAGTTTCTGTGACTCATAACACACTACATGTCCTTCTTGCATGAGAAATCCACCAAGTCATCTCTTACAAGAATTTGTACACACTATAAACTCCTTGTCTGTATCTGCAATATTTAACACTAGTGCATGTGTCAACAACTACTTGATCTATTCGAAACTAGCTGCACATTCTTTTGTCCATTTGAAATTCTTACCTTTCCTCTGAAATGATGTCATAAGATACGTAATGCGTGAGAAGTTCCTGATGGACCTCCTGTAACCACCCTCCTCCCGCATCTACCCAAGTTACTGACCAACTAGGGTAAACATGTGATGAGAGAGGCTACTATGATATGATTCAACCTCCTTGGTAGCCTTAAAGAAATCGAATCGACAGAACACATCAACTATACCTTCCACATCATCCACAACAACCCCAGGATACATCTTAGCCACCTATAAATCCTGCCCCTGGGTCCCACTAATCTTTTATTTCTTATTATCACTCTCACAGGCCTATATGCCAACGTCCAGGGACTTTTCCCAGGATACCTGTGCCAGCGTCCATGGAATTCATGGCACTTTTCTAGTGCAGAAGTTTGGTCAGTACCTAAAAATTTTATAACTTGTAGAATCCATTAAATACATTGTGACAAGGCTAATAAGCCAAAATTCAACCTTAGTTATAGGCCTGACCATCTCCAACCAGGACTGACATTCTATCAAACACTTGGAATCAATGCAACCTATAGGTACAGGATACTACTAGTCCTTATTGCATGAGGACTCCACTAAGTACTCCCTTGCAAGCATCTATACACACTACAAACTCCTTGTCTGGATCTGCAATATTTAGCACTGGTGCATGTGCCAACAACTACCTGAGTTGTTAAAAACTAGTTTCACATTCTTCTATCCATTCAAACTTCTTACCTTTCCTCTACAATGATGTGATAGGATATGAAATGCCTGAGAAGTTCTTGATGGACCTCCTATAATAACCTGCCAAGCCCATAAATGATATCACCTCATCTACATTCTTAGGAGCTGCCTGTTCCATGATGGCCCTTATCTTTTTTGGATCTACTTCTATGCCTTCCTTGGAAATGACATGTCCTAGGTATGTACCTTAGTATGAAAGAAGACACACTTGTTAAGCTTAGCATATAACTAATTCTCTCTTAGCCATGTCAACATTGTTGCTAAATGCTCGGCATGTTCTTCCTCATTTTTAGAATATACCAGTATCTCATTAATGAATACAATAAAAAAAATTGTCCAGATAAGGATGCAACACACTATTCATCAAAAACATAAATGTATCTGGAGCATTAGTCAAACCGAATGGTACAACAAACTAATAATTCCCATACTTGGTCCTGAACATAATCTTGAATATATCCTCTTCCTTGATGCGTACCTGATGGTATCCCGATCTCAAGTCGATCTTAGAGAGCACTGCTTCTCCCTTCAACTGATTAAACAAATATTCAATCCTCGGCAATGGGCACCTATTCTTGACCATTACCTTGTTTAGCTACTTGTAATCAAAGGACAATCTAAGAGTACCATCTTTCTTCTTTACTAACAACACTGGTGCACCCCAAGGTGATACACTGGGACTAATGTATCCTTTATCCAACATTTACTTCAACTGCAACTTCAACTTTACCAACTCAGGTGTGCTCATCCTGTAAGGTGATTTTGATGTTGGAGCTTCCCCTAGCACCAACTCAATAGAAAAGTATACCTCCCTGCAAGATGGAAACTCTGTAATGTCCTCAGGAAAAACACCTTGAAACTATTGCAGAACTAGGTACCTCCTCAACACATCTACATCCTCAACCTCCTTACCATTGTCACTAGAAATGTGCATTGTGAATAACATACACCCTTTGCTATGACTACGCCTAGCCTGCATAGCTGTAACCATCCTTACTGATGTAGGCTTCTTCTCTGCCTGCAAAGTTCTCTTTTTCCCACTATCATCCACACACTCAATGGCCTTGTCGAAGCAATCCACTTTGTTCCTGTGAAGATATAACCAATCCATACGCAAAAGCATACTATATGATCCCAATGGAAATACATTCAAATGTGCTATTGCAGGCAGACCATTCAACTCAAATGAACAATCTCTTACCCAATGGTGAACTCTCTTCTTTGTACCTATAGCCAATTGTACCAACCAAGATTCTGTATGCACTTATTTTCTCAAACCACAGTTATCCACCTGGTCAAGATTGATATAAATATAGTTAGATCCAGCATCAATCAAAATAGAAACAACTTGATCATAAATCTTATCGTTCATCTCAATGATCAATGCCTGATGATCTGCCTGCCTGTTATCCACAACTGCATAGATACGAGGAATGTTATGAACAACATCACCAACTGTATGTGGCTCATGAGCACTGTAGATCTGGGGTATACTACCACTCTGATACTATGGAACATCCCTCTTATGATGATCCTCACCACATATCCAACACTACAATGGTTCCCTACCACCGCCTCTAGCCTGCTTCTCTCCATGTCCCTTCTCAATTGTATTGAACTTCTTATAAGGGAATACATTTTCTTTCTCACTTGCATCTTGATGTATTCCTTGATTTTGTGGCCATCTTCCTTTAGCTTTCTCATTTCTTTTCAAGTCACGCTTAGACTCAAATTTGCGCTTCGACTTCTCATAACAATGCTTCAGCTTTCGGATGGCCTCCTCCAATGATATAGGTTCATCAAACTTAATCCAATCATTGTATTCTAATGGTAGTCCATTGATGAATATCTAAACCTTGGCCTTCGCCTTCTTGAGGTAAGGCACATATCTCAACAACTCCAATAATCCACTAGTATACAAATCATCTGTCATGGAACCCATCTGCAACTCATAAAACTCCTTAACTCTGTCATCATAGTATCTTTCTGACAAATACTTTCTCTTGAAAAGTGTTTTGAACTTATGCCAAGTCAAATCATCCTCATATATACCCTTAACATTCTTCACATCTTCCCACAAAATATCTGCTTTACCTTTTAGACTAAAAGTGGTTATCTTTTCTTTCATGTTTTCTGAGTAATCATGCAATCTAAATAACTTCCTCATATCAAGAAACCATGCCTCTGCATCATGTGATTTCTTCATCTCTCCATCAAAGGTAGTTGGGTTTTTTTTCTTAAACTCATCTGAAAAGTATCCCCTATCACTCCTCCTATAAGGGTGATAACGATGACGATCATGATGCATATCAAAACCAAAACTAGAATAGTACATGTGTCTATCACCTCTCCTATCCAGAGTGTCTAGAAACCTACCATATTTGATCGTGTCATCTTTGTCCAACCTCTGAAAACCATAGGACCTGCTTCCATATTCCCCATTAGTCTTGTCGTCCTACTCATGGCGGATCCGAAGTGGCCCCCATCGCTACAATTATGACAAACTATGAAGCAATATTGCATTAACCTCTACCTGTTTCTCTTGTGCCTACATGATATTGTCATTGTCCACACTACAAATCCTTATTTCTTCCTTCATGCCTCTCAATGTATTTTCCAAATCAGAAGAGTGCCCAACCCCATGCCGCTCATCTGATTCATAGGGAGTGTCTTTATAGTCTACCATCTTGATATCCATTTTGATCTCTTTCTTACAAGGCATACTATGTCAGCTAAACCACATCACAATAAACCAACGTACCTTAGCATAGTTCGGGGAGGTGTTGAAGGCACGAAAATCGGGTCTACAACAAGGGGGATAACCACCCGGTCCGGAACTTGAAAGAAACTCCTTTCTCGTTTGGGATAGTGGCTCCGACTGGGGATAATGGGACCAGTTTCCAAATTTGTTTATGATGATGCTAAGGGAATGATGTTTTTATTTTCTAAAAGTTTATGGAGAGAATGCTTTAATATAAATCTAATCTAACATATGCAATTTTATTCTAATGAAAGAAAACATCTAATTCTAAACTATCCCAGGAGTAACAATTTCTTTATGCGATCTAAAATAATTTCCAACAGCGATTGGTAATAAAATTCATTTAATCACTACGAGAGAAGAATACATTGAAGATGATTGTTTCGTATAATAAATTAGCTGAAACAATTATGATAAACACATCGCATAATAAGTCATTTATACACTTAGCATAGAAAGAATAGTTACCACCGTACAAAAGTGCAAAAATGATAACTGAACATTCAGGCTTTCATATATAAACAACTGAAAATAATATATCAGTTGGCACATAAGGAAAAATTATTAAGAGATAAAAGTACCATTGATAATAGGTTCTACTCATGAGCTTCGGTGATATATATTTATCTTTAAATAATTCAATATCCACTAAGAGTACAGAAGTGCATTTCAGTAGTAGACACTAAACTCATATATAAATAAATCTCGTTCCATTCATTTATCAAAACCTCCTCACAGAGGGCAAAAGTGCATGTCCTGAAGAATTGTTTTTGACAAATTTCTAGACCCTTCTCTAATGCAATGAGAAGGGTTAAAATACTACTAACTAAAGACTAAAAATAGTTATTACAAAAATGTAGGATGAGGTTTAAACGACCATCCTCATTCAAAGCAAAAATAAACTGAAACTAAACTAAACTGCATCTACGATAAATTATGCATCTGTTCTCTTAAGTTGCAAATGTCCAACATGGGCTTCAGGAGTGTCGGTTAGCCGACCTAGGATTTCAATTGATCTGCGAAAATGGAATCGGTAAGCGCTGGTGCTATATTCTCAGCGTAGGTTGTAAGGAACTTTAGAGTCATACATTCACTGTGTGGTTTTACTAGATACTGCCGGTAAGTGTCCCAATTTAACTTGGTTATCTTCTTGATTGCCTCTACCTTTTCTTCTACTATCTGTTTCCACGTTGTTTGCAGCTGTTGCACCTTTGGAAGGAATCCTAAGGTGGTTTATGATATTAAATTTTCTCTATGCAGATTTTCATTAATACAGTCGATGATATTGCTTGCTATTTTTGCTGCTTCCTCCACTGCCTATTCTGCTTCTTTGAGCTGTGCATCCAATTTATCAAATAACATTTCTTTGTGGGATTCATCTATCTTGGAAAATCCTACTCTTTTTCCTTCCTCTGATTGCTGCCAATTCATAAAGTCAGAAACTTTCTTAAAAATCAAATCATAATCAAGTCATAAGTCTATGACTTAATTTGTAATTTTGTCGCTCCTTTTGTAGTGGGAATTCCATTGTGATATTCTTTGGCAAAGCATTTCTTGCTGTTATAAGATTTGGCCGTTCAGGGCAAGGGCTTCTGTGACGAATTCTTCAATTTTAGGGTCATCCTTGTGCAGTTCGATTGTGGCCTGTAACCGTTGTTATTTATCGACCAAATTATTCTGATATCCTAACTACATTTATTGGAAGTCCTATTGTAACTTTTCCAACTTCTCCTCTACTTCTCGGCTAACACTAGCCTATTGTAGTTGTTATTCCAAAAATAGGATCTTATCCTCTTTTTCCTTTAGTAACACTTGAACTTCAGATGCTTTATCAATTGTAGCAGAAGCATATACTGCTGCGATTTGGGAGAGTCTAGTCAGGTTCTTTGATGGATCAATAGTTGAATCTTGCCAAAGGATGTCCAAAGGTTTCGCTTCTGGTGAGAGAACACTGTCTATTTTCCACTTCTTTCTCTATCTCCTGACAACAAATTTATGCTGCGGACTGTAAAATATGTCCAGAGGACATATCTCCTCTATCTTTAGTAAAATTTTAGATGAAGGAGCTACATGGGTGTGCTCCATCTCTTGTGTATTAACAACCCTTTTAATTATCATTTCTGTGGTTGTCTGTATTTGGTTTCTTGGTTTCTCTACACTCTACTCCTCAGTGTTGATTAAATCATTAAAGCTCTCCCATTCCTTCTCTAAATCTACTATGATTGGCTTTGTTGGCTTTGTGAGGGGAGCAGGAGTCTTAATCTGTTTTGGGGACACAATATTTTAAGGATTCTCTCTAGATTGGGTTGTATCTTTGACTGACCCTTTGCTTCTGCTATGTTCGCTCCCTGACTATTTATTAGACCTTTCAGCTGATTCTCTTTCAGACTTTGATTTAGATTTTTCTTGTCCTGAGCTTCCACTTATGCTAATGCTAGGAGTGGTCTCCTTGATTGGTTCTATACGCAATTTGTTCAATGGGACATTTTCTAATCTTTGTTCTCTATAATGATTAAACTCTTGGAGTTTTGCTTGGTCAAACTGAATTTGGGCCATATGTAAGATTTCTCTGAGAGTGCTTTTATGCTGAAAAACATTATCGAAGAGATCATCTTCTTTAGTGAACACTTTTATTTTGACTGTTGGTGTGAGATTCTTTATAACATCAAAGGGATCATACTGTCTCCCTGGGAACTTAGGTAGCTATAGACATAGCATGTTATCTACCTCCTTGAAAGCATGACCTAAATCAAACAATGCAAAAGCCCCACAGACCACAGGGAATTGAGGCCAGATGGCCTTCTTCTTATCCTTGAGTTCTCTACTCATCCCCCAATACCACAGGTCTAGTAAGCTATCTCCCGGGCCATAATTTTGGCGGGAACATACAAAGGAAACACATGAGGCAAGGCAATGCTCCCAAATACCCTAATGTAGGTGAATAACTCCTCCCCAAACCACCTTCCCACAGGGAGAATGTCAATTTCAGCTTCTAGGGAGAATCTTGGGGTATCTGTATTATACAACATCTTATGAATAGGAAGCATCACTCTATTTGTGGTAGACTTGAATAGGTAGATGGTTCTAACTGTCCATTTCCTCCCCATAATGGGAAAATCAGAGACAAAACAAATAGCAACCATGTTGTAGGTAGCTAGAAAGAAGGGAGAGTAAAACCTCTGAGAAAAACTTCTTTTCGTTCGATAACTTAAAATAGCAAAAGCTAAATTATCTGATAAAATTTGAGCCCAATCCATTATGGTGGCATTGGTGTCCGCATCCAATAAAGGTAACCACTCTGACGAAAACTTAATGATATCAGGCTTCCTGAATAGCCTACACAACATTGCAACATCAAAATAATAGGGAGAAGAGAGGGAGCCAGTGGCGTACATACCATTTTTATCCTTTTTTAATGGCTCCTCTTTTGATGACCAGTTTTTAGTGCATTCTACCAAATCCTCGTTCTCTTTGGCGAATTTTTCCATGAACTGTTTGTTATAATTGGCCTGGGGTTCTAGCAAGTGATACATACGCCTCAAATTTCTTGGGGTAAATGACCCCATGACGTCCTAGCTCCATGTCTTGAATTCCCTATCAGATATATTAGCGTGGTCTATCACCCATTTTACCATATCCATGTAAGGGAGTATCTTCGACCTCGCTACAACATGGTGCAGAAACGAGCATGCAAGCTCTATTAGTGATGCTTCAGATGACCCACGTCCATCTGCCATAACTGTAACCTCCATGACTCTTGGGTTTTCTTCTTCTAGCAGTCGATACATGCCTTCCCAAGTAGATATCCCTGCTTCTTTGGTACAAGTGGTGTCCGTGAATAGTGGAGTCATCTTTGATTTTTCAGATACTAGAGCTTTTCCTTTCTTTCCCATTATGTTCTGCGTTCTTCTTTGTGTGTTGTTCTGCGTACTGCTCTTGCAAGTTGACAAGTAGAGAATGAAGACACAATAAGGAAGATAATGAATAATGATCAATAATAAGGTGACGGGAAAGCTTTTAATTTTAAAATCATATCAAAGATATCACCTTGAGTGAGATAGTCCTTTTGACCAGATCTAGATCATTTTTAATAAATAACCATCAGTGGACCGTTAAGTTAACATTAACGCTCATAACTCTTGCATCGAATGATGGAAAGTAATCTCATTAAACTCTAAGCCCTTAGATCTGTGATAGAGCGATTTTGTGATTTGCTTCGCAGTATCGCAGATCGCGATATCACAAAACCTATTTTCATTAACAATCATTTGTTTCATTGTGCGGATGTGAGATGCGATTTGCGAGAAGCTTTATCGGATTTCACAGTATCTGGATGTTTTATATTAAGTGGCGCTGCAGTAAATGGAATCTGCGATATGCGATAAGTTCATGAGGCTTGTGATCTCGCATTCTCTCTTTTTTTCATTTCCAAGAGTTTCTTTGTATAGGATGCCCGCCGCTACCCTTTTTGCGATCTGATGTTTATTATTTAAAAGAACAGGTTTATTAAAGTTTAATTTAGTACTCAAGACTTTCTACTTACGAAGGTTTTCCTAGCTTTTGTGGTAATATTGCGTTCTTTATAAGGAAACTCAACACTTTTAAATTTATGCGCATGAAGCAAGAAAATGTAGGATCTCTTATTTCTTGGAAGTATTATTTTAGTAACCTATTTTATTAAAAATAAAAAGGTAATCTTAAGTGCTAGTTTTTTATTTTTAGAAGGGTCCCCATTTTTTAGTGTTATTACTAACACTAAAAAAGGGGGGGTTGTTGATGGCCACAACAATTGGCGATTCACTTGAAAGAACCAGTTATCTCTGATAGTTTTTTGAATTTTCTAAAACTTCCAAAATAGAAATGGTTTTGGAAAATCAAACATTATTGTAGAAATATAAGGTGCATAGTGCTATTTGCTAACAACAATATTTTGTTCCATCCATCTTAATTCTGATTATCTTCTTCCCAAAGTTAGTCATTGTACTTACATTAGTCATTACTTGGTCTATAAAGATAAAAACAAAGACATCTCTATAGATCAGTTTTAGGTGTACTCATTTGTCATAGGTAGAGCCTCTGCTGCCAGTAGGCGTTTATAGCCTTAACAGGGTTACCTGTTACCCAACAATGATCCAGTATCCTACTTAAGAAGTATGCAATTTTCAAAGATAAATCCTCATTTACACTTGTTGCTTTTTCTTTTATTTTAATTCTTAAAGAATAATGTCCTGGTTTGGTGGCAAAGTTTAACAGTTCCATTCACTTGATTTATAACTTTATTGCACAAGCTTGGTCGTTATGAGATCCGTTGTATTTTGATTGAAACAATCTCGAGTCATTACCTTGTTTTGGTAGGCAGTTTGGCAATGTTAGCTAGTTATAATTTTTATGATCATGATAAATCGGCTCTTAATGAGACCTCTTATTCTTTAAGCTTATAGTGCATAACTGGATTACTCTTTGAAACTTGCAATTTCCTAAAGTGGGGAGGAAGTCATTGGTTCCTTAAGAGTTGCTCTAGACTAAAATTGTAGAGTTTTTAAAAGTAGATTTTTTGTAGAGAATCTTTGTCTTGTTATTGATGCTTTTCATGACTGATATAAAGCAAACTCCTACTAAAGGTTTTTTTTAATCAAAACTTATAAATTTGAAACAAAAGAACAAGCAAAACCTTCAGAATGGTAGCACTTGACCATATTTTTCAAAAATAAAAATTAATTTTCCTTTTCACTTCCATTTATACAAGAAAAAAACAAAATTGACAAGAGGCACTAATTTTTTTTGTGGAAACCAAAAGGTAAACATTTTCAACCTGTTTTATTATCAAACTAAAAAAAATAAGCCAAAAATAATAATTTACAAAAATAGAAGAGGCCATTTTCTATGGAAAGTATTTTTTAAGGATTTGTCCATTAACAGGTAAAGACTCTCTTTTCCGTGCTAAGTCTTGCAACATAAAAGTCTATGGTCCTATGATTTCGATAATTTGGAATGGTCGAAGCCACATCTGTTGGAATTTAGAATGTTTGCCTTTTTCTTCATGGGCTTTATCCCATTTCAGTACTAAATCTCCCATTTTAAAATCTTTTCTGGATATCATGTTTGAGTCAAAAGAAGCCTTTACTAATGCTTGATGATGTGCATGGGTAATTTTGGTCTGTTCTCGTTCCTCTTCTAGCTTAAGGATCTACAATTGTCTTAGTTGCAAGGATGAAGAAGGAGTTTCTTCGATGAACTGAACTAAGGCTAAAGAACGAATAGCTAGATGTGTTGGGAGAACCACTTCTTTCCCATAAACTAAATCAAAGGGAGAAGTGCCAATAGAAGCTTTTTGAGTTATTCGATCTGCCCAAAGAGCATACATCAAAGATTTGTGCCAATTCCTATGACTCTGATCAATAGTCTGTTTAATGATTCTGATTAAGTTTTTATTTGTTGATTCGGCCAACCCCTTCCCTTGTAGGTAATAATTGGCAGAATACATAAGTTTAAAATATTTTTTGAGCGCAAATTCAGTCATAGTATTACCAGAAAACTATGATGCACTATCAAACGTCAAAGCGGAAGGTACGCCAAACCTGGTAATTATGAACTGATCTATGAAATCGATGATATTTTCATAGTTGGCTGTCTTGAGAGGAACTGCTTCTACCCATTTAGTAAAATAATCGGTGGCTGTATGATGTACTTATGCTATTTAGAACAGTGAGGAACGATCTCACCTATTACATCTAATCCCCATTGCTCAAATGGTTGGTCGATATTAACCGATTGCAATGTCAATGATGGTTTCCTTTGTCTTCTAGCAGCAGTTTGACAAATCTGACATCTTCTTACATAGCTATGTGCCTCCTTAAATAATGTTGGTCAGTAGTAGCCTGCGCACAAGATTTTGTGTGCTGTTGCATCTCCTACGTAATGTCCACCTGTTGGTCCATCATGAAGTTCCTACAACACTTTTTCAGCTTCATATTTCTCAAGTCATCGAAGGAGAACATAATCATAATTCATCCTAAAGAGTACATCATTTACAAGTTGATATTGCTTAGCTTTTAATCTTAGGGCTCTTTTCTTTGTATGATTTAGATGTGAAGGAGCATATCCATTTTTTAAATAAAACATGATATCAACATATCTTGATTCAATATCGTTTAGGCTTACCTCATACATTTGTACCTCATGATTGGGGGAGGGTATTTCTGATATATGTGATGCTCCATCCAACATCCTGCAAAAACCTTGACCTTTTACAATATTTGTTGGCTTAATCTCAACGTCATATTCTTGCAGGGCCATGACCCAATTTTCTCTCTTTTTCCCACGTATTTTTGTACCAACAGATTTATTACCACTGGAAATGGTACTATTATTTTTGTATGGGTCTTGACAAGAAAGGGTCTAAAGTGTTTGATCGCTTTGAAAATAGCGTAAGCTTGTTTCTCAACATCATAGTAGTTTAATTCGGCCCCTTGCAAGTTTGAACTGAAGAAGGCAATTGGGGATTCTGATTTATCTTGATTGGCTTGCGTGAGTATCGCAGCATATGATTTCTCAGAGGCAAACATATACAGAATGAAGGGATAAGAAAAGTTTGGAGTTGCTAGAGATGGGGCATTTATAATTTCTTGCTTAATTAGATTCAACACTTCATGTTCTACCTGAACCCATTTGAAGAGAGAGTTTTTCTTGATCATTGCTTGGAGAGGTGAAACAATTCTTGAGAAGTCAGGGACAAACCTTTTAACGAAATTGATTTGACCAAGGAAGGATTGCATTGCTTTTTTGTTGTGGGGTAAGGATATCTCAGAACTCTCCTTAATCCGAGAAGCTTTCCTTCACTTAATACAAAAAAATTACTTTTTTGGATTAAGTGAGATCCCATACCTTTGAAAACATTGAAAGATATGCTTTAAATCTCTGAGGTGATTACCACATTTTTTAGAATACAATGTGATGTCATCTAAGTAAATCACCACTGACTTATTCACTAATCCTTTAAATGCAATATCCATGGCCCTTTGAAAAGTGGCTCTAACATTAATCATTCCAAATGGCATATTTTGATATGCATATGTGCCCCATTTGGTTCTGAATTTCATTTTAAGTTGATCATCTGGATGGACTAAAATTTGGTTATATCTTGAGAAGCCATCCAAAAAGGACATCAATTCAGACACTACAACTGATTGTAATATCTGTTCCATAGGGGGTAATGGAAAATTGTCCTTTTGGAAAGCTTTATTAAGATTTCAAAAGTCAATACAAATTCGAATGTCTCCGTTTTTCTTTCTTACTGGTACCAGGTTGGAAACCCATCTAGAATGTCTATCAGGAAAAATAATTTTAGCTTTCAGCAATTTATTCAACTCAGACTTAATCTCACTTTCCAGATTAGGATGGATTTTTCTCAGCTTTTGCTGGACTGGTTTCTCATCAGAGACCATCGGAATTGTATGCTATATGATTGAAGTGTCGTAAGTTTTGAGGTCATCGTAATTCTAGGCAAAGAAATTTTTATACTGCTTCAAGAGTCGAATGAAGGCTGATTTTTCTTTCAGAGATAGACCAAGACCTAAGTTGATATTCTGTGGTTTTATGTCAGTTCCTATATTCACTAATTCATATCTCAGAGTTGAGCTCTGAATTTTTGAATTGGTGGACCTTTTGAATCTGTCTTTTAAATCATATAGGTCTTCCAATTTGACTACAGATTTGGGTATGGGATTATTGGTGCTTTCTTGTTGTAACTGCTTGTCATGTTGGTCCTCATCAATTATTTGATTATTGTAAGAGCCTTCTGAAGTCAGAAAACTTACAATATCATGGTCATCATTAAAAACTCTCCAGTTGGTAACATTTTCTGGGATGGAGGGTATAAAGATCAATTCGATTGAGAATTTGTCTAGACTATAGTCTTTTGAGGGAATGAGCTTGGAAGCTACATTAGCCAGCAGGTCAACACTAGCATTTTGGAGTCTGGGAATGGATGAAATATTAAATGTTATAAAGTGTGCAGTCAGGTCTTGTACTAAAGATTGATAATGCTTTAAATGACCTGATAGACAATGTATAGTATTTTGTACCTACTTAATAACAATCTCAGAATCACCAAAGACTTGTAGATACTTGATGTCAAGTCCAATTGCCTTGTATAACCCTTGCACTAGAGCTTCGTATTCTGTAGTGTTGTTTGTGCAATCAAACTCGAGTCTACAGGTTAGCATGGTTTTCTTTCCTTCTAGAGTAATTAATACACAAGCTGCTCCTACTCCATCATTAGACTTAGGACCATCGAAAAATAATTTCCAAAACAAAGATTTATTTACAGGAGTATCTACAAAATTAATGGATTTAAAACTATCTGTTTGAGAAAATATTTCTACTTGAGATAAAACATAATTTTCTAAAAAAGATGAAGTATGAGCATTGAAATTCCCTAAGAACGAGTCAACAAAATAGTTCCCAATTATATTGTTGCTATACGCTATAGGCTCATTTTCTCCTTCCAACTCCGTTACTATGTACTTTTGGTGTTTTTCTCGCTCAACCTTTATCTGATTTGTTTTAGCATTGTAAGGGAGCCACATGTGTGACCAGTCGGTCGCAAAGTAACCGTGAAGCTTTTCAAACCAATCCCTACTAAAAATTAAACCATAAAATTCAGGAATGTCTGCAACGAGAATATCAATGACTTGACATACCTTTGGGTTCGATGAGAGCCTTATGGTCACTTGAAATAGTTCGCCAATCACTTCAACTTGAGATCGGTTCAGCTACACTATACATACTCCAGACTTTTGAGGTTGAAAGTTTAAATTTACACAAACTATTTTTGGCAAAATATTAGATGAAGCACTAGAGTCTACCAAATAGTTATGCAAATTTTTATTGAAAACTTCAATGCTAAGGAGGAATGGATGCATATGGCATTTTGACCTACCTCCAATTAAAGCAATGTCATTTGGGTCAACTTTATTTGACATATTAGTTGGAGGTATCCCCATTTCATGAGTATCTTGTGAGATTACAGCAGCAAGAAGAGGTGCAACAGGTATTGAATGCAGCTCTTTCAAAAGTAGTTTCTGTTGATGCTTCAATTTACTCAGCTCATGAAAGGTAATGTTGGCCCTAGTCTTCTTCATGTCTCCAACAACATTATACTCCATTTCATTGGAAATGATAAGTGTTTTAGAAGGAGTCGATGAATCAGGTTGGACTGGGTTCATCTAAGTCACTTTTGGTGATGATTTCTTACCTGTGGCTTTATCTTTGGAAGTTGAGCTTGGGTTTTTATGTTTAGAACTGGACTGTGGAGGATCGAGTTGATTTCTACTTCTGGTAGTGACTAGTAATGCATCTTGATCCTCTTCATCTGGAAGGATGAAATCCCACATTCCCTGTAGTTCTACAACCTCATCTTCATCAGTATGTTCTTCATTGGAAACTTCTTCTTCTTCTCCTTTAGATTCTGCGTTTGTTATAGCATTGGGAGGCTTTGGATCAGTTGAAGGATTCCTCCTGAAAGGCTTATAGGGTTTCTTAGAAGAAGTCTCTGCCACTTGTTTTTTAATATCAACCATTTCGTTAGACATGGTTTTTAAAACTTTCTGTAATCCTTCCAAGTCGAATGGGTCCTTTGATTTCTTTTTCTTAGGGTCGTTTCTAAAAGCAACTTTCTTAGATTTTCTTTCATCAATAGTGTTTTTATTTTCTAAAGCTAGGATATGTTTTTCTATTGTTATCACTTCTTTCATATTTTCAGCCAATGTTGGCTTGAAAACCCTATCTACAATGATTGCTATGTTCGAAGGCAAGGCAGATATATACCATTCACTTCGAACCTCTTCACTAGGCTTGGATGCGGTAGGGATCTTATTTAAGAGTTTATTGAATTGCAAGTTGAAATCTTTGATAGGTTCTCTCGATTTGGTTTTAAGATTTGAGAGGTCATTGATTAATGTCGCTGTAGACCTATCATCACCGAATTTAGTCAAGAACTACTCTTGGAAAATGTTCCAACTAGTAATGGATCCTGATGGTAATGAAAAATACCAGGATCCAGCCGCTTCTTGTAAGGTATATGGGAAAAGTCTAACAACAACGTCTTCTTCTGTAACTCCATTTAAATTTATTGAAAACATAAAGTTGTTATGTGTTCTTTTCCCAACACACCTACATTTGGATTAAACTTTGGCAGCCATTTCTCAAGATGAGCTAGCAATTGACTTAAGGGCGCCGGCATTGTGACTGCCCTTGGATTGGCCCATGGCCTTGGTGTCGGATTTCTTGCCATTGTTGAGATACTAACAGAGGAAAGCGCAGATGAAGTAAGTGGTTGGGAAGATGATGCTGAAGTCCCAATACCTTGTTGAAAAACAATATGGCGTGAGGGGGTGGATGGTTGACTTTGCAATGGATTAGATGAAATGGATGATGATGATGAAAGAGTCACACTGTAAGACTCTTTAGGTGTCTTCCCTTCTCTTTTCCTTTTAGTCAGAGGTAATACGGTTGGTTCAATACCAAGCTTTTCACTCTGTAATCTGGTAAGAGGATGGGAAGGAATATATTGCGAAGTCACACTACCTTGAGATAACTCAGATTTTTGTGGTGATATTGAAAATCCTTGAAGTTTGTGAATCAAAGACTGAACTTCAGGAGGTTCAATAGTGGATTTATCTGAAATGCTCGAGTTTGTAGTAGTGGTTGTTGTTTTCTCAACTTCTTGCTTCATATTTGGAGAATTAGGATGCGATGGAGGAGTTGGAGTCGATGTTGAGGGTGATTTACTCTTAGAATGGGTTATGGGTTTAGATTTTCTCGCCATTCATAGTTCAGGCCCTCCTTCTAGCACCAAATATGTTGAAGGCCAGAAAATCGGGTCTACAACAAGGGGGATAACCACCCGGTCTGGACCTTGAAAGTGGCTGCCTTTCCGTTTGGGATAGTGGCTCTGATTAGGGATAATGGGACCAATTTCCTAATTTGTTTATGATGATGCTAAGGGAATGACGTTTTTCTTTTCTAAAATTTTATGGAGAGAATGTTTTAATATAAATCTAATCTAACATATGAAATTTTATTCTAATGAAAGAGAACATATAATTCTAAACTATCCTAGGAGTAACAATTTCTTTATGCGATCTAAATTAATTTCCAACAATGATTGGTAATAAAAATCAATCAATCACTACGAGAAAAGAATACATTGAAGATGATTGTTTCATATAAGAAATCAGCTGAAACAATTATGATAAACACATTGCATAATAATTCATTCATACACTTAGCATAAAAGGAATAGTTACCACTATACAAAAGTGAAAAAATGATAACTGAACATTCACGCTTTCATATATAAACAACTCAAAATAATATATCACTTGGCACATAATAAAAAAGTATTAAGAGATAAAAGTACCATTGATAATAGGTTCTACTCATGAGCTTTGGTGATATATATTTATCTTCAAATAATTCAATATCCACTAAGAGTACAGAAGTGCATTTCAGTAGTAGACACTAAACTCATATATAAATAAATCTCGTTCCATTCATTTATCAAAACCTCCTCAGAGAGGGCAAAAGTGCATGTCATAAAGAATTGTTTTTGACAAATTTCCGGACCCTTCTCCAATGCAATGAGAAGGATTAAAATACTACTAACTAAAGATGAAAAATAGTTATTACAAAAATGTAGGACGAGGTTTAAACGACCATCCTCATTCAAAGCAAAAATAAACTGATACTAAACTAAAACTGCATCTATGATAAATTATGCATCTTTTCTCTTAAGTTGCAAATGTCCAGCATGGGCTTCAGGAGTGTCAGTTGGCCGACCTCGGATTTCAATTGACCCACGAAAATGGAATCGGCAAGTGCTGGCGCTATCTTCTCGATGGAGGTCGTAAGGAAATTTAGAGTCATACATTGACTGTGTGGTTTTACTAGATACTGCCAATAAGTGTCCCAGTTCAACTTGGTTATATTCTTGATTGACTCTTCCTTTTCTTCTGCTATCTGTTTCCACCTTGTTTGTAGCTGTTGTGCCTTTGGAGGGAATCCTAGGGTGGTTTCTGATATTAAATTTGCTCTGTGTAGATTTTCATTAATACAGTCGATGATATTGGTTGCTGCTGTTGCTGCTTCCTCCACTGCCTGTTCTGCTTCTTTGAGTTGTGCATCCCATTTATCAAATAACATTTTTTTGTGGGATTCACCTATCTTGGGAAATCCTGCTCTTTTTCCTTCCTCCGATTCCTTCCAATTCATAAAGTCAGAAACTTTCTTTAAAATCAAATCATAATCAAGTTGTAAGTCTACGACTTGATTTCTAATGTTGTCGCTCTTTTCGCAGTGGGAATTCCATTGTGATATTATTTCGCAAAGAATTTCTTGTTGTTGTAAGAGTTGGTCATTCAGGGCAAGGGCTTCTGTGACGAATTCTTCAATTTTAGGGTCATCCTTGTGCAGTTCGATTGTGGCCTGTAACTGTTATTATTTATCGGCCAGAATATTATGATATCATAACTACATTTGCTGGAAGTCCTGTTGTAACTTTTCCAACTGCTCCTCTGCTTCTTGGCTGACACTCGCCTGTTGTAGTTGTTGTTCCAAAAATAGGATCTTATCCTCTTTTTCCTTTAGTAACACTTGAACTTCAGATGCTTTATCAATTGTAGAGGAAGCATATACTCCTGCAATTTGTGAGAGTCTAGTCAGGTTCTCTGATGGATCAGTAGTCGGATCTTGCCAAAGGAAGTCCAAAGGTTCCGTTTCTGGTGAGAGCACACTGTTTATTTTCTGCTTCTTTCTCTATCTCCTAACAACAAATTTATGTTGTGGACTGTAAAATACATCTAGAGGAGGGATCTCCTCTATCTTCAGTACAATTTCAGATGAAGGAGCTACAGGAATGTGCTCCATCTCTTGAGTGTTGAAAACTCTTTCAATTATAATTTCTGTGGTTGTCTATACTGGGTTTCTTAGTGTCTCTACACTTTGCTCCTTAATGTTGACTAACTCATTAAAGCTCTCCCATTCCTTCTCCAAATCTACTATGATTGGCTCTGTTAGCTTTGTGAGTGGAGCGCAAGTCTAAACTTGTTTTGGGGACACAATTTGCTGATCAGGATTCTCTCTAGACTGGGCTGTATCTTTGGTTGACCCTTTGCTTCTACTGTGTTTGCTCCCTGACTGTTTATTAGACCTTTTAGTTGATTTTCTTTTGGACTTTGATTTAGATTTTTCTTGTCCTAAGCTTCCACTTATGCTAATGCTCAGAGTGGTCTCCCTTATTGGTTCTATACGCAATTTGTCCAATAGGGAATTTTCTAATCTTTGTTCTCTGTAATGATTAAACTCTTGGAGTTTTCTTGGTCAAACTGAATTTGGGCCATATGTAAGATTTCTCTAAGAGTGCTTTTCTGCTGAAAAACATTGTCGAAGAGATCATCTTCTTTTGTGAACACTTTTATTTTAAATGTCGTTGTGAAATTCTTTATAACATCAAAGGGATCATACTGTCTCCTTGGGAACTTAGGTAGCTGTAGACATAGCATGTTATCTACCTACTTGAAAGCATGACCTAAATCGAACAATGCAAAATCCATACAGACCACACTGAATTGAGGCCAGTTGGCCTTCTTCTTATCCTTGAGTTCTCTACTCATCCTCCCAAAACCACAGGTCTGGTAAGCTATCTCCCAGGCCATAAGTTTGTCAGGAACATACAAAGGAAGCACATGAGGTGAGGCAATGCTCCCAAATACCCTAATGTAGGTGAATAACTCCTCCCGAAACACCTTCCCATAGGGAGAATGTCAATTTCATCTTCTGGGGAGAATCTTGGGGCGTCTATATTATACAACATCTTATGAATAGGAAGCATCACTCCATGACAGATTTTATAGAAATGTGATTGAAATTGGATTCCCACAGTTCTTTGTGGTAGACTTGAATAGGTAGAGGGTTCTGTACTATCCATTTCCACCCCATAATGGGAAAATCAGAGACAAAACAAATAGCATCCATGATGTAGGCAGCTAGAAAGAAGGGAGGGTAAAACCTCTGAGAAAAACTTCTTTTAGTTCGATAATTTAAAATAGTAGAAGCTAAATTATCCGATAAAATTTGAGCCCAATCCAGTATGGTGGCATTGGTGGCCGCATCCAATAAAGGTAACCACTCAAACGAAAACTTATTTATATCAGGCTTCTCGAATAGCCTACACAAAATTGCAGCAGCAAAACAATAGGGAGAAGAGAGGGAGCCAATGGCGTACATACCATTTTTATCCTTCTTTAATGGCTCCTCTTTTTCTGACTAGTTTTTAGTGCATTCTGCAAAATCCTCATTCTTTGTGGTGAATTTTTCCACGAACTGTTTGTTATAATTGGCCTAGGTTCTGACAGGTGATACATACACCTCAAATTTCTTTGGGTAAATGACCCCATGACTTCCTAGCTCTGTGTTTTGAATTCCCTGTCAGATATATTAGCATGGTCTATCACCCATTTTACCATATCCGTCTAAGGGAGTATCTTCGGCCTCGCTGCAACACGGTGCAGAAACAGGCATGCAAGCTCTGCCCCCTAAGCTTCGTTACATTCACCAGATTTCTCTTGGTTATCAAGTGGATGGAATGAAGGTTCAAGTGATACCGCTGATGTAGATGGACCATTTAGGGATGATGATTGAATTGGAGCTATTCTTGGACCAGAAAATGAAAGCTGGCCAACGGTGACAATTTTGCCTTCATGTGGGAAACACATCACTAGAAAGAGTGTTGAAACAATAAATTCCATGTTATAAATGTAGTCACGTCCAAGGAGTAAATTGTAATCTGACAGTCCTGGGACTACCATCACGTTCAGATGAATGGTTTCCCCCCCAAATTGATCATTAACTTAGGAAGGATCCCTAATGGTCGACTGGTTCCTTTGTTAAAGCCTAACAGATTTTGTGTAATAGACATAAGTGATGGCAAACCAAGCACTTTCCAAGCAGTTGAGGAAATGATACTCACTGATGCACCTTCATCTATGATAGTGCTAGACACGATCATTTTACAAACTTGTACTATTATCTGGAAGGGTACAGAAGAAGGAAGGCAGGATCTCTCTAGTCGATTCCAATCAAATGAAGTGACTAGACTACTTGGATGGGGTACCAAATAAATGGGTGAATTAACCCCTTGTGTTACAAGAACTAGAAGGTTTTCCTCTTGTCTAAATGGAACAGACGGATTGCCCCCAAGTTCGTTCGGATCTGAAGTAACAAAGAGAAATTGAACGGTATCATTCTCACTCTCTTCGGGAAGGATACGGTTATCTAAAGGTGGAATTGGGTCAACTATCACGTCAACCTGCTGACTTTGGTCGGGTATAGACTCATAAGATTCACTTTGAGGGAGAGTGGTTTCGACTGATGGTTGATTTAATTCAGTTAGTTTTTCAACTAGTAAAGGACTTGGGGAGAGTTTCCTGTAGCTAGATGGAAGTCGCTGCGGTGAAGCAAGACGGTTATCCAACACTCTTTTGGCTTCATCCAAAAAAGGACAACGGTGAAGGGAATGATTACCTTCACATAACCTACATGGAAATTTGACCTTTCCTTTCTGTCCATGAACTTTACTATCACTAGTCGAAGGAGTGTTACCAACATGATCTCCAGAAGTTGATGACACTGGATGGTTTGAACGGGGGGACCATTCTTTCAAGATCCGAGGAAAGCAAGGACAATCTCGATGAAAATTGTCTCCTCTAAACATTATGCATGGACATTTGGGTTTGGGAAGTTTAATGTGTAGATTTTCACTAGATGATGCATTCAAAGCAATGGTTTCTTGGTTGCCCTCTTGCTGATTTGGCTTCTTCTTCTTCTCCTTCCCTTTCTTCTTCTTCTCAGCCACCTAGTTACTAGCATCACTACTTTCACTAAGCGAAGAGGAAGAAGGGGAGGGAGAAACAAACGAAGAAGAAGGCGAAGGGTCAACTTCAGTATCAACTAGAGGTTGGTTCGATTGCAAAGGAATCACGACATTTTGAACCACAGAGGTTGAAAACAGCTATACTGGTAGGCCAATGGTAATTCTTGGAAGGGACAATGTATCCATATAAGGAGCATCGATATTTCCCCAAGAGGAAAAAGGACTAGGATTCCCCTCTAAAGGGATTCCTTGATCAGTGGACTCTAGATTCGACGCCATATGTCTCAATCTAAAATCAACTAAGGAACAGTGATGTTATTTCGATTTTAATTAATTTTAATGATGCTTTAACACAACTTTGATTTTTTAGTTTTTAAGAGTTGAGAAAAAGCTAAAGATGACCCTAGTCCCCTTCAATTTTTAATGAGCTTGAAGTGACAAGTGCTCAGATGGACCTTTTCTTTTAAAGAGTCGAAAAGGAACGAAAGTGACTACTCTAGAAAATCTAGACAGAGGGATTACCAAACCAATCGCAAAACTGCAATATACACCTTGGTGATAAATTAAAGGGAAATTACCAAGGACTTATGTATGGCAGTCAATCTTCCCAAATTGTTGTGTTCAGTGCATTGCGATCAATAAGGTGGCAGATTTGACTTCCTATGGATAAAGAATATAAGCCTATTGTGGTCTCCCAATATATACGTGACGGTATGGGGAGCACAAATCTGTGCTAGTACTTGTCGTATCAAGGAGGAGGAATCACCCAACCTTCAATAAAAATGATAGTTACTAGTTTTAAGGATGCTGGAACACGTCTCTATCCTAGACCTCTAGATGTGTTGTGTTAAGTTGCAAAGCGTTGTTAGGTTCATTGAAATTTATTTTAAAGTTGATCTTGTTTAAAGTTTACCTTTCAATGGTTCACCACGTGATGTTGATTTTCAAATTCCTAAAATGAAATCTACAATGATAAGCAATCTTTGCTTATTTTGAGCAATGAAAATCCTAGCTACCAGGGAAAGAAGATTACAATTCTTTCAAACAAAGAGAAAAGATCACGCACTAGTGCATTCTTCTAAATCATTTTTCGTACACAAAATAAAAAATGCTAAATGCAAATGCATGTATTTGTTTTCATTCCCCTTAATGTGAAAAATGCCAAAAAGGAAAACTAAATGTAGCAAAGATTTGAAATATTTTACTCAAAGTGACATTTTTGACAACTTCTTTCTCAAAAGAGAAAGGAAGACTAAACGACACTTTTCAATTTTGAATAAAAATACTTTCGACACTTCGAATTTAAACAAATCAAATCAAATACATAACGAAAAGTACAATCAACTATCCAGGGAAGGAAGAATCCATGACACTTCTGTTTTCGACACAAAACGACAATTACAACACTTTTTGTACCAAAGAGACAGATCGATTTAAGCAACTTTTCGACAAAGGATTGTAAATGATGAAAAAAACCTAAAAACATTCACTAATCCTAAACTAATGGAGGCTAATCTATGTGATGCAAGTAGGCTTCAGTAAGGAGGTATTGTTCATAAGCAGCAAAACAACTAAACAAAACTAAAAACAAGGTCAAAAACTCCCAATCTCTCGAATGGAAAAAGATTCAGTCAGTCATCGCACTTGCGCTTCATAGAAAGAGGGATGCATCACACTTTACACACTTGAGAGGTGTGATACATACTGGGTTATAGTGACAGACAGTGCGATGGGCCAGGGAGCGCAACTGAAATGGGTTTTGGCTCAAATGTGCATTTGTTTTCAGTGGGTTAAGCTGAGCTTTGATGAACACTAAAGAGCAAAGTATTAAGGAATGCCTTGAGGGGTTACTGAGCTACCAAAAGGGCATCTGGAATGTTTGTAAGTCAAATGTTTAATTCATAAACTAAACTAGAGATTGACTGAAGTAGCATTCAACTACTGTGCAATTGCAGAGCAAGAGCAGTTCGAAGGCTACCTGGCTAACTTCAGGCTCTGTCTATAGTTTATAAAACAAGCAATAACAAAAAACAAACATCCATTCTATCCCCAGTGGAGTCGCCAATTTGTTGCGTGGAAAACTAGTGTCTTGTTGAACAACTGGCCCTCTAGGTTTGCCAGCTACCTTAGAAACAATAGCTTAAAGCAATTCAACAATTTCTTCTGTGTGTAATAGATAAGAGAAAGACAATGGAACCAACCTGGAACTTCCACTTAATCCCTTGCTTGACCTCTCTCCCCCTTGACAGAGCTTGTAACTCCTACCCGTACTTAACCCACTTGGAGAGTACTTGTGGAAACATAGCAACAAAGAACCGTTAAAGCATCTTGATCTATTACAACATAAACATTACAGAATCAGATATATAATGAACAAATGATAGCATTAACAAATGATAACATTCACAATTACACAATCATATGGAATAAAACTTGAATAGCTTTATTAAATAGAAGGGAGAATTACAACGTAGTTGTTTGATCCAGCGTCATCCTCCCAACTTCAATCCCTCTTCACCTCATGAAATAGCAAGATCACACCAACAATAAAATGCTCTTTTCCTCAAATACAAACTATCAACACTTCCTTGCAATTCACAATATTCTAGCCTCCGAATCTCTTAGATGAGGGATGCAAGGGTGTGAGTCATCTCCGGGGTTTTGATTAGTGTCATTCCACTTGTTACAATTGGTTCCACTTGGAGATTTCTTGGATCTCTTACTCATCCCTGGGCGAATTCAGAGAGGCAAGTGGCATAGGAGAAGTTTCTAGAAGATTCCATGAGCAACCACCTAGAAAACTGTCTTGGACATTTGTCCATCGTCACCCGTCGCACCCTATAGAAGGCCTAATCAGTATGCATCGTACCCTGCCAGTGGAGCAGTTAGTATCATTCAGTTTAGGCCATTTCTGGATGGTTTCTCAGGTGGAACTTTTGGGGAATGATGTAATCAGATGACTAAGCTATTTTAGGGTATGAAACAACTTTTTTAGGGGTCAAAGAGCCCTAGTTTATTGACATATAATTTTGGGGTTGATGTGCCCAAATATGTCTATAACACTTGTGCCTTATACCATTTTTCCCCCACATTCAAAATCCTTGTAGCATCAACAATGATGGAGGATGAAACTATAAATGTCACCTCGACAAGAGTTACCTTGTTGTCACGGAGATTGGCTACAAAAAGCCTGGTCAGTTAAGGATGTTGAACTCTTTGTACCTGCTCACAAAACTCATAACACCCTAGATGCCTGAAATAAGAGACAGTCATATGAGAAGCCTGTAACTCTCTGATGTTTGATGGTTCCTCTCTGATAATTTTTTTTTCCCTTATGTGGTTTTCTCTGATGCTGAGGTTC
The DNA here is from genome assembly GCA_031772625.1 of Pinus tabuliformis. Classification (NCBI taxonomy): domain Eukaryota; kingdom Viridiplantae; phylum Streptophyta; class Pinopsida; order Pinales; family Pinaceae; genus Pinus; species Pinus tabuliformis. Next base: position 1,297,359,430 of record CM062818.1, read on the forward strand.
ATCTCCTATGCTTTCACTGCCACTGTTTTTCTCCTCCTCATAATCTCTATCCTCTTTATCCATGTCTTTTGAATTTGAAGCTTTGAAACCCTAGAGAAGGTAATCAAGAAGTGAGTTATGGTGAATAGGGATAGGGGAAGGGGAGAGGATATTATGCAATGTAGGATGAGATATATATGATATGAGAGTGAGAATGTTATAGACATTTTTGTGCCTTACAGCATGAAGCATGAAATGTCAATAATCTAAGGGATCCAAAGTCCCTAAACATGTTGTTCCTGCCCCTAGAGGAACAAGGTCAACAAACCACAACACTAAATATCAGTTCTCCACCTGAAAACACTCAAAAACAAGCTAATTCTGGATCATGTCAACTGCTCCACTGAGCATCTGCGCTGAATGTCAACTGCTCCACTCTGTACCTGCGCTGAATGTCAACTGTAAAGAAGGCTACCTGCGCTGGGCGAGATTGGCCAAGTGGCACAGTCATTCCTCAAGGTGTCAATGCCCAGGAAGCTTCCAAAATGACACTTGGATCAGGGAATTCGCCTAGTGATGAGTAAGAGGGTCTAGATCTCCAAGTGGAAGCAAGAACCTCCAAGTGGACTCAAGAACTGAAGAATAACTGAAGTGGGAGAGGACACTAGTCAGCTTCATGCCAGCCTCAAGCTGACTCATCCTTTCTCCAAAACTCCTATATATAGAGCTCTCTCATGAGGTCTAAGGAGGCGGTAATCTTGTGAATGTAAGGAAGTGTTGTTGGTTTGAGTATAGAACTATTGGGTGATTTGCTTGAAGGAGGTGAAGAGGAGATTTCTTTCTGCTGGGAGGTGTTGCTGGATTGGGCCTCTTATGGTTGTAACACTCTCAGAACTTTACTTCTTCCATTAATAAAGCATTTGAGGTTCTTCTGTATGCATGTGTCTCAATGGCGTATTGATACTTGTATATTTGATTTATTCTAATCCTTGAATCAATTATGAGTGTATGCTTCTTGTAGTTTCCCTCTCTTGTTATTTTGCAGGATCTTGGTGTAGCTGGGCCAGTAAAAGAACAAGGAGCTGGGAGCAAGCAGCAAAGAGAGAAGATTGGATCAATCATTAGCGGAAGACAACGGTTAGTGGATCTCTTTCTCCCCTCTCTTACATCTCATAAAGAAGTAATCTCAAATAGCTTTGCTTTGATTGTTGCTGAGGTACTATCACCCTTAGAGTGGGATAGGGTCATTCCGTATTGGATACTTTTCCCAACAACAAATTTGCGACTCCACTGGGGATCGTATCTTGTTGGTTGTTTGTGTTTTTGCTATTCATTTCATAAACACAGGGAGTACCGAATCGAACTGCATTTGGATCTTTCAAATGCAAAGTAGAGGGCAGCTACTCTAGCTCAGTTGCTGGGCAAGTTTATGATTTGAAGAGTTGATTCACAAGGACTCTAAATAGCTCTTAGTGATAGCTTTTCATCCTCCTTTTCATCCCTTAGTGTGTACTTGACTGATAGCTTCTGATTTGGCCAAAAACTGTGAATTTTTGAGCAATCCGTGACCCGGAAACCAAGAGAAACGAAAGTTTCGTTCTTCAGTGCAGGCTGTGTGAAGGCATTCTGCATTTCAGCGCAGTTCCCGAAGGGGCTACCTGCGCTGAAGGTCAAACTACCAGTGTACTACCTGCGCTGGACCAGTTTTGCCTAGTGCTACTGGGGTTCCCTGCCGTTCATTGCCCTGTTTTCACCCTTGTTTTGCAGCCTGTTACCAGTCAGTGTACCTATCTGAAACCAACTTTCCTTTCCACTATTCCGCCTCGGTTGTATAAAGAAACTGTATTTGTTCTTTGTGTATTTCTTATATCATTAGCAGTTTCCCATAACGAAAAGCGAACTAGTCTTGTTGTGGCCTCTTAGATCTAGACCTGTGATAAGTGTCGTTTTGATCTTAAGAGTTAGTTTATTTGTTGTTCATAGCTGATTGAGCGTTTTCTTTCGTCATATGGTTTGAATTTATATATTTCTAGTGTCGAAACAAGTAAATCTTAAGGTGTCTTTTGATTTTGGACAAGCTTGTTTGCTTTCACTTGAAATTGAATTCGAAGTTATACAACAACTTTCTTTTTGTATCGCACCAACATTAAGAAAGAGAAAAGAAATACCTGCATTGTGCATGTGCATTATGACAGTTTGCATGTTGATTTAGGAAAAAGTGCATTAGTGTGTGCTCTATGATCTGTGTGAAAAGATGTTGTCTTTCTTTTCCCTCAGTAGTTAAGATTTTCAAAGTTGAAAGATTGAAAAGCTTGCTTATCATCTTAGACTGCATTTAGGAGTGTTACTATACATCTCGTGGTGATCCATAAAGGCAAACTGCTAAACAAGATCAACCTTAAAATAAATTGAATTTACATAACAACGCATTGAAACATAACGCAAACACATAGAGGTCTAAGCTAGAGACGTGTTCCGGCGTCGTTAAACGTGATATCTTAGCGTTGAGTGGTTGGGTGATTCCTCCACGGTGAAGCGATAAGTATCAATACGGACTTGTGCTCCCACGTACTGTCGCGTATATATTGGGAGACCCCTATAGGAATAAAGCCTTTATCCATAGGAAACCGTGTCGGCCGCCCTACTGATCGCAATGCAGTGAACACAGCATTCACGAAGATCGACCACTCGTACTGTAAAACGTATTCTGTGGTTTTGCGAAAAGTTTGGCACACCCTCTGCCTAGAACTCCAGAGCAGTTTCTTTTGGCCTTTTTCAAACTCTATAACTGAAAAAGTCCATCCGAGCATTTGTCACTTCGGGCTCGTTAAAACATCGAAGGAGACTAGAGTCATCTTTAGCTTTTTCTCGACTCTTAAAAAGTGAAAAAGCAAGTTGTGTCTAAAGCGTCGTTATAAAATTTATTTTAAACGGAACATAATCACCTCCTATTCCTGCGTTGATCTGTAGGTTGAGAACATGGAACACCCCAACCAAGGAATTCCACATGATGGAAATCCTAGTCCTTTCTCCTCTTGGGGAGGAGTTGGTGCGCCCCACATGGCCACATTGTCACTTCCAGGACTGACAATTGGCCTGCCTATTTGGCTGTTCTCAACCAATGTAGTTCAGAACACCATGGTTCCTGAACAGTCGAGTCAACAGTTAGATCAGTCTAGAGCTGCCCACCAGCCTTCAACTTCCTATAACTCTTCCTCCAATCCTTCATCTTCGCAAGGTAGAGCCGGCAAAAGCCAAGCTCCCATGAAGAAGAAGGAGAAGAAGGAGAGAGAGAAGAAGAAGAAGGAGCCTAAGGCAACTGGGGGCAAGCAAAAGACATCTGACAAAAATCCACACACAGCACAGACCGGGCCTAAATCGCCATGTGTCATATGTAAAGGAGACCACTTCCATAGAGATTGTCCCTGTATTCCCCGGATACTAAGGGACTGGTCCCCTCGGTTGCACAATTCGGGAGCATCAACCTCTGATAGCCATGTTGAATGCTTACCGTCGACCAGCGAAAGTGAAGGTTCAAGACAAAGAGGGGGAATAAGATCCCCCTGCAAACTGTGTAAAGGCGATCACGCCATCCACCGTTGTCCCTTCTTAGACGAAGCGAAGAGAGTTTTGGAAGATCGCCCGGTTTCACCGTTGAGACTTCCTCCTGGATACAAAAAACTCGTGCCAAGTCCTTCGTTGGTTGAAAATACAGCTGGCCCGCTCAAGTGGTCAGCTGAAGCGTCAGTCATTGAAAATGAACCTACTGAATCCAGACCAGACGAAAGTCTAAAGGTCGATACGGTAGTTGACCCGGTTCTTCCTTCAGAGGTTTCATCCTCAAATGACACCGTCACTGAAGATTCATCTTCAAATGACACCCTCACTGAAGAGAATAAGGATGACACCATCCAGATTCTTTTCATCAACACCGACTCTGATGAGCATCAGGGAAATGCGCCCATTCCTTTATCGCAGGAAGGAACATCGTCAGGGTCATATCTGGCCGTGTATTCGGTCCCACCACCAAGCAACCTGGTTGTATCCTTTGATTGGAACCAACTAGGCAGACCCGGGTTACCAGCCAGTATACCATTCAGAATCATAGTCCAAATCTACAGAATGGTAATGGCTGGAACTATCATTGATGAAGGGGCATCTGTGAGTATCCTTTCCTCTATTGCTTGGAAAGCACTGGGTTCCCCGGCGCTTTTTCCTGAGATAAGAAATCTCTCGGGTTTTGACAAAGGAACCAGTCAACCATTAGGGATCCTCCCCAATGTACCTGTTACATTGAAAGGGAAGACCGTTCAAATGAACGTGATGGTTGTTCAAGGACCCTTGGATTATAACCTACTCCTTGGACGAGACTATATATATTGCATGGGAGCTATAGTCTCCTCACTCTTTAGAGTAATGTGTTTTCCACACGAAGGAAGAATGGTCAAGCTCGTAGACCAACTTTCATTTCCGGGATCACGCATCGCAAATAGTCGCATACCAACCCTCAATGGTCTATTCACTCAAGAAATGTCTCCACCCCCAGTCCTCCTTCCCGATGAGTGCGAGTGATTCGGAAAGATGGGACTGGAACCCAGGGGGCATGCATCCTGGTCTGCTTCGGGCAGAGGAAACCTTGGGTATAAGGTAGAATTTCCGCGAAGGAATATGACTAGTCCGTACCCCGTCCGTGGATGGAAGAGGGGTTGTTCTAGAACAGGATTCTTTTGTTAAGGTTACTTGCTTGACAAAGGTCATTCACCATTGTCTACTTCGGTAGACAGTGCCGAGGAAATGTTTTCGTTTGATGGTGTTAACAAAACAATCTTTGGGTAACCAGAAAGAGGCAAGCCTCACCCTTTAAAACAAATGTTTTATCGGATAAGTAGGGGCAGCCTTGAAATTGTACTTTATACCTGGGGGCATGCAAACCTTTTGGAGTGCAAGCTAAGAGCGGTTATTTATCTATTTTTTAGATTAGCCGTTTCCGAACTTGCATCAAGAAAGGATGAGAGGGAGCATAGCTTATGTGAGGTGCGAGCTCTATAAAAAATGGAATCTTGCAGGAGACATTCTTATCTTATGACTGGTATTATCGAGCAGTTTTACCGCGGAATTTATGCTCGTTAAAAAATAGAAAAGCGAGATCCGAGCAGTTTTAGCACATAGTTCATGCTCGTTAAAAAATAAACATAAGGTTGAGCATTCAAGCTCATTAAAAAATGAACATACTCCGGTAAATAGCCATTGTGATCGTAAATTTATTAGCCATAAAAAGCCTTGGTCGTGTTTGCACCTGCCACCTCCATTCCATTTGGCCAATCGTTCACCTCCATATGATTGTTTACCTATTTTGAGGAACAGCTGCGAAGAGTGATTTCACTTAGCCATCCTTGTGACACTGCCGTGATTGGAAAATTCCAACCTGTACCTGGAATCTGCTGCTATCCCTGTTTATCACTCGTTCCTCAAAAGATGAGTCTTCTTTGAGCTCTTTTCTCCTGACTCGTAAAATATGAAAAGTTTGCCGAGTTTTGGCCTTCCAGCTCGTTAAAAGGACCGGAAGAGCTATCCCTCCTCTAGATTTTAATCTTTTTGGACCTGAGGGATTATTGCACAAAAAGGTCGAGCGCTTGTTTTATTCGGCTCGTTAAAGTTATCGAAAACTCATCCCTTCTGTATTGTTTTATACTTTTTCGGACTTAAGGGATTAGATGACGAAAAAGGAATTTTGGACTTAACTTTCTGTACCTTTTCAGACTCTCTAAAAATGAAAAGAACCGAGTTTTCCTTGTCGTTAGACTCGTTAAAATGATTAAATAGCGACAAACTTGTCTTTAGACGAGAACAAGTTTCCCTATCGCTAGGCTCGTTAAAACATAGCGATGGGCTTGCCCGAAGGGCAGGTTATAGAACAAGCATATGTTATCCTCCTCAAGCTTGACAAAAATAAAGCGGTACTGGTCAGAAATGACTGGGGAAAAATTAGGAGAACCTCAAAGCTTTAATGGTAGCAAGTCGCTCTTGAACATGACACTTTTCCTCCGTATCACATCGGGTTGGGTTGTTTCATTCGCCGGTCTCATCACCATGGTCTTCGCCAAACCATCCACATTTGGGGTAATGCTACCGATCCATCGCATCAGTGTCGTTATATGTTCAAGATATGTTGTTCAGAAAGAGTCAACCGTGTCCCATCCACTGCCATACATTATCCTTCATCCACCCATGATCGCCACCCTGAATCATATTTCACGGATTGTTTTCACCTCCACTAAAATCATTAGCTTCGTTCCGTGTCACTGATGTGGGATTCACTAAGGCCCTCCTTTGACAGATCGCTTCTTGTCGACTTCAGCTCATTATCCAAGAAGCTGATCTAGGAACACCCCCCTCAGTACTTTGAAGCTTGCATGCCTCAATGGCAAGTTTCTCACTTCCGGCGACAGGTATACATCAATGACCTTCGACCAGAAGATTTTGTGTGGTGTTCGACGCCAAGTCCTTTATTCACGCCACGTGAATTGTATTGCAGTACCTTGAGGGTCATTATCATTATCGGTGATTCCTCTCGCGCTTGTTAACGGTTTACATTATTGATCGGTAATCAAGCGATGTCTTTCCATGTTCGACTTCAGCGCAATTCTCACATGGATCGACTTGTACTTAGAGTGAAGATCGAACGAGTTTGAAGACCCCGGATCTAGTTTCATCCATCCGGGCTGCGATATATATTCAGGAAATATAAAGACATTTGATATGTACATCATTACAGCAGATGATCATCCTACTCAAAGGATGATAATTTCAGCAGAGAATTATCAGTCTACCATCAGACGATCGTCTGTTATATGTACCAAAATGAATTTATAAAGCTGAGCATGGGAATGCCCGCCTCAGCTAGATCATGAAAGCAGAATGAAAAATAATGTATTGTATTGTATTTTATTACAGGTCACCTCTCAGCGATTGAATGAACTTCGGATCCTCCTGATAAAGCATTTCACCCGATAAACGACCTCATACTTTAGGGGGCAACTGTTATAGACATTTTTGTGCCTTACAGCATGAAGCATGAAATTTCAATAATCTAAGGGATCCAAAGTCCCTAAACATGTTGTTCCTGCCCCTAGAGGAACAAGGTCAACAAACCACAGCACTAAATATCAGTTCTCCACCTGAAAACACTCAAAAACAAGCTAATTCTGGATCATGTCAACTGCTCCACTGAGCATCTGCGCTGAATGTCAACTGCTCCACTCTGTACCTGCGCTGAATGTCAACTGTAAAGAAGGCTACCTGCGCTGGGCGAGATTGGCCAAGTGGCACAGTCATTCCTCAAGGTGTCAATGCCCAGGAAGCTTCCAAAATGACACTTGGATCAGGGAATTCGCCTAGTGATGAGTAAGAGGGTCTAGATCTCCAAGTGGAAGCAAGAACCTCCAAGTGGACTCAAGAACTGAAGAATAACTGAAGTGGGAGAGGACACTAGTCAGCTTCATGCCAGCCTCAAGCTGACTCATCCTTTCTCCAAAACTCCTATATATAGATCTCTCTCATGAGGTCTAAGGAGGCGGGTATCTTGTGAATGTAAGGAAGTGCTGTTGGTTTGAGTATAGAACTATTGGGTGATTTGCTTGAAGGAGGTGAAGAGGAGATTTCTTTCTGCTGGGAGGTGTTGCTGGATTGGGCCTCTTATGGTTGTAACACTCTCAGAACTTTACTTCTTCCATTAATAAAGCATTTGAGGTTCTTCTATATGCATTTGTCTCAATGGCGTATTGATACTTGTATATTTGATTTATTCTAATCCTTGAATCAATTATGAGTGTATGCTTCTTGTAGTTTCCCTCTCTTGTTATTTTGCAGGATCTTGGTGTAGCTGGGCCAGTAAAAGAACAAGGAGCTGGGAGCAAGCAGCAAAGAGAGAAGATTGGATCAATCATTAGCGGAAGACAACGGTTAGTGGATCTCTTTCTCCCCTCTCTTACATCTCATAAAGAAGTAATCTCAAATAGCTTTGCTTTGATTGTTGCTGAGGTACTATCAACCTTAGAGTGGGATAGGGTCATTCCGTATTGGATACTTTTCCCAACAACAGAGAAGGAGGGTATTTTTGATAGGGACTGTTTAGTAAATAGGGTTTTAAGGATTTTTTTTGGGGATTAGGGTATAAGGGATAGGTGGAGGGATTTGTTTGAGGCAATTAGGGTATAAGAGATAGGTGGAGGGATTTGTAGGCAACCTAGGGTTTTAAATTTTAAATATCAAGCCAACTTCAAAATCATGAACTGAATGTCGGGAGGATAGTTCAAGGAGTGCACTTACTTGTTTAGAAGTTCTAGGTAGCAAAAGAGAAATTTGGATGATTGATAGGGTGGTTTTGGTGCTTGCTGGCCCTATGCGCAGTGCCTTGTACAAGTGCACAGCACTCTGGATCTATGTGAATATCCATGCAAAAAATGCACTAGCAAACTGGCCCTATGCACAGTGCTTTGTCTGTATGCGCAACGCTCCCTCCTCTATGTGCATCACCTCCAACTCTATGTGCAGTGCTTTTTGTAGGCCACTTTTGGAGGCTTTCGTGGTGTCCAAATTGAGCCCATGATAGTGCGTTGGAAAGGTATCTCTTTTGGCTACATAATGGACCTATCAAGCACTAACAATGATCAATTATATCCCCTTAAAAGTCAATTCTCCCAAGACTGGTCAAAAAGTGAAAAATGAGGGTGCAAAAATGAAATGTTATCTTGCAAGAAATGTTTGGAGGTCTTCCTCAACTCCAAATTGAGTGCATGATAGCTCATTGGAAAGACGATTTTGTTTAGTTATCATTTGACTAATCAAGAAAATCATTTGGAGAATCTAGATAGAAGAAAAGGTGATTTTTCCAAAGTCACTCCAGAAGTGCAACAAATCTCTTGTAGCAACTGTATTTTTGACATTTCTCTAAAACCATGACACCTGTGTAAAAAGTGAATGAGGTTTTTCATCCTTGGCCTATTATGAACAAAAGAATCTCTCACTTTTTCCAAATTTATCCCTTTTTGATCTAAAAAATAGTTTGAAGAAAAATGTCACCCATACATATTTTTTAAGCCCAACCTTACATAATGTCACACATACATATTTTTCCACCGACCATCTAATGACTTTGATCCATCCAACAAATGGAGGGTAAGTGGGGCCTCATTCTCTCTCCACCAATGTCATAAGGGTCATACCCTCACAGTGAGTTCCACTATCTACTTCACGAGTCTCATACGATGGCCCCTCTCCTGCTGATGTCATGGGGAAGAGGCTCCGATGGAGCATTCATCCGTCAATCTCTACATCCCATCCACACCGGTTGTTTACGCTTGTTATATGCTCATGGTCATGGTGATTGGTTACAAGCATTATATAACCCTCAAGACTAAGCCCCTCAACTCTACTTGTTGTAACCATATTATATGCATTTGGATTGAGGGTTAACACTATCGTACACGATGAATTACAAAAATATAGTTATGGTGGTGATCACCAAAAATTACCTGTATATCACTCGTTGACACAATGAACAATGACTTCCCAACTTGTCTTCATTACATTATTTCACCATACAGTTTATATTTGTATAGTGATGTAATTTCTCGACTTTGGCAATATAAAGTGAATATTTGGCCACTGCAAAAAGTACAATTAAACAACCTCCTTTCACCCAAATAGCCCAGGTTACATTTAGAGTGGTGGCATAGAGGCACCCTTGATATATATATATATATATATATATATATATATATCTTGTGGTTCATACCTGATAATAACATGTGCAATGCCGAGAAACAAAAAGGTAAACCGATGACCCATGACGTATGCAGCAATTCCATAACATATATAAATATTTAAGCTTAAGTGAACAATTTCCCTATACATGTCACAATCAACGTAAAACCTGAATGACAAGCCCATATCTTCGACAATGAATTGACAGACATCCCATACCTACAAATATATTTATATACTACGTGCGTTCGACTGCACATAGAGGAATTCCTATATACCTGTGGAGTGTTATTATCTAAATATATATATATAGTATAGCTAGACCATATGCCCACATCCATGTGATTCCACTATATGAAAACCATAGAACCTCGGCGTAGGCCTGCAAGTTGAATTGATGGTATATGGCCATTTCAATATTATTTTTAACTATTATCACAGTTATAACCTCGTGAATTCAACACTATTAAAAACAACATTATGCAAGCGTAACATGATATGCTTATTTTCACACCATATGGATTACGGGTAATCCCATTTGCATTTCAATATCTAAATTAAAGTTCCATGAATCATTATATACATTTTTATAAGGGAGTCGGTACACCTCAAAGTACTTGTTCCATGAGACTGTTGTGGAACTCTCATATGGCCTTTTGGGTCCTCACATCATCAAGAGTTCAGTGCATATTTGTGATCCAACTAATGGGATTAGACTTATTTTATATGAGGTAGTGTTGGTTATTTCGATGCATCCACTAGGTATTGACATATTAATCAACATGTAGAGCACCCATATTAATATTTATATGTTTATGAAGTATGTATAAACGTCATCAACACATTTATTTCTGCATTCAAACAAATAACCAATCCTTAGATTACTACACAGGAATATTGACCATAATTCTTACAACAAATAATAAAATAACACTTATGTTTAAACTTCCTATGTGAATAGTAATTCTTATGAACTTAAGGCTAATATGTGACAACCATTGTGGACAACATTCATGTAGTTATCTCTATATGTATGCATATTGTCGGTGGAAAGGACGTAAATACAAGAAACCATAGTACCCTAGCATCAATAACATGAGCTTATTTCTTTAACCATAGGAAGCTATTTAAATCCATATATTCAATAAAAAATAGTTTAACAACATAAATATAACTTCGTAACAAATATTACATAGAAAAATACTTATCTTGGAGTCAACTAAGGATGTGGGACTGAGCTAGAAACCGCAACTCTCCACCCAACCGTAGACAACTGTAGCCAAGCTACTTGCAACTGTCACTCCTGAGCATAATCCTAGGGACTGGGATGGTCTACTCGAAGGATGAAATACGAACTGCAGGTTGACATAAGGGCTTTATAGGTTCCCTTACCTCCCCCAACCAACCACATAATAGCCAACCACCTACATAGGGAATTGAAAGGCCTGTTGCCTCCACACTAAAACATATATATATATATATATATATATATATATATATATATATATATATATATATATATATATATATATATATATATATATATATATCCACCGAATAATGGGAATCTAGAATCCTCTACCAGAACAAATAAAATGGGCACAAGAGATTAAAGAGTTTTCCTTTACCAAGAATCTAAGGACTAATACTCTAGCCCAAGTGGTCAAGGGACTCTAGACAAGCCCCTCTCTACCCTTGAGCCACAGGGAAACCATAACTTATACCCACCTGAAGGAGTACCTTTTGTGCTCCTAAAACTCAATAAAGATGTATGTGATCTCTCTAAGAGCTTAGAAGTACTAATAAACCTTTCATTCTAATGAAGATGTCTGTAGAATTGATGTATGTCCAACTATGCATTGGTTCTTCCCTTATTTCCTCTTTTTTTGCTGTGAGTTCTAATAATCAAGATATGGAATTATTTTCTACCAAGATTCTTCACAAGAGTGTTATTATCTTCAACTCTCAGCCAATTTGTGTTGTTGGGATTTTCCTCTTTATAGTGATTTTTTTTGAACATGGAGTAATGTTGTGCATTGTCCACTTGCCGTTTTTCTTTCTGAATTGTGTGCTCTTATGAAATTAAATGTCGTTCTCCTCCTGATTACTTCGAGTATCCCTTTCTTAATTTTTTTCCTTTTTCCTACTCTCACAACCTTTGTCCTAATTCACTTTGTCTTGTCTTTTCCCATCTACCTATGTTGTCCAGTTTTCATTAAATCTCTTGTCCCTTTTTCTTTATTGTCTCCTACTCCAAGAAATATTGGCCTACATCCTTTTGTGCGGTGCACAAATTCTATGCACCAAATTATTAAACGCAACAACCACTAGCATTCAATGACCATCCCAACTATGTCTAGTTGTCTACAACAAATAAACTAATCATATCAAGCAAGATCCATCCCTAGTCCCTAGAATTTGGTCCCTACTTAGCTCATTTTCCTTTCTCTTTTTGAAATACAAAATACTTAAAATGTTTACATAACATTCATAAGAAAAAAATATAACTAGGGTTTTAACAAACCTCTCCCCTTGGGGGAACAGTGTCCTCGGTTTTCTTTGTCCATATACATATGAAAAAAACATGTTCAAAACAACACATACTATTGATGGAGCTTTATATATCCAATATATATAGTATTTACAATCATTTATATGCATTTTATTTAATCAACAAACATACAAGGATATGATTTCCACATAGCATCAACCATTTCCCAAGTGGCTTCCTTGGGCCCAAAGTTTCTCCACTGCCCTTTGACTTGCTCTATTGCTCAGTTCTGAAGCATGAGATTCCTTCATCTAGAATGCATAGTGGCTCTGGCTAGTATTCTACCTCTGGTTCCACTTGTAGCATAGACCAATAGATCACACGATTATAATATTTCACATATCTTTTAAGAAAAAAAACATGGAAAACATCATGGACTCTAACAAATGGAGGTAAGGCTAACCTATAGGCCACTAGCCCAATTCTTTCAAGTATCTCAAATGGCCCACAAAATCATGGTGAAAACTTGGCACATGACTCAATATTTAAGGAAATTTTCTTGGGTCTGACTCTCAAGTAGACATGTTCCCCAACTTGGAACTATTTATGCACCCTATGTTGATATGCATAGCTATTTTACATGTCTTGCGCTACCTTTTAATTATGCCTAATGACTTTCATTTTTTGCTCCATCTCTTTCAACATATCTAGTTCAATAAGGATCCTATTCATTCGATCACTCCAACTTATATGAGTACTACAACTCCTTCCATAGAATGCCTCAAATGGGATCATATTAAAAGACTTGTGGTACCCATTATTATATGCACACTCTACAAGTGGAATATACTCTTACTACTTCTTTTGTTGGTGCATTACATACATCCTCAACATGTATTCGAGGATTGAATTCACACTTTCTATTTTTCCATTCATCTATGGAAGATAAGTTGTACTTATAAAGGCCAACTCTGTCCCCAAGCCTACAAATAGTTCCTTCCAAAACTTGGAAATGAACTTGGCATCTCTATCTAAAATTATTTTATTAGAAACTCCATGTAACCTCACAATCTCCTTTATGAATATTTGTGCCACTTCATTAACTAAATTAGTGGATTTGACTGTTACAAAATGAGCCACCTTGCTCAACTTATCAATAACCACCATAATGGCATCATGTTGCCTGGAGGTCCTAGGAAAACCTCTAATGAAATCCATGGAGATCACCTCCCACATCCATTTCAAAATGGGAATAAGCTGCAATAGACCTGCTAGATGTTTACATTTAAATTTCATTTGCTAACACTCCAATCGTATTGCAACATACTCAACCACTTCCCTTTTCAAATTAGGCCAATAATAAAACTTATTACTGGCCATAAGGGTCTTTTGGTGTCCTAAGTGACAGGAATATCCTTTGTCATGAAAATCTCTCATTATGAGTCTTTTCAAACCATCATTATTTAGTACATAGATTCTACTCTTGAACCTAACTAAACCATCACCTGAGAGATGATGATCCTCATCCTCTCTATTATCACTCAGAAATTACAGTCGTCGTGGGGAGAAAAACTGAGGAAACCTTCAAACTAGACTTTAGAATCGGAAGCCGACCCTTCCAATCTTGAGAGGGATATCTCCTTAATTCTGCTACTCAAGGTCAACATAGTAGCATGTCACTCATATGCTCAGTGGCTAGATTAAATTTAAATAAGAATAATTATGGTTGGAAAATTGGTAATTTTAACCATTGGACATGGAGTCATCGGATTGATCTTATAGAAATTTCCAAGAAATAGGGGTAATACAGATAGGGATCAAAGGTGTATACATTGTTTATTTAGACATCAAAATATTGTGTTGTTGAGCCAAAGGAAGAAGCAAACCATTACACAAAGAAAATAAATGAAATTTGTGTAACTTTATAGGATAAACTTAAATATTTGAAATCGAAAATAGTAGAGCATCAAGAATGAATTCTAGTGATTTATAGACTTTATTTCAAACATGAAGAGATAACAACCATGATATTTACTAAGTAAGAACACATCACTAAGGAAGCTAACCGATAGACACAACAAAGGAATCTCAAATATGTGAGTCTAAAACTTCTACCTTGGAAATTTTATTAATAGAAAAATAATATATACACAATAGATTATTTTGTGGCAAAAAACCAATCCTTCTCTCTACTTTTCCATCTAATGTATACAAAAATTACATCAATTTCGAGATCCACAATTTTTGGAAAGTTTAATTAGAAAATTGACAAAATATCAAAACGAAATCAAGATTCAAAAGAAATCATTCTAAAAACCTCCTCATCCATCTTTAGTTTTTATTTTTGAAACAATGAAGGAGATGGTAAGATCTGATCTCCAATTCAAATTCATGAGGTGGCTCATCAAGAATTGTTTATAAGCTTTTTATGTCATATTTCTTAAAAATAGGGTAAAAAGATTCCTTTGTATCTCCAAAACTATGATAAACGTTTAAAAAATGTAGTTTTTTATAAATGAGCCTGTTATAGAAAACACCTCTTTCAAATTTGAAAAATTGATTTTCAAAATCCTAAAAACCATGCCCAAAGTTGATGACTAAAAAAAAAATTATATAATATTTAAATCTATAAAAACAGGCTACAAATATTCCTTTGAATATAACAAAAAATTAGACCTGTGTAAAATTGAGAGAGGTTTTTGTTAATAGGTCCATTCCTACAAAAAACCTTTTTTGGTTTTCAAAAATTTACTTCCAATTGTTCGAAATTCGCACTTGAATATGGTAACTAAAACAAGGTTTTAAACTAAATCCGAAAATATATTCATAAGAAAAGAAAAGATGCGTTAGCATTGAATGATGATCCATGATGAACTATAGTAGAAAAAAGGTGGAGTTGTAGCTGGAAAGTGTGCTGAAATTGTGGAAATTTCCTATTCTTGTTTTCATGTGCTCATCATAGGAGCTTTTCCTTGGGTCCTTGACTTGATTTAACAAAAAATGATATTTACTATCTAAAAATTATCTCCAGATAGATTGATCCTAACCAATCTCTTTATCGCAACCTCAAAATATGCATACTATTTATGCGTTGACAGATCGAATGGACATACGCCATGGAGATGAAAAATGCAAAAGCAATGACAAATAATATGTCAATGCTTTACAAAAACAGGGCAAATTGTGGCGCCAACAAATTAAATGGAAATGATTTGTCAAAACAAAGAAAAAATGTCACTCACGAAACATTTGGCAACACTTTCTTGAAAAAATTATTTTCATTTTTTTGTTTCCTCTAGAAAGAGTCCCATATTGGTTGTTCGAGCTTGTTTTACCCTATTGCTTTTCTTCGTCTTGGAGCCCTAACTAAACTGTGCTCCAAACTTCGAATGTGATAACAAATGGCTCCAATGGGGATGTTGTCACCTTGAGAGTCAACAAAGGACCCTGTAGACTAGGTGCCTAGTCATTGGGAAGCTCCCAAAGTCCGAAAATCAATTCATTTTCCAAATCGGATACTTGTGACTTGACCTACAACCAACTCATTATGAAAGTGAACCAAACCCAAACTAAAAAATGAACATTGAAAAATGTACTGAAAGATATGCTTGCCTAAACAAGCTTATTGCATACTAGTTCCTACTCTAATATGTTGGATTAATGCTCAATTAAGTGATATGAAATTTCTAGTGTAATAATGAAATGAGATGGGTACTCACTGGAATTATGCTCACACCTTCCTTGACGAGACAAAAAAGGGTAGAAAGTGGCAACTCAAAATGAAAATTGAATCCAATACCTATACTGATGAATAACACAAGCTCCCTTGATGATTCCAATCAGCTAGCCAAATGGTATTCAAAAACATGAAACATAACTCCATCTTGAAGATCAACAAAAAGACAAGCACTCTATTGATTAATAGCTATTGGTTGTTCAATTTCAACCAACTCAAAATCATTTTCAAAATGCAAGGGGGTCATATGATCATATTTCACATCATCTATGGTAGGAAAAGGCTTTGTATACTCTTGAACACATTCAAAAGGGACAACAATCTTATGTGTTTGGGAACAACCTAGACATTCTCCTTCACATATTTCGGCAAGAATTTCATTTTGATCTTTAAAAATTTCTAAACATGTCAATTTAAGAGACAAATAATTATGAATAGATTTTGTAGCATCCAAAAGATCTAAAATGCCTTTCTCTTCTTCTTTATTTTCTGGCAAATCAAGGTAGTTATCATCATGGATGGGATTATTCCTTAAGTTTTCCAAGAATACAATTTCAAAAATATAATTTTCACTTGTCTCGTCATTAGGAAAAAAATTCAATAGATGAATGATGTGAAGGACAACTTGAAAGACTGTATTCATCCCAATCTTGGTCATATGAAAACTGAAAAAATTGCTTCAAATCATCCTTAATATCATGGGATGTCACATGGATTTCATCATTGAGATGAAAATATGTTTCATTTTCAGCCAGGGGAGAAATAACTTCTTACTGGGAATGATCCTGAGTATCGTGGTAGTTAGTATCTACAAGTTCTTCATGATGAAAATAGATTTCTAGCAAGACTTTCTTGATTTCAACATCCATAAGGTATTTCTTCATCATCAACATCCATTCCCATGTGTTCATTTTTTTTTTAAATTTACACATAAATTTTCAACCAACACTATAAAAGGTATATTTCTTTATAGTTCATAAATAATGTTGAATAGAAATCTTCAAGGGAATATAGACTAGCATATGGAAATCCTCCATAACTACATTTTTCACTTTCATCTAAGATTTCAATAAACATCTTCATCAAACATTTTTCATGAAATTCAACCCCTAGCTTACGCATGTGCATGTGAAATTTAACCAAATGAAGAGAAACATCATCCCCATTTTGATCTCTAAATATTGGTGGATATGTCTATCAATCTATGCAAGGAATATGATTTGGAAAACCATGAATATGAGCATGATTCATATGAGCATACTATTCATATTGTAGATTCATCTTGAACTAGTGGAGTAGTTAGTGATACTTTGATTTTTGGATCCTATTGACAGTGGAGTCGTCAGGTGAATGATGTGCATCATTTTTGTGTCTATCCTCTATTCACCATTAGAGATAATATTTGTTCGTTGTCATTCTTTCAGGATGTTGAATCAAAGCTTCACGTCCCTAACAGTGGTGCCAAGATGTTATCACCAAGAATTACCCTGGTTGTGGGGAGAAAAACTGAGGAAACCTTCAAAGAAGAATTTAAAATCAGAAGGTGGCCCTTCTAATCTTGAGAGGGATCTCTCCTTGACTCTTCTACTCAAGGTCACCAAAGTTGTAGGTCACTCATACAGTTAGTGGCCAATTAAATGCAGGGAAAATTTAAGGATGGAAAATTATCTTGAAGTTTAAAAATATTGGTGAATCTCACTAGTCCCTAATATGCAAACTATAAAATGTTTATTGATGTATTTGTAAAATTATTCAATTTTATAATGATTTTATATGTACTTTCTATATAATGTTGGCGATTTTGAAGGTAAAATAATTTTATATTGTAAAATTTGGGCAAACCATTTTTCTAAAAAGGAAATTGGCGAATCTTTTTTTTTTTTTGAAAAATCATGTAAAATTAGCCCACTTACGAATATTAGCCCCTAAAATTTTCCATGATTAAATGTAAATAGGAATAATTTTGGTTGGAAAAATGGTAATTTCAACCATTGGGCATGGAGTCATGGGATGGATCTTTTTGAAATTTCCAGGATCAAAGGGTAAAAAGATAGGGATCAAAGGCATACACAATGTTTATTTAGACTTCGGGATATTGAGTTGGTGAGAAGAAGGAAGAAACAAACCATTACATAATGCAAATAAATGAAATCTGCATAGCTTTAGAGGATAAAATTGAATATTTGAAATTGAAAAATAGCAGAGCATCAAATATGAATTCCACTGATTTATAAACTTTGTTGCAAACATGAAGAGATAACAACCATGAGATTTACTAAGAAAGAACACATCACTAAGGAAACTGATTTATAGACACAACAAAGGAATCTCATATATGTGAGTCTAGAGCTTTTTCCTTGGAAAATTTATTAATATCAAAATAACATATACACAATAGAGTCTTTTTGTGGCAAAAAACCAACCCTTCTCTCTACTTTTCCATTTAATTTATACAAAAATTACATCAGTTTTGAGATCTACAATTTATGGAAAGTTTAATTACAAAATTTGACAAAAAATAAAAAAAGAAATCAAGATCCAAAAGAAATGGATCTAAAAACCTCCTCATACATCTTTAGTTTTTTGTTTGAAACAATCAAGGAAATGGTAAAATTTGATCCGCAAGTAGAATTCATGAGGTGGCTCATCAACAACTTTCTATGACCTTTTTATGGTGAATTTATGAAAAATAGGGTCCAAATATGCCTTTGTATCTCCCATATCGTGATACCCGTGTAAATATAGAAAGAAGATTTTTGTAAATGAGCCTGTTTAGACACAATCACCGTTAAAATTTGGAAAATTAATTTTCAAATTCTCAAAAAATATACCCAAAGTTGATGACTAAGACAAGAAATTATTTAATATTTAAATATAGAAAAATAGGCTACACATATTCATTCGAATCCTCCAAACCATTACACCTGTGTAAAAACCAAGAGAGGTTTTTGTTGATAGTTTAGTTCCCGCCAAAAACACTATTTGGTTTGCAAAAAGATATTTCCAACTATTTGGAAACTTCACTTGAATACAATAACTAAAACATGGTTTTAAACTAGATATGAAATATATTCATAAGAAAACAACTGACATGTTAACATTGAATGATGGTCCATGGTGAACTGTTGTAGCAAAAAGGTGGAATTATACCTAGAAATTATATTGAAACTATGTGAATTCCCTTGATTTTCTTTTGATGTGATCATCATAACATCTTTTCCTCAAGCCCCTAACTTGATTTAACCAAAAATGATATTTAATGTGTAAAAATGATTTTCAAAGAGACTTATCCCATCCAATCTTTTTATTATAGCCTCAAAATTTGCATATTATTCAAGCACTGACACATCAACTAGGCATACACTATTGAGATGAAAATTGGAAAAGTGCTAACAGATAATATGTCAACGCTTTCAAAAAACATGGTAGATTCTAGCATTGAAATATTAATTGGCGGTGCTTTGTCAAAATAGAGAAAAAATGTCACTGAAGAAACAATTGGCAGGGTTGCCTTGAAATCTTTATTTTAATGTTTTTTCTTCCTCTTTTCCCTTGATGTAATTTATTTCGAAGTCAAACTCACTAAGTATAGCTAACCATCTATCTTTTCTTGAACTTAATTAGGTTGACCAAACAAATATTTTAGTTCACTATGATTTTTCATGAGTGTGAATCTTCTACCAAGAAGGTAGTTCCTCCACATATGTAATGCATGAACAATGGCCTCCAACTCCAAATCATGAGTTACATAGCTTTCTTCATGCTCATTAAATTTTTGTGACTCATAGAAAACTACTTTCCCTTCCTACATCAAGACTCCACTCCGTCCATCCTTACAAACATCTATACAAGCTACAATATCCTTGTCTATATCTGCAATCCTCAACACTGGTGCATTAGTGAGAAATTTCTTTAACTACTCAAATCTTGTTGCATATTCAATTGTCCACTCAAAATTATTTCCTTTACTATGCAAGGATGTGATATGGTGGCCTATCTTATAGAAATTTCTGATGAACCTCTTGTAGTATCTTGCCAACCCCATGAATGATATGATTTCATTCACATTATTTGGTGTTGGCCACTCCATTATGGCCTTAAACTTTCCCATTATGTCTCCTAGTAGTAGAGAAAGAAGGCCTACCAGAGTGATGAACCCAAGAACTAGTGATTCCCTCTAGGGTTCTCAATGGGACATTCCCTCTCATAGTGTCTTCACTTTCTCTTTGGTTCTTCTTTCAGGACCCAATACCATCTGGCCCATTTGTTCTCTCTTTTGATCTCAAAGGGCTCTTCTTGTCTCTATGACTAGCCCCAAACTCATACTGCTTCTGTCTCTGAAGTCAGAAAGTATTTGTAGTATAACTGTATTCACCTCATCTTTCCTTTCCTATGCCCTTACCAAACTTTTATTATTTTCCTTACAACTCCTAATCTTAGCCTATAGCTCCTCAAGGTATCCATCAAATCAGGATATTTCTCCCCTCCCCTATTCTCCACCAAAGTTTCTCCATGCCCATGTTATGACCTGTCAGAACTATACTGAACCATCCTACTACTCATTCCTTACTTCTCATTGTCCTTCTACTTCTTGTGATGTGTTGTCAATCATACACAACTATTAGATACATCATGGTATAAATAAATAAATATACATCATCATAACCATAAGCTCACTTTGATGGTGCTACCATGGTGACTAGCCATAACAAAACAAGCCATGTTAGTGCATCAATGTTAATTCATCATCAAGCCACAAGTAATATAATATCTGCATGCATACTCAACAAAATAATTATTAGTCTTGACAAGCTGTTAATTGACACAATGATAGTAAAATCATGTTAATTGTTAATACCATGTTGCATCATCAATTTATATGGTAATATACAGAAACCATGCGTTCAATTAATTAATTATGAAACAAATTTTAACACCTAACCATTAGTGTAGTTATTTTTCTAAAATTAATTACGAGACCCCATTGCAAGATCTTGTTGTTACTTGCCCATGATAGAGCACATCGAGTCCAAGTGTTGAACCTATATTCTCTAATACCACTTGTAAACATCCCATCTTAACCTTAGTGAAGTTTTCACTATGCTTACCCAACTTCTTAGGTGTAGTTAGAGAGATGGGACACTTTTTTTTTTTACTTTCCTTCACTTCCTCAAAACTCACGTTGGATATTTTCATCATGTTTATCTCAGGTAGATAAATCCAATGATAACAATTTGGTCCAATATGGACTCCAAAATATTAAGTTAGACTCTTTTCAGTTTCATTCCTTTCGATTTTTTTTCACTTTTCTCCTTATTGCGTCATTGCACCCACGTGGTCCCATGTGGCATAGCACCCTACTACTAACCTAGGGGCAGATGCCTATGTGGCACCTTTTTCTTAGTGTGCAACTATGGTTTTGTGCACACACACATAAATTTTATAGTAGTGAACCTCCCAAGCCATATGGTCCATGACCCTACCATGGACCAAGTCCTTTTGTGCACTATTGTGTATTATATAACACACACACACACATATATATATGTAGTCCAACCTTAGATAATGTCACGTTGTACGAGATATCTGAGGTAGCTCATTTCTTTAACCACGAGAAGTTATGTAACTCCATGCAATTAATAAAAACAATTTAACACCATAAATATAACTTCATAATAGATATTAAATAAAAAAGTACTTATCTTAGAGTCAACTAAGGATGGGCGATTGAGTTGGGAACCACAACTCTCCACCCAACCATAAATAGTTCCAACTAAGTGATCCAGGTGGATATGGGTGGCCACCCGCCAATTCCACTTGGACCCCCAGTCCACCCACCAATTCCACTTGGACCCCCACCATTTCTTATTTCAGTTTTTATGTTTCCTTAATTGTAGCACATTTTACTATTTTTAGTAGTTTTTTGGGTCCTAAACTTCCGGAACCATTTTGAGGCCCTAAACGACGTTTTTTTGGAAATCTAACGCCAACAAATTTTTATATAAAATCGTCTTTTCCATTGTAGCCCTTGGAGAGATCTTTCCAACGGGTTATCATGCATGTCAAACAGAAATAATATGACTAAATCACGACCCCGTGAAGTTGGTTGTCTAACTCACCCAAACGAGGCCCATAAACTCATGGTGTTACATCTCCTCGGGTTAGGGTTTTGATTTTTTAGGGTTTGCTCTTATTGTTTAATAATAAAAAGGCCCTTGACCCTCATTGTAAGGCAGTTCAGAGGCATGTAGCTGCCACATCTCTTCTCAGAGATAAGCTACCATTGCCCTAGCTGGTTTACTTCCATTTTTGTTGGTAAGCATATTTCAATATTTTACATATAATGAAATGAAGTGTTATTTCCGATGCATCTTTGTGTTTATGGTTATCTCTATAATTTGTTTTTTTCCTGTTTAAATCCGGATCACTAAGCTACTTGTAGTTGTCAAACCCAAGATGAATTCTAGCGACTGGGATGGTCTTCTCCAAGTATGAAATTCCAACTGCATGTTGACACAAGGGCTTTAGAGGCTCCCTTACCTCCACCAACCAACAGAGATTCCACCTAGTAATGGGAATCCATAACCCTCTTCTAGAACAAATAAACTGAGCATGGAAGATTCAAGAGTTTTCCTTTACCATGAATCCAGGGTCTAATGCTCCACCCCAAGCAGTCAAGGGAATCTAGAGAATGCCCTCTTGACCCTTGAGCCTAAGGGAAACCAAAGCTTATCCCCACCTGATGGAGTCCCTCTCGTGCTTCTAAAACGAATTCAAAATGTTTGTGATCTCTCTTAGAGATGAGAAGTGCTAAAATCCCCTCTACAATGTTGTAGATGTCCACAGAATGGCTCTAAGTCCAACTATGCACCAACTTCTTCCTTTATTTCCTCTTTTCGCATTGTGAGTTCTACAACTTAAAAGAGAACATTGTTTTATACCAATTTTCTTTATAAGAGTGTTGTTCTCTTCAACTCTTAGCCAGTTCATGTTGCTAGGGTTTTCCTCTTTGCAGTGCAAATTTTTTGAATGTGGAGTAGTGTTGTGTGCTATCCACTTGCCATTTTCCTCTTTGAATTATGTGCTCTTACACGAGTAAATTTTGTTATCCTCCCATTGACTTCTTATACCCTTTTCTTAATTTCTTTTCCCTTTTTCCTGCTCACGCAACCTCTATCCCAATTCAATTCATCTGTCTCTTCCCCATCTGCCTATGGTATCCAATTTTAATTAAATTTCTTGTCCCTTTTTCTGTATTGTCTCCTTCTCCAAACAATATGGACTTGCATCCTTTTTTTCAATCCATAAATTCTAAGCACCTGATCATTAAACACATCAGCCACTAGTCTTCAATGGTTGTCCCAATTCTGTCTAATTTTTGATAGCAAACAAACTAAGCATCCCAAGCAAGATCCATCCCCAGTCCTTAGAATCCATGTCCCTACTCAACCCATTTTCCTTTCCTTTTCTTTTTTAAATACAAAATACATGAAATGCTTACATAATGTTCATAAGAAAAAAATTATAACAGGGCTATCACACTCTCATAGTTAACATGGTGAGAAGTCTCACACCAACAATGTCGCTAAGGTAAATTGATGATAGGGCATAGGAAAGTCCAACCATATTTGTTAAGTATATATGATGCAGTATATTTTGTGAAGGAAAACAAAAAAATTGGTTTTGAAGGCTTTTTATGTAGTCAATTTAAGGGAATAAATTTATTGTGAGTAGTTGTTGGTATAGAGGAAGAAAGGAGCCCTTCTCTATGATTTTTTTGGGAATATTATAGATCTAAAGAACCAAATTTGAAGCCCTATATTAGTCAATGGACAAACTATGTATTTTTGTATACTAATTATGCTAGTTGTATTATGATTTTATGAATGGCCATCATCCCTAGTATGGGAGCCCTTATGATTCTTTATTGACAGATTAATAAAGGTAGATATTTAATCCATATTTACTTTCATACTTAATTGATTTCATTGCTATTACATTTTCGTTGTGTAAATCATTGGTAGTTGAGTATCTTTAGTGTGTTTATGTTCTAGTATAGACATAGACCAAACCTGGGATATAAGGAAAATTCAACAAAATTTGTGTTCCTCCAAAGTAAACTAGGCTCATTGTTTCCAAGTGATCAACTCACATCCCATTCTACACCTTCCTCAATTGGCTATGTTGTTACGAATTCAAGGCTCTATACTCCCCACCTCCTATATTTGAACACACATGCATGCATAGGTGGTAGATTAGGTAGCCTCTAACATGACCATTGAAGACAATGTCCTAGGTTGGTTCCTATATTTTTCAAAGTTTGCAATATTTTAGGCCTCAATTACTTGCTATATACAGTTGGGAATTTCCATGAAACCATATTTCACTTAGATGTAGCTATGTATAATTTGAATAAATAACAAACTCTTAGCTTTATTTTATCTAACGTATTACATTTGTATGAGCCATAGATTTGTTCTAAATAATTCCTATAATTATTGTTAATAATAAATGTTGTGTTAAGAGGTGATATATAGCTTAATCTCGGGGAGATGTTGTCACATAACATTATCTTAAAAAATAATTGAAAAAACTAATTACATTAAAAAATAAAAAAATAGAAGTATGCTTTAGGGTAAAAATATGAGTTTGAATTAAGGTAAATTTCGATTTTGCCTTGGGAAGTTTTTTATTTCAAATTAATAGTATGGATATTAAATTGTAGATTTATAGTGCAGTAAATTATTGTACTTTTATCCACAAATACAAAGGGTATTGTACTTTTATCCACAAATACAAAGGGGTGCCTCAGGGGAAGAATCCAATATATAGGTTCTCGGAAGCTACAAGATGGATGGTGAATTTGGTAATTTTTTGAAGGTAAATAACTAGTTGGATTCCCATTGTGTTTTATTTAGTGAGTGGTCACATGGATTGTTGGGATAAAAAATAATAGAGAAGAGATATGAATAGATGAAGGATTCATCTATAGATTAGGAATATCAATGTATATTATTATTGGATAAGTGTTGATGAGATCATAACACCATTACTTTTTGTTTTTCCTCCCATTAATTTTTCTACAAAAACTCTTGGGATTTGGGGTTTGTGAAAAAATGTTATGCAAGATCTTTATGTGTGGATAGTCAATCTTGACGATGGACCCTGATTGTGATTAGAAACATCGATTTAAAATGTTACTATCTCCCATTCAAGATTCTTTAAGACTTAATCATAGAAATCTCCAAACAGTTAAATAATAACATGTTGATAAAATATTCCCATTGTCCACAAAACCTGTAGGTGAGAGCTTTATAAATAGTGAAAATATTTGGACTAACCTTTTCCATTATAATTTCATTTTTTAATCTTTTTTATCTCAATTGAAATGTTTTTATATTTTTGTTATATCATTAAAAAAAAGGTATATAAGAAGCTAAAAAAACATTAAACGTAGAAATATGTTGGAGTAATTAATTTTAATTGTAATATAATATTGCATAAATAAATATACTAGGAATTTGTTATAATAGTAATATATGAATATTTATAAAAGTATATTTCTTTTAAAATATATTTGGTATATAAATTTATTAAATTTAATCGGTTATTATGATTATTAATCTTTAGTTTAATAATAAAAAAGAATTAATCATAAATTAAAATAATATTATTTATTTTTTTGTTGGTTCATTTAAACTTTTTAAGTTATTTTTAAAATTTTATTGAAATAATATAATAATTAAATTTATTTTAAAAATAAAGTAGTCCACATAATATTACATGGAGTTAATACACTTATTGATAAATTAAACATGATAAAAATGTAATCATACCAAGTTTAAAAAAATAAAACAAATTTATACTCCAATCAAATCAATTTTTTTATTAGTCCAATATTATAAATTCCATTAGTTTCATATTATGTAAAATTACTTATTCCTCTTATATAAAGTTACATGTAAAATCACATGATTACTGGCCATCCAATTATTTTATTACTCTACTGGATTGCATGAAATTTACTTTATTTCTCGCCATCGAATTACTTTATTACTCTAGCCAATTCATATTTAAAAAAGGTTTGGAGGATAAAAATATATTTTATCTAACATTGTTATGCTTTATTTCAGCCAATAGTCATTACTTTATTTCTCTACAAACAATTACCACTGTTGATCAATAGGGTTCCTTTTCACATTCATATCTTTCACAAATTTTATTATTTATATCCACACTACCAATCTTTCCCAAAAAAAAACCATGTAACGATGATTTGAAAGAGTGTTTGTTGACTAAACATTTCTTCAAACACTGTGATATGCAATGTGAGGCTGTAGCTTTAAACACAATCACTCGATATTGCATTATATAGAAAGTAGGTAACAAACCTTTTATCAAATCTTGACCTACAAACTCTGCCGCCCCACAAACTCTACCGCCACGGTGTTGCTGATGCCTAGGACATCAAGCTTACGTTCTTCCCACCATCCAACCATCCCTGTTCTTGTTTGTATCTACGCCGAGACGTCTGTGTGGATCCACAGATGCTCTCGAAGCGTGGCAAATGAAAAGACTATCCCTAAATGGAAGGAAAAATATGATAGAAAATGGAAACAAATTTGAATGTTAACATATCCAGAGAATTAATTCATGTTCCACGGAAAGGATATCAGTCACAGCATGTATACCCGTTCTTCCAATCTGATCTTTTCAATTCCATTGCGAACTAACCGCGAAACGGTTCAGAAAACTAACACGAAAACAATACATAACCACGAACGGTTGCACTGATACAATTTCTGAAAACCAAGAACAGAACAGTACATATCATCAGATTAAGCAATATATATTACCAGACAAATATGAAGAAAACACAATCATGGCGTAGATCCAGCACTCGCCCTGTCCGAGGAACACCATACCTTTAGAATACCCAACAAAACTTGATGGCTTAAGTACGAGAAAAACATTAAAAACATTGCGGAAGTTTCTCACGCAGAAGGAAATCTCTAATGTGTTCAAAATGCAATCCTGTAATAGAGGCTAGAAGAGCAAGAGGTATATATATATATGGAGCCATTGGCAGACAAATTATAGACTGCAGAGTTAACGACATACATAACATTCCACATAGATAGATATCTATTTTGCTGGGAATTTAGATTATCGTCAACGCTGCGCTCAATAATATGGTTGCCTGGGCTGTCATAGGCTTGCAGCAATCGCTTCCGGGCATTCTCTCCCTAACAAAAGCATACTGAGATTATCTTCAAATGATGGATGCCCAGCTTCAAATGATGGTTGCCCAGAATGATTAATTGTATGTACTATATAAGGTCGTGGGATTACCAGAACTAAACCATCCAGCTCTGGATCGTAACAAGGAGTAGAATGTACTACATTTGGCGTGGTACATAAAGTCCTTTGGCAGTACGCATAATGTCAATGGACCACATGGATCGTGAAAGATTGAATACGTTAACCATTGGCAGCGCTTGCTTGGGCATTGGGATGCTTGAATCGTCAAAGGTTTGAATACGTTAACCTTGAGAAGCGAATGCTACAATATTGGGATGCTTGAACATTCGATAACACCTTTGATATTTATAAAATGTTCGATTTTTCAAAATTTTGTGACATCCTCTAATTATTAAATTTTTATGATATAATAAATCTCAGAGAGTTAATGGGATGCTTCGCTAACACTTTTGATTTTAAAAAACATTTCATTCTTTTTAGGATTCGAGACATTTTCCTATGATTAACCTTTGTTAATATAATCCAACTGTGTACGTTTTCTCATGGAGATGACACAAAGCTAAAGAGAAGAAGAAGAGAACGTAGTTTTAAGAATTTCTCTTAAGAATATAAATTGAAATATATTGTTTTTCTAATAATTACAAGATATTTTATTGATATCTAAAATAGGTCAAAGAGAAAAAGAGAAAAGAAGGATAAATAAAATATAAATAAATTATATATATTTATACGTAGAGAATTTATTACTATATAAATATTTGTTTATTTTGGAATTAAATTTTTAAAATTTAAATTTAGTTATCAATAATTATTAAGTCTATGGTAGAGATTAACTTCTACAAACATTTTACAATATTCATAATAGTCATATAGTTGAGATTTATCTCTAAAATACTTATGTCTATGTTTTCCTTGTCATATAAATTAGCAATTGTACCGGGAGGTGCAAAGAAACATCGATAAGAGGAGCAGGGGAATGTGAATAGCAATAATGAAGTCGACGAGGTTAAATGTCAAAACAAAGTTATACTAACATAAATATCCCATAACAATGGCAATCCTTGCACGCACAAGATACATAGCATAGGACTTCAATTTGTTTGGGCTTTTCTAAAATGGTATGAAATAAATTCTTGTAAGGAAGGGGAGGGGAAGCCAAAGAGGAAATTAACTTGAGGATCAGTGTTGGTAGCTCACAACCAATACCACCCTTTGTTCCTCCATATGGTATGTTAGATACAACAATCTTTCATGTCATTAGTTGTGCTAAGGCATTTACCTCATTTGTATCAACTTGCATACACCAGCGATAAATAGATTATTTAAATCATTCTCTGAAATGATTGTTGCAAATTGGATGAATTGCAAAAAGGGCTATGTTAATAGCTCAAATTATTACTATCTTAAAAAGGAAGTAAAATTCAAAATTTTCCTTGTCCTTTATACTTACCATATTGTTCATGTTAAACCAATGAGTTAAACAAGAAGAAATTCACCTTTAGAATGAGAAAAAGTACTGTAAAAGTATAAGTCTTTGACTAAAGAAATTTCAGTGCACACACAGCTAGATATATGTTTCCAAAACATCACACTAGAGATAGTGTAACATTAGGTAATTCAACCATAGATGTAGTTTAATCACTAGGAGAGACATAAAAGATATGACATGCATATATTGTCAATCGTTAGCAGTTACTATATATTAGTGATCATAAACTCACCTTTGGATGGTGGCGTATCCCCCCCTTCATGGGTCGGGCATTGTCATGTTGTATTATAAAAGCCTACATATGAGGCTAAAGTTTCATTCAACTTTAGGAATGGTGCACTCAACTCGAGACCCAGTTTACAAATGAGAAAATTAGTCAAAATAATCACTTTAAAAATCCTCAAAAATGACAAAAGCAAGAAAATGAGCTACGATGAAACAACCAAAAATTCCTTGATAGGAGATGTAGAGTCTAGAATTTCAAGTAATAAAAAGAGAGAGATGGAGAATGCAATTCACAAAATACAAATCTTTTCAGTTAATGAAATAAGTGACAACTTCTATATGTGTCAACAAAATAAGGGTGTAGCATCTCGACAAGTATAACTTATAACTGTAATTATCACACTGAGGGATCAAAAGTTTAATCGATGAGTTGCAACACTTACATGGACTATTGTATATGGACCTCAACCACAACAAATGTACCCACAATACAGAACTAAGATCTAAATATCTATGGAAGCTTAGATCATAGTGGTTCCCTATTATGAAAAAGGAGAAGTTAATTTGTTAAGATCCAGACACTAATAGATAAGAATTTCAACTATGAAGTGGAAAAGTTCATCCTAAAAGGGATATTTAAAGAATATCTGACCCAAAGAAACCACATTAAGCTTGATCTCCCCAGCCAAATCATTTCAAGTATTGTTTATGCTATGTTGCATCTCCAACCTGACATAGCAATCATAGTCTTGTAACTACCAATTACCACATATAGCCATGAACTACCAGATCAAACCCACTCCTAGAGAGCTAAATAAGAAATATTTTATGCCCAGTGAAGACCGTGGATTTAGATGAATTTCAAATTCCCTTGATCTTATGAGAGACGAGTAAACTAACGATATCAGATAGAGTGAAACTTTGTAACTTGTAACAAACATTAATTTTGTCATAACACCATAGTTGCAAATATTTGAATATCGAGTGCAATAATTAAATAGATCATAACTTAACATTAATTCACTTGAGCCTTTAATTTCTTTCATATTCATTTAACATGTGGAGTAAGTAAGAAATTTTCTGCAAAGTGATTTAATCCAGTCAAAGGATGCCATAAGCACAAGAATTTAATTTGGAAAGAACATACAAAGACATGGAGTAATCAAAGAAATCATGAAAGGATGCACATATAAACAAGTTTTATACCCTGGATATCCTCTGAGATTGATGAGATTTTGACTTGCAATTTCTAACAGGACCTCAAAAGCTTCCGTCCATTCCATCCCATCCACATATACCCAACTGTCCAATAATAAATTATGTTGAATTTTCTACCTTTGGGAAATGTCCCCAAATCCAAAAAGCACTGCTTCTCCTTATCACTAAGGATATCTATACTTGTTTCCAAATGACTAAGAAGAACATCTTTGTGATCTTTTGAAATAAGTTCAGATATGGAAAGCTTATCCTTGTAAAGTTCCCAAATAGGCTAGGGCTTACGGTGCAAATGACTTCCAATCAATTTGAGGGAAAGTGGTAAACCCTTGCACCCTACTACAACCTACAAACCTAGTACAATTTAAACTTTTTTAATACACCAATACATAGTATTACAACTTTTTCTAGAATTATATCATACATAAATGCTATTTTTGTTGAAAATGCTAATATCAATTGCGAACTTAGTAATTTAGTAACATCAATAAGACTTAACTGACTTTGTGGTAGTCTTGAAATGAACCTTTTCTATCATAAATAATTTGTAATCTTAGAACTACTATGAGGGTGCACAACAACATTAGGATAGTGAAATAGTTTGGCTCCATGAGATTAAGAATAAATTGTTTAATTCATACATGTAGAACAAGATCCTCCTTTCGTGTTGTTGGAATAAAAGTGTGACTAAAGGCTAAAAAATACAAAAGTGGCAGAGAGTGAGCTTCCTTCAACTCAGGGATGGCATACAACCAAGTACCATCTATATGTGAAAAGGTGGAATTACATCTGGTATAATTTTCTTGTATCCTTCTCCTATAAACAACAAGTTTTACAGATTTGATTTCAACAAAACATCATCCAAAACCACCAAAGTTGGTCGATGTGTACTTTCTCCAATTCGATTAAGATTATTTTGTATTT
The DNA here is from genome assembly GCA_031772625.1 of Pinus tabuliformis. Classification (NCBI taxonomy): domain Eukaryota; kingdom Viridiplantae; phylum Streptophyta; class Pinopsida; order Pinales; family Pinaceae; genus Pinus; species Pinus tabuliformis. The sequence continues at coordinate 1,297,390,516 of CM062818.1, forward strand.
TGTTGTGCCCATCGTCTATGCTCTAGAAACGAGACCTATCACCACCAATTATGTGATCCCACATAGTCTCTAAAATCTTGAAAAGGTCGTTTTCATTTCGATGAAGTTGTGAGATGGTAATGAAATGCATATTGTTTTGGAAGGTAGTTGAAGATCACAAAGAGAATAAACCTTACAAACTAAGGTCATGAGAGCCTAAAATGGAGAAATTTATTAAAAAAAAAGGGCATTGGTGTTACCTTGGACTCTAGGATCATGACAGAGCATTGATGCAAGAGTGGTTTTTCCACTCCCACCCACCGTTGTTATTTCAACGACATTAACATAGATCTTCATGGTAAATTTTTTGTTATCATTGATAGGTTTTTACAGACCCACGACTTTGTTTGGCATATATGGGACTTGGGACTTGAAATTGTTGGATTGTTGAGCGGTTGTAGCCCATCAATGGGGGTTTGAGATAGATGAGTTGGGTTGATTGTTTGAAGGATTAGATGTTCCATTCGTTCGAATCGTTAGCCAAGATAATGATTATAACTAAATTGTGGGTTCAAAGATTGTGTTTATCATTAATGGAGATCAAATATTTGTTAAGGGATGTATGCACTTTATTATTTTTGTTGGAGTTTCACCCCACAGAGAAAAAAAATTCATATTAGATTCCTTGGTTGAGGGACAATTATTCCGCCAAAATTACACAAGACCTTACAATTAGCCTCCACCCTTTTAAGGCCATGTTATTCAATTGAGGGAGATATCACAACACCAATGCACCCTGATAGATGGTTTAATACTACATCAAATTGGTTGGTATTCCTTCTATAATCTTGGCTTCCCATCCACAATATCTTCATTCTCTATTTTTTTGTCAATTTCACTCCTCACTTTGAGAGAAAATGCATAATCTAAACATTTCATGAGATGTATATGTTCAACATCGCCTCAAGATATTTTTTTTTCTCAATAGATATCCTATGTGCATAAGCTATCCTTAAAACAACAGTCCCAAGTGGTGCAACAACATGAACAAAACCCATATCTGTGGGCTCATAATCTGGATTTTGATCTTCCTGCCTTTCCTTGGCACCATCCCAATACCTTATGAGATCCAGCTCTTTTTTTTTTACTTCCTCTTTAGGTGTTCTTTCGATTTTTCCTATACACGACGAGTGGTTTCCATGAACATGTAGAAAATCATGTAGATTCATAATATCATGCAATGCACTAAAGCAAAAGGCAAGAATCTACTTCTACTTTCAATTAGCGGAAGCCAATAGATCCATGAAAACAATATGAACAAGAAGAAGACAAATCAATGGCACATAACGCAAGATGTATCTGGGGAAAGACACTACTCAAAACCCCACTATCTTTATTTCATATATCATAAATATGAGTGAAGATACAAAGCTTGTTCTCACTAGAACAATTCCGCACAAGTATACTCAACTCTCTTATCTCACAAGTGAGCTCTTGGTCGACACTTAGCCAATTCCGCAGATCTCCAAGATCCTAATCTCCTTCGTAATTCTTAGGATGAATAACCCCTATTTAAAGGGAATTCATGCTTTCAAAATTGTGCAATCCAAACATAGGATCAATCTTTGATGGATGCAAGATATTTACACTTGTGTAAATAATACCACTAATAGTGCGTTATCCCTGCCCTCTAGTCTCAATTGGGTCTTTCTCTGAACTGGCATGAATGAGCTTCTCATGAGGAAATCTTCAGTTAACTGGAGTAGCACTAGTAAATGCATTAGTGCACCAACTGACTGTTAGTCCTCTATTAGTTCCAAAAACAATTTAGAACTAATTTAACTAAACTTAACTCAGTAAATTGAGTGATCTAATTTCCAACTCAATTTAAACTCATATTGGACCCCTAAAACATAGGGAGAACATATACATGACTTCAGAAAGACTTCCAACTCAAAATTCCTATGCTAATTAAGTTAATTAAACTAAATTAAATATTTACAAGTTGCTATGAGAATAGAATTCGATTTTAATTCTCAGTTTAAGTCAAGGAAAAATTAAACTAGAATTTCTTGTTTCCATTTCTCAACACTCCCTCTCAATAAGAATGGATTATCAACTACCCCAATCTTGTCCCTCTGAAACTCGAATTTACATCTTGACAATGCCTTAGTCAAAATGTCAGCATCTTGCTCCTCTGTGGGAATGTACTCTAACAACATAATCTGCCTCAATACACAATGTCTGAGATGATGATATTAGATATCAATATGCTTGGACCGATAATGAAAAACTAGATTTTTAGAAAGTTTGATACAACTCTGATTATTGTAGTAAATCACAGTTGAATCCATCTGCTGACCAAACAAACCAACCAAGATCTTCCTCATCCAGATGGCCTCACATGTTACCTGACTCGTAACCATGTACTTTGCCTCTACCGGACTCAGTTCAACCAATTTATGTTTCCTGTTGTACCAAAAAAACTGCCACTAACCCAATACTAAAGATATCTCTTGATGTGCTTTCCGGTCGGATGGATTCCCTACCCAATCTGCATTGGTGAAGCCTTGAAGCTTCACTCCCTCTTCCATTTGTACCATAATTCGTATTAAGAAGTTCCCCTGAGGTATCTCAACACATGCTTTTTCGCCTTCCGATACAGCTTGGTAGGCTTAAGCATCGCTTGACTAAGCTGGTTAACTGCATAACACATATCTGATCATGTGCTCACCAAGTACATGAGTGAACCCACAAGCTACCTGTAAATAGTAGCTTCCACTATTGCTCCTGAAGTAGCATCCTCCTTCCTCCATTTACTTGCTAGAGGAGTCTCCATGGGTTTGCTACTCTCCATGCAGAATCTCCTCAATATCTCATTGGCATACTTGCCTTGAGACACAAACAACTCCCCATCTCCCTGCCATACCACCATGCCTGTGTTTGGAAACATGTAAGTAAAGGTAAGGCAAGGTAAAGGTTTAGTAGCATGCCATCTATGCCTAGCATCCCCTTGTTTTCCTTCCTAGCTTCATAAATGAGTTGGGCAGCACTCCATTAACTACGGTGAATAAGAAAGTGAAAGGGAAAAATATCCTCATCCACATGTAGCTCAAGCTCTCTCTCAAGGGAAACTTGCATGGCCTTCTCCTCATCGAATCCAACATCCGTGCGAACCAATGTCATCTTGTTGGTTAGTAAATACACTTGATAGTTGTAAGGTGTATCAGCATACCCCACAAATATCCCCAAATATTTTGTCGGCTAAATATTATTTCGTGCATCTTTAGTCACATGGAAATATACCGATGACCCAAAATCCTGAAGTGACCAACATCTGGCCTCTTATCGGAATAAGCCTCCTTTGGTGTCTTCATCTCAAGTATCTGATGTGGGCTACAGTTCTAAACATAAACCATTGTGTTGCACGCCTCAACCCACAAGTTTAGTGGTAGGCCCTGATCATGCAACATCACCCTTGATTCCCATACTATGCTTATGTTCTTCCTCTCGGCCACCACATTCTTCTGAGGGTTATGGGGCATCATCAACTCCTATTTAATCCATTCCACTGCACAAAATTTCTTAAACTCATTTGATACATACTCACCACTATTATCACTCTGTAGATATTTACCCTTCTTGCCCAAATCTTTCTCCACCATGCTTTAAACTCACAAAACTTTGTGAAAGTTTGATCCTTTTTCTGCATAAAAAATATCCAATATTTATGAGAATAGTCATCAAAAAATATAACATATTACCTGTTTTTGGTCATGGGTGCTATCGAGAATGGTCCACACAATTATGAATGGACTCACTCTAGAATAGCCTTTGCTCGACTGTCTCTGTCATGAAAGGAAGACTTGGTGTATTTTCTAAAAGTACACCTCTTTCATGTATCAACTTGGTCAAGTGTACCTTTGGGAAGACTGGTAGAGATTTGCTGCAATGTGTTCAAAGCCCCATGATGCAAGTGGCCCAATCACCTCTGCCACAACTCGCCAACGTCTCGCCTCTACACCCTTTCTTCTTTTGTGTTCAAAGTAGCACACTCCTCTACCTCCAGCTTATATATATTCTTAACCTAAATCCCTATCTTCTTTACTTGACCTGTGGCTATGTGTCGAAGGAACACCTTTCCTTTCGAGAAGATCACATCATAGCCTCTATCCTCAAGCATGGAAATGGATACCAAGTTCCTCTTCAGCCTGGGAACATACATAATATTTTTCAAGGTGAGTGCAACCCCATGCTCCCTCTAAAAAGTAATCATGCCCAATCCAGTAACACTATACATCTCGTCCATCACCCATCTCGATATGCATCTCGAAATCTTTCTCTTGCAGGTTATTGAATAAATCTTTGTCACCAATCATGTGGAATGAATCTCCAATGTCTAAGTACCATACACTTCCCATCATTAATGACACCATGCATGTAATGAGCGGAAATTCCAATTCGAATGTCGAGGTCAAATCCTCACCCACCGCTCCTCCTGAGTACTTCTTCTTCAACTTATTGAGTGGAAAATTTGTAGCAAAATGGCCCAACTCATGACAATGAAAGCACTTAACTTTCGTCATGTCTTTCTTCTTACCTCAATGATAAGAATCCGATTTGGAATGGGAATCTTTCCCTTTCCCTTTCTTCACCTTAATCACTAAGGCACAATTCTCTTCATCATTAGTCTCTGATGAAGAGTCGTCCCTGGTGTTCCTCCTAATCTCCTCCTGCATCAAATCCGACCATAGTCGTTCCCAATCCAGAAGCTTCCCCCGACAATTGACAAAGTTCTGATAACTATGCCAACACTTTGGGATTCCTAAAAGCGGAAAACTTACCATATCATCCTTGACAGTCATGATTCCAACACTGCCAAGTTCATCACCACATTGAGTGAACTTGCTCAAGTATTTTGGAATCATCTCGCCTTTCTCCATTTTAATTTTTTGAAGTTTTCCTTCCAGTGCCAATTTCCTTTGGTCACTGCTATTCTGATAAAATTCCATCAATGCTTTCGACATAGCATACAGGTTTTCCTTGCCATGGAGACTTGAGAAAATGTGGTCTCGAACTCCCTCAAGGATTATTCGCCTCTCCTTCGCCACACAATTCTTCCATTTAGCCAAATTTTGTGCATCCAATGATGTTGGCTTAGGAATTTGTTGATCAATGAATTCCTTTATTCCATTATCCTCTACCATAGCCTCCATTCTATCCCTCTAGGCTATAAAATTCAAGCTTCCTTTCAAGGCATACTCAATCCACAAACCGTAGAAAGCCATTTGAGCTTGGGAATGGAGTTCAAGTTCGACAGGTTTCTCCAGACCAGGAAAATGGACAAGGAAACCCATTAAGTAACGACGTTTTTTATGGAAAATAGATTGAAAGATGGGGTTTAGGATTTCTCTCATAAAGATCTAGATTCGATGTTTAGGAATGGCCTTAGGATCCTTATTCTTCTAGTCTAATGTGATTTCTTACAGATCCAAGGAACCTAGTCGCATATCCTCACCTCCATCTAAATTATCTTGAAATAGCAGTTTAGTCATCAAGATCTTAGGGTTACTAAATGGCCCTAATTGGTGAGGGTGAAAAGGGATGGAGGAGCTTGTAGGACCTGTTGAGTCCTCTTGGAGTGATCTAATACCAACCATTATATGATTTGGTTGAGAAGGTTGTTGTGTCATAACAGATGTATCAGATGATGTTAAAATGAGGATTTTGAAGTTGTTATGGTTTTGGATTTCTGTATCTATTTGAAAAGAAACTAAAGTGTTTATATGCTTTTGATTGGAATTCATTAGAGTGAAGCCTTTTGGATTGATGTGTGGTTCCTTAGGTTGTTACATTTTCACAATGTGAAGAGGAAGTTCTCTAAAGAGATGAACATATTCATGGCAATGTCAATAATGAAAGGGGATGTGTTCATAGTCCAACGATTATTGTTAGAGCTCATCCATGATATAGAGATCAATGGTGGCTAGGAGAGGCTAAGAGATATTCATCCAAAAAATATATATATGTATTATTTGGTGATTTTTGAAGATTTGAAAAAGTGACCAAGGGTGTTTCCTATACTCTCTAGGGTTTCCTCCTCCCAAAATTCCCTTGGTAGAGAATATATTATGATCCAAACTAGGGATGTTGTAAAGATTTATTTATCTCGGAAAAATCACTTAGTCCATAAAAGGAGTTCAATTCCTATAGAATTAAAAAAATATTGTTCGCCCTCAAATATTCACATCTGGTCATATGCAAAGATCATAGTGAAGAAGGCTTTGGCCCCCCAATTCATGAACTATTTATTCTTTAGGCCTTTATTAGCTTTGAAACCAGTAGACAAGAGCATTTTTTTTGGGCCAAAATCCATAAAATTTCCCATTGAGAGCATGGTATTTCATGATTTGTATATAGTGCTCTATTTGGGAATATTTTGTCTCAAATTTAGGGTCTTTAGAGGCTTTTGGAAAACAATGGCTCGATCTTCTATTTTTCCATGTTGCACTTGTCAATGGATATATGGAATTACAATGGTGGCTACTAAATTCTTAAGAGTGAATATTGAGAGACTGTTTGCTCCCATGTTAATTTGCACTACCTCTTGGATTGACATCACTGAAGGATATATTGGAGAAGTGGAATGGGAGGCCTTTTTCTCCAACCAGATGCATAAAGGAAGATGAGACTAGAGATAACTTGAAATAACCCTAGATGCAAAATTTCTAAACCCTAAACTATAAAAAATGGTCAAATTATTTTATTTGAAAATTTCTTAAATAGTTGAAAATATTTAATATTAATAATAATTTAACAATTAAGTGAATATTGTTAGCTTCGAACCAAAAACACTAGTCATTATTCAACCATAACCACTTGTTGTCTTATGGTGCCTAACCCAGGTTCAGAGTTATTTAGCCAAACAAATCCCTACACTACTGGCCCTTTTGGCATCGGCCCGCAGAGCGTGGAATGAAGTCTCATCCAAAGCAGTATGGGGGGATGCTCCAACCAAGCTTCTGCATGCTTGAGATGGATATGATGTCGATTTAGTCCAACTCGACCTGTCTTCATGCAGGTTGCTTCGCACTCTATTCTAACCTTCAATACATTCGAGAAGTGTTACAATCATCTTTCGCGCAAGCCTAACCAGGGGCTGAGATGCTTTCGCACTGCTCTCGCAGCGAACTGTGCTATTTCCCAACCTAGACTGAATATCTTACTTATCTTATTGACAGATCTTGATTATCTTCGTGTATATGGATATTCCAACTTGTGTTCTCTTAATCAACACACTTATACACATTCGTGCATCATATAAGCATTAGAAGTGAAATTCATACCCAATATAATAGATGCATAAAACAAGAAGTAAAGACACATAATTGATAGAAACTTCTCTTTATTAATACTTCAATAGATTACAGACTCGACTCACCCTGCACACTCAGCTGCAGGGGTCTGTGCACTCAACTGCGGACTACTAGGCCTCTACACACTTAGCTGTAGAGCCTCTTCCTACGCTAAAACCTAAAACTAGACTTTACACTTCAGATCTAACTCACATACATCATATGTTCATCTTCTTGAGACATTTTGTGATGCCTTAACTACTTATAGCTTCACTTTATTACAATCCCATGGTCTGTGGACCATGGGTAGGTCTTCTACAGTTGACATTACATTAAAAAGATAAGGGCAGACAACCCTATGACTCTTTTACAACTACGCGCTCCATGCTCACAAAATGCGGAGTCTTTACATTGAAATTACAAACTCGGACCAAAACCTAGGCTCTAAGCCCCAAAAATGCCCTTAGGGATCCCGCGCCCAATAGGCCCCCAACACAAACATCGTGACTCGCCCTCGAGTCACTCTGTTGGTGCAGAGATATTTGCGTGAAGACATCCCAAATATGATTGGATCGTTGCAAGTTTGGCAACACACTAAGTGGCTACCTACTGAACTTCCTCTACGCATTGTTCGGTGACCGATGTCATGGAACTATTGCCCTGAATCCTTTCCTCAATTTCTTGAAACTCTGTGAATTTTGCTTCAATGGAGGCTTTAATGGTATAAGCCTCATTGATCCATGGATATAAGAGCGCTTTCAAAGCTACCTCTTTATGCCAAGTAGCATCTACCTACTCCTTGAGAGCCTTAGCCTGCTACATCCTCGCAAGCCTCTGTGTAAGGGAAACTATCTGCACGGTCCCTTTTACCTCATCGTATCTTTACTACATCTCATGCGCCTCTGTCTCTAGGCACTCTATGTTTGGGTCCTCCTGTAGGGTGGTGAGGACCTCGAATGATTGCTCAAAGAGCTTCATGCAGTCTATCACTGCACTATCAACCACTGCCATTGATATTGTGATCATGGTGGTGCATTGTTCTCAGACCTCTAGCAGAGTTGAAGGTTGCGCCTTCAACTATAGTTCGGTTATCTCAAGGTTTAGCTCCAGCTGAACCCTGGCCATTTCTGATCTAGTGTCACGTACCCCTGCTGCTAACTTACATATGTGTTCCTCCACTGGCTCGTCTGCTTGGATGGCCAACTCCGGGACCATCTGGCACGCTTTCTCTATAACCTGCACTTATTTTTTGTTCTACTCCACGACCTAATTGCACTGCAGGCTCAACTGCTTAATGTTGATTTGATGCTCACTCATTACCTATATCGCGCGGCTCTCTTTGGCCTAAAGCTTTGCAGTGATTCCATCCTGCAAAAGATAAAGTGGCTCCTAAGGGAGCACAACTATGTTTAACCCAACCCCTTTCAAGCTACTGACCATAGGCCTATCGGCCTCATTCTTTGTAATAAGTGCTCCGTCTTGCAACACTATTGTGTTGGTCACCCCGACATGTAGCATTTCCTCAGCCGCTGAACTGTCGACTGCAAGGCTGGTGGACACTGTGCCAGCGTATGGAGTGCACACCTACAACTCCTGTATCTTTTTCCAGAGAGGCCACAACACCAACTAGTGTTGCTCCTCAAACTACTGGAGGGCCTCCGCAGTGACATTCCTCACCATTTTTCAGATACCATGTAAATCCCCATGAGTGAGGGTGATAAGGTAGAATGAAGTCTTTGAGGCCTTTTTCTTCTTTTGTGACCCTACCTACTCTCGTGGGCATAGATGCTTTAGTTGGGTGGACGTTGTCTACGAGTCTGTGCCACCTTGTTGTGGATCAGTCTCTGGCTCGGCCAAAGGCTACTATTGTCATTCATTCTCTTCTTCTACTGTCTTCTGCTGCTCCTCGGCCAACTTCGTAATGTTACACACCGCCTAGGCCTTAGTCGTTGCTTCTTCCTTCCTGCACATTTTCTCCAGTTGTGTCATCCGTAGTTTCATTTCTTCCTTCTTCCGCTGCACGGCAGACTTCTCTGCTTCCATCACGGAGCCAGTTCGAGCGCGCCACTCTGGTGGCCAAGACTCAAGGACCATGGAGATTACATTGTCGGTTGCCAAGTATGGTAACTCATGCCACATCTTTGTGCGGTCCTTCCACGCCCTAATGAAAGACATGGTGGAAGTTTGCTTTGAACTCCACAAAGCTCTGTAAACTGTTGTAGATAGTGGGTGATAACCGCGTCTTACGATTGATCCCCATCCTGATGTTCATCTCCATGAGCACCCAAAAGATCTTGCTCTCCCTTATCCTCTGTCCGTCCTGGGTTGTCCATAGCGAAGCGTACTTCGCTACCTCTAGAAGGTCCTGCGTCATTAATGGGAACTGGCTATCTTAGGGCATCTTCCATGCCACCAATACTATCGACAACAAGAGCCATGCGTAATGGAATGTTTTGCCTTGCTCCTGTGCCTCGTGGTAGTTCACAAGGAACTCACCGCATAGATAGTTTGCCCAGTTGAACTAGACCCATTTTGCACATTGCACTGCTAGTGCAACCACCAGTGCAGGCACTTCATCCGCGCAGTATTTCTGCATCACCTTCCTGTCAATATTTGTGTCGCAACCTTAATTGCAGGGTTATTGATGCTATAGATGGCATACCCTCACTTCTCCTTCTCAAACTTAATTTTCTTTTTCATGGACTCCACGATGGCCAAGTCATCACTCTTTCCCTCTGAAATTTTTGCTAGGTCCTCCCCTGCATAAGGGAGTCGGGTAATCTTGTGAATCAGATGATCTGTGATGGGGATGGGCTCCTGCAACCACAAGCACCCATCATGCACCAAGTAGAGCAGTTGCCTGATGATGGAAATGGTTACTGGGGCGTGATGGTAATGCGACACCCAGAGCAGTTTTAGTAACCGTGCTTTCTCAACACCTTTGAGCCATTTGCACGGCTCCAACTCTATCATTCCAGCTAGCACGCCTGTCTTCTGGTGCATTAGCTATGCATTTTCTAAATGTGGGAACTTCTCATGGTTTGCGAGGTCCCAATCTTCAAATTTTAGCACAGGGACCCATCCCAAGTGCGCTCCTTCAAAAATAATATCATTTGGGAGTAGCGGAGTTTGCAGAGAACTCTTGCTCTCATCTATATCCTTGGGCACCTTGGCTTTACCCTTCCGCGGAGGAACATATGCAGGTAGCTTGGTGAGAGGGTCCACACCCTAGGTTTCGACTTCCATCTCTACATCCTCCTCCTCCACTAGGATTTCTTCAAACTCTTCCTCCTCATCAGCCTCCAAATTAATGGCCTTCCCCTTTTCCTCCATTGTGAGCTTGGTCGTTAAATTATTCTTGGGCGAGATGTGCACTGGTACCATGGCCTGCTTGTCCTTCTTAGGTCTCAGTGTGTGGGGTGATTTAGGGATCTCATCGACTATCCCGAAACCCTCTGCGGATTCCACTTTTGCAATTGCTTGCCCGAATTCCTCGGCTGTCATTGTTCCAGTATCCATGGTTTCTTCGAGTGTTGCCATAGTGTGATTCTAGAGTTCTCTCAGTGTGTCTAATAATTGCTCAAGCAACAAATTCACTTTCAGATTATCAAATAAGTCTCAGTTCATGCATATATGAGCGTGCAACAACTCAGTTCTCAAATTGCAAAAAAAAATTTGCTGGATAGCCATTTATAATTTATAGTGCCTTTTGAATTTGAATTTGACCATTCCCCCCACATTCTATCCATTAGTGCTATATTGGCAGCATATTTTCAAGAATCTAGCCCATACAGTTTGCCTTAAATGCATGTTGCCTACTCCATTTTGTCTCAAAGCAAGTATCACATCGTGAATAGTGACTTTAACGGTCACTTTCCGATAGACCTATGCACCAGCGTAGCTATCTTCGTATTGTCGCAGACCCTGTGACACTTCGCTATTGCACGTAATACTGACATTGCGCAGCTCTCAGGCAGAGTAGTTTATAGTCACGTGCCTCCTCTCAGCTACCTGGAGTACTAAGACTGTGCTTTTGTCAGCTAGTCAGATGGCCGAGCCACCTGTGTATGGCTTCAAATGACTTCCATTCACTTTTCCTGGGAAGGTTTCTCCATTAACTTTACCAATTGTACCACACCGCCGTCGGTAATCTCCTTAATAACATACAGCTCTAACCAATGCATCCTAAGCTTCCTTGGAAATTTATCAAACATACTATCATACAACAACACCAAATAATTCACCTTAAAGGTAGCAGCTTAATATGCCACTCATGCCAAGCCTTTTCGCGCTACTTTTGGACTTGTTGGTGAAATCCAGCCACAAATCGTTCTTCTTCGAGCTCATCCAATTGCACGAGCCTCTCCTCGAGGGCTCCACGATCCGTCATACCTGTGAGCACTACTATGCGTAGACTAGGCACGATGTATTCCATAGGCATTACGGCTTCCACTCCATTGTTGGAATTATTCTCGTCATCTCTGATTCTCTTCTTCCTACAAGTAAGCCATGTTAGATAAACCAAATATATACCAAAATGAAAATTGTACCTCATTGACGTTTAGGGGACTATTATTTCATCTACAAAATATAACTATAATCATATCAATATGAAAACATCATGCATGACCATACCAACTGTATACCATGACCCCATGCATGACAACCATAACCTTGAAAACATCAAATTTTACTCAAAAAGAGCATAACTCGCTCTGATACCACCCTATAACCACCTCCCCCCACATTTACCCACTTTCACTGGTTTACCTAGAGTAAACATGAGATGAGGTTCACTATGATAAGACTCAACCTCCTATATGACCTTAAGTAAATAAAGTTGAAAAATTAAGTCCTTACTGACTTCCCTCAGGTGTGATAGGACCTCAAGGAGTGACCCAACCCCTACAGATCTCCCACCCTTTATATAAATATCTTTTTCTCTGAACTAGAGCCTCAGTCACTTCCTTGACAAGGCCTCTAAGCAATTGTATGTCTCTAGTCACTCCCAAAGACCTGCTTCCCAACGACTATGGAGTTTTACAATCAGTTCTGTGCCAATGACCCTAAATTCTGAGCCACTTTTTCAGGGCTAGGACTCAGGCCTCTGCCCATAATTCAATGAAGCTTCCATAAATGATAAATAAGATATAAATAAAGCTTCTAAACCAAAACTTGAAGAAGGACTTGACCTAACCCATCCCAACCAGGACAAGAATTCTGTCAAAAATTTGGTAAGCATGCAACCTATAGGTCATGAATGCATATCTAAACATAGGGATATGAAAATTATTTGAAGTTTAGAAAGAAGGACCATTCCCTTCTCACAATAGTTGTCATAACACCAATTTGGTCAGGAATTCATTAACCAATCATTTACAAGTAAAACATGATAAGAGCCATAACTTAAATATGCATAAAACCATGCTTATAACCAACATATAACAAGAAAAATAACAATGATAGAACAACCATTAAAGCCACATAATAGTAAATTTACTCATGAAATACAATAGGAATGTATCTCTTATTAACCATATGAAAAATCCAACTAAGTCAGGGACTTCCATGTACTACCTAACCGTAGATTAGCTGAACCAAATCTTTCATTCAGCCAATCACCCTCATTCCATATTCGAAGCATGAATGTAGGATCTCATGGGATAGACCAATCCATAAAAAACCAAGGGAATCCAGAGGTTAAACAACCTCCAACCTCATGATATCGTGATCTCACCTAAACCAGTCTCGAGATCACAAAACCAAACTGAGATTGGATGTCTCAGAATTCCTTCACCGTCCCTTGAGGAATTTTCCTATCTCTACCCACATGTTGAGGGCTTCCTAGAGAAAACCATCTCCACCCCCAACCCTTGGGATTTTCCTGAGACCACATCACCTAGATCCAAAACCTTTTGGCAATCCAAATCTCAACTAAGAAAGAATCCCATCACCCCATGGTTATCCGCAAATGGCAAGGAAAGGTTAAAACTACTTTCGAAACCTGATAAAACCCATGCCAATGATCGAAAATGAACCATATACACACATGCATAAGTCATGCATTCCAAAACCAACTAGGAAATCATACATGCAACATGTTACTTGCAACTTTTCCCATTGAAGCCGCTTGATCCAACCTTTCATTTCTTGATCCATTCTTTCCTTTTCTTTCCTTGTCATTCTTTGCATGCTTGATTTCCTTTACCTCTTAGTGTTTTTCTCCTCTCTGAGACTAATTCCAAATTTCAATTGAAAAAAGGCCGCAAACTTATGCTCTGATGTATTTTTATCATTGATGCCTCTAATTTCTTCATTTCCATTAATTTTCCTTCAATTTCCTCCTTACGTGCAACCTCTGACCTTTCACCTTCCTTTTCTCCTATTTTATTTTTTCCTTTTCAAATCCTTTTCCATTGCCTTTGCCAATTTCCCCATAACCATAATAAACAACAAGTGATTCCCACTAGGATACTTCACCCAACATTCATCTTGGAATAATTGTCTCATGACCTTGGTCATATTTTTCCTTTATTAACGTTATTACATGAACTTTTAACCTGCGGTTGTTAAAGAGTGGAGTTTTCAACCCATGCAATGACAAGCACAAGCCATGTGACAACACTCATGGTGGTGTAAGGAGAAGTCATGTTGCATGTGAGGAAAATCATGCACCATGCAAGACAAAGCTTGGGAAAGTACAAAATAATATGTGACACATGTGAGGATAGATATGGATACATAAAGGAAACTCATGACTCATGCAAGTAAAATCATGGGTATGCAAGGAAAGTCATGGAGATGGAAGCGTGAAGGAATTACCTTCCACACTAAGAGGGAGTATTGGAATTTTGTGTAGCTTGGAAGGCATTTTCAATATATGAAAACCCACCAAAAGGGGCCCGCTGGGAATTTTACCCAAAGTTGGCGTTTTGCACCCAAATCATGGGGTTTTGCACCTAAGAATTTATTTCTTTATTCTGATTTATTGTTAATTGGTTGAGAAGCTAAAATCCTAAGGGATCTAAGGGTCACCAAATAACCTAAGGAAAACGCATACATAGAGGCCAATGGAGAGGCCTAAGAAAATATTTCACAACCCTTATTTGTGAGTGATCTTTGCCAAGTGGGCCATAGGCTTGTGGCAATGCGAAAGAGGGTTGAAGCCTTTATGTATCTATCGACACAGAGATAAGTGGAGACTAGGTTTCATGGACACGTGACATCTTTGGTAACATGAAGGATTACAGCCCATGACGATGTGTGAGCAGGGTTTGAGCTAGTGGCTATGTAGAGGTGTGAGTCCCATGTTGTAGCAAAGTCTCATTGATGAGAAATATTAATCGCTTCTCATGTCGATACTAGGATTGCAGCAATAGGGAGAGGGCCACAGATCCATGAAATTTGTGCCTAGACAACATGAATGAGGTCAAGTCCATGTTAACTGGATCAACGTGGAGCTATGTTGGTAACATGTGTGATTTCCATCTTATGGCAAAATATAGAGTTGGGGGCTAATCTCGTGGTGCTGTGAGACAGGGGTAAGGCCCATGCTTGCAGAGAGGCTTGTGCTTGTGGCAGCGTGGAGACGTGGCCTCATTCAGATAAGAGGTGAAGGGTCATGAGGCCTCTCAGCATTCAGAATGATGTCAAGAGGACTAGAATGTTGATTAGAGGAAGGTCATAAGGCTCACTATAAACACCCCACCTTAACCTCGGCGAGGTTTTCACTAAGTGTTCACTATACTTACCCAAATTTTAAGGTGCAATTAGAGAGATGTGGTAAATAATTTATTTTTTTTACTTTCCTTCACTTCCTCAAAACTTGCATTGGATATTTTCATGATGTTTGTCTTAATGAGACAAATCCAATGATACTGATTTGGTCCAATATGGGCTCTAGTATTTAAATTAGACTCTTTTAAGTTTAATTCATTTTATTTTTTTCACTTTTCTCCTTACTACTTCATAGCATCCACCTAGTCTCATATGGTGTTGACATGGCATAGTACCCTACTACTAAATTACTTCATGGCACCCACGTGGTCTCATGTGGTGTTGACATAACATAGTACCCTACTACTAACCTAGAAACACACGCCTATATAATATTGCTCATATGAAACCTTTATTTATAATGCACAACTCTCTTTCTCTATATATAAATTAACCTCCCAAGCCATATGGTCCACGACCTTCCCATGGACTAAGTCATTTTGTGCATTGTTTTATATTATATAACACATATATGAATACAAAATATATATATATATATATATATATATATATACTCCCTACCATGCATACATGATTGACCCCGCATAGTGTATTTTGATACACATGAACTCACACCCATACATATATATATATATAACCCCCAACCTTAAATAATGTCACCTATACATATTTTTCCACCGACCATCTGACGACTCTGATCCATCCAACACATGGAGGGTATGTGGGGCCTCGTTCTCTCTCCACCGATGTCATAAGGGGATACCCTCGCAGTGAGTTCCACTCTCTACTTCACGAGTCTCATACGATGGTCTATGTTTAGGCCAGGCCTCCCCCCTGCCTGCTGATGTCATGGGGAAGAGGCCCGAGGGAGGATTCATCCGTCAATCCCTGCATCCTATACACACCGTCCGTTTACGGTTGTTCTCTGCTCATGGTCGTGGTGCTTGGTTGCAAGCGTTATATAACCCTCGCGACTAAGCCCCTCCACTCTACGACCATATTACGTGCATTTCGATTGGGGGTTAACGCTATCGTACACGATGAATTACAAAAATATAGTTAGGGTGGTGATCACCAAAAATGACCCGTATATCACTCGTTGACACAATGAACAACGACTTCCCAACTTGTATTCATTACATTATTTCAGCATACAGTTTATATTTCTAAAGTGATGTAATTTCTCGACTTTGGCACTATAAAGTGCATATTCGGACACTACAAAAAGTACAAATAAAAAACATCCTTTCACCCGAATAGCCTAGGTTACATTGCGAGTGGTGACATAGAGGCACCCTTTTATATATATATAGCCTGTCGGTCATACCTGACAATATCATTTGCAATGCCGAGAAACAAAAAGGTAAACCGACGATCCATGACGTATGCAGTAGTGCCATAACATATATGCATATTTAAGCTTAAGTGAACAATATCCTTATACATAGGCCACAATCAACTTAAAACCCGAAACGACAAGCCCATATCTTTGACAATGAATCGACAGAGGTCATACCTACAAATATATTTATACCCAATGTGCGTTCGACTGCACATAGAGGAATGTCTGTATACCTGTGGAGTGTTATTATCTAAATATATATACACTATACCTAGACCATCTAACCACAACCATGTGATTTCGCTGCATAAAAACCATAGAACGTCGGCGTAGGCCTGCAAGTCGAGTTGACGGTATATGGCCATTTCAATATTATTTTAACTACTATCACAGTTATAACCTCATGAATTCAACACTATTACAAAAAACATTATGCAAGTAACATGATATGCTTATTTTCACACCATATGGATTACGGGTAATTCCATTTGCATCTCAATATCTAAATTAAGGTTCCATGAATCATTATATACATTTTTATAAGCTCGGTACACCTCAAACTAATAGTTCCATGAGACTGTTGCGGAACTCTCATATGGCCTTTTGGGTCCTCACATCATCAAGAATTCAATGCATATTTGTGATCCAACTAATGGGATTAGACTTGTTTTATATCAGGCAATGTTGGTTATTTCGATGCATCCACCCGCTATTGACATATTAATCTAACATGTAGAGCACCCATATGAATATTTATATGTATATGAAGTATGTATAAAGGTCATCAACACATTTATCTCTGCATTCAAGCAAATAACCAATCCTTAGACTACTGCACAAAAATATTCACCATAATTCTTACAACAAATATTAAAATAACACTTACGTTTAAACTTCCTATGCGAATAGTAATTCTTATGAACTTAAGGTTAATATGTGACAACCGGTGTGGACAACATTCATGTAGTTATTTCTAGATGTATGCATATTGTTGGTGGAAAGAACATAAATAAAGAAATCATAGTAACTTAGCATCAATATCATGACCTTAATTCTTTAGCCATTGGAAGCTATGTAAATCTATATAGTCAATAAAAAATAGTTTAGAAACATAAATATAACTCTGTACCATATATTGCACAGAAAAATACTTATCTTGCAGTCAACTAAGGATGTGGGACTGAGCTGGAAACCGCAACTCTCCACCCAACCATAGACAATAGCAGCCAAGCTACTTGCAATTGTCACTCTTGAGCAGAATCCCACGGACTAGGATGGTCTGCTCCAAGGATGAAATACAAACCGCAGGTTGACATAAGGGCTTTAGAGGTTCCCCTACCTCCCCCCGCCAACCAGATAGTAGTCAACCACCTGCATAGGGAATTGAAAGCCCTGTTGCCTCCACCTTGAAGCATATATATATATATATATATATATATATATATATATATATATATATATATATATATATATATACCCAATAATGGGAATCCAGAATCCTCCACCAGAACAAATAAAATGGGCACAAGAGATTGAAGAGTTTTCCTTTACCAAGAATCTAAGGACTAATTCTCTAGCCCAAGCGATCAAGGGACTCTAGACAAGCCCCTCTCCACCCTTGAGCCACAAGGAAACCATAACTTATCCCCACTTGAAGGAGTACCTCTCGTGCTCCTAAAACTCAATAAAGATGTATGTGATCTCTCTAAGAGCTTAGAAGTGCTAAAATACCCTTCATGCTATTGAAGATGTCTGTAGAATGGATGTATGTCCAACTATGCATTGGTTCTTCCCCTATTTCCTCTTTTTGTGTTGTGAGTTCTAATAATCAAGATATGGCATTTTTTTCTACCAAGATTCTTCACAAGAGTGTTATTCTCTTCAACTCTCAGCCAATTTGTGTTGTTGGGATTTTCCTCTCTGTAGTGATTTTTTTTTTTTAACATGAAGTAATATTGTGCACTATCCACTTGCCATTTTTCTTTCTAAATTGTGTGCTCTTATGAAAGTAAATGTTGTTCTCCTCTTGTTTACTTCGAGTATCCCTTTCTTAATTTTTTTCCCTTTTTCCTACTCTCACAACCTTTGTCCTAATTCACTTTGTCTCAAGTCTTTCCCCATCTACCTATGTTGTCCAGTTTTCATTAAATTTCTTGTCCCTTTTGCTTTATTGTCTCCTACTCCAAGAAATATTGACATGAATCCTTTTGTGTGATGCATAAATTCTATGCACCAAATTATTAAACGCAACAAACACTAGTATTTAATGACTATCTCAACTGTGTCTAGTTGTCTACAACAAATAAACTAAGCATACCAAGCAAGATCCATCCCTAGTCCCTAGAATCTGTGTCCCTACTTAGCTCATTTTCCTTTCTCTTTTTGAAATACAAAATACTTAAAATGTTTACGTAACATTCATAAGAAAAAATTATAACTAGGGTTTTAACAAACCTCTCCCCTTGGGGGAACACTGTCCTTGGTGTTCTTTGTCCATATACATATGAAAAAAAATGTTCAAAACAACACATACTATTGATGGATATTTATATATCAAATATATATAGTATTTACAATCATTTATATGCATTTTCTTTAATCAAAAAACATACAAGGATATGATGTCCACTTAGCATCAACCATTTCTCAAGTGGCTTCCTTGGGCCCAAAGTTTCTCCACTGCACTTTGACTTGCTCTCTTGCTCAGTTTTGAAGCATGAGATTCCTCCGGTCTACAATGCACAACAACTCTGGCTAGAATTCTACCTTTGGTCTCACTTGTAACATATACCAATTGATCACATGATCATAATATTTCACATGTATTTTAAGAAAAGAAACGTGGAAAACATCATGGACTCTAACAAATGGAGGTAAGGCTAACCTATAGGCCACTAGCCCAATTCTTTCAAGTATCTCAAATGGCCCAAAAAATCATGGTGCCAACTTGGCACATGACTCAATATTCAAGGAACTTTTCTTAGGTCTAACTCTCAAGTAGACATGTTCCCCAACTAGGAACTCTTTATGCACCCTATGTTGATATGCAGAGCTATTTTACTTGTCTTGCGCTACCTTTAAATTATGCCTAATGAATTGCCTTTTTTGCTCCATCTCCTTCAACATATCTAGTCCAATAAGGATCCTATTCACTAGATCACTCCAACTTATATGAGTATTACAACTCCTTCCATAGAATGCCTCAAATGGGATCATATTAAAAGACTTTTGGTACCCATTATTATATGCAAACTCTACAAGTGGAATATACTCTTACCACTTGTTTTGCTGGTGCATTACATACATCCTCAACATGTATTCGAGGATTGAATTCACACTTTCTATTTGTCCATTCATTTATGGATGATAAGTTGTAATTATAAAGGCCAACTATGTCCCAAAGCCTACAAATAGTTCCTTCCAAAACTTGGAAGTGAACTTGGCATCTCTATCTGAAATTATTTTCTTAGGAACTCCATGTAACCTCACAATCTCCTTTATGAATATTTGTGCCACTTCACTAGCTAAATTAGTGGATTTCACTACTACAAAATGAGCCACCTTGCTCAAATTATCAATAACCACCATAATGGCATCATGTTGCCTAGAGGTCCCAGGAAAACCTCTAATGAAATCCATGGAGATAACCTCCCACATCCATTTCAAAATGGGAATAGGTTGCAATAGACCTGCTGGATGCTTACATTTAACTTTCATTTGCTAACACTCCAAGCATCTTGCAACATACTCAGCCACTTCCCTTTTCAAATTAGGCCAATAATAAAATTTATTAGTGGCGATAACGGTCTTTTGGTGTCCTAAGTGACAGAAACATCCTTTGTCATGAAAATCTCTCATTATGAGTCTTTTCAAACCATAATTATTCGGTACATAGATTCTACTATTGACCTTGACTAAACCATCACCTGAGAGATTATGTTCCTCATCCTCTCTGTTATCACTCAGAAATTACCGTAGTCGTGGGGAGAAAAATTGAGGAAACCTTCAAACTAGACTTTAGAATCGGAAGCCGACCCTTCCAATCTCAAAAGGGATATCTCCTTAACTCTGCTACTCAAGGTCAACACAATAGCATGTCACTCATATGCTTAGTGGCTACATTAAATTTAAATAAGAATAATTTTGGTTGGAAAATTGGTAATTTTAACCATTGGACATGGAGTCATGGGATTGATATTATTGAAAATTTCCAAGAAATAAGGGTAATACAGATAGGGATCAAAGGCATATACATTGTTTATTTAGACATAAAAATATTGAGTTGTTGAGCCGAAGGAAGAAGCAACCCATTACACAAAGAAAATAAATGAAATTTGTGTAACTTTATAGGATAAAATTAAATATTTGAAATCAAAAATAGTAGAGCATCAACTATGAATTCCAATGATTTATAAACTTTATTTCAAACATGAAGAGATAACAACCATGATATTTACTGATTAAGAACACATCACTAAGGAAGCTGACTGATAGACACAACAAAGGAATCTCAAATATGCAAGTCTGAAAATTTTGCCTTGGAAATTTTATTAATAGCAAAATAATATATACAAAACATATTATTTTGCGCCAAAAAACCAACCCTTCTCTCTACTTTTCCACCTAATGTATACAAAAATTACATCAATTTCGAGATCCACAATTTTTGGAAAGTTTAATTACAAAAATTGACAAAATATCAAAATGAAATCAAGATCCAAAAGAAATTGATCTGAAAACCTCCTCATCCATATTTAGTTTTTTTTTTTTTTTTTGAAACAATGAAGGAGATGGTAAGATCTAATCTCCAAGTCAAATTCATGAGATGGCTCATCAAGAACTCTATATGAGCTTTTTATGGCAAATTTTTTAAAAATAGGGTAAAAATATGCCTTTGTATCTCCCAAACTGTGATAAACATTTAAAAAATGAAAGAGGTTTTTATAAATGAGCCCTTATAGAAAACACCTCTTTTAAACTTGAAAAGTTAATTTTCAAATTCTTGAAAAGTGTGCCCAAAGTTGATGAGTAAAACAAGAAATTATATAATATTTAAATCTAGAAAAACGAGCTGCAAATATTCCTTTGAATATTAAAAAACATTAGACCTGTGTAAAAATTGAGAGAGGTTTTTGTTAATAGGTCCATTCCTGCAAAAAAACCTTATTTGGTTTACAAAAATTTATTTCCAACTATTCGAAATTTTCACTTGAATATGGTAACTAAAACAAGGTTTTAAACTAAATCTAAAAATATATTCATAAGAAAAAAATTGACATGTTAACATTGAATGATGATCCACGACGAACTGTTGTAGAAAAAGGTGGAGTTGTAGCTAGAAAGTGTGCTAAAACTGTGGAAATTTCCTATTTTTGTTTTCATGTGCTCATCATAGGAGCTTTTCGTTGGGTCCTTGACTTGATTTAACCAAAAATGATATTTACTATATAAAAATTATCTCCATAGAGATTGATCCTAATCAATCTCTTTATCACAACCTAAAAATATGCACACTATTTATGCGTTGACAGATCGAATGAACATACGCCATGGAGATGAAAACTGCAAAAGCGATGACAAATAATATGTCAATGCTTTCCAAAAACATGGCAAATTCTGGCCCCAATATATTAAATGGAAACGATTTGTCAAAACAGAGAAAAAATGTCACTGACGAAAATTTGGCAACGCTTTCTTGAAATATTTATTTTAATTTTTTTGTTTCCTCTATAAAGAGTTCCATATTGGTTGTTGGAGCTTGTTTTACCCTATTTCTTTTCTTTGACTTGGAGCCCTAACTAAATTGTGCTCCAAACTTTGAATGTGATAACAAATGGCTCCAATGGGGATGTTGTCACCTTAAGAGTCAACAAAGGACCCTGTAGACTAGGTACCTAGTCATTGGGAAGCTACCAAACTCTAAAAATCAATTCATTTTCCAAATCTAATACCTGTGACCTGACCTACAACCAACTCATTATGAAAGTGAACCAAACCCAAACTAAAAAATGAACATTGAAAAACTTACTGAAAGATATGATTGCCTAAACAAGCTTATTGCATACTAGTTCCTACTCTAATATGTTGGATTAATGCTCAATCAAGTGATATCAAATTTCTAGTGTAATCATGAAATGAGATGGGTACTCACTGGAATTATGCTCACACCTTCCTTGAGTAGACAAAAAGAGGTAGAAAGTGGCAACTCAAAATGAAAATTGAATCCAATCCCTGTACTGATGAATAACACAAACTCCCTTGATGATTCCAATCGGCTAGCCAAATCGTATTCAAAAACATGAAACCTAACCCCATCTTGAAGATCAACAAAAAGACAAGCACTCTCTTCATGTATAGCTATTGGTTGTTCTATGTCAACCAACTCAAAATCATTTTCAAAATGCAAGGGTGTCATATTCTCATATTTCACATCATCTATGGCAAGAAAAGGATTTGTATACTCTTGAACACATTCAAAAGGGACAACAATCCTATGTGTTTGGGAAAAACCTCGACATGCTCCTTCACATATTTCGAAAAGAATTTCATTTTGATCTTTAAAAATTTCTGAACATGTCAATTTAAGAGACAAATAATTATGAATAGATTTTGTAGCATCAAAAAGATCTAAAATTGATTGCTCTTCTTCAATATTTTCTAGCAAATCAAGGTAGTTATCATCATGGATGGGATTACTCCTTAAGGTTTGATGAATATAAATTCAAATATATAATTTTCACTTGTATCATCATTAGGCAAAGTTCAGTAAATGAATGATATGAAGGACAACTTGAAATACTGTATTCATCCCAATCTTGGTCATATGAAAACTGAAGAACCTGCTACAAATCATCCTTAATATAATGGGATGTCACATGATTTCATCACTGAGATGAAAATATGTTTCATTTTTAGCTAGGTGAGAAATAACTTCTTACTGGGAATGATCCTGAGTATCATGGTAGTTAGTATCTACAAGTTCTTTAGGATGAAAATACATTTCAAACAAGACTTTCTTCATTTCATCATCCATAAGGCCCTTATTCATCATCAACATCCATTCCCAAGTGTTCATTTTTTTTTGAAATTTACACATAAATTTTCAACCAACACTATAAAAGGGTATATTTCTTTATAATTCATAAATAACGCTGAATAGAAATCTTCAAGGGAATATAGACTAGCATATGGAAATCCTTCATAATAAGATTGTGTATTTTCATATAAGATTGCAATAAACATCTTCATCAAACATTTCTCATGAAATTCAACCCCTAGCTTATGCATGTGCATGTGAAATTTAACCAAATGAAGAGAAGCATCATCCCCATTCTGATCTCTAGGCATTGTTGGATATGTTTATCAATCTATGCAAGGAATACAATTTGGAAAACCACGAATATGAGCATGATTCATAGGATCATATTGTTCATATTGTAGATTCATCTTGAACTAGTGGAGTAGTTAGTGATGCTTTGATTTTTGGATCCTATTGAGAGTGGATTTGTTAGGTGATTAATGATGTGCATCAATTTTGTGTCTATCTTCTATTCACCATTAGAGAGAATATTTGTTCATTGTCATTCGTTCAGGATGTTGGATCGAAGCTTCATATCCCTAATAATGGTGCCAAGATGTTATCACCAAGAATTACCCTGGTTGTGGGGAGAAAATTTGAGGAAACCTTCAAACCAGAGTTCAGAATCAAAAGGTGGCCCTTCCAATCTTGAAAGGGATCTCTCCTTGACTCTTCTACTCAAGGTCACCATATTTGTAGGTCACTCATACGCTTAGTGGCCATTTAAATGTAAATAAGAATAATTTTGGTGGGAAAAATGGTAATTTCAACCACTGGGTATGGAGTCATGGGATGGATCTTATTGAAATTTTTGGGATCTGACGATAAAAAGATAGGGATCAAAGGCACATAAAATATGTTAGGTTCTTATACCAATAGGAGTTATAATTTTGAATGACTAAGGTTAAGCTTGTAATATTGTACATACCTTTGCTTTCTGCAAATGTTTTCCATATTATAAAAAATTAAAAAATGTAAAGAGGGTATGTCCTAAAAGATAAAACAAAGGACAAAAGAATAAGAGAAGGTAAAAAAAGATGAAAATATATGAACCCAAAAATCAAAAGAGACCATGAAAGTGTACAAGTATAAATGTCACTCCTATTTTACTTTTATGGATAATAATGGTTGTGTGCAACTTGTTACTTATGCCACAATCCATGGTAATCAAATAATGTAGTCTTGGTTATTCCATGCTTTGAATTTAAAGTTTATAGTTAGAGAATAAAATCTGACCAAACAATATAATCTTGGCAAATCATAGTTAGGTAGAGAAAATAAAAGGAGCTCATAAGCTTAATCTGAGCCCTTGGATGATATAAGGTTAGAATTAGATAGTTTACTTTGTAAAGAAAAGAAAAAAACTGATAAGGGTTTGCTAGCCTAAATGCACCCTAATAAAGTGAAGAAAAAAATGGTAAGATGAGTAAGTGGGTAAGTAGTAGAAAGGTTGTAGAAATATCATGTGATTATAAAAAATCACTTATGCCATTGTTTTAAATGAATCTTTCCAATATGCATAAGTAGAAGACAACGCAAAGGCAATGGTTCACAATGTAATTTATTTAACATCCCCTCATTTATTTCAATGCCTATGACACTCACTAACTTCCCTTTCACAATAAAAATATTAATACCTATAGTTCTTTAAGTCGAAGAGGCTCAAAGCATTTCTCTGACTTCTGGTGGGACCAGACCCTTGACATGATGGCTTAAGGAGGAAAGGTGTTAAATTCCCTTATAAGTCATTCATTCCCCTCACAAAACCCCTTTTCCTAAGGTTAGGTTCTCTTGCCTAGGAAAACCCCTTTATAAACATGTTTTATGTGCAAAACCCACCAAATACATTTATCCTAAGTACTAAATGTATGGAAGGCTCATACGATTTCGCATACCTAAGTACAAACACCCCTTCCGCTCATCTCACCCCATATTAACCTTTTTAATTAAATATGTAAAAATCCTAAAAATCCCATTTGCCCGTATATATTTAACTCCCTTAATAAATTAATCCCACCCTTAGCTTATTTATAAACTATAATACTGCCCCATATCCCACAAAATACATTAAAACCCCACCCTCAGTCCCTAATCCCTCATTACAGACTAGCCTGATCCCCTAACCCTGGATTAGTCCTTAAACTAATCCTGAAACTATCACAATTAAATCCCTGGGCCCCCCATTAATTCCCGTCATATACCCTCGTGCAGCTTCACCTCTCCATCACTGTCGTTCATCACCCCCCCCCACATCCAACAGCCGGTAATCATATCAACTGTGCCCGTTGTCCACCCTTTAACTACCCGATAGAATGGTTTTCCCCCTTACCCCCAATGCTACGTGTCATTCAATGAATGGAATCGGGCGATCCCTCTCGAATACCAACAAGCACACAAAAGCAATGTGAAATAAACCGCTTACCACCCTCTCACTACATGAAAAAACCAGATACTATTCACTTTGCACCAAAATTCAACAAAATCAAACCTTTACCCATTTAAAACACGAAAACCCTAGTTTTGCTCGTTTTCACCTGTTTGTGCAGTAAAACCCTATGTAACCCTTCTGCGCCACATGAAGTCTCTGCTAACCAATTCAAGCATGGTTTACCTCCCGAAAGCACTTTGGACTCACTCCATAGACCTATAACTCTCAATAAAGCCATTAATGACCCTCCTTGTTAACCCAACGTTTTCCTAATAGTTTGTTTTATTTTACAGGCGATAAAAAGACTGCAGCCTTGGATAAACAATCTTAATCCTAGATTGTTATCAAATATATTCAAACAGAGATGGAAAATAAACATACAGTTAAAAGTCAAATAGAGGAAACATGAAATTAAATGATTTACTATTGAAATAGACAGTAAAAGACTAAAATATACAGTGAAGGTAAAAGGAAACAATAAAGAATAATCAAAGTGTATCAGGGTTAAATAGTATCAGATCAAAGACCAAGTCAAGTAAAGCAGCTAGCATGAATAAAAACAACAAGGAAGACAGTTACAAAGCATACATATTCATGTCAAAATGAAGATAGATGAAAAAACCGAGTGGTAAAAGTAAACATGGAGGCAGTAAGGGTTAAACATAGATGAAAACACTTTCACTAGCAACAATGAAGTTTATCCAAAGTAAAAGTGTATTAGATGAAAGAGTATCAGTAAAAGTGTATTAGGTTGAAAAATCAAAGTGAATAAAGATGAAATCAGAGCAGGAATGGTACATTTTCCAAAACTTTCCTGTTTAAGTGATAGTTTTTCATAAACTATTGTAGCCAATCCAAGATGCATTTTTAGAAACTAGAGGAGATTTGTGTTCCTAAAAGGCCAATCAACAAAAGCCTATCTCTATTTTTACACAGGTGTTACCAAAAGTTAGATAAGTGCATGTCTTCACAACCTGTTTTTCGGATTGTGTAAAGTCATGTTTTTGACATCTTTTTGCAGAGAATAATGTGAAAGGTTGGAGCTGAATTTTTGGAAACTGAGAGAGGTTTATCTCAAAAACATACTCATCTACAATAACCCTTTTAACTTTTTACATATCTATCTTAGATTGAGATATAGAAAGGTATCAATGGACCCTAATTTTGCAGAATTGTTGGGGCAGAATGCACAATGAAAGGATGCAGTTAGTGACTGGGATGCCTCATCATCAATTAAGAGTTGCTATCAAATTCGAATTTCTCTTCCTTTATCACCATAAATCCATTAATATAGTACCAAACAGATTCATTAGTTTTGAGTGTCCTTTATTTAAGTTTTATTAACGTAAAACAGTTTGAGATATTTGTAAAACCAATATTGATATTTTTTCAAGATATTTCAGTTTAGAATTTGTATAAATACTTCTTCATTTGAAGTATTTCGGGTGGATTCCAAGACATTTCTATAGACCTTTTTCTCTCAAATCAGAGTTCTATTGTATCAAAGACTGGATTGGCTTGCTAGATCAAGGAATAGAGATCAGATATTTTACAGGATTCTTGTGTAAATCAAAATACAAATAAGTATTCTTCCATGTTCAATATTTTTTTTCCTTATGTTTTTTCCATAATATTTAATATAAATTTCTAAAATCTAAATTTATAGAAAGGAATGATATTTCAGAAATTGCTTGAATGCACTCTGTCTTGACTGGTTTACATTCTTAATATTTTTCCCTAAACTATCTTAGCTAGGGAATTCTTAACTACTCCTTAACTTCCATGGTTTCTCCTCTGGTCTATAGCAAATAATTCTTAATTGCACTTTGTTCATGATCACCCTTTGTTCTTCATTCGGATCCCAGTCCAAGGATTCTTAAGTGCCCTTTCACCATGGTTAGAATTACTTCACCCATTAGGCCTAAATATTTGCATTTTTCTTTGCTAGCCTGCCCTGCAAACATTCCCTTTAATGATCTGGTCCAATTATGTTATCCATTCGTTGACTCCATAGCCCAATGGCTTGAAGACCTAGTTCTATCCATCTGCTCCAAGAATTCCACCACCCAATCTTCAACACAAATCAAAACCCCCCTGAAATTTCATAACTAGCCTAATATCCCATCAAACAAAGCTAAATCATATAGAGAGAGCCCTCTCTAGACTTAGGTTGGCTAGAGCCTAAGCCTAGAAGTTGGTTTGTGGTTACCCCGGTTATCTCTTTCCTTAACCTTGGGAAATTACTAGGTGATAAAATAGTGGCGAGCATACTGGGGAGAACTAACATTTTCTTCAAAATTGTTTTCTAGTTTCAGATCTGATCTATGATGGTGGATAGTGATCACACACACAAATCTTAGAATCATCCACCTAGCAACTCCAAATCAATTTCACAATCAAGACTCCACTAGAGGAATGAACCTGAAAGAACTATATGAAAAGATCAGGATTTTAACTTGGATTGTTATCCAAGACATTGTGTTCTTTCTCATCAATAAAGTTTCCCAATGTATATTGTATTTTAGAGAAGATTTTAGGTTAATTTCTTATTATTTCCCTTTAAAAGTTGTAGATATAAAGTCTCCTTACAGATATGAACAACAGTCTTCTAACTATTATGAAGATCATTTTCCAATTGAGGAGAATCAAACAATCAAGACTAATCATACAATCCCTGTACATATTCCATTACCTCATAAAGTTCCTGATAGATATAAGCCACTCATCTTACCTTCTACACTCCATGCTTTCCCTAACGATTATTACAAGTATGTCCATAGGTTTGATTGAGAGAATGGTATCACTGCTCAAAAACATATTCAAGGTTTTGAGAATTATCTAGACTTATTTGAAATTGATGAAGATGATGTTATTATCAAGCTTTTTCCTCTTTCTTTGCAAAGTAGAGGAAAGAGTTGGTTCAAGAATTTACCAATTGCAAGCATCTCAAATTTCCAATAGTTTGCCAAAATTTTCCTTGATATATGGATAATCAAATTCAATCTTCTTGTGATCATCAAAGAATATAATCAGTTAAGAAGATATCCAGATGAAACAATAGAACATTTTTCAGACAGATTTAATCAAGCATATTATTCAATGCCATCAAATATAAGACCTCCCCTGATTCAACTCTTTTGCATTACCTAAGAGCATTTGATACAGAGATAGAATTTCAGCTAAGAGAAGGAAACCCCTCAACACTGGAACAGATGCAGAACATTATAGTAGATGTAGAAGTTAATCTGAAAATTAGAAGAGAAAAGTTGAAAGCAGAAAAAGAGGAAAAACTCGATATTTTGATGAAGAAAACAGAGGAAATGATGTAGAAGATCACCATGAAAGATGATTTTTTTGCTCAAAATCACCATGACACATTTATTTCACAAAAGGAAAAGGTTGATATTCATGAACAAATTCCTACTAACTCCAACTACCATAGGTCAAAAGATAGATTCGTAGAGCAATATGTGGAGGAGAAATCTCCTGATCTAATGTGTATGTTTGACAACATTACTTCTTTTGATGATTTGCCCAAATATGATCAATATGATGATAATTGTGTTCTTGAAATCCAAACTAACTTTACAGAGCAATCAGAAACTAGTTTGGGGAATAAGGAAATTCAGTTTCATCAGCTTGAATACAATGATCATCTTATTCATATCAATTATGAAAGTGAGGAAGAGAGTGCAGAAAATTTGGAAATAAGTGAAGCTTCTTTGACTCTCTGTTTTGCTTCATTTCAATTCATCAAAGAAAACTTTAAAGTGATAAAAAATAAGCAATCTTTAGGTATTGACATTAACAACAAAGAAGACAATAAAATTCCTGATCAAGGTCCTTCAGTTTCACAATTACGGTTGTCAAATTCCGTTGAAGCACTTGATCAAATAATACAAGAAAGTTCTATACCACTATGTTTTGAATCATTTCAATTTTTAAAGGAAATGTGGTATAACATCTCTAGATAAAAGGGTGAGAAGCTTGTAGAAACCTATGAAGTTCCATTCAAACCTATATGCAATAAGTTGCAACAGTCCTTCCAAGTTGTTTATAGTCCAGTAGCTGATAGGTTGGATGATGAGTGCAATCAGAATTTTTATCCATTAATAGACTATGAGAGTCAAAATCAATAAGATAGAAGTTTCACCAGACAAACAGTACAATCAGTAGAAGTATCATCACAAAGCTCATCTGAAAGTCTACCGGGTGTTAAAGATAAAAGTTATATTTCAGTTCCATGGCATGGAAGCCATCCAGAACAAGTGTGTAGTTGCTTAAACCAGTTGAACAATAGTGTACATATTTTGGAAGATCCTTTTGTACAGTTTTTAGAGCCTACAAAGGAAAGCAAGTATTTCCTTATCTTCTCTTTGGTTGACAAGGTTATAATTGGCCCCTTAGAACCTTAGTTTTAATCACAAACAAGCCCAAGTAGCAAAATCCATCAATGTATATAATGCTTGAGTGGTTGCATTGGTTGTTTCATTTTACCTAACTAGCTGTCCAAAAATTGATTAGAGTAAGTAGGTAGGATTTCAGTTTGAATAAACTCAGTTTTCAGCAACAAGTTTATGTTAGATCAGATTTCAGCTTGTAGAAAAGGATGTATTTTCAATTCAAAAGTTTTGGTCACAAAGATTATACAATGGAGCATATACATGTGTGGGATTGGCCCAATGGATCAAGCTAATATTCGACGATGTTCTTAAAATTTCACAAGGAAATAACACCCCCAAGTGGAGCCACTGTTAGGTTTCTATACCAATAGGAGTCATAATTTTGAATGACTAAGGTTAAGCTTGTAATATTGTACATACCTTTGCTTTCTGCAAATGTTTTCCATATTATAAAAAATTAAAAAATGTAAAGAGGGTATGTCCTAAAAGATAAATTAAATGACAAAAGAATAAGAGAAGGTCAAAAAAGATGAAAATATATGAACCCCAAAAACAAAAGAGACCATGAAAGCGTGCAAGACTAAATGCCACTCCTATTTCACTTTTATGCATAATAATGATTGTTTGCAACTTGTTACTTATGCCACAATCCATGGTAATCAGATAATGTAATCTTGGTTATTCCATGCTTTGAATTTTATGTTTATAGTTAGAGAATAAAATCTGACCAAACAATATAATCTTGGCAGATCATAGTTAAGTAGAGAAAATAAAAGGAGCTCATAAGCTTAATCTGAGCTCTTGGAGATATAAGGTTAGAATTAGATAGTTTACTTTGTAAAGAAAAGAAAAATATTGATAAGGGTTTGCTAGCCTAAATGCACCCTAATAAGGTGAAGAAAAAATGGTAGGATGAGTAAGTGGGTAAGTAGTAGAAAGGTTGCAGAAATATCATGTGATTACAAAAAAACACTTATGTCATTGTTTTAAATGAATCTTTCCAATATGCATAAGCAGAAGACAAAGCAAAGGCAATGGTTCACAATGTGATTTATTTAACATCCCCTTATTTATTTTAACCCCTATGACACTCACTAACTTCCCTTTCACAATAAAAATATTAATACCTATATTTCTTTAAGTCAAAGAGGCTCAAAGCATTTCTCTGACTTCTGGTGGGACTGGATCCTTGGCCTGATGACTTAAGGAGGAAAGGCATTAAATTCACTTATAAGTCATTCATTCCCCTCACAAAACCCCTTTTCCTAAGGTTAAGTTCTCTTGCCTAGGAAAACCCCTTTATAAACATGTTTTATGTACAAAACCCACCAAATACATTTATCTTAAGTACTAAGTGTATGGAAGGTGCATAAAATTTTGCATACCTAAGTACAAACACCCCTTCCGTTTAGCTCACCCCATATTAACTTTTTTAAGTAAATATATAAAAATCCCGGAAAACCCATTTCCCTGTATATATTTAACTCCCTTATATAAATAAACCCTAAACCTTAGTTTATTTATAAACTATATTACTAACCCATATCCCACAAAATACATTAAAACCCCGCCCTCAGTCCCTAATCGCTCATTATAGACTAGCTTGATCCCCTAACCCTTGATTAGTTCTTAAACTAATCTTGAAACCACCACAATTAAATCCCTAGGCCCCACATTAATTCCCATCATTTACCCCCGCACAGCTTCACCTCTTGATCACCATTGATCATCCCCCCCACCCCCCCATCCAACGGTTCGTAATCATATCGACCACGCCCGTTGTCTTCCCTTTAACTGCCCGATAGAATGGTTTTCCCCCTGACCCCTGATGCTACGTGTCATTCAATGAATGGAATCGGGCGACCCCTCTCGAATACCACCAAGCCCACAAAAGCGGTGCGAAATAAATTGCTTACCGCCCTCTCACTAAATGACAAAACCGTCTACTGTTCACTTTGCGCCAAAATTCAAAAAAATAAAACCTTTACCATTTAAAACACGAAAACCCCAATTTTGCTCGCTTTCACTTGTTTGTGCAGTAAAATCCAGTGTAATCCTTCTGCATCACCTGAAGCCTCTGCTAACCAATTCAAGCATGGTTTACCTCCCGAAAGCACTTTGGACTCACTCCATAGACCTATAAAGCTTGTTAAAGCCATTAATGACCCTCCCTATCAACGCAACGTTTTCCTAACAGTTTGTTTTATTTTACAGGTGATCAAAAGACTGCAGCCTTGGATAAACAGTCTTAATACTAGTCATAAGACCTGTTTACTCCGAAAATGTTATCAAATCTATTCAAACAGAGATGGAAAATAAACATACAGTTAAAAGACAAACAGAGGAAACATGAAATTAAATGATTTACTATTGAAATAGACAATAAAAACCTAAAATATACAGTGAAGGTAAAAGGACACCGTAAAGAATAGTCAAAGTGTATTAGGGTTAACTAGTATCAGATTGAATACCAAGTTAGGTAAAGCAGCTAGCATGAAGACAAATAACAGGGAAGACAGTTACAAAGCATACAGATTCATGTCAAAGTGAAGATAGATGAAAAACATACTTGTAAAAGTAAACAATAAAAGTAAACATGGAGGCAGTAAAGGTTAAACAGAGATGAAAACACTTTCACCAACAACAATGAATTTTATCCAAAGTAAAAGTGTATCAGATGAAAGATTATCAGTAAAAGTGTATTAGGTTGAAAAATCAAAGTGAAGAAAGATGAAATCATAGCAGGAATGGTAAATTTTCCAAAAATTTCTTGTTTAAGTCATAGTTTTGCGTAAACTATTGTGGCCAATCCAAGATGCATTTTAAGATTCTAGAGGAGGTTTTTGTTCCTAAAAGGCCAATTGACAAAAAACTATCTCACTTTTTACACAGGTATTACCAAAAGTGAGATAAGTGCTTGTCTTCATAACCTATTTTTCGAACTGCGTAAAGTCCTGTTTTTTACATCTTTTTGCATAGAATAATGTGAAAAACTAGAGCTGAATTTTGCGAACCGAAGATAGATTTATCTTAGAAACATACTCATCTACAATAACCTCTTTCAATTTTTACATATCTATATCGTATTGAGATATACAAATGTATCAATGGACCCTAATTTTGCATATTGCTGGGGCAGAATGCACAAAGAAAGGATGTAGTTAGTGATTGGGATGCTCCATCATCAATTAAGGGTTGCTATCAAATTCTAATTTCTCTTCCTTTATCACCATAAATAAATAAATATAGTACCAAATAGATTCATTAGTTTTGAGTGCCCTTTATTTAAGTTCTATCAATGTAAAACAGTTTGAGATATTTGTAAAACCAATCTCAATATTTTTTCAAGATATTTCAGTTTAGAATTTGTATAAATACTTCTTTATTTGAAGTATTTTGCGTGGATTCCAAGACATTTCTATACACGTTTTCTCTCAAATCAAAGTTCTATTGTATCAAAGATTAGATTGGCTTGTTGGATCAAGGAATACAGATCAGATATTTTACAGGATTCTTGTGTAAAGTGAAATACAAATAAGTATTCTTCCATGTTTAATGTTGGTTTTCCTTATGTTTTTTCATAATATTTTATGTAAATTTCTAAAATCTAAATGTATAGCAAGGAATGATATTTCAGAAATTGTTTGAATGCACTCTGTCTTGACTGCTTTACATTCTTAATATTTTCTCCTAAACTATCTTAGCTAGGGAATTCTTAATTTCTCCTTAGCTTCCGTAGTTTCTCCTCTGGTCTATAGAAAAGGATTCTTAATTGTCCTTTGTTCATGATCACCCTCTGTTCTTTATTTTGATCCCAGTCCAAGGATTCTTAAGTTCCTTTTCACCTTGGTTAGAATTACTTCACCCATTAGGCCTAAATATTTGCATTTTGCTTTGCTAGTCTGCCCTGTGAACATTCCCTTTAATGATCTGGTCTAGTTATGCTATCCATTTGTTGA
Organism: Pinus tabuliformis; assembly: GCA_031772625.1. NCBI lineage: Eukaryota > Viridiplantae > Streptophyta > Pinopsida > Pinales > Pinaceae > Pinus > Pinus tabuliformis. Next base: position 1,297,424,797 of record CM062818.1, read on the forward strand.
CTCCATAGCCCAATGGCTTGAAGACCTAGTTCTATCCATCTGCTCCAAGAATTCCACCACCCAATCTTGAACACAAATCAAAACCGCCCTGAACTTTCATAACTAGCCTAATATCCCATCAAACAAAGCTAAATCATATAGAGAGAGCCCTCTCTGGACTTAGGTTGGCTAGATCCTAAGCCTAAAAGTTGGTTTGTGGTTACCTCAGTGATCTCTTTCCTTAACCTTGGGAAATTACTGGGTGTTAACACAATGTTTATTTAGACTTCAAAATATTGAGTTGGTGAGAAGAAGGAAGAAACAACCCATTGCACAATGCAAATAAATGAAATATATGTAGCTTTTGGAGGATAAAATTGAATATTTGAAATTGAAAAATAGCAACGCACCAAATATGAATTCCAATGATTTATAAACTTTGTTGCAAACATGAAGATATAACAACCATGATATTTACTAATAAAGAACACATCACTAAGGAAACTGATTGATAGACACAACAAAGGAATCTCATATATGTGAGTCTAGAACTTTTGCCTTGGAAAATGTATTAATATAAAAATAACATATACACAATAGAGTCTTTCTGTGGCAAAAAACCAACCCTTCTCTCTACTTTTCCATTTAATTTATAAAAAAATTACATCAATTTTGAGATCCACAATTTATGGAAAGTTTAATTACAAAATTTGACAAAATATAAAAAAGAAATCAAGATCCAAAAGAAATGGATGTAAAAACCTCCTCATACATCTTTAGTTTGTTGTTTGAAACAATCAAGGAGATGGTAAAATTTGATCCCCAAGTAGAATTGATGAGGTGGCTCATCAACAATTGTATACGACCTTTTTATGGCGAATTTCTAAAAAATATGGTCCAAATATGCCTTTGTATCTCCCAAATTGTGATACCCATGTAAAAACAGAAAGAGGTTTTTGTAAATGAGCCTGTTTAGACACAAGCATCGTTCAAATTTGGAAAATTAATTTTCAAATTCTCAAAAAATATACCCAAATTTGGTGACTAAAACAAGAAATTATTTAATATTTAAATATGGAAAAATGGGCTACACATATTCATTCGAATATTCCAAACCATTACACCTGTGTAAAAATCAAGAGAGGTTTTTGCTGATAGTTTAGTTCCCACAAAAAACCCTATTTGGTTTTCAAAAGTATATTTCCAACTATTTGGAAACTGCAAAAATGGGCTACACATATTCATTCGAATCTTCCAAACCATTACACCTGTGTAAAAACCAAGAGAGGTTTTTGTTGATAGTTCAGTTCCTGCCAAAAACCCTATTTGGTTTCCAAAAATATATTTCCAACTATTTGGAAACTGTACTTGAATACAATAATTAAAACATGGTTTAAACTATATATGAAAATATATTCCTAAGAAAATAACTAACATGTTAACATTAAATGATGGTCCATGGCGAACTGTTGTAGCAAAAAGGTGGAATTATAGCTATAAGTTCTATTGAAACTATGGGAATTCCCTATTTTTCTTTTGATGTGCTCATCATAAAAAAATTTCCTCAAGTCCCTGATTTGATTTAACCAAAAATGATATTTAATGTGTAAAAATGATCTTCAAAGAGATTTATCCTAACCAATATTTTTATCGTAGCCTCAAAATTTGCATATTATTTAAGCACTCACACATCAACTGGGCATACACTATAGAGATGAAAATTGGAAAAGCGCTAACAAATAATATGTCAACGCTTGCCAAAAACAAAGTAGATTCTAGCATTGAAAGATTGACTGGAAGTGCTTTGTCAAAATAGAGAAAAAATGTCACTGACGAAACATTTGGCAGGGCTGTCTTGAAATATTTATTCTAGTGTTTTTCTTCCTCTATCAAGAAGTCCATATTGGTTGTGAGAGATTATTTTACCATCTTTCTGTTCTTGGTCTTGTAGCGTTAATTGAACTATCATCCAAACTTTGAATGTGATAATACTATCCATTGTTACTACCTTGTTGTATCTTTTCTTTCATCTGTTGATACTTCTCATCATGTTTCCCTGCTTGCTTGACCCACTCTACGAGGTCCACTCAATAAAAGCTTATGGATTCCATGCCATTCAATTTAATCCTTATGTTGATTGCATCAACAACCATGTTTACTTTTCAGTTGATGTAATTTATTTCAAAGTCAAACTCACTACATATAGCTAGCCATCTATATTTTCTTGCACTTAACTTAGGTTGACCAAACAAGTATTTTAGTTCACTATGATTTTTCATGAGTGTGAATATTCTACCAAGGAGGTAATTCCTCCACATATGTAATGCATGAACAATGGCCTCCAACTCCGAATCATGAGTTACATAGTTTTCCTCATGCTCATTCAATTTTTGTGACTCATGGAACACTACTTTCCCTTCCTACATCAAGACTCCACTGAGTCCCTCCTTTCAAACATCTATACAAGCTACAATATCCTTGTCTATATCTACAATCCTTAACACTGGTGCATTAGTGAGCAATTGCTTTAACTACTCAAAGCTTGTTGCATATTCAATTGTCCACTCAAAATTCTTTCCTTTACTCTGCAAGGATGTGATATGGTGGACTATCTTAGACAAATTTCTAATGAACCTCCTGGAGTATCTTGCCAACCCCATGAATGATATGATCTCATTCACATTATTTGGTGTTGGCCACTCCATTATGGCCTTAAACTTTTTCATTATGCCTCCTAGTAGTAGAAAAAGAAGGCCTACCAGAGCAATGAACCTAAGAACTAGTGATTCCCTCTAGGGTTCTCAATGGGACATTCCCTCTCACAGTGTATTCACTTTCTATTCGGTGCTTCTTTCTGGACCCAATACCATCTACCCCATTTGTTCTCTCTTCTGATCTCAAATGGCTCTTCCTGTCTCTATGACTAGCCCCAAACTCATATTGCTTATGTCTCTCAAGTCAAAAAGTATTTTAGTATAACTATATTCACCTCATCTTTCCTTTCCTAAGCCCTTACCAAACTTTTATAATTTTCCTTACAACCCCTAATCTTAGCCTATAGCTGCTTAAGGTATCCATGAAATCAGGATATTTCTCCCCTCCCATATTCTCCACCAAATTTTCTTCGTGCCCATGTTATGACCTTTCAGAACTATAATGAACCATCCTACTACTCATTCCCTACTTCTTATTGTCCTTCTAATTCTTGTGATGTGTTGTCAATCATACACAACTATTAGATACATCATGGTCTAAATAAATAAATATACATCACCATAACGATAAGCTCGCTTTGATGGTGCTACCATGGTGACTATCTATAACAAAACAAGTCATGTTAGTGCATCAATGCTAATCCATCATCAAGCCACAAGTAATATAATATCTTCATGCATACTCAACAAAATATTTATTAGTCTAGACAAGTTGTTAATTCACACAATGATAGTAAAATCATGTTAATTGTTAATACCATGTTGCATCATCAATTTATATGGTAATATACATAAACTATGCATTCAATCAATTAATTATGAAACAAATTTTGAACACCTAAACATTAGTTTAGTTATTTTTGTAAAAATAATTACAAGACCCCATTGCAAGATCTTGTTGTTATTTGCCCATGATAGAGCACATCCAGTCCAAGTGTTGAACCTAGATTCTCTAATACCATTTGTAAACACCCTATCTTAACCTCAGTGAAGTTTTCACTATACTTACCCAACTTCTCAGGCGTAGTTAGAGAGATGGGGATTTTTTTTTTACTTTCCTTCACTTCATCAAAACTCACTTTGGATATTTTAATCATGTTTATCTCAGGGAGATAAATCCAATGATACCGATTTGGTCCAATAAGGACTCCAAAATCTTATGTTAGACTCTTTTCAGTTTCATTCATTTCAATTTTTTTCACTTTTCTCCTTATTGCTTCGTTGCACCCACGTGGCACCTTTTTCTTAGTGCGTAACTACGGTTTTGTGCACACACACACATAATTTTTAGAGCAATGAACCTCCCAAGCCATATCGTCCATAACCCTACCATGGACCAAGTCCTTTTTTGCACTATTGTATATTATATAACATACACACAGAGATATATATGTAATCCAATGTTACATAATGTCATGTTGTACGAGGAACCTAAGGTAGCTCATTTCTTTAACCATGGTAAGCTATGTAACTCCATGCAATTAATACAAAACAATTTAACACCATAAATATAACTTCATAATAGATATTACAAAAAAAAAATTCTTATCTTAGAGTCAACTAAGGATGGACGATTGAGTTGGGAACCACAACTCTCCACCCAACCATAGATAGTTTCAACAAAGCTATTTGTAGTTGTCAAACCCAAGATGAATTCTAGGGACTGGGATGGTCTGCTCCAAGGATGAAATTCCAACTGCAGGTTGACACAAGGGCTTTATAGGTTCCCCTACCTCTACCCACCGACAGATATTCCACCCAGTAATGGGAATCCATAACCCTCTTCTAGAACAAATAAAATGACCATGGAAGATTCAAGAGTTTTCCTTTACCATGAATCCAAGGTCTAATGCTCCACCCCAAGGAATCAAGGGAATATACAGAAGGTCCTCTCGACCCTTGAGCCTAGGAAACCAAAACTTATCCCCACCTGATGGAGTTCCTCTCGTGATCCTAAAACGAATTCAAAATGTTTTTGATCTCTCTTAGAGATGAGAAGTGCTAAAATCCCCTCTGGGATATTGTAGATGTCCGCAGAATGGCTTTAAGTCCAACTATGCATGAACTTCTTCCTTTATTTCCTCTTTTTGCGTTGTGAGTTCTACAACTTAAAAGATAGCATTGTTTTATACCAATTTTCTTTATAAGAGTGTTGTTCTCTTCAACTCTTAGCCAGTTCATGTTGCTGGGGTTTTCCTCTATGCAGTGCAAAAATTTTGAATGTGGAGTAGTGTTGTGCAATATCCACTTGCCATTTTTCTCTTTGAATTATGTGCTCTTACATGAGTAAATGTTGTTATCCTCCCGTTGACTTCTTATACCCTTTTCTTAATTTATTTTCCCTATTCCTGCCCATGCAACCTTGATCCCAATTCAATTCATCTGTCCCTTCCCCATCTCCCTATGGTATCCAATTTTAATTAAATTTCTTGTCCCTTTTCTATATTGTCTTTTTCTCCAAACAATATGGACTTGCATCCTTTTTTCCAATCCATAAATTCTAAGTACCTAATCATTAAACACATCAACCACTAGTCTTCAATGGTTGTCATGAGTCTATCCAATTTTCGAAAGCAATCAAACTAAGCATCCCAAGCAAGATCCATCCCCAGTCCTTGGAATCCATGTCCCTACTCAGCCCATTTACCTTTTTTTTTAAATAAAAAATAAAGGAAATGCTTACATAATGTTCATAAGAAAAAATTATAACGAGGCTATCACACTCTCATAGGTAACATGATGAGAAGTCTCACACCAACAACGTCGCTAAGGTATATTGATGATAGGGCATAGGAAAGTCCAACCATATTTGTTGAGTATATATGATGGAGTATATTTTGTGAAGGAAAAAAAAAATGTTTTGAAGGCTTGTTATGTAGTCATTTTAAAGGAATAAATTTATTGTGAGTAGTTGTTGGTAAAGAGGAAGAAAGGAGCCCTTCTCTGTGATTTTTTTTGGGTATATTATAGATCTGAAGAAGGAGATCTCAAGCCCTATATTAGTCAATGGACAAACTATGTATTTTTGTATACTAAGTATGCTAGTTTTTATTACGATTTTATGAATGGCCATTATCCCTGGTATGGGAGCCCTTATGATTCTTTATTGACAGATTAATAAAGGTAGATATTTAAGCCATATTTACTTTCATACTTAATTGATTTCATTGCTATTACATTTTCGCTGTGTAAATCATTTGTAGTTGAGTATCTTTAGTGTGTTTATGTTCTAGTATAGACATAGAGCAAACCTAGGATATAAGGAAAATTCAACAAAATTTGTGTTCCTCCAAAGTAAACTAGACTAATTGTTGTCAAGTGTCACATCCCATTCTACACCTTCCTCAATTGGCTATGTTGTTAGGAATTCAAGGCTCTATACTCCCCACCTCCTATATTTGAACACACATGCATGCATAGGTGGTAGACTAGGTAGCCTCTAACATGACCATTGAAGACAATGTCCTAGGTTGGTTCCTATATTTTTCAAAGTTTCCAATATTTTAGGCCTCAATTACTTGCTATATACAGTTGGGAATTTCCATGAAACCATATTTTGCCTAGATGTAGATCTGTATAATTTGAATAAATAACAAACTCTTAGTTTTATTTTATCTAACGTATTACATTTGTATGAGCCATAGATTTGTTCTAAATAAATCCTACAATTATTGTTAATAATAAATGTTGTGTTAAGAGGTGATATATAGCTTAATCTCGTGGAGATGTTGTCACATAACATTATCTTAAAAAATAATTGAAAAAACTAATTACATTAAAAAATAAAAAATTAGAAGTATGCTTTAGGGTAAAAATATGAGTTTGAATTAAGGTAAATTTTGATTTGGCCTTGGGAAGTTTTTTATTTCAAATTAATAGTATGGATATTAAATTGTAGATTTATAGTGCAGTAAATTATTGTATTTTTCTCCACAAACACAAAGGGGTGCCTCACTAGGGGAAGAATCCAATATACAGGTTCTAGGAAGCTACAAGATGGATGGTGAATTTGGATATTTTTTTGGAGGTAAATAACTAGTTGGATCTGCATTGTGTTTTATTTAGTGAGTGGTCACATGGATTGTTGGGATAAAAAATAATAGAGAAGAGATATGAATAGATGAAGGATTCCTCTATAGATTAGGAATATCAATGTATATTATTATTGGATAAGTGTTGATGAGATCATAACACCATTACTTTTTGTTTTTCCTCCAATTAATTTTTCTAAAAAAGTTCTTGGGATTTGGGGTTTGTGAAAAAATGTTCTGCAAGATCTTTGTGTGTGGATAGTCAATCTTGATGATGGGCCCTGATTGTGATTAGAAACATCGATTTAAAATGTTACTATCTCCCATTCAAAATGTTACTATCTCCCATTCAAGATTCTTTAAGACTTAATCATAAAAATCTCCAAACAGTTAAATAATAACATGTTGATAAAATATTCCCATTGTCCACAAAACCTATAGGTGAGAGCTTTATAAATAGTGAAAATATTTGGGCTAACCTTTTCCATTATAATTTCATTTTTTAATCTTTTTTTTATCTTAATTAAAATGTTTTTTTATTTTTGTTAAATCATTAAAAAAGGTATATAGAAAGCTAAAAAAAACATTAAACATAGAAATTTGTTGGAGTAATTAATCTTAATTGTAATATAATATTGCATAAATAAAGATACTAGGAATTTTTTATAATAGTAATATATGAATATTTATAAAAGTATATTTCTTTTAAAATATATTTGATATATAAATTTATAAAATTTAATTGGTTATTATGATTATTAATCTTTAGTTTAATAATAAAAAAAAAAATTAATCATAAATTAAAATAATATTATTTATTTTTTGTTGGTTCATTTAAAATTTTAAATTATTTTTAGAATTTTATTGAAATGATATAATAATTAAATTTATTTTAAAAATAGAGTGGTCCACATAATATTACATGGAGTTAATACACTTACTGATAAATTAAACATTATAAGAATGTAATCATACCAAGTTTAAAAAAAATAAAACAAAATTTATACTCCAATCAAATCAATTTTTTTATTAGTCCAATATTATATAAATTATATTAGTTTAATATTATGTAAAATTACTTATTCCTCTTATGTAAAGTTACATGTAAAATCACATGATTACTGGCCATCCAATTATTTTATTACCCTACTGGATTGCATGAAATTTACTTTATTTCTGGCCATCGAATTACTTTATTACTCTAGACAATTCATATTTAAATAAGGTTTGGAGGATAAAAATATATTTATGTAACATTGTTATGCTTTATTTCAGCCAATAGTCATTACCTTATTTCCCTACAAACAATTACCACTGTTGATCAACATGGTTCTTTTTCACATTCATATCTTTCAAAAAATTTATTATTTATATCCACATTATCAATCTTTCCCAAAAAAACATGTAACCATGATTTGAAAGAGTGTTTGTTCACTAAACATTTCTTCGAACACTGTGATATGCAATGTGAGGCTGTAGTTTTAAACACAATCACTCGATATTGCATTATATAGAAATTAGGTAACAAACCTTTTATCAAATCTTGACCTACAAACTCTGCCGCCCTACAAACTCTACCGCCACGGTATTGCTGATGGCTAGGACATTCTTCCCACCATCTAACCATCCCCGTTCTTGTGTGTGTCTCCGCGCCGAGACGTCTGTGTGGATCCGTAGATGCTCTCGAAGTGTCACGCCCCCGAGTCTACGGCTATTTTTTTTCCCGTGTCCGGCAGGGTGCAACACCACCGAACGTTCACTTTTTGACAAGTTCACGCTTATGGACTACGCCTTAACCAATATAATCAGTTTTAAACCGATATAAACATGTCTACACTTATAATTATAAGCATTAATCTTCATCAATCTTCATAAACCATTCTTAACATTATCATATGCAATTTAACCGAATAACAATTGCAAAACAACCGAGAAGAATGGGAGGGGCAACTCCCGAAAGTCTGCCCGAATATATTATGATCTTTTTCAATAATACAAATGTACAAGTGTGTCGGGCCAATCCCACGACCAACACTTAGAAATAATACAACAAGGCATAAAAAGCCTTAACCATACACCATTATGTACCTTTGTCCGTGAACGGCCCCCACACGGGTCACCAAGACGTTCACCCAAAACCTACACAAAGACCGTGTACAACTTCCTCAACCGAATCATAAAGATCTCCCTTAGTCGAGACCTTACTCCACATAAGCTAAGCTGAAATATGCAAGACCTTTTACCCTTCATGCGCATGAGGAATGCGCATCCTCTTGGAGACCTTCACACTTTTTCTTATCACTATGCGAAGATGTGTTGAGCGAAAGTCGATGGAGAAATGAACTCCATTCTCCACTAATATATACGCTCCTTCCTTATGTTTCAAAGGGGGCTGCTTACTTATGGCCGACCTCCACTTTTAACACATGAAGCACACGTAAGAGTTTAAATTATATTATTTAATTCTTATAAATTCACACATATTTATATATGTGTTCTTTTCCATATAATATGCTTCGCTCTCATGTTTTTAAAGGGGTGCTCCACTCACGGCTGCCCCCACTATTTTACATAAACGCCCTCCACATATTATATTTTATTTAATTAACCACATATGTGGGCAGACCTCCATTAACATATGTTTTATGCGTTCTTTGAAGAGGGGTGTTCAGCCTTAAGGCTGAACCCCCATATCCTTCGTTCACGCCCGTAGCCACATATTAACTTGTCGGTCCTGCTCATATGTAAGTCCTCCACCGCCATACTATAAACCACTTGTCGTCCTCTTCTTGTTTTCGCACTAAGTATTACACTTAGCCTCAACGTCCAAATCATCGTCGCAAGTGACTCGTATGACTGTCGCACCATAACCGGTCGCTGCCCGAGCCGCGCCCGCCTATGTTGCATCGCCGCACCAGCTCGTTGGTCTGTCGCACCTGCTCGCCTACCTGCTGCACCGTGTCCGCATACCAACTCGCTGGTGACCCATTCGCCGGGTCCGCCCATCGTCGGGTCCGCCCATGTTGTCGAACCATACCGCAACCTCACAACGGTGCTGCCCACTACGTTGCTTTGTCGCTCGGTTGTCCGCCTATCCGCAGCCTTGGTGACCGCACCTCAGCTTCGGTTCATCGTCCAAGTGTCGGAGGTTCGCCCATCGTTGTGTCAAAACGCGCCCGTCGTCGTGCACGAGGGCGCCCGCCCATCGTGCACGCCTGCCCGAGACCCGAGGGCGTCACACTCTCCTCCACCCGAAAACGTTGTCGTCCCGACAACACACCATCTTAGTGACTCTTCACCAAGACTAGTATCGACCATAATGTAGACCCCTCCATATAAGGCAACCATCACTGCCACATATATAAGGCTCGTCTCCATCAAGTCATCTCCATGTGCAAAACTGCCCATGCATAAGTGCTACACATCTCGGTCATGTGTCAACACCCATAATCCATGCTCAGGTCCATGAAAACTCCATCCATCTCATCTGCAACATGCTGTCCACGAAGTGTTGGTGTCAGTGTGCTAAGTCTGCCACATCTATCCCAACATCATCATGTGTGTAAAGTAGCTGAGTCTCGGCTCAACCCATCATCATCATCATCGTGACCCCATCACCTCAAAGTGTCTCATCGATCCTCCTCATCAAGTCACTCTTCCAAGCCATGTCCCATGCATGTACTTTGGAAGTATGCATCCCATACTACATCAAAGTCATCTGACCTCAGCTCCTCAATGCATCAGACCTCTAAGTCCACCATGTATGATGTCCCAAAGGTCACAACAATCTCATATCATCATGAGCTCCTCCACCGAAGGTCCACCAAGACTATCTCTTGGTCTCGACCATGAGAAGTCCATCTAATCATCATCCAAGTAATCAATCTTCGGTTTAGTGAACTCGGTCACCAACCATATCACCATGTCATCACAAGTCCCTTCTCCATAGCTCCCCCACAAAGGTGTCTATTAAGACTATCTCTTGGTCTCGGCCATGAGAAGTACACCCAAAGGTGTGCCCTTCAACCTGTCCATGAGTCATGCCGGGCACCTAGCCATGTGGCTAAAGCATGACCCAAATCATCCATAATGTCCATCAAGTTCCACCCTTGTCGCGGGCCCTTGCCCCTTCAACCATAAGGTCACAAGTAAGCCCAACAAGTCCTTCAGCAGGTAACAACCCTTGCTTCTCCATACAAGGTCCCATCATAGTCATCCATGGTACGATCCTCCATAGCATAGGCAAACTGGCTTTGCCTTTCAGTGCACACGGTCCATCTACCAAATGACCAAATAAAACACAAGTATCCATACTTACTTCATCATCATGCGGTCCCTCCATATGAGTGACCTCACCCATCCATGTCGATAAGCTGCACGATCCTGGTTCAACTTGGTCACCTCCAAGTTCTGCCTCCATCGAGTCCTCATCATCATGCTCCATCATCCAACCAAGTTGAAGAAGTTCTTCTTCAACGTTTTTCTCCAAGGCTTCAAGTTCTTCTCGGATTCGGGGCCTCTCTTCCTTCAACCTTTTCAACCTGCATAAGGTAAGCAAGAGCTTCCCTTCACCTTCTCCCAAACCTGCCATGCCTCGTACTTAGTCTTCCATGTGAGTGTCCATCCATGCTGCCAGACTGTATGATCCCGGCTCAACTTGATTAACCTCAAGTTCGGCCTCCATCATATCCTCATCATCACATGGTCCTTCCATATGAGTATCTTCATCGGTCCATGTCCACGAGCTACATGATTCGGGCTTAGCTTGATCATCATCAAGTCTAACCTCTATCATAGTTAAGTCTTCAACATCTTCGGTCACCATGACTTCCTCTTCTGGGTCTGCAACTTCATCTGGTTCCATTGCCTAACTGATTTGAAGAAGCCCTTCTCGTCCAAGCATCACATCAACGCCATCTGTATTTATCACCACAAAGTCCAGCTGACCTCTACATCCTTCAAACTGTACAGGTACATCTCGTATCATGCCCACTGCCAAATTCCACGAGGTTATCTCCCAGTTCTCCATAGTAGATATCAGCTCTACTTCTTCTATCAACCGTGCCGATATAAGGTTATATGAACCACCTGTGTTTGCCAACGCTTGAACATCTTTGCCACAAATATTCAAGGTTACAAGACCTCGGTTGTTCTCCATACCTTATCTTCACCTATTAACTGCCACGAGCAATCTTGCTCACCAGCTCTGACCGAGCTCTGATACCACCTGTCACGCCCCCGAGTCTACGGCTATTTTTTTTCCCGTGCCCGGCGGGGTGCGGCACCACCGAACGTTCACTTTTTGACACTTTCACGCTTATGGACTACGCCTTAACCAATATAATCAGTTTTAAACCGATATAAACATGTCTCCACTTATAATTATAAGCATTAATCTTCATCAATCTTCATAAACCATTCTTAACATTATCATATGCAATTTAACCAAATAACAATTGCAAAACAACCGAGAAGAATGGGAGGGGCAACTCCCGAAAGTCTGCCCGAATATATTATGATCTTTTTCAATAATACAAATGTACAAGTGTATCGGGGCCAATCCCACGACCAACACTTAGAAATAATACAACAAATCATAAGAAACTTTAACCATACATCATTATGTACCTTTGTCCGTGAACGGGCCCCCACACGGGTCACCAAGACGTTAACCCAAAACCTACACAAAGACCGTGTACAACTTCCTCAACCGAATCATAAAGATCTCCCTTAGTCGAGACCTTACTCCACATAAGCTAAGCTGAAATATGGGAGACCTTTTACCCTTCATGCGCATGAGGAATGCGCATCCTCTTGGAGACCTTCGCACTTTTTCTTATCACCTATGCGAAGATGTGTTGAGCGAAAGTCGATGGAGAAATGAACTCCATTCTCCACTAATATATACGCTCCTTCCTTATGTTTCAAAGAGGGCTGCTTACTTATGGCCGACCTCCACTTTTAACACATGAAGCCCACGTAAGAGTTTAAATTATATTATTTAATTCTTATAAATTCACACATATTTATATATGTGTTCTTTCCCATATAATATGCTTCGCTCTCATGTTTTTAAAGGGGTGCTCCACTCACGGCTGCCCCCACTATTTTACATAAACGCTCTCCACATATTATATTTTATTTAATTAACCACAAATGTGGACAGACCTCCATTAACATATGTTTTATGCGTTCTTTGAAGAGGGGTGTTCAGCCTTAAAGCTAAACCCCCATATCCTTCGTTCACGCCCGTAGCCACATATTAACTTGTCGGTCCTGCTCATATGTAAGTCCTCCACCGCCATACTATAAACCACTTGTCGTCCTCTTCTTGTTTTCGCACTAAGTATTACACTTAGCCTCAACTTCCAAATCATCGTTGCAAGTGACTCGTATGACTGTCGCACCATAACCGGTTGCTGCCCGAGCCCCGCCCGCCTATGTTGCATCGCCGCACCAGCTCGTTGGTCTGTCGCACCTGCTCGCCTACCTGCTGCACCGTGTCCGCATACCAACTCGCTGGTGACCCATTCGCCGAGTCTGCCCATCGTCGGGTCCGCCCATGTTGTCGAACCATACCGCAACCTCACAGCGGTGCTGCCCACTACGTTGCTTTGTCGCTCGGTTATCCGTCTATCCGTAGCCTTGGTGACCGCACCTCAGCTTCGGTTCATCGTCCAAGTGTCGGAAGTTCGCCCATCGTTGTGTCAAAACGCGCCCGTCGTTGTGCACGAGGGCGCCCGCTCATCGTGCACGCCTGCCCGAGACCGAGGGCGTCACACGAAGGGTGGCAAATGAAAAGACTAAATGAAAAGACTATCCCTAAATGGAAGGAAAAATATGATAGAAAATGGAAACGAATTTGAATGTTAACATATCCAGAGAATTAATTCATGTTCCACGGAAATGATATCAGTCACAGCATGTATACCGGTTCTTCCAATCTGATCTTTTCAATTCCATTGCGAACTAACCGCGAAACGGTTCAGAAAACTAACACGAAAACAATACATAACCAAGAACGGTTGCACTGATACAATTTCTGAAAACCAAGAACAGTACATATCGTCAGGTTAAGCAATATATATTACGAGACAAATATGAAGAAAACACAATCATGGCGTAGATCCAGCACCCGCCTTGTCCAAGGAACACCATCCCTTTAGAATACCCAACAAAACTTGATGGCTTAAGTACGAGAAAAACATTAAAAACATTGTGGAAGTTTCTCACGCAGAAGGAAATCTCTAATGTGTTCAAAATGCAATCCTGTAATAGAGGCCAGAAGAGCAAGAAGTGTATATATATATATAGCCATTGGCAGACAAATTATAGAGTGCAGAGTTAACGATATACATAACATTCCACATAGATAGATATCTATTTTGTTGGGAATTTTGATTATCGTCAACGCTGCGCTCAATAATATGGTTGCCTGGGCTGTCATAGGCTTGCAGCAATCGCTTCCGGGCATTCTCTCCATAACAAAAGCATACGGAGATTATCTTCAAATGATGGACGCCCAGCTTCAAATGATGGTTGCCCGGAATGATTAATTGTATGTACTATATAAGGTCGTGGGACTACCAGAACTAAAGCATCCAGCTCTGGATCGTAACATTGAGTAGAATGTACTGCATTTGGCGTAGTGCATAAAGTCCTTTGGCAGTACGCATAATGTCAATGGACCACATGGATCGTGAAAGATTGAATACGTTAACCATTGGCAGCGCTTGCTTGGGCATTGGGATGCTTGAATCGTCAAAGGTTCGAATACGTTAACCTTGAGAAGCGGATGCTACAATATTGGGATGTTTGCACATTCGATAACAACTTTAATATTTAAAAAATGTTCTATTTTCTTAAAAAGTCGTGATATTCTCTTATGATTATTAATTTTTATGATATAATAACCTCAGAGTGTTATTGGGATGATTCGCTAACACTTTTGATTTTAAAAAATATTTCATTATTTTTAAGATTCGTGACATTCTCCTATGATTAATCTTTGTTACTATAATCGATCAGTGTACCTTTTCTCATGGAGATTATACAGAGCTCAAGAGAAGAAGAAGAGAACGTAGTTTTAAGAATTTCTCTTAAGAATATAAATTGAAATATATTGTTTTTATAATAATTACATGATATTTTATTGATATCTAAAAAAAGGTTAAAGAGAAAAAGAAGGATAAATAAAATATAAATAAATTATATATATATGTGTGTGCGCAAAGAGTTTATTATTGTTTATTTTGAAGTAAAATTTTTAGAATTTAAATTTAATTATCAATAATTATTAAGTAGGTGGTAGAGATTTAATTTCTATAAATGTTTTACAATATTTATAATAGTTATATAGTTGAGTTATCTCCAAAATAGTTATGACATTTTTTTCCTTGTCATATAAACTAGCAATTGTATTGAGAGGTGCAAAGAAACACAATAGGAAGAATGGGGGGAATGTGAATAGCAATAATCAAGCCAAATATCTAGAGAATGAAATACAATCAAAATTTGAGTTTTTATATATCTTCTAAATAATGTAAGTGGAGGTTAAATGTAAGAAGAAAGTTATACTAACATAAATGTCCCATAACAATGACAATCCTTGCACGCAAAAGATACATAGCATAGGACTTCAATTTCTTTGACCTTTTTTAAAATGGCATGAAATAAATTCTTGTAAGGGGGGGAGGGGAAGCCAAAGAGGAAATTAATTTTAGGACCATTGTTGGTATGTCACAACCAATACCACCCTTTGTTCCTCCATATGGTATGTTAGCTACAATCGTCTTCCATGTCATTAGTTGCGCTAAGAAATTTAGCTCATTTGGATCAACCTGCATACCCCAACGATAAATATATTATTTATAGCATTCTGTGAAATGATTGTTGCAAAATGGATGAATTGCAAAAAGGGCTATGTTAATAGCTCAAATTATTACTCTCTTAAAAAGGAAGTAATATTCAAAGTTTTCCTTGTCCTTTATACTTCCCATATTGCTTCATGTTAAAACAATGAGTTAAACAAGAAGAAATCCACTTTTAGAATTAGAAAAAGTACTATGAAAATACAAGGCTTCCACTATAGCAATTTCAGTGCACACACAACCATATATGTTTCCAAAACATCACACTAGAGATAGCGTAACATCAGGTAACTCAACCATAGATGTAGGTCCTTTGTTAGGTGAGACGTAAAAGATATGATATGCAACTATTGCCAATCGTTAATAGTTACTACATATCAGCGATCATAAAATCAACTATCGATGGTAGCGTATCCCTCCCTTCATGGGTCCTTGGGCATTGTCATGTTCTACACTAAAGGCTACATATGAGGCTAAAGTTCCATTCATCTTTAGGAATGGTGCATTCAACCCAAGGCCCAATTTACAAATAAGAAAATTAGTCAAAATGATCACCTTAAAATCCCTCAAAATGGAAAAAGAAAGAAAATGAGCTATGTTGAAACAACAAAAAATTCCTTGATAGGAGATGTAGAGTCTAGAATTTCAAAGAATAAAAAATAAAGAGATGGAGAATGCGATTCACAAAATACAAATCTGTTCAGTTAATGAAAGAAATGACAACTTCAATATGTGTTAACAAAATAAGGGTGTAGCATCCCGATAAGTATAGCTTATAAATGTAATGATCGCACTAAGGGATCAAAAGTTCAATTGATGAGTTGCAAACTTTACATGGACTAGTGTATATGAACATCAACCACAACAAATATACCCACAATACAGAACTTAGATCTAAATTTCTGTGGAACCTCAAATCATAGTGGTTCCCTATTATGAAAAAGGAGAAGCTAATTTGTTTAGATCCACACACTAATAGATAAGAAATTCAACTATGAAGTTGAAAATTTCATCCTAAAAGGGATATTTAAAGAATATCTTACCAAAATGAACCACATTAAGCTTAATCTCCTGAGCCAAATCATTCTAAGTATTGTTTATGCTATGTTGCTTCTGTAACTTGATATAGCAATCAAAGTCTTGTAACTACCAATTGGCACATATAGCCATGAACTACCAGATCAAACCCACTCCTACATAGCTAAAGAAGAGGTATTTTATGCCCGATGAAGACCATGGATTTAGATGAATTTTAAAATCTGTTGATCTTATGAGAGACGAGTAAACCAAAGATATCAGGCAGAGTGAAACTTTGTAACTTGTGACTGACTTGAATTCTGTCCTAACACCATAGTTGCAGATATTTGAATATCCAGTGCAATAATTATGTAGCTCATAACTTAACATGAATTCACTTGAGCCTTTTATTTCTTTCATATGCATTTAACATGTGGAGTAAGTATGAACTTTTTTGCAAAGTGCTTTAATCCAGTCAAAGGATGCCACAAGCCCAAGAATTTAATTTGGAAAGAACATATAAAGACGTGGACTACTCAAATAAATCATGAAAGGATGCAAACATAAACAAGTTTTATACCCTGAATAACCTCTGAGATTGATGAGATTTTGATTTGCAATTTCTAGCAGGACCTCAAAAGCTTCCGACCTTTCCATCCCATCCACATATACCCAACTGTCCAATAATAAATTACGCTAAATATTTTACCTCTGGGAAATTCACCTAGATCCAAAAAGAATTGCCTCTCCTTATCATTAAGGATGTCTATACTTGTTTCCAAATGACTAAGAATAACGTCTTTGTGATATTTTGAAAGTTCAGATCTGGAAAGATTATCCTTGTAAACTTCCCAAACGGGCTGGGGCTTACAGTGCAAAGAACTTCCAATCACCTTGAGGGAAAGTCTTAAACACTTGCACCCTGCTGCAACTTACAAACCTAGTACAAGTTAAACTTTTGTTATGGACCAATACATAGTATTACGACTTTTGCTAGAGTTATATCATACATAATTTTATTTTTTTTATGAAAATATTTATATCAATTGAAAACTTAGTAATTTAGTAACATCAATAAGACTTAACTGAATTTTTGGTAGTCATGAAATGAATCTTTGCTATCAGAAATAAATTGGAATTTTACAACTAGTATGAGGGTGCACAACAACATTAGGATAACGAAACAGTTCGGCTCCATCATATTAAGAATAAATTGTTTAATTCATACATGTCTAACAAGATCTTGCTTTCATGTTGTTGGAATAAAAGTCTGACTAAAGGCCCAAAAACATAAAATCGGCAGAGAGTGAGCTTCCTTTAACTTATGCATGACATATAATCAAGTACAATTTATATGTGAAAAGGTGGAATTACATCTGGTTTTGATAATTCTCTTGTATCCTTCTACTATAAACAACAAGTTTTCCAGATTTGATTTCAACCAAACATCATCCAAAACCACCAAAGTTGGTCGATTTGTAATTTCTCCAATTCAATTAAGATTATTCTGTGTTTGGTTGTGTGCATCCTCTATGCTCTAGAAATGAGGACCATCACTAGCAATTATGCAATCCCACATAGTCTCTAAAATCTTGAAAAGGCCATTTTCATTTCGATGACACTGTGAGATGGTAATGAAATGTATATTATTTTGGAAGGTAGCTGAAGATCACAAAGAGAATAAACCTGACAAATTAAGGTCATGAGAGCATAAAATGGAGCAATTTATTAAAAAAAGGGCATTGGTGTTACCTTGGACTCTAGGATTGTGACATAGCATTGATGCACGAGTGTTTTTTCCACTCTCACCGGTAACCACTAGTCAATGCCAAAACATAAACTCAAGTGGCATCCCTGCTATTTCAACAACATTAACATACCTCTTCATGATAATTTTTTTGACATCATTGATAGTTTTATACATACCCACGACTTTGTTTGGCATATCCGAGAGTTGGGAGTTGAAGTAGTTGGAATGTTGAGCAGTTGTAGCCCATCAATGGGGGTTTGAGATAACTCTGTTGGGTTGATTGTTTGAAGGATGAGATGTTCCATTCGTTTGAATCACCAACCAAGATAGTGATTATAGCTATTTTGTGGGTTTAAGAGATTATGTTTATCATCAATGGAGATCAAATAGTCATTCAGGGTTGTATGGACTACATTATTTTTGTTGGAGTTGCACCCCACAGAGAAATTCTTTTTCATATTAGATGCCTTGGCTCAGGGACAATTATTTCACCAAAATTACACATGACCTTATAATTAGCCTCCAACCTTTGAAGGCCATGTTAGTCAATTGGGGCATATATCACAACAAAAATGAACCCTGATAGATGGTTTAATACTACATCATATTGGTTGGTATTCCTTCTGTAATCTTGGCTTCCCAACTACAATATCTTCATTCTCTAGTTTTTTTTTCAATCTCACTCCTAACTTTGTGAGGAAATGCATAATCTAAACATTTCATGAGATGTGTATGTTCAACATCGCCTCCAAGATATTTTTTGTTCTCAATAGATATCCTCTGTGCATCAGCTATCCTTAAATCAATAGTCCCAGGTGGTGCAACAACATGAACAAAACCCATATCTGTCTGCTCATAATCTGGATTTTTATCTTCCCGCCTTTCCTTGGCACGATCTCAGTACCTTGGAAGATCTAGTTCTTTTTTTTTTCCTCTTTAGGTGTTCTTTCGATTTCTCCTAGACACGATGAGGGGTTTCCATGAACATTCACATGAAATTTACATTAGAAAGGTTTCTCAGAGCATGGTTCCCACATTGCTACTTTAGTTTATCTTGTTCCTATCCTACTTCAGTAGAGCGATCGATGCCGATAGTGGTGACAAGTTCCACATAATAATGGATCTCACTCATGTCCCTCTTACCATTGCTCACATCTTTTAACTCTTCCATGAGCTTGTCCCATTTTTATTTGCAAAAATTCCCATCCTGCTTAATTCCCTCCACCACCAAAATCTCAGCAAGATCTTTCCATAGCACGGCTCGCCGAGTCGACTTGGAAAATATCGACTCCATCTTTGCCTAAACTTAATTAGCTGCAAAAACCTCAGCTCTACATATCATATGATGGCATTGGAAATATGACTAAGGTGATAGGGTCAGTATTGGAGGTTCCCATGCTTAAGCTTGGGAATGGAGGTCGAGTTCGACAGGTTACTCCAGACCAGGAAAATGGAAAATTGAACCTATTGAGTAGCCATGTTTTTTCATGGAAAATAGGTTGAAAGATGGGGTTTCGTACACTTCATCTGGAGTAAGCCTTCTCCACAACTAATCAACTTGTTGTAAATGCTCAAATTTTCCTCGATAAAAAGGTACAAAGATGTTGGAGTGAGCATGAATCAAACTCCCCTTATTGGTTTGTTTCTTCGATTGGCCATTCTTTTGCCCTCTCCATCATCATTATCCACCCATTTAGTCCATCCTCGAGGGAAATCTTTTGGATTCTCTTATTCATGATGAAAAGTTTCCACGACCATTCGCCTGAAATCGACATTAGAAAGCTTTCCAAGAGCATGGTTGCCGCATTGTTGATATGGTCTCTCTTGTCACTGTCCTTGGAGAAATAGGAAAGTATGGCGTGAAATCGACTTTAGAAAGGTTTCCAAGAGCATGGTTGTCGCATTGCTGCTCCGGTCTCTCTTATCCCTATCCTTGGAGAAACAAGCAGTTAGGACGTGAAATCAGCATTAGAAAGGTTTTCGAGAGCATGGCTGCCACATTGTTGCTCTCGTATCTCTATTCCCTGTCCTTGGAGAAACAGGCACGTATGGCATGGGCATATGTCCTTGGAGAAATAGTCAAGTATGGCATGGGCATAAGGAAATAGTCTAAATGGGAAATTTTAATTTGTTGGAGGGACAAACAAATGGTGAAATTTAATTAGTTGGAAGGGTGAAAATCAAGCTCTCCCATTGGCTGGGGTGAACAATGTTTTCCAACCCCAAACAAGCAAATAAAATGCCTATCAGCATAACAAGTGTTATCTGAAGTGAGTTATAATATTTTGGGCATGTGGTAGTGATAAACCATGGATTACAACAAATTCTATTTACAAATTAAGTATCTACATGATAAACTGAAATAAATATTCACAATTAAGAAACATGTTCCACATATATATATATATATATATATATATATATATATATATATATATATATATATATATATATATATATATATATATATATATATATATATATATGAATTAATTTTATTATTTATTACTAATACTAAGAAGTTATCACTTTACTAATACTAAGAAGTTATAATTTAGTGATAACTTGTGATTTGAATTTTGGGCAATTTTTATTTTTATTTTTTAATTCATTTAAGCTTAAAAAAAATCTTTATCCTAAGTAAGATTTACATGTAAGTCAAATCGTTGGGCAGAGGTGGGTACCTTGTCCCACAAACAAAGGGATTTCATACACCAATATGGTGGGGTTTGGCCGTGACGTTAAAATTGGATGATGATGATGATGATGATGATGATAATAATAATAATAATACATGCTTTCAAATAAAGTTAATTTTAAGTTTAAATACAATTTGATTACAATTTAATCTTTTACTCATTAATTTTTTTAATAGTACTAGCATAAATAAACAAAATTGGAACCATTTTTATTTTAAAAATCACAATTTAATACCAGAATTAGATAATATATGAATACAATTATAATAATATAACTTATTACAATTTATAATTTTTCATTATTATTTATTAACAATATCCCTCTTGATTTAAGTCTAAAATTCTAAATTTGGTTATTAAAAATATCTTTTTTTTCCAACAACCCATAATATATGAGAAAAAGATGTCCATATATAATTGAACCTTTTTCTTGACTATTTGCATTGATGGCCAGGCTTTGAGCTCCTTTCTCACATTTGGTGATAATAGAAGAGACTCTTTCCTAAGAGCCTTTCATTTCCTGAACCATCATTATATTAGGTTTATCTCAGCGAAAACATGTCTTAAGAATCCTTTGCTTACCAAATTAAATTACGTCTCTTATGTTCTATAAGATAATTTTCATTGAGTAGAAGGGGAAGTTGAGGCAAAGGCCTCAATCATGAAAGTATTTCTACTTGAAGGAACCAAGAATTGACCTATTTTTTAGAATAATTCCTTATTGTTATGTCTACAACTATCATCTTCGAAGGGTTTATGTTGGTATTTAGGGTTTTGAGGATGGATCCAAAGATTGTCGGGAGAATGGATAGAGTGTGGTTGTTCTTATCAAAGCTTAGTTCTAGCTTTTAGGTTGGCTCTTATAAGGATCTGGATTTGATGTTTAGGAATGGCCTTAGGACCCTTATTCTTTTAGTCTAATGTGATTGCTTACAAATCCAAGGAATCTAGTTCCATATCTTCACCTCCATCTAAAGTATCTTGAAAGAGGACTTTAGTCATCAATATCTTAGGGTTACTAGATGGCATTGATTAGTGAGGAACAAAAGGGATGGAGGAGCTTGTAGGAACTGTCGAGTCCTATTGGAGTGATATAATACCAACCATGGAAAGATTTGGTTGAGAAGGTTGTTGTGTCATAAGAGATATATCAGATGATGTTCCAATGAGGATTTTGAAGTTGTTATGCGTCTAGAGTTATGGATCTATTTGGAAAGCAACTGAAGAGTTTGCATTCTTGTGATTGGAATTCACTAGAGTGAATCCTTTTGGATCAATGGGTGGTTCCCTAGGTTGTTACATTTGTGCAATGTGAAGAGGGCATTCTTTGAAGAGATGAACATATTCACGGCAATGTCGATATCGAAAGGGGGTGTGTTCATAGTCCAACGATTATTGTTAGAGCTCATCCCTGAAATAGAGATCAATGGTGGCTAGGAGAGGCTAACAAATATCCATCCACAAAATGTATATATGTCTTGTTTGCTGGTTTTTGAAGATTTGAAAAAGTTACCAAGGGTGTTTCCTATACCCTCTTGTGTTTCTTCCTCCCAAAATTCCCTTGGTAGAGAATATATTATGATCCAAGCTGGGGATGTTGTAAAGATTTATTTATTTGGGAAAAATCACTTAGTCCATAAAAGGAGTTAAATTCCCATAGAATTAAAAAAATATTGTTCGCCTTCAAATATTCACATCTGGTCATTAGCAAAGATCATAGTGGAGAAGGCTTTGGCCCCCGAACTGATGAGCTATTTCTTCTTTAGGCCTCCATTAGTTTTGAATCCAATAGACAAGAGCATGTTTTTTGGGCCAAAAGTCATAAAATTTCCCATTGAGAGCATGTAATTGCATGAATTATATATAGTGGTCTATTTGGGAAAATTTTGTCTCAAATTTAGGGTCTTTGGAGGTTTTTGGAAAACAATTGCTCGATATTATAGTTTTCCATGTTACACCTATCAATGGATATATGGGATTGCAACTACTAATGTTTGTAGAGTGATTATTGAGAGATTGTTTCCTCCCATCTTAATTTTCACTACCTCTTGGATTGACATCACCAAAGGATATATTGGAGAAGTGGAATGGGAGGCCTCTTCCTCCAACAAGATGTATGAAGGAAGATGAGACTAGAGATAACTTGACAACAACCCTAGCCACAAAATTTCTAAACCCTAAACTATACAAAAAAATAAGGTCAAATTAAATTTTATTTAAAAATTTCTTAAATAGTTGAAAATATTTACTATTAATATTAATTTAACAATTATGTGAATATTATTAGTGTCGAACCAAAAACACTAGTTATTAGTCAACCATAACCACTATATATATTCATGAAGTGAAAATGGTTAGTTGCCAATCAAAACTATTAGATATAGTGATGAATTGTTAAGTGTAACCCATAAGATATCCATGACATCTCACATTTCAATTGACATGGGATATATAGTGGATGACTGTTAAACTCAAGTTTTGAAAAAAAACACAACAATTTGGAGAAATTTTTTAGGATGAAACTAAATAGACGATTTTTAATTTTGTCTAATGTGTGGGTTCACACTGCACCCATCATCAAAGATCATAAAAAAGAATGATAAGGAATGAGTGTTGAGGAGTTTTTAATAGAAAATAATACTAATTAGTAATGAAGGAATTACTAAAGGAATTATTAATAAATTAGTCAAGGTAGCCTTTAAAGGTATAAGGTCGAGGGAATGAGTCAAAATATTTAATATAAAATAAAATATAAAGGAAATCTAGTATAAAATTTAACTAAAAAAATAAGAGAAGAGATGGGGTAAATACTAAAGGACCTCGAGGATCATTGGAGTTAAAGTAAAGAAAGGACCGAAATTAAATTAATAAATTAGAGGAGTAATAAGAAAATTTAATCACTTGGAAAAATTTCATCACTTGTGAGAAAATAGTATGTTGGGAACTTTGAAGTTTCCACTACTCATTTTTTTAGGTAGATATAATGATTGTTTGAATTTTATATGGACATAATAATGGATTAAAGATTTCAGCAATTTCAGCAAGACATTTAGGTTACAATTCAATAGTTATTTGGTAGAATTATGACTCAATATATTACACTAAGATGATAAGAGATTGAGATGTTGATTAATATTATTTAACTATTAAACAAGCAAAACTAAATCATAAGATTGTGAAACATTTCAAATGATATATCAAATTTGACCTTCATTAACATTTATTTTTTGCTCCAATAATATATTAGAGTTCACCTGTAAAAAAATACACATATTTTAGATCACATGTTTAAATAATGAGATTTTTTATACTATATGAAAAAACATTTTATTAATAAATATTTATGAAAACTTATATCAGTTTAGGTTTCTATCGGTAAATCTTTATTAGTATAGTTATTCAAACCTTAATGAAAGGAAGAATGGTAACCCATAACTTTCTGTACAATCGTAAAATCATATACCACTTCTTTAACCTGTTCTGAGATATAAATTATAATATTAATATTTAATATGTATTTAATTTAATTTATCTTCTTTGTTATGTTTGAAAATATAATATTAACTTTTTATATGTATTTAATTATATTTTATCTTCTTTTAAAGTACTTGTTCATGAATGAACTTTATTTCCACAAACATAGTTAGGGATAATTACATTTTTATATTATATATATTTTCTCCTTAATAAAAATATTAATTTATATGTTTTTCACTATTTCTATTATAAAATAATATTTTAATATCTACCAAACTAAAAATATATTTTTCTCTTTAATGATATTTTATAATAAATAAAATATTTATAATCACATCTTTGAAAGACAAATATATTTCTGCATAACATTTCATGCATAAAAGTATTAAAAAAGATTGAATCCTCACATATAAACTTTAAAAAAGCTTTGAAACTTCACATTTAAACTTGAAAAAAGAAAGAGTAAACATGCCTTGGTTCCGTAGAAACAAAAAACTATGGTCCGCGAAGGGGGATTTTTCGGCGCAAAATTTATGAATTAAATCCACAGTATCGAAATTTTCCCAAAATTCATTTACTCATGACTTGAAAGTGCGCTTGTTGACTAAACATTTCTTCAAACACTCTCGAACTCAATGACTTGATATTACATTGATATTCTGTTGGAATGGTATTGCTTACGGCTAGGAAACAAAATGGCCGTCTCGCAGAGATCCAGTCTTTTACTGCCCTAGCTTCTGCGTTGATATTTGCATATCCTTCACACCGTTTAATCCCGCCGGATGCAATAGAGCATAGTAGAAAACATACAAGGAAGAAGAAAATCATTAGGAGGAAAGCTTCAATCACGTTGCTGCAAATTGAAGGTAGAGGAAGGCAAATCCTCAAGTCATCTGAATATACTTTTTAATTAGTCGGTGTATATTTCTTGATTCTCGAATATTATCTAGCGCTTAAAGTATTGTGTCAAACTTTTGGTTTATGGAAGCTATTCATTTTATTCATTTTATTTTATTATTGGAAAATGAATATATCATGATCTTTATTATTGGAAATGAAAAATTTAGTCTATTCTGAGGAAGCGGAAAATTTAGTCTATTGTGTGGAATTTAGCTCTTATAGTCTATTATGCAGAATTTATCTCATTGTGTCGAGATATTTATTTCATTTTATTATTGGAAAACGAATACGTCCTTAACTATTACCCTTGTTTTATTACTCTAATAGATTGCATAAAAAGTACTTTATTTTATCTCTCGCTATTAAATTACTTTATTACTCTAGACAATTTATATTTAAAAAAGTTTTGGAGGGTAGAAATATATCTAACATTCGTTAGGGAATTTTTGAGGTTAAAATGGACCTCTTAAGAAAAATGTACAACTAAAGTAAACTTTATAAGAACCAATAGAATTCAAAATGAGATTCACCGTTTTTGGAGTAAAAAAGTAAAAATATTAAAAAATAATAAAATAACAAAACTATTTTTTCAACTCGTATATTAAACTTAACTCCCTTCAATTTTAATCAAATTCGAGCAGGAGTATTCATTGGAAGCAAAATTTAATTCCTCATCCAAGGAGTACCTATGTTGCATATTTTCAATGGACCCTACTACACAAAAAATGAGAAATACATGGAAAACGTGATTACAATCACATTTTTCATGTATTTCCCATTTTTCATCTAGCAGGGTCCATCGAAAGTATGCAACATGGGTATTACTTAGATAAGGAATCAAATCATGCATCCAACGATTGTTGCCGCTCGAAATTTAGTAAACCCATAAGGAAATAAGTTGAAAATATGAGTTCAAAAATAGTTTTTCCTTTTTTCCCTCTAAACTTTGATGATGCAATCTAATCTTATTTTATTATTTTCACTATTATTTTATAATTTCCTTAGGAGACCCATTTAGAACTCAAAATTACCCCAATTGTTATGCTTTATTTGAACCAATATTCATTGCTTTATTTCTCTACAAACAATTACTAATGTTAATCAATAGGGTTCTTTTTATTATTTGTAACTTTCACAATTTTTATCATTTAAATCCACATTATCAATACTTTTCCTAATAAACCATGTAAACATGATTTGAAAGAGCGTTTGTTTTGCAAACATCATGACATGCAATGTGATGTTGTAGATTTAAACACAGTCACTTGATATTGCATTACATAGAAATTATGTAACAAACCTTTTATCAAATCTGGACCTACAAACTCCGATGCCTACAAACTCTATCGCCATGGTATTGTTGATGGCTATGGAGAAAAATGCCCACTCTCTTTGAGATTCAAGATATTTGATTACAATATTTTTATGTCAAACGCAAATTTTAAGAATATCCCAAAATTTGATAATCATAAAAGAGGTCAATTCTAAGATATTCCAAGAAGCTAACTCCTGCATAAACATGTGTAACGCCATCACATTGCTTAACCCCGTCAGATGCAACAAAGCATACAGTACGACATGAAGGATACTTTTAAGACCTTTTTTTAAGACAAAATAAATCTTTTGTCTTAAAAGGTCACTTTTTATTTTACTTATTTTACATTAAAATTTAATGTCAATTGAATTGTCTTAAATATAAATTTGAAGAGAAAAACAGTTTGAGACAAAAATATTTTAAGACAAAACTTTATATTTAATATAATGGTCACTTAAGACAATGGCCACTTAGGACAATGGAAATTAAGACAACTCATTTAGGAAATTTAACAATTAAGACAAAACCATATCAATTTAAAACAATATTATCTAACACCTACATAATTGACTCTAACAGTGCACTATAAATCTACCAGCTTACATGCTACTATTGTCTCGCGCCTATACCGAGGCTGCTATTTTACTTACCGTTCACGTTATCTTATATAAATACATGATTTGTTGGGCTCTTTGTTTTGTGGGGGTTGTCGACTTTGAAGAACACAACTTTTCCTGGAAATATTTCTCGGACATCAATTCCTCTTTTGTCCATTCAATCTTTGCTGATGTGATTAGAGACAACTTGTATTTCATTTAAAGAGTACCTCTAGCATAAAATTTAATTTAACCTAAAAAGTCATTTTCATGCCCCTATAGTCACCCACATCGAAGGATGACTTAGCGCACCCAGAGGGACCATCACTATAGGTTTATCGTGTACTGTGACTCATTTCATCTCATTAATTTTCTCAATATGAAACTATGTGATTCCATACTACACCTCACTTTTTGTATTTCATGATTATTAAAATTCTTAAGTTTAACACTTCCTGAAGTATGTAGATAATCATTAGTATGTAGATAATCATTTCATGCAATTATGCCTTAACATAACCAATATGAAAATTACATGAATGAAAGTAATCTTATAGAATCAACAACCCAGCTAGCTTAACAGTTGTCAAATATTCAAATGTATTACAACCAAGTGAACTCTTGTCTCATATATAAATTTAAAAATTATAAGAGCACACAATTCATGCAAACCTATCGCTAAATTTCATATTTGATTTATTACCATCGATAACAACATTTTCATAGATAAAAAATGTTTCACTTGATAGAAATAGTAAGTGCTCTTGTATGCATGCAATGTATGAAGAGTTAAGTTAAGTGAAGGAAAGAAAGTTAAGTATAATATTAGAAATCGAGTGAGTGAAGGTTAAAAAGTCAATGCCTCATTAAGAAAAGATAAGTTAAGGGAAATAAAGATGTTGATTTATGTTAAAGTGAAGTTAGAAAAGTTTAGTTAAAGCATCAAATCACAGTTTGCAGGAGGAAAACAAAGTTAGAGTTTGCATGATTCCATATTTATAAAAGTTAGTTCTTATATACTCATGGTTGTATCATTTTATTGTAAAGTAATAAGAGAGAATAACGGTAACTTGATGGATGTATATGAGAGAATAATTAATGAATAGAACTTCTTTATTCAAACATAAGCTTGTGTACTTATTTGTCTTGTTTTTTCATGGTTATCTTTGACTTTAAGTAACAAGTGGTATTAGAGAAAGGTTTAGAAAGGTTTCAAAAAACCAAAGCAGTTAAGAAAGTCATGAGCTACTTCCACTAAGAGCCTTGGCTATTGTGAGTAGCCCACAAATCAAAATTTTCATCCATTGGTCCATAAGTAGAAACTAGATCTCATTGAGAGTTTCTAAACCCAACTACTAAAAGATTAGGGTGAGTAACCTACAGAGCCACCACCATATCAAGAGGAAAGAGCCACCACCACTGACCAAAGAAGGAGTCTCCACCGTAATTTGTATGTAATATCCAAAACTAGGAAATACAATGAATACTAAAACATGCACTAAGCTACAACGAGAAAATACAACCATGCAAGCATAATTTTTTTACACTAGTAGAAATAGATCAATAAACCATATAATAACAACAACAAATTTGAGCCATTTTATTAAATTTTCTTTGGAGATGAGTACAATAGAGTAGAATGACAAGACATGGGCTTGCTAATGCAAGCATGCAATACCCAGGTGAAGATCTAAGGAAAACTCCAATTGACTTTGGCTCAATTTGTCCTAATGCACTGCCCAAAAAATTATATTGTTGTTGTTGGAGGTGAATTATCATTTATGCCATTAGATTTCCTCCAAAAATTTTGAAACATGAGAGAGAGATTCCTCACACCCCAAAAACTCAAACCCATAAATATTTTGAGTTAATCCTAGCTAACCCATAATAACCAAAATAGTGCAAAAATCCCATCTAAACCAACAATTTTCCCTACTATAAGAATGGGGATTTCAGGCCTAAATATCACCCAAAATAATTTTAAATTTTAACTGGAGTCTCCTCTCACCAAAACCATAAAAGCCCAGAAAAATCTCAAGTTGAATCCACCAGTCATTGAAACCCCAAAATCAACATGTAGCCCTTCACAGTCTTCCAGTGAGCTACAAAAATTGAATTGCTACAAGAATGTACAATTTCCCCAAATGAAAACTCCTCCAAATCCCAACAAAATTACTTCCTCAAACAACTGATCAATATCAACTCCAATACCTGACAAAACACTTTTGCTCAACCCCTACAAAATAGTCAGAACTACAACCCACAATAGTCGATCCTCAAATGAGTAACTTGAACTGCCTTGGCACCTAAGGAGTGGAAAACTGAGTGAATATATTCCATATAGCTATGTGGAAATCCTTAATTGGACCCCCAAAATTAGCTCACTATGGAGACACTTGAAGTTCTCTGAAATGAGCGTGGAATTCCTCTTAGTAATTCCTTGTTCTAAACAACACTGGTTTATTTAGCTAAGAAACTCAAGAAAACTCTCCAATTCTGAAATGAAATGCCAAAATAGAATAATAAAAAATGAGGCTCCAACCTTCCTTTTATTTTTTATTTCACTTCCTCATACCATTGTTCAATTTTCCCCATACCATGGTTTGATCCTTCTCATGGTCTGATTTCCATGCTTGGTAACTCCATAACTTAACTTTAATTTTTTTTCTTTTCCTAAGTCCCAACCATTTCCTTTTCTCCAGAATTTATTAAATATCTCCACAACTGATTTCTCCTAATTTTATTTGGCTATATATATTAATCACCAAAATTACAAAATTGGGAATTTACATTTCAAAATTTTAACTGGGGATATGACAGTCCTCCTCTCCCAAAAGTTGCTTGTCTTTGAGAAACTGTAGTAATTGATGCTACAAAATCTGTTATCCTTCCCAAGTGGCATCTTCTTCGGGAAAATTCTTCCACTTGACAGGGAATTCTCTAATTTCATACTCCTCAACTTCCTTTCCCTCTCCTATAATATGGCCTATGGTTTCAAAATAAAATTCCGCTCATCAACTAATGGTGGTAACTCAGTGGTAGCCATCACTCGTTGTCTCATTGTCCCAAGGCCCTTTTTAGGCAAGTGACATGGAATACATTATGCACCCTACTTCCTAGTGGAAGCTCCAACTCATAAGCTTCCTCTCCCACTCATCACATCACCTTGTACGACCCATAGAAATAAGACTGAAGATTTTCAGCTCCCTTCTCCTTTAGTGTGGATTACTTATATGGATGAAATCTCAGGAAAACCAAATCTCCCACCTCAAAGTGTCACTCTACTCTTCCCCTGTTTGCATATAACTTCTAGTGGTTATGTGGCATCTGCAAGTTATCCTTGAGTTCTCTAAGGATATCTTGGCTCTCCTGTATCTAATATTTGGCCCCTGGAGCTCTACTATCTCCAAAAACCATATCAATGAAATTCAATGCATCGTAACCATATAAAGCAGGAAAGGGTGTCATACCTATGGACATATGATATGTGGTGTTGTATCAATACTACCCAAGGTGTAGCTACTTCACCCATGCTCTCTCTTTTATAGTCACATAGTTGTGCAGATATCCCTCCAACCATTTATTTATTATCTTTGTTTGCCCATATGTGTGAGGGTGGTAGCTAGTGTTGGGAGTTAGCTTCATGCCCACAAGGTGAAATAACTCATGCCAAAATCCTCCCATAAGTTTTCTATCCCTATCATTGTCAATCCTCTTAGGAAACCCATGTGGCCTAAACACATCCTAGAAAAGCAACTCGGCCACCTGTAATGCTGAATATCAAGCTAGAATGGCGAAAAAGTGTGAAAAATTCATCATCTTGTCCACAAACACATAGATGAAATCTCTCCCCTCTACTGTCGGAAATCCTGTAATAAATTACATCAATATAATCTCCCACTTCCTCTCAGGAATATTAAGAGGTTGTAGTAACCTAGCGGGATGTGTGTGTTCTTCCTCTTTCCTTTGGCATGCATCATACTCCTTGGCATGCCTCAGAACATCCTCCTTAAGACCCACCAAATGAAACACTACCAAATGGCCTTATAAGTCTTGTATAATCCCTGATGCCCTACCAAAGGTGAGTGATGAGTTACATTTGGATCTTCTCCCTCAATTATGATCATGGAACCAAACAAATCCTATATTTGTAATAAATGACATCATCACATGGTACCTGTCATCCCCATGAGTACATCCAAGATCTCACATGCCTGTCGATCCTTGGAGTACTCCACCAAAAGTTGTGCCTTCCAATCCTGTGTGATATATATCAAAGAGAGTATCGCAGACCTCCACGGTAATGCATCATCTACTATGTTATGCTTTCCCTTGACATACTCAATCTCAAAATAATATGCTTGGATCTTACTGACCCATTTTTGTTGTCTATCTTGTAGGTTCTGTTGCTCCGAGAAAAAGCGAAGATTGTTGTGATCATCCTTAACCTTGAACCTCTTCCCCACTAAGTATCATCGAAACTTAGCCAACGCATCCATGACTGCTACCATCTCCTTATCATATCTGGGATGCAATCTCTCATGTGGCTTGAACCATAGGTTGATGTCATTCTTTCTTGTTTCTAGCCCATTGCTTCTATGAATGATATTCCTGTAAGAAATGAACCCTCAGAGAAAGGCAAAAATTGACATTTCTATGGAACCTTGGGAATTTTTTTTACCATATGTTTCATTTCAAGAAGGTACAGATACTAATTATTGTCAAACCAAATTTACACCCCTAGAAAACATACCTTCCAATAATTATGGCAAGGTCACCTTGAATGGTGCCTGGTTTTGAATTTTGTAGGTTAGCTACACCTATGCGTTTTCATCCGTACTTGATGACTTGTTGGCCTTGCCATACCTATAGAAATATTCATTTCATTTGTAATAGTCTTAAGAGGAAGTGAAAAAAGAAACTAGTTGCAAAAGTTTAGGGAAAATTTATTGGAAAAGTTCCTAAAAGAAAAGGGTCTCCATCTCAACATTTCATTTGAAGAGTTAAAGACTTCTGAATTTTTTCTGTTTAATTTCAAACAAATCAATCTAGAGCCTTTTGTTGTTTCTCAAAAGGAACAAAGAGTTGAAATTGAAAAACAGAATATTTTGTTGTCATAGGTAAAGAAGCTGAGGTCACAACAGTGGAAATTCCAAAGGATAAGCAGGAAACAATAGAAACAACAAAAAAGAAAAAAAAATTGAACATATTGTAATTAATTCCCAAGAAGAGACAAAATGTAAGGAACCAAAGACTACAATAGCCAAAGAAATGGAGGCAGATGAGGAGAAAGAAAAATAAAAGTATCTAGTGAAACCATCACTAAGAAGAATGAGAAAATGGAATCACATGAAAAAATGGACACTATCTTTACTACATCTCCTCAAACATTAGTGACACCCATTTCTACCAAGATTCCTTGGGAATAATTTTTGTTTAAACCGATTTCTGAGTTAGAGGCAGTTCTAGATACAGGTCCTTCTTTGAAAGATTATTATGTCATTACTAAAAAAAAATCAGTTAATGGAAGAAAAAAGAAAAGGAAGCATGATGCTTTGGAGACTATTTCTGAATTTAGCTGGTAGGTTCACAGAGATGTGAAAGAAAAATCTCAGGAATCCTCTCAAGCTTTAGGAGATTTTTTTAATTACAACTAATTTCATTTGAATGAGCTTGCAACTTCCTATGATGACAACCTATAAAAAAAGCAAAGTTTTAGAGAAAAGTGAATTGTTCAATGAAGAAAATTGGCATAAGTATTTTGCAACTCTAATTCAAGGATTCGTCGTAGCAAGGGAAAATCTAAAAAACATTTTTAGAGAGAATTGACAAAGTTAAAATCAAAATACGAACAACACATTCAAAAATGAAAAAAATTACATGAAGAACAAACCCACATTTGGAAGGAAGAAGTTGAAAGTAATTATGAGATTGTGATCAGAGCCTTGAAAGAGAAAATTAAATCTCTTTAGAATCAAGAAGCAACAGAAAGTCTGGGAGGTTTTAGGGAGAAAGATTTACATATTAGTCGAAAAAATCAATTAAATTTATATAAAAAGATGGATAAGATCTCGAGATTTGATCAATAAATTACAAAATTAAATGAAATGATTGATTCATTAACAGAAGAATACAAATCTATTGAAAATATTTTTTTCTCTATTCTCTACTCAGAAAAGGAATTTCAATTTGATGAAATGCCAAAAGTTTCAAAGACAGATGAAAGATTGATGCTTTCATCCTTGAGTCGCAGGGAAGATGAGGCCAAAGAAGTCAAAACATGGATACAAATAGCACAAGGAAAATCTTTAACAATCTTTGGAAAAATGGAAAAACTTTATAGAAGAATTTGACCTATTAGGTTCCAAACCACTTAAGGAAGTTGTTGCAGGAAAATTAAAGTAGCCTATAAAAGATCTTATTACCAAGGACTAGGTAGAAATCAAAAGCATTAAAGTTTGGAAACAACAAAATTTCCAGAAATTTATACAACTACCTTTTGAACATATCAAGCTTATTGCCAAATTTGAAATAAAATATTATAAAGGAAAGTAAAAGGTCCCAAGATTGATTTCTAGCTTCCAAATCATCATTAATCAGTTTCCTTCCATTCATTTCTCTACAATTTCCCAGATATATTCACAATGGTAAAATCATATCGAAGTTCATGCACCCCACCTATTGCTTAGTCTCAATTACGAAGATTCTGAAGATGAGGAAAGGTATCCAATTTCTGAGCCAGATACCAATTGAACGAGGATAGAGTTTTTCTTTTTAGAATTAATCATTTACTTTAAGAAAATCTGGCGATTTTGTTGTTTCTAGACTTATCTTATTTTTTAGTATTTATAAGCCCTTCTGCATTGGTGCAAAGGGTCAATAATTGGTGAAGGCTACATACTCGTATTTTTTAATCAATTTTGAAGTATCAACTTTTTTTAAGACCATTTTCAGTTTTGATGTGTGATAAGCTATGAGATTTATGTTAAGACATCATTTTAATTGCTTAATGGATGCCTATCGTGTTGTTATATAACTTGGGCTATTTGATTCTGAATGAATGATTGATTATTCTACTTAACATTTCTTGTGACATGTTATAGTCTATATATTTTATCATCAACAATTGAAAAATTGTTAATTTTTTCATTACTGCTTGATCATTGAGATCAAATGTTCAAATATAGGTATATTTTCTCTCGTTTGTGAGGTATAAGTTTTCATTTATTTCCTTTAGATAATGCATGCATATATATTTCATAAAATACCAAAAAAAACTATTTGAATAAGATGAAAATACACTTTCTAAAGTTTTTTGTGCAAAGCTTCTACCAAAAGTTATTTGTTCAGTTTTCTAGATTCAAATTCCAGTTAGGATTTTAAAACACATGATATTTCATGTGGTATTATAATCATCTAACTCCTTCAATTTATGTTGTTTAGATTGATCATGTCATACTAGGAGATTGTGTTTATATTTTGTAAATTATTAGGATATATTTTGTGTTTCTCTTACATCAATTATAGTTTTTGCTAGTTTCATTTTAGTTTTAGATAACATAGGAAATTGAGCCTTTGTTTCATAGAGTATATGATCGCTTAAATGGAAAATAGTCTAATTAGGACTTCAATCGGGAAAATACTCACTAGTTCCAGGAAGAATATTTTCGCTTGTTAACAAGACCATAGACCCTCGTCATAGGCCTACAAGTCGAATTGACATTATATGGCGATTTCAATATTATTTTTAACTACTATCATGATTATAACCTCAGGAATTCAACACTATTACCAACAACATTAAACAATTAATATGATATGCCTATTTTGACACCTTGTGATTACATGTAATCCAATTTGCATTTCAATGTCTACCTTAAGGTTCCATGAATTTTTATATACGTTTTTATAAGATCAATACACTTCAAACTAATAGTTCCATGGGAATTTTCCTGAACTCTCATATGGCCTTTTGTCTCCTCATTTCATAAGAATTAGGTGCATATATCCACCGAATGGGATCAAACTTATTTTATATGAGACGATGTTTTTTATTTCAATGCATCCACCGAGTATTGACATATTAATCAATGCACACAACACCAAAATGAATATTAATATTTATATGAAGTATATATAAAGTACATCAATGCATTTACCATTGCATTCAAACAGATAACCAATCCTTAAACTACTACAAATTTAACCTCATAAAGATTAACTAGCATTCATGTAGCAAAGATTAAAATAATGCTTATGTTTAAACTTCTTGTGCGAATAATGATTCTTACAAAATTAAGGTTAATCTGTGACAACCACTGTGTAAAAAATTCATGTAGTCATTTTAGATGTATGCATACTGTCGTTGCATAAGATGTAAATACAAGAAATCACAGTAATGTAGCATCAATATCAAGAGCTTATTTCTTTAACTGTAGGAAGTTATGTAACTATATACAGTCAATAAAAAATAGTTTAACATCATAAATATAACTTCATATCATATATTACACATAAATATACTTATGGAGTCAACTAAGGATGGGTGATTGATTTGGGAATTGCAACTCTTCACCCAATTGTAGATAGTTGTAGCCAAGCTAATCGTAGTTGTCAATACGAAGCTGAATTTTAGGGACTGAGATGGTCTACTCCAAGGATGAAATACCAACTTCACGTTGACGTAAGGGTCCTATCGGTTCCCATACCTTCAACCACCAACTAAATAGTCATCAACGACCCACAGAGGGAATTGAGAGGCATGTCATCTTCACCCTTAAGCATAATCCTCTTCCGAAACAAATAAAATGAGCACATGAGATTCAAGAGTTTTTCTTTACCATGAATCGAGGGACTAATTCTCCACCCAAAGCAGTCAAGGGACTCTAGAGAAGCTCCTCTTCGCCCTTTAGGCTAAGGGCAACCAAAGCTTATCCCCTCCTGTTGGAGTCCCTCTCGTGCTCCTCAAACTCAATAAAGATGTTTGCAATCTCTCTGAGAGATAAGAAGTGCTAAAATCTACTCTTCAATGTTAAATATGTTTGTAGAATGGCTCTAAGTCCAACTATGCACTGAATTCTTCCCCTATTTCCTCTTTTTCTGTTGTGAGTTCTACTACTCAAGAGGTAGCATTGTTTTATACCAAGTTGCTTCCTAAGAGTATTGTTCTCTTCATCTCTTAGCCAATTTGTGTTGTTGGGATTTTCCTCTCTATAGTGAAAAATGTTTGAATGTGGAGTAGTGGTGTACATTATCCACTTGCCATTTTTTTCTTTGAATTATGTGCTCTTACACGAACAAATGTTGTTCTCCTCCCGTTGACTTCCTATACCCTTTTCTTAATTTATTTTTGCTTTTTTGTGCTCACAAAACCTTTGTCTGAATTCAATTCATCTGTCTTTTCCCCATCTACCTATGTTATCCAATTTTAATTAATTTTCTTGTCCCTTTTTTGTATTGTCTCCGTCTCCAAACAATATGGACTTGCATCCTTTTGTACAATCCATAAACTCTAAGCACTAGATTATTAAACACATCAACCACGAGCCTTAAATGGTTGTCCTAAGTTTGTTTTGTTTTCTGCAACAAACAAACTAAACATCCCAAGCTAGATCCATCCCTAGTCCTTGGAATCCATGTCCCTACCCAACCCATTTCCCTTGTTTTTTAAAATACAAAATACATGAATTTTTTACATAACATTCATAAGGAAAAATTATAACTGGGGTTGTCACGCTTACATAGGTAACATGGTGAGAAGTCTCATGCCAACAATGTTTCTTAGGAAAAGTGATGATAGGGCATAAGAAAGGCCAACAAGATTTGTTGAGTATATATGATGGAGTCTATTTGGTGAAGGACAACTAAACTATTGGTTTTGAAGGCTTGTTATGTAGTGAATTGAAAGGAATAAATTGATTGTGAGTAGATTTTGGTACAAAGGAAGAAAGGAGCCCTTCTCTATGATTTTTGTTGGGCATATTATAGATCTGAAGAAGTATATCTCAAGCCCTAGATCAATTAATGGTAAAACTATGCATTTTTTTATACTATGTATACTAGTTGTATTAGGGTTTTATGAACGACCATGATCCCTAGTATAGGAGCCCTTATGATTCTTTATTGATGAATTAATAAAGTTAGAGATTTGGGCCATATTTCCTTGCATACTTAATTGGTTTCACTCCTATTACGTTTCCATTGTGAAAGCACGTGTAGTTGAGTATCTTTAGTGTGTTTATGATCTAGTATAGACATAGATGAGACATGTGATATAAGAAAAATTCAATAGAAATTGTTTTCCTCCAAAGTAAACTAGATTCATTATTGTCAGGAGATCAATGGACATCCCATTCACCATCTTCCTCAATTGGTTATGTTGTTAGGAATCCAACTCTCTATACTCCCCATTTCCCATATTTGAACATGCATGCATGCACAGGTGGTAGATTAGGTAGCCTCTACCATGGCCATGGAAGAAAATGTCCTAGGTTGATTCTTATATTCTTCAAAGTTTGCAATATTTTAGGTCTCAATTACTTGCTATATACAAATGGGAATTTCCATGAAACCATATTTCTCTTTTCACTTTCTCAGGAGGGCTTGGATATAGTTATTTATAATTTGAACAAATAAAAAACTCTTAGTTTTATTTTATTTAATGTATTTCATCTCTATGAAGCATAGATTTGTTCTAAATAAATCCTATAATTATTGTTAATAATAATTATTATGCTAAGAGGTGATATATAGCTTAACATGGGGGAGATATTGTCATATAACATTATCTTAAAAATAATTGTAAAAATTAATTACATAAAAAATGAAAGAATTACAAGTTTACTTTAGATAGAAATATGAGTTTGATCTAAAGTAAATTTAGATTTGGACTTGGGAAATTTTGTATTTGAAATTACAAGTGGTAGGGATTTCAAATTGTAAATTTATAGTGTAGTGAATTATTGTACTTTTCCTATGGTAGACTTTGTAGGAGCAAGTAATGGAAGAGATGGAGAATATGCTTCTCCACAAATAAAAATGGGTGCCTTACTAGGGGAAGAATCCAATATACAAGTTCTAGGAAACTACAAGATGGATGGTGAATTTCGATAATTTTTTGGAAGTAAAGAATTAGTTGGATTCACATTGTATTTTATTTAGTGAGTGGTCACGTAGAGTGTTGGGATAAAAAATAATAGACAAGAGATATGAATAGATGCATGTGTTATGGATAGGCTCTACACGTGTAGTGAAGAACATCACTCTTCTCATGAGAAAAGGTTCCTCTATAGATTAGGAATATCAATGTATATTATTATTGGATAAGTGTTGATGAGATTATAACACCATTACTTTTTGTTTTTCCTCCCATTAATTTTTCTACAGAAGCTCTTGAGGTTTGTGCAAAAGTGTTATGCAAGATCTCTGTGTGTGGATAGTGAATTATGATTATTGGCCATGATTGTGGCTTGAAAGGTTGATTTAAAATGTCTATTGTGGGTTTAACTTTGATTCAAGATTCTTTAAGACTTAACAATAGAAATCTCCAAACATCTTATTCTAGTTTCTTTAAGATTTAACTATAGAAATCTCCAAATAGTTGAATAACAACAATGTTGATAAAATGTTCATAAAATATTCTTATTGTCCCCAAAACCTCTAAGAGAAAAATTTATAAGAGATAAAAATATTTGGGGTAACATTTTCCATTATAATTTAATTTTTTATCTCAATTGAAATTTGTTTTTATTTTTGTTAAATCATAAATAAATAAAAAATTATATATAAAAAACTAAAAAACCATTAAACATAAAAATATGTTAGTAATTAACCTTAACTGTATTATAATATTACATAAATAAATATATTAGGAATCTCATTTTATAATAGTAATATAAGAAGATTTATAAAAACATATTTCTTTTAAAATATATTTGTATATATATTTATAAAATTTAATTGGGTATTATAATTATTAATAGTTAATTTAATAAAATATTACGTTTTTATCATAAATTAAAATAATATTATTTTTTTTATGGTTCATTTAATTTTTTTAAGTTATTTTCAAAATTTTATTAAAATTATATAAAAAAATAAATTCCTTTTAAAAATAAAGAGAATTTTCTACTTCAATCAAACTTTTGATTAGTTCAATGTTATATAAATTCTATTAGTTTAATGTGATGTAAAATTACTTTTTCATCTTACGTTAAGTTACATGTAAAATCACATTATTACCGGCCATCCAATTATTTTATTACTCGACTGGATTGCTTGAAGGATACTTTATAATTACTTTATTACTCTGGACAAATTATATTTAAAAAAGGTTTGGAGGATAAAGATATCTTTATGTAACATTGTTATGCTTTATTTCAACCAATAGTCGTTGTTTTCTTTCTCTGCAAGCAATTACCACGGTTGATCAACAGGTTCTTTTTCTTATTCATATCTTTCACAAATTTTATTATTTGTATCCGCATTATCCATCTTTTTCCCAATAAACCATGTGACCATGATTTGATAGAGTCTTTGTTGACTAAAGATTTCTTCAAACACCGTGACATGCAATGCGACGCTGTATCTTTAAACACAACCACTTGATATATATTGCAATATATAGAAATTATGTAGCAAAACTTTTATCAAATCTTGACCTACAAACTCCGCCGCCATGGTATTGTTGATGGCTAGGAAACAAAATGGCCATTTTCTTTGAGATTTATGGTTTTTTACTTTAAGCATTTTTATGTAGCTGGTAGATTTTTAAGATTATCTCAAAATTTGATGATCATGAACAAGATCAATTCAGAAATATTTCAGGAATCTAACTCCTTACAGATTTGTAACACCTTCACACTGCTTAACCCCACCGGATGCAACAGAACATACTAGAAAACCGACAAGGAAGAAAAAAAACATGTGGAAAGCTTCGGCTTACATTCTTATGCTCTTAAACATCCATTCAGGAGGTACCGTTACAAATTTTAGATGGTGGAAGCCAAACTCTCTGGGTCATCCGAAGACTTTAAACAGGTATACATGTTTTGCTTCTTTTTAACCGTGGTGGATTCCTAAGTAGGTGGAGTGATTTAGGATCAAATTTTCTAGCTACCACTATACCATAGATATCACCAAATATATACCATAGTTACCAATTCAAGTATAGTTACCAAATTCACTCGAATTGGACAAAAAGTTACGAAAATTCGTTATTTCGATTCGAATAGCGAATACTTCGATAAAAGTCGGTTCGGGTTCGGTTCGGATTGTGTATGCATTTGATCATGCCACCCTCAGTTATGCTTCCTGTCGGCGAGCGTTTGGCCATGCAAACTACAACACCATATCACATTTTTTTATTCCCTTTGTTTACCAGTTTCAGGTTAAGATGAGCTTCAGACTCGCCTCCTTTTCCAGGCTTGGAATGGCGACTATGCCAAAGGTATTGCAGGTTCAGGTTTTGTCAATTCTTTCGGGGATGGGTTGTTCTTGCGACTTCAATATTCTAAGGCTGACAGGTTTCGATTATGATAGCTTTATTTAGTTTGTTTCCTTTAGGTTCTTGAGGGTATACTGCTCGGCTATGTAGGGTTTGGTCCAAGAGTCGACCGTGACAACCGTGGGTCATTTCGTTGTAGCTAATTAGACTTTGACAACTATGGGTCATTTCTTTGTAGCTAATTAGAGAGTTTTTGAAATTTGGCCATGCGGCCTAAGCTGCGAATTGAGGAAAAATATTTATTTACTGTCAAACAGAATTTTGTATTATAAATCCTTAGGGTTTACATTGCAGATTGATTTTTAGTTTGACTTTACAGTACTGTCAAACAAAATTGAGGAAAAAAGATTTATTTACTGTCAAACAGGATTTTGTATTATAAACCATTAGGGTTTACATTGTAGATTGATTTTTAGTTTGACTTTACAGTACTCTGACAGTATGCATTTGTTCATACGGGCACCTTGTCAAAAAAGCAATATGTTCTAATGTACCTGTGTTTTTTTAATTGTGCTGGCTTGGACTTTTAGTCGGAGAGAGGGGTTAAATTTGACGGGTACTTTGTCAAAAAAGCAATATGTTCTAATGTACCTGTGTTTTTTTAATTGCGTTGGCTTGGACTTTTAGTCGGAGAGGGGTTAAATTTGACGGGTACCTATATTCGTCAAAAATTTTTATGATAGTCTTATTTTTAAATTACCCATCATATGACTTCTAATATTTATTTGTACAAGTTTCATTTAAATTTTATAATTCTCAAAATTTCTATAATGTGCTGTACCAATCAACTCAACTGTCATAGCTACACTTTCAACTCAACTGTCATAGCTACACTTTCATTTCAGACTTGTTGATGAAACTTTTTTGGTACAAGAATCTGATCTGTGGTCAAAGAAACGCTTAGGCTTCACCCATAGGGGCCTCTTGCTATTCCCCATTTATCTTTGGAGGATTGCAGTGTATCAGGCTATCAAATCCCTGGTGGCACTTGCGTTCTGCTCAACCTTTGGGCGATTGGGAGGAATCCAAAGTCATGGGAGGATGCCGAAAGTTTCGAGCCAGAGAGGTTCATGGAAAAAACTGGGGCGGCAGAGGTGGATGTAATTGCGCACAACTTTGAGTGGATTTCATTTGGAGTGGGAAGGAGAGGATGCCCTGGACAACAATTGGGAATGCTTGTTGTAGAGTTTGGGATGGCGCAGTTGCTGCACTGTTTCAACTAGAGGCTCGCAGAGAAAATGAATGGGCAGGAGGAGTTGCATATGAGTGAGAGGTTTAATGGACTGACACTGTCCCTGTCACACCCCCAATTCTTTTTTTTTCTAATTGGGCGGGTGCGGCACCGCCTAAGTTATTAAGAGGTTTCATCTTTAATAAACTTTGCGGACTACGCCTTAACAATTCATAACCATTATGAATTAACATGCGAAACCATTAATATTGCATAATAATAAATCAATACACCAACAAGAATAATCAACACAGTAATGATAATAAACTTCTTTTATTATATTGTAATGTTTACAAATCGGGAGGGCGACCGCCCGTGCACAACCGCACGGCGGTCCGCCGAGACTCCACCGAAAACCAATGTACAATATACAACGTTTAACCCTTGTGTCGTCGGGCGGCACTCCCACCACCAATACACACAACGAGTTAATACACGAATCCGGCGTTAGGCGGGCGGGCGCACCTCGTGCACGACCTCGCCTCCGCCTTAACCCAAGACTATGTGCGAACCAATAGCATACAACCGTGTTATATCATCATGCGAGCCCGACGTTGGGCGGGCGGGCGCACCTCGACCCACCGCCAACACACCCGGAGTTCACCACCGCGTTTACACTGACCCGGCGTTGGGCGGGCGGGCACACCGTGCACGACCCAGACCCGACTCCAACCCGGTTACCAATGCTACAGTCCGCGGCACCGAGCGCACCGCCGGTAACCAACACCCGAACCTGTCTCGCCTTTGCCCGGCTCGGCGGGCTCATCCGCCAACTCCTCGATCGACTGCACCTTTACCCCGAATGCGCACTGTTCCTTGTGCGTTGAGAGCGATGTATGATCGATTGAGCGATGTCCCAAATGAATCGCAGGTCGTCTGAATTTATACGCCTCTAAGGTGAGCGTATCTCCTCCTGGCCGACGTTGTAAAATATGACAACTCGCCACCATTCATTCTAATCCATCGTCGGCCCATCCAACAACGATTTATTCCAATGGTCGGCCTAAACATAAGGCAAGCTGCCTTATAAATGAGCGAGCTCCCCATTACTTTGCGTATTTTACATCGCACTTCATGGTTCGCTCGCGGTTCGCTGTTTTTTTATGTGTCGGAGGGGCGCGCGCCCGGGCGGAGCCGCAGGTCGCCACATCGCACGCCCGTGCAGAGCCGCAGGTCGTCACACTCTCCCCCACCAGAAGTCATTGTCGTCCCGACAATTCCTGCTCTCCTCCTCAATTTCCTGTCATACCTCGCAATCTTGTCCTTCCATCTCCAAAGTGAATCCTCCGTCTCCCAGCTCTCCTCCTCCGGTGCATCCTTCCATCTGCAAAGAAATTCCCGTCGTCGGTGGCAACCAACACCAGTAGTTCTGAGACTCACAATCTTCTCCAACTCTAGTCCTGGTCTGTCCACAATCCCAGCTGGTCCTCTCGTCGGTTCAACTCTCTCTGGATGGTCTGAATCAAGTCGACACCTCTTCAACTGGCTCACATGAAAAACTGGGTGTTTCATGTTCATATGGTGTGGAAGCTCCAGCTCGTAAGCAACTTCCCCCACTTTCTTCTTTACTCGGAATGGTCCCTCATACTTCCGTGTCAGTTTGCTCATCGTCCCTTTGGCTGGCTGAAACTGCTCCCCGGTAATCCTGAGAAACACCATGTCCCCCTCACCAAAGTGTGCTTCCCGTCTTCCACGGTCAGCATACTTTTTCATCCTCCTTGCAGCATCGTGCAAGCGCAACCGTGCTAACTCCAAGGTCTCCTCCCAAGCCTTCATGAATCTCTTCGCATGAGGACTCCTCAAGAAACCTCCCGTCACTACGGTATGTGGTGCAACCAGCATCTGTCCATTTACCAATTCAAATGGACTATACCCCGTTGCTGAACTCTTTTGAATATTATAGCTAAACTGAGCAATATCCAAGAGTTCGGGCCAATTCTTCTGATCAGCTGTCACATAGTGTCGCAAGTAGTCCTCCAGCAATGCGTTGATCCTCTCGGTCTGTCCATCTGTCTGTGGATGGTAACTCGAACTCATCAACAACTCTGTCCCGACCAACTTGAACAATGTTGTCCAAAATCTCCCTGTAAATCGTGGATCTCTATCCGACACAATACTCAACGGCATTCCCCAATACTTCACTATGTTCTTAAAGAACAACTCCGCTGTCCGCTCGGCTCCACAAGG
This sequence comes from Pinus tabuliformis, assembly GCA_031772625.1. Classification (NCBI taxonomy): domain Eukaryota; kingdom Viridiplantae; phylum Streptophyta; class Pinopsida; order Pinales; family Pinaceae; genus Pinus; species Pinus tabuliformis. The sequence continues at coordinate 1,297,469,067 of CM062818.1, forward strand.
TATCTTTGTAGGAACAAAGACGGCATACTTGGAAAAACGGTCAACCACAACCATAATCCCATTATACCCCTGAACCTGTGGTAACTGAGTGATGAAGTCCATTGAGACACTCATCCATGGCCTCTCTGGAATCGGCAAAGGCTGCAACAGTCCCCCTGATCTCTGATTATCTGATTTGTCCTGCTGACAAATGATGCACGTATGTACATACTCCTCCACATCCTCTCTCATCTTCTCCCAAAAGAACCCCCTCTCCAGCAATGCCAAAGAACGACGCTGCCCTGGGTGTCCAGCCCACGGAGAATCGTGGCACTCCCTCAAAAGGTGTCTCCTGAGTCCAGATGACTTTGGAACATAGAGTCGGTTTCCAAAGAACAAGAACCCATCTCGTAGGAAGAATTTCCGTGTCTTCCCCTCCTTTACCTGCTTCACTATATTCTGCGCCAAAGTATCGGTTTCAATGCTTTCCTTGATCTTATTCTGCATCTCCTCTGACATCTGAACTCGACTTCTACCCCTAGTTGCCCGGCCCTCTTCTTCCTCCAATGCTGCCAGTTGTCCTTTTCTGCTAAGGGCATCTGCTACCGCATTGTGTCTCCCCGGTCTATACTCGATAGTCATGTCGAATTCTGCCAAGAAGTCTTGCCACCGAGCTTGCTTCGCAGAAAGCTTCGGTTGTGATGCAAAATAACTTGCTGCAACGTTGTCAGTCTTGACAACAAACGACTTCCCAATCAGGTAATGCCTCCACACATGAAGACAATGGATGATGGCAGTCATCTCCTTCTCATGGACCGGATACCTTTGTTCTCTATCCTGCAACTTCCGACTCTCATATGCCACCGGATGCCCATCCTGCATAAGAACCCCTCCTATGGCAAAATCCGAAGCATCAGTGTGTACCTCAAACGGTCTCTCGAAGTCAGGCAACTTCAGTATCGGTGTCGTAACCATCCTCTTCTTCAAGTCATCAAATGCCTCTTGGCATTTGCCCGTCCAATTCCACCTCTTGTCTTTTTTCAATAAGTCTGTCAGTGCCGATGTCACCTTGGAGTACCCCTCTACGAACTTCCGTTGGTAGTTGGTCATGCCCAAGAACACCCTCATCTCATGGACATTCTTTGGTTCAACCCAGTCCTCAATCGCCTTCACTCTGCTTGGCTCCATCCGTATGTACCCTTGACCAACAATATGTCCAAGGAACGGAATCTCGGTCTGAGCGAACACACACTTAGACTTTTTCAAGAACAACTGATTTGCCCTCAGTGCCTCGAATACCATCGCCAAGTGTTTCTTATGATCCTCCATGTTGTCACTGAACACCACTATATCGTCCAAGTATACTACTACGAACGAATCCAAGTATGGTCGTAGGACATCATTCATCAAAGTGCAAAATGTAGCAGGAGCATTGCATAACCCGAATGGCATAACAAGGAACTCAAAGCTACCATACCTTGTTACTATCGCGGTCTTCTTCTCGTCTCCCTCAGCTATCTGCACCTGATAATACCCATGCCTCAAGTCCAGCTTGGAAAACACTCGGGCTTTCGCAAGCTTGTCAAAGCAATCAGTAGCCAATGGCAAAGGATATCTGTTCCTTACCGTCTGCTTATTCAGTGCACGGTAATCACAGCACATCCATAGTTCGTTCGAATCCTTCTTTCGCTGGAACAATACCGGAGCTCCATAAGGGGACCTTGAAGGCCTAATGAAACCTGCCTCAGTTAACTCCTTTAACTGGCGCTTCAATTCCTCCAATTCAGGCCCTGACAATCGATAAGGTGCTTTAGCCGGGGGTTGCTTTCCTGGCTCAAGCTCAATGCTGTGGTCCACCGCATGCCTTGGTGGAAGTTTCTTCGGAAGCTCATCAGGCATCAAATCTGCATACTCGGTAAGCACATCAGATATTTCTGCTGGAACAGGCGTCCCTACTCCATCACCTTCAACATCCTTGAACATCACCGCATACGTCTCCATATTTGAATCCTTCATAGCCTTCTCCAAACTCAGTGCCGAAACATGCTGCACCTTGACTTCCTTCCTTTGCCCGTGAGTGGGTAAAGTCCAAGTTTGTGATTGTCCAACCAGCACCACCTCATCACAGAAAGGGACAACAATAGCCTTGTTGCCTTTCAAGAAATCCTGTCCGAGTATCATGTCAAAGTCATTCATCTCCATCACCGTGAAGCCCAACTGACCTTTCCAGTCTTTTATCTGTACAGGTACATCGTGTACCAAACCCGCCACTTTAGCTCTAGAGTTCACTGCCTTGACCTCCATATTCGATGGGGTGATCGTCAGCCCAACTGCTTTTGCTAACCGTGTCGTCATAAAGTTATGTGTGGCACCTGTGTCCACCAAAGCTTGTATGGTCTTGCCATGAACCATCAAGTCCACGAACCCTAGACGGTTCATCCATGATTTTTCCATAACCTTATCAGCTTCACCTGCCATGAGCAACCCTGCTCTATCAGGCTTCATCATATCATCTTCGTCATGAGCAACCTTTGCTCTGATACCACCTGTCACGCCCCCAATTCTTTTTTTTTCTAATTGGGCGGGTGCGGCACCGCCTAAGTTATTAAGAGGTTTCATCTTTAATAAACTTTGCGGACTACGCCTTAACAATTCATAACCATTATGAATTAACATGCGAAACCATTAATATTGCATAATAATAAATTAATACACCAACAAGAATAATCAACACGGTAATGATAATAAACTTCTTTTATTATATTGTAATTTTTACAAATCGGGAGGGCGACCGCCCGTGCACAACCGCACGGCGGTCCGCCGAGACTCCACCGAAACCCAATGTACAATATACAACGTTTAACCCCTGTGTCGTCGGGCGGCACTCCCACCACCAATACACACAACGAGTTAATACATGAATCCGGCGTTAGGCGGGCGGGCGCACCTCGTCTCCGTCTTAACCCAAGACTATGTGCGAACCAATAGCATACAACCGTGTTATATCATCATGCGAGCCCGACGTTGGGCGGGCGGGCGTACCTCGACCCACCGCCAACACACCCGGAGTTCACCGTCGTGTTTACACTGACCCGACGTTGGGCGGGCGGGCACACCGTGCACGACCCAGACCCGACTCCAACCCGATTACCAATGCTACAGTCCGCGGCACCGAGCGTACCGCCGGTAACCAACACCCGAACCTGTCTCGCCTTTGCCCGGCTCAGCGGGCTCATCCGCCAACTCCTCAATCGACTGCACCTTTACCCCGAATGCGCACTGTTCCTTGTGCGTTGAGAGCGATGTGTGATCGATTGAGCGATGTCCCAAATGAATCGCAGGTCGCCTGAACTTATACGCCTCCAAGGTGAGCGTATCTCCTCCTGGCCGACGCTGTAAAATATGACAACTCGCCACCATTCATCCTAATCCATCGTCGGCCCATCCAACAACGATTTATTCCAATGGTCGGCCTGAACATAAGGCAAGCTGCCTTATAAATGAGCGAGCTCCCCATTACTTTGCGTATTTTACATCGCACTTCATGGTTCGCTCGCGGTTCGCTGTTTTTTTATGTGTCGGAGGGGCGCGCGCCCGGGCGAAGCCGCAGGTTGCTACATTGTACGCCCGTGCAGAGCCGCAGGTCGTCACAGCCCCGGTGCATGAACTTGTCACTGTTCCAACTCCTCGCCCCTCCGTACTCCGAATTTATAGTGACGTGACCAACTGTGTTTTCCTTCATTTTAATAAAATAGGTGAGACAAACCTTAATATCGCGTTTGTATAACGTTAATATCGCGCTCAGGGGTTTAGGATATGGGTCAACATAATAAACATAGCATGGAAAAAGCAGGAAGGAGGCGTTCTCGGTCTCTTATTTAATCAACATTAATTCACTGAAACCAGAAACCTGAAATAGCTATTAAACTCTGCCGTCATTGCCGTGTATATATATAATAATAAAAAGTTGAAACTGGTCAATTTTCAACACGCCCGTCAATATGACATTTTAAAAAATTATTAGCCAGTCAGTTGTGACGTGTAGATTTGGAAATTAATAATATTTAACGTGTAAAAACCCAAAAAAAAAATCATACAGCGTCAAATTTAACCCCTGGTCGGAGATGAAACACCTTGTCAAAAAAGAAATATGTCTTTAATGTACCCGTGTTTCTAATTGTGTTGTGTTGTACCTTTTAGTCAGAGATGAAATCATTAGATATGTTGTTTTGTTCAGTGCTACTCCCAGTCCTAGCCTCTTTAAAGTGATAACTCTGCACAAAATTCATTCACATGAAATGTTGAGTCTATTACTTTAGTTGCTTTAGTTGAATATATAGATAGCTACTGAGTACCAAGGGAAATAGAAAAAAAGAACATACATATGTAGAGAAAAAGGAAATATACAAAAGGAAATTTTAGCTCTCAATGTTATCATTGTTTGAGACGGTTGGAAAGCCAAAGGAAATAGAAATAATGAACATACATATAGAAATAATGAACATACATATATGTAGAGAAAAAGGAAATAGAAAGCAAATATACAAAAGGAAATTTTAGTTCTCAATGTTATCATCGTTTCAGAGGATTGGAAAGCCAATAAAATAAATAGAAAAGAGAGAATTTGTGAAGTAGAGTAAGTTTCATTTTTAAATAGATTTAGAATATAGATTCATTTATAGGTCAGAATATTGGAGAAACAAGTTTTCAAATTAAGTAATCATGTTAGTTTTAAGTTTTTAACAAAAGAGAAGTTTGGGAGGAAGTGTATTTTTTTTTTTTTTTTTTAATCTAAAGCTGTTATATTATTATAGTCAATAGAAATTATTCAAAATATAAAATGAATTAGGAAAAAATTAACAAAATAAGCCGCTCTTTAAGATATATACTATCGATCTTTTTTTTTTTGAATTGAAATTTTTTACTCTGAATTTTTATAGTATCGAATTCAAATTTGAATCCAAATTTGAACGTAGTAACTATGATATATACGATCTTCTTGTAAGGCTAATATACCAAGAGTATATTACTTAAAAAAAATTAAAACTTGTATTGACTAGATGCTAAGACCTAAAAATGGCATGTGCCCACATCGCGGATACTTCAGACATTTCTGCATCACATCCTTGTGACTTACGTAATGAAAAAATTTCTGGGACATCAATCTTACATTCTTACCACAATCCAACTATCCTTCGTTCTTGTTTGTAGCTACATCAGGACATCTGTGTGAATCTTGTTGTGGTGGCTACAACCACCCTCCAAAATGTTTCCCTAGCTTCATTTTGGAGCTTCCCTACAAACCATCCTTAGCATCATGTGCTGCACTGACATGTATGCAGGCTTCAATTGAGTTTTTGTGGCTTATTAACTTGTGTTTTCTAGCTTGTTTTCCTTTCACCCGCAAGCTGACGTCTTGTGACTTGGTCATTATCTGGTTGTTTTTCTCACTTACAAAATTGTGCACAACTGGAGGGCAACCAGTGTTGCTCTCCATAATTGTGTAGAGCATCAAGGTAGCCTGCTGCTCTCCAAAAATGCGCAGAGAAAGCAGGCAACTTTCCCTCTGAAAATTACGCAGAGCAGCCCATCACTGGGCTTGCTCTCAAAATTTGCACACATCTAGCTAACAACCTTGGCTTTAGTCTAGAAATTGCACAGAGCCTAAGGGGCAGCCAGAGCCACTTAGCCCAGAAACTGTGCAGAAGTCCTCCAGAGGCTTGCAGTCTGTTGCATGTGCTCCCAAGTTGACCGGTTCCCTCCAGGACTCACCAATCTTTCTTTGCATGCATGGGCTACCTTTTCTTGAAAAAGAAAAAACCAAAAAGAATCCCTAGATTTTAGGGATCCATTTTTAGCAGCTGGGGGTTACACGCAGAAGCAGTTTTAGAAACCTCCCGCCAAGTGTCATTTTTTCCTACATTTGTGGCATGCTAGTCATAAGCCTCGATCTTATCAAAACTATTTACTCAACGATTCAAAGCTCATTCTTCACTTCGATCTTGGAGCTCTGAGATTCCTCATCGCATGTAGGAGCATTCGGCACACTCACCTCAACATTTTCTAGGTAATTCCGCTTTTCATGTACTTTGCTACTTTTCTGTCTCTTTTTGTATTTCAATTTGTTTGAGTGTTGTTTTCTTGGTTTTTTTGAATGCTTGCCATCATTTTAATGCATGTTACTTGTAGAAACACTATTTCAAGTTTTTCATTGCATCTCCTTGTTGTCGCATGCATGCCACTGTTTCTACACTAACGGTCGTCGTTGTGGTGACTTGCTTCACACACTTACTTTTTTTCCCATTTATTGAATCTTGCACTCACTGATTGCATGCATGTTAATTCACTAATGTTTACACTCAGCTCCGCACATGCATTCAACCTTTAGAGGTTCTATGTCGCCTGTCGGCAGGTATGGACTGCCTTGGCCCGAACCTTGCCTTGCCCGTCTTGCAGTATACATTTATGGGTTGGAAGACTCTACCTTCCTCCCAATAATTGCACATAGATTGCCTAAAACGGACCTCCAGACTTTCTCTGCACAATTCTGAGAGGCAATGCCTCGTTGGCCCCTGGAATTGTGCAGATGCAGTTTGACTAGGTTACAGTCAATTTGAATGAAACTGCGCATTGCATAGTTTCAGTCCTCAGCAAGCCAAGATGGATGGTGCTCTACGTAGTTTCAACAATCAATCACCTCACTGATAATCCAGACCATTTTTTTCGCAGTTTTGGCAGCCAGTCTCCCAGCCTCCCAGTGAAAATTAGGCAAATCTTCTAGTCAGTCACCCAGGTGTGTTGCATGTCAATCCTCAAGCTACTTTTGATTTTCAACTAATATTATTTTTTCATGAGTGTTTCTCTATCTCCATCTATCACAGGCGTTCATCCATCTCTCAGTAGTACAAGTACAATGGCTTTAAGGAGACTAGGGTCAAAGGACACTGTCGAGAGTGAAACTAGAGATGCAGACGAGCAAGTGTCTATGAACTTGCCCATCTATGAAGACACTAAGTTCTTCATAGAAAATGAGATCAAGATGAAATGAAAGGACATAAATGACATATTTTTAGGCACATATTGGGAGAATCTGGAGGATTGTAGGGTTTATGTCAACATACACAAGTCCGGCTTATACCCGATTGCGTGTAGGTATCTCACGTTTCCATGCGCAGACATGATACACTGGAATGTATCGCACACTGATCTAGAGATAATGATGTTGAGAGGTGTCAATGGAACAGAACTTGCTACCTTCACGGAAAAGGACTTTCAGGCAATGTATTACTCGCCACAACTAGTGATCACAATGGATACACCCTTCACTACAGCCAACAGTAGTGCCAACTCAAGACACATCTTGAAGAGTTGGGTGAAAGAGCCATCTAAGTTCAGGACGACACCCAACCAAGTGTACAAGACAAGGATAATATGGAAGGCATATCAGCTCCTGGTCATATTTTCATGCCACTCATATGGCCAAGAGAGTACAACAACCTTCCTAGAGATTTGGGTGATTGTGTTGGTTCAACCAGCGAATGAAGGAAGACCTTTCAACTAGTCTGACAAGTTGGATCTCCAATTGAAAGAACAAGTAACAGAAGCCCGACATCTGCCCAAGGGTCAGCAAGTAAATATTTTCATGTCCGTTTACATACTTGAGGCAATCTGTGCCCGTCAAGAGTTCCTAGGCTTGAGTTGGGCATGGACACCTTCAGAAACCTCTGAGTGCAACTTCCATGGAGTTATCATACAACTATTAGACCACTTCGTCACGCTTGTATACACGATGATCTTTGAGAAGGATCCACCTTGCATGCCGCAGGCAGTGATGAAGACATTGATTGACATAGCAGATTGGTATGCCTCACCCCTTGGCGCGCTCATCTAGATCTACAACATGGAAAAGGCTCCGCATGTTTTGCTGAAGTTTTCCATGGATAAGCTGGTCATGCAAGAAGTTTCATATCACATCTCGACAGGGTTGTTCGCGAGACTACATAGGAAGAATAAGGAACCTTGGCCCACTCTTCCATTGCGGATTGGGTTGTATGAGATTCAGAATCTCAAGCATACTGAGGGTGAGATTGAGGAATCCAAGAGGTTCACCTTTGACACTAGAAGTTTCAATCCATATGACCTGCATTGCTTTGTGAAGGACCATTATGCGAGAGTGTATCATCCTTGGATCCACAGGACATGTCGTTGGCCTGAGGAAGACCCATGGAGATATTTCTATAACTTCTCCAGGCACAATGAACCGGTTAGAATGGTTGTAGAGTGGTTAGCAGTATAGAAGGCAGCAACATCTAAGAGAGTAGCATCATCAGCAACAATAGAGGGCAGCAGACCTGCGCTTGACAAATGCAAGAGGAAGGTTGTTGATAGCGCAGAGGCAAGGCAAAGCTGCAAGTTCAAAGCAAATCCAATTGTGTTGAAAGCAGCGTTGGAGACAGAGGCAAAGAGGTGACACCACGACAGGAGGATTGCGCAAAGGAAAAGAGAGAAGCAAAAGTTGGGGGAAGTAGAAATGGAGTTGCAGGAGTTGAAGCAACAACTTAGGGAAGAACAAGAGTTGTGCAGAAGAGAGAAGGAAGCGTAGCAAGAACAGGAACAATAGGAGGTGCATCATGCACATATTGATGAAACTAAGCCTATATAGGTTATTAATTCACCCAAACAGTTGGCACATAATAGATAGGGTGAGCAGTCGCAGGAGTAGGACATTACTCATGAGATTGCACAGATGCTAGAGCAGACAAAGACAGATATGGTTCAGCCCGAGTTGGATCAAGACATGGACCTCATGCCTCAGAACCAAGAGGTCACTCCACCATCTTCACCAGATCTAGAAGTAGAGAAAGCCCTAAGCAATCTAGGAGACACTGAAATCCTTGCCGACAATGCGAAAACAGATGTGCACAACATATCTTTTGACAAATCACAACACAGAGTTATGCAGTCAAGTAGAGTGCCCACTCCGGATGTCCATGTATCTCTTGCACAGTTTCAAGAACGAGTGATCATGTCCAATGTGTGCAAACATCCAACTGGATTGGCCAATGCTACAAGGTCATATGCCGAAGCCACCAGATCGAGTGTTATATTCTTGATAGCCGAGAAGGAGTGGATGGCTAAAGAATTACAAGAGGGAAAGCAGGCAGAAGAGAAATTTACAAGATCTGCCAAAGCAGAGTTAAGGAGAGTGATACTAAATGAAGTATAATCTCTCGAGAAAATAATCCAGAAGTTGTACTTCCGGTTCATCACCGTGCATAAGTCAATTGTCCATCTCAATGGTTGGCAGCAGTGCTGTGCTAGGAGAACACACACCTTGTTAGACCTAGACACTGTTGTCGATCACACGCAAATATCAACAATGAGGTACAAGGGATCCGCATTTCAATTGCCTAAGATGATGAAGCCAAAGGTAGTGGAGTTGAAGGCACGCATCCAGAGTCAGATCCAGAACTATGAGGAACTCCCATAACTCATCACTAGCTTATAGGCTTCACATGCATGAGTGTTCAAGAGCATGGATGTCATTGTGCACATGCATGTGATCCCATCCATTGGCACACTCACCGAGGCAAATACAAAGAACCAAGTCCGACTGGATCTGGACATGTACCTTGATCAGTTGATGCACATAACCACCAGCGTAGACTTACAAATGAGCATAGAAACTATGCACCAATATGTTGCTGGTCTGGCTGCACTCAAGACTATGATGCACATGTTATCCGACGAGTTGGACAAAGGTGCCAAATTAGTGTACCCAGATGCAACGGAGGCAAGAGTTCGCTTTCAAAAGGATCTCACTACAGAGCATGTAGACACCATAACATACTACCAACATTGGCATCAGTTTGCCACCACTGATCATTGAGAAGATGTCGAGGAGTTAGTCTTCCCACAACTGTCTGAGTCTTAGTGATGTCTTGCATGGCTTACTCAAGTCCATTTTTGTCTCACATGGGCACATGTGCAGATTGTAATGTAAACATGTTGTAAAACTGAAAGGCCAAGTGTCAATAGTAGAATGTAACAGTCATGTGTGAGTTGAAGAGTCACAAAGGGGAATGTCAAGGGTCACCCCACCCTTTGTTATTAATAGAACCTCATAATTCATTGTACGAGATTTTGGGAGCCAAAATTCCTATAGGTATAACTAAGAGAAAGCTTGGAGTGTGTTGTAACGAGTCTTGGATTCTCCACAGTGTAGAGTTAGTAATCTCTTTGGAGGAGTAGGCGGTAGTGATTTTAATGTTCTGCTATCGGGGCTAGTGGAAGTCATGGTTATATGCATGATTGGATCTTTCACTCTTTTAATATAACAAAGGCAACACGTTTCATGCATATGTTGTTATTGTAGTTTGGTTATCGTGGTTACTTTAATGATGTATGTAGTTGTAATTTATGAATGTATGTATGGACTATTTTGTATGTGTTTGTATGAATCTTATCGAAGCATGTTGTTGATATATCCATCACTTTGGATCATCAGCTATCCTGCTTTCCATCTCGTGATGTCTTTCTGCTCGTGTGTTCAGCTGCATGCTATCATAGGTTTCTAAGGGGCACACTCTTCCCCCCTTCCGTGCGTTAGAGCCTTTCATGCACCTTCCTTGACTTGTTGCAACTTCATGCCGTTGCTTCCAACAAGGACATCTTACTTACCTCTGCACACAATAGTAGTCAAGGTGATACCATACTACCCACTACTTGGACTCCTACTCCAAACGGTTTGAGGTCTAGTTGGGACTTCTTACCGGAGAGATCCCCTGACATGTTCGTGGATTCAACAATGTTAACATTTCTGATGCTAGAAGGAGGGCAAGATAACAAGCTGATTCCTCACATCCTGTTTTGAATCCTTTTACATCTATAATGGATATTGTTGTAGTGAACCCTCCATGATGTTTGTCCAATGTACATTAGTTTTTTTATCACTTGTTGGAAATCATGTATGATGGTGAAGGCGAAGTGGCCTGGCCTGAGCACTTACATGACTTCCTTGCATTCTTCAAAAATGTAGAAGAATTTGATGTCATATTGGTCAGCATTCTGCTTGAATACACACTTCATGAATCTATGGAATAATGGTGCCGCAACGTGCCTCCCAATTGCATGCACTCATTTAAGCAGTTCATTGATCTAAGTGAATTTTTTTTCCATCATTTTGATCCTGAAGCTCTTGACAAAAAAATGTTAAAACAACGGAAGGCCCCGCATGAATCACCTATGGATTTTTTCAAGAAATTCCATCTTCTCATGTTTGAAGCTCCAAAAAGTCAGATGAAATTCCAATATCTTATGGACATATTTGAATATTGTTGTCATAAATCAATCTATCCCAAAGTGAAGAAAAAGTTTAAACCCAACTCAACGTACTTCGACAATGGAGTTGCACAATCAGAAGCAGCCACAATTGCGGTCACAAGTGACTATCCACCTTCCCCTCATCAAACAGCTCCTACCTTGTAGGGTGATGTGGGAGAGCGTGAACACACGATTATTCAACTGGCACATGCTTCCACCATCACTACTCTTAATTTCTACGCAGATTTGGTTGGGAACCCCATGGGTTGTCATATGCACTTGTTACCTAAACCTCCGTCTACGCGTTCTGCTGATCCACTCTCCTGGCCATATAAGTGGTATGCAAACATGACCAACAACTGATATTCCTTTAGTAGTATCCTTGTCTTGTACACTTGGTTGAGTGTTATCCTAAACTTAGATGGCTCTTTCACCCAGTGGTTCAAGATGTATCTTGAGTTTACACTACTACTGGGTCTAGTGAAGGGTGTATCCATCGTTATCACCGACTGCGGCAAGTGATACATTTCTTGAAATTCCTTTCCCTCAAGGTAGCAAGTTATGTTCCACTGACACTACTCAACATCATTGTCTCTGGATAAGTATGCGAGACAATCCATTGGATCATGTATGTGTATGAAAACACGCGATACCTGCATCCAATCTGGTACAAGTCGGACTTGTGTATGTTGACATAGACCCTACGGTCCTCTAGATTCTCCTCAAATGTGCCTGCAAATATGTCATTTATGTCATGCCATTTTATCTTGATCTCCTTGTCTATTAACAACTTAGTGTCTTCATAGATGGGCAAGCTCATAGACACTTGCTTGACTACATCTTCAATTGTACTCTCGACAGTGTCCTTTGACCCTGGTCTCTTAGAAGCCATTGTACCTGTACTGCTGAGAGATGAATGAACACCTTTGATACCTGAAGATAGAGAAACACTCATGGCAAGCATAAATTCTGTTGAGAACCAAAATAAACTTGAGGATTGACATGCAACACACTTAGGTGACTTCCTAAAAGATTTGCACAATTTTCACTCGGAGACTAGGAGAATGATTGTCATAACTGTGCAAAACATAGTCTGGACTATCAGTGAGGTGATTGACTACTGAAACTACATGGAGCATAGTCCAGCTTGGCCTACTGAGGCAATGCGCAGCTTCAATCGGCTTGACTGCAACTCAGTCAAACTGCACCTGCACAATTCCAGGGGCCAACGGGGCACTGCCTCTCAAAATTGTGTAGAGCATGCATGGAGGTCAGTGTTAGGCCAGATCTACGTAATCCCTATGAGGAAGGAGGAGCCTTCCAACCCAGAAATATGCAGTGCAATCCAGACAAGCCCAAACCTGCTAAATGCATGTGCGAAGTTGAGTGCAAACATGAATGAATGAACATGCATGCAATTAGTGAGTGCAGGATTTTGTAAATGTGAAAACAAGGAAGTGTGTGAAGCAAGTCCCCACAATGGTGACCGTTAGTGTAGAAATAGTGTCATGCATGCGACGACAAGGAGATGCAATGAAAAACTTGAAACAGTGCTTCTACACGCTAACATGCATCAAAATGACAACAAGCATTCAACCAAAACCAAGCAAACAACACTCACACAAATCGAAATACAAATAGCAATGAAAAAGAAACAAAAGACATGAAAAGCGAATTTAACTGGAAAAATATGAGGTGAGTGTGTAGAATGCTCCTAGATGTGACGAGGAATGTAAAATATCCAAGATCAAAGTGAAGAATGAACTCTGAAGTGTCAAGTAAATAGTTTTGATAAGATCGAGGCTTAAGACGCTCATGCCACAAATCTAGGAAAAAGTGACACTTGGCAGGAGGTTTCTAAAATGACTTTTGCATATAACCCCCAGCTACTAAAAATGGATCCATAAAATCTAGGGATGTTTTTTTTTCTTTTTTGGGAAAAAGTAGCCCGTTCATGCAAAGCAAGATTGGTCAGTGCTAGAGGGAACTGGTCAACTTGGGAGCATGCAACGGACTGCAAGCCTCTGGATAAATTCTACACATTTTCTGAGGTGAGTGGCTTTGGCTGCCCCTCAGGCTCTTTGTAATTTATGGACTGAAGGTAAGGATGTCAGCGAGATCAATGCAAATTTTGAGAGTAAGCCCATTGATGGGCTTCTCTACACAATTTTCAGAGGGAAGGTTGCATGTTTTCTTTGCGCATTTCTAGAGAGCAGCAATCTTCCTTGATGCTTTGTGCAATTCTGGAGGGCAAGGCTAGTTACCCTTCAGTTCTGCGCAATTCTGCAAGTGAGCACAATAGCGAGATAATGACCAAGTCATTGGATGTCAGCTTGCGGGTGAAAGGAAAACAAGCTAGAAAACACAAGCTGATAGGCCCCAAAAACTCAATTGAAACATAAGCACATGTAAATGCAAGACATGTTGCTAAGGATGGTTGGTAGGGAGGCTCCAAAATGAATCTAGGGCAAAATATTTTAGGGTGGTTGTAGCCGCTACAACACTTGGAGACAAACTCGTAGAACTCCAGATCTCTAAATGGACCTTGTTTCGTGAAAAGCAAGTCTAACTCCTCCAAAAGTATTTTTCGATTCTTAGATCATCATGGTTTCCACACTAGCTTTATTGAAAGATGTAGCACCTACCATTCTCTTGATCGATCAGCACACATTCCAAGCCAGGTCAACTCAGTTGTTTCAATTGTGGATGAGGGGTATATTGGTGCACAAGTAATATGACTGTCAGAGTTTAAGTTTCATCTTTGGTGTTTCTCCGCGGTCCGCAGGCCTTGACAGTACCTCGACGGAGTCACATAGGAACACAAGAATCGCTCCACTGCGAGCGAGCCTGATCAGTACCGTGGCGGAGTTACTTTCATCACCTCTCTATGTAGGGAGCCTTTCTCTTCTTTCGCCTTATTCATTTTTTTCAATTTTTTCACATTTGCATTTTTTCATTTTTCATTCTTTTCAAGAATTATGCATAGGCACTTATTTATTTCAGAGGTGGAAGAGGGATCCCAACTTATTGAGAGAAGAAGAGGTTTTTCCTTCAGATAAGTATTTTATATATACCTCTGACATACTTGTTAAGGTTTTACCCCTCACCTTACTCTACTTGACTGAGCTGACAAGGATTAACCAAAAAAAACAACTAGAGTAGGTGGTACTAGTTAGAGCGTGAGTTGTGTTTTCACCAAGATTCACTTCGAACAGAATGTATTTTCCATTGTTGTATCATTGAATGAAGACAACAAGTTCTACATAAAGAGAGAGGATGACATATAACGAAGTGTTGGTAGATGTATAAGTCCTCTTGTAATTTACCCTGCTTGTTGCAAGAGTCATACACGATTTCATGCAAAAATAACCTACAGACATAAACAAGCAAACAAAATAAAACAATGCAAAGAGCATAAGTGAATATGAAAGAAAAGAAAGTAATCTAAGTAGGGAAGCAAGCAAACAAACAAACAAAGCAAAAAGGAAAACATGCTTGCAAGAAAACAAGGCAAAATCAAACACTACTCCTACTCCTATGCTAACGGTGCATGGGTCTGCTCACGTGAAGTGATATTTCCAATGCAGCCACCAATGCATTGGTTTACCCAAGTTGGTGAAGGAATGGTTTGCGAAAATCATAGTCAAGCGAACCAGCAAACATGAAAGATATAACAATGAAGACCAACACACTCCAAGTTTATACACGTCCACAGAAAATAAAAAAGTGAAAGCACACGACATGCACTCTATGGACATACCATGGTGCTATGATACACTGTGTGTAGATGATAAGCATATGCACTCTCTTGACTATGATAGACAAGAAAACATGAGAGAAAGAGACAAATTATGTCTTGCAAGTGTGCTTTCTGTGTAAGATTCCTCCAATGCATGAGAGATAGGATCATGTGATTCAAGTGGAGGAAGCGAAATCTATGTGTTGGATTGATCTTCAATACATACAGATGAGTGATGAGGAGCCTTGGGTAGTTCAAAAATTTCCTGATCGGAAGTTAAACTAACCTCAAGATAGTGAGGGCCTGACATAACCATCAACTCAGGTTGAAGTGCCTCGACAGCCTCTGGGGTTTCGACTTCATCGACAGATAGATCATCGTAAACAAGTGACTTTGAAAGATCAACAACAATTGAATCAACATCGTGATCGAATACAGGAGTAAAGAGATCACGACAACTACAATAAAAAAATCAATGGGTTCATCAGAATCCTTATGATCTGACGAATCAAACAGAGGGATAGATGAGAAGCAAGAATGTTCACCCTCCATGTTTCCGAAAAAAGTAGATGAAAAATCAAGTGGATTTTCAATGAATAATTTGTCCTCTTCACTATCAAATGATGGACTAACATCAGGTGTGTTCTGCGAATGATAGGAAGTAGATGCATCTGTGGATGAATTTACACAAGGAAAATCAGAGATAGCAGAATCACCAAAGATGTCAGGAAGAAGAGGAGGAAGTGTGGATAGAAGGAGGTCATCCTTCACACACGTTGATGTTCTGATCCCCAATCATACTCATTGTAAATGACAGTGCAGGTTGGTTGTGCAACATCAACTCCGTGAATGGCTTGATCCTCGTTCACAACAGGTGTAGAGTCTGGAACGAAAGAACACAAGGAAATTCAATCTGGAGGATCAGCAGAACGCAGAGACGTAGGTTAAGGTAACAAGTGCATATGACAACCCATGGGGTTCCCAACCAAATCTACATAGAAATTAAGAGTAGTGACGATGGAAGCATGTGCCAGCTGAATAATCATGTGTTCACACTCTCCCACATCACTCTACAGGGTAGGAGCTGTTTGATGAGGGGAAGGAGGATAGTCACTTGTGACCACAATTGTGGCGGCTTTTGATTGTGCAACTCCATCATTGGAGTACGCTGAGTTGGGTTTAAACTTTTTCCTCACTTTGGGATAGATTGATTTATGACAACAATATTCAAATATGTCCATAAGATATTGGAATTTCATCTAACTTTTTGGAGCTTCAAACATGAGAAGATGGAATTTCTTGAAAAAATCCATAGGTGATTCATGCGGGGCCTTCCATTGTTTTAACATTTTTTTGTCAAGAGCTTCACGATCAAAATGATGGAAAACAAATTCGCTTAGATCAGTGAACTGCTTAAATGAATGCACGCAATTGGGAGGCACGTTGCGACACCATTATTCCACAGATTCATGAAGTGTGTATGCAAGCAGCATGCTGACCTCTATGACATCAAATTCTTCCGCATTCTCGAAGAATGCAAGGAAGTCATGTAAGTGCTCAGGCCAGGCCACTTCACCCACCATCATACGTGAGTTCCAACAAGTGATAAAAAAACTCCTTCATGACTTCGAAGGAATGTACATTAGACAAACATCACGGAGGGTTCACTACAACAATATCCATTATAGATGTGAAAGGATTCAAAACAGGATGTAAGGACTCAGCTTGTCATCTTTCCCTCCATCTAGCATCAGAAATGTTAACATTGTTGAATCCACGAACATGTCAGGGGATCTCTCCGGTAAGAAGTCCCAACTAGACCTCAAACCGTTTGGAGTAGGAGTCCAAGTAGTGGGTAGTATGGTATCACCTTGACTACTGTTGTGCGCAGAGGTAAGTAAGATGTCCTTGTTGAAAGCAAGGGTATGAAGTTGCAGCAAGTCAAGGAAGGTGCATGAAAGGCTCTAATGCACGGAAGGGGGGAAGAGTGTGCCCCTTAGAAACCTATGACAGCATGCAGCTTGAAAGGGAACACACGAGTAGAAAGACATCATGAGATGGAAAGCAGGATAGCCGATGATCCAAAGTGATGGATATATCAGCAACACGCTTCGATAAGATTCATACAAACACATACAGAATAGTCCATACATACATGCATAAATTACAACTACATACATCATTAGAGTAACCACGATAAACAAACTACAATAACTTTTGCATGAAACGTGTTGCCTTTGTTATATTAAAAGAGTGAAAGATCCAATCATGCATATAACCATGACTTCCACTAGCCCCGATAACAGAACATTAAAATCACTACCACCTACTCCTCCAAAGAGATTACTAACTCTACACTGTGGAGAATCCAAGACTCGTTACAACACACTCCAAGCTTTCTCTAAGTTATACCTATAGGAATTTTGGCTCCCAAAATCTCGTAAAATGAATTATGAGGTTCTATAAATAACAAAGGGTGGGGTGACCCTTGACATTCCCCTTTGTGACTCTTCAACTCACACATGACTATTACATTCTACTATTGACACTTGGTCTTTCAGTTTTAAAACATGTTTACATTACAATCTACACATGTGCCCATGTGAGACAAAAATGGGCTTAAGTAAGCCATGCAAGACATCACCAAGACTTCTCGATGATCGATGGTGGCAAACTGATGCCAATATTGGTAGTATGTTATGGTGTCCGCATGCTCTGTAGTGAGATCCTTTTGAAAGCGAACTCTTGCCTCCGTTGCATCCGAGTACACTAATTTGGCACCTTTGTCCAACTCGTCGGATAACATGTGCATCATAGTCTTGAGTGCAGCCAGACCAACAACATACTGGTGCATAGTTTCTATGCTCATCTGCAAGTCTACGTTGGTGGTTATGTGCATCAACTGATCAAGGTACATCTCCAGCTCTAGTCGGACTTGTTTCTTTTTATTTGCCTCAGTGAGTGTGCCAATGGATGGGATCACATGCATGCGCACAATGACATCCATGCTCTTGAACACTCATGCATGTGAAGCCTATAAGCTAGTGATGAGTTATGGGAGTTCCTCATAGTTATGGATCTGACTCTGGATGCGTGCCTTCAACTCCACTACCTTTGGCTTCATCATCTTAGGCAATTGCAATGGGGATCCCTTGTACCTCATTGTTGATATTTGCATGTGATCGACAACAGTGTCTAGGTCTGACAAGGTGCGTGTTCTCCTAGCACAATGTTGTTGCCAACCATTGAGATGGACAATTGACTTATGCATGGTGATGAACTGGAAGTACAACTTCTGGATGATTTTCTTGAGAGATTATACTTCATTTAGTATCACTCTCCTTAACTCTGCTTTGGCGGATCTTGTAAATTTCTCTTCTGCCTTCTTCCCTCCTGTAATTCTTTGGCCATGCACTCCTTCTCAGCTATCAAGAATATAACACTCGAGCTGGTGGCTTAGGCATATGACCTTGTAGCATCAGCTAATCTAGTTGTATGTTTGCACAGATTGGACATGATCACTCGTTCTTGAAACTGTGTAAGAGATACATGGACATCTGGAGTGGGCACTCTACTTGACTGCATAACTCTATGTTGCGATTCGTCAAAAGATATGTTGTGCACATCTGTTTTCATATTGTCGGCAAGGATTTCAGTGTCTCCTAGATCGCTTGGGGTTTGCTCTACTCCCAGATCTGGTGAAGATGGTGGAGTGACCTCTTCGTTCTAAGGCATGAGGTCAATGTCTTGATCCAACTCGGGTTAAACCATGTCCGTGTTCGTCTGCTCTAGCATCTATTCAATCTCCTAAGTAATGTCCTGCTCCGGCGACTGCTCACCCTGTCTGTTATGTACCAACTATTTGGGTGAATTAATAACCTATATAGGCTTAGTTTCATCAATATGTGCATGATGCGCCTCCTATTGTTCCTATTCTTGCTGCGCTTCCTTCTCTCTTCTGCACAACTCTTGTTCTTCCCTAATTTGTTGCTTCAACTCCTGCAACTCCATTTCTACTTCCCCCAACTTTTGCTTCTCTCTTTTCCTTTGCACGATCCTCCTATCGTGGTGTCACCTCTTTGCCTCTGTCTCCAATGCTGCTTTCAACACAACTGGATTTACTTTGAACTTGTAGCTTTTCCTTGCCTCTGCACTATCAACAACCTTCCTCTTGCATTTGTCAAGCACAGGTCTGCTGCCCTCTATTGTTGCTGATGATGATACTCTCTCAGATGTTGTCGCCTTCTGCACTGCTAACCACTCTACAACCATTCTAACCATTTCATTGAGCCTGGAGAAGTTATAGAAATATCTCCATGGGTCTTCCTTAGGCCAACGACATGTCCTGTGGATCCAAGGATGATACACTCTCGCATTGTGGTCCTTCAAAAAGCAATGCAGGTCATATGGATTGAAACTTCTAGTGTTGAAGGTGAACCTCTTGGATTCCTCCATCTCACCCTCAGTATGCTTGAGATTCTGAATCTCATACAACCCAATCTGCAAAGGAAGAGCGTGCCAAGGTTCCTTCTTCTTCCTATGCAGTCTCGTTGACAACCCTGTCGAGATGTGATATGAAACTTCTTGCATGACCAGCTTATCCATGGAAAACTTCAACAAAACATGTGTAGCCTTCTCCACGTTGTAGATCTAGATGAACGTGCCAAGGGATGAGGCATACTAATCTGCTATGTCAATCAATGTCTTCATCGCTGCCTGCGGCATGCAAGGTGGATCCTTCTCAAAGATCATCGTGTATACAAGCGTGACGAAGTGGTCTAATAGTTGTATGATAACTCCATGGAAGTTGCACTCAGAGAAAAACCTGCAATAAGTGTGCACAGAGGTTTCTAAAGGTGTCCATGCCCAACTCAAGCCTAGGAACTCTTGATGGGCACAGATTGCATCAAGTATGTAAACAGACATGAAAATATTTACTTGTTGACCCTTGGGCAGATGTCGAGCTTCTGATACTTGTTCCTTCAATCGGATATCCAACCCGTCGGACTAGTTGAAAGTTCTTCCTTCATTTGCCAGTTGAACCAACACAATCACCCAAATCTTTGGGAAGGTTGTTGTACTCTCTTGGCCGTATGAGCAGCCTGAAAAGATGACCAGGAACTGATATGCCTTCCATATTATCCTTGTCTTATACACTTGGTTGGGTGTCATCCTGAACTTAGATGGCTCTTTCACCCAGCTCTTCAAGATGTGTCTTGAGTTTGCACTACTGTTGGGTGTAGTGAAGAGTGTATCCATCGTGATCACCAGTTGTGGCAAGTAATACATTGCCTAAAAGTCCTTTTTCCTGAAGGTAGCAAGTTTTGTTCCACTGACACCTCTCAACATCATTATCTCTAGATCAATATGCGATACAATCCAGTGTATCATGTCTACGCATGGAAACGTGAGATACCTGCATGCAATTGGGTACAAGGCGGACTTGTGTATGTTGACATAGACCCTACAATCCTCCAGATTCTCCCAATATGTGCCTAAAAATATGTCATTTATGTCCTTCCATTTCATCTTGATCTCATTTTCTATGAAGAACTTAGTGTCTTCATAGATGGGCAAGTTCATAGACACTTGCTCTACTGCATGTCTAGTTGCACTCTCGACGGTGTCCTTTGACCCTAGTCTCTTGAAAGCCATTGTACTTGTACTGCTGAGAGATGGAATGGATGCCTATGATAGATGGAGATAGAGCAACACTCATGAAAAAATAATATCAGTTGAAAACCAAAAGAAGCTTGAGGATTGACATGCAACACACCTGGGTGACTGACTAGAAGATTTGTGTAATTTTCACTGGGAGGCTGGGAGACTGGCTGCCAAAACTGCGAAAAAATAGTCTGGATTGTCAGTGAGGTGATTGATTGTTGAAACTACGTAGAGCACAATCCATCTTGGCTTGCTGAGGACTGAAACTACGCAATGCGCAGTTTCAGTCAAAATTGACTGTAACCTAGTCAAACTGCATCTGCACAATTCCATGGGCCAACGAGGCATTGCCTCTCAGAATTGTGCAGAGAAAGTCTGGAGGTCATTTTCAGGCAAGTTATGTGCAATTCTTGGGAGGAAGGTAGAGTCTTCCAACCCATAAATGTATACTGCAAGACGGACAAGGCAAGGTTCGGGCCAAGGTAGTCCATACCTGCCGACGGGCAACTCAGAACCTCTAAAATTTGAATGCATGTGTGGAGATGAGTGCAAACATCAGTGAATGAACATGCATGCAATCAGTGAGTGCAAGATTCAGTAAATGGGAAAAAAAGTATGTGTGAAGCAAGTCGCCGCAACGACGACTGTCAGTGTAGAAATAGTGGCATGCATGCGACAACAAGGAGATGCAATGAAAAACTTAAATAATGTTTCTACAAGTAACATGCATTAAAATGATAGCAAGCATTCAACAAAACCAAGAAAACAACACTCAAACAAATTCAAATACAAAAAGCGACAGAAAAGCAGCAAAGTACATGAAAAGCAGACTTACCCAGAAAATGTTGAGGTGAGTGTGCCGAATGCTCCTAGATGCGATGAGGAATCCCAGAGCTCCAAGATCGAAGTGAAGAATGAGCTCTGAATCATTGAGTAAATAGTTTTGATAAGATCGAGGCTTATGACTAGCATGCCACAAATCTACGAAAAAATGACACTTGGCGGGAGGTTTCTAAAACTGCTTTTGCATGTAACCCCTAGCTGCTAAAAATGGATCCCTAAAATCTAGGGATTGTTTTTGGTTTTTTATTTTTCAAGAAAAGGTATCCCATGCATGCAAAGAAAGATTGGTGAGGTCTGGAGGGAACCGGTCAACTTGGGAGCACATGCAACAGACTGCAAGCCTCTGGAGGACTTCTGCACAGTTTCTGGGCTAAGTGGCTCTGGCTGCCCCTTAGGCTCTGTGAAATTTCTAGACTAAAGCCAAGGTTGTCAGCTAGATGTGCACAAATTTTGAGAGCAAGCCCAGTGATGGGCTGCTCTGCGTAATTTTCAGAGGGAAGGTTGCCTGCTTTCTCTGCGCATTTTTGGAGAGCAGCATGCTACCTTGATGCTCTGCACAATCATGGAGAGCAACACTGGTTGCCCTCCAGTTGTGCACAATTTTGTAAGTGAGCAAAACAGCCAGATAATGACCAAGTCACAGGTTTTCAGCTTGCGGGTGAAAGGAAAACAAGCTAGAAAACACAAGTTAATAAGCCACAAAAACTCAATTGAAGCCTGCGTACATGTCAGTGCAACACATGATGCTAAGGATGGTTAGTAGGGAAGCTCCAAAATGAAGCTAAGGAAAAATTTTGGAGGGTGGTTGTAGCCACTACAATTCACACAGATGTCCCGATGTAGCTACAAACAAGAACGAAGGATAGTTGGATTGTGGTAAGAAGGTAAGATTGATGTCCCAGAAATTTTTTCATTGCGTAAGTCACAAGGATGTGATGCAGAAACGTCTGAAGTATCCGCGATGTGGGCACATGCCAATTTTAGGTCTAAGCATCTAGTCAATACAAGTTTCAATTTTTTTTAAGTAATATACTCTTCGTATATTAGCCTTACAAGAAGATCGTATATATCATAGTTACTACATTCAAATTTGGATTCAAATTTGAATTCGATACTATACCATAAAAATTCAGAGAAAAAAATTTCAATTCAAAAAAAAAAAATCGATAGTATATATCTTAAAGAGCGGATATGTATACTTTATTTTGTTAATTTTTTCCTAATTCATTTTATATTTTGAATAATTTCTATTGACTATAATAATATAACAACTTTAGATATATAATTAAAAAAAAAAAAAAAAAAAACCACATCCTCCCAAACTTCTCTTTTGTTGAAAACTTAAATCTAACATGATTACTTAATTTGAAAACTTGTTTCTCCAAACTTCTGACCTATAAATGAATGTATATTCTAAATATATTTAAAAATGAAACTTATTCTACTTCACAAATTCTCTCTTTTCTATTTATCTTTTTGGCTTTCCAATCCTTTGAAACAATGATAACATTGAGAACTAAAATTTCCTTTTGTATATTTGCTTTCTATTTCCTTTTTCTCTACATATGTATGTTCATTATTTCTATTTCCTTTGGCTTTCCAACCCTCTCAAACAATGATAACATAGAGAACTAAAATTTCCTTTTGTATATTTCCTTTTTCTCTATATATGTATGTTCATTATTTCTATTTCCTTTGGTACTCAACAGCTATATATATATTCAACTAAAGTAACTAAAGTAATAGACTCAACATTTCATGTGAATGAATTTTGTGCAGAGTTATCACTTTAAAGAGGCTAGGAGTGGAGTAGCAGTGAACAAAACAAAACCTATCTAATGATTTCATCTCCGACTAAAAAGTACAACACAGTTAAAAACACGGGTACATTAAAGACATATTGCTTTTTTGACAGGAGTTGTCTATAATGCGACTTTTTGGAGATTCTGGTGACGGAATCCGGCCGAAGAAATTGAAGTTAAATCTTGATTTGTTGCAGTTAAAATGGTTTTTTAACTGCATATTTGGATAAAACCCTAGGACGCTTTGATTGTGCAGAAACTAGCTATCAAACTTGCGATTCCAATAAATTGCTGCCGGATTTTGACCGAAAAAACCCACTGGAAAGGCTTCCAAAAAGTCGCATTATAGACAACTGCTTTTTGACAAGCTGTTTCATCTGCGACTAAAAAGTCCAAGCCAGCACAATTAAAAACACAGGTACATTAGGACATATTGCTTTTTTGACAGGGTGCCCGTATGAACAAATGCATACTGTCATAGTACTGTAAAGTCAAACTAAAAATCAATCTACAAGGTAAACCCTAATGGTTTATAATACAAAATCCTGTTTGACAGTAAATAAATCTTTTTTCCTCAATTTTGTTTGACAGTACTGTAAAGTCAAACTAAAAATCAATCTGCAATGTAAACCCTAAGGATTTATAATACAAAATTCTGTTTGACAGTAAATAAATATTTTTCCTCAATTCGCAGCTTAGGCCGCATGGCCAAATTTCAAAAACTCTCTAATTAGCTACAAAGAAATGACCCATAGTTGTCAAAGTCTAATTAGCTACAACGAAATGACCCACGGTTGTCACGGTCGACTGTTGGACCAAACCCTACATAGCCGAGTAGTATACCCTCAAGGACCTAAGGGAAACAAACTAAATAAAGCTATCAAAGTCGAAACCTGTAAGCCTTAGAATATTGAAGTCGCAAGAACAACCCATCCCCGAAAGAATTGACAAAACCTGAACCTGCAATACCTTTGGCATAGTCGCCATTCCAAGCCTGGAAAAGGAGGCGAGTCTGAAGCTCATCTTAACCTGAAACTGGTAAACAAAGGGAATAAAAAAATGGGATATGGTGTTGTAGTTTGCATGGCCAAACGCTCACCGACAGGAAGCACAACTGAGGGTGGCATGATCAAATGCATACACAATCTGAACCGAACCCGAACCGACTTTTATCGAAGTATTCGCTATTCGAACCGAAATAACGAATTTAACTTTTTGCCCAATTCTGAAGGTGTTACAAATCTGTAAGGAGTTAGATTCCTGAAATATTTCTGAATTGATCTGGTTCATGATCATCAAATTTTGAGATAATCTTAAAAATCTACCAGCTACATAAAAATGCTTAAAGTAAAAAAACCATAAATCTCAAAGAAAATGGCCATTTTGTTTCCTAGCCATCAACAATACCATGGCGGCGGAGTTTGTAGGTCAAGATTTGATAAAAGTTATGCTACATAATTTCTATATAATGCAATATATATCGAGTGGTTGTGTTTAAAGATACAGCGTCGCATTGCATGTCACGGTGTTTGAAGAAATCTTTAGTCAACAAAGACTCTATCAAATCATGGTCACATGGTTTATTGGGAAAAAGATGGATAATGCGGATACAAATAATAAAATTTGTGAAAGATATGAATAAGAAAAAGAACCCTGTTGATCAACAGTGGTAATTGCTTGCAGAGAAAGAAAACAACGACTATTGGTTGAAATAAAGCATAACAATGTTAAATAAAGATATCTTTATCCTCCAAACCTTTTTTAAATATAATTTGTCCAGAGTAATAAAGTAATTATAAAGTATCCTTCAGGCAATCCAGTCGAGTAATAGAACAATTGGATGGCCGGTAATAATGTGATTTTACATGTAACTTTACGTAAGATGAACAAGTAATTTTACATCACATTAAACTAATAGAATTTATATAATATTGAACTAATCAAAAGTTTGATTGAAGTAGAAAATTCTCTTTATTTTTAAAAGAAATTTATTTTTTATATAATTTTAATAAAATTTTGAAAATAACTTAAAAAAATTAAATGAACAAATAAAAAAATAATATTATTTTAATTTAGGATAAAAACTTAATCTTTTATTAAACTAACGATTAATAATTATAATATCCAATTAAATTTTATAAATTTTAATACCCAATTAAATTTTATAAATTTATATACAAATATATTTTGAAATATGTTTTTATAAATCTTCTTATATTACTATTATAAAATGAGATTCCTAATATATTTATTTATGTAATATTATATTGCAGTTAAGACTAATTACTCTAACATATTTTTATGTTTAATGGTTTTTTAGTTTCTTATATACAATTTTTTTTATTTATGATTTAACAAAAATAAAAACAAATTTCAATTGAGATAAAAAATAAAATTATAATGCAAAATGTTACTCCAAATATTTTTACGGCTTATAAATCTCTCACTTAGAGGTTTTGTGGACAATAAGAATATTTTATGAACATTGTTGTTATTTAACTATTTGGAGATTTCTATAATTAAATTTTAAAGAAACTAGAATAAGATGTTTGGAGATTTCTATTGTTAAGTCTTAAAGAATCTTGAATCAAAGTTAAACCCGCAATAGACATTTTAAATCAACCTCTCAAGCCACAATCAGGGCCAATCATCATAATTCACTATCCACACACAGAGATCTTGCATAACACTTTTGCACAAACCTCAAGAGCTTCTGTAAGAAAATTAATGGGAGGAAAAGCAAAAAGTAATCGTGTTATAATCTCATCAACACTTATCCAATAATAATATAGATTGATATTCCTAATCTACAGAGGAACCTTTTCTCATGAGAAGAGTGATGTTCTTCACTACACATGTAGAGCCTATCCATAACACATGCATCTATTCATATCTCTTATCTATTATTTTTTATCCCAACACTCTATGTGACCACTCACTAAATAAAATACAATGTGAATCCAACTAATTTTTTACTTCCAAAAAATTATCGAAATTCACCATCCATATTGTAGTTTCCTAGAACTTGTATATTGGATTCTTCCCCTAGTAAGGCACCCATTTTTATTTGTGGAGAAGCATATGCTCCATCTCTTCCATTACTTGCTCCTACAAAGCCTACCATAGGAAAGGTACAATAATTCACTACACTATAAATTTACAATTTGAAATCCCTACCACTCTTAATTTCAAATACAAAATTTCCCAAGTCCAAATCTAAATTTACTTTAGATCAAACTCATATTTCTATCTAAAGCAAACTTGTAATTCTTTTATTTTTTATGTAATTAATTTTTACAATTATTTTTAAGATAATGTTATGTGACAACATCTCCCCCATGTTAAGCTATATATCACCTCTTAGAATAATAATTATTATTAACAATAATTATAGGATTTATTTAGAATAAATCTATGCTTCATACAGATGAAATACATTAAATAAAATAAAACTAAGAGTTTGTTATTTATTCAAATTATACATAACTACATCCAAGCCTTCTGAGAAAGTGAAAAGAGAAATATGGTTTCATGGAAATTCCCATCTATATATAGCAAGTAATTGAGACCTAAAATATTGCAAACTTTGAAGAATATAAGAATCAACCTAGGACATTTTCTTCAATGGCCATGGTAGAGGCTACCTAATCTACCACCTGTGCATGCATGCATGTTCAAATATGGGAAATGGGGGGTATGGAGCCTTGGATTCCTAACAACATAACCAATTGAGGAAGATGGTGAATGGGATGTCTGTTGACCACCTGACAATAATGAATCTAGTTTACTTTGGAGGAAAACAATTTCTATTGAATTTTTCTTATATCACACGTCTCATCTATGTCTATACAAGATCATAAACACACTAAAGATACTCAACTACACATGCTTTCACAATGGAAATGTAATAGGAGTGAAACCAATTAAGTAAGCAAGGAAATATGACCCAAATCTCTAACTTTATTAATCCATCAATAAAGAATCATAAGGGCTCCCATACCAGGGATCATGGTCGTTCATAAAACCCTAATACAACTAGTATACATAGTATACAAAAATGCATAGTTTTCCCCTTAATTGATCTAGGCTTGAGATCTACTTCTTCAGATCTATAATATGCCCAACAAAAATCATAGAGAAGGTCTCCTTTCTTCCTTTGTACCAAAAACTACTCACAATCAATTTATTCCTTTAAATTCCTACATAACAAGCCTTCAAAACCAATAGTTTGGTTGTCCTTCACCAAATAGACTCCATCATATATACTCAACAAATCTTGTTGGCCTTTCTTATGCCCTATCATCACTTTTCCTAAGAAACATTGTTGGTGTGATACTTCTCACCATGTTACCTATGTAAGTGTGACAAACCCAGTTATAATTTTTCCTTATGAATGTTATGTAAAAAATTCATGTATTTTGTATTTCAAAAAACAAGGGAAATGGGTTGGGTAGGGACATGGATTCCAAGGACTAGGGATGGATCTAGCTTGGGATGTTTAGTTTGTTTGTTGCAGAAAACAAAACAGGCTTAGGACAACCATTTAAGGCTCGTGGTTGATGTGTTTAATAATCTAGTACTTAGAGTTTATGGATTGTACAAAAGGATGCAAGTCCATATTGTTTGGAGATGGAGACAATACAAAAAAAAGGGACAAGAAAATTAATTAAAATTGGATAACATAGGTAGATGGGGAAAGACAGATAAATTGAATTTAGACAAAGGTTTTGTGAGCACAAAAAAGGGAAAATAAATTAAGAAAAGGGTATAGGAAGTCAACGGGAGGAGAACAACATTTATTCGTGTAAGAGCACATAATTCAAAGAAAAAAATGGCAAGTGGATAATGTACACCACTACTCCACATTCAAACATTTTGCACTATAGAGAGGAAAATCCCAACAACACAAATTGGCTAAGAGATGAAGAGACAACACTCTTAGGAAGCAACTTGGTATAAAACAATGCTACCTCTTGAGTAGTAGAACTCACAACACAAAAAGAGGAAATAGGGGAAGAATTCGATGCATAGTTGGACTTAGAGCCATTCTACAAACATATGTAACATTGAAGAGTAGATTTTAGCACTTCTCGTCTCTCAGAGAGATTGCAAACATCTTTATTGAGTTTGAGGAGCACGAGAGGGACTCCAACAGGTGGGGATAAGCTTTGGTTGCCCTTAGGCTAAAGGGCGGAGAGGGGCTTCTCTAGAGTCCCTTGACTGCTTGGGGTGGAGAATTAGTCCCTTGATTCATGGTAAATAAAAACTCTTGAATCTCATGTGCTCATTTTATTTGTTCCGGAAGAGGATTATGCTTAAGGGTGAAGATGACATGCCTCTCAATTCCCTCTGTGGGTCTTTGATGACTATTTAGTTGGTGGTTGAAGGTATGGGAACCGATAGGGCCCTTACGTCAACGTGAAGTTGGTATTTCATCCTTGGAGTAGACCATCTCAGTCCCTGAAATTCAGCTTCGTATTGACAACTACAATTAGCTTGGCTAAAACTATCTATAGTTGGGTGGAGAGTTGCAGTTCCCAAATCAATCACCCATCCTTAGTTGACTCCACAAGTATTTTTATGTGTAATATATGTTATGAAGTTATATTTATGATGTTAAACTGTTTTTTATTGACTGTATATAGTTACATAACTTCCTACTGTTGAAGAAATAATCTCTTGATATTGATGCTACATTACTGTGATTTCTTGTATTTACATCTTATGCACTGACAATATGCATACATCTAAAATGACTAGATGAATTTTTTACACAGTGGTTGTCACAGATTAACCTTAATTTTGTAAGAATCATTATTCGCACAAGAAGTTTAAACATAAGCATTATATTAATCTTTGCTACATGAATGCTAGTTAATCTTTATGAGGTTAAATTTGTAGTAGTTTAAGGATTGGTTATCTGTTTGAATGCAATGGTAAATGCGTTGATGTCCTTTATATATACTTCATATAAATATTAATATTCATTTTGGTGTTGTGTGCATTGATTAATATGTCAATACTCGGTGGATGCATTGAAATAAAAACATCGTCTCATATAAAATAAGTTTGATCCCATTCGGTGGATATATGCACCAAATTCTTGATGAAATGAGGATACAAAAGGCCATATGAGAGTTCAGGAACATTCCCATGGAACTATTAGTTTGAAGTGTATTGATATTATAAAAATGTATATAAAAATCATGGAACCTTAAGTTAGACATTGAAATGAAAATGGGATTACATGTAATCATAAGGTGTCAAAAGAGGCATATCATATTAATTGTTTAATGTTGTTGGTAATAGTGTTGAATTCCTGAGGTTATAATCATGATAGTAGTTAAAAATAATATTGAAATGGCCATATAATGTCAATTCGACTTGTAGGCCTATGACAAGGGTCTATGGTCTTGTTAACAAGCGAAAATATTCTTCCTGGAACTAGTGAGTATTTTCCCGATCAGAGTCCTATTTAGACTCTTTTCCATTTAAGTGATCATATACTCTATGAAACAAAGGCTAAATTTCCTATTTTATCTAAAACTAAAATGAAACTAGCAAAAACTATAATTGATGTAAGAGAAACACACAATATATCCTAATAATTTACAAAATATAAACACAATCTCCTAGTATGATATGATCAATCTAAACAACATAAATTGAAGGATTTAGATGATTATAATACCACATGAAATATCATGTGATTTAAAATCCTAACTGGAATTTGAATCTAGAAAACTGAACAAATAACTTTTGGTAGAAGCTTTGCACAAAAAACTTTAGAAAGTGTATTTTCATCTTATTCAAATAGTTTTTTTTGGTATTTTATGAAATATATATGCATGCATTATCTAAAGGAAAGAAATGAAAACTTATATCTCACAAATGGGAGAAAATATACCTATCTTTGAACATTTGATCTCAATGATCAAGTAGTAATGAAAAAATTAACAATTTTTCAATTGTTAGATGATAAAATATATAGACTATAACATGTCACAAGAAATGTTAAGTAGAATAATCAAAATTCATTCAGAATCAAATAGCCCAAGTTATATAGCAACACGACAGGCATCCATTAAGAAATTAAAATGATGTCTTAACATAAATCTCATAGCTTATCACACATCAAAACTAAAAATGGTCTTCAAAAAAGTTGATACTTCAAAATTAATTAAAAAATATGAGTATGTAGCGTTCACCAACTATAGACCCTTTGCACCAATGCAGAAGGGCTTATAAATACTAAAAAATAAGATAAGTCTAGAAACAACAAAATCACCAGATTTTCTTAAAGTAAATGATTAATTCTAAAAAGAAAAACTCTATCCTCGTTCAATTGGTATCTGGCTCAGAAATTGGAAACCTTTCCTCATCTTCAGAATCTTTGTAATTGAGACTGAGTAATAGGTGGGGTGCATGAACTTCGATATGATTTTCCCATTGTGAATATATATGGGAAACTGTAGAGAAATGAATGGAAGGAAACTGATTAATGTTGATTTGGCAGCTAGAAATCAATCCTTGGACCTTTTTCTTTCCTTTTTGATACTTGATTTCAAATTTGGCAATAAGCTTGATTTGTTCAAAAGGTAGTTGTAGAAATTTCTGGAAATTTTGTTGTTTCCAAACTTTAATCCTTTTGATTTCTACCTGGTCCTTGGTAACAAGATCTTTTATAGGCTACTTTAATTCTCCTGGAACAACTTCCTTCAGTGGTTTGGAACCTAATAGGTCAAATTCTTCTATAAAGTTTGTCCATTTTTCCTAGATTGTTAAACATTTTCCTTGTGCTGTTTGTATCCATGTTTTGATTTCTTTGGCCTCATCTTCCCTGCGACTCAAGGATGAAAGCATCAATCTTTTATCTGTCTTTGAAACTTTTGGAATTTCATCAGATTGAAATTCCTTTTCCCAGTAAAGAATAAAGAAAAAAATATTTTCAATAGATTTGTCTTCTTCTATTAATGAATCAATCATTTCATTTAATTTTGTAATTTATTGATCAGATCTTGAGATCTTATCCATCTTTTTATATAAATTTGATTGATTTTTTCGACTAATATGTAAATCTTGCTCCCTAAAACCTCCCAGACTTTGTGTTGCTTATTGATTCTAAAGAGATTTAATTTTCTCTTTCAAGGCTCTGATCACAATCTCATAATTACTTTCAACTTCTGCCTTCCAAATGTGGGTTTGTTCTTCATGTATTTTTTTTTAAATTTTTGAATGTGTTGTTCATATTTTGATTTTACCTTTGTCAATTCTCTCTAAAAATGTTTTTTAGATTTTCCCTTTCTACGACGAATCCTTGAATTAGAGTTGCAAAATACTTATGCCAATTTTCTTCATTGAACAATTCACTTTTCTCTAAAACTTTGATTTTTTATAGGTTGTCATCATAGGAAGTTGCAAGCTCATCCAAATGAAATTAGTTGTAATTAAAAAAATCTCCTAAAGCTTGAGTGGATTCTTGAGATTTTTCTTTCACATCTCTGTGAACCTACCAACTAAATTCAGAAATAGTCTCCAGAGCATCATGCTTCCTTTTCTTTGTTCTTTCGATAACTGATTTTTTTTTAGTAATGACATAATAATCTTTCAAAGAAGGACCTGTATCTAGAATTGCCTCTAACATAGAAATCGGTTTAAACAAAAATTATTCCCTAGGAATCTTGGTAGAAATGGGTGTCACTAATGTTTGAGGATATGTAGTAAAGATAGTGTCCATTTTTTCATGTGATTCCATTTTCTCCTCATTCTTCTTAGTGATTGTTTCACTAGATACTTGTTTTTCTTTCTCCTCATCTACCTCCATTTCTTTGGCTATTGTAGTCTCTGGTTCCTTACATTTTTTCTCTTCTTGGGAATTAATTACAATAGTTTCATGTTCAGTTTTTTTTTCTTTTTTGTTGTTTCTATTGTTTCCTGCTTATCCTTTGGAATTTCCACTGTTGTGACCTCAACTTCTTTACCTATGACAACAAAATATTCTGTTTTTCAATTCAACTCTTTGTTCCTTTTGAGAAACAACAGAAGGATCAAGATTGATTTGTTTGAAATTAAACAGAAAAAATTCAGAAGTCTTTAACTATTCAAATGAAATGTTGAGATGGAGACCCTTTTCTTTTAGGAACTTTTCCAACAAATTTTCCTTAAACTTTTGCAACTAGTTTCTTTTTTCACTTCCTCTTCAGACTATTACTAATGAAATGACTATTTCTATAGGTATGGCAAGGCCAACAAGTCATCAAGTACGGATGCAAACTCATAGGTGTAGCTAACCTACAAAATTCAAAACCAGGCACCATTCAAGGTGACCTTGCCATAATTATTCGAAGGTATGTTTTCTAGGGGTGTAAATTTGGTTTAACAGTAATTAGTATCTATACCTTCTTGAAATGAAACATATGGTAAAACAAATTCCCAAGGTTTCATAGAAATGTCAATTTTGGCCTTTCTCTGAGGGTTCATTTCTTACAGGAATATCATTCATGGAAGCAATGGGCCAGAAACAAGAAAGAATGATATCAACCTATGGTTCAAGCCACATGAGAGATTGTATCCCATATATGATAAGGAGATGCTAGCAGTCATGCATGCGTTGGCTAAGTTTCGACAATACTTAGTGGGGAACAGGTTCAAGGTTAAGACTGATCACAACAATCTTCGATTTTTCTTGGAGCAACAGAACCTACAAGAGAGACAACATAAATGGGTCAGTAAGATCCAAGCATATGATTTTGAGATTGAGTATGTCAAGGGAAAGCATAACATAGTAGTTGATGCATTATCATGGAGGTCTGCGACACTCTCTTTGATATATATCACACAGGATTGGAAGGCACAACTTTTGGTGGAGTACTCCAAGGATCAACAGGCATGTGAGATCTTGGATGTACTCATGGGGATGACAGGTACCATGTGATGATGTCATTTATTACAAATATATGATTTGTTTGGTTCCATGATCACAATTGAGGGAGAAGATCCTACATGCAACTCATCACTCACCTTTGGTAGGGCATCAGGGATTATACAAGACTTATAAGGCCATTTGGTAGTGTTTCATTTGGTGGGGTCTTAAGGAGGATGTTCTGAGGCATGCCAAGGAGTATGATGCATGCCAAAGGAAAGAGGAAGAGCACACACATCCTGCTAGGTTACTACAACCTCTTCATATTCCAGAGAGGAAGTGGGAGAGTATATTGATGTAATTTATTACAGGATTTCCGACAGTAGAGGGGAGAGATTGCATCTATGTGGTTGTTGACAAGATGATGAATTTTTCACACTTTTTCACCATTCTAGCTCGATATTCAGCATTATAGGTGGCCGAGTTGTTTTTCTAGGATATGTTTAGGCCACATGGGTTTCCTAAGAGGATTGTCAATGATAGGGATGGAAAACTTATGGGAGGATTTTGGCATGAGTTATTTCACCTTGTGGGCATGAAGCTAACTCCCAAGACTAGCTATGACCCTCACACATATGGGCAGACAAAGATAATAAATAAGTGGTTGGAGGGATATCTGCACAACTATGTGACTATAAAAGAGAGAGCATGGGTGAAGTAGCTACACCTTGGGGAGTATTTCTACAACACCACATATCATATGTCCATAGGTATGACACCCTTTCGTGCTTTATATGGTTATGATGCACTGAATTTCATTGATATGGTTTTTGGAGATAGTAGAGCTCCAGGGGCCAAATATTGGATACAGGAGAGCCAAGATATCCTTAGAGAACTCAAGGATAACTTGCAGATGCCACAGAACCAGTAGAAGTTATATGCAAACAGGGGAAGAGTAGAGTGACACTTTGAGGTGGGAGATTTGGTTTTCCTGAGATTGCATCCATATAAGTAATCCACACTAAAGGAGAAGGGAGCTGAAAATCTTCAGCCTTATTTCTATGGGTCGTACAAGGTGATGTGATGAGTGGGAGAGGAAGCTTATGAGTTGGAGCTTCCACTAGGAAGTAGGGTGCATAATGTATTCCATGTCACTTGCCTAAAAAGGGCCTTGGGACAATGAGACAACGAGTGATGGCTGCCACTGAGTTACCACCATTAGTTGATGAGGGGAATTTGATTTTGAAACCAGAGGCCATATTATAGGAGAGGGAAAGGAAGTTGAGGAGTAGGACCATTAGAGAATTCCTCGTCAAGTGGAAGGATTTTCCTGAAGAATATGCCCCTTGGGAAGGATAACAGATTTTGTAGCATCAATTACTACAGTTTCTTAAAGACAAGCAACATTTGGGAGAGGAGGACTGTCATATCCCCAGTTAAAATTTTGAAATGTAAATTCCCAATTTTGTAATTTTGGTGATTAATATATATAGCTAAATAAAATTAGGAGAAATCAGTTGTGGAGATATTTAATAAATTCTGGAGAAAAGGAAATGGTTGGGACTTAGGAAAAGAAAAAAAAATAAAGTTAAGTTATGGAGTTACCAAGCATGGAAATCAAACCATGAGAAGGATCAAACCATGGTATGGGGAAAATTGAACAATGGTATGAGGAAGTGAAAGAAAAAATAAAAGGAAGGTTGGAGCCTCATTTTTATTATTCTATTTTGGCATTTCATTTCAGAATTGGAGAGTTTTCTTGAGTTGCTTAGCCAAATAAACCAGTGTTGTTTAGAACAAGGAATTACCAAGAGGAATTCCATGCTCATTTCAGAGAACTTCAAGTGTCTCCATAGTGAGGTAATTTTGGGGGTCCAATTAAGGATTTCCACATAGCTATATGGAATATATTCACTCAGTTTTCCACTCCTTAGGTGCAAAGGCAATTCAAGTTACTCATTTGAGGATCAACTATTGTGGGTTGTAGTTCTGACTATTTTGTAGGGGTTGAGCAAAAGTGTTTCGCCAGGTATTGGAGTTGATATTGATCAGAAGTTTGAGGAAGTAATTTTGTTTGGATTTGGAGGAGTTTCCATTTGGGGAAATTGTGCATTCTTGTAGCAATTCAATTTTTGTAGCTCACTGGAACACTGTGAAGGGCTACATGTTGATTTTGGGGTTTCAATGACTAGTGGATTCAACTTGAGATTTTTCTGGGCTTTTATGGTTTCGGTGAAAGGAGACTCCAGTTAAAATTTAAAATTATTTTGGGTGATATTTAGGCCTGAAATCCCCATTCTTATAGTAGGGTGAATTGTTGGTTTAGATGGGATTTTTGCACTATTTTGGTTATTATGGGTTAGCTAGAATTAATTCAAAATATTTATGGTTTTGAGTTTTTGGGGTGTGAGGAATCTCTCTCTCATGTTTCAGAATTTTTGGAGGAAATCTAATGGCATAAATGATAATTCACCTCCAACAACAAAAATATAATTTTTTGGGCAGTGCATTAGGACAAATTGAGCGAAAGTCGGTTGGAGTTTTCCTTAGATCTTCACCTGGGTATTGTAAAAAAATTATGCTTGCATGGTTGTATTTTCTCGTTGTAGCTTAGTGCATGTTTTAGTATTAATTGTATTTCCTAGTTTTGGATATTACATACAAATTACGATGGAGACTCCTTCTTTGGTCAGTGGTGGTGGCTCTTTCCTCTTGATATGGTGGTGGCTCTGTAGGTTACTCACCCTAATCTTTTAGTAGTTGGGTTTAGAATCTCTCAAGGAGATCTAGTTTCTACTTATGGACCAATGGATGAAAATTTTGATTTGTGGGCTACTCACAATAGCCAAGGCTCTTAGTGGAAGTAGCTCATGACTTTCTTAACTGCTTTGGTTTTTTGAAACCTTTCTAAACCTTTCTCTAATACCACTTGTTACTTAAAGTCAAAGATAAACATGAAAACACAAGACAAATAAGTACACAAGCTTATGTTTGAATAAACAAGTTCTATTCATTAATTATTCTCTCATATACATCCATCGAGTTACCGCTATTCTCTCTTATTACTTCACATTAAAATGATACAACCATGAGTATATAAGCACTAAATTTTATAAATATGGAATCATGCAAACTCTAACTTTGTTTTCCTCATGCAAACTGTGATTTGATGCTTTAACTAAACTTTTCTAACTTCACTTTAACATAAATCAACATCTTTATTTTCCTTAACTTAGCTTTTCTTAATGAGGCATTGACTTTTTAACCTTCACTCACTCGACTTCTAATATTATACTTAACTTTATTTCCTTCACTTAACTTAACTCTTCATACATTGCATGCATACGAGAGTACTTACTATTTCTATCAAGTGAAACATTTTTTATCTATGAAAATGTTTTTATCGATGGTAGTAAATCACATATGAAATTCAACGATAGGTTTGTATGAATTGTGTGCTCTTATAATTTTTAAATTGATATATGAGACAAGAGTTCACTTGGTTGTAATACATTTGAATATTTGACAACTGTTAAGCTAGTTGGGTTGTTGATTCTATAAGATTACTTTCATTCATGTAATTTTCATATTGGTTATGTTAAGGCATAATTATATGGAACATTGGAATGATTATCTACATACTTCAGTAAGTGTTAAACTTAAGAATTTTAATAATCATGAAATACGAAAAGTGAGGTGTAGTATGGAATCACATAGTTTCAGATTGAGAAAATCGATGAGATGAAATGACTCACAGTACACCATAAACCTATAGTGATGGGTCCTCTGGGTGCACTAAGTCATCCTTCGATGTGGGTGACTATAGGGGCATGAAAATGACTTTTTAGGTTAAATTAAATTTTATGCTAGAGGTACTCTTTAAACGACATACAAGTTGTCTCTAATCACATCAGCAAAGATTGAATGGACAAAAGAGGAATTGATGTTCAAGAAATATTTCTAGGAAAAGTTGTTGTGTTCTTCAAAGTCGACAACCCCCACAAAAAAAAGAGCCCAACAAATCATGTATTTATATAAGATAACGTGAATGGTAAGTAAAATAGCAGCCTCGGTATAGGCGCGAGACAATAGTAGCATGTAAGCTGATAGATTTAGAGTGCACTGTT
The DNA here is from genome assembly GCA_031772625.1 of Pinus tabuliformis. NCBI lineage: Eukaryota > Viridiplantae > Streptophyta > Pinopsida > Pinales > Pinaceae > Pinus > Pinus tabuliformis. The sequence goes on from CM062818.1 coordinate 1,297,506,405, forward strand.
AGAGTCAATTTTTTAGGTGTTATATAATATTGTCTTAAATTGATATGGTTTTGTCTTAATTGTTAAATTTCCTAAATGAGTTGTCTTAATTTCCATTGTCCTAAGTGGCCATTGTCTTAAGTGACCATTATATTAAATATAAAGTTTTGTCTTAAAATATTTTTGTCTCAAACTGTTTTTGTCTTAAATATAAAGTTTGTCTTAAAATATTTTTGTCTTTAACTATTTTTGTCTTAAATATAAAGTTTTGTCTTTAAATATTTTTGTCTCAAATTGTTTTTGTCTTAAATATAAAGTCTTGTCTCAAACTGTTTTTCTCTTAAAATTTATATTTAAGACAATTCAATTGATATTAAATTTTAATGTAAAATAACTAAAATAAAAAGTGACTTTTTAAGGCAAAAGATTTATTTTGTCTTAAAAAAGGTCTTAAAAGTATCCTTCATGTCGTAGTGTATGCTTTATTGCATCTAACGGGGTTAAGCAATGTGATGGTGTTACACATGTTTATGCAGGAGTTAGTTTCCTGGAATATCTTAGAATTGACCTCTTTTATAATTATCAAATTTTGGGATATTCTTAAAATCTGCATTTGACATAAAAATATTGTAATCAAATACCTTGAATCTCAAAGAGAGTGGGCATTTTTCTCCATAGCCATCAACAATACCATGGTGATAGAGTTTGTAGGTCCAGATTTGATAAAAGGTTTGTTACATAATTTCTATATAATGCAATATCAAGTGACTGTGTTTAAAGCTACAACATCACATTGCATGTCATGATGTTTGCAAAACAAACACTCTTTCAAATCATGTTTACATGGTTTATTAGGAAAAATATTTATAATGTGGATTTAAATAATAAAAATTGTGAAAGATACAAATAAGAAAAAGAACCCTATTGATTAACATTGGTAATTGTTTGTAGAGAAATAAAGCAATGACTATTGGTTCAAATAAAGCATAACAATTGGGGGAATTTTGAGTTCTAAATGGGTCTCCTAAGGAAATTATAAAATAATAGTGAAAATAATAAAATAAGATTAGATTGCATCATCAAAGTTTAGAGGGAAATAGGAAAAAACTATTTTTCCAACTCATATTTTCAACTTATTTCCTTATGGGTTTACTAAAATTTCGAGCGGCAACAATCGTTGGATGCATAATTTGATTCATTATCTGAGGAATACCCATGTTGCATACTTTCGATGGACCCTGCTACATGAAAAATGGGAAATACATGAAAAATGTGATTGCAATCACGTTTTCCATGTATTTCTCATTTTTCGTGTAGTAGGGTCCATTGAAAATATGCAACATGGGTACTCCTTGGATCAGGAATTAAATTTTGCTTCCAATGAATACTCCCGCTTGAAATTTGATTAAAACTTTAGGGAGTTAAGTTTAATATACCAGTTGAAAAAATAGTTTTATTATTTTATTATTTTTTAATATTTTTACTTTTTTACTCCAAAAACGGTGAATCTCATCTTGAATCCTATTGGTTCTTATAAAGTTTGTTTTAGTTGTACATTTTTCTTAAGAGGCCCATTTTAACCTAAAAAATCCCCCAATGAATGTTACATAGATATATTTCTACCCTCCAAAACTTTTTAAATATAAATTGTCTAGAGTAATAAAGTAATTTAATAGCGAGAGATAAAATAAAGTATTTTTTATGCAATCTATTAGAGTACTAAAACAAGGGTAATAGTTACGATGTGGTATAGTTTGTTTGTGTCTCTACCAAGGACATATTCGTTTTCCAATAAGAGCTAAGTTCCACACAATAGGCTAAATTTTCCACTTCCTCACAATAGGCTAAATTTTTCATTTCCAATAATAAAGATAATGATATATTCATTTTTCAATAATAAAATAAAATGAATAGCTTCCATAAACTAAGTTTGACATAATACTTTAAGCCCTAGATAATATTCGAGAATCAAGAAATATACACCGACTAATTAAATTGAATGTATATTCAGATGACTTGAGGATTTGCCTTCCTCTACCTTCAATTTGCAGCAACGTGATTGAAGCTTTCCTCCTAATGGTTTTCTTCTCCCTTGTATGTTTTCTACTATGCTCTATTGCATCCGGCGGGATTAAACGGTGTGAAGGATATGCAAATATCAACGCAGAAGCTAGGGCAGTAAAAGACTGGATCTCTGCGAAACGGCCATTTTGTTTCCTAGCCGTAAGCAATACCATTCCATAAGCTGCAGCCTCACTCTGCATGCGAGAGTGTTTGAAGAAATGTTTAGTCAACAAGCGCACTTTCAAGTCATGAGTAAATGAATTTTGGGAAAATTTCGATAATGTGGATTTAATTCATAAATTTTGCGCCGAAAAATCCCTCTTCACCGACCATAGCTTTTTGTTTCTACCGAACCAAAAAATGTTTACTCTTTCTTTTTTCAAGTTTAAATGTGAAGTTTCAAACCTTTTTTAAAGTTTATATGTGAGGATTCAACCTTTTTTAATACTTTTATGCATGAAATGTTATGCAGAAATATATTTGTCTTTCAAAGATGTGATTATAAATATTTTATTTATTATAAAATATCATTAAAAAGATAAATATATTTTTAGTTTGGTAGTTATTAAAATATTATTTTATAATAGAAATAGTGAAAAACATATAAATTAATATTTTTATTAAGGAAAAAAATATATAATATAAAAATGTAATTATCCCTAACTATGTTTGTGGAAATAAAGTTCATTTATGAACAAGTACTTTAAAAGAAGATAAAATATAATTAAATACATATAAAAAGTTAATATTATATTTTCAACCATAACAAAGAAGATAAATTAAATTAAATATATATTAAATATTAATATTGTAATTTATATTTTAGAATAGGTTAAAGAAGTGGTATATGATTTTACGATTGTACATAAAGTTATGGGTTAGCATTCTTCCTTTCATTAAGGTTTGAATAACTATACTAATAAAGATTTAGCAATAGAAACCTAAATGTAAGTTTTCATAAATATTTATTAATAAAATGAGTTTTTCTATAATATAGAAAATCTAATTATTTAAACACGTGATCTAAAATATGTGTATTTTTTTACATAGGTGAACTCTAATATATTATTGGAGCAAAAAATAAATGTTAATGAAGGTCAAATTTGATATATCATTCGAAATGCTTCACAATCTTATGATTTAGTTTTGCTCGTTTAATAGTTAAATAATATTAATCAACATCTCAATCTCTTATCATCTTAGTGTAATATATTGAGTCATAATTCTACCAAATAACTATTGAATTGTAACCTAAATGTCTTGCTGAAATCGATGAAATCTTTAATCCATTATGATGTCCATATAAAATTCAAACAATCATTATATCTACCTAAAAAAATGAGTAGTGGAAACCTCAAAGTTCCCAACATACTATTTTCTCAAAAGTGATGAAATCTTTCCAAGTGATTAAATTCTCTTATTACTCCTCTAATTTATTAATTTAATTTCGGTCATTTCTTTACTTTAACTCCAATGATCCTCGAGATCCTTTAGTATTTACCCCATCTTTTCCCTTATTTTTTTTAGTTAAATTTTATACTAGATTTCTTTTATATTTTATTTCATATTAAATATTTTGACTCATTCCCTCAACCTTATACCTTTAAAGGCTACCTTGACTAATTTATTAATAATTCCTTTAGTAATTCCTTCATTAATAATTAGTATTATTTTCTATTAAAAACTCCTCAGCACTCATTCCTTATCATTCTTTTTTATGATCTTTGATGATGGGTGCAGTGTGAACCCACACATTAGACAAAATTAAAAATCATCTATTCAGTTTCATCCTAAAAAATTTCTCCAAAATTGTTGTGTTTTTTTTTCAAAACTTGAGTTTAACAGTCATCCACTATATATCCCACATCAATTGAAATGTGAGATGTCATGGATATCTTATGGGTTACTCTTAACAATTCATCACTATATCTAATAGTTTTGATTGGCGACCAACCATTTTCACTTCATCAATATATATAGTGGTTATGGTTGACTAATAACTAGTGTTTTTGGTTCGACACTAATAATATTCACATAATTGTTAAATTAATATTAATAGTAAATATTTTCATCTATTTAAGAAATTTTCAAATAAAATTTAATTTGACCTTATTTTTTTGGATAGTTTAGGGTTTAGAAATTTTGTGGCTAGGGTTGTCGTCAAGTTATCTCTGGTCTCATCTTCCTTCATGCATCTTGTTGGAGGAAGAGGCCTCCCATTCCACTTCTCCAATATATCCTTTGGCGATGTCAATCCAAGAGGTAGCGAAAATTGAGATGGGAGCAAACAATCTCTCAATAATCACTCTACAAACATTAGCAGTTGCAATCCCATATATCCATTGATAGGTGTAACATGGAAAACTAGAATATCGAGCAATTGTTTTCCAAAAACCTCCAAAGACCCTAAATTTGAGACAAAATCTTCCCAAATAGACCACTATATATAATTCATGCAATTACATGCTCTCAATGGGAATTTTTATGACTTTTGGCCCAAAAAACATGCTCTTGTCTATTGGATTCAAAACTAATGGAGGCCTAAAGAAGAAATAGTTCATCAATTCGGGGGCCAAAGCCTTCTCCACTATGATCTTTGCTAATGACCAGATGTGAATATTTGAAGGCGAACAATATTTTTTTAATTCTATGGGATTTTAACTCCTTTTATGGACTAAGTGATTTTTCCCAGATAAATAAATCTTTACAACATCCCTAGTTTGGATGATAATATATTCTCTACCAAGGGAATTTTGGGAGGAAGAAACACTAGAGGGTATAGGAAACACCCTTGGTCACTTTTTCAAATCTTCAAAAATCAGCAAACAAGACATATATACATTTTGTGGATGGATATTTGTTAGCCTCTCCTAGCCACCATTGATCTCTATTTCAGGGATGAGCTCTAACAATAATCATTGGACTATGAACATACCCCCTTTCGATATCGACATTCCCGTGAATATGCTCATCTCTTCAATCTAGTGAATTCCAATCACAAGAATACAAATTCTTTATTTGCTTTCCAAATAGATCCATAACTCTAGAGGCATACCAACTTCAAAATCCTCGTTGGAACATCATCTGATATATCTCTTATGACACAACAACCTTCTCAACCAAATCTTACCATGGTTGGTATTATATCACTCCAATAGGACTCAACAGTTCCTACAAGCTCCTCCATCCCTTTTGGTCCTCACTAATCAATGCCATCTAGTAACCCTAAGATATTGATGACTAAAGTCCTCTTTCAAGATACTTTAGATGGAGGTGAAGATATGGAACTAGATTCCTTGGATCTGTAAGCAATCACATTAGACTAAAAGAGTAAGGGTCCTAAGGCCATTCCTAAACATCAAATCGAGATCTTTATGAGAGCCAACCTAAAAGCTAGAACTAAGCTTTGCTAAGAACAACCACACTCTATCCATTCTCCCAACAATCTTTGGATCCATCTTCAAAACCCTAAATACCAACATAAACCCTTTGAAGATGATAGTTGTAGACATAAAAATAAGGAATTATTCTAAAAAATAGTTGAATTCTTGGTTCATTCAAGTAGAATTACTTTCATGATTGAGGCCTTTGCCTCAACTTCCCCTTCTACTCAGTGAAAAATATCTTATAGAACATAAGAGGTGTAATTTAATTTGGTAAGCAAAGGATTCTTAAGACATGTTTTCGCTGAGATAAACCTAATATAATGATGGTTCAAGAAACGAAAGGCTCTTAGGAAAGAGTCTCTTCTATTATCGCCAAATGTGAGAAAGGAGCTCAAAGCCTGGCCATCAATGCAAACAGTCAAGAAAAAGGTTCAATTATATGTGGACATCTTTTTCTCATATATTATGGGTTGCTGGAAAAAAAGAGAATTTTAATAACCAAATTTAGAATTTTAGACTTAAATCAAGAGGGATATTGTTAATAAATAATAAAGAAAAATTCTAAATTTTAATAAGTTATATTATTATAATTGTATTCATATATTATCTAATTTTGGTATTAAATTGTGATTTTTAAAATAAAAATGGTTCCAATTTTATTTATTTATGCTAGTACTATTAAAAAAAATTAACGAGTAAAAGATTAAATTGTAATCAAATTGTATTTAAACTTAAAATTAACTTTATTGAAAGCATGTATTATTATTATTATCATCATCATCATCATCATCATCATCATCATCATCCAATTTTAACGTCACGGCCAAATCCCACCACATTGGTGTATGAAATCCCCTTGTTTGTGGGACAAGGTACCCACCTCCGCCCAACGATTTGACTTACATGTAAATCTTACTTAGGATAAAGATATTTTTTAAGCTTAAAATGAATTTTAAAAAAAAATAAAAGTTGCCCAAAATTCAAATCACAAGTTATCACTAAATTATAACTTCTTAGTATTAGTAATAAATAATAAAATATATATATATATATATATATATATATATATATATAGAGAGAGAGAGAGAGAGAGAGAGAGAGAGAGAGAGAGAGAGAGAGATGGAACATGTTTCTTAATTGTGAATATTTATTTTAGTTTATCATGTAGATACTTAATTTGTAAATAGAATTTGTTGTAATCCATGGTTTATCACTACCACATGCCCAAGATATTATAACTCACTTCAGATAACACTTGTTATGCTAATAGCCATTTTCTTTGCTGGTTTGGGGTTGGGAAACATTGTTCACCCCAGCCAATGGGAGAACTTGATTTTCACCCTTCCAACTAATTAAATTTCACCATTTTCTCATCCCTCCAACAAATTAAAATTTCCCATTTAGACTATTTCCTTATGCCCATGCCATACCTGACTATTTCTCCAAGGACATATGCCCATGCCATACGTGCCTGTTTCTCCAAGGACAGGGACAAGAGATACCAGAGCAACAATGTGGCAACCATGCTCTCGAAAACCTTTCTAATGCTGATTTCACGCCCTAACTGCTTGTTTCTCCAAGGATAGGGACAAGAGCGACTAGAGTAGCAATGCGACAACCATGCTCTTGGAAACCTTTCTAATGTCAATTTTACGCCATACTTTCCTATTTCTCCAAGGACAGTGACAAGAGAGACCATAGCAACAATGCGGCAACCATGCTCTTGGAAAGCTTTCTAATGTCGATTTCAGGCGAATGGTCGTGGAAAGTTTTCGTCATGTCTAAGAGAATTCAAAAGATTTCCCTCGAGGATGGACAAAAATGGGTGGATAATGACAATGGAGAGGGCGAAAGAATGGTCAATCAAAGAAACAAACCAATAAGGGGAGTTTGATTCATGCTCATTCCAACGTCTTTGTACCTTTTTATCGAGGAAAATTTGAGCGTTTACAACAAGTTGATTAGTTGTGGAGAAGGCTTACTCCAGATGAAGTGTACGAAACCCCATCTCTCAACCTATTTTCCATGAAAAAACATGGCTACTCAATAGGTTGCATTCTCCATTTTCCTGGTCTGGAGTAACCTGTCGAACTCGAACCTCATTCCCAAGCTTAAGCGTGGGACGCTCCAATACTGACCCTATCACCTTAGTCATATTTCCAATGCCATCATATGATATGTAGAGCTGAGGGTTTTGCAGCTAATTAAGTTTAGGGCAGAGATGGAGTCGATATTTTCCAAGTCGGCTCGGCGAGCCGTGCTGTGGGAAGATTTTGCTGAGATTTTGGTGGTGGAGGGAATTAAGCAGGATAGGAATGTGTGCAAATAAAAATGGGACAAGCTCATGGAAGAGTTAAAAGATGTGAGCAATGGTAAGAGGGACATGAGTGAGATCCATTATTGTGTGGAACTTGTCACCACTATCGGCACCAGTCACTCTACTGAAGTAGGATAGGAACAAGATAAACTAGAGTAGCAATGTGGCAACCATGCTCTGAGAAACCTTTCTAATGTCAATTTCATGTGAATGTTCATGGAAACCCCTTGTCGTGTCTAGGAGAAATCGAAAGAACACCTAAAGAGGAAGAAAAAAAAGAGCTAGATCTTCCAAGGTATTGAGATCGTGTCAAGGAAAGGTTGGAAGATAAAAATCTAGATTACGAGCCGACAGATATGGGTTTTGTTCATGTTGTTGTACCACCTCGGGATATTTATTTAAGGATAGTTGATGCATAGAGGATATCTATTGAGAAAAAAAAATATCTTGGAGGCAATGTTGAACATACACATCTCGTGAAATGTTTCGATTATGCATTTCCTCACAAAGTTAGGAGTGAGATTGACAAAAAAACTAGAGAATGAAGATATTGTAGTTGGGAAGCCAAGATTACAGAAGGAATACCAACCAATATGATGTAGTATTAAACCATCTATTAGGGTTCATTTTTGTTGTGATATATGACCCAATTGACTAACATGGCCTTCAAAGGTTGGAGGCTAATTATAAGGTCCTGTGTAATTTCAGTGAAATAATTGTCCCTGAGCCAAGGCATCTAATATGAAAAAGAATTTCTTTGTGGGGTGCAACTCCAACAAAAATAATGTAGTCCATACAACCTTGAATGACTATTTGATCTCCATTGATGATAAACATAATCTCTTAAGCCCACAATATAGTTATAATCACTATCTTGGCTGGTGATTCAAACGAGTGGAACATATCATCCTTCAAACAATCAACCCAACAGAGTTATCTCAAACCCCCATTGATGGGCTACAACTGCTCAACATTCCAACTACTTCAACTCCCAAGTCTCGGATATGCCAAACAAAGTCGTGGGTATGTATAAACCTATCAATGATGTCAAACTAATTATCATGAAGAGGTATGTTAATGTTGTTGAAATAGCAGGGATGCAACTTGAGTTTATGTTTTGGCATTGACTAGTGGTTACCGGTGAGAGTGGAAAAAACACTCGTGCATCAATGCTATGTCACAATCCTAGAGTCCAAGGTAACACCAATGCCCTTTTTTTAATAAATTGCTCCATTTTATGCTCTCATGACCTTAGTTTGTCAGGTTCATTCTCTTTGTGATCTCCAGCTACCTTCCAAAATAATATACATTTCATTACCATCTCACAGTGTCATCGAAATGAAAATGGCCTTTTCAAGATTTTAGAGACTATGTGGGATTGCATAATTGCTAGTGATGGTCCTCATTTCTAGAGCATAGAGGATGCACACAACCAAACACAGAATAATCTTAATCGAATTGGAGAAATTACAAATCGACCAACTTTGGTGGTTTTGGATGATGTTTGGTTGAAATCAAATCTGGAAAACTTGTTGTTTATAGTAGAAGGATACAAGACAATTATCAAAACCAGATGTAATTCCACCTTTTCACATATAGATGGTACTTGATTATATGTCATGCATAAGTTAAAGGAAGCTCACTCTCTGCCGATTTTATATTTTTGGGCCTTTAGTCAGACTTTGATTCCAGCAACACGAAAGGAGGATCTTGTTAGACATGTATGAATTAAACAATTTATTCTTAATCTCATGGAGCCGAACTGTTTCTCTATCCTAATGTTGTTGTGCACCCTCATACTAGTTATCAAATTCCAATTTATTTCTGATAGCAAAGGTTCATTTCATGACTACCACAAAGTCAGTTAAGTCTTATTGATGTTACTAAATTACTAAGTTTGCAATTGATATTAATATTTTCATAAAAAATAAAATTTATGTATGATATAACTCTAGAAAAAGTCGTAATACTATGTATTGGTGCATAACAAAAGTTTAACTTGTACTAGGTTTGTAAGTTGCAGTAGGGTGCAAGTGTTTAACACTTTCCCTCAAGGTGATTGGAAGTTCTTTGCACCGTAAGCCCCAGCCCGTTTGGGAATTTTACAAGGATAATCTTTCCAGATCTGAACTTTCAAAATATCACAAAGACGTTATTCTTAGTCATTTGGAAACAAGTATAGACATCCTCAATGATAAGGAGAGGCAATTCTTTTTGGATCTAGGTGAATTTCCCAAAGGTAAAATATTTAGCGTAATTTATTATTGGACAGTTGGGTATATGTGGATGGGATGGAAAGGTCGGAAGCTTTTGAGGTCCTGCTAGAAATTGCAAATCAATATCTCATCAATCTCAGAGGTTATTCAGGGTATAAAACTTGTTTATGTTTGCATCCTTTCATGATTTATTTGATTAGTCCACGTCTTTATATGTTCTTTCCAAATTAAATTCTTGGGCTTGTGGCATCCTTTGACTGGATTAAAGCACTTTGCAAAAAAGTTCATACTTACTCCACATGTTAAATGCATATGAAAGAAATTAAAGGCTCAAGTGAATTCATGTTAAGTTATGAGCTACATAATTATTGCACTGGATATTCAAATATCTGCAACTATGGTGTTAGGACAGAATTCATGTCAGTTACAAGTTACAAAGTTTCACTCTGCCTGATATCTTTGGTTTACTCGTCTCTCATAAGATCAACAGATTTTAAAATTCATCTAAATCCATGGTCTTCATCGGGCATAAAATACCTCTTCTTTAGCTCTGTAGGAGTGGGTTTGATCTGGTAGTTCATGGCTATATGTGCCAATTGGTAGTTACAAGACTTTGATTGCTATATCAAGTTACAGAAGCAACATAGCATAAACAATACTTAAAATGATTTGGCTCAGGAGATTAAGCTTAATGTGGTTCATTTTGGTAAGATATTCTTTAAATATCCCTTTTAGGATGAAATTTTCAACTTCATAGTTGAATTTCTTATCTATTAGTGTGTTGATCTAAACAAATTATCTTCTCCTTTTTTATCATAGGGAACCACTATGATTTGAGCTTCCATAGAAATTTAGATCTAAGTTCTGTATTGTGGGTATATTTGTTGTGGTTGATGTTCATATACACTAGTCCATGTAAAGTTTGCAACTCATCAATTGAACTTTTGATCCCTTAGTGCGATCATTACATTTATAAGATATACTTGTCGGGACGCTACACCCTTATTTTGTTAACACATATTGAAGTTGTCATTTCTTTCATTAACTGAACAGATTTGTATTTTGTGAATCGCATTCTCCATCTCTTTATTTTTTATTGTTTGAAATTCTAGACTCTACATCTCCTATCAAGGAATTTTTTGTTGTTTCAACATAGCTCATTTTTTTTCTTTTGCCATTTTGAGGGTTTTTAAGGTGATCATTTTGACTAATTTTCTCATTTGTAAATTGGGCCTTGGGTTGAATGCACCATTCCTAAAGATGAATGGAACTTTAGCCTCATATGTAGCCTTTAGTGTAGAACATGACAATGCCCAAGGACCCATGAAGGGAGGGATACGCTACCATCGAGAGTTGATTTTATGATCGCTGATATGTAGTAACTATTAATGATTGGCAATAGTTGCATATCATATCTTTTACGTCTCACCTAACGAAGGACCTACATCTATGGTTGAGTTACCTGATGTTACACTATCTCTAGTGTGATCTTTTGGAAACATATATGGTTGTGTGTGCACTGAAATTGCTATAGTGGAAGCCTTGTATTTTCATAGTACTTTTTCTAATTCTAAAAGTGGATTTCTTCTTGTTTAACTCATTGTTTTAACATGAAGCAATATGGGAAGTATAAAGGACAAGGAAAACTTTTAATATTACTTCCTTTTTAAGAGAGTAATAATTTGAGCTATTAACATAGCCCTTTTTGCAATTCATCCATTTTGCAACAATCATTTCACAGAATGCTATAAATAATATATTTATCGTTGGGGTATGTAGGTTGATCCAGATGAGGTAAATGTCTTAGCGCAACTAATGACATGGAAGACGATTGTAGCTAACATACCATATGGAGGAACAAAGGGTGGTATTGGTTGTGACATACCAACAATGGTCCTAAAATTAATTTCCTCTTTGGCTTCCCCTCCCCCCCTTACAAGAATTTATTTCATGCCATTTTAAAAAAGGTCAAAGAAATTGAAGTCCTATGCTATGTATCTTTTGCGTGCAAGGATTGTCATTGTTATGGGACATTTATGTTAGTATAACTTTCTTCTTACATTTAACCTCCACTTACATTATTTAGAAGATATATAAAAACTCAAATTTTGATTGTATTTCATTCTCTAGATATTTGGCTTGATTATTGCGATTCACATTCCCCCCATTCCTCCTATTGTGTTTCTTTGCACCTCTCAATACAATTGCTAGTTTACATGACAAGGAAAAAAATGCCATAACTATTTTGGAGATAACTCAACTATATAACTATTATAAATATTGTAAAATATTTATAGAAATTAAATCTCTATCACCTACTTAATAATTATTGATAATTAAATTTAAATTCTAAAAATTTTACTTCAAAATAAACAATAATAAACTCTGTGCATATAAATATATATATAATTTATTTATATTTTATTTATCCTTCTTTTTCTCTTTAACCTTTTTTAGATATCAATAAAATATCTTGTAATTATTATAAAAACAATATATTTCAATTTATATTCTTAAGAGAAATTCTTAAAACTACGTTCTTTTCTTCTTCTCTTTAGCTCTGTATAATCTCCATGAGAAAAGGTACACTGATCGATTATAGTAACAAAGATTAATCATAGGAGAATGTCACGAATCTTAAAAAGAATGAAATATTTTTTAAAATCAAAAGTGTTAGCGAATCATCCCAATAACACTCATAAAAATTAATAATCATAAGAGAATGTCACGAATTTTTAAGAAAATAGAACATTTTTTAAATATTAAAGTTGTTATCGAATGTGCAAACATCCCAATATTGTAGCATCCGCTTCTCAAGGTTAACGTATTCGAACCTTTGATGATTCAAGCATCCCAATGCCCAAGCAAGCGCTGCCAATGGTTAACGTATTCAATCTTTCACGATCCATGTGGTCCATTGACATTATGCGTACTGCCAAAGGACTTTATGCACTACGCCAAATGCAGTACATTCTACTCAATGTTACGATCCAGAGCTGGATGCTTTAGTTCTGGTAATCCCACGACCTTATATAGTACATACAATTAATCATTCTGGGCAACCATCATTTGAAGCTGGGCGTCCATCATTTGAAGATAATCTCAGTATGCTTTTGTTATGGAGAGAATGCCCGGAAGCGATTGCTGCAAGCCTATGACAGCCCAGGCAACCATATTATTGAGCGCAGCGTTGACGATAATCAAAATTCCCAACAAAATAGATATCTATCTATGTGGAATGCTATGTATATCGTTAACTCTGCACTCTATAATTTGTCTGCCAATGGCTATATATATATACACACTTCTTGCTCTTCTGGCCTCTATTACAGGATTGCATTTTGAACACATTAGAGATTTCCTTCTGCGTGAGAAACTTCCACAATGTTTTTAATGTTTTTCTCGTACTTAAGCCATCAAGTTTTGTTGGGTATTCTAAAGGGATGGTGTTCCTTGGACAAGGCTGGTGCTGGATCTACGCCATGATTGTGTTTTCTTCATATTTGTCTCGTAATATATATTGCTTAATCTGACGATATGTACTGTTCTGTTCTTGGTTTTCAGAAATTGTATCAGTGCAACCGTTCTTGGTTATGTATTGTTTTCGTGTTAGTTTTCTGAACCGTTTCGCGGTTAGTTCGCAATGGAATTGAAAAGATCAGATTGGAAGAACCGGTATACATGCTGTGACTGATATCATTTCCGTGGAACATGAATTAATTGTCTGAATATGTTAACATTCAAATTTGTTTCCATTTTCTATCATATTTTTCCTTCCATTTAGGGATAGTCTTTTCATTTGCCACCCTTCGAGAGCATCTATGGATCCACACAGACGTCTCGGCGCGGAGACACACACAAGAACGGGGATGGTTAGATGGTGGGAAGAACGTAAGCCTGATGTCCTAGCCATCAGCAATACCGTGGCGGTAGAGTTTGTAGGGCGGCAGAGTTTGTAGGTCAAGATTTGATAAAAGGTTTGTTACCTAATTTCTATATAATGCAATATCGAGTGATTGTGTTTAAAGCTACGGCCTCACATTGCATATCACAGTGTTCGAAGAAATGTTTAGTCAACAAACACTCTTTCAAATCATGGTTACATGTTTTTTTGGGGAAAGATTGATAATGTGGATATAAATAATAAAATTTGCATATCACAGTGTTCGAAGAAATGTTTAGTCAACAAACACTCTTTCAAATCATGGTTACATGTTTTTTTGGGGAAAGATTGATAATGTGGATATAAATAATAAAATTTGTGAAAGATATGAATGTGAAAAAGAACCCTGTTGATCAACAGTGGTAATTGTTTGTAGAGAAATAAAGTAATGACTATTGGCTGAAATAAAGCATAACAATGTTACATAAATATATTTTTATCCTCCAAACCTTATTAGTCCTTGCCATCTCGCAATGGCCAGGGACTATAGTAATCGATTCATTCTGTTTTAGCATTAGTTCCAATCCGTTCAACTCTGTTATACGGTGATTAAACCAAAGTTTCCAACTACGTGTGTTTGCTATTGCCCAGATAAACCAAAGTCTTCGAATTTAATCTGGTTTGCCATCTTATTTGGCCTCTTCCCGAGGCGGAAGAGGCTGGATCATAGCCTATTTTGCTTTCGCCTATTTATTATCACTGACCGTCAACGGTGTTTCCGTATTAATGTTGACATTAGTTTAGCAGTATGAAATGCTAGCAGAATTACAAAGTTTGGAAGTGTCAATCTGAACTAGAACTAATTTATAAGTGGCTGAAGTTGCCACTTGTTGCCATCGGTTACTGCATGTTGCATGCTTCGGTGTCTGCATGTTCATAATTGTGTTACATCTCTTATACTATCTCTATCATAGCGAAAAGAAGAAAGAGCATGTACGGTTAGTCTTATCTGATACGGTCCGGTGACCTGAGAAGTCAGGACGAGAGCGGCGAGTCAGTACTCAATACTGCGTGGAAGAGGATCATACAGTGCTCCTGGCAGCTCCAACACAGCAGGTCCAAGCCCTTGAGCCCTGCTTTTCTAAACAGTACAGGTCGAAGCCCTTTTCCTTTCCGGTATAGAAAGAAATGAAGGAATATATCAGTCTTGAAATAAACATTATATGCAGAGTTCGATAAATGTCTTTCATCAAGAGTCATATTCACGGTAAAGATTTAGATAAATAAACATTTACTGTAGAAAAATGCAGCTAAATATCATGAGGTTAAACGAAATGCAATTTGAATATATATATATATATATATATATATATATATATTTCATAAACTCTATGTCCAAATCGCTAATGGCCATGAAAGTTAAATACATTGAATTTTCAAGATTGCCGAGAATAACAGTTAAGCCTCATGGGCAAGTTAAGGTCAAGCAGGCCGTAATCTAATTATTAACATAAATTCTATAAGAGTCTAACCAGAGCGGCCCAGTAATACTTAATCATAAAATCCTTACACCATATTTCGAATTTGGCTCTTCAAGTACCTGGAGTAGAATAAAAAAAATTGGAGGGTTTTATCATCACCTGGAAGAATCGTAGGAAAGAAAACAAGGGGGTCTTTCCATGCCGAACACATGCCGGCCGCAACAGCAATTGGAAGAGAAAAAGAGAAGAGTATTCACTCCGCTGCCCTACCGGCTTAGCTTCTTGGCAAGGTGAGCTTTAAATCAATTCTTGCAAAATTCAATGCGCTATAAAAGCCAGTCAGTTGATAAATAAAATACCTACAAAACAATTATCTTTGGACCACCTACCAACACTGGCTTCACCGCTGCATTTAGAAATTCTGCTGTTACTTCCACCGCAGCTTCCAAACTTTTTGGATTGCTTAGCCTGCAATTGATTACAAAGGAAGCCACGTCAAAAAAAAATTGGGATTAGCTTAAGATTAATGCTTAATACTAGAAATTCATTATTTCAAATCTAAAGCCATAATTAGTTTTGGAAATTAATACTAGAAATTCATTATTTCAAATCTAAAGCCATAATTAGTTTTGGAAATTAACAAAATATAATTAGCTTCAAACTTGCTTGTACATAGAATGACCCAATTCAAGTACTGGCTAGAGCAATAGAACACCACTGCAAACAGAAAATGCAAAATATCCACAGTATCGTGTAGCAAGATCTGGACTAACCCAGATTGAAGCACATGAAAACAGATTGAAGCACATGAAAACAAATTTTCGATTAATGCTTAATACTAGAAATCCATTATTTCAAATCTAAAGCCATAATTAGTTTTGGAAATTAACAAAATATAATTAGTTTCAAACTTGCTTGTACATAGAATGACCCAGTTCAAGTACTGGCTAGAGCAATAGAACACCACTTCAAACAGAAAATGCAAAATATCCACAGTATCGTGTAGCAAGATCTGCACTAACCCAGATTGAAGCACATGAAAACAAATTAAGAAAATCTCAAGATCAATATAATATATCCCATGCAAATACTTGTGGCCACGACATTTAAATTTTGCAAGAAACAATTGGGCAGATACGGTGAATGTGAATGCAGACAGACATCTTGACAATTAACCGAAAACAGAGGCATAGATCCTTTAGAAGGGCGGGACCAGATATCTTTAGCGAGCCATAAATCTCAGACCTATCTCTCACAAACTGTTGAAATCTAATTTCAACGCTGTCGTACGCTATCAACCAAAACCGCCTGCAAAACCACAAAACTGCCCAGAAACATATCGCACCGCTTTTCCGGAAAAGCAGTTTCTGTATTCGTTGCTCCGATGCGTTTTGGTGCAGGCACGTGGCTCTCGCCTGACGTAGGCAACTTTGACCCATCGGGAGGTAAAGCTTAGCAACAAGCTGCCTTCCGATATCAACCTTCGCCGTCCGATCTGGTTGCGTGTTCTCCACCGTCGATCTCCGAAGTTGCAGCCCGTCCACGTCAAGTCAGAATTTTTGCGTGGAGTGAGGACAAAGCTTGGTTGACTGCCGTCCTGTCTGCGATGGAAGAATTAATGGTCTTTAATGGTTGGTCGTAAGTTTTGGTGAGGCCCGTTTTAAATGGTTATGGGCACGTTAATGATTTTTATATATGCACGGTGGTATGGGCACACATATCATATGTGTTATGTTTTTAAAAGAAACGTTGACCATATGTGTTAAAGAAAACCCACGGTAGTTGAAGGTATTGAATTAAGTTTTTAATATGATGAGCCAAATACATATATGCTCATGGGTTGTAATATGCGCATCATTATTAATTTTTGTAATATGAGAGATTGTGGCAGCGTTAGAGTAGTCGCTGTGTGAGTTGTTTTTTTTTGTGATGCTCATTGAGGCTGTGTATGCGCAAGAGAGAGCAAGGGAAAAGAATGTAATGGAGTAGTGGCTGCGCAGAGCTCCAGCAAGTTTTGTGTGGTATTGTATTGAATGCACAGCAGTGCATAAATGAAAAATGAGGGGAGCAGATTTTATTAATGAATTGGATTTGCATTGAGATGCAAAAAGAAAAGAACGCATAAGTTTTTATGTAATGTGAAAATCCAGGAATGTAAAAAAGGATTTCACTCAGATGTAAATGTAAAAATATTTTACAGCAGTAAGTGTAAAATGTTTTTCACAGTAGTAATGTAAAAATGGGTTTTACAGCAGTAAACCCAGCACAGTGAACTCTCAGGTGGAGAGAAAAGACAGAGTTTTTGTTTTTGCTGAATGCAAGTTTTTGGTAGATCCCTCTGAGTGAAAGAGGATGAATGTGTATTAGTGTTTTGTTTTAATGAATTGAAATGATTTTATGACTGTGTAATACTCTGTTCTGAGTTATTCTTTTTGAAAGAGGTTCTCTGCAAATGATTCTGGAACAGTGGAAACAGAGCATTGCCTCTGTGGTATTTGCTTGAATGGTTTTTGGTATTTTCCCATTGAAAAATATCCAACAGTGGTATCAGAGCTAGTCCAGGCTCCTTGATGGTGACAGAGCTGGTTCAGGCTCTTTAAAAGTGTCAAGGAAGCTGAAGGAAAGATTCTTGTTGCAGCAGAGAAAGCTTCTCCAGCAGTGTGAAGTTTCAGCCAAAGGGATTCAGGTATTTCTCAAGTTTTTGAGTTATTGTTGAAGGAACAGTCAGTTGTTTTAAAAAAAAAACACAGTCAAGTAATTTGGAGTATAGTTAAGAATGGCAAGGTCAAAGAAGAAAGCCTCCAAGCCTGTTAAAAATGTGTCCTCCCCCTCTACTAAATCAGAAGGAAATCCATTAGAATACATTCTATTTGAAGTTCCAAAGTTTGATGGAAACTTTGATGTATGGGAAATAAAGATGAGGGCTTTCCTAATGTTTGAAGGGATTGAAGTCTGGGAGTCAGTGATTGATGACAGCAAGATGGATAAAGAATCCATGGAATATGATGCACAGGCAGCAAAGACTATCTTGGATGGTCTCCCTGATTCAGTGAAGAGGAATCTAGGAAAATACACATCAGCAAAGGATATATGGGACAGACTGCATGATCTTCATGCAAAGGGAGCACTGACCATGACAATGAGTCAAGAAGAAAGTTATGAACCCATCATAGAAGCTAAGAATGAGAAGCTTGACCTCATCAAGCTTCAAGTAAAAGAAAGGGATGAAGAGCTTGCCAAGCTCAAGAAGGAGCTTGATCAATGCAAGAGGAAACAGCATGAAGAAGTCATATCAATGACAAATCAGCTGAATAGTGCAAAGAAGCAGGCAGATGCCTTGACAAGTCAACTTGAACAAAGGCACATGAGAGTGAATAAGCTTGTAGAAGAGATTGGACAGTACAAGGTAGAGGTCTCCTCTCTTAAGTCCGAACTACAAGAAGCCAAGAAGCAGGCACAAGGAGCTGAAAAGAAAATGAAGAGCAGTCAAGCAAAAGATGAAGAAATCTCCAAAATGAAGACAGAGATTATCTCCTTCAAAGTAGTAGCAGCTGAAGCTACTCGTAGCAAGGAAGAAATTGAGGGACAACTAGCAAAGAAAAATAATGAATGTGAAAAGTTAGAAGAAGAGATTGTCCTCCTCAGGAAGAAGGTTGAAGGGATGAACAAGATGATGAAGAGCTCTCAAGCTTTGGATGACATGCTCAGCTATCACAGATCTCCATATGATAAATCAGGACTTGGGTATGTAGGTGAATCCTCAAACAAGGATGAGGATGCTTTAAACAAAGGAGATGTGAAGAAGCCAGAAAGAGATGGTGATGCTCCTAGTTCCAGCAAAGGCAAGGAGAAAAATGAAGGCAGCAATAGAAGAAATCCAGCTCCAAGAAGAAATGTAGCTGATGGCAAAAAGGCAAGAGGCAATGGTGATCATCAAAGGATCTCAAGGCAGCAAGGCTTCAGAAGTACATCAAGGAAACCTCCATCTTCCAGGTACCAAAGTTCATTTTATGGTTATTGTTATGCTTGTTCAAACTTTGGTCATATGGCAAAAGATTGTAGAACATTTCATGGAGATAGATGTTGTGGTCTACGACAACCTCCAAGAAACAATTTTAGAAGAAATCATGAAATGTTATTCATGAAAAATGTAGAATGTTTTAAGTGTCATAACATTGGGCATATGGCACGTAAATGTAACTTAACATGGGCTCTTACACAAGCTAGACCCATGCAAAAGAAGAAAGTTACACAAGTATGGAGAAAGAAGGAAATACAGCCTGAAAGCCCCTTGAGCTCCCTAGTTGATCTAAGTTTGTTTTAAGAAAACTTTGCTGAAAGAAGATAAAGCATACACTAAAGGGGAGCTTGAATTTTTTTTTGTTTGCTGAACTGTATTAACAGTCATTTGTTGATGGAGGATGTATTGCAGCGCAGCAGTTGCAAATGAAATTTTTGGTTAATCCCTCTAAAAGGTAATATGCAGCAGTGATGAAATCAGCAATGTTTTTGCTTTGTGTTTATGCAATATGCACAGAAATGCATAAAGAATAAAAGATGGCAGCGCTGAAATGTAAAGAGCAGCAGCGAGATAAAAGAAAAATGCAAAGCATGGAGACCCTCACAGCAGTGGGAAGATAGAACACAAAACAACAGTTTGGAAATTTTTTTTGTGGTGCACATGCATTGAAATGCATAGCATGGAATGTAGTTCTCTTTTATGTAATGTGAGAGAACATACTCACAGCAAAGTGAGTACAATACACAGCAGTGAAAAATGTAATTTTTTTTGTATGCAATGCAACATGCACAGAGATGCATAAAGAAAAACAGGGACAGCAAATTTTTAATGCACATGGGTGAATGAGAATATGTGTGGCAGCAGAAAATCGAAAGGAATTGCACAGCAGTGCATTATGAAAATAAAAAAAATGAAGATGAAGATTGTGTGAAGCAATGTAAAAAAAAGAAAAGGCAGCAGCCCGTGTTAATTTTTTTTGTGTGGAGAATGAAATGCCAAGAGTATGGGCACAGCAGTATGATGAAACAAAAGGCAGCGACAGTGAAAATTGCAGAGGCAATGCAGCAGCAAGAAGTTATGGACAGCAGCATGATGGCAAGAAGGAGAAGCACACAGCAATGCAAATAAAAAAAAATGCAGCAGCAAGAAGTTTTGAACAGCAGCACATGCAAAAGAAATTTTCCTTACAGCAGTAAAGGTAAATGTAATGAATTTGTTGTTCATTTGAATTGAAATGCAACAGCAGTGAGTGTGTTGGTTGCATCTGAAATGCAAGTGAGACACAGCAGAAGTATGATTGTAATGAGTGAAGGGGAGCACGCAGCAGCGTGAAGAAAAGTTTTCCCATTGTGAAGAAGGGAAGCACGCATAAGTGCGCAAGTAAAGAATTCTCACACAACAGTGTGAATGTGAGAAAGGGAAGGCACAGCAATGCAGAGTTTGCAAAGAAATGTAAGTGAAGTGCAGCAACACAACAGCAAGTGTAGACACAGCAGTGTGGAGTAGACGCAGTAAAGAAGATGGCACAACAGTGCAGCAGAGAATATGCAGCAGCATAAAAGAACAATGTAATGAGTTTGCACACACAGCAGTGCAATGATTGTTTGTTTTTGAAACTGCATGTAAAGCAGTGTCTGTTTGTAATCCCTCTGTCAAGAGGAAGGTGCTCTTCAGCACATTGTTATGGTGAATCCCTCTGTCATGAGGAAGGTGCTCTTAAGCACAGTTTCAGGTGAATCCCTCTATTAAGAGGAAGACAACTTTGTTTGTTTATGAACTGCAGCAGAAGCAGTTAGTGAATCCCTCCATGTGAGGAAGTGCTTGGGTAAGATTGAAAGCCCAGCAGTTGAAATTAAAGGGGAGTGTTGAAATCTAATTTCAACGCTGCCGTACGCTATCAACCAAAACCGCCTGCAAAACCACAAAACTGCCCAGAAACATATCGCACCGCTTTTCCGGAAAAGCAGTTTCTGTATTCGTTGCTCCGATGCGTTTTGGTGCAGGCACGTGGCTCTCGCCTGACGTAGGCAACTTTGACCCATCGGGAGGTAAAGCTCAGCAACAAGCTGCCTTCCGATATCAACCTTCGCCGTCCAATCTGGTTGCGTGTTCTCCACCGTCGATCTCCGAAGTTGCAGCCTGTCCACGTCAAGTCAGAATTTTTGCGTGGAGTGAGGACAAAGCTTGGTTGACTGCCGTCCTGTCTGCGATGGAAGAATTAATGGTCTTTAATGGTTGGTCGTAAGTTTTGGTGAGGCCCGTTTTAAATGGTTATGGGCACGTTAATGATTTTTATATATGCACGGTGGTATGGGCACACATATCATATGTGTTATGTTTTTAAAAGAAACGTTGACCATATTTGTTAAAGAAAACCCACGGTAGTTGAAGGTATTGAATTAAGTTTTTAATATGATGAGCCAAATACATATATGCTCATGGGTTGTAATATGCGCATCATTATTAATTTTTGTAATATGAGAGATTGTGGCAGCGTTAGAGTAGTCGCTGTGTGAGTTGTTTTTTTTGTGATGCTCATTGAGGCTGTGTATGCGCAAGAGAGAGCAAGGGAAAAGAATGTAATGGAGTAGTGACTGCGCAGAGCTCCAGCAAGTTTTGTGTGGTATTGTATTGAATGCACAGCAGTGCATAAATGAAAAATGAGGGGAGCAGATTTTATTAATGAATTGGATTTGCATTGAGATGCAAAAAGAAAAGAACGCATAAGTTTTTATGTAATGTGAAAATCCAGGAATGTAAAAAAGGATTTCACTCAGATGTAAATGTAAAAATATTTTACAGCAGTAAGTGTAAAATGTTTTTCACAGTAGTAATGTAAAAATGGGTTTTACAGTAGTAAACCCAGCACAGTGAACTCTCAGGTGGAGAGAAAAGACAGAGTTTTTGTTTTTGCTGAATGCAAGTTTTTGGTAGATCCCTCTGAGTGAAAGAGGATGAATGTGTATCAGTGTTTTGTTTTAATGAATTGAAATGATTTTATGACTGTGTAATACTCTGTTCTGAGTTATTCTTTTTGAAAGAGGTTCTCTGCAAATGATTCTGGAACAGTGGAAACAGAGCATTGCCTCTGTGGTATTTGCTTGAATGGTTTTTGGTATTTTCCCATTGAAAAATTTCCAACACAAACCTCAGTATTGATCGCAGTTTCTGTGCTTCCGGCGATACTCGTTTTGGATGACCATCTGAAAGCATAAGTGTCAGGTTCCTGTAATTGAGTCCTCTGGCTATTAACAGGTATGTTGTACGCACGGAAACGTGGCAATTCAACGATCTCTGCTAAAAGGGAAAACCGGCCTCCTCGGGACCCCTCCATCCTCGCAGGAGCATAGACAATAAGTCCTCGGCTGACCCATCTCATCCATCCATGTCTCTTAAGTTATTATGGCTGTTTATTCTAATCTATCCGGGGCAGGTCTTCCGATGATCCCACCTACTTAGTATTCCTGGCTTCAGCATCAGAAATTGGGCAGCACTCTATCTCTATCGTCTTAGGGTGACGGGATAAAGGTAAGAAGGTTTTTCATGCCAGCCATGCCATCCAGCAATCGTGAAAGCATGGGGAGCCACTTGCTCACATTATTTGCTGCCGATGCATTGCTCTGATGAAGCACTCTCGTCAAGAATAGAACCAGGTTTACACCGACCCCAAAGCCTGAAGCAGGAAGCAGCTCAACTGCGGCAGCTGCTGTGCTTATTAAAAAGTCAGAATGCCTTCATTGCGCAAGGTTAATTTGCTTACAGACGGACGCGGGCCTCCAAGGAAACCGCATGCAAATTGACATGCGACATGTTCTCAGGGAAGGGTGGAACGCGTGGCTTGCATGCAATGTAATGGTGTTGGTTGAATCACTTGCTTAAGCAGGCAAAACAGATAGCGCAGCGCATAACCCTACTAAACCGGATAGCGTTGGGCTATATACGTAATTCCTCTGCCTTAGAGACTGCTGGTGGTCTTCACTAAGATCAGCTGAGATGATAATGCCAAAAGCACCAAACCCTGTTTGCCAGAGAACATAATTTAGTCTCTACTTCTTCATAGATCAATACCATTAAATACTGTTAAGAGAATTTAATGGTTTTTCAGGCTTACAAAAGAATGAGTCCAGCCAAAACAGCACTCAACCCCCTTAAATGCTTGACGTATCTGTCTGGAAATGTATCAGGCAGTTGACGTATCTGTCTGGAAATGTATCAGGCAGTTCCAGGCACATTAGTGAGCAAAAAGGTAAGAATTTGACTCACCACTACAAAAATGATGAGAAACAGAGTGCATGTCCGATAGCGTCCCAGGTATGATTCACTAACAAATACCCCAAGAAAATATATAAACAGTTCCAGTCCACTTGCTCACATTATTTGCTGCCGATGCATTGCTCTGATGAAGCACTCTCGTCAAGAATAGAACCAGGTTTACACCCACCCCAAAGCCTGAAGCAGGAAGCTCAACTGCGGCAGCTGCTGTGCTTATTAAAAAGTCAGAATGCCTTCATTGCCCAAGGTTAATTTGCTTACAGACGGACGCGGGCCTCCAAGGAAACCGCATGCAAATTGACATGCAACATGTTCTCAGGGAAGGGTGGAACGCGTGGCTTGCATGCAATGTAATGGTGTTGGCATTGAGCTGGTAATGCATTGCGTGCTCAGTTCTTGGTCCACGTGGGCACAATACTTTTTCTTTTTAAACAATGGACATAAAAGACCTTATACCATGCTCATGCGATATTTCGAGATTAAACCGTAAGATGCACCCCATATTTTATTGTGCCGTCTGGAATGAATTTTAATTTAGATGGAAGCTTTATAATGTGATCTGTCCATCCAGCCAGGACAAGATCTTCATTTAACATCGTAGAACTATATAGTAGACTGTGCACGACAAAAAAGATCCCACGACATAGTCAAATGTAGACATTTTGTACGTAAGAAGAAGTATGCTGGGTATAAGATGCTAGTTTTCAAAGTGCTTCAGTGGGCGCCTTTGGAAAAACCTGGGCGACAGGAAATATAATAGGTCAATTAAGAGATCACATCAGAGGTCATAGAATGCGTACCTTACATTCCACGATCCATAATGGAATTGCAGAACTTTGAAACCTATCGATGAATATCGTGCATGTCTTCTATTCGGTGATTGTGATTGGAAGTCATCGGGTTGTTGCAGTTAGCGGATGTTTCGCACGATCGATAACAGAATAAAGGAACTTTTAAACCTCGCAAGAAGCATGATTCATTCCTCAAATCACTGTTTGTTTTTTAGTAATTCAAAGTCATTTGCTTTTTCCAATGGGAGGAGGGAGAAAGTGCCAGATTCATAATATTTAGTTAGAAAAGTACGTTTTGCATGAGGTAGAACCAATGTCATGCCAGGTCATTGATGGGAACGACCCCGAATTCCACCTCTAAACACTCTTCTTTTGCCAGAATTTGAATTCATACTTATGCAAGGAACATCACCAGGAATGCCACCCGTATGGTGATTTACCTCCATTATATCGATGAATTAAGGATACAAATTTGTTACATTAAAAAAGTACCAAACTTTTAATACATTTATTGAAACTTTTAATACATCCATCTTCAATAAATGTGATGACTGTGCCTCGCTTCCGGGTACTTACATTCTAAGACCTCTTGCAAATTGAAATCCACACAAAAGAATCTCAAATGTGACCAAAAGCCAAAGAAACTGGGTGTGAAGCTTAAAAATACTACTGGGTGGGTGCATTTGCAGGGACTTGCTGCCTCGCAGCTCATCTTGTTTAAATATGAATTGTCTAGAGCAATAAAGTAATTCGATGGCCAGAAATAAAGTAAATTTCATGCAATCCAGTAGGGTAATAAAATAATTGGATGGCCAGTAATCATGTGATTTTACATGTAACTTTACATAAGAGGAATAAGTAATTTTACATAATATTAAACTAATAGAATTTATATAATATTGGACTAATAAAAAAATTGATTTGATTGGAGTATAAAATTTGTTTTATTTTTTTAAACTTGGTATGATTACATTCTTATCATGTTTAATTTATCGATAAGTGTATTAACTCCATGTAATATTATGTGGACCATTTTATTTTTAAAATAAATTTAATTATTATATCATTTCAATAAAATTTTAAAAATAACTTAAAAATTTAAATGAACCAACCAAAAATAAATAATATTATTTTAATTTATGATTAATTTTCTTTTTATTATTAAACTAAAGATTAATAATCATAATAACCAATTAAATTTTATAAATTTATATACCAAATATATTTTAAAAGAAATATACTTTTACAAATATTCATATATTACTATTATAACAAATTCCTAGTATATTTGTTTATGCAATATTATATTACAATTAAGATTAATTACTCCAACATATTTCTATGTTTAATGTTTTTTTAGCTTTTTATATGCCTTTTTTAATGATTTAACAAAAATATAAAAACATTTTAATTGAGATAAAAAAAGATTAAAAAATGAAATTATAATGGAAAAGGTTAGCCCAAATATTTTCACTATTTATAAAGCTCTCACCTACAGGTTTTGTGGACAATGGGAATATTTTATCAACATGTTATTACTTAACTGTTTGGAGATTTTTATGATTAAGTCTTAAAGAATCTTGAATGGGAGATAGTAACATTTTGAATGGGAGATAGTAACATTTTAAATCGATGTTTCTAATCACAATCAGGGCCCATCATCAAGATTGACTATCCACACACAAAGATCTTGCATAACATTTTTTCACAAACCCCAAATCCCAAGAACTTTTTTAGAAAAATTAATTGGAGGAAAAACAAAAAGTAATGGTGTTATGATCTCATCAACACTTATCCAATAATAATATACATTGATATTCCT
This sequence comes from Pinus tabuliformis, assembly GCA_031772625.1. Classification (NCBI taxonomy): domain Eukaryota; kingdom Viridiplantae; phylum Streptophyta; class Pinopsida; order Pinales; family Pinaceae; genus Pinus; species Pinus tabuliformis. Next base: position 1,297,532,637 of record CM062818.1, read on the forward strand.
AATCTATAGAGGAATCCTTCATCTATTCATATCTCTTCTCTATTATTTTTTATCCCAACAATCCATGTGACCACTCACTAAATAAAACACAATGCGGATCCAACTAGTTATTTACCTCCAAAAAATTATAACTAGTTATTTACCTCCAAAAAATTATCCAAATTCACCATCCATCTTGTAGCTTCCTAGAACTTGTATATTGGATTCTTCCCCTAGTGAGGCACCCCTTTGTATTTGTGGAGAAAACTACAATAATTTACTGCACTATAAATCTACAATTTAATATCCATACTATTAATTTGAAATAAAAAACTTCCCAAGGCCAAATCGAAATTTACCTTAATTCAAACTCATATTTTTACCCTAAAGCATACTTCTATTTTTTTATTTTTTAATGTAATTAGTTTTTTCAATTATTTTTTAAGATAATGTTATGTGACAACATCTCCACAACATTAAGCTATATATCACCTCTTAACACAACATTTATTATTAACAATAACTGTAGGATTTATGTAGAACAAATCTATGGCTCATACAAATGTAATACGTTACATAAAATAAAACTAAGAGTTTGTTATTTATTCAAATTATATAGAGCTACATCTAAGCAAAATATGGTTTCATGGAAATTCCCAACTGTATATAGCAAGTAATTGAGGCCTAAAATATTGGAAACTTTGAAAAATATAGGAACCAACCTAGGACATTGTCTTCAATGGTCATGCTAGAGGCTACCTAGTCTACCACCTATGCATGCATGTGTGTTCAAATATAGGAGGTGGGGAGTATAGAGCCTTGAATTCCTAACAACATAGCCAATTGAGGAAGGTGTAGAATGGGATGTGAGTTGATCACTTGACAACAATTAGTCTAGTTTACTTTGGAGGAACGCAAATTTTGTTGAATTTTCCTTATATCCTAGGTTTGCTCTATGTCTATACTAGAACATAAACACACTAAAGATACTCAACTACAAATGATTTACACAGCGAAAATGTAATAGCAATGAAATCAATTAAGTATGAAAGTAAATATGGCTTAAATATCTACCTTTATTAATCTGTCAATAAAGAATCATAAGGGCTCCCATACCAGGGATAATGGCCATTCATAAAATCGTAATAAAAACTAGCATACTTAGTATACAAAAATACATAGTTTGTCCATTGACTAATATAGGGCTTCAAATCTGCTTCTTCAGATCTATAATATTCCCAAAAAAATCACAAAGCACGGCTCCTTTCTTCCCCTATACCAACAACTACTCACAATAAATTTATTCCCTTAAATTGACTACATAACAAGCCTTCAAAACCAATTTTTTTGTTTTCCTTCACAAAATATACTGCATTATATATACTTAACAAATATGGTTGGACTTTCCTATACCCTATCATCAATTTACCTTAGTGACATTGTTGGTGTGAGACTTCTCACCATGTTACCTATGAGAGTGTGATAGCCCTGTTATAATTTTTTTCTTATGAACATTATGTAAGCATTTCATGTATTTTGTATTTAAAAAAAAAGAAAGGAAAATGGGTTGAGTAGGGACATGGATTCCAAGGATTGGGGATGGATCTTGCTTGGGATGCTTAGTTTGTTTGCTATCAAAAATTAGACAGAATCGGGACAACCATTGAAGACTAGTGGTTGATGTGTTTAATGATCAGGTGCTTAGAATTTATGGATTGAATAAAAGGATGCAAGTCCATATTGTTTGGAGAAGGAGACAATACAGGAAAAGGGACAATAAATTTAATTAAAATTGGATACCATAGGCAGATGGGGAAGAGACAGATGAATTGAATAGGGATAGAGTTGCGTGAGTAGGAAAAAGGGAAAAGAAATTAAGAAAAGGGTATAAGAAGTCAACGGGAGGATAACAACATTTACTTGTGTAAGAGCACATAATTCAAAGAGAAAAATGGCAAGTGGATAGCACACAACGCTACTCCACATTCAAAAATTTTGCACTGCAGAGAGGAAAACCCTAGCAACATGAACTGGCTAAGAGTTGAAGAGAACAACACTCTTATTTAGAAATTTGGTATAAAAAAATGTTCTCTTTTAAGTTGTAGAACTCACAACGCAAAAAGAGAAAATAAAGGAAGAAGTTGGTGCATAGTTGGACGTAGAGCCATTCTGTGGACATCTACAACATAGCAGAGGGGATTTTAGCACTTCTCATCTCTAAGAGAGATCACAAACCTTTTGAATTCGTTTTAGGAGCACAAGAGGGACTCCATCAGGTGGGGATAAGCTTTGGTTTCCCTTAGGCTCAAGGGTCAAGAGGGCATTCTCTAGATTCCCTTGATTGCTTGGGGTGGAGCATTAGACCCTAGATTCATGGTTAAAGGAAAACTCTTGAATCTTCCATGCTCAGTTTATTTGTTCTAGAAGAGGGCTATGGATTCCCATTACTAGGTGGAATCTCTGTTGGTTGGTGGAGGTAAGGGAACCTCTAAAGCCCTTGTGTCAACCTGCAGTTGGAATTTCATCCTTGGAGCAGACCATCCCAGTCCGTGGAATTCATCTTGGGTTTGACAACTACAAGTAGCTTAGTGATCCAGATTTAAACAGGAACACAACAAATTATAGAGATAACCATAAACACAAAGACGCAGCAGAAATAATACTTCATTTCATTAAATGTAAAATATTGAAATATGCTTACAAACAAAAATGGAAGTAAACCAGCTAGGGCGATGGTAGCTTATCTCTGAGAAGAGATGTGGCAGCTACATGCCTTTGAACTGCCTTACAATGAGGGTCAAGGGCCTTTTTATTATTAAACAATAAGAGGAAACCCTAAAAAACCAAAACCCTAACCCGAGGAGATGTAACACCATGAGTTTACGGGCCTCGTTTGGGTGAGTTAGACAGCCAACTTCACGGGGTCATGATTTAGTCATATTATCTCTGTTTGACGCGCATGATAACCTGTTGGAAAGATCTCTCCAAGGGCTACAATGGAAAAGACGATTTTAGACAAAAATTTGTTGGCGTTAGATTTCCAAAAAAACGTCGTTTAGGGCCTCAAAACGGCTCTGGAAGTTTAGGACCCAAAAAACTACTAAAAATAGTAAAATGTACTACAATTAAGGAAATTGAAAAACTGAAATAAGCAATGGTGGGGGTCCAAGTGGAATTGGCAGGTGGCCACCAATATCCACCTAGATCACTTAGTTGCAACTATTTATGGTTGGGTGGAGAGTTGTGGTTCCCAACTCAATCGCCCATCCTTAGTTGACTCTAAGATAAGTACTTTTTTGTTTACTATCTATTATGAAGTTATATTTATGGTGTTAAATTGTTTTTATTAATTGCATGGAGTTACATAACTTCCCGTGGTTAAAGAAATGAGCTACCTCAAATTCCTCGTACAACGTGACATTATCTAACGTTGGACTACATATATATATGTGTGTGTGGGTTATATAATATACAATAGTGCACAAAAGGACTTGGTCCATGGTAGGGTCATGGACTATGGCTTGGGAGGTTCACTGCTATAAAATTTATGTGTGTGTGCACAAAACCATAGTTGCATACTAAGAAAAAGTTGCTACATAGGCATCTTCCCCTAGGTTAGTAGTAGGGTGCTATGCCACATGGGACCACGTGGGTGCAATGACGCAATAAGGAGAAAAGTGAAAAAAAATCGAAATGAATGAAACTGAAAAGAGTCTAACTTAATATTTTGGAGTCCATATTGGACCAAATTGGTATCATTGGATTTATCTCCCTGAGATAAACATGACGAAAATATCCAACGTGAGTTTTGAGGAAGTGAAGGAAAGTAAAAAAAAAAAGGTGGCCCATCTCTCTAACTACACCTGAGAAGTTGGGTAAGCATAGTGAAAACTTCACTGAGGTTAAGATGGGATGTTTACAAGTGGTATTAGAGAATCTAGGTTCAACACTTGGATTGGATGTGCTCTATCATGGGCAAGTAACAACAAGATCTTGCAATGGGGTCTCGTAATTATTTTTAGAAAAATAACTAAACTAATGGTTAGGTGTTAAAATTTGTTTCATAATTAATTAATTGAATGCATGGTTTCTATATATTACCATATAAATTGATGATGCAACATGGTATTAACAATTAACATGATTTTACTATCATTGTGTGAATTAACAGCTTGTCAAGACTAATAAATATTTTGTTGAGTATGCATGCAGATATTATATTACTTGTGGCTTGATGATGAATTAACATTGATGCACTAACATGGCTTGTTTTGTTATGGCTAGTCACCATGGTAGCACCATCAAGCGAGCTTATGGTTATGATGATGTATATTTATTTATTTATACCATGATGTATCTAATAGTTGTGTATGATTGACAACACATCACAAGAAGTAGAAGGACAATGAGAAGTAAGGAATGAGTAGTAGGATGGTTCAGTATAGTTCTGACAGGTCATAACATGGGCACGAAGAAACTTTGGTGGAGAATAGGGGAGGGGAGAAATATCCTGATTTAATGGATACCTTGAGGAGCTATAGGCTAAGATTAGGAGTTGTAAGGAGAATAATAAAAGTTTGGTAAGGGCTTAGGAAAGGAAAGATGAGGTGAATACAGTTATACTACAAATACTTTCTGACTTGAGAGACAGAAGCAGCATGAGTTTGGGGCTAGTCATAGAGACAAGAAGAGCCCTTTGAGATCAAAAGAGAGAACAAATGGCACAGATGGTATTGGGTCCAGAAAGAAGCACCAAAGAGAAAGTGAAGACACTGTGAGAGGGAATGTCCCATTGAGAACCCTAGAGGGAATCACTAGTTCTTGGGTTCATCACTCTGGTAGGCCTTCTTTTTCTACTACTAAGAGACATAATGGGAAAGTTTAAGGCCATAATGGAGTGGCCAACACCAAATAACGTGAATGAGATCATATCATTCATGGGGTTGGCAAGATACTACAAGAGGTTCATTAGAAATTTCTCTGAGATAGGCCACCATATCACATCCTTGCAGAGTAAAGGAAATAATTTTGAGTGGACAATTGAATATGCAACAAGATTTTAGTAGTTAAAGAAATTGCTCACTAATGCACCAATGTTGAGGATTGCAGATATAGACAAGGATATTGTAGCTTGTATAGATGTTTGTAAGGAGGGACCGAGTGGAGTCTTGATGTAGGAAGGGAAAGTAGTTTTCTATGAGTCACAAAAATTTAATGAGCATGAAGAAAACTATGTAACTCATGATTTGGAGTTGGAGGCCATTGTTCATGCATTACATATGTGGAGGAATTACCTTCTTGGTAGAAGATTCACACTCATGAAAAATCATAGTGAACTAAAATATTTGTTTGTTCAACCTAATTAAGTGCAAGAAAAGATAGATGGTTAGCTATACTTAGTGAGTTTGACTTTGAAATAAAGTACATCAAGGGAAAAGAAAACAAGGTTGTTGATGCAATCAACAAGAGGATTAAATTGAATGACATTAAAGCCATAAGATTTTATTCGGTGGACCTTGTAGAACGGGTCAACCATGCAGGGCATCATGATGAGAAGTATCAGCAGATAAAAGAAAAGATACAACAAGGTAGTATGAATGGATGGTATTATTACATTCAAAGTTTGGATGATAGTTCAATTAAGACTACAAGACCAAGGAAAGAAAGAGGGTAAAACAAGCTCTCACAACCAATATGGACCTCTTGATAGAGGAAGAAAAAACATTAAAATAAATATTTCAAGGCAACCCTGCCAATTGTTTCTTCAGTGACATTTTTTCTCTATTTTGACAAAGCACTGCCAGTTAATCTTTCAATGCCAGAATCTACCATGTTTTTGGAAAGCGTTGACATATTATTTGTTAGCGCTTTTCCAATTTTCATCTCAACAGTGTATGCCTAGTTGATGTGTCAGTGCTTGAATAATATGCAAATTTTGAGGCTACGATAAAAAGATTGGTTGGGATAAGTCTCTTTGAAAATCATTTTTACACATTAAATATCATTTTTGGTTAAATCAAGTTAGGGGCTTGAGGAAAAGTTGTTATGATGAGCACATCAAAAGAAAAACAAGCGAATTCACATAGTTTCAATATAATTTCTAGGTATAATTCCACCTTTTTGCTACAATAGTTCACCATGGACCATCATTCAATGTTAACATGTCAATTGTTTTCTTATGAATATATTTCATATCTAGTTTAAAACCATGTTTTAGTTATTGTATTCAAGTGCAGTTTCGAAATAGTTGGAAATATCTTTTTGAAAACCAAATAGGGTTTTTGGCGGGAACTGAACTATCAACAAAAACCTCTCTTGGTTTTTACACAGGTGTAATGGTTTGGAAGATCCGAATGAATATGTGTAGCCTATTTTTCCATATTTAAATATTAAATAATTTCTCGTCTTAGTCATCAACTTTGGGTATATTTTTTGAGAATTTGAAAATTAATTTTCCAAATTTGTACGGTGATTGTGCCTAAACAAGCTCATTTACAAAAATCTTCTTTCTATATTTACATGGGTATCATGATATGGGAGATACAAAGGCATATTTGGACCCTATTTTTCATAAATTCACCATAAAAAGGTCATAGACAGTTGTTGATGAGCCACCTCATCAATTCTACTTGGGGATCAAATTTTACCATTTCCTTGATTGTTTCAAACAACAAACTAAAGATGTATGAGGAGGTTTTTAGATCCATTTCTTTTGGATCTTGATTTGTTTTTTTATATTTTGTCAAATTTTGTAATTAAACTTTCCATAAATTGTGGATCTCAAAACTGATGTAATTTTTGTATAAATTAAATGGAAAAGTAGAGAGAAGGGTTGGTTTTTTGCCACAAAAAGACTCTATTGTGTATATGTTATTTTGATATTAATAAATTTTCCAAGGCAAAATTTCTAGACTCGCATATATGAGATTCCTTTGTTGTGTCTATAAATCAGTTTCCTTAGTGATGTGTTCTTTCTTAGTAAATCTCGTGGTTGTTATCTTTTCATGTTTGCAATAAAGTTTATAAATCAATGGAATTCATATTTGATGCTCTGCTATTTTTCAATTTCAAATATTTGATTTTATCCTCTAAAGCTACGTAGATTTCATTTATTTGCATTGTGTAATGGTTTGTTTCTTCCTTCTTCTCACCAACTCAATATTCTGAAGTCTAAATAAACATTGTGTATGCCTTTGATCCCTATCTTTTTACCCTTTGATCCTGGAAATTTCAAAAAGATCCATCCCATGACTCCATGCCTAGTGGTTGAAAGTACCATTTTTCCAACCAAAATTATTCTTATTTACATTTAATCATGGAAAATTTTAGGGGGCTAATATTCATAAGTGGGCTAATTTTACATGATTTTTCCAAAAAAAAAAATTCGCCAATTTCCATTTTTTAGAAAAATGATTTGCCCAAATTTTATAATATAAAATTATTTTACCTTCAAAATCGCCAACATTATATAGAGAGTACATATAAAATCATTATAAAATTGAATAATTTACAAATACATCAATAAACATTTTATAGTTTTCATATTAGGGCTAGTGAGATTTGCCAATATTGTTAAACTTCAAGATAATTTTCCATCCTTAAAATTTTCCCTGCATTTAATTGGCCACTAAGTGTATGAGTGACCTACAACTGTGGTGACCTTGAGTAGAAGAGTCAAGGAGAGATCCCTCTCAAGATTGGAAGGGCCACCTTCTTATTTTAAATTCTTGTTTGAAGGTTTCCTCAGTTTTTCTCCCCACAACCAGGGTAGTTCTTGGTGATAACATCTTGGCACCACTGTTAGGGATGTGAAGCTTCGATTCAACATCCTGAAAGAATGACAACGAACAAATATTATCTCTAATGGTGAATAGAGGATAGACACAAAAATGATGCACATCATTCACCTGACGAGTCCACTCTCAATAGGATCCAAAAATCAAAGTATCAATAACTACTCCACTAGTTCAAGATGAATCTACAATATGAATAGTATTCTCCTATGAATCATGCTCATATTCATGGTTTTCCAAATCATATTCCTTGCATAGATTGATAGACATATCCACCAATATTTAGAGATCAGAATGGGGATGATGTTTCTCTTCATTTGGTTAAATTTCACATGCACATGCATAAGCTAGGGGTCGAATTTCATGAAAAATGTTTGATGAAGATGTTTATTGAAATCTTAGATGAAAGTGCACAATGTAGTTATGAAGGATTTCCATATGCTAGTATATATTCCCTTGAAGATTTCTATTCAACATTATTTATGAACTATAAAGAAATATACCCTTTTATAGTGTTGGTTGAAAATTTATGTGTAAATTTAAAAAAAAAAATGAACACATGGGAATGGATGTTGATGATGAAGAAATACCTTATGGATGTTGAAATCAAGAAAGTCCCGCTTGAAATCTATTTTCATCATGAAGAACTTGTAGATACTAACTACCACGATACTCAGGATCATTCCCAGTAAGAAGTTATTTCTCCCCTGGCTTAAAATGAAACATATTTTCATCTCAATGATGAAATCCATGTGACATCCCATGATATTAAAGATGATTTGCAGCAAGTTTTTCAATTTTCATATGCCCAAGGTTGGGATGAATACAGTCTTTCAAGTTGTCCTTCATATCATTCATCTATTGAATTTTTTCCTAGTGACGAGACAAGTGAAAATTATATTTTTGAAATTGTATTCATGGAAAACTTAAGGAGTAATCCCATCCATGATGATAACTACCTTGATTTGCCAAAAAATAAAGAAGAAGAGCAAGGCATTTTAGATCTTTTGGATGCTACAAAATCTATTCATAATTATTTGTCTCTTAAATTGACATGTTCAGAAATTTTTAAAGATCGAAATGAAATTCTTGCCGAAATATGTGAAGGAGCATGTCTAGGTTGTTCCCAAACACATAAGATTGTTGTCCCTTTTGAATGCGTTCAAGAGTATACAAAGCCTTTTCCTACCATAGATGATGTGAAATATGATCATATGACCCCCTTGCATTTTGAAAATGATTTTGAGTTGGTTGACATTGAACAACCAATAGCTATAAATGAATAGAGTGCTTGTCTTTTTGTTGATCTTCAAGATGGAGTTATGTTTCATGTTTTTGAATACCATTTCGCTAGCTGATTGGAATCATCAAGGGAGTTTGTGTTATTCATCAGTATAGGGATTTGATTCAATTTTCGTTTTCAGTTGCCACTTTCTACCCTTTTTTGTCTCCTCAAGGAAGGTGTGAGCATAATTCTAGTGAGTACCCATCTCATTTCATGATTACACTAGAAATTTCATATCACTTAATTGAGCATTAATCCAACATATTAGAGTAGGAACTAGTATGCAATAAGCTTGTTTAGGCAAGCATATCTTTCAGTAAGTTTTTCAATGTTCATTTTTTAGTTTGAGTTTGGTTCACTTTCATAATGAGTTGGTTGTAGGTCAGGTCACAAGTATCAGATTTGGAAAATGAATTGATTTTCGGACTTTGGGAGCTTCCCAATGACTAGGCACCTAGTCTACAGGGTCCTTTGTTGACTCTCAAGGTGACAACATCCCCATTGGAGCCATTTGTTATCACATTCAAAGTTTGGAGCATAGTTTAGTTAGGGCTCCAAGATGAAGAAAATAAATAGGGTAAAACAAGCTCGAACAACCAATATGGGACTCTTTCTAGAGGAAACAAAAAAATGAAAATAAATTTTTCAAGAAAGCGTTGCCAAATGTTTCGTGAGTGACATTTTTTCTTTGTTTTGACAAATCATTTCCATTTAATTTGTTGGGGCCAAAATTTGCCCTGTTTTTGTAAAGCATTGACATATTATTTGGCATTACTTTTGCATTTTTCATCTCCATGGCGTATGTCCATTCAATCTATCAACGCATAAATAGTATGCATATTTTGAGGTTGCGATAAAGAGATTGGTTAGGATCAATCTATCTGGAGATAATTTTTAGATAGTAAATATCATTTTTTTTAAAATCAAGTCAAGGACCCGAGGAAAAGCTCCTATGATGAGCACATGAAAACAAAAATAGAAAATTTCCACAATTTCAGCACACTTTCCAGCTACAACTCCACCTTTTTGCTACTACAGTTCGTCGTGGATCATCATTCAATGCTAACGTGTCTTTTCTTTTCTTATGAATATATTTTCAGATTTAGTTTAAAACCTTGTTTTAGTTACCATATTCAAGTGCAAATTTCGAACAATTGGAAATAAATTTTTGAAAACCAAAAAAGTTTTTTTGTAGGAATAGACCTATTAACAAAAACCTCTCTCAGTTTTTACACAGGTCTAATGTTTTGTAATATTCAAAGGAATATTTGTAGCCTGTTTTTCTAGATTTAAATATTATATAATTTTTTGTTTTAGTCATCAACTTTGGGCATGGTTTTTAGGAATTTGAAAATCAATTTTTCAAATTTGAAAGAGGTGTTTTCTAGAATGGGCTCATTTATAAAAACCTCCATTTTTTAAATGTTTATCGCAGTTTTGGAGATACAAAGGAATATTTTTACCCTGTTTTTAAGAAATATGACATAAAAAGCTTATAAACAATTCTTGATGAGCCATCTCATGAATTTCACTTGGAGATCAGATCTTACCATCTCCTTCATTGTTTCAAAAAAAAAAACTAAAGATGGATGAGGAGGTTTTCAGATTGATTTCTTTTGGATCTTGATTTCGTTTTGATATTTTGTCAATTTTCCAATTAAACTTTTCAAAAATTGTTGATCTCGAAATTGATGTAATTTTTGTATACATTAGATGGAAAAGTAGAGAGAAGGGTTGGTTTTTTTCCACAAAATAATCTATTGTGTATATATTATTTTGCTATTAATAAAATTTATAAGGTAGAAGTTTTAGACTCGCATATTTAAGATTCCTTTGTTGTGTCTATCAGTCAGCTTCCTTAGTGATGTTTTCTTACTTAGTAAATATCATGGTTGTTATCTCTTCATGTTTGAAATAAAGTCTATAAATCACTGGAATTCATTGTTGATGCTCTACTATTTTCGATTTCAAATATTTAATTTTATCTTATAAAGTTACACAAATTTCATTTATTTTCTTTGTGTAATGGTCTGCTTCTTCCTTCGGCTCAACAACACAATATTTTGATGTCTAAATAAACAATGTATATGCCTTTGATCCCTATCTGTATTACCCCTATTTCTTGGAAATTTCAATAAGATCAATCCCATGACTCCATGTCCAATGGTTAAAATTACCAATTTTCCAACCAAAATTATTCTTATTTAAATTTAATCTAGCCACTGAGCATATGAGTGACATGCTACTATGTTGACCTTGAGTAGCAGAATTAAGGAGATATCCCTCTCGAGATTGGAAGGGTCAGCTTCCGATTCTAAAGTCTAGTTTGAAGGTTTCCTCAGTTTTTCTCCCCACGACCACTGTAATTTCTGAGTGATAACAGAGAGGATGAGGAACATCATCTCTCAGGTGATGGTTTAGTCAGGTTCAAGAGTAGAATCCATGTACTGAATAATGATGGTTTGAAAAGACTCATAATGAGAGATTTTCATGACAAAGGATATTCCTGTCACTTAGGACACCAAAAGACCCTTATGGCCACTAATAAGTTTTATTATTGGCCTAATTTGAAAAGGGAAGTGGTTGAGTATGTTGCGAGATGCTTGGAGTGTTAGCAAATCAAATTTAAATGTAAACATCTAGTAGGTCTATTGCAGCTTATTCCCATTTTGAAATGGATGTGGGAGGTGATCTCCATGGATTTCATTAGAGGTTTTCCTAGGACCTCCAGGCAACATGATGCCATTATGGTGGTTATTGATAAGTTGAGCAAGGTGGCTCATTTTGTAGTAGTCAAATCCACTAATTTAGTTAGTGAAGTGGCACAAATATTCATAAAGGAGATTGTGAGGTTACATGGAGTTTCTAATAAAATAGTTTTAGATAGAGATGCCAAGCTCATTTCCAAGTTTTGGAAGGAACTATTTGTAGGCTTAGGGACAGAGTTGGCCTTTATAAGTACAGCTTATCATCCATAGATGAATGGACAAATAGAAATTGTGAATTCAACCCTCGAATACATGTTGAGGATGTATGTAATGCACCAACAAAAGAAGTAGTAAGAGTATATTCCACTTGTAGAGTGTGCATATAATAATGGGTACCACAAATCTTTTAATATGATCCCATTTGAGGCATTCCATGGAAGGAGTTGTAATACTCATATAAGTTGGAGTGATCCAGTGAATAGGATCCTTATTGGACTAGATATGTTGAAAGAGATGGAGCAAAAAATGAAAGTCATTAGGCATAATTAAAAGGTAACGCAAGACAGGTAAAATAGCTATGCATATCAACATAGGGCGCATAAAGAGTTCCAAGTTGGGGAACATGTCTACTTGAGAGTCATACCCAAGAAAATTTCCTTAAATATTGAGTCATGTGCCAAGTTTGCACCATGATTTTGTGGGCCATTTGAGATACTTGAAAGAATTGGGCTAGTGGCCTATAGGTTAGCCTTACCTCCATTTGTTAGAGTCCATGATGTTTTCCATGTCTTTTTTTCTTAAAAGATATGTGAAATATTATAATCGTGTGATCTATTGGTCTATGCTACAAGTGGAACCAGAGGTAGAATTCTAGCCAGAGCCACTATGCATTCTAGACGAAGGAATCTCATGCTTCAGAACTGAGCAATAGAGCAAGTTAAAGTGCAGTGGAGAAACTTTGGGCCCAAGGAAGCCACTTGGGAAATGGTTGATACTATGTGGAAATCATATCCTTGTATGTTTGTTGATTAAATAAAATGCATATAAATGATTGTAACTACTATATATATTGGATATATAAAGCTCCATCAATAGTATGTGTTGTTTTGAACATGTTTTTTTCATATGTATATGGACAAAGAAAACCGAGGATAGTGTTCCCCCAAGGAGAGAGGTTTGTTAAAACCCTAGTTATATTTTTCTCTTACGAATATTATGTAAACATTTTAAGTATTTTGTATTTCAAAAAGAGAAAGGAAAATGAGCTAAGTAGGGACACAAATTCTAGGGACTAGGGATGGATCTTGCTTGGTATGCTTAGTTTATTTGTTGTAGACAACTAGACATAGTTGGGATAGTCATTGAATACTAGTAGTTGTTGCATTTAATAATTTGGTGCATAGAATTTGCACACCACACAAAAGGATGTAGGCCAATATTTCTTGGAGTAGGAGACAATAAAGAAAAAGGGACAAGAGATTTAATGAAAACTGGACAACATAGGTAGATGGGGAAAGACAAGACAAAGTGAATTAGGACAAAGGTTGTGAGAGTAGGAAAAAGGAAAAAAATTAAGAAAGGGATACTCGAAGTAAACAGGAGGAGAACAACATTTAATTTCATAAGAGCACACAATTCAGAAAGAAAAATGGCAAGTGGACAATGCACAACATTACTCCATGTTAAAAAAAAATCACTACAAAGAGGAAAATCCCAACAACACAAATTGGCTGAGAGTTGAAGAGAATAACACTCTTGTGAAGAATCTTGGTAGAAAATAATGCCATATCTTGATTATTAGAACTCATAGAAAAAAAAGAGGAAATAAGGGAAGAACCAATGCATAGTTGGACATACATCCATTCTACAGACATCTTCATTAGAATGAAGGGTTTATTAGTACTTCTAAGCTCTTAGAGAGATCACATACATCTTTATTGAGTTTTAGGAGCACAAGAGGTACTCCTTCAGGTGGGTATAAGTTATGGTTTCCCTATGGCTCAAGGGTAGAGAGGGGCTTGTCTAGAGTCCCTTGACCACTTGGGCTAGAGTATTAGTCCTTAGATTCTTGGTAAAGGAAAACTCTTCAATCTCTTGTGCCCATTTTATTTGTTCTGGTAGAGGATTCTAGATTCCCATTATTCAGTGGAATATATATATATATATATATATATATATATATATATATATATATATATATATATATATATATATATATGCTTCAGGGTGGAGGCAACAGGCCTTTCAATTCCCTATGCAGGTGGTTGACTACTATGTGGTTGGTGGGGGGAGGTAAGGGAACCTATAAAGCCCTTATGTCAACCTGCAGTTCGTATTTCATCCTTGGAGCAGACCATCCCAGTCCCTGGGATTCTGCTCAGGAGTGACAGTTGCAAGTATCTTGGCTGCAGTTGTCTACGGTTGGGTGGAGAGTTGCGGTTTCCAGCTCAATCCCACATCCTTAGTTGACTTCAAGATAAGTATTTTTCTATGTAATATTTGTTACGAAGTTATATTTATGTTGTTAAACTATTTTTTATTGAATATATGGATTTACATAGCTTCCTATGGTTAAAGAAATAAGCTCATGTTATTGATGCTAGGGTACTATGATTTCTTGTATTTGCGTCCTTTCCACCGACAATATGCATACATATAGAGATAACTACATGAATGTTGTCCACACTGGTTGTCACATATTAACCTTAAGTTCATAAGAATTACTATTCACATAGGAAGTTTAAACATAAGTGTTATTTTATTATTTTTTGTAAGAATTATGGTCAATATTCCTGTGTAGTAATCTAAGGATTGGTTATTTGTTTGAATGCAGAAATAAATGTGTTGATGACCTTTATACATACTTCATATACATATAAATATTCATATGGGTGCTCTACATGTTGATTAATATGTCAATACCTAATGGATGCATCAAAATAACCAACACTACCTCATATAAAATAAGTCTAATCCCATTAGTTGGATCACAAATATGCACTGAATTCTTGATGATGTGAGGACCCAAAAGGCCATATGAGAGTTCCACAATAGTCTCATGGAACAAGTACTTTGAGGTGTACCGACTCCCTTATAAAAATGTATATAATGATTCATGGAACCTTAATTTAGATATTGAAATGCAAATGGGATTACCCGTAATCCATATGGTGTGAAAATAAGCTTATCATGTTACTTGCATAATGTTGTTTGTAATAGTGTTGAATTCATGAGGTTATAACTGTGATAATAGTTAAAAATAATATTGAAATGGCCATATACCATCAATTCAACTTGCGGGCCTACGCCGAGGTTCTATGGTTTTCATATAGTGAAATCACATGGATGTGGGTAGATGGCCTAGGTATACTGTATATATATATTTAGATAATAACACTCCACAGATATATAGGAATTCCTCTATGTGCAGTCGAACACACGTAGTATATAAATATATTTGTAGGTATGGGACGTCTGTCAATTCATTGTCGAAGATATGGGCTTGTCGTTCGGGTTTTAAGTTGATTGTTACATGTATAAGGAAATTGTTCACTTAATCTTAAATATTTGTATATGTTATGGAATTGCTGCATACGTCATGGGTCATCGGTTTACCTTTTTGTTTCTGGGCATTGCACATGTTACTATCAGGTATGACCCACACGATATATATATATATATATATATATATATATATATAAAGGGTGCCTCTATGTCACCACTCTAAATGTAACCTGGGCTATTCGGGTGAAAGGAGGTTGTTTAATTGTACTTTTTGTAGTGGCCAAATATTCACTTTATAGTGCCAAAGTCGAGAAATTACATCACTATACAAATATAAACTGTATGGTGAAATAATGTAATGAAGACAAGTTAGGAAGTCATTATTCATTGTGTCAACGAGTGATATACGCGTCATTTTTGGTGATCACCACCATAACTATATTTTTGTAATTCATCGTGTACGATAGTGTTAACCCTCAATCCAAATGCACGTAATATGGTTACAGCAAGTAGAGTTGAGGGGCTTATTCTTGAGGGTTATATAATGCTGGTAACCAAGCACCATGACCATGAGCAGATAACAAGCATAAACGAATGGTGTGGATGGGATGCAGAGATTGATGGATGAATGCTCCATCAGAGCCTCTTCCCCATGACATCAGTAGGAGAGGGGCCATCGTATGAGACTCGTGAAGTAGACAGTGGAACTCACTGTGAGGGTATGACCCTTATAACATTGGTGGAGAGAGAATGAGGCCCCACTTACCCTCCATGTGTTGGATGGATCAGAGTCGTTAGATGGTCGGTGGAAAAATATGTATGTGTGACATTATGTAAGGTTGGGCTTAAAAAATATGTATGGGTGACATTTTTATTCAAACTATTTTTTAGACCAAAAAGGGATGAATTTGGAAAAAGTGAGAGATTTTTTTGTCCATAATAGGCCAAGGATGAAAAACCTCCTTCACTTTTTACACAGGTGTCATGGTTTTAGAGAAATGTCAAAAATACAGTTGCTACATGAGATTTGCTGCACTTTTGGAGTGACTTTGAAAAATTCACCTTTTCTTCTATCTAGATTCTCCAAATGACTTTCTTGATTAGTCAAATGATAACTAAATAAAATCATCTTTCCAATGAGCTATCATGCACTCAATTTGGAGTTGAGGAAGACTTCCAAACATTTCATTTTTGCACCCTCATTTTGCACTTTTTGACCAGTCTTGGGAGAATTGACTTTTAAGGGGATATAATTGATCATTTTCAGTGCTTGATAGGTCCATTATGTAGCCAAGAGAGATACCTTTCCAACGCGCTATCATGGGCTCAATTTGGACACAGGGAAAGCCTCCAAAAGTGGCCTACAAAAATCACTGCGCATAGAGTTGGAGGCGATGCACATAGAGGAGGGAGCGTTGCGCATACAGACAGAGCACTGTGCATAGGGCCAGTTTGCTAGTGCATTTTTGCATGGATCTTCACATAGATCCAGAGTGCTGCGCATAAGGCCAGCAAGAACCAAAACCACGCTATCAATCATCCAAATTTCTCTTTTGCCACCTAGAACTTCTAAACAAGTAAGTGCACTCCTTGAACTATCCTCCCGACATTCAGTTCATGATTTTGAAGTTGGCTTGCTATTTAAAATTTAAAACCCTAGGTTGCCTACAAATCCCTCCACCTATCCCTTATACCCTAATTTCCTCAAACAAATCCCTCCACCTATCCCTTATACCCTAATCCCCAAAAAAAATCCTTAAAGCCCTATTTACTAAATAATCCCTACCAAAAATACACTCCTTCTCACTCTCATATCATATATATCTCATCCTACATTGCATAATATCCTCTCCCCTTCCCCTATCCCTATTCACCATAACTCACTTCTTGATTACCTTCTCTAGGGTTTCAAAGCTTCAAATTTAAAAGACATGGATAAAGAGGATAGAGATTATGAGGAGGAGAAAAACAGTGGCAGTGAAAGCATAGGAGATGAACCTCAGCATCAGAGAAAACCACATAAGGGAGGAAAAATTATCAGAGAGGAACCATCAAACATCAGAGAGTTACAGGCTTCTCATATGATTGTCTCTTATTTCAGGCATCTAGGGTGTTATGAGTTTTGTGAGCAGGTACAAAGAGTTCAACATCTTGAGCTGACCAGGCTTTTTGTAGCCAATCTCCGTGATAACAAGGTAACTCTTGTCAGGGTGACATTTATAGTTTCATCCTCCATCATTGTTGATGCTACAAGGATTCTGAATGTGGGGGAAAAATGGTATAAGGCACAAGTGTTATAGACATATTTGGGAACATCAACCCCAAACTTATATGTCAATAAACTAGGGCTCTTTGACCCCTAAAAGAGTTGTTTCATACCCTAAAATAGCTTAGTCATCTGATTACATCATTCCCCAAAAGTTCCACCTGAGAAACCATCCAGAAATGGCCTAAACTGAACCATACTAACTGCTCCACTGGCAGGGTGCGATGCATACTGAGTAGTACACTTCCCAGGTGTGATGCATACTGATTAGGCCTTCTATAGGGTGCGATGGGTGAGGATGGACAAATGTCCAAGAAAATTTTCTAGGTGGTTGCTCATGGAATCTTCTAAAAACTTCTCCTATGACACTTTCCTATCTGAATGAGTAAGAGATCCAAGAAATCTCCAAGTGGAACCAATTGTAACAATTGGAATGACACTAATCAAAACCCCAGAGATGAATCACACCCTTGCATACATCTATAAATGGATCCCTCATCTAAGAGATTCAGAGGCTAGAATATTGTGAATTGCAAGGAAGTGTTGATAGTTTGTATTTGAGGAAAAGAGCATTGTATTGTTGGTGTGATCTTGCTATTTCATGAGGTGAAGAGGGATTGAAGCTGGGAGGATGATGCTGGATCAGACAACTGGGTTGTAATTCTCCCTTCTATTTAATAAAGTTCTTCAAGTTTTCTTCCATATGATTGTGTAATTGTGAATGTTATCATTTGTTAATGTTATCATTTGTTCATTATATATCTGATTCTGTAATGTTTATATTGTAATAGATCAAGATGCTTTGATGGTTCTTTGTTGTTGTGTTTCTACAAGTACTCTCCAAGCGGGTTAAGTATGGGGAGGAGTTACAAGCTCTTTCAAGGGGGAGAGAGGTCAAACAAGGGATTAAGTGGAAGTTCCAGGTTGGTTCCATTGTCTTTCTTTTATCTGTTACACATAGAAGAAATTGTTGAATTGCTTTAAGCTGTTGTTTCTAGCGTAGCTGCCAAACCTAGAGGGCTAGTTGTTCAACAAGACACTAGTTTTCCCCGAAACAAATTGGCAACCCCACTGGGGATAGAATGGATGTTTGTTTGTTGTTATTGTTTGTTTTATAAACTATAGACAAAGCCTGAAGTTAGCCAGGTAGCCTTCAAACTTCTCTTTCTCTGCAATTGCATAGTAGATGAATGTTTCTTCAGTCAATCTCTGGTTTAGTTTATGAATTAAACATTTGACTTACAAACATTCTAGATGCCCTTTTGGTAGCTCAGTAACTTCTCAAGACGTTCCTTAATACTTTGCTCTTTAGTGTTCATCAAAGCTCAGCTTAACCCACTGAAAATAGCTGCACATCTGAGCCAAAACCCATTTCAGTTGCGCTCCCTGGCCCATCGCACTATCTGTCACTATAACCCAGTATGCATCACACCTCCCGAGTGTGTAAAGTGTGATGCATCCCTGTTTCTATGAAGCCCAGGTGCGATGACTGACTAAATCTTTTTCCATTCTAGAGATTGGGAGTTTTTGACCTTGTTTTTAGTTTTGTTTAGTTGTTTTGCTGCTTATGAACAATACCTCCTTACTGAAGCCTACTTGCATCACATAGATTAGCCTCCATTAGTTTAGGATTAGTGAATGTTTTTATGTATTTGTTCATCATTTACAATCCTTTGTCGAAAAGTTGCTTAAATCGATCTGTCGCTTTGGTACAAAAAGTGTCGTAATTGTCGTTTTGTGTCGAAAAGAGAAGTGTCATGGATTCTTCCTTCCCTGGATAGTCAATTGTACTTTTTGTTATGTATTTGATTTGATTTGTTTAAATTGGAAGTGTCGAAAGTATTTTTATTCAAAATTGAAAAGTGTCGTTTAGTCTTTCTTTCTCTTTTGAAAAAGAAATTGTCAAAAATGTCGCTTTGAGTAAAATATTTTAAATCTTTGCTACATTTAGTTTTCCTTTTTGGAATTTTTCACATTAAGGGGAATGAAAACAAATACATGCATTTTCATTTAGCATTTTGTAGTTTGTGTGTGAAAAATGACTTAGAAGAATGCACTAGTGCGTGCTCTTTTCTCTTTGTTTGAAAGAATTGTAATCTTCTTTCCCTAGTAGCTAGGATTTTCATTGCTCAAACAAAGATTGCTTATCATTGTAGATTTCATTTTAGGAATTTGAAAATCAACATCACATGGTGAACCATTGAAAGGCATACTTTAAAGAAGATCAACTTTAAAATAAATTTCAATGAACCTAACAACGCTTTGGAACTTAACACAACACATCTAGAGGTATAGGCTAGAGATGTGTTACAACATTATTAAAACTAGTAACTATCGTTTTTATTGAAGGTTGGGTGATTCCTCCTCCTTGATACGACAAGTACTAGCACGGATTAATGTTCCCCATACCGTCGCGTATATATTGGGAGACCACAATAGGCTTATATCCTTTATCCATAGGAAGTCGAATTTGCCGCCTTATTGATCGCAATGCACTGAACGCATCATTTGGGAAGATTGACTGCCATACATAAGTCCTTGGTAATTTCTCTTTAATTTATCACCAAGGTGTATATTACAATTTTGCGATTGGTTTGGTAATCCCTCTGTCTAGATTTTCTAGAGTAGTCACTTTCGTTCCTTTTCGACTCTTTAAAAGAAAAGGTCCATCTGAGCACTTGTCACTTCAGGCTCATTAAAAATTGAAGGGGGCTAGAGTCATCTTTAGCTTTTCTCAACTCTTAAAAACTAAAAAATAAAAGTTGTGTCAAAGCATCATTAAAATTAATTAAAATCAGAATAACATCCATATTCCTTAGTTGATCTTAGATTGAGACATATGGCGTCGAATCCGGAGTCCACTGATCAAGGAATCCCTTTAGAGGGGAATCCTAGTCCTTTCCCTCTTGGGGAAATATCGGTGCTCCTTATATGGCTACATTATCCCTTCCAAGAATTACCATTGGCCTACCAGTATAGCTGTTTTCAACCTCTGTGGTTCAAAATGTCGTGATTCCTTCGCAATCAAACCAACCTCCAGTTGATACGGAAGTTGACCCTTCGCCTTCTTATTCGTTTGTTTCTCCCTCCCCTTCTTCCACTTCGCTCAGTGAAAGTAGTGATGCTAGTAACCAGGTGGCTAAGAAGAAGAAGAAAGGGAAGGAGAAGAAGAAGAAGCCAAATCAACAAGAGGGCAACCAAGCAACCATTGCTTTGAATGCATCATCTAGTGAAAATCCGCACATTAAACTTCCCAAACCCAAATTTCCATGCATAATTTGTAGAGGAGACCATTTTCATCGATATTTTCCTTGCTTTCCTCGGATCTTGAAAGAATGGTCCCCCCATTCAAACCATCCAGTGTCATCAACTTCTGGAGATCATGTTGGTAACACTCCTTCGACTAGTGATAGTAAAGCTCATGGATAGAAAGGAAAGGTCAAAGTTCCATGTAGGTTATGTGAAGGTAATCATTCCCTTCACCGTTGTCCTTTTTTAGATGAAGCCAAAAGAGTGTTGGATAACCGTCCTGCTTCACCACAGTGACTTCCATCTAGCTACAGGAAACTCTCCCCAAGTCCTTTACTAGTTGAAAAACCGACTGACTTAAATCAACCGTCAGTCGAAACCACTCTCTCTGAAAGTGAATCTTATGAGTCTATACCCGACCAAAGTCAGCAGGTCGAGGTGATAGTTGACTCAATTCCACCTTCAGATAATCATATCCTTCCCGAAGAGAGTGAGAATGATACCGTTCAATTTATCTTTGTTACTTCAGATTCGAATAAACTTGGGGGTAATCCGCCTGTTCCATCTAGACAAGAGGAAAACCTTCTAGTTCTTGTAACACAATGGGTTAATTCACCCATTTATTTGGTACCCCCTCCAAGTAGTCTAGTCACTTCATTTGATTGGAATCGACTAGAGAGATCCTGCCTTCCTTCTTATGTACCTTCCAGATCATAGTACAAGTTTGTAAAATGATTGTGTCTAGCACTATCATAGATGAAGGTGCATCAATGAGTATCCTTTCCTCAACTGCTTGGAAAGCGCTTGGTTCGTCATCACTTATCCCTGTTACACAAAATTTGTTAGACTTTAACAAAGGAACTAGTTGACCATTAGGGATCCTTCCTAAGTTACCGATCACTTTGGGAGGGAAAACCATTCATCTGAACGTGATGGTAGTCCCAAGACTGTTGGATTACAATCTACTCCTTGGACGTGACTACATTTATAACATGGAAGTTATTGTTTCAACACTCTTCCGAGTGATATGTTTCCCACATGAAGGCAAAATTGTCACCGTTGACCAACTTTCATTTTCTGGTCCAAGCATAGCTCCAAGTCAATCATCATCCCTAAATGGTCCATCTACATCAACGGTATCACTTGAACCTTCATTCCATCCACTTGATAACCAGGAGTAATCTAGTGAATGTAACGAAGCTTAGGGGGCATGCACCCTTATCTATTCTGGATGCACCTAGTTGTAAAGATAAGTCTCCTTGTAGGTTATGTGATTGGTCTGACACACCATTCACCTTTGTCCATTCTGGATGAAGCAAAGGAGATGTTTTGTCTGTTCTGGACGAAACCATCCTACCTAACTACAGTGATTCCCATATGGTTACAAGAGACTTTCCTTTTCATCATGCTGGCAAACCATTTTCAACCCATTTTTTCAATTTTCATTTTCATTTTTTAGTTTTTCCATTTTTTCAATTCTTAGTTTTGTCATTTCAAGCTTATATAAAAAATAAAAAACTGCAACCAAGCATAGTTCCCCCATGGTTCAAGCTTGCCAACAATGAACCCACCCTTAAGGTAAATAACCTTTGTGATTGCCATTTTATCAGCTTTTTGAACCTTGGTTGTGTACCTCTCATCACCACCATCCCTTTGGCCGATCATACGCTTCCACTTGGTTGTTTTACACCTTTTTAGGAACAGTTGCGATGAGTGGTCTTATTAGCCAGCCTCTTCACAGAATTCACCATGTTTTGAGAAGTTCCAAATTCACCAGAACTAGTTACTACCCTAGACACCACTCATTCCTCAAAATCGAGTCTCCTTTAAACCCTTTTCAGACTCGTTAAATATGAAAAGATTGTCGAGCAATTGGCCTTTCCAGCTCGTTAAAGTGATTGGAAATGTCACCCCTCCTATATAATTTTATACTTTTTTGGACCCGAGGGATTATCCTACAAAAAAGTCAAGTGCTTGTCTTTTTCGGCTCATTAAAGTTATCGGAAAAGTCATCCCTTTTGTATTATTTTATCCTTTTTTGGACTTGAGGGATTATTTTATGAAAAAGAACTCTTGGGGTTTTCTTTTCATCCCTTTTCAAACTCTCTAAACATGAAAAGGACCGAGTTATCCTTTTCGTTATACTCGTTAAAACAATAGCGACAAACTTGTCCATTCTAGACAAGACCGAGTTTCACTGTCACTAGACTCGTTAAAACATAGCGACAGGTTTTCCCAAAGGGCGAATTATAGAACAAGCATATGTTATCCTCCTCAAGCTTGACAAAAATAAAGAGGTACTAGTCAGCAATGACTAGGGAAAAAGGGAAGAAACTTGAAGAACTTATGGTAGTAGGTCACTCTTGAACATGAAACTTTCACTCCATCACCATGATTAAGTCAGGTTGGGTTATTCCGTTCACCGGTCATCTCACCATTGGTCTTTCACGCCATCCATATTTTGGGGTTAACACTACCAATCCATCTTAGTGTCGCCGACATGTTCAAGATAAGTCATTTAGTTGAGAAACCACAAACCAGTTAATGTCCCATCCACTTCAATACCTCCAACCTTCATTTTTTCATGACCAACATTCCCGAACCTTGTGTCGTCAGATCGTTTTCACCTCAAGAAACCATTTGCTTCGTTTTGTGTCATAGATGTGGGATACATCAAGGCCCTCCTACGACGAGTCACTTCTTGTCGACATCAACTCATTTTCCAAGAAGTTGAGTTAGAAACACCCCTTTCAGTGCTTTGAAGCTTGCATGCCTCAATGGCAAGTTTCTCACTTCCGGCGAGAGGTTGACATCAATGACCTTCGACCAAAAGATTTTGCGTGGTGTTCGACATTAGATCATATATTCACACCATGTGAATTGTATTGTAGTACCTTGAGGGTCATTATCATTATCGGTGATTCCTCTCACACCTATTAACAACTCACATTATTGGCTGGTAATCAGGTAATGTCTTTCCATGTTCAACTTCAGAATATCTATTCACATGGATTGACTTGTACATCGGGAAAAGATTGAATGAGTTTTAAGACCTCGGATCTAGTTTCATCCATCCGAGCCACGATATATTGAGGGATATAAAAACATCAAGTGTACAAAGGTGCTGCACAGATAGTCATCTGAACCACGAATGATGACTCTACATTTGAAGAATCACCAGTGTGCATCTATAGACGACTATCTGATCTATGTACATGAAATGAATTTGTAAAGCTGAGCATGGCAATGCCTACCTTAGCTAGATCATGAAAATTATATTATGATGATTTATTGTATTGTAACTTTTGCAGGTCACCTTCTAGTTCGAAACCTCGGATCCTCATGATAAAGCATTTCACCCGACATCAAAATTTACAGCTTCATGCTTTAGGGGGCAACTGTTATAGACATATTTGGGCACATCAACCCCAAACTTATATGTCGATAAACTAGGGCTCTTCGACCCCTAAAATAGTTGTTTCATACCCTAAAATAGCTTAGTCATCTGATTACATCATTCCCCAAAAGTTCCACTTGAGAAACCATCCAGAAATGGCCTAAACTAAACCATACTGACTGCTCCACTGGCAGGGTGTGATGCATACTAAGCAGTACACTACCTAGGTGTGATGCATACTAATTAGGCATTCTATAGGGTGCAATGGGTGAGGATGCACAAATGTCCAAGACAATTTTCTAGGTGGTCGCTCGTGGAATCTTCTAGAAACTTCTCCTATGACACTTGCCTCTCTGAATTTTCCCAGGGATGAGTAAGAGATCCAAGAAATCTCCAAGTGGAACCAATTGTAACAAGTGGAATGACACTAATCAAAACCCTAGAGATGACTCACACCCTTGCACACATCTATAAATGGATCCCTCATCTAAGAGATTCATAGGTTGGAATATTGTGAAGTACAAGGAAGTGTTGATAGTATGTATTTGAGGAAAAGAGCATTGTATTGTTGGTGTGATCTTGCTATTTCATGAGGTGAAGATGGATTGAAGCTGGGAGGATGATGCTGAATCAGACAACTAGGTTGTAATTCTTCCTTCTATTTAATAAAGTTCTTCAAGTTTTCTTCCATATGATTGTGTAATTGTGAATGTTATCGTTTGTTAATGCTATCATTTGTTCATTATATATCTGATTCTGTAATGTTTATGTTGTAATAGATCAAGATTCTTTGACGGTTCTTTGTTGCTTTGTTTCTGTAGGTACTCTCCAAGCGGGTTAAGTACAGGGAGGAGTTACAAACCCTGTCAAGGGGGAGAGAGATCAAGCAAGGGATTAAGCAAAAGTTCTAGTTTGGTTCCATTTTCTTTCTCTTATCTATTACACAAAGAAGAAACTGTTGAATTGCTTTAAGCTGTTGTTTCTAGGGTAGCTGCCAAACCTATAGGGCTAATCGTTGGACAAGACACTAGTTTTCCCCGAAATAATGAGATGATGTCGACAAGAAGTGACTCATCGTAGGAGGGCCTTAATGTATCCCACCTCTTACGACATGAAACGAAGCAAATGATTTCTGGAGGTGAAAACGAACTGATGATACGAGGTACAGGAATGGCGGTCACGAAAAAATGAAGGTTGGAGGTATTGCAGTGGAAGGGACATTAACTGGTTTGTGGTTGCTCAACTGAATGACTTCTCTTGAACATGTCGGTGACACTGAGATGGATTGGTAGCATTAACCCCAAAAGATGGATGGTGTGAAAGACCAATGGTGAGATGACCTGTGAACGTAATAACCCAACCTGACTCAATGATGGTGATGGAGTGAAAATGTCATGTTCAAGAGCGACCTGCTACCATAAGTTCTTCAAGTCTTTTCCCTTTTTCTCCAGTCATTGCTGAGCAGCACCTCTTTATTTTTGTCATGCTTGAGGAGGATAACATATGCTTGTTCTATAATTTTCCATTTGGGCAAACCTGTCGCTATGTTTTAACGAGTCTAGTGACAGTGAAACTCGGTCTTGTCTAGAATGGACAAGTTTGTCGCTATTGTGTTAATGAGTTTAACGAAAAGGATAACTCGGTCCTTTTCATGTTTAGAGAGTTTGAAAAGGAGCAAAAAGAAAACTTCAAAAGTTCTTTTTCGTAAAATAATCCCTTAGGTCCGAAAAAGGATAAAATAATACCAAAGGGATGACTTTTCCGATCACTTTAACGAGACAAAAAGACAAGCGCTCGATTTTTTCGTAGGATAATCCCTCGAGTCTGAAAAATTATAAAATCATATAGGAGGGATGACATTTCCAATCACTTTAACGAGCTGGAAAGGCCAATTACTCAAAAATTTTCATAGGATAATCCCTTGAGGGTCATTATCATTATGGGTGATTCCTCTCGCATCTGTTAACAACTCACATTATTGGCTGGTAATCAGGCGATGCCTTTCCATGTTCAACTTTAGAACATCTCTTCACATGGATTGACTTGTACATCGGGCGAAGATTGAACGAGTTTGAAGACCTGAGATGTAGTTTCATCCATCCGGGCTACGATATATTTAGGGATATAAAAACATCAAATGTACAAAGGTGCTGCACAGATAGTCATTCAAATCAAGGATGATGACTCTACATCTGAAGAATCACTAGTTTGTATCTACAAACAACTATCTGATCTATGTACATGAAATGAATTTATAAAGCTGAGCATGGGAATGCCTCCCTCAGCTAGATCATGAAAATTATATTATGATGATGTATTGTACTGTAACTTATGCAGGTCACCTTCCAGTTCGAAACCTCAGATCCTCGTGATAAAGCATTTCACCCAACATCAAGATTTATGACTTCATGCTTTAGGGGGAAATTGTTATAGACATATTTTGGCACATCAACCCCAAACTTATATGTCCATAAACTAGGGCTCATCAACCCCTAAAAGAGTTTTTTTTATACCCTAAAAGAACATAGTCATCTGATTACATCATTCCCCAAAAGTTCCACCTGAGAAACCATCTAGAAATGGCCTAAACTGAACCATACTGACTGCTACACTGGCTAGGTGTGATGCATACTAAGTGATACACTGCCTAGGTGCGATGTATACTGATTATGCCTTCTATAGGGTGCGATGGGTGAGGATGAAAAAATGTCCAAGACAGTTTGCTAAGTGGTTGCTCATGGAATCTTCTAGAAACTTCTCCTATGACACTCGCCTCTCTAAATTCGCCCAGGGATGAGTAAGAGATCCAAGAAATCCCCAAGTGGGACCAATTGTAATAAGTGGAATGGAACTTATCAAAACCCCAGAGATGACTCACACCCTTGCACACATCTATACATGGATCCCTCATCTAAGAGATCCAGGGGCTGGAATATTGTGAATTGCAAGGAAGCGTCGATAGTTTGTATTTGAGGAAAAGAGCATTGTATTGTTGGTGTGATCTTGCTATTTCATGAGGTGAAGAGAGATTCAAGCTGGGAGGTTGATGTTGGATCAGAAAACTGGGTTGTAATTCTCTCTTCTATTTAATAAAGTTCTTCAAGTTTTCTTCCTTATGATTGTGTAATTGTGAATGTTATCATTTGTTAATGCTATCATTTGTTCATTATATATCTGATTATGTAATGTTTATGTTGTAATAGATCAAGATGCTTTGAAGGTTCTTTGTTGCTGTGTTTCTGCAGGTACTCTCCAAGCGGGTTAAGTACGGGGAGGAGTTACAAGCTCTGTCAAAGGGGAGAGAGATCAAGCAAGGGATTAAGCAGAAGTTTCAGGTTGGTTCCATTGTCTTTCTCTTATCTGTTAAACAATGTAAACTTTGAAACGGGAACTATAAACTCAAAACGGGAACTCTGGCCAAAAAACCTTGAAAAAACATCAAAAACAGTGCTAAAAACGAAAAGTGTGTATACTGGAACGATGATTTTATTTTTTAGGGGTCAATTTTGAACATGTTTTAAAAATGGCAGTGACTACGAAATTTACTACAAAATTTTCGTGCAAAATATAGCTTCAAAACGAAAAAGTGATGATACTAGAATGATGATTTTTTTTTTTAGGGTCAATTTTCAAACTTTTAAAAAAATGCGAGTAAAACCAAATTTTTATGTGCCAAACAAAGTTGTTTATGAGGAAAAAAAACACATTAATGTTTTTGGTAGAATATCATTTTTCTTTCCTAATATAAATTCAACATGTTTTCAACCATAACATCAACATCAATAGTGCTATGTTTTTTTTTTGGTTTCAATCCCACCATCTACTTCATGAGTAACATATTTCAATCTCTTCATATCAAACACCATCCATTGAATTAATGGTCGGATCAATAATCCAAATCTATTGCACGTGACAAGCTCCTACAATCTCTTATATAGAATCTACTTTATATATCAATGTTGTGTCATGAGCTTTCAATTTGGCTATTCATTTCACATTTACTGGTCTCTAAGTGAATTTACCAATTATTAACAATTACCAATTATTAACAAGTGATATAGAGGTAATTACATACTATAATTGGCTCAATTAAACTAGTCAACAGTTAATACTAATATGTACAATAGTTTAAAATCAATTTAACAATTAAAAATTCTTACAATGATAAAACATTTTTTTATGTCTGCAAAAATTCAATTCAACAAATATACTATTTGTAGAAAATAAATCTATTACTAGGGCTACAATGTTGCTATATAAATTTACTACAACTACTTTTTATGAAATAATTGCAAGGGCTATTGAAAGAAACAAGGTATAACCACTGGGAAGAAAATAAGGTACATCTAATAAAATACAGTATGAATATGTTTTATAAAATACAATATAGTGGATAAAATAGAGCATAGCTATTTTACAAAAAAAATTAAATAATTTACAAATATAAAAAAATGAAATATTTCCTAAGTTAGAAAATAACAATTTGAATTCATTGAAATATATATGGATAGAAAGAAAACATATTTATATATTTACATAGAAAAATAACTTAAAACCTCATCCTCAACATTTTATTGTGGGTTTAATGTTGTTATTTTTAATCATGTTAGATATTTCTCATTATCATTAAAAAAAAATCAAAATTTAATAATAATATTAATTTCTTTTTATTTTAATAATAAGATATTGTGATTTGAAATTAATATTTAGTTAATAGTTAATCATATATTTTTAATTTTTATGACTTTTTAGAAATCCAAAAAGAAGTTTTGAATCCTGCACGGTTGTTAAGTTAGTAAGATTGATTTTTCATAATGGTTTATTATAAATACAAAAAAAATTGGTTTTTTTAAGGTCTATTAACAATGAAACTTGAATTATATACGTGAGTGCAACTAAAATATCTTACAATCTCCAGTTTACTAATAAAAATAATCAATGCTTACATATCACTATATTAACATTTTTCTTACATCATTATCTAAATATGTATGATTTATACACTTAGTTGTAATAATGTGATCTTAATATTATAATGTTACTACCGCTTGCACATCATAACATTGATTCCAATACAACACCATCAATCTAGAATGACATATAATCAAATAATGGCGTTAATTTGAGGTTATCATAAAATCACTGCGAATGCGGCAACAACCCATAATTTCGACGAGCGTTGCATTTTGACAGAAATGGATGTGGGGCGGCAACAACCCATAATTTCGACGAGAGCTGCATTTTGACAGAAATTGATGTGGGGCGATTCTCAGAATCGCCCCGCCACCGCCCCACCACCACCACCCGGGTGGCGGGGCGATAGCGGGGCAATTCCCACAACCCAGGGAAAACTAAACCCAAGACAAACAACTGATCTACATCTCATAAATTTAAGAGTGCCTTTTGATGATGACAACATCCGAAATGAAAATAGTTTTTCTATCCAATATACGAAATATAATACTTTTTATTTACACCGAAATAAAAGCATAAGGCAACGTGAGAACAATTAAAACAAACATTAACTGTTGCCCATACAATCCCTTTTTTCAAAGGAAAATTCATGCCACATAAACATGTAAGCGTGAGACATTGTAATACCTACCTCACACACAAGGGCCCGGCATATTAATGAATCGTCATACTTCCGGTTACTGTATCCCTTTTCCTTCGACATGAAAGATTTGGATGGACGAATGCCTCCTGTTGCATTGAAGAGCATGATAGCATCGTATTCTTTGTGGGAAACGACGTGGCATTACAGTCTGAGACTGTAAGGAGGATGATGGAGGAGGTCGGGTCTCAGATAGGGGCTGAGGTTACAAGGAGATTGAGCAAGAGAACCCGCAATATTTTGTATTACATTCCCCAAAATATCATTTAGAGAACCTTCATGAAAACCATTAATCTCGTTGGTGTTTCAAGTGTTATCTTATTTGAGGTTATCATATATTGCAATTACCGTTCACGCCATGGCCACGATGGGTTGTTGAGGTTATCATAATTTCGACGAGCGCTGCATTTTGACAGAAATGGATGTGGGGCGGCAACAGCCCATAATTTCGAGGACAGCTGCATTTTGACAGAAATGGATGTGGGGCGATTCTGAGAATCGCCTCGCCACCGCCCCACCACCACCACCCGGGTGGTGGGGCGGTGGCGGGGCGATTCTCAGAATCGCCCCACAACCCGGGGAAAACTAAACCCAAGACAAACAACTGATCTACATCTCATAAATTTAAGAGTGCCTTTTGATGATGACAACATCCGAAATGAAAATAGTTTTTCTATCCAATATACGAAATATAATACTTTTTATTTACACCAAAATAAAAGCATAAGGCAACGTGAGAACAATTAAAACAAACATTAACTGTCGCCCATACAATCCCTTTTTTCGAAGGAAAATTCATGCCACATAAACATGTAAGCGTGAGACATTGTAATACCTACCTCACACACAAGGGCCCGACATATTAATGAATCGTCATACTTCCGGTTACTGTATCCCTTTTCCTTCGACATGAAAGATTTGGATGGACGAATGCCTCCTGTTGCATTGAAGAGCATGATGGCATCGTATTCTTTGTGGGAAACGACGTGGAATTACAGTCTGAGACTGTAAGGAGGATGATGGAGGAGGTCGGGTCTCAGATAGGGGCTGAGGTTACAAGGAGATTGAGCAAGAGAACCCGCAATATTTTGTATTACATTCCCCAAAATATCATTTAGAGAACCTTCATGAAAACCATTAATCTCGTTGGTGTTTCAAGTGTTATCTTATTTGAGGCTATCATATATTGCAATTACCGTTCATGCCATGGCCACGATGGGCTGTTGAGGTTATCATAATTTCGACGAGCGCTGCATTTTGACAGAAATGGATGTGGGGCGGCAACAGCCCATAATTTCGAGGACAGCTGCATTTTGACAAAAATGGATGTGGGGCGATTCTGAGAATTGCCTCGCCACCGCCCCACCACCACCACCCGGGTGGCGGGGCGGTGGCGGGGCGATTCTCAGAATTGCCCCACAACCCGGGGAAAACTAAACCCAAGACAAACAACTGATCTACATCTCATAAATTTAAGAGTGCCTTTTGATGATGAAAACATCCGAAATGAAAATAGTTTTTCTATCCAATATACGAAATATAATACTTTTTATTTACACCAAAATAAAAGCATAAGGCAACGTGAGAACAATTAAAACAAACATTAACTGTCGCCCATACAATCCCTTTTTCAAAGGAAAATTCATGCCACATAAACATGTAAGCGTGAGACATTGTAATACCTACCTCACACACAAGGGCCCGGCATATTAATGAATCGTCATACTTCCGGTTACTGTATCCCTTTTCCTTCGACATGAAAGATTTGGATGGACGAATGCCTCCTGTTGCATTGAAGAGCATGATGGCATCGTATTCTTTGTGGGAAACGACGTGGCATTACAGTCTGAGACTGTAAGGAGGATGATGGAGGAGGTCGGGTCTCAGATAGGGGCTGAGGTTACAAGGAGATTGAGCAAGAGAACCCGCAATATTTTGTATTACATTCCCCAAAATATCATTTAGAGAACCTTCATGAAAACCATTAATCTCGTTGGTGTTTCAAGAGTTATCTTATTTGAGGTTATCATATATTGCAATTACCGTTCACGCCATGGCCACGATGGGCTGTTGAGGTTATCATAATTTTGACTAGCGCTGCATTTTGACAGAAATGGATGTGGGGCGGCAACAACCCATAATTTCGACGACAGCTGCATTTTGACAAAAATGGATGTGGGGCGATTCTGAGAATCGCCCCGCCACCGCCCCACCACCACCACCCGGGTGGCGGGGCGGTGGCGGGGCGATTCTCAGAATCGCCCCACAACCCGGTGACTAACTATGCTTTTGTATGCCCAAAATCAAAATGTAATTTTTCATAATTTGGTTGTGTGTGCACCGGCACTGCTCATAAATAGAATCACCGCGAACGCGGCAACAACCCATAATTTCGACGGTGGCGGGGCGGTGGCAGGGCGATTCTGAGAATCGCCCCACCACCCGGCGATTCTCAGAATCACCCCAAACAATGTTTGATACCTCCCGGCGATTCTCAGAATCACCCCAAACAATGTTTGATACCTCGCATATCCTTCATAGATCGCATTTAAAATGGTGATAACTCGCATATCGAATGAAACTTCACGTATCTAATGATAATTGCCGTTATAATTCGCATAGCTAGTGTGATAACTCGGGAGATAACAGCTTCTTCTGTGATGGCAAGTTTCCGTCCAACTCTGGCGACGTCAGAATTGCGGCTCACCTCTTCATGTAATTGTTGAGCATTGCACCGCCGCAATGGTCTGCAGAACAGGTCACCCGTTGCGTTGAGAAATTGAAAATGCGATTGAAGGTGAGTGGGCTTTAGCTGCTCTTTTGAAAAAGCATGTCTCATCATTTTCAAAACATCGTTAAAATGGACATCAGACCTGCGTTCTACTTTCAACTTTCATATATTCTGTGAGATTACCAATATGCCAAGAAACATTGTGAGAACGTAGTGTGAAGTGTTGAGGT
This sequence comes from Pinus tabuliformis, assembly GCA_031772625.1. Lineage (NCBI taxonomy): Eukaryota > Viridiplantae > Streptophyta > Pinopsida > Pinales > Pinaceae > Pinus > Pinus tabuliformis. Next base: position 1,297,565,393 of record CM062818.1, read on the forward strand.
TCGAGCGATGACGGTCAATTACTGCGAGCATTTGTCCTTAGCTTGTGATGTATTTAAATATGATGAATATTGTATATATATAATATACAATGAAATATTCTAATTACAAAGATTTTAAAATTATAATGTACTTAAATACTATGAATATTGTATACATAATATACAATATAATATCTTAATTATAAAGATTCTAAAGTTATATACATAATATACAATATAATATTTTAATTACAAAGATTATAAAATTATAATGTACTTAAACAATGAATATTGTATACATAATATACAATGTAATATTTTAATTACAACAAATATTTTAATTACAAAGATTATAAATGTAATATTTTAACTACAAAAAATATTTTAATTACAAATATTATAAAATTATAATGTACTTAAATACGATGAATATTGTATACATAATATACAATGTAATATTTTAATTACAAAGATTCTAAAATTATAATGTACTTAAATACAATGAATATTGTATACATAATATACAATATAATATTTTAATTACAAAGATTTTAAAATTATATAGAACCTAATTGATAGATTAACATGATGTTATTAATATATATGCAATACATATTTTATATATATATAATCGTATTATAATGCAATTAAATTATATGTAAAATGTTTTTATAAACATTAATAGTAGATGTAATAAGATGGCTGCCAGGGACAGAAGGCAATGAAGCCCTCAAAACAAATCTGCTTATTTCAAAGTTTCAAACCACCATAACCAGCGTCATAAGGAATCACTGACTACAATTGTATGACCAATTTGTAGATAATTGCATCCTAATATTCAAACCGGAAGCACAGTCGATGTCTGCAGAAATGAAGAACAAGGGTGATATTTAGATTTCTATTTTATGAAACCCCTTATCAATTTAAATAGCAGTATGGAAAACTAATTTAACAGAATTTCACGTTCAAACCCTGCATAATATCGTATTGGATGCCCAGTAAGCATTGTTTGGGGCGATTCGTAGCAAATGGGGTGATTCTGAGAATCGCCGGGTGGCATCACCCGGATGAAGGACTCGTAGGTATAGAAACATTTTCCTTCACAACTGTAGCTCGGCGCTGGGGCGCCAGACAGGATCCGCATGTCTGAGACGGCCGCACCTTCCATTACAGCGATAATTAACAGTACCAAGAAAATAGTGATCAAACACAATGGAGTCTCCATGCTCTGTCTCTCAGAGCTAACAACACATTAGTCAATGAAGGCGCCCTGACTGTTAAGCCGAGTAGGGTGATACTAATGGTGATCCTGTCCACGCCCATTGGTCAAAGTCAACTCGACATGTGATCCACGGTTGTGCTTCCAACTTGCTAGTCTTTGGAAGGTGGATTTATGCTGTTACTTGAGTCGATAAATAAAATTTGGTTCTTTCTTTATTCCAGAAATGAAAGAGTATAAGTATCTTTATTTTATTAATTTAAAGAGGTTAGGAATTCCAAATTATATCTATTATTTTTATTAAAATAGGAAATAAAATATTGCGAAGAATATTTGATGATTAGTATTTAAATTATTTTAGTTTCAGAAGTTTAAAAATATATATAAAGGCTCCACGCTTCTACTCATATATTTTTCTTTGCAATGTTTTGACTTTGACATTTTATGAGAAGAATAAACACTCAATTAGGGTTGTTATCCGTTCAATATTTGTAATATGTGATTTTCGCATTGATTTTTAAGTTAATCATTATTATTTGAAAAAAAAGTGATTATTATTATTTTTTTGACATGAAATTCATAAAAAAAGCTATTATTTAACCATTTTTAGTTAAAATTATCATATAAAAATTGTGATTTTGACATGTCAATTCTAGCAAAAAATTATCAAAACGTGTAGTTTTTTAGTTATATTTATGTTAAAAATGGTTATTTTTATGTCCATTGTTAAAAAATATTGTTTTTTAGAAACAATTATTTCATGTGGATTGAAAAATTAATTAAGGATGTATAAATATGTAGAATATCGAAAATTCTAAATATCGACCTTCTAATTTAAAAATGAAAAACAATAAAAACCTCACTAAAAAAAATAATTAAAATTAAAATAAAAAACAAGAAAATGTGAAGAAAACGACAACTTAAATAATTATCAAATTTACAAAATAATTATTTACATTTTATACATTAAAAAATTTAAAGCCAAAAAATAGGTCTTTTAAAAAAAGGGTGTGATGCAGAATACTCACTTTTTTAAATCAGCATGAAAATCACTACCATTCTAAAACGTAATGTACATAAAAAAAATTAAAGTGCCAAAAACTATGCTCTAAAAAAAACATGTGCGTTCTGCATCACCCCTTTTCAAAATCAGGTCACTTTTTTGCTCTATCTACGAAACGGGTAATAGTATCAGTTCTTGTTTCAAAGTTTACATTGTTGTTACACATAGAAGAAATCGTTGAATTGCTTTAAGCTGTTGTTTCTAGGGTAGCTGCCAAACCTAGAGGGCTAGTCATTTGACAAGACACTAGTTTCCCCCAAAACAACAAGATTTAGACGAGCACTAATATGAGCCATACATTAAATCCAGGTACAAGAATGAAAAGAAGAGGACCTTTCCTTTCAGGTTCCTTGAAGACAAATATGCCCCTATGATGAGGATCATTATGAAGTATTTTACATGTGAGGGTAGATTTTTTAGATTGTACACCTATCATATTAGGCTTCTTATTCACTTTGCAAGAGTGAAAATGTTTAACATCCCGTATTTCTTATTCAGGAACATTGAGAAGATGGCCTAGATTGTACAGAAAAATCCATACCCTGAGTAGATGAGTAGTATCTATCACTATTCCTTGATTAAGATGATTACACTACATCATCTCAACCTCCTCAACATCTCCTGGGATACATTCATTGCCAATGACATCTTCAATGGTCCTCAGATTCATCCACCGATGCCCCAAGAAGTAGAAAGGCCTTCCAGAAGTGCCAAAGTAAAGAAAAGTGAGAAGGCTAAAGAGACTAAAGTTGTTGAGAAGCCAGAATCCTACAAAACATATCAGAGAGGGGCTAGAAATTTGTTTGCAGTGGATAGGCAAGTGTTTACTCCACTTGATATGGAATGGGCCTTGCCTTCTTCATCATTTCATAGGCAAATTCTTGCTCGACAAACTGTAGAAGGGGTTTTTCCATCTTCAGCAACACAACAGGTGCAACAGGTGCATAAAGGGAAAGAAACGATGTTGGAGCAAAGCCTCAATAATGAAGAGGAAAGGGAATTTGATTTGATGGAAGATGATGAACCAAAATAGCCACATATCCATCATGGCATTGACATAGTTGACTTGGAGGCTCAAGATGAGGCAACAAACAAAAATATAACCATAAGGGGAAAAGATGCATTGATGGACAACTTGGCGAGAGATAAGTATGCCATTTCATACCTTGATCAAGAGAACAAGCAGCTAAGTGACAAACAGGTCCTTATGGAGCTAGAAATTCTCAAATCAAAGAGGCAAGGTGACAAAGGCAAGTCAGTAATGCAAGAGGAAGAAACCCCAGCCACCTTGACTACAAAACAAAGACTATAGAAGAAGATTGAGGAGGATAGAGAAACTTGGCTTGACAGGGTCAATTTTCATTTAGAGAATCTGCTACAAAAGGCCAGCAGGTACAATCAAATCATTAGGCACATGGCTTGCCATTACAGTACCCGAACAAGATTTGCAATGTAAGGGTCAAGCAAATGAAGACAAGGCTAAAACAAGCACTCAAAGGAACAAAGAAGAGTGATAGGCTTATGTTTCTTGCTGAAGCTTCCTTGGCTTACCAAGACACTTGATGGTGGTTTTCTCCACAAATTTTGAGTAAGTTTTGAGGAATTTTTTCCTTTTGGAGAATTTAGCAATTTTTGACACATAAATTTTGGCTCGATGCGCAGAACCACTGCACTGTGCTTTTCCCACAGGCATATAATGAGGAAATGGTCAGATTTTTTGCATTCAAAATGATTATTACATGCACCCTATGCATTTTCTAAGATTTTGGAGCAAAACTGGTCAACCAAAAGGTCAAAAAACACCCAAAAAATGACCTTTCTGCCCTCTTTTTGAGCCATAGAAGAAGTCTCGGGAGAATCAGTTTTTTAGGGGTCAAATAAACTACAAATGAAAATATGCAAGATTTTTTGGAAAGGAGACTTGAATATCTTTCCAACAAGTTATTTTGGGCCCAATTTGGACACCGGGAAGGCCTCCAAAATGGCCCTGCAAAAAGTGTTATGCATAGAGCTTGGGTGTTGCGCATAGGACAATTTTCTGCTAAATTTGCACTTTACTGTGCCATGACTGTAATTTTTGGGTTTTCTCTCATGGATGATGTTTTTATTGATGTAAATGGTGACTAGGAATGTAAACAAGATGAATATTAGTTACTAGAGGGGAGATTCATTGTATCAAAAGTTCTCTTGAAGTCAAATGAATGAGTTTCCTCCCTTTTAGAGGCAAGTTGTTAGGGTTGCCTAGATTCCAGTTTCTTGTCCAATTTTTGATGGATTAGTTCCTCATATTAAGGATTCGACCCCTGAGGATGGGAGGAGGTTGAATTGAGGTCTATATCTTCTTTTTATTTCTCATTGTAAAGGGTTGGACTTAGTGGGATGCTTAGGCTTTGATAGACATCATTTTGTACCAATTACAGCAGGAGATTAATGAAAAATTGCAGCTATTTCTTTGGTATCCATGTGGTATGATTCTCAGTTCAGTTTTTATTATGTTTTCATGTGTTAAAATGTATTTTTGACTCCATTTCATCATTTCATACTCTTTATGTGAATGTATACAAGTCTGAAAGGTAGAATCCATAACTTTTATGCTCTGTTTTGGGTAGACATTTCACAGTCTGTGTTTTCTTCAGTTTAGGAAGAATCCATGAGGTTTACATGCTCTTCCTATCTCCTCACCTGTATTTTCACCTCATCCATCAAACCCTAAGGTTCTGATCGTTGTGCCTACCTTGCCTCATCGAACACCCTGCAATTTTCACCTAATTTCCTTGCCCTAACTGTTTGGTTCCTCCTGATCCAACAAAACCCTTCAAAGTCAAATCAAACCTTGTGCTACTATACCTAGCCTAATATCAGTTTCTAGATCTAGTCAATTTGGCTGAGATCCTTACAGAGAGAGCCCTCTCCTGGCCTAGTAGGGCTACCTACTTGGCTAAGCATGGTTTGTGGTTACCCTAGCATTTCCTTCCTTCAGCCTGAGGTTCAATCCAGGTGATAACACCCCCAATCCAAATGCACATAATATGTTTACAACAAGTAGAGTGGAGGGGCTTAGTCCCAAGGGTTATAACATGCATGTAACCAAGCACCATGACAATGAGCAGAGAATAAGTGTAAACAGACAGTGTGGATAGGATGTAGAGATTTACGGATGAATCCCCCATTAGCGCCTCTTCCCCATGACATCAGTAAGCGAGGGGCCATCGTATGAGACTCGTGAAGTAGACAGTGGAACTCATTGTGAGGGTATGGCCTTATGACATCAGTGGAGAGAGAATGAGGCCCCACTTACCCTCCATGTGTTTGATGGATCAGAGTCGTCAGATGGTCAGTGGAAAAATATGTATGGGTGACATTATGTAAGGTTGGGCTTACATATATATGTGTGAGTGTTCATGTGTATGAAATACACTATGCGGGTCAATCATGTATGATATATTTTGTATTCATATATGTGTTATATAGTATAAAACAATGCACAAAATGACTTAGTCCATGGGAGGGTCGTGGAACATATGGCTTGGGAGGTTCACTACTACAAAAATTATATATATATATATATATATATATATATATATATATATATATATATATATATATATATATATATATATAACTAGAGTTGCACACTATAAATAAAGTTGTCACACAATGAATGCCACGTGTGTCCCTAGATTAGTTGTAGGGTACTATGTCATGTTAGCATCACATGAGACCACATGGGTGTTATGAAGTAAAAATTATGTGTGTGTGTGTGTGTATATATATATATAACTAAAGCTGCACACTATAAATAAAGGTGTCACATGAGGAATAACATATAGGCCTAGGTTAGTAGTAGGGTACTATGTCATGTCAACACCACATGAGACCACGTGGGTGCTATGAAGTAGCCTAGTAGTAGGGTACTATGCCATGTTAACACTACATGAGACTATGTAGGTGCCATGAAGTAGTAAGGAGAAAAGTGAAAAAAATAAAATGAATGAAACTTAAAAGAGTCTAATTTAAATACTAGAGTCCATATTGGACCAAATCAATATCATTGGATTTGTCTCTCTAAGACAAACATGATGAAAATATCCAATAAAAGTTTTGAGGAAATGAAGGAAAGTAAAAATAAAAAATAAAAATTATTTACCATGCTGCACCTCAACAGTTGGGTAAGTATAGTGACCACTTAGTGAAAACCTCACTGAGGTTAAGGTGGGGTGTTTATAGTGAGCCTTATGACCTTCCTCCAATCTGCCAATGTTCTAGTCCTCTTGACATCATTCTGAATCTTGAGAGGCCTCATAACCCTTCACCTCTTCTCTGAATTAGGCCACCTCTCCACGCTGCCACAAGCACAAGCCTCTCTGCAAGCATGGGCCTTATCCCTATCTCGTAACACCATGAGATCATCCCCCAACTCTATATTCTTCCACAAGACGAAAATCACACATGTTACCAACCTAGCTCCACGTTGATCTAGTCAACACAGACTCGACCTCATCCATACTATCTAGGCACAAATTTCATGGACCTGTGGTCCTCTCCCCACTGCTACAATGCTAGTATCGACATGAGAAGTGATCAATATTTCTCATCAATGAGACTTTGCTACAGCCTGGGACTCACACCTCTACATAGCCACTAGCTCAAACTCTGCTCACACATCATCATGGGCTTTAATCCTTCATGTCACAAAAGATGTCATGTGGCCATGAAACCTAGTCTCCACTTATCTCTGTGTAGATAGATACACAAAGGCTTCAACCCTCTTTCACATTGCCACAGGCCTATGGCCCACTTGCAAAGATCACTCACAAATAAAGGTTGTGAAAGATTTTCTTAGGCCTCTCCATTGGCTCTATGTATACTTTTTCCTTAGGTTGTTTGGGGACCCTTAGATCCCATAGGATTTTAACCTCTCAACCAATTAACAATAAATTAGAATAAAGAATTAAATCCTTAGGTGAAAAACCCCCGATTTGGGTGAAACATTCCAACTTTGGGTAACTTTCCTAGCAAACCCCTTTTGGTGGGTTTTCATCTCTCAAAAATACCTTCCAAGCTACCCAAAATTCCAATACTCCCTCTTAGTGGGGAAGGTATTTCCTTAATTCTTCCATCTCCATGACTTTCCTTACATACCCATGATTTTACTTGCATGAGTCATGAGTTTCCTTTGTGTATCCATATTTATCCTCACATGTGTCACATATTCTTTTGTACTTTCCCAAGCTTTATCTTTCATGGTACATGATTTTCCTCACACGCAACATGACTTTTCCTTGCACGACCATGAGTGTTGTCACATGGCTTGTGATTTCTGTAGCATGGGCTAAAAACTCCACTCTTTAACGACCCCAGGTTAAAAGTTCATGTAATAACATTAATAAAGGAAAAATAAGACCAAGGTCATGGTACACTTATTCCAGATGAATGTTGGGTGAATTATCCTAGTGGGCATCACTTGTTATTTATTATGGTTAAGTGGAAATTGGCAAAGGCAATGGAAAAGGATTTGAAAAAGAAAATAGGAGAAAAGGAAGGTGAAAGGTCATAGGTTACATGTGAGGAGGAAATTGAAGGAAAATTAAAGGAAATGAAGAAATTAGAGCCATCAATAATAAAAAGACATTATAGCATAAGTTTGGGGGCTTTTTTTAGTTGAGATTTGGAATTAGTCTCAGAGAGGAGGAGAAGGAAATCAAGCATGCAAAGGAATGACAAGGAAAGAAAAGGAAAGAAAGGATCATGCAATGAAAGGTTGGATCAAGCGGCTTCAATGGGAAAGTTGCAAGTAACAGGTTGCATGTATGATTTCCTAGTTGGTTTTGGCATTCATGGCTTATGCATGTGTGTATATGGTTCATTTTCTATCATTGGCATGGGTTTTTTAGGTTTCAAAAGTAGTTTTAACCTTTCCTTGCCATTTGCGGATGGCCATGGTGTGATGGGATTCTTTCTCAGTTGAGCTTTGGATTACCGAAAGGTTTTGGATCAAGGTGATGTGGTCTTAGGAAAATCCTAAGCGTTGGGGGTGGAGATGGTTTTCTCCAAGAAGCCCTCAACAAGTCAGTGGAGACAGGGAAATTCCTCAAGGGATGGTGAAGGAATTTTGAGGCATCCAATGTTAGTTTGGTTTTGTGATCCCTGGACCAGTTTAAGTGAGATCACGGTATGGTGATGTTAGAGGTGGTTTAACCTTTGGATTCCCTTGGTTTTTTATGGATTGTTCTATCCCATGAGATCCCACATTCATGCTTGGAATATGGAACAAGGGTGATTGGCTAAAAGAAATATTTGGTTCAGCCAATCTACGGTCGGGTGGTACGTGGAAGTCCCTGACTTAGTTGGATTTGTCATATGGTTAAAAAGAGCTACATTCCTATTGTATTTCATGAGTTATTGTACTTTTTATTATGTGTCTTTAATGTTTGTTCTATCATTGTTATTTATCTTATTATATGTTGGTTATAAGCATGGTTTTATGCATATTTAAATTATGGCTCTTATCACGTTTTACTTGTAAATGACTGGTTCATGAATTCTTGACTTAATTGGTGTTATGACAACTATTGTGAGAAGGAAATGGTCCTTCTTGCTAAACCTCAAATAATTTTTATATCTCTATGTTTAGATATGCATTCATAACCTATAGGTTGCATGCTTAGCAAATTTTTGACAGAATTCTTGTCCTAATTAGGAGGGGTTAGGTCAAGTCCTTCTTCAAGTTTTCATTTAGAAGCTTTGTTTCTATGTTATTTATCATTTCTGGAAGCTTCATTGAATTATGGGCAGAGGCCTGAGTCCTAGCCCTAAAAAAGTGGCTCAGAATTCAAGGTCACTGGCACAAAACTGATTGTAAAATTCTATAATTGTTGGGAAGCAGACCTCTAGGAGTGACTAGAGGCCTACATTCACTTGAATGCCTTGTCAAGGGAGTGAATGAGGCTCTAGTTTAGTGAAAAAGAGATTTAGATCAAGGGTGGGAGACTTGGAGGGGTTGGGTCACTCCTTAAGGTCCTATAACACTTGAGAGAAGTCAGTAAGGACTTAATTTTTCAACTTCATTTACTTAAGGTCATATAGGAGGTTGAGTCTTATCATAGTGAACCTCATCTCATGTTTATGCCAGGTAAACTAGTGAAAGTGGGTAAATGTAGGAGGAGGTGGTTATAGGGTGGTATCAAAGTGAGTTACGTTCCCTTTGGGTAAAATTCGATGTTTTCAAGGTTATGGTTATCATGCATGGGGTCATGGTATATAGTTGGTATGGTCATGCATGATTCTTTTATATTGATATGGTTATGATTATATACGTATAATGATAATTTAGGTTGATTTTGCAAATGGGATAATATTCCCCTGAATGTCAATGAGGTACAATTTTCATTTTGGTATCTATTTGGCTTATCTAACATGGCTTACTTGTAGGAAGAAGAGAATTAGAGATGACTAGAAAAATGGTATACTACAGTTACCGTGACTCTCCTTACAGATAAGCTGGGTAGCAAGGAGATGAGTATTCTCCCGGTATAGAAGATACATTGAGGAGTTTGAGGGCAGAGATCAGAAGTTGCAAAGAAGACAATGACAGGTTGGTTGAGGCTCAAGGAAATGCTTGCAAAGGCTCAGGAATGGTAGGAAGAAGTCAATGCAGTGATTCTTTAGAGCTTTTCAAATTTGCAGAAACAAGGATAGTTGAGGATCAGTCAATAGAAGGAAGAGAAAACTAATGGAGCCTATGGTAGCAGGTCTCAGTCTGGATACAAGTTAGATAGATGGGATATAGTCAGAGGTGACATATCACTGGATACACCTGATAGGAGGACTGGTATGTATGGGCATCATTCTAGCTCCTCATCCAAGAGACATTATCACCATCATCATCGTCATCATCATTATAGGAGGAGTGAGTACTTGCCTAAGGAGTTCAATAAATTCAAGCATCCTACATTCAATGGAGAGATGAAGATTTAAGAAGATGCAGAGGCACGGTTTCTTGGGATGAGGAAATTCTTCAGATTTCATAACTATTCAAAGAACATGAAAGCCAAAACAACCACCTTTAGTCTTAAATAAAAACCATATATTTGGTGGGAATATGTGAAGAATTTCAAGGGTATTTAGGCAGAAGATTTGATTTGGGATGAGTTTGAGAGACTCTTGAAGAAGAAGTACCTATTGGAGAGATACTATGATGACAGAGCTAATGCATTTTATGAGATGTATATGGGTTCTATGATAGATGACGAGTATACTAGAAGGTTCCTAAAGCTGTGAAGGTATGTGCCTTACCTCAAGGATGAGAAAACGATGATTCATAGATTCATTAGTGGTTTACCAGCAACATTTACAGAACATATTGAGTTTGATGATCCTAGATCATTGGAAGAGGCCATTTGAAAGTTGAAGCATTGTTATGATCATTCAAAGTGAAAAGTTGAGCCTAAGAGTGATTTTAAGGGGAATGAGAAAGTTAAAGGGGAGTGCTGACCAAAGTTGGGAAGACCTCAGAATGAAGGTGAGAAATAAAATTTTGCTCCTTATAAGAAGTTCAATGTAGTTGAGAAGGGATATGGGTCATAGACTAGAGAGTAGCAGAACATAGGTGATTGTAGGGGGCCATTACATTGTTGGATATATGGCAAAGATAATTGCAATAAGGATTTGTCATTGTACCATAGTGGTAGGCCACAGATCTATAGTACTAAGGAGGCGTAGACAATTGAGGATGTTGGACATAGCATTCCTTGGATTTATGCAGCCATGGAAAACAAGAAGGCAGATCATTGGTCATCTATTATTGAGATGGAGGGTAAGCTCTATGGTCGAGTTATTTCTATTTTGACTGAGCATGGATATAATTATAGTCATGTTAATCCTGACCCGGTGGATAAGTGTGGCTTGAGGAAATAAGTGCATGCAAAATCTTGGTTGGTGCAGTTGGATATAAGTACTAAGAAGAGAGTTCATCATTGGAAAGAGATTATGGATTTGAACTGAATGGTATGCCTATAACAACACATTTGAATGTACTACCATTAGGATCATATAGTATGCTTTTGGGTATGGATTGGTTGTATCTTCATAGGACCAAAGTGAATTGTTATGACAAGGATATTGAGTACCTGGATGATAATGGGGAAAAGGTAATCTTGCAGGGAAAGAAGATGCCTACATCAGTGAGGATGATTATAGCTATGCAGGCTAAGCGCAATTGCAAGAAAGGGTGTGTGATGTTTGCAGTTCATATTTCTAGTGACAAGGGTAAGGATGTTGAGGATGCATAAATCTTCAAGAGGTACCCTGTATTACAATAGTTTCAGGATGTGTTTTCAACAGAGATTCTAGATTTTCCTCCCTATAGGGAACTAGACTTTCATATTCATTTGGTACTAGGAGCGACACTAGCATCAAAGGCACCTTACAGGATGAGCACACCAGAGTAAGTAGAGCTAAAGTTGCAGTTGAAGGAAATGCTTGATAAGGGATATATTAGGCCAAGTGTATCACCTTAGGGTGCACTAGTATTGTTCATGAAGAAGAAGGATGGTACTCTCAGATTGTGCATTGATTACGGGTAGCTGAACAAGGTGATGATTAAAAACAGGTACCTGTTTCCGAAGATAGATGACTTGTTTGATTAATTGAAGAGAAAAAAAATATTCTTGAAGATTGATTTGAGATCAGGATACCATTAGGTACACATCAAATAAGAGGACATCTACAAGACTTCTTTTAAGACTAGGTATGGGAATAATGAGTTTGTTGTAGTTCTGTTTAGTTTGACTAATGCCCCATCTACTTTTATGTGGTTGATGAATAGTGTAAGGTCCCACCTTACCAACCATTAATAGTATATAGAAGTAAATGGCACATTGAACAATATTACTTAATTGTGTTTTGTTGTTTTTTTTATATTTTCATAATATCACCTAGTTTTCATGTAATCATGTTCTTTCATTTATTTAAATATAAGAACATAACATAAGAAGTCATGGATAACTTTCCATTAAAACCAATTCCACACATATTTCCTCTCAATTTTAAAAGATGATAACATGTTCTCTTTCCTACTTATACTTGAGCTCTAAGTAAGATTGGAAATAAATTCCACTATAATGCCATGCGTGAGAATTAAGCTACATAAACCTATTTGATTTCCTAGATTATGCTAAATAAGCTCCACTTATTGAATTTTGATATCATAACCACAAAAATATGCCACAAAAACCTAAAATGTTATGATTCTATCACCAAAATCTCATGTAAGGGTATGAGCATTAAGTTACCTACAGCAATGTAATTGAGGGAAGAATATGCCTCTCTTCATTAATAAATCTAATAAATATGATATGTTCGAAAATGGAGTCAAAAAATTATATTGAACCAACTTCATTTCGAAATTCATCAATTAAAAATTCTCAATCTCAATTATTAAGGAAATACTTCAATCATGAGAATTGTATAATGAATTTTGTAGCAAGAACAGCTACTATTACCAATTCAAAAACATATTATTCTTCAAAAAGTGCCAAGTAAAACAATAGACCTGCCAAAATTGGATAGAAATAGTTGTTTTCTACAGTCACTAAAGCATAAGGTTGCACCATTAAATACATGCAACCCAGATGAACTTATTATTCTCATTTTCACAAGTAATTAAATCCTACATAATTTGTCATTATAAAATTGTTTCCAAAAACACCTTCTTTTTTTTATGATAGCGTTATATGATAAAAGTAAAAATCTCCTTCTCATCCATTCACACTTCAGCAAATTTACTAAAGTTTATTTTCACATTTATACAAAAAACTTGTAGACATAGAAAGCTACATCCATTGAATAATCTATTCATAAGTTTCTGGTACATAAAAGCTATATTCAATGAGACATTTACTGTAAGAATTTATGTGCATAAAAGCTATAGCCATTGAGGTCTTTTGATAAATAGTTTGCAAGAATACAATATACAACCATTGAGACATTTTGTCAAACACTTGGTGACCATCATCTCTTAAAACAATTTTGAAAACCATTAACAACATGAATATAAGATTTGTAATCAACCTATTTAACTCATATAATTCATAAATTAAAACTTCAAATATTGGCATATTAAAAAAAACTAAATCATCTTAATCCTTCACATAAAACGCGACAACAAACACATATAGTTGGCAGCAGTAATCTTCCAAATCACCCAAATTTACGATCTGGGTTCTGAAAAGTGTTTTTTTGGAATCAAATAGGGTGCGGGGGTTACAAGTCCTCAAGGAACATATACCCTTTAACATTGAGTTAAAACGCAACAAAAATTCCCAGGGATGTGATTTCTTAAAACAACAATAAAAAAATCCCTACTATTTCATTTATCACTTTTGTCAAACACTAAGTATGCAAACTTCATCTACAGTTGTACATGGAGAAATAAAAACCAAATTTATGATAATATTATATTTTTGGAAAACTCAAGGCAACTTAAATGCTTCAGCCTGTAAGACCTTCTGCCAAATAGTTTGCAACAACACTATACAAAAAAAATTATATAAAATGAACTACAATTATTGTAGAATTTCTTCAAACATTTTGTGTGCAACATTTTATATACAACTAAGTTTCAGCTAACAGCCCAATTCACAATAAGAAAAAACCATGCTATCAAACATAGAATATTGAATTTGGATAATAGATATGACCTGTTATGGACAAAGATTCATTATAAACTGAACTTGAAAACTTTGGCAACACATTATTGTTTTAATCTCGCGCAAGCACATTCTCAACTATAGCTTCCATTCATTATTGGTTAGCTCATAACATAAACATTCACAAGTAGAAATTTCTCATAAATTGAAATTTATACAACACTTTAAACTAATAATGAACTAAAATTTCAAGAATGTTTATGAATATACCTCAAGGTGTATATATACAACTCCAAAGATGAAAGTATGATCCAGCTCCAATATCTTTACCAAATTATTTGTAACCATCTGGTTTTCCACCCAACCATATCCAAGGAGAACTTCTTCCCCTGGAACCCCCAAACTGTACGATCTCACAAGCAGTACAAAAATATAGCAGTAGAGAGATATGCAAGGCAAACTGAGGAAGGGAACTTTTACTTCCTCTCAATACCACTCATGGTCAACTCCACCAGGTAGAGACACTTAGTAATTTAGGAATTTCATATTTGTTTCGACAACATTCGGTCACTCTCTAAGACTCTCCATCTCCCAATCATTTTCAAGTCTCTCCAACTCTTGGTATTACAATGAATCTATCTCTCCTTAAGTAAGAATACATGAGACACATATGTAGGAGGAGAAACAAACTATTGTCATAAAGGAGGAGTAATATGCATGCATTTGATTCCATTTAGAGGAAGTAACTCATGCCATTAAGGAGAGGTCTGTGTGCCTTAGTTAAGGAGAGTGTAACTTATGCATTAAAGGGAGCGTAAGAGGAATCCTTTATGACATGTCTTTAATAAGTGTAAGAGGAATATGCCATTATTTTATGAGTGGATAAAAGAGAGTGTAATGTATTATTAAAAGAGAGAAAGATTTACATAGAGTCATGAGATTCATCAAGGAGAGAGGTGTGAAGTGATTGAGGAGATGAAGGTGACTTGTAATTCCCTTTTAATAATAATATCATAGTTTCATAAAAGATAATAATAATATTAATAATATTGAGGATGAAGTTGAGATTGAACTATTAGGATTGATTAATGATAAGTTAAGTGATTTTCCTTCCACTGTGCTTGATTACACATTTATGCAAGTTGATTTACTATTTTTGAAAAGTCATACTTGAGATGCAAGACATGACTTTCTATTTTTAGAAAGTCACTCCAAAATTGTCATAAATGAGATTTTATTTAGGAAATTCATCCCAGAGATTCCCATGAGCGGTATTTTTATTCCAGAGAATAGGGATTTCACATCCCTATTGCAGACATCACTGTGCCTTAGTAGATTGGGGACTATGCACCCTGATCTACTCTAAGGATCTAAGATTCCACACCTTGATCTTTTAAATATTTAGGACTTCGTGTCCCAATCCTTTTATTATAGATCTAAGAATCCCACATCTTTATCTTTCATGGATTTAGGACTCCATGCCCTAATCCTTTTATTATAGATATAAGACTCCACGTCTTTATCTTTCATGGATTTAGGACTCCATGCCCTAATTTCCATGGCTTATCATATACTCTACTTTAAAACTTTGTGCTTCACCTTAATGTACTGATTGTGAGCTCATACCCATATGATGGGTCATTGCTAAGGCCTTGTTCCAAGACTTGCACATATCACAATCTCATAGATCAAAGGAGTCAAATGAATTTCATAATTAACTTATTCACATTTTACCAAATATTGTGCATGACTTCCACAATCATTTTGGTTTTGGAGAAATGATTTCCACAACCATTTATAATTTGAAAATCCTTGTTTGCAAATAACCACGTCCCTTGTCATGTCCTACTCAATACAAGAATAAGCATATATAATCATAAAAATCATGTATCATGACTTCCACAGTCATTTATAATTTGAGCATCCTTGTTTTCAAATAACCATGTCCCCTGCCACATCTTTCTCAATACAATATTAGGCACATATAATCATATAAATCATGTATCATGACTTCCACAGTCATTTATAATTTGAGCATCATTGTTTGCAAATAACCAGGTCCCCTGCCACATCCTTCTTAGTATAGGATTATGCATATATAATCATACAAAACGCATATCATCCATAAATCATAATTAACCATATGTTCCACATAACCATGATCATCCATGGATCTAGGTGTCTCAATCCCAGATCACCATCTATGTCATACACCTATTTCCAAACTAGGATACCAAATTAAGAGAAAACATCGATAATATGCTCTTAACAAAAATTGGTTCTTATACATAAAACCATAGATATTATTATAAGAACATAGCAACCATGTGACCCAAACTAGGTCTATAGCATATAAGCATGTACATAAGTCTATCATGCATAATATTATATCATTACATCAAAATCACCCTCTCTAAGTGTCACAAAACTAACGTTGCCAAGGTGGAACACTACATACTCCCCCTCTTGGATTAAACTTGGCCCAAAGTTTTATTATAGTCGTTCAATATATATATATATATATATATATATATATATATATATATATATATATATATATAGATAAGATCCAATCAGGTTGTCCATGAAGACCAAAAATACCATTATTAATCAAGTACCATGTATAGTTATTCCATACTAAATAGATTTTAACATACACTATAATACACACTATATCAAAAGAATCATCTAATCAAGCATGTTATATCTAGATACTATTATTTAACAATGATCTCACATTTCAAATGATTGTCCTTTCCATAGCTAATGCATAAAGAATTCAATAATCTTTCTTGTGTCATTCTCTTGGGTTTGTATAGAAAAAATGATCTTGTCAACTCACAAACAATTCCCACATTAGTTGTATAAACAAAAATGACGGTACATACCATCTCACAATCAAATTTTCATATAATAAGCATAAAATCATCCACATGCAATATCCATTGAGTGTATGCAATAAAACATGTCATATATATAACCCACTCTTACATCCCACTTTATTTATGTCTTCTAAATCAAATTTTTCTCTTTTTGATTCCATAAGGCATCCTTGCAATCAAAATCTTTAAGATCTACCTACAATTTTTACTAAATGTTCTCTTTAGGAAAAATCACAATTTGAGGTTCAAGTCTGTTGAAGCCCCGAAAATTGGGTCTACAACAAGGGGGATACCCACCCGGTCCGGACCTTGGTTGGCAGCTTCTTATCCGTTTGGTATAGCGGGTCCGACTGGGGATAATGGGACCAATTTCCCAATCTAAGGGTGTGTGTGTGTGCAGAGTTGGATGATGTTGATCTAAGAGTTCTAATCTAAGCTACTTTAATCTAATTCTATGCTATTGTAATCTAATGAAAACAACACATCTAATCTATGCTAACCCGGGATGTATTTATTCTATTATGCGATCTAAAGAGATTTCAAATAATAACTGGTAATAAAGATCATTTATTTATCATAAGAATGGAAATCAATTAAGATGAACTACTTTGCATAAAAAGTTAGGCAAAACAGTTGTGAACAGCATATCGCATAATAAGTTATTCATATATCAAACATAAATAAATGACTCCACCGTACAAAAGTGCCAAATGGTAACTCAAACATTCATGCAATAACATATAAACAACTAAAAACTGTATATCACTTTAAGAATATAAGAAGAAATGATCAAGAGATAAAAGTACCATTTATGACTGGTCCTACTCATAAGCTTCAAGCAACAATGATTTATCTCTACTTGTTCTATTATCTACGAAGAGTACATAAGTGCAACATCAGTAGCAGATATCAAATGCAAACATTAATAAACCTTGATCCATTCATTCATCAAAACCTCCTCTAAGGGTGCAGAAGTGCATGTTCTGAGGACAAGTTTTTGACAAATTTCTGGACCCTTCTCTAAATGCCTGAGAAGGGTTTAAATACTGCTAACTAAATAACTTAATTATATAAATTTAGGATACGGTTTAAATGATCGCCCTTTATCTAAGTAAACTTATTTCTAAAAATTGAATCTAATTCCTAACTATTTCTGTATTTGCTCCTTAGTGCTGCGAGCATGCAACATTTGCCTGGGAAGAGTCGGCTAGTTGTCTTCTGCTTTTTCTTGGGCTATGAAAATAGAAACGGCAAGCGCTGGCACCACTTTTTAGTAAACTAGAAAATATTTTTGGGAATCATCTTCTGGCTGTGCGAATTTACTGCGTATATACTTGGTAACAACCCAAATTCCTCTTAAATTGCCTCTGCTTTTGCTATCTCGGTTTTCGGACTCATGGATGACTAAGCAAGTTAGGGACTTTGCTTTCTGAACAATTTTCTTAGCGATGCGCGATTAGCGTTAGGCGCTAATCACACATCAAAAACTGCCTCCGTTCTTTAATCCGAGCCTTTCTGGTGCGTTTTCTGCTTTTAGCACTTTTTCCTTTACCGGGCATAAGCTTCAGAATTTTGTAAACATGTTGCTTTTGTGAGCTTTTGACCTTGAGTGTCGAATCGCCTATTGATATCAGCATCTGTTCAGTAATACTTTGAAATCTGCGTTTCTGTTGCATGCGGTATCCGCTTATGAGGGCATCTCTTCTCTGTTCTCCGAGCATTGACGCTTTCCCTTTTTCCTTAGATGTTTCCTGCACATTGCTTCATGTTGTTTCCTGTTTTTTATTCCTGCAGTTCACGCAAAGGAAAAGAGTAATGATAGTAAATTTTGACACGAAAGCTCTAAGCTCTACGAATGTATAAAATCATGACACCTCATAGTGAACTGACTTTTTGAAAAACACAAAACTTGTCCTTCATGAATATCTTGGCATACATTCATTAATTTTCTTTAAGGCGTGCGCCCAATTTTTGGTTTAGGGACAACTTTTCTTGAATGCTGAGCCGAGGAAAATTTGCGATGGGTGATTTCTGCGACTCGCATCGCAGCATCACGCTTATTGCATTATCAAGATGTGTCATCGCAGAGTTTCCTGATCAGTTTAGCGCAGAATCGCGCAAATCGCAGGATCACAGCATCGCAAGATCACAGATCGCAGCATCGCAAGATCGCAGATCGCAGATCGTTGCAATTTGTTAAGTTATTTGTGTGTTGTTTATGCGACGTTGTGATATGCGGTGTCGCATATCGGCCATTGGAGATTTCTTAAGATTTTCATTTATGGGCGCTTCTTAATGTATGTGATGCGATGAATTTCGCGTCGCTTCTTCGCAGTTTTTTATTGTGCTCATAATGAAATGTTTCACTCTTCTCCGTGTGATGTATTTTTTTGAGGAGTATAATACAAAAAATATTATAAATTTTTTTTGGATTTTTTACAAAGGGTCCCCACTTCTTTAGTGTTATTGCTAATACTAAAGAAGTAGGGGGATTGTTGGTGGTCACAACAATGGTGATTCACTTGGAAGAACCAATTATCTCTGCTTTTCTATTGAATTCTTCAAACTTCCAAAGCAGAAAAAATTTCATAAATATAAACTTTGTTATGGATAGATAGAGTACATTATGCCTTATTCTATCAATGATATTTTGTTTCAACCTCTTTCTATTCTAATTGTTTGCTTCCTCAAGCTTGTCCTTGTATCTACATCAGCCATTACTTGGTCTTGTAAAGATAAAATAAAGTCTTCTCTGTGTGATAGCTTTAAAATATGCTCATTTGTCGTAGGTAGAGCCACTGCTGCCAGCAGGCGTCCATAGCCTTGACAGGGTTACCTGTTACCCAGCAATGATCCTTTATCCTGTTTAAGGTTATCTACAACCTTCAAAGAAAAATCCATATTGACACTTTTTCCTTTTTTATTCTTAAAGAACAATGTCTTGGTTTGGTAGCCAAATTATGATACAGTCATTCACTTGATTTACACTTTTGCTGAACAAGCTGGCTCGTGATGAGACCCCTTGTCTTTTGATTTCAACAATCTTGAGTCATTGCCCTGTTTTGATGGACAGTGTTTGGCAAAGTCAGCAAAGTTATAATATCTGTGATCATGATAAGCCGGCTCGTGATGATACCTCTTATTCTTTGAGATATAGTGTTTCTTGGATTGTCCCTCTGAATGCTGCAATTTTCTTTAACAGGGAGGATATCATTGTTTTCCTTAAGAAAGCTTTGGACGACAATAATAGAGTTTGAAAACAGCAGTTTTACAGAGAATCTTTATTCTTTTATTGATACCTTTCATTGTGCTGATATAAAACAATTCCTTCGCTAAAGGTTGCTTTCATCAAATTTTTTGAAGTTAAAACAAAATATCATATCTAGGCTAAAGCTTTTAACTGTATCTGTCAATAATAAAGATCAGATTTTAAAAAAAAATCTACTTATACAAGCGAAAAGCTCAAAAATCTGAAGGAGAATTGGTGTCTTTTTTCGAATACCGATAGTAACCATTAACAACTGGTTTTATTATGAAAAAGAAAAGAAAAAAAACAAAACTATTCTACAAAATAGAAGAATAATCTTCTATGGAAAATATATTTTAAGGATTTGACCATTAACAGGCAAAGAATCCCTTCTACCTGCTAGATCCTGTAAGACAAACGTTGATGGACCTATGACTTCGACAATCTGAAAAGGATCAAGCCACATTTTTTGAAATTTTGTATGTTTGCCCTTTTCTTCATGAGCCTTATCCCATTTTAAAACTAAATCTCCCATCTGAAAATTTTTTCTGGTCATTATGTTTGAATCAAAAGAGGATTTTATTAGCGCTTGATGATGAGCATGGGCTTTCTTAGCTTGTTTTCATTTCTCTTCTAATTTGATTATTTCCATTTGTCTTAGTTGTATGGAGGAAGTAGGTACTTCATCAATATATTGTATTAAAGACAAAGAGGGAATGACTAAATGAGTTGGAAGAACCACTTCTTTCCCATAAACTAAATGAAAGGGGGAAGTGCTAATCGAAGCTTTTTTTGTTATTCTATCTGCCCATAAAGCATTTACCAAAGCTTTATGCCAATTCTTTTAGTTCTGGTCAACTGTTCTTTTAATAATCCTGATTAGGTTTTTATTTGTTGACTCAGCTAACCCATTACCTTGCAGATAGTAATTGGCCGAATATTTTAGTTTGAACCCTCTTTTAAGTGCGAACTCAGTCATTGCATTTCCAGAAAAGTATGATGCATTATCAAACATTAAAGCCGTTGAAAATCCAAACCTAGTGACTATAAATTGATCTATGAATTCGATAATATTTTCAGAATTAGCTGTCTTGAGAGGAACTGCCTCTACCCATTTAGTAAAATAATCTATTGCCATGAGGATGTATCTATGTTTCTTAGAAGAGTGAGGAACAATCTCACCTATTATGTCCAAGCCCCACTGGCTGAATGGTTGCTCGATGTTTACCGGTTGTAGTGGTAGGGACGACTTCTTTTGTCTTCCAGCAGTAGTCTGGCAGACTTGACATTTCCTCACGTAACTGTGTAGATCTTTGAACATCGTAGGCCAGTAATATCCTGCACGTAAAATTTTATGTGCAGTAGCATCTCCAGCATAGTGTCCGCCTGCTGGTCCATCGTGGAGTTCCTGCAAAACTTTTTCAGCTTCAGTTTTTTTCAAGCCATCTAAGAAGAACATAATCATAATTCTTTCTAAAAAGAATATCATTTATGAGCTGATATTGTTTAGCTTTCAATCTCAGAGCTCTTTTCTTAGTGTGATCTAGGTGTGATGGAGCATACCCATTCTTAAGACAATAAATGATATCAGCATACAATGATTCTACATCGTTTAGGCTTACCTCATACATTTGTATCTCTTCGGATGGAATTTCAGAGATTTGTGATGCTCCAGCCAACATTTTGTAGAAGCCTTGACCTCTTACAATGTTTGCTAGTTTAATCTGAAGGTCGTATTCCTGTAAAGCAGTGATCCAATTTGCTCTTTTCTCGCCCATATCCTTCTGTACTAGAAGATTTCTTACCGCTGGAAACGGTACTATGATCTTAGTATGGGTTTTGAGTAAGAAAGGTCTGAAATATTTGACCGCTTTGAAAACAACATAGGCCTGTTTTTCTACGTCTGAATAATTGAGTTTAGCACCTTGTAAATTTGAGCTAAAAAACGCAATTGGAGCTTCCGCTTTTTCTTGATTTGCTTGAGTTAGGATTGCAGCATATGATTTCTTTGAGGCAAATGTGTATAAAACAAAAGATTCTGAAAAATTTGGGGTTGCTAAAGATGGAGCATTAATAATAGCTTGTTTGATCAGGTTGAATGCTTCATGTTCATCTTGACCCCATTTGAAATTTGAATTCTTTTTAATCATGGTTTGCAAAGGAGACACAATTCGTGGAAAATCTGGGACAAATCTCTTTACAAAATTGATTTGACCAAGGAAAGATTGCATGGCTTTTTTATTATGAGGTAGAGATATTTCAAAGATTTCTTTGATTCTGTCAGGAACAATGTGAATACTGGATTTTGACACCATGAATCCTAGAAATTTTCCTTCACTTAATGCGAAAAAAAGATTTCTTTGGGTTAAGTGAAATCCCATACCTTAAACATCATTGAAAAATTTGTTTTAAATCTTTGAGATGGTCGCTTCGCTTCTTGGAGTACACTTTTATATCATCCAAATAAATCACTACAGATTTATTGACTAAACCCTTAAATGCGATGTCCATGGCTCTTTGAAATGTAGCGTCGGCATTAATCAAACCAAATGGCATCTTCCGATATGCATATGTGCCCCATTTAGTTCTGAATGTGGTTTTCAACTGATCATTGGGATGCACCAGCACTTGATTATATCCTGAAAATCCGTCCAAGAAAGACATCAGTTCTGAGCGTGCTACTGCCTGTAATATCTGTTCCATAGGTGGAAGAGGAAAATTGTCTTTTTGACAGGCTTTGTTAAGATTCCGAAAATCGATACAGATTCTAATATCTCCGTTTTTCTTTCTAACGGGTACCATATTGGAGACCCATTTGGAATGTCTGACGGGGAAAATTATTCTGGCTTTTAATAACTTATTTAGCTTAGTTTTTATCTGATTTTCTAAATTGGGGTGGATCTTTCTCAGTTTCTGTTGGACAGGTTTTTCGTTGTCAATCATAGGAATAGTATGCTGAATGATAGAAGTGTCGTACGTCTTCAGCTCATCGTAATTCCAGGCAAAATTTTTTTTATATTGTCTCAAAAGACGAATAAATGCTAGTTTTTCTTCAGGGACTAGGCTGATGCCTAGATTAACGTTTTGTGATTTATCATCGGTTCCTAGGTTTACTAATTCGTAGTTTAGAGTTGGACTGTAGAGCTTTGAATTGGTAGACCTTTTAAACCAGTTTTTCAAATCGTATAAGTCTTCTAACTTAACCACCGATTTAGGTATAACATTATCAGTGCTATTTCGTTGTATCTGTCGATCGTGATGCTCTTCGTCAATTATCTGATTGGAGTAGGATCCTTCAGAAGTGAGGAAATTTACAATATCAGGATCGTCATTGAATACTCTCCAATTTGTAATGTTGTCAGGGATGGACGGTCTAAAGATTAATTCTATTGAGAATCTATCTGGACTAAGTCTTCGGAGGGAATAAGCCTAGAGGCTACGTTAGCCAAAAGGTCTGCGCTCGCATTTTGGAGTCTCGGGATTGAAGAAATATTAAATGCTATGAAATGCTCAGTCAGATCTTGTACTAAAGATTGATAGTGTTTTAAATGACCTGATAGGCAATGTATAGTGTTACGTACCTATTTGATGATAATCTCAGAGTCTCCGAAGACTTGAAGATACTTGACGTTTAACCCGATTTCTTTGTATAGGCCTTGCACCAAGGCCTCATATTCTGTTGTATTGTTTGTGCAATTGAATTCGAGTCTGCAAGTAAGCATGGTTTTGTTTCCTTCTGGACTAATCAGAACGCATCCTGCTCCTGCTCCTTCGTTAGATTTAGAGCCATCGAAATATAATTTCCAAAACAAAGATGTATTTACAGGTTCATCTACAAAATTAACACACTTTGAACTATCAGTTTGGGAAAAAATTTCGACTTGGGACAAAACTAAATTTTCTAAGGTGATGTGTGAGCATTGAAATTACCGAGAAAAGAATCTACCGAGTAATTGCCTATGATACTGCTATTATACGATACCGCTTCATTTTCTCCCTCTAATTCCGTTACTATGTACTTATGGTGTAGCTCTCGTTCAACCTTTATTTGATTCGGTTTACCGTTGTAGGGTAACCACATGTGCGACCAGTCGGTTGCAAAGTATCCATGGAGTTTCTCGGACCAATCCCTGCTAAGAATTAAGCCATAGAATTCTGGGATATCAGCCACAAGAATGTCAATAACTTGACATACCTTTGGGTTGGATGACAATCTTATGGTTACTTGATTAATTTCACCAACCACTTCGACTTGAGATCGATCAAGCTGAACTATGCGTACTGCGGATTTTTGTGGTTGAACATTTAACTTAGCACATATTGATCTGGGTAAAATATTCGATGAAGCACTGGAATCTACCAAACAATTGTGCACATTTTTGTTGAAAATCTCGTAAGTGAGAAGAAACAGGGGAGTGTGAGATCTTGATCTTCCTCCAATCAAGGTGATATCATTTGGATCAATCTTATTGATCGCGTTAGTTGGAGGTCTTCCCATGTTGTGGGAAGCTTGAGAGAGTACAGCGGCAGGCAAAGGTACAATAGGCACGACATGTAATTCTTTCATCATTATCTTCTGTTGATGCTTCAATTTGCTCAATTCATAAAGGGTAATATTAGCCCTAGTCTTTTTCATGTCATCAATAATATTGTACTCCATTTCATCCGACACTATCAGTGTTTTTGATGGGGTTGTTTGATCTCCTCGGACTGGGCTAGATTGAGTCGCTTTAGTAGTTGTT
The DNA here is from genome assembly GCA_031772625.1 of Pinus tabuliformis. Taxonomy (NCBI): domain Eukaryota; kingdom Viridiplantae; phylum Streptophyta; class Pinopsida; order Pinales; family Pinaceae; genus Pinus; species Pinus tabuliformis. Next base: position 1,297,590,173 of record CM062818.1, read on the forward strand.
TTCTTTGTTGTGACTTTATCTTTCGTTGTAGGGCTTGCATCCTTCTGCTTAGGGGTAGTTTGGGGAGGATCAAGCTGATTTTTGCTTCGTGTGCTAATCGGAAATACTTCTTGATCTTCTTCTTGTGGGAGGATGAAATCCCACATTCCTTGTAATTCCACAACTTCTTCGTCATTGGTCTGCCCTTCAGTGGCACTTTCTTCTTCTTCCTCTTCCTCAGTTTCAGCATTGGAGATGGCATTGGGTGGTTTTGCATTCGTTGAAAGACCTCTTTTAAAAGCTCTGTAGGGCTTTTTTAAAGAAGTTTCTGCTACTTGTTTTTTTATGTCAACCATCTCATTAGACATGGTCTTTAATACTTTCTGCAATCCTTCTAAATCAAAAGGGTCTTTTTTTTGTTTTTTCTTAGAGTCTTCCTTGAAGGCGACTTTTTTAGACTTTCGTTCCTCTATCGCGGATCTCTTTTCCAGGGCTATTACACGTTTCTCTACTGCTATCGCCTCTGTCGTGTTTTCAACTAAGGTTGTTTTATTTTCTCTATCCACGAAGATTGCTATGTTTGATGGTAAAGCAGTAATATACCATTCACATCGTACTTCTTCGCTGGGTTGGGAAGCAGTGGGAATTTTGTTGAGAATTTTATTGAACCGTAAATCGAAATCTTTGATAGGTTCTTTAGCTTGGGGCTTAAGATTGGATAGGTCATTGATTAACGTTGTCGTTGATCTATCATCACCAAACTTGATAAGGAATTGATTCTGGAAGATATCCCAACTTGTGATAGACCCGGAAGGTAATGAAAAATACCATGACCCGGCTGTCCCTTGCAGTGTATAGGGAAAAAGCTGAACAACAACATCTTCGTTAGTAACTCCGTTGAGATTGATAGAAAGCATGAAATTGTTTATGTGTTCTTCTGCTAGCATGCCGGCTTCTGGATTGAATTTGGGCAGCCATTTCTCAGGATGGGACGATATTTGACTCAAGGGCGTAGGCATTAAAACTGCCCCAGGGTTGTTCCATGGAGACTGGGCCATCGTTGAGCTGCTAGTAGAGAAAAGTGCAGAAGATGATCTCTGTGGCTGGGAAGATGAGGATACTATGATCGTAGATGATTGAAGAGGGGTTATGGGAGTCCCGGTAGACGGATGGATGATGGTTCGGAATGGAGGTATGGGTGGTTGACTTCCCGGTGAGGTAGTTGAAATGGGCGATGTAAACGAAAGAGTCTCACTGTCAAACTCTTGTGGTGATTTCCTCGCTCTTTTCCTGGTGGGAAGAGGCAACTCAGTTGGCTGGATGCAAAATTTTTCACTCTTTAACCTGGTTAGGGGTTGAGCAGGATTGTACTGCGAAGTCACACTGCTTTCAGATTTATTAGACCTCTGACGAGAAATGGAAAATCCCTGAAGTTTGTGAATCAGAGATTCAACTCCAGGAGGTTTAATGGTAGACTGGTTTGAAATATCAGGGTGTGTAGCATCGATTGATACTCGAGCGACTTCCGACTTTGGATTTAAATATACTGGAGAAGTCAGGGGAGATGATGAGGGAGATTTACTCTCAGAATGGTATTTAGATTTTGATTTAAGTGCCATTCATAGTTTAGGCCCTCCTTCTAGCGCCAAATATGTTGAAGCCCCGAAAATCGGGTCTACAACAAGGGGGATACCCACCCGGTCCGGACCTTGGTTGGCAGCTCCTTATCCGTTTGGTATAGCGGGTCCGACTGGAGATAATGGGACCAGTTTCCCAATCTAAGGGTGTGTGTGTGTGCAGAGTTGGATGATGCTAATCTACGAGTTCTAATCTAAGTTACTTTAATCTAATTCTATGCTATTGTAATCTAATGAAAACAGCACATCTAATCTATGCTAACCCGGGATATATTTCTTCTATTATGCGATCTAAAGAGATTTCAAATAATAACTGGTAATAAAGATCATTCAGTTATCATAAGAATGGAAATCAATTAAGATGAACTACTTTGCATAAAAAGTTAGGCAAAACAATTGTGAACAGCATATCGCATAATAAGTTATTCATATATCAAACATAAATAAATGACTCCACCGTACAAAAGTGCCAAATGGTAACTCAAACATTCATGCAATAACATATAAACAACTAAAAACTGTATATCACTTTAAGAATATAAGCAGAAATGATCAAGAGATAAAAGTACCATTTATGACTGGTCCTACTCATAAGCTTCAAGAAACAATGATTTATCTCTACTTGTTCTAATATCTACCAAGAGTACAGAAGTGCAACATCAGTAGCAGATATCAAATGCAAACATTAATAAACCTTGATCCATTCATTCATCAAAACCTCCTCTGAGGGTGCAGAAGTGCATGTTCTGAGGACAAGTTTTTGACAAATTTCTGGACCCTTCTCTAAATGCCTGAGAAGGGTTTAAATACTGCTAACTAAATAACTTAATTACATAAATTTAGGATACGGTTTAAATGACCGCCCTTTATCTAAGCAAACTTATTTCTAAAAATTGAATCTAATTCCTAACTATTTATGTATTTGCTCCTTAGTGCTGCGAGCATGCAACATTTGCCTGGGAAGAGTCGGCTGGTTGTCTTCTGCTTTTGCTTGGGCTATGAAAATAGAAATGGCAAGCGCTGGCACCACTTTTTAGTAAACTAGAAAATATTTTTGGGAATCATCTTCTGGTTGTGCGAATTTACTGCGTATATACTTGGTAACAACCCAAATTCCTCTTAAATTGCCTCTGCTTTTGCTATCTCAGTTTCTGGACTCATGGATGACTAAGAAAGTTAGGGACTTTGCTTTCTGAACAATTTTCTTAGCGATGCGCGATTAGCGCTAGGCGCTAATCGTGCATCAAAAACTGCCTCCGTTCTTTAATCCGGGCCTTTCTGGTGCATTTTCCGCTTTTAGCGCTTTTTCCTTTACCGGGCATAAGCTTCAGAATTTTGTAAACATGCTGCTTTTGTGAGCTTTTGACCTTGAGTGTCGAATCGCCTATTGATATCAGCATCTGTTCAATAATACTCTGAAATCTACATTTCTGTTGCACGCGGTATCCGCTTATGAGGGCATCTCTTCTCTGTTCTCCGAGCATTGACGCTTTCCCTTTTTCCTTAGATGTTTCCTGCACATTGCTTCATGTTGTTTCCTGTTTTTTATTCCTATAGTTCATGCAAAGGAAAAGAGTAATGATAGTAAATTTTGACACGAAAGCTCTAAGCTCTACGAATGTATAAAATCATGACACCTCATAGTGAATTGACTTTTTGAAAAACACAAAACTTGTCCTTCATGAATATCTTGGCGTACATTCATTAATTTTCTTCAAGGCGCGCGCCCAATTTTTGGTTTAGGGACAGCTTTTCTTGAATGCTGAGTCGAGGAAAATTTGCAATGGGTGATTTCTGCGACTTGCATCGCAGCATTGCGCTTATCGCATTATCAAGATGTGTCATCGTAGATTTTCCTGATCAGTTTAGCGCAGAATCACACAAATCGCAGGATCGCAGCATCGCAAGATCCGAGATCGCAAATCGTTGAAATTTGTTAAGTTATTTGTGTGTTGTTTATGCGACGTTGTGATATGCGATGTCGCATATCGGCCATCAGAGATTTCTTAAGATTTTCATTTATGGGCACTTCTTAATGTATGCGATGTGATGAATTTCACGTCGCTTCTTCGCAGTTTTTTATTGTGCTCATAAAGAAATGTTTCACTCTTCTCCGTGCAATGTATTTTTTTGAGGAGTATAATACAAAAATATTTATAAATTTTTTTGGATTTTTTACTAAGGGTCCCCACTTCTTTAGTGTTATTGCTAATACTAAAGAAGGAGGGGGGTTGTTGGTGGTCACAACAAAGTCATACTCTTTTTTTTTTAATTAACAAGCTAGGGTTCCATGTAGTCCTCATTGAGCCACTTTTATATTATAGACTATTCCTTGAATTCCCATAATCTTAATTCTTATTCACTTATCTTACTTGATAAAAAATTATGAATGACTTAGTTAGAAGATATTCATTCCAAAAACAATTAAATATATTTTTTCGAAAGTGGCTTGTAATCAAGAACAACTTTCATAATTATACAAATACAATACCTTTCCCTTGTCATTATCTTGGGTTTGTATAGAAAAAAATAGCTTTCCAACTCACAAACAACTCCCACATTAGTTGTATAAACAACAATGATGGTCCATACCATCTCACAATCAAATTTGCATACAAGAAGCATAAAATCATCCACATGCAATATCCATTGAAACTATGCAATAAAACATGTCATATATATAACCCACTCTTACATCCCACTTGATTTATGTTAAAATTGGAAACCAGGGAAAAAATTCATGTGGGTCATCTTATTCATGGCTAATAATATTTTTATTAGATTCCTCTCGTCAAGAGGTGTAGGATTGATATAAATATCATCCAATTCCGATAAGTATTCATGGAGATATGAATTTATTTTGATTATGGAATTATTATCAAGCCGACCTACAACTCATGTAGGCTCAGAAGCCCAACAGTCGCATCTATTCACCCACCAACGTTGTGTATAAATATAAGAGGACTTTTCCTCATTTGGACTCACTCATCTCATCACATCTCTCTCTCTCTACTGCGTAGATATGAGTCTCTTCTCTACTACGCTGAAATGGGTCTCTCTCTCTCTCACACATGTGAAGCCGGAAGCTGTTGAATTTGAAGCTGCAACTGCAGAAGTAAAGATTGACTTGCGTGGCCTAGAAGATCTCCTCTTTGGAACTGTGTTGTAGGTTCATCTGAACCTCCTTTGAAAGCCGAAACTTTTGGTGGTGGAATGAAGTCAATCCGACGACTGGTTTGCAAGATATCGACTGCCCTAGTTTGAAGCCAGAAACTGCTGAAACTGAAGCTGCAACTGCAGAAGTAAAGATTGACTTGCGTGGCCAAGAAGATCTCCTCTTTGGAACTGCGCTGTAGGTTCATCTGAACCTCCTTTGAAAGCCACAACTTTTGGTGGTGGAATGAAGTCAATCCGACGAACGGTTTGCAAGATATTGACTGCCCTAGTTTGAAGCCACAAACTACTGAAACTGAAGCTGCAACTGCAGAAGTAAAGATTGACTTGCGTGGCCTAGAAGATCTCCTCATCTGAACTGCGTTGTAGGTTCATCTGAACCTCCTCTGGAAGCCGAAACTTTTGGTGGTGGAATGAAGTCAATCCAATTGTTAGTTTGTGAGATATGGTCTGCCCTAGTTTGATAATGAAGCCGCTAATGCTGATGCTACTGATCTAGGGTTTGCTACTGCTGATATGAATCAGATTTATTGTACTATTTCTCTCTGCTAAATTATTGAAGATAAAATAAGATTTGATCAAAGGGTTTCCCCACACATTGTGGGGTTTGTCCCTGGCTAGCCGCCACATCTTTTGTCTCTTGTCTTGGCTTGTTTTCTGTCGATTGTTTAATGTTCTATCTGCACTTTACTTTATGTACATGTGATTGCTAATCGGTGGAATATAATAAGAAAAAGAAGTAAACTGTTATAAGCATAGAACATAACATAACTTAACATGGTATCAGAGCTGAGGTGAAGACAAAGCCCGAGCAAGAGCAAGAGCAATCATTGAAGAGAAGATTGGCAAGGCTATCCTAAAAGAACTATGGGGTCGTCAACACTCTTTCCTGCCGAAGACAAGCTCCGTGAGAAAGCTGACTATCACGGATGGAAGATGTCTATCGATCTAACCCTTGAAGATCAAGGAGTGCTGGACCATGTCAGAGGCAATATTGTTGAGCCTTCATCAAATGCATCTGCTGCTGCCTGGAACAAATGGAAAAAAGGAGAAGTCAAAACAAAGAAGATCATCTGGGACTCTATCGACAAGCGCTTGGTGGCCTACATCTCCGATCTAGACACCTCCAAGGAAATCTACGACAGACTGGTGAGTTTATTTAAAGTTAATGATGTAAATCAAGTTTTGTTTCTTAGAAATAAGTTGAGGGAAATCAAGAAGGGTAAAGATGAAAGTATGCAAGCATAATTCTTAAGAATCACTGAGATCAAGAACGATCTCCTATCTATTCGGGAAACCATTACTGACAGAGAAATGGCACTCACAACTCTCGGAGGATTACCATCTGAATGGTATGTGTTCAGGACTACTCTTCTGAACAATAATGTAATTCCTAGTTTCGAGGAATTAATGGCTAGATGCATTCAAGAAGAAACAAGGGAAGAAGTGCAAGAAATGCCCATGCCTAAAGGTCCTCCTGCTGTCTTTTCTTCTCATGCAAAGAAAAGAAAGGACTCATACCGGGACGATGATCAAAATCCCTCTTATGGCAAATCAAAGGAATGACAAATTCAACAGCAAAGGTAAGAGGAGAGTTGGAGATCGAGGAAGAGGACAACCATTCAAGAAGGCTAGAAAGTCCAGGATGTATTAAATGCACCTAACCTCAAAAGGAACCTAGTGTCCATCTTGGCAATGGAAGACAAAGGCTACAAGGTAACCTTCAGCAATGGCAAGGTATGTATATGGAAAAATAATGTTAAAGATGCCTTTACTCTTGGGTTTAGTGTTGATTCATTATATCAAGAAGTCCGCTAGGTGTCATGTCTTGTGACACAACTCTTTAGTCTGAACTTTGGCATCAGAGGTTTGTCCACCTTCATTACAAAGCTCTACCCGATGTAAGACAGATGGTAACAGGGATGCCCGAATTCCAAGTAGAGAAAGAAGGTGTATGTTTGGGATGTGCCAAAGGAAAAGCTCAAAAGGGGACCATTCCCCTCAAGCCAAAGCGAGACCTCCGATATATTACAGTTGGTTCACTCAGGCATACCTGAGGTTGGCATTAAGAGGGAGACTACTACACCACATACTCCTGAGCAGAATGGTGTGGTGGGAAGGAAGAACTGGACGATTGTGGAAGCTGTCTGGGCCATGCTACATGATTAAAGACTTCCAAATTTTCTATGGGCTAAAACTACAAACACAGCCGTATATGTACAAAATTCGATGCCCTCATCAAGCATTGGGTTCCAAGCCTCCTGAAGAAAAGTTCACTGGTAAGAAATCTGATGTTTCTCATTTCAGAATTTTTGGAAGCCCTGTATATTTTCATGTGCCCAAAGAGAAAAGAAATAAATTGGGCGCATCTGGAAAGAAGGGAATTTTCGTGGGCTATGGTGAAAATACTAAAGGCTATAGAATCTATGTAGCCGGTCAAAGGGAAGTCATAATTAGTCATGATGTCACCTTTGACGAAGATATGGCTCTCAGCAAAGTGATCAATCTTCCGATTTTGAAGAGCTCTCAAGAAGCCGACACCAGGGAACCGAAAGAAAAGGATGATGAATCAATGCCTGATGTAGTAGAACCCATGGATCCGATTGATCCTCCTCCATATGAGCCTTCCTCTTCTAGGAAGAGGCCTTCATGGCTTAAGGGGTTACTTGTTGATGCTGAAGGACATGCTGCACCCCGAGGAACCTTTCGTGAAAGTAAGAAACCTAATAGGTATCAAGGATACCTGACCATCATGAGCACGATCATACAAAATGAGCCTTCGTCATTCTCAGATGTCGTCAAGCATCAAGTATGGAAGGATGCTATGACCGAAGAATATGACTCTATCATAAAGAATGATGTTTGGGAAGTAGTTCCTAGACCCCAGGACAAGACTGTTGTTACTTCCAAATGGCTTTACAAGATAAAGCATGTAGCAGATGGAAGCACGGAAAAGTATAAGGCTCGTTTTGTTGCTCAAATTTTCTCCCAAAAGGAAGGTATAGATTATGATGAGATATTTGCACCCGTTGCCAGATATACGACCATCCACTCGATCATAGCCATTGCCGCTTCACAAGGATGGAACCTACATCAGATGGATGTCAAGACTGCGTTCTTGCATGGCTCGATCAAAGAAGAGGTCTACGTGGAGCAACCCGAAGGATTTGAGATTTATGATCGAAAATCTCATGTATGCAGGTTGAAGAAAGCTCTCTATGGGCTGAAGCAAGCACCCCGAGCATGGTATGAGAGGATCGATAGCTACTTGATGATGTTGGGATTCACTAGGAGTGAAGCCGATCCTAACCTTTACTTTAAGGTTGAAGATGACAAGCCTATCATACTGGTGTTGCATGTGGATGACCTCTTTCTACAGGTGCAAACCCTCTCATTCACAAATGTAAGAGGGAGATGGCTTCTGAATTTGAAATGAAGGACCAAGGACTTGAAGTGTGGCAGAAGCCAAGGGAAATTTTCCTATCTCAAGGAAAATATGTGGTAAAGATATTGGAAAGGTTCGGTATGATGGACTGCAAGCCTGTGACTACCTCGAGAATCTTAACTTTTAGAAGTTATATGGTAGTGATGTCGGACTAGACTTGGGAAATGCCTCTGAGTTTCAAAAACTCATTCGCATTGATGTTCTTGGTGAACCTTTGTCTGAACATATGTTTTGCAGTTAGCATTGTGAGCTCATATTTGGTTGAGCCTCACTAGATTGATGCCAGGAATCTTCTGAGATGTCTTCAGGACACAATCTCTCATGGATTAAGATACACTGCCGGAGATGTGAGACTACTTGGATATACTGATGTTAATTGGGAAGGCAGTGTGGTGGACCGTAAGAGCACTTCCGGATATTGTTTCACCTTGGGATCTGCTTCGATATCCTGGATGAGCAGGAAGCAGAAGTCGGTGGCTTTGAGCACCACCAAAGCAGGATATATTGTTGCTAGCATGACCTCGTCTGAGGCAGTCTGGTTGCGAAAGCTCTTCAGTGAGCTATTTGGATTTACATTGGATACCACTGTGGTTCTCTGTAACAACCAGAGGTGGGATTCGATTATTGAGGAATCCCATATTCGTCAATTGCTCCAGCAGATAGACATCATCTGGGATATGGTAAGTCCATGAGCAAGGAAGCTCCATCACATTAAGATGATGTACAGGTTGATACACCTTGTCAAAGCCCCGAGGAAAGATCTAATCTGTGATTTTCCCAAACGACTTGGAGTCGGCAAGAAACTCTTGTACAAGGGTCTTGCATGTTGCATACATTGAGCTCTGGGAGCTCTGAGGGCTTGTGGTTCCTACTGGAGCAACATATGACCACAGGGTGACTCACCCTCCCCTGGTGGTGCACACTGGAACAAGATGATTCGCTCTCTTGTGGGACAAGATAATTCGCTCTCTTGTGGAACAGGATGATTCGCTCTCCTGTGTAGCAGGATGATTAGTTCTCCTGTGAGGCCTGGATTGATGTGTTCTCCATGGCAATTGTAGCAGGATTGATGTGTTCTCCTATGAGGCCTGGATTGATGTGTTCTCCATGGCAATTGTAGCAGGATTGATGTGTTCTCCTGTGAGGACAGGATTGATTAGTTCTCATGTCGAGGCATCCTACCCATGCAGTCTGGGACTCATGGGAAGTACCTCTCATCTGATCAATGAGCAGGGAAATGAAGTTAGGGACCATAGTAGTATCGATGGATGCATCGTTGTAACTACCGTACTCCCTACGCTAGGATGACCTCCATTGATCTGGGATCAATGATACTGGTCTGGGACCAGTGGTAGGAGTTGTACCATACTATGACGCTGACTTCGAGTCGGTTGAGACTTGTCTGGGATCAGTGGTACATACTCTGAGACTGACTTTGAGTCAGTGGAGGATGATATTGGTCTGGAACCATTGGAGTTGTACTCCCTATGACGCTGACTTTGGGTTGGTTGAGACTGGTCTGGGACCAATGGTACATACTCTGAGACTGACTTTGAGTCAGTATGATACATCCTCGATCATTTCTTCTTCTTCATAATTTGGACAAAAGCAGAGTAGAACAGAATAATGTAAGAGCAGAGCAGAACAGAACAAAACAGTACAGATCAGTGCAGGGCAGAACAAGACAAAGCAGAACAGGCAAAATAGAGCAGAGCAGGGCAAGGGTCAGGCTGTACAAGGCAGTGCATTTGATGAATGAATAGTAACGATCGATAGACAGATTGCAGATGAAGTTCTCCATGGTTGAGAGGGAGTGTTAAAATTGGCAAACAGGGCAAAACTTCATGTGGGTCATCTTATTCATGGCTAATAATATTTTTATTAGATTCCTCTCGTCGAGAGGTGTAGGATTGATATAAAGATTATCCAATTCCGATAAGTATTCATGGAGATATGAATTTATTTTGATTATGGAATTATTATCAAGCCAACCTACAACTCATGTAGGCTCAGAAGCCCAACAGCCGCATCTATTCACCCACCAACGTTGTGTATAAATATAAGAGGACTTTTCCTCATTTGGATTCACTCATCTCATCACATCTCTCTCTCTCTACTGCGCAGATATGAGTCTCTTCTCTACTGCGCTGAAATGGGTCTCTCTCTCTCACACATGTGAAGCCGGAAGCTGTTGAATTTGAAGCTGCAACTGCAGAAGTAAAGATTGACTTGCATGGCCTAGAAGATCTCCTCTTTGGAACTATGTCGTAGTTTCATCTGAACCTCCTTTGAAAGCTGCAAATTTTGGTGGTGGAATGAAGTCAATCCGACGAATGGTTTGCAAGATATCGACTACCCTGGTTTGAAGCCGGAAACTGCTGAAACTGAAGCTGCAACTGCAGAAGTAAAGATTGACTTGCGTGGCCTAGAATATCTCCTCTTTGGAACTGCGCTGTAGGTTCATCTGAACCTCCTTTGAAAGCCGCAACTTTTGGTGGTGGAATGAAGTCAATCCGACGAACGGTTTGCAAGATATCAACTGCCCTAGTTTGAAGCCGGAAACTGCTGAAACTGAAGCTGCAACTGCAGAAGTAAATATTGACTTGTGTGGCCTAGAAGATCTCCTCATCTGAATTGCATTGTAGGTTCATCTGAACCTCCTCTGGAGGCCAAAACTTTTGGTGGTCGAATGAAGTCAATCCGACTGTCGGTTTGTGAGATATGGTCTGCCCTAGTTTGATAATGAAGCCGCTAATGCTGATGCTACTGATCTAGGGTTTGCTACTGCTGATATGAATCAGATTTATTGTACTATTTCTCTCTGCTGAATTATTGAATATAAAAGAATATTTGATCAAAGGGTTTCCCCACACATTGTGGGGTTTGTCCCTGGCTAGCCGCCACATCTTGTGTCTCTTGTCTTGGCTTGTTTTCTGTCGATCGTTTAATGTTCTATCTGCACTTTACTTTATGTACATGTGATTGCTAATCGGTGGAATATAATAAGAAAAAGAAGTAAACTGTTATAAGCATAGAACATACCATAACTTAACATGGTATCAGAGCTGAGGTGAAGACAAAGCCCAAGCAAGAGCAAGAGCAATCATTGAAGAGAAGATTGGCAAGGCTATCTTAAAAGAACTATGGGGTCGTCAACACTCTTTCCTGCCGAAGACAAGCTCCGTGAGAAAGCTGACTATCACGGATGGAAGATGTCTATAGATCTAACCCTTGAAGATCAAGGAGTGCTGGACCATGTCAGAGGCAATATTGTTGAGCCTTCATCAAATGCATCTACTGCTGCCTGGAAAAAATGGAAAAATGGAGAAGTCAAAACAAAGAAGATCATCCGGGACTCTATCGACAAGCGCTTGGTGGCCTACATCTCCGATCTAGACACCTCCAAGGAAATCTACGACAGACTGGTGAGTTTATTTAAAGTTAATGATGCAAATCAAGTTTTGTTTCTTAGAAATAAGTTGAGGGAAATCAAGAAGGGTAAAGATGAAAGTATGCAAGCATACTTCTTAAGAATCACCGAGATCAAGAACGATCTCCTATCTATTGGGGAAACCATTACTGACAGAGAAATGGCACTCACAACTCTCAGAGGATTACCATCTAAATGGTATGTGTTCAGGACTACTCTTCTGAACAATAATGTAATTCCTAGTTTCAAGGAATTAATGGCTAGATGCATTCAAGAAGAAACAAGGGAAGAAGTGCAAGAAATGACCATGCCTAAAGGTCCTCCTGCTGTCTTTTCTTCTCATGCAAAGAAAAGAAAGGACTCACACCGGGACGATGATCAAAATCCCTCTTATGGAAAATCAAAGGAATGACAAATTCAACAGCAAAGGTAAGAGGAGAGCTGGAGATCGAGGAAGAGGACAACCATTCAAGAAGGCTAGAAAGTCCAGGATGTATTAAATGCACCTGACCTCAAAAGGAACCTAGTGTCCATCTTGGCAATGGAAGACAAAGGCTACAAGGTACCCTTCAGCAATGGCAAGGTATGTATATGGAAAAATAATTTTAAAGATGCCTTTACTCTTGGGTTTAGTGTTGATTCATTATATCAAGAAGTCCGCTAGGTGTCATGTCTTGTGACACAACTCTTTAGTCCGAACTTTGGCATCAGAGGTTTGCCCACCTTCATTACAAAGCTCTACCCGATGTAAGACAGATGGTTACAGGGATGCCCGAATTCCAAGTAGAGAAAGAAGGTGTATGTCCGGGATGTGCCAAAGGAAAAGCTCAAAAGGGGACCATTCCCCTCAAGCCAAAGCAAGACCTCCGATATATTACAGTTGGTTCACTCAGGCATACCTGAGGTTGGCATTAAGAGGGAGACTACTACACCACATACTCCTGAGCAGAATGGTGTGGTGGGAAGGAAGAACTGCAAGATTGTGGAAGCTGTCCGGGTCATGCTACATGATTAAAGACTTCCAAAGTTTCTATGGGCTAAAACTACAAACACAGCCGTATATGTACAAAATTCGATGCCCTCATCAAGCATTGGGTTCCAAGCCTCCTGAAGAAAAGTTCACTGGTAAGAAATCTGATGTTTCTCATTTCAGAATTTTTGGAAGCCCTGTATATTTTCATGTGCCCAAAGAGAAAAGAAATAAATTGGGTGCATCTGGAAAGAAGGGAATTTTCGTGGGCTATGGTGAAAATACTAAAGGCTATAGAATCTATGTAGCCGATCAAAGGGAAGTCATAATTAGTCATGATGTCACCTTTGACGAAGATATGGCTCTCAGCAAGGTGATCAATCTTCCGACTTTGAAGAGCTCTCAAGAAGCCGACACCAGGGAACCGAAAGAAAAGGATGATGAATCAATGCCTGATGTAGAAGAACCCATGGATCTGATTGATCCTCCTCCATATGAGCCTTCCTCTTCTAGGAAGAGGCCTTCATGGCTTAAGGGGTTACTTGATGATGCAGAAGGACATGCTGCACCCCGAGGAACCTTTCGTGAAAGTAAGAAACCTAATAGGTATCAAGGATACCTGACCATCATGAGCACGATCATACAAAATGATCCTTCGTCATTCTCAGATGCCGTCAAGCATCAAGTATGGAAGGATGCTATGACCGAAGAATATGAGTCTATAATAAAGAATGATGTTTGGGAAGTAGTTCCCAGACCCCAGGACAAGACTGTTGTTACTTCCAAATGGCTTTACAAGATAAAGCATGCAGCAGATGGAAGCACGGAAAAGTATAAGGCTCATTTTGTTGCTCGAATTTTCTCCCAAAAGGAAGGTATAGACTATGATGAGATATTTTCACCTGTTGCCAGATATACGACCATCCACTCGATCATAGCCCTTGCCGCTTCACAAGGATGGAACCTACAATAGATGGATGTCAAGACTGCGTTCTTGAATGGCTCGGTCAAAGAAGAGGTCTACGTGGAGCAACCCAAAGGATTTGAGATTTATGATCGAAAATCTCAGGTATGCAGGTTGAAGAAAGCACCCCGAGCATGGTATGAGAGGATCGATAGCTACTTGATTAAGTTGGGATTCACTAGGAGTGAAGCCGATCCTAACCTTTACTTTAAGGTTGAAGATGACAAGCCTATCATACTGGTGTTGCATGTGGATGACCTCTTTCTACAGGTGCAAACCATCTCATTCACAAATGTAAGAGGGAGATGGCTTCTGAATTTGAAATGAAGGACCAAGGACTTGAAGTGTGGCAGAAGCCAAGGGAAATTTTCCTATCTCAAGGAAAATATGTGGTAAAGATATTGGAAAGATTCGGTATGATGGACTGCAAGCCTGTGACTACCTCGAGAATCTTAACTTTTAGAAGTTATATGGTAGTGATGTCAGACCAGACTTGGGAAATGCCTCTGAGTTTCAAAAACTCATTCGCATTGATGTTCTTGGTGAACCTCCGTCCGAACATATGTTTTGCAGTTAGCATTGTGAGCTCATATTTGGTTGAGCCTCACTAGATTGATGCCAGGAATCTTCTGAGATGTCTTCAGGACACAATCTCTCATGGATTAAGATACACTGCCGGAGATGTGAGACTACTTGGATATACTGATGTTAATTGGGCAGGCAGTGTGGTGGACCGTAAGAGCACTTTCGGATGCTGTTTCACCTTGGGATCTGCTTCGATATCCTGGATGAGCAGGAAGCAGAAGTCGGTGGCTTTGAGCACCACCAAAGCAGGATATATTATTGCTAGCATGACCTCGTGTGAGGCAGTCTGGTTGCGAAAGCTCTTCAGTGAGCTGTTTGGATTTACATTGGATACCACTATGATTCTCTGTAACAACCAGAGGTGGGATTCGATTATTGAGGAATCCCGTATTCGTCAATTGCTCCAGCAGATAGACATCATCTGGGATATGGTAAGTCCATGAGCAAGGAAGCTCCATCACATTAAGATGATGTACAGGTTGATACACCTTGTCAAAGCCCCGAGGAAAGATCTAATCTGTGATTTTCCCAAACAACTTGGAGTCGGCAAGAAACTCTTGTACAAGGGTCTTGCATGTTGCATACATTGAGCTCTGCGAGCTCTGAGGGCTTGCGGTTCCTACTGGAGCAACATATGACCACAGGGTGACTCACCCTCCCCTGGTGGTGCACACTGGAACAAGATGATTCGCTCTCTTGTGGGACAAGATGATTCGCTCTCTTGTGGAACAGGATGATTCGCTTTCCTGTGTAGCAGGATTATTAGTTCTCCTGTGAGGCCTGGATTGATGTGTTCTCCATGGCAATTGTAGCAGGATTGATGTGTTCTCCTGTGAGGCCTGGATTGATGTGTTCTCCATGGCAATTGTAGCAGGATTGATGTGTTCTCCTGTGAGGACAGGATTGATTAGTTCTCCTGTCGAGGCATCCTACCCATGCAGTCTGGGACTCATGGGAAGTACCTCTCATCTGATCAATGAGCAGGGAAATGAAGTTAGGGACCATAGTAGTACCGATGGACGCATCGTTGTAACTACCATACTCCCTATGCTAGGATGACCTCCATTGATCTGGGATCAATGATACTGGTTTGGGACCAGTGGTAGGAGTTGTACCATACTATGACGCTAACTTCGGGTCAGTTGAGACTGGTCTGGGATCAGTGGTACATACTCTGAGACTGACTTTGAGTCAGTGGAGGATGATATTGGTCTGGGAGCATTGGAGTTGTACTCACTATGACGCTGACTTTGGGTTGGTTGAGACTGGTCTGGGACCAGTGGTACATACTCTGAGACTGACTTTGAGTCAGTATGATACATCCTCGATCATTTCTTCTTCTTCATAACTCGGACAAAAGCAGAGTAGAACAGAACAATGCAAGAGCAGAGCAGAATAGAACAAAACAGTACAGATCAGTGCAGGGCAGAACAAGACAAAGCAGAATAGGAAAAATAGAGCAGAGCAGGGCAAGGGTCAGGCTGTAGAAGGCAGTGCATTTGATGAATGAAGAGTAACGACCGATAGACAGATTGCAGATGAAGTTCTCCATGGTTGAGAGGGAGTGTTAAAATTGGCAACCAGGGCAAAACTTCATGTGGGTCATCTTACTCATGGCTAATAATATTTTTATTAGATTCCTCTCATCGAGAGGTGTAGGATTGATATCAAGATCATCCAATTCTGATAAGTATTCATGGAGATATGAATTTATTTTGATTATGGAATTATTATCAAGCCGACCTACAACTCATGTAGGCTCAGAAGCCCAACAGTCGCATCTATTCACCCACCAACGTTGTGTATAAATATAAGAGGACTTTTCCTCATTTGGACTCACTCATCTCATCACATCTCTCTCTCTCTACTGCGCAGATATGAGTCTCTTCTCTACTGCGCTGAAATGGGTCTCTCTCTCTCACACATGTGAAGCCGGAAGCTATTGAATTTGAAGCTGCAACTACAGAAGTAAAGATTGACTTGCATGGCCTAGAAGATCTCCTCTTTGGAACTGTGTTGTAGGTTCATCTGAACCTCCTTTGATAGGGCAACTTTTGGTGGTGGAATGAAGTCAATCCGACGAATGGTTTGCAAGATATCGACTACCCTAGTTTGAAGAGCGAAACTGCTGAAACTGAAGCTGCAACTGCAGAAGTAAAGATTGACTTGCATGGCCTAGAAGATCTCCTCTTTGGAACTGCGCTGTACGTTCATCTGAACCTCCTTTGAAAGCTGCAACTTTTGGTGGTGGAATGAAGTCAATCTGACGAACGGTTTGCAAGATATCGACTGCCCTAGTTTGAAGCCGGAAACTGCTGAAACTGAAGCTGCAACTGCAGAAGTAAAGATTGACTTGCGTGGCCTAGAAGATCTCCTCATCTGAACTGCGCTGTAGGTTCATCTGAACCTCCTCTAGAAGCCGAAACTTTTGGTGGTGGAATGAAGTCAATCCGACTATCGGTTTGTGAGATATGGTCTGCCCTAGTTTGATAATGAAGCCGCTAATGCTGATGCTACTGATCTAGGGTTTGCTACTGCTGATATGAATCAGATTTATTGTACTATTTCTCTCTGCTGAATTATTGAATATAAAAGAAGATTTGATCAAAGGGTTTCCCCACACATTGTGGGGTTTGTCCCTGGCTAGCCGCCACATCTTGTGTCTCTTGTCTTGGCTTGTTTTCTGTCGATCGTTTAATGTTCTATCTGCACTTTACTTTATGTACATGTGATTGCTAATCGGTGGAATATAATAAGAAAAAGAAGTAAACTGTTATAAGCATAGAACATACCATAACTTAACATGGTATCAGAGATGAGGTGAAGACAAAGCCCGAGCAAGAGCAAGAGCAATCATTGAAGAGAAGATTGGCAAGGCTATCCTAAAAGAACTATGGGGTCATCAACACTCTTTCCTGCCAAAGACAAGCTCCGTGAGAAAGCTGACTATCACGGATGGAAGATGTCTATCGATATAACCCTTGAAGATCAAGGACTGCTGGACCATGTTAGAGGCAATATTGTTGAGCCTTCATCAAATGCATATGCTGCTGCCTGGAACAAATGGAAAAATGGAGAAGTCAAAACAAAGAAGATCATTCGGGACTCTATCGACAAGTGCTTGGTGGCCTACATCTCTGATCTAGACACCTCCAAGGAAATCTACGACAGACTGGTGAGTTTATTTAAAGTTAATGATGCAAATCAAGTTTTGTTTCTTAGAAATAAGTTGAGGGAAATCAAGAAGGGTAAAGATGAAAGTATGCAAGCATACTTCTTAAGAATCACCGAGATCAAGAACGATCTCCTATCTATTGGGGAAACCATTACTGACAAAGAAATGGCACTCACAACTCTCGGAGGATTACCATCTGAATGGTATGTGTTCAGGACTACTCTTCTGAACAATAATGTAATTCCTAGTTTCGAGGAATTAATGGCTAGATGCATTCAAGAAGAAACAAGGGAAGAAGTGCAAGAAATGCCCATGCCTAAAGTTCCTCTTGCTGTCTTTTCTTCTCATGCAAAGAAAAGAAAGGACTCACATCGGGACGATGATCAAAATCCCTCTTATGGAAAATAAAAGGAATGACAAATTCAACAGCAAATGTAAGAGGAGAGCTGGAGATCGAGGAAGAGGACAACCATTCAAGAAGGCTAGAAAGTCCAGGATGTATTAAATGCACCTGACCTCAAAAGGAACCTAATGTCCATCTTGGCAATGGAAGACAAAGGCTACAAGGTAACCTTCAGCAATGGCAAGGTATGTATATGGAAAAATAATGTTAAAGATGCCTTTACTCTTGGGTTTAGTGTTGATTCATTATATCAAGAAGTCCGCTAGGTGTCATGTCTTGTGACACAACTCTTTAGTCCGAACTTTTGCATCGGAGGTTTTCCCACCTTCATTACAAAGCTCTACCCGATGTAAGACAGATGGTAACAGGGATGCCCGAATTCCAAGTAGAGAAAGAAGGTGTATGTCCAGGATGTGCCAAAGGAAAAGCTCAAAAGGGGACCATTCCCCTCAAGCCAAAGCAAGACCTCCGATATATTACAGTTGGTTCACTCAGGCATACCTGAGGTTGGCATTAAGAGGGAGACTACTACACCACATACTCCTGAGCAGAATGGTGTGGTGGGAAGGAAGAACTGCACGATTGTGGAAGCTGTCCGGGCCATGCTACATGATTAAAGACTTCCAAAGTTTCTATGGGCTAAAACTACAAACACTGCCGTATATGTACAAAATTCGATGCCCTCATCAAGCATTGGGTTCCAAGACTCCTGAAGAAAAGTTCACTGGTAAGAAATCTGATGTTTCTCATTTCAGAATTTTTGGAAGCCCTGTATATTTTCATGTGCCGAAAGAGAAAAGAAATAAATTGGGTGCATCTGGAAAGAAGGGAATTTTCGTGGGCTATGGTGAAAATACTAAAGGCTATAGAATCTATGTAGTCGGTCAAAGGGAAGTCATAATTAGTCATGATGTCACCTTTGACGAAGATATGGCTCTCAGCAAGGTGATCAATCTTCCGACTTTGAAGAGCTCTCAAGAAGCCGACACCAGGGAACCGAAAGAAAAGGATGATCAATCAATACCTGATGTAGAAGAACCCATGGATCCGATTGATCCTCCTCCATATGAGCCTTCCTCTTCTAGGAAGAGGCCTTCATGGCTTAAGGGGTTACTTGATGATGCTGAAGGACATGCTGCACCCCGAGGAACCTTTCGTGAAAGTAAGAAACCTAATAGGTATCAAGGATACCTGACCATCATGAGCACGATCATACAAAATGATCCTTCGTCATTCTCAGATGCCGTCAAGCATCAAGTATGGAAGGATGCTATGACCGAAGAATATGAGTCTATCATAAAGAATGATGTTTTGGAAGTAGTTCCCAGACCCCAGGACAAGACTGTTGTTACTTCCAAATGGCTTTACAAGATAAAGCATGCAGCAGATGAAAGCACAGAAAAGTATAAGGCTCGTTTTGTTGCTCGAATTTTCTCCCAAAAGGAAGGTATAGAATATGATGAGATATTTGCACCTGTTGCCAGATATACGACCATCCACTCGATCATAGCCATTGCCGCTTCACAAGGATGGAACCTACATCAGATGGATGTCAAGACTGCGTTCTTGCATGGCTCGATCAAAGAAGAGGTCTACGTGGAGCAACCCGAAGGATTTGAGATTTATGTTCGAAAATCTCATGTATGCAGGTTGAAGAAAGCTCTCTATGGGCTGAAGCAAGCACCCCGAGCATGGTATGAGAGGATCGATAGCTACTTGATGAAGTTGGGATTCACTAGGAGTGAAGCCGATCCTAACCTTTACTTTAAGGTTGAAGATGACAAGCCTATCATACTGGTGTTGCATGTGGATGACCTCTTTCTATAGGTGCAAACCCTCTCATTCACAAATGTAAGAGGGAGATGGCTTCTGAATTTGAAATGAAGGACCAAGGACTTGAAGTGTGGCAGAAGCTAAGGGAAATTCTCCTATCTCAAGGAAAATATGTGGTAAAGATATTGGAAAGATTCGGTATGATGGACTGCAAGCCTGTGACTACCTCGAGAATCTTAACTTTTAGAAGTTATATGGTAGTGATGTCAGACCAGACTTGGGAAATGCCTCTGAGTCTCAAAAACTCATTCGCATTGATGTTCTTGGTGAAGCTCCGTCCGAACATATGTTTTGCAGTTAGCATTGTGAGCTCATATTTGGTTGAGGCTCACTAGATTGATGCCAGGAATCTTCTGAGATGTCTTCAGGACACAATCTCTCATGGATTAAGATACACTGCCGGAGATGTGAGACTACTTGGATATACTGATGTTAATTGGGCAGCCAGTGTGGTGGACCGTAAGAGCACTTCCGGGTGCTGTTTCACCTTCGGATCTGCTTCGATATCCTAGATGAGCAGGAAGCAGAAGTCGGTGGCTTTGAGCACCACCAAAGCAGGATATATTGTTGCTAGCATGACCTTGTGTGAGGCAGTCTGGTTGCGAAAGCTCTTCAGTGAGCTGTTTGGATTTACATTGGATACCACTGTGATTCTCTGTAACGACCAGAGGTGGGATTCAATTATTGAGGAATCCCGTATTCGTCAATTGCTGCAGCAGATAGACATCATCTGGGATATGGTAAGTCCATGAGCAAGGAAGCTCCATCACATTAAGATGATGTATAGGTTGATACACCTTGTCAAAGCCCCGAGGAAAGATCTAATCTGTGATTTTCCCAAACGACTTGGAGTCGGCAAGAAACTCTTGTACAAGGGTCCTACATGTTGCATACATTGAGCTCTGCGAGCTCTGAGGGTTTGCGGTTCCTACTGGAGCAACATATGACCACAGGGTGACTCACCCTCCCCTGGTGGTGCACACTGGAACAAGATGATTCGCTCTCTTGTGGGACAAGATGATTCGCTCTCTTGTGGAACAGGATGATTCGCTCTCCTGTGTAGCAGGATGATTAGTTCTCCTATAAGGCCTGGATTGATGTGTTCTCCATGGCAATTGTAGCAGGATTAATGTGTTCTCCTGTGAGGCCTGGATTGATGTGTTCTCCATGGCAATTGTAGCAGGATTGATGTGTTCTCCTATGAGGACAGGATTGATTAGTTCTCCTGTTGAAGCATCCTACCCATGCAGTCTGGGACTCATGGGAAGTACCTCTCATCTGATCAATGAGCAGGGAAATGAAGTTAGGGACCATAGTAGTACCGATGGATGCATCGTTGTAACTAATGTACTCCCTATGCTAGGATGACCTCCATTGATCCGGGATCAATGATACTAGTCTGGGACCAGTGGTAGGAGTTGTACCATACTATGACGCTGACTTCGGGTCGGTTGAGACTGGTCTGGGATCAGTCGTACATACTCTGAGACTGACTTTGAGTCAGTGGAGGATGATATTGGTCTGGGACCATTGGAGTTGTACTCACTATGACGCTAACTTTGGGTTGCTTGAGACTGGTCTGGGACCAGTGGTACATACTCTGAGACTGACTTTGAGTTAGTATGATACATCCTCGATCATTTCTTCTTCTTCATAATTCGGACAAAAGCAGAGTAGAACAGAACAATGCAAGAGCAGAGCAGAACAGAACAAAACAGTACAGATCAGTGCAGGGCAGAACAAGACAAAGAAGAACAGGCAAAATAGAGCAGAGCAGGGCAAGGGTCAGGCTGTACAAGGCAGTGCATTTGATGTATGAATAGTAATGACCGATAGACAGATTGCAGATGAAGTTCTCCATGGTTGAGAGGGAGTGTTAAAATTGGCAACCAGGGCAAAACTTCATGTGGGTCATCTTATTCATGGCTAATAATATTTTTATTAGATTCCTCTCATCGAGAGGTGTAGGATTGATATAAAGATCATCCAATTCCGATAAGTATTCATGGAGATATGAATTTATTTTGATTATGGAATGATTATCAAGCCGACCTACAACTCATGTAGGCTCAGAAGCCCAACAGTCGCATCTATTCACCCACCAACGTTGTGTATAAATATAAGAGGACTTTTCCTCATTTGGACTCACTCATCTCATCACATCTCTCTCTCTCTACTGCGTAGATATGAGTCTCTTCTCTACTGCGCTGAAATGGGTCTCTCTCTCTCACACATGTGAAGCCGGAAGCTGTTGAATTTGAAGCTGCAACTGCAGAAGTAAAGATTGACTTGCATGGCCTAGAAGATCTCCTCTTTGGAACTGTGTTGTAGGTTCATCTGAACCTCCTTTGAAAGCTGCAACTTTTGGTGGTGGAATGAAGTCAATCCGACGAATGGTTTGCAAGATATCGACTACCCTAGTTTGAAGCCGGAAACTGCTGAAACTGAAGCTACAACTACACAAGTAAAAACTTACTTGCGTGGCTTAGAAGATCTCCTCTTTGGAACTGCGCTGTAGGTTCATCTGAACCTCCTTTGAAAGCCGCAACTTTTGGTGGTGGAATGAGGTCAATCCGACGAACGGTTTGCAAGATATCGACTGCCCTAGTTTGAAGCCGGAAACTGCTGAAACTGAAGCTGCAACTGCAGAAGTAAAGATTGACTTTCGTGGCCTAGAAGATCTCCTCATCTGAACTATGTTGTAGGTTTATCTGAACCTCCTCTGGAAGCCGAAACTTTTGGTGGTGGAATGAAGTCAATCTGACTGTCGGTTTGTGAGATATGGTCTGCCCTAGTTTGATAATGAAGCCGCTAATGCTGATGCTACTGATCTAGGGTTTGCTACTGCTGATATGAATCAGATTTATTGTACTATTTCTCTCTGCTAAATTATTGAATATAAAAGAAGATTTGATCAAAGGGTTTCCCCACACATTGTGGGGTTTGTCCCTGGCTAGCCGCCACATCTTGTGTCTCTTGTCTTGGCTTGTTTTCTGTCGATCGTTTAATGTTCTATCTGCACTTTACTTTATGTACATGTGATTGCTAATCGATGGAATATAATAAGAAAAAGAAGTAAACTGTTATAAGCATAGAACATACCATAACTTAACATGGTATCAGAGCTGAGGTGAAGACAAAGCCCGAGCAAGAGCAAGAGCAATCATTGAAGAGAAGATTGGCAAGGCTATCCTAAAAGAACTATGGGGTCGTCAACACTCTTTCCTGCCGAAGACAAGCTCCGTGAGAAAGCTGACTATCACGGATGGAAGATGTCTATCGACCTAACCCTTGAAGATCAAGGAGTGCTGGACCATGTCAGAGGCAATATTGTTGAGCCTTCATCAAATGCATATGCTGCTGCCTAGAACAAATGGAAAAATGGAGAAGTCAAAACAAAGAAGATCATCCGGGACTCTATCGACAAGCGCTTGGTGGCCTACATCTCTGATCTAGACACCTCCAAGGAAATCTACGACAGACTGGTGAGTCTATTTAAATTTAGTGATGCAAATCAAGTTTTGTTTCTTAGAAATAAGTTGAGGGAAATCAGGAAGGGTAAAGATGAAAGTATGCAAGCATACTTCTTAAGAATCACCGAGATCAAGAACAATCTCCTATCTATTCGGGAAACCATTACTGACAGAGAAATGGCACTCACAACTCTCGGAGGATTACCATCTGAATGGTATGTGTTCAAGACTACTCTTCTAAACAATAATGTAATTCCTAGTTTCGAGGAATTAATGGCTAGATGCATTCAAGAAGAAACAAGGGAAGAAGTGCAAGAAATGCCCATGCCTAAAGGTCCTCCTGCTGTCTTTTCTTCTCATGCAAAGAAAAGAAAGGACTCACACCGGGACGATGATCAAAATCCCTCTTATGGAAAATCAAAGGAATGACAAATTCAACAGCAAAGGTATGAGGAGAGCTGGAGATCGAGGAAGTGGACAACCATTCAAGAAGGCTAGAAAGTCCAGGATGTATTAAATGCACCTGACCTCAAAAGGAACCTAGTGTCCATCTTAGCAATGGAAGACAAAGGCTACAAGGTAACCTTCAGCAATGGCAAGGTATGTATATGGAAAAATAATGTTAAAGATGCCTTTACTCTTGGGTTTAGTGTTGATTCATTATATCAAGAAGTCCGCTAGGTGTCATGTCTTGTGACACAACTCTTTAGTCCGAACTTTGGCATCGGAGGTTTGCCCACCTTCATTACAAAGCTCTACCCGATGTAAGACAGATGGTAACAGGGATGCCCAAATTCCAAGTAGAGAAAGAAGGTGTATGTCCGGGATGTGCCAAAGGAAAGCTCAAAAGGGGACCATTCCCCTCAAGCCAAAGCAAGACCTCCGATATATTACAGTTGGTTCACTCAGGCATACCTAAGGTTGGCATTAAGAGGGAGACTACTACACCACATACTCCTGAGCAGAATGGTGTGGTGGGAAGGAAGAACTGCATGATTGTGGAAGCTGTCCGGGTCATGCTACATGATTAAAGACTTCCAAAGTTTCTATGGGCTAAAACTACAAACACAACCGTATATGTACAAAATTCGATGCCCTCATCAAGCATTGGGTTCCAAGCCTCCTGAAGAAAAGTTCACTGGTAAGAAATCTGATGTTTCTCATTTCAGAATTTTTGGAAGCCCTGTATATTTTCATGTGCCCAAAGAGAAAAGAAATAAATTGGGTGCATCTGCAAAGAAGGGAATTTTCGTGGGCTATGGTGAAAATACTAAAGGCTATAGAATCTATGTAGCCGGTCAAAGGGAAGTCATAATTAGTCATGATGTCACCTTTGACGAAGATATGGCTCTCAGCAAGGTGATCAATCTTCTGACTTTGAAGAGCTCTCAAGAAGCCGACACCAGGGAACCGAAAGAAAAGGATGATGAATCAATGCCTGATGTAGAAGAACCCATGGATCCGATTGATCCTCCTCCATATGAGCCTTCCTCTTCTAGGAAGAGGCCTTCATGGCTTAAGGGGTTACTTGATGATGCTGAAGGACATGCTGCACCCCGAGGAACGTTTCGTGAAAGTAAGAAACCTAATAGGTATCAAGGATACCTGACCATCATGAGCACGATCATACAAAATGAGCCTTCGTCATTCTCAGATGCCGTCAAGCATCAAGTATGGAAGGATGCTACGCCCGAAGAATATGAGTCTATCATAAAGAATGATGTTTGGGAAGTAGTTCCCAGACCCCAGGACAAGACTGTTGTTACTTCCAAATGGCTTTACAAGATAAAGCATGTAGCAGATGGAAGCACGAAAAAGTATAAGGCTCATTTTGTTGCTCGAATTTCTCCCAAAAGGAAGGTATAGACTATGATGAGATATTTGCACCTGTTGCCAGATATATGACCATCCACTCGATCATAGCCCTTAATGCTTCATAAGGATGGAACCTACATCAGATGGATGTCAAGACTGCGTTCTTGCATGGCTCGATCAAAGAAGAGGTCTACGTGGAGCAACCCGAAGGATTTGAGATTTATGATCGAAAATCTCATGTATGCAGGTTGAAGAAAGCTCTTTATGGGCTAAAGCAAGCACCCCGAGCATGGTATGAGAGGATCGATAGCTACTTGATGAAGTTGGGATTCACTAGGAGTGAAGCCGATCCTAACCTTTACTTTAAGGTTGAAGATGACAAGCCTATCATACTGGTGTTGCATGTGGATGACCTCTTTCTACAGGTGCAAACCATCTCATTCACAAATGTAAGATGGAGATGACTTCTGAATTTGAAATGAAGGACCAAGGACTTGAAGTGTGGCAGAAGCCAAGGGAAATTTTCCTATCTCAAGGAAAATATGTGGTAAAGATATTGGAAAGATTCGGTATGATGGACTGCAAGCCTGTGACTACCTCGAGAATCTTAACTTTTAGAAGTTATATGGTAGTGATGTCGGACCAAACTTGGGAAATGCCTCTGAGTTTCAAAAACTCATTCACATTGATGTTCTTGGTGAACCTCCGTCTGAACATATCTTTTGCAGTTACCATTGTGAGCTCATATTTGGTTGAGCCTCACTAGATTGATGCCAGGAATCTTTTGAGATGTCTTCAGGACACAATCTCTCATGGATTAAGATACACTGCCGGAGATGTGAGACTACTTGGATATACTGATGTTAATTGGGCAGGCAGTGTGGTGGACGGTAAGAGCACTTCGGGGTGTTGTTTCACCTTGGGATCTGCTTCGATATCCTGGATAAGCAGGAAGCAGAAGTCGGTGGCTTTGAGCACCACCAAAGCAGGATATATTGTTGCTAGCATGACCTCGTGTGAGGCAGTCTGGTTGTGAAAGCTCTTCAGTGAGTTGTTTGGATTTACATTGGATACCACTGTGATTCTCTGTAACAACCAGAGGTGGGATTCGATTATTGAGGAATCCCGTATTCGTCAATTTCTCCAGCAGATAAACATCATCTGGGATATGGTAAGTCCATGAGCAAGGAAGCTCCATCACATTAAGATGATGTACAGGTTGATACACCTTGTCAAAGCCCCGAGGAAAGATCTAATCTGTGATTTTCCCAAACGACTTGGAGTCGGCAAGAAACTCTTGTACAAGGGTCTTGCATGTTGCATACATTGAGCTCTGCGAGCTCTGAGGGCTTGCGGTTCCTACTGGAGAAACATATGACCATAGGGTGACTCACCCTCCCCTGGTGGTGCACACTGGAACAAGATGATTCGCTCTCTTGTGGGACAAGATGATTCGCTCTCTTGTGGAATAGGATGATTCGCTCTCCTGTGTAGCAGGATGATTAGTTCTCCTGTGAGGCCTGGATTGATGTGTTCTCCATGGTAATTGTAGCAGGATTGATGTGTTCTCCTGTGAGGCCTGGATTGATGTGTTCTCCATGGCAATTGTAGCAGGATTGATGTGTTCTCCTGTGAGGACAGGATTTATTAGTTCTCCTGTCGAGGCATCCTACCCATGCAGTCTGGGACTCATGGGAAGTACCTCTCATCTGATCAATGAGCAGGGAAATGAAGTTAGGGACCATAGTAGTACCGATGGACACATCGTTGTAACTACCGTACTCCCTACGTTAGGATGACCTCCATTGATCTGGGATCAATGATACTGGTCTGGGACCAGTGGTAGGAGTTGTACCATACTATGACGCTGACTTCGAGTCGGTTGAGACTGGTCTGGGATCAGTGGTACATACTCTGAGACTGACTTTGAGTCAGTGGAGGATGATATTGGTCTGGGACCATTGGAGTTGTACTCACTATGACGCTGACTTTGGGTTGCTTGAGACTGGTCTGGGACCAGTGGTAAATACTCTGAGACTGACTTTGAGTCCGTATGATACATCCTCGATCATTTCTTCTTCTTAATAATTCGGACAAAAGTAGAGTAGAACAGAACAATGCAAGAGCAGAGCAGAACAGAGCAAAACAGTACAGATCAGTGCAGGGAAGAACAAGACAAAGCAGAATAGGCAAAATATAGCAGAGCAGGGCAAGGGTCAGGCTGTACAAGGCAGTGCATTTGATGAATGAATAGTAACGACCGATAGACCGATTGCAGATGAAGTTCTCCATGGTTGAGAGGGAGTGTTAAAATTTGCAACCAGGGCAAAACTTCATGTGGGTCATCTTATTCATGGCTAATAATATTTTTATTATATTCCTCTCGTCGAGAGGTGTAGGATTGATATAAAGATCATCCAATTCCGATAAGTATTCATGGAGATATGAATTTATTTTGATTATGGAATTATTATCAAGCCGACCTACAACTCATGTAGGCTCAGAAGCCCAACAGTCGCATCTATTCACCCACCAACGTTGTGTATAAATATAAGAGGACTTTTCCTCATTTGGACTCACTCATCTCATCACATCTCTCTCTCTCTCTACTGCGCAGATATGAGTCTCTTCTCTACTGCGCTGAAATGGGTCTCTCTCTCTCACACATGTGAAGCCGAAAGCTGTTGAATTTGAAGCTGCAACTGCAGAAGTAAAGATTGACTTGCATGGCCTAGAAGATCTCCTCTTTGGAACTGTGTTGTAGGTTCATCTGAACCTCCTTTGAAAGTCGCAACTTTTGGTGGTGGAATGAAGTCAATCCGACGAATGGTTTGCAAGATATCGACTACCCTAGTTTGAAGCTGGAAACTGTTGAAACTGAAGCTACAACTGCAGAAGTAAAGATTGAATTTCGTGGCCTAGAAGATCTCCTCTTTGGAACTGCGTTGTAGGTTCATCTGAACCTCCTTTGAAAGCCGCAACTTTTGGTGGTGGAATGAAGTCAATCCGACGAACAGTTTGCAAGATATCGACTGCCCTAGTTTGAAGCCGGAAACTGCTGAAACTGAAGCTGCAACTGCAGAAGTAAAGATTGACTTGCGTGGCCTAGAATATCTCCTCATCTGAACTGCGCTGTAGGTTCATCTGAACCTCCTCTGGAATCCGAAACTTTTGGTGGTGGAATGAAGTCAATCCGACTGTCGGTTTGTGAGATATGGTCTGCCCTAGTTTGATAATGAAGCCGCTAATGCTGATGCTACTGATCTAGGGTTTGCTACTGCTGATATGAATCAGATTTATTGTACTATTTCTCTATGCTGAATTATTGAAGATAAAAGAAGATTTGATCAAAGGGTTTCCCCACACATTCTGGGGTTTGTCCCTAGCTAGCCGCCACATCTTGTGTCTCTTGTCTTGGCTTGTTTTCTGTCGATCGTTTAATGTTCTATCTGCACTTTACTTTATGTACATGTGATTGCTAATCGGTGGAATATAATAAGAAAAAGAAGTAAACTGTTATAAGCATAGAACATACCATAACTTAACAATTTATGCCTTCTAAATCCAAGTTTTCCCTTTTGCATTCCATAAGGAACCCTTTCAATGAAAATCTTAAAGACCTACCTACAATTTTTATTCTTTAGGAAAAATCACAATGGAGGTTCAAGACATAATTTTTTTTTTTTTTGAATTAACAAGCTAAGGTTCCATGCAATCCTCATTTATGCAATTTTATATTATATACTATTCCTTGAATTCCCATAATCTTCATTATTATTCACTTATATTACTTGAGAATAAATTATGAATGACTCAGTTAGAAGATATTCATTCCAAAAACAATTAAACATATTTTTTCAAAAGTGACTTGTAATCAAGAACAACTTTCATAATTATACATAATTACTCATGATTTTTTTTCAATAATTAATCAATTCATTTGGTTTCATGTCTTATTCCTTACTATTAATACATACAAAAAAAAGCAAGCTATGAAAACCATACATTTCTCAAACTATGAAGAATCTTGTTGATTTTAAATAAGATTTAGAATATCATAAAGGCATTTCTAGCCTAAAGAATTTTTTTTTCTTACTACCTCTCAAAAGATTATAGCCTTTTGCACGATTACTAATTACTCATACAAATATACATACAAGCATAAAATTCCTAAATCCATCAATATCTTCCATTCCACATGTAATGCAATCAGCTTAAGCTTCTAAATCATGCAATAATTCCAATTCATCAAAATGTTATCTCACTCTCCTTCAATTTCTCCCTCCAAAAATATCACAAGCACATATTCCTGTAAAACAAGAACTCAACTAAGCTTTTAATTAATCACATACCTCTTTCTTTAAGTTCAAACGAAGTTCTGACCACATAAACATCTTCTAAACATGTTACTCTCTTAACAATTTACAAGTTAATCAAATTCCAAGAAAGCAGTTCATCAAGTTCATAAGCAATATGAATTTTGACTCGATTACCTAGCTAACAAAATCTTTATAGAGACTATTATGGATTTCCTAGACCTAATTTGTCTTAAGACAATAGAAAATATATTTCATCAACTTATCACAATAATATTTTTCTACATTTCAAGCATTTGAAAATCATTTTAATTCTACCTAAATCCAACATACAAAAGAATTACAATATTAGAGGATAGATACCTAGTTCACACTTGATTCTATATATCAAAATCAATTATTCCAAACATTCTAAACCACCTAATGGTGTTCAGTATATCAATCTTAGTATCTTCATTTGTAATAAAAATAAAATAATGGATTTAAATCTCAAGAAAATTCATGTTACGAATCTCTATTCATTTAACTTTAATTACACATAATCAATCCTCCGTAGTCATGTCTATGAGATTCCATCAAAATATTATTTTTCATTCTAACTAGAAGAATTACTTAGCTCATAGATATATGTTAGTATAGATTCCACACCCATACCTTACCTCATTACTTAGCTTATAGATATATGTTAGTATGGATTCCACACCCATACATTTGCTCATACATATATGCTAGTATGGATTCCACACCCATACATTAGCTCATAGATATATGCTACCATGGACTGCACACTCATACATAACTTAAGGAAAACATAACCTTCAAGTGTTCCTTAAAATGACTTCCACAACCCTTCATGCACCAGTCATTTAAGCCTCTTGTTTATTAGGAAGGTCATACCTCAACCTAGTATTTGAGTAATTTCAAGTTTTTTGATGCATAATTTCACCCAAAACTACACAAAATCATGTCAAAAAAAATCATAGAAATTTCATTCTTACTAATTAATAATGTATTCCCAAATCACATTTTAACACATCAAATTAATACACATACATTACTCTTGAATCTAAATTCATAGTTAAAAGTGACATCCTTCAAGGTAGCTTATGTTAAGTTTCCATTAGTGTAGGTAAGAAAAGAGTCAAAATTAACATGACGAACTCAACCATCATGCTAATTGAATCTTGGCCTTACACTTGTTACACATTCCCAAAGCATACACACCAAGGTCATCATACTATAGTTTAGATTATTCCAATATTTTTCTTGGTAGATACAATTTTAGCTAGTTAAGATGGCCAGTAGGCCTATATCACATTGGAAATCATGCATTAGACATATATGCAACCATGCATCCACTCCACATATCTCACTCACCAATTGAGAATCAAGCCATTCACATGCTTCATTTTAAACCCAACTTCTGAAGCACATCCTTTCCCAACATGTCTTAAGTCCTTTGTCATATTTCTAATAATTTGTCTTAACAAAAATATAAAGGAATATAAGAAGGCATTCTTTTTCTTTCGTGAGTTTCTAAATGAAATAATAATAATAATATCCTTTATGCAACCAATATGCTTCCAAGTCAACATACACAATAATTCAACATGCATGCAAAATCAGCATTCAAGCATCAACCTACAAGCAAGCATGTTGGCCCATTAGGCCCTAGTGTTTTAACCTGGCTCTGATACCATATGTCCCACCTTACCAACCATGAACAGTATAGAGAAGTAAATGTCACATTGAACACTATTACTTAATTGTGTTTTTTTGTTCTTTTTTTTTTAATATATTTTCATAATATCACTTAGTTTTCATGTAATCATGTTCCTTCAATTATTTTAATATAAGAATATAACATAAGAAGTCATGGATAACTTTCCCTTAAAACCAATTCCACACACATTTCCGCTCAATTTTGAAAGACGATAACGTTTTCTCTTTTCATACTTATGCATGAGCTCTAAGTAAGACTGGAAATAAATTCCACCATAATGCAATGTGTAAGCATTAACCTAGATCAACCTATTTGATTTCCTATATTATGCTAAATAAGCTCCATTTATTGACTCTTGATATCATAGCCACAAGAACCTAAAATGTTATGATTCTATCACCAAAATGATATATAAGGGTATGAGTATGAACCTACCTATAGCAAGGTAACTGAGGGAAGAGTATGCCTCTCTTCATCAGTAAATCTAATAAATATGATATGTTTAGGAAATTGAATAAAAAAAATATACTAACCCGACATCATTTCCAAATTCATCAATTAAAAATTCTTAATCTCAATTATTAAGGCAATAATTAAAACATGAGAATTGTATAATGAATGTTGCAGCAAGAGAAACTACTATTACCAATTCAGAAGCATATTTTTCTTCAAAAAGTTCCGAGTAAAACAATGGACCTACCAAAATTTGGCAAAAATAGTTGTTTGTTACAGTCACTAAAGCATAAGGTTTCACCCCTAAATACATGCATCTTAGATGAACTTATTATTCTCATTTGCAAAGGCAATTAAACCCTACATAATTTGTCATCATAATTTTTTTCCATCAACACCCTTTTTTAATGATAGCTTTATATGATAAAAGTGGCATTGTCATGCTGATCTATTCACACTTCAACAACTTTACTAAAATTCATTTTCACATTTATACAAAAAAATTGCATACATAGGAAGCTACATCCATTTAATAATCTATTCATAAGTTTATGGTACATAAAAACTATATTCAGTGAGACATTTACTCTAAGCATTTATGTGCATAAAAGCTACAACTATTCAGGCCTTTTGGCAAACAATTTGCAAGTATACAATATACAACCATTGAGGCATTTTTTCAAACACTTGGCAACCATCATCTCTTAAGAAAGTTTTGACAACCATTATCAACATGAATATAGTATTTTTACTCAACCTATTTAACTCATAAAATTTATAATTTAAAACTTCAAATATTAGCATATCAAAATAAAAACTAAATCATCTTCATCCTTCACCTAAAACTTGACAACAAACACACACATTTGGAAGGATTAATCTTCCAAATTGCCCATGTTTATGACATGGGTTCTCGAAATTTTCTTTTTTGGAATCAAATGGGGGGTTACAAGTCCATAGGGCACTGAGACCCCCTAATGTTGAGAGGAAATGCAACAGAAATCCCGAGGGATGTGATTTCTTAAAACAATAACAAAAAAATCTTACTATCTCATTTATCACTTTTGTGAAACACTAAGTATGCAAAACTTCATCTACAATTGTACAGGGAGAAAGAAGACTCAAATTTATGCTAATATTATATTTTCATCAAACTCATGGTAGCGTGAATGCTTCAGCCTGCAATACCTTATGTCAAATAGTTTGGAACAACACTATAAAAAAAACTTATATAAAAATGAACTACAATTATTGCAGAATTTATTAAAACATTTTGTGTGCAACATTTTATAT
Organism: Pinus tabuliformis; assembly: GCA_031772625.1. NCBI lineage: Eukaryota > Viridiplantae > Streptophyta > Pinopsida > Pinales > Pinaceae > Pinus > Pinus tabuliformis. Next base: position 1,297,622,841 of record CM062818.1, read on the forward strand.
ACAACTAAGTTTCAGCTGACAACCCAATTCACAGTAAGAAAAAAAGCATGCTATCAAACATAGAATATTGAGTTTGGATAATAGATATGACCTGCTATGGACAAAGATTCATTATAGACTAAACTTGAAAACTTTGGCAACACCTTCTTGTTTTAATCCCGTGCATGCACATTCTCAGCTATAGCTTCCATTCATTATTGGTTATTTCATAACATAAAAATTCACAAGTAGCAATTTCTCATAAATTGAAATTTCTACAACACTTTAAACTAACAATGAACTAAAATTTCAAGAATATTTACGAATATACCTGCTAGTGTATATATATAACTCCAAAGATGAGAGTATGCTCCAGCTTCAATACCCTTATTATTGTGTACCATCCGTTTTCCACCCAACCATATCCAAGGATAACTTCTCCCCCTAGAACCCCCCAACTATAAGAGCTCACAAGCAGTACCAAAATACAGTAGTAGAGAGATATACAAGGAAAACTGAGGAAGATAACTTTCACTTCCTCTCAATACCACTCATTGTCAACTCCACTAGGTAGAGCTACTCAGTAATTTAGTTTAGGAATTTCATGTTCATTTCAACATCATTTGGCTACTCTCACGGACTCTCCCTCTCATAATCATCTTCGAGTCTCTCCAACTCTTAGTATACAATGCACCTCCATCTCCTTAAGTGAGAATACATGAGACACATATATAGGAGGAAAAAAAATTCTTGTCATAAAGGGGGAGTAATATGCATGTCTTGTACTCCATTTACAGGAGTGTAACTCATGCCATTAAGGATAGGTATGCATGCCTTAGTTAAGGAGAGTGTAGCTTATGCATTAAAGAGTGCGTATGATGAATCTTTTATGACATGTCTTTAATAAGTGGAAGAGGATTATGCCATTCTTTTATGAGTGCATAAAAGAGAGTACTCAAATGTATTATTGAGAGAGAGAGAGATTACAATAGAACCATGACATTCATCAAGGAGAGAGGTGTGAAGTGATTGAGGAGATGAAGGTGACTTGTAATTCCCTTTTAATAATAATATCATATCCTCATAAAAGATAATAATAATATTAATAATATTGAGGATGAAGTCGAGATTGAACTATTAGGATTGATTAATGATAATTTAAGTGATTTTCCTTCAACTGTACTTGATTACCAATTTATGCAAGTTGATTTATTATTTTTAGAAATTCATACTTGAGATCCTAGACATGACTTTCTATTTTTATAAAGTCACTCTAGAATTGTCATAAATGAGATTTTATTTAAGAAATTCATCCTAGAGCTGCCCATGAGTGGTATTTTTCTTCTCGCGAATAGTGACTCCACATCCCTATTGTATACATCTTCGTGCCTTAGTAGATTGAGGAATCCGTGCCTTGATCTACTCTAAGGATCCAATATTCCACACCTTGATATTTTAAATATTTAGGACTCTACGTCCCAATCCTTTTATTATAGATCCAAAGCTCCACGTTTTTATCTTTCATGGATTTAGGACTCCATACAATAATCCTTTTATTATAGATCCAAGACTCCACGTCTTTATATTTCATGGATTTGGGACTTTGTGACCTAATTTCCATGGCTTATCATCTACTCTACTTTGAAACTCCGCACTTCACCTTAAGCTACTGATTGTGAGCTCATACCCATCTGATGGTCATTGGTAAGGCCTTATTCTAATACCTACACACATCACAATCTCATAGATCAAAGGAATCAAATGAATTTCATAATTAACTTATTTATATTTTACCAAAGATTGTGCAGGACCTCCACGGTCATTTATAATTTGAGCAGCCTTGTTTGCAAATAATTAGGTCCCCTACCACATCCTACTTAATGCAATATTAAGCATATATAATTATACAAATCATATATCATCCATAAATCATAATTAACCATATGTTCCAAATAACCAAGATCATCCATGGATCTATGTGTCTCAATCCTAGATCACCATCCATGTCATACACCTATATCCAAACTAGGAACCAAAAGTGAAAATATCGATAATATTCTCTTAACCAAAATCAGTTCTTATACACATAACGATAGATATTATCATAAGCAAATAGCAACCAAGTGAAAAAAAATAGGTCTATAGCGCATGTACATAAGTATGTCATGCATAATATTATATCATTACACCAAAATACCCTCTCTACGTATCACAAAACTAACCTTGCCAAGTGTATTGCGTCCTTGTCCGAATCAGGATACTATTTGGTACACATCAAAGAAGAGGACATCTAAAAGACTACTTTTGGGACTATATATGGGAATTATGAGTTTGTTGTAGTTCCTTTTGGTTTTCCTAATACCCCAGCTACTTTTATGTGGTTGATGAATAATGTATTGAGTCCTTACATGGAAAAGTTTGTTATTGTATTCATTAATGATATATTGATATATTCTAAGAATGAGGAAGAACATGCAGAACATTTAGTAGTAGTGTGGAGACTGCTAATAGAGAATCAGTTGTATGAAAATATTATTAAGTGCAGTTTGTTTAAGACATAAGTACATTACTTGGGACATGTTTTTTCCAAGGAAGGTATAGCAATGGATCCAGAAAAGACAAGAGATATCATGGAGTGGGAAGCTCCTATAAATGTGGAGGAAGTCAGATCATTCATGGGGTTAGCAAGTTACTATAGAAGGTTCATTAGGAATTTCTCCCACATTGCATGTCCTATTAAACCATTACGAATAAAAAGTAAGAAATTTGAATGGATAGAGGAATGTGTAGTCAGTTTCGAGAATTTGAAGCAGTTGTTGAAAAAAACTCCAGTTCTTAATATTGCATATCTAGATAGGGTTCGTGGTGTGTACATATTCTTGCAAAGGAGGACTTAGTGGAGTCCTTATTCAGGAGGGATAGGTAGTGTTTTATTATTTCAGGAAAATGAATGAGCACGAGCATAACTATGTGACTCATAATCTTAAGTTGGAAGCTATTATTCATGCCTTCAAGATGTGGAGGCATTATGTTCTTGGCAAGATGTTTGTATCGATGAGCTATCATAGTGGATTGACATATATGTTTGATCAACTGAGTTTGAATTCTAGACAAGCTATGTGGTTGGAAACAATCAGTGACTTTGAATTTGAGATTAGATACATTAAGGGTAAGGAGAATAGGGTTGCAAATGCCCTCATTAGGAGAGTGTAGATGAACCATGTTGGAGTGGTGAGCTCATATGGGACAGATTTACAGGATTAGATCTTATAAGTAGGACAACAGAATGACAGGTATATGGAGCTTAGACACATGTTACAACAAGGTACAAGTGATCAGGATGTGGACTATCATCTCATGAAATATGGTTTGGTTGGATTCAGTGACAGGATTTATGTGTTAGATGACAGTGGGTTCAAGAAGCTTATCTTCATGTATTTTTATGTTGAGCCATATTTAGGTCACCCAAGATATTAGAAGACAATGACAGTAGTGAAGAAGTTCTACTATTGGTCGAATCTGAAGAAGGAAGTCACAGAGTTTGTGGCTAGATGTTTGGACCGTAAGTAGGTGAAAGTTTAGTGTAAGCTCCGAGCTGGTTTCTTACAATCTATTCTAATTCCAAAATAGAAATGGGAGGTCATTTTCATGGATTTCATTACAGGTCTTCCAAGGACATCGAGGCAGCATGGTTCTATCATGGTTGTGGTCTATATTTTGAGCAAGGTAGCTCACTTCATTCCAGTGAATACTACTTATTTAGATAGTGAGGTGGCACAAGTCTTCATGAGGGAGATAGTGAGATTGCATGGTGTTTCGAAGAAGATTGTGTCAGACAAGGATGCTAAGTTCAGTTCAAAGTTTTGGAAGGAGCTATTTATAGGTTTTTGGATAGATTTGGCTTTCATTACAACTTATCTTCCATGGACAGATGGGAAAACAGAGACAGTGAATAGGATTCTGGAGGATATGCTAAGGATTTATGTCCTGCACCAGTAGAGGAGATGGGAGGAGTACCTTCCATTGGTCGAGTTTGCTTACAGCAATGGATATCATGAGTCACTAAGGATGAGTCTATTTAAGTCACTTTATGGGTGAAGTTGTAATACTCCCATCACTTGGAGTGGTCCAGTGAATAGGCTGTTGATAGGACTAGGCATGTTGGTAGAAATAGAACAAGAAATGTAGGTTATAAAGAATAATCTAAATGAAGCAAAAGATAGGCGAAAGAGTTATCCATACCAGCACAGGAAATTTAAGGAGTTTTAGGTTGGGGAGAATGTGTATTTGTGCATCAAGCCCAAGAAGAGCTCCTTGAGGATTGGATCACGTGCCAAGTTGGCACCATGATTTTGTGAGCCTTTCGAGGTCCTTGAGAGGATTGAACCAGTGGCCTACATACTTGCACTGCCCCCAAAAGTGAAATTCCATGGTGTTTTCCATGTTTCTTTGCTTAAAAGATATGTAAAGGATGTTGATCATGTTATTGATTGTTCTGTATTGAAGTTGGAACCAGAAGGAGAATTCCATCTGGAACCTCAGTGCATATTGCAATGGAAAAAACTCATGCTCTGGAGCATAGAAATTGAGCAAGTTAAAGTGTAGTGGAAGAACTTTGGGCCCGATGAGGCTACATGAGATGTTGAAAATGGAAATAAGAAAATCATGATTTAATTTTCCCTTGAATTCAATTAGGAGAAAATTGTAATTCCACATCATAAGGAAACAAGAATGAGTTAACTAAGTATTTCACTTATTTGGTTCAATTAATTCAGTTTGAGGATATAACTAGAGTCATGTAGAGTGTCTCCTCCTTTAAGTTAAAGTCAGTTAAACTAGTTCCAACTGATGGAGGAACTAGTAGGAGGTCTACGAGTGGGGTGATACTTCATGTGTTCAACCAGTAAACTAATAATTTAGGCATAAATAACTCATGCATGTCAAATCTGAGAGTTATCTAGTTGAGGTTGGAGTTCAAGGGAAATGTACATTCATTTGTATAATTATTTGAATTGTACAGATGGTGCATGCAGTCATAGGAGGAGCCTAAAGGAGTTGCGCAATCCAGTGGAGGAAAATTCCTATTAAATAGGGTCATAATTCTCATTGAACAGTGCAACGAAGTAAGAGCTTGGAAGGCTAGGAAATTGGCTAAGTGTTGGCCAGAGTTAGTTTAGGAAGCAGTGAGATCGATAGAGATAATGCAGAGGCTGCTCAGGCTTGATAAAATCATTGTAATATTCTCGTATTTTCTAACTAATGCAATAAATAGCAGGGGGTTTTAGCTGTGGCTTTCCCTAGTAAATAATTGTGTAATGTGTTTATTGAATTATTTCTCTTATATGCTTCATGATTTATTGATCGATTAATTGTTTCCGTCAATGAGTAGAGTAGATTCAAGTCTTTTGTTTTAGCAAATCACATTAGTTTGAATCTACAAGGATTTTCTACATGGTAATAGATATGGATTCACAATATAAACCAATGATTGAAGTTATCATGTATAGTGATCATTGAAGAACTAATGAGTTGTTAGGAAGTAGAGTTATGGAGCCCTAGTCTAGGGTAGATCTAGAAGACCCTATGTGCATACTTCTTAATGGAGCTACAAGGATGTTAGTGGGCAGATTAGTGAGCCAATGTTTAATGACACAAAAAGGAGTTGTGGTCATTGACATTGGTATATTGAGTAGAAAATATATTTCCCACGGTGATATCGAAACTCAGAGGGAGTCTAGTTTCAGAGGGAGCAGCTCTATGGAAGCTAGTACTTCAGGATCTAGGGAGATCAGAATCATTATTGCAATGGTTGTAGCAGCAGTGTAGAAGCAACAATAGAGAAATAACAACAACAATATGAGTAGATCATATCTTTCCATGCATGGAGCTATACCTACAAGAGTGAGGTGGAGCGATGTAGATCCTTAGTCCAAAAGGTGCAGAAATATGGGCATGGTCCATTGAGGTGTTTTTGTCTCATGGATCATTACCTTTCTACAGGGGCCCACAATATTTAGTAGTAGGAGGATAAATGTCAATCATATGATGAGGAGTACAGAGAATTTTTTATAGTAGAGCAGGAGGTTCAGTAGCAGAGTCATCATCAACACATTTTTCCCAATAGATAGTTGTAGATTGATCCAATGATTATTTTTATTTGTTTTTTATTCTCTGTTGCATATGTTGTAGTAGAAGCAACAAAAGTGGGAGGTGTTGCATGCGGAACATTCAAAAGGTGTTGGAATGGGGTATATGTGAATCCCTTTCTTGTTGCGAGGGAGTGTTAAAAATGGCAACAAGAAAATATTGATTTAATTTTTCCTTGAATTAAATTAGGAGAAAATTGTAATTCCACATCACAAGACAAAAGGAATGAGTTAACTAAGTTAATTTCACTTAGTTGGCCTATTTAATTCAATTTAAGGGTCTAACTAGAGTCATGCAAAGTGTCTCCTACTTCATAGGAGCCCTGGTTGAGTTTATTTTGAGTTGTAATTAAATAATTTAGTCTAATTGAATTAAAGTCAGCTAAACTAGTTTCAATTGATGGAGGAACTAGTGGGGGGTCTAACAGTGGGGTGTTGCTTCATGTGTTCAACCGATTAACTGGTAATTCAGACATAAATAACTCATGCATGTCAGATCTAAGAGTTTCCTAGTTGAGATTGGAGTTCAAGGGAAGTGTATTATCAATGGTATAATTATTTGAATTGTACAAATGGTGTACATAGTCAAAGGAAGATCTTAAAGGAACTACAAAATCCAATGGAGGAAAATTCCTATTAAATATGGGCCTAATTCCTCATTAAAAAATGCAAAGAAGTAGGAGCTTGGAAGGCTAGGAAATTGGATAAGTGTTGGCTAGAATTAGTCTAGGAAGTAGTGAGACCGATAGAGATAGTGCAGAGGTTGCTTGTGCTCAAGAAAAGCATTACAATCTTCTCATATTTTCTGATTAATGCAATATACAAATAGCAGGGGTTTTTATTTGTGGCTTTCGCTCAAAAATCATTTTGTAATGTGTTGATTGAATTCTTTCTCTTGTATGCTTCGTGATTTCTCAATCGATTAATTTTTTCCACTATTGAGTAGCGTAGATTCAAGTATTTTGTTTTAGAAAATCACATAAGAAGTTTGAATCTATAAGGAATTTCTACATGGGAGATTGTTGATTAGATGTGGGCTATGTATCCTTCATTTTTTGTCGATGGAGGAAAATGATTTTTTAGTATTTGTACATATTTATGTATGGTTGATATTGTAAATACCGCAATGAGTTTTCTTATAATGATCCAATAAGCATTATGGTTGTTATATTTTTCATGATGGTTTTTCTTTTAAGCAGGTTTTTCATTGTAAATACTATAACGAGCTGGGTTATAAAGCTCCATGGATAGTATGTTTTGGTTTTCAGTGGTTTTCTTGGCTTTAGGTGTCATATAACACCAAGGACGGTGTTCCCCTAATGGGGAGGGGTCTGTAACATCCCCGGGTTAAAAGTTCATGTAATAAAGTTAATAAAGGCAAACTAAGACCAGGGCCATGGGACACTTATTCCAAGCTAAATATTGGGTTAAGTATCCTAGTGGGAATCACTTGTTGTTTATTATGGCTAAGCGGAAATTGGAAAAGGAAATGGAAAAGGCTTTGGAAAGGAAAAAAGGAATTATTGGCATTTATTTTATGAAAATAAAGGAAAATAGGAGAAAAGGAAGGTGAAAGGTCACGGGTTGCATGTGAGGAGTAAATTGTAGGAAAATTAAGGAAAATGAAGAAATTAGAGGCATCAATAATAAAAAGACATAAGAGCATCAAGTTGGGGTGTTTTTTCAGCCAAGTTTTGGAATTAGTATAAGAGAGGACAAGAGAACCAATAGGAGAAGTAAATAAAGCAAGGAAGGGAAGGACAAGGAAAGCAAAGGAAAGCAAGGATCAAGCAAGGAAAGGTTGGATCAAGTAGCTTCAATGGGAATACTTGCAGGTAATAGGTTTCATGTATGATTTCCTAGTTGGTTTTGGAATGCATGGCTTATGCCTGTGTGTATATGGTTCATTTTCTATCATTGGAATGGGTTTTCCAAGGTTCCAGCAGTGGTTTTAGCCTTCACTTTCAATTTTTGGATAGCCATGGTGTGATGGGATTCTTTCTAAGTTGAGCTTTGGATTTCTAGAAGGTTTTGGATCTAGGTGACGTGGTATTAGGAAAATAACAAGGGTTCGATGTTGAGATGGTTTTCTCTAAGAAGCCCTGAATAGGTGAGTGGAGACAGAAAAATTCCTCAAGGTATAGTGAAGGAATTCTGAGGCATCCAAGCTTGGTTTGGTTTTGTGATCTCGGGACTAGTTTGAGTGAGATCACGGTATGGTGAGGGTGGAGTTGGTTTAACCTCTAGATTCCCTTGGTTGTTTATCGATTGGTTTATACCATGAGATCCCACATTCATGCTTGGAATATGGCATGGGAGGATTGGTTGAAAGAAATATTTGGTTTAGCCAAATGGTTAGGTGGTTCATGGGAGTCCCTGAGTTGGTTGGATTTTGCATATGGTTAATAAGAGCTAAGTTCCTATTGTATTTCATGAGTAAGTTTACTTGTTATTATGTGACTTTAATGGTTGTTTTTTCATTATTATTTATCTAGTTATATGCTAGTTATAAGCATGGCTTTATGGCAAATTCAAGTTATGGCTCTTATTATGTTTTACTTGTAAATGACTCGTTAATGAATGCATGACCTAATTGTTGTTATGAAAACTTTTGTGAGAAGGCAATGGTCATTATTGCTAAACCTCAAATAAGTTTCAAATCCCTATGTTCATATATGCATTCGTGACCTGTAGGTTGCATGCTAACCAAGTGTTTGACATAATGCCTATCTTGGTTGGGAGGGGTCAGGTTAAGCCTTTGTTAAAATTTTGGTTTATAATATTTGTTTCTATGCTATTTTTAATTTCAAGAAGTTTCATTGAATTTTTGGCAGAGGCCTGAGTCCTAGCCCTGAAAAGGTGGCTTAGAATTCAGGGTCACTCGGACAAAACTGACTATAAAAGCCCATAGTCGCTGGGAAGCAGATGTATATGAATGACTGGAGACTTAAATTCACTTGGAGGCCTTGTCAAGGGAGAGACTAAGGTTGTAGGTCAGTGAAAAGGAGAGATAGCTCAAGGGCGAGACACCTGGAGGGATTGGGTAGCTCTTAGAGTTCCTATAAGACCTGAGAAATTTAATTAAGGTTTTAAGTTATTGACTCCATTTTCTTAAGGTCATATAGGAGGTTTATTCTTATCATAGTTCCCCTCAATTCATGTTTACCTTAGGTAAACCAGTGAAAGTGGTTAAATTTGGGAGGAGAAAGTTACACACACTCTCTCTCTTGAACATAAAGATTCAAACTCCCATTGGGTGGCTAACATTCCTTCGCAGTCTCCCTCTGAAACTAGACTCCTTATGATCCTACATAAATTCCATTGGCTCACTCTTATCTCCCTCCTGGAAAGTGTTGTTACTGAAATTATATCCTTCTAAATTCAGTCTCAAGCCATGGTTGAACGTGGGGTGCAATAAACTCTAGAGCACCGCAACTCAACTCTGCAAGCGATCTCATCCTCCTATGTCAAAATATTAATGTGCACATGTCTCCCTTGTTAGAATTGGAACCCCACATCCTAATGAAGATATAATCTATCCATAAACCTTCCATCTCCATGAAGATTCCTTGTCCAATAAAAGTCACCTTCTCTATTGAATCACTTGCTCCATATCTAGGAAGTACTACTACTTCTGCAACAATCCCTCTTAAATTGCTTTCTCCACACACTCTGATCCACGTGATCTTCGAAGTAGCTTTGATACCATGTTAAATTTTCCTTATATACCAAGTTTGGTGTATGTCTATACTAGAGGGTGAAAGCATGAAGATGGGCTACACTTTTGGGCCAAATGGGTCATTGAAATTTCAATTTTTTCCTCTTTTATCAAATTGAAGCCCTCAAAATTCATATAAGCACTCTGAATTTTGATTCAGACTAAAAAGACAATTGTGGAGAAGTATGTTGTTTCTTGATGATATGTTTTGTAAAAATATTTAGTGTTGTATAATATGTCAATTTTCCATTAAATTAAATGCTTATCCTTGCAAATTTTCACACATATTGGGAGGTATGTGTGTGTTCACATAACATAACTTAGTCTAAAATGCGCAATTTAAAAAAAATAAAAATTATATATATCTATATATATATATATATATATATATATATATATATATATATATATATATATATATATATATATATATATATATATATATATATGAGCATGATCTACAAGGAGAGGGCTAAGTTTTTCGTATTACTTTTTTTTTAATGTAATTTGTTTTTTTTCGAAGTTGACGAAGTAATATTTCAATTTCATTTTTCCGAGACACGTTTTGATGTAAGGTTTTTTTCAATTATTTAAATAAATTGAAAAACTAAACGTACCCTTTTGAATAGGACTTGTAAATGAAGATAGTGGTATTTTTTGAAATTTTTTTATTGTGTATATTTTATGATATTGACTTTTTATTCAACCTCCTTAAAACAGTTAAAAAAATTCAAGCATTTTGTTAGAAAGAAATTAGATGAAAAATATCATATGAATTTGAAAATGTCAATTTCATATGCCATTGGATAAAGGATTCTTTCATGAATCCAACGTGATCAACTCCGCCACCTAAGGACAAATTTAGCCCTAAGTCTGCTAGGGTACAAAATGGAGTTGCAGGAAATATTGTAGAAGAGGTGCTGAAATTGTTGATTTTAGGACTTAAGAGACTCAATCAAGCATTTCAAGTGCCTAAATTTCAAATTTAAATAGCTCAATATAGGGTTTCATAATCCCTCGATCAAGCGATATACATGGTTAACAGAGGCTCGATCGAGCGCTATGGCTTGATCAAGCCTTTATTGAATTTTTTTTATTGATCTGAAATTAAATATTTAAAATTTCAAATATTATTAAAATTTTTGTTATAATGTCATGTAAAAGCCTTATTAAATTTAATATTAATATTAAAAGAATATTAATATTATTGTTATTGTTATTACAAAATTAAATGATGAAATGATATTAATATAAAAAAATTAATGCTAATATATTTTAATGTTAATATTAAAATTAACAAATTTTTATTAATATACTATTATTAATTTAATATAATATAAAATTTATTATATTATAATATATACTAGCTCAACCACATTAATAAATGTGGTTGGTATAAGCCATAAGTGTTAACAAAAGAGTTTACCATTAACACAAAAAATTCATACAAGGTGACTCATTATATGTTAATTTTATTTAAATTAATTTTTCTATAAATCTAACATAATAAAATATATAATATTTTTAAAAACGTGAAGTAATCTTAACCTGAAACTACCTTTAAAGAAATAAAACCTAAACGGTTTCAATTAGAAGACATGAAACACTCTATGTATCTTTGTTGGAGGTAGTTGAAACATCAATATTTTGGAAATTTTTAGATAATACTTCCATGGAAAATTACCATTTTCCCTCGAGGTGAATGTACAACACACATTTGAAATCTTGCATTTTAAATATGTATTATATATAAAAATAAAATAAAATAAAATTGTTTTATGACATCAAAATATAAAAAATGTTTAAACATAATATTTTAATTATCAACGTATTTTAAAATTTTTTAAATATAGAGTGTGAGAGAGTGGGAGAGAAGGGTAAGAGAGAGAGAGGGGGGCACAAATATGGAGAGAGGTAGAGGAGGAGAGAGCCTCCAAGAAAGAGAGGGAGCTTGAGATATGGATTTGGAGGAAAAGATGGGGAAGGAAGAAGTTCAAGACATAGAGAGAGAAAGGTGGAGAGAGAGAGAGAGAGAGAGAGAGAGAAGGGAGAGATGGAGGGAGTGTGTGTATGTTTGGGGGTGAGATAGAAATATAAAGAAGCAAAGATAGAGAGAAGGGGGAGAGAATGAGAGAGGGAGGGAGATAGTCAATCGATTTTTAGGACAAAGCTCGAGAGAGAGAGAGAGAGGGAGAGACTGAGTGAGTGACATGGGGGAGAGACAGAGGGAGGTGAGAGAGAAAGGAATATAGAGACGACTTGAGAGGGAGGGAGAGAGCAATATTGAGTTGAAGTGGGAGAGAGAGGTAGGTAAAAATAAATACATATAGAGAGATAAGCGTGGGGAGAGAGAGAAAGAGAGAGAGAGAGAGAGAGAGAGAGAGAGAGAGAGAGAGAGAGAGAGAGAGAGAGAGAGAGAGAGAGTGGCAAGGGGGATGGACAGAGAGAGGGGGGTGACAAGGGAGATTGAAAAATAGGGAAAGAGGGGAGTAGGAGGGAAGAGAGATACAAGGGGAGATGGAGGGATAGAATGGGAAGATATAGAGGGAGGGAGGGAGAGGGAGGGAGATATAAATAGATATGAAGAAACAATATGTATGTTTTCGCATTGATATAGAGAGATGAAGAAGGAGAGATAGAGGGAGATAGAGATATAGATGGAAGGGGAAGAGAGGGAAGAAGAGAGAGATAGAGGAAGGGAGGGAGAGATCTAGAGAGATATGAAGAGAGAGAGTGTGTTCTTTCGCTGGGGGGGTGAGATAGAGATACAAAGAAGGATACATGGAGGGAGAGATTGATATAATGGAGGGGGGTGGGAGAAAGGGAAGAACATTGCTTTCACTAGATGCATTGATTTAAGTGTACAGATGTTGATTTCTAATCTTATTTGATTTCTTGCAAATTAGATGCATTGATTTTTGTGTAGATGTTGATTTCTAATTCTATTTCATTGCTTACATTAGATGCATTCATTTCATTAAATATGTTAATTTATAATCTTGTTTGATTGAGCTTGCATTAAATGTTGTGATTTCAATGTAGATGCTGATTCCTAATGCTACCAGATTGCTATCACTAGATACATTAATTTCAGTGTAGATGCTGATTTCTAATCTTATTTTATTTCTTCCAGCATTAGATGCATTTATTTAAGTGTAGATGTTGATTTCTAATCCTATTTGATTGTTTTCATTAGATGCATTGATTTTAGTGTAGATGTTGATTTCTCATCCTATTTGATTGCTTGCATTAGATGCATTGATTTCAGTGAAGATGTTGATTTCTTATCAATTGTGTAACTAGATGTACTATGTATATTAATTTCAAGGTAATTATTTTAACATTGTGCATTGATTTTAGTGTAAGCACAAAAAAATTATTGACGACGCGCATTATGACTAAGATTTTGTATATAACCTCAAACAAAATAAAATCAAATAAAATTTATATTCTTAATTTTTACATATCCACATCTTTTAAAATTCAATATATAATTTATTTCATTCATATTTGAGTTTTTAAAAATTGAATAAAACTTAAATTTCCATCATAAGGAATCAATTGAAATACTTGGATAACTACTTGTAAATTTAGGAAAGTTGATAACCTTATATAAAATTATAGAAATGTTGTCATATATTGTTGTTTGACCTATATATTAAATTTCAATATGATTGACTTATATCATGTTATAACTAAGCTCTTGTAGATAATATCAAAATAAATAATGCAAAATAAAACCTATTTTTATTTACATGACATATTTTAATATTAAAATTGAATAAAACTTATTTCAATCATATTTTGTGTTTTTTAATTGAACCTTGAGATAAGAAATTGATTGAAATACTTAAAAACGTTGTCCATGCATTGTGGTATATGGGCGGGTCACAAAAAATTTCATATATATATATATATATATATATATATATATATATATATATATATATATATATATATATATATATATATATATATATATATATGCTTTACATTATAATACATATGACTCTATAATTCAAATAATTCATTTTTAAAATTGAATTGTAATAACATACATGTTGAGTGCACTAAAATGCATTTTCTACATGCCAATATGAAACATGATTGGAATTATTTCCATGTTCAATATTAAATTGATACATGATATATTTTAGTTCATTTTAAGTATCAAAGTGACTTGCATCATAACTTTTAATATTATACTTATTTTCTTAGTCTATGAATTTGGAATTCAAAATTGAACATATATTTTACTAATAAAAGTTATAGTATATAGGAAAATTATTAAATTAGTGAAATAATTTTAAGAGATTCATTTAAACTTCAAAAATTAATGAGCATCCATAAACAAGATTAATACAAATCCATAAATTGAAATAGTGAATACATGTATCAATAAACTATCCATATGAAAATATATACGAATTATAAATATCACATGAACATACATAAACTGAAATAATAAGCATCCATAAAATAAAATAATGTCCATGATGTATATCCATAAACTATCCATGTATGAAAATATACAAATTCTGTATCACACATGTGAATATGCCCTATGAAATGAGCCTAAAAATATACAAACTATGACACTCTAAGTACCACCATAAATCCTATGTGAGTTTCTTCGTGCAAGTTAAGTGTCCATAAGAAGGTACTGCAATATAACACATTCAAATTAAAACTAATTAGATCATTATTTGTAAAAAATAAACAATATGGAAATAAATTATATTGAACTGCATTTTTAATTATAAACATATATACATGAATTAACTAACCTCATTCGAGTCCAAATGAAAGTTTGATTGTTGGCATTATGACTAATGTGTCATCCTTGATGGCAACCTACTTGATGTGTTGTCTTTTGATGGAAACCTACTCGATCTATTGTCTTTTGATGGAAACTTACTTGATGAAGATGTCAATAGGATGTGCCTACATGTGATAGAGAGTTTGGTAAAAGGCATAACAGTTCAGAGACAAAGGAATGCTAAAGATGAAGTTTAATGAAGTATACATAGGTTCTATGAATCAAAGTCATGTACATATGTAGGTTTTATGAAGCAAAGTAGTATTAGGTAGGTTCTATGAAGTAAAGTTGCATACACACGTGGGTATGAAGAAGAAAATGCACATAAATTTTCCGCACCATGGTATTCTAAGTACCAAGGGTCATTACCATTGTATTGACCCATGGTATTGAGCCTAGTAATGGATATTTGATCCCATCAAAGAATACCATCGGCATTAGTGAACTTTTGACATGTGGTATTGGATAAGAGCTAAGCTATATAAGGAGATGACAATCGAAGTGTTTGGGTTTGAAAGTGATGAATATTTCATGAATCGTTAGATTTGAAGCGAGTGTGCATGTATTGGGCTATTAATGATTGTTGGATCTAAAACTATGTATGCACCCGAGAATTTGATGATGGATCGGATTCAATAGGTTTGGAATGACTATATTGATAGTGGATTGATTTGGTCTGTAATATTTATATATGATGCATGTTTTGTTATGTATGTTGAGAGATGGGTTTGTTCTGAAGATCTGATGTGCAAGGAAGCCTTAAGTAAATAATTGCAGATCTATATGTGGATTTGATAACCTGAAAGGTGCGTACATATGCGAGTTTGATGTTGTTAAGTCGTGTATCTATTCAGATGTGTACGTGGGTTTGATTCCTAAGAAGCACGTATACACGCAAAAATGCTTTATGGAAAGCACCTATATAAGCTAGGGTTTTGCTGAAAAAGATGGCTGATCAGTCTAACCAGTCTTGTTGTGTTTCTATTGTCTATCAATGAAGTCTTACCTGATGATCTAGATTTAACAGTGATATTTGAAGTTGAATTGATTGATCGAAGAATGATGATATTGTTAGTTGTATGTGATTAAAGATCTATGATATTTCTATGATTATTTCATAATAATTCAGTGGTTTAGGGTGTAACTCAGTGTTTGCTTCAGACTGAAAGTGATTTAGTTTTAGGGTTCAATGTTTTGAGATCTATACATGGGTATTATTCAATGAAGTCGCGTATACATGCAAGATTGATAAAGTAAATTAGAATGTATATTCTAATATTTTATTGATAAGGGTTTTCAGTTGGTTCAGTTAGTTGATGCAATGTTTTGGTTCAGTATTGATATTTTGGTTACAATGATCTAACTACTTTGATTGGTTGAGAATAAGTTGATTGATTTGGGTCTAAGTTTGTTCAGTGATTGGTTGATTGAATGGATTCAATGATCGAGTGATTTTTTGCAGTGATCAATTTCAGTTTTGATATTTGGTATTGGGCTTAAATGATAGTAGTGGGTCCAATTTGATGAAAAGTGGAATACAAGTTATGATGTTTTGTATCGTGTGGATCCAGAGTGAAAATTTATGAAACGTGGTCCACAAAAGTGTTGAGGGTTAGAGCCTTTAGTGTGGAATTCGGAGCTTCATTCCAGTGGTAGCTGGTAAATCATATAAAGGGGGTGGAGCTACCTTCCAATGGGTGTCGGTAAATGAGATGAGGGGGTTGGAGCTCCCTTCCAGTGGGTGTTGGTAAATGAGATCAGGGGGTTGGAGCTCCCTTCCAGTGGGTGTTGGAGAACGAGAGAAGGTTGTAGCCTTCTATAGGTGGGTGTCTGCATGCTGGTATGAGTCTGCGCTAGTAGAATATTGTAAGATGTTTTCTTTATAATATAAGATGAAAAAAATAACAACAGCAGCGGTGGTTTTTTCCCAAATTGGGTTTCCACCTAAAAATCTTGCTTTTCATGTGTGTTGATGTGTTTCGTATGTGTGATGGTTTATAATGTTCTTATTGCACATGGTTACTAATTAATTAATGTTTGTTGAAGTACTGATACACTGGATTAAGCTAAATAGATGATGAATTAATTGAAAAGTAAGCTAACTGGATATATGCTAGTTGTCTTCATAACAGTCGTGTACATACACAGGTTTATTTCGGTAAAGTTGCATATAGAAATGTAAGGAAGAAAATAAAATTTTAAGTGGTTTAAAAATACTGATTCACTCGCTCCCTCACCTCTCAGTATTTTTCCCAACAATTGCTATCAAAGAAGGTTCTTCCGAATAAGCTTGATCACTTGAAGGAAGATTAAAAAAGATGAGCAATCAAGAGGGGACAACAACTATCAGGCTACCATTGTTCAATGAAACCAATCTAGTTTTCTGGAAGGTAAGAACAAGAGCTTACTTACAGTCAATTGGAGAATATGTATGGGGAATCGTTGAAGGAGGCTATCAATTGTCGTCCTCCATTCCCATAAATGAAGAAAAAAATAAGAAGTATGTAAAGGCTATCAATGCTTTGTTAGGAAGCTTGACAGAATTAGAATTTGTCAAAGTCATGCAACTAAATATGGCAAAGGCTATATGGGACAAAATCATCCAAATCTATCAAGGTGACACCAAGGTAAAAAATTCCAAACTTCAAACTCTTAGAATTCAATATGAAACTCTCAGAATTCACAATGATGAAAGTATCACAAGTTTCTTTCTTAGGGTAGACGAGATCATGAATTCTATGAGAAATTTTGGTGATGAAATAAAAGAATCATCACTGGTTGAAAAAATATTAAGGTCTCTAACTCCTAAATTTTATTAAAAAGTTTCTTCCATAGCAAAAATGCAGGACTTGAAGAATCTTACTGTTGTACAACTTCATGGGATTCTAACAACCTATGAAATGAGAAAATTCGGCCCTCAGATATCATAGAACTTTAATTCAAATATACTGCAAAAGGAAAAGAAAAGAAAGAATAAGGTTGTGTCGGAAGAAGAAGAGGAAAACTTCATAAAGAAACTCCAAATGGGTACTGGAAGATTCAAAGGTAAGCTTCCCTTCAAGTTTTTTTCTTGTGGTAGAGTTGGTCATTACACTGCTAAGTGTCCCTATAAATAAAATCATAAGAAAGGGAAAGAAGTTGCAAAAATAAATAGGAGAAGTTTTGAAAACAAGAGAAATTTTTATACACATGAAGATGGTGATGGTAATTCAAATGGTGAAGAAGGTGAGTCTGATCAAGAATGTTAATTACTTATGGTATTTGAAGATAGAAGTAGTAATGTGTATTATGCCCTAGAAGAAAAGGATATTTTTATTGAAAACTTTAACAGTGATATATCAGATGCAGTGACAGTTAATAATTTCAGCAAATATTCAAGTTTTGGAGCACCCCACTTTCTATTAATCAAGAATGAAGAAGACGGTAACAAAGAATTATTAGGTGTGGGATTTTGTTCTAACTGTAATCCATTTGATTTTCTATGAAATAATGTTAGTGATGATGACAGTGAAATAACTGAACTTTCACTCATGGGTAAAAGCGAAATTAAGCACCCTAAAGAGAAAATAGATTGAAAAATGATGCCTCTAGAAGCAGAAGATCAATGCAAGTCAGGAAAAATGGACAATACAGATGTGCCTATGTTAAGAAAAGAGAATTATCAACAATGGAAAGAAAATATGAAGTCTAATCTAATGAACCTTCAGGTTTGGTATCTAGTATGCAATGGCTACACCAAGATTCCTCCATTAGATGAGGAAGTGCAAAAGAAAAATAAGGCTTTGAGTGACATCTTTTGTAGCATACGTGATTCAAAACTAAATAAGGTTATGCATTGTACAACTACAAATCAAGTGTGGGATAAGCTACAAGAAATCCATGAAGAAATCCCAAAGGAAGATTCCTCATCAAGGGAACTACTAGGTAATCCTATCCTTAACAATGTGTCAACATTTTTGATGTCAAATGGAATTGTTGATTCAAAAGAAGAAAGGTTAGAAGATATTTTTGATCTTAGAACAAAACTTGATCTTTCTTTGAAAAACATTGTTAATCTTAAAGATAAGTTGCAAACATATGATAACAAGAATCATCTTAAATCACTAAATGTTGTTGTGGAATCTAAACAATGTTGTGAATGTCTTGAAGTTGAGATCACCTTTTTATGAGCAGATGTTGAAAAATTAGATAAGAGAAATGAAGAACTCCTTCAAGCATTTGAAGAACAAGAAAATGGGTTGAAAGAAGAGATTCTCAAATTAAAGTAGCAAGTGGAGGAAGGAAGAAGGGTTGAAGAAGGTATGAGGAAGCAGTATCTAGAAAGGGAAAAGCAATATAAAAGAATGGAGGTTGAAGTAAAAATCCTAAAATGTAAATTAGAAGAAAAAGATAAACATTTACGATTTCAAGATAGTACTAATATTTTGGATAATATTCTTAGTATTCAAATGTCTTCCGCCATCAAATTTGCTCTTGGTTTTCATGAAAATGTTGAAGGAGAATATATTTCACAAGTTGAGGCAAGGAATTTAAAGAGTAACAATGCAAAACCTGAAATGATCAACAATGAGATAAGAATTCAACCTTATCAACAACCAAGGAAAGTGAACCTTCAAAGAAAATCATTTACTCCTAATTATAGAAATGTTAATAGATTCTCTCCTCTGATCAATAATGTTGAATTTGCTATATGTCGTAATTATGGACGTGTTGCGAGCAATTGCAGAAGTAAATTGTTTCAAGCTAATAATCGCCTCATAGAAAGATCATCAGCTTCCAAGTACTTTAAGGGATATTGTTTTTCTTGCAACATATTTGTCAGAAAGCCATTGATTGCAATAGAAGGAATATGAAACAAAAATATTATGATTCCTCTACTCATATAAGATGTTATGTTTGTAACAATTTTGGTCATGTAGCAAAAGAATGCAGGAACAAGTCTATGGATCGTCGCAGACAACATGGTAAGAAACTAGATAAGAATATTGATGTCATAAGTTCTAAAAAAGATGGATCCACCAACATTTATCATAATAAGCAGAAAGAAGAAGAACAAATAAGTTGTGGTCTTGGTCTCTGCTCATTTAAAGAAGAAGATGAATGGTACATAGATAATAGATGCTCTCATCACATGACTAGAGATAAGAGTAAGATGGAGTCTCTCAAGAAAAACCAATATGGTAATGTTATTCTTGGAACTAATGTTCCAACAAAAGTTCTAGAAAAGGGTAAAGCCAAAATTAATAAACATAGAGGAGCAGTTGATGCTTTATTAGTTCAAGGACTAAAGCAGAATGTTCTAAGTGTAGGTCAAATGGCATATAAAGGAAATATAGTTGTGTTTACATCAACCAAGTGCAAGGTTATGGATGATGAAACCAGAAAAGTCATAACAAGAGGATATAGAAACCCATAAAAATTATATGTCCTTGAAGAAAGAAATTCTCGCAGGAATGAGGATTCAGACTTAAAGTAAAAGAAGATGGTGCCCATTGCACTCCATTACTCTTAAAAGAATACTTCTAACAATGACTGCAAAAGTGATGTGAGTTACATGACCTCATAAGAACAAATGATGATTATTGGATCCTCAAGACCAATGGCGTATAATCTCAGGGGGAGCAATACATATTTTGTCTTGATGATGATTCCTATGATTATTTTGATACTTATATTTCTTATACTACTAATAGTGCATTTGGTGTAGTAACAAAGAACAAGTACATACATTATAGGCTCATGGGGAACGAAAGTTGTGAAGTTTCAGTATTTCACTTTCTGTATGCATATCCTATGAAGAAAAGTCACATATATACACGAGTTCTGATCTGAACAATCATGTATGATTTTCTATGATGAAGAAACAGTGTGACAGACTCAGGAAAAGGCTTTGATATGATTCAGTCAATTATTATTTGGCTTTCCTGTTCTGATGGTTGATGGTTATAGTCTGTTGATGCTATTTAGAAGTGGTTTTGACTTTTATAAGTTGTTGATGCCTTGATGGATAACTAGTTGATGAAGATACTTTGATGTCCTAACTGATGGATGAGTTGACATGATCAGATCTAATAGTGAATAGTCAGCACAAGTTGAAGGGGAGCATTTGCTATAATAGTGTGTTGTTGGCATTATGTTTTAGAATTCCTTGGTACATAATGATGCTTATCAATTGTGATGTTGCTTATGTTTATGAAGTTCTTGATTAATGATGCAAAAGTGCATGTTGTTGTTCATGTTTCTTCTAACAGATGCTTATGGTGCAAATCCTTCATAGTATATGATGGTTGCTGAAGATTATCTTGGCCTTATTACCTCACTATAGAGGTCTTTGGTATTTTTTATAAATTTCATATCTTTCATTTGATGTAGAGGTCATGTATAGACTTATGATGTAATCATTGTAAAATTCAGTCATGTATGGACTATTTTGATCAAGTCATGTAATCCCATATTTTTGGGCATATGATTTAGTTTGTAACCTCAGTGTCATTGGGTGACTGATGTAAGTTTGAGTCCTTGGCGATATGAAAGGTCATGTCATAGAGTCATGTACGTATTTGTATATATTCAAAAAATTCAACATGTTCTCAAGGGGAGCATGGTCAATTCAAATCGGATTTACAGCGCTCATGTCAACAAAGGGAAAGAAGCCTTCATTCAAGCATTGGTCACTCCTTTTCAATTGATGTCAAAGGGGGATAGTAACTCGGTGTTTGAAAAGCTTGGTTCTTAGCTTGATGTGTTTTATAGTTATCTACAGGTGGTGGTGACCAAACACCAAAGTGGTTGCCACCAAGTCCAAAGGGGTATTGATTTGGGGTAGCAGCAGATGTGGTCTAGCCACGATCTTTGGTGGATAGGTTGGGGCACATGAGATCTCCAATACGCAGAAAGGGTTTGGGCAGATTATAAACAATTCAGGAGATACTAAAATAATTAACATTTTTAATGGAGTCCCTAAGTCTAAACTTAGGGGAATTAAAATATTAATGTGAATTAATATGAAACTCTGTTAGAATGGTCCAAAAGACATGGATCAAGCCAGATATAATCTTAGCCATTGATTAGGGACTTAATCTCGACCATTGATATGTCAACAAGAAAAGTATAAGAGGAGGCTTGAGGGTCAATTGGAGAGTACACTAGAGTGGTCAATGATTCTATTCTCTAGAGTGGGATTTGCTAAGAGAGATAGAATCAGTGATCGGAGTTGTAGCTAAGGGGAATTGAGTACAGAGAGACACAGAGGCAGAGATAATGTCAGGAGAGCAGCATAGTAGCTGGGGAGAGTGATGCAGTAGCAGCCAGGGCTCATGCAGGGCCACATAGAGGTAGCCGGGAGTTGCACAGAGCTTCAGAGAGGCTAGTGTTGCTGATGAAGAGGACCAGAACGCTGACGTAGGGCCTCCTAAGGCTGACACAAACCCATTCAGGGTGACGTAGGGCCAACACTAGGCAGAAAGGGGCTGACACAGTCCAGAAAAGCAGACGCTGGGGTTTCTAGGGCAGATTAGAGCTGAGGAGCTACCGAAAGGATTATCCGGGGTTTCAGCTGGGAAATTTGTCTCAAACTAAGAGGTATTACTGCCAAGGAAATTCTCTGTTGGGTAGGCTAGATTTGGCACCCAGATTGTACTCTGGTATTGCTTAATAAGAAAACCCTTAGATAGCTGCACCAGTTTTCCCACATTGGGTTTTTCCAGGGACATTAGTC
The DNA here is from genome assembly GCA_031772625.1 of Pinus tabuliformis. Taxonomy (NCBI): domain Eukaryota; kingdom Viridiplantae; phylum Streptophyta; class Pinopsida; order Pinales; family Pinaceae; genus Pinus; species Pinus tabuliformis. The sequence continues at coordinate 1,297,645,220 of CM062818.1, forward strand.
CAAAAGTAACGGTGTCATTTGGTGTGGTTGTTTACGTTTCCTCTAGTTGTTGATCTGTAATATGTTGAGCATGCACTAGTGTTTCTTTTCAGTATTTACATTGTAAATAACTTGTTAAGTAGTAGAACGAGTAGGTAGGAATAAATTAGATAAAGTGCATGGAGCGTTTCTAACTAGTAGACTTTAGAAACTTCAACATGGTATCAGAGCGTGATTGAAGATCACAAGAGGACTGAGGACATTAGCTGAGTGGAGCAATAGCAGTAGAAAATAGTTGTTTGGAGGTGATAGAAGTTGTTTCTAGCAGAGTAGCAAAAAGGGGACGGTGACACAGTGCATATGTCATCAAGGGTGATCCAGGAAGAGGCAGCATAGAGACTTAGGAAGGAAAATGGAGCCTCACTCAGAGCCATGCAAAAGCTAGGAGGGCTGACGCAGTTGGCTAAGGATGCCAAGATGCTGGTGTTGGGATTGCGCAAAGCCTAGGAGCTCTCACCTTCAGGTTGTTGTGGTTTAGAAGGTTGTGGGAACATTGAAGAATGGAGCTGGTGAGGTATTGTAGTTAGAATAGTACCTGATAGGGCAAGGCCAAGAGGAGGGAGTTGCTACCGAGGGTTGCTAGCCGAGAAACCTGAATCAGTGGCGTAGTTGCACAAATGATCAGAGTAGGGGGCATCTCGACATCGGCAAAAGGATTTCCGGGAGGGAAATTAAGACTTAGAGGGATTCAGATCTAGAAATTCCATGAGGGAAGTAGAAGAGCATCATGACACTACACGGAGTAAGAGACCAGGATAGAATGGACGGAGCGTCGAATTCATAGTCTGGAAGGCTAGAATCTTATCCGTACTTGAAATAAATCATGTCAAGAACTTCGCCTTGAAGGTTATACCTATCCCAGTCGACCCAAATTATAACAATAAGTATGAGGAGGCAATGGTGAGGGCCAAGAGCATCATCCTTGATGGGGTCAAGGAACATGTAGTACAACACATTGCCGAGAAGGAAATGACATATGAGATGTGGGAGGCCCTCAAGGAATTGTACTAGCATACTTCTGTGTAAAGAAGAATGTTACTAGAGAATCAGTTGAGGTCATGTCAGATGAAGAACATTGAATCGATTGACACCTTCCTCAAAGGACTGAATGAGATCCGAGATCAGTTGACTTCTATAGAAGCCACGCCAGATCAAGAATTGATGGTGAGGACAACCCTGAATACTATCTCAGAACACTGGGAGGTATTTGTCTAGAGTATACTGGGCAGAGGGACACTTCCACCTTGGGATGATATGTGGGCTGCTCTTTGCCAAGAAGAGATCAGACGACAGTCAAAGACGGGTAGCAATAGCAAGGGGATCAAATTCAAGTAGGAGGAGGAAGATGTTGCCCTAGCATCTGAGGGAAAGCAGGAAAAGCGAAAGAAGAAGGATCTCTCCAAGATCAAGTGCTTCCACTATGGGGAGTTGGGTCATTATGTGACCCAGTGTCCAAGGAGGAAGAGTAAGGGAGAGTCTTATGAGACTAAGGTAGTGCCAGCAAGGGAAGAGAAGGAAGTGTTGATAGACGATCAATGTGCCATGGGTGCATATGCACCACTAGATCAGATGTGGGGAGACATCGAGATGTACATTAGGCAGACTACAGGTAATGAGGGGCAAGATCCTCGAGGTACCCAGCCTCTTAGATTAGACCTTTCTACAGGAGCCTTGAAGAGGAGTAGAAAGACTGGCTCATGTGGGTAGAGACAGATGCGGATGAAGCGGAAGAGAGAGCTACAGTGCAGGAGTCTTGAGACAACACGAGGATAGCAGGCTGCAGTAGTACTAGAGGCATGGGAGTGTTGAACCAGTGTAGGATGGCATAGAGAGGTGCGCAATGGTGTGAGATGCAGGGAGTTGTTGCAGCAGCGCAGAGGTTAGAGAGGGATCACTTGTCAGCAGTAGAGGGATCTTCAGCATCAGCGGGTGTCTCTAGCCCAGTAAAGAGGTCAGAGTTGGGAGATCAGTTACTTACTTCTCAGAACTGAGTTGCAATGCAGCAGTGGGCAGCACGATGCAACATGATGAGAGGAGGTGGAGTGTGGATGCAATGCTGGGAGAAAGGACCAACAACACATGGATGCAGAGGAAGTTGTCATACAGATGTAGCAGTGGCGGTGGCAGAACCATGGGCAACAATACAAGACACAATAGTGCAAAGGATGGTGGGCAGTAGGCCTAACATCAGCACAGGGACCAATGCTTGATGATCAGAGTAATACTCAGTGAGGAGTATTTCTAGAACACATTCCTTGCTAAAATTGAGTGTTCATTTGGGGTAGCATCAGATGTGCTCTAGCCATGAAATTTGGTGGAGATATTGGGGCACATGAGATATCCAATACCCAGAAAGGGTTTGGGTGGATTCTAAACAGTTCAGGAGATATTAAAATAATTAATATTTTTAATTTAGTCCCTAAGTCTAAACTTAGGGAAATTAAAATATTGATGTGAATTAATATGAAACTATGTTAGAATGGTCCAAAAGACATGGACCAAGCCACATTTAATCTTAGCCATTGATTAGGGACTTAATCTCGACCTTTGATATGTAAACGAGAAAAGTATAAGAGGAGGCTTGAGGGTCACTTGGAGAGTACACCATGGTGATTAGCCATTCTATTCTCTAGATCGCAGTTTGCTAAGAGAGATATAATCAGCAATCAGAGTTGTAGTTGAGGGGCTTTTAGTACAAAGAGACAGAGAGGCAGATATAGTGTCGGGAGATCAGTGTAGTAGCTGGGAAGTGTGATGCAGTAGTAGCCAGGGCTCACGCTAGGCCACACAGAGGTAGCTGGGAGCTGCGCAAAGCTTCAGAGAGGCCAGCGTTGCTGACGTAGAGGGCCATAAGGCTGAAGCAAGGCCTCATACGGCTAACACAGACCCATTCAGGGTGACGCAAGGGCAGCACTGGGTAGAGAGGGGCTAACGCAGTCTAGAAAGACATATGCTAGGGTTTTTAGGGTATATTGGAGCTGAGGAGCTGCGAGAATGTTAGGCCCCTATACTACTAGTGTAACCCCTTATTGTTATTAGTATAACCCACTTATTATATTGATGTACCCATGTAGTGCCCATATTGTTACTATTATGCCACATAGAAGCCCACCATTGTTACTGTTGTGCCCTACAATATTATTGTTATGTAGGCTTTGATTGTATTGGGACCACTTAGACTCCTATATATAGAAAGGAGGTATTTTCATTTGTATCATCCAAGAATTGTTCATTTATGTAATGTAAAGGAGGTTGCCCCCTCGAAGAGGCTAAATTCTAAGGCGTGGATCTCTCTTTTCTATCTTTTCTTGAGCTAGTTTCATAACATTTGGTATCAGAGCTTTGGATTCTAGGGTTTCGCTGCTCCAAACAGGTCATCGTGGAATTTTCACTATAACGTTTTTTCTGTGACGTTTCAGAAGTCGCAAAAAAAACCCATTTGAGAAGAATTGGCGCTGAACCTTGGGTCCGAATTTCAGAGCTTTTCGCGTGATATTTTCGGGGATATGATCTGAGGAAGTTGGCCTTTTTGCAGACTCCTGAATTACATTCAAAACAGGTGACCTGGGGAAAATCGTCATAACTCTCTCTCTGAGGATCGGATTGAAATTTCGTAAAAAGGTACAGAAAGAGGACGGACTGTAGTTTCTGTTTATATATTTTTTAGAGGCAGAGGTTGAAGCAGTGAAGAATTGGGTTTCCCTTTAACTAATAAAACCTTTTCAAACCTTATGGTTAATTATTTATTTACCTATTGACATAGGTAACCTTAATGATTTTATTGGAATAAATAGATTTTGAATAAATATGGATTACTATTCAATATAAAATATTTGACCATTATGGATAAAGTTTGATATACCTTATAAGTAAATATTTACCTCTTGACTTAGTTAAACCTTAAAAAATCTTGAATTAATACTGATTATTTGACCATTGGGTTTAAAGGATTTTTTATGATGTTGGACTTTAACAACCCTAAATTTACCTAATGTAATTAGATTCTAGGGGTTATTACGTCTGTTTATTTATTTATTTAATTGATTTTATTAGTATTATGAGTACGATTATTTTTATTTGTTTATAAACTATTACTAAATACTACTGTTTAGTAATTTAATAAACAATTTCGAAAAAATTTATTATTTGGTAATCGTTTTTTACTTTATTATTTTATTTCTATAACTTGATTCTATTATTATTACTATTATTATGATTATTATTAACAAAATTCTATTATTATTTTTATTACTCTTATTCTTTTCCTTCTTATTTGTTTATTATAAGGAATGGTCCCTTATTTCCTTTAAAAATATTCTTTAATTCTTCATTTATATATTTATAAATAATTTATTCTTCTTTATTTAGATATCTATATATTTATTACCTACTAATGACACCATTTATTTTTATTTTTCATTAAATAAATAATTTATACTATTATTAGTTTATATTTTTTCATTTAATCATTTATTTATTTAGTAGATTAATAATTTATTTATTATTATTTTTCTTCATTTATATATTTAGTTAATAAATAAATAATTTGTTTATTTTATCTTACACCTAATATAACTAATTTTTTATATATCTATATGTAAAATTTATTTATTTATTATTATATTATAATTTATTTATTATTTATAATTTTATAATTTTATAATTTATTATTATTCTATAATTCTTTATCTATCTTACACCTAATATAACTAAAAATGATACCATTTAATTTTATTTTTTCATTAAATAAAATATTTTATACTTTTATATTCATTAATATATAATTTATTATTAATTTATATTTCTTCATTGATTTATTTATAAATAATTTATTATTATTTTATAATTCTTCATATGTTTATAGTTTTATCTCACACCGAATATAACTAATTTTATACATTTATATATAAATTTATATATATTGATTTATTTATTATTATATTTAATTTAATTTTTATCTATTTTTTACCTAATATAACTGAATTGGACCTTGCTCCCTTAGTTAGGTAACGGTTGGTGTCTCTGCTCTAGCTATTTAAACAGGCGAAGCTAGATCTGTTTTTCAACTTTTCCTGACGATGAACCACACTAGTTGGTTCGAAACGCGTCGACAAAAGATTGATTATGTGATTTTGCCGAAGATTTTCTAAACAATGTTATGGATCACAGAAGTCTAAATTCCTTAATAGAAGGACATATCAAGAAGAAAAAGGTGCAAGAAGTGAAAGATCACATCGAGAAAGAAGAAATGAATCCAACCATATCTTGTAATTCAATGGATGAAATTACCACTCCTCAAACTATCAAGATAGAAGGACACATCAAGAAGAAAAATGTTCAAGAAGTGAAAGATCACATCGAGCATCAAGAAATGAATCCGACCATATCTTGTAAAGGACTGGAAGAAATTACCACTCCTCAAAAGATAGAAGGACATATCAAGAAGAAAAAGGTTCAAGTAGAGAAAGATCATATCGAGCATCAACAGCAAGTTCTCCAACTTTTAAAGGATAACGCCACTTCGGTGCAAAATCAAATGAAACAACAGGTAGATCAACATCGTAGTGAAAAATGTTTTGATGTGAGTGATTGGGTATTTTTACTGCTACATCTCAAGCAATCTATTTATGAGAAGGAAATGTTGGCAATACTACATGCACTTAAAAAATGGCGACCTCACCGAATGGGAAGACGCTTCAAGGATGAGGATTTGGAAGCATTGTTTTGTGTTATTTATATTATCCAACCAAATTGGATAAACGAAGCAATGGATGAATGGAAGAAGAACGAAGAAGTATGGCCACTTATTCAAAAGTTGCAAAAGATCCCAATTCAAGTAATATTGCCAGAAATTGAAGAGGAAGGAAAAATCATATTGGAACCTGGAGCAGTCACAGAAACAAGAACCCGACAACTACAAAATCGATCAATTTCAGAGTGTCTCATCAAGTGGAAGAACTTACCCGCTGAATATTCCACATGGGAGGACAAGAATTTTATATATAAGCATCAAGAACTACTCAAGCGTTGAGGACAACGCTTTTTGAAGGAGAGGGGCATGTTAGGCCCCTATACTACTAGTGTAACCCCTTATTGTTATTAGTATAACCCACTTATTATATTGATGTACCCATGTAGTGCCCATATTGTTACTATTATGCCACATAGAAGCCCACCATTGTTACTGTTGTGCCCTACAATATTATTGTTATGTAGGCTTTGATTGTATTGGGACCACTTAGACTCCTATATATAGAAAGGAGGTATTTTCATTTGTATCATCCAAGAATTGTTCATTTATGTAATGTAAAGGAGGTTGCCCCCTCGAAGAGGCTGAATTCTAAGGCGTGGATCTCTCTTTTCTATCTTTTCTTGAGCTAGTTTCATAACAGAGAAGGTTTATCTGGGGTTTCAGCTGGGAAATTTGTCTCAAACTAAGAGGTATTACTGCCAAGGAAATTATCTATTAGGTAGGTTGTATTTGGCACCTAGATTGTACTCTGATATTTCTTAATAAGAAAACCCTTAGATAGTCGCACCGGTTTCCCACATTGGGATTTTCCGAGGACATTGGTCCAAAAATAACAGTGTCATTTGATGTGATTGTTTATGTTTCCTTTAGTTGTTGATCTATAATATGTTGAGCATGCACTAGTGTTTATTTTTATTATTTACATTGTAAATAACTTGTTAAGTAACAGAACAAGTAGGTAGGAATAAATCAGATAAAGTGCATGGAGGGTTTCGAACTGGTAGACTTAGAAACTTCAACAAGGGGGATATTGTTGGCATTATGTCTAATGTGTTTTCCTTGATGGAAACCTACTTTATGTGTTGTATTTTGATGGAAACCTACTTGATGAAGACGTCAATAGGATTTGTCTACATGTGACGGAGATTTTGGTCAAAGGAATAGTAGTTCAGAGATAGATGAATAATAAAGATGAAGTTTGAAGAAGTATATGCAGGTTCTATTAAGAAAAGTCATGTACATATGTAGGTTTTCTGAAGAAAAGTAGTGTATATGAAGGTTCTATGAAGGAAAGTAGTGTACACATATTAGTATGAAGAAGAAAATGCGCTTACAGTTTTCGCACCATGGTATTCTAAATACGAAGGGTCTTTTCCATAGTATTGACCCATTATATTGAGCCCAACAATGGATATTTAATCCCATCAAAGAATACCATTGACATTAGTATGGTTTTGACCAATGGTATTGGATAAGGGCTAAGCTATATAAGGAGATGAAGATCAGAACATTTGGGTGAGCAAGTGATGAATATTTCATGAATACTTAGATCTGAAGAAAGTGTGCATGTATTGGGCTATTAATGAATTGTTTGATCTGAAACTAAGTATGAACCCAAGAACTTGGTGATGGATCCGATCCAATAGATCTGAAATGACTATATTGATAGCGGATTGATTTGATCTATAATATTTATTCTTGACACATGGTTTTTTATGTATACTAAGAGATGGGTTTTTTCTGAATATTTGATGTGTTGGTGATCTGTAATTGATAAAAGTTATTACAGACTATGTGTGAAGTTACCTATGTTACTTAGGGCTATGGTCCGATAAGATTGCAAATAACACAGACACTTAAACAATTACAAAAACATAATCAAACACATCAACACAAGAAAAATTGATAAAGGAATTCACGAGACTTCCTGGCTACGTCTCCTGGTCCTAGCTTCCAGTGCTGACCTCTTTCTTATGTCTTCAAATGGTTGTTACAGGTGTGAGCTCAAAAACAGAGTCTCAACACAGAAATGCAACTCACCACTATGTTCCACTCGAAACTTTGAGTTGAAATGAGCATACAAATGACTGTACTGGTCACCCTGACCTCCAAACCCCCTAGGACAGTTCACAATACACTCCTCTGAACACCCTCTGTCAACTTGTTTATGTTATGGTGTTTATATAACACGATTTAGTTACAAATTGCAATAAACATGGAACAAATACATTTATAATAGAAATAGGCTATCAACAAAAGGATCAGCGAGCGCGGGTGGACCCCGACCATCCGGCCTTTCCCCAGCACTGATCTCGAGAACAAACCATCTGACAGTTGTTGTGTCCCGCTCTTCAATTGATCCAGACAACCTGGACCGTTGATCTATCATCTGCCATATGATGGCTCTCGCATGGTTTCCCACTCCAACTACCACGTTCGCTATTTCTCTAAAGGAACGCAATAAAGTGGTTTTTGGGAGGCTACATGTCGAGCGTTGAGTGGAATCACATGCTCCCCCCAGTCTAAAACTGCTTCGTGCCTTGAGGGAATTCGATAACCCATTTATATCCCTCCTATCGGAACTCAAAGATTTTATCTCATTTTCCATAGTTTTATCGCTTCTCTTTTCCCAAATAACTTGCCTACATGTTTCAACGTGATATTTGATCTACTTTGATCAGACGATCTTCACTCTTGACTGCTATTACTCATCGCTTGAGGTCTAAACCAATCTCCAATTGCCACATCATCTTCTGTGCTGACATCATCAGGTACCTGTGACTCTTTCCTAGGTTGCCACATATCCTGCTAACGTAGGCTTTGACTCTTTGACCCGAATCTTTGATTAGCTCTAATTTCCTTGTCCGAACTCAGATTTGCATGTGATTTTCACCATTGGCTTCTTATTCACAAGCCCTTCAACATTTGTCCATTTCACCTGTATTTGAAGACTTTTGATCTGTACGCTATGTTGAATCCATTTTAGATCACTCTTCTCCACTGGAAGCTTTTGGTCCACCAAAAGTTTTTTTTAGCTATCGAGTAAGTGAGGATAAAGTTCCTTCACTTGTCCAATTTCTATCCATTGTGCTTTACTTTGATTTGTACCTTTGAGTCCAACTCTTAGGTACTCAACCTCCCCTCATTGCGAAGTCCTTATCCTCCTGTCAAGAACGGTGTCCTCCTGTAACTCATTGAGATACTCAGGCAACAGATCCTCAATGGAAGGTAACTAACCTTGCTGTTCGGGATCTTCAATCATTGAAGGTTCATACAACCTCAAGTTTTCAACATTAATGACTGAATAGATTTGCATATAAGCTGGTAGATCAATGCAGAAATCATTTTCACCAATTTTATCAAGTATTTTGAAAGGACCATATCTAATTAGTTTCAACTTTTTACCTTCCCCCTGCAATCTTTCTTTGCTGATGTACAACCAAACTTGATCACCAACTTGAAAACTATGCTCAACTCGATGCTTGTCATGTCATACTTGGATCGACTTCTTTCCAGCTATTCCTGTATTTCCTGGTGAATTCCCTAGATTTGTTCAATGAACTTGGTTGCTTTGTTTACATCACTGTGTCCATCAACTGCTATGTCTTTAACAAAGACAAAATCCAAGGGAGACTTTGGTATAAAACCAAAACAAGTGTCAAAAGGAGATCTCTGAGTAGAAGAATGTTTTGAATAGTTGTAAGCATGTTGTACATAACACAAATGTTCATCCCAAAGCTTGGGATGCTTGATGCAATATCCTCGAAGCAACTATATCACTATCTTGTTGATCACTTATGTTTGACCATCTATTTGTGGATGAAACATTGTGCCCTTCTTTAACCTTGTGTCCATTAACTCCCATAGACTTGACCGAAATTTCCCAACAAATTGAGAATCTCGATCAGATACAATAGAAGTGGGTAACCCATACATTTTAAAAGAACAACTTTGCAGTTTGTTCAGCTGTGACCTATTTATTACAAGGTATCAAAATACACATCTTACTGAGCCTATCCACAACTACATACAAATAATCATGAACTTTTCTATAATTTGGAAATCCCCCAACAAAATCCATGGAAATACTTTCCCAACGACAAGAAGGAATTGGAAGTGGAGTATACAAGCCTAATTTTCTTTAGTGGGCTTGCTTGTAGCACACATAGTACATCCTTTGATATATCTAGAAACTGTCTCACGCATTCGTGGCCAAGAACAAAACCTTTACAATTATGCAACTGTATTACTTACACCAAAATGACCTGATATGAGAGAAGTATGTGCTCCACGAATTATGTTAACTCTTTCAGTTTGTGGAATGCATAACTTTCCCAAATGATATAAGAGTTTATTCTTAATGTAGTAATCCAATTATTCTACCTGCTTTCCATGACTTAAAGTTGCATATACATATTTAAAGTTTGTATCTTGAGCATATTGTTCAATGTAAATTTCAAGAATTACTGAATTATTCTTAAGTATAGTGGATGCATTTATTATTGGTCTTGATAACATGTCTACAACCTTATTATGTATGCCCTTCTTATATCTGATAACAAGATGAAATTGTTGTAGAAAACCCATCCCCCTGTAATGTCTTGATTATTGCAATTTAGTTTGTGAGTGTAAATATTGAAGTGGTTGATGATCTGTGTGTATGATTGTTTATTTACCCATTATATAATGTTTCCACTTCTTAACACTCTGAACCAATGCATACAATTCTTTATCATATGTAGGATAGTTAACTATTGATGATGTAAATGTCTCAAAATGAAAGCATATAGGCTTCCTATGCTATATCAACACTGCCCCCATGGCATAGTCACTTGCATCTGTCTCGATCTCAAATGGATGTTGAAGATCTGGCAGTGCTAGTATTGGCGCTATACTGATCCTTTCTTTCAAGGTGTCGAAGGATTTCTGTTGTTTGCCTCCCCATTGAAAAACTTGTTTCACACTTGTCAAAGCATGTAAATGAGCCGCAATCAACGAAAAGTTAGCAATAAACTTTCTCTAATATTGTGCTGCCCCTAAGAAACTTCTAACTTCTGTAGAAGATTTGGGTTTAGGCCAGTTCACAATGACTTCAACCTTAGAGGGATCTGTCTTCAATTCACCACCCCCTACAATATAACCCAAATAATTCAAAGATGTCCTACCAAATTCACATTTTGACAGTTTCACGCAGAGATTTTCTCTTTTTAAAACATCTAAAACCTGCTTTACATGCTTTACATGTTCGTCCCAAGTCTTACTAAAAACAAGAATATCATCTAAATAGACTATTACAAAATGATCAATAAATGGTCTAAATACATCATTCATGACTTGCATAAATGTAGTAGGAGCATTAGTTAGGCCAAAAGGCATAACCAACCACTCATAAATTCCTTGCTTCATCTTAAAATCATTTTTCCATACATCTTGTTCTGCAACTCTGATCTGATGGTAGCTTCTTTGCAAGTCTAATTTAGAAAATTAAACTGCATCTTTTAATTGGTCTAATAAATCATCAATACGAGGAAGAGGATAACGATTCTTGATCGTGATTTTATTTAGTGCTCTAAAATCAATGCACATTTTCCACGAACCATCTTTCTTTCGCACCAACACAATTGGTGATCTGCACGGTAATGTGCTTGGTCATATAAACCCTTTATCGAGCAACTCCTATACCTGCTTCTTTATCTTTGCGTTCTCTAGAGATGATAACCTATACATTCCAATGTTAGGTAGTGGAGCATCTTGCTGTAAATAAATATCATGTGCTATCTCCCACTTGGGTGGAAGCCCCTTAGGATCTTTAAACAGAATATCATAATAGGAAATAGTTTTAACTAGATCTGATTTTTGTTTAGAAATACAGCCTTGAAATGCATCGGATTTATCAAGATCCTTTTCCTTTACAATTATTAGTAAAAATTTCTTACTTGAATTTACAATTCTTTTCATCTGTCCTGAATTTATGAGAGAGAAGCTATCTTTAATTTTATGAGCTCTTATAATATACTCAATTCCATCCTTAGTGAGTTGATACTTATTTTCAGCTCGATAGAGTATAGCTTTTCTATCGTACAAGTATGGACTTCCTAAAACAATTCCACATATCTCCAATGGGACTATGTCTAACTCAACCTCATCTACAGATGTTGTCCCAATAGCAAACCGAAGTTTACATTGTCTCGTAACTTGTAGCTTTGTTTTATCACACACCCAACCTAATGGATATGGTTTTTTATGAGGTTTTGTTTCTATACCCAACTTCTTTACAATTGTTTCAGAAATCAAATTTACTTGTGATCCAATATCAAATAAAGTACCAATTTTAGTGTGCTTGGAAATGACTCTAATATGAAATAGCTCATTTCTTTTCCTCTCATTACTTTCATTATCAACAGAATGTGAAGAATTACTTGTGGATGCTTCAGAATCTTTACCTTTTATACTTATGGCTGTAACTGTTGTTTCGTCACCTAAGTCTGACCCCAAGTCCTTTTGAATAGTAGCAGCATTCTTTCACTCTTTACCCCCGAACATTTTAGGCTTCAATTTTGGATGCAAAGACCAGCAGTGTGCCTCATCTTGTCCTTCCTTCTTACAATGAGTGCATGAAGGTTTACCCTTCTTTACTGTGTTTGTTTTCCTCTCCTTCCATTTCAGTTTCTTATTTCCTTTATTCTTGTTCTCAAAAGATTTGGATGATTTCCCAGCATCTGGGTTTACATTTTTACCTCTAGCCTCTGGATGAGTCGCTTGGACTGACACATCATCTAAGCTAGTGGGATTAAACATAAGTATAGTATGCTTCAAATAACTATGAAGACCACCTATATATTTTAACAGTGTCTCTGGTGAGTCCAATGATATTCCTAATGTTAAAGCTCTTCTATGAAATTCTTAAGTATAACTTTGTACACATTGACCCTTCAATTGACGTAATGTCTACCAACTCATCATTGCTTGCTACATATAAGCCAAATGATAAAATTTCTTTTTAATGGAAGAAATAAATTCATTCCAAGTTGAAATGATTTTACTGTGTTTTTGAAGATCTGCTTGTGTCTTGCCTTCCCACCACACAAGTGCAGTTCCTCCAAGTTGAAGGCTAGCCAGCTGAATCTTCTTACTTTCTGAATCAACATTTTGCACCCCGAAATATACACCAACTTTCCTTATCCAATTATCTAGCTTTTCTGCATTAATTTCTCCATCATAAATTGGCAAATCAAATTTTACATCTAATTTGATCAAAGAGGTTTTCTTTTTCTTTTTCGTAGATGCGTTAGTTTTATGAGAAGAAGACGATGATGATGATGATGATGGTGATGATGGAGGAGATGGTGGAGGAGGAATTCCTCATTTTCCTTTATCTCCCTTCTCTTCTTTCTCTGGAGGAACAAAGAGAAAATGTCCCTCTGCTCCTTTGTTTGGTCTAGGTGATGAAGTGCTTTCACCTCTACCCTTTTTAAACTCATGATACATCTCTTCCGCCATGGCATGTATCGTCATGAAGTTATCCAGGAACTGTGATTCTATCCCAAGTGGAGCTTTGTCTACCATCCTTCTTCGTGAAAATACCCTTCCAATCTCTGGATTTGCCTCAACAAATTCTCCTTCACCACGTCTGGCCTTAACTTAGTCAGCATTCAAATCTCCACACAAACTTGTCAAACCTTAAAAACCTTAAGCTCCGTACCACTTGATTTGTAATTGATAAAAGGTATCACAGACTATGTGTTAAGTTGCCTATGTTACTTAGTGCAATGGATCGATAAGATTGCAAATAACACAGAAAATTAAACAATTATAAAAACATAATCAGACACATCAACACAGGAAAAATTGATAAAGGAGTTCACCAGACTTCCTAGCTATTTCTCCTGGTCCTAGCTTCCAGTGTTGACTTGTTTATTATTTCTTCAAATTGTTGTTACAAGTGTGAGCTCAAAAACAGAGTCTCGACACAGAAATGGAACTCATCACTATGTGCCACTTGAAACTTCGAGTTGAAATGAGCATACACATGACCGTACTAGTCACCCTGACCTCCATACCCCATAGAACAGTTCACAATACACTCCTATGAGCACCCTCTATCAACGTTTCTGTGTTATGGTGTTTATATAACACGTTTTAGTTACAAATTACAATAAACGTGGAACAAATATGTTCATAATAGAAAGAGCCTATCAACGAAAGGACCGGCGGGCGTGAGTGGACCCCAACTATCTAGCCTTTCCCCGACACTGATCTCGAGAACAAACCATCTGACGGCTGTTGCATCCTGCTCTTCAACTGATCTAGACAACCTGCACTGTTGATTTGTCCTTTGCCATCCGACAGTTGTCGCACGATTTTGCGCTCCAACTGTCACATTTGCTATTTCTCTGAAGGCATGTGATAAAGTGGTTTTCGGGAGGCTATGTGTCGAGCGCTGAGTGGAATTGTGTGCTCCTGGTCTAAAACCACTTCCTGCCTTGAGGGCACGTGATAAACCATTTACCGCCCTCCTATTAGAACTCAAAGAGTTTAGCTCCTTTTCCATAGTTTTATCACGTTCATTTTCCCAGATAACTTGCCTACATGTTTCGACGTGATATGCGTCGATCTCCTTTGATCGGATGATCTCCGCTCTTGACCATTGTTCCTCATCGCTTGAGGTCTGAACCAATCTCCGATTGCCACATCATCTTCTACACTGACATCATCAGGTACCTGTGACTCTTTCCCGGGTCACCACATGTCCTACTAACGTACGCTTCGACTCTTCAACCTGAATCTTTGATTAGCTCTAATTTCCTTGTCCGAACTTGGATTTGCATGAAATTTGCACCATTGGCTTCGTATTCATGAGCCCTCCAACATTTTTCCATTTCACTTGTATTTGAAGGCTTTTGATCTAGAGGCTATGTTGAATCCATTTTGGATCAGTAGGGAAGTCTTAAGCCAATAATTGCATATCTGTATGTGGGTTTGATAACCTGAAAGGCACGTACATGCGTGAGTTTGATGTTGGTAAGTCATATATCTATTCAAATTTTTACGCAGGCTTGATTCCTGAGAAGCGGGTATCACACGGAAATTCTTTGTGGAAAGCACATATATAAGCTAGGGGTTTTCTGAAAAGGATGTCTGATCAGTCTAACTAGTCTTGCTATACCTTTGTTGTCTTCCAATGAAGTCTTACTTGATGATCTAGGTTTAACAATGATATTTGTATTTGAATTTACTGATTGAAGAATGATGATGTTGTTAGTTGTATGTGATTAAATGTATGTGATCGTTCTATGAGTATTTCATAATAATTCATTGGTTCAAGATGTAACTCAATGTCTATTTCATAATGACAATGATTTGGTTTCAGGATTCAATGTTTTGATATATGTACACAGGTATGCTTCAATGAAGTTGTCTATAAACGCGGGAATCCTAAAGTAAAGTAGCATATATATTGTGATATTTTATTGATCAGGGTTTTTAGTTGGTTCAGTGAGTTGATGAATTGCTTTCGTTCAGTATCAATATTTTTGTTACAGTGATCTAACTACTTTGATTGGTTAAGAATAAGATGATTGATTTGGGCCTCAGTTTGTTTAGTGATTAGCTAATTGAGTGGATTAAATGATATTATGATTGAGTGATTTTTTTTAGTTATCAGTTTCAATTTTGATATTTGGTATTGAGCTTAAATGATGGTAGTGGGTCGAGTTTGAAAATTTGATGAAAAGTGACCTACAAGTTGTGATGTTTTGTATCTGGTGGATCTAGTGTGAAAATTTATGAAACATGGTCCACAAAAGAATTGAGAGTTGGAGTCTTCGGTGAGGAATTCAAAGCTTCCTTCCAGTGGTAGATGGTAAATTAGATCAAGGGGTTGGATATCCCTTCTGGTGGGTGCCGATAAATGAGATGAGGGGGTTGGAGCTCCCTTCGAGTGGGTGCTGCTAAATGAGATCAGGGGTTGGAGCTCCCTTCCAGTGGGTGATGGAGAATGAGAGAAGGTTCTATCCTTTTGCAGGTGGGTTCCTATGTGTTGTTATGAGTCTGCACCAGTACATAGTTGTAAGATGTTTTCTTTATAATATAAGATGAAGATAGAGACAACAACAATAGTGGTTTTTTTCCCACATTGTGTTTCCACCTAAAAATCTGGGTGTTCATGTGTGTTTATGTGTTTCTTATGTTTGATGGTTTATTATGTTCTTATTGCACATGGTTACTAATTAATTCATTCATTTTGAAGTATTGGTACACTGGTTTAAGTTATACAGATGATGAATTAAAAAAAAAAAAAAAAAAACTAACTAGATATATGCTAGTTGTCTTCATAACACTCGCATACAAATGCAATTTTCTTTCATTAAAGTCGCGTACATAAATGTAATTAAGAAAAGAAAAGTTTGTGAATGATTGATGTCCAAATGAGGCAAATGAGCCTTCTATTTATATGCAATGTTGAGGATGAATAGATGTGATTGTTGGGCTTGTGAGCCTACATTAGATTGTTGGTCGACCTTGACAATTTGTCCATAAACAAAATAAATTCATAATTCCATTTGTACATGTCAGAATGAGATGATCTTTAGATCAATCCTACACCTCTTAGAAAGAGGAATCCAATAAAAATATCAGCTGCATCATATGAGTTGTCCAAGGTGGATTTTGGCCCTAGTTTCCAGATTTAACACTCCCTCTCAACTAGGAAGAACTCCACCTGCCAAACCATCTGAAAATTAGTACCATCCCTGTCATCCTTGCTCTACTCTACTCTGATGAACCATGAAATAATAATGCAGAAGAGATGATTGAGAATGTATCATGCCATTCTCTACTGACCCGAAGTCAGTCTCTAGTAATTGAGAGTGTATCATACTACTATCCACTGACATGAAGTCAGTCTCCATTGGTCCCAGATCCATATCAAACATCCTTGGTTTTAAAATACTGATTGGGGTCTGATCATGAATTTGGTTTTCGTGCTCCCCTACCCATGACTCGATGATAGGGGCCTGCATCAATGGACGTGCATCATCAATGCCTCTAAACCCAATATCTAACTCATGAATTCACATAACAGTGGCATCAATATCACTCTTCATATGGGCCTGTGTACATAATGACAAGGAAAATTATAATTAGTCTACAAATTAATTAGCATATTTATGTAACTTAAGAAAAAGAAAATGTTGAAATATTAGGAATAAATAAGTTTACCTCAACTATTGGTCCATGTGGTTGTACATACTGACTCTACTCCACATTATTGCACATATAATGTGGAGGTAGAAGTGGAGGAGAATCCATGAAAATCTTCTCTGGTCAAGGATGCCTTAGATGACTTCATAAGCTCATCCATGTAGCTGGGATGTGTCTACATGTTTTTAAGAACTGATTAATATATATTATGCAATCTAATATGAACTATAAATTTTAATATAAATATTGTTGCATAATTTGAAAATAAAAGTTTTGTATATATATGTACTTGGTCTATGTCACGTGGGCCATGCATGCTCCAAGACTCATGAATGACATCACAATACATACATGCATGTTTCAGAAGTTGATCAAATGATAAACTCACGAGAAATGCATCATCATATAAGGGCACTGGTGGGTCACAAGGCAGTGGTGGTGGTTTCCTAATCTCTCCATGAAATGCAACATGCGCACTATCCAATGACGCTCGCATGTTGTCTACAATAGTCTCTCACATCTCACCACTGAGTTGTGACAACTCCTCTAGCTCTCCATGTAATAGCATACTTCGAGATAGTAGTAGCGAGAATCTCGTAGGTGGTGGTACATGCCTAAGGTCCCTACAAGCCCACTGGTGCTCATAAGTATGTCCCATGTTGGTACGATAAAAATGAGATCCGCTATCAGTGTAATCTGACCTTATATGTAACACAAAATTTACATATAAATTCTTAGCAAAATAAAATGTGACCTCGTCATGGTTGGGGAACTTGCCCCAAGCTCCAATGAATCTATCATACATGAAAGGGGTTGCATGAAAATTACTAAAATATTTGAGTGGGATTGGACCTTTATGTTTAGTGGGGTGATCAGGAGGGATGTCGAACAACTCCGCATGAACATCAATGCCCTTGGTGGCCTATTTTACCACTTGCCAAGAATTAGGGCCTCTAACCTCATGCCTACTGTCCCTATGTATGAACTCTAATATGTGGTTATGTGGGTTCGACCTCCAGTATGTCTCGATCAACCCGGTCATGCTATCCAAAATCAAATACAATGCAAGGAGAGTCAGTGAATTCGCAGGGACATTTTTTTCTCTGATGTGATCCCTATATGACAGGTCATAACATCATCTAATGTGATCTGAGTTGTAGCATCATCACAAGGAGGGATGATCAATGCTACACTTCGATCCTCAACTTTGTCCTATTGAAGACATGTAAATCATAAACATAATTTAACATATATATAATTAACAAACTAGAATCATAATAACATATACATTAAATTCAAACACATCAGTTGAAGACAATTTAAAAATTAAACATAATTTCAAGACATAAATACATAGAGTTTGAAGAGGATTTTAAAATACAGGAGGTGTACCTGAAATGGGAAAGGAAAGTCCATTGGATGTACAAGCATGTTCATTAATAAAGACAGAAACAATGTCTCCGACACTTCGACTGGCGTCGAAGGCAAGATTCACTAGGGGCACACAAACTCTTGGTGGGCCACGTGATCTATCATGAGATCGACCATGTCTAACAGACCCTATCACACTACAATGGCCTACAGTTGGGGTGCGTATATGGGATGCCTTATCATATTACATATAATACATATAAACTAATCTAAGAAAAAAATGTTGACAAAAAACCATTTCTAAACTCACGCAGACTAATCGAGCCTGTTATCACTCAGGTTGTCCTTAAGCTCCGGAAAAGGATATGGCCGAGGTAACCACAGACCAACTTTGGACTGCAGGTTCTAGCCCACCTGCAGTCAGAGAGGGCTCTCTCTTTTAGATTTAGCTTTGTTGAAAAGGATCTTAGGCTAGTTTTTGAGTTCAAGGGTTTTTGTTTTGATTTTGGTGGGAAAATTGATGTTCTCAGGTAGAGAGGCAGAGCATAGTCTGAAGTTTCAAACCATTGGGCGTGGAGTCGAAAAGGAGGACTGCTGGTGCGTTTTCTTGGTCCCAAGAGAGAAAATGGAGCAAGGTAGCTGCAAGTGAAACAATGTTTCAGGTTTAAAGGATGGGATGAATGCTAAGTAATGAGGGGCAGTTAAGAATCCCTCAATCAGCTTAACAGGGGAAGATAACAGAGCTCTACCTAGGGGCAGTAAAGAATCCCTAGATAATTGGCACACACAGGTGAATCAGGGTAAATATGAGCCAGAAGGAATTCATATTCATTACCAATTCATTCAGAGGAAAACATAAAGAAACAGCAGAAATTGAGCATAGAGTGTATTTAAACAAATTCTAAGCTAATCTTTCTTTCTGCTATTTAGATAATGGTAAACAGTAAACAGAGGTAAGAAGCACTTATTGTATCAGGTTGCAGCACAAGAATTCCATCTTCAGTCTCCAGAAAAACATTAACAACACATCAAACAGTCTCTTCTCAGAACTTTCGGCAATCTTTGATTACAGAAACAATTTCAGGTATACAGTGCGAGTCTCTAGTGAAAAATACCAATTTACCAACCCTTAAAACAATGCTGAGGGCGGTATATATAGGAAAAACTCTTCAAAATTGTTTATTTACAGTTTGACCTAAACAGGTCTGAAAGAAAGATGATTACTTTAACCTAATCCTATCCAGAAATAAATGCATAAAATATCTTGAGCTGCACTGAGGGCCGCCGTATGGGGACTGAGTAAATGTGTTGTCCTCGGTGGCTTGGTGCAGTTGTCTCTGCAATAACTGTGCATGGGTCTCTGCTCCATTGTAGTTCGGTGGCCTTAAATGCTTCAACTGTGATTTGAGAGCTGGGATGGGCTTTCACTGCCTGATTTGACTTTGTTGGCGGCCATTCAATGTTAACCTGCTTTGAGAACTGAAGGTTTCCATTAAACAATTTAACTGGTACACTTTGCTGCTTCTCTTTCCTCTGATACTCTCTGACAAATGAATTGGGTTGCTTTTCACCTTCGCTGTGGGTCTAATCACAAGTTAAGGTCGTTATTCGGCCTCTCTTTCCTCTAGAACTGTCTTCTGCTCCTTTATGCATGCTTCGCGAAGAAAAACGGGTCATTCGGCGCCTTTCGGGCTTGCTGGCGGCTGCACGATAAGAAGATTCCCCATTTTGGCCTAATTTATCCAGCGATGCATCAAAAACTGCCTCAGAAACTGATTCCGGGGCTCCAGAGTGCGATTTTCGCCCTTCGCGCCAAAATTGCTGATGATGTCAGCATGATGGACCTCATACGGCAGATGACGTCAACATGATGACGTCAGCATGTACGGAGGTGATGTGGCAGTACGGCGGGTCTGATGATGTGGCAGGACACGTGGCAGGGACGTGGTAGGGTGACTCAGCGGTACGGTGGCAGGAGGCCACGCAGGCAGATGACGTCAGCGTCGACGTGGTGCTGACGTAGGATGGAGGAGGGCGGTAAATGGTTTCTGGGCGCACCGCCTTTGAGGAAGGGTGGTTTTGTCAGGGGGGGCTCCGCCACAGCCCAGGAGGCGACGCGTGGCGGGAGTACGGCGGGAATACCGCCCATCTCCCGGACGCTAACCTTCGGGCAGCTTGGGAGAGGGGAAAGCCCGCCCACCGTTGATCTGTGGGGCGGGTGATCGGACGGTCGGCGGCGAAGGTTAGGCGGCGGAGGGATAAGGGGCGGGAATATACACGGAATATTCCAAATTTAATAAAGCGTGGCGGGGGGGTCAAAACTATGGTTTACGTGGGTTATGGGGGTTATAAACGGGCGGGTTAATATATTTACACTCGGGACTTTGGCATAAGGGGTAAAACGTGGTTTTTTGAGGGTTTATGAGCGGGGGTTTAATGATTTGTGCACAAAACTTTAGGTTAGGGGCGGGAAAGAGGGTTTTTGAGGGTTAGGACTAGGAAACAATGGTTATTAGCCTAACCAGGTGCCAGACTAATTCCTGTAAGACTCGGATGGGCTGAAAACAGCCCCAGATGGACTCCCTTTCCCCGGACTTTAGGGGAAATATGGCTATAGTGCCAGGGAGGGGATATTTAATATTTTTGGGATTTATATACATAGTTTTAGTAGGGGAAGGGGATACAGATTAGGGATTTAGATAATACAGTCAGTAGTTAATATGGAGATGACCAGAAAGCGCTAAGTTAAGGGTCCTTAGGCTAATTTTGGGGAAAATAACTTGTAAAGAAATGAAATCCTTGGGCGAAGCAGATCTTCACCCAGGCAACTGATATGGAGAATGATGGAACTAAGAGGAATCAAGCAGATCTTGACCTCTTTGGGGAAGTTAGTAAATGACTTGGGAAATGAGAAGAAGGGGAAGTTAGTTATGTCTAGCTCGAGCTCCTCCAGATGAAAAACTGCCTGATAACTGTGATCTGAAAAGATATAAGACTTTAAAACACAAGATTGATCATGAATCATCATTCTGCAACCTCACAGCTACCTACCCAGCCTACCTTCCTAACATTTTTTCTTCTTTTTGGGTGGGTGCACTTAGACTTGCAGACCCTGATTTACAATTTTTCTTTTGAATGCTTTCCTATCTAAATCTACACTTATTTCTGCCAAGGGCCCAGATTAAGCAGTTGGGTCCCTTTGATTCTCTACCTATCTACAAATCTGCCAAGATTAAACTGTTTGGACAGATACATTCTCTATATTCTAAACAGGAAATTGAAACCTAGGGAGACCAAGATTAGACTGTTTGGACCTCCCTTAAATGAAAACTCTTCAAAACTGGAACAACTCATCAAAATTGGAATACAGCAGTGCCATTTGGACTAGCACAGTTCATGGCATCTTGTGGAAATATGGAACACTGCAGCCTGCAAAGTATGACATATTTGGCATGTAAAATTGTCAATCATGAAAGATGAAACCCTGTTGCAACAGGAGGCTAACAGTGGCTCCACTTGGGGATGGATTTTCCTTGTGAAAAGCCAAGAACAGCAGGTCAGACTGCCTTGATTTTTCTATTTGTTGTTGTAGATTGGAAACACTTCTTTGTTCTGGCTGCTAAAAATGTGAAACTTTGAAATCTGAAACATTCTCTCCTCAACTGAGTTATTGTGAACTGTATAGCATCACCTGCTTTCTTCTGCGTGCTTGATAACTATGTACAATGCTGCTGGAACATGCCTTTGACTGCAAATAGTTCTTTTCTACCATGAATTGCTTGTAATGTGACAGTTTTCCTCTTGTTGTTTTGCTGAAATTGGTGTAGAGACAAAGCCTTTAAAACTGGAATACTCGCATTGGCTGTGTCTTCATAAAATTTACTGTTGTTCCTTAAATAATCGGCCTGCTTACACAAAATAAAAACAGAATGGTGATATATACAAATAAGACTGTACACAGATATATACAAAACTGCATTATGTCCCTTAAAAGGGGTCATGGTAATGTTTCAGCATACGGCCATTAACAGGGCCTTCTTCAACAGTGTTGTCCTCTATAGACCTGAGAAAATAAGTGTTATTTCCCTGAACAACAGAGACAACAAATGGCCCTTTCCATAAAAAATCAAACTTAGCATGTTTTCCCTTGTCTTCTCTTCTTGAATCCCACCTTAGAACTTTGTCACCAATACTAAAATCCTCAGCCTTAACTCTCTTATCAAACATCTTTTTGAGCTTTTCTTGCAGAATTTGAGCTCTGTCATAAACTTGTTCTCTGGTTTGCTGAAGATGAATTGTCTGATTGATTCTTCTTTGAATGTCATTTGGTTCAGCCTGAATCTCTTGTAACAGCTTGATAGTAGGAATGCCCAGGGATGAAGGAAATCTAGCCTCCATGCCGTATACCAGCTCATAAGGGCTCATCCCAATTGATCTTTTGCTTGAAAGTCTATCTCCCCATAGGGCATTTATCAGTTTTTTGTGCCAGTTCTTCTTGTTTTCTTCTAGCACCTTCTTTATGATGTTGATGAGACTTTTGTTTGAAGATTCTGCTAGGCCATTACCTTGAGGGTAATAGGCTGTAGAGTGGCCCAGGGTGATATGAAACTTATGGCAGAAACTGATCATCTTTTTGGACTTAAAGGCAGTGGCGTTATCAGTGATGATTTTCTCAGGGCAGCCAAATCTCGAAAGGATATTGCACTCAAGGAATTGGATAATGATAGTGTCATTGGCTTGTCTACAGGGAATGGCTTCAACCCACTTAGTGAAATAGTCGGTGGTTGTTAGGATCCATTTGTGTTGGCCTGAGGAAGAGGGATGGATTTCTCCAATGAAGTCAAGACCCCATTGTTGAAAAGGTTGTTCAGTTGAGATGGGTTTAAGGGGCAGGGGTAACAGCTTTCTCTTGCCCTCAAAAATTTGGCATTTGTGACATGACATGGCAAACTTCTTTATATCTGCAAAAAGAGTGGGCCAATAGAAACCAACCCTTAAGATTTTATCAGCAGTGGACTTCCAATATAGATGTCCTCCACAATCACCTGCATGGAATTCTTTCATGACATTGTTAGTTTCATTCATGGTTAAACAATTAAGCAATATACCTTCATGATTTCTCCAAAACAATGCACCATCTATGACACAAAACTTTAAAGCCTTCATTTTCAAAAATCTTTTCTTGGTCCTGGACAATCCTGGGGGAGCACACAGGTTTAACAATACATAACATATATCAGCGTACCAGGGGCATTGCAGAAATATTTCACTGATCTGTGGAGTCGCCAACTCCTGTTCATTGTCCAGCTGGTTAATGTCTAAGGCTTGAAAGTTTGTTTCGGACATCAGTTTAGCTAAACCTTGTCCCTTTATCAGCTTGGTTGGTTTTATTTCTATGTCATACTCAAGGATGCTTGCAATCCACTTGCCTCTTTTGCCTTCTAATCCTTCTTGTGTCAATATGTCTTTTACAGCAGAGTGTGGCACATAGGCAATCACATGTGAATATAATATATAGATTCTGAAATCCTTGATGGCCTTAACAAGTGCGTAGGCCTGCTTTTCCATGATTGGGTACTTCAAAGGGGCGTCTCTTAAGGCTCGGCTAAAAAAAGCGATGGGCTTTTCAGCTCCTTGTTCATCCTTTTGCAAAAGGACAACGGCTATTGTGTGATCAGATGCAAACAAAAATATAATCAAATCTCTATCAAACTGTGGGCTAGTGAGGACAGGGGTTTGAGTTAATGCAGTTTTGACTTTCAAATGCTTGCTTGGTTTCCAGGGACCATCTTACCTTGGCATCCTTCTTTAACATGTTGCTTAACAGTCGTATTAGTTCAGCTAGATTTGGAATAAATCTTCTTAGGAAGTTGATTTTCCCAAGGAATGCTTGTAGCTCTTTAATGTTTCTTGGAAATGGGATTTGGAGGATTGCTTGGATTCTTTCAGGATCAATTCTAATCCCATCTTTTGATATAATGTGGCCAAGTAACTTGCCTTCTTCTAGGCCAAATAGGGACTTCTTGGGATTCAAGGAAATGCCATATTTCCTACATGTCATGAAAATTTGCCTAAGATGCTTGAGGTGTTCTTCATCAGATTTGGAAAATGGGGTTAAGTCATCAAGGTAGACAACTAGGAAATCATGTATTTCCTTGGCAAAAGCAATATCCATTGCTCGTTGAAAGGTAGCACCAGCGTTTTTAAGACCGAATGGCATCTTTACATACTTAAATGTTCCCCACGGTGTGGTAAAGGCTATTTTGTCTTGGTCGTCTGGGTGAACAAGTATTTGGTTGAAACCTGAAAAGCCATCTAGCAAAGAGATTCTAGATGACCCCACTACTCTTTGTAGGATGTGATCCATTTTGGGCAAAGGATAGTGGTCTTTTAAGGAGACTTGATTTAAATTTCTGAGATCTACACAAAGTCTGATTTCACCTGTCTTTTTTCTTGTAGGAACAAGATTGGACACCCACTCAGAAAATCTGATGGGTGCTATTATGCCTGCTTCAAACATCCTCTTTACTTCCTTCTCAATCGGGGGAAGAAGCATAGGGTTAATTCTTCTAAGTTTCTGCTTGAAGGGTTTCTGGTTTGGTTTTAAAGGAATGGTGTGTTGGATCACTGAGGTATCATAGGATTTCAAGTCCTCATAGCTCCAAGCAAATACATCTTGGAATTCTTTGAATAAATCAATGTACTTGGGCTTTTGATCTGGTGGCAGATTTTTGGACAATTTGATCATTTTGGGATTTTCTTTTGTTCCAATGTTGTGTTCTTCTATATCAGTGTTTATTGGCTGCAATTTTGGCTTTCTGGGAACATCATTAGCGTCAAACATGTCTTCTAGTGGGTTCAGGCCAGCAGGCAGAAAATTATCCTTTAAGTCAATGATTTCTGCCTATGTTTTGTCTATTTCTTCCAAGTGCATTTGTTTCAGCTGTTCAATGTTTTCTTTGTCAAAAACCGTGGGTTTCAGGATTTGTTTGGCTGTTGCGGTTGTTACAACCTGATGATTTTTAGTTGCTTGCTATTGGGAGTCGTTCATAGCATCCAAGTCAATGTTAATATTTGAAAATTCATGCTCAAGGGTAAGGAAATTATTAATCTGGGCATCATTTTCGAACACTTGCCAATCTTTAATGTTATTTGGGACAGCGGGCCTATGTTTTATTTCCGCTGTGAAGTGATGGTTTGGGTCAAAGGGAAGCTTACATGTACTTGCAAAAGTGGCTAGGCTGTGAGCGTGAATGTTGTGATTTCTTGAAATCTTGTCAAGCTTGAATTCAGTGAATGCATTGAGTATATTAGTGGCAGCAGTCCTATAGGCTCTCATTCTATTGTCGTTGGTAACAAAATTACCTTTCATCTGTTGTATGATTAAATCAGAGTCACCTAGGATAGACACTTTTTTAGCTCCTAGAGCTTTGAGGAGTTTAAGGCCTAACAGCAGAGCCTCATACTCTGCCATGTTGTTGGTGCATTTGAAATTCAGTCTATAGGCATGGCCTTGCGCATGATTGTTATGTGTGTTGTGAATCCAAACACCTGCCCCTGCTCCTAACTTGTTGACAGAGCCATCAAATTCTAAATACCATGTGATTTCTTGCTTGTGGTTAGTGCTAAGAGTTTCAACCATTCTTGCAGCGGGCAGATTTGAAATTTCTGTTTGAGGAGGTTCTTCTTGTATGCTGGTTGCATTATCTGTTGTGACAGTCTTATCAGTGTGTGCAACTGATTCTTCGTTAATGTGCGTTTGTTGTTCTAGAGCCAAAGGCTCATCCTCAGTTGGAGAATTTGTGTCATCATTAAACAAAATAAAGGAATCCATGTCAGAATGTATTGAGTAAATGGGGAAATTTTCAGGCTTTCTCTCACTACTCACCACATATTTCATCAGCGTTTCTTTGTATAGTCTCTTTGGTTGCCCAAAGACAGAAATGGTGGCATAGGAGAGGTCCAGTTGAAGGGATCCTTGAAGCTTTGCTCCCCATGATCTTGATAGGAGCATACCGTACTTTGGTGGGATGTCAGCCACCACCACATCCATGAGGATGGTCTTGTTGGGATATTGGACTAAGGAGACACACAAGTCTTTGATGAGGCCTAAACATTTCACTTGACTTGAGTCAAATGAGTATAAATCTTTGTAAGGTCTTGTGATATTGAGGTTCAGTTTATCCATGACTGCCTTGGGCATAAGGTTGTGTGAGGCTCCTGAGTCAAACATAGCGTTGTGCAAAACTTTGTCATGTATATGCATACTGACATAAAAGGGTGGAATAGGTCCAAGTGTTGATTTTCCATTTACTTCTAGACCGAATAGCAGTTCAGGAGAATCATCCAAAACATTTACATCGTCTTTGTTTTCTGGAATCTGAAGCGACCTTTGAATTTGTTGCCTATATACATCGTGTTTGGCAAGTTCTGAAAGAGGAACAGGTATTTTCAGTTTACCTATTTCTGCCTCTAAATTAAATGGTTTTTCCAATGGAGTCTTGGTGTTGATAATGGCAGTTTTTTCTGTTTCATTTGAATTATCAGCGATTCACTCTTGTTTATCAGCGTTATGGGTAGTTTTTGCTTGTGGTTTTTTAGCTTCAAGAGGGCTTTTTGGAACGCTGTTCGAATTTTCTTTTGAGGAAGGAGGTGATAGAGGTTGCTCAACAGAAGGCTGCGTGTCTGTTATGTCTTCTACAGTCACTTGTTGCGGGTTTGGGACAGTTGTATCAGCTGGTTCTGTCATGATAGCTTTGTTTTTAATCTTGTTGGGCTGTTTGCCTTCCTTTGTTTTACCATGTTCAGAGATGTCAATGGTCCTAGTTCTCAGCTTATATTGTTTGTGTACTTCATACACAGCAGTATCATATCCTTGTTTAAAATCAAAAGACTCACCAGACTTAGTCTGAAACTGATTGTAATCAAGTTCATTTTGGTCTTCTTGGCTCAGAAAAGTCTGATGCTCACCCTTTAGATCCATCAAATTCATGTGAGTGTCTTCTATGGGTTGACTAGAAGTGGATCCTTCAACATAGTTATCTTGAAAAGGGGGTCTTATGTCATGGTCTTGGTTAGGCCTACCAGCATTTGTGTTCTGCGTTTTCCTGAAATTTGGGTTCCTCATGGTATTGGACTGCTGTCCTTCCCATGATGCTTTTCTTTCAACGTTTTCTACTCTTTCTCCCAATCTTTGCAGGCCATTGATAATAGCATCAAGCTTCTGGTCAAAGGCTGAGGGTTCTTCCTTAAAGGTGGTTCTTCTTTCCATCCTAGCTCTGTTTCTTTTGGCAATTAAGTTGGCCTCAATGCTGACAGCAACATTTTGCATGTCTGCAAGGGTCTGAGGAGCTCTTTCTTTTAACTGGTATGCCATATCCGGGTCAAAACCATCCGGAAATTTGTACAAGGCAAGGTCAGGGGGAGGCCTCAGATTCTGTGGTATTGCATTGTAAACATTATTGAATCTTGCACAGTACTCCAAAACAGTTTCTTGAGGACCTCTTTTAATTGTATCGTATTCAGCTAGTATGTGCAAGGGGTCTTTCTTTTTCTCCCATCTGTTGGTAAAGGATTGGTACAGCTCATCTGGGGTGGTTATGGAATTTGCAGCAAGTGATCTGAACCAAGTTCTTACATCACCTGTTAGACTTTGAACAAAAATTCTCATTCTCACGCTATCATCATCTATTTCATAGTTTTCAAAATAGTCTTGCATCTTTTTGGTATGCTGAATGGCTATGAAAGGACCAGTGGAATCAAAATACGTGATTTTCGATTGGTAATCTTGAGGTAAAGCCCCAGCATTAGCAGGTAATTGCAGGGGTGCATATCTATTAGCCATATTGGCAGGGATAAGTGGAACAACGGGGATAAATGGAACAACTGGGGTAACGGGGATCACAGGAGTAACTGGAACGCTGGAAACAACAGTAGTGGTAATGGGAATATGTGCAGCGAATGGAGGTGTGGAAGGAGTGCTATGAGATGTGGATGATGAACTAAGGGAAACAGGGGTTGAACGAAATAAAACCTTGACAGGAGTTGGAAAACAGCTTGGGTGAGCTGTTTCAGGACTCAAATCAGCAAAATTTTCCTGTCTTTCTTGCTTCCTAAGGATCTTCGGGATTAGGTTCGGATTTTCAAAAACAGCTGGGGGATTAGGGTCTGGATTTGACCTTGTATATCGTGGATTTTTCTTGGGAGCCAGCTTCCGAATTTGTTTTTGGTATTTTTCTGGGAATGTTTTTAGAAATAGCAAAGAACTAATCAAAATTTGGGACAGCTATTTGTAACTTAAAACTAGCATGAAGATTGACTGAAGCAGCATTTATTTAGTCCTATTAATGCAAAGCAAAGAACAGTTTCAAAGGCTTCCTGGCTGACATTCAGGCTTCATCTGTAGTTTTAAGAGGTAAACAACAATTGAAAAGATTGATTTATGGTCTCAGCGGAGCTTTCTTACCTTCTTCGTGAAACTATCTGAGGAAAGTCCCCAATTGAGTCACCATTATGTTATCACTCAGGTTGTCCTTAAGCTCCGGAAAAGGATACGGCCGAGGTAACCACAGACCAACTTTGGACTGCAGGTTCTAGCCCACCTACAGTCAGAGAGGGCTCTCTCTTTCAGATTTAGCTTTGTTGAAAAGGATCTTAGGCTAGTTATTGAGTTCAGGGGTTTTTGTTTTGATTTTGGTGGGAAAATTGATGTTCTCAGGTAGAGAGGCAGAGCATAGTCTGAAGTTTCAAACCATTGGGCGTGGAGTCGAAAAGGAGGACTGCTGGTGCGTTTTCTTGGTCCCAAGAGAGAAAATGGAGCAAGGTAGCTGCAAGTGAAACAATGTTTCAGGTTTAAAGGATGGGATGAATGCTAAGTAATGAGGGGCAGTTAAGAATCCCTCAATCAGCTTAACATGGGAAGGTAATAGAGCTCTACCTAGGGGCAGTAAAGAATCCCTAGATAATCGGCACACACAGGTGAATCGGGGTAAATATGAGCCAGAAGGGATTCATATTCATTGCCAATTCATTCAGAGGAAAACATAAAGAAACAGCAAAAATTGAGCATAGAGTGTATTTAAACAAATTCTAAGCTAATCTTTCTTTCTGCTATTTAGATCATGGTAAACAGTAAACAGAGGTAAGAAGCACTTATTGTATCAGGTTGCAGCACAAGAATTCCATCTTCAGTCTCCAGAAAAACATTAACAACACATCAAACAGTCTCTTCTCAGAACTTTCGGCAATCTTTGATTACAGAAACAATTTCAGGTATACAGTGCGAGTCTCTAGTGAAAAATACCAATTTACCAACCCTTAAAACAATGCTGAGGGCGGTATATATAGGAAAAACTCTTCAAAATTGTTTATTTACAGTTTGACCTAAACAGGTCTGAAAGAAAGATGATTACTTTAACCTAATCCTATCCAAAATTAATGCATAAAATATCTTGAGCTGCGCTGAGGGCCGCCGTATGGGGACTGAGTAAATGTGTTGTCCTCGGTGGCTTGGTGCAGTTGTCTCTGCAATAACTGTGCATGGGTCTCTGCTCCATTATAGTTTGGTGGCCTTAAATGCTTCAACTGTGATTTGAGAGTTGGGATAGGCTTTCACTGCCTGATTTGACTTTGTTGGCGGCCATTCAATGTTAACCTGGTTTGAGAACTGAAGGTTTCCATTAAACAATTTAACTGGTACACTTTGCTACTTCTCTTTCCTCTGATACTCTCTGACAAATGAATTGGGTTGCTTTTCTCCTTTGTTGTGGGTCTAATCACAAGTTAATGGTCGTTGTTCGGCCTTTGTTTCCTCTAGAACTGTCTTCTGCTCCTTTCTGCATGCTTCGCGAAGAAAAACGGGTCATTCGGCGCCTTTCAGGCTTGCTGGGGGCTGCGCGATAAGAAGATTCCCCATTTTGGCCTAATTTATCCAGCGATGCGCGATTTGCGAAAAACTGCCTCAGAAACTGATTCCGGGGCTCCAGAGTGCGATTTTCACCCTTCGCGCCAAAATTGTTGATGACGTCAGCATGACGGACCTCGTACGGCGGATGACGTGGCAGGATGACATCAGCATGATGACGTCAGCATGTACGGAGGTGACGTGGCAGTACGGTGGGTCTGATGATGTGGCAGGACACGTGGCAGGGACGTGGCAGGGTGACTCGGTGGTACGGTGGCAGGAGGCCACGCAGGCAGATGACATCAGCGTCGACGTGGTGCTGACGTAGGATGGAGGAGGGCGGTAAATGGTTTCTGGGCGCACCGCCTTTGAGGAAGGGTGGTTTTGTCAGGGGGGGCTCCGCCACAGCCCAGGAGGCGACGCGTGGCGGGAGTACGGCGGGAATACCGCCCATCTCCCGGACGCTAACCTTCGGGTGGCTTGGGAGAGGGGAAAGCCCGCCCACCGTTGATCTGTGGGGCGGGTGATCGGACGGTCGGTGGCGAAGGTTAGGCGGCGGAGGGATAAGGGGCGAGAATATACACGGAATATTCCAAATTTAATAAAGCGCGGTGGGGGGGGTCAAAACTATGGTTTACGTGGGTTATGGGGGTTATAAACGGGCGGGTTAATATATTTACACTCAGGACTTTGGCATAAGGGGTAAAACGTGGTTTTTTGAGGGTTTATGAGCGGGGGTTTAATGATTTGTGCACAAAACTTTAGGTTAGGGGCGGGAAAGAGGGTTTTTGAGGGTTAGGACTAGGAAACAATGGTTATTAGCCTGACCAGGTGCCAGACTAATTCCTGTAAGACTCGGATGGGCTAAAAACAGCCCCAGATGGACTGCCTTTCCCCGGACTTTAGGGGAAATATGGCTATAGTGCCAGGGAGGGGATATTTAATATTTTTGGGATTTATATACATAGTTTTAGTAGGGGAAGGGGATACAGATTAGGGATTTAGATAATACAGTCAGTAGTTAATATGGAGATGACCAGAAAGCGCTAAGTTAAGGGTCCTTAGGCTAATTTTGGGGAAAAGAACGTGTAAAGAAATGAAATCCTTGGGCGAAGCAGATCTTCACCCAGGCAACTGATATGGAGAATGATGGAACTAAGAGGAATCAAGCAAATCTTGACCTCTTTGGGGAATTTAGTAAATGACTTGGGAAATGAGAAGAAGGGGAAGTTAGTTATGTCTAGCTCGAGCTCCTCCAGATGAAAAACTGCCTGATAATTGTGATCTGAAAAGATATAAGACTTTAAAACACAAGATTGATCATGAATCATCATTCTGCAACCTCACAGCTACCTACCCAGCCTACCTTTCTAACATTTTTTCTTCTTTTTGGGTGGGTGCACTTAGACTTGCAGACCCTGATTTACAATTTTTCTTTTGAATGTTTTCCTATCTAAATCTACACTTATTTCTGCCAAGGGCCCAGATTAAGCAGTTGGGTCCCTTTGATTCTCTACTTATCTACAAATCTGCCAAGATTAAACTGTTTGCACAGATACATTATCTATATTCTAAACAGGAAATTGAAACCTAGGGAGACCAAGATTAGACTGTTTGGACCTCCCTTAAATGAAAACTCTTCAAAACTGGAACAACTCATCAAAATTGGAATACAGCAGTGCCATTTGGACTAGCACAGTTCATGGCATCTTGTGGAAATATGGAACACTGCAGCCTGCAAAGTATGACATATTTGGCATGTAAAATTGTCAATCATGAAATATGAAACCCTGTTGCAACAGGAGGCTAACAGAGCCTAAAGTCATAAATTGTAGAGTCCATTTTTTGATATTTTATCAACCAAAGTACATTGAGTTCCATGTAAACACAATCGAAAGAAGTGAAGAAATATGCCCTCAACCTTTTTCTCATTTCCAAATAATTCATTTTATTCATAGCGCAACTATATATAAATATATATTAAAAAAATTGAAATAAGCATATTTAAAAACCTAATAAAATTTCATGCCAATCCATTACTACAATAGAATTTATGTTCTTAATATTTAACTTTGACACATGACATGTATTAGAATTATATTATATATTTATGTGATGTTATAGTTAAATATAGTTACATGTTATATTATGTTATATACAATTTATAAAAGATGTTATAATTATATAGTGACATGATGTTATATAGTTTTTTGTTATATATATATATATATATATATATATATATATATATCTATATATATATATATATATATATATCAAAATTTTATCTTTATAGATTTTTAACTTTAAAGATTAATATTTTATTTTTAAAACTAGAATCATACTATATTTATTATTAAAAGCTATTTAAAATATAAATTAATTTAACTTTAAAATAATAAAGTTAAATAAAATTTCTAATTTTATAAATAGAGTTTCGCTATGATCAATCATATTCATCATGTCAATCTCAAGCTCCTAATTTACTTATTTATTGGTTATAGTTTTGTTGTTTTTTGTTATGGAATATTTTGGGATATATTTTCGATTAAATTTGCTAGAAATTTGAAATGCATTTTAAATAACAAAAACTTATAAAAAAAAATCGAAATTTTATTTCACAAAATCCTAAAGAAAAACTTTAAAACCTAAAATAATTAGAAAAAAAATTGTTTTACTATTCAAAATCAGAAAATATGCATTTAATACACAAAACACTACAAGTAAGAAACAAATTTAAAACCTAAATTATAATATTTTTGGTGGTTTCGAAGAGTTTTCTAGGTTGGTTTTGTAGTTTTCGAAGTTGTTTTAAAGGTTTTTTTTATGGTTTTCTTGGTTGGTTTTTTGAATTTCTAAGCCTTTCTAAAGGGTTTTTTTTGTGGTTTTCATAATTTTTATATGGTTTCATGGTTTTTGTACATGGTTGTTATTTATTAAAATTAATTTGTTGCATATTGCAAAAGAAATTAAATAAGAAAGACCAAGGATAGAGTACCTACCTTCATTTGAGCCTCTGCTATGTTGGCAGGGTGGTTGGAGAGATTGATTTGAAGGTTCCATTGCTAGATTGAGCTCCAATAATCTAAATCGAGTTATTCTCAAACTTTCTGTCAAGCTCTTGTGGTCTGTGCAAATGGCGCATGGTGCACAGGCTGTGGGAGCGGTATATATATATATATATATATATATATATATATATATATATATATATATATATATATATATATATATATATATATATATAAAGGGCTCGATTGAGCCCTGTGGCTCGCTCGAGCATTATATCTCAATCAAGGGTTAGTCTTTTGCCCTCAATCGAGTTTTTGTTTTAGCGCCCAAGGAGCTTGATCGAGTGCTCAAAAATTATGTGTGACTTGATGTGGCCTTTTAAAATTTTTATTATGATTACACATGCACAATATATTTTCTTCTAGAATGATTGAGTTGTCATTATTGCACCTTTGGTTTTCTAGTTCTGGGTTTACTGGGTGTTGATTCCCTCCATGTGATTTCTCCCGATACCAGATTCCAGCCCCTTAACTAAGTAAGGTTGTGGCACGCCTTGGGTGAGATTCCTTATTATTCCTAAATAGGATGAAAATGTCGGCATTACACTAGACTACAATGGAGCCTTTGTTGGCCCATGTGTCTGAACCCATTCATCATTTTTTGCCAATAGGATGCTAGATTTTTACCCAATCCTCCATTCTTTCTTCACAATATGAAGAAAATAATGATGTGTCTATATCTAGCTCTTAACGAGGGACTTATTTTCCTATAAAGGTATGTACCCAAGTTCCTTCTTAACTAGGGACTTATTTTCCAATAGTAGCTCCTTGATGGAGATCATGGTACCTTCAGCTGTTTGAAGAGCTCCTCCTTTCAATGTAATGAATTTCATCTTGATCACTATGGATCCTTCATATTTTTGGACTTCTTCATAGGGCATCGACCATCCATCACTTTCTTTCACAAACCTTTCCAATCATGTCATCCTTTTATTCATCGGAAATTGATCTTTTAATCCACATTTGGTTTTTCTTCATACAACTACCTCTTCCAAGTCATGTTTCCTTTGGGATCTTTCATCCAACCACATGAGTGCTAGTTGTAGGTGACATTTACAACCATTTTTTGGTAGCCCTGTATCAACCCATCCAAATGTTGCTCAAAAATAAAAAATGAACATCAAGTGAAAGTTACCTTTTGTGATGGCCTTTCATCGTGACATCTTGCTTGCAACATCAACATGCTGCACATTCATAAGCACATCTCCAAGAATTTCAATGTCAAGGGTCTCCTTTCTTTACAAACCTTATTAGGGTCTTAATGACTTCTCTATGGATATGTCACGGACAATTCTTCTGGTCATCAGATGTTGATATCCTTTTCCACGTGACCATAGTTGCACCTTTCACTATATTTCCTTATTTATTCACATATTTATCCCTAAGAGCTTTCATCCATATTTCATTCATATTTTTCAACCACCTCATATTCCGTACGAGGACATATTATCTTTATTTCATCTAGTTAATATGTGAATCATGCCTTCGTGTATATTTCTGAGGAGATCCCTTTTTATTTGATCATGCTTATGAGGTAGAGCATTTACTCATGCTTTTTCCAACTATATGATGACATGAATCAATGAAATGCATATATACATCTTTCCTTCTTTTGGTCATCTAGACTTTCTTTAATAGCTTCCTTTTCTTGATTAACAGTATTTCAACCATCTTGACATGTTACACTCTTTTGTCTCCATACCATCATTCTTCCAAACAATGAATCCCATACAAGTTAGAATTCTTAGTGAGACGCTAGCTTCTTCCAAGAGAGGTGAACCTTCTAATGAAGATTCATTGAAGGATCATAATTATCCTCATCTTGGAAATGCTCCTTTCTAATTATGATGATGTATGATGAATTTTATGCTATATGACTTTCTCCTACCCATAAGTACTACTTATGCTTTCAATGAGGTTACCCAGAGCCACTTTCTTCTTATGATGACTATTATAGGCTTTTTCTTTAGCAATCTTCTTGTCATGATCTCTTGCTTCAACCATATGCTATTATGATGCCATCCTAAAATGATTAATCCAATCATTCTTATAATGTTTCCTATCATTATAGCTATATTTTACAAAAACTGAAAAGGACCTAGTGGAAGAGATTATTTCAGTCATAGTAGAGATATTTCACTTCCTCTTCTTCTACTTCTTCAATGACATGGGCTTCTTCCCTTCCTCGTTTGTTGTTTTCCTTCTTGTGTTTAAGAAAATTTATCTTGTAGTTCCCATATGCATGGCAACCATAACATTGGATTTTCGACATATCATTCTTGTTCCTTTTCTGAGGACCAAACCTTCCAAATTGTTCATTCTTCCTAGCCATGGCAGGAAATCCTTAAACTTGCTTGTTTGATCCTACATCGATTTTTTCCTTCATCTTCGTTTCTTCAATCTTACACAATGACCAAATTTCACTGAATGGGGTAGCTTCCTTCTTTCCATAGAGAATTGATGTAAAGTTGCACCATTCCTATAGTAGTGCACTGAGCACTATGGTGGTCATTTCTTTATCAAACATTATTTCTCCCAATTATTGTAGTTCTCTTATTTCTGACACCCTCATAAAGTATGATGCTATTACATCCTCCTTTGAGATCTTCATTTTGTATAACTCGTTTCTCAAGGATATCACTTCTCCATCGATACTTATGGAGAACAATTCTACTAGTTTCTCATATATTTCTTTTGATGTCTCCAATATTGATACATAAGGTATGAGGGGATCCTTGATAGATTCTATAAGAATCCTTTGAACCCTTACTTCCCCTTTCATGTACTTTGTTAAGCCTTGAGATTCTTCCTTTGGAGGTTTAATGATTGAACCCTTAACATGATCAACGACTTCATTTTATATGAGGATCAAATCTCTCCTCTTCTTCCATGTAAGAAAGTTTGACGAACTGACCACCTTTTTTCTTTCCTTAAAAATGAATTCATTTTGATAGCATATTCAGTAATAAATATAAAGGTACTTTCTTGTCAAGTGAAGATGCTTCTTGATGGCAATATCTTCAACTTGATGTATTTATCATTGATGTTGATAAAATATGTCTTCTTGATTAATATGTCTCGCTTCAAAAGTGATCCTTGACTCAAGATGAGGGAGATCACCTTGTTTCCTTGATGATGATGGAAAACCTTCTTCGTGCTTCTCGTGGATGAAGATATTTCCAGATGCTTCAATTTGTAGTCTTTATTTATGTAGAGGTAGGGTCTTTGAGAGCTCCTTCTTCTTGAGGTGATGATTGTACGAGGTTCCTAAGAATGCTTCAGGTGTAGAATCCTTCTTTGAACAAATTAAGGTTTTGAGATTTTCTTTAGTAATTTCCTTCAAGATGATGATGTAATATTTGTCCTTGTGGTGCCTTTGATATGAGTGGTCCTTCTTGATGATTGATGCTCTTGATGATCTTCTTATGCTTCAACCTTGAGTTTTCTTCTTTAGGCATCCCTTCCTTGTCTTGTCACCTTAGCTCTGATACCATGTCGAGAAATCTAGGGGGGAACTAGCTTAGGTGATTTCTCTTCTTTGATAATTTCTTGTGGTATATTCTTACTTAACTTGATTACCTTCTTATTTCACATGTTTATTATTAGTGTTTTATTCATAAAATAGATACCAAACCATAAAGAATAATAAGACAAAGGACACAATACATAAGCGATCAATCAAGGCCAAAACCTTTCCAACTGAGATGAAAACCACACAAGAATTATTCTTCTTATAGAATATTCAATTGATGAATTGCAAGACCTAGAACCTTAACCAAGACTCCTCCGAGACCAATTAAAACATTGCCCTTTTATTTTCAAGTCAAACAAATTCAAACTTACTACAACTTCTTCATCCTTGACTTCAACCCTGCAACACTAGACTGCTTCTCTTCCTACAATTCTCGACCTCCTGTAGCTTTCTACAACTTTCGCATGTGTGATGTAATTAGGGAAATTCTAGCCCTTTCTCCCCTTTGCTTGACTAGGCTTCTTCTCCTCAAGACTTCAAAATTAAATTTAGATTACTTTGGCACCGAATCTAGGCTCTTAAGTATGACTGTAATTTTGTCTATATTTTGCAGTGGATGCTCTTGCTTCAGGCCACACGTGTGAAAGTTTTTACCCAAAAATAGTCCTCAAAGTATACATCTTATTCTTCAACTTGTCTCCTTCGTTATTCGTTGTCTTCTATACTTCAGATCAATTTTATTTTGTGTTATTGATTCTCGTCCAAGGTGGTCGACTAGTCTTGTATATATAGGCTTCTAGTCATTTTAAAATAGTCTGACTTGACACTCTTTGGAAGTTCGACTTGTTGCTTGCATCTTTACTTAACCTTGGAGGGTCCTTTGACTCTATTTTTACTCAAATAATTTTCTTTACAATATGTAACATGCCCAAGAAGGGTTGTTCATACATGAAAATGACTTTCCTGACTTGTAGACTCAATGACAAACCTTAGAATCTCTCAATGGGAGCTTGATCTATAAAATAAATTTTCTTGAGCATGAAACCCATGCCTCAAGAATAACAATAATAAATTTATTTTTCTCATTACATCAAATAAATAGAATTATTATTACATATTTCATTATGAAGACCGGACCTAGTTACATATTTCAACAGTAATGGTGTCTTCATTCTACAAATTAGAGCCTTATTATTCAGTGAATTTTTGGCTTCAAAAAAATACTAATCTAACCTACAAAAACACCATAAAATATGACTTCAGTGAGGGTTAATTTTCCCTCTAAAGAGACCTTCAAATTTGACCCACAAACTATAGAAATCAACCCTAATAGCTTCAACGAAATTCAGCCCTGTTATCTCAGAAATTTGGCTTGGTAAACACTAGTTCTTGAAGTAGCTCAGTGTTAAAGAAATTAGGGTTCTTAGATGATTTCGACCTCAACCAAATTAATCTCATCCCCTACAAATTTCATAATAGAATAAGAAATATGCCCTTTGAAGTTGATTCCTTAACCATGAGATCGAATTACAAATCCTACTTGGCTAGGGTTTCAACCTGCATTAAAATTTCTCACTCCAAAAGAAAATGATAATATTTCCACTACTAGATCCCTTAGGCTAGCAAGAAAACCAACTTTGGAACCATTGTAATATTCCTTTTTAAATTTATTTTAATTTCCCAAAAATGATTCTATGAAATTTCTTCAAGAAAAGCACATAATAATTCTTGTCAATATTTTGACTAATTTAAAATCAATAATTGCAATGTTTGTAAAAAAATTCCATTGTAAAACCTAAACTATTTATTCATTTATTACTATGAGGGAAATTACATCAAAATTCATAGGAATGTGACAAACATATAAGTTGGAGAAATCTTCTCTCTCAAGATTCGCCGATCTACAATTGTGTGCTACTTCAACCTTTCAACCAATGTTCCAAAATCTCAATCTTGCTCAGCGCCAATGAGTAATATGATTTGATCCCTCCTCTTTGACTAGCTAAGGTATATGATCTCAATACCAAAACCCATCATCATTAGATCAGCTAGGGTGTTGCAATTACCACCAAAACTAACCTTCTACATTATATGGACTCTCACCTAAATAAGCTCCATGAGGTCAATTCAATCAACAAAAAAAATAATCCCAATGCATGTCTTAGTAAATAGCTCTCATCTTCTTTAATGGCCATGGACTATAGAATAGCATGGGTAAATACCATATGTCTTTTTACTATTTTATTAAAGTGACTTATAATATTTCTTTTTCTTTAGCCCCTTTTAATTAATTAATTATCCCATAACCCATATTAATTTTGATTTGTAACCCAAGACAGGCTAATGAGATACCCTCTTTTTCCAATGTTTGGAAAAAAAACCGTTACATTCCCCACCCTAATTCCTAGTTGAGCCAAGAGGCCCACTCTACAGCCCAGTATGATGTGTAACGTTGTGTGTTCGTCATCAAAGTTGAAATTTTGCTATGTCAGCCAAAATAAAAATCTAAAAGAATCTAAAATAAAAATAAAAATAACTGTACAAACATTTAAATAATGTAGCCTCATAAAAAAATTTGCATGTGAAAAATTAGATCCCTCTAGACTCATGTTAAATCCAAATTTAAGATGGATCTATACTAGTATATCTACATTTAAACATATAACCTTTAATAAGAAACACTTACTTTTAACTATTAATAAATAATCTTTACCCAAATTTTCTCTTATAATTTATTATTATATTTTTTTACTTAGACTTAAATCCTCTCACTATAAATTGAATTACATTTAAAAAATTTACACAATTAAATAAAAAAAATACTTAATCTATTATTAGACGGGAAGATATACAAATTCAAACTATAAATTGAATTACATTCAAAAATTTTACACACTTAAATAAAAAAATTACTTAATATATTATGAAATGTGAAGATACATATTCAAACATTTTAAAGCTTTTAAATTTTACATATTATAATTTTAACACTTTATTAATATTAATAATTTGAAAAACATATAAAATAATCCTAAAAATTTAATATAAATATATTATTTTATCTATTAATATAAATTCTCCATAAAGACTTAAATATTCAAAAAATTTAAATCTTTTAAATTTTACATAATATAATTTCAAAAATTTATTAATTTTAATAATTTGGAAAATATATAAAATAATCGTAAAATTATGTATATAAAAGAGGGGTAGAATCTCGTAAAATTATTATATATACCTATTATCATTTACATATTAAAACTATGGATAATAATACACCATCTAAATCAAGAGAGTGGAAGTTTTAAAAATTGTAATATATAATTATATAATTTTATTGATTTAAAATATATAATTTTTTTAAATTATATATATAGATATCTATATATAATATTTTTATTTTTTGTCAAAATATTTTAGTTAATGGTTTGGTGAATTAATTATTTTTTCAATATGAGTTTAAGTTTTCATAAACAATTATATGAATTCAAGTTTCCAAAAACATATTATATAACTAATTCATTTGTGATATTTATAAAATAATTATATTTAATATAATCATAACAATCACTAAATCAAATTAATAATAATAAATCTCTACTAAATATATAAA
This sequence comes from Pinus tabuliformis, assembly GCA_031772625.1. Lineage (NCBI taxonomy): Eukaryota > Viridiplantae > Streptophyta > Pinopsida > Pinales > Pinaceae > Pinus > Pinus tabuliformis. The sequence continues at coordinate 1,297,685,642 of CM062818.1, forward strand.
TAAATAATTCAATTAAATATATATCATATTTTTATCAAAAAATCATAATTTACATATTAAATATCTTATATTCCACATTTTACCCATCATTTTCAAGATAATAATATCCGTAAATCAAATCATCCATCTTAATCAAGTTCATTTTTCCATAACCACTAATTATAATATAAAACCATCATTTATTCACACTAAGCCTAATATCATCTATGAATAATATTTTTCTTCTCCAAACATAATTGTTGTTGATGATCAATGATGGGTGTACCCTCTATCATCTATACATAATATTTTTCTCTTCCAACATAATTTTTCTTTCTCCAAACGTAACTGTTGCTAACTCACCCATTGCTCCTTTTGGAAACATACAAGTTTAAAAACAATGAAACATAAAAACCCAATGTATGTCTTGTAAGCCGCACAAGCTTTTGCTCTAATTAGTTCTCTTCCCCTCGCTGCCGACGCTTCCGTAGAAAGGTCTCTCCTTTGAATTACATGTTGCGCAGAAGTAAATCATTCTACCTGTGTTATTCTGTTACCTCAAATTTCAGAAGCAAGTAATCATAACATTTTCTTTGCCTGTGGATGAAAGCAAAACTTATCAGATAAATTTGGTATTTTAACACTACAAAGTTCCAAAAGAGAACCATATATCACAACTCCAAAACAAAGTTCAAAACAGGCATTTATGACGACTGTGCGTAGTTCTTAGTGTTCCCCTGGCTGAGCATGAAAAGCCATAAAGTTTCTGAATTTTGACTTTTACGGCTCACGTTTGGTTGCGGAATTTTGACTATGTCAGCGTGATCTAGCATCAACAAATTTATGATTGCAAAACTGATAAAAAGAGCCAGAATTTCAAAATTGATTTTGAATGTTTACAACAGCTGTGTAATATTTTCTGGCAGACCAAGTTGATGACAAAAACCAGATAAACCAATAAAAAGCTCATCCCGCAAGGCTCATAAATAACTTCAGAATGTGCAGAGAATAGAAGTTACAAATAACATCTTCATATAAATGACTGAATGAGGCCAAAAAACAAAAAAAAACCAACTTGAATATATCAAGCTACAGACAAAATGAATAATGAGATCAGCACTGCCTAACTGTCAAAACTTCATATCAAGTCGCCTTTTACATTGATGGAGCTACATCCAGCTCGCATTGGTTAGCTTAGAAACCCAATTTGGACATTTCATCATCAAAATTCCAGCTTGCATTGGTTAACTTAGAAACCCAATTTGGACATTTCATCATCAAAATTCCAGCTTGCATTGGTTAACTTAGAAACCCAATTTGGACATTTCATCATCAAAATTCCATTCTTCTGGCAAAGAAATATAGGTTTCACTGGTATCAGCGTGTCCAGTTGATTCTGGAAATTGAAGCGATGCAAGGAAAGAATCCATGCCTGGTTCCTCAATTGAATTGGATTTTAAGGTCGCCTGGCTTGTTTGGGGCTGCAAAACATTCTTCTCAATCAATGAGCTATCATTCTGAAGAATGCCTTCAGGAATATCCATTGTTGCTTGCCCTGCCACATTTCCCACAATAGTAGTGTTGATGCCCTCAGAAATACCAATTATATTAGCCGAATTGGCCACATCAGTAGTGCTGAGTGCAGATCATGTATTAACATCATCAACCCCTTGAGGTGAACACCAGTCATCAAAATAACTGCAATTATAACCTGAATTCAAATTCCAAAATTCAATATGATTTTCATCAGACTGAACATTAGACACAAATTCTGATATTATGTTCTCAGAATTGATGCCCGATTCAAATTCTGACATGAAGTTCTCAGAATTGATGCCTTGCACCTGATCATGAAATGGTACAAGTGGTGTTTCAACTGTGCTGATATGCATATCCCTTGGTATAGGCGACTCACTAGATCTACTTTGTAAGGGTGGTGTCATGAAATTCTCAGAATGCATATATGAAAAACAAGCTTCACATTTGGTAGCCGTTGGAATGCATTTAATTTTAAGACATTAAAAAGGGCAATTGTTTTCATAGACTATAATTTCTATATACATGTTACAAAATTTGGCGTGGATACATGCACAATGCAATGCCAATGGATTTGCATAACGATATTAGTTTTTTTTTCATGATGTGAGATATCTGATACTGTATAAACATATACTTTTGGACTTCATGGGAATGAGAAGAAAAAAACAACTACACAAATCATAGTTCGAGAATGTTTGAACTGCACTTTATTGAGAAATATGCACTTACGGTGCTAGGTTCGCTATACTAAAGAGGCCTTGGCAAATTAAATTTTATAAAATTGGAAATATTAAATCTTTTTGTCATTTACGATAAAATAGATTTTAAAATTCCATAGCATAACCCCTGTGCACATAATTTATTGGCTGCGTGTTTTTCTAGAGCATAACACCTGTGCACATAAATCATTGGCTGCATGCACAGATAGTGTAACATGTCAAATTCGCTTTAACTTCATGATTGTTATGTCTAGACCAACGAGTTGTCTGTGGCATTGCCATTATCGCCTACGCTGTAAGAAAGACCTAAAAGCCCTTTCAGTCACCCACCAGCTCCTTAGAATTTCATGGAATATGCAGGCCGAGGGCACAATGGATATCAATTTTCTAAACCTAGTTCTCCATTGTTTACACAATCAAGGATCTCTCCTTTGGCACAGTCATCTCATAATAGCTTTACAGGAAAAGGTGTTTTAGCACGAGAGCATTCAAGATGCAGTGATGTTAAGTGTGAAGCCAAATTCATGCAGGGTTCTAGATCCTTCTAGATCAGATCTTTCTAGATATCCACACTGCCATTAGTTTCTAGATCTCCAGGATTCTAGATCTTTCTACACTGCTCATTCTAGATCTCCATCTGAATCACATACAGGATTCTAGATCCTTCTTCTGCGTCCATAAATTTGTAATTTCTCTTGCCAAGGAATGCAAGCCAAGGCCCAAGCCTGTTATGTAATGCAAAGTGATTTCTGTTCTCCAGTGATTATTTTATCTATTCCGCTGTTTCTGATTGAGTAATCTTGTTGTTTCTCCATTTGTCTGTCTTTGTGAATTATTCTCTCCTATTGTCGTCTAAATCTCTGGGTATAAATCCGCTGTGTGTTATGTATGCTCTGGTCTAACAACTGGTATCAGAGCTAGGGTCGAATATCCACTATGCAAGCCGCTTAGTGCCATCGCCTTACTCTGGTAGCGTTCATTAAAACGTTGGTTGTTACCCCTAGAGCTGTTGAAGGATCTGTCTAGGGAATAGCTAAGGAACGTTGGAACTAAAAGACAGTTGCTGTAAGAAAAGCAAGGTTGTGGATCTATGTTGAAACGTGTTGCTTGAGTTTGAAACGTGGAGATCTGTGGAGTTTGGAGTTGAAACATGGTGTTCGTAAGTTTTTTTTCACATCAAGCTTGCACGTATACGTCAAGTTTTTTCTCAAACCAACATATGTATGTGTGAAATGTGAAAAGGTTAAAACATTATATATGTTTTTATATTTATTATGAAACATATATAATTATATGTTGAAATTTTGAAAAGCATATTTTAAAAAGGAGCAAAGAATATTTTAAAAGAAGAAAGGTCATTATTACAAAATTTTAAAGAGTAATAATTAAAGTTTTATTTTTAAGTGGAGTTTTTGTGTTTTGGGGTGTGAATTTGATTGAAAATGGAGACAACAGTTACAAATATGGAGATGTTGAGCAGGGCTAATTTTTCCCTATGGAAATCACAGATGGGGGAAATACTGATTTTAAAGGATTAGTATTTTCCTATTGAGGGCACAACAAAGAAACCCTCATCGATGACAAATGAAGAGTGGAATAAGCTAGATAGAAAGGCGATTGCAAAAATCCGCCAATATTTAGCAAAGAATGTTTATTTCAATGTGTCTGGAGAAAAGACGGCAGAAAGATTATGGAAGAAGCTCCATGATCTATATGAGAAGAACACGGCATCAAACAAAGTGTTCTTGATGAAGAAGCTTTATAATCTCAAAATAAAGGAGGTTGCTTCAGTTGCTAAGCACTTGAATGCATTTAATATTATTACTAATCAACTTGCCTCTGTTAAAATCATTTTAGATAATGAAATTAGAGCCATATTGCTAATATGTTCTATGCCAGACAGTTGGGAAAATTTAATTGTAGCTATGAGCACTTCAGCAACTATAGGGACCCTGAAGTTTGATGATGTTAGCAGCAGTTTAATGAATGAGGAGTTGCGACGCAAGTCAATTGCGGAAAACCAGGGAGGAGAGGCTCTAGCTCTAACTGATCCTGGTAGGAGAATGGATCGAGGCCAGCAATGGCGATCAAGATCGAGAGGCCGATCAAAATCAAGGAAAGGTAGAATCATCTACTTTCATTGTGGCAAACCCGAGCACATGAAGAAAGAATGTCGATTCTGGAAAAAGGACAAAAGGATCAGAGATCCTCCAGTGCAAATCACAAGTCATCCAACACAAATGAAGGTGAGACTACTATTGTAGCCACAGATGGTGATCCGTTGTTTACTATTTCAGTAGAGGATGCATGTGTATATACATCTAGTAGTAGCTTTGATTGGATCCTTAACTCTGGGGCATCTCACCATGTAACCCCATGCAAAGATAGTTTTGTTTCATATAATCCTGGTGATTATGGTAGAGTGCATTTGGGGAATAATCATTTTTGCAGTATTGTTGGAGTGGGAGATGTCCAGATCAAGATGAAAGATGGACAAGATATATTGTTGAAATAGGTTAGGCATGTACCAGAAATGCGCATGAGTTTAATCTCTATGGGACGACTGGATGATGAAGGCTATTCGACAAGCTTTGGAAAAGGAGGCTGGAAAATTAGCAAAGGTGCATTGGTCGTGGCCAAAGGACTCAAGATAGGAACATTATACACACTGAATACACTGATAGGAAAATCAGATTTGGCTGTTGTCACAAAAGAAGGAAATTTAGCAAATCTGTGGCATAAGCGTTTGGGTCACATGAGTGAGAAGGGCTTAAAAATCCTTGTTGGTAAAAATTTATTTCCAGATTTGAAATCCTACAATCTTGATCTTTGTGAGCATTGTATATATGGTAGATAAAAAAGGGTTTCATTCCTTAGAGGTGGCCATGACAGAAAGAAAAATGTGTTAGAATTAGTACACTCATGTGTTTGGGCCTGTTAACCTCAAACCATTAGGAGGAGCATCATATTTTGTAACATTTATAGATGATGCATCTAGGAAGGTTTGGGCATATCCTATGAAAAATAAAAGTGAAGTGTTTGGAATATTTCAAAATTTCCATGTTGCTATTGAAAGAGAGACTAACAAATTGTTGAAGTGTTTAAGAACAGATAATGGTGGAGAATATTGCTCAAATGCATTTAAGGAATATTGTAACAGGTTTGGCATAAAACATGAGAAGACTGTGCCTGGTACTCCTCAACAGAATGGTGTCGCAGAAAGGATGAATTGCACCATTATGGAAAAGGTGCAATGTATGTTGTCCAATTCCGGTTTGGAGAAGAATTTTTGGGCTGAAGCAGTCAGGACCGCTTGCTACCTCATAAATAGATCTCCAACTATAGCCTTGGATGGCAGTATCCTTGAAGAAGTTTGGACTAGTAAGAATTTGAATTGTTCTCACTTGAAAATCTTTGGATGTGAAGCATTCGTACATATTCCCAAAGAAAATAGAACTAAGCTAGATGATAAATCTATGAAATGCATTTTTTTAGGATATGCAGATGAAGATTTTGGTTATCATCTATGGGATCCAGTCAAACATAAAATTATTAGAAGCAGGGATGTTATATTTAATGAGTCATAAATGTTCAAGAGAACTGTAGGTGAGTTGGAGGTCAAGAAGGTTATTGAAAGGTTTGAAGAGAAGTAGGAAAACATACCACCAATACAAGAAAATGAACAACAAATTGAGGAGCACGAAGAACAACAAGTGGAAAATGATGAACAACAAGAAGGAATCTTGCATGAACCTTTACAGGAGATTCAACCTGATAATGCACCACCACAGTTGGCTCACAGATCTTCTAGGCCTCATAAGCCTTCACAAAGGTATCCTCCTTCAAACTATATTTTGTTGACTAATGAAAGTGAACCTAATTGTTTTCAAGAAGCTTGTAAAGTCGAGCACAGTAAAGAATGGAAGAAAGCAATGGAAGAAGAAATGAACTCTTTGCAGGAAAACAAAACTTGGGAGTTGGTAAACCTCCCATAAGGTAGAAAGGTTGTACAAAACAAATGGGTGTATAGGATTAAGCATGAAGGTGACGAAAAGAAGGAGAGGTATAAAGCAAGGCTGGTGGTGAAAGGTTTTGCCCAAAAAGAAGGTATTGACTTCACTGAAATTTTCTCACCTGTTGTTAAAATGTCATCCATTAGAGTCATTCTTGGTCTAGTTGCTGCTTTAGACCTAGAATGTGAACAGTTAGATGTAAAAATTGCATTCCTTCATGGTGAATTGGAGGAAGAAATTTATATGGAGAAGCTAGAAGGCTTCATAGAGAAAGGCAAGGAAGGCCTTGTTTGTAGGTTGAAGAAGAGTCTCTATGGGTTGAAACAAGCACCTCGACAATGGTACAAGAAATTTGATTCATTCATGTTGGAACATGGTTTTCAGAGGTTGGAAGCTGACCATTGTGTCTATATCAAGAGGTATGATCAAGGAAAGTATATCATATTATTGTTATATGTGGATGACATGTTGATTGTTGGGCATGATAAGAATAAGATCAATAGGTTGAAGAAATATTTGGGTAGCAAATTTGCAATGAAGGATTTGGGACCAGCACAATAGATATTGGGCATGAGGATTATGCGTGACAGGAAAAACAAAAGGTTGTGGCTGTCACAAGAAAAATATATCAAGAAGGTGCTTGACAGGTTTAATATGAAGGATGCCAAGCCAGTTGGTACACCCCTTATAACCCACTTCAAGTTGAGTACTGAATTATGTCCTGGTGATGACAAGGAGAAAGAAGAGATGAGCAAGATTCCTTATGCTTCAACAATTGGCAGTTTGATGTATGCCATGGTATGCACACGACCAGACATTGCATATTCAGTGGGAGTAGTGAGTAGGTTCCTTGCCAATCCAGGAAAACAACATTGGCAAGCAGTAAAATGGATTTTGAGGTATCTCAAGGGTACTAGTCATTATTGTTTACGATTTGGTCATGATGAGACTGTGCTTGAAGGATTTACAGATGCGGATATGGATGGAGATATGGATACCAGAAATTCCACTACAGGTTATTTGTATACATTTGCAAGTGCAGCAGTATCTTAGGTGTCAAGGCTACAAAGAATAGTAGCCCTCTCTACAACAGAAGTAGAGTACATAGCTGCAACAGAAGCTTGTAAAGAGATGTTGTGGATGCAGCGATTCCTAGGAGAGATAGGAATAAAGCAAGACAAGTATGTGTTATATTGTGATAGTCAGAGTGCCATTCATTTGGCGAAAAACCCAGCATTTCATTCAAAAACCAAGCACATTGACTTAAGGTACCATTGGATCCGGCATGTGTTGGAGGAAGAAAAATTATCCTTGGAAAAGATCCATACAGATAAGAACCCTGCTGATATGCTCACTAAGATTATACCACAAAATAAACATGAGTTATGTAGAGGCATGGTAGGACTCGGTGTGACTTGATGACTCTTATTTGGCTTCAAGTGGGAGAATGTTAAGTGTGAAGCCAAATTCATGCAGGATTCTAGATCCTTCTAGATCAGATCTTTCTAGATCTCCACACCGCCATTAGTTTCTAGATCTCTAGGATTCTAGATCTTTCTACACTGCCATTAGTTTCTAGATCATTCCAGATCTCCATCTAAATCACATACATGATTCTAGATCCTTCTTCTGCCTCCATAAATTTGTAATTTCTTTGGCCAAGGAATGCAAGCCAAGGCCCAAGCCTGTTATGTAATGTAAAGTGATTTCTGTTCTCCAGTGATTGTTTTATCTATTACGTTGTTTCTGATTGAGTAATCTTGTTGTTTCTCCATTTGTCTGTCTTTGTGAATTATTCTCTACTATTGCCGTCTAAGTCTCTGGGTATAAATCTATTGTGTGTTATGTATGCTCTGGTCTAACAAGCGAATGGGATTCTCCATTCAAGATGGACATGGAGTATCGAGACAAAATTTGGGGCAGGTCTCAAATATTGAAGAGAACAGGGTCCTCCAGTTATGAGGCTGCAACAGCTTTTAATATGCACAAGGACATCCCTGGAAGGCAAGAACAAGATGGCTACCGTGGGAGTGGAGATTCAACGGGAAGCAGCAGTTATCATATAAGGTCTTACCAGGAATGGAGGTCATCTTCAGCACTACCTCTAAGTGCGCACGTTTCCAACAATGGTAATCTCAAGGAGTCTGAGAACAAGGTTTATCTGATGTTTTGGGATCATATTCTTCCAACAGGCATTCTCCTCTTTCATCTCCAGGCAATTACACTGTTGATGGAGACCGTGATGATGGTAGTAATTCTCTGAACTTTATTAACCTAAAATTGTTGTGAATGCTACAGGGATACAAATTAATTATGGATAATTACAGAGATACAAATATTGATTATGGAGAATTGCAAAGCTAAATCAAAATACCTAACAAAAATCAAAATACCTGAGATCGTTTTGCAGAATATTGAGATGGTTTTCTAGGAATTGGAGGCTCATTAGGTGACGCAGATCCTGGAGGCTCATTAGGTAACGCAGATCCTGGAGGCTCATGAGGTGACGCAGATCCTGTGAACCTGCCGTAGTAAATACGAGCAATCTTGGGCAATCCTATGAACCTGTCGTAGTGAATACGGGTAATCGCGAGCAATCCTGTGAACATGCTGTAGTAATGGAAATACAGGCAATGAAAGCATGTCCAGCCCACTGTAAACCTGAGATCATTTTGCAGAATATTGAGATGGTTTTCCAGGAATTTGAGGCTCATTAGGTGACGTAGATCCTGGAGGCTCATTAGGTAACGCAGATCCTGGAGGCTCATCAAGTGACGCAGATCCTGTGAACCTGCCGTAGTAAATACGGGCAATCCTGTGAACCTGTCGTAGTAATGGAAATACGGGCAATGAAAGCATGTCCAACCCACCGTAAACCTGCCTTACCTGGCCACATCACGCCACAAACATGCACTGACCACTGACAGATGGCGAGATGGCGGAAACACTGCTGTGCAACCACCATGTGGTGTAGCCAGCGACCTGATCTCATCTGCTATGTCCTGTTGCTCTTGTATATACAGCATGTTCCTGAACATTTAATGCCCTCGACTAATGACAACATTAGTTTAGATAGTATTTACAAGTTTAGAAATATGAAACAAACAAAACAATTATAACCTATCTTTTAGCTTTGGATTAGGTTTGGTCCTCGGGAAGAGGCCAAATAACATGATAAATCAATATGTTTATAAAACATTGTTTATAATTAATTAGCCAGTTCTAAAAATAGCTCAACTAATACTAAACTAATAGTTTTTGATTACTATAGTCCATGCCTGGAGGCAGGGACTAAAAAGAAAGTAAGCTTTTTTTTTTACAAGGATAAGTTATGTTTAGAGTTATTTTTCGAGATAAAGTGTATATATGAGTATGAAACATTTTAAATGGAAACTCACTCATTGTCCATAAAAAGTAATCAGAAAATGAGATCAAAAGAGAGTTTAAGAATGTAAGTTTCCACAAAATGAGCTCAAAAGAGAGTTTAAAAATGTAAGTTTTCACATCTGTTAATAAAAAAAGAGTTTAAAAATGTTAGTTTCCTAGAATTATTACTGGAAATGAAGTGTGTGTATGAATATGGAACTTCCAACATTTCCAGGGAAACTCCAACATCAGTTTTGGTGTAAAAAATGCTACTCCAACATCAGTTTTGGTGTAAAAAATGCTAAAAAATCATATTAGAAAAGAAGGTTGAAGTTTAGATAAGCTAATTTTCTATGAAGTGTATACATCTGCAAAAAATGCACATTGAAAGCTGTCAACTAAAATCACATAAAGAAAGTATTGCAAAAATCGTACATTGCATACATCTGCAAAAAAATGTACATTGAAAGCTGTCAACTAAAATCACATAAATAAAGTATTGCATTTTATTGAGTGTAATGTAAATGAATACACTAATATAGTATTAATAAATTAATTTTATTAAATAATAATAGTAGTTTACTTTTGAATGCCAATCTTATTCTGTAAAAAGAAGAGACTCCATCACTAATAACATTTCTAAAATGAAATTCACTAATAAAATTTATAAAAATAAAAATGTATAAATTCTCTCTCTTTATTACTAAACATTTTCTTCTCCTAACATTTTATAAAAATCTCCTTCATAACATTTAAACATTACATACCACCACAGAAATGGAAATTACATGCTACCACAGAAATGAACTTATTCCACATCAAAATTCTGATCACAATCAAGAGAATTCATCGTTCTCCAGGGTAGACAAGAAGATCAAAACATTGGGGACAAATGATGGAAATAGCTCACATGCTACCACAGAGATCAACTTATTCAAGATGAAAACCCTGAGCACAATTAAGAGTACTTGCCTTCTCCAGGTGACTCAACCACGAGTTTAATTGCAATCTCAAAACAATGGAAACAAATAATGGAAAACCCATCTCTTCAAAATACCACCCAAAGAAACAGCATCCCTTCAAAAGACCACCAAAACTTCATGCCTGAAATACCACACAAGAAAAAATATCAGAGAGAAAGTGTCAGACACTCGAGCAAATCTCTAGCCTGTTCAACAGAGTTCTGCAGTGGCTGCCAGATCGTTTAATTTATGAGTGCGAATAAGAAGATAGTAAATGGAGCCATTGGCAAACATACTATTGAGTGCAGGGTTGACAATATCAATAGCATTTCCACACAGATAGATATTTCCAGATCTATTAGAGGATTTTCTATCGTCAACGCTGCACTCAATGATGTGGTTACCACAGCTTGCAGTAAACTCTTGCTTGGCCATTCTCTGCATACCAGTTACATTAATATGGGTATCTTCAACAAGAGGTGATTCAAATGAATGTCGATTTCTGAGTAGTTGCTCAGATCAGAGAGAGCGGGTTCTTTTGTAAGAGTGGGTAGTAGAATGTGCTGCTATTGAAAAATAGGTGGTACCGTGGTAGTACTCCACCACGAGTGGTAGTACAGTAAGTCCATGAGGGTAGTACACACACATGTCACAGAGAAGCAATAGTACAGCTTCATTACGTTAATGACGATGTTGTTTTATTTTTAAAAACAATATAGTTGTTGCGGGGCCACTAGAATAGTTGTTGCTGCTGCTTGAATGTATCGATTTTCAACAACTGCCCTGCTATGCTTCAACGTCTCTGTGGCGCATGGGAATCCATGAAGTAATTCGTGGACAAGTGCACGCATCTTGGCGAGCACATTGATTTTGGGGTGCGTACCACTGTTCGTTTTTTGACTCGTTCAGTGTTGGTCGATAGTCTCAGTACCTCGAATCAAGTGTTTAGGGGGAAAAATTTTTGAATCTCTTTGGAGGTGATAAGTTGGGTTGAGATTTAATTGGGTAATTTCAATCTTAAACATCGCGTGGTATCATAATTGATTTATGAAGTTGAGAAATATCTACAGTATAGACATTTTGAATGGCCTTTAATTAATATATTCAGAAAAATAATTAATTACTGATTATTGATTTGTTATTTAATTTAGATAAATTCATAATAAAATCTGTATATGATTATTGATTTGTTATTTAATTTAGATAAATTTATAATAAATATATAGAAATGTCCATTTATATTTATATTGTGGTTGGAATAAGTAAAGCTTGTAATGTTTGTGGAGGTTTTGCTCTTCTGAGTTGTTTTGTTTCATTCACAAGTTTCATATTTAATCACAAAAGTCTGGTTGTCTTTATTCATGTACCCAAAAATATAAATATTAATCCAATTATATGTTTTTTGAAAACAAAAAAAAGACTATATATAAGAATGCACCGAAATTCAAATAATATTTGATTTAAAGAGTAGATACATAACCAAAAGTATGCATTTTATAGAAAAACTTATCGTTGGTGGATCCTCTACTAAGCATTCGTTGGGGGTGATGTCCCCATGAACCCTTCCATTAACTTCATGATAAAAAATGGTCGTAAATCATTTTCGTTCCTTACACTTACATTATGCTTGGGAGAATACCTTTCATCATATTTGTAGTACAGACTCTTACTTACATTCCACCATTTCAACCCATGTCAACATGTGGATCTTGAGGGGTGGGGTTGCCTATTGAGGAGACACAACATTTGGGCATGGGAATGGACTCAACACGGTACCTTGTGCACAACAAGTGAGCTAAGTAGCTCCAATCAAGTAGTTCTTCTTCACTGGGGCATTTATTTCCTCCTTGAGTACATTGATATGCACTTCTTAAAAATTATTTAGTTAAAATTTATGTTATAATGGCAAAACATTCAAAAGGATTAATATATTCATCCACCATGCATATTTAACACAATCTAGTAAATTGGCCCACAAAATTAACATAACAAATAAAACGGGAAAACAAAATTTTCACAAACTTCTTCCATGTAGTGAACCATTGAGAAGATCCCTTATGCAATTTCTGCCATTGTAAACATTCTCTATCTAGATATAGTAAGTAGTTCAAAGTTTGAATAGGTCATCCATTATGGCATAAATGGACATTAGTGCTCCATTTGGTCAATTAAACTCGTTAAATCCAACCCATTAAACTATCCAAATACAATTTATGGGAGTGATGCATCAAATTGTAGGAATAATAAAAAATGAGTTGTTATTATATCAAAACTTATGATAGACTTCACTTAATAACTTCTCATCCTCACCACACTTACCCTCTATCTTCTAAATCTTATCAAAACAAAGGTTAACTTTTGTATTGAGGGAAGAAATGTTGATCTCTAGTGCATAGACTTACTAAGTTATATTGTTAATTGATTAGGATAGAGAACAATCAATTTTCTTCACTTTCTCCATGATTGACATGTTGGAAGTGTGTGTTATGGGACCATGGGTGTAACATCACCTGGTTGATTTTTCATGTAATAAAATAAACCAAGGTCACGGGACAAGTATTCCAAGTTGAATGGTGGGTAAACATTGTAGCGGGCATCACTTGCAATTTATTAATGGCTATAGAAATTGGCAAAGACAAAGAGGAAATAAATGACATTTAATTAAGGAAATAAAGGAAAATAGGAGAAAAGGAAGATGAAGAGACACAAATATGCATGCAAGGGAAATTAGGGAGAAAATGAAAGAAAAAGGAAAAAGGAAAGGAAGAGACTAGATATCAACGATAAAAAGGCATCAGAGAAACAATTCATAGCTTTGGTTAGCTCAACTTTGGACATTTTTTTGGCTAATCTCTTGTTCATTCTAGCTTCCTTACATTATTTCACACTTAGAGCATTATTGTAACATAAGGACAAGCAAAGGAATTGTGCACAACAAAAAATAAGGTGGGATCAGCAGCTATAGTTGGAATTCAATGTAGATAATCGGTTGCATGTGTGATTTCCTTGTTGAGGTTTGGATGAATGGAACGTGCATGCGTTTCTTTGGTTATTTTATTTTCATTGGCATGGGATTTTTCTGGATTGACAGTGGTTTCAACCTTGCCTTTCCATTTCCTATATAACCATGATGTAGTGGGTTATCTATTTGATTAAGCTTTAGATGGCTAGTAGACTTAGATCGTGGTTGAGGTGGTCTTGGGGAAATTCCCAAGGGTCAAGGGTGGAGATGGTATTTCTCCTAAAACTCTTGATGGAGGGGTGGTGATAGGAGAATTCCTTCGGATCTGGTGAAGGAAGTTGAAGGCATCCAAGCTTGTTTTGATGTTGGTTATTTCTAGACTGGTTTAGGTGAAATCATTGCGGTTGAGGGTTGAAGTGGTTTGGTCTTTGGAAGGCCTGGTTGGTTCTATTTTGGTTTAAACCATATGATTCCACATTCATGCTTGAAATATGGAATGGGGGTGATTGGTTGAAAGAGAGATTTGGTTCAGCCCAATCTATGGTCGGGTGGTACGTAAGTCCCCAACTTGGTTGGCTTTTACATATGATTAATATGAGTTATTTTCCTATTGTGATCTATGAGAACATTTAATGGTTATTGTATTGATCATATGGTTATTTTTTCATGGATTTTATTATAGTTATATGTTGGTTACATGCATGGTTGAACAATGTGCCCTTACTATAGCTCTTGTTCGCGATTTAATTAATTATGGAATAGTTAATGTATTCATGGGCTAACAAGTGTTGTTGCAGCTAGTTTGAGAGAGAATTGAGCCTTCTTGATGATTCTCTGATGAATTTAAAGAGATCTTGATCAAATATGCATTCATAACCTGTAGCTACTATGCTTACCATATGTTTGATGAAATATCTATCATGCCTTAGGCATGTCTTGGACAAGGTATAGCTCTAGTATTGATTGTTTAGACTTGTGATTATCTTACATCTAATTCTAGAGAGTTCTAGGTTTTTCTGGGAAGTGGATTGTAGTCTAGGCCTAAAAAAGTGGCACAAATCTTGCAACGGCACCCTTTGAACTAGAGAATTTTGGTTATAACTGCATGCAGGAAGGCTCATGAGTGTGGTTGGAGCCTTATAACCACATACATAGTGTTTCAAGCATGTGATTGGGATGTGAAGCTTGAGAAGTGAAAGTTCCAACTCAGGGATTGATCACCAATGATTTTTGTCAGTCACCTGGGTTATATAGTGTCCTTGAGGGATGGTAGCATGCTTCTGGTTAGTATACCACACTTTCGTAAGTGGAAATTGAAGGTCAAGTCATGTCATAGTAACACTCAGCTCATGTTTACCCTTAAGAGCTTGTAAAAGTGGGTAAATGTGGGAAGGGGTGGTTACAGGGTGGTATCATAGCAGTGTTACATTTCCTTTGGGTATTAATTGATACCATAGGATGGTATCAAAGCAATGTTGTAGCACTAGACCTCAGGGTACATGCAGATGGTTAAGGTTATCATGTGTGCAGTTATTGTTGCAATTTTGCATTATTATAATGCATCATCATGATGTTGATATGTGTTGCTATTAATATATATATCATGTTAATTTGGAGTGAGTTGTGCAAATGTGATAGCCTCCCTTGAGATACACTAAGATATGATTTTTATTATGTATTATATTGGGTTGATCTAACATGGTATGTTTGCAATAAATAGAAGATCAAAGATGAAGAGAAAAATGGTGGACTATAGTTCCCATAAATCCCCGTACAAGCATGATGTGAAACCAGTGGAATGGGAAAATTCACTTGAGCAGCAAGGAGAAGAGTATTATCCTAATCTAGAATATACACTGAGGAGTTTGAGGGAAAATATTCAATTATTCAAGGCAAATAATAACTGGTTGATTGAGGCGAAGGAAAGACTTGTAAGGAATTAGGAAAATCAAGCCAAAGTTAATGCATTCATTCTTTGGAGCCTTTTAGATTTGCAAAAGCAGCAACATTTTGGGATCAGTCACGAATAGGAAGAAAATACAATTGGGGCATATGATAATAGGTCTCAGAGAAGACACATGGTGGAAAAATATGACACACTCACAGGTGGAAGATATTTGGATACATTTGATAGGAGGGCTAACACTCATAGATTTTGTTCCAGCTCTGGTTTCGAGAGACATCATCATCATTACTACCAACAGGAGGAGTGAGAGGGGGTACCTTCCAGATGATTTCAAGAAATCTAAGCCTCCTACTTCCGATGGGGAAGTGAAGAAATTAGAAGATATAAAAGCATGGTTTCTTTGGATGAAGAAGTTCTCCAGATTGAATGACTACTCAAAGAACATGAAAGCCAAGATAACTACCTTTAGTCCAAGGGAAAAGCAAATACCTAATGGGAAGATGTTAAGCATATAATGGCCCTTCCCTCAAAACCTAAGTGGGAGGGAGGGTATAACAACCAAAGAAGCCCTGCTGAATAGGAAAGGGCTCTGTAAAACTGAATGGATCATCTAAAGGAGACATGCATGTTATGAGCGCCGCAAGTGACATGAACTGAACCCATCAAATCTATGGAACTACCTCTGAGGTTGTAGCATAACAAGAATTCATCCAGCCGTATGGGGGGCTACCTGAAGGGCCACCCCCTCATGAGGTCTGAAACATCTCACACACACCCAGGAATCACTGGTACAATCTGATGCATCACTAGAACATCAAGTGTATGAATCATGAGCATGATAGGACCAAGTCAAAGGGAAATAATGAGTCCCTTTGCTTGATTCGAGGCACCAAATAAAAATGGAAGTGGGAACCAAGATACACTGCCCTCTAGGTCGTTCTTGTGGAATAGATGTGCTGGTGTCGACAGAATAGGGCACGCCATAGGTGAGGCAATGAGGATCCTCAACTAAGGAACGAGAGAAAATAGTAACGTGACTGATGGAATGACACTAGGGAAAATGGGGAAAATGGGACTGAGGGACAAACAATTGACTTCCCTTGTCAAAGTATAAAGTGCATGGTTAACCTAACAGTGACTGACTCAACTCTGGAGGGGATGGTGGACAGTATGACTGAAGAACAAAATTGGCGACACAGGATGAATGGTATGAAAAGATGGATGGAATATTGTGACATGATACAATGGGATGCGAAACAAACTCCATGGATGCAAAGGTGACTCATTACAGATGCTCTGAACAAGGGTGACTCGATGATGCTGCCACATAGAATAGGCCTATTGGGGACCATGAAAGCATGAGAAAATGATGTTTTCCCATGAAAAAAATTGACAAGTGAGATGAAAACCACCAAGGAACAATGTAAACTTTGAAATGGGAACTATAAACTCAAAATGGGAACTCTGGCCAAAAAACGCCAAAAAGACACCAAAAACAGTGCTAAAAACGAAAAGTGTGTATACTGGAACAATGGTTTTTTTTTTTAGGGACAATTTTGAACATGTTTTAAAAATGGCAGTGAAAACAAAATTTTCGTGCAAAATACAGCTTGAAAACAAAAAAGTGATTATACTGGAACGATGATTTTTTTTAGGGTCAATCTTCAAAATTTAAGAAAAATGCTAGTAAAATGATCCAACAACATAAAAATGACTCATAACTTCTCATTTAACACCATGTGGAAATCAAAAGTTTTATTTCAAGATACAATGCATACATAAGTTAGATAAATTGTCTTAACAATTATTCAAAATCACTCATATTTTATTACACACCATCAGAATTCACATCTTTAGATGAGTGACTGGATGCTGACGAACATGTTCCATATTCTTCTCTTTCATCAACTAGTGCTCCATCTGAGTCCACATGCATGCCTATCATTTTAGGTTTCAAAATTCTTCTAGATCTATGACTGGTTTCAGCAGACTCCCATCTCAACATTGTTCCTTCTAGTAACAACATTTTCAGAATCTCTATCGTCTTGAAGTGAAGAGTTCCTCTCTTTGTTAAATTGAAGTCATAAACAAGTATGTCAACATCCTCCAATTTTAATATGTCTGTGCGGCGACGATTTATATTCGTACCCTTTCTTTTTCTCTTTCCACCATTTTTTTTGTCAACTACCATCTCTAGCTTACACACACCATTGAATGGGTGTGTATTTGTGGCATATCAATGTACTTCAACACTTATAACATCCTCATTTTCTGTAAAGACCTTTATAACTTTAGCAACCCAGAATGGATAGCCATTGGGATTTCCATCTGCTAGCACTGTGATCATGCAACCCTCCTTAATATCCTGTACTGAAACCCTATAAAGGTCTTCCATGGCTTCATGTTGTGCACGAGATCTTCTGGAACCAATATACATCTCTCTTTCCTCTGCCTGTGAAGAATTAATAATACCTTGAGATTGCTGCTATTCAACAATGTTTATTTCCTCATGTGCATTCGACACATTTTGTAGCCAAATAAATGGATTTTTCAAAGGTATATCTTCATTTGTTGTTGTTGAAATGATATCACTTTGATTATTGAAAAATGACTCCCACCAAACTGAATCAGCAATGTCAAAGTACTCATATGTATATCTAATGCATTTTTTAATTTCTTCTAGGCAATCAGAATAATTTATATCTCTATGTTGTCTGCGTGCATTATGAACTTCACCAACTAATTGTAATAACAATATTTTTTATGCAAATATTGGATGATATGGAATGAACTTCAAAAATTACAAACCTGATGACGATGCCCATTCTATAGTAGTTGAATGCTTCTTGACCCATATTAGTGTTTTCCTATCAAGTTTTTTGATACGAAATTAATGTTGGAATCTAATGTCATTAAGTTGTTCAATGCATTTCCCCTCACCATATGATCCCATAATAAACCTTTGCATGTCAACAGTTTCTTCCAACACATCAAAAGTAGGCTCTGGCATGTATGATTTCTTAATACATTCAATTAATGATGGCAAGCTCCCAACTTCCTTCCTCCTCAATGTGACTGAAAAACGACTGAACATCTGATCAATATGGTCATGAGTGTGCCCAACAAGAAGGAAACCAACCTTTACCTTCTGAAAAATTCTCAATTCAACAAGCATGTTTAGATATCCAAAAACAACCTGATTTTTGTTTTCACGGCAAGTGTTGTCCAATTGTAGATACAAAACTTCAGGAAGATTACCAGACCAATGAGAAAGCACATCATGAATTATGGTTATGGTCAGATTTGCATCATTATGAATATTTGGAGCTGTGAAGTACACATTTGCCAACATTTTCCCATTGAAGACCATACAACCGACCAAGTGATACTGAATAAAATTTTCCTCCTGTAAATTTTTGGGTGTGCGAAAAAAATGTGGTAAAAGTTTTTTCTTCTAGTCCATACCATCAATTATCAAACCCAAATATTTATTCGGATTATCATAACGCTTCTTTCGATGCTTGTACAACTTTTTCCTTTCATTTGTTTGTTGTTCGTGATGCTCCTGAAGTTCTCTGACAATTGAATCTACACAACATAAAAGAAATCCATTAAGAAATATGTTTTCATACTTGATGAATATACAATTTTAAAAGTTAAAGTTATGAATTCTTACCTCTTTCTGACCCTTCACGTTTGTCCCTTTTTTATTTAAGAGAAGCACATGTACTGCAAATCCCCATCCTTGTCTTCTTAGGAATACGGACATTGTTGAATTCTTTCTTCCATACCTTCACAAAATATTGATATGTAATAAATCGGCCATGTCCCTCAGCACCTTCTGCATATTCTTTGTATAAGTTGTAGATTTCTCGTCTTGAAAAATTATCTAGAATATGTATTGTCACTCTATTTGGCATACACTCTCCATGCTTTGAAAAGAAATCTTTCATCCATGACATTGCATTATTTGATAATGGCCCAAACTGTCTTTTATGACGCACTTCAGAATAAAATGTGGGATCCTTTTCCAAATTTTCTTGAATTCTCGAGAGACGAAAATTCCCAACCAAATGAAACATTTTGAAAGATTTTCTACAAATAAATAAAGTCCTAATATGATAATCATAACCTGACAATGTAGATTTCATGCACCCAACTAGATATGAATTCTGAATTCTTTTATTCATTGACAAATATCTTTTCCTGCGCTCTAATGCAAATTTGAAATCCATATGTTTCAAGCAATCTTTTTGGCAACATTCACTTGAAATGAGTGTGCTAATAGAACTTCTTCTCGTCAGATATTCTGCTTTACCCCTTGTATAACTAGAACATCTTGCATTGATACGAAAAGGTCTGCTCCTACTCCTCGATACAATATTTCTTGGCAACATCTCCATCATTGGATCATCATTTGTATAAGGATTTTCATCATCATTAAGAGGAATGTTATCCACACTATGATCAATTGTTCTTTTCAAATACTGACTTGAAGGATATTCTTCATCGTCCCCTTCTTCAGTGCTACTCTCATAGTCCTTAGAATTCGGACTCAATGGAAAATTTGACTCGATGTTTATTGGATATTCTTCCTCATGTGCATTTTCAGTGCTACTCTCATAGTCCATAGAATTAGGACTAAGTGCATCATCCTATCCTTCATCACTGCTACCTTTATACTCATTAGAATTAGGACTAAGTGCACCATCCTATCCTTCATCATTGTTGCTCTCATAGTCCTTAGAATTAGGACTAAGAAGACATTGTGACACTCCATTCTTTTGAAATTCATCATCACGTTGTTCATCACTGTTGCTCTCATAGTCCTTAGAATTAGGACTAAATAGACACCGTGACACTCCATTCTTTTGAAATTCATCATCCCGTACTTCATCACTGTTGCTATCATAGTCCTTAGAATTAGGACTAACTGGACATCGTGACACTCCATACTTTTGAAATTCATCATCCCGCTCTTCATCAACGCTGCTCTCATAGTCCTTAGAATTAGGACTAACTGGACACCATGACACTCCATACTTTTTAAAATTAATCATCATGCTCTTCATCACTGCTGCTCCCATAGTCCTTAGAATTAGGACTAAGTGGACACTTTGACACTCCATTCTTTTGAAATTTGTTATCACGCTCTTCATCACTGCTGCTCTCATAGTCCTTAGAATTAGGACTAACTGGACACTGTGACACTCCATTCTTTTGAAATTCGTCATCATGCTCTTCAACACTATTGCTCTCATAGTCCTTAGAATTAAGACTAAGTGGACACCATGACACTCCATTCTTTTGAACTTCACCATCATGCTCTTCATCACTGTTGCTCTCATAGTCCTTAGAATTAGGACTAAGTGGACACTGTGACACTCCATTCTTTTGAAATTTGTCATCAAGCTCATCATCACTGCTACTTTCATAGTCCTTCGAATTCAGACTAAGTGGAATCTGTGACTCTTTATTTATTTGAAATTCTCCATCCCCTCTTTCATCAGTGCTGCTCTCATAGTCCTTAGGATCAGGACTAAGTGGAAGAATTGACTTTCTATTCATAGTGGAAGAATTCCCGCTATATTCATCCATATGAATAGAGTTGTTACGTGATGAAGATGTTGATGTTGTATAAATCGAAACTTCACTATCAGGACAATCCATCCCTTTCAAATAGAAGATGTTGAATGATACAAATGGAGAGTCTCCTAAAGATATTATATAGCTTAGAGAATGAAATTTTCCCTCCAAAAAGTTTCGCGAAAATATTTCCCTCCTAAAAGTTTGTGAGATTTATTTCTCTTCATTATTTTATTCTACAATTTAATGAAAAATGTAAACTAAATTTTTTTATGAAATAAATCATTAAAGTTAAAATTGTAAACTACAACTTTTACCTAAATTATTTAAATAGTCAAAGTATATAATATTTACTAAACAATTGAATGTTTTTTTTTTTAATTTTTATAATACATTCTGAAACAAATTAATCCCACATTCACCCTACTGTAAAACAATTCCATAATATTGGCTTTATCATATTTTCCTTCATCGCCATAAAAAAATTAATATGTTAAAAAATTTTAAAACTAATTAATCCCGCATTCACCGTACGGTAAAACATCTCCGTAATTTCACCTATATACTGAATTCCATTATCATTATTACTCACATTACATCAAGGTTTTCTGAGGTTCATTGAAAAACGAGGAGAGAATTTGTGGAGCAGCTACATTGCTATCAACAAAATATTCAACAAAGAATTCTCACAATTGAAAGGTCAGTTAAATTTTTTTCCTTGAAAATTTTCATATTAAATTAGTTTAATGAAGTAGATTTTTTTTTTAAGATTAATACGTTTTGTCAGCGAAATTAACCAATACTTCGGCGTGAGCATGGTGGGCCTAGCAAAGCTAGACAGCTGGGCCCCCGCACCCTGTAATCGGTCGGCTACCGGCCCCCTCCGCACATCATACCTGCCCCCTCCCAAAACTCCCCCTTCTTGTCCCCTCCCGCCCCACACCTCCCGCCCCCCACCTCTGCCCTACCTCCACCCCACCTTCCTCTCCACCCACCTCACCCTCTGTGTTAAATCCCTATAATACTAGTGATTACCCCATTACTATTGTAGTTGTATCCCTTATTAATATTGTTGTGCCCCTATTGTCCCCATATTGTTATTATTGTGCCCCATAGAAACCCTCTATTGTTATTTTTGTGGCTTTATATTATTATTGTTAGGTCGGCTGGGTTATATTGTGACTCCTTAGACTCCTATATATAGAAAGGAGGTTTTGTCATTTGTATCATCGAATAATTGTTCATTTATATAATGTAAAGGAGGTTGTCCCCTCGAAGAGGCTGAATTCTAAGGCGTTGATCTATCTTTTCTATCTTTTTCTTAAGCTGGTTTCATAACATTTGGTATCGGAGCTTTGGATTCTAGGGTTTCGCTACTCCAAACAGGTCATCGTGGCATTTTCGCTATAACTTTTTTTCTACGACGTTTCAAAAGCTAAAAACAAAACCCATTTGATAAGACATCGCACTGAATCTCGGGTCCAAATTTCAGAGCTTTTCACTCTATATTTGCGGAGATATGATCTGAGGAAGTTGGTCTTTTTGCAGATTCCTAAATTATATTCCAAATAGGTGACCTGGGGAAAATCGTCATAACTTTCTCTCTGAGCATCGAATTGAAATTTCATAAGAAGGTACAGAAAGAGGACAGAATTTAGTTTTCTTGTATATATTTTTCAGAGCTAAAGGTCGAAACAGTGACTCGTGGCACATCATACAAGTTCGCTCTACTGAACTAGTCTATAATCAGGTCACTGTGGGAGATTTGGCATCACTCTTCCGTGGAGAATCCAATTTGGATCAGACTGGTGGCATTGGAAAGAGGACATAGAGGGCTATCACAGGTTTCAATTTTAGAACTAGATGATTCGAAAGTACAGAGATACATCAAATTCAATATCCAGCTCCTACAAAGTGAAAAAAGGTGTGTAGTTTTTTTAAATTTTTGCATAAGCCTGGTTTGAAAAATTAGTTTGAAGGAATTCAAAGGGCATAGTAAAGCATTATTATCGATAATTGATTACCCGAGGGAAGAAAATGCAAACACCTAGTAGGCAACCTGAAAGCTCTAGCATGACTCATAAAGAAGAGGAAGAAATGCAACATGATATATCAAAATTACGAGACCAAGTGCAACAAGCGTCACTTGCACAAAAAGCAACAGAATCTAAGATGGATGGTTTAAAGAAAGATGTAGAAGCTAAGATGGATGGTTTAAAGAAAGGCATAGAAGCTAAGATGAATTATTTAAAGACAAGCATGGAAAATTTGAAGACATGCATGGAAGATTTGAAGACAGATTTGACAAAGTTTCTACAAGAAATGTTTACTAATGGTGAAAGGGTAGTAAAGGAAACTCATGATGAGAACAAAAGAAATGTTAATCATGATTTCATAGACTCTAATTTTGGATCGAAGACCCACCATATTCCAAAAATCAATATGAGGAATTTTGATGGCAAGGATCCCGCAACATGGATATTACAAATGGAGCAATTTTTCGATCTCAATAATGTGCAAAACACACAAAAGGTATGTATTGCAACTTTATATTTGGAACCAAATCTGTTTGTATGGTATCGATGGCTTTTCTCTCGTAAACAAATTATCACTTGGGCAATTTTTACGGAAGAATTGACAGCACATTATGAGGATACAAAAAGCAACACTTTTTTTAGCCAATTGATAAGTCTCAAACAAAAGGGTTCAATAATGGAGCACATTGAGGAGTTCCAAAAATTGAACATAAGGGTAAAAAATATTCCAGACGAGCATAGGATTGATGTGTTCATAGGAACTTTAAAGGATAATATCCAACATGATGTTCACCTTTGGGAACCTGATTCATTAGAGAAGGCATTCAGGTTAGCAAGAAAAATGGAAAGCAAAATTATGGCAACCAGGAAGCATACCACTCACAACTATAAAAATGGAAGTGTTGTTGCCCCTAGTCTTCCACACCCTATAAGGTTAACCCCCACAACAATTGGAAGAAAAGAGAGCAAAAGGGCTTTGTTACAGTTGTGATAGCAAATACACTAAAGGTCATAAGTGTGCTGAGAAGAAATTATTCTACATAGATTGTGAAGAGGAAGAAGAAAAGGAGCAAGAAAGGTCAAAAGAAGAGGATATACTCCAGGAACAAAGCCTAGATAAAGAAGAAATGAATCCGACCATATCTTGTAATGCATTGGCGGGAATTACCACTCCTCAATCCATCAAGATAGAAGGACAAATCAAGAAGAAAAAGGTAATAGTGTTGATTGATTCAGGAAGTACCCACAATTTTATTCATTGTAAGGTAGCAAAAGAATTGAATTGCTTCTTATATCCAGCACCAGAGTGTCAAGTGATGGTTGCAAATGGAGGAACAATAAATTGCTCTAGAAAGTGCCATAATATCAAGCTATCCATGGGAGAATATGTATTGACTAGCCCAATGCTTTACATTCCAATGGGAGGTGTTGATGTTGTACTAGGAGTCCAATGGCTACAATCCTTGGGTACAATATCTTTTAATTTTCAAGAACTTTTCATGAAATTTTATGCGGAAGGAAAGGAAGTTGAATTAAGGGGTATTGCAGGGAAACCGAGAAAGATAATCAGCTTTAACGGTATGACAAAGCTTCTAAAAAAGGAACAAAGAGGTGTAATTGCACAATTATGTTCGCTAGATGTTTCCACATCGGAATCATATATTTCTCTAGATCTCCAAAATGTCTTGGACAATCATTCCAACGTATTTGTGAATCCCAAAGGTCTCCCACCTATTCGTGATCATGATCATTCACTTCATCTGATTCTAGAAGTGTTCCTCCAAACATCAGGCCGTACAGATATCCCTATGCCCAAAAGAGCGAAATTGAACGTATGGTTGCAGAAATGCTAGAGGCTGGTATAATTCAACCTATTCAAAGTTCTTTCTCTGCTCCAGTAGTATTGGTGCACGAGAAGGATGGATCATGGCGCATGTGTCCGGATTATAGGGAGCTCAACAAGCTCACTATTAAAGATAAGTTTCCCATTCCTGTCATTGATGAATTAATGGATGAATTGCATGGATCAATTTACTTCACCAAGTTGGATCTTCGTTCAGGATATCATCAAATCAGAATGAAGACTGAAGACATTCTGAAAACAGCATTTAGAACTCATGAGGGTCATTATGAATTTTTGGTCATGCCTTTTGGCCTTACCAATGCACCTTCTACATTTCAAGGTTTGATGAATTCCATTTTCAAACCCTTCCTTAGAAAATTTGTGTTAGTATTTTTTGATGATATACTAATCTACAACAAGTCTTGGAAGGATCATGTTGAACATGTTGACAGGGTGCTACAACTATTGGAGGAGAAACAATTATATGCAAAAAGATCCAAATGTTTCTTTGGAGTACAAGAGGTGGAATATCTGGGTCATATTGTATCTCATGAAGGAGTTAAGGTAGACCCTAGCAAAATTAAAGCCATTAAGGAATGGAAAATCCCCACATCCATAAAGCATCTGCAAGGATTTCTCAGGTTGACAGGGTATTATCACAAGTTTGTTAAGAATTATGGGAGAATAGCAGCACCTCTAACAACATTATTAAAGAAAGAAGCATTTTCATGGACTCCAGAAGCAACAAAGGCCTTCGAACATCTTAAAGAGGCAATGTGCCAAGCACTGGTCTTAGCTACACCGGACTTCACAAAGACCTTTATTGTGGAATGTGATGCTTCAGGAAATGGAATTGGTGTTGTTTTAATGCAAGATAAAAGACCCATTGCTTTTGAAAGTCGTCCAATCAAGGGAAGTTTTTACACAAAGCTATTTATGAGAAGGAAATGTTGGCAATACTACATGCACTTAAGAAATGGCAACCCTACCTAATGGGAAGACACTTCAAGGTAAAAACAGATCATGATAGCCTTAAATACTTTTTAGAACAAATATTATCCTCTGAAGAGCAAAAAAAGTGGGTCACAAAGATGTTGGGTTATGACTTTGAAATCATCTACAAAAAAGGGAAGCAAAATGTGGTGGCAGATGCACTCTCAAGAAAGGAAGCATTATTGTGCGCCATTTCTATTATCCAACCTGATTGGATAAACGAAGCAAAGGAGGAATGAAAGAATGATGAAGAAGTGTGGGAACTTATTCGAAAGTTACAACAAGATTCTAGTACATCTGATACATTTAGCTGGAAAAATGATTTATTATGGTACAAAGATCGCTTATACCTCTGTAAGAATTCCCAACTCAAACAAAAGATTCTTATGGAATTGCACACTTCTCCCTTAAGAGGACACTCAGGATTTTTAAAAACTTACCACAGGGTTAAGAAGGAATTTTTTTGGGATGGCCTTAAATCGGATATTCAAAAGTTTGTGGCGCAATGTTTGGTTTGCCAACAAAAAAGTTGAAACAATTAAGACCCAGGGTCTATTACAACCTTTATCCATTCCAAGCCAATGTTGGGAGGAGGTTTCAATGGATTTTATCACAGGTTTACCCAAGTCTGAGGGAAAAAATATCATCATGGTGGTAGTTGACAGACTTACCAAGTATGCACACTTTTGTGCATTATCACATCCATTTAAAGCCAGTACAGTTTCTACTGCATTTATGGAAACAATTCAAAAGCTACATGGAAATCCAAAGATTATTGTAAGTGACAGAGATCCCATATTTATTGGAAATTTTTGGATAGAATTATTTTCTTGTCTTGGTACTCAGTTAGCTCATAGCTCATCTTATCATCCTCAATCTGATGGGCAAACTAAGATAGTAAACAAATGTCTGGAAGGATATTTTCGTTGCTTTGTCTCTGATAAACAGACACAATGGGTCAAATGGTTGCCTCTAGATGAATGGTGGTATAACACATTCTTCCATACAGCAACAAAAATGACCCCATTTATGGCACTTTATGGATATCAGCCACCATCCATCACATCATATTTAAGAGAAAATTCTGAGGTTCAAGCAGTGAAACATCACATCGAACATCAACAACAAGTCCTCCAACTCTTAACGGATAACCTCATGTTGGCACAGAATAGAATGAAACAACAGGCAGATCAACATCCCAGTGAATGAAGTTTTGATGTAGGTGATTGGGTATTCCTACGGCTACAACCATATAAACAAATGTCGCTGAAGCAAGCTAAAAAGGATAATAAATTATCACCAAAGTATTATGGTCCGTAAAAGGTGTTGCAAAAGATTGGTACTATGGCATACAAATTGGAGCTTCCTACAGCTTCTCGAGTGCACCCAGTTTTCCATGTTTCATGTTTAAAGAAGGTTATAGGCGACAAGCTCCCAGTTCAAACAATATTGCCAGAACTTGAAAAGGAAGGAAAAATTATATTGGAACCAGAAGCAGTCACAGAGACAAGAACTAAATGGCTACGAAATCGATCAATTTCAGAGTATCTCATCAAGTGGGAGAACTTATCCGCTGAAGATTCCACATGGGAGGATGAGAATTTTATACAGAAGCATCCATAACTACTCAAGCGTTGAGGACAACACTTTTTTGAAGGAGAGGGGCATGTTAGATCCCTATAATACTAGTGATTACCCCATTACTATTGTAGTTGTATCCCTTATTAATATTTCTGTGCCCCTATTGTGCCCATATTATTATTATTGTGCCCCATAGAAACCCTCTATTGTTATTTTTGTGGCTTTATATTATTATTGTTAGGTCGGCTGGGTTATATTGTGACTCCTTAGACTCCTATATATAGAAAGGAGGTTTTTTCATTTGTATCATCGAATAATTGTTCATTTATGTAATGTAAAGGAGGTTGTCCCCTCGAAGAGGCTGAATTCTAAGGCGTTGATCTATCTTTTCTATCTTTTTCTTGAGCTGGTTTCATAACACCCTGCCCACCCCGCAATTGGTTAGCCACCCTACCCTTCCCCTACCCCCCTTCCACCCCTACCCCCCGCCCCTCCTTCCCCCACCCTACCAAACCACTCACCACCCAACCCCCCCGCACCCCTCACCGCACCCCTTCCCCCCCTCTCCCTCACGACCCCTCCACTCACCCCACCGCACACCCGCCCCTCCCTCGCCCACGCCACCCCCTTACCCCCCACCCATTGTTCCGCTCACCCTCCCAACCACCCACGCCACCCCTTCTCCCTCGCCCACCCCTACCCCCGCCTTCCCCCCTCCCCTACCCTTCCCCTACCCTGCACCCCCTCTTTCCCCCCCACCTTCGCCCACCCACCGCTCCATCGCCCACCGCTACCTCCGCCCTACTCACGCCTCCACACCCCCCTTCCCCCACCCCACCCAACGATCCCCCCCCCTCCTCGCCCACTCCACTCACCCCACCCCACTCCTCACCCCTCATGCCCCACCCTACCCGCCCCCTACCCTACCCACCCACTCCCCACACCCCACCCTACTCACCCACTCCCTGCGCCACCCCGACGGCCCGCCCGCCCAGGTGGCCAGTCGATTCTCGGAATCAACCGGCCACCCGGGCGGGTAGGCAGGCAGTCGGGGTGGCGCGGGGTGGGCGACAACGCCCCACCCCGCGCCACCCCAACGGCCCGCCCGAGTGACTGTCCGATTCCCGGAATCAGACGACCACCCGGGCGGGTGGGCGGGCCAAAGGGGTGGCACGGGGTGGGTGGCAGTGGCCCACACCGCGCCACCCCAGCACCCGCCTGCCTGCCTAAGTGGCTGTCTGATTCCTAGAATCAGCCGGCCACCTAGGCAGGCGGGCGGGCCATCGGGGTGGCGCGGGGAGGGGGCGGGTAGGGTGGGGTTGTGGGGAAGGGGCAGGTGGGAGGGGTGTGAGGGGTGGGGCGGGTGGGATGGGGGGCGTAGGGCGAGGGGTAGGGGGTAGGGGTGGGCGAGGGAAGGGTGGCGTGGGTGAGTGGTGGGAGGGGGGTTTGGTTAGGTGGGGCGGGGAGGTGTGGGGAGGACGGGGGTGTAGGGGTGGGCGAGGATTGCGTGCGTCCGGCAGGCAGGTGGGAAGGGGCGGGAGTGGGGAGGTGGGGTGAGGGATGGGTGGGGGTAGGCAAGGTGGGGCGGGGAGGGGAGTGTTGGGGGAGGGGACAGGTAGGGGTCGGGTGGGGTCGGGCAGGCGCCGGGTGGGGAGGGGAGAGTGGGGGGAGGGTGAGGGGTGGATGGGGAGCGGGTTGCACGATTCTCGGAATCACCCGCCACTCCACGGATGGATGGGGTGGTGTTGGTGGGCTTCTGCCATTTCTTAGTGTTAATATTTTTTTAATTTCAATTATCTAATTATACAATTTAAAAATTTATGATATATTTTCATTGTGGATTTAAGTTAATATGTTTTCGTTATTTACTGATTTAAGTGTTTCTATTTTTTAGGAAAATGGCATCAAAGAAGATTTCTATGAATCTTTCTAGACCAAAGACTCTTAAAAGTGCATCTTCAAAAAACATTGTGAACGAACTCCACTTGAGCTCATGGCTACAAATCTTTCAAATGCCTCAAATGATAAGAAAATGATTTCAGACTGGAAGAATTCAAAAGAGGTGAAATTCCTGTCAAAAATCTGGTTTGTGAAAGAAATAAAAAGCCAAAATGTGAATATATATTTATATATTGATATATTGAATGATAATGGAATTTATGAGCTGATGGGAATAGTCATAGATATGTGTTCGGTACCAGACACTGAAGTTGTTTACATACTTACAAAAGCTCCCAAGTCACATGAAAGGATTAAATATCGACTATCATATTCATTGTATGACAAGAGAGAGGTATCTACAAAGTTGTGTAAACAAATCATAAATGACATGAAACAAACATCGTAAGTATTGTTATTTATATTTGTATTTTGCGTTCTTGAAAGTGTCTCGCTATATTTTTTTAACTTTGTTTTTATTGACATATGATATTTTGTTTTGCAGAATTTTGTTGAAAGTTGTTCAATTAGGTTGGGAGGCATTCATTTCATAGAGCATGATATCATGAAAGTTGTTAGCAGTTTTTACTCAGTGTCAGAAGAAAATATGGAAAACAAGCAAAATGTAGTAATTGATGATGCTACAAAACTACATACAAAGGATTAGAAAAAAAAGGCCTCTAGTAGATAAATCTAGCAAGGGTAGACAAGTTACTTTTGAGGACGATAAAGTTGAAACTGACAGTGAAGCATATGTTGCCGTTACTGAAGATGACATTGGAAGTAAGAAGAGTCGTAAAAGACCAAAAGTAACAATGCCCAAGAATAAATCTGTTGAGAATGTTATGATGAAGAAAAGTAAAGTTGAAGATTTTGTAGTCATTACTAACAGTCAAGAACCTAGTGAAACTTCAAAAGAAAGTAGAGAAATCGTTACACTAGGAGTTGATTTTGAGAATGGCATTATCAAAACAAAACAAAATGCCATTCGACAAAATTTGACAAAGAGAAACTTCATTGATAATGGTCATACATTTCAGCTTAACGTCAGACAAATCTATAAGGCAAGTGAAGGACAATGTCAATATCAAGTCAGAAAGCCACACCATCTGCATGTTCACAACTTAAAGACATTGATGAGGTACAATCCATATGCTCATGTGGTTAATTATGTGCTTCTTGTTGATCCAGTTCAAGTTCCCAACAAAGAAGCATTTGATAAGTCAAAATGTTTTGAATACAATTATTATGTGCCTGGGGGGAACCATTCTGTAGAAGCTCAAAGACAATTGATGGAGGAATATCCCAATAACCCACATTTTGAAACAATGAAATGTATCATTTATGCTGGTTTATCAGATATAGAAGCAAAGTTAGTGGCATGGGATCATAATTCAGATAATGAATATAGGATGTCTATGACTTTCATCCAAAGGGTGTTATTTATTCATAGTGAATTTCAAGAAAAATTTGGTGGGGATAGGATAAATGTTATTGCAGATTTCCGAATGGAATGTTGTATGGAAATAGGCTATCAAATTGAAGAGAAACCCAATTCAAAAGGTGGAAAACACAACCTTCCTAGTGATTTATGCAGAGGTTTTCATAACATTTTTCAATTGGCATTTAGAACTAGAGATGTTTGGAAGTTGATTGATGAGATTTTTAGCATGTGGGAAAACATTGGCATTAAAAACTAGAAGGTCAAAAAGTCTAAGCCATTGATATATAGCAACAGTAAATCAGCACCTAAATTGAAGCAGCTTCTAGAAGATATGACTATCACACCTTGGAGATCAATGCAAGAAGTGAAAGATGAAAAAAATTTCAAAACAATATTATCTCGTGTGAAGTCAGGGGAATTATCATTGGAGGAAATGTCTGAGGAATTTCAAAAGTAAGTTTGTTGAATTATTTTTATTTATTTCTAGACTATAATTTTCTTTTAAATAAAACATGTTGTTTTTGGTAGTATTTGTTATACATATCATTATATTAACTTTTTGTTACTTTATCTATGCAGTCACAAAGTTTACATGAAAATTCAAGAACAAATGGTGAAATTGTTGAATGAAGATAGTTGGGATGATGTTGTACGCAACTATCCAGATTCAAGTTCTACATCAACATTAAAATCTTTTTATCTTGCATTTAAAAAGGTATCTTGATTTACACATTCATTTTTATTCATCTGTGTACTATTTTTAATTTATAACTTACACATATATTTGTTTATTTTATGAAATATGAAGAAGGATGATAATGGAGCACCAACTAGCTTCAGAAACTTTATTGAAAAAATAAAGATCGAAAGATTGAGGAAGCAATGTATTAAGAATGTTGAACTTGATCCAACTCTTACTCATTTCATTTGGAATGGGTTAGACACTATTCAATATCAAGTAATACAAGGCGATTGTGAATACATTGCTAAACTCATACCTAAAAAGGAGTATGCCCTAGTTATTGCAAATATTCCCCATGGTTTCAATATTCCAAACATTGACTATGATAGTGACCCTTATACTTATCAAGCTCTTAGTAAAGTGGTTGCGGGATTTGTAGAAGTCACGTCATCACTATTATGGAGATTTATGACATTTCATTCAGACACACAATTGGAAATGATATTGTCAAGCTTCAAGGGGAAAACAAATTCAAGGATGCAGCTTACATGGTAAGACATTTAAAATGTATATTTGATTAATGTTGAAAAATTCATTTATGTACAAGTTGATTGAACTTTTACTATTTCATGTTACAGGCAAAAGTCAAATCTTCTTAACTTTGAAGATCAAATATTTATAAATGATTGTGAGTTCATTCATATTGATAGTTGGGCAAAAGATGATAGCTATATCTCTATGATTTTTAATCGGGTAGACGGAAAGAGTCATTGCCAAATACTGACTTATGATGCTGTTGTGAGAAAACTAACATATGAAGACAAAGAAGCAAAAGGAGAGATAGTTAATATTTATCAAAAACCACAATTATTGATTAACTATCTTATAGACATATGTTCAAATGAAGGAGATTGGGTTCTGGATTTATTTTCTAGCTCAGGTAAGTTTTATTATATGGAATTAAATTTCAATATGTTATTTTTAATTAATATGTCATTATACTAATTTAATTCATTATTTCTTTTGTGCTTGATAATTAGGTACAGCACTAGCATGCTGCCTTCAAAAAGGAAGAAATTGCATTGCAATTGAAAAAGATCCATTACAGTGCAATTTCATTCAGCAAAGAATTAATGCTCTTCAATTTCTTCCAGATGCAATGCAAGAAATTGGGTTGAATAAAGGGGACTTTAGTGAATCAAGTGTGGCAAAAAAAGAAAAGGAACCTTAACCACCATTACATGGGATGTTTGGAAAGACATACATTGGGAGATTCACAAACATCAAAGATCCATTATAAGACGAAAATGAGCAAAAGGAAGCAGAAAATATTGTAGAAGAAGACAATGATGAAACTCTAGAGGACGAAGAGTTTGGATTATGTGACATTGTTGATTAAATTTAAGTTATGCTTAGAAATCAAGCTCATTTATTGTAACTATTAAGTAGTTATACTTGCAATGTTTTGACTTTGACATTTTATGAGAAGAATATACAGTCAATTAAGGTTGTTATGCGTTCAATATTTGTAATATGTGATTTTCGCATTAATTTTTAAGTTAATCATTATTTTTTGAAAAAAAATGATTATTATTATTTTTTTGATATGAAATTCATGATTAAAAAAAAAAAAAAAAACTATTATTTAACTATTTTTAGTTAAAATTTTCGTATAAAAATTGTGATTTTCGCATGTCAATTATAGCAAAAAATTATCAAAACGTGTATTTTTTTAGTTATATTTATGTTAAAAATGGCTATTTTTATGTCCATTGTTAAAAAAATTTGTTTTTTAGAAACAATTATTTCTAGTGGATTGAAAAATTAATTAACGATGTATAAATATGTAGAATATCGAAAATTCAAAATATCGACCTTCTTCTTTAAATATGCAAAACAATAAAAACCTCACTACAAAAAAAAAAAAAAAAATTAAAATAAAAACAAGAAAATATGAAGAAAAAGACCACTTCAAAAATTATTAAATTTACAAAATAATTATTTACATTTCATACATTAGAAAATAAAAAATAAAAAAATAAAAAAACCTTTTAAAAAAGGGCCTAGTGTAGAATTACCACATTTTTAAATCAGCATAAAAAACACTACCATTCTAAAACGCAATGTACATAAAAAAATTTATAGTGCCAAAAACTAAACTCTAAAAACCACGTGTTCTGCATTACCTCTTTTCATAATCGGGTCACTTTTTTGCTATCTCTACAAAACGGGTAACAATTTTACATTGTTAAGGGAAGGTGCTCCAAAAAGTACAAGTGTCGCATATGAAGAAATTCAATTGTAAGAGGCAATGAAGTGACTCTGCTTGGGAAAATGGCTTCTAGGTGAAGTGTCAAATAATCAAAAAATAAGAAATACTCATTATAATGCTTGATGGGAGATTTCTAATAGTGCTGATGGCTCATAAAGCTGAGCTACTGTTTGGTCACAATGGGCGATAGAAAAACTAAGGGTTTTCCTATAAAGGGGTGTTTGCCCTCCAATTTAATTCATTTTCACATTGAGCTTTAGTGAATTTCGAGAGGAGGAAAAGGCTCTAAATCTTGTGGATATCATAGCGAACAAACTGACCATCAAAACTAGGATCTGCGACTTTTAGGCAAGTGGATGTACTTATCTAAAGATGGCCTTAATGCTTCTTGGAACGATGGTTCCTGGTGAAGAATTAAGGGAAGAGGAAAATGAGAATGAGCTACTAGAGGAGGTATAGAATTATCCTCACCCACTAAGTCAAACATGGGGACTATGTGGTAAAGGTAGTATGACATAGAGTAGAATATTTGAAGATATGGTATCAAACATCTATGATATGCGATGTGAATATGGCTCGTCGGAGGGCCAATAGGACAAACTATCAAAGGAGTGGGAGGATAATCGACCATACCTAGATATGGTGGGATCTAGGCCGAGAATTATGTTAATCAATTGAGAATATGACCACCGGAAAACCATCATGCCCCCAAGCATGGGATAATTCCTGCAAGCATATGTGATGGAGGGGACTAATCTGGTATGCAAAGGTGGGAATGATGCCCCCTAGCAGGAGGAGTTTGTGGAGAACCATTGTGTTCTGAGTGCTCAAAAAAGGGATTCAAGCATCTTGGCCCAACTTGACATGAGATCCTCCAGAGGATGATAAGGAGATGTAGGGGTCTATGTGCCACCCAATATGTTATGGGCGTACCAGATATTTATAGTGGTGGGCTCCAAACACATTTAGTTTTATATGTCGATACCTAATGTGGTTATGTATATTTTATGTGAAGATTGTGGTTCACCATTTGTTTATTTTTTGTTGTCTTCTGTGGTATACATGTGATAATTGCCAATGTAAAATGTTATTTGCAATGGTATCTATGTAGTTATTTTGGTCTCTAGGAACATGACTAAAAGTAATGGTTTCAAATTCACGTACCAACAACTTAACTTGTAGATATTTTCTAAATAGGACTTGGTTATGCACATGATACACACCATTCAATTGCAAGACAAGCAGCAAGGAATCTAAACGAACATGAAGAGGAAGGATGTGATGATAAAGGGCATTGATTAACAAACCTATCATTACATCATATTCATCCTAGTTATTTGTGGCAGATCCAATGCACATGTCGTTAAATTGGACTAACGTATGCAAGGGGGTGAAAATGGTCCATGCTTCCGAGGCTAGATTCCCAGAGAAGCGACTCGCACCATCGGCATAACCAATATGAAGTGTGGATGATGGATCCATCTGAAAGGTGCAGAAGACAACAAATGATATGATGCATAGTACCTAAATGCATGACAAAAATAAATACACGCAAATCAATGGGATATGATATAGGTAAAATTTCTTGAGGTAGCTCATGCATTGCGAGGATTAGGAAGAAGTTGACCTTCGAAATCCTCTAGAAGATATGCCCCCTTACCCAAGTCCTTACGAATGAGGTAAGGTCCTAACCATAATGATGAGTGAGATAACAACGAAGGATACAATGAACACCACGACAATAAAGGTCATCGCTAATGAGAAGATAGTGAGGGGCCTGGTATCGGATACATCATCGATCATCGCGAGTAAGATGGGGGGAAACTTTTGGGTTTGCAAATATGTGATGAAGTGTGCATAATGGTGCATATCATCCCAAGGGTAATTAGGGGTAGTCATGGCTTCCATGATGTCCTCATCAAAATGGAAGATGGGTGGACAGGAGGAAGATTGACTACATGATGCGGCAGTGGTACCTAGAGCATCATCCTGAGAAAGAAGGTTTACATACGCATCATTTTCAATGGTAGATGATGAGCTAGTAGATGGAAAATCTACCGATGTTGTGACCCGGGTTTCCGACGAAGGAGGTTCGATAGAAGTGCGCGCATAAACCTCAAAAAGGTTTTCCTGCAAAGAACTCAAGGATGACGACAGGTAAAGAATATGGGTCATGGTGTCAGTCATCTCGACATCAAGGGGAGGGATCACGATGGTGGAATTAAATTCCCCCTGTTCTGGTGTACTAGTGGTATTAGAATCCATAGGTAGAGGAGTACATGATCCACTACGAGTGGCCTCGAAGTCGCAAAGAACATGTAGGCAATCACGAAATTCATCAAGACAAGGGCAATAATGGGAATAATGACCATAATGATCGTACAAGGCACAAGGGTGATTTGTGCGCAACGTTTTAAGTCTCTTGGCTGAATCTGGTAAGGTAACTTGGACCTTAGGGATATTAGACTTAGGAAACGTTTCATGAACCAAAGGTTTTAGATGAGGGAGTTCAGTACATTTATTGGTGGCATGCCCAACAACCTCACATAAAGCACATGGAGGTGTCAACCTTGGAGGCTTAAGAGCTGGACGTGCTTGGGGAGCCTTGTCCTTAGGTTCCTTCTTCTTGGATTCCCCCCCTATCTGAATGCTTTCTCAATAAGAGTGGGTTCCTGTTGAATTTGTGATGGAACTGAAGCAGTGGCAACGGTTGTAGGAACTATTTGAACCAGGGTTAAAGCATGATATGGTCTAAGCTGACCAAGTGGAGTGTTCGTTGGGGATCAATGTACCAGACTGTGATCCCAAAAGTCATATTAGGGATTCAACGAAGCCATGACATGGACATACAATATTCTAGGAGGAGGAAACAAGAAAGGTATATGTGATGCAGGGTAATGTCCTAGTGGAACAACTCCTCTATGGTTAAGACCTAGAGGAATAGTTCCTGGTGGGAACAAAGGAGAGGAACCCACAAAAAAGGAGGTATAGGAGGGGTGGATCCAGATGACTCGGCTGAGATGGTAACAATAAGGTACTAAGGAGCTGGTTGTTGACTAGAGGTACTAGACTGCTTTTGAGCATCCTATGGCACTTGTAACATGCAGACACTCAATGAGTCAGGCTAAGAGATGGGAGGGGGAGGACCAAGGAAAGCACCCAACAAGGTGGAATATTTGTAGACTCTGGGTAAACCACTGGTGGGAGGGGTGGCAGACTGCTTGCCAAACATCTATGATATAGTGGACTCAAGGGAGGTTAAGGATGAAGACTTGTAATATGTCAACCAATCGATAGTGATGATCTTCCCTTCATGGGGGAAGCACATCTTTTGTAAAACTGCAGATGTGATGGCTGACATGGCATAGGTGTAACTACAACCCAAGAGAATGTTGTAATATAGAGGAGCATCAATAAGCTCAATGTCTACATTGGCAATCTTCCCCACAAAAGTCACTAGATAATTGTGATACATGTCGAGAGGCTGGGAGGGGTGACTGTCCCAAGCATGAAAAGTGATGGTGGATGGGGCTAGTTCAGGTGACTTGAGTTGCTTCCAAACAGTAGCGAACATCACGCAGGTGGATGCACCTTCGTCAATAATGCATCGGGAGATGATGGAATTCTAGACTCAGAATGGTATATGGAAAGTACCGGATGGAGGTAAGGGAGGATGTTCTGACGCATCAACAAGAAAGACAATGAAACGATCATATAAAGGATCTATTGTGCCCAAATAAATCAGTAGAGCTTTCTTTTTATATGGGCATGACTAGAGAACTTCCAGCATCGACATGGTAGTAGGTGATTGTGCCAAGTCATGTACTATATTGTATGTGTGGGCATCTTGGTTAGAATTCATGTTATGGCGTAATCACCCCTTGGGGATCTTGAGAAATGACTCAAATTTAGGCTAAGGGTTCTATAACAGACCATTTTGTGTCATAAAAGGCTCAATGGATTCTTTGGTTTTGGTCTCAGATGTTTGCAATTTAACATCGGAGGTATTGACCTTGTCAGAATTCATCATGAGGATCTGGTAGTCACCAAGACTAAAAGGTTGGGGAGGGTGGGCTGCTTGACCTCACTAAGGTTGAACAACAACAAATCCTTGCTAAGGGAAAGAATTTGTAAGCACAACCGGTTGATGTGTCACAGGATTTTGAGGCGGTTGATGCATGGGCGGTTGACCACTAGGAGTTGCTTGGGCTTCCCACATTTGGCACATCTGAGGTAAGAGGGGACACTCATAAGTATAATGGCCATGTACACCACAACATGCACAAGGCTTGTTCGTATGAATAGCCTTGTTCTGCTTGGGTTGGTTGCCCTGTTGCTAGTTTTTAGCGTTCAGTTGGTTCCCCTAGGGTTGATTAGGTTGATTACCTTGGTTACTTTGGTTAGCCTTATTACCCTTCCCCTTATTCATTTTCTTTCCATTTTGGGGATTGGTCACACTCTGTTGTGCATACACTTGACCCTGAGGGGGCGGTGGCTGCTAGGGCTGGGGTGCTCGGTGGTGCATAGATAAATGACCTATCTTTGAAGATATGAAAAAGGAAGGTATAGATCTGGAAAATATGGTTGAAATCTCTAGAAAAACTCAGACTTCTTACTCAGCTAAACTCCTTATACAAAGGTGGAAGTGTACTAGAAGCCCTAAGGGGCTAAATTCCACTTCGACAAGAGAAAAATAATAGATCAAGGGCTAAGTGGGCTAAGATAATGGTCAACCAACCCAATAGACTACTCGCGGCAAAACCCAAAAAAAGATCAGAAAAATTCCTAGAAACCCTAAAATTGCATGTATTGGCCTAATTCAGGCGATATTGCACTTTTTGGGCCAGAAAGTGCATTATGGACCTCCATATTGCAAGTTTGGGGTAGAAAAGTGCGATTTATGCTCCTCAATTCTTGAGCAGCAAATCTCGAAAAAAATTGCCATCTCTATCACGGTTAGTTCCTGTGACCTGTGGAAATAACCAGAAAACTTACAGAAGTTAGAAATTTGATTGATCTAGGGTTAGAATGCTAGTACACAAAATTAAGAGATTGGAAAAAAAAAGAAAAATCCTAAGCTGGAAACTAAAGGTCACCCAGGTTTCTGAATCAGAATTAAAAATGCAGTGGAGTCGCCAATTATTATATGGTATTGTTCTCGAAGGTGTATGAAAAGAAACCACTTTAGACTGTGGATGACAAACAACCGTGACAGTAATAATGGTTGTTAAACAGTGTGGATCTGTAGAAAATTATAGAAACAAAACCTGCCAAATCCCTTATCTATGCAACATAAATAGTTAAACAACAAAATGGAATAAGAAAATACGTGCAAGTAACTCCAATAATCCAATGGAAACCATATATATAAAGAACATATTTTATTAAATGACACCTGTGAAGGGAAAAAATAATGTTACCAGTCCCCCTCTATGGGATGGGTTCTTGGCTATCCTCAATGTCTTCATCTTTTTGTAGAGTCTCTCTCCTCTATAATGTGTAAAACCCGGTAAACAAAATGTTTGAGCTCAATGAGAACTCAAATGGAAAAGAAAATGGTGTGCGACAATGATAATAATCAGAGCTACAATAATGAGTGCAACAATGAAAATGATCAAAAGTGAAGAATGAATGTAAAACCCTCCAATTTATAGCAAAATATTAAGTTATCCTCGAATAATGGGAAATAATAAAATATTATTAACCAAATTCTAGAATTAACCATTTGGAATATTTTATTATATTTGGTTGGAGGGAAAAAGTATTAATATTGGTTAAATACTTTTATTTAGAAATAATAACTAAATAAGGAATGTGGTTAAGGAATAATAAACAAATAATGATTTATTTAAGTATTCCTAGGGGATTTAAGGAATAATAACTAAATAATGTTTAATTAATTATTCCTAAAGAAAAACAAGAAAAATAATGATTTATATATTTAGTTCTCATGATTGGGTCAAATATGACTAGGAATATTAGTTAAACAATGGTTTAATTAATTATTCCTAGAAGATAATTAAATAAATAACGATTTATTTAATTATTCTTCATGGGTTTAACCATAAATAACTTAACAAATGTGGTTTATTAAGTAATTTCTTACAGTGAAAGCAATTTTATTATGGTAAAATTGGCCCTACATGGTGTACTTCGATCCATCTAGTAAGTTATGGCTAGATGATAATTTTTTGGTGATAACACATGCAGTGTTGATCTCTTGAAGATGTAAGAGGTTTTCGTGCTCTCTAATAAGAGAGTCATAAAAAGATTCAAGACTGGGATCTTGATATGTAATCCTTAGAGCTTCTCTAGTGGCATAAAAAATAGATACAAACATAGAATACACAATATCAAGCCTAGCAAGAATAACATATATGCATCAATCATCCTTGAAATGGATTTTACAATATTTAGGTAATATTAAGTCTTTTTAACTTATATAAATAATCTTCAATGGAATGGAAATCATTAGGACTTAAAGACATTATCTAATTTTCAAGTTCATGGTCTCTAATCACATTCTATTGGCCAAATACTTTATTCATTTTTTCCCAAGGTTCATTTAAGTCATAAATTGCTTGAATATGAAACTTTAAATCAAAAGAAATGGATAGTATAACTAATCCATGTGCTTTGTCATTATTATTATTCCGCTTGGCTTTCTTTTTAGCATAAATCGAGATTTTCGTTTCCCAAAGGTAATTCAATTATATCATTTACCTTTAAGTACATCCTCCATGTGGAATTTCCATGGTAAATATTTGGTACTAGTAAGAAAAATATTGCTTTGAATATCTATATCAAAATGTGCAGGTAATCTATATTTTAAAACTAAAACTGATTATTCAGATGGTTTGCTCTCGAAAAAATAGGTTGTTTAAAAAAACAACACTGAAAATGGACTTCAAATGTGGTAGTTGTGTCCTTTATTAAAAATACATAAAATGTGACAAAATCGCCATGTGGTGAGTAGAATTTGGTCCATGTGGTGATGGATGCACAATGAAAATATTGCCCAAAACAAAAGATTCTCATACTTATATAACTTT
Organism: Pinus tabuliformis; assembly: GCA_031772625.1. Lineage (NCBI taxonomy): Eukaryota > Viridiplantae > Streptophyta > Pinopsida > Pinales > Pinaceae > Pinus > Pinus tabuliformis. The sequence goes on from CM062818.1 coordinate 1,297,726,515, forward strand.
ACCTATAAGTTCACTTTGATAAGTAAGTTACTTATCAACCAAATATGTTACTTATCCAATAACTCGCTTTTATAGAATGAGTGATAATAATTTTTACAATGAAGTTACTTTATAAACTAAAATTACATGCAAAAGGTATTTCAAAAACAAAAACAAAAAATTAAATTACTTTACAGTGATTCAATTTTATAACTTAAATAAAATAAACTTTACAATAAAGTTATAAAATAACTCAAGATTGTGTAAATTTTTTAAAAAGGTGATTTAAAAAAATGACTTGAGCTCAAGATCTCTTATAAATAAAGTAACTTTCAACCAAATGAGCTAATACTCAATATAGAGAATGTTTGATGGAGAAGGGACCTTTTTTTTAACTATTTTCCTCAAAGTATGTGCTTATTAAAAAAAAACCATTTTTTTTCGCTACCTAAAAAAAAGAAAAACCATTATGGTTGCATATAAAAACATGTGAAGTTTCAAAAATAATAATAATAATTATAATAATAATCAAATATATACAATAATATGGATATACCCAGTTAACTTACTTGGGAAATGCAATTTTTCTCTTTGTTTTAGATTTGCTAAGATAGCATAAACGCGTGAAAAAAAGAATATAAAAAAAAAAACACTTAGTACTCAATTTTTTACTATCTAAGATTGCACACAACACATTGAAAAAAACATATATTGACCAAAAAGAATAGAAAACTAGGAATGAAAACAAACGAAATGAACTCAAAAAAAAGGAATGTATATAAACTATATACCTCCAGATTTAACGACAAAGATCATGTTCTAGGAAAACGAAAACCTTCTAAGTGAAAAAAAAAAGTGATTCTAATTTAAAGTGGTGCTCCAAATGCAATGGAATAATCCATTCAGCCCAAAATGCACATAAATGTCAAAACCTAACACACAACAACATATGTTCAATTTCTTGATTGATTAGAGGAGCATGCCACATATGTTCAATGAAATTTTGCCAACTAACCTTGTACGAGCATGTCATATGTCAGCACAGGATTAGCCTATCTAACACCATATCACCATATCCTACATAGTAAGTTGATGATATCAGCATGATGTCTGTTACACAGTAATTTCTCACTATGTCCCTGTCAGTCACCCTACTGTGTCAGGAGTTCAAAATAATCAAGCTCATGCTCTCTAAACTGGCCAAATGACCCACTTTGCCAAAGTTTTCATCATCAGCGCGACTGTTATTAAAATAACCGCGCTGACTGGCGCTTCATAACAGATCACATGCGCTGCTAGTGCGGAAGCACACGAGTTTTCCGCGCTGGTCGAATTTCATGAGCCAGCGCAGTCTCTATTTGTATTAAGTCGCGCTGACATGGGCCTATCTGTTATTACTTTGCGATGTCAGCGCTCCAGTCCAGTTATGCACTCGCGCTGATCCTGTTTGGGCGAGTTTGTTCTAACAGTCGGCCTTCCATATGACTCCAGACCTGGTTGTTAGCCTTGCAAATGTCGCCCTACCTTCTCTGGCATGTCTGTTCGTCATTTGAGCCACCTTTCTTGGAGATAAGCTCATCCTCCCACCTTTCATGGAGACTCTTTCTCCTATTTATACCTCTACCATTGCCATGAGCAGCTAGTTTTTTTATGGTGTGGAGTTTATAGTGCTCAGATTGCTGCTACTATAGGTAGTTGGTGTGATAAGTGTGGAATTACTAGATAGCTTAAGGAAGGTTGTGGAGTGTTGCTTGTGTGAGAGAGAGTTCTTGTCTTGGGAGATATATCTCTAAGGGTGAATGCTTAAGAGACTTGCTGGCTAGACCCTCTTGAGAAGGATTCGACGTCAAAACATTTGGTTGTACTCTTCTCTGTTATTGATTAATAATAGATGACTACTATTATGGTTCCATTCTCATTTGTCTTTGTAATGGTTAATGTGAATTACATCCTTTCTGACTGATGTATAATTGCTTTTATTAGATTTCACGCTTGTGTTTGTCTTTCTCTTCGTGTGTGCAGGTATCTATTCGCGGAGATCGTGGAAGATCGTGACCGGCCAGAGCGAAGGAGCGAGAGCGGCATCTCTTCATCAAACAATAGCGTTGGAATCCAAGTAGGTGTCCATTGCCTACCTTTTAATTGCAATTAGGAACTTGCATAGTAGCATTGACTGATTGTTGCTAGACCCGTTCTGGGCTAGTAGGGATCGCCTCTATCCGTAGAGGGGATTTACCTCTCCAACAATTTGGCGACTCCGCTGGGGAACTGGCCTTTGTCCCTTTTCATTCATTCTTGCTTTGAGTTTGCTTGATTGCTCTCTCTTTGAAGATTAGGGGTTAGTCTTCTGCTTTTGGATTTCCTGGTTCAATCTGGGAAGTGCTTTAATTGTTTGAAGAACCCTTGCCCTGGTTTGGAAGCTTTTAGCTTGATTCTGCTTGTTTTTTAGCCTCAGCGCGTTTTTAATTGAAACAGTCGCGCTGACATCGCCTGCCTGTTTCTTGGGTCTCGCGGTCATCGCGCTTTCTCATTAAACAGTCGCGACAGTTCTGAAATCGAACCAGCGCGGATAACCCGTGTCCTTCCGCGCTGACAGCGCATTGTTGCTACGCGTGGTCTCTGGTCAGCACATAGTTGCTGTGTACCACCCGCGCTGACACCTGTAGAATTGAATTTTTTCCAATTCTTCCTCCTGGGCCTGTTGGTTTGACTATTCCCTGTTCTTTTCACCTGGTTTATCACTTGTTTTTCATTGTCTGGATATTGAAGAACTTGCTTTGGGAAGTCTTGTCGGGCGGACCTCGTTTTGTGTCTGGTGACCTAGTGTTATCATCCCGTTTTCACTGGATTGATTTTGTTTTGCCACTCGTTCACAAAGATCCGTTGCTACTTGCCTTTGCTTTTGCGAAAACCTTCCTCTTTTGCTTTCTTCGCTTGGTTGTTTAGGTGATTTTCCTCGAACCAGTCCTTGGATTATTTCGATTACTTCTCGCCACCCAGACGCAGATTACAATTGCTTGGGTTCAACCGGCTCTTTTCACGCTTGTTGTGTTTTTCATTGAGTGATTTTGTTTCCCTTTACTCGGTGTTGCTGTCTCTCAAAATTCATTTTAAGTGCATTGTGCCATTGAAAAAGAAATCGAACTAATATCTTTTGCATTCAATAGTTAATGAAAGTAAGAGCATTTTATTGATTTGTGTTCTCAAAAGAAAAGTCTCGTTTCTTTGCCATTAGCTGCATTAGATTGTTTGATTGTTTGAGTTCGTTTTGTTTGATTGAAAACTCTTAACCCTCTCATAGTTAGAATTCATCAAACGAAATGGTGTTCTTTGGCATATAGTTTGCATCTAGGTAATTGTGAGAGATCACACGATAAGGCCTGAAACCGAAAATTAAATTCAAGATCAACCATAAAATAAACTGAATAAACCTAAAAACGCATTCGAACTTAACGCAAACATCTAGAGGTCTAGGTTAGAGACGTGTTCCGGCGTGTTTAAACATAGTCACTATTGTTTCACATTACGGTTGGGTGATTCCTCCTTCTGTGACTCGATAGTGGTCTAACACGGACTGTGCTCCCACGTACCGTCGCGTATATAGGGAGACCCCACTAGGCTTTTATCCTTGATCCATAGGAAGCCGAGTCTGTCGCCTCGTGAACCGTAACGCACCGAACACAGCATTCGGGAAGATTGACTGCAGTACGGAAAGTCCTTGGTTCTCATACGATTGCCAAGGTATATAAGCAGTTTTACGGATTGTTTGGTAAACCCTTTACCTAGAATCTCCAGAGCAGTCACTTTTGATCCTTTTCGGACTCTCTAAAAGAAAAGGTGCCAGTGAGCGTCTTATCACTTCGTGCTCATTAAACATTCGAAGGAGACTAGAGTCATCTTTTCGTCCTTTTCTCGACTCTTGAAACATGAAAAGGTCAAGTTTAGTTCCTGTGTCTTAAAAATTTATTCGGCCACGATAACATTACCTGGTTAGATTTTGTGTGCGTTAGTTTGAGTAGGGTCTTTATCGTTAGTTTCCTTTAGGGTTTTGGGTAGGGTTTGTCATCCTGGCTGACCCGTCAACTCCCGGTCCAAGTGATCAAGGTTCTTCATCTTCTGTTGCTCCTGAGGTACCAGTTGTAAGCGATACTCTTCCTGTTATCCCGAGTATCCAGCCTATCAACGTACGCGCCCCGGGTGACGAAGATTACGAAGAAGATTGGAACCCTATCTAGGAGCCTGACGAGGACGATACTCCTGTTACCTCTCCCGGTATGTCGTCTCCGATGTCCAATTCCCACATGGATGAGACATCTCCCAGCGCAGGTGAGACACCCGTGGTGTCAAACATTGAATCTCCCATTCCAGCTACTTCTCCACTTCCCCCACGATATCAGTCGATGAGGGATAGAATAGCTGCTAGGATGCCTTCTACGACTATATGGGATCCTAGTGTCATTGCCACCATGGAACCCTTTGTTTCACAACCCCTTAATACGCCTGTTACCTCGGTTCCCACCAATCCAACCGTTTGTGTAGCGTACTCGACTCCGGTCGTTAGTGCCGTGACAGCGTCTTCATCTACGAACAATGGTGTTGGTCCTTCTCACAGTCAAGTGAGTAATGGCCAGCCGCAACTTTCATCTGGAGTCGTCGATCCTGCACAGAGTGCTCAACCCTCTTCTGGTCCTGTTCCAGGAGGGGGGCCGTATGATGCCCAGGGGCAACCCATTGTGGACCCGAATTACCAAGGTCCACTCTTTTATTATGATTCTACTGGTCAGTACCTCCAGTTCGCTCAATCCGCGCCTCTTCAACATTTCGTTGAAGTCTCGGTACCGTTATCCATTACTTGGGACGCCAGTACTCATTCTTTTTATGGGGGCCAGGCAATCCCTAGGCAGCCTCAAGGACCACCTAATCTAGGCCAGCCACCTTATGTGCAAACCCCTCAAGGGCAACCACTTTATGGCCCGTCTTACCCAGGATAATCTGGGGGCTCGCAAGGACAACCCTATCCAGGACAACCTTCGGCCGTTGGTGGTTCGTCGTTTTCCTATCAGAGTCAACCTTCTGGTTACCCAGGGCAACCTGGTACCCAGCAAGGTTACCCGGCTGGACAACCAGGGCAGCCTTACATCCAACAAGGCCAACCTGGTCTCCAGCAGGGTTACCCATCTGGACAAGTTGGGCAAGCTTATACTCCTCAAGGTCAACCAGCAGTCCAGCAGGGGTATCCTCTTGGGCAGGGGGGGCAACCCTACGTACAGCAGGGCCAACCTACTGCTCAGTCTGGTCATCTTTCTGGGCAAGGGGGGCAACCCTACGTACAGCAGGGTCAACCCACTGCTCAATCCATGCATCCTCCTGGGCAAGGGGGGCAGCCTTCTATACAGCAAGGCCAACCCACTGCTCAGCCTGTGCACCCCTCCGGGCAGATGGGCCAGCCTTCTATGCAGCAAGGCCAGCCCGCTGTCCGCCCTAATCATCCATCTGGACAAGCTGGCCAACCTCAGGGTCAACCAGCCATCCAGCCGGCTCGGCCATCTGTTCCACAAGGACAACCCTTGGTGGTTCACGGACAACCTAGCACCCAGCAAGTACGTCCTTCTGGGCAAGTAGGTCCATCCCAAACCCAACCAGGTCAACCCTCCGGCCAGACGATCCAAGCCCAATCGGTTCAAGGACATCATTCTGGGCCCCAAACTCAAATGGGTTATCAAATGCAAGGCGGGCCACGGCCCCAACCTTCTTACCAAACGCAGCCTTCTTATCAGGCTCAGTATGGAGCTCAGCAAATGTATGGCTACCAGCAGCCCCAGGGGCAAACTCACTTTACCCCTTATCAAAATTATCAACAGATGCAGGTCACTCCTTAACAAAATTATCAGTATGCTACACCTGCAGGACAAGTTGCTAATACATGGGGAGCTGGGGGGCAGACCCAGGGACAACTGTCCACGTATGGCCAAAATCCGTATGGACAGAACTCCTATGGGCAAGGTCCCTATGCACCAGGTCCTTTTGGGCTGGGTCCGTGGGGGCAACCACCATCTGGTTGGAACCCTAATACTGCCTCGAATCTGCAGCCACAAATGTCCTTTAACCCTCAGTTGCCTTTCTTAGCGACGTTGGAACTTCCGGATGTGTCCAAGTTGACAAATGATCCTATTTTACATAATCCGTATTGGCCACCAGTTCCAACCAAAATACCCGGTGATTGTCCGAAATTTGATGGCAAAGCTGGTGAAGATCCTCAAGCCCATGTCATGACCTATCACCTTTGGTGTTCATCGAACTCATGGCTTGATGACTCTATCCGGCTCCGCCTCTTTCAGAGAACTCTCACTGGTTCAGCCGCTAAGTGGTATATTGAGCTGAATCGTGGCACGTTTCAAGATTTCAACTCGCTGGATATGGCATTTTTAACTCATTTTCAGTTACCCATTCGGTATGAGACGGGGACACATCTCCTCACATCTCTTAAACAGGACACGGCTACGCACATATCTGATCATATACATGAATGGAGAAGGCGTTGTCGCTTGATCAAATTCTGGATTCCTGATCAACTCCTGACCGATTGGTTCACGACTTCCTTTGTCCCCGCAATTGCACGGGACATCGCCATGGGAGCTTGTGTAACTGAAGAACAAGCGATCGCGCGTGCTCAGTACCTCGACTTAGTATACTCTCAGTCGGGTACTTTATATGATTATTTGCTAGATGCCCTGAGGCCTCGACAGTCCAAGGCTCCGCCAAAGCCATCTATTGATGGAGTCATTGGCTCTATAAATTCGTCATCAAAGAAATCAGCCGCGAACCCTGGGAAGCAAAAACAGAATGCTTCTAATGGAAATGCTTCTCAGGGCCAATCTAATTCTAGGAGTACCTCCGAGGTAAACGTCGTTCAGTCCACCGCGGCAGATAAATCCTCAAAAGGGAAAAAGGAAGGGAAAGCTAAAGATAAATCTGGACAGCCCAAGCAGGATCCCCCTAAGCCTCCCTCCGAGGAAGGATCTAAACGAAAACCTAAGTATCCTTGTCTCATCTGCAATGAGGATCACTACACTAAGGACTGCCCAAGGCGGTCCGAAGTTAGTCGACTTTTGAAAGGTGCTCCTGGGCCTCCTACTGTGCTTAAAGAGCCTTTCCCTTCCCAGCAGACTCAAATGGTGGCAGACCCGTCTCAACCCTCTTCCTCGTTCGGTTCTCAAGTGTTCATGGCTGGAACGATTCCCATCCATGTTTCAAGTCGAGCAAAAGATTATCCATCTCATGCCGGGAAAGAGCCAGAGGTTCCCTCCAGCGCTCCTCCGTCCAGTTCTGGTCCCCTTCACATCGAACGGCCCAGCACTGAGACGATCCCCCGACCCCCTCCAAAAGGTGTCCTCAGGAAGTCATCTTATAACCCTAATGCTCATGCTGCCCAGCATTATAGCATTGTTGAGGACTTAGCTCAAGCTCCCTCTGCTATGTCCGTGTTAGAAGTCCTCCAGAGCTGCCCCTCCCAGAGGAAGTCCTTGCTATCAGCTATTGGTGGCATCGCGAGGGTTTTACACAGAGACTGCCTCACCAAGTCGCTTTCCTTATACAGGTCATCATCAATAGCAAAACGATTCACCGTACAGTTATTGATGAAGGGGCCTCAACCTGCATCATGTCTGTTGCTTGCTGGAAGGCTATTGGTTCTCCTACTTTGAGTCAGTCTCCTACGACCTTAGAAGCCTTCGACGAAAGAGAATCTTGTCCCTATGGTATCCTCCAATGCTTACCTATCTCTTTAGAAGGGAAGACCGTAGAGGTGGAGGTTGAAGTTGTTGACGCCAATCTCACCTACAACCTCCTTCTCGGACGTAGCTGGACATATGCCATCCAAGCCGTGGCTTCCTCCCTGTTCCGTGTTGTTTGTTTCCCTCACCAGGGGAAGATTGTCACGGTGGACCAGCTCTCCTTTTTCGCTTCTTCTTCTGAGGGTAATGTGCCGTTTGTGGAGCATACCTCCAAGTCATTAGAGAGCGTGGGTGCCGGACTTTTCAAAGATCCCGCTTTAATGGGAGTCTTTCCCCTCCCACCTCCGAATCTCGCCCCTATCAACATGATCTCAGTACGTTCTGATCCGTGGGTTCTTCCTCCCGCGAATCAGGAAGACTCTTGGGGTGATATGATGCCGTTGAGTCCTGCTGAGCTCAACTACGTCGAGATTGTCGCTGCATCGGCTCCCCCTGCTGAACCTGCTTTTCCAAGCAGTGTTCCCGATTCATATGATCATTTCCCTTGGCTGGGAGATGAGGCTACTTCGGATCCATTGAAGGAAATATTTCCTTCCGATGAAGCCATCATAGAGACCATGTCTCTCGAAGAGCTCCCTTGGTCAGATCACCACCATCGCTCTTCGTTTCTCCCTCCACATTCAGAAATGGTCGCATGTCTCGAGCGGTTTGCTTCATGTGTCCCATCCCCGCCCCTCCAAACACCTGTTCAGCTGTATCAAGTGTCTTCTGAGGGCAATATGGGCAACATCACACAAATGCAACCCATCAACATCTCTATCAAACCAGGGGTTGTCGAATACATTTACATTGGAGTCACGTGTACTCCTGAGGAGGTTCAACTCTATACTGCTCTATTTCGCGAATTCCGTGATGTCTTCGCATGGTCCTATGAGGAAATGCCCGGCATCAACCCTAGTATCGTGGTGCACGAAATACCGACGTATCCAGGGGCTAAGCTTGTCTGTCAGCGCCTACGCCCAGTGCACCCTCGAAAGGCTGCAGCCATCAAGGCCAAAGTCGAAAAACTTCTTAAAGCTGGTTTCATTTACGCCATTCCCCTTACAGATTGGGTGTCTAATATAGTCCCTGTGAATAAAAAGCAAGGCACTATCCGGGTCTGTGTTGACTACTGCAATATCAATCGTGTCTGTCCGAAAGATAACTTCCCCACGCCCTTCATCGATCAGCTTATTGATGAATGCGCAGGAAGTGAGATTTATTCGTTTATGGACGACTTCTCTGGCTATAACCAGATCAACATAGCCCCTGCAGACCAGCATAAGACAGCTTTCATTTGTCCTTGGGGCACCTTTGCCTATAAGAAGCTCCCTTTCGGTCTCAAGAATGCCGGCGCCACTTTCCAACGTGCAATGTCTTACGCCTTTCATGATATACGTCACATTGTACAACCATACCTGGATGACCTTCCGGCTCATTCAGTCAAGCGTCAGGACCATCCCTCTCATCTTCGCGAAATTTTTCTCCGCTGTCGACACTACCGTATTCGACTCAATCCTCACAAGTGTGTCTTCTGCGTAGAATCAGGCCGACTGCTCGGGTTCATCGTCTCCCGAGAAGGCATCCGTCTGGATCCCCTCAAAGTCGAGGCCATCCTGAATCTTCCTCCCCCTGCCTCTTTGCAGCAATTGCAGAGCTTGCAGGGCAAAGCTAATTTCCTTAGACGATTCATTCCGAATTATGCCGAGGTGGCTAAGGGTTTCACACGGTTATTAAAACGAGACACACCCTTTCGTTGGGATGCCATCGCCCAGGAGTCTTTCGAGCGACTCAAGGACCTCCTTGTCTTGGCTCCACTCTTAATACCTCCGAACTACCACCGTGATTACACTCTCTATCTAGCTGCCGCTGACACCACCATCGGCATGGTTTTAGTGCAAGATGACGATGACGGCAACGAGCACGTTATCTATTACCTTAGTCGCAACCTTCTGGATACGGAAACTCGCTACACGTATGTCGAGAAGTTGGCATTGGCAGCTGTCTGCGCCATCCAACGTTCCCTCCATTACATCCTGTTGCGCACCACGACCGTGATTTCTGACAGCAACCCAATGACCTACATTTTGTCGCGTCAACTACTGGGGGGAAAATACTCGAAATGGATCGTAATCCTCCAAGAGTTCGACTTGGAATTTACTGCGGCCAAGTCTAAGAAGTCTCTGGTCTTTGCTGAACTGCTCTGTTCCTTTCCATCTCCTTCTGCACCAACTCGTTCGGAGGAGCATATCCCAGATGAAACATTGTTTCTCATCAGCACCCTCGACCCGTGGTATGGGGACATCATAGTATATTTTCAGACGTCTTCCTTCCATCCCAACGTATCGAAAGATGCTCGACGGCGGATTTGTCACCAATCTCAACCCTATCACATTCTGGGCGATACCCTGTACCGCCTCGGCGCTGATTCTGTTCTCCGCTGATGTTTGACTCTCGAGGAGGCTGAGCGGGTGTTGAATGACTGCCACTCTGGTGCTTGTGGCAGCCACATGTCCGGATATGCTACCGCCCAGAAAATTCTCCGTGCTGGTTACTTCTGGCCTTCTATCTTCAAGGATTGCATCCTTGCCGTCCGTGCATGCCATGAATGCCAGGTTTACCACCGGAAAATGCGTGCACCTCCTGCACCACTGCACCCTGTTGTTACCGTAGGTCCATTTGCCAAATGGGGCATCGATTATACGTCCTGTAACCCTTGTTCGGCCGGGGGGCATGGGTATATTATCGTCGCCGTGGACTATTTCACCAAGTGAGCCGAAGCGATGCCTACACTGAATGAAGACGGTTACACAACGGTGCAGTTTTTGTTTAATCATGTCATTACTCGATTCGGAGTCCCTCAGGCTATCGTCACGGATCACAGAAAAAATTTCCGTAATCACATGATGACGGAATTGACAACCCAGCTAGGCTTGCGTCAAGATAGTTCGACACCGTACTATCCCCAATCCAACGGTCAAGTTGAGGCTGTGAACAAAGTCTTGATCACTATGCTTCAACGTACCGTCAATACACACAAGTCTAACTGGCATCTGATGTTATTCCCCGCCTTGTGGGCCTACCGGACCTCTGTGAAGGACGCCACTGATTTCACCCCTTTTCAGTTGGTTTATGGACTGGAGGCCACCCTTCCTGTTGAGTGTGAGATTCCTTCGTTGAAATTAGCTGTCGAGTTGCTTCCCAACACCACTCCGGTGGAGGAACGGCTTCTTTACCTAGAACGATTAGACGAGACCCATCGTTTAGCTTCTCTAGCTATCGAAGCGCAAAAGAAGAGAGTTAAGGCTCACTTCGACCATAATATTCAACCTCGTTCTTTCATTGAGGGAGATCTAGTACTGCTCTATGATCAAGCTAAGGATAAGCTGGGGGCAGGAAAACTCGAATCCATGTGGCTAGGTCCCTATATTGTGAAGAGAGTTTTACAGAAAGGGGCATATGAGCTAATTGACTATGAAGGAAATCCTCTTGACAAGCCCCGCAACGGGCTTTATTTGAAGAAATATTATGCATGATCTCGTGCACCTAGTTTGTACATACGTGTGTTTTAGCAGGTGTGTGATGTGTGTATGATTTCATGTTTTGCTTTGGTGTGAAGGCGTCCTTGCCTCTTATTATGTTTTCTATTTCTTGTGCAGATGTCTAGTGCACCTTATGTTGGTTTCGCTGATGGTGCTTCCCGTAGCACTTGCAATTTGTCATCTGCGGCGTGGGCGATCTACGATCCTCACGGAGAGTTGTTGGATCTTCAAGGTGTGTGCTTGGGATGTACCACTAACAATGTTGCCGAGTACAGTGCTGTGATTGAATTATTAGCTGAGGCAGTTGATCTCGGCATCCGTGCATTGGTGGTGAACCTCGACTCCCAACTTGTCGTCCATCAGCTCAACGGGCGTTATTCCGTCAGAGACCAACACATCCTAAGGTTGTATCTACGTGTAAGATTGTTAGAAAGGAATTTTGATTACATCACATATCAACACATTCCGAGACGATTAAACACATTGACTGATGCATTGGCAAACCATGTATTAGACAGACATTTGCGTAATAGATAAACATTATACAAGAAGACATAGAAAGCATAATAGGACCATAGAATAGACATATAAAATTTTTTCCAAGCATAGTTTGCATGCGTGTGGTGTGTGCTTTTAAGCTTGCATTAAAAAATTAAAATATGTGGGTCGTGTGTTATGCAACTGATACATGAGATTACATTTGTATTAAACATTTGCATAGCATATAAAAACATCATCATATGTAAAAAGATCCACCCAAAATCGGTATGTATATATATCGTGTGGCGCACTAAGATGCTCAAAAATAAGTGTATATGTCCAAGATAAGGCCTAAGTCCTCAGTACACCTGAGACAAGTGTCCCTCAAAAACAGCAGTGGAAATAAAACCTAGGAGACTACTATGGTAGGTTATGCTCTCTATAGCATACTACCACCCGTGCCACCCGCCTCAAAAGGCGGTGCATCCTAGGCTCTACTCCCACTGTGTGAATTTGGGATGCTATGGGGACCTCTTCGATCCCCTGGTAATCTGGGACTCCCTCCAGTAAGCCCTCGAGGTTCTGCACTACGATCTCGGGCGTGTTGACTCCTGGAGGAGCCAGGGCCAAGACTCCGGCACCCTGTGCCTCTCTCCTCGCCTCTGGAGCCAAGCCAAGGGGTCTCGCTGGTCCTACATCTGCATATCATAGCATTAATCGTCAAGGCATGTACATGAAAAATCAAAAAAACATTACAAAACATAAAAAATTAAAAAAGAGATCGAGTGGCTTACCACCATCGTCCCACTGCTCTCCCGCAGGCAGTGGCATGTCTGGGTCACCTCTGAAATAAATCCCGGCATATGGCCAGTCCTCTACAAAGATAACCTGGCGATCCAGCCACTCTCGGAAATAATGCCCCCATGCCACTGGGTGGCCGCCACCTCCTCGCGGCATGATATGGCCCCACCGACTGGCCCTCGTCTCTCGAGGACCCCTGGGTGGATCAAGGGCCATGTCCTGCAGCTGTAACGCCGGCACCTGCTCCAGCATGAGCGGGACTAGAATGGACCCATAACCAAACTGCTTCGACTCCCCGCGTCGGCAGTTTCTCAATTGTCTTTTCATGCTAGTGGTTATCGCTGCCGCCCAGTTGAAAATGGTGGGTTGTAGACACTCGAGAGCCAATAGTAGGTGAGTCTTTGAAGCCTCATGATTGGCCAAACAGCCCGCTGCCCGGGTCACCATAAAAAGTATGCTCCGAAGGACGATGTCCTCCACTGACGGAATGGACACCTTTCCACTCCGTGTTTTGCATGCCTGTGGGCACACCCGAGCCATCAACATATCCAAGGTCTCACCGCTGGGTCGCTGCCCCTCCAGAATGGGCATCTCACCCCGGCGGGATAATCCAGTCAAGAAATAAATATCCGTGGAATCGAACTCGATGTCACGGCCTCGGATTGTGAATTTGCCATCAACTGGGTTCCAGGCTCTGATCAGGAACTCCAGAAGATCAGGTTGCACTCGTAGGCACGGAGTGAGGAAGAATTTGAGAAATCCGCATGCCCGCATGGCATTGCGGCTCCCAGAATCGGCATAAGCAGCAATATCCTCGCTATCATGGGCTCTCTCTTGCCACACAAATGCCATCGTGCCCTGCATGGCCATTAAAAAACATTAGAAGCCTGACTATGAAGATTCATACGTTCAAAATTGCAAAAATAAAATTTTACGGTGTCAGCGCGGCTGTTTTTAAAACAGTCGCGCTGACCATGGCAGTCCTTTGTTTTTTCCGTTGGGTCAGCGCGGAAGCACACGTGTTTTCCGCGCTGACCCGGAGGTGGTGTGTGTAAAAATAAATCGATCAGCGCGGACCCGATGGCGATTTCTGCGCTAACCGAGAGCGCATCAACGCTCCAAAAATCTGCCCAAATAGCCAAATCCCACCATGAAAAAGCTAAAAAAGGGACTCAAAATGGAGCGCAGGGAGAGGAGAACCTACCTGGAACAAGTTGCAGGATGAACGGTGCCCGAACGGGATGGAATTCGCTCCGTCAACTTCGCAGCTTCACAACGTTCTCCACAGCTCAAATGGTAACAATGGTAAAAATAGTTCTTTTACCCCCCTATTTATGGTAAAAAATCTATATTTGACTATGGTAGCTCATAAATGTGGGTTTTTGTTAAATTTTTGCCATATATTTCATGCTAATGTCGTTGTACTATGATTTTCTACATGTTTTACTATGTTTTTAACATGTCAAACAGGTTTTACGTGGGTAGTGTTCTTGTGCAGATTTCCGTCTCGGTGGAATCGTAATAGCCCTATACACACTTGGTCTCGCAACGTCGTTTTTAAGCTCTTTTTCAACGTAAAGAAAAAAAAAGATGGCCGAGCCCTCCTCTCGGCTCGTTAAAAGGATCAGGGGCGGTCGCTTTTACAGCTCTTTTTTTGACCATTTAACTTAAAAAGATTGTCGGGTGTTTGTCGTTTCGCACTCGTTATTGGCTCTAAAACGACGTACTTCTGACCACTTTTTTACTTTTTCGGGTCGAATTTACTGCTTACGAAAAGTACTCCTCGATCATATTGGTCGGGCGGTTCTTTCGAGTATTGTTTTATACTTTTTCGGGCTCGAGAGACACAACTCTACGAAAAAGGAACCCCCCAGAGTTTTCTTTTCCACTGTCTTTTCAGACTCTCTAAACAAGAAAAGACGCCGAGTTTTTCCTTTGTCAGACTCGTTAAAACTTAATGACATCGGGCATTGTCGAAATGACGCTTTCCAAGCATATGCTATCCCCGTCAAGCTTGTCATCCAAAAATAATCGAGGTACCTGCCAGAAATGGTGGGGAAAATGGAACTGTAATAATTGTCGTGTCGGCAGTATGTCACTCTTGAACATGGCACTGGTCTGCATTCGTGTCGGGTGGGGATTTCTCATCTTGTTTCACACTAGCCTCCGTGGGTTCGGGTTATCCTATTTGGCCTCTCATTTGCTCATTGCCTTGTCACCATGCCCTCTGCTCATTTGATGTCAGATACTGCCAAATCCACTGTCGTGCCGCCGATATGTTCAAGAGAAGTTGACCTCTGCAACAGTGCAACCTCCTCTGATGTCTCACACAAAACATTTTATCTCTGTCTCGTGTCGATGATGTGGGAAACATTATGGCCCACCTTCGATCAAGGTCACTTCCTGTCGACTTCAGCTCATTATCCAGGAAGGTGACTTAGAGACTCCCTTCAGGTGCCTTAGAGCCTGCATGCCTCAATGGCAGGTTCTTCGTGTTCGACGCGAGGTTTTCATCATTGGCCTCCGATCGGATGATTCTGCGGGTGTTCGACACCAGCTCATTGATTCACACGCCGCGGATTGTACCTATAGTACCTTGAGGACCATTGTCATTATTGGTGGTACCTCTCGCGTCTGTTAACCATTTTCATCATTGACTGGTAATCAGACGATGTTCATGCATGTTCGACTTCAACTCATGTATTCACGTGCTTGGACTTGTACTTTGTTCGGGTCGGGACGGAGCGCAAGACCCTGGATCTCTGTCTGTTATGATCCAGGCTGCGATTTTGTGGATGATCATGATCATTACATGACTCATTGATGGATGGCTGCGCCCATACCTGAGTCTTCATGGATGGCTGCGACCATACCTTATCATTACTATGGTCTCTTTAGCTGGGTGGCTGCGTCCATTCCACAGACCTTCTTCGCATGTCTTTTGGATGGCTGCGCCCATGCCTAGACTGCATGTACTTGATTATCAGAGATATTCGGTCCTTCCTGGTGGTGTTCCAGTTCAGCGAGTTTTGTAAAGCATTTCACCCCTCCCACTCTCTCGGTCTTCATGCTTTAGGGGGCATCTGTTACACAGTAATTTCTCACTGTCTCCCTGTTAGTCACCCTACTGTGTCAGGAGTTCAAAATAATCAAGCTCATGCTCTCTAAACTGGCCAAATGACCCACTTTGCCAAAGTTTTCATCATTAGCGCGACTGTTATTAAAATAACCGCGCTGACTGGCGCTTCATAACAGATCACATGCGCTGCCAGCGTGGAAGCACACGAGTTTTCCGCGCTGGTCGAATTTCATGAGCCAGCGCAGTCTCTATTTGTATTAAGTCGCGCTGACATGGGCCTGTCTGTTATTACTTTGCGATTTCAGCGCTCCAGTCCAGTTATGCACTCGCGCTGATCCTGTTTGGGTGAGTTTGTTCTAACAGTCGGCCTTCCAGATGACTCTAGACCTGGTTGTTAGCCTTGCAAATGTCGCCCTACCTTCTCTGGCATGTCTGTTCGTCATTTGAGCCACCTTTCTTGGAGATAAGCTCATCCTCCCACCTTTCATGGAGACTCTTTCTCCTATTTATACCTCTACCATTGCCATGAGCAGCTAGTTTTTTTATGGTGTGGAGTTTATAGTGCTCAGATTGCTGCTACTATAGGTAGTTGGTGTGATAAGTGTGGAATTGCTAGATAGCTTAAGGAAGGTTGTGGAGTGTTGCTTGTGTGAGAGAGAGTTCTTGTCTTGGGAGATCTATCTCTAAGGGTGAATGCTTAAGAGACTTGTTGGCTGGACCCTCTTGAAAAGGATTCAACGTCAGAACATTTGGTTGTACTCTTCTCTGTTATTGATTAATAATAGACGACTACTATTATGGTTCCATTCTCATTTGTCTTTGTAATGGTTAATGTGAATTACATCCTTTCTGACTGATGTATAATTGCTTTTATTAGATTTCATGCTTGTGTTTGTCTTTCTCTTCGTGGGTGCATGTATCTATTCGCGGAGATCGTGGAAGATCGTGACTGGCCAGAGCGAAGGAGCGAGAGCGGCATCTCTTCATCAAACAATAGTGTTGGAATCCAAGTAGGTGTCCATTGCCTACCTTTTAATTGCAATTAGGAACTTGCATAGTAGCATTGACTGATTGTTGCTAGACCCGTTCTAGGCTAGTAGGGATCGCCTCTATCCGTAGAGGGGATTTACCTCTCCAACAATGTCACTATACGATCAACCCAATCAATTCTGCAAGTTGACTTTTTAGTTATTTACCAAAAAATTTCGAACGCGATAACTTTCACGTACAGTGTTAGATTGAGGCGATTCAAGCAAAGTTGGAATCAAGAAGACAAAATATTATGATTTGGCACTAGTTCATGCGATTTTGAGCACTTTGATTTTTTAGCATATGTTTTATCCCTTGGATCAAAAACATATGACAACAACTAGATAGTAATGATCTTCTATTTTTTCACTTTTATCAATGAAGATAACAATCATCACATGGTTTAACGAAAAAACTCATTATAATGATTTCTTATATATGAGGATGGTCTATTTTCAAGCATTAAAAAAAAAAGGAATTGGTAAAAAACCTCCAATACAGCTCACTAAAAGCGTCATTCATTGAAAATAACTTTGGTGACAGGCTTAAAATATCATCACTAAAGAAATTTATAATAGTGATCCATAAAGAGTTATCATTGTAAGTACCTTCAATAACAACCTTTCAAAACTCATCACAAGCATAACTACTACAAAAAGGCATTTTTGTAATAGTGAGACTTCAATTGAATTTTTAATAAAATCCTTAACAACATCTTCAATGAAATCTTCATGAAACTAAGAATATTTTATGGTTATTTTCTTGTACCCTAGATTAACATTTGGATTCAAAAATATTCAAAATCAAGTTCAATGGTTGAAAATATTTTTAATAATGTGGATAAACATGGTTATTAGATAGTTTTTAGAAATTCATTAATCTAAAATTTTGTAATAACATGAGTTGCGAGTGATGTAATGCAATTTGGTGATAAGGAAAAAAAAGTTACTTTATTTTTATGTAGATTATCTTCTGGATACATCACATTAGGTTTCTTTTTTATCGACATTTCAAACCAGCGACGGTGGTTCATCTTCAAGATGTGAAAGATTATTGAAAATTTGGTCTCATTTTTCCATATATATAGAGATGTATGAGAAGCTTAGTCGATAGATACTAGGATTTATTAAATTATTTTTAAATTATTCTATTTGTTTTAATTATAATTTAATTGTTTTATTATATTTTGTTAATTTAATTATATTTTTGTGATATTTAGGGTTTAAAATTATTATAGAATTAATTTAATTATTTTATTATGTTTTGTAAATTTAATTGTATTTTTGTGATATTTAGGGATTTTAAAATTATTATAGAATTATTATTTCATTACGGTTATGGTTGTATTAATTATTTTGTATTTTAATTATATTTATTTTAATTATTTTAATTGTTATAATTATATTTATTTTAATTTATTTATTAATTATATTTATTTTAATTTATTTATTAATTATATTTATTTTAATTATTTATTATGGCTAATCCATTTTTCTTATTCTATTTGTTTTCATTAATTATTCTCTTATGTTTCATTTTAATTTTTAATTTTTGTTTAGGATAAGTTGCCCTATTCTAATTGTGTTAATTATCCCTTATTCTATTTGTTTTGATTATGATTTAGTTATTTTGTTATGTTAATTATTGAATTATTATTATTATTATTTTATTAGGGTCATAGCTGAGTTAATAATATCTTCTTATTTATGTTTTATTGTAATTGTTTTTACTTTGTATTTATATTAATTTTAATCATGTTCATTTTAATTATATGTCGTGATTATTTATTAAGGCTTACTACATATTATCCTAGGTTGTGGAGTTATTATAGTTAAGATATTTTAAATTGATGTTTATTTCCTATGATTTTTGTTAAATTATATTTTAGTATGGTCATAGTTTGTTTTTAATTATAATGGATTAGATCTTTTATGTTTGTTCTAGGTTAATTAGAGGAGGATTATAGTTAGGTAGGGGTAGATTTGGATGATAGGATTGGAATCTAGTTTTCACTTATGGTCCATCCGTCGTCTCTATTGAGGTTATTAGGGTGTTTGCTAATTTCTATGGCTTCTTTGAATTTCCTTATGAAGTAGTGATCACTTCTAGCTAAGATATCGGTATCTTCTATAGAGATTTCATGCTTAGTTTTATCATAATGTTCAGCTAGAGCTGAGGATTTGGATCGATTGTGTTTAATGTCAGCTGAGTGTTCCTGGATTCTTGTGTTAAAGGATCTCCCAGTCTCACCTACATAGGGCTTGCCGCATGAGCAGGGAATTAAGTAGACACCTTTATGGCATTTAGGATCAATTTTGTCTTTGACTGGATTAAGGCAGTTATGGATAGTGTTTAAGGGTTTGAAGGTGGTTAGAATTCCATTATTTTTCAGGATGCGGGAAATTTTGTCTGTAGTCCCTAGTATGTAAGGGAGGTTGACTTTTCCTATTATATTATCAAAGTTTTTATTTTTGTTAGGTCGAGTGTTTTCCTTATTTATGGCTTTGATAGCTTGATGTTTGTTGTATCCGTTTTTTAGGAAAACTTTAATAAGGTGTTCTATTTCCTTTTCTAGGTGTTCCTTGTCAGATATTCTAAGGGCTCCAGTTGCTAATGTGTTGAGGACTCCTAGTTTGTGGGTAGGGTGATGATGTGAGAAGGCATGTAAATATTGTTCGGTGTGAGTCTTTTTTCTATATACCTGGTGGGATATAGATCCATCATCATTCCTAGTGATGAGGATATCAAGGAAGGGGAGGCTTTTGTTGACCTCAACTTCCATAGTGAATTTTATGGAAGGGGATAAACTATGGAAAAATGAGACTAGTATTTCAACAATCTTTCACATCTTGAAGATGAACCACCATTGCTAGTTCAAAACATCGATAAAAAATAAACCTAATGCAATGTATCCGGAAGACAATCTACATAATCATGAAACTCGCAGAAACCTCAAAGACTAAATACTTTATTTTTAATTTTCTAGGTATATTAAGGATAGTATTAATATTGAATGGAAGAACAATCTGTGCATCAATCGGATGTTGTCACAAATATTGTACAATACTTCATCGAGTTTGAAAACCCCATGAGATAATTTGATTCCACCAAACATAGTTTGCACCCTTAATCATGTTGAAAATTTTAAACTACTGGATGAATTTCCCTTGGAGAAGCCCCTCTACCCCAAAGAGAAACCCTTCTTCTTCATTAGAAAATTCAAAATTGGTAAAATGAAATTTACAAAGTTGAGTTTGACAAGTTGACCCAGTGAAAGTGACAATTCATCCCCACATATGTAAAATTAACCAAAGTGATGTGAGATGTGTGATGGATGGTCTCCAAGTTTGAATAGTAGAATTGGGAAGTTAACACTTTGACCTTAACTGGTTGATGGATGTAAAAATTGGATTATGTATCTCTTGTTGAACAATGATTGACTAATAGAATAAGAAGAATTAATAAAATTTCTTTCCCCCTAGTGGGGTTTTTCCCTAGTCTTTAACCAAATATTTGTGTCTCACTGTGCTTGGCTATCTTCAATTGCACATTTATTGTTCACTATTCTATCTATAATTGATTTATTGTTGTTAAGGTGATTGAAATTGGAATAATTTGTTTAAAGTGATTATATCAGCATAGAACACTGAGTAAAATTAACATGGTATCATAGTTCAGGTGAAGACTAGCCTAAGGAGATGAGAGAGACACCCTTGGAGACACTCTTTTTGCACATTGGTGATCAAGTTTTTAGGAAAGATGTCTACCTTCTATTTCAAGATTGAGGAGAAGTTGAATGATGACTCAAACTTTGTATCTTGGAGGACTAGATTAGATATTACACTGGATGAGAATGATGTGATGGACTATGTGCAGGGCCAAATAGTTGAATCCCCATAGAATTCCAATGCTAGTGCCAAGATAAAAATATAATAAAGGTGAGATCAAGACTAGGAAAATTATTATTATATCTCTTAGAGATCATATCATCACTTATGTCTCCAAGATGAAAAATTCAAAGGAAATATATGAAAATTTGATTGTGATGTATGAGGTCAAAAATCTTACCCAAGTCATTCCTTTGAAGAGTAAACTCCTCTATATAAAGTTATCTAAGTCAAAATCTATTACAACCAAATTCATGAGGATCTCCAAGATAAGGGATCAACTTCTTTCCATTAGATAAATTGTATATGATAAGAAGCTTGTGTAGATAACCTTGTGATGGCTCCCCATGTCTTGGGACACATTCATTACTAGCATTAGTTGTAGGTATAGAGATCCCTCCATTCGATGAAATATTTGGGTTGTGCACTCAAGAAGAATTTAGGCTCATCTCTAGAGGGAGAATCCAGAGACAAGATGAAGAAGGAGAGCATATAACCTTTGTAGCCAATGTCAAGAAGGGAAAAAGGAAAGTGAAAGGATGACATTTCAAAGGGAAGCTAAAGAAGCCAGCCCCATCATTCAACAATAAAAAGTGACTTTTCAAGAGTCTAGTGCTACATGTATGACCATTTCGGCCACATTTCTCGAGATTTTATTGATAGAAGAAGTGCTCAAAGGCCTAGCAGCAACAACAATAATGGAAATAACTAATTCAAATATAGAAGGAAAAGAGGAGGTCCTACGGCCCATGCAAGTTTTGAAGAGCCCCAATGCCATCAAAAGAGGACTAGAAATGCAAGGTATGCCAAAAATGTTGCTAATTATCAATCTAAATACGTTCTTGTTGCTTCTCTTTCTAACTCTTCTTCGGATAACATAGCTATCTAGTTGTTAGATAGTGGGGCATATAGACATTTCATTGGGTATCGTGAGGTCTTCTTAAAATTTGTTGAGAGGGAGACCAATTTGAAAATTTTAATTTGGGATAACTCTTCTAATGATGTCAAATGGTCTTGCTCTACTTCCTTTCATTTGAATTATGGTCAAACTATTCATCTACATGATATGGTGTATGTGCCAAGCCTAAAGAGGAATCTCGTCTCCATCTCTACCATGGAAGACAAGGGGTTTAGAGTTGCATTCATTGATGGAAAAATTATTTTTTGGCAAAGGAATTCTAGCGTGAGGGAAACTTTTACAATGGGTGTCAAGGATGATGGCCTATACAAAGTTTGTGGATGACCAATTCAAGCATTGTTCCATGATGGTACAAATCAATGCGAACTTTGACACCAAAGATTTTCCCACCTTCATTATAAAGCTTTGACTATTGTGAGAAAAATGGTGAAAGTGATACCTAGGATGCAGGTTAACCATGACAGAGTATGTCATGGATGTGCTAGTTCGAAGAATGTCAAGGGACCATTCCCTTATAGCAACATCAAATCTAAGGAGATCCTTCATCTTATTCATTCTAATCTTTGTGGGCTCGTTCCAGTGAAATATCTTGGAGGATGTTTACACTATGCGGTATTTATTGATGACTACGCTCATAAAACTTGGATCTTTTATTTGAAGACCAAGGATCAAGTTTTTGATGTATTCAGGGATTTAAAGGCCATTGTGGAAAATGAAACATGAATAAGATCAAGATCCTGAGGACAGATAATGGAGGAGAATATAATTCAAACAAGTTTAAAGACTTCTGCAGAGAAGCTAGGATTAATAAGGAGGCCATTGGTTTGAGTCCTCATCATGACTTGGGAAAAAAGACTATTTAAGAAGTGTTTGTAGGTGTGAAACCAGAAGTTGAACACCTAAGAATCTTTGGATACCCTGTTGATCAAGCGCTCAGTCTTTAGCTCAAAAAGCAAAGTTCATAGAATTGCTTGAAACCTAAATGATGCATCCGTCTCGACAAACTGATCCTAATGCAACTCATTTCACTAAAAACCGAGTTCGTATGAGGAAGTTATTGAGTTCTGTCCGCTTTGATAAACAGGCAAAATTTTGCAAAAAAAAATACCCAATCACTGCACAGTCAGCAGTCCATACTGTTGACATGGAAAGTGACTAGGCAAGGTCAACCGTGGTCAATGGATCAATCGGAGCTCACCAAGTGTTAAATTTTTATTGGTTTTTAGAGGTGGTGACGTGGCACGTTTGTATTGGTTAATGGTGATCCAATGAGGAGGGGACAAGTGGCAAGCTCGGAGGCCGCCACGTGTCCCTCCCTAAAGGACCTAGCTCGGCACAGTTCATCAAAACTTTATGGAGGCAACGGTGTTTGACCCCATGACCTCCTCTACACAGTCCACAACACATAAAAAACTCCACTACCACATGTTTCTTAACCTATTAGCTCTCTGCATATATTTGAATTTGAATGTGGTTTGGGTTGGCAGTTAGGAGGGCTAGCCCTACCCATGTGAACGTGCCAAACGATGATGACAAATGGTTAACATAATATCTGGTGGCTTGAACATACACCACGACCCCGACGGTTAGCGCAAACCATGTGAACACATTAACATCCGACGGTTAAGGTTAAGGTGGAGGTCAATTAAACCAACGGCAAACATGACATTAAATGTGACACATGTGTCCACAAAACCCGTTAGCGCTAACAGTTAGCCTTTAACATGCATGATTAACACTAATAACAGGTTATAATTTAATTAAACTCAATATTAGTTTGGCTGCATCCGACAAATTTAGCACGAACTCCAAATTTGGTGGCATTAACAGGAGTTCCTCCAGTTTTAGAGGAGGATTTCTAGGGAAAAAGTATTTGAGTCATAACTGGAGCATTTTTCTACCAAATTGAACTAATGAAAAGGTGTTCCTAGCTAATTTTGACATTTTGAACACAATGGAATAGGTACCAGGAGTAATAGAGCTTTGTAAACAACATTTTTTTCCATATTGAGCTAATATAGAGGCCCAAGCCATGGAAGCTAGACTAAGGAGATGTAGCCCAAGAGGGGTGAAATCCTTCATCAAAACACAGTGTTATGTGATATTGTTGATGGTTTGTTGTACTTTGAATTTTTGTTGTTCAACACTTATTCTTAATAAAATTTGCTTGTTTACATTCACAAAAAACCTAACGAAATCTATGCACAAGAAGCAATGGACAAGCATTTGTTTATAAATCTGTAATTGAAATTAGCACAGCAAAACTAACATTCAATAACATATCAAGTTGGTATCATAGCCAAGGTTTATTTGATTGAATGCCTGAGTTTTGTGCAACTAGGATTTTAATGGTTGCAAAATTGTGATGCTTACAAGGTTAAAGTTGCAGAGAGGAGAAGGGAAATTGTAGGTTGCAAATCCTGAGGTAATGCCCAGAAGAAGGAGAGCCACAAGGCCACAATCTACACCACCCAAAGTTCAAATTCCAGCAGCACTTGAAACACCTCAATTTTTGCCTTCAATTGAGATTGAAGAGGTATAAGCAGTACCAGTTTCTGAGCCTAAATCCATAGCCATTATGTCTGGAGAAAAAGAGACTGAAGGTCTTTCTTTAGAAGAGGAAGCATTCAAGAAAGCTTTCTATACTTTAACTGAGATGGTTAAAGTCCTCTATGAAGAGAGGAACACTATAATGGTTGTAGAGAGTTCTAAGCCTCCACATGGACAAGGAAGCTCAGAGGATAAAAAAGATGAGAAGAAGGATTCAAAGGGTAGTGGAGGAAATCCACCTCCATCTCCACCATATTCTTCATCTTCCTCATCATCTTCATCATCACATACATCATCGTCTTCCATTACCACCACCGAAATTGTTCATACTCATTCAAAAACCCCAAAAGGAAAAAATCCCTTACTCAAATTGGACATTAAGTTTGAACTTCCCATGTACAATGGTGAGGTGAATGCAGAAAAGTTAGACAATTGGATTCAAAAATTGGAGGTATACTGCATTATTCAGAACCTTCAAGAATATGACATAAAGATCCACTTGGCTTCATTAAGGGTAGAAGGAGTAGCATTAGTCTAGTAGGAAGAAAAGACTCAAGAGGAAATATGAATTCATGGTAAGATATCCATCTCTTCGGTTGAATTTTCTTTTTGCAATTAAAAGACAGTTTTACCCTTTAGCCTATATGTAAAAATCCATTATGAGTTGGCAAAATTTTAGGCACCTCAAAGGCCAAACAGTCCATGACTATACCCATGAGTTTAGAAAGAGGGCTTTGTTGTTAGGAGTAAATTTAAATTCCCAAGATACACTATTGAAATATATTGGGGGTTTACATTCCTATTTGAAACATAATATCATTATGTTCAATCCAAGCAATTTGGATGAGGTATGTGTGCAAGCCACACACCTTGAAGCAAGGGGAAAGAACATTCAAGAAGAGGGTAGTAAGAAGAAGCCATTCAAGGGTAAGGAGAAAGAAAAGTGAGGAAAATGGAAGGGAAAGAAGAATGAAAGTGTGAAGAAAGAAGGGGAGAAAACCATATGCCATCATTGTTCCAAAGTTGGGCATGATGAAGCCCATTGCTGGAAATTGCATCCTAAACTAAGGCCTAAGAAACAAAAAAATAAGGGAAAACAAAAGATGACCACTACCACACAACATGACCTTGGATCAGATTCTGGTGATGAGACCAAGATTTCAGCCATGTTTATAAAAGTAAAAGAAGTCGTTACAAGAACTAGTTCCTCACACAGTCAGAACAACACTCCAAATGAAGAATCAAGAATATATTTGTTTCATGTAAGGGTAATTTCAAATCATACAAAAATTGATGCATTATTCGATAGTGGGTCACAATCAAACTTAATTTCAGAAGACTTGGTCAAAAATATCAACCTCAAAACTGTACCTCATCATAAGCCATATCCATTGGGTTAGATAGTCAATAATGCAAATTTACAAGTTACAAGGAAGTGTTTATTCAAGTTCACCATTACTAAAAAGTTCATTGATGAAGTTGAGTTAGATGTAGTTCCACTTGACATATCAGGAATCAATTTGGGTAGCCCATATGTTTATGATAGGAAAGAATTATTTTATCGCCATGAAAACAAATACTTATTGCTCAAAAATGGGGTGGAGTACATTGTGAGAACCCATCACAAAAAGCTGAACATTTCTTTGGTGCAAGGCAGATGAAGAGACTAGTAAATGCAAATAAAAATCTTGTGCTTCTCATGATCAAGAAAAAGAAAGATATTGATTATGAATATTTTGAAGGTTGTGATGACAATTGAAATCTGATTTGTTTGATGTGGTAAGAAAGCATGGCGAGATGTTTCAAGAACCAAAGGGGTTACCTCTCAAGAGGAGAATTCAGCATGAGATACAACTGTAGCAAGATGTTCCACTTCCAAATATTGGCATGTATCGCATGTCGATTATGGAGGGCATGGAAATCAAGAAGAAAAATCAATAATTGTTGAACATAGGTATCATATGTCTATCTACTTCACCATGTGGTTTTCCCATTGTCTTGGTGCCAAAGAAGGATGGAACTTGGCGCATGTGTGTGGATTTTCGTGCACTGAACAAAATCATGGTAAAGAATCATTATCCACTCCCAAGAATTAATAATTTTATTGATCATTTGAGGTATGCAAAGTATTTCACTAAGTTAGACTTACGAATTGGTTATCATCAAGTTAGAATAGCTAAAGAGGACATTTGGAAAACCGCATTTAAAACTAAACAAGGATTGTTTGAGTGGCTTTTTATGCATTTCAGTCTTACAAATGCTCCAGCTACTTTCATGAAAGTTATGAATGATGTATTGAGACAATTTCTAGATGACTTTGTCATTGTGTACTTAGATGATATACTCATATTCAGCAAATCTAGAGATGAACATGTCATACATGTCAACAAAGTACTTGATGTCTTGAGAAAAGAATAGTTGTTTTTAAAGATGTCGTAGTGTGAATTTGGCAAGACTTATTTAGTGTATTTGGGACACATTTTTGGAGGAGGTGAGCTGAAGATAGACCCCTCTAAAGTTGAGGTAATTCTAAATTGGCCCAAGCCCAATACAGTTACAGAGGTAAGAAGCTTTTTAGGGGAAGCACAATATTGGAGGAAATTTATTGCTAATTTTTCTTCCATTGTAGCTCCATTACATGCATTGACTAGTGTCAAGAAAGTCTTCCAGTGGGGAGATGTACAACAGAATGCATTTGATGCTTTGAAGCAAAAGATCATTTCATAACCGCTATTGGCTCTTCCAGATCTTAGACATCAATTTGAGATTCAAACGGATGCACGTGATTATGCCATGGGAGCAGTTATTATGCAGCATGGTAAGCCCATTTCATTTCATTCTGAAATTTTTAATGGAGATGTAACTAAATATCCCACTTATGACAAAAAAATTTACGCATTGGTACAACGTGTCAAAAAATGGAAACACTACTTGATGGGAAAGCAGACCATTATCCATACTGACCATCAACTATTGCAGTACTTACAATCACAGTCAAAGTTGCAGCAGTCACAACATTTCAGATGGATGAGTCTTCTACAAAAATTTCATTTGGTTATCAAGTACAAAAAGGGAATCTAAAATAAGGTAGTTGATATGCTTTCAAGACCTATTATAAATTCATCTATTATACTCATGCATAATTCTATTTTGCATGAAAGTTAATTTGAGCAATATGCATATGATAATGAGTTTCGAGATTTATATGCAAGCTTGAGTCAAGGAAAAAAAATAGAAGAGTTGGGTTATCATGTACATAATAGTTTGTTGCATCACTTGGGAAAGTTATGTATTCCACAGGGAGAAAGAAACAATATCATAAGGGAGGCACACACTTCATTGATTGTTGGACACTTTGGTGTAGGTAAGACAGTAGCGAATCTCCAAAGGTATTGTTATTGGCCATGCATGTTTGATAATGTTTCTCATATCATTAGAGGATGTTCTTTGTGTGCGAAAAGTAAGCCTAGCAATAGGAAAATTGGATTGTACACTCCACTTCTGGTACCTTCACATCCATGGGAGTGTATCTCAATGGATTTTGTAGGAGGTCTTCCATTGTCAAGGAAAGGTCATGATTACTTGAAGTAGTTGTAGACAAGTTCAACAAAATGTGTATACTAACACCACGTAAAAAGAAAACTACAGCTGAACAAATAGCTCATCTTTTCTTCCAAGCCATTTGGGTTCATTTTGGTCTTCCTACTTCCATTGTAAGTGATTGAGATTCTTGATTTGTTGGGAATTTTTGGTCAAATTTGTGGGACATGATGGACACAAAGTTGAAGAAGAGTACAGCCTTTCATCTACAAACAGATGGACAAACCGAGGTGGTCAATAGAACAGTCATTCATCTTCTTAGAGGATATTGTAGCAAACAACCCAAGTTGTGGGATGAACAGTTTCATTACATACAACATGCTTACAATAGGGCAAAGCATTCTTCCACAAACACATCGCCATTTGAGGCATGTTTTGGGTACTTGCCAAGATCGCCATTGGACTTCATCTTTGAGAAATATGTCGCCATCGATGGTCACAGTGACATCGATAAGGCAAGGAAGTTCATAGAGAAAATTCAGTTGATACATCACACAGTGCAGGAACAGCTGGAAAAGAGTCAAAGCAACTACAAGGCAAGGCATGACAAACACCGGGTTGATCACAAATTTCAAGTTGGAGATGAAGTTTGGTTATATATTAGAAAAGAGAGACTTCAAGGGGAAGGTAAAAATCTTAAGCCAATTCGTTATGCTCCTTTTAAAATTACAGAAAAGATTGGTAAAAATGCATTTAAGCTTGATTTGCCTCCTTATATGCAAATATACTCTGTTGTTAGTGTTGAGAATTTGAGATTGTTTGAGCCTCCTTTGATTGATGATCAAGGAGAGCATGTTCAACTGCCATCAATAGATGATTTCTCGCCAAAATATCTTGATTAATTTCAGTAGGATCTCATACTTGACAGAAGAACCAAGACTTCGAAGAGAGGGAATGTCAAATACCTTAGAGTGGGACTCAATGGACAAAATCCTTCTAAAGCCAAATGGTTGTAGATTGAGAAAGTGAGGGAGTTGTACCCTCACCTATTGAAAAATTGATAGTATCTTTTGGGGTCCAAAATGCTTCTAGTGGGGAGGAACAATCAGGCGCTCAGTATTTAGCTCAAAAATAAAAGTTCTCAGAATGGCTCGAAACCTAAACAATTGTGTTCGTCTCAGCAAAGTGATCCTAATGCAACACATTTCACTAAAAACTTATTTCGTATGAGGAAGTTATTGAGTTATGTCCGCTTTGCTAAATAGGCGAAATTTTGAAAAAAAATTCCCAACCACTACACAGTCAGCAGTTCATACTGCTGATGTGGCAAGTGACTAGGAAAGGTCAACTGTGGTAAACGGATCAATCAGTGCTCACCAAATGTAACATTTCTATTGGTTGTTAGAGGTGGTGATGTGGCACATTTATATTGGTTAATGGTGGTCCAATGAGGAGGGGACAAGTGGCAAGCCCAGAGGCTGCCATGTGTCCCTCCCTAAAGGACCTAGCTCGACACAGTTCATTAAACTTTTATGGAGGCATCAAGATTCTACCCCCCAACCTCCTCCACACAGTCCACAACACATAAGTAACTTTGCTACCACATGTTTCTTAACCTATTAGCTCTCTGCATATATTTGAATTTGAATGTGGTTTGGGTTGGCAGTTAGGAGGGCCCGCCCCCGGGCCAACCCTCTCCATGTGAACGCACCAAATGATTATGGCAAATGGTTAACATGATATCCGATGGCTCCAACATAAACCACAACCCTGATGGTTAGCACAAACCATGTGAACACATTAAAATCTGAAGGTTAAGGTTAAGGTGGAGGTCAGCCTTTAACTTGTGCAATTAGCACTAATCACGAGATATAATTTAATTAAATTCGAGATTATTTTGGCAGTATCTGACAAATTTGGTGCCAACTCCATATTTGGTGGCCTTAACTAGAGTTCCTCTACTTTTGGAGGAGGATTTCTAAAGAAAATTGTTTTAGTCATAACTAGCGCATTTTCCGACCAAATTGAGCTCAGGAAAAGGTGTTCCTAGCCAATTTCGGCATTCTGAACACATTGGAATAGGTATCGGGAGTAGTAGATCTTTGTAAACAACTTTTTTTTCCATATTGAGCTAATACAAAGGCCCAAGCCATGGAAGTTGGACCAAGGAGATGTAGCCCAGGAGGGGTGAACTCCTTCATCAAAACATTATGTTAAGTGCTCTTATTGATGGTTTGTTGTACTTTGAATTTTTGTTGTTCAACACTTTTTTTTATGCAATTTTGTTCATGTCTTTCACTTAAAACTTGATAAAATTTACCTGTTTACATTCACAAACAACCTAAGGAAATCTATGCACATGAAGCAATGGACAAGCATTTGTTTATAAATTTGTAATTGAAATTAGCACGACAAAAATAAAATTCAATAACACCAAAGGAGAAGAGGTAAATTCTTGAGGCTACATGAAATAAAGGTACTTTTGGTTATTTTGAAAATTCTAAAGCTTACAAGATATATTTTCTAGGCCAGAGGAACATTGAATTCAACCAGGATGTAACATTTTATGAGGATGTTCCCTTGGGAAATAAAGGGACTCTCATATCCCAGCCAACGCTAAGATATGGGATGATTCTATGGATGTAGATGTTGAGCCATCAATGCTCAATCCTAGTCTTGTAGATGGGCCAATGGCACCAATGAATCCTTTGGATCCTCATCCCTGTGATCCTCCCACAAGGAAGAGAACTTTATGGCTTCGTGATTCATTACAGGATGTTGAGATACATTTAGCCCCAAGAGGCACCTTCAAAGAAAGAAAGAAGCCTCAAAGATATCATGGATATGCTACTTTGATGAGTGAAATTATACAATCCAAACCTTGCAGTTATGAAGAAACAATGAAGGAACAAGTTTGGAAAGATGACATGGCCAAGGAATATGAATCCAACGGGAAGAATGACATATAGGAGGTGGTTCTGAGACTTGAGGGGAAGTATGTTGTGACTTCCAAGCAGTTATAAAAAACCCAAACATGCAGTTGATGGTAGTATTGAGAAGTTCAAGGAGAGATTCGTGGCTAGAGGATTCTCCCAGAAAGGGGGAGAATATTATGACAATATTTTTGAACCAGTTTCCTGATACACTGACATGAGGTCCATAATTTCTCTTATTACTAATCAGGGTTGGAGTCTGCATCAAATGGATGCGAAGACTCACTTTCTTCATGGCATAGTTAATGAAGAGGTGTACATGAAACAACCTTAGGGCTTTGAGGAGCATGTCAGGGAACCCCATGTTTGTAGATTGAAGAAGGCCCTCTATGGATTGTATAAAGCCCGTAGGGCTTGGTATGCTTAGATCGATGGATACTTGATAAAGTTGGGATTCACCAGAAACACTGTCGATCTGAACCTCTACTTCAAGGTTGTCTAAGGTATGCCCTTGATTTTGGTTTTATATGTTGATGACTTATTCTTGACATGAGTAGAGTATCTGATCCTCTAATGTAAGAGGGAGCTTTCCTTTGAGTTTGAGATGAAATATCTTCCATTGATGTAATACTTCATGGCCTTATAGGTGTGGTAGAGACTTGGTGATATTTCCCTTAGCCAGGGAAAATCTATTATCAAGCTTTTGGAGGGATTTGGGATGGTGGGATGCAAATCCATGGCCACACTGATGGAGGAAAACTTCAAGAAGTTATGTGGTGAAGCTACGAGAACAAATCTAGCAGATCCTTCTTTATACTAGCAACTAATTAGGGTTTTGATATTTCTGGTCAACACAAGACCAAACATATGTTTTGTTGTTAACACCTTGAGTCATATTATGGTAGAGTCTTTGCACTCACTTGGTGGCCGCAAAAGATGTTTTGAGATATATTCATGGGATGATTAACTATGGATTGAGATACACATGAGTTTAGATTGCATGGATATACAGATGTAGTCTGTAGATTGGGATGGGATAATTACAGATAGGAAGAGCACGTCATGATGTTGCTTAAGCTTGGGTTCTGCCATGATTTACTGGATGGTCAGGAAGAAAAAATATGTCGCTTTCAGTATGTTGGAGGTAGAGTACATTGCAACAAGTATGGCTAGTTACGAGGTATTTTGGTTGCAGAAACTCTTTGTAGAGCTACTTGAGAAGGTGCTTGATAGGACTGTGATATATTGTGATAATCAAAGTAGGATCCGACTTTCAGAGAGTCCAATATTCCATGATAGGTCAAAGAACATCAAGATCAAGTACCACTTCATCAGAGACATGGTACTGAGAGGAGCGGTGAGGCTCCAACACATCTCGAATGAAGAGCAGGTTTCATACATTCTCACCAAGTATCTTGGGCTGCAGGAGAATGTAGCCCTCCCCGAGAGGAAACATTGTTGATCGAGAACACTGAGCATATGCTCTTCCCCCGTCTTTATGACTAGATATGGACTTGGTGAAGGGGGAATGAGTAGCTCTTGGGTGTGAGGGTACTCCTTGAAGCCACCAGCTTGGTTGAGTACATGCCCTAGTATGCATCCTACCCACAATTCCCCATCGTGTCATTATTGACCAAAGGCCACAATGAGGTGGTTAATCTTGTTGGGATTGCCTACCATCTTGGCCACATGGGAGAGGAGACTTAGAGTTTGGATGATACTTACCAAGGGCAAACACACCTTCCATGGGCATGGTTGTCGTAAATTGATATCCTATAAATATTAGATGTTGGTATTCTACCACTTGAGTGATAATGATCAAGTTGGGAGAGGGTCAGTCAGTGGACATAGGGTTTGGATTATCTCTACAAAGGTCATTTATGACTTCCATGGACTTGGTTGTGGTAGATTAAGCCCCCTTATTGTCATGTGGATCATTCTTCTTCATTTATGATCACATCACCAATTGTTTAGTTGAGAAGAGATGAGATGAGATGAGCCTCTTCTATGTTGAGTCATGTACATCTGAGAGGAGACTTATTATGCAAGTAGATATTCCTCACTAACTCAGAGGGAGTGTTAAAAATTGGTAGCTATAGGATGAATTTCACATGGAGAAGCCCATCTACCCCATGGAGGAACCCTTTTTCTTCATTACAAAATTCAAAATTGGTCAAAGGAAATTTATAAAGTTGATTTTGACAAGTCGGCCTAGTGAAGGTGACATGTTGGCCCCACATGTTTGAAATTAGTCCTCCTCAACCTCATATAAAAAGGAATTGGTTGACCTCAGTTGAAGAGCATCCATCACACGTCTCACATCACATCAAATGGTTCATACATCTCTGAAATTATAGGATTAACTTCACACGTATGAAGGAGAAGAAGGTTTTATGATTTGATCAAGTTGACTTTTTGTTTTGGGAGTGCGTTGACTAGTGTTGACTATGTTTGACTTGGGCTTATTTGACTTAGTTTGACTGAATTCTTTTATTTTTCGGAGGCCACATTGACTGAGGTTTTGACCAAGATTTTCTGGGCATGTTTACTAAGGTTGACCACAACATTGACTAGGGTTTGAACAGAGACCTTATCAAAGATTTTCTCTCTCCTTTAACTGAGATTTTTCCACTATTTTGGTTGGGTTTAACTAAGGAAGGAAGGTCAAATTCACTATTGGTTTGACCAATTTCTTCTAATTAGCTGGACCATTGACTTTAACAGGTTAGGGAAGTTCGGTGATTGTTCTTCCACATGTCGAAATTTTGCAGACTAGTCCCTCTAACCAAAATTTACTTTATCTCTCATTGTTGACTCATTTTGATTGGTTGAATTGGGAATTCAAGGCTTTGACCTTGATTGGCTGATGGATGTACAAATTGGACTATGCATCTTTTGTTGAACATTGATTGATTAATAAAAGAAGAAGAATTGATGAAATATTTTTCCCCCTTTTTGGGTTTTGGGCCTAGTCTTTAACCAAATCTCTATGTCGCATTGTGCTTGGCTATCTTCTATTGTGCATTTATTGTTTATTGTTCTATCTATAATTCCTTTATTGTTGTTGGGGTAATTGAAATTGGAAGAATATGTTTAAAGTGAATATATCAGCATAGAACACCACATAAAATTAACAAATCCCTCCCTATAAAGTTTGAATTTAAAATATGATCGAAATTAACCTTAGACAAACCAGCTAATTTATACCTCATAAACTAAACCAAGATTTATATCCTTACCCTCTATTTTAAAGCTATAAATTCTTATATTAAATATATTATTTATAATTTTATATTTATTATTATTTTTATCAAATTATAATTCCTTTTAAAATTCATACATTAAATATGCTAAATAACATTAAATGAATAATTTTATGATAATATTCTAAAACAATTAATATTATGGTTAAGGCATATTTTGGAAATATTTTCCCCCCAATACTTGACAATATCATATGCTAAATAACATTAAATGAATAGTTTTAAGATAATAATCTATATTCATTTTTCCTACTACTTGACAATCTCTAATACTATGGACCAATACTATGATTTCATTAAATGGCGTACCATGTCATCAATCCATTATCCCTTTTGTCATAGGTTGACAAGTCGTGCGTGCCAACTTCGTGTAAATTGGCAATGTAAGATAACATGACATGATGGAGACAAGGAGAACTTTGGATGAAACAAAAACAACCCCTCCCCATGAGCTTTTCTTTCAGCGGCTTCGGGTGTCTGACAATTAGTGAACTCCCTTTTATAAATAACACTTTCTTTTCTTATTGAAGTGACCATCGATATGGGTAGG
Source organism: Pinus tabuliformis (assembly GCA_031772625.1). Classification (NCBI taxonomy): domain Eukaryota; kingdom Viridiplantae; phylum Streptophyta; class Pinopsida; order Pinales; family Pinaceae; genus Pinus; species Pinus tabuliformis. The sequence continues at coordinate 1,297,760,839 of CM062818.1, forward strand.
TAAGGGGTGTAGTATGGTAATGTAATTCCTTGACTTTAGTGGTCATGGTTATTGTTATAGTAGAATTATATTTACAAGAATGAATTTAATCTACGTCGATCTCCAAACAGGATTGGGTTAGAACCAGCATAGATTGAACCAAGAGGTTCATTCTACAGCCCAGTATGATGTGTAATGTTGTCCATCCATCATGAAAGTTAAAATTTGAAATTTTGTTCATGTCCGTCGAAATAAAAAAATTTAAAAATCTAAAAAAAAAAAAAACTATACAAAACATTTAACTAATGTTGGCTCATAAAAAAATTTACACAAGCGAAGAAATTAGATCCCTCTTAGCTCATGTTAGATCCCTATTTAAAATTGATCTATGCTAGAGAAGCCCATCTATGCTAGGATGAATTTTGCATGGAGAAGCCCATCTACCCCATGGAGGAACCCTTTTTCTTCATTAGAAAATTCAAAATTGGTCAAAGGAAATTTACAAAGTTGAGTTTGACAAGTCAGCCTAGTGAAGGTGACAATTTGGCCCCACATGTATGAAATTAGTCGTCCTCAACCTCATATAAAAAGGCATTGGTTGACCTCACTTGGAGAGCATCCATCACACATCTCATATCACATCAAATGGAACATACATCTCTGAAAATGTAGGAATAACCTCACACATGCGAAGGAGAAGAAGGTTTTATGATTTGGTCAAGTTGACTTTTATTTTGGGAGTGTGTTGACTAGTGTTGACTATGTTTGACTTGGGCTTATTTGAATTGGTCTGACCAAAGTATTTTATGTTTTGGTAGGCTGCATTAACTGATATTTTGACTAGGATTTTCTAGGCATGTTTACTAAGGTTGACCACAACATTGACTAGGGTTTGACTAGAGATCTTATCAAATATTTTCTCTCTCCTTTGACTGAGATTTTACCACTATTTTGGATGGGTTTAACTAAGGAAGGAAGCTTGAATTAGCTATTGGTTTGACCAAAGTTTTCTAAGAAGTTGGATTGTTGACTTTAACTGGTTAGGGAAGTTTGTTGATTGTTCTTCCACATGTTGAAATTTTGCAGACTAGTCCCTCTGACCAAAATTTACTTTATCTCTCATTGTTGACTCATTTTGATTGGTTGAATTGGGAAGTCAATGCTTTGACCTTGAATGGTTGATGGATGTACAAACTGGACTATGCATCTCTTTTGGGGTTTTGGGCCTAGTCTTTGACCAAATCTCTGTGTCTCATTGTGCTTGGCTATCTTCTATTGTGAATTTATTGTTTATTGTTCTATCTATACTTGCTTTATTATTGTTGGGGTAATTGAAATTGGAAGAATTTGTTTAAAGTGAAATATCAATATAGAACACCATGTAAAATTAACGAATCCGTCCCCATAAAATTTGAATTTGAAATATGATCAACACTAACCCCAAACAAACCAACTAGTTTATATCTCATAAATTAAACCAAAATTTATATCCTTACCCTCTATTTTAAAACTATAAATTCTTATATTAAATATATTATTTATAATTTTATATTTATTATTCTTTTTATCAAATTATTATTCCTTTTAAAATGAATACATAAAATATACTAAATAACATTAACTAACATTAACTGAATAATTTTATGATAATATTCTAAAACAATTAATATTATGATTAAAGTATATTTGGGAAATATTTTTCCCTTAATACGACAATCTCAAATGCTAAATAACATTAAATGAATAATTTTAAAATAATAATCTATATTCATTTTTCTTACTGCTTGACGATGTCTAATACTATGGACCAATACTATTGAATCCATTAGCCTTTTGTCAATGTCTAATACTATGGACCAATACTATTGAATCCATTAGCCTTTTGTCAGAGATTGACAAGTCGTGCATGCCAACTTCATATAAATTGGCAATGTAAGATAACATGACATGATGGAGACAAGGAGAGCTTTGGATGAAACAAAAACAACCCCTCTCCATGAGTTTTTCTTTCGGCAGCTTCGGGTGTCTGACAATTAATGAACTCCCTTTTATAAATAACACTTTCTTTTCTTATTGAAGTGACCATGGATATGGGTAGGTGAGGGTGTAGTATGGTAATGCAATTCCTTGATTTGAGTGGTCATGGTCATGATTATAATAGAATTATATTTATAAGAATGAATTAAATTTATGTTGATTTTTAAATATGATTGGATTAGAACTAGTATAGATCTATTTTAAATAAGAATCTAACATGAGCTTAGAGAGATTTTTTTTGTGTGTATAAATGTTTTTATGAGCCAATATTATTTAAATGTTTTGTATAGTTATTTAATTTTTTAATTTTTAGATTTTTAAAAAAAATTATTTGACAGGACATAGCAAAAATTCAACTTTCAATTTTGATGACAGATAGACAGTGTTACACATCATACTGAGTTATAGAATAAGCCCCTCACATCATACTGGACTGTAGAATGAGTTTCTCAGCACACTAAAAAAATTAAATACTTAATAAAAAAATATAATAAACACAAAAAATTAAATTAAATATAAAACGAAATGGTTCTTGACCAAAAAGGATTGGGCGATTACTATTGAGTTGGATGATTAATCAAATGATGGAATGTTTGCTATAGAATAGTTTGCTTTTGATGCAAGAAATATAATAACACACTATTTTTTTTTAAACATTATGTTTGCATCCTTGTGCTTACAATTAAGTTTCATGAAGAGCACTCACAATTTAATGGTATGGATTGAATTATCTCAGTGTGCAGACTTTCACAATAAGAGTTCATATTGTACTTAGTTCCCGTAAATATTTTGTGAAGAGCGGTTCACGGGATACATATTCAAATATATCAGCCATTCGTTTAAAACAAATATATTTACATTAAGTTTATATATTTTGACGAATGATTGCGACCTTGGTCTTTTTGAAGAAGTTGGATAGGATATTATAACAAATTTAGATATTGGTGTAGAGGAATTGTTTGGATAGTTAAAAGTAGTTAGAATTTGAGTAAAAAAATTTAAAAAATTTTGTAGTAGCAATGTTTAAATATGATTTTGATTGTAAAAATAAATTCAACACCATAAAAAATTTTAGGCATTTATAATTTTAAAATTTAACAGTTATAATTTGGATTTACAAAAATTCCTGCTAGATTTTATCAAAATATTACCAGAACTTATACCATCAATAAAATAAATAATATAATATATAATAAAAATTGTTTCACATTTGATAACCAGCCAGCAATGAGAGAAATTATATGATGTATAATAAAGAGTGGTTTAGCATTTTATCTAACATCTTTTTACTGTGTGAGATGTTATTAAAAAAGAAAAGAGGGAGAGCGTTTCGTTAAGGTTTTGAGAAATTTTAATGATAATATTAAGTTCAGTTAAAATTTATATGAAATTTAGTAATATTATTTTATTATATAAATTTTAATTCAAAACAAAAGTTTTATTTTTTCGATCACGTGATTTTTAACAAAAGAGAATTATATATTTTTTATTAAATGAAACTGAAGTAACCATAACCATAGTTGAAACTAAAGATTAGGATTGCTCTATTGGCCTTCAAATTATCATAAATACATAAACATGTTCTCTCTTGGAATATATGTTAATTACTTTTTTATTTACAATTTAAGTTTTATATTCATTTTAACCTCTTCATAAGGGTAATTCCATATTAATTAATAAATTGAACGAGAGTCTAACCTAACCTACGAAACTTTTATCTATATTGCACAATATTCCTTGTCCTTGGATTATTGGGATTTGTTATATATTTTAAGCTTGGTATGTTTCATAAAAATTATAATATTTTATAAATATTTATGATTTTGTATATGTAGATATAGTTAGTGTAGATTTATTATAATTTTTAATTTATAAATGGTTAATAAAGATTACATTTTTCAAAAAAAATTATGTAAAACTTAGAAAAAAAAATTGTACCTCTAAAGATTTGATTTTTTTAATTATTAATAATTATCAGTTAATTCTTTATTTTATTTTATTTTATTTTATTTTTTATGTAATAGAACTAAATCAACATATTTTAATTAATAATTTTATTTTTTAATTTTGAATTTATTTTAGTTTTATGTAATTTGATTAACTCTAAATGTTTACATAAAATTATATCTCTTTTATACTAAAATGGAAAACACAATTATTATATATTATTAAAATTGAAATTATTTAAATCATGAAAAGATTATTAGACTTATTAAAATATAATTATAATTTCTAATAATATTATTTTTTTTAATTGAAATATTTTTTTATTAAGAATCAGTTTTTTTTTTTCCTAGGGAGAAAATCATAATTTTCATTGATTGTTTAGGAAATTACATGTTGTAAATGTAGAAAGCATATGTAGAATAGTGGGCAGAGCCACTTACAGTTCAATACTCCAAATGGAGTATCCATGAAAAATCCCGAAGAATAGGCTTCAGGGAAAAAAACAAAAAAACGAGTATGAAAACCCCAGCAATCCTACAGAAATAGGTGCCCAAAAACCCCAAAGGGGCAAAATACATTATTCGAAAAAACCGTGATAGGCACATATGCCTGCCAAAGCCAGATAGCTGAAACCCTGCATAAACTGATCATAGTCTGCCTAGAAAATGAGCCCCGGAGCAGTCCTGTAGAGGGTAACAGAGAAACCCCATACCCACTACAAAACCCAACAAATAAAAAGCAGTGGTGCAGCCCCAAGAGAGCACCCGTGCAGAGACGGCAAAACCGATTGGACCACAAACAACTCAGACCCAACACCGAACCCCTATAGAAATTCTCACTGTAGATTAAACTGATTATTCAATGTACTAAAGAAAAATACTCAATCTACTTCTACTATCAAACTTGCGGAATCTTAACCGATTTTGACCAAGATCAAATAGAACACATATAACAGAGAAGAAGATTCAATCACACATGAAACACAGAAGAATACTCTGGGGAAAGCCTCACCTAAAAACCCCACTATCTGTATTATCATACAAGTGGAAATATCTTAGGATTACACAAAGCTTTATCTCTCAAGCTATCCAGCTCTCAGTACAATCCCTCACTGTTGCTCATAGACAAAATGGACAAAACATATTCCTTCCTTCAATCCTCCAAGCCTCCTATTTCCTTGCACCATTTCTCTTGGGTCCTCCAGCTACCACCTATGTGATTCTCACCTCACACACTGCTTTGACCTCTGTAATAACTGCGCAATCCTCAAGGAATGAATTCCTTCTGCATGCAAGAGATATTCACATGGGAATATTCTAGCAACTGATAGTACACTGCCCCTGCCTTTAATCTCAACTGGGTCATTGTTTGAACTGACATGCATGAGTTATTTATGAGAGAATATTCAGTTATATAGAGAACATTAGTTGCATGCATGCATGCATTAAATGACTGAAATCATAATTAGTTCCTCCAACTGTTTGGAACTAATTTAACTGGACTTAACTCAGTTAACTAAGCTAACTAATTACAACTCAAATACAATTCATCCTTATCTCCTTAATTTAGGGATAACTTCCTCATTCAAAGGAATAATTGTTGCATGTCTTCACAAAGACATCATGTTTGAATTTCTCCAACTAATTAACTCAATATGAATTAATTAATTATTTTTCAAACAGCTGGTGAGACTAAATTTGAATTTTAATTCTCAATTTTAATTCAAGGACAAATTAAAATTGGAATATATCCTGAAATGTTATCTATAGCAATGCTATTTTTAGCATTTCTTGTTGCTATTTTCAACACTCCCTCTCAACAAGAAAGGGATTATCTATCACCCCAATCCTGTCTCTATGGAACTCAAATTTACACTTTGACAATGCCTTAGTCAAAATGTCAGCATCTTGCTCCTCGGTCGAAATATACTGCAACAACATGATCCTCCTCGCCACACAGTCTCTGAGATGATGATACCGAATGTCGATATGCTTGGACCTATCATGAAATACTGTATTCTCAGAGAGCTTGATACAACTCTACTTATCACAATAGATCACAGTTGGATCCATCCTCTGATCAAACAAACCAACTAGAATTTTCCACATCCAAATGGCCTCACATGCTGCCTGACTTGTAACCATGTATTCAGCCTCTGCTAAGCTAAGTGCAACTGACCTCTGTTTCCTGTTATACCAAGAAACTGTACTTGAACCAAGGTTGAAAATTCCTCCTGATGTTCTCTTCTGATCTGATGGACTCCCTGCCCAATCTGCATCTGTGAAGCCCTATAGCTTCACTCCCTCTGACCGTCTATACCATAATCCAAACTGAGATGTGCCTTTGAGGTATCTCAAAATAGGCTTTGATGCCTTCCAAAACAGCTTGGTGGGCTGAACCATAGCTTGACTCAGTTGGTTCACCACAAAGCACAAATCTGGTCGTGCGTTCACTAAATACATCAATGAACCCACAAGCTATCGATACACAGTAGCCTCTACTACTTCTCCTGAAGTAGCATCCTCCTTCCTCCAGTTACCTGCTAGAGGAGTCTGCATGGGCTTGCACTTCTCCATGTGGAATCTCTTGAGTATCTCATTGGCATACTTGCCTTGAGACACAAACACTTCCCTGTCCTTCTACTAGACTTCCATGCCTAGAAAGTAGTGCATGAGACCCATGTCTTTCATCTTGAACTCTCTTGCAAGGTCCTCCTTGCAAGACATGATCAACTGATCATCACTTGTCAATATCAGATCATCAACATAAAGAATAATGATCAACTGCTTACCTTCCACCATGATGTGGTACAAGTTCACATCCGCTTCACTCTTTGTGAAGCCCAACCTGATGAAGTAGTTGTCGATCCTGGTGTACCAAGAACGAGGTGCTTGCTTCATCCCGTAAAAAGCTCTATTGAGTCAGCACACATGCGATTCACGATCAAAGGTCTCAAATCCTTTCAGATGCTTTATGTACACCTCTTCCTCAATATTTCCATTAAGGAATGCAATCCTCACATCCATCTGATGGATCTTCCAACCCATTTGTGCTGATAGTGCCAACATCGATTTGATAGATGAGTACCTTGCTACAAGAACAAAAGTCTCATCATAGTCAATCCCCTCGACCTGTGAGAAACCACGGGCAACAAATCTTGCCTTATGTTTCTCCACACTAGCATCAACAGCTTGCTTTACTTTGTAAAGACAACGGGAACTCACAACTGACTTGTTCTCCAGTCTTGGAACAACATCCCAAGCACTATTCCGAACTATGGAGTCATACTCCTCCACCATAGCACCAACCCAAACTGGCTGCTGCACTGCTTCCTCAAAGGAAGATGGTTTAGTCTCTACACATTCCCCAACAAGGGCCATGTAACCAGTGTACTACTCAGGTGACCTCCTCTGTCTGCGTTGAGAATATGGCTCTCCCACATTCTCTCTCGCATCCATCAATAATCTGTCAGCCTCCCTTGTGCGTTTCCGCCCCTCTCTGGAAGACTATGCATGAGTGGATGTTTCCACTCCTGGAACCTCTGCATGTAGCTTCTCCACATCAGTCTGAGGCTCCTCCTCCTTAGGAACCAAAAGTTCCTCCTCTGCCTGCAACTTGAGCTCCCTCTCAAGGGAAACTCATATGGCCTTTAGCTCATTGAACTTAAGATCTCTGCAAACCATTGTCCTCTAACTAGTAGGAAAATACACCTGATAGTTGTGGGGAGTATCAGTGTACCCCACAAGTATCCCCAACTCTATTGTCGACTCTAGCTTCTTCTGGGCATCCTTGGTCACATTGCAATAAATCGATGAGCCAAAGATCCTAAAGTGACCCACATCTGGTCTCTTCTTGGAGAAAGCTTCCTCTGGTGTCTTCATCCCAAGTATGTGATGCAGGCTTCTATTCTGTAAGTAAACTATTGTGTTGCATACCTCAGGCCACAAATGAAGTGGCAGGCCTTGGTCATGCAGCATCGCCTGAGCCGTGATCATTTTGTTCTTCCTCTCGGGCACCCCATTCTGTTGTGGGTTATGAGGTGTCGTCAACTCCCATTTTATTCCTTCAGCAGCACAGAAGTCCTTAAACTCTTAAGAGACATATTCTCCACCATTGTCGCTTCATAAGGCCTTGATATTCTTTCCCGATTCTTTCTCAACCAAGGCTTTGAACTCACAAAACCTTGAGAAGGTTTGATCCTTCTTCTGCATGAAATAGATCCAGCATCTAAGAGAAAAATCATCAATGAAAATCACATAATACCTTTGTTTAGTAGTGGAGGCTATCGAGAATGGTCCACACACATCTGTATGAACTCGCTCCAAGATTGCTTCAGCTCGACTTTCTCGATCGTGAAAGGAAGATTTTGCATACTTACCCACGGTACAACCTTTGCATGTGTCCACTTTCTCAAGCTTACCTTTGGGAAGTCTGGTAGAAATATGTTGCATTATCTTCAAGGACCCATGATACAAGTGGCCCAACCGTCTATGCCATAACTCGCCAATATCTTGGCTTTACACCAATTCTACTTTGGAACTCAATGTAGCACAGTCATCTACCTCCAGCTTGTAGAGATTCTTCACTCGAATCCCAATCCTCTTGGTTTGACCCATGGCTATGTGTCTCAAGAGCACCTTTCCTTTACTAAAGACTACATCATAGCCTTTGTCTTCCAACATCGTGACTGATACCAAGTTTTTCTTCAGTCCAGGCACATGCTTTACATTAGTCAGGGTGAGAGGAGCTCCAAGCTCCCTCTTAAACACAACCGTATCTTCACCTAAAATAAGGTACTTTCCATCATCGCCCATCTTGATGCGCATTTGGAGGTCTTTCTCCTCCAAGGTACTGAATAAAATCTTATCGCCAATCATGTGGAATGAGGCTCCACTGTCCAGGTACCAGACACAACCCACCATCGATAACACGATGCGTGCGATGAGGGTAAAATCCAATTCGAACTGTGAGGCCAGTGTCTCACCATCTGATCCTTTCAAGGATCCCTTCTTGGATTTCTTCAATGGACAATTAGTTGCATAATGGCCCACCTCATGATAATTAAAGCATCTCACTTTAGATTTGTCAATCTTCTTCCCACCATGGGAAGAACTCGATTTAGAATGGGAAGCCTTCCCTTTCCCTTTCCTCGCCTTACTTGTTAAGGCTAGATTTTCTTCATCATCATGCTTAGATGAAGAACCATCTCTGGTGCTTCTCCTAATCTCCTCCTGCATCAGAGCTGACCACAGTTGTTCCCAATCTGGCAGTTTTTCTATTCCATTCACTGAGTCTTGGTAGCTATGCCAGCTCTTAGGAAGACCGAGGAGAGAAAGACTCACTATATCATCATCAGCTGTCGTGATTCCTACACTTCCAAGCTCATCTCTATAGGTGGTGAGCATGTTTAGATATGTATAGATCGTGTCACCCTTTTCACACTTGATTTTTTTAAGCTTATCCTTCAACGCCAGCTTCCTCTGGTCACTACTATTCTGATATAGATCCTTTAATGTTTTCCACATTGAAAATGGAGTCTCCTTCCCATGGAGACTCAAGACAATATGGTCTCGAACTCCCTCCAGAAGAATCCTCCTCGCTCTCGCCACACATTTCTTCCATTCCACCAATTCTTGGGCATTAACTGTTGCTGGCTTGGGGACTTCTTGATCAATGAATTCCTTTAAATCATTGTCCTCTAATACTGCTTCCATGCAATCCTTCCATGCTATGTAATTTGAGCAGCCATCCAAGGCATAATCGAGTCTCAAGCCATTGAACGCCATTGGTGAACTTTGAGATGTGATAAGAAATCGATTTTGTACCTACAATCAAGAACTTCAAACTTCAAACTTCTTCCTTATTTGTATACTATTCTCCGCTTTGATCATTTTTGCTCTGATACCATGTAGAAATTCTCACTGTAGATTAAACTGATTATGCAATGTACTAAAGCAAAATACTTGATCTACTTATTCAACCAAACTTGCGAAAGATTAATCGATTTTGAGCAAGATCAAACATAACACATATAACAGAGAAGAAGATTCAATCACACATGAAACACAGAAGAATACTCTGGGGAAAGACTTAGCTAAAAACCCCGCTATCTATATTATCATACAAGTGGAAATATCTCAGGATTACACAAAACTTTAGCTCTCAAGCTATCCAACTCTCAGTACAATCCCTCACTACTGCTCATAGATAGAATAGACAACACATATGCCTTCCTTCAGTCCTCCAAGCCTCCTATTTCCTTGTGCAGTTTCTCCTGGGTCCTCCAGCTGCCACCTGTGTGATTCTCACCTCACACATTGCTCTGACCTATGTAGTAACTATGTAATCCTCAAGGAATGAATTCCTTCTGTATGCAAGAGATATTCACATGGGAATATTCTAGCAACTGATAGTACATTGTCCCTGCCTTTAATCTCAATTGGGTCTTTGTCTAAACTGACATGCATGAGTTATTTATGAGAGAATATTTAGTTATCTAGAGAATACTAGTTGCATGCATAACTGACTGAACTCAAAATTAGTTCTTCCCATTGTTTGGAACTAATTTAACTGGACTTAACTTAGTTAACTGAGCTAACTAATTACAACTCAAATACAACCTATCATTATCTCCTTAATTTAGGGATAACTTCTTCAATCAAAGGGATAACTGTTGCATGTCTTCACAAAGACTTCATGTTTGAATTTCTCCAACTAATTAACTCAAGATGAATTAATTAATTATTTTTCAAATAGCTGGTGAGATTAAATTCGAATTTTAATTCAAGGACAAATTAAAATTGGAATATATCCTGAAATGCTATCTATAGCAATGTTATTTTTAGCATTTCTTGTTGCTATTTTCAACAACCACCACAGGCGAAAATAAAGACTCATAAAATTAAGAATTGTTTTATATAAAGAATTTAATTTATATGTATTTTTTATTTTTTATTTATTTTTATTAGTAGTGTATGTAGTTATTAATATTTTAAATTTAAATTTCTTTAAAAATGTAAGTGGTATGAGTTGAGTTGTCTATGCATGTAATATATCAATAGTATTATAATTTATTATATTATTATAATTAGGGCAGTCAGAAAAATTAAATCTTTAGTAAAAATTAATAGACATCAAAAGCGCATATTTCATGATACATTTGACATAGCTAAAATTTTAATTAAATTATTATTATTTCTATTATTAATTATGAAAAAAAATTAAATAAGTTAAACATATATACATTTTAAAAAACATGTAACAAGATTTTTGATTATATAGATTCACAACACTTTTACGATAGAGATTATTTTGTTGTAAAAGACTTTGTTCCAGTACTATAGGCCAATACCATGACTTATTAATACGACATACTCAAAAAGCAACAACTCATATTCATTTGACACATGTTCATGTGACATTTTTTTTAAATAATCAATTTAGTTAAAAGGATGAAAAAAGCATAACTACTTTTAAGATAAAATTATTTGCGACTATTATTAAGAATATTTTAAAATATTTCAGGGAGGTTAAATGCCTACCATCCACCTAATAATTATTGATAATTAAATTCAAATTCTGGAAGTGTCTATTTTGAAATAGGAGTTCTAGATCGTATCTATTTATCTATTTTAGAATCAAACTTCTAAATACATTGATAAGTATGTCTACTTTGAAATAGACTTTTAAAAATTTAATTTAATTATCAACAATAATTAAATGAATGGTAAAGCTTTAACGTTCATGAAATATTCTAGAATATTCTTAATGATAATTAAGAATTAAAATATTAATACTGAACAATTTCATAATTCATTGCCATTTTCCTTAATTAATTTTCTTTCTAAATGAATGAAAGAAATTTAATCTGTAATCAAATTATAAGATATGTGTTTGAAATTGACCGTAAGCAGTGTCCTACATAAATGGGTGTTATAAGGATAATTAAAGACTTACAACATTGCAGGTTCATTTCCTAAGTTGTGCACTTTCTTCATCTATCGACATATGAATATTAATACAGTTTCAATACGTGTCTTTTTTTTTGAAACACTTGAACATCGCATGCCTTTCCTAGAATGACCAATGAGAACGACATAAGGGTTGTTACATGCTAAGATGTATCCATAGGTCTTAAATATAAGTACAATTAATGTAAATCAAAACACCTTGCGTACATATATAAAATAGGACTTTGCATTGTAGTTTATATAAGGTGTCCACACCATGGTATTTGTGGATGCTTTCAAACAAAAGTCATTGTATACCAAATATAGAGAGGTTTTTAGGGTTGTTCATTAAAAGGGTTCAAAAAGAGAGAACACTATGAGGATAGGTATGCACTATTTTATTTGTTCTCATTTTTTTTTAAAGAGAGACCAAGCTTAAGGTAACTCTACTCAATAATTTTTATTTTTATTTTTTAAGAGAGAGTAGGTTGTCTAAAATCATATTGGATTATTTAGAAGGTGTTTTGAAGTTGTTATATCATTTCATGTTTTTTTATTAAATTTATATGATTTTAATTATATTGTGTATGTTCTAGAATTAAGTATGCTTAAGAATTTTCGCAGAAACTCGTTAATTTGATTTTTTGTACTCACACATTATTTTATAGAAATCAACTTTTTTTAACTTTATATTTATTTGAGATTTTATACATTTTTAACAACATATTGTTCTCTTATTTATTTTAAATTAAAATGAATATTAAGCTTTATAGTGTTTTAAAGTCGTAAGAATTTGAATTACTCACTAGTTTGTTGTTGATTAAGTTTGAATTCTATTTTAATTGATGATATTATTGTATACAATGTTTATTCATACAACATTTTGTAACTTTTACCGCATTTGTATACATATTTATTTATGTTTTAATTGTTATTTTATCTTTTGTTATAAATAACATTGTTCATATTGCAAATACTTGTAAATTCTTCCTAAACGAACACTAATCCCTAGGGCATTAAGGAACGGGCAATCTATCCCATTATCTCACTTTCCTACTGAGATTCGAGGGGTTGGTTACGAGAAGTATAACTAGTTCCCTCTTATCAACATTCTTTTAGCAACCTTACTAGAGAGAAAAAACACTGATCCTTGGTTTTTGATTAAATTTTTATTTGTCAAATGGTCGTCCAATTTTCTCATCAACCTGATCTTTGAGCTTGCATCAATAACCAAAGAGACATTGCTCATTCTCTATTCAGATTCATTATTGACAACTCAAATACCATCGAATAATTTCAATGTAAGTAGGTTGTCATATCCCAAGATATCAAATTACATCAACAAAGAGATTCCTTGGGGAGACAACTCTGTGAACGCATCGGTCATAGATAGTCGACTTATCACCAGTGCATCTCATTTTAAAATTTTCTTCTTTTAGTAGTAGTGAACTTCCTATCTAGTCTAATCATCTATAAATTCAGTTTGAATTCGATTAATATTATATTTATGGTTGATTGTTTTATTTTTGAAGGTAATTCATGGGAATCTTCTTCTGATCACATCAAAGGCTTCTTTCTTTTTTGTCAATCTATTGGGGTTTACGATGTACTATACTCTTTTAATTTATTCCCCATTCCATTCAAGGCGAATACTGAGGTTCGTATAAGTGTATATCACCAAATCCAAGCTTTGTAGGAGATGATATTTTTATAAAATTTATTATTGACTTTCCTCCTCCTCTTAATCACTTTGAGTTTTTTTCATGAGGATCTTCAATGTCACTTTTGCGGTGGCCCCCATGAACAAATTGCTTGTGAATTGTTCTTAAAATCTAAGGTTGAATATCAAACAAATCCTCATATCTTCTTGACCACCGAAAAGGATAATCACATAGCTCATGATTCTTCATATTCAAGGTCTATAAGGAATCATTAGATTATCAATATTCCCACACCATCTTTGATCATGAAGATTTATTGGATGTCTTCCCTTTTTATGATACTCTTTTTGAAGAACATACTAAACAAGATCATGCTTTACTTCTGAGAGATAAATCATGTAAGAAGGATAGTCTTGCTTCACATCACATTGAGCCCTACATTCCTATTTTTGATGATCATTTTAGAGAAAAAGAAATAAACAATTCAAGGAATGATGTGGCTTCATGTGATTTTTGTTTTGACAATATGATAAAAGACCTTTTTTCTACCTCATGCCATCCTCGAAACATTGTTTCTTCTAATTATAATGAAGAATATTGGGTCAAGAATACATATTTTGTTAAAAAATGTAATTCTTATACCTGATTCCTTGCTTTACAAAAGCTCTTGATAATCAATCATTAAATTCTTATCCTTTTTCAAATTATAATAACTACTCAATCAATGAATATGAAGTTAAAAAAGGGGATTCTCTTACACCAATTTATGATAAGATCTTGGATGAAGAGCCTAGAGTTTTGATTCAAGAATAAAGAAGAGAAGAATGCACTTTAGACCTAAGAGACAAAATCCTATCGCACACGGCAAAATGAGATACAAGTTATAATTCTTATTTGCAAATGGATGCAAGAATAGATCTATATTTCACACTCCCCCTCTCTAATACTAAACACACTTCTAAGGAGATTGATAAATATTTTTTTATGCTTCACAACATAAATCTTATAGAAACACCTTATGACTGCAAGAAGCTTTCTCATGACAACATTAGAGAGAGGGTGAAACCTTCTCCTTTAAATAATTTCTACCCAAATGAATATGAATATGAACTCATAGGTTATGCAAATGGTAGCACTCGATCCTATAATAATCACACTCAATAGCACATTTTACAAGATGGTCATTACTTCTTTTGGATTTTGATCAGTCACCCTCACACATTATATGGATTTGTTTGCTTGAATATTTATCCTTATATTTTGGAAGTCCCAAAAACTACAGGGAATCACAAGGATATATTCATTTATGCTAAATTCCATCCTAATTGAATTCAAAGACATTTCATTTCTTTTTGTCTGTAAATATGTTTTTTTCTTGTTTCGTGTCAATGTTAGTCTTTTCTTGTATTGCTTCAGTTTCAAGGTTTTAGTTTTGGCTTTCTATGGTCAATTTACAACTTCATTTCTAGTTGTTTCTTTAGTTTCATTGCTTTTAGTTTTTTGTTGTTTAGTTGCAACTTTTACTTTGATTTGTTTATTTTTATTTACATTGTTGAATTTTATTTTTAAGTTTATTTCATGATAGCAGGGTTGACATACAATTTCTTTGAGTACAACAATGAAGCTTTATAACAAGACAATTAGAACCCCTCACTAATATAATTAGTTTAATTGTCTTTTCTCTTAAAGAATTATTGAATTAACATACTTAACCTGACATCAACAACATCTTTAGCACGAGAAGTAAGAATCCTTTTGTGTTTTGTGTGTAGAGATGGGTTGAATAAATACTCTATTGAACAAGCTTATCATATTCTGTACTAAACCATCCTAGGTTCAATCTTCTTTGTTCCACCTCTCATACCCCACACTTCATATCCCTAATGACAACTTGCTACATGCTTACTCACAGTTCAAGATATTTTATGTTTACTAGAAATTCTTAGTTTTGGTTTGCCTCTTACAAACCACCTTGTGGAGTTACCAATGTTGACACACTCCATTTAACTATTTTACAAGCCATTGTGCTTCCCCCTAATTAATTTTCTCTCCTTAATGTATGAAATTTAATTTGTAATAGGCCCACAAGGCTTTGGTTCGATGGTGAAGGGTGCACTATTAAGGAACTCCATGTGATAGGTCACCGGTTCCAATCCCCCCATGGGTGTTGACATACAAAACAAAAATTATGTGATAAAAAAAATGTGTCTAAAATTGATGGTAGTTGGGGCCCTACCTAAATGGGTGTTATAAAGACAATCCAATGCCTACAACATTATACATGTTCATTTCCTGACTTGCACACTTCCTTCATCTATCGACTAATGAATATTAATAGGGTTTTAACATGTGCCAATTTTCGAAATAGTTGAACACAACATGTATTTCCTTGAATGACCAATGAGAATGGCATAAGGGTTTTACTTGCTAAGATGCATTCATAAGTCTTGAATACAAGTACAATTAATGTAAACAAAATACCTTGGGAACATATATAAAAGAAGACTTTATGTTGTAGTTTATATAAGGTGTTGACACTATGGTATTGGTGAATGCTTTCAAACAAGGGTCATTGTATATTGAATATACAAAGATATTCACCATTGTTCATTAAAGGGTTCAAAAAGAGAGAACATTGTGAGGAGAGGTATGCACTAATTTTTCTATTGTTATTATTTCCTCTGATATTATTTTATGTGAGTCAAAGAAGTTGATCTAATGATGATATCAAACTTTCTTCAAATGGGAGACAAAGTTCAAGGCAGCTCCACTCAACATTTTTAGTACTTTTTTAAACAAAGCAAGTTGTCCAAAATCATATCAAACTATTTAGAGGGTGTTTTGAAGTTGTCATATCATTTGTTGTTTTCCTAGAATATTTGAATATGATTTATATTACGTTGAAGATGTTCTAGAATTAATTCTAGCCAAGGGTTTATGCTAAACTAATTTTTATTTTAACTACTAATATTATTGTATATGGTGTTTATTCGTACAACATTTTTAACTTTTACTGCATTTATTTATGTTTTAATTGTTGTTTTATCTCTAATTGTAAATAGCACTATTCATATTGTGAATACTTGTAAATTTTTCATAAAGAGAGACTAATCCCTAGGGCATTAAGCAAATCTCACTTGTTCGGTGAGATTCGAGGGGTTGGTTAGGAGAAGTATAACTACTTCTCTCTCATCAACACAAAGGTTGATATTTTTGTCAAAAGAACTTATAATCTTTCTATCTTTGTCATATGAATTGAGTTATGCTTTTTTGAATATGTGGTATTAATAGACCTTGATATTGTAACAAAACCTATTTACAAGTTATGATAAAGCGGTAGTGAATATTCATAGTTAAAAATCATTATTTATATATATATATATATATTCCTTCTATAATTAATAATGATAATAATTTAACAAAAATAAATTAGTTGATTTTTATGATTTTTTAAAAATAAGTAGTAATATAAGACGTATTATACAATAAGTTTTTAGAATATGTGGGTAGTAGCACAATTACAAGAAGCATGTTGGCAAGCCCTTATATATTGAAGTGATCAAAAGTTCAGTTGAATCTCCAGTTTCCAAACATATCTCACCAGCGAAAAAAATAACAATACTTATCATAAATTGGTATTTATCAAACATTTAATTTATATAACAATAAAATGTAAAAATATATTGATTTTTTATTTAATAATAACGTAATTTAATTTATTTTACTTTAAAAAATTATATAAAAAATATATTTAATTTTGTTTAGGAAAACTTCACGATGATTTTCTTACTTCCTCGACATTCACATAGTCGTTTAAGACGTGCTAGTTATATTGGTTGAAAGCAAAGTAAATTGCCATCACTTTTTAATCAACCTACTTTATTTTAATTAATTTGCAATAATTAAAACACTTTATAAAGTTTTTTATTTGAAAAATTAAATAGTGAAGTGTTAAAAATGTTGTCATTAATGGTTAGATTATGTCCACTAAATATACCGCATTTGAAA
Source organism: Pinus tabuliformis (assembly GCA_031772625.1). NCBI lineage: Eukaryota > Viridiplantae > Streptophyta > Pinopsida > Pinales > Pinaceae > Pinus > Pinus tabuliformis. The sequence continues at coordinate 1,297,778,420 of CM062818.1, forward strand.
TCTTTATATTAAATTCAACATATCAACCAATTTTATTTTTTAATTGAGTTTCATCATTTTTGTCTCTTCATTGGTAAAATAAAACTATTAAGCATTTAATATTTAAAACCTAACCCTCTTTTTAGAAAATAATATCTTTACCAACGTACTATAAAGTAATCCTCAGCCACCTTCACTTTAAAACAACTGAAAATAATAATAAATAACCTCTTTTGGCATGCCTTTCACCATCCCCAAAAAAACATCATGAACGGTCCCATCTTTCCATTAACTTTTTAATGTACGAAATTTATTGAATATGGATCAATGTAAGCATCCCAAAAACAAGCTAACATTAAAGGGTTGGTCGAGATATTTTTTTAAGTTTATGATATTATATTTTTAAAGCAATAACAATAATTTTTAAAAAATTTTATAATTTTACAGTTAAGAGAAATGATTGCTATATTTTCCATTCAAATTTAATTATCATTTTATATTAAATATATGATTGTAATGGCTTTGAAGATTGTTGTGGTTAGGTTTAGTAACATAGACCTAAATGTTATTTGACTAAAAAATTTAAAAGAAAGAAAAAAATCACCATATATATATTTATTAATGATAGAAAAGTCAAAAAATTGATAAGTGATTACATTATAGATATTCAATAAATATAAGGCTTAAGGTGGTTAATCTTAAATTCTGAAAGATATCTTACCCACTTACAAACTATAGCGGGAGATACTTGATTATGTCTGAGGTATATTTCTCCGTGATTTATCTAAGTGGATTGTTATGTTGATTTTTCACGATTGCGGGCAAAGGTGAATTCCCTAGATCTAGTGGTCTGATCTAGAACAACAAAAGAAAAAAAACATGAAATTTTCCTTAAAGAAATTAGAGTATGGGAAAAAAGCCTATTTGGAATCTATAGCAACCCTTCCTTTCCATCTCACTTGTAAACTCCAATTCTAGCTTCAAGTGTTATAATTAGGACTTGCACACACGACTAAAACAAGCAAAGGACCCACAACATCCATGTAGCATAATCTAATATCTATATTCAATGAATTAACATGGCATTTAAATACATGAGTGCAAACATAACACAATAGATATAGGAAAACAAGATACTCTTTGTATTGACAAATATAGGAGAGAGTTTACAACCATAAATAGTAGTTGACTTTGTAGATGTCTCCCCAAGTTGACTTGTCCTTCCTTGTCACAAAGCACACCTCAACATCAACCCTAATGCATGAATATGGTGACTCCTTTAGGCTCAAAGCAACAACATAAGGGCACTATCAATCTCCAAAAGCCAACCCAGACCTTATGGGAGGCAATAAATTTATAGGATGAGTGTGGTAGTTTAGGATTTACCATTATGGGCTTGAGATCCACATATGATGGGAGGATGAGCTCAAGGGATAAGAGATAAGGTCTCCAAGATAGGATCAGATAGGAATTCGAGCTCTCTATCTGTGGTAAATAGTTAAAACTACCTTGGAAGCTTCTAGAAGAGGAAGCTTCAGAGATATTTTTTATTTTCCTGAATTTCTAGAATCAACACACTTGCAGAAGGGAGTAGCATGAGTTAACCAGCGCTGATAAACAAACATGCAACATGGGCTGAATGCAAGTGACCAAGAAGGAAAGGAGCGTTGGGGCTAAAAACAATGTTTTTGAGCAATTTGTCCCAAAAACTCAGACTTTTTGGAGAAGTGATGCTTAGGGCTTTGTGAAGGGATGATGAAAAAATGTTCAAGGATGTTGATTGATCTGGTTTTCATGCTTTTTGGGTTGATATGACAAAATGGTCTGTAATAGATTGCCCCCTAAAGGACAAAGTCAGAAGTAGTAGCTGATGACTGAAGTGCTTTACCTTGTGACAAGTCTAGATCAAGAACAACTAGTCGAGATCATCATTTGTTACAATATATTTTCATCATGATATCATTTTTGAGGGAGGCATACCCATGCTCAACGTATAAGCCAATATTACATGTACAATGATTAAGAAGTCTTGTCCATTGATGACAAATTGTGGACCCATGCTTGGATAATATTTTGTATGATCATAGCCATCATACTTTTATGATCTTGTATGAATCCTGAAAACAAAACCCGAATGAATTGAAATAGATTTGGGGTCTTCTATCTCGTTCACTTGATTGTTCGATAGTATGAGTCTAACCATGTGAATAAATGAGCTAGAGTCGAACATGGTAGAAACCATCTGATTATTGACCAATGATGTAAGTTGTTAACAGATGTGAGAGAAACCATCGATGATGTTAATGGCTGTCAAGGTACTATAGTACAATCTATGTGGTGTGGGTAGATGAGTTGAGGTCGAACACCACACAAAATCCTTCAGTCGAAGGCCAATGATGAAAACCTATCTCTAAAAGCAATGACACTTACAATTGATGTATGCAAGTCCTAAGGCACTGAAGGGAGTTTCTAAGTCAACTATTTGGATAATAAGTTGATGTCAACAGTTAGTGACCCATCGCATGAGGGCCTTGATGTATCCCACATCAACAACATGAAATATATATTAAGATTTAAGACAGAATGATGTTGATGAAGAGTCGGTTCAGGAACAACAGACATGAATGAAGACTTAAGAGTATTGTAGTAGATATCAACTGAAGTTCTTCTCTTTAACATACCAACAACACTTTTATGGAGTCGGAAGCAGTGACTCAAAACTGATTATGAAGGTTTTTAATATGGTGTGATGAACTAAAGAGGTAAGAATATTTCCCATCACAACAATCATGAAGATGAAGTGAGAGAGTGTCATGTTCAAGAGCAACTCACTTGCATTAATAAGTTAAGTACCATGTTTTCCCAATTTCCCTAACTATTTCTGGTTAGTACCTCTTTGTTTTTGACAAGCCTGAGGAGGATAACATATGCTTGATCTATAAGTTCATCCTTCAGATGAATCCCTTGAAGTAATTTTAAAAAACCCTAAGAAGGAGTGGTTCAGCCTCGTCATGTTCGATGAGTCCATTGCTCTTTGATGCTTTTACAAGTTGATCGAAGGTATAACTTGGCTTATTTTTCATGTCTAGAGAGTTTGAAAAAGAGGAGAAAAATAATACTCCATGGGTTCCTTTTCGTAAAATTGTCTCTTAAGTTCGAAAAGGCAGAAAGCAATACTTAGAAGAACCTCTTTGTCATGTTTGACTAAGGAATTCCTTTTTCGTAAATAGTCTATCCCAGTCCAGAAAAGGGTTATGCTGGGCATACGTCTTTTCATTTACATTAATGAGTTCGAAAAGAGAAGTGCTTGATAATATTTTCCAGTTTAGGGAGTATTAAAAGAGCTGAAAGAGGACTCCATAGGGTTCATTTTAAGTAAATTTATAAAGCCCCAAAAATCGATAAAAGTATGCTCCTTCATCAAAATCACTTATTTCAACTCAAAAATGTCATTAAATTCTTCAAACAGCTTTTAACCTGCTCAAGACATCATCGAAAGATTAAATATAAGGTAAAATTAGGTGAAATTTAGGTCAAAATAATAAAATATAATAAAATAATAAGAAAATTGACCATAAATAGGCAAAAAGTAAATTCATTTTTACCATTTTCACTTTTACCTCTTGAGGGTGAACTCTGAGTGCTTTTTTCCCTCAATCTTCAACAGTTGATTACGGCTAATCAGGCGGATTGTTTTGAGTGCTCTCAAATCCAGGTAGGATATCTTTCCTTTCTCTTTCTTTCCATGGTTTCCAATTTTTATTTCAATTTTTTTTTGAGTTTCGAGTGCATTTAGGGTTTAGAATTGCACCCTATTTCCAACACACCCACTCAATGTCCAAAGGTGGGCTGGGCTAGTTAGATTAACACAGAGAAGAGCGTTGCAATGCACCTCCCAAGGAAGGGAGAGTGTGTTGCAGTGCTCTGTCCCTCTAAAGCAGGGTACGCTATTCACATTTCCAAAAAGTGTTTCATGTTTTCCACTTAAAGTTCTCTCGATTTTTTGCATGGGAATTGTTCTAAAGATTCTTCTTATTGTATTGCAGGTATTTACTGGAGAAAAAATGGCTTTGATTTGCGATAAAGAGAACTTGAGACCCATGACTTGGATGTTTCCAATGATCCAACAACTATTCAAGCTTTGAGAAATTGTGGAATTCTCAAGTTCTTTTGGCTTCCTGGCAGGAGAGCCTATTTGGAATTATTGGAATATCTAGTTAGAGCATGGGATATTCAAGCACAATGCTCCAGGCTTGGTGCACATATATAGAGGTGGAGGATATTTATTTTTTGACAGTTTTATCGAGGAGGGGATCTCCTATCTCGTTGTCAGGCTCGAGAAGCAGTGATGAGATTGTCAAAGATTACATTATTGCACATTGTAGGCCTCTTTCCCAACCAACAAAAGATGGGAAAATAGAGATCAAGGGTGTGGTTTGATTGCCTCTCAGATCATCATTTTTATCATGACTTGATTGGACGGAAGTGCTACTCTTCATTGGCTAACAGGTCCCAAATGCAATATGCATTAGCATGCATAGAACCAACTTTGTTCTATTGGAGTGAGGGAGTGTTAACAAACATGAAGGAACAACTTAATAAAGCAAAGGATGGGCGGCAAAAAAAAAATGGATATGGTTCCATATTGATATCATATTCCTTAGAGAGAATTACACTACTTTGTCCTTAGCATATTTCTCTTGAGCTTTCGCATCCCAGGGCTCCATGGATGAGGTGATGGGTAGATCTCATGTCTCAACATGTGGGTCCTTCTTCCATGAGTTTTACACCCATTTTCTTCCGATGGTTGTGGATGTAGTTTATCATGATTGATGTCTACCCATATGCCGAAGTTGATTTTCATGGAGACCTAGAGCTCGTGCTACCTAAAGGTGGGAAATGGGGTGACATAGATAAAACAAAATCATTGTTAATGTTTTTGTTTGTTTGTTGAGTTTTACATTTTTTTTGTTATTTTTATGTATTCAAGACTAATTTTTGATTTTACATGCAGATGTTGGACCAATTCGACAAGTGGGTTCATCATAACTTCAACAATGTGGAGAGCCACTACTTGAATAGGTGGGAGCACAGGTGGTTGCAGGAGCATAAGAGGAGATGCGGGATCTCAACATAGCTGAGACTCTTGCAGAGTTCGAGCATCATGTTGAGGGATTGACCCATAGCATACCAGAGACCAGGGTCAATCATATCCCTATGAGACTGCAACATTACACCATGGTGGGTGTGCTAGAGGGGGTAGGGCGGGGGGTAGCTAGCATCCCCTTCGTTCTACCGATCGCAATGGGTGGGTCACAGGGGAGGCAACAACCCCCCTTGTTGAGGGGTTTGTAGGGGGGCGGCCCCCCTACACGAGGTTCGGGGGTGGCCGACTGAGAATTTTTTTGGACCCTATATTAGGTGGCCGGACCTACTTGTGGTTTTGTGCGTGGATTTCACACATGGTTTTAGGCATGATGGTTTTCTGCCCATATTATTTTGTAGATCCGGTCAAGGGAACTATGGTTATGTTCTAATCCAAGGTTAATGGATTGGGGTTTATGGATGCTTCGACATGTATATATATGTATTGTAACATTGAAAGGAATATAATTAAAAAATCAATTTGGTAGTCACAGTTTTGGGATCCAGGGGAAATATCTGTGTATTTGTTTTGTGTTTCTTGCCATTGTATATTTTTTGTTTTAAGAATTTATTTGCACGTAATTTCTGTACAAGGTTATCACCTACATTTGGTATTAGAACTTGTTTTGGCTTCAAGGGGAAGCTTTTGTTGCTGAGGGGTTTGGCTCGGGCCTGTGGTAGACCCTGTTCAGTGGGAGATCTATGGGATCGATTCTTGCAGTGAAAGAAGATGGTGACTAGTGGAAAGATAGAGATCGAGAAATTTAATGGTCAGATTTTTGAGTTGTGAAAACTCAAGATGGAGGATTTGTTGGTGGATAAAGATCATTGGATCTCAGAAGATCTGAGTACTAAACCAACAACAATGTCTGATGAATATAGAAGAAGTTGGATCTCAAATTCAGTATTGTTGAATGTATCAAGGGAAGCTTCGACGAAGGATTTGTGGGACAAGTTAGGGACTTTGTACCAATCTAATTATGTGGTGAATCAATTGTTCCTATGGAAAAAGTTGTATAACCTGAGGATGAAGGATGGAGACTTGGTGATAGAGCATCTGAACGCCTTTAATACTGTGGTAAGCCTATTTTTATCTGTTGATATTAAAATATCAGATGAAAATAAGTGCACCAGTTTGTTTTGTTCTCTACTAGATTCATGGGATAGTCTAGTTGTTGCAATAGGTAGCAATACAACTACCTTGCAATTTGATGAAATAGTCTCATCCTTGTTGTCGGAGGAGATGAGAAAAAAATAATATCGAGGGCCAGAATGGTGATGCCTTTTTTATACGAGGACAATCCCAGAATAGAATAAAAATAATTCCTCGAGTTGGAGATCTAAATCTAAAAGGAGATTTAAATCTCTAGGAAAACTAGTAAAGGTGTTCTGGAAATGCGGAAAAGAAGGGAACTTCAAAAAGTACTGTAGATCTGAAGCTGCTAAGAAAGGAAATGGATTTGATGATTCTCCTTCTACATAGGCGAAAACCACCTCATATAAAGGTGGGGATGTGTAGTTGGCTTCTTCTTCATGTATACATGTAGACCATGAAGCATGGTTGATTGACTTAGGTGTATCCTTTAACTTCACTCCCCACAAGGAGTGGTTCTATGAGTATGAGAAATACGATGGTTTTGATGTCTTCTTAGGGGATAACAGGAAGGCTAGAATTATCAGACTTGAAAAATTCAAGTTGGAGTTGCAAGGTGGAAGGATTATAACACTTCCGGGTGTTCTGCATATTCCTGCATTGGCCAGAAATATGATTTCTGTAAGCAATATGGATGATGCATGTGTAAAAATAATGTTCGAAAAATATACCTACAGGATGGTTCAGGGAGCACTGATATTGATGCGGGGAGTTCGGATTGGAAATCTATAAAAGCTTCTGGGTAGCGTTGTTATTGATGGGTGCAACAGTCATGTGGTTTCTGAAAGTGGAATAGAAAATCTAGTGGTAGATGGAGAAAATACCATGCTATGACATCAAAGGCTTGGAAATATTGGAGAGAAGGGCCTTTGAATACTTCATGGTAATGGCATGGTAGAAGGTATGTCTAATCTCTCTCTGGATTTCAATTTTTGTGAAAATTGTGTATATGGGAAGAAAAAATCGGGTGAGTTTCTCGTCTAGTGCTAAGAGGGTGAAAGGGATATTAGAGCTTGTGCACAATGATGTACTTGGACCTTTGTCAGTTTCATCACTAGGTTAGTCTGTGTACTATGTATCATTTATAGATGAATTCTCAAGGAATACATGGACATATTTCCTCGGGAAAAAATTTGAAGTCTTTGACAGGTTTAAATAATTTAAGGCTTTGGTGGAAAAACAAACAAAGAAGAAGATAAAGGTGTCAAGGATAGATAATGGTGGAGAGTTCTGCAAGAAGGAATTTGAAGAGTTCTTTAAGAAGTGTGGTATAGCACAATAGAAGAAAACTCCATACACAACTCAGAAAAATGGAGTTGCAGAAAGAATGAACAGGACGTTGATGGAAAAGGCAAGAAGCATGCTTAGTGGTGCCAGGTTAGGACAAGAATTCTAGTTAGCGGTGGTGGAGACTGCATGTTACGTGGTCATCATATCACCTTCATCATCACTGGAGGATAAGACTCCATAAGAGGTATGGACTAGTAAGAAACCCTCTCTTTCACATCTGAGGGTATTTGGTTGTGATGCATATGTACATGTTCCAAAGGAGAAAAGAACCAAGTTAAATAGTAATTATGAAAGGTGCATCTTTACTGGGTATAAGGTTGGTTTAAAATGTTATAAGCTTTGGAACCGAGAAACAAGGAAGGTTGTGTACAACCACGATGTGGTGTTTAGAGAGGTGAAAGATGTTATTAAACATGAAGTCCTACCAAAGGAACCTGACAAGATAGAGTTTGAGCTAAAGGAGGAAGAATTAGACTCTACAACATAAGAAGAATTATAATATTAAGATCCACAAACTCCAGCTATGAGAAGATCAGTTTGAGAAAGAAGGCAACCAGAAAGTAATCCAACTGCTTTCTGTTCAATTTTTTCTTTATCTATTACTGATGATGATCTCAAAACTGTCAAGGAGGCAGTACATTCAGAGGATGGAAAACTTTGGAAAGAGGCCATTGTTGATGGAATGGCATCTTTGGACAAAAATGAGGCTTGGGATCTAGTGGAGCTATCGGTTGGAAGGAAAACCATTGGAAACAAATGGTTGTTTCAGAAGGAGATGAATGTAGAAGGCAAGGTGGAGAAATACAAAGCTCGGTTGGTAGAAAAAGTCTATTCCCAAGTGCCGAGAATATATTTTTGTTATATTTTTTTATCTTGTTGCCAAGGTAGCTTCTATTAGATTACTTTTATTTTTTGTTGTTGCTTTTGATTTTGAGGTAGAACAGATAAATGTGAAGACAAAATTTCTTCACAGGGATCTGGAAGAAGAGATCTACATGAAGCAACCTGAAGGCTTTGCGGTGAAGGGTAAGAAAGAATTGGTGTGCAGGTTAAAAAAGTCTATATATGGGTTGAAATAGTCACCAAGGATGTGGTATCAGAAATTTGAAACATATATACGGGGACTTGGCTTCACCAGAAGCAAAGCAGATCACTGTGTGTATTTTAAATTAATTGGTGACCATTTTATTCATTTGGTCTTGTATGTTGATTATATGTTGTTGATTGGAAATAACAAAGAAATTATCCATGAATTTAAGACACAATTGTCCTCTAAATTCGACATGAAAGATATTGGTGTTACAAGCTATATTTTGGGAATGGAAATTAAACGAGATAGAGCAAAGAGTAAGCTTTGGTTAAACCAGAGGAAGTATGTTGAGACAATATTACAGAGGTTTAATATGCAAGGTAGTAAACCGGTAAAGGTTCCTATTCCTGTAGGTGTAAAGTTATCTGTTGAACAATGTCTCAAGGCATAAGAAGAGGAAGAGGACATGTCTCATGTTCCATATACAAGTGTAGTCGGTAGCCTGATGTATGTAATCGTCTGTACTAGACCAGAAATTGCACATGCAGTGGAAGTATTGAGCAATTTTATGTAAAAACCAGGGAAGGAGCATTGGACAACAATGAAGTGGGTTTTCAGATATTTGCGTGGCACTAGTGATTATGGTCTGTGCTACCAAGGAAGACCGGGATTGGAGAGAGTTTTGGACATCTGTGTCTTTTTTGATGCAGACTAGGCTGGAGAACTAGATCATAGAAGATTTACAAGTGGGTATGTGTTTAACCTATTTGTACGTGAATTCAGTTGGATGAGTGAGAGACAACCTGTAGTGGCACTTTTAACTACAAAGGAAGAATACATGAAAGCCACTCATGCAAGGAAGGAAGCAATTTGGTTGTAGAGATTGTGTTCAAGTATGGGGTTAGTACAATGAGCTATAAGGATAGATTGTGATAGCCATAGTGCAATTTTATTGGCAAAGAACCCTACTTATCATTCAAAGACAAAGCACATTGATGTTCAATATCACTTTGTAAGGGATATGGTTGAGGAAAAAATATTGTTAATCGTAAAGGTGGACACTTTGAAGAATACTACAGATGCATTGAAAAGGTTTATGAACACTAAGAAGTTATCTTGGTGTAGAGAAATAATGGGCGTTGTAGGGTTGGACCAATGACTAATATCTCTTGTGGTCCCCTATGGAAAGAAAACAACAAGTGGGAGAATGTTGGGTGTGTGTTATATTCTTTCCACAACTAGCCCCAGGCGCGAAGCCGAGGGCTTAGAGGGAGGGACGAAAAACATTCCCCTCGCTGCACCAGGCGCAGCGGGGGAGTCACAGGGGGGTGGTAACCCCCCCTCCCACCCCATCGGGGGGTTTGTAGGGGCGCGGTAACCCCCCTACACGAGGTCTAGGGCGGTGCCCCAGGAATTTTTTTTTGGACCCTATATTAGGTGCATGGTCCTACCTATGGTTTTGCGCATGGATTTAACACATGGTTTTGGGCATGATGGTTTTCTGCCCATAGTATTTTATAGATCCAGTCAAGGGAACTATAATTATGTTCTAATCCAAGGTTAATGGATTGCGGGTTATGGATGCGTCGACATCTATATATATATATATATATATATATATATATATATATATTATAACATCGAAAGGAATATAATGAAAAAATCAATCTGGTAGTCCGAGTTTTGGGATCCAGGGGAAATCTATGTGTATTTGTTTTGTGTTTCTCACCATTGTATATTTTTTGTTTTTAAGAATTTGTTTGCAGGTAATTTCTATACAGGTTTATCACCTACCCACCATTGGAGTGCCAAACTGCATTAGTCAACTACTGTGCAATGTAGCCTGCATAGTTGTCCGTTATCATGATCACCATCAGGACTATTCTACTAGGAGGCCTTAGAGTCAAATTTTTATTACATGTATTTTTGATATGATAGGCCGTGTGGCCATATGTGTCTCAGACACTTGTTTTATAAAACCAAACTTTTTATATATAGTTATCTATCTATCAATGTTTTTCATTTGTTCTATTATCTTGTTCAATATGTGATGTGGATTGAATTTTATTTACATGTGTCATAGTTGTCTATCTAAAACATGATTTTGCTAATGCATTAGTTAATGTGTTTAAACTTCTAGGAATGTGTTGATATTGGATGTAATCAAAATGTTTTTTTTTCGGGAGGCGAACCCTCAAAAACATATGAAGTATAGTTGGGCTTCTTATGGAATAAATGTTAGTTAAGTGTAGTACTACAAGTTGTGTGTCAATTCTGACCACCATATTTTCTGTTAGTTTCTATGAGTCACCAGTGATCATCTGTGCTCTTTCAATGTTAGTTAATAGGGTCCTAGGTCAAATTATTATAATTTCAAATAAATTTTCAAATAAAATTTGATTATTGGTCAATTCTAAGTCATTACTACTCCCTCCATACTTAAGGTCATAAAATGTTGTCATGGTCTTGTCATCACTCCTTGTGATGGGTCCCCAAAGAGTGTCTTGGTCATCATTAAAGGTCATCATAAGTCATGTAGAGAGTCGTGTCATCACCTAGGTCACCATCATGGGAGTTAGTAATTAGGGAAAAAGTGTTCTAAATTGATTTGTAAAGTACATATTACTCTGTATGAAGATGTAACTACGCATAATAAAGTCATAAATCTATAGTACACTATCCTATCATTTCATTTTTCAAAAGGGAAAGTAATGTCACTTCATGACCCAAAGCAAAAATCAATTTCCAACCTATAAGAAGACCATCCAAAAATTCTGATTGCTCATTTCACCTTCATTGATCATCTCTCTACCATCGAGCTTCATTCCAACCACTAAGGCATCAAAATTTCTCCTCAACTCAGTTCCTTACCTCCCACGTCATGCTTCTGCCTTCTTCGTTGTGCTTATGGCCCTATGTTGCACTTTTGAATTTGGAGGATAAGCAAGCATCTTAGGGGTTCCATTCAGTATTTCAAAGGTTCCATCATCTCTTTGGCAAGTAAGTAGACATTTGTCACTCCTCCTATGCATCATTTTTCTTAGAAAACTCAGTGAAATTCCCTCTCCTAGGGTTTCGCTGCACTTTTTCTTTCTATGTCTTTTTGCTTCATTTTAGTGGTAAAACACCTACATTTTCTACTCTATCACCCTCACCCACACCTCATATACCTCCCATAAGCTTTTCCCATACCCATTCCATTCATCTCCCTCATTTTCCTACAAACCCCAGCCTCACATTGCACCTCTGTCCCTCACGCTACTCTTATGATAAATCATGTCGCGCTTCTATCAGCAAGTCGATTTTTTGAGTTTATTCGATCAAAGTCAAACTTTCATGATGTAATTAGTCTTCTTGGGTCTTCATATGATATAAATAATTGTAATAGAACTCGTAAATGTCAAAAGATGTAAATTCATGCTCATTAATGCTTGTAAAGTCAAAGTGAGTCAGTTAGGGCTAAATTGGGAGTTAGTTTCTAACCTCCATAGTTTTAGGTTTGGTTAGGGAGATTGATGTAGATAGTTCCTATCATGATGGATTCGACCCATGAGAGAGGGAATTTTTTTTTTTTTATCTATATATAGCTAGATCTAAGTCAAATCAAACATTGGACATTTGAGAGTGAAAGGCTTGTACACTTTGCAGGAATAATACATGTAGTTGCAACTATTATCTTGGGATTCTTGTGGTATGATTTTGTGACAATATTTTTCCTCTGTTTTATCATCACATTGAATATATATTTCTCTTTACTACCATATCTCTGCTTTCTTGTGATCATCTCATAGGTGTTTAACATAATTCATAAGTCTTATGCTTTGTTCTGATGAGATTTTCATGTTATGTGTTCTTTCTTCTAATAAATGAATTCATAAGTTTATGCTCATTTTGATTCTTCCCTATCTCAACCCTATACCACAATGAAAACTCCAATATGTCACTGATCATACCTAAATTGCCCCATTGTATCTCTACAACTGATATTTAGAAAGCTTGACCTAGTTCCCAGACACATGACCCTGGCCTAGCAAACCCTAAAATCAAACCATAGTGAGCTGAATATCTAGCCTAGGATATATTTTCCTTCCCAGTCATTTTATGGGATGTGAGTTTCATGAGAGAGCTCTCTCTGATTTGGTAGGGCTAGCTACCAAATCTAAAGATTGGTTTGAGGTTACCTCTACCGGTCTCCTTTCTCAACCTTGGGACACTGAGGAGTGCTAACACGTTTGATTCCATAAGAAATAGCATCAGACAACAACTCAGTTACTGTGTCATACTTAGCAATTTATTGGTAGGGTGACCGATAAAAATTCCTTGTAAACTCACTAACTCGTCACTCAAAGCATAGATATCCCACAATGTGGAGGAAAGGTTTCGAGTACTATGGTTAGTGTTGGAGAGGTAAATCCCCTCTGCGGACAGAGGCGATCCCACTAGCCCAAAATGGGTCTAGCAACAATCAATTAACGCTACCATGCAAATTCCTAGTTGCAAATTGAAAGTGGATTATGAGAACCAACCTGGACTCCAACGCTAATGTCGTAGAAGAGTTGATACTCCCGTTCCCTTATTTCGGTAGGTCACGATCCTCACGATCTCTGCGAATGGATACCTGCACATGCAAAGAACGAAGCGAATACAAGCATAAAATCCACTAAAATACAACTATATATCAGTCAGAAAGGAAATAGATCAAACATTATCATAATGAACAATAAGATTGGAACCATAATGATAGTCTTTTATTAATGAATAATCAACAGAGAAAGATACAACCAAAGTTCTGACGTTGAACCTCTCCTCTGGCTAGGCGAGCAGCTATACATGTCTTGCAATAGACCTCCTCTCTCTCAGACTTCCGGCAGCATAACCTCCCTATGCTCCAAGACTCTTACTATCACTCAAAACAAGCGTTATCACTACTAGCATCACTCCAAAAACTAGCTTGTCAAATGCATGAGGACAGACTTTTATAGATGGAGAAGGGGAGGAAGATACAATGTATCAAGACACCCATTATAGATTGGCATTATCTCCAAAAATCCGCTGTGGATCGATGTAAAGGATAGATGATGACTCTCGACATCTAGAAGATGAGCTTTATCCTCAAAAGACTTCATGACTTGAAGGGAAAAAACATCTGGGCGCGCGTTTGTTAAAAATCTTTTCCAAACTTGGTTGGCGCGGGTGTTATTCTAAGACAGAGCGCCAATGGTCGCACCTTATTTTGAGGATCTCATTGATTGGCGCGGTTAGTACATTGTGGACCCGCGCTAATGAAAAAAGGGCACTTTTCAGGGATATTTTGCAGGAGGTGTCTTCAGGGCACATGAAGTCCATACTTAGGGGAACATAATGCAAGTGTTTTTAAGTTATGTCACTGCTCACAGGTCTCGGAATGAGTCCTCCAAAGTACGGGAAAGGGGTAACGGGGATGGTGACCAATAGTGACAAATTACTGTGTAACAGATGCCCCCTAAAGCATGAGGCCCGAGAGAGAGAGGGGTGAAATGCTTTACAGGAACACATGTAGCTGCTGCCGAGAATCTGCATCGAGAGATACAACTGATAGCTCAAGTACATGATATATGTGGTATGGTCGCAGCCATCCATAAGAGAGTACATAATAATCTAGATCCATAGTATGGGCACAGCCATCTGGTTAGGATCAATGAATCGACTCAGGTATGGTCGCAACCATCCAGTGAATGAGTCATGTAACAAGAATCATGCCTGGATTACAACAAACAAGATCCAGGGTCTTGCACTCCATCTCGACCCGAACAAAAGTACAAGTTCAAGCATGCGAATATATGAGCTGAAGTCGAACATGCATGAACATCGTCTGATTACCAGTCAATAATGAAAACTGTTAACAGACGCGAGAGGTACCACCAATAATGAAAATGGCCCTCAAGGTACTATAGGTACAATCTACGACGTGCGAATTAGTGATCTGGCGTCGAACACCCGTAGAATCATTCGATCAGAGGCCAATGATGAAAACCTCACGTCGAACACGGAGAACCTGCCATTGAGGCATGCAGGCTCCAAGGCATCGAAAGGGAGTCTCTAGATCAGCTTCCTGGATAATGAGCTGAAGTCAACAGGAAGTGACCTTGATCGAAGGTGGGCCATAATGTTTCCCACATCATCGACACGAGACAGAGAGATAATGTTGTGAATCAAGATTATGTGAGCTATCAGGGGGAGGTTGTTTCTCTGCAGAGGTCAACTTCTCTTGAACATATCGGCGGCACGATAGTGGAATTGGCAGTATTTGACATCAATGGTGATGAGGCAATGAGCAGATGAGAGGTCAAATAGGATTACCCAAAATCCACGGAGGCAAGTGAAAAATGAGATGAGATATCCCCACCCAGACACGAAAGCAGACAAGTGCCATGTTCAAGAGCGACATACTGCCGACACGACAATAATTATGGTTCCATTTTTTCCCCCGCCATTTCTGGCGAGTACCCCAATTATTTTTAACAAGCTTGATGGGGATAGCATATGCTTGTGGTGCGTCATTTTGACAGAATCCGATGTCATCGGGTTTTAACGAGTCTGACAAAGGAAGAACTCGACGTCTTTTCATGTTTAGAGAGTTTGAAAAGACAGTAGAAAAGGAAACTCCAAGGGTGTCCTTTTTCGTAAAGTTGTGTCTCTCGAGCCCGAAAAAGTATAAAACAATGCTCGAAAGAACTGCCCGACCATTACGATCGAGGAGTACTTTTCATAAATAGTGATTTCGACCTGAAAAAGTAAAAAAGCGATCAAAACCACGTCGTTTCGTAACCATTAACGAGTCTGAAACGACAAAAACCCGGTAATCTTTTATGTTTTAACGGTCGACAAAAAGAACTTAAAATGACCGCCCCTTATTAACGTTTAACGAGTCAAGAGGAGTAACTCGGCAATCTTTTCGTCTTTAAACGGTCAGAAAAGAGCTGAAAGCGGACCTCAAAATATCCTTTTCACATGTTTTACTGAGCTTGAAAAAGTAGAAAAAAGGAGCTCGTTTCGGCGCTTGAGTTGCACCAACCCCTGTCATCATACCAAAAACAGTGTAAAACCCATTTTGACATAAATATATTAAAAAATACCCCAAAAAATAATATTTTTAATGTATTTTTAGGTCAAAAATGCTATAAAATAGTGAAATGGTAAAAAACAAACTTACTTTTTACTTTTCACCTTGTGAGTTTACCATTGGAGGGTTTTGGGTGCAAACTTCAACCATTGATTGCGATCAATCCAGGAGAGCAATCGAGCCGCCGTCTGGAGCAGGTAAGAGGTCTTGTCCTTAGCTTCATTTTCATTCCATTTTTTTAGTTTTTCATCCATAGATGGATCCCATGCAAGGGGATTTGCAAAATTTAGGGTTGCGCCATTGGCGCGGGTTTCCCGCTCGGGATCACCCCAATGGGATTATTTTCCAAAAGGGGGCGCGACATTGGCGCGACTGTTTTGAAAACAGTCGCGCCAACCGCGCGACCTAATTTTCCCATGGATTTAACCATTGATTATGGTTTCACCAGTGATCTAATGATGGTATTTTCGACTTTATGGTTGCAGGGATTCGTCAAAATGGTTGTAGAATGGAGAGAAAGAGAGCATGATGCCATAGATGCCCTGGCACTAGAGGATGAAGCCTGCATGGATGCTTTGAGGGACTGCGGCTTAAAGAAATTTTTCCTCACCTCCTATTTGCGTGCACAACCGGAGCTACTACGATTCATCGTGGATGCTTGGGACATAGAGGATCAGGTATTCCGCTTGAAAGATCAGACATTGGAGCTGGATGTTTCCGATGTCTATTTTATCACTGGATTATCGCGGAGAGGTGCACGACCCATCTTGACCGGAAGTAGGCCTTCCGGGGAAAAGATGGGGGAGGTGATGGAACGGGTTTGTCCTGGGGCACAGTTTGGATCAAACAGTGCCAAGGTAGATATTGTCACAGTTCCAGACCTAGTGCTACGAGTGATACTATTCACTATCACACGGACGGCTGGGGTACAGGCGCCCCACGAGGCCAGCAAGAATCATTTACTGCTGGCAACCGAGTGTCTCCAACCTACGCTGTTTGATTGGGCCACAGCTGTGACTACAAACATCAAGAGGCAGCTTACGAAGTGTAAGCGAGGGGGCAACAAACAGTTCGGGTATGGATCCATTGTGGTATCCTTCTTCTTGGAGCGACTGCCGATATTCCGGATTCAGGGAGGTATAGTGGCAGATCCAGTGCCACGGGAACCGAGGTTGACTCGATGGGCAGCACTCATGCCCAGAGGAGGAGGGGGCCAGCAGATGGCCTGGAGGCCCGAGTTCTTCATATGGCTCCGTCACCAGATGATCGTTATAGAGGACTGGCCCTATGCGGGCACCGATTTTACTGGAGACCCAGATCTCCCATTTCCTGTGGGAGAAGACTGGGATGAGGAGCTTGGTAAGAACTCTTTGTGTTTTCGATGTTTTTTATGTATTTAAGTTTTTTTGTAATACATGCATGTCTCTAACAACAACTATATATATGTATGCAGATGTTGGTGCAGAGCGACCAGCTGATCTGTATCACATAGCACGGAGGGTACAACCCGCAGCTGACCCTCAGGCAGAGGGTGGTGTGGGCGATGAGCTAGTACAGAACCTTGAGGCACTCACTCGAGGGATTCCAGACTATGCCAGGTTGGCGGATGTGCCCTTCGCGTATCAGAGGCACACAGTGGGAGTACCAACTCGCGTCCACCGTCTGCTGAGACGTTTGGTGCGAGCGGTGACATGCTATCATGAGCATCACCGTGATTAGACGCCTAGGTTTCATTTTTGCATATTTTTGAGAGACATGTTGTCTGCGGCCATATGAGATTCGGACATGTATTATTTTTTGGATTATGTAACGCGCGTGGCACGAACATTATGATACACACGTATATATATACATATGCTTATGGTTTATTATTGTCCTTTCATGTGCTTGCTTGTATAATGTTTTGGTTACAAATTACGCAAATGTCTATCTAATACATGATTAGCCAATGCATCAGATAATGTGTTTAATTGTCGTGGAATATGCTGATATGTGATAAAATCAAAGTTCCTTTCTAACAATCTCACACATAAATACAACCTTAGAATGCGATGGTCTCTGACGGAATATTGCCTGTTGAGCTGGTGGATGACAAGTTGAGAGTCCAGGTTCACTACCAATGCACGAATGCCGAGATTAATTGCTTCAGCAAGTAGCTCGATTACAGCACAATATTCGGCGACATTGTTAGTGGTACGACCCAAACACACACCTTGAAAATCTATCGGCTCGCCATGAGGATCATAGATCACCCACGCCGCAGAGGACAAGTTGCGAGTACTGCGGCAGGCACCATTAGCGAAACCAACATAAGGTGCATCAGACATCTACACAAGAAGTGAAAGACACAATAAGTGGCAGTTACGCCTTTAAAACTGACACACATACACACAACACACTTGCTAGAGTACATGTATGTACAAAATAAAATGTACCAGCATCATGCATAGTACTTTTTCAAATACAGCCCGTTTCGGGGCTTCCCAAGAGGGTTCCCTTCATAATCAATTAGCTCGTAGGCCCCTTTTTGCAAAACTTTCTTGACAATGTAAGGGCCTAGCCACATAGGCTCAAGCTTTCCTGCTCCTAGCTTATCTTTTGCCTGATCGTACAACAGGACTAAATCTCCCTCAACAAAAGAACGTGGATGTACAATCTGATCAAAGTGAGTCTTGACTCACTTCTTTTGTGTTTCGATGGCCAAAGAGGCCAAGCGACGGGTCTCATCTGGCCGTTCCAGGTAAAGAAGGCGTTCTTCTAACGGAGTAGTGTTGGGAAGTAGCTCGACAACCAATTTTAATGAAGGGATTTCACATTCGATTGGAAGGGTAGCCTCTAGTCCATAAACTAGTTGAAATGGAGTGAAACCAGTGGCATCCTGTTGAGCCTCAAACCTGCATTTCTTTACACATCCTCTCAGCCTCCTTTTCCTACTCATTTCCTTCTTTTGCCACTCATTTCCTTCATCAAATTGCTCAAATCATTGTATTATAGGACTTTTTACATGATTTGCTAATTATGCTAACGACTGTTGTTGGTTTAGATTTTTGGTTCAAAACGTTGCATTTCCGCAGCTCACACAGGGTTTCCACAGCTGATCCCGGTTTCCACAGCCAACCCCGGATTCCGCAGCTGTTTTCATAAATGCTATGTTCCAGGTGTCGTCCGGGTAGAAGAGCCACATGGGAAAGTTTGTGGGATCAAGGACATGGTACGTGTCCTTCCAGCTCACCCAAACCGGTCATCAAAACCCGTGGTCAACGAGGAGGCAAATACGGTCAAACTGAAGTCATTGGCGGTGGCATGGCTCTGCGTGTTCGGTTTGGAGCACGTAAAGAACAGCTGGCCTCTTCCTCAGCCACGAGGACCTTGGGAAACAAGAATCCAACAGAAGATTGATAGCCCATAACGACCGTTGCCTAAATCCGAGGACGATGCCAGATTACGTGTTTTTACACAGCTGATAGAATAGCCTAGTTTGTGTTAAGTTAGTTTGCTTTCTCTGCTATAAATAAAGCGTCTCTAAACGCTGGATAGTTAGTCTTTTAGTCTTTGTAATCAGTTGTAAACTCTGTTGAGACCTATTTTTATAAACATTTTGTAAGCTCCCCACTGTATTTTTTATATGTGCTGTTAATACATGAGAAGACCGTTTTGTTTCTAAGCGTGTAACTGATCTTTTGGATTGGTTGAAGTAGGCGGAGGGCCCCTGTCTGCTACAGCCATTGTACAGTAGTTTTACTTTTACTTTCTCGCATTTCTTTTTCTGATTTCATGTATATTAATGTATAGTTTCCTTTATGAATTGCTGCATTTCATTTTTCAACATGTATATTAGTGTACATAAATTTTGAATTATGCTGATTTACATTTCTGCACTTTTGTTCATGACTGATCAGTGTGTTTTTGCAGATTTCTTAGGAGCCCGGGACAGTTTTCTTTCTTCTCTTTTTACAACTAGTGGCATTTGTGATCGTCTTATCTAGACTGCTGATCTTTATTTTTGATTTTCATTAGTATCATTGCTTTAGTTTGCACTTTACTTTCTGCTCATAGCTTATCAAGTTGTTCATCTTTTGATGGCTCTTTTTATCATAATCAACTAACTTTAGTGGAGCCAAAATATCACTTAGTGCAGCTTGGTTTATTTTGTTTTAAGACTCACATTGCTAACTTTCTCATAACTCTTTCTTACATGATCAATCCAACTGAAGGCAGAAAGGTTAAGGGAAAATTAAGTGGTGTGATTTTTCACCTAGATTTTATATTGCTTAAGATTTAATTGAAGAGTTAAAGTAGTTGTTCTTGTTTTTAATTGAGTTAATGTAGATGTCATTTTCATTTTCATTTTCATCAGCAGTAGAGGTACTGGGTCGATGCCATTGGTCTTTTATTTGATGCCTTTACTTTCCTTTAAAAGCCTTGATTTCATTTCAGTTATTGTTCAAGCTTTCTTTAGAATACTCTTTAAGTTTCAAGAAATCATTTAGAAGTCGCCACAAACACACACATTCACTCACTTGATTACATCTCCATCACATCACATTAGGAAAGATAAATAAAAAACAAACTAAAAAGATAAAAACGACAAAAGATTAAGAAAAGGTTATTTAAGTGCATATAGTACACCTCACTTCATCAGCTTACGAGCCCCGGGTTGACATTTAAAAGTTGCAATTTAGACATCACTAAATTGACCAAACATTTTGGCGCCATTGCCAGGGAAGTGAAATTAGGTAGCCAGATTCTTAAGAAAAAAACACAATAAGAAAATTTCAAGGAAGGAAATTGATAACATCTCAAAGTATGCTCTCCTCTTGCACTTAATGTGATCTGGAGGATCAGAAAAGAGAGAGTTATTGGTTTAATAGTTTCTTGAGTATGCTCTCTTCTTGCACCTAGAGTGACCTGGAAGATCAGAAAGAGAATTATTAGCCCGACTTGAAGAAAAAAAAAAAAAATGACATGCATAGGGCAAGAGATTCTAGGGGAAGGTTTTTAGCTAGAGCCAAAAGTTCGATTTTTACAACTCCATCTACTTCAAGGAATAGACAAGAGACACCTCCATCATCTCCAACTTACACTCCTAGCCCTAGGATTCCTGGAATTCAAGAGGCAGGAGTCGACTCTCCCATACCTTCCATCGAATCTGAATTAGAGAGAGATCCTTTCCTTCTTTCTCTAGAGAGACAAATTGTAATTGAAGAAGTAGAATCACCTGAAGAAGAGGGAGAAATTCCTTCTCATACACCCTTAGTAGAAGAACCAGAAGACTCTAAAGTCTCCAGGGAAACTACCATGACAGAGGAAGGAGCAACTGGATTTGGTAGAGGTAGAGGTAGAGGAGGAGGAGGAAACAATGGAGGAGGTAGAGGTAACATTGGAGGAAATAGGGATGGGGATAACTCATTCGGGTTTCCTATAGTTGATGAGGACTCCCGAGCCACAATGAAAAACATCTCACCATCTGTCCTCCCAAACTTCCATGGGTTTAGGAATGAGGACCCTGAAACATTTCTATTTGAGTTTGAGGTAGTGTGTCGAACTTATGATTATCTGGATGACTCTCAAAAACTCAAACTGTTTCCTTCAACATTGAAAGGAGCAGCCTTGAAATGGTTCATGGGATTACTCACTCAATCCATTAGGTCTTGGAATGATATGAAACAGGAATTTTTGGATAGGTACCTGGACTATTGTATGCCCACCAATCACAAGGATGAGGTATTCAAAATGATGCAAAAAGAAGATGAAAACTTGGAGGAATTACTTGAAATATTTCAATATAATCTGAAAAGAGAAAAAATGAGTAACTTGGATGAGGAGACCTTGAAAGCCCTTTTACTAAAAGCCATTAGAGATGAATGGATAGATCTTTTGAATATGATGGGAAAAGGAGATGTATCTCAACTTCCACTTTCTGATATAGCAGAATTATGTGTCCATCTCTCAAGGGGGAAATCAAAAAATCAAAAAGGGCCTAGAGATCCTTCTCTCATCAGAGCAAATAAATCTGCAACTGGATCGGTAAGTAGGGCTGAGATTGGCAACATGCTTGATGAATTCAAAACTGATATCTTAGGGAGTCTTAGTGAGCAACTAGACACCCTTAAGATTCACAATAAGAAGAAAGCAGAAGCTGAGGCTTTGGCCATCTTTTGCCCAAAGTGTAGGAAGAAACATGCTCTAAGGGAATGTCCCTTGGATGCAAAAGTTGTAGAAACATGTGTAATCTGTTCAGAGAACCATGAGACCAAGGATTGTCCTTCAATTCCTAGGCTCAAAGCTGTCTTTCAAGAAGATCCAAATACAATCGAATCTCTCTGTTTTGTTGCAAGGAGACCTTGGCAGGGGCAACAAAATCAAGGGTTTAACAACTCTATGAATTTTCAACCCCAACCAAATTGGAATCCTTGGCAACAACCTTGGTCCCAACCTCAAAATTCTTTTCAATCATGGGTACAAGGTATGCAAAATCCTTATGGGAGATTTGCTCAATTTTACCAATATCCTCCATCTTTTCAAAACCAACAAGCTCCACAACTTCCAAATCAAAATCCACAACTATCATTGCCATTTCCACAACAACAACCTTCCCAACAGAATCCAAATTCTCAACTCTTGCTTCCATTCCAACAGAAGTCAAATCAACTTCCTTCTCAGCCATTGCCAAACCCCAATAATAAAAACCCTCAAAATGCCTACATGATGGAAGGTCAGCAATTTCCTACCTATATGATTGTTCCTCTCAATGAAGTACAACTCAGATCAGGTAGAGTCTTAGATAAACCTTCTATAAATGATCGAAAGCAAAGCATCTTTGAGGAAGAGTCTCTTGAAGCCAATAAGGGTTCTGAAGCATCTCTTCAAAACCCAAACACTCAAAAAGAAAAAGAAAAAGAATTAACCTCCACAACTCCCGTAGTTGAGCAACCTGCATCCTTATCCACACCTCCTTTCCCTGAAAGATTACAAATTGATAAAGGAGTGGAAAAACAAATTTTGTTGCCTGACTATAATTTTCTAGATGAATTGAAGAATGTCTGTATCAAGATTCCCTTGTTACAAGCCATTAAAGAGATTCCTATTCTAGCAAAAACAATAAAGGAGTTGAGTCTTAAAAGACCAGGAAGGAAACCAAGAGATACCAGAAGGATCCACCTGGTAGGAAAAATTGCAGATATCATGATGGGAAAAATTACTATGCAGAAATATGTAGATCCCGGTAGTCCAATTGTCAAAACACATATCAATGGGGTAGAAATACCAAATACTTTGATTGATTTAGGGGCTGCTATCAACATCATGAGTAGACAGACTATGGACCAGCTAAAACTTCCTAATCTTCTTTTTACACCTACTTTATTGCAACTTGTAGATCGATCAGTTATTAAACCAGATGGTGTATTAGAAGACATTCCAGTCTCCCTAGACTCTTGGGAATATCCAGTGGATTTCATGATTTTAACCCCCAAGAGTAATCTAGGAGGACATCCTCTTATTTTAGGAAGACCTTGGCTAGCCACAGCTGATGCTTTCATAAGTTGTAGGTCTGGGGATATGTATATTTCTGATGGTAATTCGAAAAAGAAGTTCAATCCGTATCCTCCAGCAAAGGCAATTACAGAAATAGGGGATAATGAGTGGGTTGATGATGAAGATACTATACAACCTGTCTTTACCATTTCTGAGATTAGTGAAGATAGTCAAATTCTGAACACATTAGAAAATTTTGAACCAACTTCAGAATATAACCACACACAATTTCAGTTGGATTCTGACATTGAGTGTCTATCATCTAGACAGATGTCTCTTTTCTCTATGGAAGAGTTTGGTAGTTCTGCCATTGAGATTTTCCCAGGAAAAACACTGAATATCAACAAAAACTTGGAAAAATCACAACAGGAAGAGCTAACCAAAGTCTTGCAAAAGAATTCTACTGCATTTGCATGGAATATACAGATATGAAAGGTATTGACCCGAAGACTTGCATTCATCACATCTATATTGAGGAAAATAGTAGACCAATCAGACAACCTCAAAGAAGGATGAATCCAAACCTTAGGGAAATAGTGAAAGAAGAGCTCCAAAAGTTACTTAATGTAAACTTCATTTACCCCATTTCAGATAGCCGGTGGGTTTCTCCTTTGGTTATAGTACCTAAAAAGAATGGTAAATGGAGGGTTTGCATTGATTATAGGGAATTAAACAAAGCAACTTTGAAGGATCACTTTCCTTTACCCTTTATTGATCAAGTATTAGATACTTTAGCAGGTAAAAAGTATTTCTCATTTCTGGATGGTTTTAGTGGTTACAATCAGATTCAGGTAGCACCTGAAGATCAGGACAAAACCACATTTACCTGTCCATGGGGGACTTTTGCTTACCGAGTACTTCCTTTTGGATTATGTAATGCACCCGCAACATTTCAAAGGGCAGTATTAGGAATATTTTCTGATCTAATTCATGATTGTGTAGAGGTCTATATGGATGATTTTACAGTTTATGGTAACTCATTTGAAGAAGCATTAGAAAATTTGGAAAAAGTCCTTATAAGATGTAAAGAAACAAATCTTTCATTAAGTCATGAAAAATGTTTTATGATGTTTACTGAAGGGATTGTTTTAGGACATCATATTTCAGGAGATGGGATTAAGGTTGATAGATCAAAAGTTGAAGTCATCTCCAAGTTACCTATTCCAAATTGTCAAAGGGATGTTAGAAGTTTTCTTGGGTTTACTGGGTATTATAGAAGATTTATTGAAAACTTCACCAAGATAGCATCTCCGCTCTTCAAATTACTTACAAAAGACTGTGAATTCAAATGGGATCCTGAATGCCAATCTGCATTTGAAGCTTTAAAAACAAGGATATCTGAAGCACCCATTCTGAGAGGGCCAAATTGGAAACTTCCTTTCCATATTTCTACAGATGCTTCAGATACAGCTCTAGGAGCTGTATTGGGACAAAAGGATTTGGTCCCTTATGCCATTTACTACACCAGTAAAAATTTGACTCCCACTGAGTTAAATTATACTGTGACTGAAAAAGAGTTCTTAGCCGTTGTTCATGCAATCAACAAGTTTAGACATTATATAACCGTCTATGAAACTTTTGTCCATACTGATCATTCTGTAATTAGATATCTCATGAATAAACCTATTACTAATGGCAGAGTTACAAGATGGCTTTTATTTTTACAAGAATTCAATATTACTGTGTTAGATAGACCAGGGAAACAAAATACAGTAGATGATTTCTTGTCTAGAATCCAAAATACTAATGAAGATTCTCTTGTAGAGGATAAGTTTCCAGATGAATATTTGTTTGCAATAACTACTAAAACCCCTTGGTATGCAGACATTGCTAACTATTTGGTTACAGGGAAGCTACCTCCACACTTATTTCCTAATGAGAAAAGGAAAATCATTCAGGAAAGTTCAAAGTATTCATGGATTTCTAATGAATTGTTCAAAACAGGGCTAGATTGTGTGATCAGAAGATGTGTTCGGGAAGATGAAATGTCTGACATCCTTAAGGCATGTCATGATGAACCGTGCGGTGGACACTTTGCTGACAAGAGGACTGCCTATAAAATCCTTTCTTTGGGATATTATTGGCCTTCTCTCTTCAAAGATGCAAAACAATATGTTAGAAGGTGTGACAGCTGCCAAAGAGGTGGAAGACCAACTCTTTCAAATGAAATGCCATTACAACCACAGGTACTCATCGAACCCTTTGAAAAATGGGATTTAGATTTCATTGGACCTATCAATCCACCATCTAAACAAAAGAAGTATATATTGGTTTGCACTGATTATGTTACTAAATGGGTAGAAGCCAAGGCATTGCCTTCTGCCACTGAAAATTCAGTTGTTCAATTTCTTTTTTACTCGTTTTGGTGTCCCAAGAGAAATTGTAACAGATCAGGGAAGCCAATTTACATCTAACTTGATGGAGAAGCTGATGGAAGAATACAAAATTAAGCATAGAAAATCTACTCCATACCATCCGCAAGCAAATGGTCAAGTGGAATCCACAAATAAAGTTCTTGAGAGCATCATCACCAAAACTGTTCATCTCCATAGAAGAGATTGGGCAGAAAGGCTTCCTGAAGCCTTATGGGCCTATAGAACTACATGGAGGAACACAACAGGACATTCTCCCTATGAACTTGTTTATGGGAAAGAAGTCTTGCTCCCCATTGAGTTTCAAATCAAGACCTTCAAGATGGCAGTTCAGTTGGGGATGAATCTATCAGAAGCCCAAAAACACAGAATGGAGCAGCTAAATGAGCTAGATGAGATAAGACAAGATGCAATTTTAAGGACTGATCTAGTTCAGCACCAAAGAACTAAGTGGCATGATCGATACATCAAAGAGAAAAAGTTTCAGAAGGGAGATTGGGCACTATTGTTTGATTCCAAGTTTAAGGACTTCAAAGGAAAATTTCAAACTCATTGGCTTGGACCATATGAGATTGATGAAGTCTTTAGCAATGGAGCAGTTCGAGTAAAGACCATTGATGAGTTTCAGACTCCTCTCATTGTGAATGGCCACCGATTGAAAGTCTATCACAAGCCACTCTCAAAGGAGGAATTTGTTAAAATGTTCCAAGAAGATTTTGCAATGAGGCTGGTGGAGAAGAATTCTTCTCCTCCATCAGCCTAGTCTTTGTTTCTTTTAGTTAAAAAAAAAAAAAAAGAAAAGAAAAAAAAAGAGAAACAAAAAAAAGAAGAAAAAAAAAAGAAGAAAAAAAGTCTCTTGTATAAGCCTGAAAACCAATCTTGAATTGGCAGTCTTATGCAGAAAATATAAGGTGAAAATCAGGGGCACCTGACACTTTGTATTTTCCAAAAAAAAAAAAAAAACTCTCTCTCTCTCTTTCCATCTCATTCGCCATTTCAGTTCATCCATCCCATCATCTCCATTCCACTTCATTTTCATTCCATTTCATTCATCTCACTCCATTCCATCAATAAAAGTCCCTCTCAGGACTATTTCATTCAGTTAGTTCTTTTTCTAACTATTTTGTGAAGTGAAAAGAGTGTTGTCTCAGTTTCCGCAGCTGGGAACCGTTTCCGCAACTAACACCAGTTTCCGCAGCTCGAAACGATTTCCGCAGCCAGCACACTCTGTCTCTACAACCAGGACTACTCTGTTTTCAAAAATCACAGTCAGAGGTATCATCATCATCAAGAGCAGCAAGAATATAAGGCATCTGCAAGGTTAGAAAGCAATAATGGATCAGCAACTTTAATCAACAAATGGAAACTTATGAAGGTATGATCCAATTCTTTTCTAAACAACAATTTAATGTCGTTTTAAGCATAGTTATTGAATCGTGGTAAGAGCCACTAAATGCAATGATTTGGCAAGATCACCCCACTCCTCTTCCGCGGTAATGCTTAATCCACCTCATACCTCTCTAACGGTCCCCTAATCATCATTTATTCAAAACTTGAGACGAGGTTGCTCCTCCATTACTGGCCGTACCTCTGTGACGTATCCCAATGTACTACGGCTCTACTTACCATCATTTCCGCAGCCAACGTTGAAGACGTGTGCAAGCCACCCGACTCTTAAGGATTCGGCCGTTATTCCATCTACTTATCACTCCATTTACCGCATGCATGAACTCATTTCCCGTGTTTGTCTTCTACTCTCTCGTACTCACACCATTTCCACTCTCGTTTCCGCTGCAAACTCCACATCTCTGTTCAAACCCCGATTACAGTTCTGCACTACACCTTGCATTGCGTTACGGCTACTCCACTTACAGCCGTAATCCACCCATTTTTCCCGTGAGCATCCTCCTTGAGCATCCATACACAGTCAAAGCTTCAGCCGAAGTTGAGAGCCAAAGATGGGGAAGCTGCTTAGAGCAGAACCTGAGGGTCCGAAGTATTTAGAAGGGTACCCACAGACGAAGGAGGCACTACAGAAAGCAAAATGGTTAAAGTTTATTCAAAAATTCAAAGGGTATCATAAAGAGGTAACGAAGGCATTTGCCCGGTCCTTCAATGGAAATACCGTGGAAGTAGGGGACCTGAAGTTCACAATAACAGAGACCACCATAGCCACAGCAACCGGTTTACCTCAGCAAGGAGAACGATGGTTCAAGAACAGAGGAGTGGAAGATCAGGAATGGAAAAACATGCTTAAGAACCCAGGTATGGACACTTCAATATTCACTAAAGGGATTCTTGTGCATGTAATTAAGGAAGAATGGACTGCATTGTTATTGCTTGTTCAAAAGTTTATCACATGTGAGGGCCGCTTTGGCACTATGCATATGTACCATGCAAGAATTATGATGAACTTCATGGAAGGCCATGCCCTCAACTTACCCTAGTTTCTATTAGCAAGCCTAAAGAAAATGAGTTTCACTGTCCAAAAGAATGTAGGCCATATTGAATCCCTCTTGTATCATCACGGGTTCATTAGAATTCTCATATAAGAGCAATTGAAGAATAACAAGGATACATGGGAAAAGTTTCTAATCAGAAACCATTTCCAAGAGGTGACTGAAGCCTCTAGCAGCTCCCCTAGAATCCCAAAAAGAAGTAGGAGAAGAGAAAGAGATGTTGCAGCCCAAGATCCTCCTATAGTAGAAACCCAAGAAATTTCTCAAGAAGAAGAGGAAGGAGCCAGAACTAAGAAGCAGAAAAAGGATAAAGGGAAAACAATTGTTCAAGAATCACATCCATCACGTGAACCTTCAGTAGAAGAAGACTCTCAAACCTTGGCTGATAGACTAACACAACTTCAAGTTGCTGCCCTCTCAAAGAAGAAACAAAAAGAGAAACAAAGTGCCCAGCAAAAGAGCACTAGTGCACAAGTGAGAAGAAGCAGTAGACTTAAAGGAAAAACGAGTGTGACTAAACAATCACATTTCATTGACTTAGGAACACCTGAAAAAGGTCCAGCTCATCAAGTTATACAATCGAGTCCCCCACGTGTTGAGTCCACTCCTCCACGTGAAGAAAGTCCCTTTCAGCCAGAGCCTCAAACAGAATTTGAATTTGAACAGAGCCCAAGAAGAACACCTGACATTGACCCTGACCAGTAGGAGGTATACAATTATTTGGAGACCTTAGAGCAATCAGTTGTAGGTCCGAGCACTATATTTCCCCTTGATGAACAGGTCAAATCTTTAAAACATGAGGTGTTTGAGCTAGAAGTCCTGAACCGGCATATTAAACAAGAAAATGAAGCATTGAAAGAACAAAGCAAGGTGGACAAAATTGTCCATGACAAACCATGCTTCACATAGGACTCTGGTAGAGGAAGAACAGAAAATTGAAAAGAAAATGTAAGAAGCTGAGCAGGGCCTTGATCAATTTTAAATTCAGGTGTTTAGTCAGAAAACCAAGGACAATTTTGGCAGCAAGAAGAAAGAGAAGAAGGCTAGATGTTTTGGCAGAAGCATCTGAGCATATGGATTGAAAAAAACAATGACAAAGTTTTGGTTGCATGAGGACATGCAACACCTTCACAGTGGGGGTATGTTGAGCCTCAAACCTGCACTTCTTTACACATCCTCTCAGCCTCCTTTTCCTACTCATTTCCTTCTTTTGCCACTCATTTCCTTCATCAAATTGCTCAAATCATTGTATTATAGGACTTTTTACATGATTTGCTAATTATGCTAACGACTGTTGTTGGTTTAGATTTTTGGTTCAAAATGCTGCGTTTCCGCAGCTCACACAGGGTTTCCGCAGCTGATCCCGGTTTCCGCAGCCAACCCCGGATTCCGCAGCTGTTTTCTTAAATGCTATGTTCCAGGTGTCGTCCGGGTAGAAGAGCCACATGGGCAAGTTTGTGGGATCAAGGACATGGTACGTGTCCTTCTAGCTCACCCAAACCGGTCATCAAAACCCGTGGTCAACGAGGAGGCAAATACGGTCAAACTGAAGTCATTGGCGGTGGCACGGCTCTGCGTGTTCGGTTTGGAGCACGTAAAGAACAGCTGGCCTCTTCCTCAGCCACGAGGACCGTGGGAAACAAGAATCCAACAGAAGATTGATAGCCCATAACGACCGTTGCCTAAATCCGAGGACGATGCCAGATTATGTGTTTTTACACAGCTGATAGAATAGCCTAGTTTGCGTTAAGTTAGTTTTCTTTCTCTGCTATAAATAAAGCATCTCTAAATGCTGGATAGTTAGTCTTTTAGTCTTTGTAATTAGTTGTAAACTCTGTTGAGACCTATTTTTATAAACATTTTGTAAGCTCCCCATTGTATTTTTTATATGTGCTGTTAATACATGAGAAGACCGTTCTGTTTCTAAGCGTGTAACTGATCTTTTGGATTGGTTGAAGTAGGCAGAGGGCCCCTGTCTGCTACAGCCACTGTACAGTAGTTTTACTTTTACTTTCTCGCATTTCTTTTTCTGATTTCATGTATATTAATGTACAGTTTCCTTTATGAATTGCTGCATTTTATTTTTCAACATGTATATTAGTGTACATAAATTTTGAATTATGCTGATTTACATTTCTGCACTTTTGTTCATGACTGATCAGTGTGTTTTTGCAGATTTCTTAGGAGCCCGGGACAATTTTCTTTCTTCTCTTTTTACAACTAGTGGCATTTGTGATCGTCTTATCTAGACTGCTGATCTTTATTTTTTATTTTCATTAGTATCATTGCTTTAGTTTGCACTTTACTTTCTGCTCATAGCTTATCAAGTTGTTCATCTTTTGATGGCTCTTTTTATCATAATCAACTAACTTTAGTGGAGTCAAAATATCACTTAGTGCAGCTTGGTTTATTTTGTTTTAAGACTCACATTGCTAACTTGCTCATAACTCTTTCTTACATGATCAATCCAGCTGAAGGCAGAAAGGTTAAGGGAAAATTAAGTGGTGTGATTTGTCACCTAGATTTTATATTGCTTAAGATTTAATTGAAGAGTTAAAGTAGTTGTTCTTGTTTTTAATTGAGTTAATGTAGATGTCATTTTCATTTTCATTTTCATCAGTAGTAGAGGTACTGGGTCGATGCCATTGGTCTTTTATTTGATGCCTTTACTTTCCTTTAAAAGCCTTGATTTCATTTCAGTTATTGTTCAAGCTTTCTTTAGAATACTCTTTAAGTTTCAAGATATCATTTAGAAGTCGCCACAAACACACACATTCACTCACTTGATTACATCTCCATCACATCACATTAGGAAAGATAAATCAAAAACAAACTAAAAAGATAAAAACGACAAAAGATTAAGAAAAGGTTATCTAAGTACATATAGTACACCTCACTTCATCAGCTTACGAGCCCCGGGTTGACATTTAAAAGTTGCAATTTAGACATCACTAAATTGACCAAACACATCCTTCACGGAGGTTCGGTAGGCCCACAAGGCAGGTAACAACATCAAATGCCAGTTAGACTTATGTATGCCAACGGTACGCTGAAGCATTGTAACCAAAATCTTATTGATAGCTTCAACTTGGCCATTGGACTGAGGGTAGTATGGAGTCGAACTATCGTGTTGTAAGCCTAGCTGGGTTGTTAGTTCCGTCATCATGTGATTACGGAAATGCTTCCTGTGATCAGTGACGATGGCTTGAGGGATGCCGAACCGTGAGCTAACATGGTTGAATAAAAATTGCGCCGCTGTGTGACCGTCTTCAGTTAATGTAGGCATCGTCTCGGCCCATTTAGTAAAGTAATCGACGGCAACGATAATAAACCCATGCCCCCCGACCGAGTGAGGGTTACAGGTCATATAATCAATGCCCCATTTTGCAAAAGGGCCGACGGTGACAACAGGGTGCAATGGAGCAGGAGGCGTTCGCATCTTCCGCTGGTATATCTGGCACTCATGACAAGAGCGGACGGCAAGAATGAAATCCTTAAAGATAGAGGGCCAAAAGTAGCCAGCACGGAGGATTTTTTGGGCAGTAGCATATCCGGACATGTGACCACCACAGGCACCAGAGTGACAGTCATTCAAGACACGCTCAGCTTCCTCGAGAGTTAAACAACGGCGAAGAACAGAGTCGGCGCCAAGGCGATATAGTGTATCCCCAATGATACGGTATGGTTGAGATTGATGACGAATCCTTCGCCGAGCGTCTTTGGACACGCTAGGGCGAAAGGAGGACGTTTGCAGATATATAATGATATCTCCATACCAGGGATCGAGGGTGCTGATAAGAAATAAAGTCTCATTCGGAATTTGATCCTTTACGTGAGAGGTCGGGGAAGAAGATGGCAAAGAGAAAATTAACTCAACAAATACAAGGGATTTCTTGGACTTGGCAGTGGTAAATTCCAAGTCGAACTCTTGGAGGATAACAATCCACTTTGAGTACTTGCCCCCCAGCAACTGGCGTGACAAAATATACGTCATGGGGTTGCAATCAGAAATCACGGTGGTAGTGCGTAGCAGAATGTAGTGACGGAAGCGTTGGATAGCGCAAACGACGGCTAAAGCCAACTTCTCAACATAGGCATATCGAGTTTCTGTATCTAAAAGGTTGCGTCTGAGATAATAGATAACATACTTAGTGTCATCATCGTCAGTTTGAACAAGAACCATGCCGATAGTGGTGTCGACGGCAGCCAAATACAGAGTGTAGTCACGGTAATAATTCGGAGGACGGAGCAATGGATCAGAAACAAGGAGACCCTTGAGACGCTCAAAAGATTCCTGAGCAATGGTATCCCAATGAAAAGGGACATCGCGCTTTAGTAATCGTGTGAAACCTTTGGCCACCTCGGCATAGTTTGGAATGAAACGTCGTAGAAAATTTTCTTTACCCTGCAAGCTCTGCAATTGCTGTAAAGAAGCAGGGGGAGGAAGATTTACTATAGCTTCGACTTTAAGGGGATCCAAATGGATGCCCTCTCGGGAGACGACAAACCCGAGGAGTCGTCTGGATTCAACGCAGAAGACACATTTGTGAGGATTAAGTCGGATTCGGTAGTATCGACAGCGAAGAAAGATCTCGCGAAGGTGAGTAGGGTGGTCCTGACGTTTGGCTGAATGAGCTGGAAGATCATCTAGGTATGGCTGTACAATGTGTCAAATGTCATGAAATGCATAGGACATTGCACGTTGGAAGGTAGCACCGGCATTTTTAAGACCGAAAGGGAGCTTCTTATAGGCAAAAGTGCCCCATGAATAGATAAAGGCGGTCTTGTGTTGATCAGCGGGAGCAATATTGATCTGGTTATATCCAGAAAAACCGTCCATAAAAGAGTACATTTCACTTCCAGCACACTCGTCAATAATTTGATCAATGAATGGTGTGGGGAAATTATCTTTAGGATAGGCCCAATTTATATCACGATAATCGACACAAACACGGATTGTACCCTGTTTTTTATTCACAGGTACGATATTGGAAACCCAATCTGTGAGTGGGATAGGATAAATAAAACCAGCTTTAAGAAGCTTCTCGACTTCAGCCTTAATAGCTGCAGCCTTTCGGGGATGTACAGGGCGTAAATGTTGACGAACAGGCTTAGCACCTGGGTACGTGATTATCTCATGCACCACTATGCTAGGATCAATGCCGGGAATTTCTTCATAGGACCATGCAAAGACGTCACGAAATTCGCGAAAAAGATTGGAATAAAGTTGAATCTCCTCCGGAGTACAAGTGACTCCAATGTGAATATGTTCGACAATCCCTGGTTTTACAGAGATGTCGATGGGTTGGGTTTGTGTAATGTTCGCCATATTTCCTTCAGAGGACACTTGATAAACTTGGATAGGTGTTTGAAGGATTTGAAATGGGAGACAAGGAGCAAACCGCTCAAGACAAGTCAGCATATCCTGAGGGGCAGGGAGAAACGAGGAACGATGGTGAGAATCATGCCAAGGAGGTTCCTCGAGAGACATAGTCTCGATAATGGCTTCGTCGGAAGGGAATGTTTCTTTTAAAGGATCCGAAGAAGTCTCATCTACAAGCCCTGAGGATGGAGCGAACGAGTAGAGAACCTTGCTCGAAGGAGCAAGTTCAGAAGAGGGAGTCGATGCAGCAATGATTTCGACATAGTTGAGCTCGGCAGGACTCAACGGCATCTGGTCGCCCCAAGAATCTACTTGGTCGGTGGGAGGAATGATCCACGAATCAGAACAAGTAGTAATCATATTAACAGAAGCGACGTTAGGAGGTGGGAGCGGAAAAACACCCATAAGGGCGGGATCTTTGAAAAGTCCGGTTCCCAGACTTTCAGATAACTTCGAGGTATGCTCCACAAAAGGGATGTTGCCTTCAGAAGAGGAAGCGAAGAATGATAGCTGGTCTACGGTAACAATATTCCCTTGATGAGGGAAACGAATGATACGAAACAAAGATGAAGCTACAGCTTTCATTGCATATATCCAGCTACGTCCGAGAAGAAGGTTGTAAGTAAGAGTAGCATCAACAACTTCAACTTCCATTTTGACCATCTTCTCTTCCAAAGAGATGGGCAAAAGGTTGGAGTATACCATAAGGACGGGATGCTCTTCCATCAAAAGCTTCCAAGGTTGTGGGAGACTAGCTCAGCGTTGGAGATCCAATAGCTTTCCAACAGGAAACAGACATGATGCAAGTAGAAGCACCTTCATCAATGACTGTATGATGAATTGTTTTGGAATCAATAATAACCTGTATGAGGAATGCGATTGGGGGAGGCAGTCTCTGCGTATGGCGTTCTAAGTCAAAAGTAATTAAATCTGAGTCGGCCGGGTCTATGCCACCAATAGCGGATAGCAAGGACTTCCTCTGAGAAGGGCAACTCTGGAGAACTTCTAAAGCGGACATAGCCGATGGAGTCTGAGCTAAGTCCTCAACGATATTGTAGTGCTGTGCAGCATGGGCGTTTGGGTTGTAAGAAGATTTCCGGAGTACTCCTTTTGGAGGGGGTCGAAGAGGCGTCTCAGTAGTAGGTCTCTCGATGTGGAGTGGGCCTGAACTGAACGGAGGAGCACTGGAGGGGACCTCAGGCTCTTTCCTGACAGATGACGGATAATCTTTTGTTCGAGTACTGATATTGACAGGTATCGTTCCAGCCATAAACACTTGAGAACCGAAGGAAGAGGGAGGCTGAGAGGGGTCAGCCACCATTTGAGTTTTTTGAGTTTGTTGTAAGGGAAAGGGTTCTTTGAGCACCGCAGGAGTCCCGGGAGTGCCTTTCAACAAACAACTAACTTCGGACCGCCTAGGGCAGTCTTTGGTATAGTGATCTTCATCACAGATAAGACAAGGATACTTGGGTTTGCGCTTGGCACCGTCCTCGGGCGGAGGTTTAGGGGAGTCCTGTTTAGGTTGATCTGGCTTATTCTTCGCTTTCCCTTTCTTCTTTCCTTTCGAGGCTTTGTCTGCCGTGGTGGACTGGACGACATTGACCTCGGAAGTAATATTCGAAGTGGGTGTTACCTGAGAAGTCTGTTCATTCGAAGCAGTTGATTTTTGCTTCCCAGGGTTCGCGGAATTTTTCTTCGAGGACGAATTAACAGAACCAATAATACCGTCAACAGTTGGTGTTGGCGGGGCTTTGGATGTTCCTGGTCTCGGGGCGTCAGGCAGATAATCATACAATGTACCTGACTGAGAATAAACCAAGTCAAGGTACTGAGCGCGCGCGATAGCCTACTATTTAGTGACACATGCCCCCATGGCAATGTCCCGAGCTATTGGAGGAACGAACGAAGTCGTAAACCAATCGGTAAGAAGTTGGTCGGGAATCCAAAATTTGATCATACGTCTACGCCGTCTCCATTCATGGATATGATCAGAGATATGCGTAGCCGTTGTCTGTCTTAAGGATGTGAGGAGGTGTGTACCCGTTTCATATCGAATGGGTAACTATAAATGAGTGAGAAATGCCATAGCCAATGAGTTGAAATCCTGAAAGGATTCGCGATTGAGCTCAATATACCACTTAGCTGCAGAGCCAGTGAGAGTCCTTTGAAAAAGGCGAAGCCGAATTGAATCATCAAGCCATGAATTGGATGAACACCACAGGTGATAAGTCATGACATGAGCTTGTGGATCTTCATTAGCTTTACCATCGAACTTTGGATAGTCACCGGGAATTTTCGTTGGAACCAGAGGCCAATATGGATTATGGAGAATAGGATCATTGGTCAATTTGGACACATCCGGTAATTCTAAAGTTGCTAAGAAAGGTAATTGAGGATTAAAGGATATCTGGGGCTGCTGGTGGGATGGAGCACCAGGGTTCCAACCAACTGGCGGTTGCCCCCAAGGGCTTGGTCCGGACGGATTTGGCCCCATAGGGTTTTGTCCGTAGGGATTTGGGTTCTGCCCCCCAGCGTTCCATGGATTACCAAATGGTCCTGCAGGAGCACCATATGGTTGCGGATAATTCTGATAAGGATTTGCCTGCAGTTGTTGATAATTTTGATATGGGGCAAACAAAGGTTGCCCTTGAGGTTGCTGGTAACCATACGGTGGCTGGACTCCAAACTAGGTTTGAGAAACAGGCTGAGCTTGATAGACTGGTTGAGATTGAACTCCAACTTGCATTTGAAGACCGGATGGGGTCTGGGGTCCAGCCTGGGGCAAAAAACCAGGTTGAGGAGTGCCAGAAGGATGTCCTGTAGGTTGGGCTATCTGGCCGGAAGGATAACCTTGTTGATGTTGAGGTTGGCCTACCTGCCCAGAAGGTTGTACCTGCTGGGAGTGGAGTTGTATAGCTGAAGGTTGTCCTAACGGACCAGATGGCTGAGTGGGCTGGGCAATTGGTTGGCCTGATTGGATTTGAGGTTGACCGACTTGCCCAGAAGGTTGACTATACTGGACGATGGGCTGACCATGTGGTTGAGCAGCTTGTCCAGATATTGGACCATACTGGACATTGGGTTGGTTTGGGTTAACATATGATTGACCAATTTGTCCAGTAGGATAACCTTTCTGGATACCAGGTTGGGCTTGTTGAACAGAAGATTGACCTGAGTTACTAGAAGGTTGAACATAAGAGGGGAAAAACGGACCACTAGAGGCAAAAGGGTTTCCCTGGAAGGATTGCCCTTGTTGGTCTTGATGAGGTGGTCTTGGAGATTGCGCAGACGATACTTGGCCACCATGAAAAGAGGTGGAGCCCCAATCAATTGACAACGGAACTGAAATCTCAACCATCGGTTGAGACGACAAATATAGATCGTATGGCCCCTCTGCTGGGACGTTTGACGTAGGATCAAAGACTCCGAATAAAGAAGCCAAAGGATGACTGAAAATAGGAGTCGAAGAAGCTACACATACCATTGGAGCGGTTGTGATTGAGGTAACAGACGTACTGCGACTTTGTGGAGTAAAAGGCTCCATGGTGGGAAAAGCGAGTTGTGACCAAATAGAACTCGTGAAAGGAGTTCCAGAGGGCATAGTATCCCTTAATGATTTATAGCCTGGAGGTAGGTTCCCAGTAGTAGGAGTGCTACTAACAAGTGTAGGTTTCGTTGCGGTAGGAATTTCACCGCTTGTCGCAACGGATTCTTCAGTCGAAGTAGGGGAAACGTCCTCCATGTCGGAGGAAAAAGGTGGGACTGAAACACGAGGAGAAGTGTAGTCCCAAAAAGGGACACCGTCCTCAGAAGGTTCCCAAACAGGGTTCCAATGAAACTCGTAAGTCTCGTCGTCTGGAGCACAAGAACTAATCGGTTGTATACTCGGAACAACAGGAAGAATTTCACTTACAACCGGTATCTCGGAAGAAGACGAAATTGGTAATTCCGCCAGGATGAAACTTCACAAAATCCTAGGGAATCTAACGAGACAAAACCCTACTCAAAATAATGCAAACAAAATCTAACCGGGTAGATGTGTATCGTGGCCGAATAAATTTTAAGACGCAAAGACACAACTTGACCTTTTCATGTTTTAAGAGGCGAGAAAAGGACAAAAAGATGACTCTAGTCTCCTTTGAATGTTTAATGAGCACGAAGTGACAAGACGCTCACTGGCACCTTTTCTTTTAAGGAGTCCGAAAAGGATCAAAAGTGACTACTCTGGAGACTCTAGGCAAAGGGTTTGCCAAACAATCCGTAAAACTGCTTATACACCTTGGTAATCAGATGAAAACCAAGGACTTCCCGTACGGCAGTCAATCTTCCCGAATGCTGTGTTTAGTGCATTACGGCTTGTAAAGTGGCAGACACGGCTTCCTGTGGATAAAGGATGATAACCTAGTGGGGTCTCCCTTATATACACGACGGTACGTGGGAGCTCAGTCCGTGCTAGACCACTATCGAGTCACAAGAGGAGGAATCACCCAACCGTAATGTGAAACAACAGTGACTAGGTTTAACGACGCCGGAACACGTCTCTAGCCTAGACCTCTAGAATGTATGCGTTAGGTTCCAATGCGTTGTTAGATTCATTCGGTTTATTTTACAGTTGATCTTCAATTAGGTCTCAGTTTTTAGGTCCTACCATATGTGATCTCTCAGAATTTCCTAAATGCAAACTATATGCCAAAATATATCATTCCGTTCAATGAATGCTAACTACAAAAGAGTTGATATTTTCAAACAAACAAAATGATCACTAAACAATCAACAAAGATCCTAATGCAGCTAATAGCAGTAAATGAAACTTTTCTTTCTTTTTCTTTTTAAAAGTGACTAATTGCCAATAACAATAAATGCTAACTAATATAATGCAAAAAGATCATTTGTTTTTTTTTCTTTTAAAATGGCATAATGCACTTAAACAAATCTCGAGAGATATTAACAAGCATAAACAGGCAAATTTCACTCAATGCAAATAGAACCAAGTCTGAAACACCAAGATAAACTGTCAAAACAAGGAAAATCACAAAGACCTCAATGAACCATGTGATCTAAGCTCAAACGAAGTCAAGCAAAATCCAAACGAGCTAGAGGTGAATTGCTCGAAGCACAGAATAATAAGTTTTGACAACCACTAGACAAGTGTAGAAAACAACCAAAAAGTTGACTGGACAATCAAAGAACCGAAAACTCCCATGGAAGGCTCGATATACAAAGCCACTAGATGCTCTAGGGCTGGGGTATAAAATCGATAGAAATAGGCAAACATCTGAAGGATAAAGGTAAAAAACCAGTCAAACAGAGTTCTGATACACTCCAGTAGCTGAAAAAGATGTAAAAAGACAGAAATCTGAGTTTAAAAAGCTTCCAACAAACAAACTGGCAAAGTTCACAGGACTGGCGTGACTGTCAGCCTGTAACTAGCGCTATTAAGGAATTAGCACGAGTTGCGTTTGTGCAACATGCGCCAACTGGCGCGACTGTCAGGTAGAAAAATGCGCCAATAAAGTTTGCTGGCCCAAAAAATAAATCAAGCAATCCAGGGTCTGGTCGACAGTATTCAGACAGATCAAACAGCAAGAAACAACTTTAAAACTGACCCAGAAAGCTCATTTGCGCAGGCAAGCAAGAGAAAACCAAAACACAAGACAAACTCTAAGCTGTTCGGTTCGTAAACCAAACCGGAGATTGACTGAAGTGGCGTTGATCTACTTCGCTAATGCAAAGCAATAGCGTTTCGAAGGCTGCCTGGCCGTGCTTCAGGCTCCGTCCAAGGTTTATGAATCAAACAACAAGTAGCTCCTCCCCAGCGGAGTCGCCAAATTGTTGGAGAGGTAAATCCCCTCTGCGGACAGAGGCGATCCCACTAGCCCAAAATGGGTCTAGCAACAATCAATTAACGCTACCATGCAAGTTCCTAGTTGCAAATTGAAAGTGGATTATGAGAACCAACCTGGAGTCCAACGCTAATGTCGTAGAAGAGTTGATACTCCCGTTCCCTTGCTTCGGTAGGTCACGATCCTCACGATCTCCACGAATGGATACCTGCACATGCAAAGAACAAAGCACATACAAGCATAAAATCCACTAAAATACAACTATATATCAGTCAGAAAGGAAATAGATCAAACATTATCATAATGAACAATAAGATCGGAACCATAATGATAGTCGTTTATTAATGAATAATCAATAGAGAAAGATACAACCAAAGTTCTGACGTTGAACCTCTCCTCTGGCTGGGCAAGTAGCTATACATGTCTTGCAATAGACCTCCTCTCTCTCAGACTTCCGGCAGCATAACCTCCCTATGCTCCAAGACTCTTACTATCACTCAAAACAAGCGTTATCACTACTAGCATCACTCCAAAAACTAGCTTATCAAATGCATGAGGACAGACTTTTATAGATGGAGAAGGGGAGGAAGATACAATGTATCAAGACACCCATTATAGATTGGCATTATCTCCAAAAATCCGTTGTGGATCGATGTAAAGGATAGATGATGACTCTCGACATCTAGAAGTTGAGCTTTATCCTCAAAAGACTTCATGACTTGAAGGGAAAAAACATCTGGGCGCGCGTTTGTTAAAAATATTTTCCAAACTTGGTTGGCGCGGGTGTTATTCTAAGACAGAGCGCCAATGGTCGCACCTTCTTTTGAGGATCTCATTGATTGGCGCGGTTAGTACATTGTGGACCCACGCTAATGAAAAAAGGGCACTTTTCAGGGATATTTTGCAGGAGGTGTCTTCAGGGCACATGAAGTCCATACTTAGGGTAACATAATGCAAGTGTTTTTAAGTTATGTCACTGCTCACAGGTCCCAAAATGAGTCCTCCAAAGTATGGGAAAGGGGTAACGGGGACGGTGACCAATAGTGACAAATTACTGTGTAACAGTTAGTTCCATTAACATAATCAACATATGGCTGGGCGGATGCTAACATATGCAAATCAAATATAAAAAGAGATTAATAGAGATGGTAGGAAACTCCGTGTAGGTTTTAACCCCGTACATAAATTACCTGCATACAAATTCTAAAACACAGAAAATAAACAATGCGAGAGCATAACACATAAAACACATATACATAGATATTTTCCCTTGGATCCCAAAACCGAGACTACCAACTTGATTTTTCTTTTTTTCCTTTCAATGTTACAATACATATTTATACATGCCGAAGCATACAATACCATGGATTGAAAAACCATTGCGTCCAAAACCATGGACCGAAAACCATCGCGTCCAAAAAACATGTGTGAAAATCATGCACAAAACCATAGGTGGGTCCTAACATAGGGTCCAAAACCAAAATTTTCCGGGGCGCTGCCCCGAACCCCATAAAGTGGGGTTCTGGGTACACCTCAAACCCCCTGTGACCCCCCCTTCTAACCCCCAGTTAACTACATGGGCTAGTCGTGGAAAGAATATAACACAACCCAACATTCTCCTACTTGTTGTTTTCTTTCCACAGGGGGCCACAAGAGAGCTTAGTCATTTTTCCAGCCCTGAAACGCCCATTGTCTCTCTACACCAA
The DNA here is from genome assembly GCA_031772625.1 of Pinus tabuliformis. NCBI lineage: Eukaryota > Viridiplantae > Streptophyta > Pinopsida > Pinales > Pinaceae > Pinus > Pinus tabuliformis. The sequence continues at coordinate 1,297,819,418 of CM062818.1, forward strand.
GAGAACTTCTCAGAGCTCATATATTTTGTTAATGCATCTACAATATTCTTCAAAGTGTCCACCTTTACGAGAAACACCTTTTTGTCTTCTATCATATCCCTCACAAAGTGATACTGAAAATCAATGTGCTTTGTCTTTGAATGATATGCGGGGTTCTTTGCCAAGAAAATTGCACTTTGGCTATCACAGTCAACCCTTATAGCTCCCTGTACTAACTCCATACTTGAACACAATCTCTGTAACCAAACTGCTTCCTTACTTGCATGAGTGGCTGCCATGTATTCTGCCTCTCTAGTTGATAGTGCCATTACAGATCGTTTCTTACTCATCCAACTGACTGCACCTCCAAATAGGTTAAACACATACCCACTTGTAGATCTTCTCTGATATAAATCTCCAACCTAGTCTACATCAACAAAGCCATGAATATCCAACACTTTGTCCAATCCTGGTCTTCCTTGGTAGCACAAACCATAATCACTAGTGCCACGCAAATATCTGAAAACCTGCTTCACTACTGTCTAGTGCTCCTTCCCTGGTTTTGACATAAACCTGCTCAATACTCCCATTGCATGTGCAATGTCTGGTCTAGTACAAACCATTGCATACATTAGGATACTGACTATACTTGTATATGGAACATGGGACATGTCCTCTTCCTCTTCTTGTGTCTTGGGACACTATTCAGTAGATAACCTCACACCTACAGGAATAGAAACCTTCACCGGTTTACTATCCTGCATATTAAACCTCTGCAATATTGTCTCGACATACTTCCTCTGGTTTAACCAGAGCTTCCTCTTTGCCTGATCTCTTTTAATTTCCATGCCCAAAATATAGTTTGCAGCACCAAGATCTTTCATGTCGAATTTGGAGGACAATTGAGTCTTCAAATCTTGGATAATTTCTCTGTCATTTCCAACCAGCAACATATCATCCACATACAAGACCAGATAAATAACATGGTCACCAATTAGTTTAAAATATACACATTGATCTGCTTTGCTTCTGGTGAAGCCAAGTCCCCATATAAATGTATCAAATTTTTGATACCACATCCTTGGTGACTGTTTTAACCCATACAAAGACTTCTTTAACTTGCATACCAGTTCTTTCTTACCCTTCACCGCAAAGCCTTCAGGTTGCTTCATGTAGATTTCCTCTTCCAAATCCATGTGAAGAAATGTTGTCTTCACATCCATCTATTCTACCTCAAAATCAAAAGCAGCAACAATAGATAAAAGTAATCCAATAGAAGTTACCTTGGCAACAGGAGAAAAAATATCACCAAAATCAATTCCCGGCACCTGGGAATAACCTTTTGCTACCAACCGAGCTTTGTATTTCTCCACTTTTCCTTCTGCATTTGTATTCTTTTTGAACACCCATTTGCTACCAATGTGTTTCCTTCCAGCTGGAAGCTCCACCAAATCCCAAGCCTCATTTTTGTGCAAAGATGCCATTTCATCAACCATGGCCTCTTTCCAGAGTTTCCCATCCTCTGAATCTACCGCTTCCTTCACAGCTCTGGGATCATCGTCAGTAATAGATAAAGAAAAATTTGAACAGAAAGCAGATGGACTATACCTTTCTCGTTGCCTTCTTTCTCAATCTGATCTTCTCACACCCAGAGTTTGTGGCTCTTCATCTTCTGATTCCTCCTCTGCTGTAGAGTCTGATTCTTCCTGCTTAAGCTTAAACTCTATCTTCTCAGGTTCCTTGATTGGACTTCGTGTTTAATAATATATTTTACCTCTCTGAACACCACATCTCGGCTATACACAACCTTCCGTGTGACTGGGTTCCAAAGCTTATAACCCTTTAAACCATCTTTATACCGAATAAAGATGCACTTTTCAAATTTACTATCCAACTTGGTTCGTTTCTCCTTTGGAACATGTACATATGCATCACATCCAAATACCCTTAGATGTGAAAGAGAGCATTTCTCACTAGTCCATACCACTTGTGGAGTCTTATCCTCCAACGTTGATGAAGGTGACGTGTTGATGAGGTAACATGCAGCATCCACCGCCTTTGCCCAGAATTCTTGTCCTAACCCGGCACCACTGAGCATGCTTCTTGCCCTTTCCATCAACGTCTTATTCATTCTTTCTGCAACTCCATTTTGCTGAGGTGTATATGGAGTAGTCTTCTGTCATGCTATACCACACTTCTTACAAAATTCTTCAAATTCCTTGTTGCAAAACTCTCCACTATTATCTGTCCTCAGCACCTTTATCTTCTTCTCTCTCTGATTTTCCATGAGAGCCTTAAATTCTTTAAACCTGTCAAAGGCTTCATATTTATTCTTAAGGAAATATATCCATGTATTCCTTGAGAAGTCATATATAATGATACATAGTACACAAACTTACCAGTGATGGAACCTTCACTGGTCCAAACACATCACTTTGCATAAGTTCTAATATCTGTTTCACCCTCTTACTACCAGAGGGGAAACTCACCCTATTCTGCTTCTCGTATACACAATTTTCAAAAAAATCAAAATCCAAAGAGTTATTTCTCATACCTTCTACCATACCTTCACCATGAAGTATTCAAAGACGTTTCTCTCCAATATGTCCAAGCCTTTGATGCCACAACATGGTCTTCTCTCCAGAGACAACTAGATTTTCTACTCCACTTTCAGGAGCCATGGAACTATTGCACCCATCAACGACAGTGCTACCTTGCAACTTGTAGAAAGTTCCAATTAGAACTCCACGCATCAATACCAGTGCTCCCCAAACCATCTTGCAGGTATCCTTCTCGAACACTATTTTTACACCTGCATCATCCAACTTGCTTACAGAAATCAAATTTCTGGCCAATGTAGTAATATGCAGAACACACGGAAGTTTTCTAACCCTTCCACCTTGCAACATCAATTTTACTTTTCTGTGACCACCGATTCTAGCCTTCCTGTCATCCCCGAAGAAGACATCACCACCATCGTATTTCTCATACTCGCAGAACCACTCTCTATGGGGAGTGAAGTGAAAGGATGCACTTGAGTCAATCAACCATGCCTCATAATCTGCATGTGTACTTGAAGAAGCCAAGTACACATCCCCACCTTCATCTGAGGTGGTTTTTGCCTCTGCAGAAGGAGCCTCATTAGATCCCTTTCCTTTTTTAGGAGCTTTAAATTTACAGTCCCTTTTGTAGTGGCCTTCCTTTCCGCATTTCCATCACACCACCTTTACAGGTTTTCCTGGAGATTTAGATCTCCCTCTAGATTTAGATCTCCCACTCAATGACTTATTTTTGTTTCTGTTTTGGGACCGTCCTCGTACAGACAAGGCATCACCATTATGGCTCTCCATATTTTTCTATCTCATCTCCTCCGTCAGCAAGGCTAAGACTATTTCATCAAACTACAAGGCAGTTGCATTGCTGCCTACTACAATAACCAGACTATCCCACGAATCTAGTAGAGAACACAACAAACTAATGCACTTATATTCATCTGAAATTTTAATATCAACAGATGCTAACTAACTTACCACAGTATTAAATCCATTCAAATGATCTATCATCGAGTCTCCATCTTTCATCCTTAGGTTATATAGCTTTTTCCACAGGAATAGTTTATTCACTAGAGACTTAGATTGGTACAAAGTCCCTAACTTGTCCCACAAAGCCTTCATCGTAGCTTCCCCGAATACATTCAGTAATACTGAATCTGAGACACACAATCGTATTGTGCTCTTTGCCTTCTGATCCAACTTCTTCCATTCTTCAACGGATACTCCCATTGGTTTAGTACCTGGATCTACTGTGATCCACTGATCTGTATCCACCAATAGATCCTCCATCTTGAGTTTCCACAACTCAAAACTCTGACCATTAAATTTCTCGATCTATATCTTTCCACTACTTACCATATTCTTTCACCAACAGAATTGATCTCGCAGATCTCTGACTGAACATGGTCTACCACAGGCCCGAGCGAAACCCCTCAGTAACAAAGGCGTCCCCTTGAAGCCAAAACAACTCTAATACCAAATGTAGGTTTTAACCCCGTACAAAAATTACCTGCATACGAATTCTAAAACACAGAAAATAAACAATGCGAGAGCATAACACATAAAACACTTATACACAGAGATTTTCCCCTGGATCCCAAAACCTGGACTACCAGCTTGATTTTTCATTTTGTTCCTTTCAATGTTACAATACATATTTATACATGCCGAAGCATCCAATACCATGGACCGAACAACCATCGCATCCAAAACTATGGACCGAAGACCATCACGTCCAAAAAAAATGTGTGAAAATCATGCACAAAACCATAGGTGGGTCCTAATATAGGGTCCAAAACCAAAATTTTCTAGGGCACTGCCCCGAACCCCATAAAGTGGGGTTATGGGTACACCTCAAACCTCTTGTGACCCCCCCTTCTAACCCTCGGTTAACTACCTGGGCTAGTCATGGAAAGAATAACACAACCCAACACTCCGAACACACTCAACACACCTATATATAGTATTTACATAGTGACTATGCAAAAAATGATTTAAGCATAATATTTTTTGAGGTAAAACCCATTTCTCAATTGTGCCAAGGGAATTCCATCAAAATCAATAAGCTTGTAAGCCCCTTTCGCAAGAACATGTTTAATTATCTATAGGCCTAGCCACATTGGCTTGAACTTCCCAGACCCTAACTTATCGACTTACTGATCATAAAATAGGACTAGGTCACCTTCTAAGAAGGCATGTGGTTTAACATTCTTGTCATATTTCACTTTAATGTGTTTCTTGTGGGCCCCATTGGCCATTACGACATCCAAGCGTGCTAGATGGATTGCTTCTAGGCCATACACCAATTCAAAAGGTGCGAATCTAGTTACATTCTGGACAGAGGTTCGATATACTCACAAAGTTGCATAAAGGATGAGATTCCAATCCATTATGTGAACCCCTATCATGTGTTGTAGCATTGTTTTCAAATCTTTGTTAATAATTTCTTATGTGGAAGAAGTCCACAATTTATTAAAGCTTGAATAGTTGTTGGGTCACTGGAAGCATTCATGTCATGGGTCTCATGTTCTCTTTCTCGCCAAATCAAAGCCATTTTTGCTACGGTAGATACCCGCAATACAATGAGAAGAATCTTTATAATAAATCCCATACAAAAAATTGTGAGATATTTAAGTGTAAAACATGAAACCCTTTTTTGAAATGCACCCAATGCACCCTTCTTTAGAGGGACAAAGCATTGTAGCACATCCTCCCTTCCTTGGGAGGTTCATTGAAACACTCTTCCCTGTGTTAATTTAACTGGCCCAATGCACCTTTCAACATTAAGAAGGTGCGTTGGAACTAGGGCGCAATTCTAAACCCCAAATGCACTCAAAACTCAAAATGTTTTTGCATGACATCAAAAATGGAAATGATGGAAAGAAAGAGAAAAGAAAGATCTCCTACCTAGATTTGATGACACTCGAAATGGTCCATTGGATTGGGCACAATCAACTGCTGAAGACTGCGGAGAAAAGCACTCAGAGCTCACTCTCAAGAGGTAAAAGTGAAAATGGTAAAAATTAATTTACCTTTTTCCTATTTATGGTCAATTTTCTTATTATTTTATTATATTTTATTATTTTGACATAAATTTGACCTAATTCTACCATATATCATGTATTTTTAATATTTTGATGACATTCTGAGCAAGTGACCAAGAAGGCAAGGATCGTTGAGGCTAAAAACAATTTTTTTGAGAAATTTGTCCCAAAAAACTCACAATCTTTGGAGAAGCGATGCTTAGAGCTTTGTGAAGGGATGATGACAAAATGTTCAACAATGTTGATTGATCCAGTTTGCAGGCCTTTTAGGCTGATGTGACAAAATGGCCTGTAACATGGATATTGGTGGCCACCTGAATATTCCAATTGGTCTCCCAACACTTTTTTCTATGAGTTTCCTATTTTTTAGTACAATTTCTTATTTAGGTAGTTTTCTATTTTTAGCATTTTTCGATTCATGAACTTTCGGAGCCATTTTGAGGCCCTAAATGGTGTTTTTTGGGGAAATGGGAAAACAAGAGGGAATTGAAAGTTCTTGTCCTCAGATTGACCTTTCTAACAGTATATCTTGTGTGTCAAACATAGATCATATGTCAAAATTACAACCTCGGGAAGTTAACATTCCAACTAACCCCATCGGGGTCCTTACCTTTTGGCATTTCATCTCCTAGGGTTAGGCTTTTGGATTTTTAGTGTTTCTTAATGTTTGTTTATGATAAAAAGGTATTCAAGCCTCATTGTAACATAATTTAGGATGCATGTAGCCATCACATCTCTTCTCATAGATAAGCTAACATCGCCCAAGCTATTTTGTTTCCTTTCTGCATGTAAATATTTTTCAACCTTTGTTATTTATTAGTTGAAGTTATATTTCATTGTATCTTTGTGTTATTGTTTAAATATATCTTTCATTTTGTTCCTTCATAAATCTAGATCAGCCATATCAGAGTGGTCTGATCTTTCTTTGTTTTTCTGTGCATGTCCCCAATAAAACCAGGGTATAAGGAGTTGGGACTTGAATTGGTTGAACCCTTGCAAGACCAGCCTCACCGACCATGACAACCTCCTATAGTGGAAGAAAATAAAAGTGAGGGAGCATAATATATTTTCAAATTGTTTCTTGAAGAGCCTCTCAAGTGACAAAGTAAAAAGGTCATGGATATTTTTTCCTAGATCTTTTTGAAGATGCAAGTGGGCGAAGCATCTTCATCCAATAGTCACTTCGAAGGTGCCACCTCATTTATGGTACAAGTTAACTATGACATTCTTATATTTGAAGCCCAGATGATCCATGTGGATATTGGTGGCCACCCTCCTATTCCACTTGGACCCCAACACTGTCTCTTTCAGTTTCCTTAATTGTAGCACAGTTTACTATTTTTGGCAGTTTTTCGGGTCCTGAATTTCCAGAGCCATTTTGAGGCCCTAAACAACATTTTTATGGAAAACAGAGAGATCAAAAAAGTCCCAATTGACACTTATTTATACTTTTTTGGCCTACTCTTTGAGATCTTCGAAACATGGTATTATCATAGCCAAACAGAGATCATATGCCAAATTTATGACCTCGAGAAATTGATGTACCAATTTACCCAAATGGGGCCCACAGTTTTAGCGCTTCATCTCCTAGGGTTAGGTTTATGGATGTTTAAGGTTTTCCATTGTTTCTCAATAATAAATAGGCCTTTGAGCCTCATTGTAACATAGTTCAGATGCATGTAGCTGCCACATCTCTTCATCTTAACATCGCTTAAGCTAGTCTTATTTCCATTCTGTTTGTAAGCATATTTCAGTATTTGATATTAAGGAAATGAAGTGTTATTTTTGCTTCATCTTTGTATTTATGGTTATGTATGAAATTTTTTGCGTTCGTAATTAAATTTCAGATCGGTGGTATCAGAGGAGTCTGCTCTTTCTCTGTTTTTCTTTGCATGTCCCTAACGAGGTCGGGATATAAGGAGTTAGGGATTGAACTGGTTGAACCTTTGCAAGACCAACCTCACAAATCCCGACAACCTCCCATGGGGGAAGAAAATAAAGATGAGGGAGCATGAGATCCTTTCAAAATATTGCTCGAAGAAGCCCTCGAGCGACAAAGGAATGCGATGATGGACAACTTTGCCCAGATCCTTCAGTGGCTATCCAAGGGTGACGCATCTACTTCCAATAGCTATGCTGGAAGGACCACATCCTTTAAGGTACAAGTTAACTTTGACATTCCCATATTTGAGGGTCAGATAGATGCGAATGTTGTATATAAATGGTTAAATATGCTAGAAGGATATTTTTTTGTTTAAGATTTTTCCAGCCGAGAAAAAATTACTTTTTTTGCTTCTCAAAGCTGTCCCCCATGCCAAGGACTAGTGGAAAACCTACTGTGAGTAGAACGATGAAAGTTCACCCTCACTATTTTCAGATGCACCAACTTGGGATTCATTCCAGGATGCCATCAAGGAGCAGTACTACCCTGTCGGGAGCTATGAGGATAAATACATAAAGTGGACCACACTGCGATAGGGAAGGGACCAAGACATGCCAAAGTTTACCAATTTTTTTCATACCCTTCGCATGAAGTTGGGTATCAAGGATTTTGAGAAACATTTGGTACTCAAGTATCACGACTACCTACACAGGTACATCTAGGATGAGATGGAGTTCCTAGACATCTCCTTGCTCGGCACGACGTACCAATATGCTGTCAAGATCGAGCAAAAACTTAAACAAAAAAAATGAGACTTTGGATCTGCGAATCAGAAGCAAGGGAAAGGCACCCCCAAATCGTAGAGAAAAGTGAAAGGCCAAGGTAGGGTGACCCAAGAGAACCCGCTGAAGCTGCAAGCAAATAACAACACCACGAAGACAAAGAAGGACATGGAAAGTAGTGTGAGTTCCATAAGAGCTCCACTCACAACACAAGTGATTTTCAGGCCAAGCAGCCAGTGGTGGCCAAGTTGAAGTCTTCTGAGTCCAACACATGTCCCGGCTCTGAGTTATAACCCAACAAGAGGAATGACAAAGGGAAGTAGATCATTGATGCGGAGACTAATGCCACTATGGCCACCACTAAGATCTAGAAGATTGAGCCTGAAGCTATAGAAGAGGGGGAGCACCTATTGCACTCACATATGTGGGTGAAGGGTTCTCTGCTGCAGTTCATTGCTAACAACAAAATCCAAAAGAACCTCATTTCAGCAGAGGTCATAAAATGGCTGGTAGTACTGACTACAACACATCTGCAACCATATAACATCGAGTGGCTTTACCAAGGACTTGATCTCCACTTCAACCAACAGTGTCGCGCTCCCTATAGCATCAAGCCCTTCACGTATGAGGTATTGTGTGATGTTGCTCCTCTGGAAGTTTGTGATGTATTATTAGGACAACCATACTTATGGAAGCGACATGTTGTATATGAGTCTTGACCTCACTCTATTATTATTTATTTGGGTACTAAGATATACAGGATACCATAGGTATCCCCACCTACCACCGTCTCTTTGATCTCTGCTAAGCAATACAATAAGGTCATCTCCCAAACTGGGAAATTTGTTTTCTTTCTGATTCACTCTCAAAGTAAGGGGAAGGTTGTAGCCATATCCATGGCCCCTAGGAAGGGTTCCTCCAAGTATAAGAAGAAGGTGGATATGGTTGTGGAAGAATAAAGGGACATCTTCTCTTGACCCATACGGGTACCCTTGCATTATCAGGGCAAGCATTCAATTGATATGACTCCCGAAGCACCTCTACCCAACAGGCCGATATATCAATGCTCCATTATGGAAAATGAAGAGATTAAGCAATGAATCCAGGAGTTGTTGCAGAAAGGGCACATCCGACCAAGTTCCTTGCACTTGTACAGAAGAAGGATGGGACCTGGAGGATCTTTATTGATTATCAGGCATTAAACAAATTCATTGTCAAGAACAGGTATCGAATCCCATGGATTGATGACCTGCTGGACCAACTCAAGGGAGCCAAGTATTTCAGCAAGATCAATCTGAAGTTTGATTATCACTAGGTTCCAATAGAGCTCACAGATGTATGGAAGATCGCCTTTAAATCCAAGGAAGGCCTTTTTAAATGGTTGGTTATTCTCTTCGAGTTGAAAAATTCCCCTGCTACTTTTATGATGCTAATGGATGACATCTTGCGACCCTTCACCAACTGATTTGTGGTGGTTTATCTGGACGACATCCTCATATTTAGCAAGAGTTGGGAAGAACACTTGCAACACATTCGACATGTCCTTCAAACCCTTTAGAAACACAAATTTTGTACCAACTTGGAGAAATGCACCTTTGGCATGAGTCAGGTCCAATAATTAGGTTACATCATAGATGAGCATGGCGTGCATGTGGACCTGTCTAATATCCAAGTCATTCATGATTGGCCAGCCTCGACCACTCTAATAGAGCTTTGTAGCTTTTTGGGCCTTGCAAATTTCTATCAAAGATTCGTAATGGGATTCTCCCTTATCACTTGGCCTTTGATTCAGATTACTAAGGGCGGGGAGAAAGCAAAGTTTTCCTGGTCTGAGTCCCAATAGAAGGCATTTGTTGAGTTGAAGCACTGCCTCTTCTCTGCATCGGTACTATTGTAACATGTATTTTGTTGTTTGTTTCATTCATTGTTTCATTCAAAATCACTTGAAAAATAATTTGAAAAAAGATAAGGCAAGTATATCGGAAATCAAAATATAAAAGAAATGGAGAAATATATTAGATTTTACAAAGGAAAACAAAAGAACAAGTGTTAAAACATTAACACCAGACCCGATAATATATATGCCATATTTTATAATGATGGCGGGTCCGAGACAACGTAAAGTGCTTATATTACATGTATACGACCTCGCTGATTGCGATCTGGGTCGGTTGGACCTGAAATAAGATATAAAGCATGTTTAAAACTTTGGGGGGTCCGCTGTATCAAAAGTCCTTTATATACATGCATATGGGTTCCACCGATTGTGATTTACGATGACAGACCCGAAATGATATATATTATGTTGTATCACACAACATATTATCTATATATATATATATATATATATATATATATATATATATATGGAAAGCACCGATTACGATGAGAAATTGGATTCTGGACCCGATAATTTTATGTGCTATATTTTATAAGTTAGCACGTTCGCCTTATCGCGATTTTTATTGATATTCATATATATTTGTTGTTTATGTTGTTTTATATGAATTTCTATTATAAAGCATTATAATAGAAAGGATGGACTTTAAGCATATATATATTATAATTAAAAGCCCCGGGGGGTCTGCAAGGCATTTTAAAAGACAAATTTCAAGCTATAAGGCAAGATTTCGGGCATAATGAAAATGGTAAGTGGTTTTTATGGAACTCACCCGATTCCACTCAGCATTAAACATGTAGCAGTCAGATGGAGAGAGGAAACCACCCATTTTGGGCAGGTATTCTTTGGGCTTATGTCTCACTTGAAACCTTTATAGGCCGTCCGACCTGAAAAGCGTAGATCAATGACAGAGATGAATTGGCGGGAAGTATGCCTTTTGAATTGTGCTGAGCCCGTATTCGAAGCGGAAAAGCATGTTTTATCATATATTTTCATTATAAAAGTTTTACGCATAATTCCAATATTTTCATAGTTATTGCGGCCGGGTGCATAAGTTAAGTTTTACAGGGATTTTCGGGCCGATTACGATTTGAAATGGAAGTCAACGGAGCATTGAATGGGACGATTTGACAGGTTTATAAAACAAGATTTACTCTTTTGAGTTCCGGATTAATCAGAAGTGCGTGTTAATTTTGTTGTGTAATGCAGAAAATCAAGGTTAGAGCCGAAGCTGAAAAGGAAGACAATCTGATATGTTTCTTGGCATTTTGGCCAATCAGAATGCCATGTAAGCCCAGAATTACACAAAATTAATTCATTTCATTACAGCTAAGATGAATTAAACATCATTAGGGAATTTGCAGAGGAATTCGGCAGGAGATCAACAGAGAAAACTAACAGTTATCATCGCCTTCTGAATCCAGTTATGTTCTTGTTATTTCATGTTCTTTGAGGTGTCTTTTACCCTCTATAAAATTATGTAATAGTTTTTACTTCATATAGTTAGAAAAACAGTTAGATAATTTGGGCAGTTTAAGAAATCAACAATTGTTCCACAATGTATAAAAAGAGGAAATTTTACTAAGAAAGGGTTCAAACTTTTGAGAACCCGGAGACTAGGCCATTGTATTCCTGATATCATCATTGATTAATGAAAGAATCAGAAGTTTCTATGAGTTGTTGCATATAATTTTGTAAGCTTCACTGTCATGTGTCATGCTATGTTTTCTTCTTTTCAAGTATAGTAATGAAGCAGCAGGCCTTTATTTACTTATGTAGATAAGGTTAAAATTCCTTAAAAGAGCGCTCCTATGCTTGAAGTCCTCACTTCCCTTCTAAATTATAGATAATAGTTTCTGTGAAAGATCAACATATTGTCTATGATTCAGTTCTCATTATCATAATTCCTTTAAGTTACAGACAGTAGTTTCTGTAAAATATCAACATATTATATTTAACTTTCCCCTTCAAACCTTCTTCATTCATCATTTGTATCTAGCAACAAATGGCATTCTGAGATGTTCTGGTCATACATGTACTAAGAGTTAAAGACTAAGTTCTCTAGGTCCTTCATTCGAAAACACAACAAACAAGTGATAGTAAGTAATATTTATTAATGTCTTAAGCACAATTTCCCCACAGCCAGGAAATTGGTTTCTTAAGGAACAACATTAATTGGCGTCGTTGCCGGGGAGAGAAGATAAGAAGATTTTTCCTTGGGTTTCAATATTTTCCTCTAGTTGTTCAGTGAGGAGGAAATATTTGGTTGTTTTGAATCAAAGCAAAAACTCTGGCTTCAAGAAGGCCCCATACAAGATCAGACACTTCACAAAAGAAATTTCAAGCTCTTTCAGATCCTAAAAGGCTATTTTCTAAGAGGGTTGAAAGGTCTAAGATTCCAATTACACCAATTCCTACATTGTCTGCATCAGGCAGCAATTCATTTGAACATTCATCTGATAGAGAGTCATCTTTTTCATCATCTTCATTTCAGGAACCTAGTTGTCAAGACCAATCTTTTGAGTCTGTTACTTTTCATTTACCTACTGTAATTATTCAACCTCAACCAATAACCACATTACCTCCTTTGCACATTCCATTTACCTCTCAATCAAGTTCCACATCTGGTGGTAATCAAAGTTCAGTAAACATGGCAGCACCTGCATTCTTAGTGAATAGGTATGCACCTCTTCAACTACCACAACCTTTCAATCAAATGCCACAGGATTACCTTAAAACTCTTCCACATTTTCAGGAGAAGATGAACAGACAACAGAGAATCATGTAGTATTATTTTGTAATTTTGCAGAAAGCCTAAATGTTGAACATTTAGATGTTGTTCTAAGACTTTTTGTTCAGTCCCTAGATGGAGAAGCAAGGAAATGGTTCAAAGGACTTCCAAATAATACCATTCCTTCTTGGGAAGAGATGGAACGTGTGTTTATTCAGAGATGGGGAGAAAAAAGAGACCATGGATATTCATTAACAGAGTTTAATGCCATAAAGAAGAAGTCTGATGAAACTGTGGCTGAATTTGTCAGAAGATTTAACAAATTGTACAATAGTCTCACAACAGAGATTACGCCTCCTCCTGCTGGTGCAAAAATAATTTTGCAGGGGCTTTTGAATCAAATTTTGGATTCACATTAAGGGAAAGAAGAGCTCCAACCCCTAATCAAATCTAAACAGATGCTTTAGAGATAGAATTGAATCTGGTGGTTGCAGGAAAAGCACTAGAAACACAGTCTATCCAAGACAAGGGAAAGGAAAAGATAGAATCCTCTCAAAGTCAATCATTGGAGGATATGTGTAATGTAATTAAAACTATGTCAGATAAGTTAAATAGGTTAGAGTTATAGAATAAGAACTCTCAAAGACAAGCATAGTATAATAAGAACTTTAATCCCCAATTCAGAAGACAACCTTTGCAAATTTTGCAAAATGAAAGAAAAGATCAAAATCAAATTCAAGCACCATTATATATAGAAGCAGATCCTGGTGAAGAACAATCTAAAGATCAAATTTCTACATTATATGCAGTTGATGAAGATGAACTTGGCATTGAAGGAGAAGAGTATGTGTATGATGAAGCAGGTGCTATTCATGATGAAAATGAAATTGATGAATATTAGAAACAATTCTCTGATTTTATGTAGGCTGAACTACATAAGAAATATGACTTGAGATCTAGGAAAAGATCAAGAAATCAAGAAAATGAAAGTGAGAAACAAGTTTCAACTTCCTCACCAAAGGCGACTCCACAAGAATCTCAACCTGCAAAACAAGTAAATAAAGGAAAGCAGCAGCAAAATGCAAATGGCAAGACATAGATACTACGAGGTGAGTCTTCTCAAGATCATACTGGAAAAATTCCTTTGGAGAAACTTGTTTCAATTCCTCAAATAATTCTAGTCATGAAGAAAGGTGAAGATGAGAATGAAAAGACTACTAAACAGGGTCACTTCTTTAGTCTTACCAAGGAGTTGGAAAAGGTAAGAATACAAGTTCCCCTTACAGAATTGGTAAAAACACCTACTTATCAAAATGAGATTGCTGAGTTTATTAATTTAAAAGAAAATGAGAGTGACACTGTAAATCTGCAGGAAGATAAACTAGTAGTGGTTTTTGGTCCACATGTAGAGGAAGTAGATTCTTCAATGCCTCCTTTTTATATTTCCCTATTGGTTCATGATTTCCTCCTACATAATTGTAAGTTTGATTCGGGAGTTTCACATAATCTTATGCCTCTATCAGTGATGAAGAAATTAAATCTACAAGTGACCAAGCCTTATAGGGATTTGTATTCTTTTGATTCAAACAATGTCAAGTGTCTAGGGGTTATTAAGGATCTCGCAGTGTCACTAGCCCAAATTCCAGCTAGAAGCTTGGTCATGGATGTAGTAGTAGCAGATATTCCTGCTAGATTTGGAATGCTTCTATATAGGTCCTAGGGGGCTAAATTGGGTGGTACTTTGAAACTAGATTTTACATATGCTGTTATACCAATTTTTGGTGGGAAAGAGAGGAGATTGTACAAAGAAACTAGATTTGCAAAAACAATTACAATAAATGGAGCAAGTAATTCACCTATATATAGCCAAGAAAAGGATGACTCTGCTTGTTTCACACTGTATGTAATGCAGAGCTAGATGAAGATAACCAGAAGCAGCTTGCTTTAGCCAATGTAATTACAGAGCTGCAAATTGAAGAAGTGTAGAAATGCTTCTTTGATGGAGCTTATTCCAAGGAAGGAACAGGTGCTGGTTTTCTTATAATCGCGCCTAGAGGGAATATGTTCCCTTGTTCTTTCAAATTAGAGTTTGAGGCAATAAACAATGTGGCAAAATATGAATACTTGATTATTGCTTTACAAACAGCTAAACAGATGGGAGTTAAGTCAATTTCTACTTTTGGAGATTCAGAGTTGATTATCAAGTAAGTAAAAGATCATTTCCAAACAAAGAACCCTAGGCTTAAGGCATACGGAAACAAGGTATGGGATTTGATTGAAAACTTCTATGAGGCTTTTAACATTCAGTTCATTCTAAGAGATGAGAATAGATTTGGCAGATTCATTGGCTGTGGCTGCTAGCACTTTCAAGCCTCCTATTAATCCAAGACTAAGATATGAGGTAGGGATGAGACACAGACCCTCTGTTCCTGATAATGTCAAAAAATGGCAAGCTTTTGAAGATGATCAGCAGGTTAAACGATTTTTGACTATAGTTGAGGGGTTTCAGGGCATAGAAATTGATCAGGATAAAGAAGAAACAACAGAGGTTGTAGAAATTAGAGGTTTAAAAGATTCAATAACTAATCCAAAGATTTTTCAATTGAAGGATAATATTTTGCCAAATGGATTTGTTCCTCTTGAAAGGTTTTCTAACCCCAACGATGTGGCTGTTGACTCAGGGAAGATTTCATAGGATAAACACATTCATGATCACAACATTGGAACTCAGAAGAAACTCAGAATGAACTATTTTTTCAAGATTCACTAGCAGAATGGTTCAAGATTATGCACTTAAATGCTGATCTGGTATCATTGGAAGATTGGCTTCACCTGATTGAGGTCAATCATGCACATATGTAGGGACTTGTACATAAATAAGCTAAGGTGTTGAGAATTTGGTTTCTAGTTGCAGTTCTTCAGTTTAATTATTAGTTGATGAATAAGGGGGACTTTCCTAGTTGGAAATTGGTTTGCAGAGGTGTCAGACTTCAACACTGTCAAGTTTCAGTTGTCAGATTTCAGGGTTTTCATAGTTTTGGACTCCATGCCCAACTAAGGCTAATGATCTACAATTTTCAATATTTTGTTATCAAAGTCCAGGCATTTTATCACTGTAGATATTGGCATGGGATCACAATACAAAATTTTCACATAGTTAAGTTTGGAGAAGCAATATATGACTCCATGCCCAAGGGATAAGGCACTGACCTACAGTTCTTAGTGCTTCTGTGGCAAAAGCACTATCCCCAGGTGGAGCCAGATGTTGTAACATGTATTTTGTTGTTTGTTTCATTCATTGTTTCATTCAAAATCACTTGAAAAATATTTTGAAAAAGGATAAGGCAAGTATATCGGAAATCAAAATATAAAAGAAATGGAGAAATATATCGGATTTTACAAAGGAAAACAAAGGAACAACTGTTAAAACATTAACACTGGACCCGATAATATATATGCCATATTTTATAATGATGGCGGGTCTGAAACAATGTAAAGCACTTATATTACATGTATACGACCCCGCCGATTGCGATATGGCTGGGCCGGACCCGAAATAATATATACAACGTGTTTAAAAGTTTGGCAGGTCTATTGTATTGAACGTCCTTTATATACATGCATATGGATTCTGTCGATCGTGATTTGTGATGACGGACCCGAAACGATATATATTATGTTTATAATTGCGGCGGGTCTGTTGTATCACACAACATATTATATATATATATATATATATATGGAAAGCGTTGATTGCGATGAGCGATTGGATTCCAGACCCGATAAGTTTATGTGCTATATTTTATAAGTCAACGCATCCGCCTTATCGCAATTTTCATTAATATTCATATATATTTGTTGTTTACGTTGTTTACGTTGTTTTATATGAATTTCTATTATAAAGCATTATAATAGAAAAGCCGGACTTTAAGCATATATATATATATATATATATATATATATATATTATAATTAAAAGCCCCAGCAGGTCCGCAAGGCATATTAAAAGGCGAATTTCAAGCTATAAGGCAGGATTTCGGGCATAATGAAAATGGTAAGTGGTTTTTATCGAACTCGCCTGATTCCACTCAGCGTTAAACACGTAGCAGTTAGGTGGAGAGAGGAAACCACCCATTTCGGGCAGGTATTCTCTGGGCTTATGTCCCACCCGAAACCTTTACAGACCGTCCGATCTGAAAAGCGTAGATCAACGATGGAGATGAATTGGTGGGAAGTATGCCTTGGGAATTGTGTTGAGCCTTTATTGGAAGCGGAAAAGCATGTTTTATCATATATTTTCATTATAAAAGTTTTACGCATAATTCCAATATTTTCATAGTTATTGCGACCGGGTGCATAAGTTAAGTTTTATAGGGATTTTTAGGCCGATTGCAATTTGCGATGGAAGTCAATGGAGCGTTGAATGGCCAGATTTGACAGGTTTATAAAGTAGGATTTACTCTTTTGATTTCTGGATTAATCATAAGTTTGTGTTAATTTTGCTGTGTAATGCAGAAAATCAAGGTTAGAGCTGAAGCTGAAAAGGAAGACAATTTGATATGTTTCTTAGCCTTTTGGCCAATCAAAATGCCATGTAAGCCCAGGATTACACAAACTAAACACATTTCATTACGGCTAAGATGAATTAAGCATCTAAGGCATTTGTAGAGGAATTCGACAGTGGATCAATAGAGAAAACTAGCAGTTATCATCCCCTTCTGAATCTAGTTATGTTCTTGTTATTTCATGTTCTTTGAGGTGCATTTTACCCTTTGTAAAATTATGTAATAGTTTTTACTTCATATAGTTAGAAAAGCAGTTAGATAATTTGGGCAGTTTCAGAAATCAACAACCGTTCCACAATGTATAAAAAGAGGAAATTTTACTCAGAAAGGGTTCGAACTTTGGAGAACCTAGAGAGTAGGCCACTATATTCCTAATATCATCATTGACTAATGAAAGAATTAGAAGTTTCCATGAGTTTTTGCATATAATTTTGTAAGCTTCTCTATCATGTGTCATGCTATGTTTTCTTCTTTTCAAGTATAGTAATGAAGCAGTAGGTCTTTATTTACTTATGTAGATAAGGTTAAAATTCCTTAAAAGAGCGCTCCTATGCTTGAAGTCCTCACTTCCCTTCTAAATTACAGATAATAGTTTTTATGAAAGATCGGAATATTGTCTTTAACTTTCCCCTTCAAACCTTCTTCATTCATCATTTGTATCTAGCAACAAATGGCATTCTGAGATGTTCTGGTCATACATTTATTAAGAGTTAAAGACTAAGTTCTCTAGGTCCTTCATTTGAGAAAACAACAAACAAGTGACAGTAAGTAATACTTATTAATGTCTTAAGCACAATTTCCCCACAGCCAAGAAATTGGTTTCTTAAGGAACAATAGGTACTAACACTACTAGACCTGCAACAACCATTTGAAATCAGGATAGACACCTCAGACTATGCTATGGGTGCAATCCTCACCCAACACGAGCATCCAGTGGCCTATCATAATGAGACACTTTCCGATACAATTCAGACGTACCCCACTTATGATAAAGAGATGTATTCCATTGTGTAGGCTTGCTGACAATGGAAGCACTACATTCCGGGGAAGGAGACAGTCATCCACACAGATCATTGACCTCTTCATTTTATGCAGACACAAGGTAAGTTGCAGAATGATCACCATCAGAAGTGGTCTACATATCTGTAACAATTCCACTTGAACATTAAATACAAAAAGGGTAGCACCAATCTTGTTGCAAACTGCCTCAACTGACCCCCAGTTGTAGCACTTACTATTGTTCTCAACTCTTGTGGTCACGAGACCTCTGGATGGCCGGAAATATACAAAAATTATCTAGAGTTTGCCTTGACATACCAGATACTAGTAGCTGGAATGCAAGTTCTTGATTTCCACCTCTGTGACACATTATTATGCTAGCTGGGCCACCTTTTTGTTCCTTCAAGCGACTGTGACAAGATGATTTGGTAGGTGCACTACAGTTGGGTCGCAGGACACTTTGGTGTGGAGCAAACTATGGTTGTACTACAAAAGTACTTTTATTGGCCCAAAATATGACTGGATGTTGGAAAATATACCATATCCTACAATACCTGCATCATCGCCAAGCCAACCATCAAGAAGCAAGGCCTATACACTCCTTTTCCTTCTCATAACCAACCGTGGGAATCCATCTCCATGGACTATATGTCTACCCTTCCTTTTACTAAGCATGGTAATGAATGTGTATTTGTGGTCATGGAAATATTTTATACGATGGCTATATTGGCAGCCTGCAAGAAGAGTATCACAACAGAGGACATTGCCAAACTCTTCTTTGAATGAGTATGGGTACATTTTGGGATCCCGCAAACCATTATATCAAATCAAGATAACAAGTTCTTAAGCACATTCTGGTCAATCCTCTTGACACTATTGGACACCAATATCACCAAATCGACTACCTTACATCCCCAGACTGATGGTCAGACATAAGTCGTCAATAGGATGATAGAGCACATACTCTGCATGTATAACTCCAAGCATCTGTGAACCTGGGATGAGAATCTTCCATATGTTCAACACAATTATAATAGAGCACTCCATATCTCGACTGGTCATAGTCCCTTTTAAGTGGGTCTAGGATTTCAACCATTGTGTCTGATTAATGTTTCCATGCCTCATGCGACTACGTAGACAAAATCCACACATAAATTGTCTGAGGCTGATAAAGTGACCATATTTATTGCATGCATAAAACACATCCACTAGTAGGTTCATGACATCCTGGATAAGTCAAATTCCAAGTACAAGAAGCGACATGATCAACATCATGTGCCACATGAGTTTTAAGTGGGCGACAAAGTCTAGTTGCATTTGCAGAAAGAATGCCTTACCGGACTCCATCAAAAGCTTAGAACACTCTGATATGGTCCTTACACCATTACAAAGGTTGTGGGAAATAATGCTTTTGAGCTCAACATTCCCCCATTCCTTAGCTTGCACCCAGTGTTCACTATGGACCGCCTTCGACCATACTTCCCACCATTGTTGGACACATCAGACATTGCAAAAAAACACACACCAACAGAGTTATACCCAAACTTCATGGAACATGCCACAACTGATCCAATTATGGACACACAGGTCAAGAACACTCGCCAGAAAAAGATCCAACTATATCGGGTTGTCAAAGTTGGCCAACTTCTGCCCCAAGGAAAATGGCTCAACAAGGACCAAGTTCAGCAAAAGTTTTGCCATCTCATAGAGGCACTCAACGCAATGGGGACCATTTCTTCCTAAGGGGGGAAGATTGATCCAGGTGGATATTGGTGACCACCCTCCTACTCCACCAGGTCCCCCAACACTGTCTCTTTCAGTTTTTCAGTTTCCTTAATTGTAGCACAGTTTACTATTTTTGGCAGTTTTTTAGGCATTGAACTTCTAGAGCCATTTTGAGGCCCTAAATGATGTTTTTAGGGAAAACAAAGAGACTAGAAGAGTCCCAAACAAGGCAACTTGTTTGTTTCTGACCTATTCTTCAAGATCTTTGAAACGAGGTATTATGATAGCCAAATGGAGATCGTATGCCAAAGTTACGACACTAGGAAATTGATGTACCAATTTTCCAAAATGGGCCCACAGTTTTGGTTCTTCATCTCCTAGGGTTAGGTTTCTGGATTTTTAGGGTCTTCCATTGTTTCTCAATAATAAATAGGCCTTGGAGCCTCTTTGTAACACAATACAGAGGCATGTATCCACCACATATCTTCTCAGAGATAAGCTACCATCGCCTGAGCTAGTCTTATTTCCATTTGGTTTGTAAGCATATTTCAGTATTTGATACTAATGAAATGAAGTGTTATTTTTTTGCATCTTTGTATTTATGGTTATATATGTAATTTTTTACATTCCTATTTAAATTCGGATCACTAGATATATGCAAAAGCTCATGAGAAGCTATAGACAAATGGTTGAATTTGCTAGAAGGATATTTTTTGGTCCATAATTTTCCAATAGGGAAAATATTACTTTTGAACATCTCAAGGTTACCCCCCATGTCAAGGACTAGTGGTAAACTTACTATGAGCAAAGGGATGAGGAGGAACTCCCACTACTGTCAGCTACATCCTCTTGGAATTGTTTTTGAGATGTCTTCAAGGAAAAATATTACCCTGTCGGAAGCTATGAAGACAGGTGCATAAAGTGGACCACACTACGACAAGAAAGGGACCAAGATGTGTCAAAGTTCAAGAATATTTTTCATACCCTTTGAACGAACTTGGGTATCAAGGAATTTGAGTGGCATATGGTGCTCAAATACTGTGCCTATATGCACAAAAACATCAAATTCGAAATGGAGTTCCTGTACATCTCCTTGCTTGAGCATAAATTTAAATAGAAGAAGCGAGACTTTGGACCTTCGAATCCAAAGCAAGGAAAAGACACCTCCAAATCACAGAACAAAGTACAAAGCCAAGGAGGAGGAAACCAAGACAACTCATCAAATCCACAAGAAAATAATAGCATGGAGAAGACAAAGAAGGACACAAGAAAGTGGTGTGAGTTCCACAAGTGCCCCACTCACAACACAAATGAGTGTCATGCCATGCAGTCACATGTGGCTGAGATAAAATCTTTAGAGCCAGATGCATGTTCTGACTCTGAGTTAGAACCCAATATGGGGAAACATATTATTGATGCAGAACCCAGTGCCACCATTTCCACCATCAAGGTGTAGAAGATTGAGCCCAAAGATCTAGAGGAGGGGGAGTGTCTCTTCCACTCATAGATGTGGGTGAAGAGTTCTTTACTACAAATAGAACCTCATACTAGCATAGGTCATTAAGTATTTGGGCTTTCCAACAACACCACACCCACATCCATACACCATTGAGTGGTTCCATGAAGGGTGAGATCTCTGTGTTAGCCAACAATGTTGCCTTCCATACAATATCAAGCCCTTCACAGATGAGATATTGTGTGATGTTACTCCCCTTGAAGTTTGTGATGTTTTATTAATCCAACCATACTTGCGAAAGTGACATGCTATGTATGAATCCAAACCTCATACTTTTATTATTACTTTGGGAAGAAAACTATATAGGATATCATAGGTAGCCCCACCTACCACCATTTCTTTGATCTCTACTAAGCAATGTAGTAAGGTCATCTCCCAAATTGGGAAATTTGTTTTCTTCCTTATCCACACTCAAGGTAAGGGGAATATTGTGGCCACACCCATTTCCCATAGAAAGGGTTCCTTCCCATAGAAAAACTAAGTTGATAAGATCATGGATGAGTACAAGGACATCTTCTCCTCACCCATAGGGGTACCCTTGCACTATCAGTTTAATCATTCAATTGACCTAACTCTCATAGCACCTCTACCTAATGGGCCAACATATTGTCGCTCTCTTTTGGAAAACAAGGAAATCAAGAACCAAATCCATGATTTAGTGCAAAAATGGAACATCCTACGAAGCTCCTTACTCTATGGGATTCCAATTATACTTGTACAAATGAAAGATGGGACCTGGAGACTCTACATTGATTATCGAGCATTAAATAAAATTAATGTCAGAAATAGATACTCGATCCCATAGATTGATAACCGTATTGACTAACTCAAGGGGGGTAAGTACTTCAACAATATTGTCTTGAAGTCTGGCTATCACCAAATTCCATTAGAACCCATAGATGTATGGAAGACTGCCTTCAAATCCAAAGAGGGTTTCTTTGAGTGTTTGGTCATGCCCTTCGGGTTGACAAATGCCCCTGCAATTTTTATGAGGCTGATAGATGACATATTGTGTCGTTTTACCAATTCATTCATGGTTGTATATCTAGATCACATCCTCATATTTAACAAGAGTTGGTGTTTTGGGAAGTTTTAGTGCCTACAGATAAACGCTTAAACCCCTAGACTAGTAGCTAAGTTTAGAACAACAGTGCAAAGCATTCTCTACTTTTTCTATGACCAATAGGTTAAATAAGAGGCAAAGAAGCCTACCTATAGCTTTCGCTTATTCCTTATCTCCCTTGACCAACTCTGTCACTCCTCTCCGTACTTAATCCGCTTGAAGAGTACCTGCACATAGATAGAAGACAAAAACCGATCAAAGCATATGATAATGATCTATTGATTAAACATAGCGTGGAATCAAATACATGATACACATATGAAAGCATAAATGAATAACACAAGCATATGGAAAAAGATTTTAAACAATTTATTAGTAAAAGGAATAGTTACAACCCAATTTGCTCGATTCAGCATCACTCCTCTAGTTCAATCCCATCCTCTCCTCATAATAAGCAAGACATTTTGACATCATTACAATACTTGAAATCAACTCAAGTCTCATACTAACAACATCTCCCTATAATTCAATAATTTCTAGCCCCTGATCACTTACATGAGTGGTCTTTTTATAGGTGAATGAAGGAAGTTACGCCATAAATGGTGATAATGAATGCCCTCCCAAACTTAGGATTTAGTTCCATGGAGAAAGGGATAAAGGGATTGATGTTCCTTAACTCCCTACCTCATCCAAATACGAGCTCAAAGGAGTAGATAAACTTGGGAAACTTCTAGATGCATCCAATGGATAAGAATATTCCCAAACCCCAATGCAATTTCGCTCAAATTCGCCTAGTGCATGCCAAATAGGGCTCAAGTGCACTGCATAGCACCCTATCAGTGTATGGTCTGCATTGTTGTGCACCCTAATGAAGGCCTACCTGCACTAATCTTCTTAGAGGTAGTTTCTGGATGATTTCAGTCATGAAAATTCTTGGGAAGCTAGGCATTCTAATGATTGACTTCTTTAGGGCATGTAACAACTGAATTAGGGTTTGATGGGCCCTAATAGTACTGGTCTATAGGTTGGGGTTGATGTGCCCAAATGGATCTGTAACAGTTGCCCCCTAAGGCATGAAGTTGTAAATGTGTATGTCGAGTGAAATGCTTTATCATGTGGAGAGGAGGTTTCGAAGCGGAAGGTGACCTGAATCAATTACAATACATATATCATGATAATTTGATTTTTTCTCATGAACTTACTGAGGGAAGGCATACCCATGCTTAGCTTATAAACTTTCATTACATGTACAAATATAGTCATCTACAGATATAGACCCATGAATGGATGACCATGAATGTAAGGCCATTGTAAATTTGATTTAGTACTCCTGAAAATATTGCAGCCCAGATGGATGAAACTAGATCCACGGTCTTCAATCTTGTTCAATCCTTTGCTCAAGTACAAGTATAACCATGTGAATAGATGATCTGAAGTCAAACATGGAAAGACATCATCTGATTACCAACCAATAATGTAAGTCGTTAACAGATGAGAGAGGAATCACCGATAATGATAATGACCTCCAAGGTACTACATTACATTTTTCATGGTGTGAATAAATAATTTGATGTCAAACACCATACAAAGTCTTTCGGTCGAAGGCTAGTGATGTCAACCTATTGCCGAAAGTGAAAAACCTGCCATTGATGTATGCAAACCTCAAGGTATTGAAGGGGTGTTTCTAAATCAACTTCTTGGATGATGTGCTGATGTTGACAAGAAGTGTCTCGTCGCAGGAGGGCCTTGATGTATCCCACATCAATGACACGAAATGAGGTAAATGATTTTGGAGATGAAAAATCGACTGACGACACAAGGTTCAAGAATGGCGGTCATGAAAATGAAGGTTTACGGTATTGCTAAGGATGAAGTTTGAACTGAATGACTTCTCTTGAAAATGTCGGCGACACTAAGATGAATTGATAGCATTGACCCAAAACAAAGTAATGGATGGTATGATAGACCAATGGCGTGATAACCATCAAGCTGAATGACCCAACCCACATAGTCACGGTGATGAGGTGAAAGTGTCATGTTCAAGAGCGACTTGCTATCATAAAGTGTTTTCCCCTTTTTCCAATTTTCCCCAGTCATTGTTGACCAGTACCTCTTTATTTTTTATCCAACTTGAGGAGGATAACATATGCTTGTTGTATAATTCCATCCTTTGGGTGAATCCATCGCTATTTGATGCTTTAACGAGTCTAGCGAAGGTGAAACTTGGTCTTGTCTATATGGACAAGTTTGTCGCTATTTGATGTTTTTAATGAGTTTAGCGACAAAGATAACTCAGTCCTTTTCATGTTTAGGGAGTTTGAAAAGGGACGCAAAGGAAACTCCACCAGTTATTTTTCATAAAATAATCTCTCAAGTCTGAAAAAGCGTAAAATAATACAAGAGAGATATCATTTCCAATCCTTTAACGAGATAGAAAGGACAAGTGCTCGGCAATCTTTTCATGTTTAGAGAGTCTGAAAAGAGCTTAAAGAGAACTCCAAAGGGGTTCCTTTTTCTTTTTTAACAAAGCTCGAAAAAGAGATAAAAGTTTACTTTGTGATCGAAGATGTTCAATTTACATTTGAGCATGTCAAATTCTACATTTCAGTTGTTCAGCCTGCTCAAAAAACCATCAAAATAGATTAAAAATACCTATTTCAGCATGTTTACTTGATTAATGTGCAAGAAATAAACATAAAAACAAGTTTTACCATTCATTTTTACCATTTCACATTTACTGTTTCATTTTGGTGCTTTGGATCATTTTTTACCTCGAAGTTCACCAGCTGATTGTGGAGTATTCAGTGGACCATTCCTCATGCCAGCCAGACCAGGTAGGAGCTATCTCTGTTCTCTTTCATTTCATTCCATTCATTTTCAATTTCAGGCAAAAATTTTGAGTTTTTGAGGCCCCTAGGGTTTCAATTTTTGTCTCTGGGATCAACACACCCTTTCAACATCGAAAGGTGCATTGCATTGCACACACCTAGAAGGCTGAATTCATTGCAGCACCCTATCTCTAAGGCAGGGATGCAATAAGCACAAAAACCCAAACTTACATGGCTATTTTCTCCCAAATTTTGCTCTGTTTTTGGCAAGAAATGAATCCTAATTTGTCTAATGGTTGTATTGCAGACATTCATCAGATTAAAATGGTGATTATATGGAGAGAACGAGAGCATGAAGAACAAGATATGATTGCCTTAAATAATCAGGGTACGGTTGAGGCCCTAAGGAATTGTGGGTTACTCAAATATTTCTGATTATCTAGCATGCAGTAGCAGATTGAACTTTTACAGTTCCTTGTTCGTTCATGGGATTCTATTGATCAGGCCTTTCACATTAGGGGCAAAGTGATCCCATTTACCATCGATGACATCTACTTTCTGACTAGACTGTTGAGGCATGGTGCCCCTATCTCACTATTTGGTTTTGCCAAAGGAGGTGAATCAGTGAGAGACTACATACGACAGTTCTGTCGAGAAGGTGCACAACCTAGCAGAGACGGAAAGATTAACATCAAGGATGTCAATGATTTACCTTTGACGTTGATCCTCTTTACCATTGCTACATTGGCTAGCAGTGCGACACTACACTTGGAAAACAAATCATACATGCAGTATGATTTAGAGTGTTTAGAGCCAAAAGTCTTCAACTGGTGCGAGGCGGAACTTTCATCCGTGAAAGAACAACTGATCAAGGTGAAAAGTGGAAAGACAAAGAACTTTGGCTATGGGTCAACCCTGATTTCATTTGCCTTGGAGAGAATTCCACTTATGCAGCCACAACTTGTTTCATTGGGTGTATCTAGACCTAGGGATCCATGGATGCTGAGATGGGTACATCTTATGACTAAGCATGCTGGTCAATCATTGATCTCATTTACCCCTGCATTGTTTGAGTGGTTTGATCAACAAGATATGGCCATCTTAGAATATCCATATTTAGGAATGGATTTCCGTGGTGATCCAGACTTGATGTTACCAGTTGGAGCATAGTGGGGTGCTATCGATAAATTGTTTGACCAAAGTGTTTTTTGATTTTAAAGTTTCTACGTTTTTTTGTGTTTTTTGATTAACTCCAAGACTAAACAAAATCATTTTTTTATGTATGCATATGTTGGACTTGTTCGACCTGTGGGGCACCAACGAGAGGCAGGTGGGCCAGCACAAAGACCTGTTGGGAGAGTAGTTCTCCGAGACTTAGATTTAGCCGAGACATTGGCTGAGCTACAAAACCACATAGAGGGTTTGACCCTAGGCATTCTGGATGTCCGGATCGAGGAGTTGCCTATGCGACTGCAGCACCACACCATTGGTGTGCCAAGTCATTGGATGAGACTTTTACGCATGATAGCACAGGCTGTGACCTGTTACCATGAGCACCACTAGTTTACTTAGATGTTTTCTACATACATTTTGAGTTTTTGGGTCAGATGACCAATTTTTGTCTTGGACACAAACTATTTGTAAAAACTTTTAAAACAACTATCTATTTTACTTTCAAAGTTTTATTATGGTTAAGTGATGCAATCCTATTCAACTGATGATGTGAATTGAAAATATTTACTTTACATATGTCGCAAATGTCTATTTAACACATAATTCGCTAGAGAATTAGTTAATGTGTTTATATTTCTGGAAATATGTTGATATTGAATAAACTCAAAATACCTTTCCAAAATACGAACTCTAAGGCACATGCGATGAATTGTTGGGTTTCAGATGGTATAAACGCCAATAAGTTGTAGTACAATGAGTTGCGAGTCTAGTCTAATGATGATTCGGCGTATACCAAGTGAAATGGCATCAGAGAGAAGTTCAATCAACACACTATACTCAACGATATTGTCTGTCAACTGACCAATACAAATCCCTCTAAAACTCACTAACTCGCCGCTTGGAGTGAAAATGGCCCATGTTGTAGGGGATAGATTATGTGTACTATGACTAGCCCCATCAGCATAACCAACAAATGGTTCTAAAAAGTTCGACATCTGCAAAAATGCAAAGTGGATTACTTAACCAAATAAGAAATCTAAAAGAAACACACACACACATGCAATCAAAGCATACATACAATGAGTTTTACTACACTTAACTAAGCATAGTAACGTTTAGGGTACAACCCATTTCAGGGCTACGACAATGGAATCCCATCATAGTCCACTAACTCATAGGTACCTTTCATCAAAACACGTTTAACAATATAAGGGCCCATCCAAAGCGGTTCAAATTTTCCTGCGCCAAGTTTATCAGACTCCTGATCATAAAGCAAGACCAGGTCACCTTCTGAGAAGACACAAGGCTTGACATTTTTATCATATTGCACCTTAATATGTTTCTTGTGCGCTTCGTTAGCCAATGCGGCATCACGACGGGTTTCATCCAGATGGATTAACTCCAAGAAACGCGCTTCTTCTTCAGAAGTATCGGGTAGTAGGTCAATCGCAAGTTTGAGAGACGAGATTTCACATTGGATTGGTAAGACTGCTTCCAAACCATACACCAATTGAAAGGGTGTAAATCTGGTCGCATTTCTCACCGAGGTTCGATATGCCCACAAAGCTGAGTATAGGATTAAATGCCAATTTCTTTTATGAACTCAAATCATTCTTTGCAACATGCACTTAAGGAATTTGTTGATAACCTCAACTTGTCCATTAGCTTTTGGGTAGTATGGAGTAGAACTATCATGTGACAGTCCTAACTTGGCGGTCAACTCAACCATCATGTGATTGCGAAAATGCGATCCATGATCTGTAACTATGGCTTGTGGTACACCAAACCTGGCAACCACATGGTTTAAGAAAAATAAAACAGTCGTTTTGCCATTGTTGTTCAATGTTGGCATCGCCTCGGCCCATTTGGTAAAATGGTCAATGACGACTATAATATACCCATGCCCCCCGGTCGAGGTGGGGTTACACGTCATAAAGTCAATGCCCCATTTGGCGAATGGGCCAATAGCAATGACTAGATGTAGTGGTGCAGGTGTTAATCTGGTTTTTCAGTCAAATAGCTGGCAAGCATGGCAACTTCTGACATCAATAATGGAATCTTTGAATATGATTGGCTAGAAGTAACCAGCACGGAGAATTCTCTGCACGGTAGCATAACCAGATAAATGTCCACCACAAGCACCTGAATGACATTCATTCAAAGCTTTTTCGGCTTCCTCATGAGTGAGGCACCTACGTAAAATCATATTGACACCACGACGATAAAGTGTATCACCAATGATCAGATAATCTTTGGCTTGGTATCGAGTACGTTGTTGTTCGAAGTGAGAGGTATTAGGCCGAAAAATATTGGGTCTAAAGATAAACTAGTATATCTCCATACCATGGATCACTTGACAAGATAAGAAACAAAGACTCATCCAAGATTGATGCTTATGATGTTAAATCATTGGAGGATGAGGGAAGGTCACAAAGTAACTCAGCGAAGACAAGAGATTTCTTCGATTTAGATTTGATGAACTCCAAATCAAACTCCTTCAAAATAACTATCCATTTTGAAGATTTCCCCCCCAACAATTGATGTGACAAAATGTATGTCATAGGGTTACAATCCGATATAATGGTAGTTTTACGGAGGAGGATGTAACGACGAAATCTTTGCACAGCTTGTACAGCTACCAAAGCTAACTTTTCGACATACGAATACTTACTTTTTGTATTGTTGAGATTACAAATCAAGTAATAAATAGGATGTTCAATTCGACTTTCTTCCTGGACTAAAACCATGCCAATGGTTGTATCTGCAGCGGCAAGATATAGGTAATAGTCTTTTTGATAGTTTGGGGCATACATTAATGATGCTCTAATCAGGGAATCTTTAAGAGTATCAAAAGAATCTTGCACAATCTGATCCCAATGGAAGTGTACCCCTTTCATCAATAGACGCGTAAAACCTTTAAGCCAATTCAACATAGTTTGGAATGAACCTCCTTAGAAAGTTTGCCTTCCCTTGAAGTCTCTGCAACTGTAACCAGTTTGAAGGTGGAGGAAAGTCAAGGATTGCCTGAACCATGATTGGATCAAGTCGAATTCCATCTTTTGAGACTACGAATCCAAGCAATCGACTAGAGCTGATAAAAAACACACACTTGTGTGGAGTGAGTCTTATCTTCTAGTGTCGACACCGTAAAAATATTGCTCTTAAATGTTGCGAGCAATCAGAACAATTTCGTGAATGAGCAGGTAAATCATCAAGATAAGGTTGAACAATGTGCTTGATGTCATGGAAGGCAGAATTCATTGCCCTCTGAAATGTAGCGCCTGCATTCTTCAAGCCAAAAGGTAACTTTTGATAGGAGAATGTGCCCCAAGGACAAATAAAAGATGTTTTAGATTGGTCCTGTGGGTGGATATTGATTTGATTGTAGCCAAAAAATCCATCCATAAATGAAAATATTTCACATCCGGCACATTCATCAATAATCTGATCGATAAAGGGTGTAGGATAATTGTCTTTTGGACATGCTTGATTTACATCCCTATAATCGACACACACTCGGATTGTCCCTTGTTTTTTCATAACTGGAACAATTTTAGATACCCAATCGGTAAGAGGTACAGGGAAAATGAAGCCAACATGCAAAAGTTTTTCAACCTCTGCTTTAATGGAAACGACTTTCTTATGATGAACATGTTGAAGCCGTTGTTGCACTGGTTTGACATCAGGGTACATTTTAATCTCATGTTCAACAATTCTTGAGTCAATTGCTGGCATCTCCTCGTAAGACCATGCAAAAATATCTCAAAATTCATGAAACAAAGCACGGTAATTATTAAGTTCCAATGGAGAACAAGATTTTCCGACATGAATGTTCTCTACAATGTTAGGCTTGGTCGAAATGTTTATAGAAATTGTTTCTTCTATGTTTGACAAATTACACTCAAAATCTATAGTGTCTATCCTAATAGAATTCGACAAGAAATCAACAATTGATGGGTGGTTTAGTTCATTTGCATAATCTTCATTGTCATCTGGAATATGGGAATGATGATGATAATCTCCCCATGGTTCCTCTCATATCACCGTTGATTGGATGATTCCTTCATCCATAGAATGCATACGTGAAAGAGGATCTGAAGAGGTGCCATATTCTAATGATCTATCTACCCATACAAAAGTTGAGTGCAGATTTGGGTTTGCCACACAAGCCCAAAAGATTGATTGCTATGATAATTCAATGGGGCTTAACGGCAACACCTCCATATTACCATCAACTTCAATTTGGTTGGAAATCCTCCTTAAATCAGATGAGGTGGAGGAAATCATGTTCGAGGTTTCTACTTTTGCCACTTCCTCCAAATTAGATGGTGATGGGAGGGTAAACATGCCCATTAGGGAAGGATCTTTAAAGAGACCTACTCCAACACTTTGAAGTGATAGTGGGTGTTCGTGTACCAACTAAATGCTTCCCGTAGCCTGTGAACCATTGGAAAAGAAGGTTAGCTGATCAATGACTGTGATTCCACCCTTAAAAAGGAATGCAATAGTATGGAAGTACGTGGAAACCACAACATCCATAGCATATAACCAAGGCCTTCCCAGTAAAATGTTGTAATCGAGGGGTACGTCAACTACCTCAACTTCAAAAGTAATCGTTTCCCCCAAGTTCGATTTGCAGGTTACTCAAAATCCCACATGGAGTATATGTTCTTCCATCAAAAGCTTTCAACATGGTTGTGGTGATCATGACAACAGCAGTGAACCAAGTGTTTTCCAGCATCTCATGGACATAATGCAAGTATATGCCCCCTCGTCAGTAATAGTTCGGTGAACATTTTTATTGAGAGCTTTTACTTGGATTAAGAAAGCTAATTGTGCCGGTAACTGTGGTGAATATCCTGCATGGTTAAAAACCACAAGATTTGAATCCGTAGGATCTATTCTGCCTATTGCTAACAATAAAGCCTGTTTTTGGGAGGGACAATTTTGCAACATCTCGAGTGTCGACATAGCGGAAGGTGATTGAGTAAGATCTTCTACTATGTTATAGTTTTGAGTTTCTCGAGCCTAAGGGTTGAATGCCAATTTGTGCACAACACCCTTTGGTGGTTTTATTGTCAATTAAGGTACAATAGGTGGAACAACTGAAGATGAAGTCGAGGTCAAAGGATTGGGTTGATCAGTGGCCTGATTATTTGACGACGACAGATTTCCATAATCTTTTTTTTTTTGTTGACACCAAAACTTCTGTTTGTTGCTTTGTGATGGATAACATGAGTACTTGGGATGTGGAAGCATGGTCTGTTGCAACCAAATGTGTCTCTGGGGTTGGAAACGGATCTGTCAACAGTGCTGATGTGTTTGAAGTCTTTAAAAGTTCAGAGACCTCAGAGTGATGTGGACAATATCTTGTATAATTCTTGTCATTACATATCATACATGGATAACAAGGTTTCCTTGCTGAAGTAGAGGAATCATATTATTTCTCTGGAGGGGAATTTCCTTGTTTCTTTTTGTTTTTCCCCTTTTTCTTGTCTGCTGGTTGCTTTGGATTTTTACCTTTGTCGAATGACATGGAATTAATCTCAGAGGCAAGAGTATTTTCTGATGCATTGGTAGTTTGATTGGAAGAAAAAAGAGTTTGACTAGATGGTCTTCCTGCTGACTATGTGCTCGAAGAACCGATCACAATGTTGCTGGCATGAGAGTCCTTATTCGATTGTGGAGGAGGTGGAATAGTGAAATCTGGTCGAGGTGCATTGGGAATTTTATCATAAAGCATGTTGGATTGCATGTAAATCAAATCCAAGTATTGGGCACGGGAAATGACTTGCTCTTCTATGACAGCTCCACCTTTTGCCACATCCTCGGTGATTGATGGCAACAAGGATTTTATGAACCACTCAGCTAAAAGCTGATCTGGATCATATGTCTTAACCATTTGACGATGACGCCGCCACTCATGAATATGATCTGATATATGGGTAGCAGTAGTATGTTTAAAGTTGGTTAGGAGTTCTGTTCCAGTATCGTATCTGATAGGTAACTGGAAGTGGGTCAAAAAGTAATGGCTAAAGTGGTGAAGTTGTCGAAAGAAGCTCTTGGTAATTCAATGTACCATTTAGCAGTTAGACTAGTAAGTGTTCTTTGGAAAAGACGAAGTCTGACCGAATCATCATTTAAGGAGTTAGATGAGCACCACAAATGAAATGTCATAACATGATTGGATGGGTCTTCTCCAGGATTTCTGTTAAACTTTGGAATGTCAGATGGTAACTTATGCGGAATTACCGGCCACCAAGGTGCATATAAGATTGGATCATTAGTGAGCTGATTTAAATCTGGTAATTCGAAATTTGCTTCAAATGGAAACTGTTAATTCAAGTCAGGTTGAGCATACCCAAGATATGATGGAATTTCCTAGGCAATAGGTCTTTGCATACCGACATAGGGCATCTGAATTTGGTAACCTTGGTATGGTTGTTTAACAAAACTAGTATAAGGTGGTTGTTGATAACCAGGTTGAATATGTGGTTGTCCATAACCTACAAAGCCTTGTTGACCAAGACCTTGGTAAGCTTGAGATTAACCAAAACCAGGTTGAGCCTGTGAAACAAGTCCACACTGGGGTTGGAACTGCTGGAATTGGGATTGTTGAAATCGAGGCTACCACGATTGTTGAATCAACTGTTGTTGTTGTTGGCACAATTGTTGTGGATTCAACGGTTGTTGTTGTCCAACAATGAAAGGTTGGCCAGGTTGTGAATAAACCATACCAATGTAAGCATGGGTCAGTCCAGATAAGGGTACACTAACCTGAGGTTGTTGCTGAACTCCAGAAACAAGTGGTTGTTGTACAACAATTTGAGGAATTTGAACTTCTTGACTTGAAACTTGTGATTGAAAAGTAGAAGGATCAGTTTGAACATGTTTAGATATAATAGTTTGAACTTGTGACTATGGTATAATAGTAAAAACAGGTGTAATAGGAATAGATGAAATAGTTTGCATTGGTTGTGTTGGATACACAAGCCTTGGTTGAACTAGCATTGTTGGTTGCCATTGACAAACTCTAATTCCAGGTTGACGTGAATACTGTAGGATATTACCATATGGTAGTCCCCTGGAATAAGGAGGATAAGGTGAATAAGCATATTGCTCTCCATATGGTGGAAATCCAGTATTTAATGGATACATAGTTCTTTGTTGACCAGATTACCAACTTGATATTGATATGTAGGATCAAACTGTTGAGTTCCCATTAGAGAAGAACCAAGTAAAATTTTGGTTGAGGACATGGGTGATGACCATGGTGTAGAAGCAATCCCTGAGTGGGTTCCAGACAATGATTGGTAACCAACTGGGACAGATGATTCACCATACAGGTGCGACTCAAGTGTGGTAGAAAACATTGAAGAAGTTACAACAGAAGATTTTGCTGCAGCTGCATCAGATGATATAGTCTAGGATGTTGATGGTTGTTTAACCATAGTTAACTGACCCAGAAGTTGTCCTAAATATTCGACGGGTACTTGAAAAGAAGCAGGATCAAATGAAGCAAAGAAATCAGGAGTGTTAGGGTAAAGATAAAGCCCAGTTCCAAATTGAAATGGGGTTCCAGGTGTGGAATCTTCTTCCAATTCCTCCTTTATGGCAATCAAACCTAGTGGAAGAACTTCACCATTAGGTTTGTAAAAGATTTCTGGTGTTGATGAAGTTGAAGTTTCAATAGTTATTGATGTCTGAGGGGTAATCGGTTGATCGTCTTCCGATAAGTAACAACTTCTTAATTTTCAAATTCGAAGTCCAGATGTTCGGGTAAATGAACAACAGTTTCAGTAATGTTGGGTGTGGAGTATGACTATTTAGAGGTCTTTGTTTCAGCCGGATGTATACCTCAAGAAGTTTGTACACCCCCCCATGTGAGGCGGTGCGGGGGGGACTTGTCCCCCCTGTAGGGGTCTGGGGGGCTAATCCCCCTTGGCTGGGGGGTCTAGGGGCCAGCGGTCCCCCAACGGGGGTTTCGGGGGCAGCGCCCCCGAAGCTAAAAACAGATGTAAAATTTCCTTGTAAAAGTATAGTAATTTCTAGTCAATCTGGGTCCTTCATTAGGCGGATGATATGACAGTAGAACTTATGTTTAGTTTATGGTTTTTTGCCCTAGAAGGAAACCCCTCTCTATGTATGAGGGCATTGTAATGAGGCTGTGTAACATATGTGTATTCTCTGAGCGAGAAGCAGAGAGGTGAGACTGTGAGAGAAAACAATGGATATTACATTAGATTTGCTGTAGGTTGTGTCTCTTCATTTTGTTGGATAATAGAAAGGAAGGGCTGGTTGTTTGGGGTGGACGTAGCCCAAACTGGGTGAACCACATATATCTGTGTCTCTCTGGTTTTATGTGTTTTCTATGTTTATATTTATGCAATATTCTATGTGTTCCATTGCTCTGTAATATATAATTTACTAATAACTAGTATCAGAGCTGAAGGTCTATTTGGCTGATAAACTCACAGGAAAGAAGGGTTCCTCGTTTGAGTGGGAGCAATGGCGAAATATGGTAATTTTAGGGTCGAGAAATTTAACAGCCAAAACTTCTCACTGTGGAAGATGTAGATGGAAGATTATTTGTATCAGAAATATTTGTACCTACCATTGGGTGGAAAAACAAAGCTGCCGATAGGTATGACAGATGAAGAATGGAACCTTCTTGATAGAAAGGCACTTGGAACAATATGGTTGTGCCTCGCAGCATCGGTCGCCTTCAAAATTTCGAAGGAAACAATGAAAGAGGGTTTGATTAAGGCGTTGGCGAAACTATATGAAAAACCCTCGACCTCAAACAAGGTATTTCTTATGAAACGGTTACTTAATATGAAGATGTCGGAAGGTGGATCTGTTGCAGACCATTTAAATGATTTTAATACTTTTACAAGTCAGTTAAGTTCTGTAGGGGTAAACTTTGATGATGAAGTTAGAGCTCTGTTATTCTTATGCTCATTGCGAGAAAATTGGAATGGTTTAGTAATGGCCATTAGTAACTCTATTTCTGGATCTAGTACTTTAAAGTTTGATGATGTTGTCGGTGCTATCCTTAGCAAGGAAATGCGATGGAAAAGCTTCGGTGAGACATCAGGTAATGCTTTAAGTGTAGACTCTAGGGGAAGAAAAATGGAAAGAGGAAAGAGCTCAGGATATCACAGTAAATCAATGAAAGGTAGATCCAAGTCCAGATCAGGGATAGTGTGCTAGAAATACGGAAAGAAAGGACACCTAAAGAAATACTGTAGATCTCGGAAGGGAAAAGAAGGAGATGCATAGCAAGAAAACAATCATGAAGAAAATGTGACAGGTGAGGTGTTACAAGATGCTTTTATTCTTTCTTTCGAAAATATTACTGATTCATGGGTGGTAGATTCAGGGGCCTCATTCCATGCCACACCTGATAAGAAATACTTTCATGACTATGTTTAAGGAGATTTTGGATAAGTTCGTTTGGGTGATGATAAACCCTGTAAAAATTGTTGGAATGGGTAAGGTTCTTGTAAACAGCAAAATGGAAACCAATGGCTACTAAAGGAGGTAAGGCATGTTCCAGATATGAAGAAAAATCTGATTTCAATAGGGCAATTAGGCAGTGAAGGTTGTGTGACAACTTTCATAGATAAATCTTGGAAGGTCACCAAAGGAGCCTTGGTAATAGCAAAAGGAGAAAAGATTGGTACATTGTATTTATGCAACGATATTACTAACTTTGTTAATGCTTTAACTTCCAAAGGAGCAGCTACAGCATTATGGCATCATAGGCTCGGACACATGAGTGAGAAGGGGATGAAGATTCTTCACTCAAGGAATTTGTTGCCGGGTTTGAAGAATGTTGATTCGGACTTCTGTGAGAATTGCATTTATGGAAAATAGAAGAGACTCAGATTTCTTAGAGTTGGAAAAGAAAATAAGAGTGAAAAATTAGAGCTTGTGCATACAGATGTATGGGGACCTGCTCAGGTATCATCTCTTGGTGGCTCTCGTTATTATACTTTTATTGATGACGCAACTAGAAAAACTTGGATTTATTGTATTAAGAATAAATCTGATGTATTTGATACTTTCAAGAAATGGAAAGCTTTGGTTGAAATTGAGACATGAAATAAATTGAAGTGTCTCAGATCAGACAATGGAGGTGAATATTGCAGCAAAGATTTTGATAGGTACTATTCAGAGCATGGAATTTGCAGAGAGAAGACAGTTCCAAGAACACCACAGGAAAATGGTGTGTCAGAAAGGATGAACAAAACAATCATGGAGCATGCAAGGTGCATGAGATTGCATGCAGGATTTCCTTTACAATTTTGGGCAGATGCTGTAGATACTGTTGTTTATATAATAAACAGAGGGCCTTCAAGTTCTTTGGATGGTGGTGTTCCAGAGGAAGCATGGACAAGAAAAAAGGTAAACTACTCTTTTTTAAAGCCTTTTGGTTGTGAGGCCTTTGTCCATATTAATAAAGAGTATAGAACAAAGCTTGAAGCAAAATCAAAGAAATGTACCTTTATTGGATATGATGTTAATGATTTTTGTTATCGCTTATATTATGAAAATCACAAAATCATTAGGAGCAGAGATGTAATATTCAATGAAAAGGTATTGTATAAGAATCAGTTGCAGGAAAAGAAACAGGAAAAAGAAAACAAGGAATACATAGTTCTTGATGAGATCACAGAAAAAGTAAAGGTGCCTGAAAATAATAATAATCAACAACCACAACAACAACAACAACAACAACCACAACAGCGACAGGCACCCCAAACACCTGAAAGTGGTGTTAGAAAATCTACCAGGATAAGTATACCCCCTGAACGATACTCTCCTTCATTATATTATTTATTGTTCACTGATTTTGGTGAACTCGAATGTTATGAAGAAGCAATGCAGATTGAAAGTAGGAAGAAGTGGGAGCTAGCCATGGAAGAAGATATGGACTCCTTAATGCATAACCAGATTTGGGACTTAGTTAGGTTGCCTGTAGGTAAAATTGCATTGCAGAATAAATGGGTTTACAGGCTAAAAGAAGAAGATGGAGGAAAATAGAGATACAAAGCTAGACTTGTGGTGAAGGGGTTTGCACAGAAGAAAGGTATTGATTTTGATGAAATATTTTCTCCTGTTGTTAAAATGACTTCAATCAGAACTATTTTAAGTCTAGTAACAGTTGAAGATTTGAATCTTGAGCAGTTAGATGTAAAGACAGCCTTTCTCCATGGGGATTTGGAGGAAGAGATATATATGCAGCAAACACAAGGATATGAGGTGAAAGGGAAGGAGAAACTAGTGTGCAGGTTGAAGAAGAACTTGTATGGCTTAAAACAGGCTCTAAGGCAGTGGTATCTAAAATTTGACAAGTTTATGTCTGAACAAGGTTATACTAGATGTCACTCTGTTCATTGTGTTTATCTGAAAAAGCAAAATGATGGCAGCTACATTATATTGTTATTGTATGTGGATGACATGCTTGTTGTAGGGTCTAACATGCAAGAAATAAATGTGCTCAAAAGAAAATTGGCAAATTCATTTGCAATGAAGGATTTGGGAGCTGCAAAACAAATCCTTGGTATCAGAACAACTAGAGACAAGAAAAATCGCAAATTAACATTATCTCAGAATGAGTACATACAAAAGGTGTTGAAAAGATTTAATATGCACAATGCAAAACCAGTTAGCACACCTTTTGCTAGCCATTTCAAACTTAGTAAGGAAATGTGCCCAAAGACCCAAGAAGACATGGATTATATGTCTAAAGTTCCATATGCATCAGCAATTGGAAGCTTAATGTATGCAATGGTCTGCACAAGGCCTGATATAGCACATGCAGTGGGAGTTGTAAGCAGGTACATGAAAAATCCAGGAAAGGAACATTGGATGGAAGTGAAATGGATTCTCAGATATTTGAAAGGTACCATAAATCAAGAATTATGCTTTGGTGGTTCAAACATTTCTCTACAGGGATATGTTGATGCGGATATGGCACGTGACAGAGATAACAGGAGGAGCACTACAGGATATGTATTTATTGTAGGTGGAACAACTGTCATTTGGGTTTCAAAAATCCAAAGTGTTGTTGCACTTTGAACAACAGAAGCAGAGTATGTTGCTACTATAGAGGCTAGTAAATAAATGATTTGGTTACAAAGGTTTATGGGTGAATTGGGTAAGAAGCATGATATGGGCACGTTATACCGTGATAGCCAAAGTGCCATTCATCTTGCAAAGAACTCAACATTTCACTCCAGGGCTAAACACATACAGCGCAAGTACCATTTCATACGATCAATGTTGGAAGATGGAGAGTTGAAGCTGCAAAAGATACACACTAGCCAGAATCCTGCAGATATGCTAACAAAAGTTGTAACCATGGAGAAACTAAGAATATGCTCAGTTTCAATTGGTCTTCAAGGATGACGATGAAGATGAGAAACAACCAGGTCCAAAGAGGAGACATTGTCTAGCAAATGAAGCAGTGGTGGAGTTGCTACAAGCATTCTCCAAGTGGGAGATTGTTGGGTGTGGAGCATGATTATTTAGAGGTCTTTGTTTCAGCCGGATGTATACCCCAGGAAGTTTGTACACCCCTCCACATGGGGGGGTGTGGGGGGGGCCTTGTCCCCCATCCGGCCAACGTTCCCCTGATAGGGGTTTCAGGGGCAGTGCCCCTGAAGCTAAAAACAGATGTAAAATTGCCTTGTAAAAGTATAGTAATTTCTAGTCAATCTGGGCCGTTCATTAGGCAGATGATTTGACGGTAGAACTTATGTTTAGTTTAGGGTTTTTTTCCCTTGAAGGCAACCCCTCTCTATGTATGAGGGCATTGTATTACGTCTGTGTAATAGATGTGTATTCTCTGAGCGAGAAATAGAGGTGCGAGACTGTGAGAGAAAACAAAGGATATTACAGCAGATTTACTGTAGGTTGTGTCTCTTCATTTTGCTGGATAATAGAAATGAAGGACTGGCTGTTCGGGGTGGACGTAGCCCAAACTGGGTGAACCAAGTATATCTGTGTCTCTATAGTTTTATGTGTTTTCTGTGTTTATATTTATGCAATATTCTATGTGTTCCATTGCTCTATAATATATAATTACTAACAAGTAAAAGGTTCCTGAACAACTTCAGGTTTAGATGTAACTTCTATTTGAACTACGATAGACTCTGGATTAACTTCTAGTTAAACTGATTCAAGTTCAAAAGTACTTTCTTATTGAGCAATTTCAAGTTGAGAATCAACTTGTGGTTGAACAACTTCTATTACTATTTCACTAGGATTAGTGCTAATGTCCTCAGGTAATTGTGAAACTTCCTCTTCAAGAACAGATGTACCGAAAATGGTTGGAGTAACTGGAGTCCATATACTTACTGAAATAGATGATTCAGGTAACTCAGATGAAGAACGAGGAGTTCTTGATGTACTAGACTCAGTTAAGCGAGACCGCTTTGCTCGAATTGGTGTCACTTTGGGAGGCAAAGGCGGTTTGCTCTCTTTTCTCCCCGAATGATAGGGTATGGGTTGATATTCCTCCATGATTGCTGATTAATTTTATTATCAAAAAAGAAATAAACAAAAAGGAGTATACTAGGAAAAAGGTTTACCAAGCAACTGTGAATTGCAGAATACCTCCAGGCGAACTAAGAAGTACAAGCAGGCAATCTCCCCGAATGCCGTGTTCAGTGTATCATAGTTTACAAGGCGACCAAATTGGTTACTTAAGGATGGATAGCAACCTAGAGTTGTCCTCCCATATATACCCGAAGGTACATGGAGGCCCAGTCCGTATAAGCGCTGTCTAATGCAAAACCGATAGTGAGAGCATTCCCATATACTTTACTTACTATAACACTGCCCTATATACCCGAAGGTATGTGGACGAGCTACAATATACTCACGTACGTGGAATGAGGTATCACACTAGGGATGTATTGCAGACAAGTTAGCGATAGTTGCTTTGTTTTATGACATCATAACACGTCTCTAGCCTAGAACCACTAAATGTTTGCGTTAATGACAATGCTCCATTAGGTAAATTGATGTTTATTTTAAGTTGATATTGCTTAGGAATTTTCCTTTCAAGTTCACCATGTGATGTATTTTAAAATTCCTAGGAATGCAACTATCATGATAAGCATTCTTTCCATTCAATTTAACGATGAAAATCCTAGCTACTTAGGGATAGAGTAATCAGATTTCTTTTGATCAAAGAGCAAAGAGCACAATATAAATGCAAATTCCCTACATTATTCCTTATCAACAAACACAAACTTTTTCAATGTAACATGCATGTATTTCTTTTCAATTTCCCTTAATGTGAATGAACAAAAAGGAAAACTAATGCACAATCGATCAATAAACTCTTTTCATAAAAATGATGATTTTGCAACAATTTCTTTTCAAGGAAAGGAAGACTTTACGACACTTTCATTTTCAAAGAAATGAGGAATTACGACACTTTCAACGAAAAGAATAATCATTTGCACACATCAATCAATCGATATTTCATGAATGAAGATTTGACGATAATTCATTTTTCAAAGGAAAAGACGATTTAACGACACTTTCTTTCGCTAAAGATCAATCAATCAAAAACTAACTTTCAACTATAGATTGAAAATGACAAAGTAAATACATAAGAAAAATTTATCAATCCTAGTCTAAGTAGGGCCAAGTGAGGAGATGAAACACTATTTTAAGAGACAAGACATCGTTGACATTCAACAAATCTTTCAAATAGGTGAAAATTGGTTCAAAAACTTTAGCTCCTAGATTGGAAACTGACCCTCAAGGGATCAGCGCAGGTAGCAGTGAGAGACAGTGCACTGGATCTATGCGGGAAGTGCATTGCAACGCTGGTGACAGTAAGCAATTTTGAAGGCAATTTGGCACAATTTTAACTCAATTTTCAATGAAATAAGACTGAAATTCAATCAATGACCACAAGTACAGTATGTAGAAATGTCTTAAGAGGCTGATAAGCTACTAAGATGGATGATCGCTCCCCAGTGGAGTTTCCAATTTGTTTTGGGAAGTTTTAGTGTCTACGGATAAACACTTAAACCCCTAGACTAGTAGCTAAGTCTAGAACAATACTGCAAAGCATTCTCTACTTTTTCTATGACCAATAGATTAAATAAGAGGCAAAGAAACCTACTTGTAGCTTTCACTTACTCCTTATCTCCCTTGACCAAATCTTTCGGTCCTCTCCATACTTCATCCACTTGAAGAGTACCTGCACATAGACAGAAGACAAAAACCGATCAAAGCATATGATAATGATCCATTTATTAAACATAGCATGGAATCAAGTACATGATACACATACGAAAGCATAAATGAATAACACAAGCATATGGAAAAAGATTTGAACACTTTATTAGTAAAAGGAAGAGTTACAACCCAATTTGATCGATTCAACATCACTCCTCCAGTTCAATCCCATCCTCTCCTCATAACAAGCAAGACATTTTTACATCATTACAATACTTAAAATCAACTCAAGTCTCATACTAACAACATCTCCCTATAATTCAATAATTTCCAGCCCTTGATCACTTAGATGAGTGGTCTTTTTATAGGTGAATGAAGCAAGTTATGCCATAAATGGTGATAATGAATGCCCTCCCAAACATAGGATTTAGTTCCATTGAGGAAGGGATAAAGGGATTGATGTTCCTTAACTCCCTACCTCATCCAAATACGAGCTCAAAGGAGTAGATAAACATGGGAAACTTCTAGATGCATCCAATGGATAAGAATATTCCCAAACCCCACTGCAATTTTGCTCAAATTCACCCTGTGTAGGCCAAAGAGGGTTCAAGTGTGTTGCATAGCACCCTATCAGTGTATGGTCTGCATTTCAGCACACCCTAATGAAGGCCTTCCTACACTGATCTTCTTAGAAGTAGTTTCTGGATGATTTCAGTCATGAAACTTCTTGGGAAGCTAGGCATTCTGATGGTTGAATTCTTTAGGGCATGTAACAATTGAATTAGGGTTTGATGAGCCCTAATAGTACCAATCTGTAGGTTGGGGTTGATGTGCCCAAATGGATCTATAACAGTTGGGCAGAGCACTTGCAACATATTCAGCATATCCTTTAAACCTCGCAGCAACACAAATTATGCGCGAAATTGGAGAAATGATCCTTTGGCCTAAACCAGGTCTAATACTTGGGATACATAATTTATGACTAAGGCGTTCAAGTGGATCAAGCTAAGATCCAAGTTATTTGGGATTTCCCAACCCATAAAACTCTAACAAAGTTGCACAACTTTTTGGGCCTTGCCAGTTTCTATCGAAAGTTCATGTTGGGGTTCTCTCATATCACTTGGTCTTTGAGTCAAGTTACCAAGGGTGGAGAAAGAAAAAAAATTCGGTTCGAGTCACAAAAAAAGGCAATCATTGAGCTAAAACACCACCTTTTCTCTGCACCAGTCCTCCCATTCCCAGACCTACAACAACCATTTGAAATTGAGATAGATGCCTTTGACTATGCTATTGGTGTAGTTCTCACCCAGCAAGGGCATCCAGTGACCTATCAAAGTGAGACACTCTCAGATACTATTCATAACACACCACCTACAATAAGGAGATGTATTCCATCATGGAGGATTATCGACTATGGAACCATTACATTTTTGGGAAGGAGATGACAATCCACACATATCATTGAAATTTTCAGTTTATGGAGACACAAGGAAATTTTTAAAATGATCACCATCAGAAATGGTCCACATTTATGCAAAAATTCCATTTAAACATTAAATACAAGAAGGGTAGCACTGATAATGTTGTAGAGTGTCTCAGTCGGCCCCCAGTTGTGGCATTAACCATTGCTTTCAACTCTTGTGGGCATGAGACTTCTAGATGGGTGCAACAATACAAAAGTGATCCTGAATTCACTACCACATAGACTTCCACCTCCACGATGCATTGTTATGATAACTGGAACACCTTTTTATTCCTTCGAGTGAGTGTGCTAAGTTGATTTTGGAGGTGCACTACTATCGGGTTGCATGACACTTCAGTTTGAAGAAAACAATGGTAGTACTACAAAATTATTTTTATTGGCCAAAACTCCAATGATATGTTGGAAAATATATTAGATCCTACACTACCTGTGCCATTGCCAATCCAGCCATTAAGAAGAAATACCTATACACTCCTCTACCTACTCCTAGCCAACCTTGGGAATCCATCTCCATGAACTTCATGTCTGGACTTTCTTCTACCAAGCATGGTAATGACTGTGTATTTGTGGGCATTGATATATTTTATAATATGACCAGATTAGCTGCCTGC
This sequence comes from Pinus tabuliformis, assembly GCA_031772625.1. Lineage (NCBI taxonomy): Eukaryota > Viridiplantae > Streptophyta > Pinopsida > Pinales > Pinaceae > Pinus > Pinus tabuliformis. The sequence continues at coordinate 1,297,863,461 of CM062818.1, forward strand.
AAGAAGACTATCACAATAGAAAACACTGCCAAGCTCTTCTTTGAACGAGCGTGGGTACATTTTAATATCCCATAGACCATTATATCAGATCAAGATAATAGGTTCCTAAGTGAATTCTGGTCATTGTTGGAATCCAGGCTAACCAGTTTGACTACATTCCATCCCCAGACTAATGGCCAAACAAATTTTGTCAATAGGATTGGTAGTGCACATACTACGCATTTACAACTCCAAGAATCCTCGAACATGGGATGATATTATTCCCTGTGTGAAACATAGCTATAACAGAGCCCTCCATAGCTTAACTGGCCACAACCCCTTTCAAGTGGGCTTGGGATTTCAACCATTGTGTCCCATTGAAGTTGCAATACATATTACAACTACACAAGAAAAATTTGTACATGTCCAGTCTAAAGTTGATAAATTCGCCAAGTTTATTGAATGCATTCAGTACATTCACCAATAGGTTCATGATATCCTGAATAAATCCAATGCCAATTACAAGCAATGTCATGATCAACATCAGGTGACAAGGCTTGGTTTCATGCTTATCGGAGCCCAAAAAATTCTTCAACCAATTTAATACAAGCCTTAAACCATCACAAAGGTTGTGGGTGATAATTATTTCAAGTTAAGTATCCCCCATTCCTTGACCTGTACCTAGTATTCAATGTGGACCACCTTCGACCATACTTTCCACCATTGTTGGACACATCAAACATTGTTGAGACATTGAAACTGATAGAGCTCGACCCAAATTTCATTGATCAAGCCACAAATTATCAGATCATGGACACTCAAATTAAGAAAACTCACCAATAGAGGATCCAACTGTATCGAGTTATTAAAGCTGGGCAGCTCTTGCACAAAGGCAAGTGGCTCACCACAAACCAAGTTTAGCAGAAACTTCCTCACCTCATGGAGGCACTCAATGCAGTGGGGACCATTGCTTCCTAAGGCGGGATGAATAATCCAGGTGTATATTGATGGCCACTCTCCTATTGCCCTTGGACCTCCAACACTGTTTTCTATCAATTTCATATTTTTCCGCACAATTTCCTATTTCGACAATTTCTATTCTTGGCAGTTTTTGGGTCGTGAACTTCCAATGTCATTTTGAGGCCATAAATGATGCTTTTTGGGGAAACAATAAAATTTTAGTCTTCTCTTTGACTACGTTTTTAGTTGAAATTATTTGTCCTCGAATGGAAATTTCGAATGGGCTATTGTGCATACCAAATGGAGATCATATGCCAAATTTACGACCCTGGGAAGTTGACGTTCCAACTAACCCCATCGGGGCTCATAGCTTTTGGTGCTTCATCTCATAGGGTTATTTTTTTGTATTTTAGGGTCTCTTAATTTTTATTCATAATAAAAATTCCTTTGAGACTCATTGTAACATAGTTCAGAAGGCATGTAGTTGTCACATCTTTTCTCAGAGATAAGCTACTATCTCCTGAGCTAGTTTGTTTCCTTTCTACATGTAAACAATTTTCAACATTGTATTTTTATTAATTGAAGTTTTATTTCACTATATATTTTTGTTTTTATTCAAACATGTCTTTCATTTAATTCCTTCATAAATCTAGATCAGTGATATACGAGCTTATTGAGGCACTAGTCTTCTGAAGAATGCAAGCTACAAGAGCACTATTATCTGTGTGAAATGTGGGCTACATGAAGGCCTATCATCTTTGTAAAATATGAGCTACAGGAAGGAATATTATCTCTGTGAAATGCAAGCTACAAGAAGGAATATTATCTTTGTGAAATGTGAGGTATAGGAAGGACTATTATCTATGTGGAATGCGAGCTACCTAAGGTGGGACGTTGCATCTAAGGAAAAGGATGTGGCAGAATTATTGAAGATATTATGTACATAATTATGGAAGAGTTTGAAATATTGATGAAGGGATGACTTGGAACTTGGGTTACTGGTCATTTTATCTATTACTTGGATTATTCTTGTTGACAAAAGATTCGATAAGGAAAATATTGTTGGGTTTTCCCCTTGTGGGTTTTTCCCTAGCCACTGGCTTAATTTCTGGTGTCTCTTGTGTTTTTATGCATTGTAATTGTATAACTTATTGATTACCTAATTGAATGAAGTAAATTCTAAATAAAAAACATATATAACTATGGCAAGTAATTATCATGATTAGAAATTCTAGCTTGCACTCGAATTTCAACATGGAATCAGAGCTAGTTTCAAGAATTTGTCTTATCTATGTTTTGTGGTCGCAATTATTCTTGTAAAGAAGTATGAAGGTTCCAAAGTGAATGTAGAATTTCCCTCTATGATCCAATTAATGATGATCCTAGTACAATGTGATAATTCTGAATCTCCTTGTGAATACCTCGGTAATTGGTTCGAATTTCATATGTGAAGTTCAAATTTTATGATCCATCTCTATAAAAGAATCTAAACTTCTCATGTAAGAAAGGTTGATTCCAGTGTTATCTTAGTGAGATGATCCATTATGTAATAAAAAATTCATGTAGCTCAATTTTTGGTGACCCAAAACTCTAAAAAATATGGAATTGTGCGAGTGAAGGAACCTTGATATATATCCATGAAGAAAGGACTATCATACGATTTATAAGGTATCCAAACTCTCTGAAATGTTACTTAAATATCGAGCTTTGTTATCCCTATGGAAAGAGGACAAGTGAGAGTTCGAGTTTCTTATTATCCAAGTCTGAAGAATAATCTACAAAGTCATATAACTTGTGCGAAGTTCATATTTGAACAATCTTAAGACTACACAAGAAATATAAATTAAAATACAATCGTGTATTTGTCCTCCTCCAAGAACATGTGATTTGAGTATACAAAAATGAAGGATCTAAGTCTCTTTGTCTCTGTAATCTATGCAAGATCTGAAGATTATTCAACTCAATAATATAAGTGAATTTTATGGCTTCCATATATCTGAAATAATGTAAATTTTATGACTCTTATAATATGATATTTATGGATCCTAAAGTGTATGACTCCTGTAATATGAGACCGAAGACCTGAAGTACTTTATCACCATGTCTGAGGCTATACAAAATGATGAAATTACGAAATTTACATCTATGGTTGAGGAAAAGTCTATGTTAAATCCAAGACATCTGAAGCTCTCTCCTTTATTATTTTTATCCAATTTTTTCTAAGAATATTGAGATGCATTGCCAAGATCTGACCTGATATTTGTTAAGGACCGAAAGGGAAATGATCTAAGTTGAATATGAAATTCATCATATGAGTCACACATGAGACCTGTTGTCAAGCATTATATGAAGGCAAATGAATGATGAGCTTCTTAAGGCTTTAAGAAAGTTTTATGTAAGAATCAAATCTACAGACATGGGATTACAAACCTACATTGATAAGTAACATCACCTAAAATATTTGTTGATCTAATCAAACATGTCACGACCCTTGCAAACTAGAAGTGACATATATATTTAAGGCTTTGTGAGAAGGATGATATCAACACCTTGATGCATCATATATGTTAACGATTAGAAATATTTACCTTGATATAAGAAGTGAAACTTCCAATGAAAAGAGGTTCAATTTCTATTTAAGGTAAAATATCAAAGCTATAGTGCTACAAGCCAAGGATAGTGGATTAAAAGTTGTTGAGTTACTAATGGAAATTGAACTTCTAAAGTATTGATGCCAAAGCCTCTTGGGTATTGAGATCTACCACGAGGAAGCCATGTTTCTTAGCTTGATTAAGTCAAGGTAAACCATTGATTAATTGATGACATAATATAATCTAAGCACTTGTATAATGAGAGTCTAGGGTTTACAAAATCCTAGTAAGTTGAGGAAAGGATAAATAGTAAAAATATTATCAATCTAAATTCAGTGTGTTGGTTCATAAACCCTAGTGAGGGAAAGGTCTAGAGATTTTACCCTAGGAATGATTCATTAGGGGAATTTTGAGGTCTAAAATGGACCTCCTAAGGAAATTATAAAATAATAGTGGAAATAATAAAATAAGATTAGATTACATCATCAAATTTTAGAGGGAAAAAAGAAAAAACTATCTTTCAACTCGTATTTTCAACTTATCTCCCTACAAGTTTACTCAAATTTCGGGCAGAAACAATTTTTGGATGAAGAATTTGATTCCTCATCCTAGAGTATCCATGTTGCATACTTTTTATGGAACCTGCTACACGAAAAATAGGAAATACATGAAAAATGTGATTGCAATCACCTTTTTTCATGTATTTCTCATTTTTCATGTAGCAGGGTCCATCAAAAGTATGCAACATGGTTACTTCTTGGATGACAAATTAAATTTTGCATCCAACAAGTAATCTTGCTCAAAATTTGAGTAAAACATTATGGAGATTATTTGAAAATACAAGTTGAAAAAGTAGTTTTATTATTTTATTGTTTTTTAATCTTTTTACTTTTTTACTCCAAAAATGGTGAATCATCCCCCATGGTTGACATCATCATCTTGAATCCTATTGGTTCTTATAAAATTTATTTTGGTTGTACATTTTTCTTAGGAGGCCCATTTTAGACCTCAAAATTCCCGTAATGTGTTTCCACTGAAAGAAGAAGAAACCCTATCCTATGCTTGATGATGTGGATGAAATTGTCATACAAGCTAGATGCCAAATCGAGCTGACAAAAGTTGCAGATGTATGCAAGAAGTATATAGATTAAGAGGGGGTTAACTTTTCTTAAAATATAAGTATTCTATAAAACCTCCTCTACTAACATTGTTGGTGCATTTACCTTTGAATAGTCTCTTGTCTATATATACTTTTCTTAATTGTATTTGTTCTTTCATGGCCTCGTAGTGAGGATGTCAAGTCATTGGTAAGGGTTTCCTAGGATTTTGAAACAAAAAGAAAGAAATGGAAGAATGTAGCACAACATGAGGAATTTCCTGAATTATGTGAATGCAAAAAGAGAGAGAAATTTGAAGTATGCATTAGATAATTCAAAAATATACCATGCACCAAATTCTAACATGAAAGCAAGAAGGTTCTCCTAGTAAGAGGGAGAGGATCATGTTAAGATGATTACCTCAATTAGAAGAATTACCCTAGGATTTTGAAAAGGAGCCTCATGATTAAAGAAGACCTTATACTTTTGGAAAGTAGGACTCATGAGTCAAAGGAATAAATATTGACTTCAGAGTGAGTTGGAAGCATAATTTGAAATGAAGGATTTTAGATTGATTAGCATAAAGCATGTGATTAAGATCCACCAAAAGTTTGGAATGATAGATTGTAGAGCTGTGGAAACATCTATTAGCAGAAGTTGGGGAGTTTTGATATTACTGATCCATCTTTATATCGTTAGTTGATTGGTTCCCTAATACATTTGATTTAAGGATACATCAATAAGGTTGGTAGTGCTGATGATGAGTAGAGATACTACTGATTGTTGGGATCTAGTATGGTTTCTTGGAAGAAGAAAATTTTGGTTACACTAAGCACTGCAGAGATAGAAGATATGATAGTTTGTGCAGTTAGCTATGAAGCAACTTTGATTTGTAAAAATGTTTATTTGATGGATTGTTTAATGGCATGCTAGATTTGACATTAATACTTTGTAAGTTGTATGAAGATTGACAAGGAACATGGTATTTTCATGGAAGATCAAAGCACATTATGATATGATGTAGATGGGAGATGAGAAGCTACAACATATCTCAACAGATAAATAGGTAGATGATATAAGTGAAGTATGAGTACTTTCAAGACAAGCTTGGGCTTGTGGATTACTCCTCCCAGATTGAGAGGGAGTGAGGATGGACACCTAGTTCTCCATATGTCATGTACTGTGACTAGGAATAACAGGAATAAGTCAAGTATATGGACATGGATAGGGAGAATGGTGGATTGGATAACCATATTGGACAAACATTCTTGAGTCATGTATTGTGGCCAATGATCGGTGCTCAAAAAATAGCTCAAATTTCAAAATTGTCGGATTGGTGTGGAACCTTGATGACCATGTAGTGCTCATCATCCTGAATCTGATGCAACTTGTTTAGCATGAAAGAGACTCTGTATGACTCCAGGAAAAAGTTTTGTCCACTTTCCCAAATAGGAAAATTAAAAAAAAAAAAGGACAACCCAGTCAGCAGTCTGTATTGCTGATGTGGTGCTGACTGGGCAAGTGAGGTGGACATTGACTTGTTCAAAGTTATTTTTAGCAAATTATATCATGCCAAGTGGCACATTTTTACTGGTCAAAATTTTGTGGTTATGATTGGTTGGAATGATGGCCAACCATGGGATGACACGTGGCGTAGCCGGAGACCACCACGTGGAAGCCTGGGAGGTCACCAAAATTGTTGTTATAGTCCAGGTGGAGGCAGTGGGGGTTGAACTTGCGACCTCCCAACACACAATGAAGCCCATTGCCAATGCACCATGGGGATACAACTTAGCTATGTATGTTGTGCATTTCTTGTAAAGTTTAATGCTGTCAAGTTTGGAGGTTGGGTGGACTTAACTGCCCCATGTGAACACTCCTACTGTTTGCCGCCAACATTATGTTTAACCACCAAGGGAAAACCGTCACTGCCTAACCGCCATCGCTTGACTGTCGAGGTCTTTGCCATGTGAACACCTTATGGCTAACCTCCAAGTTTACATGACCACTAGAGGAAAAGGGGCCAACGTTGGGGGCTAGCCCCTGGACGCATGACCACCACCCATATGACCCTAAATTTCAGCATTTTAAGCCTCGACAACCAAATTAACTATCCAAAAAATCTGCCTAGATTTCGACAGATTTTATGGCCTGTTAGCAAAAAATGAGGCGAAAATGAGGGTTCGATGCCGGATTTTGGGCAAATTGTAGGGCTAATAGTGGAGAAACTAGGAGAGATCATAACTTCTCCAGTTTTCGACCAAATTGGGTGGAGAAAGAGGCTAGGTAGCTTTTTTTGGACATTCAAGACTCATTGGAGTAGGTTTTAGAAGAATTTGAGCATTATAAACACATATTTTTACACATTTTGAGCATAATAGAGAGGCCCAAACCATTAGAAGTTGGACCAAGGAGACGTAGCCCAAGAGGGGTGAAATCCTTTATCATGTTCCTATTGTGATGTGTTTTTGGTGATGTTCTATACATTTATATGTTGTTGTTAAGTTTCTATTTTATGTTAAATTTCTCATAAAATTAACATAAAAACTCATTTTCACTTGCAATAAACTCATGAATCCTTAAGCACATGAATAACATTTTGTTTATAATATGAGGAGGATCTTAGAACAATAAAACTAATATTCTTAATCAGATCATTTTGGTATCAAAGCTCTAGGTTTTCTTTGTGCAAGAAGTACTTAACTGTTTGCAAGTTTATGTCATGCTTACAAGGTTAAAACTCAAAAGATGAGAAGGGAAGCTAGTTGAAAGCCTTGAAGTTGGGTCAAGGGAAAGGAGGGCAAGGTTGCCACAATCTCCAACACCAATTCATCCTCAAGCTTCAGTTGATACTCTAGTGAGCATGTCTCATGAAGGAGAACCTACAAACATGACAGAAGATGAGAAGGTCTTCAGGAAGGCTTTCTTTGATATTACATAGATGGCGAAGGTCCTATATGAAGAGAGGAATACTACACTGTAGGGTGAAAGCTCCAAACCTCCCAAAGTATAAGGTTCTTTAGGAGGAGGTAATGGAAATTTTGGTAAACCTCCACCCTCTCCACCATCTTCTTCATCTTCTTCTTCACAGGCATCTTCACCCTCTTCCACTAACACAACCCTTACTCATACTCATCAACATACCTCAAAAGGAACTGGTAAATCACCCTTACTAAAACTTGATGTTAAATTTGAGCTGCCCATGTATAATGATGAAGTGAATGCAGAGAAGCTTGATAATTGGATTCATCAGTTGGAGGTCTATTGTAGAATTCAAAACCTTCAAGAGGATGACGTAAAGATTCAGTTTGCTTCCTTGAGAATGGAGGGTGCAACACTAGTATGGTGGGAATCAAAGACACAAGAGAAGATAAAAAAAACACACTATGATCTCAATTTCTTCTTCTGATTTAATTGCTGCAATTAAAAGACAATTTTACCCTCCAGCTTATATGTAGAAAGCCATCATGAATTTGCAAAACTTTAGACAACTTAAAGGTAGAAATGTGCAAGATTACACCCAAGAATTCAGAAAAAGGTCTCTAATGTTAGGTGTATATTTGAAATCACAAGATGATGTGTGTGTGAAAGCCACTCATCTTGAGGCAAGAGGGAAAAACACTCTCGAAGAAGGTAGTAAAAATCCATTTAAGGGTAAAGAGAAAGAAAATGGTTTCAAGGGAAAGAAAATGGTTTCAAGGGAAAGAAAAATGCATCCATTAAAAAGGAAGGAGAGAAAACATTATGTAAATATTGTTCCAAAGATGGTCACGATGAAGCTAATTGCTAGAAGCTTCATCCTGAGATGAAGCCAAATAAATTTAACAACAAAGGAAAAGAAAAGACAGTTGTTGTCATTCAAGAGGATTTAGGCTTCGATTTGGGTGATGAGACTAAAATTACAACCATGGGTATAAAAGGAAAGAATTCATTGCTAGCACTAGTATATCAAATTGTCACACTAGTATTCCAAATGAAGAAACAAGGATTGAAATATTTCATGTGAGGGTAATATCAAAACATACAAAAATCGACACACTTTTTTATAGTGGGTCTCAAACCAACTTGATATATGATAACTTAGTTAACAAAATTAATCTTGAAACCATTTGACATCCCAAGCCATATCCATTGGGTTGGATATGCAAGGACACAAACTTATAGGTTACAAGAAAATGCATTCTTCAGTTTGCAATCACAACAAACTTCATTGACAAAGTTGAATTAGATGTTGTATCGCTTGATATATCAAAAATTGTTGTGGGTAGTCCTTACCTTCATGATAGAAAATAAATCTTCTATCATCATGAAAAAAGTACCACTTGTTCAAGGATGGTGTGGAGTATATTGTGAGAGCTCATCGTAAGAAACTAAATATTTCATTAGTTAATGCAGGGCAAATGAAAATACTAGTGAATTCAAGAAAGAATTTGGTGCTTCTTATGATCAAACTCAATGTTGATGTTGATTATGAAGCATTTTATGGTTGTAATTCAAAATTCAAAATTTGTTTGATGTAGTTAACCATGATGATGAGGTGTTTCAGAAAGCAAAAGGATTTCCTTCCAAGAGGAGAATCCAACATGAAATACCATTGCAGCAAAAGTGTCGACTTCCTAACATTGCCATGCGCGGGATGTTAAGAAGGGAAAGTGCAAAAATAACAAAACAAATCCAAGGATTGTTGAAAAAAAGGATCATCCAACCATATCCTTTACCATGTGGTGCACCTCTTGTTTTGGCGCCCAAGAAGAATGGAAAGCATTTCATTGAATGGGATTCAAGAAGTAGTTTTCATCAAAGTAGTGTTGTTGAAGGAGACATATGGAAGATGACATTCAAAACCAAGCAAGGTTTGTTTGAATGAATTTTTATGCTTTTTGGTATTTTCCATGCTCCTACTACTTTCATGCACATGAAGAAAGATGTGTTGAAGCCATTTCTAGACATGATGGTCTACTTTGATGACATTTTCATTTTTAGAAAATTTCATTATGAACATGGCATGTGCGAGAAAGAAATAATTGATGTCATATGTAAAGAACATTTAATATTGAATAAGTCATATTATATGTTGGATAAAACTTATTTGATGTACTTGGGCCATGATATTGGAGAAGGTGAGCTGAAGTTAGGCCTCTCCAAGATTGATGCCATTATGGATTGGTCAATTCTCAAGATAGTCATTTGGATAAGATGTTTTTTGGGAGAAACCCAATGATAGAGGAAATATTTTGTTACTTTTTCTTCTATTGTAGCTCATTTGCATTCTTTGACAGTTTTGTAAAAGGTCTTTGAGTGGGGAAGCGAAAAACAAGAGGCATTTGATGCTTTGAAACAAAAGATTAGTTCAAACTTTATACTTGTTCTTCTAAACTTGAAAGAGTCATTTGAGTTTTAGGTTGATGTATGTGACTATGCCATAGACGTAGTATTTATGCAATGTGGTAATCCCATTTCATTTCATTGAGAAATTTTCAGTGGTGCAATGTTTAAGTTGCAGCGACAAAGGCACTTTCATTGGATGGGTTTTCTTCTACTATTTGACTTGGTCAAAAGGTATAAGAAAGGTATAAGTGACAATTTTGTTGATGTAATTTCTAGGCCTATAGTTTGTATAACTACTTTCCTCAAGCATCATTTGTTTTACATGAAAGTTATGTTAAGAAAAATACATACTTTCAAGGTGTAATTTCAAGCTTGAGTCAAAGGAATCAAGTAGAGGAATTTGTTTACCATTTGCATTATAATTTGTTGTATCATCTTGGTAAGAAGGATGTTTCTACTGATAGTAACATGGACAAAGCCAAAGAGTTCATTGAACGACTCCAAATGGTGCTTCAAATAGTGCAAGATCAGCTTGAAAAGAGAAAAGGAAAGTAAAAAGCAAGGCACGACAAGCATTGTGTAAATCACAAGTTCCAAGTTAGTGATGAATGGATTGAGATTAGAAAGGTGAGGAAACTAACCCTCACCTATTGGACAACTAAAAGTGATCTTTTGGGGTCCAAAAGGCTTCTAGTGGGGAGGAATGATCAGGGGCTCAAAAAATAGCTCAAATTTCAAAGTTGTCAGATTGGTGTGGAACCTATATGATCATATGGTCCTCATCATCATGAATCCTACGCAACTCATTTCACGCGAAACAGACTTCGTATGACTCCAGAAATGAGTTCTGTCCACTTTCGCAAATAAGAGAATTTAAAAAAGGGATAGCCCAACCACAGGGTTATGATTGGTTGGAATGATGGCCAACCATGGGATGACACATGAACGAGCGGGAGGCCACCATCTGGCAGCCCGAGAGGCCACCAAAATTTTTGTTATACTTCAGGCAAAGGCAGCAGGGGTTGAACCCGCGACCTACCAACACATAATGTAGCCCATTTCCAATGCACCACGGGGATACAACTTAACCATTTATGTCGCACATTTCTTATAAAGTTTAACACCATCAATATTGGAGGTTGAGCGGACTTAATTGTTGTTAGCTGCCAACATTATGTTTAACTGCCAGGGGAAAACCACCACCACCTGACCACCATCGATTGACCACCGAGGTCTCTGCCATGTGAACACCTTATGCCTAATTGCCAAGGTTACATGACCGCTAATGGAAAAGGGGCCAACGATATTCTAGGCAGAGGTAGCGGGGGTCGAGTACGCAACCTCCCAACACACAATGTAGCTCATTGCCAATGCACCACGGGGATACAACTTAACCATATATGTCGCACATTTATTATAAAGTTTAATGCAATCAAGTTTGGAGGTTGCGCATACTTAATCACCATTAGCTACTATCATTATGTTTAACCGCTAGGGGAGAACCACCACCGCCTGACCGCCATTGCTTGATCATCGAGGTCTCTGCCATGTGAACACCTTATGCCTAACCTCCAAGGTTACATGACTGCCGGAGGAAAAGGGGTCAGGTTCGGGGGCTAGCCCCTTGGCACATGAACCAGCCATATGACCCTAAATTTCCACATTTTAGGCCTCGATGGCCAAATTAACTGTCCAACAAATTTTCCTAGATTTTGATGGATTTGGTGGCCCGTTAGTGGAAAATGGGGCGAAAGTGAGGGTTTGATGCAAGATTTTTGGAAAATTATAGAGCAAAAAGTGTAGAAACTAGGAGAGGTCATAAATTCTCCAGTTTTTGACCAAATTGGGTGGAGAAAGAGTCTAGGTAGCCATTTTTGGACATTCTGGACTCATTGAAGCAGGTTTCAGAAGCATTTGAGCATTTTAAACACATCGTTTTACAAATTTTGAGCATAACAGAGAGGCCCAAGCCATTGGAAGTTGGACCAAGGAGACGTAGCCTAGGAGGGGTGAACTCCTTCATCATGTTCTTGTTGCAATTTATTTTTGGTGATGTTCTATACATTTATATGTTGTTGTTCAGTTTCTTTTTAAGTTAAATTGCTCATAAAATTAACATAAAAACTCATTTTCACTTGCAATAAACTCATGAATCTTTAAGCACATTAATAACATTTTGTTTATAATATGAGGAGGATCTTAGCACAAAAAAACTAATATTCTTAATCAAATCAACCAATTATGATTAACACCCTAATTCAAGTACATAGACTCGGTTAAAGAATGGTCTGTTGAACTGAAATTTCCTTGTGACAAGTAGGAAATTGTCCTATGCAAGATATACTATAGTGAACATAGGTGGAGTATGTACCTCAGAGAGGCAGTGTGGTGTCCTATTAAATTCCTCCTAGCGTTGTTCTCTGATCTATTGGAGAGAAAAATCTTACTTGCCAAGGCCTTGGTAATTTGATAATGCTGGTTATGATGATGCTTATCAATATGGATCCTTTTGTTATTTGAAGTGTTCAGCTTGATAGTATCTCGATAAGTCTATGAATACCTCCCCAGTTAAGAGGGATTGTTGAAATTGTAACTAGGTTTGGTCTTCATAAGTTATATTTGTCATTATGATTTTGTAAAAGAGTAAAAAAGAATTTATTTGAGTCAAAAGAACATTAGTTTATCATGTCCCATTTGGACATTAAAAAGGAAAAAGAAAATTAGAATTTTAAATTTTATTTTGTGTCCCTAATTTGACCAATTCGACCCTCCAAATGACAAGTGAGCTCATCCTTTAGAGGCACCTTTTTAGACATGGAAATAACCATATATTGGCATCTATTCTCCACCATTTGGCTAGAAATTTGGTGCTCATGTATGAAGAAGAATTCAAATGTATGAGGCATATTTCTCTATTTTATATGAGCTTTCTCAGGCACTACTCTTTTGAAAAATGTGAGCTTTAGGAGGACTAGTATCTCTGTGAAATGCGAGCTACAGGAAGGACTATTATCTTTTTGAAATGTGAGATACAGGGAGGACTATTATCTCATGTGAAATGCGAGATTTATGAAGGACTATTAACTCTGAAAAATGTGAGATATAGGAATGACTATTATCTTTGTGAATTGCGAGCTACAAGAAGGACTATTATCTCTGTGGAATGCAAGCTACCTAAGGCACTCTTTGTGGGATGTGGCATCTAAAGATAAGGATATGGTAGACTTATTAAAGATCTCGTGGAAAAAATTGTGGAAGAGTTTGAGCTATTAATGGAGGGATGACTTGGCACTTGTGTTATTGGTTATTTTATTTATGACTTGGTTTTATCTTGTTGACAAAAGATTCTATAAGGAAATGATTGTTGGGTTTTTCCCTGGCCACTAGCCTAATTTTTGGTGTCTCTTGTTGATTTGTGCATTGTACTTAAATAATTTCTTGATGGCACAATTGAATGAATTAAATGTTAAATGAAAAAAATCATATAACAGTCACAAGTAATTGTCATGATTAGAAATTCTAGCTTGCACTCTAATTTCAATAGTCTGAAGACCCCTCTCTCCATTAAGTTATCAAACTAGGCTAGTGTCATTTATCACATATGTCATATAAATACCCTTCCTACAATTCCCCAAAAAACTAAAATTTTTAGAACCAGTCATCTCCCAGCGGGAAAAAAGAAGAAGAGAGAGCGATACTAAAACTCTAGATGAATTTGAATCAATATTAATATAAACCTTTGATCACGGTATAATTAGGGAAGGACCAGTTGATAAAATGGAGAATATTCAAGCCTTAAAATTTAAGAGAAGGAAGATTATTTTGGATATGCAAAAAGAGTGGAGAATGAAGAGAAAATCCCCTTAGTTACAAGTTGGAGATGAAAGCACCAAATTCTTTCATAGAATTTCTAATCATAGAAAGAACATAAATACTATATGGGAAATAAAAAAATATGATGGAAAACTTGCTTCCACTTTCCAAAATATATCATCCATGGGATATAAATAATTCAAAGAGATCTTCCATTAAGACATTAGAGCAACTATTGATCAGATTTAAAAGTGGTGGGGATTTCCTCGTTTTATAAATCAAGAAGGCAACGACACACTAATCATTAAGGGTTCAAAGAATGATCAGGTTATCGGTTTTAAGATCAAAAATTAAAGTCCCTAGAACTTCTTGAAACTAGTGTCAAATCAAAGAGCTCCCCGATCTGAATCTAGCGCAGCTTGAATTGCTCAAAACTGATAATGTATGCTCCCAATATTGCGTTTTGATCATTTTCCCAAACAAGTAAAAAATTTGTAGATCGCTTGTAGGTACGTTGATTGGGTAGTTTGATTGTGATTTTAGGGCCAATGGCAGGCTTCCAAGTGGCCTCACTGCATTGGTCAAATTCCATTGAGTTCTGATTAGTTGTTGGTTGTGGTTTCGTGGTCCAATGGATGGAAGCCACGTGGGCCAATGGATGACTGCCACATGGCCTCCCAACAGTGTATCAAAATTATTTTATGGCCGAATGAGCCTCACTGAGGATTGAACACATGACCTATGGTCTAGCAACACAGTGCCTTATCGCCATGCCATCGAGTGGTTCTTAACAACTATAGTGGCACATTTATATTTCAATATTATATGTTTAACATTTGGGGGACAGGGCCAGGACTAAACCATAGGCCCCGGTCACCCCACACCCATAGGACCACAGGCAGTGGAACCAAGTGCACGGACTTATCCCTAGCCCATGGTTCTAACACCAACAATGCACCCACTGAACCATATGCCAAAGCATGGGAGTGGAACAATTGGGGTGCTAAGGAATGGGACTAGCCCAAATACATATCCCCACCAAGTAACCATAGGCCAGGAGCGGAGGTGTTAATCATTTGGGTGTGGAGTTTATGGGCTATCCCTTAGTCATGAGTGCGCCTATATAACCACATGGCAGGTTTGGAGGGCTTGGTGGAGTTTAGGGCCAACCCCGAGGTCTTGTGTGAACCAACGTGACCGGACACCATGGATTCAGAGCTTAGACAGGTAGGACAATCCGTTGGCTTAGCCCTCAGACCTGTGGCACCTCACACGACCTCGTCCCCATGTTTTAGGGGCTAAACAATGAGGGCGCGCGTTAAGGCCCAACCCTCGACCCTGTGTGGCCCATGTGGCCATGTTTTTTGAATTAAGGGGTGAGAGTCTAAATTAACTATCCGACAAAATGCATCAATGGGTAGCGAAATTGTTGCTTCGTTAGTGATTTTCATGGAAGATTTGTAGAACCGATAGACAACAGGGCGAATTGTAGGATGGTTAATAGTGAAATTCATGAGAGAGCTTGGAAGCTCATATGTTTTTGAGTTTTATCCAAATTGAACTTAGAAAGAGGTCACATAGGGGTTTTTGGATGTTCTGAATCCATTGGTAACCTCTAATTTCTAATTTAAGCACATCTACAAAGTATTTTTGTAGGTTTGAGGCTAAAGGTGTATGGATCAGTCAGGGTTTGTAAGCAGTTCTAGAAGGTATTTGGGCATGGAGAAGACCTTGTAGGGGTATTCTTACTTCTAGAAGTCTACTGCAACAACTATAATCAACAGGGTTCAACTCAGGTTCAACTTCTCTTAACATGAAGTTTTGATTATGTGCTTTAATGTGGAATTGAATGGTTCACATGATGTTTTTAGCTCATTTCAGTTGAAGTATGTCATCTTTGTAGGAGATTTTTTGAGTTGTTTTTGTTGTGAGAGTTCTTTGTAGGAGAACATTACCTTGTAGGGGTAATAGCCACATATTTACCTGCATCAAATGTTTATGTAATTCATTTTGACACTAAACATATGAGTGGTCTAGTCATGTTGACAAGCTCGAAGATGTAGCCCAGGAGGGGTGAACTCCATCAACAAACGTTTGTTTTGTTCTTAATTATGCCTCCATGGATTATGCGTTGTTATGTTCATTATGTTAAGTTACATATGAAGACTAATTCATGAATTAAAGAGATATTGGAAACCTATTGTTTCAAGACCCATTTTTAACTTTGCAAAGTGTTGACACAATCCTAATTTTTTTTTTTTTTGATTTTATATAAGACGAAGAAATAACCTAATCCAATTTCAGATCAAAGAATGAATTAGAAAATTTTCTGCACTATTTCCAAAAGGGGAAATTCTAGGCTTGGATGGTCTAGCCATTAAATCTTGGATGGTATTACGTCCTTGGTAAATATTTACTGGTAGTGGTTGAACGCCCTTGATCCTCAGGAAAAATCCTTCCCTTTCAACTCTAGTTTTATCACCCTCATTCCAAAATCTAATAACGTTGCCAGCTTTGATATTTTGGAGACCATCTCCTTGTCTAACTCCATTTGTAGATCATATCTATCCCTCCAACTAAAAAATATTCTCTTTGAACATATTTCTCTAGAGAAATTCAGTTTCTTGGAAGGATGTCAAATTCATGAATCTATAAGGTTCTCTCAAGAGGTTCTACACTCAACACATACTAGCCATCAAAAAGAAATATTATACAAAGTGGATCTTTCGAAACCATTCAATACAATAAGCTAGCTATACATCAAAACTCTTAATTCACATAGGATTCTACCATTATTTTTCCTCTTGGGTGAAAAGTTGTATTAGCTCTTCTTCATTATCCCTCCTAATAAATGGGCCAGGTTCACCCTTCTTTAATTTGGAAATAGTTCTTCAAAAATGTTTCTCTTTCCCCCTTCTCTTCCTACTAGTAGTTGAAGGAATTAGTAGGCTTATTGCAGAAGCAAAAAATAGAGGTTTTCTACAGAGAAATTGTTATCAATCAATGTTGCTCTCTATCTCATTTACTCTTTGTGGATAATACTCTATTATTCTCAAATGGTAATTTGTGTCCATTAGAATTTTTGAAGTCTCTCCTGAATGCTTTCCCCCAACACACTGGTATAGTCATGAATCTTTCTAAATATACCTTATTTTAGTGGGGATTATTTGAATGGGGGGAATTTCAACTGGAGAATCTATTCTCTAATCAGGTGATAGAAATCAATCAGGGGATCAATTATTATTTGGGGTCAATTCTAAAGGCACTACAAAGAATCCAACTAGCATTGGTTACTAGAAAAAGTAGGGAAAAAAAAATCATGATTGGTGCAACAAATGGCTCTCAACAGTTGGCAGGTTGTTCCTTCACAAATTTGTAATTGAAGCTATAGTGACATATAAGACCTCCCTTTTCTGGATTCCCATGGGAAAGTTTCACAAAAATAGACAACTTTCTCTCCATTTTCTATGGGCAAGGAAA
This sequence comes from Pinus tabuliformis, assembly GCA_031772625.1. NCBI lineage: Eukaryota > Viridiplantae > Streptophyta > Pinopsida > Pinales > Pinaceae > Pinus > Pinus tabuliformis. The sequence goes on from CM062818.1 coordinate 1,297,880,709, forward strand.
GAGGGAAAATAATTGTTTTCCCTTATAGCATGGAACTCTATTTCCATCTCAAAATCTCAAGGAGGTTATTACCATCACAAAATATCAAGGATTTTAGGGCTTAAACATCTACAATGGTTCTGTTGTTCTACCAATATCACCTCTACAATTTAACCAAAATGGAAGGGCCCCCATTAGAAATTTTTGAAAATTCTTCCATTAAATTGCACTTGAGATTGATGGTTTATCTTATCTTTGTGTCTAGATTTTATGCTTTTGGATCCTTAGGGAGTTAGCATGATGTTTTGTTCATGTTATTTTCATTATTTATGTGATTTTAGCATCATCAAAGAAATTATTTTGTCAAACATTTTTTCATATCAGTCTCTTTCTTTTGATCATTTGATGCTCATTGGATTTATTTTAGGTCATCACATATCTTTAACTAATCAATATTTATGATGGCCTAGCACTTTCATCAAAATTTGGTAAGATCTTGTCAATGGTTAGGGTACAACCAATGACATATATTGAAGTCATTTCACATGGTGCATCCTATAGAGGGGATTTTACTTTTGCATAACATCATGTCTTGACACATTTTTTGTTTTGATCGTTGGGGTTATTGCGTTTGTTGCTTGATCTTGAATAGTTATTGCTCATCAATTTCCATAGCCTTGTTTGCTTTCACTTCTTTAAGGGCTCTCCAATGATTCATAATTTGTTAGTTTCGGTTCCTGGTTTTAAAGTCATAATTGCATTAACTTTCCATTGTCTTTCTCACCTTGAAGATATGGTTCACCCCTATACAAGTTGAGTAATATGTATATATATGTACAATAAATTTTATATTAGTAGTTAAAGTAAAAGTTAATATGAATTTATTGTATATATTATTTTATTTATCATAAAATTTGTATGTTCCACCTTATATACTCTCTCTCTATATATATATATTATTATTTATTGTAAATAATAAATAAACTAAAATCATCACAAAACCTTACTTATAAACATTTATTACTTAACATATAATTTACATGTGAATGATTAAATAACACACTCACAAATACTATAATAAAAAAATGAATTCTATATATATATATATCCGATCCCTGCGATTGGGATATTTTTTCTGAGGTTGCGCTCTTCTGCGATTGGAAGAAGCCTTTTTCCCGAAACCCTCCGTCTACTCACAGATGCTGCCCGGAAAGGAGCGATTTCCATATAGTGCCTGCCCGCTACTACGGTTTCCGAAATCGTCATTATCAGAGCCTGCCTGCACAAACTCTAAACTCCAATCTTTAAATTAAAGAAATCGCATTTCCTTTGTTCCACAAAACCCCAAGGAAAACTTCTTGGCAAACTGAGCACGCCCGGAATCTACTACCTGTGGCAAGTTCTTGATTGAGATGCCTTCTGATGGTTGTGCTGTGGTGTCGATTTAAATTTAAAGGGCCGGTGGTATTCGTTTCACGCGTACTGCCCGCCAGTCACGGTGGCGATTGGAAGCAAATAATTCTGAAGTTTAAACGTTGTTTTTTTGGATTGGAATGGCAACTAATTGCCTCTGAAGAATCTGAAACGAAAAGACAGATTTAAGACAGTGACACGCCGTCTGAGAAGATTATCCCCTTAAACATATCCATTATAAGGCGTGAAAAGATAGATTTAAGACAGTGACACGCCGTCTCAGAAGATTATCCCCTTAAACATATCCATTATAAGGCGTCTAAATCTTCTCCCCTTAAACATATTCATTATAAGGCGTCTATGTTTTTTTTTTGGTTTTTTTTCGTTATTCCCTAGGGGCATATATAAGCTTGGGAATCATGGATCAGCTTGCTGTTAGATCAGTTCCGTCCGCCTTTGGGGGCAAGCTCCTACCCATATCGTTAGTGAAGTCCCAGCGCCCACTGTGCAGGTTGTCCAGGTCTCACTTGATGAAGCTTTGAAGTTTTATGAAAGTGCCTTAATCTGTCCGTTCAATGGTTTTTGGCCACGGCTGACAACTCTCAACACTTAGATCTCGGAGGTATGGAAGCTTGTCATTTCTGATGAAATTAATATCTATCCATGTGCTAGGGGTTTATTTATAGTAGATTTTGAAAACCCTGAAAGCAGACAATGTATTCCAGATTCTAGCCCTTGGTTTTGAGAAAACTCAACCTTATTCATGAAGCCATGAAACCCATCATTTGATCCCTCATCAATAGTCATAACCTCAACACCAGTTTGGGTGACATTGCCAAACCTACCCTTGCATCTCTGTAATTTCTCCTTGCTAAAAGCCATTGGAAATGCAATTGGGAAATTTTACTGCAGGTGCCTAGAAACAAAGAAATATGTGAGAACCACCTATGCACGCATCTGTGTGGAAATGGACTTCAGTGATGATTCCCAGCTAAAATAAACCTACCAAGTAAAGACTATGTATGGAACCAGAAACTCAATTATGAAAGTGTCATCTTCAAATGCCGATCTTGCTTTGAGATAGACCATCTAGCCAAAAATTTCCCAAAAGCCTCTGAGAAAAATTCTGTTAGAAAAAATCACCACAGATCTACATGATGGGAAGGAGCACAAAAAGAACATTACACTCTCATCAAGGAAGAATACTCTCCAGAAAACTCTGAATCGCAAGAAATCGGGCAAGAAAGAAACAACTCTCAATACAAGCAAGTGGAAAGCCCCCCCCCCAAACAACGAAATAGTGAACTCGACAACCCCTCAAGCATCAATAGTTATGAAGATTTGAATACCACACAAAATAAATCTTCATTTAACAACAAAGTAGATCTCCCAGACCAAACTTATTTTCTGACTATCTTCAAAAGGACGAACACAACAGATCGCGAAGCTAAGACACCAATGTCCCAAGAATCGGAAGAAATGAAGGAGATGCAAGATAAAGGAAGTTGGAAGACTGTAGAAAAAAAAAAAAAAAAAACTACAACATCAATCTCGCCAAGAAAGACGAGAAGCCAAAGAATTAAAAACTAAGAAAATTATAGGTCTGATAGACCAATTTGGTCTCTGTAGATGTTAACCACCACCAATATTATTATATATATATAAAACCAAATCTTTTTAAAACAAAAAAAGAGTTTCACTAGAATTTAAAAGAAATAATTATGAGTAGTTTTATTTTGAAGTTCACTATACAAGTTGAGATGTTAAGTTAAAACTAGTTTTAAACTATATCTTAATAATCAGTAATTATAATTAGTGAAAAGTGGTACGTAATTGTCTAGTTTATTATGAGTGGTCAAAAGGATAGTCAATTGAATGTAACTTAAGTGGTTGGGAGGATTAAATGATGACTTCCCAACCTAGGGTCTTATTGATACGATGCATGATGATCTTTTGTGAGTTGTTTGTGCAATGTATTTTATTGGGAACTTTGTACATAATAATTATCTTGACTATGTTAACTTTGTACCTCTTTCTTAATTTTTAGAAACATAGAAAAAAAAAAAAAAAATCTTTGTTTCATTGACATTTCCCTTGCTACATGGTTCAAACCATCACTGCGATATGCCATTCATCTTCCCGAGTGAAATGCATTGGCTCCTCCACACCTAACAAACCGAGATATATTTGTGATTGTTTCAATTATTTCCTTTTCCCATCACTACAACTCTAGCGTTAAGCTTTAGAACTATTATTTGCAGCTATGCATGGGTGCTATCTCATTGTTCACTTGTTCTCACTCATTTATGACATGTAAAATGTAGATCACTAAATAACTCGTCTTTCTAGATCTCAAGTATAACTTTGGTTAAATTGAATTGAATGGGATAGATAATGAGTGAAATTATCAATATTTCATGTTGTTATGAACCATACTATTTGGTTAAATTGAATGAAATTGAATGAGATAGATAAGGAGTGAAATCATCTATAATTTATTTTGCCACGAACCATACTAGATAGTTTAAAATGCATTAAAATGCATTGACAAATTAATTTTAATGTGATTATCACCAAAAATTTCTCAAAAAACACCTAGACATCAAAATATAAAAATGATAAGTGAGAAAAAAATGATAATTATATTTCAACCCGGTGTTATTTAAAAGACAATGAAACATTATATGTAATATGCAGTCACTTTCAGATATGTCATTGACTAGTCAGCCAAACCTACAAAATGTCGATCATAATTAAGCCAAAAGTTTGGTGAGGCAATTTTAAAGTTTCATGCTTGATCCTCAGATTTATCCGGCTATTACGGGATGCATCCGAAAGCGAAGCAACTGACTCTCATCATCGAAATCAATGCATATGTGTGGTTTCTCACACATCACATGCCTGTACTATTTTCTGATTAATCATTGCATATAACGCCACATTTAGTGTATATTCACCCACCTCAATACTTAATTCTCACCATCCATATGCATTTACAACCCTCCTGGAAATCAAACTCTCCCATTAGTAGATGGATCAAATAACATTGTGCAATCTCTCAAATATTGAGTCATAAAAATTTTCGCATATCACATTTTAAAATGGAATTTTGTAATAACTTTAACGATATAATATTTTATGGCTCACATTTCTTTTGTAGATACGATAACATCCGGACCTTTCATGGCACTATTAGTAACAAGAAAAGCAGAAGGCACATAAATTTTTGCATTACCACATTCCATTGTCGACATACCAAGGACGCAACCATGTCACAATATCCTCACCTGAATCTTTTTTATCTTTCAAAAATAAGTAGGTTTGTTATGATCTCACTTACCTAGCATCTTTCTTTTTTTTGCGAGACAAAGAAAGAATGAAGGCGAAGGTTTTGGTTTGATTGTGCATGATGAAGAACAAAAGAAAAAATGAGATTGAATATGTTCCTTACGAATGGGACAAGAGATCATATTTTGTTTATAGATTCCCAAGACAAACACTTGTAGGAGATTTGAATCAGGATCATAGCAATATTTTAGTCTACCCTATGAGGGATCCATCCATAGTGCTTTTTTAGAAAGAAACTATTGAAGATAACCATATTTTGTTACTTTTGTATCGTTATAAAAGACACTATTGTAAATGAAAAGAGGAAGGGGATTGATCGATATTTCTGCAGAATGATAGGGATGCAGAATGATAGGGAAGCTTAGTACGTTTTTGAAGTAGGAAGAAGTCTATGAAAATAGAGGGAATGATTGTGATAATTTTTTTTTTCCTTACTTTTTTATAAAAAATTGTGATTTCTTAAAGGAGAAGAAAGCGAGACCATGCTTACAACTTTAGTTGTTATTTTGTTCTTATTGCAGTCTGTTTTCACGTATTCAAATCGTATTAGTAAGATATGTCCATACTTATGCAATTTGAATATTTAATCAAATTAGTATTATGTGCATGTTTGTAGCTTGAATGTTAATTTGAGTGTGTTGAACTATTGCATATTTAGATATGGCGCTTAAGTGATATCTTGTTTTCTTGAAAGGTTGACACACTTATACATCCTTATAGTTTAAATGTCTTTAAGTTATTAACAATGTTGTCAATCTATTAAGCATTACATCCGCTCGTTAGTTTATTACAGGGATTAGATTAGAATGGATTAGTTTAAATTTAATATACTGGTTATGATTTCTTTAGCTTTATTGAATTTAGTCATTGAAATCATATATTTGAATTCATTGCACTTAGATCAATTTATCAATTAGTTAGGTCTACATTGCATTTAGGTCTTAGAACCATTTGAACTTCAATAATTTCTTTCTCAAAAGAGGAATAAATATCTACCTAATGAAGTTGTAAAACTTGTCAGGAACAACTGCTCCAAATGGTTTGAGTTGTTTGAAGAACCCTGGTCTAGGTTGTCTCCTCATGTTCATGAGTGGTCATTTTTTCTTGTCAATAGGTTCTCAAAAGCACTTGCTGCAAAAGGGGTATGGAAACTCATATAAGGGTCTAGCCTCTATGCACGAGTCACTCATAAAAAATACATAAGTCCTCTTTTGATGTTGGATTAGATCGTATCTCCCCTATAATCAGTGTAGAATGGATTCATCATCTAAAAGGATATAATAAAATCCTTCCATGTTATTGGCCGAAACCTCAAATGGAAGGTGGGACATGGATCACAAATACAAATGGCGAAGGACCCATAGATTTGGTGTCAACAACTCCACGTTCTCCCTATACCATGATTTCAACAAATAAATGAAGAAGGATTCTACAACCTCAACCTTCTCCCTATACCATTATTTCAACATATAAATGAAGAAGGACTCTACAACCTCAACCAATTTTTAGATCGTGATTATGCAAGGAGTTAACTATAGTAGATTACACCTGTTGTCTTGAATCTAGAAGGTCAATTTATAGCATCATGGGAACAATACACACAAGCCTGAAAACTCTCACATGCCATCTTATTTGAAAATGAATACCTTATTATAAGGACTTCCAAACCTCATGAAGATTAATCCTCAAAATTTGGATACCTCTTCCTACCTCAAGGGACAGTGATCAAAAGCCCCCATGGTGGGGTAAGAAATTATGGAAATTGCAATTTCCTTCAAAAGAAAAACTCTTGATGTGGCTTTTACTCCATAACAAATATCCTACTTGGGATCATCTACAAAAATGATCATTTCATGGACTATGTATTTGCTCCCTATGCTTTGCAACCTTAGAAATAGTTAACCACCTTTTTAAAAGATTCCCTTTTGTTCAATAAGTATGGAATGAAATGATAAATCACGTAGACCAATACTGTATCTAGGAAGGACCCTTATTCATGAAAGTATAAAACATTGGCTAACAACAAACGATAAAATTCAACATAAAGCTCTTCCCCTAAAATTGGCTTGGAGAATGTGGTTAGAAATGAACTAGACCATTTTCGAAAGAAAAAAATGGGCCATATTTCATCAAGATCTCTTTACAGTGCATATTTATTGTAAACTCATTGCTTAGAAAATATTCTCTTGATCCCATCATGCCATCCTAAATTATTAATTTAAATGGATACCCCATGATATTTTTTTGATACAGCCACAACCATCATATGGGAGGTATGGGTGGAATTATTCATACCTCAAACACTATTTCTCACTCTCTATTTTCAAACATAGGGAAAACCAAAAATAATTATGTATGGTTATTTTCATTAAAAAATTTAATACAATTGACCATAAATTAGATGATCATTTCATTACATATATATAGGGATTCACAAGTTATGATAAACTAGATGAAAGGAGCAGCAAGAATTAGAAACTACACCCTTCTACCTATTTATCAAAAGGGATGTCAATCACTCATCACTCTCTTTATTTATAGAGATCTTATTTGATCATGTATATAGGAATAAGGACATAGAAGCAGATATCCTCTCAAAAGTTGGATTGGATATGGACAGAGGCACATGCAAAATAAAAAATACTAAGGAATTCCAACAACAAGAATATTTTCTTGACCCTTGGAGCTGAATGTTAAATTGTTGCTTCAATATATTAGAAACTCCAAATTGATCTCTAGGGGACATACATAAATATATAAAAACATCAAATATGGAGGACATAAACTTTCACAATTTTCCACAGGAGGTATGTAGGCACTAGAATGCCGACATGTATATGCAAAATGTAATTTCGTTTTACATATAAATAAAATTGCATTTTTTTCCTTGGAAGAAAAAAAATATTGATTTAGTGCCCTCAAACACCCTTGGGTTACTTGGTTTGTGCATATTACATACCTCAAAGATGTAATTCCATTAAAACCCTATTAAATTTTAGGAAAAATTGATCCGGATTTAAACAAGAACACAACAAATTACAGATGTAACCATAAATACAAAGATGCAGTAGAAATAACACTTCATTTCATTAATATCAAATATTGAAACATGCTTACAAACAGAATGGAAATAAGACTAGCTCGGGCGATGGTAGCTTATCTCGAAGAAGAGATGTGGCGGCTACATGCCTCTAAACTACGTTACAATGAGGCTCAAGGGAATTTTTATTATTGAACAATAAGATCAAACCCTAAACAACCAAAACCCTAACCTGAGGAGATGTAACACCAAGAGTTTATGGGCCTCGTTGGGGTGAGTTGGACTGCCAACTTCTCGGGGTCGTGACTTGGTCATATTATCTCCATTTGACACGCATGATAACCCATTGGAAAGATCTCTCCGAGGACTACGATGAAAAATATGATTGTAGACAAAAAATTGTTGGTGCTAGATTGCCAAAAAAACATCGTTTAGGGCCTCAAAACGACTCCGGAAGTTTAGGACCCGAAAAGCTACTAAAAATAGTAAATTGTGCTACAATTAAGGAAACTGAAAGAAAGAATGGTGGGGGTCCAAGTGGAATTGGCGGGTGGCCACCAAAATCCACTTGGATCATTCCTCCCCCCTTAGGAAGCAATGGTCTCCATTGCATTGAGTTCCTCCATGAGATGAGGAAACTTCTGCTAAACTTGGTCCCTGGTGAGCCACTTGCCCTGGTGGAGGAGTTGGCCTGCTTCTACAACTCGATACAGTTGGATCTTTTGTTGGCGAGTGTTCTTGATCTACGGGTCCATGATCCGATCAGTTGTGGCTTTCTCCATGCAATCTGGATTTAACTTTGTAGGTGTGAGTTGTTCTGCAATGTCTGATGTGTCTAGCAATGGTGGGAAGTATAGTCGAAGGCGGTCCACATTGAACACTAGGTGCAGGCCAAGGAATGGGGGAATGTTGAGCTCAAATGCATTATCACCTACCACCTTGGTAATGTTGTAAGGACCATATTAGAGTGGTCTAAGTTTACTATAGGCTCTGGTAAGGCGTTCCTTCTGCAAATGAAACTAGACTTTGTCTCCCACCCGAAACTTGTGTGGCATGCGATGTTGATCATGTCGCTGTTTTTACTTGGCATTTGATTTCTCCTGAATGTCATGGACCTGCTAGCGGATATGTTGGATGTGCTCAATGAAATTGTTTGCCTTATCGGCTTCCAACTGGAAATGAGTCGAATCTGCCTGAATAGCTTCAAATGGTATGGCCACATCAATGGGACATAGTGGTTAAAATCCCAAGCCCACCTAAAAGGGTTGTGGCCAGTCGAGAGGTGGAGAGCCCGGTTATAGTTGTTTTGGACATAGGGAAGGCTCTCATCCCATGTGCGTGGATGCTTTGAGTTGTACATGTGCAGAACATGTATGATCATCCTATTGACGACCTCTGTCTGGCCATCAGTTTGGGGATGGAAAGTTGTGGACTTAGTGAGCTTGGTGTCCAGCATCGACCAGAGACTAGACCAAAATGTACTGAGGAACCTGTTGTCCCGATCTGAGGTGATAGACTACGGGATCCCAAAGTGTACCCACACTCATTCAAAGAAGAGTTTAGCAGTTGTGTCTACTGTGATATTCTTCTTGCAGGCCACCAGAATGGCCATCTTCGAGAATCTGTCGACGACCACAAAATCACAGTCGTTGCCATGCTTAGTAGAAGGAAGGCCCAACATGTAATCTATGGAGATGGATTCCCAAGGTCAACTAGGGGTAGATAGTGGAGTATATAGGCCTTGCTTCTTGATGGTCAGTTTGGCAATGACGCAGGCAGTGCAGGATTTGATGTACTTCCTAACATCCTATCAAAGATTCAGCCAACAGAAATACTTCTACAGTACTGCAACTATTTTCTCGACCCCGAAATGCCCAGCGGCCCGACTGTAGTGCGCTTCCCAAATCATCATGGCTCACTCACTTGAAGTTACATAAAGGTGTCCCAGGTGGCATAGAAGGGCATCCTAGAGGTGAAAATATGGAACTTTCCGACCCTCCAAGAGCATCTGGTATGTGTGGCCAAACTCTGGGTCGCTTTTGTAGAGAAGTGGCCAATGAGAAGTTGTGTGCCCACAAGAGTTGAGCACGGTGGTTAACACCATGATCGGTGGTCGGCTGAGGTAGTCTGCAACATTATTGGTGCTACCCTTCTTATACTTGATATTCAAATGGAACTGTTGCAGGTATGTGGACCACTTTTGATGGCAATCATTCTGCAACTTCCCTTGCATTTATATGAACTGTAAGGGTCGGTGGTCTGTGTGGATGACCGTTTCCTTCCCTAAAATGTAATGCTTCCATTGTCGGCAAGCCTGCACAATGGAATACATCTCTTTGTCATAAGTGGGATACTTCTAGACTGTGTCTGAAAGTGTCTCACTGTGATATGCCACTTAATTCCCCTATTGAGTACGGACTGCCCCAATAGCATAGTCAGAGGCATCTGTCTCGATTTCAAATGGCTATTGCAAGTCTGGTAAAGTGAGTACTGGTGCAGAGAAGAGGTGATGTTTCAACTCTATGAATGACTTCTGTTGACATTCAGACCAAAAGAATTTTTCTTTTGCTCCTCCCTTGGTGACTTGACTCAAGGGCCAAGTGATATGAGAGAATCCCAACATGAACCTGCGATAGAAATTGGCAATACCCAAAAAGCTACGGAGCTCTGTCAGAGTGGTTGGGGATAGCCAATCCCATATGACTTGGATCTTTCCTGGATCCACATGCACCCCTCATTCATCAATAATGTATCCCAGATACTGAACCTGGGTCAAGCCAAAAGTGCATTTCTCCAAATTGGCATACAACTTGTGTTGTCGTAGTGTTTGGAGAACCTGTCGGATGTGGTGGAGGTGCTCTTCCCAACTCTGGCTAAAAATCAGGATGTCATCCAAGTATAACACTACAAATGAGTTGGTGAATAGCCGCAATATGTCATCCATCAACCTCATGAAGGTTGCAGGAGCATTCATCAACCCAAAAGGCATAACCAACCCTTCAAAAATGCCCTCCTTGGCTTTGAAGGCAGTCTTCCACACATCAAAGGGTTCGATTGGTACCTCGTGATAGCCGGAATTCAATTCAATCTTGCTGAAATATTTTACCCCCTTCAGTTGGTCCAGAAGATCATCAATCCATGGGATCAGGTAACTATTCCGAACAATGATCTTATTCAACCCTCGGTAGTCAATACAGAGTCTCCAAGTCCCATCCTTCTTCTGTACCAACATGATCGAGCTTCCACAGGGCAATGAACTCGGACATATGTGACCTTTCTGTAGCAGCTCTTGAATCTGCCTCTTGATTTCGTTTTTCTTTAGAATGGAGCACTGATAGATTGGTCCATTAGGCAACGACACACCTGGGGTCAGATTGATGGAGTTCTTGACCTGACAGTGCAGAGGCACCCCTGTGGGGGAGGTGAAGATGTCTTCGTACTCCTCCACAACCTTGTCCATCTATTTTTGTTGTGCGGAGGGGCCTTGTTTGGAGGTCGTGGCCACCGTCTTCTTCTTTCCCTAAGGTCTTATCATCAGGAAAACAAGTTTCCCCGTTTTGGAAATGAGCTTACTGCAATGTTTTGCAGTAACCAAAGAGATGGCGGTGGGCGGTGCTACCTTCGGTATCTTGTACAACTTATTTCCCAAAGTCAATAACAACACGAGGCCTTCACTCATACACAACATGTCGCTTCCATAAGTATGGTTGGCCTAATAATACATCACAAACATCAAGGGGAGCAATGTCACATAACACCTCATCCGTGAAGGGCTTGATGTTGTATGGAAGGTGGCACTGCTGGCTCACGTGAAAATCCGTCCTTAGTGAAGCCACCTAATGGTGTATGGTTGTGGATGTGTTGTGGTCGGTAAGCCCAGCTGCTTCATGACCTCTACCGAAATGAGGTTCTTTTGGCTCCCGCTATCGACAATGAACTATAGCGGGGAACCCTTTACCCACATCTGGGAGTGGAAGAGGTGCTTCTCCTCCTCTGGATCTTCAGCTTCCTCCTTCTAGATCTTCATGGTGGCAACGGTGGTATTGGGCTCCGTATCGATAATCTACTTCCCTTTATGATTCCCCTTGTCAAGTTTTGACTCAGAGTCGTAACATGCATCTGATTCTGAAGCCTTTAGCTTGGTGACCAGTGACTGCTTGGCCCAACGTTCACTTGTGTTGTGAGTGGAGCTCTTATGGAACTCACACCACTTTCCCATGTCCTTCTTCGGCTTCGCAGCGTTGTTCTTTGCTTGCGGCTTTGGTGGGTTGTCCTGAGCGGCCTCGCCTTGGCTTTGTCCTTTGTTTTGCAATTTGGGGGCACCTTTCCCTTGCTTCGGATTTGCAATCCAAACTCTCGCTTCTTTTGTTTAAAATTTTGCTCGATCTTGACCGCATATCGGTATGCCATGCCGAGCGAGGAGATGTATAGGAATTCCATATCATCCTGGATGTACCTGTGCAGGCAGCTAAGGTACTTGAGAACCAAATGCTTCTCAGAATCCTTGATACCCAACTTCGTGCGAAGGGTGTGAAAAACATTGGTAAACTCCGACACATCTTGGTCCCTTCCTTGTCGAAGTGTTTTCCACTTTATGTATTTATCCTCATAGCTCCTGATAGGGTATTATTGTTGCTTGATGGCTTCCCGAAATGAGTTCCAAGTGGGTGTGGCTGAAAAAAGTGAGCTCGTACTTTCATCCTTCTACTCACAATAGGTTTCCCACTAATCCTTGATGGTGGGGGCTGCTTTGAGAAGTGCAAAGGTGATCTTTTCCTGGCTAGAAAAATCATGAACGAAATAATATCCTTCTAGAAGATTTAACCATTTATCTACAGTGTCTGCATTTATCTGACCCTCAAATATGGGAATGTCAAAGTTAACTTGTACCTTAAAGGGTGTGGTGCTTCCAGAGTAACTGCCGAAAGTAGATGTGTCACCCCTTGATGGCCGCTAAAGGATTTGGGCAAAGTTGTCCATAATCGCATTCCTTTATCGCTCGTGGGCTTCCTCAAGCAAGATTTTGATAGGACATCCTGCCCCCTCATCTTTCTTTTCATCCACCATGGGAGGTTGTTGAGATTTGCGAGGCTGGTCTTGCAAAGGTTCGACCAGTTCAAGCCCTAACTCCTTATATCCCGACCTCGTTGGGGACATGCAACGAAAAATAGAGAAAGAGCAAACCGATTTGATACCACTGATCCAAATTTAAACAGGAACACAACAAACTAAAGATATAACCATAAATACAAAGATGCAGTGGAAATAACACTTCATTTCATTAATATCAAATACTAAAATATACTTACAAACAGAATGGAAATAAGACTAGCTCGGGCGATGGTAGCTTATATCTAAGAAGAGATGTGGCGGCTACATGCCTTTGAACTGCATTACAATGAGGCTCAAGGGCCTTTTTATTATTGAACAATAAGAGCAAACCCTAAACAACCAAAACCCTAACCCGAGGAGATGTAACACCAAGATTTTATGGGCCCCGTTGGCATGAGTTGGACAACCAACTTCCCGGGGTTGCGACTTGGTTATATTATCTCCATTTGATGCGCATGATAACTTGTTGGAAAGATCTCTCCGAGGAATACGACAAAAAAGATGATTTTAAACAAAAAATCACTAACGGTAGATTGCCAAAAAAACGTTGTTTAGGGCCTTAAAATGGCTCCAAAAGTTTAGGTCCTAAAAAACTGCTAAAAATAGTAAATTGTGCTACAATTAAGGAAACTGAAAAAATGAAAGAAATAATGGTGGGGGTCCAACTGGAATTGGCGGGTGGCCACCAATATTCGCCTCGATCAAAAATTGAATGAAAAAAGTTCCCAAAAAAATTGTCAAATCATAGAACAGTTACACTACACCAAAATAATAATAATAATACTTTCCCTTTTAATCATCAAACAAAATCCAATTAACCTTATTATTTTCTTTTTAAAATTTAAAATTAATATTTTATGATGCATATAAACCGTTATCGAGACACCACACTATACCAAACCAAAATTTCTCATCCCCGAACTAAAAGAAAATAATTGTTAAATAAAATAATCTTGAATCCATTCTAAACCCAAATCTATCAAGGTTTGAGAGGGAGAAAAAATTTTAATATGTAAATTTTTCTTACCGTTTAATTCCATGTCATATATTAATACTTTCATATGAAAAAGGTTTACACTTTAATGAATATGATCCCTTCCAATGCTTGATAAATAGGTTTAAGATGGATCTAAAGTAGTTTAATTGTTTTTAGATGTTATATATCTATATATATATATATATATATATATATATATATATATATATATATATATATATATATATATATACACATACTTTTTTTTGTCTTGTTTAAGATGGATATGAATTGTATGTTTTTTTTAGTGTCATATTATGTTCATTTGTTCATTCATGACAACCTCTTCCCCATAATGAGTTGTAGAGCACCTCACTATTGTTGATGCAATAATGTGAACATCTTTTAATAAATTGACATTCTTAGATATCCATCATAATTCTTGTTTTATTATATAAAATAACATGATCTTGTGTATATTTTAAATCATATATATAACTTGAAATTACTCCTAAGGATGGAAAACTCACATCATTATCAATTGAAATGGTCGAAAATTTTTGTTTTTAAAATTGGTTGAGTAAATTAAGAAGATGGTGATCATATCAAGGTAATCCTAGGAATTTCCTCTTTATGAAAATGTTTTTTTTTTGAGAAAGTGGGATATGTTGCATGGAAAAGATGTGACGTGATATGTCGTGACCAAACTAATTTTGAGTGTGAAATATTGTCATGGCCAAAGTAACTTTGAGTGCAAAACACTATGTATTGCATTTAAAAAGATATTTGGTGTTATCTCTTTGTCTTATGTTGATCACTGAAAAGACATTTTGTCTTTCATGTAGCTTTTTTTAAAAGAAACTTTTGGCTTATGCACATCACACTAAAAGGACATTTTGTTTCATGTGTATCACACCTATTTTACGCTTGCTTATGACATGATTATTTAATAATATTTGTCATATGTGCACCATGAACATTTTTGTTATGTGTTTTTATATATCTAAAGTTTTTGTTAGACATACCACACATGGAAATAAAATTTCTCTAGTTGTTACATTTCACATGCTTGTAAGATTTTTTTGGTAGAGACATATCAAATTGCATGAAATGTATATTGCATGTGATATATCATATATCGTATTAATTTTCTTTTGAGCAACATCATGGAATATGGAATCTCTCATAACTTTCATCTCTCTTGACATATTGCATCATGTCATATTCTCTTAATGTGTGACATATTGCACTTTTACAAACTTTCCTTCATCGCAACAAAGGGAGAAATTATAAAAGAACTCCCTTACAATATGTTGCATCTTCTTGAAATTTCTATCTGCATGAAACAATGCACCAGGCCAGTTTTTTATTTGTGTAATACATAAATGTTATAACATTTTTAAAGGGGGTGCATAAAGACACGTGTGTGTAGCACACCTAAATTTTTTTTGGTTGTGATTTATGGAATCGACCTAAACTTTTATTTTCCATGACATATCATAAAGTTTTCTTCCCTTGCAATTATTTTATATCCTCAATTTTATTTTTATATTTGTGAAACATCACACCACAACATAAGGCATTGCTTGAAAATTTCAAGCCAAATGATATTTTGTATTTTCTCAGATGGATTGGAACTCCTCAATCCAAAAATATCTTTCTGCGTCTCCTAGAGATTTGGTTGCTTCCACTATATCAAACATAAACTTTCTTTGGCTATGACATATCACATAGCTCCAAATTTTCATTTTTGGTGACATATCACATTGTGTCCAAATTTCTATCATGACATAATGCATAATGCACCTAAAACACCTTTGGTCATGTGTAGGTTTTTAACCCTATACAATTAATTATTGCAACAAAATTCATAATTAAAACAAAAAATAAGCAATGGAAAACACACACATTAACATATAGATTTATATTTGAAACCAAAAATCAAGAAACCAACAATATTTTTCAGTATATATATATTTGTGTACAATATTTATGTATCCCGCAACATCCATGAAATACCAATCCATTTACCCTGAGTTATAATAAAACTATAGTTCCTTAACTAAAACTACCAAATTAAGGGAAAAACCACCATGCACCACAAAACCACTTTTAGAAAAAACAATGTGTTGAGAATCACCAAAAATGAATGCAAAAAACTTCCCCCAAAAAAAAATCTCAAGGGAAACACTCCCAAACCCCATGACCCCCCGTTGTGCTCAAAGCAATGTATAGTGCATGGATCAAATCATGCAAAGTTTATAACACATACCCAACATCATGAAAATCACATCAATCCAAACTTTCCTTTGTTGTGACATATCACATTGCCTCAAATATTGTTTTTATGTGACACATCCAACTTTCTCAAACTTTCCCTCATTTTGCGAGAATGTTTATTACACCTAAAATTCCTATGGCCATAATATATCACATCTCTCTAAAATTTCATTATCACAACTTATTGCATCATAATTTTTTTTTTATATGTGCAACACATAACTATTTCCAAAACTTTCCTTGCAACATATGACATCAATTTAAACTTTCCTTTTTCATGACATATCACATCTCGTTGAAGTTTCTTTCTATGTGACAGATATATCTTTCACAAAATTCCTTTATTGTGACATAATGCATATCACACTTGGAATTCCTTTTTCTTTGACATATCATAGTGCACCTAACTTTCTTTTGTTAGAAAAAAATGCAGAAAAAGTTTATATCAATACAACACATCATGCTTTCCCAAACTGTCCTTCATCATGAGAAAGGGAAAAAATTTAAAATGGTATTGCGTAAATTGGTTTTAATAACGAGAGTAAGCTAAAATATTTTAAACTAAAATCATGGACACTTCTTCATCCAACAACCACCAAAATTCATTGATGTTTTTGGACAACCATAGTGATCACATTTGGAAAACTTGTAAAGAGTCCAAGAGGATATATGAACAATATTAATATTGATGATGCGACAAGTTTACCGAGTGTACTTCTTTAATCTAACTTTGAAAGATTACAAAGTGTAAAGGAGCTATTGTTTTCAATTTATTTAAGAACATCAATATCGAAAAGGGACTCCTAGTATGATTTTTTTACTCCATGTCTTGTCCTACATCTATTGAAGTGTGATTTAGTAGTATCACATTGTTAGATGTTAAGTTCACATGGGGAGGTTTGGATATAATTTGCTAAAGGAAGTGTGGATACTTCCAAATTATAGAGTAGGTTGATTGTATATTTAGTATGGTTATATTTGGTTGATTGTGGTTCATTATAATTTATTGAGCTGATAATTTTTTCCTTCAGTAAAATATGTTTGAGTGTATCAAATATTAACTATTGTTAGCTAAAATGACTATGGTTGAATTTTACTGAGTTGAGATCATAATGATTAAATATGGTTGATTGTAGGTTGATATTGCTTAAGTTTGATAAATAATGGTTGATGATAGTTGACTATTGTTGACTATAGTAAACCATGTTGATAAGATTAATCCTTGATAATTGTGAACTGTTGATTTTGTTTGATTATGAATAATTATTGTTGACAATAGTTGACTTCAATATGATTATAACTCTTCTTGGTTAAGTATGCTTGATTATAGATTGAGTATAGCAATCTTTGTTTGATTATGGTTGATTATAGTTGACTATGGTTGATAGTCTTTTACTATTGTTAAGTAAAAGTGACCCCCTTGGGCCTTAATACCTTGGAATGATGTGAACCAAAGAGACCTTGTTTGGAGTGTACACCACACAAGGAAATGGAAATGCACGTTTGTTTGAAATGTTCTTTTAAAATTGTTTTTCCTTTTTATATCACGCTTATATAAACTTCAATGTGACATGATTAAAGCTTTGTAATTTTGAAGAAAACTATAAAGGAGTGTGATGTATTTCATATAAGAAACATTTTTACGGTACAATATGTCGCAATAAAAAATAGATTTGTGTGTGACACAATGCATCAAAATACCTTTTTTTTTTAATTATGATCCAATGTGTCATGATAAAAAATCTTTGAGTATGATACATTATTTCACGGGCGAAGGAGTTTTGAGTGCATAACAATAAAAGCAAAGAAGCGCTCCAATAATGTGATAAAGGAAAGTACACCTTCCAAAAAGAAGAAAAGAGTTCACTTGGAAGTTTCCATTTATTGTGATGAATCAGAGTTTACGAAAATGTGATATATCATGACTAAAATAATTGATCTCCAATACACATTGTGTTGCAATGAAGAAAATATTTTAGTTGGATTTTTCCCTTTGCAGTGCATGTTGCATTATAAAAGGAAAGAAAATTTTGGTTTGATATGCATTATGTCATGAGGAAATACAAATTGGGTGTGATAATCATTATGTTGTGAGGGAAAACAAATTCAATGTGATACATCATAGGAAAATCAAGTTTCTACATGATGCAAAACAAGAGTCTTGGACAAAGTTTTGAAATGTTTAAGATTGGTATTGGATTATTATATTTTTTTTCATCCATCTTGATGCTTTCAAAGTGTGAAAAGTGGAGGAATTAGTTCACAAGACCATTTTTCCCAACAGTTCCTAGTTTAGTGAGTTAGGATCTGAAACCTTTCATAAGCAGTTTGAGGCATTAAATATAATTTTTTTTTTGCGGGGGGGGGGGGGGGAACTTTGTCACTTAAGTCTATACCTCTTAGTACTATTATGCACAAAATTGTCTTTTCAATGACACGAGAATCAACTCAATAAGAGTCCACATGCAAAAATTATGCCACCTAGAATTTTACCTTTTTGTTTTGACCATCATAATTTGAGACAATGCCAGCTCAACCCAAAATATCCATGGAAAGGGGTTATCCACTTGATCATAATGAATAACACTCTAGAAGAGTCAATATTGTAAGAATATCCACATGATCATGATGAAGAAGACTCTAGAAGAGTCAATATTGTAAATTTAGTTAAGAGTTGAATGAGTCAAACTTAACCAATAATAGGCTATTGGGCTATTGTATAACAACACCACTAGGAGGAAAAGGGATCCCATTCTACTCGAGTGCATTTTTTTTTCTTCTGTAAATGGGTATATTAACTGAGAGTGGATGGAGAGATATAAATAAGAGAGGTTTGTATGTTGTGGCAAACCACAGGCCTTAGGTATCACTCTGTACTTGCATCCATTTCCATTTAGAGAAAGAGAGAGAAAATCAACCTCACCTTCTAGCCTAGTTTTCTATCAAAAGGGTTTCTCAGGTCATATCTTATGGTCATTGCGTTTTGTAAGTTTTATTTCTCTTTTTTCTATTTTTTATCTTTAATTTATTGAATTCATAAACATAACTCAGTAATTAACAATTTAGTAATCGAAGGAGAAATTAACCTCATGGTGTAGATTTCAAATTTTACGTATTTTTTTATTAGATTTGTTGTGACAAACTGTCCAATGGAATCTGAATGGTAGTTTACAAATCATATTTATATCTGATTAGGTTTGTTTTCATATATTGTGGGGAGTTTTAGAGGATCCATATTGGTTCAGCCAAAATTCATAAAAAGGTAGCCATTGTTGACAAATTTATCAATAACCCTTAAGATCCCATAGAGGAAATGTTTTCATGGCTACACACACAAGTTAAAGATATAGACCATAATGTGAGACTCCTTATAGAGGGCCTGAACAATAAGCTAAGTCTATTAAGAGAAAATGAATATTATAATACATAGGTTGGATTAGAGGGGAAATCAATGGATTGAGAAGAACCAGAGCTGAAGTATAAGAAGGAACCTAAAAACGGAATGACCAAGTTCAAGTGTCATGAACCATTCAAAATACCTATTCAAGATGAAAGTGAAGGTTGACATCAATCCATATTAGGGTGAGATTGATACTTTGAAGTTAAATCATTAGTTACAACAGTTAGAAGTTTATTTTAGTGTTTATAATATGCATGAAGAATAGAAAATTTCATTTGATAAGATGAAATTAGAGGTCCATGCCCTAACCTTGTGGGAAATATACATAGAAACCCTAAGATTGGAGGGATATCCTCCCATTACCAAGTTGGAAGATTTCAAAACTCTCCTAAAGTTAAAATTTTACCCTATCAGGTATATAGATGACTAGAGGCTCCAATGGCATTACTTCAAGCAAAGACAGGGGTAGAGTGTACAAGGGTACACCAAAAAATTTAAAAATATGGCCATAATGCTAAATATCTCCCCAAATAATCCATAAATACTCCTCAAGTATATTTGGGGTCTACATAGCCATCTATGGAAGAAAGTGATGTTATTAAAACCCAGAACGGTAGATGAGGCATGCACAGACACAATAATTAGAGAACATAGGTTGGAAGAAAAGGAAATCCAGTGGGTCAAAGTTGAAGGAGAACCGGGAAGCTTCCAAAGAGGGAAATAAGAAGTGGAGAAAGAGATAAGAAAAAAATACAATAACCAAAGCACACCATTGTAAATATCTTTACATCTATTGTAACATTGATCATCATACATAGGAGAAGTTTGGAAGTTGCATCCAAAGCTCAACCAAAAGAAAGATGATAAGAAGAAAAATATCATGGCCACATATTCGAGTAATTGAGTGGAAATAAGCTCAAACATGGATGAAAATATGGTCTATAGATCAGTGCAGAAGGGGGTGAATCTAAGTATCCTTTAGCAATAAGAAGAGAATGAAAACAATAAACTCTTGAATATAAAGATACAAGTCTAAAATATGAAAATTGGTATTGTATTTAACTCAGGCTCACAAGAAAACATCATAGTAGTAAATATGGTCATGAAATTTGGATTGGAGACTCATGAACAGCCTAGCCCATTTCCGTTGGGATGGGTCAACAAGGAGGCAAAGATAAATGTAACCAAACAATTAAAAAATAAATTTTCTATCAGTGTTGATTTACTGATGAAGTAGAATTTGATGTAGCGCCACTAGATGCATCTAGTGTTGTATTTGGGAATCCCTATATGTACATGTGGGATGTTATCTTCATGCAAAGAGACAACTAGTACCACCTTAGAAAGGATGGATAAATGTCTATCATCAATACACATAAGGGAAAGTTGAAGATCTCATTGGTAAGTGCCAACCATGCCAAAAAGTAGATCAATTCTAGCAAGAAATATGTTTTGTTATTTTTAAGAGAAAATAATTTTGTAGAAGCACTATAGGGAAAATACCTTCTAGCGGAGTTTATAATGGAGGTTTTTAGTGTTATAAAAGTTCAAAAATTGTCAAAAAAACATCTGCTAAACCATTCGTTTGTGGGAACAAATGTTTTAGTGGAGCTCATAATGGAATTTCATCACAATTTAAAAAATCTGGGCGACTGCAGGTTTTAGCAGATGTTTTTTTTTTCAGTGCACTTTATGGAACAAGAAGCCCTAGTGTGCTACTTATAGAAATGCAGCAGGCTTCATACATAATTAAAAGCATAGAGGAGTTTAATTAAAAGAGCACATGAACTTGAAATGTATACCACCTTGGTGCTTACAAAAAAAAATCCTTAGTGCGTTCAACTCAAAGAGAAACGTACCTTGAAATGTATACCACATCGGTGATTTTATAAAAAAAATACCTAATCATTCTTTGATGAAGGAACGGATCCCAAGAATGCAAAAAATAATTGCAATTCTAGTGCTTTCTCTTAAACACGCAATATCGACATGTCTTGTTTACATAAGCGCATCGATGTTATATAGAGGATCCAGTGGTGTTAATTTTAATAGTCCACCGAGAATGGAAATAATATTTTGTAGAATCGGGGGGTGTTAGTTCTATGAAAGCACTGGTGCATTAAGAGTTACAATGCACGAGGGCATTAATTAAAAACAATATTGGTGCTTAAAGAGCTTAAAGCCCCGGTGCTGTCATTTTCTGAAAAGGTGTTGGTTATGCTAAAAGATGACGTCATAGTGATTTTACTTAAAGTAAATCATCAATGTATTTTTATGTTATGGACACACCAATTGATGCAAAAGCATTCACCCCAAGTCAATCATTGTATATTAGTAGACATAGGGGGTCTTGTGTTTTAGGGAAGTTAGCTTTCCAAGTATTGAGTTAATGTAAATATTTAGGCCTTTGAGTGATTTTCAATTAGAATAGAAATTAATTAGACATATTTGTAAATGTTCTCGAATGTAGGAGAACATGAGAGGGTTAGGATTAGTTAGCAATTATTTTGAAGAAACTGTTGAGAAATTGTAAAGAAAATGCTCATATTGTATTGAAAAGAAAAAAGAGAAAGGTTGGAGGGGGGAGTCAGCCAATTAGCTAGCTAGCCAGCCAGGGAGAGTGTGTATGTAAGCTTGCGGGCAAGAGAGGGAGAGAGGCCATTGTAATCAGAAGATTAGGCCAGAGAGACAGAGTCTCGTTGTGTAATAAATTTTTATTTGTTTATATACAAAAGAACTCAATTCTAAGTTCGAATGTGTGTTTGAATGTTGAATGATGAATAATGGTTGAATTGGAATTCAATGCAAATGCGTGTGCAGACAGGTCGAGGTGAATACACAGTGGAGGAAAAGAGACTGAGGAGAGGAATGAACCGTAGGTTCATAATGGACCTTTAAATCCATTAAGGGTTCAAGAAAGGATCAAGGATGAGATCAATCAAAGGAGCATGAGAGGGTAGTCCAAAAGGAGTTGTGTAGCAAAAACAACAAAGAACAGAATCGAGTTAAAGAAACCCTGGAAACCACAGAAGAATGGAAGAAATAGCGAAAAAAACCCAAGTAAAGAAGTAGACGAGGAATTGAAGTATTGAGGCTCAGGGACCGTTGGATCTAGAAGACCAACGGTCTAGACTAAATCGCATCAGCAGAGTCCTTTTAAAAGTAATCGGAACTGAGCCTTAAGGAATTGCGATGAGCAATGGCCGATTGAACATGGACCGTTGGATCGGGACCAAATCAACAGTCCAGATCTAATCACAATTCGGCAGTCGGAGGTGCCAAGGGACAGCAACGTGATGTTGCGATATCACCAATAGCGATAAATCGACGATCAGAGAGTTGGGAAATCGATGTTGTGGAAAGGATCGGAGCGAAGAGTGGACCCGAAAAGTTATGTAGCACAGTGAAGTCCGGGAAGTTATGCGTTATCGCATATGGGAGGACCGGGAGGAATAAATTTTAGTGGAACTCGCGATAAGAGCGGTTACTGATTGCGATAAAGTTTAACCTTGGGGTCTGTGCAGATACCGTACCGAGGCGGAAAATGTGAGTTTTTGGTATATTTCCCTTGTAATTGGATTATTAGGAAATTAGCCTTGATAAAGGGTTTTCATGCATTAATTATGTATTAACCAAGGGGAAAGGTTATATATGTGGGTTTTAGGATGGCTGAAGGATTATAAAGGTTGCTAGGGGTTTTAACAATCCCAATATTAAAGGAATGGAAGGTTTATAAGGAATACCTAGTCCCGATAGGAAGGGTTCGAGCAAAAGACTTTAATATTGTCTTATGCAAAGTTTTAAGGGGTGATTAGAGTCCCAATAGAGGGTTTTAAGCGGGGTGATTGGGTTCCTATGACAAGGAACTGTTATATAGGGCCTTAACCATTTATGGTTGAAGATCTTGACTCTTGGTTAGTTAAAATACCTGGGACGAATGTGTTTATGCATCCATATGCATACTGTGGGTGTTAGCAGGGATAGCCCTACATTAATTGGTACCAGAGCAAGTTAAAAGCTCTTGGAGAAAACTTAGAACAGAGTTGTGTTTAAGTTGTTTATGCAGGCAAGAGAGGATCAGATTTTAAATTAATAAACAGCAGGCACACAGGGATAAAAGTGCAGCAGAACTTGCAGATGCAAGAAGACAGGGAACAATCCATTCAAAGTGCAGGAGAATGGTGGAACAAGATCATGTAGAGATCTTGAAGGTGAGATGACATGCTTTATTTCAAACTGAAATTGAATATTGTGTTTGCAGATGAAGTATCTCTACAAAGGACAGCAATAGAAGCTATGAGAGGAGAACTCGATGTGTTCTTGAAGGCAGAGTATGGAAAACACTCTGAAGGAGAAGTGGCAGTGAACCTGAAGAATCCAATTGAAGATTGGACATGGAGGATAAGAGTATTCTCAAAAGGGAACTGAGAACTAAGCTTTTGAAAGCTTGGGAATGGTCTTTGTTTTAAATGTCATTGATATGCAGGTAACAACAATTAGTGAAGCATCTCAGCAAGAAGATCACAGCCTTAAGAGCAGTGATGAAGGAAGCCAGTAAGGGTTTGTAAGAGAATGTGGTCAGAACCTAGTATTTCAATTGTGATTGAAATAAAAAAGGACATTTGTGTTCTTAAAAGGTGTAGGTGAATTGAAGCCTAGAAGGAGCAGAGAGAAGTGCTCAAAGGAGGTTCCAGAGATAGAGAACCAAGAACTTGCCAAAAGACCAAGTACAAAGGAAAGCTTGGTGAGGTAGGATTGCAACAAGGAGGACTTGTTGTTGCATAGGCTTTAATATAGCTCATAGTGAATGAATGAGGAACTCATAGATGTGGAGAAGAAGATGACTACTGATCATCATAGTAGAGGTTCTGAGGAAGACCATAGTAGAAGAAAGATAAAGAGGTTGCTAAGGCAAATGGCAAGAGGATGAGTCAAGAGGAGCTTGACAAGGAAATTGCGGAGATAAAGGGACAACTCAATGTATTGAGGATGATAATTGAGGAAAACCAAAGACAAGGTTGGGCCTTGAGGAAAAAGGCAATGAAGTGGTCTAAGCTACATAGTAGACTACAGCAGAAGCAAGTAAAATGGCAGGTGGAAGAAATCAGAGGGGTTGAGTTAGAAATGGAAGAATCCATTTGTGGACCAGAACAGGGTGAAGTTCTAGGTGAATATGAAGACTTGAAGACTAAAACTTCAAGGGAGACCAAAAGGTCACATGATTTTAATTTTGATTATTTGTGTATTATTGCAGGTGAAACACACGGAGAAGGACAATTTTATGATATTGTCATAAAGAAGGAAGAAGATATGAAGAATCTAAATTTTGCTCTAAAAGAAGAAGATAGTGAGGATGGTATAGAACTTTTGGGAGGAATTCCAAGCGAGATGACAGATTGGTGGCATGAGTTAAGTCTTTTGGAAGACCCAAAAGTAAGTGTTCAGATTTTAAAATCAGAACTGAATGGGAATGAAGAAGTTCGCTACAGTGAACAAAGACATGAAGACATCATTGGAGCAGATGATGTGAAGGAGAGACTAGCTGACAGTCTCATGAATTATTTTGAGAATTCAAAACAACACACTGATGTGCTGATAGAAGAGGAGAAAATAGAGCAGCAGATGAATGCTCAATTAATGGAGGAACTTAAAAAGTTTGTGCAAATAATGGATGTTCAATTGAGGTCAGAGAAGCTCAAAAGAGTTGAGCTACAACAAAACAAAGTTGCTGGAGAAGAACAAGTTCCTTGTGAACTTGAAGATGGAGAAATGATGTCCAAAACATCAGTTGAGGCTATTGAGCCTTATGTTTTTGAAATTAAAAATTTGTGTACGTTTGCAGATGTAACACGTGATGATGGACGATATTTGGGTATTGTCAAAGAAGAGGAAAAGGAAAGACAAAATTTGAATTCTGTTTTGAAGAAGAAGGATGAGATAGTTAGGTCTCATGAGGAAGCTTATACACAATTGGAGGAGAAAATTTATTTTTAGCATACTGCTAAAGTTGTAAACAAAGGGAGTTTGGATTATATGGGTAGCCAAAATCAAGCAGAAGAGAAGGAAGATGTCAAGCATACAAATTTAACGCTTGAAGAAGCTAATAGAGAGATTTTATTGTTAGAAAATCTGTTAAGAGAGTTTGAATCAAGCCATGAATTGAGACCTCAGGTAAATGATTTAAGTTTTAGTAATTTTGATGAAGAAATGAGTTTTTTTTAAGAGTGCATAGGTAGAGATGTGTATAAGGAATATTTAGTCATCCCAGAAGGACATATGAAAGTTTCACGTAGTAGTGAAAAAGAGAAGAATAGAAATGTACAGGAGGTTGGGATAAATATGTCTCATGCTAAAGAAGAATCGATCTTAGAACTGAAGGAGACTGAACTGACTACCAGGATTAGTCAAGGAGCTGAAGGACAGCTATGGAATGTTGTCAAGGAAAAGGAGGAGATTTGTGTTGAAATTGATAAGAAGCATAATGATGAGGTGTTTGAAAGGAATCAGGTAGAAAGTGAATTGTTCAAATATTTGTTGGAATCATTTGGGCATGAGAAAGGGATTGCCAACATTCACAGAAGAAAGTCTCAATTTTTGACTGAGACAAAAGCAGATATTAGTTTGCTAAACCATGTTATGTTAACTAATATACAGAGTAATGGGAGTGAATATGTTCCTGCAGTCAGGGAATTGGAGAGCAGCTTACATTTTGAAAGTAAATTTGCAGACAAGGAGCAGCAATTAGATATTGCTAAGGGAGATAACTTCAAGGATACTCAGGAAGTTTGGGTGGCAGAAATATCTACAGCAATATCTGGAGCAATTTCAAGAATAATAATAGAAGTTGAAGTAGAAAAAGAAGAAGGAAGTAATCAACAGTTTAAATATGAAAGGACAATGTGTGGGGAGATGCAGTGGCAGCGTAATCAAAGCAAGACTTGTTATCAACAGAGGATTGAACTACAAGAGGCCATAGATGAACTATGGGATTTGATGTGAGTACCTAAGAAAAGATACAACAGATCCATGCAAGTAATCCATTGTAAAGTTGGATGGATGGTGAAGAATGTTGAAGGTAAAGGCAGCAAAGCACTACAGCATAGGGTGTGGAAGCCTGGAAAGTTACAACCAAAGAGAGATGAAGACAGTGAAGCTTATGGAGAACAAAAAACAAAAGTTTGGGACCCTGGAGGTTTCCTATTACATTATGAGAACACATGATCAGGATATCATGAATGTTTTCAAGCTTGGGAGTTTGATGCAAGAGCATTCACCCCAAGTAAATCATCGTATATTAGTAGACATAGGGGTTCTTGTGTTTTAGGAAGTTGGTTTTCCAAGTATTGAGTTAATGTAAATATTTAGGCCTTTGAGTGATTTTCAATGAGAATATAAATTAATTAGACATATTTGTAAATGTTCTAGAATGTAGGAGAACATGAGAGGGTTAGGATTAGTTAGCAATTAGTTTGAAGAAACTATTGAGCAACTGTAAAGAAACTGCTCAGAGTGTACTGAAAAGAAGAAAGAGAAAGGTTGGAGGGGGGAGTCAGCGAGTTAGCTAGCCATCTAGCCAGGGAGAGTGTGTATGTAAGTCTATAAGCAAGAGAGGGAGAGAGGGCACTGTAATCAGAATATCAGGCCAGAGAGACAGAGTCTCGCTGTGTAATCAATTGTTATTTGTTTATACACAGAAGAACTCAATTCTGAGTTTGAATGTTGAATGATGAATAATGGTTGAATTGGAATTCAATACAAATGCGTGTGCAGACAGGTCGAGGTGAATACACAGTGGAGGAAAAGAGGCTGAGGAGAGGAACGAACCGTAGGTTCATAATGGACCTTTAAATCCATTAAGGGTTCAAGAAAGGATCAAGGACGAGATCAATCAAAGGAGCATGAGAGGGTAGTCCAAAAGGAGTTGCATAGCGAAAACAACAAAGAACAGAATTGAGTTAAAGAAACCCTGGAAACCACAGAAGAACAGAAGAAATAGCGAAAAAAACCCAATTAAAGAAAGCAGACAAGGAATTGATGTACTGAGGCTCAAGGACAGTTGGATTCGGAAGATCAACAGTCTAGACTAAATCACATCGGTGGAGTCCTTTTAAAAGTAATTAGAACTGAACCTTAAGGAATTGCAATGAGAGATGACTGATTGATCATGGGCTGTTGGATCGGGACCAATCAATGGTCCAGATCTAATCACAAGTCGGCAATTGAAGGTGCTAAGGCACAGTGACGCGACGTTGCGATATCGCTGATAGCGATAAATCGATGATTGGAAACTTGGTGGAAACAGAATATTGGATAAGTTTGAGCACATTATTAGAAATTGCAAGTAGACTTGGACGAAGAAGGAACATGAGTAAGAGACGTAGGGAATATTGTCCATACAGTCCATTGCTCTTAAATCATACTTCTAACAATGAACATAGAAGTGAATATGAGGTACATAACCTCATGAATAGCAGGTGATGATTATCAAATCCACAGGATTAATGATGTATGATTTCAGGGGGAGATATGAATTGATGATGATTCCCTATGTTGTTTTGATATTCATTTGGTGATGTTTCTATTACTAACATTGCATTGATGAAGAGAATCTAAACATAAAATGGATAAGACATGTTCAAGGAGAGTTGTGGCTATGAAGTTTTAGCATTTTACTTTCTGTACGCGGATCACATGAAGAAAAGTCACATGTATACACGTGTTTTGATCTAGAGAATCACGTATGTTTCTCTGAGATGAATAAACAGTGGCATAGATTCAAGGGAGCTTCTCATATGCTTCCATCAGATTATTATTGGATTTTTGGTTCTAACATAAGTTTGTTGCATATTGTTGGTGATGCCTATATGATTCTTACGAATGATGAGGTTATGAGTTGTTGCAAGTCTCATGTTATTGATGAAATGATTCTTTGATGCACTTGCTGACTGTTGAGTTGGATATGATGAGCTTTGATGATGATAAGTTGGGATAGGTTTAGGGGGAGCATCTGTTATGCTTCTAATAGTACATTGTTGGCATTATGGTTTCTTGAGAACTACTTGCTAAATGATGGGGTTTATGATGAATTCATGGTTTACTCACTACTTGTTGGCATTGAGTTGAATTACGTGAATTTTTTAATGGTGTGTTAGTCCTACTTGATACACTTGATGAGGATGATGTGTATTATGTTGATTTTCATTGACTGTGATATGGTTTGCACATGTGTTATTCATGGTTCCTAAGGTGATTAGTATTTATCCTTAAGAATTGTGACTCTTCACACTTATGGAGAGAGTGTGTTGACCTTGATGACATAAGGATAAGTTTCTAACATAACTTTATTGCACTATCTTATACTTCTACTACAACTGCTTTGTGATGCTTGGAAGCACTACACATTTGGTCGCATGGTGATGATATTCGAGAGATTGAAACTACAATGTTTGATCTTACATGTTGATGATAAGGATGTTCATCCTACTATCTATGTTTTTGCTATCAAATGTCTATGTTGTAGATTCCTATATGGTGAATGATGGTTTCTATTATGGTATTGCTACCTCATGGTGGAGGTTCTTCTTTTTGGTTATAAGTGTCATAAGTGTCTCTTAATGTAAAGGTCATGAAAATATCCATGTTGTAAATCATTGTAAATTTTAATCATGTATGCGCTATTCGGATTAATTCATGTCATGAATGTAATCCCAATTTATTGGGACCTTGATGTAAAATTTTGATCCAATATGTAAACCCAATATGTTGGGTAATTGACGTAATCATGGGAGCATAGAATCCATGGTCATCGGAAAGGTCATATTTGGTTAAGTCATCAAGTCTTATACTCTATTGAATATCTTCAGAAGGTTCAACATATGCCTGGGGGGGCTTGATCAATATGAAATTTTCATATTCAACATATCAGACCTACAACAATCCTCTCTACAAAGGGGGAGAGGTGCCTTCATTCAGCCTGGTTCAACCCTTTGCCCTTGACATCAAAGGGCGAGAGAAGCTTGGTGTTTGGAGAAAAATTCTTGGTGAGAAGACTTGGTATTTGCAGGTATTTATAGGTGATGACCAAATACCAAAGTGGTTTCCTTCAAGTCCAAGAGAGGAAATTGTTGGCATTATGACTAATGTGTTGTCCTTTATGGAAACCTAATTGATAAATATGTCAACATTTTGATAACATGATGATTATGAAGATTGATACAAATGTTGTAGATGGTATGGAAATAGATGGTATGGAAAGAGAAATGATAGTTCAGAGACAGATGGGTGTTAAAGGTGAAGTTTGAGAAAGTATACACAATTCCTATGAAGCAAGATCGCGTACATACATTGGTCCCATAAGTGAAAGTCACATGCATAATCTAAACCATGGTATTTTGGATACTAGGGGTCATTACCATGGTATTGGCCCATAGTAATTGGTGTGAAAATGGTTATTTGATCCCGTCAAAGAATATTAACGACATTACCAAGGGATTTACCCAAGGTATTGGCTAAGGCTAAAACTATATAAGGAGATGGAGATCAAGGTGTTAAGCATGCAAGTGATGAATTATTCATGTGTGATCTAATCTGGAATAGGTGCGCACCAGAGAGCAAGGAGAAGACTCAGATCTAAAATATCTGAAGTGTTTTGACATATATTCTTGATTGGTTTACTTGTTGCAAATGTTAAAGTAGCTAATAATGATGAATTTTTAATTATAATTTTGCTGTGATCTAAATGAATTATTCAAAAGTATGTAGTATTGACAGTAAAGGTTGCATAAAGTGAAATTTTGTTTGTAGGGAAAATTGTCAAGATTTGTACACAGGCTTGTTTGGAATAGTTGTGTACATACACGTATCCATATCTTTAGGGTTATGTGTATATTCTGAGATAAATTTTGTAGTATGTTGAGATTTGTATGCGAGTGTTGTGCATGGTAAGCACGTACATACACCGATCAGTCTTGTGATAGTCGCATATATATGGTAGGGTTTGCAGTACTCCTAAATGATGACATTTGATCATTTATGTTATGATTGTTGTTGTGTGTCGATGATGTCTCTATCTAGATGTCTAAAAATGTTGATTGGTTTGAATGTGAAATGGAATATTCGTTAGCAATGATTCTACAGTGATCTGTGATTGGTTTAGTAATCTATGATTGGTTCAATGATATATGTATGGTTTAGTGGTTAATTTAGTGTTGTTGTGATTCATGATGCAATAGCCAATCATTTGAGATATGTACGCAAGTGTAATATAGAGGAAGCGTGTACATACATGAATCTACTTCAAAATAGTATCATATACATACAAAGTATAATTAAACAGGGTTTATAGTGACACCAATTTATTTATGTGATGTTTATCAATGTATGGCTTGGTATATTTATGAGTGCTTATGCATTGGTATGTTCTGATTATGATGATATGGATTGGTTTGATATAGTTGCAATCGGTGATTCAGATTCAGTTCAATGATTGGTTTTCTAATGATGCAATGATTCAGTTGGTTTTGTGATTAAAGTTCAGATTCAATATTCAGTTTGATATTGAGCATCATGTTGGGTGTGGTTTAAATTTGAATATATGATGAAAGGTGGCCTACGGGTTTTTTATGTTTTGGGTCAAGTGGATCCAATCTGAAATATTTTGAAACGTGGTCCACATAGGTGTTGAGGGTTGGAGATTTCAGTAAGAGAGTGAGAGCTTCCTTCCAGTGGTATCTGGTAAAATTGTTCAAGGGGTAGGTGCTCCTTCCCTGTAGGTGTTGATAAACAAGATTAGGGAGTTTTAGCTCCCTTCTAGTGGGTATTGGAGAATGAGAGAAGGTTGTAGCCTTCTACAAGTGGGTGCCTACGTGTTAGTAAGATTTTGTGCATGTACAAGATTGTAAGAAGATTTTATTTATATAATAAGAAAGAAGACAGAGACGAAGATAGCGGTGGTTTTCTCCCACATTGGATTTCCAGCTAAAATCCTAGTGTTCATGTGTGTTGATATGTTTATTGTGTCTTGATGATCTATCTTCTCTTTATTTCTCATGGTTTCTGCTCAATGAATGAATAATTAAGTAATGATGCACTAGTTAAAGATGAACAGTTGATGAAATATATGAAAATTTAGTTAATTGGATATATGATGTTTGATTTCACTGAAGTCACATACATACGCTTGTTGCATGAATGAAAATAGAGTATACAAATTAGAATATGAAATGAAAAGTTTACAGTGAATTAAAATATTGATTGACCCCCCCACCCCCCCTTCCCCCCTCACTGTATCAATATTTTTTCTAACACAATGATGTTGTTGTACAAGGTGAAATAAATGTTTGGCATGTTGAATGCATGTTTCTCAGCAATATTGGTGTAATTGAATTGCATGATCGATCAAGTTCATTATATTTTGTCACACAATCAAATTTAAAAATGGTTGATTTTATGAATGTTAAATATTGACACTGTACAATTATATTGCCCACCAACTGTAGGATATTCAAAGATAAGGCTCTTTTGAGTGATAATGTCTTTCCGGATAGCTGTGAAGAGGTAAGTAGTTGTTGAAAATGTTGGGTGTTGAGTACATATCATATCATATCATGCATTTCTAAATGATAGTATTATATATAGAGGAGAATATGCAGATAAATAGATATGTATGAAATGTGGGCATGACAAGTACCGTAATTAAAAAAAATGGGTAAATCACATGTTCCTCCTCATAAGATATTGAGGCACATGCCTATAATCCCAAGGATTCAAAGAATCTTTCATTAAAAATAATTATCTATGTTGTAGGGATGACATTCCTCAAACAAAATTGATTCAAGAGTTATGTGTATTCCAATAGATTTAATAGCCATGAAGCATATAGAGGATACATGGCCTGAAAAATTCAAGGATGAAGTACAAACTCTACGACTCAACATAGCCATGGATGGCGTCAACCCATACTCCCTCCAAAACGCCAACTACTATGTTTGGCTTGTAGTATTAATCAATAACAATATCCACTCATGGTTGTCTGTGAAGAATGAACATCTTATGTTGGCTCTCATAGTCCCTGGTAGAAGATAGTGAAGAATATGGATGTCTACTTACAACCATTGGTAGATGAATTTAAGTAATTATGGGAAGGGATACATGTATACGAAGTATCAAGACCCATCACAACAGAGATGAGTTTCAAGTTGTATGACATATATTCTTACACCATACATGATTATCCAGGTTTAGGAGTTTTCTCTCGTATAATGCATTCTTATTAATTTTTTTAATAACAATATTGTTTTACATATTAAATTTAGTTCGTCGCTATTGTTCAGATCTCCATGGTTGCTAATGTGTCAACCTTTATACAATAATTTCGTAGGTCTTGTAACAAAAGAGTATAATGGATGTAAATGTTTTGGACCTTTACTGAAGGTTAGGTGGTCCAACCACCTACGAAAGACAATGTATGACTGCTCCAGGGTATTCCTCCCAAAAGGAAACCCATACAGAAGATCAACATCTACTTTCAATGATACACCAGAGGGAATCTAAAGACTTGAAATCATGACACCAGTTGAATGGCTTAGAGCATATGAGATACAAAAGGAGAAAGAGTTTGTAGAAATGTTTGATTCAAATGGGAATCCTATATTCGATGACCCATATTTCTTTGACACCTATGTTGAGAACTTTCCCATTGGGATGAAAAGGAAATATGTCTTTTACAAGCTCCCATATTGGGATCATCTTAATATTTCCCACTTACTTGATCCCATGCATATATTTAGAAATGTTTCGTATTAATTATAGAGGCACATATCATCAAAAGAAAGTGACACATTGGCTGTTAGGAGAGATCTTATTTCTTCAAAAGATTAAAAAGAAAAATTGGCGAAGACAAGAAACTAGAGGGGTATATATCGTATGAGTCTTTCTATTATGCGAGTGAGTACATCAAGCAGATCGACAACATAATAGGTGTGGTGATTTGGGATTATGAAAGGGATGAAGAAAAAAGAGAAGGGGAGCTTCTCGAAATGAATGGAAAGAGGTGCATGATTAAGAGTAAGTGCATGCTTATCATTTTCCATATTACTACACAATAAATATTCACACTAAACTTCATATTAATGCATATTTTGATCTCATATGTGTGCGTGTGTTGGTTGGTTTGACTTCATCAGCGAATTCATAAATTGAAGCCATCAATAAATTCATTATTTACAATATGGTAGTGACACAACAATGGTCGCATTGTACAAAGAGAAGAGGAGGAAATGGGTCAATGATAGGAAATAATTCAAACGATTGAATGGTAGAAGTGTGCCTTATCCTGATCATTAAAAAGAAAATGTGCCAATGACATGCCCTAATAGTTAGGTTGTTGATCAAGTCAAAGAGAAATACGGTGCATCTAGTCGTTACCCACGTGCTGAAGAGGATGCACTAAACATAGGGATTGGGTGCAAAAACTTAGTAATTATAATCTCTTTTTGTACGGTTTTAACTTCATATTGCATCTCTGAATTGTAACATCTATATATATTTTATATTTTTAATTATGTTCAGTTTATTAGACACATGACACTGTGATTTTTTCACCTTTTATAAGTGCATTTGTTCCCATCTATATGGGCATATAGACATCATTTTCACATAGAGGATGCCAATAATAGATGCATGACACAAGATTGTGGAGTAGAAGTTGAGCTCGATCAATCTAGTCGTGCTAGCCACCACAATCAAAACCTAATGCAGGGGACATTAGGTTACGTTGGAAAGATACAAGAGGTCATTCAAGTGGACTTTTCTTCTTCCCAATGTGTTATTTTTAGGTACAATTGGTGGGACACCTTTGATCGGAATAATGTAAAGGAAGATTGCGCTAGAAGGTTGATATATATCAACTCTAGAAAGATGTGACATGAAGCTAGGGAGCCTTATGTTTTCCCAAAACACTGAAACCAAGTGTTTTTTTACCCAGATGTGTTAGATAGGGATTGATGGTTCGTATTAAGACACGACCCTGGATCAAAACATATTTTTTACAACAATAGTGTTATCACGGCAAGCACCAAGGAAGATAATCAAGGCGATAACAATGGAGAGAGTTATGTACTTGTGTTATTTCATCATTTATGTTATTGTTGTATATTTTTGTTTTCATCATTTGGCTAAGTATTTCCAATTGATGTTTCTCCCTCTACTAACGTCTTTGCTACATGATTAACATATAAAATACACAAGCCTCATACATAAAATGCATTTTTTTATTTATTAAATGAAAAACTATATTTATTAATATGGAAACATAAATTTCAATCTAATATATATATATTTATATATATATATATATATATATATATATATATATATATATATATATATAGATATTTATATTTATATATATATAGATATAGATATAACACAACCGCACCATAGTCAGTTCAGACATACCTATGGCACATCACTGTTGGTTCACAAATATAAATTCTTGTAGTGGTGTGTCACACGTATGCACTAGTGCGCAGGCATAACATTTTTGCATCGGGATGGAACGTTCACGCACCGATATATAACTGTATTTTTAAATATTATTTAAGCAGTATGTTGGGTAAATATGATAGCACCGATGCAATCAAAACATACAAAGTGCACCACATTTGTGATGGTGATTAAGAGGCATTTGTTTGAGTGACAAATAGACTTGGTGATGCATTTTTGTTTCCAGTTTAGCTTATGCAAAATAAATATGTATTTCTTTTATGTATTTGTAACTAAATTATTTAAAGTAGACATGTCTTTATCATTGTGAACATGATGTAATATTAGCTATGATAAATGTGGAAAACATAAATTTTAGTGAATATATCATGATAATTTACTTTGTATTATTTAACTCATATTTATTATTAAAAAGAGTTAAATTTAAACCAGTATAATAACAAATAAAGAATAAAACTAACACCAAAATGTTATATCTTTATTACTAGAAAAACAATTCACTTGTCTCTTTAAGGGAGAATTTCCAATAGAGAAAATCCCCAACTACCCAACTACAAGTAACTTGGTCACAAGCCTTATTTTTCATTTCTTTATCCTGTTCTTTCTAGAGAGAACTTTTTAATTTAAATTGGTAAGAGTTGTTATAAAGAGTAGATTTAAATTGCTTGAAAATCTCACAACTTTAGTAATAAAATAATTTTTACAAAAATAGTTTTTTTTGTTAAGTTGTATTAAATCTAAATTAATGGGCCTAAGAGGCACTGAGAGTTCTATGTTCCATTTACATGTGATATTTAAAACAAAATTATATTTATAACAAAAAAATATTTTACTGACAACCATAAGTAAAGTATTGCAATGTCCATATTAAATAACATAATTCTATAGATACTTTATACAAAGAAAAATAAAGTAATTTAAATTTAACTTTTTCTTATATTTTCACTTTAGTGAGAAAGATTGAGACAATTCTTATTCCATTAATAGTTGCTTTATAATTCAATTTATGAAGCATATTTGTAAAAGTTTCAATGTTTAATATGGATTTGATATGTAATATTTTAGAAAATATTAATAATAAAAATAATTAAATGTATACATAAAGGAAAAACATATGAGGGGGCATATTTTAACTTTTTAATATGGAGAATATGAATTATAAATAAAATATTTCAATGTCAACTACATATATATTATACTATCTCTCTAGATCCACCAATCACGAAGAGGGATGAAATCTCTTTTCACTCAAAAAGATGTTTGCATCTCAAGAGATTTGATCCCTCTCGACGCTTGGTAGATCTAGAGTTAAGATGAATCTAGGCTGCAGATTGTAAAAAAATTATGACTTAAGTTTTTTAAATTTAACAATAGATTGAATTTTATAAACCAATATTGAATTAGTTAAATTGTATTTTTGAATAATTTATTATTAATAATATTTTATATTAAAAATTAAATGAGTTACACATTTTCATCTTTTTAAGAACTAACTAAATTATTTTATCATTATGAGTATTGAAATATTTTACTAATTAAGTTAGATTGAATATCAATGAACTATATAAGCAATAGAAAAATATTTATCGTAATTTTACAATCATAGTTTCAACCATACTAAACTTTGTAATTTATAAAAATATCTTTGCATTTTTTTTAAAGTCATTTTACATGCAATTTCATATATAAAAGTTTGATATAAATTCACTAATACATAATATATAATAAACATTATTTCATAAAAATAAACATCATGATGATAATCATCAGGCAAACATAAACATCATCTAAGATATACCTTCGAATTCACTACCATAATATAATTATATACACTTTTAGTAGCACATATAAATGTCATTAGCTAGCACACAAATCTAATAATCTAACAACACATCATCACCACACACATCCTCAAATTAATATAAATCTCATGTCAAATAACCGCTATCATGTACATATCTATCTGCAAGCATATTAAATGAATGTATCTAACATGACCTAACAATAGACACATCAACACTAGCATATAAATTAAGTTCATGAACAATGAATGGTCAATGTTGAAAATAAAAACAAGAAATGTTAAAAATAGCATCAAGAAAATCGTAATTTAATTTGTCCTTGAATTAAATTGGGAATAAAATTGTAACTCCACATCTCATGACAACTTGTAATAGCTAACTAAGTTAATTTAAATTAGTTAGCTCAGTTAATTCAAGTTGAGGGTCTAACTAGAGTCATGTAGAGTGTCTCCTACAATTAGGAGCACTAGTTGAGTTTATTTTGAGTTGTAATTATTTAATTCAGTCTAACTAACTTAAAGTCAGTTAAATTAGTTCCAAATGATGGAGGAATTACTGGGAGGTCCACTAGTGGGGTTTAACCTGTAGTAGTGGGGTGTAACCTACAGTAGTGGGGTGCAACCTGCAACAGTGGGGTGTAGCCTGCAGTAGTGGGGTGTTGCCTGTCGAACAATGGGGTGTTGCCTGAAGTGAAGTGTGGTGTTTTCTGCAGTGATCAATTAGTAAAGTGAAGATTCACTCACAATTAACTCATGCATGTCAGATCATAGAAAGACCCAATTGAGATTAGAGTCCAGGGACAATGTATTATCAGTTGTAAAATCATCTAGATTAAATAGATGGTGCATGCAATCATAATAAGGCCTAAAATAAATCATTCCTTAATTAGAAATCTCACTAATTTTAACCATTCGAATTTCCTTTAAAAGGAGGAATAAAGGCACAAGTTTAATCATTGTTTTGATGAGCATGAGTTAGTGAGACCAAGCAATAGGAAGCACAATTTTGTGCGTGGAGCTTGTGAGGGAAAGGAAATAGGATATTTAAGGCCAAGAATTTGGCTAAGTATTGGCCAAAGGTAGTCAATCAGGCATAGGATAGAAAATACTTATGAAGGTTGAGCTCAAGGTTGATCAAAGCATATTGTATTCATCCAAGACTTGTCTAGGAAGCAATGATATAGATAGAGGTATTGGAGAGGTTGCTCGGGCTTGAGAAAAGAATTATAATCTTCTCATATTTTATGTCTAATGCAATATACAGATATCATGTGCTTTTAGCTGTGGATTTCGCTAGAAAATCATTGTATCATGTGTGATTGAATTATTTCTCTTATATGGTTCGTTATTTCATCAATCGTTTATTGTTTCCGCTGATGAGTAGAGTAGATTGAAGTCAATTTTTTTAGCATATTACAATCTGTAGTTTGAATCTACAAGGAATTTTTACTACATGATCAAGTACATCTTTCGAACTCAGCTGAGGTGGAGGACTAAGAAGTGGCCAGTCTGTAGTAGAAGATGGCTTGTCTACAAGAGAAGGTGTTCAGTCTACTCTATCAAGATAAATATATGACACATCCTCTAACTCTGGCATATAATCATGATCAGGTGATTGGAAAGCCGATGTACTACCAGAAGGATCACTGACGCCCTAACATTCATGATTCAATGGGGTGGCACCATCAAAAGCATCATCATCACCATCCTCATCATCATTATCATGATCATCATCGTCATCATCATGATCAACATCACCACCCTCATCATCATAATAAACACCCTCATCTAATGGATTTATTGTTGCATGATGCCATGCAACCCTCATCGTTGCCAGTAAAGTACTAGCTTTGATGACATGCCGCATAAGAGACATCAAATCCCACTGAAATTCCTTTTATATATCCACGAACATCGAATCTATGCTAATATCTCGAGGCCTCGCAAGGCGGACTCCCCGTCGAACCAAAACCCTGTCCAGTTTATCACAGTAGTCCATCTGAAATTGCATAGCATTCCTCCACCCTCGGACGTTGATGTCCCCCTGAAGATGTGCCTCACCCTCTTGGGACTCATCCATATCCTCATCTCCTCCATACGACACTTGGTGAGGAGGCATGTCCCCATCATATGAGCCAATGTCTACAAAATATACAATATACAAAAATAATTAGACAATTTCATTAAACAATTTAATAAACAAGTTAAAGAATGTGATAAAATAAATTTTATTTAAATGTGATAGAATAAATTTTATTCTAATTCATTAAAACAAGAAAATGAAACTAGATTCATTTAAATAAAACACTAATATTACCTCTATCAGGAGGCTTAGCTGCTATGCAGATAGGCCAATGACAATAGTAATAATAGGCCGTTGTGAAGATAGGTCAGTGATAATAGTAATAATAGGTTGTTGTGAAGAGGGCACTGATAATAATTGAAATTAACAAATTAAAAATAGTAATAAGAAAAGAAATTAATGTTGGCCATAATAATTTACACCTTAATCTTATATAACTTTATATAGAGGTAATAATGTAACTGAAAGTAAAAAAAGTAATTTAGCTTTTATTATGAGGAAGAAATGTAATGAGTAAAAATATATAATTTACTCTTTACTACAAGGAAAAAATGTAATCCTTTCACATGACAAGAAATAGTATTATTCATATTACATTATGTCTAATTCATTTTATGTTCCATTTACACATGATATTTAAAACAAAAATATATTTGTAACAAAAAATATTTTACTGACAACCATGAGTAAAATATTTCAATATCCATATTAAATAACATAATTCTATAGATACTTTATATAGAGAAAATTAGAGTAATTTAAATTGATAATTTTCATATATTTTCACTTTAGTGAGAAAGATTGATACAATTCTTATTCCATTAATAGTTGCTTTATTCAATGTATGAAGGATATTTGTAAAATTTTCAATGTTTAATATTGATTTGATATGTAATATTTTAGAAAATATTAATAATAAAAATAATTAAATGTATACATATAGGAAAAGAAATATGAGGGGGCATATTTTAACATTTTAATACGGAGAACGAGAATTATAAATAAAATATTTCAAGGTAAACTACATATATATTATACCAGCTCCCTAGATCCACCAAGAACCTAGTGGGATCAAATCTCTTTTCGTTCAAAAAGATATTTGCATCTCAAAAGATTTGATCCCTCTCAGCCCTTGGTACATCCAGAGTTAAGATGAATCTAGGCTGAGATTGTAAAAAATTATGACTTAAGTTTTTTAAATTTAACAGTAGATTGAATTTTATAAACCAATATTGAACTAGTTAAATTGTGTTTTTGAATAATCTATTATTAGCAATATTTTATATTAAAAATTGAATGAGTTACACATTTGTCTTTTTAAGAACTAACTAAATTATTTTATCATTATGAGTATTGAAATATTTTACTAATTAAGTTAGATTGAATATCAATGAACTATCTAAGCAATAGAAAATTATTTATCATAATTTTACAATCATAATTTCAACCATACTAAACTCTGTAATTTATAAAAATATCTTTGCATTTTTTAAAGTAAGTTGTTTTACATGGAATTTCATATATATAAGTTTGATATAAATTCACCAATACATAATCTATAATAAACATTATTTCATAGAAATAAAGATCATGACGATAATCATCTAACAAACATAAACATCATTTAAGATACACATTCAAATTCACTACCATAATCTAATTATATACACTTTTAGTAGCACATATAAATGTCATTAGCTAGCACAAAAATCTAATAATTTAACAATGCATGATCATCGTGATCACATCTAACAAAACACAAAGATTGTATCTAACATCATTACCACACATATCCTCAAATTAATATAAATCTCATGTCAAATAACTATTATCAGGTCACATATATTTGCAAGCATATTAAATGAACATATCTAACATGAACTAACAATATACTCATCAACACCAACATATAAATTAAGTACATAAACATGAACAAAAAAATGCACCACACACACACACACAGAAAGAAGTCAAATAACTAGATCATGAAGTCAAATAAGTATATCTTATACAACAAACTTAGTAGTTCCTGGAGCCTAGTCTGCAGTAGAATACAATGGCTGGTCAATGTTGAAAATAGAAACAAGAGATGTTAAAAATAGCATCAAGAAAATCCTAATTTAATTTGTACTTGAATTAAATTGGGTATAAAATTGTAACTCCACATCTCATGACAACTTGTAATACTTAACTAACTTAATTTGACTTAGTTAGCTCAGTTAATTCAAGTTAAAGGTCTAACTAGAGTCATGTAGAGTGTCTCCTACAATTAGGATCACTAGTTGAGTTTATTTTGAGTTGTAATTATTTAATTTAGTCTAACTGAGTTAAAGTCAGTTAAATTTGTTCCAAATAATGGAGGAATTAGTGGGAACTCCACTAGTGGGGTGTAACCTGCAGTAGTGGGGTGTTGCCTGTAGTAGTGGGGTGTAGCTTGTAGTAGTGGGGTGTTGCCTTAAGTGCAGTGTGGTGTTTCCTGGAGCGATCAACTAGTAAACTGAAGATTCACTCATAATTAAATCATGCATGTCAGATCAAAGAAAGACCCAGTTGAGATTGGAGTTTAGGGACAGTGTACTATCAGTTGTAAAATCATCTAAATTAAACAGATGGTACATGAAATTAAAAGAAGGCCTAAAATAAATATCTCCTTAATTATGAAACTCACTAATTTTAACCATTCGAATTGTCTTTAAATGAGGAATAAAGGCACAAGTTTAATCATTGTTTTTGTGAGCACGAATTGGTGATACCAAGCAATAGGAAGCACAAGTTTGTGCATGGAGCTTGTGAGGGAAAGGAAATAGGGGCTTGGAAGGTTAAGAATAGGATAGAAAATACTTGTGTAGGTTGAGTAGAGCATATTGCATTCATCCAAGACTTATCAAGGAAGAAGTGAGATAGATAGAGATATTGCATAGGTTGCTTGGGCTTGAGCAAAGCATTGTAATCCTCTCATATTTTCTGACTAATTTAATATATAGATAGCAGAGGTTTTTAGCAGTGGATTTCCCTAGAAAACCATTGTGTTATGTGTGATTTAAT
Source organism: Pinus tabuliformis (assembly GCA_031772625.1). Lineage (NCBI taxonomy): Eukaryota > Viridiplantae > Streptophyta > Pinopsida > Pinales > Pinaceae > Pinus > Pinus tabuliformis. Next base: position 1,297,922,690 of record CM062818.1, read on the forward strand.
TATTTCTCTTAAATGTTTCATGATTTCATCGATTGTTTATTGTTTCCACTGATGAGTAGAGTATATTCAAGTCAATTGTTTTAGCATATTACAATCTACAGTTTGAATTTATAAGGAATTTCTACTGTCAACTACTTCCTGATCAAGTATGTCTGTCAAACTCAACTAAGGTGGAGGAATAAGAGGTGGCTAGTATGCATTATAAGGTGGATGGTCTGCAGGATAAAGTGGTTTGTCTACTATGTCGGGAGAAACATACGACACATCCTCTAGCTCTAGCATCTGATCATCATTAGGTGACTGAAAAACTAGTGTACTACCAGAAGGATCACCGACACCCTAACATTCATGATCTGATGGGGTAGCACCACCAGAAGCATCATCATTACCATATGCATCAACATGATCATGATAATCGCCCTCATCATCATGATTATCATCATCATCCTCATCATCATCATAACCACCCTCATCTGATGTATGTACTACTGCATGATGCCATGAAACCCTCATCACTTCTAGTAAAGTACTAGCTCTAATGACATGCTGCATAAGAGACTTCAAATCCCACTGAAATCCCTTGTAGAGATCCACGAACATCGAATATGTGCTAATATCTCGAGGCCTTGCAAGGCTAATTCCTTGCAGAACCAAAACTCTGGTCAATTTATCACAGTAGTCCATCTAAAATTGCATAGTAGTCCTCCACCCTCGGACATCGATGCCCCCCTAAGGATGTGCCTCACCCTCTTGGGACTCACCCATCTCCTCATCTCCTCCATACGACAGTGGGGGAGGATGCATGTCCCCATCATATGAGCCGATGTCTACAAAATATACAGTACACAAAAATAATTAGACAATTTCATTAAACAATTTAATAGAACAACTTAAAGAATGTGCCAGAATAAATTTTATTCTAATTCATTAAAACAAGAAAATGAAACTAGATTAATTTAAATAAAATACTTATATTACCTCTATCATCAGGAGGCTTAGTCGCTATGAAGATAATCCAATGATAAAGTATATGTCCTCCTCAGTGGGCCTATACCACAACTTAGGACTGACACAAAAATCTTGTTGATGGGTATTCCATCTGCAGATTAGATGTGCCAATAAGATAGAGTGCACCTTCAGGGATGTCCCCTCTTCATTTTACTTGAGGAGGCCTATATTCCTCAAGATTTCTTGGGTCATTGGATTAATAAGGTGAGGGTATAAATCCCTCTCCCTCTCTCTCGCCTTCCATGGTCAGACCATATTGTATGGGTCCTCCTACTTCTCTTGATCTTGTTGTTGCTCCCTCTACTGACATCTCTGCTACATGATTGACATATAAAATACATCAACCTCATACATAAAATACAATTTTTTTTAAATGGAACATGTATTTATAACTATGGAAACATAACTTCAATTAAAAAATAATAATATCGATGCACTCAAAACGCAGTCATGCACCGACGCTAGTGCACGTTCAACTATAACCACACTGGTAACGATGCGCACATAAGTATGATGCACCGCGAGTGTTTCAAAAATTTAAGTTTTCATATCGGTGTGACATACCTGCGCACTGGTGCACACATATAACCTTTTGGCACATTATGGTATGTTCAGGTCATCGAATGCACTGAGCTATACGAATATTTTTAAATATTTATTTGTGGTGTGTTTGTTAAATATAAATGCACCAGGAGTGACGCACTGACACACAATCTTTCCATCTCTTTTCCCATGTGTTTATAGTTACAAAACGCACCACCACAATGGTGTTGCTTTATGTTCACATACCGAAATGTGGTGCACCCTGTAAATTTACAGGGCGCACTGCTCCCAGTGCGAGCAAAACATATTGAGCACACCACGTGTTGAATTTTGTTTTTTTTCTTCAAAAAAATGAGAAATTCAACCTAAATTGTAATTCTAATATGATAAAAACTTTAATTATAAAGAAACATAGATATTACCTAGACATTTGGTCATTGGGGAGGCATTGTGGACATGTAATGGAGAAAAAAAATCACACCATTTGAAAAATTGGAAACTAAAACATTGAGCATGGTACTGAAAGGTAGCGAGAAAGAGAAGTAATGATGTCAAGGTGCTTGCATGTGCCAAGAGTGGAGCTACTACTTCAGAGCTCTCCCAAACTATAGATGGTAAAAATGAAAATTATGGTTGAGAGGGTTTTTCTATATTTAACTCTCCTTTAGTGTGTTTCACGAAGTGCACCAGGGCGGGCTATATCAAAAAGCACCATGTTTTTTTTTTAATTTAAAATTATCGGTGTGCTTTATCAAGACGACCTAGGGCTTTACGTTTCTGGTAACACACCAGTGTGGTGGTTTTACAATAGCATCGACCATTTTTTATAAATTAGAAACTGTTTATAATTGCTACGCTTTAAAAGATACCCCAGGATGTTGTTCTACGTTTACCGCATCGGGACGTCATTTTCAAATAGCACTGATATGTTTTACCATATTAAGGATTCTGGTGCTAATGAATATTCAAGAAACGATGTGTTTTAGTATTTATCACACCATGCTTTTTCATTTTTCAAAACAAAGATCTACATTGCACCATGTTTTATGCAGCTTTGATAAGTGTATGGACAATAAAGCACCAGTGCGCTTGAATAATTTAGATGCACCATCAAAGAAACATCTTCTAAAACATATGCATGTCCACCTCTGCTAGTGACCTCCACTAAAAACAACTTTTTTGGCTATTTTTATAGGGGCTTCTGCAAAAACCTCCACTAGAAGGTATTTTCCTTATGGTGAAGATTCCATTAAGGATAAGTCATCTTTGGAGGGTGCTCTAAGGGAAATAAATTTCAACTAAAAGAGTTGTTATAGTCATAAATGGGTGTGTTCCAAGAGCCTAAAGGGATACCACCCAAGAGGAAAGTGTAGCATGAGATCCAACAATTGTCAAACTCTCCATTGCCAAACATTAGGTTATACATGCAGTCCATTATAGAGGAAAACTAGGTGAAGAAGAAGTTGCAACAAATACTACAATAGGGTGTCATTTGGCCAACTACCCCACAATCTTGGTCACCAATCATCTTTGTGCCAATGAAGGATGGGACTTAGCAGATGTGTATTTTTTGTAGTGTTTTCTTCTTCCGGGATTATCGCATCCATGATTTTTTAAATCAACGTTTTGAGCCATCCATTGTGGTTCATCATCAGGATAGATCAAAAAGATGTATAAGCTAGATCTCAACAGGATGTATATATAGAGGCGTGAGAGAACGAGAATGTTGGTAGCCAACATGTTTTTAGGTTAGGTTAATTAGTAATTAATAATACTTAATAATTATTATAGTTAGTCATCTTATACTATTATTTGGGCTATAAATCAATATTGAACTTATTTTAATTGAAATTAATATTAAAATAATAAGAGAGGATTATTGATCCTATTATTGATATTAAGATTTTAGAGGAGGATAAGTGCATTAGTATGTGTTGTGCTATACAACACCACCCCCCCGCACTTTTTATTATTAAAATAGTTATTATTTATAATACAAATGGGGACCCTTTTAAATTTTTCCCCATTTTTGAATAAATGCCAACTCTCAAAAAAATTGTTACTTTTCAAAGAGCCCTTTAATCTAACTTAAAACATATTAAAGCCCTCATCGCATGATTCCTTAGTAACAAAGTTAAGCACATTCAAAAAAATACTGATATGCGACTTGCGATTGAACTTTGCATGCGACATCCTGATTGCATATCACACATCGGAGGATATTATGGCAAGAGCTTAATTGTTACTTATCAAAGCTCCGATATTGTGATATCCCGATAGTGTGATCTTGCGATATTGCGATATCGCATATCGCATATTACATATTGCAAGATCCATTAAAAAGTTTCACTCGTGCTACATTTTCAATATGTGATATGACAGATTTGAAAAATGTTTAAATAGAGGTTTTAAGTTGGACACACATTAAGTCAGAATGATTTAATACGTTTATCATCCCTATGCATGTAATCACGGTGTTCGTTATGGTTGATTAATGCTAAACCCGCTCCCCAAATATTTTCTTAAAGAGTTCAGTCTTTTCATCAAATCTTTCATTTTATGTGACAATTAATTGCTATTGGTTTTAATAGAGAATCTGTTGAAACAATGTTCATTTGGAAGGTGATGCAGAATCATACCAAGCAATCTATCACAGAAACCAAAAGCACAGATATGTCGTCCATTTTTACAAACACAGTATGCACTACAGATGGAGGTGCCACTACATGGCAGACTATCTATACTACGTTGGAGAATGAAAACCCTGAAGTAACGGATATTTGACCAACTGCTAATAGTACAGAACCATCAAGAGTACAGTTTAGAGATGTTGCATGCTCTTTCCTACACTGAATAGCATCAAGGGCTAGACTCCTGCAATACACAGATATTATAAAATGGGTAGTAGAAAATATAGAAGTGGAAGACCGACTTATCAAGATAGCGAAAAACACAGTCTTCAGTTCTTTCAGAGTCGAAGATTTACAACAAATGTACAAGCTACCTGGTGCCCAAGACATTTACGACAAACAATTTTTTGCAAAGTTTGTAAAGGAAAATGAAGACCCATTTCAAATGATATAGGAATGGAGGAGAAGAGACAATAAGTTCAAACAAGATAAAGCGGGTATGTACCCCATTGCTTCTTTAGCCAACCCTTATAATTTCGCAGCCTCTATGCTATGTAGGTTGTATGGTCTCCCCAATAATACTAAGTTCTCGATCAATTGGGTTCCTTTAATTGATGCTTGTGTTAATTCTCACATTATGAATTGGGCAACCATTCTGTCTGAGAATTTGGCCAAAGCGATTACTGAATATCGCCAAACCAGGGCTGCCTCCTCTAGAGCAGTTCCCCAATTATTCATGTCTGCATATATCTTCGATTCTATCTGTTTCTGCACTCATTTTCCAACCACGTGTTGGAAATGGACTACCAATGATCCTACTCCTATCTTCCTTGGTTATAAGCAAATGTGGGAACAAAAAATTGTTCCACATTTTCACCAATTATGCTATGGAGTTTTTCTTCCCTTACATTAGTTAGTTTTCAATAGAATATGTCCGAGATTCACAAAAGAAGCTATCGTAGACCTCCAAGCAATTCGAAGGTATTTTCTTGAAGAATATTTCTCTTATATCAGGATATTTGGTAGCTAAGCTTCCCCACATGTCCTCTGTATGTATGTCTCGAATAAAACATTGGCAAGAGAAGTAGCATACCAAACAGTAGGACATGGTCTGACAAGAACATTGAGGGAAATGAAGAAATCCCTATGGCCAAATTTTCCCCTTTAGTGTGGGTCATTTACCATTGTTAATTATGGTCATGCATCTAAAGAGGATCAGAATTTGCAGTTATTAAAGCTCCCCACTCTGCCATCAAGGTCTTTTGATCCACAGTAAGTAGCAAACAAATTCACCCTTTCAGTTAAGATCAAACCTATAACTCATGTAGTAGATGAGTTTGAAGATTTACTGGAATCAGCTGAGAACTTTGAGCAGATTCAGAATTGGGTCAAGACAAAGTTAAATCCAGAGAAATTGAAAAAATTCCAGGAGCTTAGAGAGCAAAGATTAGAGCACCTTCCATAGGAATTTTTTATTACTGATTATAAAACTGAAACCAAGTCTCAAGGGCAGACTAAGCTAGGCACGTCACAAGATCAAGAAGCAGAAGCAGATGAACTAGAAAAACTATGGGATGCATTCAATGACAAACTACAGGATACCCCTAAGGTATCATCAACAGAAGAACTCACAGGATTTCAGACCCCACCAGGGAAAATAATTACAACAACAGGGACCATTGAAGGTCCAAAAACAAGCTTCCAAGATACAAAGGTAATTCCTACAGACCCAACTACTGAAATTGTCTTGAAAGTAACAGATATCCCTCCTCTAGACGTCTTTTACAGCCCTCTTCATAAAGTTGTTGTAAAAAGATAGAGAAAGAGAAGGAGAGTCGAAAATCCTCCAGAACATGAATTTATGGATGTCCTATGGAAGGACACACAAATAAATCTGACCCAACACTTGACTCGGCTATCTCAATTTGCTAGAGCATATCCTACAGCAACAATTGACAAAGCAACCCAAGTCTCTATTTTAATTAAAGAAAAAGATGACCAGATCGCACTATTACAGTGGCAATTAGATGAGGAAAGAGCCAGCATGAACCATCAAGCAGAGGAGTAGCTCCACAAGCTACAATAGGATATGGAACTACTGAGAATAAGTCATGAAAATGACTTATCTGCTAAAAACAAACAAATCCAGGAGCTAAAGAGTGACCTAGCAAGGTATAAGGATATTCCTACTACAGAGGAATTCATTAATGAGGCTTTAGCACTGAATACTTTACTGTCAAAGCAACAACAACTCTTCCTCCAACATACATCAAATATCATTCCACATCTGAATACTAGTGAACAATTAACAAACATGATTATTGATCAAAGAATTGAGTTCAATGAACTCAATTCTAAGATCTTTGATTATATTGAGTGGCAGGATTTAGAGGAAGGGAAGAGGTCAAGTTTCTCGAAGATCAACAAAAGACACAAGGATATTCTATTCATTGATTGGGACTCATAGGTGAAACAGGCCGAATTAGCAATAGCCAGAGCATTGGGTATTTCAAAAAGCATTATCAAAATAGTAAATCACATGTTGCACACATCCAACCTCATAAAGGAAAGTGATCCAAAATCACTTCCTGATCTTAAAGCATTAGATGAGAATTGGAAGAATAAAATTCAACTACAGAAATAAACAATTGAGAGGCTATCAAAAACCGACTGGGAAGCAGTGTGGCAACTTTTGGTCAAACCACACAGTCAGATCATGACCTTGAATTTCTCCTTGGATTCAGTACAAAGAATGTTGCCACCTTTACACGACACAATATTTGCAGGGCAGTTGAGAACACAATTTGGGATGCCACCACAAGTCAGGCCAATGTCCGACATTTGTGAGCTGAAAGGCAAAGCTGGCAGTGGTGATTCATCGAGAAAGACCTGAGTCATTTTTTAGCAGTTTTATTTTTGGAAAGTTGGATACTAGGAACGAGGAAGGTTGTTTGAAACCTCCTCATAGATATTTTGTATAATTTATTTTTAGTTAATTAGAATAGTATTTAAACCCTTCTCATGCATTTAGAGAAGGGTCCAGAATTTTATTAAGAATATTTACAAAGAATGCGCTATTGTAAATTTGTAGATGCCTTGATGGAATCATGGAACATGGTATTTTCAATTATAAATCTTTTTGTTGATCACTGTTGATGCACTGTTGTATTCTTTGAGAAACTCATTGGTAGAAGATTGATTGTGGCCTATTGTCACTAGTCAAATGAGCAGAATGTACACATCTGGTACTATTATCATGTTTGCTAACTCTTTGTTCTAGCATTAGTGATAAGTTTATCTTTCATGAATTATGTATGAAATATGTCATATCTGTTTGAAGTATCAGTTGCGCTATTGTATGATACCAGAATAGAGAATGGTCTTTTTTATATGTGATCATTAGAATATGCGATATGTTTTTCACAATTCTTTTGATTAACTATTTTCTCAAGGGAATCATCTTATAATATATTAACTCTATATAGTCTACAATTGATCTATATCATCATAGATTACATAGACATCTTTTTATATTGCATAGAACTAGCAATACCCCGGGTTAGATTGAAATATTCTTAATTCAAAGTTTTGCATCTTAGGATAAAGTTGTGTTAGTTTTTAGTTATTCTTTTGCAAATCATTTGAAAAAATCCCACAAATCATATAAACCCAAAACACTGGGAAACTAGTCCCATCATACCCAGTTGGAGCCACTGTTCCAAACGGAGAAGGAGTTGCTTTAAGGTCCGGACAGGGTAGTTATCCCCTCTGTTGTTGTCACAGATTTCTAAGGCCTAAAAATTTTCGGCGCTAGAAGGAGGGCCCCGACTATGAATGGCATATAAATCTAAATCTAAAAATCCAAGCCTTCACACTAGTCAATCTCCCTCGAAAAATCATATAGCTTCTCGATCACGTTCTAAGTCACCCACTCATAACTCAGAAGTTGTAGAAAATTTCCCCTAATCTCCTGAAGTATCTCGACAGTTACCTTCTTTAGAATATACTCCAAAATATCCAGAAGTTCAGTCTTTAGTTCATAAACTAGAAAAAATATATATTTCTCCTGAGAAGCCTGATAAACCCGAAGCTTCTGAAGAAAGTATTACTTCACTATTCAGAGAAACTGGTATCCTAACGCGATCAAAAAGTGATAAACTTAGAATACCTCCTTTTGAGTTTCCAATGCATTCACAGCATAAGAAAGTTTTTGTGTCTAGATCTAAGTCAGATACGAGTGAGGTCACATCAAATTCCCCTCCATTTACTCCCTCATTCACTACAACTCCATTTACATCTTCTCATCTTTCCATTTCTTCTACTCAAACAATTAGTGCTACCACAAGTAGTACTAGTCCATTTTTAAGTTCTACATCCATACCTACTACCTCTAGATCTGCTTCTATATCTTCTAAAATCCAAACTCAAGTTATGGCTAATCAGTCTTGGACTAATCCTGGTGTCATATTGCTTGCAAACCCACATCCTCTTCCTGATCATCCACTACAAGAAAAAAGGTCATTGGTAAGGGTTATGCCTGTGACAGACTTTTAAGGTTCGTCACCAATGTGAAATATGGTGATGGTCTTTAAAAAAGAATTGTTGTAAGTGTATATAGTGATGGTCCTTTAAGGTTTGTGTCACATTGGTGACGGTCTTTAAAAAAGCGTTTTTGTAAGTGTATATAGTGATGGTCCTTTAAGGTTTGTCACCAAAGCCATTTTCAATGACACTTTTGGTGAGGGTCGTTAAAGGCTCGTCACTAATTCTCTCTTTGGTGACACTTTTGGTGAGGGTCGTTAAATGCCCATCACTAATTCTCTCTTTGGTGACACTTCTAGTGACGATATTTTATTGACCGTCGCCAATGATCTTTTTGGTTACTTTTGGTGACAGTCAATAAATGTTTGTCATCATTGATCATTCCAATGAGTTTTTTATGATGCTTCATGCCTATGACGGACCTTTAAGGTCCGTCACCAATGTCGCATATGGTGATGGTCTTTAAAAAATCGTTGTTGTAAGTGTATATAGTGATGGTCCTTTAAGGTTTGTCACCAAATCCATTTTCAATGACACTTTTGGTGAGGTTCGTTAATGGCCCGTCACTAATTTTCTCTTTGGTGAAAATTTTGGTGAGGGTCATTAAAGGCCCATCACTAATTCTCTTTTGGTGACACTTCTAGTGACGATGTTTTATTGACACTCACCAATTCTCTTTTTGGTTACTTTTGGTGACGGTCAAAAAATGTTTGTCATCATTGATTATTCCAATGAGTTTTTGATGAAGCTATGTACTTGTTACTATATTTTTTGTCAAAAGATAACGATTTAAGACAATTTTCATGGAGTCTTTTTTATTGTGTCCAAGGTCAAAGTGGTTATAATAGTCAGTCAATTTGTTAAGAATTAATTAGTGTGTATCATTTCCCTCAAGTCATAAGAATATAGTTTTCCTATGAGTCAACACATGATTCATCTCTATTAGATTTATTATCTAGCAAATTTCCTTTATATAAAGTTCCACTAGTGTGTGTAGGAACTACATTATTTAATACATAATCAAGTTCTATGAATTCTATTAATGAGAGAGACCTAGCACTCCTCAACACTCATGGCACACCTTAACATGCTTTGGAACAATACACTAACATTCCTTGGCACCTTGCATGTCTTGGAACATCTTTGTACCTAGAACATCTTGCCATGAGTAGGATGCCCAAGCACATGTTGGCATGCCCTAGCATAGCATAGCACTCCCCTATCATGTGTTGGCATGCCCTGGAACACCTTGGAAAAATATTGCATTGAAAAACATTAGAACTTGGCACACATTAGCACTTGGCATGTATTGGAACATATTATAAGTGTGCCTAGCATGCCCCTTTTGAAAAATATAAAGTCCCGACTTATTAACCCTCTTATGTGTTCATTTCCTTTCATTTTAGCTTGTTTATTCCTTTTGTTTCCTTGAAACTCCTTGACGCATATTGGCATACTATGGCACCATGCACATCCTAGCATGTCTTAGCACCTGGAATGCCTTGGCACTATTTGGCACATGCTAGCACACCTCGAAAATACCTAGCACACTCTAGCACTTCTTGACATTCCCTGATATTACCTGGCATGCCTTACCCGTGCTTAGCATACCTTGTCACTCCCTCCTTGGCATGACAGCTAACACTCATTAACACTCCCCAACGCACCCTTATATTCATTCACTTCCATGCATTTTTACCTAGTTCTCCCTTGTGTTGTATTAGTACTCCCTAACACTCCTCAACATGCATTGGCACTCTCTAACACACCTTAGCACTCTTCGATATGATCTTCCACTTCATAGCATGCATCACACTCCCTGACGCACATTGGCACTTGGCACGTGTTAGCACTTGGCAAGTATTAGCATGTTTGGCATGCATTGAGATGACTTGATATGATTTCGCATGGTTTGATATTAAATTTATTTAAGATCAATTATTGGAAACTAGATGAGAAGAAACGGAGGAAGATTTGGCACTCATAATGCATTAACACTTGGCACTTGGCACCTATTAGCACATAGTGTTGGTTTTCCTAACATGACCCTCATGGAAAAGGTAAGTTGATGACTTATTAACCCTAGTATGTGCTCATTTACTTGTAGTTTAACTTGTTCCTCCCTTTTGTTCCCTTGACAGTCCCTGGCATGCATTGTCACACCCTTTTACATCTTGGCATGCCTTCGCACTTGGCACATCTTATCTTGTTTGACATGTCTTCGTACTATCTAGCACATGTTAGCATGCCCTAGCATTCCCTAACACACCTTGGCAGTCATGACCTTACAACTAGCATTACATTTTTCCATGACTTGGGAACATTACATTCACTAGAACACCTTGGCACTCCCTAGTTTTCATGCCCTCTGTTATCCTCCACAATGTCCCAGGCTGATGAGGAGATCGACGGAGGTAATCACAGACCAAGCTTTTAGTTTGGTAGCTAGCCCTACCAAACCAGAGAGGGCTCTCTCTATGAAATCACAACAAAGAGATGACTGGAATGTAAAGGATTTTAGGCTAGATAGCTAGGTTCAAGTGGGTTTTGGAAAATTTAGGGTTTTGTTGCTGGATAAGGGAGAAAAACTAGGTAGCTAGGTCAGAGGATCAAAGGGCTACAACAAAAAATACAAAAAGGAGAAAGGTAGCATTACTTTTGTGATGGATCTTAGGGTTTTTCGATGTAGTGTAGTGTTTAGAAGAAGCGAAAGGTATTAATGAGCATGAAACATGAATTCATTAAGCAAGAAATAAAGTAACACATAATGATTTTTCCATCAAAACAGAGCTTTATGCAAAGAATTTTGTTTATAAAATGTAAGGAAAACCATTGAATAATTGATGAATGGAAAGAGAAGATTAATATCTTTCATATAAGCCTATAATAGAGAAAAAATAACATCACAAACTTACTGCACATGAATTCTTAGATAATAGTTGCAAACTGTGTCCTTTGATTTCCAGAAAATGTCCAAGTGCAAGCTACAATAGTTATCTTGTTGGGCATGGAATCCCCCCACAGCATGTTTTGGGGCTCAAAGCCGAAGTTTTGGTCAAATATGTTGTAAGAGTCCGCAAATTGCGGGCGCAGAGCGTGAAATGTATATTGAGTCAAAGGGTTGTCCGCCCTAAGCATTGTAATGTAATATAATGTCATGTCGACCTACCCATGGTCTGCGGACCATGGGATTGTATAAATAGAGTGAGGCTCTAAGTTTTAAAGGAAAAAAGGGGAGAGGGATTAATGTAAGGATCTAGTAGTGGATAGAGAAGAAGTCTAAGTGCCTTGGGTCGTAGTCGTAGGAAGAGGCTCTGCAACTGAGTGCGCAGAGGCCTAGTAGAGTCTGCAATTGAGTGCGTCGACCCTTGCAGCTGAGTGCGCAAGGCAAAGTTGAGTCTGTAACCCAAGAAGAAGAATAATAAAGAGAAGTTTGATTCTAAATACTGTGTATCTGGTTTTGTATGATTTTCTATGCAATTATACTATTTTTTTATCGCGCGCACTTATATGAATGTTGAAAACTGTTAAGTATAATTGGGCTCATACAGATAAGTTAAGTAATCAGATAATATTGGGTTAATAGTACGGAACTTGGGTAATAACACATATCACACCTCGAACAAAGCTGAGTGAAGGTAGCATTGTAGACTGCAAGGGACTGATAGGTGTGTGTAGTGATATGTGCGTAGGGTCAAACCGCGGACCACCGAAAAACCATCAAACATCTCTAGGGTGCATAAACCTGGTTCTAGCACCCTCCCATACTACTTCGGGTGAGACCTCAGTCCGCGCTCTGCGGACTATTTCCGAAAGGACCAGTACTACTAGGATTTGTTTGGCTAAATCATCTTTGAACCTGGGTCAGGCCCCTATAAGCCAACAAATGGTTTCATTGCCGGGGCCGAGATCTGCATAAGGGATGTCTGATGTCGTGTCACTAGAATCCAATGAAGAAAGAAATTGAAGGGTGGTTGGAAAAGAAGATTCACGAGTTTGCGGCGCAGGAAAATAGGAATCTGTGAGTATCTCAGGAATAGTGGTTGGAGTGCTACTTATATACGGAAATCCATGAAATTTTCTTTGCATCCTTTCCTTATAAGCTGTATGAGTGGATCGTGAATCTATCAGACAGTCAAGGAAGGTGTAAGCTCGACAAACCAATCGTGTGGAATCCAGAATTAGTGCGCATACTAGAAGCGTTAGGAGATAAGATTGCGCGAGCTGTGGACCATTGGCTTGACCGAATTATAGGAGGATTTATCACTGAGTTTGTGGTAGATATGACCGTCAGCTATAGTGAGGCGGAGCGACACTTCCTCAAAGGACCGTGAGGTAAGTATATTAAATCTTTGAACACTTGGATTAAGATGCTATTGTGTGAAAAGCGGGTTATGCAAATAAATTAATGTTTGGTACTACGCGAAGTGGGAAGATCTACAGAAGCGGAGGTAGTGAAGAATTAGAAACCAGTCCCTTAATTTCACCCTTGCGGGAAAGCGAGGAAGAGCTCGTGAAGGTTTCTCCAAGAAGCGCAGTTAGTCTAATAAGGCAGTGGATTCTGCACTTACCACCTCCACCTACACCGCCACCCGTCTCACCCTCCACACCTCCATCTCCACCCACCCCACCTCTGCCACCACCGCAGTACAGTATGGCAAGTACGATTAAACTACTAGTATTCAGAGTAGTAGGGAATGAAGATCCAGACCAATTCTAGTTCGTAGCAAGGGCAGTATGGGAAGAACAAGGTGTCGTGGATGACAATATCAAGAAGGCTACGCTAGTAAGTGCATTGCGAGATCGCGCACTAACATGGTACATCAAGAATTCTAATGACCATACAACCGCAGGAATCGCAGAAATCTAGACCACGCTGAACAGGGAATTTAGCAGGCCAAAGTCAGAGACACAATCAATTATTGGGTTTAAGGAGATCGTGATGCTCCGAGTGAGACCCCCTAGGATCTTGACCAAATACTAAAGAGTATGATTCGCGAAGCATGACTTTGACAGATGGACAACACTGCGCATGGTTTTTAGTGTCACTAACACCACATTTAAGGACGGCATTGTCACAGCAAAAAATTTCCACCTAGACTGAAGCTTTGGAGATGGCGATGAGATTGCATGAGACCCATATACAAGACCCTGGTCTAGGAGTCCAAAAAATCCATGCACAACTGAAAAATCTGTGTCTGGAGATGCAGAGTTTGAAACATGATAGGACACCTCGGCTAGAGGCGCGCGAGGAGGTATGGTGCATAAAATGCAAAGGCCAGGGGCATGATAAGGACCATTGTCCAGTGTTCATGAATTACTTAGCGGGAGGAGGGTTGGTGCCGTTAAGGCCTGAGGAACAAGTAGGACCAAGCATGGTGCCTGCACTATGGTGTGCAATCTATCAGATAGGAGGAAAACACACTACGAATAATTTTCATCTATTGCAGAAGTATACGCAGACGTCCCAACAATTGTTTTGTAACTTCTGTAGGTCGGTAGGTAATGATGAGCGCACCTACAAAAGTTACAAACTAATGATGGATTGAACTCCTGCTTACAGGGTGCGTACCGAAACATGGCCCTCGACCCAAATACAGGAATGGTGCGTGCTGGATTTCAGGGGCATGGACGAGGTCGAGGTGGAATGGGACCCGGAAGGGGTCGCGAACAAATAATTTGTTACAATTGCGGGGGGCTAGGGCACTATGGCCGTGATTGTACAAACCCAACAAGGACATCATGTTTGTACTATACTCATTTTGATCATGAGGCTAAAGACTTCCCTACATTGATAGCGAGGTTGTGCAAAAAAGGGGTACTCCAGCCTCCTTCGACTCAAAATTTGTAGATGATGAGGTGTAAGCCACGCGAAGAAGACCCAAATGTAAACATGAAGCTCAGGAGTGATATGACCACTGGCGATGATAAAGGTAAGAAATAAGAAGAAAGTGGTGGGTTCACAAGGCTCGTACAAAGGAACCCAAATATTATCTAAAACGCACGAAGGAGACATTCATGGAAGCTAAGAAGAGCTTCACAGAGGCCTCCACTTCAGGTAGTAAGGATCAACTAGAACCAGGGATGGATCCTTCAATGCTTACTACCTTTTTGGAGACATGCATGAAACTGCTACACGACAGCAAGACAATAAAAGGACTACATGAACTTATCACTAGGTGCGCAGGGTCCGGAGAACCGCGTGTGGTCCAGAAACTTGGAAAGCATGCATTGTGCACAGGAAGGGAAATGAGGTTGATTGCACAAATCGATGAGTATGAAATGGATCAGGTAATCTTGGATCTCGGGTCGGATGCAAATGTACTGCTGAAACAAACATGGGAATGCATGGGCAGACCCGCGCTACAATGGTCTCCTATTCAGTTGCGAATGGTGAACCAATAGAAGATCTTGCCCATGGGAAGATTGCAAGGGGTAACGGTGGATATTGAAGGTGCGAGCGTGCAGTCGGATTTTGAAGTGATAGAGATTTTCAATGATAGAAATCCCTATTCCGCGCTGCTAGGAATAGACTGGGCCATCGATATGAACGAAGTCATTAATATGAAGAAGCGTAAAATGATTTGTGAGAAAAATTCAGTACACGTAGTAATACTGCTAGATCCAACCGAGGGAGTGTGATACACTAAACCGGTGCACAACGATGATAGTGATGACAATCTCAATTGCATCTACAAGATAACTGCACGAGAACAGGATTGGGTGAATCCTACTATAGATGGAAGGATTTCATGGGAGCGTGAAAGCTCCTGCACTCCAAATTCAGATGAAGAAGTAGAGTGCTAGCAGAATCGACTGCACGAAGTAACAACGCTTAATTACAACATGATGGTTAGATCACTGCATTGTGTGACAATAGAGGCAACAGATCTACCTACATATGATGGGTTGACAGTGGTGGATGAGTTTCTGAACAAATTTGAAAGCGTAGTACCAAAAACTAGTGGTTTGCTGCTCTGAAATGGGCACTGCGTACGATGCCCACAAGATGGTGGGGTACACATCAGAGAATTTTTTAGGACTGGCGTGGATGCAAGAGGATGATGCGCATACGATTTAGAAAACCCCAGCTAATGATGAGAGCCAGTCACCAGGGGCAAAACAACTTTTGCATCCAACTTTCCCGATGGGTACGAACATATGCCATGCAGTCCACTCAAGCGCCCACCACTCCTTGAATAGAGAATCGGAACAAAACACAGCAGCAGGAAAGGTGAAGCGTGCCAAGGACTATCCACAGAGAAGCATTTGGTAGGGTGTGCGAAGTGCTGAACAAGGTTCACCAGGTGAAATGCACTGACTGGGACCTACATGTACCAGCGATTCGATGGGCCTATAGGACCATGTACAAAACCTGACTGCGAAAATGATTCTAAGGTTCAGGAATAGGATAGGGACTGTAATTTCTGAGGGGCATGCAACGATGAATCCACACATAATAGCACCTGCAGGTGTGACAGTGCGCGAAGCCCAAGACGAAGACATCACACAGTTACGTGAGGTAGAACACATAAGACTTCAGGAAGCCATTCAACGAGGGAACCTTAGACTTCACGAACTTGAAAAGGACTGGGTACGACTAAGGAAGAAAAGCATTTTATTGTACGAAGAAGTTAAGAGGATGGAAAATGAGATCAAGCGAGCATGTATCATTGATAAACCAAGGATGACAAAGCAAGGTGTGAATGATCATACTTATGAGTTAGAAGACTATCGCCGATAATTGATTAGTCTACTACCATGGCTAGGACCACATATCACCACACACATTAACCAGGGGAACGCACTACATATAGTAGAGAGTACGGCGCCGACTATCATGAGGGAAATTGAGGAATTTTCGCGGATTATACTGGAAGGCGAGTTGGAGCCTTGCACAGGTGGTGCAACCACCTGACTAGCCATAGGAAGCACAGTCTTAGCACTCCATGTAGTTGAAAGAGAGTGCGGAACTATAAAAGAGTCTATTTGGGAGTTGTGTGATAAGAGAGGTGCACGTAGAGTCAGCATGTCACAAGGTTCGCGCCCGCGCATGGGGGGCTGCGCTGCCGCATGGGTAGGTTGGGAAGTGATTGTTGGTGTCACTATTCATGACGGGATGTCTGGTTTGAGGCCAAATGGAGCGGGTGGCAGACATTTAAGACAACAGTTATGGGCAAGATTTTAGAAAATCTTCTGCCAAGAAAGCATTGATGGCCTGGAATTAGGGGGAACAGTCGAATTTGAATTCAAAAGGCACTATAAAACTCCAGGGGCTAGCCACGAGACAACACTTGTTCACTTGAGACTTGAGCGGTTGAATAAAGCACAGAGTGTTGAGCATCAAGCAATATTCGAGCCCCTAGGTTCGCGAAAGTCTACATACAGTACAAACAAGATGACGGATACCAGGGCAAGTTTGGGCTTTGAAGAAGGAACCGCTGGTGAGGCTGCGCTGACCCACACAGTACATGATGTTCCCAAAGATACTGGGGTCACGCCAGAAATCCTGAAATCCCCTCAGAAGCCAAGACCGAAAAAATATAAGCAGACAATGGGACCAGTCCGCATGTCCCCAAGGAATCTGTGGTTCGGTAAGCTATCAATGGAGGAAAAGGGTAGGGTTGTCACCATTGAGTCAGAGGAAGAGGAGGAGGACTTACAGGCTCTGATTACTGAGGTAGAGGAAGAAGAAGACGTGGAGGCATACATCCAATCGATGCGCTCTGCAGCAAAATTGCCTGAGTATGTCCCTCCGCGGAAGGGTAAAGTTAAGGTACCAAAGGATCTAGATGCAATGAAGAGTGCGATCCAGGCCCGGATCCTCCTCGATGGAATTACCTTTGAGGGTCCGGTTCTAGGACATGTGCCCACCCTAAAATTGAAGACTAGGACCTAGCGAATAGTGAGAAGTTCCCACACTTAGAGACGGAGAACCTAATGAAATAGAATATGGAAGGGCCGGTGATCACATTACAACCGCGAAAATGGCTACGTGGTGTGAAGAAGGCTAGGTTGCTTCATCTACTATGGATGCCACACTTTCACTGCACACCCATCACCATTTTTTCATCAGGCAGCTGCTTTACCTGGTGCATGATGGGTACTTATGGCTGGAGGAGCATATTCCCATCATGTCAGATCTCATCCATAGAATTTCCTGACTTCCCTGTAAGGGAAAGGACCCCACGATGATAGCAGGAAAAAGCAGTGATTTGGTTCTCGCAGAAGCCATAAAGAAAAAATATAAGCTCAAGAAGAAAAAGAGAGGTTACGCCATCAGCAGTATCAAGGATAAAGGGATGTGCATAGCCACCCAACTCCTAGCCAGTAAGGTAATGATAAAATGTGTGGCAATGATGTACCAGCAACGGTAGTTGTGTTGGCCGAACAATGCGTGGAGGGGGTCTAGTTCAACCAGGCACAGTTCCTCTACGAAGAATTTTTGCTCAACTGCAAGGAGGCCCAGGAGTAGGGTAAGACCTTCCACTAGACGTGGTTGCTCTTGTCCATCTTGCTGGTAGCAGGAGAACATCCAGAGCACAGTCAGTTCCCGAGCATTGAGCTTGACATACCAGAGGCCACAAAGTACGCATCACTCTGGGATACCAAGGACGTGAAGCGGATTCACGATACAAATATCTTTTGGGTGCTCATGGAGGTAAGCATTCGAATGTGGATTAATAGGAGGTCGCGCCTGTCCCCCATAGTGCACAACAGTCTGTGGAGTTTTGCAAACTTCAAGGTGGACATGCACAATATTTACATCAGGGCACGAAAGGATCTGGTGCAGCAGTGGACAAAGCTCCCATTCATAGCCACTGACGACACAATCTTCACAGTGTTAGAGTCATGGCCTCCCGAGTGGCGCACCCCAGATTTGGCAGAGTTGGATAAGACAGTAGCACAGAAAAGGAAGGATGATGCCAAGCAGCGCGTCACCCAACTGGCCAAGAAAAGGCAATGAAAAAGTGACAGTTGAGGTCAGGGCAGCCTACAAAGCGCCACAGGCAGCTGCGGAGCAAAAGAAGGTAACTGAAGCAACAACAGCGCAAACAGCAGAGGCCGAAACAATGCAGGTAGAGGAGGGCCAAGCAGTGTCTGTAGGAGAGGAGGCAAAGGACATGGACCTTGCATAAGGGAGTACAGACCCAGGAACCACCTCGACCCAACTCAAATGGCCGTGTGTCACAGAAAGATCGGGTCTAAGAAAAAAGGTCAAGGCCTCGAAGCTGGCCATCGACCCGATCACCTTAACTGAAGTTGACCTCCATGAAATCAGCGAGATGGTTTGCGATGTCACTAGTGATGCGCTCCAAGAATTCATGAAGAAGTAGCAAAATGTGTTGGGGGACCTTAGGATGCAGTTGCAGGAGTTAAAGGTGCGGCCCTCTTAGGAAGGTATCCTATCTACCCATGTCGTAGTGGGCACTTCAACAGTAGAACAGATGATGCACGTGAGGATGGCCAACACAATATTCTTGCCAGAAGGAGCGTTGGTATCGACGGATGTGATGGAATGAATGATGGTTAGCATGATGAAATGCCTAGGCCTTAATCTAGCTACCCTTCCCCCAGAAACACTCTATCAGCTACAGGATGGAATAACAGCAGAGATGTGCGCCAGGGAGAGTCGTGCGATCCAGGTTTTGAGCGAGCAAAAGATTAATATAGAACAGCGTAGCTTGCAGTGCAACAAGTTGGTGTCACAGAACAAATAGTTGGTGCAAACCATAGATGACGCTTTCCAACGCGTCCCAGAGCTGGCTATCGCAACAGATCTACCGGTAGAAGTGCGGATTCACAGTCTAGCAAGTGGAGTCTGCGATGCTAGAGAAGAGACAACAAAGGTGCAGCTAGAGCTGAATCTCCATATTGTTGAACTGTGGTTGAAGGCGCAGCCTTCCACTCCCCTAGAGGTCAGAGAGCAGTGCGCCAACGCTATTGCAGTAGGGATGGAAGAGATTGGAGATGCAGTGCGCAACTATACCACCATGTTGGAGTAAGCGCTTGAGGTCCTCACGACGTTGCAGGAGGACCCCAACATTCAGCTGCTAGAGACAGAGGCACGCAAACTCCAAAAACAATATGACAACATCAGAGGGACTTCGTAGATAGTATTCCTTATTCAACGGCTTGCAAAGATGCAACAAGCCAAGGCATTAAAAGAGCAGGTGGACGTGGCGCGCCATAAGGAAGTCGTTCTCAAAGCGCACGTCCAGCCATGGATTGACGAAGCCTTCACAATCATAGTAGATATCGAAGGAAATCTCGCATATATTTAAGGGATGCAGGTACAAATGCAGCGCAACATGGCGGAAATAGAGGGCTCAGAAGACATAATGCAGCAGGTACAGCAGGCAGCAGCCCAGTGCACTACCGACATTCAAGCTGTTCGAGACTAGTTGGAGGGACTCCACGCCAAGATCGCCGCACCGACAGAGTGACTCGAGGGAAAGTCACAATGTTTATATTTGGGGCCTGTTGGACATGGAATCCCCCCATAACATGTTTTGGGGCTCAAAGCCCAAGTTTTGGTCAAATATGTTGTAAGACTCCGCGAATTGCGAGCACAGAGCGCAAAATGTATATTGAGTTATAGGGTTGTCTGCCCTAAGTGTTGTAATCTAATATGATGTCATGTCGGCCTACCCATGGTCCACGGACCATGGGATTGTATAAATAGAGTGAGGCTCTAAGTTGTAAAGGAAACAAGGGAAGAGGGATTAATGTAAGTATCTAGTAGTGGATAGAGAAGAAGTCTAAGTGCCTTGGGTTGTAGTAGTAGGAAGAGGCTCTGCAGCTGAGTGCACAGAGGCGTAGTAGAGTTTGCAACTGAGTGCATTGACCCCTGCAGCTAAGTGCGCAGGGCGAAGTTGAGTCTGTAACCCAAGAAGAAGAATAATAAAGAGAAGTTTGATTCTAAATATTGTGTATCTGGTTTTGTATGATTTTCTATGCAATTATATTGTTTTGTTTATCGCGCACACTTATATGAATGTTGAACATTGTTAAGTATAATTGGGCTCATACAAATAAGTTAAGTAATCAGATAATATCGGGTTAATAGTACGGAACTTGGGTAATAACACAGATCGCGCCTCGAACAGAGCTGCACGACAGCAGCATTGCAGACTGTGAGGGACTGATAAGTGCGCGTAGTGACGTGCATGCAGGGTCAAACCGCGGACCACCGAAAAACCATCAGACATCTCTAAGGTGCAGAAACCTGGTTCTAGCACCCTCCCATACTACTTCGGGTGAGACCTCAGTCCGCGCTCCATGGACTGTTGCCAAAAGGGCCAATAGTACCGGGATTTGTTTGGCTAAATCGTCTCTAAACCTGGGTTAGGCCCTTATAAGCCAACATCTCTCCTCTAAAATCCAACCCATTCTATCACTAAGAAACTGATACATAAAGACCAAAATAACATCTCCCCACTCTTAAGGGTTGAATCAATGACTCTAGGAACTGTTCCATGAGGTGTTCTAACCAAACCCTAATTTCTAGGGAAGTTAAAAACGACTTCTACAATTAACTTTGACTCCAACCTCTCTCATAAATGAGGTCAAATTTACATCAAAACAACTTATAAATACTAACCACCCATTATTTACATTTGATTTTACCCCTCACATTCATCTACTTCAACCTTTTGACTTTTACCAGAGTCAAACTAAGAATTGTATAAATTTTGAATAATAAACACTTATTCAACAGAGATTATCCTGATTATACACTATTGCGGAATACATGCATAATACATAAGCTCCTCTACGTTGATCATCAATTTAGCAGCATTAAAAACAATGAAACATCAATCGCATGCACACATTAACACAGTATGTAACCCGGGGAAAGCATATAGCTGAAAACCCCACACTATCTGTATATTATATTAATTGAGAACATGTAACAATACATAGCACAATACTCCTCACAAGTACTCAGTACTATCTCCACCTGTTAAACACAAAACTAGCTTAGATCCGAACAAGTCACATGTTCAAATCTCCTCTGCTGCTTTGCCTGCCTCCAATGCAAAATGCTGCAAGAAATCACTCACACTGGAAATCACGTGAGCACAAGCTATATTTCACTTGGTATTGGCCAACACTGTGCAATACTCATTGGCATAACTCAATCCCACTGATTGTGAAAGATTCCATGCACAACTATAGTCACAACTGATAGCAATCTCAACCTCTAACACCTGTCTCCACTGAACTGTACATGCACTGAGTTAACTGATGTATTCTTTAGTTGCTTTATGAGTTAATAATTAATTCACACAACTCATCATTAGTCTATTTGCAATTAGACTAATTACAACTAGTTCAACCAAGTCAAACTAAACACAACTCCATCAACTCCACATCCAACTCTACCAAACTCAACCACATGAGTTCTAACTGAAGTCATGCATGCAATAGCTCAACTGACTCACAAGAAAAGCGTATTTTCTTCTGAAAGCTGCATGTGCCACATCTGTAGCTCAAACTGAAGTGATCCAACAGGATAAGATAATGTTTATAGTCCAAATATTATTATGAGACAATAATATTCCATTGATTCTATTTTTAGCCTAGCAGTCTAAAAATAGAAACCTACCCATATGTCTAAAAATAGAAGTCCATCTATTTTTACCAACATGACCAATCATCCACAAATAACATACTGCAACTCATAGACCATGATCCATATATCTAAAAATAGACATAGTCTAAAAATAGACTTTGCGCCATAATTTGCCTGCGGGCCCACTTAGTGAAAGCGACTCCTTTCCACTAAGCTCCATCATCTTGTTGCATTCTCAACACTCCGTATCAACAAGATATGGATTATCAGCAACCCCTATCCTGCCTCAGTGGTATTCGAATTTGCTCCTGGTGAGTGCCTTCGTCAAGATATCAGCATCCTGATCCTCCGTTGGAATGTATGAAAGTAACATGATTTTCCGCTACACACAATCTCTGATATGATGGTACCTGATGTCAATGTGCTTAGATCTATCATGAAATACAGGATTAGCCAAGATTTTAATGCAACTCTGGTTATCACAGTAAATCACAATAGGCTCTAAGTGAGAACCGAACAATCCGACCAGGATCTTCCTCATCCATATAGCCTCACATGCAGCCAAACTTGCTGCCATATACTCGGCCTCTGCTGAGCTGAGTGCCACGGATCTCTGCTTCCTGCTGTACCAAGAAACTGTTGTCAACCCAATACTGAAGACCCCTTCAGATGTGCTCTTTCTATCCATTGGGCTCCCTGCCCAATCTGCATCCGTGAAGCCACATAGCTTCACCTCATCCTCCTATCTGTACCACAATCCATATCCCGATGTGCCTCTCAAATAATGCAATACATGCTTTCCTGCCTTCCAGAAGAGCTTGGTAGGCTTAACCATAGCTTGTGAAAGCTGGTTAACAACATAGAATATATCGGGTTGTGTATTGACCAGATACATAAGCGACCCCACCAACTATCGATAAACAGTGGCATCCACTTCTTCTGCTGAAGTGGCATCCTCCTTCCTCCAACCTCCAGGAAGAGGAGTATCAACAGGCTTGCAGCCATGCATGTTGAACTTCTCCAGTATCTCCTGGGCATACTTACCCTGAGAAACAAATAGTCCATCACTACGCTGCCAAATTTCCAATCCCAGGAAATAATAAATGAGGCCCAAGTCCTTCATCTCAAACTCCTTAGCAAGATCATCCTTGCATGAAAGTATCAACAGCTCATCACCCGTTAGAATCAAATCATCTACATAAAGTACAATGATAAGCAACTTACCCTCCACCACAATCTGGTATAGGTTAGGATCCACCTCGCTCTTGGAGAATCCAAGTCCAGTGAAATAACTGTCTATCCATGTGTACCAAGCACGTGGTGCTTGTTTCAACCCATACAGCGCTCTCTTGAGCCTGCACACATGCGACTCGCTGCTGAAGATCTCAAAACCTTCGGGCTACTCAATGTACACCTCCTCCTCAATGACTCCATTGAGGAACGCAGTCTTCACATCCATCTGATGAATGTGCCATCCCATCTGCGTTGAGAGAGCAAGAATCGTCTGTATGGAAGAATACCTTTCGACAGGTGCAAAGGTCTCCTCATAATCGATCCCCTCTATCTGTGAAAAGCCTTAGGCAACAAATCTTGCCTTGTACCTCTCCACACTCCCGTCAGCTGCCTGCTTAACTTTGTAGATCCATCTCGAACCCACCACTGATTTCCCTTCCAGTCTTGGGACAATCTCCCATGCACTGTTTCTGACAATCGAATCATACTCTTCCACCATGGCGTCTACCCATGCGGGATCCTCCACAGCTTCCTTGAAAGAGGATGGCTCAGTCACAACACATTTGCTCATAAGAGCCATGTATCCAGTGTACCGATCAGGTGATTTTCTCTGCTTGCGTTGATCTGTAGGTGGTCCTACAACCTTCTCTGCATCTTGAGCCAGTCGCTCAGCTTCTGTCAAGTGCTTTCGCCCTCTGATGGTTGGCGCTGCATGAGTGGTCTCTTCCACTCCATGAACTTCGTCCTGTGGCTGATCCACGTCCTGAACCTCATCCTTAGGAACTAATAGCTCCTCATCTACACGCAAGTGTGGCTCCCTCTCAAGCAAACACTTCATGGCTTTCTCCTCCTGAAATTTTATATCTCGTCGCACAACAGTCTTGCGATTGTCTAGAAAATACACACGATAGTTGTGGGGCATATCAGTGTACCCCACAAATATCCCAACCTCTGCAGTTGGCTCCAACTTCTTCCTGGCATCCTTCATTACATGCATGTAAACACTAAAACAAAAAATCCTCAAATGAGAAAGATCAGGCCTCTTACTAGAATAAGCCTCCTCAGGTGTCCTCATGCCAAGTACCCTGTGAGGACAACGGTTCTGCACATATACAACAGTATTGCATGCTTCCGCCCACAAGTGAAGGGGTAGGCCCTGATCATGCAACAATGCCCGTGCAACACCCACGATCGTTATGTTCTTCTGCTCAGCAACCCCGTTCTGCTGTGGGTTATGGGGAGCTATGAGCTCTCTTCGAATCCCTTCTGCACTGCAGAAATCCTTGAACTCGCCAGAGATGTATTCACCACCATTATTGCTCCTAAGAGCATTCACCTTCTTCCCCGACTCCTTCTCAACCAGTGCTTTGAACTCACAGAACTTTGAGTATGTCTCGCTCTTCTTCTGCATGAAGAAGATCCAGCACTTACGAGAGAAATCATCAACAAAGATCACATAATACCTGTTTTTTGCTGTCGAAGCAACTAAGAAAGGTCCACACACGTCTGTGTGAATTCTCTCAAGGATCATCATGGCACAACTATCCTTCTCGTGAAAGGTGGCTTTCACAAACTTTCCCAAAGTACACCCCTTGCACTGATCTGACTGTGCAAGAGTGCCTTTAGGAAGCCCTGTAGTAATCTGTTGTAGTATCTTCAAGGCTCCATGGTGAAGGTGGCCCAATCTCCTGTGGCATAGCTCGCCATCATCCCGGCACACCAATCCTTCTACCCGTGCATGCCATTTCTACACAGCCATCTACATGCAACTGATAAAGGTTCCTAACTCAAACCCCTATCTTCCGGGTTTCTCCAGTTGTCTTGCTATGCAAGAAAGCCTTTCCCTCGCTGAAAACAACATCATATTCCTTGTCTTCTAACATCGCCACAGAGATAAGATTCTTCTTCAATCCTGGAACATGCATCACTTCTTTCAATATGAAGGGTTTACCAAACTCCCTCTCAAAGGAAATGGTACCGATACTGGTTGCACTGTATCTACCATCATCACCCATCTCAATGTGCACTCCAAGATCTTTTTCCTCCAGATCAGAAAACAAATCTTGATCTCCTTTCATGTGAAAAGATGCACCACTATCCAAGAACCACACCGATCCCATCACACTTGAAACCAAGCATGTGATCAATGAAAAATCAAGCTCAAATTGCGAGGCTAGAGCCTCTCCTGCTACAGATCCAGCAACTTGCTTGTTCTTCTTCTTCTACGGACAATTAGTGGCATAGTGTCTGTGCTGGTGACAGTGAAAGCACTTCACCTTGGACATGTCCTGCTTCTTGCCTTTCGCACCAGACTGAGAATATTTCTTATTCTTCCCCTTCTTTGCTTTTGCAGCCAAAGCACAATTTTCTTCATCAGTTCCCTTTGATGAAGATCCATCCCTGGTATTCCGCCTGATCTCCACTTGCACAAGATCCGACTAAAGGCTCTCCCATCTTGGAAATTTCTCCCGACCATTGACAGAGTCCTCATAGGAATGCCAACTCTTCAGAAGACCAAGGAGAGCCAAGCTCACCAAGTCCTCTTCATCGACAGTCACCCCCACACTTCCCAGCTCATCCCTGCATTGGGTGAACTTCGTGAGATACTTGGGTATACTGTCGCCTTTCTCACATTTGATGTTTCTGAGTTTATCCTTGAGCGCCAGCTTCCTCTGATCGCTCTTGCTTTGGACTAGATCTGTCAACGCTTTCCACATCAAGTATGGAGAAGCCTTTCCATGAAGGCTGGACACAATGTGATCCTTCACGCCCTCCAACAGAATCCTTCGACACTTTGTTGTCTTCTTTTGCCAAGCATCAACTTGAGCAGCATCAGTAGGCTTTGGGACATCATTCTTTATGAACTCCTTCAGCCCATTATCATCTAACACCGCCTCCATCCTGTCTTTCCATGCAATATAATTCGAGCTGCCCTCAAGAGCATACTCCAATCGCAATCCGTTGAAAGACATTGCAATGTTGACACCAAGAAAACACTGCTGCAAATTCGAATTCCACCAGCTCAAAAATCAACTGCTTCTGATCTAAAATTCATGAGAACAAATTATTTCTCATACAGAGATTGACTATATGGGCATTCACTGGATATCTCACCTTCCAAAAGAAGGATGAATCCAGAAGCTACCTGGCCTGATTACAGTCTGTGCCTGAAGAAATAAAATGTAAACACTTTCTGAATAATTGATCTGATGATCAACAGCTCCAATACCATGTATAAATTTTGAATAATAAACACTTATTCAATAGATATTATCTTGATTATACACTATTGCAGAATACATGCATAATACATAAGCTCCTCTATGTTGATCATCAATTTAGCAGCATTAAAAACAATGAAACATCAATCGCGTGCACACATTAACATAGTATGTAACCCGAGGAAAGCATACAGCTGAAAACCCCACACTATATGTATATTATATTGATTGAGAACATGTAACAATACATAGTACAATACTCCTCACAAGTACTTAGTACTATCTCCACCTGTTACACACAAAACTAGCTCAGATCCGAACAAGTCACAGGTTCAAATCTCCTCCGCTGCTTTGCCTGCCTCCAATGCACAATGCTGCAAGAAATCACTCACACTGGAAATCACATGAGCACAAGCTATATTTCACTTGGTATTGGCCAACACTGCGCAATACTCATTGGCATAACTCAATCCCACTGATTGTGCAAGATTCCATGCACAACTATAGTCACAACTGATAGCAATCTCAACCTCTAACACCTGTCTCCACTGAATTGTACATGCACTGAGTTAACTGATGTATTCTTTAGTTGCTTTATGAGTTAATAATTAATGTACACAACTCATCATTAGTCTATCTACAGTTAGACTAATTACAACTAGTTCAACCAAGTCAAACTAAACACAACTCCATCAACTCCACATCCAACTCTACCAAACTCAACCACATGAGTTCTAACTGAAGTCATGCATGCAATAGCTCAACTGACTCACAAGCTGCATGTGCCACATTTGTAGCTCAAACTAAAGTGCTCCAAGAGGATAAGATAATGTTTATAGTCCAAATATTATTATGAGACAATAATATTCGACTGATTCTATTTTTAGCCTGGCAGTCTAAAAATAGAAACCTGCCCATATGTCTAAAAATAGAAGTCCATATATTTTTACCGACATGACCAATCATCCACAAATAACATACTGCAACTCATAGACCATGATCCATATGTCTAAAAATAGACTTTGCACCATAATTTGCCTGCGGGCCCACTTAGTGAAGGTGACTCCTTTCCACTAAGCTCCATCATCTTGTTGCATTCTCAACAGGAATTACAAAAAATTACACAGTGAAAATTTTACAAAAATCTCATAAATTTCTAGGTGTACAGCGAGCTGTTGGAGGCCATTTTTGAGTGCCTTTCTGAAGTCCAAATCCAGATCAGAAGCCTTTTCTGGAAATCTGGGAGAGTGTAGATGTCTTTAGAGTATTTTTTCACTCAAAATGACCAATTTTTGGCTGAGATATGGCCATTCTCCCAAGGTGTCTCCAGGTGCACAACGAAATGGAAAGAGAGGGGAAGAAAGGTGATTTTTGGCCTCTTTTTTGCAAATTTCTCAAAACCTGAGCCCCAGACTAAGAAAGTGGGCAAATGGGGTTTGAGATGGGGTCATAAGCTTTCCAAAAATGTTGATTTTACATCATTTGGAGCCCTGAGGAAGAAGCAAAGCGTGAGCTCGTTGTGCTGCTAGACAAAAAATTGCCAAAAAATTGCAAGTCTACACCAAAACACAAAATTTTCTCCAAACCCTCCCAAAATTTGTCCAAAGATGCCTCCTTAGCACACCCAGAACTTTCTAACACTCCCTATCATACACTATTATTCATTCATTTCCATGCAATTGAAACTAGTCCTTCCTTGTGTTTCCCTGACACTACCTAACATACCTTGTCAATGCCTCCTTAGCACACCCAGAACTTGCTAACACTCCCTATCACACACTCTTATTCATTCATTTACATGCAATTGAAACTAGTCCTCCCTTGTGTTTCCCTGGCACTCCCTAGCATGCGTTGGCGCCACACCCTAGCACCTGACACCTCTTGGCATGCCTTAGCACTTGGCATGTCTTGGAATGACTAACATGCCTTGGAACTTTCTAGCATGTGTTATCACTTCCTAGCATTCCTTGCACACCTTGGCACTCCCTAGTTGTCATGCCCTCATAGATAGCCTTACTTTTTTTGTGACTTTGGAACCCAACCAAGTCATTGAAAAAATAGTGTTGTCCCTAGACAAAAGTATCCCTTTGTCTAAAAAAAAAATTTCCATTCCCTTATCATAATCATAGGCTTACCTATTGCAAGTCCTATTATGAAATTATCCTAATACACTTCATCCTTGGGACACCTGGAAGACACTCTTATTCGTTTGTTTCCATGCACTTTGACCTAGTTCTCCCTTGTGATGCCCTCACACTACCCAACACTCCTTGACATGCATTGACAATGTATGGCATGTGTTATCATGCCTTTTCATTCCTTGGCATGCCCTGGCACTCCTTAGCTATCATGCCCTCATAACTACCCTTATTGGTTTTAAGACTTGGGAACCAACCAAGTCCTACCTCGACTACAACATCTTGACCAAGTTACAGTTACTACAACTATACTATCCCTTGTTCACCTAAGAATGGCTTGTAACTCATGTTAGGCTACTCATGCCCAATCTTAGCTCATCTCACTTAATAAGTTACCAAGTCAAGGCTCACGTCTAACCATGGCCATAAAACAACTAAGCAACATAGTTTACATCTTGACATGGCATAGCACCTGGCATGTCTAACAATCCCTTGGCACTATGTGGCACATGTTGGCATTCCCTGCATGTCATGGCATGCTTTAGCACTCCCTATCATACCGTACCACTCCTTGACATGTCATGGCACTCTTGCATGCCTTGGAACTACCTAGCATATAACTTTGTCACTCCCTCCTAAGCACACTTGGAATTCATTGACACTCCCTATCATACACTCTTATTCATTCATTTCCATGCATTTTGAACTAGTTTTCCTTTGTGTTTATGTCGCACTCCCTAACACTCCCTGACACGCATTGGCACACCCTGACACGCATTGGCATACCCTGGCATGTCGCCCTAACACTCTATCATTTCTTGGCACTACCTAACATACCTTGTCGTCCCCTCCTTAACACACCTAGAACTCACTAACACTCCTTGTCACACACTCTTAGTCATTCATTTCCATGCATTTGAAACTAGTGCTCCCTTATGTTTCCCTGGCACTCCATAACACTTTGTGGCATGCATTGGCACACCCTAGCACCTGACACATCTTGGCATGTTTCCCTGGCTTCTAATATGCCTTAACACTGCCTAGCATACCTTATCACTCCCTCCTTAGCACACTTGGAACTCACTAACACTTCCTGTCACAAAATCTTAATCATTCATTTGCATGCATTATTTTCACCTATTGCTCCCTTGTGTTCCCCTAGCACTCCTTAACACTTCCTAGCATGTGTTTTTGATGGACAAAACACTATATATAGGGCAACTCATCCTCCATTTGTGGACAAGCAAATTTGGTTAAGTAAGTTTGTAATAAGAAGTGCAAAGATAACCAACCAAGAGAAGGAAACAAAGAGAGAATATTTTTAGTGTTGTTTATGGGTCTATTTTAGGGCTAATAGATCCACACGTGCGAAGGAAGGAAGAACTATCTACTACAGAAAAGGTCGAAGATCTTGTTGTTGTCCAGGAAGTCAAATCAAGGAAGAAGATAAGCAAGGTTACAAGCCGAATTATAATAAGAGTTCATACCATCCAAATGAAGAAGATCAAGGTTCAAAAAGCTCATCAACCACACGTTCTAGGGTTTATGCAAGAGGGTCAAGAACTATAGATCTGATCCATGGCACTGGAATTTGAAGGATAGTCGAGTTATTGAAGGAATAAGCCTGATCATCGTTGACTCAAGGAAAAATAAGGAAGTTGAATCAAGGAGGCTTGTGACTTGGTCTTGGACAAGTCATTGAGTCAAGGGTCTAGGCCATGGTCTTGGTATTCGTCAATTGAAGTCTATATAAGAAGAAGATCTCGTTTTGGTTTTCCTCTCATGTTGGAGAGGTTTTGGCCCTGGTTGATCACATATTCTATGTGTCTCTTGTCTCCTCATTGTTTATGCATTGGTAGATGTTTGATGAAGAATATTGTTTTGAGTATTGTTTGTTAGTGTGGATTAGTCTTGAATGTGTTTGGGTATGAAAAAATGGCTGGGTTTGTAAACTATGAGTAGAGCATTGTTTGATTGATGCATGCTTCCTACAATAAAATGTGTCTCTTACTTAAACAATTAATTTAGTGGAAACATGGGTATTTGGACAATTATTTTGGAATTTATGCACCTTACAAGTATATCAACTCATACAATGCATAAATATAATGGAAAGTTGTAATGTGTTGCATCATGGAAAGGATGTTGATAAAACATGATAGCTTAAATGTACATGATAGTTTGGAAAGGTGGGGAATAACTCTTATTTAGTCATAGATAGCCTAATCAATTCCTTTTTCAATATTTAAATGTCCATGATGATTTTGAAAGTAGGTGGGTAGCAATTCTTACTCATGTCATAGATAGCCTAACGAGTACTTTTCTCTATCTAGAATGATACTAGATAAAAAAAAAAAAAAAAAAAAAAAAAAAAAAAAAAAAAAAAAATTGTAATGTGTGCTTCTTCAATTTTTTTATAATATATCATGTTATAAAAACATTAAAATAAGCTTCTCACTTTGGTTCTTGCATTTGTGGTAAAATTGGAACGCAACTTCTGAAAGTAGTGTTATTTTGGAGGATACCAACAATATTTTCACTCCATAAAGGTTTTAACCTATCTTTAGTCTTTGATGAGTTTTTCTGGATGATTGTATTTTAAAAATAAAGATGCATATGCAGTTTTCTCACTTGCTAATTTAGAATCAATGAAAAAAATCAAAATAATTACTTACATTTATTTGTAGAGTTTACCGGAAATTGATGGAACATGGTGATTACATCAAATGAGTGTGAAAATGAATTTTGAAATTTTATTAATGTCCTTAATGCTTGAAAAATGTAATGGGATATGATAAGTTAACATGTAAGGTATTTAGTGAGACATTGATTCTCTTCTAAGAAAAGTATATCTAAACCAAGTGCAATACGAGGGAGGGAGAGGATTCTGTAGTGTGCAAAGCTTAGTTGTGTGGGTTTGGGGCTAAGGCATAGCTGCTCCATTTAACTGAAGTAAAATGAGAGGAAATGAGGCAATGCATACTTTGTAAATCTTAGCTATGAGGATTTGGGGTTCAAGACTTAGTCACTTCACAATTGAAATAAAATGAGATCAAATGAGACAAGGACTTGCAAATTATTAGTTATATGTAATGACATTAAAGTGAGTAAACACAAAGTATCAAAATTTGAAGTAGAATCAATCCTTGTGTATGAAAATTCAGTCAAGCATTTTTTTTATGGTTGAATTCCCCCTCAAATTTACTTTTGATTAATGCAAAAGCTTAGAAAACCACATCTATGTAATCGAGGTATCCCTCTTAGATGCACAAACCTTTCCCCTTGGCTTCCCATTGACTTTGAGGTTGTGTTCCCCTACACTCCTATATGCTTACTAGGGATACTACACTCCAACATGACGGATTCTAAGATATATTGTGATAGGGGGATGAGGGTTTCGGAAATTCTTGTTGCCACAGGAAAGTCTTGCCATGTTTAGTTCAACAATACGGAAGCAAAATTCT
Organism: Pinus tabuliformis; assembly: GCA_031772625.1. NCBI lineage: Eukaryota > Viridiplantae > Streptophyta > Pinopsida > Pinales > Pinaceae > Pinus > Pinus tabuliformis. The sequence goes on from CM062818.1 coordinate 1,297,955,048, forward strand.
CATGTAGAAGGATTTATGGTGCTTTTTCAATTGTGGGAAATAGAAATGCCATACATTATGGTGCTTCTTGGTACAATATTATCGATTCATGGAGAAAGATCAATGGTTCCTTGAGTGGAACTATACCAATGTGTTGGTTATAAAAGATTGCATTGTTAAAAGTTAATTTTTAGCTTTAAAGTTTGACATAATAATTATAAAACCAAATCTCATTTGTTTAAATAACATGGAAACCCATAATATTAGTATTAGATAATTAAACATTAATAAAAATTTATTTATAGTTTTTTTGTTTAATTATATAAAATCCAAATCTGAATTTGTTTAAAATTACAACTTACAACATGGTTAATTATTTTGTAATTTTGAAAAATAAAAAATATAATTTTTTGAAATGAGTATATAATAAGATAAGAAAATATACATTCCATACATTTTGATATATTCATAAAATATAATGTTTTTAAAATTTATAAAAAAATAAATAATTATAATTAAAAAATTTAACGATCATCCAAATTAAAAATTTAATTTCTGCCACATTTTCTTTCTCGCCTTAGTGTATTCGAATGAATGTTGAGTAGTTGAAAAAAAGGAAAGACCATTTTTCCGTGTTTTCTTCCCTGCCTTAGTGTATTCAAATGAATATTGAGTAGTTGAAAAAAGAGGAAAGACCATTATGTTGTGTTTTCTTCCCTGCCTTAGTGTATTCGAATGAATATTGAGTAGTTGAAAAAAAAAAGGAAAGACCAGAACAAGTTTTATTCCCCGCCTTAGTGTATTCGAATGAATGTTGAGTAGTTGAAAATAAAAGGAAATACCATGGGCTCAGTACAATCTGATCTGTGGCTATATGGAAATAGGTACAGGTAGCTGCATCAATCTTTAGGGTTTCTACATCGATGGCCATTCTTAGAATTGATTTGCAAATTTTTTTTATATTTTCACATGAAATGTATGTTGAGTAGTTGAAAAAAAAGAAGGAAAGAGCATGGGCAAAGTACAATCTGATATGTGGCTATATGGAAATAGGTACACGTGGCTGGATCAATTTTTAGGGTTTCTAGATCGATGACAATTCTTATAATTGATTTGCAAATTTGTTTTATATTTTCACATGAAATGTTGCAGTAATTAGATGATAGTTATTGTTTCATGGTTGAATTTGGATGCTTTGAGAAATAAGATTGAGGAGGATCTCTTCAATGGCTTACGCACAAAATATGGATCTAATTTTTTTGGGAAAATTTGGACCACGATGGAAGGATCAGAAGCCTTGGTATTCTTTCAAGAGCCCAAGAAAATACTTGCACTGGTACCCTTTTTCTCACCTAAAATTAGGTTATTTGGGTTTTGTTTTTTAAGAATTTAGCTTCAAATGAACTAGCCCCACAATTACTATATTGGCAATGAAATTTATATTAAATATACATTGAACTCTTATAGTAGTTTGGTAGTATACCACACCAAAAATTACAAAAATAGTAGTTTGGTAGTATACCACACCAGGAAAACAGTGGAAAAAACAACAACGTAGACTTCTCAGGGTAACTCCCTGCCCTCCCTCATTTCAATGCAACACGAAAAGATTTTCTTGCTCTCTTTCCATTTCAAGGCGGGTAACTCCCTTCCCTCCCTCATTTCAATGAAACACAAAAAGATTTTCTTGCTCTCTTTCCATTTCAGGGCAGTTACGGTAGTTTTCGTTTTTTAATGCAAGAAACTGGGTTTTCCAAAAACAGTTCGTTTCTTGAAACTGTTTTATGGAAAACGTTAATCTGGTTCATTTGCAATATGGATCTCTTCCCGATTGGACATCGACATGAATCATAAAAAGCATTGGTTTTCTAGATAGTTTTTGAAGGCATTTTCATAGTCTATGGTTAGAAGTCAACCATATATAGCTTAGGTGCTAACGGATTAGGGATTTTATTAGTTAAACTTATGTTATTTTTTTAGTTGTAGCCATTGATGTGTAGCAGTGTATGGTTAAGTTTTTACAATTTATTTTTGTTATTTTTGGGTTTCGTTTATTTAAAAGCGGATCTAGTGATTGTATCTAATATTTAAAATGTGTATTTTTATATTAAATTATAAATTTAAATGTATAAGGTTGTTTTATATATATTTTTATAAATTAGTAATGTATATAGATATTTTATATATGTTTTTATAAATTAGTAGTTAAATAATTTAGTTAATTTTTCTAGTTAATTAATTATTTTATATAAACATTGGGACATAATATTTTTTTTGTCATTGGTCTAGTTTATAACCTCTCAAATGATTGGAAAAAGATTTTGATAAAACCATCATATAGAAACTTTTATCAAGTATTAACTATCTATAATATTAAATATCATCAACCAAAGACATTAATTTAATATATAAAAAATAATAATTATCTATTATCCATCCCATAAATACTTTTTTCATCGGTGATAAGAGAGATTATGTTAGGTAATTTGCAATAATAAAGCTTAAGAGCACAAGCTATTGATTAATATGTCTATAATATAAACATAATTTCAACTATTATAAATATGGAAAGTTTCATAATTACATAAAATAGTGATAGAAATAATTGTAAATTTATAAAAATAAACAAGTCTCAAAAATCAAAATACAAAATAGAAATCCATCATTTAATAAATTTTAAATACAAAACAAAAATACCATGGACAAAAACCATGGGTTAGGAGTACCATGGGAAAAAACCATGGGCAAGAAAAAACTATGTACTGGAGAATTTTATGTTTTTTAAATTTTTTATTTGATTTGATTTTGTTTTATTTTGACTGAGTTAAAATGCCAAATATTATAACATATTCCTGTAGGTGGAAAGGGTCTCTTGGCACAAAATCTAACAACCAAAACTATATTAAGAGGGGCCTAGAATAAAATACCTAGATTATGACATTTCTTTTCAAGACTTCAAGGTCTCTCTCGCTTGTTTTAATTTATGAAAGAAAATTGATGAGAAAAAACTAATAAATTAAATAAATATTAAATACAGAACCATGGAATCTAACAAAACCATGTGCAAAAACTAGCAAATTAAATGAATATAAAGTACAAAACCATGGAATATAACAAAACTATTGGCCATAACATTTTTTCAAAAGTTATTTTAACATAAACAAATCTAGGGACTAAAAAGGAATGGTTTGGTAAGTTCTAACCATGGGTGATAAAAAAAAAAAATTAAGTTATTTTAACATAATCATATTTAACAACTAAAAATGAATGGTTTGGTATGTTATAACCACAAGTGATATTTATATATAATATTTAACTAAGTAGAAATTTAAAAAATCACAATTTAATAATTTATTTCACTTATTTATATTGATCAACCACACTTGTTAATTGGAAACATTGACTCACATAACAAATTTTAATGGATCCAACAAAATAAAATGAAAATTAATAAAAAATAACTAATATCAAGAAAGAATATCTAAATTTAACTATTAAAATTTAACATAAAAATAAATTTACTATACAAAACCATATATATGATGCATTAAAATAATTAATATAAAACATGACTACATATAATAATCATTTAATCAATGCAAATACAAATATGAGATAGCCATTATACACTTTAACAATAATTATGATAAATAATATATACTAGCCTAGATCCATCTTAATTTAGGATATACAAATACCCTAAAGGGATCAAATCTATTTTATAAATTAGTAATGTGTATAGATATTTTATATATAATTTTATAAATTAGCAGTTAAATAATTTAGCTAATTTTTTTTTTCTGACAAACTAGAAATTTAATATCTAGTTAAACTATACTTTTAAAATATATTATTTTTATTATTATAAAGATTAGTTTTCTATTATAATGAATTAAAGATAATTTTTTGAAAGTTTTCTCTTTAGATTTTGTCTTCAAACACATGTTGTAGTATTTATGGTTCTGCAAGTGGCAATAGTTCGAGACAACCCTCTATTTTTGGCTCTATATCCAATGGAGATCAACTCAATCTCCACCATCTTGTTACCTAACCATGAAAATAATAACCCAATAACTGTGTGGAAAATGATACAATAGATCCCAAATTTGAGGTCCACTCATGTCACATCCAAGAATATATACAATGTATGTGGGATCATGTACTCATCTGGAAAATGCAAAGGCTAAATCAAACTTGAATTTGGTGCCAAGTGTTTCTTCACTATTGTATTTGCCAGCCTAGAGGATCAAACATGGGTATTCAAGAATGGCTTATGTGAGAAATGGAAGCTTTGTTGATCACTATAAGTATTAAGGAATGGCCAATGTGAGCAACTAAAGCCTATGAGCAACTACCTATGAACCATAGTATTCGAGAATGTTAATGATGAATGCTTGGTTTTATGTTTCATATTTTTCTTGTTTTTTCTCTCTCCTCGTTTCTTGAATGTGAAACAAATGCTTGGTTGTATGTTTCATATTTGTCTTGTTTTTCTCTCTCCTCGTTTCTTGAATGTGAAATCTCCAAACTCCGTTTCTCGTCTCGTTGTCGTTTCTCGTTTCGTTTCCCCTTTCTGGTTTCTAGTAACATAGATTTCAAGCCCTTCCTTCTAGCTTTGGTTGAATTTCTGCATTTCTCTCAACTCCAAAAGCAGGTGATAGAAGGGATGGGTAGAAAGCTTGGTACCCAAGATAGAGTTAAAGAGGAAGAAACATTGAGTCAGACACTGCAAGATTCCTCTCATGGGGTAAAAGGATCACAACAAGGCCACAATAAGCCCCCAAGAGAGAACGAAGATGCTACCGCATGCAGTGGTAACAATCAGAGTATGGTGCAGCACCGTATATTAAGGTCCACCAATGACATCATATTAGCAAAATCTAAGCATGAAAATAGATTGAACCAAAAACAAAAGGGTAACCCTCACTAACTCGTCAGGCCCTTGCTCAATAATCGGGCAACATTTGGGTATGAAAAATTAGGGATCCCTTTTTCAAAGTCCCTGTTTGCTTTTGTAGATCTCTTCATATTGATGGATGGCTTCAACCCTCCTCGAATGGCCATTGGATGAGTGTTGGGCAGTTGCATTTGTTAAACTTCCTGGAAACTATTTGAAATTTTTTTAATTTAAAACTTTTATACAGAACTTTGACTTTTGCATTTTATAATTTGGTGCATATGTTTTCCACTCATGCCACATTTGTTTAAATAAACTACATATTTATTTTCTTTTGATTACGTTTCTGAACTATGGCCGTGGATTTATCCTGGACAAGTAATGAAAATAAGATGTGTTCCAGGGAATTGAACATATGTTTTTTCATCACTTGTATCGATATACTTTGACAACACAGGCACGGAAACTCGAAACCATCGCTTCATCGCACTATGACCGATCAAGACTTTCCTAGCTGTTGAGAACAGCACATAGCCCATATCATTCGAAGGTATACTGGTGTTATTCTTTCACCTTGAGATCGATATATATTTGTTTTATTGAGCAGGGAAACAATCGTTACATTACAATACATCAACTATACTCAAAGGCAAAAACTATTTTTCCAGTACAACCACGTTGAGAGCAATAAGTATCTTCCCATGTGTCATCATAGCAACAGATTCCATTTTCCTAATTCATTGTGTTTCTCATTCTAGTAGCCGCCATTATTGTGCAAGTTTCTCTTGTCACTTTTTGCCTCCATGAAAGTTGATAAGAAAATTCTAAGACAATGATAAATGTCAAATTTTAGCAGACATTCTGAAAACCTTTTTGATCCATTTTCTAACATGGTCCACAATATGCTTTGATAGTACTACGATGTATCTCTTCCAAAACTTGATTGTCTTTCATAGTTGGACAACTAATTTGATAAATGATCTCTTTAAATCTGTCTTGGACTCGAACATTATTGGATGTTCTTGAACATGGGCCAAGTGTTCACCCAAAACGTCCAAACATATCAATAACAACACATAGTGTAACAGAAATATTCATCCTCATCCAATTATTAAATGCGTAAATATTCCTCTAAAAGCCTAGATTTCCCATACACTGGGGCTATTACTTATATAACCCTTGGTTTTAGTTTCTCTTGCATGTTTGGCGATTCAACTAAAATATGTCAAAATATAGAGTTCCTTGATGTCTTCACTCCAACTTCTTGGATGCCATCTCAAAGAAAGGCTCAAAGGACATTCCGAATATTATCTTTAGAGGTGGCCATTTCGACCCGAAAGGCCAAGTATCCATGCCATCAGTCACACTCTTCTATGCATGTGTACATTACCAAGAAATTTATCATCAATACACATTGTTGCAAGACAATAATTGTTCAAATAACTTTTTGAGACATTCTAGATATCTAAAGAGATTTCCTTATAAAGCTCAAGTTCAGCAAAGCATCCAACATATGGATCATGAAACAATGAATCCTCACACTAATATATTCTCCATGGATTGAGACAAAGATATACAAATTGTAAACTCCCTCATTTAGATGATAAAGTGGTGTTGGAAACTTTCCACGTTAGAATTGACATTCTTACCATATTCAAATGGTGTCCTTCCTTAATGTAAACAATTCTTCAATAATATGGCCACTCTCCCACATGTGTCACTTCTCCCAATCCTCACGCTTAATTGGAACACTGCACCTACGCATTTCATTTGAAAATGCATATGTCTTGGGACTTTATATCCACTGTAGTGGGCCTTCATCCCTCTTCTATTACAAAGTAGACTTCTCAGGGTAGGGGAAATCACAACTCCCTGCCCTCCCTCATTTCAATGTAACGTGAAAATCTTTTCTTGCTCTCTTTCCATTTCACGACAGTTCTTCAATCAGAAACCTCAATTTCAAGCCCTTCCTTCCAGCTTTGGTTAAATATTTTCATTTCTATCAACTCCAAAAGCATGTGATAGCAAGGATGGGTAGAAGGCTTGGTACCCAAGCTAGAGTTAAAGAGGAAGAAACATTGAGTCAGACACTAGAATATTCCTCTTGTGGGGTAAAAGGATCACAACAAGGCCACAGTAAGCACTCGAGGGAGAAAGAAGATGCTACTACATGGAGTGGTAACAATCAGAGTATGGTGCAACACTGTATATTAAGGTACCATTATCATCCCCTCAAGACTTCGATTGCTGAGGAGAGAGAAAATATTTTAAAAGCAGAATCTAGCAAATTTGAGGCTATAATTAGCAAAGTGGAAAGCTTGCACAATTTTGTTTAGATACCTCGCGAGCAAGTTATAGAGCTGATATACTCTTTGATCTCACATCCACATTCCTTGCTACTGTTAACAGATCACAAAACAATGATGGTGATACTCCACTTGATTTTATTAGTAGTGATATTCTAAGAAACTATAGTGACCAGGCATATGGAAGCAAGTCTTTGGAGGGAAATGATGATCAAATCCAAATATCATGGAGAAATATTGGGCTTTTAGCCGCTTCTTTTTTCCAACATGTGGGAGGAATTTTCACTATGCTTGGACCAATGGATAATGAACCCAAGAAAAGGAAATCTATAGTACAGAGAAAACAGACTAAGCCGATAGAAAGCACTCGACCTGAAGCAGTGAAAGAGTCCCTAGAAGATGAAAAATTAGAAACAGACAAGAATATGGCAAGCATATTTAACATTTTGCGAAAACAGAAGCAAGCCAGATTAGAGAATTTGGTTTTAAATAGAATTTCATTTTCCCATATAGTAGAAAACATATTTTCATTATCATTTCTAGTAAAGGATGGTAGAGTTGAAATAAATGTCGATGAAAATGGAAAACATTTTTTTGTCCCCAAAAATGCCCCCAGAACTATAGAATTGGCATTTGGAGAAGCTTCTTACAGCCAATTTGTTTTTCAGTTTGATTTTAAACACTGGAAGTTGATGATGGAAGCTGTTGAAAGTGGTGAGGAGTTGATGCCTCACAGAACCAATCCACTTATGATTCCTTGTTCTAAGAAGGCTGCAGAGACTCCTATCAGAGAGATTTCAAGAAACATGGGTAGAGTGGTACCTACAACTCTTGAGGTATAGGAGGATGAATATGGAAGTGATGATGGTGGTGGAGGTCTTCAAAGACTAGCACTGAAGAAGAAAAATAAGTGTCTCCTATGACTTTTGCTGCTTTTTTGGGTGCTTTTTGTTGGAAACTATCTATGTTTCTATTAGTGAACTGCAATTCATACAGGAAGCTAATATTTAATTTAAGCAATTTGGTATATAAATATCTTGTTCTCATAATTAGTTATAATTAAGTTTACTAGCAGTGCAAACCCTCGGTCATGTAGTACACCCCTTTAGGCATGGTACCAACGCTTGGGTAGAAGACTGGCATCACGTAAAAGGAAATTGTTAATGTAAGATGTCAAGTTTGATCTATTAAACCATTATTAGTCTCCTCATGAAAATATGTTGTAATTTTATGTTTGAAAAGTATTTTGAGATACCACACAAGAACAAAGTTTCTGATTGTGTAGTTGGTTTAATTTGAGAATTCATAGAGATGAGAGTAGGGTAAGGCCAGGCGAAAATAGATGTAAATACAAAGTTTCAAAAAGAAAGCTAGCAATCCTTACCATACCCAAACCCCTTTATTGGCACTACAGGGATAGAGATATCCACCCATAGGCGTGTGGAGAAGAAGTAGGGATATGCATGCTCTGGATTGACTAATTGCTTGAGCCTAGCTCAAGTAGGCGCAACTAGTAGATGGCAAGAGATTGGGAATATATATCTATTAAGTATGTGTATATGAAATTCATTATGTCCCCTTTTGATTTTCAAGGTGGGAGGAATGCAATGGAGAAAGGGAGATTGTATTTGTCATCTATATCTCACCTATCAAGACACTAAGATAAGTCCCAATAATGAGAGTTGGGTTTGCTCATAAGTATATGATTGTAAAAGGCCATCATGAACTTTATTAAGCTAAGTCATCCTTTAGTTGAAGCTTCAAGCAAGATACTTGGCCACTTTTCAACCCTTCAGTCTTCCTGGAATAGCTACAGAACAACCCTATTTAACCCACGTTGAATGCCTCTTCTTGTTGTGATCTTAAACTTCAAACTTCGACCCTTCTCCCTACAAGAGCACCCAAGAACAACACTCAAAACAACCTCTATTTCACACGTTGTACCTACAGCAAAACATAAGACTTCCATGTTGCTTCTAGGGCTTCTTTCTTGTTGTCTTATGGATCCTTCTTGTAGTGGCTAGGGCCTCCCTTTGACTGCGTCTAAGGCCTCTCTGAGTGTTGCTTTAGACCTTCCTTGACTACGGCTATATGCTTCTTCTTGATGGCTAATAAGGGCCTCCCTCTTGCTATGGATTAAGGCCTCCTTTGTTGTGGATAAGAACCTTCCTTTTGTTGTTGCGTATCTGGACTCTCTTGACTGCTTCTTTATGCCTCTCTTGACTGCATCTTAGGCCTCTCTCTAGATTGTGTCTTAGGCCTCTCCCTTGTTGTGGCTAAGTATCCTTTTGACTGCAGTTAGGGATGCCTTTTATTGCATCTAGGGCTTCCTTTTCGACTATGGCTAGAGCTCCTTCAAGGTTGCGTCTAGGTCTCCCTTCATGACTGCAGCTAGGGCTCCTTTGTGACCACAACTAGGGTTCGCACTATTGCAGCCTGCTAGCCTTGTGCTGCCCAGGGACTCCCACACTGTAGCTTTCTCTGTTGATTCATCCACATCTATCTCTACCCACATCGCCAATTCTGCTACTCTCTCTTCGGGGCTCCCGTAGCAAGGTATAATCCAAGAGGTTGGGTACCTCAAGTATCTGCCCCTCATCGCTTGTAGTCCTCCTGACTATAGCTCGATGTCTCCCCACCTCTTCTCTAGATGTACATGAGCACTCCCTATAGTCCCTAGCATGCCCTGGGACACTACGACATGAGCACTAGTGCATTAACTATGCTAAAAGGTCACTTTCTTGTTAATTTGACCATGAATATCTCTTCTACAAAGCAATATTTCTTAGCTTTTTTTACGTTAGTGGTTTGATAAGAACATTTCTACAGTATCTTCACTGAATTTCTTAAATTTTTTACATTTATGCTTTTTGACAAAAAAAGGCTAACATTTTACCCTAGCTAAGTAAGGATTCTTTAAATAACCTTCTAGCTTGGTTCCTTTTTGTTCCATCTAAGCTTGGAAAAGTGTCATGAATTTACATTGAAAAATGTAAGAATCTAGTCTCCTCCAGAAACAATCAAGCCAACTCTTTCATTTTTCAAATTACCTACCAGTTCTGGACATATTCTTTGAAATTTCTATGTTGAAGGTGTTGGATTTAGGTAAGTGATACAGAATGCACACCTACAGTTCTATTGTTCACCTATTAGACCAGTGAAAATTATAGGCAAAATTGGAAGGGTTGGACATGAATGTTCCAACCATACTCTTATTGGCCTACAATACATATATTCATAACACATAACTACAATACTATTGTTCACCTATTCTATTAGTGCATATTGTAGGCAAATAGTTAATGTTGGACTTTGTTGTCTCAAGTTCACACACCAGTGCTAAAGATGAAACTTATTGTGTGCATCCTTATATATGTTTGACATTGTAAGCTAACTGTTTAAATAAATGCATGTATAAAACTTCTATATTAGCAAAATAACCATCAATATCTTTTTCTAGCATTTTGGGCTGAATTCACAATAGTATGCTAAAAAGTGTCATTTCAATGTCTGGAAATTAAGATATATAAATGTGAGATATATACTCTACATCTTTGGGTTATCTCCTTTTCAAATCTGAGTTTTTTTAGGCTACATGTTAATTGTTTGAACTTTGAACTTTGAATAAATTCATGAATGGACTTCATAAATACTCAAATGAATGGACTTCATAAGGTAGTGGTACCATAAATTGTGTTATTTCAAAGATTTGACTTCCATATTTTCACAAAATACAATGTCCTCAATAAATACTTATATGTATAGATACTTATGTTTAGGATTATATATGTGTTGGAGCAGTTCCTTTATGTTTTACTATAATCTTGATGCTAACAAGCTTTAGCTGACTTTTTTCATCAATTGTTCATAGAATATGCAAAATATTTCATTGTCAAAATGTGGCAAAAATTACATTTCTCTTGATTTATTTTTTTATTGTTCATGACAAGATAATCATGTTGCAGGAATAAGGTATCCTGCAGTATGTTTCAATTTGTGGATATTTTTTTTCCTCCCATTTTTTAACAAGGATGTAGATTTGATTTTCATGTTGATGGTTTTTGCATGTATCTTATCTAGCCCCAAATGCTGGTAATGGAGTGGATCTTGAGAAGTATTCATGGAAACAGACTATCAGAGGTTAATGTTACAATACCACTTCCACCTGGTATCAAAAAATGTTTAATGGTAAGTGACATAAAGAAGAGTTATTTAATGACATGGTTGAAAGGGAAACCTCATTTCTTAGTTCTAAGTCATTTCTTTGCATTTCTTAGCTCTAAGCCATCTATTTTTGAGATTTACCAGATCAATTATTTCACTAATCCAATATGCATGGATTATATTTCTCACCTGATGTTAGTTACTTGACATGGTTGATATAACATTCAATTCTAGGCAACTTTTATTTTAAGTCAGAGATTTTATTGATTAAAAGGATGTTCATATTTTGATTGGTTTACTTGGAGCTTGATTTAATTTTTTTTTCTAAATTCCACGTGGATGTTATTTTTTCAGGTTGAGCTCTTTGCACCAGTAAGGTCAAATGAGTCCTAGAACATAGGTATACAACAAGAACATCTTTGGCCTTTGTTGTGTATCTTTTATTCTTTATATCCTTGATGGATGGTTATTGATTATGTAAAATAGAGGATGGGAAGGTCATGTCAATTCTCTTGACAAAACAAAATAAAATGGAGTGGTAGAATTTTGTTTTAAAGGGTGAGCCAGAAATCAGTACTTGAAAGGTAGAACTTGAGAATGGCAAGCTATCTGATCTAGATCTAGAGACACAACAGACCGTGGAAAAAAAATGATGGTATTGACGAGTCTTCCTAGAAAATAAGCTCTAATTGTTAGACCACTGCCCAAATTTCAATTATCTGCAATGGAAATAGTGACTCTAGCTTTATTTGTATGAATAATGACTTTGGCCACTGTCCTATTCATTTCCTATGAATGATTTTTATTTTCAAATTCCAACTAGTTTGTTGTTAAATTAAGTAAAGCTTTGATGACAAACTTATAGTTTTCAAATCTCTTTTCTAAATTTATTTTCTTGAGAAAATTTGTCTTTTTACTTTAGGCACTGTAGATTTCTACTGTGTGACATATGCTATGATATAATTGCCTAGATAAATAGACAGAAGTGTTGTACAACATAGTATTTGTTAAATCTAAAGAACCAATATTTCCAAATACAAATTTTATTAATTAAGAACATCTTTTAGACTTCTTTGCTAAGTTATGATAATTTCAGTAGGTGATTTTGTGTACGTGGATATTGTGTTGTCTCTTTCGTTTATGGCAGGTAACAATGGTTAATAAGGAATGTGTTCTTGAGCAGCAGGCACACATCTTATTCTACTATCAACAGGAAACTCCATGGTTTTTAGGCATGGAAAAAAAAACGCAAATGTTAGTGGGATATCCAAAGTTCGTGTTGGATGAATTTAATACTAGTGATGATTTTGATTCCTTGTCAGATAAAGAATGTCATGAGTCAAATTCAAATAAACAGAAGAAACTCAAGAATGAAGGTGAAGCTATTGCTTTCTATCCAAGTCAATTTCTTTTATTTGTTGGTTGCTGTCATGTTTTGTGTGTGGACTTGTGAAATTCCAAATTGCATGTTTGTTTATATATATATATATATATATATATATATATATATATATATATATATATATATATATATATATATATATATATATATATATATAATTTTTTTTTATCATATTTCATTCATGGCTTCTGCAGATCTGTGTTACATTTGCACAGAAGTTTAGATATCATTCATATATCTAAACACCAAACAACAACAACATTGAGATTTTTCCTTCACTCAACCTATAACGTATTGCATCTATCTTCATCAATTTCTTCTTCCATATGTTATCAACTTATGACATTTCCTTTGCAACATTTGGTGCATTTTCTAGTTATAGGTCATTTAGAGATTATAAATGTCTTCAGACTTTCACTTCTAATTGAGTATTCAACTAAACATATTGATTTTCTTATACATAATTATTTTTCCCTTCACCCACTTTTCATAACTTCCATAACCATTAGGTAGGGACCTGCAGCTTTGATGCTTCTTTGCTTGTTTAGTAAAATATTGTTGAGACTTTAATTTATTGAAAGTTGTAGAATTTACAATTTATGAATTTTCTAGGTCTAATTTTAAAATTTGAATTCTTTAAAAGGTGCTAGCTCAATGGAAGAGCACCTGCTTTATAAGTAGGAGGTTGGTGGTTCGATTCCATCATGCCCTGACATGATCCATATGGAATGAGCTTTTGACCATCACCAATGAGCTTTGGTGACATTTTTCAACCATCACCAAAATATGAAATGGTGACAGTCAACGAATGCCACCATATATGTGCATCAATAGTGATGAAACTCAACGGTCTATAACCATAAATCATTGTTGTTGATATGAAATGATGATGGTCAATGTCCGTCATTATAGTCATTATTCGTGACGGGCCTTGAATGTCATCAAAATGCCTATACTTATGGAAATGCGGCTTTTGGTGAGGGTCAACGAACGTCATCATATATATGCACCAACAATGACAGCCATGAAAGATCCATCACAATAAATCGTTGTTGTTCATATGAAATGGTGACGGTCACTATCCGTCATTATAATCAATATTCGTGACAAACCTTGTTATGTACCTAGGGGGGTAATATGGGGTACCAAGGGAGGTACCCAAGGTAATAATGTAATAATGGGATGGGCCATAGTAATAAATAAGGTGGTTAACCCATGTCATGTAAGGGACCACAAGTAGTTAATAATAATGTAAGGGGCCCATGGTATTAGTTGATGGTATAAGGAAACCATGGTAATGGTACATGGTATTGTATGTATGAGGCCTATATAAAGGCTAGAGACTCCACATATGAAGGGAAGAGAAGTATTTTTGTATGAACAGGCATATGGCTTGTGGAGTGTTCTCCTTCCTTAAGGAGTGAATGTATGGTGTTGCCCTACCATAAGGGTTGAGATCAATAAAGAAGCATTTATATCTATATTCAGATCTTGTTATTTATGGGTTTCTTTGCATTATCTCATATTTTTATATCAGATCTATAATATTTCCAGGTTAGATCTACAACAATTGGTATCAGAGCTCTTTCTTGGGCAAACGGTGGGAGAATTTTTTTTCATTTTTGCAGGGATTTTTGGGTGGCGAAATTGCAGATCAGATATGTATGTTTTGGTGCCAGATATACAGAATCTAATTGCAGATCTGTATTCTTGGTGAAAAAATAGCCGATTTCAAAAAAAAAATCGGTTGAATCGGAGTCCGGATGAAGAAGATATCGCTGATTTAAAAATCAGTGGGGTTGTAGACAATTTTCAGGGCAGCGATTTTGCGGCGCAGATCTAGAAGTCCTGGTGCCAGATTTGCAAGATATAATTGTAGATCTGGAATCTTTGTGAAAAAACACATGATTTCAAAAAAAAAATCAGTCGAATCGGAGTCCGGATGAGGGAGATATCGCTAAATTAAAATCAGCTCTTCTTGCAGAAATTTTGGGTGACGGCGGGAGAGTAGCAGCGCAGATCTGAAATTTCAAGTGCCTGGATCAAGATTTCTACCACATGGGTAGATGCAGAGAGGTTGTTCCATTTCTAAAAACAGGTTATAATAGATATTCTGAGCAATATTGACGGATCTGTGACCATTTAAAATTTTCGCCAATTCTTTTTGTGATGGCGGGCCACGATTTGAGTTTGGGGGACTTATATGACTTTGATGGCTCTCACCCAGCCAAATGGCTAGCACAAATGGAGAAATGTTTTAGTGTGTATCACATCAGGGATCGGCTGAAAATGGGACAACTGTACTTGGACAATGAAAGACGACAATGGTGGCAAGAGCATCAACGTTCCAATGGAAGGTTTGTGACTTGGGATGCCTTCAAAAAAGCTCTTCTAGAGCGCTTTGAACGTAAATCAAATCTTGTGGATAAGCACACACAGACAGACACACAGCCTAGCAAAGCTTTTATTTTTACAGAAAAGAAGGAAACCAAGGAACCAAAAGAGTTATTTTTGGCTGGTATCTCTGTATTGCAGGTTCATGGATTGATTCAGAAGGAGAAAATCATTGTGTCTATCAATCCGAGTTGCAAACAAAATCTTATAAATGTCAACTTGGCAAAGAAATTGCAAGTCCCAGCAAAACAAATTGAACATACAAAGGTTGATGATAAGGATGTTCAAATCTATAAGGATTTGAAGCTTTCTATGGATAAGTATGCATTTCATGGTGATTTTTATGCTTCAGATATGGATAACATGGATGTTGTTTTGGGATACCCTTGGATGGAATCCGTGGGTACTATCAATATTAATGTGCAGAAGAAATTCCTGAAGCTATGGTATAAAAAGAAGAAAATTACATTACAGGATATTTCCATCCATAAACATGTAGAGCACATGGAGGTTGAAGCAGAAGATGTTCAAGGGACTGACATATCAGATGATGAGCCTTTGATGATCGATAATCAAACACAAACAGAGGCTGCAGAAGAAAAGGTTACAGGTGATGATACATCAGAGGAGGGCTCAGTGGTTGAAGTCATATTGAAAAAGAAGACACCACAGCAGGCACCACAGCAGGGTGAAGTCAAGCAAAAGCCATCGTGGGTTAAAACTTCAACATATCATCACCCACATCACCCCGCAAGACAACCATCAAGATGGAAACCAAGTAGTCACATGAAGGATAGCAAGGAGAGAAGATCCACCTACTACACATCAACACAGAAGAGCTGCCACGGTCAACTTCCATCTCAAGCGAGCGAGGCACCAGTGAGATCGAGGGTTCACCTTTCTCTTGGATGGCTAGATGCACGTGCATGGTATCAGTGGACTACTCTTTTGAGTAGATCTTATTATTTATGTTCTTCCCATGTTTCGGGGACGAAACATGTTTAAGGGGGGTGGAATGTTATGTACCTAGGGGGGTAATATGGGGTACCAAGGGAGGTACCCAAGGTAATAATGTAATAATGGGATGGGCCATAGTAATAAATAAGGTGGTTAACCCATGTCATGTAAGGGACCACAAGTAGTTAATAATAATGTAAGGGGCCCATGGTATTAGTTGATGGTATAAGGAAACCATGGTAATGGTACATGGTATTGTATGTATGAGGCCTATATAAAGGCTAGAGACTCCACATATGAAGGGAAGAGAAGTATTTTTGTATGAACAGGCATATGGCTTGTGGAGTGTTCTCCTTCCTTAAGGAGTGAATGTATGGTGTTGCCCTACCATAAGGGTTGAGATCAATAAAGAAGCATTTATATCTATATTCAGATCTTGTTATTTATGGGTTTCTTTGCATTATCTCATATTTTTATATCAGATCTATAATATTTCCAGGTTAGATCTACAACAAACCTTTAATGTCACCATAACACCTATCCTTTTAGTGATGTCACCTTTGGTGACGTTCAGTTTTTTGTGACGAAGGTTATGGTCCGTCACCATTGCTCATATGAAATGGTGGTGGTCGCTATCTTTCATTATAAATCAGTATTGGTGACGTACTTTGAATGTCACTACAAAACCTATACTTTTGGCGACGCCACCTTTGGTGATGTGCAGTTTTTGATGACGGAGGCTATGGTCCGTCACCATTGCTCATATGAAATGGTGACGGTCACTATCCATCATTATAAATCATTATTGGTGATGACTTTGAATGTCACTACAACACCTATACTTTTGGTGACGCCACTTTTGGTGATGTTCAGTTTTTGGTGACGAAGGCTCTTTTGACCGTCACTAATGAGCTTATGGTGACATTTTTCACCCCTCACCAATGTCATTTTTTCTTGTAGTGCTCCAGAGAAATGGTTACCCAAATACAATCTAGATGATGGTCTTTCTGCTAAAGAACACATCAACAATTTTATGTTGGCCATGAATTTGAATGGAGTTGCGCATGAAGATATTGTAGTTAGATTGTTTCCTTATACTCTTAAAGGATCTGTGGGATCTTGGTACTTTTCTCTTCCAGTAGGAACTATAACAGACTGGGTAACTTTTGAACAACTGTTTCTTGCAAAATTTGGAGATGATAGAACTATGTCATCTTTAATCAATGCTCTCTCTAACCTGAAAACAAATTCAGGTGAAAGGATCAATGATTTCAACCCCAGATTTAACAAGTTATTAAACAAAATCCCAGCTACTTCTAGACTTTTTTTTGATGTACAAATAGAGTGGTACATTTCTGCCTTACCTTCTAATATAGCTATTTTTGTAGATAGATCCAATAAGGCTACTCTTTTAGAAAACATGAAAGAAGCCCTGTCTGTAGAAAAGAGAATTCTAGCTTTAGAAAAACAATCTAAGATGGAATATACAAAATCTTAAAAAATGAATTTTAGTCAAGAATCAAAGAAGAAAGCCCCAAAGGATCCATTCGATCTTGAAGGTCTTCAAAAAGTCTTGAAAACTATGTCAAATGATATGATTGAAATAAAGAAACAAGTAGTTGAATCATCAGTTCCTAAGAAAGCATATCGCCCATACAATAGAAGTTCTACTTCGCCATCTCAGCCTCCAAATGTGATTTCAAGTGTTGAATCCAATCAAGATGTTGAAGACACCTTAGCAACTGAAGAAGAACCAGAGCCCGAAGAAGAAGTCGAATTAAATGGGTTATGGGACTTTATTCTCCCCACCAAAGAAGAAAGAGAGGCTATGCCTGCATCTACAAGGAGAAAAACATCTGCTGACTCAACTATACCAAATCAGAAACAGAAATCTCCTCCCACAAAGGAGAAAGCAGTGAGTAAGAAATCTAAAACTGTTCAAATTGATCCTATTCCCCTAGATACTTCCAAAACTTTGATAGTTTCAGATACAATGGAATACAATATAGTTGAAGACATGAAAAAGACCAAGGCAAACATTTCATTATATGAAATGACCAAACTCAAACAGTAGCAGAAAATCTTACTGAGAGAACTCAAGGCAGTTCCTGTAGCTCCCATACCACCACTGGTTATAGCCCAAGCTGTCAGCGATATGGGAAAACCCCCATCACCTTCAAACAAGGTAAATCCAAATGATCTTGTTCTGATTGGTGATAGATCTATTTCTCACACTCCTCCTTTCCTTTTGACTTATGAAATTTTCAATAAAAATGTTCATAATTGTCTCATCGATTCAGGAGCTTCTTCGAATATCATGCCAAGATCTGTGTGCGCAAAACTTAACGTTACTCCTCAAAAGTCTGTTGTGCATATAGTTCAATTGGACAGAACAAAAGTCGAGGTTTTTGGAGAAATGTTATCAGTATCTATTAGATTATCATCCAACCCAAAGGTACTGCAAGTGATTGATGTCTTAGTGGCAAACATCCCTGAATTTTATGGTCTTATTTTAAGCAGGGATTGGTCTAAGAAACTACATGGATATTTCACAACCGATTGGTCACACATGTGGTTACCATATAATGGTAAACCAAATCAAATTAGAGTTGATCGCGAAAAATTTATGAAACATACAATCACTGAATTAGAAGGAACGAATGAGCCTGTAGTTTTCACTAATAATATTATTGGAAATTATTCTACTAAATCATTCCTTGGATCATTCAATGCCCAAATCTCACCTTTCCCAGAAAATAATGTTACTTCTCAGGTTGAAATTTTTTCACAATTAGACACTTCTAAATGTATTAATCTTAGTAATAAAACTTCAGATCATTCTTTGTTTTGGACTCTATACTTTGACGGTTCAAAATCAGATGATGGTGTAGGAGCAGGTTGCATTTTAATCAATCCGCAAGGAGAGAAAACAATGCTAGCTTGCAGACTCGAATTTCAATGCATGAACAATACTGTCGAATATGAAGCATTGATACAAGGCCTGTACAAAGCCATTGGATTAAACGTTAAATATTTTCAAGTTTATGGGGACTCTGAGATAACTGTTAAGCAAGTCAAGAACACAATCCATTGTATTTCTGGACACTTGAAACATTATCAAGCATTAGCTCAGAGCCTCACTTCTCATTTTACTGCATTTAATATTTCAACAGTCCCTAGATTACAAAATGCAAGTGTTGATTTACTTGCTAATGTAGCATCTAAATTGATACCATCAGAAGAATTTAGTCCAGATAGATTTTCTATTGAGTTAATTTTTAGGCCTTCCATTCCCAATAACATAACAAATTGGAGAGTGTTTAATGATGATACAGATATAATCAACTTTCTTTCATCAGATGGATCTTATGAAGGTCAAATCGTAGATGAACATGAACATGACTTATAGATTGAAAATAAACTGGATGCAAATCCAATTCCCAAATCTGTAGTCAAGATGGAAGATCTCTATGATTTAAAGCATAGGTTTAATAATACCACCAATTCAAAAACGCAGATTTCTACTCTAAGATTTGAGTTGATTAATCTTGGTATGCCTAATAAACCTCAAAACATAAACCTAAGTTCGGGCTTAACACTTGATGAAAGGATGTCATTCATTAAATTGCTAAGAAAATATAAAAGTATCTTTGCCTGAGATTATTCAGATCTCAAAACATATGATACTTCTATAATTCAGCATACTATACCCATGATTTCAAATGACAAGCATGTCCAACAGAAACTTAGGAAGATCCACCCAAACTTAGAAAGTCAAATTAAGTCTGAACTCAATAAAATGCTTAAAACCAAAATTATTTTCCCTGTAAGACATTCAAAATGGGTGTCAAACATGGTTCCTGTGAGGAAAAAGAATGGAGACATTAGGATTTGCATAGATTTTAGAAATTTGAATAAAGCCTGCCAAAAGGATAATTTTCCTTTGCCTACCATGGAGCAGATTTTGCAGTCAGTTGCAGGTTCTGAATTGATGTCTTTTCTTGATGGATTTTCAGGTTATAATCATATTATGGTTCATCCAAATGATATATTAAAGACTACATTTAGGACAAAATGGGGAACATATGCATATCAAAAGATGCCATTTGGATTGATTAATGCTGGCGCTACATTTCAACGTGCTATGGACATAGCTTTTAGAGGACTAATCAACAATTCAGTTGTAATATATTTAGATGACATCACTGTCTATTCTAAACATAGAAACAACCATATCAGTCACCTAAAACAAATCTTTGAGAGATGTGAGAAATTCGGAATTTCTTCGAATCCTAAAAAATCTTATTTCACCCTTGCATAAGGTAAATTATTAGGATTCGTGGTATCTAAGAAAGGAATCTATATCGATCCTAATAGGATTCAAGAAATTGAAAACATTCCCCTGCCATATAACAAAAAAATGATGCAATCATTTTTAGGACAAATTAATTTTGTAAAAAGATTTATTCCTGATTTTTCTCAAATCGTCTTACCCCTACAGTCAATGATCCGAAAAAATTCAATTTTTAAATGGGGAAAAGATGAGAAAGATTCTTTTGAGTTGATAAAGAAATCCATCATTGAGGCTCCTTCCTTAACAACTCCCAATTTCCTAAAACCATTTGTATTATACACATTCTCTTCTGATACCTCTTATGTGATAGTTTTGACACAACTAAATGATCAGAACGTTGAAGCACCTATTTCATTCTTTAGTTCTAACTTACAAGGTGCTGAGCTAAATTATTCAGCTATGGAGAAACAGGATTTTGTTGTATTTAAAGCTTTAAAACATTTCAGACCTTTTCTCCTAAAAACACACACTAAGATAATAGTACCTTACCCCGCTATAAGGCAACTGTTAATCCAACAAGAAGTAGGAGAGAAGAGAGCAAATTGGGTTACTGCACTTCAGGAATATGATGTAGAAATACATCCTGCTAAAATTATTAGAGGTCAAGGTTTTTGCAGAATGCTAACCGGAGCCTCTCATTTACCGACAGAGGACGATCAATCTATTGAAGTGAAATTATCTGAGGTAAGCCTCAATGATTCTCAATCACAATACGTTGATCTGAAATTTTTCTTAAAAAATGGACATGCTCCATTATATCTCAATTATACAGCTAAGCATGCTCTAAGGCTTAAAGCAAATCAGTATCAATTAATTGATAATGTGTTATTTAGAAGGAATTATGATGTTGTATTATTAAGGTGTTTAGAGAATCCTGAAGCTAAAAAGGTAATGCAAGAATTACACGATGGGCTAGCTGGAGGTCATTTTGAAGGAAATACCACAGCACACAAAATTCTGCACGTCGGCTAGTCCAACCCTTTTCGAAGATGCACATGAATACGCGAGGAAATGCAAAGTATGTCAAACCGTAGCAGGAAGAGAAAGGAAGGAAGCACTCCCATTGCAGCCAGTAAATATACATCAACCATTTGAACAATGGGGGTTAGACATTATTGGTTAAATAACTCCAAGCTCCTCCAAACAACATAAGTATATTCTAACTGCAACTGATTATTTTACAAAGTGGGTGGAAGCTATCCCATTAAAGGTAGTTAATACCCAAAAAATTACGAATTTCATTGATCAACTTTAATGTTTGATCATGCATCTTACTTTTCCGGAAATGCTATGGTTGAGTTTACTTTGAAAAGAGGGTTTAAACTTAAATACTCAGCTAACTATTATCCGCAAGGTAATGGATTAGCTGAATCTACAAACAAGAACCTAATTAGAATTATCAAATGGACTATAGAGAAAAATCATAAGAACTGGCATAAAGCATTAATATTTGCTCTCTGGGCAAATAGAATTACTCAGAAGGCCTCAATAGGTACTTCTCCATTTGTATTGGTTTATGGGAAAGAAGCAATTCTACCCACAAACATAACAATACCATCTCTTGCTTTAGTTCAGTTTATTGATGAAAACCCTTCTTCTTCTCTTCAACTTAGACATGATCAAATCCTTAAATTGGAAGAACAGAGGGAGAAAGCCAAAGAAATACATGCTCATCATCAACAGATAGTTAAGGCTTCATTTGATACAACATCTACCAACCCAAGAACTTTTGAAATTGGAGATCTTGTTTTGAAGTGGGATAAGGCACATGAGGAAAAAGGTAAACATACCAAATTCCAAAGACTGTGGCTTGGTCCATTTCAAATCATAGAGAAATTAGGCCCATCCACCTTTTTGTTACAAGATTTGTCAGGTAGGAAAGACTCTTTACCTGTAAACGGGCAAATTCTTAAAAAATATTTTTCTTAGGAGTTAAATTTTAGTTTTAAATTTCAGTTTTAGGAAAATAAGGATTGAATAGTATCTCTTTTGGTTGTTCAAATTTTAAATTTTTGATAATTTACTTGATTTTTTCTCGCTTCTATAAATAAGAAGAGTAAAAGGATAGTTATAAATATGAGATTTAAATAAACCTTATTTCTTTGGAAAATTTTGAATTTACTAAAGACATTTAGTTTCTGAAAAGACTCTAGATTTTATAAAGTATAGATGTTTTTGTACTAGTCAAGAAAAGAACCTGTAACTTAGCAAGGACTCTCTACAAAAAGGTATTTACCAACTCTATAATTATCATCCATAATTCTTAAATGAGCCAATGCTTCACCCCATCTGATAATTTATTTTTTTTTACAGTATAATTAAAAAATATTCAAAACTTAAAAGATAATAAGTCTCATCACGAGCTTGTTTATCATGATCATAGGAAAATAATTTAGACTGATATTACCAATACTGCATATCACAATAGGGTAATAGCTAATGATTGAAACAATCAAAAGACAAGGGGTCTCATCACGAGCCAGCTTGTTCAGTCTAAATTACAACCAGTGAATGACATTGTTACCATCAGGTTACCAAGCCTGGACAATGGCTTTTAAGAAAATTTAAAGTGAAAAGTACCATGAAAAAGAAACAAGTTCCAAGTGAAAGGAAATTGAATAAAATTTTGATTAAATTTTGAAATTAGGAATCAATTTCAGATGGGACTATGAATCATTGTTGGTTAAAAGATAACCCTGTCAAGGCTATGAATGCTTGTTGGTAGCAGGGCTCTATCTATGATAAATGAGTAAAAACTTATAAAGCCAATTTTAAGAGAATACCTGCTTTATTTTTTTTAAATCTAAGTATTGACTGATACAAACATTTATGTTTTATCACTTAAAGAGTTGAGTAAGAAAAGAAGTGAGATAGGTGAATACTTTATATTCCATAGAAACATTGTTTAATTTATGAATCATACAATTCTTATTCTTACAAATTTTCTTGTTTTGAAAGTTTGAGAAATGTCAAAGAAACTAATCAGAGATAACTGGTTCTCCCAAGTGAATCGCCAATTGTTGTGCTATACAACCCCCCATTTTTTATTATTAAAATAGTTATTATATATAATACAAATGGGGACCCTTTTAAATTTTTCCCCATTTTTGAATAAATGCCAACTCTCAAAAAATTGTTACTTTTCAAAGAGCCCTTTTTGAATCTAACTTAAAACATATTAAATTCCTCATCACAAATCACAAATCGCATAATTCCTTAGTAACAAAGTTAAGCACATTAAAAAAATATTGATATGTGACTTGTGATTGAACTTCGCATGCGACATCCCGATCGCATATCGCACATCGGAGGATATTATGGCAAGAGCTTAATTGTTACCTATCAAAGCTCCGATATTGTGATATCCCGATAGTGCGATCTTGCGATATTGCGATATCACATATCGCAAGATCCATTAACAAGTTTCATTCGCGCTACATTTTAAATATGCGATATGACGGATTTGAAAAATGTTTAAATAGAGGTTTTAAGTTGGACACGCTTTAAGTCAGAATGATTTAATATGGTTATCATCCCTATAAATGTCATCATGGCGTTCGTTATGGTTGATTAGTGCTAAACCCTCTCCCCGAATCTTTTCTTAAAGAGTTCAGTCTTTTCATCAAATCTTTCATTTTATGCAACAATTAATTGTTGTTGGTTTTAATAGAGACTCCACTGAAACGATGTCCATTCGGAAGGTGATGCAGAAGCATACCAAGCAATCTATCGCAGAAACCAAAAGCACAGATATGCCGTCCATTTTTACAGACACAGTATGCACTGCATATGGAGGCGCCACTACATGGCAGACTATCTATACTACGCTAGAGAATGAAAACCCTGAAGTAACAGATATTCGACCAACTTCTGATAGTACAGAACCATCAGGAGTATAGTTCAGAGATGTTGCATGCTCTTTCCTCCACCGAATAGCAGCAAGGGCTAGGCTCCTGCCATACACAGATATGATAAGATGGGTAGTAGAAAATACAGAAGTGGAAGACAAACTTATCAAGACAACGAAAAACATAGTCTTAGGTTCTTTCAGAGCCAAAGATTTACAACAAATGTACAAGCTACCCAGTGCCCAAGACATTTACGACAAACAGTTTGTTGCAAAGTTTGTAAAGGAAAATGAAGACCCATTTCAAATGATACAAGAATGGAGGAGAAGAGACAATAAGTTCAAACAAGATATAGCGGGTATATACCCCATTTCTTCTTTAGCCAACCCTTATAATTTCGCAGCATGTATGCTATGTAGGTTGTATAGTCTCCCAGATAATACTAAGTTCTCAATCAATTGAGTTCCTTTAATTGATGGTTGTGTTAATTCTCACATTATGAATTGTGAAACCATTCTGTCTGAGAATTTGGCCAAAGCGATTGCTGAATATCTCCAAACCAGGGCTGCTTCCTCTAGAGCAATTCCCAAATTCTTCATGTCTACATATATCTTCCATGCTATCTTTTTCTGCACTCATTTTCCAACCATGGGTTGGAAATGGACTACCAATGATCCTACTCCTATCTTCCTGAGTTATAAGAAAATGTGGGAACAAAATTTTGTTCCACATTTTCACCAATTATGCTATGGAGTTGTTCTTCCCTTACATCAGTTAATTTTCAATAGAAGATGTCCAAGATTCACAAAAGAAGCTATCGCAGACCTCCAAGCAATTGGAAGGTATTTTCTTGAAGAATCTTTCTCTTATATCAGGATATTTGGTAGCCAAGCTTCCCCACATGTCCTCCCTATGTATGTCTCAGATAAACTATTGGCAAGGGAAGTAGCATACCAAACAGTAGGAAATGGCCTCACAAGAACATTGAGGGAAATGAAGAAATCCCTATGGCCAAATTTTCCCCTTCAGTGTGGGTCATTTACCCTTGTTAATTATGGTCATGCATCTAAAGAGTATCAGAATTTGCAGTTATTAAAGCTCCCCACTCTGCCATCAAGGTCTTTTGATCCACAGCAAGTAGCAAACAAATTCACCCTTTCAGTTAAGATCAAACCTGTAACTCATGCAGTAGATGAGTTTGAAGATTTACTGGAATCAGCTGAGAACTTTGAGCAGATTCAGAATTGGGTCAAGACAAAGTTAAATCCAAAGAAATTGAAAAAATTCTAGGAGTTTAGAGAGCAGAGATTAGAGCACCTTCCACAAGAATTTTGGATTACTGATTATAGAACTGAAACCGAGTCTCAGGAGCAGACTAAGCCAGGCACATCACAAGATCAGGAAGCAGAAGTAGATGAACTAGAAAAATTATGGGATGCATTCAATGACAAACTATAGGATACCCCTAAGGTATCATCAACACAAGAACTCACAGGATTTCAAACCCCACCAGGGCAAATAGTTACAGCAACAGGGACCACTGAAGGTCCAAAAACAAGTTTCCAAGATACAGAGGTAATTCCTACAGACCCAACTACTGAAATTGTCTTGAATGTAACAGATATCCCTCCTCTGGACGTATTTTACAGCCCTCTTCATAAAGCTATTGTAAAAAGACAGAGAAAGAGAAGGAGAGTCGAAACTCCTCCAGAACATGAATTTATGGATGTCCTATGGAAGGACACACAAATAAATCTGACCCAACACTTGACTCGGCTATCTCAATTTGCCGGAGCATATGCTACAGCAACAATTGACAAAGCAACCGAAGTCTCTGTTTTGATTAAAGAAAAAGATGACCAGATCACACTATTACAGCGACAGTTAGATGAGGAAAGAGCCAGCGTGAACCATCAAGCAGAGGAGCAGCTCCATAAGCTACAACAGGATATGGAACTACTAAGAATAAGTCATGAAAATGACTTATTTGCTAAAAACAAACAAATCCAGGAGCTAAAGAGTGACCTAGAAAGGTATAAGAATATTCCTACTGCAGAGGAATTCATTAATGAGGCTTTAGCCCTGAATACTTTACTGTCAAAGCAACAGTAGCTCTTCCTCCAACATACAAATATATCATTCCACATATGAATACTAGTGAACAATTAACCAACATGATTACTGAGCAAATAATTGAGTTCAATGAACTCAATACTAAGATCTCTGACTATATTGAATGGCAGGATTCAGAGGAAGGGAAAATGTCAAGTCTCCTGAATATCAACAAAAGACACAAGGATATTCGATTCACCGTTTGGGACTCACAGGTGAAACAGACCAAATTAGAAAGAGCCATAGCATCGGGTATTTCAAAAAGCATTATCAAAACAGTAAATCACATGTTTCACACATCCAACCTCATAAAGAAAAGTGATCCAAAATCACTTCCTGAACTTAAAGCATTATATGAGAATTGGAAGAATAAAAGTTAGTTACAAAAAGAAACAATTGAGAGGCTATCAAAAATCAATTGGGAAACAGTGTGGCAACTTTTGGTCAAACCACACAGTCATTTCATGACCTTGAATTTCTCCTTACATTCAGTAAAAAGAATGTTGCCACCTTTACAGGACGCAATATTTGCAGGGCAGTTGAGAACACAAGTTGGGATGCCACCACAAGTCAGGCCAATGTCCAACATTTGTGAGCTGAAAGGAAAAGCTGGCAGTGGTGATTCATCGAGAAAGACCTGAGTCATTTTTGAGCAGTTTTATTTTTGGAAAGTTGGATACTAGGAATGAGGAAGGTTGTTTGAAACCTCCTCATAGATATTTTGTATAATTTATTTTTAGTTAATTAGAATAGTATTTAAACCCTTCTCATGCATTTAGAGAAGGGTCCAGAATTTTATTAAGAACATTTACAAAGAATGTGCTATCGTAAATTTGTAGATGCCTTGATGGAATCATGGAACATGGTCTTTTCAATTACATATCTTTTTGTTGATCACTGTTGATGCACTATTGTATTCTTTGAGATACTCATTGGTAGAAGATTGATTGTGGCCTATTGTCGCTAGTCAAATGAGCAAAACGATACACATTTGGTACTATTATCATGTTTGCTAAATCTTTGTTCTAGCATTAGTGATAAGTTTATCTTTCATGAATTATGTATGAAATCTGTCATCTCTGTTTGAAGTATCAGTTGCACTATTGTACGATATCAGAATAGAGAATGGTCTATTTTATATGTGATCATTAGAATATGCGATATGTTTTTCACAATTCTTTTGATTAACTATTTTCTCAAAGGAATTATCTTACAATATATTAACTCTATATAGTCTACGATTGATCTATATCATCATAGATTACATAGACATCTTTTTATATCGCATAAAACTAGCGATTCCCAGGTTAGATTAAAATAGATTTAATTCAATTTTTTTCATCTTAGAATAAAGTTGTGTTAGTTTTTAGTTATTCTTTTGCGAATCATTTGAAAAAATCCCACAAATCATATAAACCCAAAACACTGGGAAACTGGTCCCATCATACCCATTTGGAGCCACTATTCCAAACAGAGGAGTTGCTTTAAGGCCCGAACTGGGTGGTTATCCCCTTTTTTGTTACCACAGATTTCTGAGGCCTCAACGGTATGTTATGTTCTCTACCATACTTGTAGTATAGCCTACTTTTTTCCATAGGTAGTAATGCAACTACCTTAAAATTCAATGAAATAGTCTCACCCTTATTGGCAAAGGAGATGAGATGGAAAAACATGGAGATACCGAATGGAGATGCCTTGTCTATAATCGAATGTTCCCAAAATAGAAATAGAAATACGTCCTCAAGTGGGATATATAAACCTAGAGGAAAATTATGTTGGGTTGTGTTATATTCTCTCCACAACTAGCCCGCGTAGTTAACCGGGGGGTTAGAAGGGGGGCAGAGCACCCCCTTCATTGCACTGATTGCATAACAAGGGGGTCACAGGGGGTTTTAGGGGTGCAGGTAACACCCCTCTATGGGGTCCGGGGCAGCGCCCTAGAAAATTTTGTTTTTTGGACCCTATATTAGGTTGGGTAGTCCTACCTATGGTTTTATGCATGTTTTTCGCACATGGTTTTGGACATGATGGTTTTCGGTTCATGGTTTTGGACACGATGGTTTTGGGTCCATGGTATTGGATGCTTCAGCATGTATAAATATGTATTGTAACATTGAAAGGAACATAATGAAAAATCAAGTTGGTAGTCCTGGTTTTGGGATCCAGGGGAAAATCTCTGTGTATATGTGTTTTATGTGTTATGCTCTCGCATTGTTTATTTTCTGTGTTTTAGAATTCCTATGCAGGTAATTTCTGTACGGGGTTGAAACCTACATTTGGTATCAAAGTTTTTTTGGCTTCAAGGGGACGCCTTTGTTGCTAACGGGTTTCGCTCGGGCCTGTGGTAGACCCTGTTCAGTGGGAGATCTACGGGATCGATTCTGGTGGCGAAAGAAAATGGTGAGCAGTGGAAAGATAGAGATCGATAAATTTAATGGTCAGAGTTTTGAGTTATGGAAACTCAAGATGTAGGATCTGTTGTTGGATAAAGATCAGTGGATCACGGTAGATCCAGGTACTAAACCAACGAGAGTTTCCGATGAAGAATGGAAGAAGTTGGATCGAAAGGAAAAGAGCACAATACGATTGTGTGTCTCAGATTCAGTATTGTTTAATGTATCAAGGGAAGCTACGGCGAAGGCTTTGTGGGACAAGTTAGGGACTTTGTACCAATCTAAGTCTCTGGTGAATAAATAGTTCCTACAGAAAAAGTTGTATAACCTGAGGATGAAAGATGGAGACTTGGTGACAGAGCATATGAATGCATTTAATACTGTGGTAAGTCAGTTATTATCTATTGATATTAAAATTTCAGATGAAGATAAGTGCATAAGTTTGTTGTGTTCTCTACCATATTCGTGGGATAGTCTAGTTATTTCAATAGGTAGCAATGCAACTGCCTTGCAGTTTGATGAAATAGTCTCATCCTTGTTGACGGAGGAAATGAGACTGAAAAATATGGAGAGCCAGAATGGTGATGCCTTGTTTGTACGAGGACGGTGCCAAAACAGAAACAAAAATAAGACATCGAGTAGGAGATCTAAATCTAGAGGGAGATATAAATCTCCAAGAAAACCTGTAAAGGTGGTGTGCTGGAAATGCGGAAAGGATGGGCACTAAAAAAGGGACTGTAAATCTAAAACTCCTGATAAAGGAAAGGGATATGATGATGCTTCTTCTGCAGAGGTGAAAACCACCTCAGATGAAGGTGGGGATGTGTACTTGGCTTCTTCAAGTACACATGTAGATCATGAGGCATGGTTGATTGACTCAGGTGCATCCTTTCACTTCACTCCCCATAGAGAGTGGTTCTACGAGTATGAGAAATGTGATGGTGGTGATGTCTTCTTGGGGGATGACAAGAAGGCTAGAATCATTGGTCAAGGAAAAGTAAAGTTGAAGTTGCAAGGTGGAAGGGTTAGAACACTTCCGGGTGTTCTACATATTCCTGCATTAGCCAGAAATCTAATTTCTGTAAGCAAGATGGATGATACAGGTGTAAAAACAGTGTTCGATAAGGATACCTGCAAGATGGTTCGGGGGGCACTAGTATTGATGCGGGGAGTTCAAATTGGAACTCTATACAAGTTGCAAGGTAGCACTGTTGTTGATGGGTGCAATAGTTCTGTGGTTCCTGAAAGTGGAGCAAAAAATTTAGTGGTCTCTGGAGAGAAGACCATGTTGTGGCATCAAAGGCTTGGAAATATTGGAAAGAAGGGCTTTCGAATACTTCATGGTAAAGGTATGGTAGAAGGAATGAGTAATAGATCTCTGGATTTTGATTTCTGTCAAAATTGTGTATATGCAAAGTAAAATCGGGTGAGTTTCCCCTCTGGTGGTAAAAGGGTGAAACATATATTAGAACTTGTGCACAGTGATGTGTTTGGACCTATGAAGGTTCCATCACTGTGTAAGTCTGTGTACTATGTACTATTTATAGATGACTTCTCAAGGAATACATGGATATATTTCCTTAAGAAGAAATCTGAAGTCTTTGACAGGTTTAAAGAATTTAAGGCTCTAGTGGAAAACTAGACAGAGAAGAAGATAAAGATGTTGAGGACAGATAACGGTGGAGAGTTTTGCAGCAAGGAATTTGAAGAATTCTGTAAGAAGTGTGATATAGCACAGAAAAAGACTACTCCATACACACTTGAGCAAAATGGAGTTGCAGAAAGAATGAACAAGATGTTGATGGAAAGGGCAAGAAGCATGCTTAGTGGTGTCGGATTAGGATAGGAATTCTGAGCAGAGGCGGTGGAGACAGCATGTTACCTCGTCAACATATCACCTTCATTAGCATTGGAGGATAAGACTCCACAACAGGTATGGACTGGTAAGAAACCCTCTCTTTCACATCTGAAGGTATTTGGATGTGATGCATATGCACATGTTCCAAAGGAGAAAAGAACCAAGTTTAATAGTAAATCTGAAAAGTGCATCTTTATTGGGTATAAGGATGGATTAAAGGGTTATAAGATTTGGAACCCAGTAACAAAGAAGGTTGTGTACAGTCAAGATGTGGTGTTCAGAGAGGTGAAAGATTTTATTAAACATGAATTCCAACCAAAGGAACCTGAGAATATAAAGTTTGAGCTTAAGGAGGTAGAATCAGTCTCTACAGCAGAGGAGGAATTAGAAGATGAAGAGCCACAAACTTCGGGTGTGAGAAGATCAGTTCGAGAAATAAGGCAGCCGGAAAGGTATAGTCCATATACTTTCTGTTCAAATTTTTCTTTATCTGTTACTGATGATGATCCCAGAACTGTGAAGGAAGCAATAGATTCAGAGGATGGCAAACTCTAGAAAGAGGCCATCATTGATGAAATGGCATCTTTGCACAAAAATGAGGCTTGGTATCTGGTGGAGTTGCCGACTAGAAGGAAACCCATTGGCAACAAATGGGTGTTCAAGAAGAAGACAAATGCAGAAGGAAAGGTGGAGAAATACAAAGCTTGGTTGGTAGCAAAAGGGTATTCCCAAGTGCCAGGAATTGATTTTGGTGATATTTTTTCTCTTGTTGCCAAGGTAGCTTCTATTAGGTTACCTTTATCTGTTTTTGTTGCTTTTAATTTTGAGGTAGAACAAATGAATGTGAAGACAACATTTCTTCACGAGGATCTAGAAGAGGAGATCTACATGAAGCAACCTAAAGGTTTTGTGGTGAAAGGTAAGAAAGAAATGGTATTCAAGTTAAAGAAGTCTCTATATGGGTTAAAACAGTCACCAAGGATGTTGTATCAAAAATTTGATACATTTATACGGGGACTTGGGTTCACCAAAAGAAATTTGTTGGGTAGTGGAATCCCCGTGTAACGATCATGGGGCATAAAGCCAGAAATTTTTGGAAAAGACAGGGTAAAGACTTTGTAGAATGCGCAGAGTGAGAGGTGTAATAGGTTAAGTCAAAGGGTAGTCTGCCCAGAAATAATGTAAAGAAATGTAAGTAGAGTCGGCCTGCCCTTGGATCGTGGGCCAGAGAAATGTATAAATAGAGTGAGGCTCTATGGGTAGAGGTAGCTAAGTTTTGGTTATGATTTTGGATCTGAAATGTAATGGGGTTTTGAGAAGAATAGTCTGAAAGGCATCTGTAAGTCCGAGTCAAGGGTTTGGGTAGTGGATAGAGGCTCTGCAGCTATGTGCGCAGAGGCCTAGTAGAGTCCGCAGCTATGTGCGCAAACCCCTGCAATTGAGTGCATAAGGTAGATCGGGATGTATTAGTGAAGAAAGTAAATAAAGATAAGTTGGTTCTATGATTCTGTGTTAAATCTAAGTTATCGCGAATATGGGTTATTGTATGATTGATATAACTGTTTATTCTATGCGCAAATGCTTACATGTTGAATATATGTGAATCTCGGTTTATTATAAGTACGCGAACTGGTTAAATCTATTAAATGTTTGCTTAAAAACCCTGCTAAGTAGATTTTATTTACAATACTTCATTCAATAGAGTAGATCTGTAAACAATGCGCTAATAAAAGGCAAGAGATATTCTAGATCTGCGCGAAGCTACAGAACAGTGCGCAAAATCTCCAAACCACATCTAGACATCCCAAGGTGCGGAAACCTGGTTCCAGCAACCTCCCCTGCTACCTCGGGTGAGACCTCAGTTCGCGCTCGCGGGCTGTTGCCGAAAGGGCCAGTATCTGCGGGATTTGTCTGGCTAAATAATTCTTCTGAACCTGGGTCAGGCCCATATAAGCCAACAAATGGTTCCATTGCTAGGACCGGGATCTTCCTAGGGGGTGTCTAATGTGGGAACACTAGAATCCTACAAGGAAAGAGCTTGAAGAGTGGTGGGATCTGAAACTTCACGAGTTCACAATTCAGGAAAATAGAAACCCGTGCATATCAGAGGAAGAGTAGTTGGATCGCTACATATTCACAGATATCCATGAGATCTTATTTACGACATTTCCTATAGAAATGTACGAGTGGATCACGAGGTTAGCTGATAACGTGGGAAGGTGCAGATTAGAACAGCCTATTGTGTGGACCCCAGAACTGGTGCACAGGCTAGAAGCCACCAAAGACAAACTCGCACGCACAGTAGATCACTGGATGGATCGGGTAATAGCAGGATCTATTACTGAGTTCGCGATAGATACAACCGTGAGCTACAGTGAAGTGGAAAGACAATTTCTCCAAGGACCACGAGGTAAGTATATCAAATCATTGAATACTCGGATTAAGATGTTGTTGTGTGAAAAAAAGATTATGCGTGTATATTAATGTCTGGAGTAATGCGGAGTGGAAGAGGCTATCGAGGAATGGGAGGGGTAGAGAACAGTCCTTTGATTTCTATTCCACGAGAGAGCGAGGAGGAGCTTGCGAAGTTCTCAACAGGGAGTGCAGTTCAGTTGATTAAGGAGTGTTTTCCACTGATACCACCCCCATCCACACCACCACCTGCTTGCCCTACATCTAACCCATCGATACCCACACCACCCCCACCTTCTCCACCACCAAAAGTTGGGATGGCGACCACAGTCAAGCTATTGGTATTTAAGGGTGTAGGGAATGAGGAGCCAAGCCAGTTCTGGTTTGTGATAAAGTCTGTATGGGACGCGCAAGGTATAACAGATGAAAATATCAAAAAGGCTACCCTAGTTAGTGCACTGCAAGACCGCACATTGACGTGGTACATAAAATACTCAACCAATCACCTGAATGAAGGGATAGTAGCAATCTAGGAGGTGCTAAATAAAGAATTTGGCCAACCCAAATCAGAAACTCAGTCGGTTATTGGGTTCAAGGAAATTGCAATGTTGCCGGGTGAAACTCCGTGGGATCTGGATCAAAGGTTGAAAAGCACCATCCGCGAGGCAAATATGACATTGACGGATGCGCAGCATTGCGCTTGGTTTGTGGCATCATTAACACCACACCTAAGGATGGCTTTGTCCCAACAGAAGATCTCAACCCAAGTTGAAGCACTAGAAACAACAATGAGATTGCACGAAACCCCAATAACGGATCCAGGGTTGGGAGTGTTAACACTCAGGTTGTTCCCCAGGAAATCTCTAATGGGGGAATACGGCCGAGGTAACCATGAACCAGTCTTTTAGCTGCAGATTCTAGCCAATCTACAACCAAAGAGGACTCTCTCTTTATATTTTAGCTTTGTTTTGAGGTATTTTAGGCTAGTTATGATGTACAGAGTTTTGTTTAAGTTTGTTGGATGGTGATCTTAAACAGAGCTGGGATGCAAGTCTAAAACAATTTATTCCATTGGGCAAATGGAGTCTATGAGGATGAACTGTTGAGGGTGTTTTCTTTGATAAAGGGCAATACTACAGAGCGATATAATCGATCTTGGAACAATTTTAAAATCTGGAAATTGATGGAATGTAAGCCAGTGGATGAAGGGCAGTTAAGAATCCTTCATCAGGTTGGCAGAGGGAAAGTGCATGAATATTATCAAGGAGCAGTAAAGAATTCCTTGGCAATATTCAAAGTGAAAGAATCAGTGGAAACATGAGCAGCTAAGAATTCTTGTTTATGCTAACTCTGAAGAAAACATAATTAACAACAGAGATTGAACACGGAGTGTATTTAAACAAATTTTGGGCTATTATTTTTCTCTATTACTAAGATTATGAAACATATATGAAATTTGCAAACATAGAAGACACAAAACACATTTTAGAACAACTTATTGATCCATAGAAGGACACAGGAATTCTATAGCAGGTTCCAGAACATCAAATCCACATTTAGATGGTCCAGCAGGAGTGAACTTCAATAGCTTTTGTATTAAAAAGTCTCAGAGTTACAGCACAGTCCAGAGAAGAAATCACCAACCCTGAATACATCTCATGGGGAGGTATTTATACAAAAAGGAGATACAAAATATCGTGTAGATAAGCTATTAAGCAATAACTTCCTCCACCTACTCTATAGAAGAAGTAAATGAGAGAAATGAATGCAGCAGTAAATGTTGGTGTGCTGGCTGTTTAGTTTGTCAGATATATTTGACTTTTTGAACTGAGTGAGTCGGCTGGTAGCTATGTCTTTACTCTGCATTCCTGTGTTGTTGTCCCGGCCTTGTCATCTGTGCTTGGTCTTGCATTAATGAGCTGCAGTCCCAACCTAATGGTCTTGCCTTAATGAGTTGTTTTCATTTTTTGACAGGTGGCCCGTGCATTTGAATTTGCTGATATGCAGATGATCAAAAAAGAAAAAGAACGAAAATTACCTCGGTAAAACCTCCAACATCTCCTGCCACCATTGGTCTGTTGGTAACTGATGCCTTTGTATTTTTATTAGTGTTTCATCAGCTTCAGTATACCTGTAGAAGTTGGGCTGGACATCAAAAAGATGATTTATTTCATGTTCAATATAGAACAGATTTTCCAATTTGTCATATAAGCTCTGTCCAGTGGGAGGTCCTATGTCTTCTGAAGTGCTTGATGATGCAGTGATCTGGTTGGAAACATATGTATTCACCCTGTGAGCATACTGTTCATGTGTCAATAGCCTCTGATTGCTGGTTAACAAACTGGGTAAACCCCTTTGCTGCAAGGTTGTAAACTTTTCTGTAAAAGCATTTATTTCTGCCTGCATTTCTTGACATTTTCTTTCCAGATTTTGAACAAAATTCCTCAAGTTAGCACCTCTTTAACTATCAAAATGGTACCTATTCTGTCTCTAATATCTAGAGCTGCTAGTAGTTGTTTGGTATGAGTATTCAAAAATTGAATAAGTCTATTGGCCTGCTCAGGCATGTTTCCCAATGATGCCCTGGCCCTTTGAATCTCTACTCGGGGTATTTCTATCAATTTTATTTGCTCATGTATCATCTGAATTGATTGCCATTGGTCAGTGATAGACTGGCCAATTTTGGTCCACAAAATTGTTTTAATGTCTGCTAGAAGTTTATGAAGAGTGAGATCCTTTTCCAAGGATTTCACCTTATTCTCCAAGGCCTTTATCTCCTTGGTTTTCTCTACCACTATTATCTTGGATTTTTCATAGCTTACCTCTAGCTTGGCCAACTTTTCTTTGGCCTCTTTCAGCTCTGACATTTGGACTTCTAGCTCTTTTATTGCTTTCATCATTTCTTCCATGCTCATGCTAGAGTCTGGTGCTGTTATCGCTGCTGCTACTGAAGCATCTGTGGTTGATGTGCTTGCTGTTAATGCTGGGATGATAGGAGGGATTGTTGCTGCAACTGTGGGAGGGGCAGTGGTGACTGTTGGAGCTGTTTCAAGTGGCTGGGAGGTCGACTCTCCCTGCTTGGCTTGCAATGCTTTCTCCAATTCTTGCTCCATTGCAGTTAGCCTTTGATTCATCCTCATCAGCAAATCCATCATGTCTTCACCTGCCTTTTCTTGTGCAAGTTCTGTAGTTTGTGGGTGCATGGTTACAGGCAGCCTCAATTGCTTTCTAAGTGCAGCAATATCTTCTTCCTTTTTCTTTATGAGGGCTTTGATGCCCTTGGCATCCTTAGGATCATGCCCTAGCTCCATAATAATTTCCTCCAAGGTCTTTATTCTGTTGTCTTTAGCCAAGGAAGATATTTTTTCCAAATCCAATTGGGCAGATGTATTGCTTAATGACTCCTTCAATTGGTGGGCCAGCATTGCCTTGTCTGCCAATGTAGCATAGACCATTTCGCCTGTTTGCTTGTGCAGCTCAATTTGGTCCATTGGGTGTATGTCTTTGGCGAGGACCTCTAGATTTGTTCTTATGTAGTCCACAGCTGCCTGTGGTTGCTGAACTTTAGGCTTGAAATGACTTAAGATCATTTTTTCCTCCTTAATGTCATAAGCTACCATTAGTCTTTGATGTTTGGAGGGTGTTGTTTTGAGAAATTGATCATAGAGATGTATCCTCAATAACTCATTTTTGGATTTGATTTCCATGAATGTTCCTTTAATACCAAATTGTTGCTTACTTTGCTGCCTTGAGGAGGACACTTCCATACCATGCTGCCTCTCCATTTCTTGCCTGTGGGAGTTGGTGGATGTCTGTTGGCTGGTTGCCCTTTCCCTCCTTGGACTCCCTGTGATTTCTTCACTAATTTTCTCCTCAGGTTGAGGATCTACTCTTTGCCTTTTGGCCTCTGGCTGCTCTGTTGACCCACTTGCAGGTGTGGTTTCTTCTCTGTCCCGTTTCTTGCTTCTTTCCTCATTGAGAGGAGTCTGTAATGCTGGTACCTGTGGTACCTCTGTCTGTAGTGAAGGGGCTTGCCCTTGACCCTGTTCCTTTGAAGTAGTTGGCTGGTCTGTCATTGTTTCTTGCTTTGTATCTACTACCTCCTTGCCTTTTGTTGTCCCTGCTATTGGTGTAGTCCCTTCTTGGGCAGCTTGTGAAGCTGCAGCAACTGATGTGCCTTCTCCAATTCACTGTGGCAGTTTGAGTGACACCTGCCCAAAAGAATCCAAGTCAAGAGTCTTTTCCATACTTTTCATAGTTTGCTCCATTTTCTCTTCCTCAATGAACTGTTCAATTAGTGTGCCTTCTACCCACTCATCTTGGTTGGCAAATTGTTCTATTTCTGGGATTTTGCAATGTTCATAGGCTGACAACCTATATTTTATTTTTTTTGCATTGATAAAGCCATTTGGGTCATAGGGTACCCACCAAAAGCTCCTTTTTAATCTGAGTTTTTCACCCAATATCTGATCAATATCTTGCCATCCTTCTTTTTTGTTCATGACATAGGGGCCTAGTTGGTCTCTCAATTTCAGCTGAGCCTTCTTCTTGGTGCTATGGAAATGAGTCAAATCTGAATTGATAAATTTCCTGTAATATTCCAAGGAAAACAGTCTCATTGGCAGATATCTTGGCAGCCTGCAGGGGCACAGCTCACAGCCATATATCCCGATGACAGTGTGATTCTGGTAGAAGTACCAGTCACCTATTTTGCAGTTTTTGGAGATCTGCAATATTTTCTGCATATCATAAGACAGTCTAGGAGGAGGAGTTCTCTTTAGGAGAGAAGAGACTAGATAGACAAACATGTCAATGAACTCACAGTAAGAGTAGGGAGAGTTGTGGACTTCATGAAACACTGAGGTCCAAAAAATCACAAACCTCTTTTCTCCTTTAGAGTCCAATTTTCTGATGGGGAATAGGAAACAGTCCGACTCATAATACAGGAACAGATGATAGATGTAGGATGAATACTTGAAGACTCCCTCCCTATCTAGATTTAAGAGTTGGTCATGTATCTTGTTGGCAGTGAATTTGGCATAATTGTATTTGACAGCAGGGGACTGCCCTGGGGTAAATGTGGACAGTAAGACCAATATAGTTTCATCAATATGTTCACTTTTCTTGAAACCCATAACATAAGATATCATATCAACAAGTAATCTACCCACTTCATTGAAACATGCATAGTTAAAAGGAGGTGGCTCTGTAGGCTAGCGATCTGCTCTCATAAATACTTGGGCAATTCAGGTTATCTCTGAGCTGGAGAGTTTGGGACCTTCATCAAGAAAGAACATCATAGTAAGAGGAAACAGAAGCTGAGTTGGTTTGAAGTTTAGCATTTGATTTATGGAGTCAAGAGTTATATGAAAGAGGATGGTCCCAGATGGAGTTTTGACTGCCCTTTGGGTTGGTTCATATTTTTCATAGCAGAGGTGAATTATCTCAGGGAAGACATTGATAGAGGGGAGGAAGTATATGGGTAGATTTGATTCCCATATCCCATAGAAATCATTTTTATTTAGATAACTGTTCCTGAGTTCATAGAATGTCTGCAGATGGTTTCTGTCACCAACCAAGTCTTGGATTAGATAATCCCGATCAGCCAAAGGTAGTGATTCCAATTCCTTGTGGGGTGCATTGAGAGGAGTGACATTTAAGGCCATTGGAGCTTCCATAGCTTAATTTTGTGGCTTTTGAAATTGGAATTTTTGGGTCTATGTAAGTGAAATAGGAAAAATAATAGCTCTGTGGATTTTTTCCGGGAAACACAGACCGAATTCGATCTCAGAATTAATTCACTGGATTCAAATTGTAGGAAAAACGTAGTTCACAGAGTTTTTCCAGTAGCAAAACAGACAAACAGTTCAGGGCTTTTTCATTTAGCAAATGCAAATTTAATGTGACCTCAGGTCTGACTCAGTGGGCGAATTTTTTGCAGAGGGAGATGGAGTTTGATGGATATTTGGTTAAAATTGGGCAAAACAGTGGTTACAGTGTGTATTTCCGAAGACAGCACGACGCTTTTCTTAAAATTTTGGGTTCTTCAGGCAATTTTTAGAGAAAACCAAAGAAAAACAGGTTTGGGAGCAAAATTTATATAAATACCAGTTTTAACGGTGAAATGAGGGTTTAGCAGGTGGCGAGTCGAGCCGATGGGTCAAGCTATGGAGAAAATTTGTTGGGTGGCAGACCGTGCTGTTAAAATGCTACCTCGGACGTAAAAAAGCATGCAGAGGACACGCAGAGGAGACAAACACAAATGACTGAAAACGACGCTTTTGCCTTTTTAACAAAAAATTTGACTTTGGTAGGCTTTGGCTCGTTTCTATTGGATGACGTCAGCGTGACGTAATTTTGTAGTGTAGTGGGGTACGCAGGATGATGTGTCGGATGACATGGCGGCTGACACGGAGGTGAGGTGGTGATATCAGCAGGTGACATGGCGCTAATATGGAGTGGTGGCGGGCGATGTGGATGCAACGTCAGCTGATGATGTGGGCATGATGTCAGTGGGGAGGCAGTGAGGCAGTAAGCGGTATTCCCTGCACTGCCTTTGGGCCATGGTGGTTTTGGAGGGGGGGCTCCGATCACGTCGGGAAGCCGACGCGTGTCTCGGGTATGGCAGAAATATCGCCCATCCCCCGGACGCTAACGTTTGGCACATGGGGGGTTCCGATATTGCCGACAGCCGTTAGATCTGTGGTGTTAGATCCTACAGTCGACGGGTGGTGTAGCTGGTGAAGGTTTATAACAGGGGGACCCGTGTTAATATTTCAACATTTAATAGTGTTTTTTGGGTTTTAAACTTTGGTTTATCGGGGCTTTGGGCACAATTGTTTATTTAACCGAGTGTTAAATAAACTCCGATGATTTTGAACGCGAAGGGTTATTATAAGGTTTCTAGTAAACCTTTTAATTCCCGAAACTTTGCTATATGGCTATACTTGCTAGGGGTAGGGATATTATATTTTTTTGGGGGGTTTTATGTATGTATGCATAATAGGGGCAAGAATATTATGTGGGAGTTATACAATAAGTTAACATGCTAATTATGATTTTATGGATAGATAACGCTAAGTTTATAAGGTAATAACTTAGGTTTTTAGGGAAATGGAAGGAAAATGGAATGATTATTTTCACACAAGAAATGTGGCTTGTTTTGACTAGGCAAACACAGAGTTTCACTTAGTATTTCTCATAAAATGAAATAAACTAGGACCACTGAGCAGATCTCAATGTCCTTGAAGGGATGTTAGTAAGTGTTCTTGGGGAAATGAGAGGGTAAATTAGTCATGCTTCACTTG
Source organism: Pinus tabuliformis (assembly GCA_031772625.1). NCBI lineage: Eukaryota > Viridiplantae > Streptophyta > Pinopsida > Pinales > Pinaceae > Pinus > Pinus tabuliformis. Next base: position 1,297,995,431 of record CM062818.1, read on the forward strand.
TTTTGCAGCCAAACAACTGCCACTGTATTTCAGATACCCATGAGACATGAATTACCTTGAACAGACCAAACTACTTATAACCTGCTTCTGCAACCTCAGAAACTGCCTACCCAGCCTAACACACCTAACATTTTTTCTTGACTTTTGCTGGGTGCATTTGAACTAGCAAACCCTGATTCTCTTCTTTTCTTTTAAATGCCCTCCTATCTAAGTCTACCCTTATCTCTTCCAAGGGCCCAGATTAAGCAATTGGGCTCCTTCGTTTCTCTACCTATTTACTCATCTGCCAAGCTTGAACCGTTTGGATAGACCTTTATTCTCTATTCTAAAGACAAGTAAATTCAAACATGATCTAGCCAAGATTGAACTTTCTGGCTATTCATCAACTGTGGCAAGAGTCAAGCACCTGCACACAATGAAATTCTTCAAAAACCGAATAGTAGTGGCATTTGAACTAGCACACTTTCCTGGTCTTTTGGTTTGGGGTTTATTTCTATTATTTTTCTCTTGACCATTCCCTTCTTTTTGCCCTTTGATTTTTCTTTTAGGGCATACCCTCTTTTCATTTTTTAATTTTCTTCATTTGTTTACAAAATATGGAACCTTTGCAGCATGGAAAGGATGAACATATTTGGCACTTCTTCAGTCAATCATGAAAAATGAAACCTATTGGTATAGGAACCTAACAGTGGCTCCACTTGGGGATGGATTTTCCTGGTGAAAAGTCAAGAACAGCAGGTCAGAGGGCCTTATATTCAATTCTTGCTATATTCTAAAATTTCTCCTTTGTTGTACACAAAATGGTGCCTCTGCAAAATTTAAGTGTTTCTCATGAATTCATTCACACAGTTGCAGCTCTATTTAGGATACTCTGTCTGAATATTTTTCATCATTTTCACAGCTCCCAAGTCTCTTTTTTCAACTTCTTCTGATAAACTCATAGTGTAATACCATTAGGTGGCACAATTCCTTGCCTTTCCCTCAAAATTTGTTGCATCTTATTCCCTATCATATTTTTGTAATAAACTGCAGAAATTAAAAACTGTTATGTGCAAACTAAAGTGCTGATTTCTTCAATAAACTGGATCAAAATAATGCTTCAGCATTCGACCATTTACTGGCCCATTATCTGCCTCTGTACCATCCAAGCTTTTCAAAAAATAGGTGTTGTTTCCTTGTACAGTCTGAATGATAAATGGTCCTCTCCACAAGAAATCAAATTTTCCATGTTTTCCTTTATCTTCTCTTCTGGAATCCCACTTTAAAACTTTATCCCCAATGAAGAAATCCTCTGCTTTGGTTCTTTTATCAAATATCTTTTTAAGTTTTTCTTGTAAAACCTGAGATCTTTGATATACCTCCTCTCTTGTCTATTGCAAATGAATAGTTTGATTGATCCTTCTCTGAATATCATTAGGTTCTGCCTGTATTTCTTGCAGCAACTTTATCACTGGGATTCCCAAAGATGAAGGGAATCTTGCCTCCATGCCATAAACCAATTCATATGGGCTTGTTCCAATGGATCTTTTGGTGGTCAATCTGTCTGCCCATAGTGCATTTACAAGTTTTTTATGCCAATTCTTTTTATTCTCCTCTAAGAGCTTCTTAATGATGTTGATCAGGATTTTGTTGGAGGATTCGGCTAGGCCATTACCTTGAGGGTAATAGGCTATGGAATGGCCTAAGGTAATGTGGTATTTATGGCAAAAAGTGATCATTCTCTTGGATTTGAAAGCAACAGCATTGTCTGTAATAATCTTCTCCAGGCAGCCAAATCTAGACAAGATGTTGGTCTCTAAGAATTGCATGATTACTGAATCATTGGCTTGCCTACAAGGGATGGCCTCTATCCACTTGGTAAAGCAGTCTGTTGCAGTCAAAATCCATTTATGTTGGCCACAAGATGAAGGGTGGATTTCCCCAATGAAGTCTAAACCCCATTGTTGAAATGGTCTTTTAGTTGAAATGGGTTTGAGGGGCAGGGGCAGCAGCTTTTTCTTGCCTTCAAAAATTTGGCATTTGTGGCAAGAAGTTACATATTTCTTTGCATCAGCGAAGAGGGTGGACCAATAAAAACCGGCTCTTAAGATTTTATCAGCAGTTGACTTCCAATACAAATGTCCACCACAGTCCCCTGCATGAAATTCCTTGAGTACTTTGTCAGTTTCATCTAGTGTTAGGCAATTAAGCAAAATACCTTCATGGTTTTTCCAAAACAACACATTATCTATAATACAAAACTTTGAAGCTTTCATTTTCAAGAATCTCTTTTTAGTCCTGGATAACCATGGAGGAGCTTGCAGGTTCAAAAATATAAACATATGCCAGCATACCAAGGTGAATGTAAAAAGGCTTGATTGATCTGTGGAGTCGCCATCTCCTGTTCGTTATCCAGTTCATTGATGTCAAGGGCTTGAAAATTGGTTTCAGTCATCAGTTTGGCTAATCCTTGTCCTTTTATCAGTTTTGTTGGCTTAATTTCAATGTCATATTCTAAAATGTTATCTATCCATTTGCCCCTCTTACCTTCAATTCCTTCTTGAGTTAGAATGTCTTTGACCACGACATTTGGGACATAAGTTGTCACATGAGAGTACAAGATATAAACTCTGAAATCATTGATGGCTTTTACAAGGGCATAAGCTTGTTTTTCCATGATCTGATATTTAAAAGGTGCATCTCTGAGTGCTTTGCTAAAAAAGGCTATTGGTTTCTCACATCCTTGGTCATCTTTTTGCAATAGGACAACAACAATAGTATGCTCAGATGCAAAGGAAAAGATCATGAAGTCTCTATCAAACTTGGGGCTTGTGAGGACTGGTGTTTTTGTTAAAGCTATTTTGATATCCTCAAAGGCTTGTTTAGCTTCTATTGTCCATTTGACTTTGGAATCTTTCTTCAGCATGTTATTCAACAATATTATTAGTTCGGCCAAGTTGGGTATGAATCTTCTTAGGAAATTGATATTTCCTAAAAAAGCTTGTAGTTCTTTGATGTTCCTTCGGTGAGGCACTTGGAGAATAGCTTGTATTCTATCCAGGTCAATTCTAATGTCATCTTTTGAAATTATGTGACCTAGGAGTTTGCCTTTTCTAGGCCAAACAATGATTTCTTTGGTTTCAATGATATGCCATATTTTCTGCAAACACTTGTCTCAAATGCTCTAAATGTTCTTAGTCTGATTTTGAAAAAGCAGTGAGATCATCGAGATATATGACTAAGAAATCATGGATCTCTTTTGCAAAGGCTATGTCCATTGCTCGTTGAAATGTAGCCCCTACATTTTTAAGTCCGAAGGGCATTTTTACATATTTAAAGGTTCCCCAAGGTGTTGTAAAGGCAGTTTTATCTTGATCATCCGGGTGAACTAAGATCTGATTAAATCCTGAGAATCCATCTAACAGTGAAATCCTAGCAACTCCCACTACCCTTTGTAGGATGTGATCCATTTTTGGTAAGGGGTAGTGGTCTTTGAGAGACACCTTATTCAGATTTCTTAAGTCAACACACAGTCTTATCTCTCCCATTTTCTTCCTAGTGGGCACTAGATTTGAAATCCATTCTTAAAATCTAATTATTCCAGCTTCGTACATTCTTTAACTTCGTTTTCAATAAGGGGGAAGAGGACAGGATTCACCCTTCTAAGCTTTTGTTTAAAAGGTTTTTGATTTTCTTTCAAGGGTATTGTATGTTGGATGACGGAAGTATCATAGGACTTGAGGTCCTCATAGCCCCATGCAAAGACATCTTGAAACTCTTTAAACAACTCAATTTATTTCTGCTTTTGGTTAGGAGGCAATGTTTTGGACAGTTTTATCATTTTGGGATTTTCTGTGGTTCCAATATTGCAGTCCTCAATTTCTGTGTTCAATGGTTGTATTTTTGGCTTTCTTGAAATATCATTTGAGTCAAAAATATCTTCCAAAAGAGTTAGGCCTGTGGGCATAAAATTATCCTTCAGTTCAATTACTTCAGATTCTCCCTCAGCCATTTCATCAAGGTCCATTTGCTTTAGCTCTTGTAAATTTTTGCTGGTAAAAATTGTTGAATGCAAAATGTGATTTTCTGTTTCAGCTGATATATTTTCCTTAATTTTGTCTACTTGCTATTCTTCACAAATGGTGCTTGTATCTATGTTTGTGCTTGAAAATTCCTCCCTTAAAGTCAATAAATTATTGATTTGTGTATCATTTTCAAACACCTGCCAATTTTTAACATTGTCTGGAATAGAGGGCCTGTGTTTAATTTCAGCAGTGAAGTGGTGATTAGGCTCAAATGGAAGCTTGCAAGTACTGGCAAAAGTTGTCAAGCTGTGAGCGTCTAAATTGTGGTTTCTAGGAATTTTGGTTAGCTGAGATTCTAAGAAGGTGTTGAGTATTTCAATTGCTGCCCCTCTATAAGACCTCAGCCTGAGATCATTTGTAACAAAGTTTCCCTTCATCTATTGGATAATCAAGTCAGAGTCCCCTAAAATGGAAATCCTAGCTGCCCCTAGACTTTTAATCAGTTTGAGACCTAATAAAAGGGCTTCATATTCGGCCATATTGTTCGTGCATCTGAAATTTAGCCTATATGCATGTCCTTGGGTATGGTCATTTTGCATATTGTGTATCCAAATCCCCGCCCCTGCTCCTAGTTTGTTTACTGACCCATCAAACTCTAGGTACCATAATATTTCTTGATTGTAACTAGCCTTAGGAGTTGTGGAAACTGTTTCAATAGGCAAATTTGGATTTTGTGAATCATATGGTATGTCTTGTTTGTTTGTTGCATCAATTATTTCAACAATTTTTTGATCTTGGGCAGTAGATTCTTCATTTATGTCTCTCGCTTGTGATAATTCTAGCAGTTTGTCATCAGTTTTGGGACACATTTTAGCATTGTATAAGATAAACGAATCCATATCAGAATGCAGGGAATAAATGGGGAAGTTTTGGGGTTTCTCTTGACTGCTGACCACATATTTCATCAATGTCTCCCAGTACAATCTCTTTGGCTAGCTAAAGACTGAAATGGTGGCATATGACATATCTAGTTGCAAAGATCCTTGGAGTTTTGCACCCCAAGATCTGGATAAAAGCATTACATATTTAGGTGGGATATCAGCTACAACCACATCCATTAAAATTGTTTTGGCTGGATACTGGACTAGAGATACACAAAGGTCTTTGATTAGGCCTAGACACCTGACCTGGCTAGGATCAAAAGAAAACAAGTCCTTGTAGCGCCTTGTGATGTCTAGATCTAGATTTTCCATCACCGACTTAGGCATCAGATTATGGGAAGCTCATGAATCAAACATTGCATTGTGCAGCACTTTTTCATGAATGTTTAAGCTTACATAGAATGGAGGGACTCCTCCATCTATTGTTTTACCATTTACTTCAGGACCAAAAATTAGTTCTGGTTGGTCATCTAGAACATTGACTACATCTCTATTCTCTGATATTTGAAGTGACATATTGATTTGTTCCCTATAAACCTCATGTTTATCCAATTCGGACAGTGGAATTTCTATTTTTAACTTGCCTATTTCTGTTTCTAGGTTGAAGGGTTTTTCCACTTGAATTTTTGTGTTGTGGACAGCAAGCTTTTCCTTTTCTGCTGTATTTTTAGTGACCTTTTCTTTATCATGAGTGTTGTCCTGAACTAAATCTGTTGTGAAATTATTTTCAGGAGGACTGTTTAGATCTTCTTTTGAGGGAAAGGAGGTGGATGGCTGATTTTTTGAGGGCTGTAAATCTGATATGTCCTCAACAGTGGTTTCCTTTGGGTCGAGGTCTGTTTTAGTTGGGAGTTCTGTCGAGGAAGTTTTATCCTTTGCTTTCTTAGGTTGCTTGGTATCTTTCAGCTTGCTAGGTTCATGCACATCTATCGTTCTGCTCCTTAATTTGTATTGTTTATGAACCTCATAGACAGCTGCATCATATCCTTCCCTGAAATCAAATGATTCTCCGGATTTGGTTTGAAATTGGTTGAAATTATGAGTTTCTTGGTCATCTTGGGTTAGAAAGATTTGTTGTTCACTGTTCAAACCCATTAGGTTGATTTGAGTATCCTCTATTGGCTCACTAGAGGTTGAGGCTTCGGCATAGTTCTCTTGAAATGGAGGTCTGATATTCTGATCAGGGCCAGCTTTCCCAGTGTTGGGATTTTAATTTTTTCTAAAGTTTGGATTCCTAGTGGTGTTACTTGGTTGACCATCCCAGGAAGATTTTCTCTCAATGGTCTCTACCCTATCACCCAGTCTATCCATACCTTTGATGATTGCATCTAGTTTTTGCTCAAATGCAGAAGGCTCTTCTTTGAAAGTTGTTCTCCTTTTAGTTCTAGCCCGATTTCTCTTAGATATCAAGTTGGCCTCTACACTAACACTATGCTTTGCATGTCTTATAGGCTTGGAGGAGCTCTTTCCCTTAGTTGATATGCCATGTCAAAATCAAATCCATAGGGAATTTGATCAAGGCTAAGCCAGGTGGAGGTCTAAGGTTTTGAGGAATAGCATTGTACACATTATTGAATCTAGCACAATAGTCTTGGACAGTTTCTTGTGGGCTTCTTTTTAGGCTTTCATATTCAGAGAGGATATGCAATGGGTCTTTCTTCTTTTCCCATCTGTTCAAAAAGGTTTGGTAGAGGGCATCTGGGTCAGCTATAGAGTTCACAGCAAGTGCTCTAAACTAGGTCCTTACGTCACCAGTTAGACTTTGGACAAATATTTTCATTCTCACATCATCATCATCAGTTTCATAGTTCTCAAAATAATCTCGCATTTTCTTTGTATGCTGTTGAGCTGTATAGGTGCTAGTGCCATCAAAATATGTAATTTTGCTTTGATAATCTTGAGGCATAGCCCCTGGATTTGCAGGCAACAGCAGAGGAGCATATCTATTTGCCATATTTGTAGAGATAAATGGGACAGCATGAAGAAATAGGACAGCTGGAACAGTAGGGACAAGAGTGGAAATATGGGCAATGGATGGGGGAGTGGAAAGGATACTTTGAGGTGTGGATGAAGAACTCGGAGAGACTGTAGTATTGACAGAAAGGACTGCTGCCCTCCCAGGAGTAAGCTCAGATTTTGTAAGGTTTTGCTGAAGTATATCAAGGTCTAAATCAGCAGAATTTTCTAGACTTTCTTGTCTTCTAAGGCTCTTAGAGATCAAGTTAGGATTTTCAAAAACAGTTGGAGGATTTGGATCAGGATTTGACCTAGTGTAACGAATTTTCTTCTTTGGAGCCAGCTTCTAAATGTGTTTTTGGTATTTTCTGGAAATGTTTAAAGATCACAGTTTTTGACAATATTTTGAAGGAAGCTCTTTTGAAATATAGGAGGCTTTGGGCTTTCCTTTGAATATGCTAAAACAGGGAAACTGATCAAATCTTTGGGGCAGCTATTTAAAGCCTAAAACTAGACTAGAGATTGACTGAAGCAGCATTTATTTACTCCTATGAATGCACAGCAAAAACAGTTTCAAAGGCTACCTGGCTAACTTCAGGATGCACCTGTAGCTTTAGAAAAATAGACAGCAATAACAAACAGTCATTCAGCTCCCTAGTTGAGTCGCCAATAATGTTAACACTCAAGTTGTTCCCCAGGAAAGCTCTAATGGGGGAATACGGCCGAGGTAACCACTAACCAATCTTTTAGCTGCATATTTTAGCCAATCTACAACTAGAGAGGGCTCTCTCTTTATAGTTTAGCTTTGTTTTGAGGTATTTTAGGCTAGTTATGATGTACAGAGTTTTGTTTAAGTTTGTTGGATGGTGATCCTAAATAGAGCTGGGATGCAAGTCTAAAACAGTTTATTCCATTGGGTAAATGGAGTCTATGAGGATGAACTGCTGAGAGTGTTTTCTTTGATAAAGGGCAATACTACAGAGCGAGATAATCGATCTTGGAACAATTTTAAAATCTGAAAATTGATGGAATGTAAGCCAGTGGATGAAGGAAAGTCAAGAATAACTCGTCATGTTAGCAGAGGGCAAGTGCATGAATACTATCAAGGAGCAGTAAAGAATTCCTTGGCAATATTCAAAGTGAAAGAATCAGTGGAAACAGGAGCAGCTAAGAATTCCTGTTTATGCTAACTCTGAAGAAAACATAATTAACAACAGAGATTGAACACAGAGTGTATTTAAACAAATTCTGGGCTATTCTTTTTCTCTGTTACTAAGATTATGAAACATATATGAAATTTGCAAACATAGAAGACACAAAACACAGTTTAGAACAACTTATTGATCCATAGAAGGACACAGGAATTCTGTAGCAGGTCCCAGAACATCAAATCCACATTCAGACGGTCCAGCAGGAGTGAACTTCAACAGCTTTTGTATTAAAAAGTCTCAGAGTTACAGCGCAGTCCAGAGAAGAAATCACCAACCCCGAATACATCTCATGGGGAGGTATTTATACAAAAAGGAGATACAAAATATCGTGTAGATAAGCTATTAAGCAATAACTTCCTCCACCTACTCTACAGAAGAAGTAAATGAGAGAAATGAATGCAACAGTAAATGTTGGTGTGCTGGTTGTTTAGTTTGTCAGATATATTTGACTTTTTGAACTGAGTGAGTCGGCTGGTAGCTGTGTCTTTACTCTGCGTTCCTGCATTATTGTCTCGGCCTTGTCATCTGTGCTTGGTCTTGCATTAATGATCTACAGTCCCAACCTAATGGTCTTGCCTTAATGAGCTGTTTTCATTTTTTGACAGGTGGCCCGTGCATTTGAATTTGCTGATATGTAGATGATCAAAAAAGAAAAAGAACGAAAATTACCTCGGTAAAACCTTCAACATCTCCTGCCACCATTGGTTTGTAGGTAACTGATGCCTTTGTATTTTTATTAGTGTTTCATCGGCTTCAATATACTTGTAGAAGTTGGGCTGGACATCAAAAAGATGATTTATTTCATGTTCAATATAGAACAGATTTTCCAATTTGTCATATAAGCTCTGTCCAGTGGGAGGTCCTATGTCTTCTGAAGTGCTTGATGATGCAGTGATCTGGTTGGAAACATATGTATTCACCCTGTGAGCATATTGTTCATGTGTCAATAGCCTCTGATTGCTGGTTAACAAACTGGGTAGACCCCTTTGCTGCAAGGCTGTAAACTTTTCTGTAAAAGCATTTATTTCTGCCTGCATTTCTTGACATTTTCTTTCCAGATTTTGAACAAAATTCCTCAGGGTTAGCACCTTTTTAACTATCAAAATGGTACCTGTTCTATCTCTGATATCTAGAGCTGCTAGTTGTTCTTTGGTATGAGTATTCAAAAATTGAATAAGTCTATTGGCCTGCTCAACCATGTTTCCCAATGATGCCCTAGCCCTTTGAATCTCTACTCAGGCTATTTCTATCAATTCTATGTGCTCATGTATCGTCTGAATTGATTGCCATTGGTCATTGATAGACTGGCCAATTTTGGTCCACAAAATTGTTTTAATGTCTACTAGAGGTTTATGAAGAGTGAGATCCTTTTCCAAGGATTTCACCTTATTCTCCAAGGCCTTTATCTCTCTGGTTTTCTCTGCCACTGTTATCTTGGATTTGTCATAGCTTACCTCTAGCTTGGCCAACTTTTCTTTGGCCTCTTTCAGCTCTGACATTTGGACTTCTAGCTCTTTTACTGCTTTCATCATTTCTTCCATGCTCATGCTAGAGTCTGGTGTTGTTATTGCTGCTGCTGCTGAAGCATCTGTGGTTGATGTGCCTGCTGTTGATGTTGGGATGATAGGAGGGATTGCTGCTGCAACTGTGGGAGGGGCAGTGGTGACTGTTGGAGTTGTTTCAAGTGGCTGGGAGGTCGACTCTCCCTGCTTCGCTTGCAATGCTTTCTCCAATTCTTGCTCCGTTGGAGTTAGCCTTTGATTCATCCTCATCAGCAAATCCATCATGTCTTCACCTACCTTTTCTTGTGCAAGTCCTATAGTTTGTGGGTGCATGGTTACAAGCAGCCTCAATTGCTTTCTAAGTGCAGCAATATCTTCTTCCTTTTTCTTTATGAGGGCTTTGATGCCCTTGGCATCCTTAGGATCATGTCCTAGCTCCATAATAATTTCCTCCAAGGTCTTTATTCTGTTTTCTTTAGCCAAGGAACATATTTTTTCCAAATCCAATTCGGCATATATATTGCTTAATGACTCCTTCAATTGGTGGGCCAGCATTGCCTTGTCTGCCAATGTAGCATAGACCATTTCACCTGTTTGCTTGTGTAGCTCAATTTGGTCCATTGGGTGTATGTCTTTGGTGAGGACCTCTAGATTTGTTCTTATGTAGTCCGCAGCTACCTGTGGTTACTGAACTTTAGGCTTGAAATGACTTAAGATCATTTTTTCCTCCTTAATGTCATAAGCTGCAATTAGTCTTTGCTGTTTGGAGGGTGTTGTTTTGAGAAATTGATCAAAAGTTGTATCCTCAATAACTCATTTTGGGCTTTGATTTCCATGAACGTTCCTTTAATACCAGATTGTTGCTTACTTTGCCGCCTTAAGGAGGACACTTCCATACCATGCTGCCTCTCCATTTCTTGCCTGTGGGAGCTGGTGGATGTCTGTTGGCTGGTTGCCCTTTCCCTCCTTGGACTCCCTGTGATTTCTTCACTAATTTCCTCCTCAGGTTGAGGATCTACTCTTTTCCTTTTGGCCTCTGGCTGCTCTGTTGACCCACTTGCAGGTGTGGTTTCTTCTCTGTCTCGTTTCTTACTTCTTTCCTCATTGAGAGGAGTCTGTAATGTTGGTACCTATGGTGCCTCTGTCTGTAGTGAAGGGGCTTGCCCTTGACCCTGTTCCTTTGAAGTAGTTGGCTGGTCTATCATTGTTTCTTGCTCTGTATCTACTACCTCCTTGCCTTTTGTTGTCCCTCCTGCTGGTGTAGTCCCTTCTTGGGCAGCTTGTGAAGCTGCAGCAGCTGATGTGCCTTCTCCAATTTGCTGTGGCAATTTGAGGGACACCTGCCCAAAAGAATCAAAGTCAAGAGTCTTTTCCAGATTTTTCATAGTTTGCTCCATTTTCTCTTCCTCAGTGAACTGTTCAATTAATGTGCCTTTTACCCACTCATCTTGGTTGGCAAATTGTTCTATTTCTGGGATTTTGCAATGTTCATAGGCTGACAACCTATATTTTATTTTTCTTGCATTGATAAAGCCATTTGGGTCATAGGGTACCCATCAAAAGCTCCTTTTTAATCTGAGTTTTTCACCCAATCTCTGATCAGCATCTTGCCATCCTTCTTTTTTGTTCATGACATAGGGGCCTAGTTGGTCTCTCAATTTCAGCTGAGCCTTCTTCTTGGTGCTATGGAAATGAGTCAAATCCGAATTGATAAATTGCTTGTAATATTCCAAGGAAAACAATCTCATTGGCATATATCTTGGCAGCCTGTAGGGGCACAACTCACAGCCTTATATCCTAATGACAGTGTGATTCTGGTAGAAGTACCAGTCACCTATTTTGTAGTTTTTGGAGAGCTACAATATTTTCTGCATATCATAAGATGGTCTAGGAAGAGGAGTTCTCTTTAGGAGAGAAGAGACTGGATAGAAAAACATGTCAATGAACTCACAGTAAGAGTAGGGAGAGTTGTGGACTTCATGAAAGACTGAGGTCCAAAAAATTACAGACCTCTTTTCTCCTTTAGAGTCCAATTTTCTGATGGGGAATTGGAAACAGTCTAACTGATAATACAGGAACAGATGATAGATGTAGGATGAATACTTGAAGACTCCCTCCCTATCTAGATTTAAGATTTGGTCATGTATCTTGTTGGCAATGACTTTGGCATAATTGTATTTAATAGCAGGGGGCTGCCCTGGGGTAAATGTGGACAGTAAGACCAATATAGTTTCATCAATATGTTCACTTGTCTTGAAACCCAAAACATAAGATATCATATCAACAAGTAATCTACCCACTTCATTGAAACATGCATAGTTAAAAGGAGGTGGCTCTGTAGGCTGGTGATCTTCTCTCATAAATACTTGGGCAATTCGGGTTATCTCTGAGCTGGAGAGTTTGGGACCTTCATCAAGCAAGAACTTCATAGTAAGAGGAAACAGAAGCTGAGTTGGTTTGAAGTTTAGCATTTGATTTATGGAGTCAAGAGTTATATGAAAGAGAATGGTCCCAGAAGGAGTTTTGATTGCCCTTTGGGTTGGTTCATAGTTTTCACAGCAGAGGTGAATTATCTCAGGGAAGACATTGATAGAGGGGAGGAAGTATATGGGTAGATTTGATTCCCATATCCCATAGAAATCTTTTTTATTTAGATATTTGTTCCTGAGTTCACAGAATGTCTGCAGATGGTTTCTGTCACCAACCAAGTCTTGTATTAGATAATCCCGATTAGCCAAAGGTAGTGATTCCAATTCCTTGTGGGTTGCATTGAGAGGAGTGACATTTAAGGCCATTGGATCTTCCATAGCTTAATTCTGTGGCTTTTGAAATTGGAATTTTTGGGTCTGTGTAAGTGAAATAGGCAAAATAATAGCTCTGTGGATTTTTTCCGGGAAACACAGACCAAATTCGATCTCAGAATTAATTCACTAGATTCAAATTATAGGAAAAACGTAGTTCACAGATTTTTTCCAGTAGCAAAACAGACAAACAGTTCAGGGCTTTTTCATTTAGCAAATGCAAATTTAATGTGACCTTGGGTCTCACTCAGTGGGAGAATTTTTTGCAAAGGGAGATGGAATTTGACGAATATTTGGTTAAAATTGGGCAAAACAGTGGTTACGGTGTGTATTTCTGAAGACAGCACGGCGTTTTTCTTCAAATTTTGGGTTCTTCGGGCAATTTTTAGAGAAAACCAAAGAAAAACAGGTTTGGGAGCAAATTTTATATAAATACCTGTTTTAACGGTGAAATGAGCGTTTAGCAAGTGGCGAGTCGAGCTGATTGGTCGAGCTATGGAGCAAATTTGGTGGGTGGCAGACCGTGCTGTTAAAATGCTACCTCAGACGTAAAAAAGCATGCAGAGGATGCGCAGAGGAGACAAACATAAATGACTGAAAATGACGCTTTTGTGCCTTTTTAACAAAAAATTTGACTTTGGCAGGCTTTGACGCGTTTCTGTTGGATGACGTCAGCATGACGTAATTTTGTCGTGTAACGGGGTACGGAGGATGATGTGTCAGATGACGTGGGGGCTGACACAGAGGTGAGGTGGTGATGTCAGCAGGTGACATGGTGTTGATATGGAGTTGTGGCGGGCGACGTGGATGCGACATCAGCTGATGATGTGGGCATGACATCAGCGGGGAGGCAGTGGGGCGGTAAGCGGTATTCCCCGCACCGCCTTTGGGCCATGGTGGTTTTGGAGGGGGGGCTCCGATCACGCCGGGAAGCCGATGCGTGTCTCAGGTACGGCAGAAATACCGCCCATCCCCCGGACGCTAACGTTCGGCACATGGGGGGTTCCGATATTGCCGACAGCCGTTAGATCTGTGGCATTAGATCCGACGGTCGACGGGTGGTGTAGCTGGCAGAGGTTTATAACAGGGGGACCCGCGTTAATATTTCAACATTTAATAATGTTTTTGGGGTTTTAAACTTTGGTTTATCGGGGTTTTGGGCGGGGTTGTTTATTTAACCGAGTGTTAAATAAACTCCGATGATTTTGAACGCGGAGGGTTATTATAAGGTTTCTGGTAAACCTTTTAATTCCCGAAACTTTGCTATATGGCTATACTTGCCAGGGGTAGGGATATTATATTTTTTTGGAGGTTTTTATGTATGTTATGCATAATGGGGGCGGGAATATTATATGGAAGTTATACAATAAGTTAACATGTTAATTATGATTTTATGGATAGATAATGCTAAGTTTATAAGGTAATAACTTAGGTTTTTAGGGAAATGGAAGGAAAATGGAATGATTATTTTTACACAAGAAATGTGGCTTGTTTTGACTAGGCAAACACAGAGTTTCACTTAGTATTTCTCATAAAATGAAATGAACTAGGACCACTGAGCAGATCTCAATGTCCTTGAAGGGATGTTAGTAAGTGTTCTTGGGGAAATGAGAGGGGAAATTAGTCATGCTTCACCTGTTTTGCAGCCAAACAACTGCCACTGTATTTCAGATACCCATGAGACATGAATTACCTTGAACAGACCAAACTGCTTATAACCTGCTTCTGCAACATCAGAAACTGCCTACCCAGCCTAACACACCTAACATTTTTTCTTCACTTTTGCAGGGTGCATTTGAACTAGCAAACCCTGATTCTTTTCTTTTCTTTTGAATGCCCTCCTATCTAAGTCTACCCTTATCTCTTCCAAGGGCCCAGATTAAGCAGTTGGGCTCCTTCGTTTCTCTACCTATTTACTCATCTGCCAAGCTTGAACCATTTGGACAGACCTTTATTCTCTATTCTAAAGACAAGTAAATTCAAACATGATCTAGCCAGGATTGAACTTTCTGGCTATTCATCAACTGTGGCAAAAGTCAACCACCTGCACACAATGAAATTCTTCAAAAATGGAACAGTAGTGGCATTTAAACTAGCACACTTTCCTGGTATTTTGGTTTGGGGTTTATTTCTATTATTTTTCTCTTGACCATTCCCTTCTTTTTGCCCTTTGATTTTTCTTTTAGAGCATACCCTCTTTTCATTTTTTAATTTTCTTCATTTGTTTACGAAATATGGAACCTTTGCAGCATGGAAAGGATGAACATATTTGGCACTTCTTCAGTCAATCATGAAAAATGAAACCTATTGGTATAGGAACCTAACAATGGCTCCACTTCGGGATGGCTTTTCCTGGTGAAAATTCAAGAACAGCAGGTCAGAGGGCCTTATATTCAATTCTTGCTATATTCTGAAATTTCTCCTTTGCTGTACACAAAATGGTGCCTCTGTAAAATTTAAGTGTTTCTCATGAATTCAGTCACACAATTGCAGCTCTGTTTAGGATACTCTGTCTGAATATTTGTCATCAATTTCACAGCTCCCAAGTCTCTTTTTTCAACTTCTTCTGATAAACTCATAGTGCAATACCATTAGGTGGCACAATTCCTTGCCTTTCCCTCAAAAGTTGCTGCATCTTATTCCCTATCATATTGTTGTAATAAATTGCAGAAAGTAAACATTGTTATGTACAAGATAAAGTGCTTATTTTTTCAACAAACAGGATCAAAATAATGCTTCAGCATTCGACCATTTACTGGCCCATCATTTGCCTCTGTACCATCCAAGCTTTTCAAAAAACAGGTGTTGTTTCCTTTTACAATCTGAACGATAAATGGTCCTCTCCACAAGAAATCAAATTTTCCATGTTTTCCTTTATCTTCTCTTCTGGAATCCCACTTTAAAACTTTATCCCCCATGAAGAAATCCTCTGCTTTGGTTCTTTTATCAAACATATTTTTAAGTTTTTCTTGTAAAACCTGAGATCTTTTATATACCTCCTCTCTTGTCTGTTGCAAATGAATAGTTTGATTGATCGTTCTCTGAATATCATTAGGTTCTGCCTATATTTCTTGCAGCAACTTTATCAGTGGGATTCCCAAAGATGAAGGGAATCTTGCCTCCATTCCATAAACCAATTCATATGGGCTTGTTCCAATGGATCTTTTGGTGGTCAATCTGTCTGCCCATAGTGCATTTACAAGTTTTTTATGCCAATTCTTTCTATTCTCCTCTAAGAGCTTCTTAATGATGTTGATCACGCTTTTGTTGGAGGATTCAGCTAGGCCATTACCTTGAGGGTAATAGGTTGTGGAATGGCCTAAGGTAATGTGGTATTTATGGCAAAAAGTGATCATTCTCTTGGATTTGAAAGCAGCAGCATTGTCTGTAATAATCTTCTCCAGGCAGCCAAATTTAGACAAGATGTTGGTCTCTAAGAATTGAATGATTACTGAATCATTGGCTTGCCTACAAGGGATGGCCTCTATCCACTTGGTAAAGTAGTCTGTTGCAGTCAAAATCCATTTATGCTGGCCAAAAGATGAAGGGTGGATTTCCCCAATGAATTCTAAACCCCATTGTTGAAATGGTCTTTCAGTTGAAATGGGTTTGAGGGGCAGGAGCAGCAGCTTTTTCTTGCCTTCAAAGATTTGGCATTTGTGGCAAGAAGTTACATATTTCTTTGCATCAGTGACGAGGGTGGGCCAATAAAAACCGGCTCTTAATATTTTATCAGCAGTTGACTTCCAATACAAATTTCCACCACAATCCCCTGCATGAAATTCCTTGAGTACTTTGTCAGTTTCATGCAGTGTTAGGCAATTAAGCAAAATACCTTCATGGTTTTTCCAAAACAACACATTATCTATAATACAAAACTTTGAAGCTTTCATTTTCAAGAATCTCTTTTTAGTCCTGGATAACCCTGGAGGAGCTTGCAGGTTCAATAATATAAAACATATGTCAGCATACCAAGGTGATTGTAAAAAGGCTTGATTGATCTGTGGAGTCGTCATCTCCTGTTCGTTATCCAGTTCATTGATGTCAAGGGCTTGAAAATTGGTTTCAGTCATCAGTTTGGCTAATCCTTGTCCTTTTATCAGTTTTGTTGGATTAATTTCAATGTCATATTCTAAAATGTTAGCTATCCATTTGTCCCTCTTACCTTCAATTCCTTCTTGAGTTAGAATGTCTTTGACCACAGCATTTGGGACATAAGCTGTCACATGAGAGTATAAGATATAAACTCTGAAATCCTTGATGGCTTTTACAACGGCATAAGCTTGTTTTTCTATTATCTGATATTTTAAAGGTGCATCTTTGAGTGCTTTGCTGAAAAAGTCTATTGGTTTCTCACATCCTTGGTCATCTTTTTGCAATAGGACAGCAACAATAGTATTCTCAGATGCAAAGGAAAAGATCATGAAGTCTCTATCAAACTTGGGGCTTGTGAGGACTGGTGTTTTTGTTAAAGTTATTTTGATATCCTCAAAGGCTTGTTTAGCTTCTATTGTCCATTTGACTTTGGAATCTTTCTTCAGCATGTTATTCAACAATCTTATTAGTTAGACCAAGTTGGGTATGAATCTTCTTAGGAAATTGATCTTTCCTAAAAAAGCTTGTAGTTCTTTGATGTTTCTTGGGTGAGGCACTTGGAGAATAGCTTGTATTCTATCTAGATCAATTCTAATGCCATCTTTTGAAATTATGTGACCTAGGAGTTTGCCTTCTTCTAGGCCAAACAGTGATTTCTTTGGGTTCAATGATATGCCATATTTTTTGCAAACACTTGTCTCAAATGCTCTAAATGTTCTTAGTCTGATTTTGAAAAAGTAGTGAAATCATTGAGATATATGACTAAGAAATCATGGATCTCTTTTACAAAAGCTATGTCCATTGCTCGTTGAAATTTAGCCCCTGCATTTTTAAGTCCGAAAGGCATTTTTACATATTTAAAGGTTCCCCAAGGTGTTGTAAAGGCAGTTTTATCTTGATCATCCGGGTGAACTAAGATCTGATTAAATCCTGAGAATCCATCTAACAGTGAAATCCTAGCAGCTCCCACTACCCTTTGTAGGATGTGATCCATTTTTGGTAAGGGGTAGTGGTCTTTGAGAGACACCTTATTCAGATTTCTTAAGTCAACACACAGTCTTATCTCTCCCGTTTTCTTCCTAGTGGGCACTAGATTTGAAATCCATTCTGAAAATCTAATAGGAGCGATTATTCCAGCTTCGTACATTCTTTTAACTTCTTTTTCAATAAGGGGGAGGAGGACAGGATTCACCCTTCTAAGCTTTTGTTTAAAAGGTTTTTGATTTTCTTTCAAGGGTATTGTATGTTGGATGACGGAAGTATCATAGGACTTGAGGTCCTCATAGCCCCATGCAAAGACATCTTGAAACTCTTTAAACAACTCAATGTATTTCAGCTTTTGGTTAGGAGGCAATGTTTTGGACAGTTTTATCATTTTGGGATTTTCTGTGGTTCCAATATTGCAGTCCTCAATTTCTGTGTTTAATGGTTGCATTTTTGGCTTTCTTGGAATATCATTTGAGTCAAAAATATCTTCCAAAGGAGTTAGGCCTGTGGGCAGAAAATTATCCTTCAGTTCAATTACTTCAGATTCTCCCTCAGCCATTTCATCAAGGTCCATTTGCTTTAGCTCTTGTAAATTTTTGCTGGTAAAAATTGTTGGATGCAAAATGTGATTTGTTGTTTCAGCTGATATATTTTCCTTAATTTTGTCTACTTGCTATTCTTCATAAATGGTGCTTGTATCTATGTTTGTGCTTGAAAATTCCTCCCCTAAAGTCAAGAAATTATTGATTTGTGTATCATTTTCAAACACCTGCCAATTTTTAACATTGTCTGGAATAGAGGGCCTGTGTTTAATTTCAGCAGTGAAGTGGTGATTAGGCTCAAATGGAAGCTTGCAAGTGCTGGCAAAAGTTGCCAAGCTATGAGCATGTAAATTGTGGTTTCTAGGAATTTTGGTTAGCTAAGATTCTAAGAAGGTGTTGAGTATTTCAATTGCTACCCCTCTATAAGACCTTAGCCTAAGATCATTGGTAACAAAGTTTCCCTTCATCTGTTGGATAATCAAGTCAAAGTCCCCTAAAATGGAAATCCTAGCTACCCCTAGACTTTTAATCAATTTGAGACCTAGTAAAAGGGCTTCATATTCAGCCATATTGTTTGTGCATCTGAAATTTAGCCTATATGCATGTCCTTGGGCATGGTCATTTTGCATATTGTGTATCCAAATCTCCGCCCCTGCTCCTAGTTCGTTTACTGACCCATCAAACTCTAGGTACCATAAGATTTCTTGATTGTAACTAGCCTTAGGAGTTGTGGAAACTGTTTCAATAGGCAGATTTGGATTTTGTGAATCATATGGTATGTCTTGTTTGTTTGTTGCATCCATTATTTCAACAATTTTTTGATCTTGAGCATTATATTCTTCATTTATGTCTCTCGCTTGTGATAATTCTAGTAGTTTGTCATCAGTTTTGGGACACATTTCAGCATTGTATAAGATAAACGAATCCATATCAGAATGCAGGGAATAAATGGGGAAGTTTTGGGGTTTCTCTTGACTGCTGACCACATATTTCATCAATGTCTCCCGGTACAATCTCTTTGGCTGGCCAAAGATTGAAATGGTGGCATATGACATATCTAGTTGCAAAGATCCTTGGAGTTTTGCACCACAAGATCTGGATAAAAGCATTCCATATTTAGGTGGGATATCAGCTACAACCACATCCATTAAAATTGTTTTGGTTGGATACTGGACTAGAGATACACAAAGGTCTTTTATTAGGCCTAGACACCTAACCTGGCTAGAATCAAAAGAAAACAAGTCCTTGTAGGGCCTTGTGATGTCTAGATCTAGCTTTTCCATCACTGACTTAAGCATTAGATTATGGGAAGCTCCTGAATCAAACATTGCATTATCCATCACTTTTTCATGAATGTTTAAGCTTACATATAATGGAGGGACTCCTCCATCTATTGTTTTACCATTTACTTAAGGACCAAAAATTAGTTCTAGTTGGTCAATCATGAAAAATGAAACCTATTGGTATAGGAACCTAGCAGGGAGTTCAGCAAATCCACACGCAACTTCAAAACCTGAGTTTAGAAATGAAAATCTTGAAGCAAGAAAGGGTGTCCCGACCAGAGGCACGTACGGAGGGAGGCTGTATTAAATGTAAGAGCCAAGGGCACGATAAGGACCATTGCCCTGTTTTCGCGAACTACCTGGCAGGGGGAGGCCCGATGCCGTTAAAATTGGAGGTACAAGTAGGACCAAGTGTCTCACCCGCGCTTTGGTGCGCAATTTGTTGAGTGGGTGGAAAACACGCAATAGATAATTGCCACCTATTACAGAAGTATACCCAGACCCCGCAGTAGCTGTATTGTAATTTTTGTCGATCAGTAGGTCACGATGAGCGAACGTGTCAGAGTTATGATTTAATGATGGAAAGAACCCCGGCCTACCGAGTACAAACTGAAGTGCGAGGGTTTGATCTAGCCGTAGGGGCACGCAGAGGATTTCAAGGACGTGGTCGAGGAAGAGGCATGGGGCCCGGGCAGGACTATGGACAGCTGATCTGTTATAATTGCGGAGGGCTAGGACACTACGCGCACGACTGTACTAACCTGACTAGGGTCTCTTGCCCATATTGTGAGCAGTTTGATCACGAAATGGTAGATTGTCCAAAGTTGATCGCACAGATGCATGAGAAGGGAGTACTACTGCCTACACCAACTCAAAATGTCCAGATGATGTGATCGGAACCCCACGAAGAGGACCCTAGCATAAACATGGTATTACGAAGTGGCGCAGCCATTGGGGGTGATACACGGAAAGAGCTTGCAGAAGACAGGAAGGAGCACGACGCCACTCTAAAAGAACCTGAAGCTGAGCAGGAACAAGGGAAGGGGGTGCCTAAGGAAGCTCAGAGGAGCTTCGTGAATAGTTCTTCTCTAGGTTGGAGGGACCAGATGGAGCAAGGCATGGATCCCTCCATGATAACTACCTTTCTAGAAACCTGCATGAAGTTGTTGCACGATAGAAAAGCTGTTAAAGGATTGCATGAGCTGATTACTAGGTGCGCCGGATCGGGCGAGCCACATGTTGTCCGAAAAATAGGAAGACATTCTCTACGCACTGGCTGAGAAATGAGACTGACAGCGCAAATCGGTGACTATGAAATGAATCAAGTCATCCTGGACTTAGGCTCAGATGCGAACGTATTACCTAAACAAACATGGGAGCGCATGGGCAAGCCCGCACTGCAATGGTCCCCGATTCAGCTACGAATGGCCAATCAACAAAATATTTTACCAATGGGTCGACTGCAAGGAGTGACCGTGGACATCGACGGGGTAAGTACACAGACCGATTTCGAAGTCATAGAGATTGTTGATGACAGTAATCCTTACCCTGCTTTACTCGGAATTGATTGGGCAACGGACATGAAAGGGATCATTAATTTAAAGAAGCAGAAAATGACGTTCGAAAAGAAGTCACTACGGGTAGTAGTTCCGTTGGACCCAGCAGAAGGAGACCGCTACACCGAACCCGTGTGCGATGAAGAAAGTGACAAAGAACTGGATTGCATCTATCAGATAACAACGCAAGACCAAGATCGGGTGCATCCCGCAGACGGTAGAAGAATCTCGTGGGAATGCGATAGCACCTGCACAGTGGATTCCGATGAGGAGACAGAGCACTAGCAGAACCAATTGCAGGAAATTACAACACTTAACTGTAATATGATGATTCGTTCATTATGATGCGTAACCACAGAAAAAAGACAGCGGCAACAGAGAGCGATGCGACAGCTGACAAGCAACTCATCCAGCTGGGCACATTACGCGTAGCACAGGAGCAGCATAATGTGTCGAAAGACGTGTTGTGCGCACCAGAAGGGGAGCCGCAGAAGCTGAAATGTAGGCGGCGGTTCCAGGTACGGCTTAGAGGATGTGGGTGGTGGCCAAGGTGGCATAAAATGGTCGTTCATCAACAATGAAGGGTGTGGATTGGGCAAACAGCACACCAACCGGATCTACGCGAAATGCAGGCTCGCACGACCAGGAAGGGACGCCTCTCTATAACTGAATGAACCACCATAGATACAGCTCACCCTACCGGTGACAACATCTGTGAAAGGATTCAGCAGCTCTAGGCAGCCATTTGGCATGGTAAAATGCAACTTGCTAAATTAGAAGAAGCAGGGGCCAAACTCCGAGCACAAAGTATGACGCTAGATGAAGCAATTGAGAAGTTGCAGTTAGAAGTCATCTACACGGACTACGCAAAGAAACTAACAAAGGGAACGGACATGGCTAGCTCTCCTCCCCTGCTACAAGCAGCAACCCCGCTGGCATGGCTGCGACTGCACCCAAGAGGACAGGGACGCGCACACTGCCCGTCGTTAGTGGAATCAATGGAGCGCAAAGGGTGTACGCGGCCTGGGCTAGCCAAGAAATAGAAGGCCCACATGAGGGGTTCACCCACCTGACTATCCGTAGGAGGCCCAGTCCCAGCGCCCCATGCAGTTGGAAGAGGGCGCGAGACTATAAAACAGGTTGCTGAGAAGTTGTGCGACATGGCCATAGAATACATACAAAAACCACACCTGCGTCTCTGGGGATTCGCTGCCGCGAAGGAAAGATGGAAAGCGACCATTTCCGGTACTGTTCATGATATGATGGCCCATTTAAGGTGCATTGGAGTGGGTGGCAGGTAGTTAAGGCAAAGGAGTGACTGCCAAAGTCGCATTTATGAGCTACAGCAAGGGCGAGCAACCGATTTTAAATTCAAAATCATTTATAATCATAGCAAGAGTTACACCACCATGCTTTACTGTTCCACAAGAAAGATGTCATGGGTTCGAAGCAAGCACAGGATGAGTGACGAGCAGCTGGAAGAAATTCTGTGGTTTCAGGCATTACCAAAGCATTACCAAGAAGCAATCCTTAAGGCGAAAAATCCTACCATAGACAGTCCGCAGAAAGCCCCGCCGCAGACAGCCGAACTTCCTAAATCTCCCTGAACGCCGCGGACCAAAAAAGATCCCTAGAAGCTAGACCCAGTAAGAAGATTGCCACGACACCTACAATTTAGCAAGTTCACGATGGAGGAAAAGGCTAAAATTGTCATAATTGAAAGCGAAGAAGAAGAAGAGGGTTCTCCCACATACGTTGAAGAAGTCCTCCCTGAAGAGGATCCCATCCAGCCAGTACAATGGCCCGACTATGTGGCTCCAAGCAAGGGGAAGGCAAAGGTACCTACAAATCTAGATGAAGTCAACACTACCCTCATCACTCCCTCCCTCCCAAAAGCAGTCCCAGTGGAAAGCTCGGTGGTTGGCCGTATTGCGACAATGAAATTCGAAGACTGGGACCTAGCGGATACAGTCAAGTTTCCCCACTTGGCGACTGACGAACTGATGGAGTAGAGCGTAGAAGGGATGGTGACCATGCTACAGCCAAAGGAGTGGCTGCGAAAGGTGGAAAAAGCTAGGCTGCTCTGTCTTTTGTCTATTCCTCACTTTCACCGGCCCCCTATCACAATGTTGGTCATAAGGCAGTTGCTTTGTTTGGTCCATGAGGAAATATTATGGGTTGGAAAGCCCGTCCGCATCACAGCGGAACTTTTTCATCAGGTTTCGCACCTTCCCTACGAAGGAAGAGACCCCCACGAAATTGCTAATAGAAGTGGCGATGTCGCAATGATAGAGAATCTGAAAAAGAAGTATAACCTCGCGAAGGGGCAGCGAGGATACATCATTGACAACATTTTAGATAACGAAGTCCACGTCGCCACCCAGCTACTGGCAGGGAAAGTGATGCGGAAATGTCGTGGCACTAAGGTTCCCGCAGTAGTCATTGCACTCGCTGAGGAGTACGCAGCTGGAGCGCAGTTCAATTGGTCACAATTCCTGTGTGAAGAATTTTTGACCAACTGCCGCGAGGTTCAGGAGGAAGGCAAGACTTTTCATTATGCATGGCTGCTCCTATCCATTATGTTGGTCACCAATGACTTACCCAAGGACATCCAGTTTCCAAACCTAGACCCGGATTGGCTGGAAGCTGCCAAATATGCTTCCCTTTGGGCAACGAGGGACGCGGGACGAATTCGGAACATCAAAATTTTTTGGATACTAATAGATGCGATTGTGCGCCAATGGATTAACGAGCTACCCCGCCTATCCAACGCGATCTATGAAATAATGAAGCATATTGCTGAATTTAAAGCGGACATGCATCGTATCTACATCCAGGTGTGCAAGGACCCGGCTCGTAAATGCACTGCACTCCGATTTATTTCCATTGATGACGTCATTGACGGGGTTGTGGATACTTGGCCAATGGCATGACGCGGACCAGAGGCAGTAGAGCGTAACAAGGCCGCCATCTGGAAACAAAAGGAGGAAGTTAAGCACGTCGCACAACAGAAGAAAAATGAACAGCTCGTCGCGAAAGTTCAGACAGCTCGGGAGGCGGCACTGGCGGCAGCAGGAAAGACACCACCGGGAGGGGATGCGCCGACAACAGATAAAGGTAGTCGGAAGGCACCCACTAAGATGACTATGGACGAACCACCATCAACTAGCATGGATTCACCCTTGAAGCGATCAGTGCAACCAGAATGGTCGAAACCACGAAAGAAGGTGAAGGTGTCTAAAACAGATAGCGTAGTGACCACCTTAACCGAAGGCGACCTAAATGACATAGAAAACACCATTCGAGATGCCGCTCAGGATGCAGTCGACGAGGCCATGACAGAGAAACAGATTGTGTTGGGGGAACTCCATACGCAGCTACAGGAACTTGGAACAAGGATCACGCCAATCAGTCCTAACGCTACGTAGGAAATTTCTGGTATGACAACCATTGAACCGTCGTTGAAGGCCCAAATTGCTCATTCCATCGCGATTCCAGCAGCAGCATTGATCACTACAAATGCATAAGACCACGTTGTGCTAGGACGACTTACAAGTTTGGGATTAAACATGGCTACTCTACCGCGGGAAAGTCTACAGCAACTCCAGGACATCGCTACAATGGAGCTCCGCGCCTGGGCCGACCACGTCGAACAAATACTCCAGGAACAGAAAGTTAATCTCGAACAACTGTGCCTCCAACGGGATGAAGCCATCACACAAAAGCAACAGGTGGAGAAGCTAGTAGTGGAAGCCTGCTCGAGTGCCCGTGAGCTAGAGATTGGGGCGGAATTGCCTATTGAGACACAAATCCATAAATTGGCTACTAGGTTCTGACATGCAAAGGAGGAGGTCGCGTGGATCCAGCTCAAGCTTAGTTTGTAGATCACAGACTTAAAACTGCAGACTCAACCGTCGATGCCACCTGAGGTCATCAAGTAGTGCATTGATGTTCAGTATCACTTTGTGATGGATATGATAGAAGACAAAAAGATGTTGCTAGTAAAGGTGGACACTTTGAAGAATACTGCAGATGCATTGACAAAATCTGTGAGCTCTTAGAAGTTCTCTTGGTGTAGAGAAACAATGGGCATTGCAGGGCTAGATAAATGACTAAGCTCTCTTGTGGCCACATGTGGAAAGAAAACAACAAGTGGGTGAATGTTGGGTTGTATTATATTCTTTCCATGACTATCCCACGTAGTTAACCGAGGGGTTAGAGGGGGGGCAGAGCGCCCCGTTCATTGCGTCGATTGCGTAGCGGGGGAGTCACAAGGGGTTTGAGGGGTGTAGGTAAACCCCCTTTATGTGGTCTAGGGCAGCGCCCTGAAAATTTTTGTTTTTTGGACCCTATATTAGGTTGGGCGAACCTACCTATGGTTTTGTGCATGTTTTTCGCACATGGTTTTGGACGTGATGGTTTTCGGTCCATGGTTTTGGACGCGATGGTTTTTGGTCCATGGTATTGGATGCTTCGGCATGTATAAATATGTATTGTAACATTGAAAGGAACATAATGAAAAATCAAGATGGTAGTCCCACTTTTGGGATCCAGGGGAAAATCTCTGTGTATATGTGTTTTATGTGTTATGCTCTTGCATTGTTTATTTTTTGTGTTTTAGAATTCGTATGCAGGTAATTTCTGTACGAGGTTAAAACCTACAAATCAAATCCAGGAAAGTTTGTAAGGTATGTTGGGAATGTGGAAAACAAGGGCATTACAAGAAACATTGTAAAGAAAAAATTGGAAAGAAATGGAAGGGATATCATTATGCTCCTTCTATAAAAGAAAATATCTCCTCGGATGAAGGAGGGGATGTGTACTTGGCTTCTTCACGTGCACAAGTAGATCAATAGGCATGACTAGTCTACTCAAGTGCATATTTTCATATGATATATCACAACGTGTGGTTTTATGAGTATGAAAGATTGAATCAATGGTGTTGATATTTTCTTAGGATACAACTTGAGAGCCAGAATCATAGGACGAGGAAAATTCAAGTTGAAACTCATGGATGGAAGGATTAGGAAACTCCCTAGAGTTTTGCACATCTCAGGATTAGCTAGAAATTTGATTCTTATATGATGTCGGTGTAAGAAAAATGTTTGGAAAGGATACATGTAGTATGGTTCGAGGAGAAATGGTATTTCTAAGGCGAGTTCATATTAGAAATATATATCAGCGATTTGGAATCATTGTTAGTGTTTGGTACAATAGTTCTATTGCTTTCCTGAGAGTGGATCTGAAGAAGGAAAAACTCTTGCAACTTCATGAGAAAAGGCTATGTTGTGGCATCAAAGGTTGGGAAATATCACAGAGAAGGGTCGTCAAGTATTGCATGGTAATGTTATGGTAGAATATATGTCTAATTTCCTTCTATATTTTGATTTATATGAGCATTGTTTGTATGGGAAGAATAATAGGGTGAAATTATCCCTTGGTGCTAAGATGGAAGAGGACATACTACAGTTAGTGCACAATGATGTGTTTGGATCTATTTTGATTTCATGATTGAATAAATATATGTATTACATCTAATTTATAGATAAATTCTCTAGGGATACATGGACATATTTTATTAGGAATAAAAATGAAGTCTTTGACATATTTAAATAATTTAAGGCTTTGGTGGAGAATCAGTTAGAGAATAAAATAAAGGTGTTGAGGACAGATAATCATGGATAGTTCTTTAGGAAGGAACTTTCAGAGTCATGTAAGAAGTGTTTTATAGCATCGTAGAATAATACCCTATACACACCTCGACACAATGGATTTTCACAAAGGATGAACATGACATTGATGGAAAAAGCAAGGAGCGTGCTCAGTGGTGATGGGTTAGGATACGAATTCTAGGTAAAGGAAATGGTTATTTCATGTTATTTTGTAAATATATCATCCTCATTAGTGTTGGATGATAAGAATCCACATGAGGTATGGACTGGTAAGAAATCATCTCTCTAACATCTTAGGTTATATGGTGTTATGCATATGCACATGTTCTAAAGGAAAATATAACTAAGTTGGGTACAAAATCTAAAAAGTGCATCTTTATTAGTTATAAACATGGTTTAAAAGGTTACAAGATTTGGAAACTGTTATCACTCTAATATTTCTTTCGAAGTTAATGAAGGAAGAAAAGTCAGTGGTAACGACAAACCACTTTTGGATATTAGGACCTCGCCTTCCTGATGCTCAGAGAAGGCTCTCTCTTTATAATTTAACTTTGTTTTAGTTAAGATGATTTTAGGCTAGTTATTGTTTGAACTTGGGTTTGGTTTGAATTTGGGTGGTGGGATCACTTTAATTAGATGAACAGATGTTTTTATTTTACCATTGGGTTATGGAGTCGAATGTCAGACAAACAAGCCTGGATTCAATTCTAAAAACAGTGTCTACAGGGCAAGATAAATGAGTTACTGCAGATATCAAAGGCTAAATGGTGAAATGGTTTCAAATCGGATTCAGGGAGAAATTAAGGGTTCCCTAGGCCAGACTCTAGAAGCAATGAAAGAAGTAAACCAGGATGGGAGAGCAATTAAGGGTTATCAAATCCGGGTATCATAGGAAAACATGTAAATGACTAACTATGCAAAACAGAGTGTACTTAAACAAATTATGAGTGATATCTCCAGTTAATTCATTTAAATTTAGAACACATTTAAGTTATGAAACACATAAGAACGTAACAAAATCAAACAAAGAAGATAATTCACTACAAATAGCTCATCCCATGAATCCTGTAGCGAAATGATTTTATTACTTGCTCCAATCTATTGACTTGAAAATGGTACAATCACCCTTAGGTTTAAGATCAAAATAACTCTACAAATGTAAAATAATCCACCATAATACGTTGAATTATGAAGTACTTATACAAAAAGGAATTAGAAAATATCTCAAACTGCATTGAGAATTAATCTAGGAAAAAAAATATCTTCATGCAAGAAGATAGAGACAACTATTGAAATGTTGCTTGTTTCCCTGTTATTTAGGTTATGTTGGCTTTGGTCTTTGATCTTTTGCCCTTTATGCTACTTGGTTGTTTGGTCTTCACGTTGGATGTTCTATTTTACTTTAACCTTTCATCTAATACTCTTTCATCTGATACATTTTAACCTTGCTGACCTATCAATATCCTTCTACTGTGTTGTTTTACTTTTTACTGTACATTTATATTTTATTGTGTATTTACTATAGTAAATCATTTAGTTTTTCCCATATTTCCTTATCTGGTAATTGGATATCACGCATCTTTCTGTATATTTCATCTACCTCTATGTATTTGGAAAAAGTAGGCTTATTAATAAACAAGTGTTTTACCTCATGATGGAGGTAAAACAAGTTTTCAAAAGTTTGATACAACACTATGCCTGTTGGTAAGCCCTTCATGGATGAAGTGATTACCTGTTCTCTGGCCACTTCCCTAATCTTCTTATTGTAATCCTCATGTGTCTTTAACTTATCATTCATTACTAAGGGATTAGGTAATCCCTTTTCCTTCAAAAGTTTGAACTTAGCCATGAACCTGTCAACGACTAGTGCATGTTTTGACACTTATCTTCTAAGTTCAACATCAAATTCCTCTTAGTGAGGACTTTGCTGACTTCCAAAGTTGTACCTGTCCTGTTAGGTATCTCCAATTCTTGTAGCTCATACTTATTCTTGGATTTGAGGAAGTGGATGATTCTTGTTGCTTCCTTTGGCGTATCTCCAAGTTCTTCCTTGACTCTATGAATGGCTTCTGTGGCCTACTTTATTAAATCTATTTGTTCAAAAATAACCTATATGGATGGCTAAACATCATTGACAGAGTCAATGATATTGACCTACAGTTGCTCCTTAAACTTACCTATAGGTTCACTCAGTGTCAATTCTTTCTCTAGGATTTTTATTCTATCAGTCATCCTTGTAGCCTTTTGTTGTTCTTCTTTATGCATGATCTGGGCAAGTCTGCAATCTATCTCCAGGCTGGTGACCTTCTCCTTCAGTCTGTTCATCTCAGTGGTCTGAATGGACATTTCTTCCATTGCTTTGACCAGCCTATTTGCTTCATCACTTTTGGAGGGTGTTGTTGTTGATCCTATTGCTGATGTAGTCGGTGCAGATGTCAGTAGTGCAGTGGCCATTGGAGCAGTGTGAGCTAATGTTGCTGCCAAAGCAGAAGGTACAACAGTGGTCACTATTGGAATGACATTTGTAGGAGCATTATCAATACTAGCTTGTTTGAGCTGAATCAAGTTATCCAACTCCTTCTCCATCTCCTTTAACTGGTCATTCAACTGCAGCAATAAGTCCATCATTTCCTCATGATTGGTCTAGCTTTCTAGAACATCCTTTGTCTGTGGGTGTTGTAAATGAGGCAACTTGATTTGTTTCTTGAGGGTTGCTATGTCCTCATTCTCCTTTTTGATTAGTTTCTTTGTGGCCTTAACATCACTTGGGTCATGGCCCAATTCAATAACGAATTCCTCCAAGGACATTATCCTGGTGTCTTTAGCCTGTGAAGAGGCCCTCTCTAATTTGTATTGAGCTGTCACATTGTCCAATGAATCTTGCAGCTTGTAAGCAACCATGGACTTTGTTGTGAGGGTGGAGTAGATCATTTCTCCAACCTACTTGTGAAACTCTATCTGATCAATGGGATGAACATCCCTGGCCAAGACCTCAAAATTAGTTTTCTTGTAATCTGCTGAGGTCTTTGGTTGCTGTACAGTGGGTTGCAAAAATGAGACCTGCATTTTTCCTTCTTTGATGTCAAAGGCTGACATCAGTCTGGTCTAGTTTGGTGGTGTAAGCTTGAGGTACTTGGCATATGTTTCTGCCTACAATTTCTCATTCCTCACCTTTATCTTTTTGGATCTGTCTTTAATGTCCTTTTGCTTGTCAGTTGGCCTAACATAGGAAGATACCTCCATATTCTTTTGTCTCTTTATCATCTGTGTGTTGGAGGTTGATGGTTGTTGTGTTTCCTCTGATGTAGCTGCTTCTTTTCCTTTCTATCCCATTGCCTCAGTGTCAATTATTTCCTTTGATGAAATGTTATCCTCCTGTTCAAAGACGGGATTCAACTTGGGCCTTTTGCTTGGCTCCACTAGCTCATCAGTAGTCTCCATGGCAAAGCTAGATGCCTCATCCCTGCTCCTCTTAGGATTCTTCTCCTCATTTACTGGAGTCTGTATGACAGGAGGAATGTTCATTGGCTCCCCTTGTTCTGGAACCTGCAGGAAAGAGTTGTGATCAAATTGTCTTTCCAAATCAATAAGTGTGTTCTCTACATCCACAACAGTGATGTCCATGTCAATCAAGGTGTTCTCCACCCATTCCTCTTGGTTAGAAAATTGTTCAATGTTAGGTCTTGGGTGGTGGATGTATGCTCCCAACTTGACCCTGAGTCTAAGCTTGTTTATGACCCCATGAGGGTCATAGTGCCACATGAAACTGTTTCTGAATTTCATTTATTGAAGTAACATGTCGGCCTCTGGTCCAACTTCTCTATTGTTGCAAATGAATGGGCCCATTTGGATTTTTACCTTGAACTGGGTTTTCTTCTTATAAGCTAGGAAGTGGATCTAATCAGAGCTGATGATTTTTCTGAAGTACTCAAGAGCAAATATCCTCATAGGGAGGTATTTGGGAAACTTATAGGGGGCTAGCTCACATCCATAAATTCTGATCTCAGTGTGGCTTTGCTACAAGTACTAATCTCCCACCTTGTTGTTCTTGGCCAATTGCAGTACTCTCTTGATCTCTGGGATGATTCTAGGCTGAGTCTTAGAAGTTAGCATGTTCAGTACTGGGTACATAAAAGAGTCTATGAAGTCTTTGTAGGTGAATGATGTGGAAAACTTCTGGACCAAGGGTGTCCAGTAGATGACTGATCTCTCCTTTCCCTTGGTGTCAAATTTCTGGATCCTCATAGGGAACTTGTTTATCTGGTAATACAAAAACATATAAAACAACACTGAAGGGTATTTGAAAACTCTTTTAGTGGGCAGTCTGGTGAATTGTTCATGCATTCTATCTGCAATGAACTGTGCATAATCATACATAATAGCAGGAGGCTTGCCTGGAGTGAAAATGGACAGGAATGCCATGATTACCTCATTCACATGCTCATTTGATGTGTATCCTAAGATGCATAAGAGCATGGTGATTATGCGACTACCAGTCTCTAAAAAAATAGTGACAGCATAGGGTGGAATGTCTGTAGGAGTATGGTGTTCCTCAATGATGAAATTCTGGAAAATTTGTTTGATTTTGACTGGGTCTAGTGTGATGTATAGGTCCAATAGGTTTCCAATGGACAAAGGGGTCAGATTAGGACTAGGCTGGATTTGTAGCATCTGGTTGATGGATTCAACAGTAATGGTGAATAATAACTCATGGTTTGGTGCCACAATAGCCCTTTGGCTTGAAATATAACAGGCATGACAAAAATGTACAATGTCTAGGAATGGGTGAACTTCTGGGAATGTATACTTGGGAAAATTGGATTCCCAAAAGTTGATGTCATCAGCATGTTTTAGGAACCTATCCTTACTCCAGCAGTGGATTTTCAGAAGGTGCCTTGGAGTAGTAGTGTCTTTAATTTGGAAATCCCTGTCTGCTAGGGCCAAATGGTCAATGTCCAGGTGAGGGGTTGATACAGGTCTGAAATCTAGAGAGGTCTGGGTAGCCATCTTTGTGATCAAATGTGGGAATTGAGCTTATATAGCTTGTGGAAATGAAGTCTAGACAACTCTGGTACAGGGATAGGGTAATGGAAATTTTCAGGATAGGGGTTTTGGTATTTGGGGGGAAAGACTCTCAATTCAAGGGAAATTAATTAAATTCAAATACTTTAATGTTTGAATTTACTGTATACTTTTGAATTTGAGAGGGTTGTCTGTGGTTTGATGTCAAATACCTGGAGTTTGAGGTTCATACTACAAATTGGTTTTGATGTCGGCTGTAGAGGATTTTGTGGCTTCAGTCGCGCACTGGAGGGCTGAACTGGGCTTCCAGAGCATGTTCAGGAGGCAATTGGTGGTCAGAACTGGTTGCTGAAGGTCGGGGGGTGTAGGAAAGCTTAAGATGCTTTCACAGAGCAAACAAGTGAAAAGGGTGAAAATGGGGGTCTGCAGCCTTTTAACGAGCAGCGTTAAAAATTGGTGCAAAAACTCGTTTAGTGAACATTGATGGTTTTTTCTTTCGATGGGGAGGCAGTTTAGGGAGCCATCGCACTGCTCCTAAGAAACTTAACGCGGTGCCACCATGTAACCCAAGGGAGCCTAAGCAATACCACCCATATTGCGTGCTCTTGGGCCAGTAAAGGTCAGGAGATGAATGGGCGCAATATGGGTGAGGGCCATAGGATCCAGGGGTGCAAGATCCAATGGCCATCGCGTGGCAGAGTTTGAAGCCAGGAGATGGGGGAGACATTTAGTGGGGCCTGGGGAAATAATTTCACTCAAGTATAATTAATTAATGGATAATTGCGGGGTTAAAATGTAATGCGGGTTTATGAAGTGGGGCCAAGGTTTTTGTATGGAAAATGATATTGTAGCGGAGTTAATAAAGTAATGCGGGGGGGTGTAAAACTTAGGATAAAGTGTTTTATGGGTTTCTTTGCGGGTTTTAGGGAAATTAATCAAAGGAAAGTGATTTTTTGCATGGGAAAGGGTTTAACACTAGGGAAAAAGAGTTCTTGGGTAGGGGAATGAGTTTGGAGGGTATTTTGCTAGGTAATTCTGTGAAACCAAGGGGTAGGAGTCAAAATGAAGGAAAAGGGGTTTACATAAGAAATGAAGTGGTAAAAGGGGAAATTAGTAAGTATGTAGTGAGGGGTGAAATGGAATGGGGGAAGTTAACCAAATGAACTTATGAGCATCCTTTTTCTTTCATAACTACTCATGCACACTAAAACACATGATTAAACATGATAGATGTGCTTATGCCTCAAATAGCTTGTATTTCTGCAACCTTTATTCTACTTACCCTTTTACTTACCCTAACATTTTTCTTCACTTTATTGGGTGCACTTAAGCTAGCAAACCCTTTTCTTTCCTTTTTCTTTTATGAAACAAACTATCTACTTCTAACCTTATATCTTCCAAGGGCTCATATTAAACTGATGAGTTCTTTTTATTTCTCTACCTATCTACTGATCTGCCAAGATTAAACTATTTGGCTAGATCTTTATTCTCTATCTATAAACATAAAATTCAAAGCATGAAGTAGTCAAGATTAAACAGTTTAACTATCATGGGTTGTGGCATGTATGACAAGCTGCACACAACCATTATTTTAGATAGTAAAGTAAAGAGTAGTGGCACTTGGACTTGCACACTTTCATGATCTGTTTTTGTTTGGGGTTCATATTTCTTCATTTTTTTGATCTTTTCTTATTCTTTTTGTCCTTTGATACTTCTTTTAGGACATACCCTCTTCACATTTTTTAATTTTAATATGGAAAACATTTGCAGAAAGCAAAGGTATGTACAATATTACAAGACTTAACCATAGTCAATTCAAAATTATGAATCCTATTATTATAGGACTCTAACAGTGGCTCCACATGGGGATGTACTTTCCTGGTGAAATGTCAAGAAATATAAAGATCAGTAGCCTTTGAATTTTGTCTGTATTTACCTTGTGAACTGTCCTTATATGATTCTGCTTTATTGATAGTTATGATAGTGAATCCTTCAAAGCTCAAGGCCTTCTCTCTGGGCTTCAACTTCAAAGGATTACAATCAAATCCAATCTACACTCTTCAATGTTATGTACAATGATGCAAAGTAAAGTGAACTATTGTTGGTCAATGGAAAAATAATTCTTGAGCATTCTACCATTAACAGGTCCTCTTGGTAGATCTGATCCATCTATCACTCTCATAAAAAGGCATTGTTTCCCCTGTAACCATAAATGACATAAGGCCCTTGCCACAAAAAATCAAATTTTCCATGTTTGCCTTCATCTTCTCTCCTTGAATCCCACTTAAGGACTTTGTCTCCTATGTAAAAATCATCTGCTTTAGTCTTTTTATCAAGAACTTTCTTGATTTTGTCCTGGATTACCTATGATTTTAAATATACTTCCTCTCTGGTCTGTTGCAGGTGTATGCTCTGATTTATTCTTCTCTGAATATCATTTGGTTCCACCTGTAATTCCTGGATGATATTCATCACTAGCACTCCCAAAGATGATGGGAAAACTACATCCATCCCATATACCAGTTGATAAGGTGATGTTCCAATGGACCTCTTAGTAGTCAGTCTATCTGCCCATAAGGCATTGACTAACTTCTTGTTCCATGTATTTTTGTTATCTTCCAGCAATTTCAAATTATCTGGTATAACAGGCCTATGTCTAACTTCTACAGTGTACTGATGGTTGGGTTGAAATGGAAATTTGCAGGTACCAGCAAAAGTGGCCAAACTGTGGGCCTGCATGTTTTGTTCTCTAGAAATGGCAGCAAAGATTGTTTCCAGGAGGTCTTTGATCAAGTCTAGGACAATATCCCTATATTGACCAAGTCTAGGATTGTTTACAGAGTATTCACCATTAATCTATTTAATAATCAGCTCTGAGTCTCCCATGATGGAAACTCTTTTGGCTCCAAGTTTCCTAACCAATTGTAACCCTAGAATTAGGGCTTCATATTCAGCCATGTTATTGGTACACTTGAAGTTCAATCTAAAAGCATGTCCCTCGGCATGATTATTCTCCATACTATGGATCCACACTCCTGCACTAGCCCCTAAAATATTGACATATCCATCAAATTATAGATTCCATAGTGACTCCTAAAAGTGTTCTCACTGTCACTTGTTCTGTATTTCAGGGCTTGAGCTATAATTTCCTTATTGTCATGTGTAGAGCTGTAACTAGGGTCTCTCACACCACTAATTATCCCACATTAATAAGTCAATCCGGGAACGTTTTGTTATTGCAAGGAGTAGCTCAATCCG
This sequence comes from Pinus tabuliformis, assembly GCA_031772625.1. NCBI lineage: Eukaryota > Viridiplantae > Streptophyta > Pinopsida > Pinales > Pinaceae > Pinus > Pinus tabuliformis. The sequence goes on from CM062818.1 coordinate 1,298,030,261, forward strand.
AGGCTATTTGTCCGAGTAATGCTCAGTAGTATAGTGTTCTAATGATTTGAAAGGAAACAGATGCTAAGCTGTAACTAAACTAACCCAAAAGATAGAATCACACAAGGCGGTTGATCAGTCAAGGGTACGGAAGCAATAACCCATCCCTTTAGAAACTGATAAAGAAAGGAAATCAGAGCATGGACTTATAGGTCTGGGGCTAAGCAGCGTCTTGCTGAGGCTCACTACAGCCTTAGGCCTGCTCTCACACTAAGAACAACAAAGGCAGGTAAATCAAACAGCGGAAAGTAAAATGGAACAGCAGTCTGGAAATGGAACAGCAGTAATGAAATGGAACAGCAGTAATGAAATGGAACAGCAATCCTCAACCGTATGTACACGTTCTATACTACTATAGCAATCTAAGAGTAATGGATGATATGACTATGTTTCTGAACAAAGTAATATTGCTTTCAAGTCTTACAAATACTATTTCACATGGATCTAATAACAATAACATTCATACCAACATTCCGCTACAGAAATAGCTGAGAGATGCAATTCGAATAGATCCACTTATACAATGCAGAGACATGAGATAAAGAACTCATTCAGATATCAATTATAATGAAGCATAGTATATCACATAAAAGATGTATCAGATTACTTAAATAATGGAAATAAACAAACCACACACAAATCACAATATAATAATACAAAACCAAGTGTCCTTCGGAGCTAGGCCCTTGGCTACCAATGGAACACTGCCTTAAGTTACTCCAGATGCAGAGACGAAATGAACACCAAGTCTTCTATATTAATTGCATCAACAAAAGTATAACAAAGTCAGGTCTCAGCGAGACTCAATGATCACAGTTGGTTCTGAAACTTAGAATTACAAAAAACAGTCCTCTTTTCTGCTCAATGGCATGGTGCCTTTATATAACAGAAATGACGGAGGTATCTAGATAATCAAAAGATAAGTCAAAGCAGCGATCCCTCAGGATCAAAGATCCTGAGGGATTCGTTAATCGTTCGATTCTTCTCTTTCCCTTCTTGCGTTCTCCGACTCAGTATCCTGCATTCTTTCTCTGGGCTATTCGACTCTAATTTTACTTGATCTTGTCCGCATCCGGTTCCCCGTTGGAGGGACAGTAGTTATTTTCCCTTTGCTTCTTGCTTTCAATCGCCGATCCTTTGTTCCCACGTCTTCCTGCATAGAAAACGTCAATTATTAGCACTTGAGCTTCCTTTATCTATTGTTGCACATTTTATCAAAACCCTTTATCTTCTTTGAACTCATAATGCAGAAAAGGTTAGAATTATTATTGAAAAACCACTAGATTGCTTGTCAAAAGCATACCTTCCAAGTGCTCCACACACCCCCCTGCTTACCCTGTTTCATGGCCTCATGAAAACGTTATAGTTGACATGCAAGGCGGTGAGAGAATAGGCTAGAGAAGGGATCTCCCGAGGAGGCCGGCAACCGTGATGAGCAACTAGATGGTCAAAGAACTGATCTATTTGATCTGCAGGCATCTCATATAAGGCCTGATATCCGGGTGCAGGGTGCCAAATAATTGGACTGCGAAATCGATATCCCAACCAGGATGGCCCTGCTCGCAGAATCCGTTCCCCATAGAGACTCAATCGGCTGGCAGCCAGGTCAAAATTCTCATATCTAAAGGGTTCCCTAAGCTAGATATTTGGGTTAGAGGTCCGATATCAAAATTTTTCAGCATAGAGAGCAAGATCTTTAATAGTCAGGAAATATTCCAGACTATTTCGGATCAAGTCTTCATGCATGGGACCTAATATCTCCTTGACACCTGGGATCCTCATCAGACTCCTATGCTCTCTCCATAGCGTCACTGGGTCTCTAGGTTCAGCTCGTACCCATAAATCTAAGCTATTCTCTTGCCTCTGGAAGGTGTTGTAAGCTTTGAGCCACTTCAGCTGATTAACCCCAAATGAGATAAAGGCTTGGAATTGTATATCGCCAACAAAAGGGCCAGGATTTAAATCAGTTTCCTGGTCTAGCACAAGATTGTGCAGGTAAAACTCGCATAATAACCTTTGAACTTTAACTCCATAGTGCTTGCAACAGTCTATAAAATTATTAACAGTGTTGATATGGATAGGTGCTCCTGCCCTAACGGCTTTTATTTTTAATCTCAGATATCGTTCAAGCAAAAATAAAGCATAATTTTTAGCAGGGGCCCTACAAGTCAAAACGTCATTATATAAGGAACACACGGTGTCCATCTGCTTAACAACACTATCTAATCGACGAGTTACCTTAGCAACCTTTTCCTGCTCCTTCTGCCATCCTTCAAAGGCCTGGCTCTCAGACTGACTGATGTCTCGAAGTTGTTGTTGGAGCTCTTCGTATCTTTCCTTGGGGACTGTCTATTCTCGCAACTGCTCGGCTTCCTGTTGGGCTTCCTTCATCATTTTATGCAAGGTTCTGGTTTTTGGGTCCTTCTTCCACACAGCCGTAGAGGCTGGAAGTTTAACCTGGACCTTCCTATTACGTTGCTTGGAGTTTAGGACCCGAATTACGCCCGAGGGTGGTGCTTCTGTTTGGACTTCTTTGCTTTCTGTTTCCTTCTTAATGCGAACGAAGGGTTGCTGTGGTCTTCCTGCCATCGGAGCCTCTTGCTGTTCCATTGGAATATCCATTCGTTCTTCAAGGCCAGATGGAACAGCAGTCTGTCCCTCCACACTATTTGGAACAGCAATTTGTTCCTCCATGTCATTTGGAATAGCACCCTGTTCCTCATTATTATTTGGAACAGCAGACTGTTCCTCGGCAGTAGGTCTCCCGATGGGGTTTCGACCATCAAAACAAATTCTTTTCCTCGGGGTTCTTGCTACCGTGGTCCTCCTCCTTTTCCCTGCAGTCTTTTGTATTCTCAGACTGGCTTTCAACATTCGAATTTGCTGCCGGAGTCTGGCTATAGTGCGCAGCAACCTCTGCTGCTTCTTTCTTAATTTCTCAATTTCCCTTGTCTCGGCAGAGGGTTTGGTTCTCAAGCTTGCTTCTTCTTTATCTGGGATATCTTCCGGCATCCTGGGGACAGATTGTCCCAGATTGTTATCTTCCATTTCATTATCATAACCAGGCAGGTTTTCTTCCCCTGCCTCTTCTGCATGCATTTCCTCGGGTAATTCTTCTTCTATGGGACCGTCAGGGACACCTCCTGTGCCGGAGGCCTGGCCATATTCTCCCATATTGGCCAGAACTGCTGCCAATTCCTCCTCACCTGAAGGGTCTTGCAACGGGCTACCCCCTGGCTGTGCAATTTCTTCTTCCCGATTGCCCTGCTTGGTGGCCTCTTCTCCGTCAGAGTGTTCATCTCCTTGGTTGCTTTGTCCGGTGGCCATTTCTTCCTCAGAGTGCTCATGTCCTTTTTCAATTTCTCCTTCCGGCTCGTCAGTCTCGGCCTCCGATTGCTCAGCATTTCCTTCAGAGGGTCCTCCCTCTGATTCTGGAGGTTCATCCGCAATTTCAATTGGCTGGGCCGTTGTTCCCTGAATTCTTTCCAACCTTCCTCGTATCCGGGCCAGCCGAGCTGACTTCCTTGGCCTCTCAGGTTGGTCGGGTGTACCAGCAGGTTCTGTGGGTTCCTCTGGTTGTTCTGGCGTATCGGGAGGTTGTTTCCGTTTTGAAGCGGCATGTCTCTCTGCTGCTGACTTCTTGCGTTTCTCTAATCGTTCCGGCGTGCTAGAGGACTGTTCAGGCTTTGGGGGTGGTGCAGCCGATCCTCCTTCGACTATTGCGACCAGTTCCTCCCAAGTGCTTTGCTGTTGAGTGAGACCGTGGCTCACTATCAACCGAATCAGCCCATGGTGGCTAACGACTGTATCTATGTGCTGGGCCTTTTTCAGGCTTTGGGCCGCGTCATGTAGTAGCGAATTTAAAAGTGCAGGGAGATTTACAGAACATTTTCCTTTTAAAACAGCTAAAAGTTTCAGGTGACGAGGTCTTACCACGTCTTTTCTCCCTTCGCAGGTGATATAGCTTTGTACTGTCTTCGCTAGCTCGGTCCAGGGTTCCCCTAGTGTTGCCGGCAGAACTCCTTTCCCTTTGACTGTCAAGCTTTGGCCTTCGTCCTGGAAAATTTCCATAGCTTTTTGTAATCTTTCCTTCTTTGGCGTCCATATGGGTCCAGCAGCTGGTAATCTTGAGACTTCTACGATGATATCCTCTGTAACCTCTATCCGCTTTCCTCCTACTACGGAGTAGTTTTCCTGCAAATTCTGCAGAAATTCCAACGCTACTGCTTCGTTTGATTCTTGCAGGCGGTTGAAGTAATTCAACCATCCTGCGTTTTCCAGGATTTTGCGAGCAGCAGCGGAAACTGTCAGCTTGTGAGGTTCGCTTCGGACCGTCTTTCCGCCCATGATTCAACTCAGAAATGGAACTCAGAAATGGAACAGCAACTGTTTGCGGTATTTGCGACGCAGAGAGGATGATCGATGCCAATTTTGGAAAGGATCACACAGAGCATGCAACAAAAAGAAAAGATCGTGGACGGCAGTCTCCGTGGGATGGAATCATCATACCGTTAAACCATGCCATTCCTTCGTACATTATTTTTCCCGAATGGTATGCAGCCACGTAATCCATGGAGTAATGAGGTTACTTCCCCCCCCCGCGATCTGATAGGCTGCCCACAGCCGTCAAAGAGAGGAGCAGCAGCCAGTCGGGAGTGCAATCATCAAGTACAGCATATGAAATTATGCCATGTTGTAAAAAACAACGAAATGCCGAAACCGAGGCAAAAAGGTGGATCGCGTTTTATATAAGCCTGCGTGATATAATGAGGAACCGGGGGATTGGACGTCTGTCAACTGTACGAAGTCTCCAGTAGTCATTGTCAGTTCCGTTGCCATGATCGGTGGTAATATTCATGCGATAGATATATCGGGGTGTGACATATGATACATGCAAAGGATATAAGAGACAGAAAGATTTAATATCATACCTGTTGGTGTAAATATTACGACTTCTATGCCATTAACAGAGCTCTACTACCAACAGGTGTTCATAACCTTGGCAGAGTTGTTTATTTCACCCTCCGGAACCATGATCCTTTATGTATATTCGAAAGAGTGCTTTGTCAAAATGCAGGCCATTATGCTGGCTTGGTGACCAGATAGCCATAATGCCATTCACAAGGTAGGCGTGAAACGTGGTCAGGCCGGCTCGTGATGAGACCCCCTGTTCCAAGGTTTGCTTGTTAATTTACCTTCGGACCATATCCCTGGTGTGGTGGCCATTATGGGAATGCCACTTCGCTTCCATCCTTATGATCATGGTAGGCCGGCTCTTAATGAGACCCCCTATCCTGCATTTGACAACTTTCATATTTTGTTTTTGTTTTCTTTTGAAGAGCACCTCTCTTGTTTATTTTCACATAAGGGTGGTTCCGCACTCCTTAAGAGCAGGGAATGGTGGAAGAAGTCTTACGATCCCAACAGATAGATATAAATCATTCGTTCTTACTCCCAAGTAATGATCAAAAAAGATTTTTAGGGGAATTGTCATGATAAAGATCACCAATGACAATGGCACCGGTAAATGATAATGACAGCGAAGATGAAAAGTTCACGTCCCTCCTTTTGTCCTTTTATACATACTGGCTTCATAGTGAGAGCGATTTATGATGTGCTGATTTCGGTATATCATGGTTTATGTTCACCGCATAAGTTCATTGCTGTATCTAAAAGATTGAGGAGACCATGGTCGCAAAGCATCCTCCATAAGGGCGAAAACATGTCAATGGCATTCCTGAGAGAAGAATTCATTCGTAGGATACCATTTCTTTGAGAGGAACAACGGAAAATCGCAAATGGTGTTCCTTTTGAGAAGGGAACAGCCAAGATACTCAAATGCTGTTCCTTTTGAAAAGGAACAGCAGACACACTCAAGTGTTGTTCCTTTTCGCAAAGGAACAACAAAGACACACAAGTGCTGTTCCTTTTCACAAAGGAACAGCAAAAACACACAAGTGCTGTTCCTTTTCGCAAAGGAACAGCAAAAACACACTAGTGCTGTTCCTTTTCGCAAAGGAACAGCAAAAAGCACAAGTGCTATTCCTTTTCGCAAAGGAACAGCAAAAACACACAAGTGCTGTTCCTTTTCGCAAAGGAACAGCAAAAACACACAAGTGTTGTTCCTTTTCGCAAAGGAACATCAAAAACACACAAGTGTTGTTCCTTTTCGCAAAGGAACAGCAACACACAAGTGTTGTTCCTTTTCGCAAAGGAACAGCAAAAACGCACAAGTGCTGTTCCTTTTCGCAAAGGAACAGCGAAAACGCACAAGTGTTGTTCCTTTTCACAAAGGAACAGCAAAAACACACAAGTGTTGTTCCTTTTCACAAAGGAACAGCAAAAAGCACAAGTGTTGTTCCTTTTCACAAAGGAACAGCAAAAACACACAAGTGTTGTTCCTTTTCGCAAAGGAACAGCAAAAACACTCAAAGGCTGTTCCTTTTGAAAAGGAACAGCAAAATCACACAAGTGCTGTTCCTTTTCGCAAAGGAACAGCAAAAAGCACAAGTGTTGTTCCTTTTCACAAAGGAACAGCAAAAACACCCAAGTGTTGTTCCTTTTCACAAAGGAACAGCAAAAACACTTGGAATACAAGTAAAAAAAAAAAAAATCAAGGAAACATATATACAAGATGTTATGTACAAATTATAAAAATGAATTTCTTAAATTATAGGTGAGGAAGATTTCGCTTCCTCTCCTAAGATTTCCATATCAGTATCTTGTCGCAGCTGCTGACAGAAGGATTCCCGAGTGAGTGGCTTTCGATAAAGGCGAACTCGGTGGCCATTTACTTTGAATGCATATCCAGAACCGTCAATTGTGATCAGGGTAAGGGTCCCATTATCATGTACCTTCTGGATTTCGTATGGTCCTAACCATCGAGTCTGGAGTTTCCCCGGGAAATCCTGAAACCGAGAGTCGTATAACAGAGCCCAGTCTCCTTCATGAAAGACTTTATTCTTGATAAGTGCATCGTGCCATTTAGCTCGCTGCTGTTGAGTCAATGCTATATTTTGTAATGCAGAGAGCCTGATTTCGTCCAATTCATTAATCTGCTGTAATCGATTGATTTGTGCCTCACTCAGGTCTAGGCCGACTTCCTGTGCAGTTCGTAGCGTTCGGATTTCGAATTCTATGGGGAAAATTGGCTGCTTTTCAAACACTAATTGATAAGGTGAATAGCCTGTAGTACTTCTCCATGTGGTTCTGTAGGCCCACAGTGCCTCGGGTAGTCGAGTAGCCCAATCACGCCTATGCGATGCAATGGTCTTTGTTAAAATTGATTCTATTACCTTATTACTACTTTCTACTTGCCCATTTTCCTGTGGATGGTATGGGGTAGTGATCTTATGTTGGACATGATAATTGTTAAGTGTTGCAGCTAATTTATTTCCAACAAATTGTGGTCCACCATCGGTGATTAATTCTCTCGGAAGTCCATAACATACAAACAAATGGAACAAGAATTGTATCACAGAGTCTTTTGTAGCCCTAGGTAATGATTCGGCCTCGACCCATTTAGTAACATAGTCTGTCGCCACCAGAATGTATGTCCTCTGATTTGATGATGGATTGATGGGCCCAACGAAGTCCAGAGCCCATCGTTCAAATGGCTCAATGACCAATTGTGGTCTCAGAGGCATTTCATCGGCTTGGCCAGGTTTTCCTGCTCGCTGGCAGCTGTCACAGGCTTGTGCAAATTTTTTCGCATCCTTGAAAATTGTAGGCCAATAGTATCCCGTCTGCAATACTTTATGTGCTGTTCGTTTTTCAGCGAAATGTCCCCCGCATGGCCTGTCATGGCAAGCTTTTAGAATGTCGAAGATTCCGTCTTCTCGAATACACCTTTTGATTTGCATGTCTGCCCCTGTATGGAACAAATGGCCTCCAATCCATGAAAACCGAGTGCTCTTCTGAACAATCTGCTTGCGCTCCTGAGGGGTTAAGTGTTTTGGTAGCTTACCGACTGCGAGGTAATTGGCGACATCAGCATACCAGGGTGTTTGAACAGCAACATCGAACAGGTGCTCGTCAGGAAATTGATCCTCCACTGCTGCTGTTTCAATTGCTTTCGGTATTCGTGAGAGGAAATCAGCTACAGGGTTCTCCTTGCCAGGTCAATCCTTGATTGTGATGTCGAACTCCTGCAATAAGATCAACCACCTGGTTATTCTAGCATTCGTAACAGGTTTATTTGCCAAATATTTGATAGCAGAATGATCTGTACATAACACAACAGGATAGCCTGTAATATAATGTCTAAATTTGTTAACAGCATGTATTACAGCCAGGAATTCCTTTTCAGTAACAGTATAATTGAGTTCGGCAGAGGATAAATTTTTGCTGATATAGTAAATAGCATATGGCTTCTTATCCTCTTCTTGCCCCAGGACTGCACCAATTGGTGTATCTGAGGCATCAGATGAGATTTGAAATGGTAAATTCCAGTTTGGTCCTCGAAGGACTGGGGCTGTTGATACCAGCTTTTTCAATTCCTTAAAAGCCTGATCACATTGCTCTGTCCACAAGAAATCAACATTACCAGTTAGAGCATATAGAGGTGCAGCAATGCGTGAATAATGTTCTATAAATCGTCTGTAATATCCAGAAAATCCAAGGAAACTGCGTACCTCTGTTTGAGTAGTGGGAGTAGGGATGAGCAAAAGAATCTGAATTTTGGCAGGGTCTACCTGGATGCCAGCTGCTGAAATATAGTGCCCTAGAATGAGCCCTTCCGTCATCATCATGTAACATTTTTCGTGGCTCAGGCAAAGTCTGGTAGCGATACAACGTTGTAGAACTTTTTCCAGGGTATCCAGAGCTGGGTCAAAATCATCTCCATATGGTGTAAAGTCATCCATGTACACCTCAAGTCCGTCATTTATTAGGTCTGCAAAGATGCTGAGAACAACCCTTTGGAATGTAGCAGGGGCATTGCATAGGCCGAAGGGTAGTACTCGATAGGCAAACGTTCCCCAGGGGCAAGTAAAGGTAGTTTTATCCTGGTCTTCAGGGGCAATTTGGATTTGGTTATATCCGCTGAAGCCATCCAGGAAAGAAAAAAATTTCTTCCCTGCCAAAGTGTCCAATACTTGATCTATAAATGGGAGGGGAAAGTGATCCTTCTGTGTGGCCTTATTTAACTCCCTGTAATCCACGCAAATCCTCCATTTCCCATTTTTCTTGGGTACCACCACTAGGGGAGAGACCCATTTACTGTCAAAGATGGGGTAAATAAAATTAACATCTAAAAGTTTCTGAAGTTCGGCTTTTACTATTTCTTTTAGATGGGGGTTGAGTCTTCTTTGTGGCTGACGAACAGGTCTTGCATCCTTCTCTATATAAATGTGGTGGGTGCATAATTGAGGATCAATCCCCTTCATGTCAGGGTAATCCCACGCAAATGCTCCCTTATATTTTTGTAACAGATTAACAAGCTTCATTTCTTGATCTGGTGTAAGGTTGGCGTTAATATTTAGAGTCTTACCAGGTTCAATTTCCACTACTTTACTATTGGCAACAACAGTTACTGGTATTGTTTGGTCATGTGGATCTTTTAAAGGGTCTTCTTCTAGCTCGCTATCAAACGCTGCTTCTATCATGAAACATTGCATATGCGTTCTAGATTCAGTTTGACTAATGAAGTTGTTGATGGCGTCATCTTCTGTTTGATCTTTAAAATCTAAAGCCTTCTGTACAGTCAATGGAGATCTGATATTGTTAGTAAGATATGACACGGGATAGTGACTAGTTTTAATCATCGGCAGGCTTGGCTGTGCTGGAGGATATAGAACTAGATTTTTAACGTCTGGTCCTTTAGTTATGGTCATGTTTCCCTGCCGACAACCAATGTAGGCATCGGCAGTAGCAAGCCAAGGTCTTCCCAGTATTAGCGGATGTCCATCTAGTCGGGTTTTTGGATTAATTACCAGGAAATCAGTTGGATATTCCCAGGAATCTACAGAAACCATGACATCATATAGAGTACCTTCGGGTCGAACTACAGATCGATCTGCCAATTCTAACAAAGTATAAGTAGGTTCTACTAATGTGATGCCAAGCTTTTGGCAGGTGGAAGTTGTCAAAATATTGATTGCAGCTCCCAAGTCGACTAAAGCGTTAGTCAGGGTTTGACCATAGATTTGGACAGTTACAATTGGGTTCCCGGGATCTTCGTATTTGATAGGTGTCTCTTTTCCTGATAACAGGTCGGATAAAGTACCAACTACTTGGACTCTAGGGTTAGTAGTTATATTCCTCCTTGATTTTTTTATGCACAGTTCTTTTATAGTTTTTGCGTATATAGGAATATCTTGAATGGCTTGGAGGAATGGAATCTTTATGTACAGATTTTGTAACTCTCCCAGAATGTCAAAGTCTGGAGTTTGTACTGGTCGTGGTATGACTAATCGTTCCGGGAAAGGAGGAGAGGATGTACTTACTTGTTGATGGGTCTGCTCTTTATTTTCATCCTTTTGTTGTAGCGGTTGTTCTATTGGTAACTGATCTTCAATGTGAACTGTTTTGTCTCCCTCTGTTTCTATTATACGTCCAGATCGTAACTGAAGATCATTGCACTCCCTTAGGTCAGGTCCGATTTCTGATGTGTCTATGATTTGGATGGATTGGACTGGTCTATTATTAGGATTGGGATTGGGTTGGGCTGGGAGTTGCGGTCTCAGATTAGACTGGGGGTTTTGTTGTAAGGCTGGCAGAGTTGGTTGAGGGAGTGGAATAGTTCCTGTTGACTGATATGTCGATCTTGGCCAATTGGTCTGCCAGGGTGAACCTTGTGAAGCAAGGGGAATCCATTGCGGAGGATATGAATTATTCTGCCAATATGGTGGGGTATAAGGAAAATTTGGCCAACCGAATTGGCCTGTCTGATTCATCCATGGATTCGAAGAAGGAAACGGCTGTGATGACCAATTCGAGACTGGGGGTGTAGATTGGTTTTGCCACATACCATATTGCTGAGCATTATACTGTGGAGGTTGAAAAGAAGAAGCTGGGTCCGAAAACATACCTGATTGCCTAGGTTGCCATTGGCGACGTTGGTTAACAAAGTATGCTGGTTCTGATTCTTCTTCTGCTTCCTTGTATACTACCTTCAATCCAGGAAGTGAGGGGCAACTCTCAGTAAGGTGGTCTTTCGTACAGATAGCACATGCTTGAACTGTATCTAGTGGACATTCCTTGTGGCTGTGTTTTCTTCTGCATCGGGGGAAAAAAATTGCCAAATTTTGCTCCGCCTCCATTTGCTTTTGTTTAGCCTGCACAATATCAAGTTGTGTAGTTAATGTCCCTAGAATATCAGTTTTAAAATTTTCTAATAAATTCCCAAGTTCTACACGTGTTACTCCTTTTGTTGATATTTTGTTATCTCTAACAAACCTATCATATTCTGTTGGTTTTATCCTTGTGCTACCTCTTGAACTCCTAATGCATAAATTAATGATATCAGCAAAATTCTCTTGGTAAATATCCCCTTTTCCCATGATATTCAATGTTTCAATCCACTGTTCTTTCATACCTCTAATTAATGCAGTTTTCAACACATTATCAGGCAGAGGTAATGATGCATAGGGGGATCTCTGTAAATTATACTGGAAGCGTTCTACATATTCCTCTAGAGTTTCATTTGGTCTGGCCGTCATTTGGAAAATTTCATCTTTCAGTTCTCTTGACCTACAGTAATCCTGATATTTCTTGAGAAAGGACTCTTTCATTTGCTCCCAATTGTTTATGGCTCCACCACCTAGACCCATAAACCATCTCAGAGCTGCTCCCTTCAAAGTACATGGGAACAACTTTAATTTCTGGGGGTCAGTGGTGTAATCATACCCTCTACATAACACATCGAATTCAAATAAGAATGCATCAGGGTCTTCTGATGTGAGTCCGTGAAACGTTGGGATGTGTTGAAGAGGAATCGCCTTCATGGGGGCATTTGCAGCAGAATCTACTATAGAATATTGCAATGTAGAAGTTTGGGTATTTGGCTGATTCTGCGCCATGGGATCGAATATGTGCCAATAACCTTTCGGAATTTCTAGGAGGGTGTTCCTAGGTTGAGAAGGGGCGGCCTTGGCAGGGGCTGTTTTAATGACACTTCCCTTATCTGGGATTTCTATCTGAAGGAATGGGGTGCCTTCAGTATTAATTCTAGTCGCGCTCCCCTTATCTGGGCTGTTTAACAGCTAGATTATCCTAGAAGGAGATTTTGGTTCCTCTATTTCCCCTGTTTCCCCTTCTCCTTCACAAAGGTTGCTTAAGTTCCCTTCTTGCAGCCGTTCTGACACAGGATTTTCAATTTCTTGGAAGTCTTGTTCATCAGTCTGACTATGCACCTCAGCGTAGGCTCCAGATGGTGATGTTGTAGCCTGAAGGGAACTAGTAGGCTGCTTAGAATGAATCTTTCTGAGGCCTGCTGACGGCTGAGATTCAGTTTTCTTATAGATTTTGTCTATGAAGGTTGTTCGGCCAAGGGTCACCGGTCCTTTGGCTTTTTCAGGTTTGGCTGGGGGTTTGATATTCTTTTCTAGCTTTTTCTGCTTAGTCATGCACTCTAAAAACTACTAAATCCTATCAACCAGCAATTCTACTAAGAGAGCGGACAGTGGAGCAGGGCTTTTACATGCTCCGTACGCAGGTTCTTACCTTCCGTTTTAAAAATCCAACTCCCCCCTAGCAGATTTGTGCACTACTCTGTAAAGGGCAAATGGCTATTACTCCTCCCCGGCAACGGCGCCAAAATGTAGAGCTGTAACTAGGGTCTCTCACACCACTAATTATCCCACATTAATAAGTCAATCCGGGAACGTTTTGTTATTGCAAGGAGTAGCTCAATCCGAAGCTATTTGTCCGAGTAATGCTCGGTAGTATAGTGTTCTAATGATTTGAAAGGAAACAGATGCTAAGCTGTAACTAAACTAACCCAAAAGATAGAATCACACAAGGCGGTTGATCAGTCAAGGGTACGGAAGCAATAACCCATCCCTTTAGAAACTGATAAAGAAAGGAAATCAGAGCATGGACTTATAGGTCTGGGGCTAAGCAGCGTCTTGTTGAGGCTCACTACAGCCTTAGGCCTGCTCTCACACTAAGAACAACAAAGGCAGGTAAATCAAACAGCGGAAAGTAAAATGGAACAGCAGTCTGGAAATGGAACAGCAGTAATGAAATGGAACAGCAGTAATGAAATGGAACAGCAATCCTCAACCGTATGTACACGTTCTATACTACTATAGCAATCTGAGAGTAATGTATGATATGACTATGTTTCTGAACGAAGTAATATTTCTTTCAAGTCTTACAAATACTATTTCACATGGATCTAATAACAATAACATTCATACCAACATTCCGCTACAGAAATAGCTGAGAGATGCAATTCGAATAGATCCACTTATACAATGCAGAGACATGAGATAAACAACTCATTCAGATATCAATTATAATGAAGCATAGTATATCACATAAAAGATGTATCAGATTACTTAAATAATGGAAATAAACAAACCACACACAAATCACAGTATAATAATACAAAAGCAAGTGTCCTTCGGAGCTGGGCCCTTGGCTGCCAATGGAACACTGCCTTAAGTTACTCCAGATGCAGAGACGAAATGAACACCAAGTCTTCTATATTAATTGCATCAACAAAAGTATAACAAAGTCAGGTCTCAGCGAGACTCAATGATCACAGTTGGTTCTGAAACTTAGAATTACAAAAAACAGTCCTCTTTTCTGCTCAATGGTGTGGTGCCTTTATATAACAGAAATGACGGAGGTATCTAGATAATCAAAAGATAAGTCAAAGCAGCGATCCCTCAGGATCAAAGATCCTGAGGGATTCGCTAATCGTTCGATTCTTCTCTTTCCCTTCTTGCGTTCTCCGACTCAGTATCCTGCATTCTTTCTCTGGGCTATTCGGCTCTAATTTTACTTGATCTTGTCCGCATCCGGTTCCCCGTTGGAGGGACAATAGTTATTTTCCCTTTGCTTCTTGCTTTCAATCGCCGATCCTTTGTTCCCACATCTTCCTGCATAGAAAACGTCAATTATTAGCACTTGAGCTTCCTTTATCTATTGTTGCACATTTTATCAAAACCCTTTATCTTCTTTGAACTCATAATGCAAAAAAGGTTAGAATTATTATTGAAAAACCACTAGATTGCTTGTCAAAAGCATACCTTCCAAGTGCTCCACATCATGTTCTGCATTGTACAAGATAAAAGAGTCCATATCTGAATGCATGGAGTATATGGGAAATTTTTGTGGTTTTTCATCACTACTCACCATGTATTTCATCAAGGTCTCTCTATATAGTTTTCTTGGTTGGCCAAAAACAGATATAGTGGCATAAGACATATATAACTGCAAGGATCCCTGCAATTTTGCTCCACATGAGCGAGATAGCAGCATTCCATATTTCAGTGGGATGTCTGCAACTATGATGTCCATTAGAATACTCTTTCCAGGGCACTGGACAAGAGTTACGCATAGGTCCTTGATCAAACCAAGGCATTTAACTTGGCTAGAGTCAAAAGAAAACAAATCTTTATATGGTCTAGTAATGTCTAGTTCCAGTCTCTCCATGATTGCCTTTGGCATCAAATTATGGGATGCCCCTAAGTCTTACATAGCATTATGCAATATTTTGTCATGAATGTTCAGGGTAATTTAGAAAGGAGGAACTCCCCCTTGTTGATGAATACCATTGCCCTCAGGGCCAAACAATAATTCAGGTTGATCATCATTCAAATTAACAGCATCCTCTCCCTCTCCTATGTTTAAAGTTTTAGTTATCTGTGACCTATAAGATTCATTCTTTACTAGTTCGGTCAAGGGAACTGATATCTTTAATTTTTCTATTTCATTTTTGATGTTGAAAGGGAGCTGAGCTTTATTTTTTTGATTTAGATCTTCCTTAACATGTGCAGTTTGTGTGTTCTTATCCTGTTTCTCAGTACTAGGCATTTCAGTCTGTGTTTCTACTGTTTTGCCTCGATTTCTCTTATTTTGATTATTTTCAGTAATTGTCTATGTTTGAGTTTCATTGGAGATTATATCTACAATTTTAGGGGTAGAAGTCTTTGGTGTTCCCCTAGGGAGGATTTATAACACTTTGGTAACTGGAGCTTCTTTTATTATCCTAGTCTGGGTTTGGATGGATCTTTTAATGGGAGTCTCATTGTTCTTTTTACTTCTTAAGCTATATTGCTTTTGTTCATCATATATAGTTGACTCATATCCCTATTTAAAATCAAAGGATTCACCAGATTGAGTAAGAAAAATAGTGTCTTCATCTTTGGTTTCTAGTAAGTTTATCTGGGTATCATCCAGTCCTTCTTGGGTCTGTGAATCCTCAACATAGTTCTCTTGGAAGGGAGGCCTAATCTATTGATCTGGTATAGCATTCTTTCCAGCATTAGGATTCTTCCTAAAATTGGGGTTTCTTATTGGGAGTGGTTGTTGATTTTCCCATTGATTTTTCCTCTCCATGTTTTCTAATCTATCTATTATTCTCTCTAAACTCTTAGCTAAAATATCTACCTTTCCATATGAAGTGGAAGTTTCCTCTTTAAATACAACTTTATTTTCATTTCTCATTTGGGCTTTCTTGGCTAATAGGTTGGCATCTACACTAACAGCATTGCTTTGCATTTGTTCCAGTGCTTCAAGGTTCCTTTCCCTTAACCAGTATGACATGTTAGTATCAAAACCATCAAGGAATTTAATTAATGCTAGGTCAAGCGGAGGCTTAATATTGGTTGGAATTGCATTGTAGATACTATTGAACCTAGCACATTAGTCATGAACTGACTCATTAGGAGCTCTTCTAATGTTTTCATATTCAGAAAGTATTTGCAATGGGTTTTTCTTTCTCTCCCATCTATCAATGAATAACCTATGAAAATTAGCTAAGTCTGCAATATGGTTGGCAGGAAAGGCTTTGAACCATTTCTTGACATCCCTAGTTAAAGTTTGGGAGAACAACCTCATTTGGACATCTGCTTCATCTATCTCATGCAACTCAAAAAAGTTAGACATATTGTTTACATGTTGTTGGGAAGTGTACTGAATAGTAGCATCAAACAACAAGATTTTACTCTGATAATCTGCGGGCATGGCATGGAGTTGTGTAGGTAAAACTGATGGTGCATATCGGTTTGCCATAGTTGTGATTCTGGCTTGACTAGGGGGTAAAGTTGTGGTGCTTGAGGAAGGACCTGAACTGGATGGAGGTAAACTAAATGATGATGAGGATGGCTGATTAATAACTAGTTTAGGTGATTGGACTATGGTAGATATAATTGGTGAGGTTGTGGTAAAAGAAGGGGTATTTACAATGAGTGAAGTTTGTGCTGAAACTTCAGGGGCAACAGTAGTAAGGGCAACTATTTCAATAGATTGTTTAAGTTAAGAATCACCTATATTACTTATCAATTTAGATGCCCAAGCTTCTATATTGTTAAAAGTCTCGACGACAAATTTATCTAAATCTGAATGAATAATTCTTTTTTATTCAATGAGTTGAACAAACTCAGGGTCTAACATTGTTCCATGGATTGCATTCTCAGATTTACTTCTAAATAATGAGAGGTCAAATGACAAATCAAAAGGGATTTCCTCTAAAGTTAACAACTCCTAAGGAAGTGAATTGGCTCTAACTAACTGGTTACTACTTGCTTGAGTTTCTGCTGTTTTGGGTTTTCTTAAAATTCTCTTTGGGTCATCAACTATGGCAGCAGGGTTTGGATCTGGATTTTCCCTGGTATAGTGAATCTTCTTGGGAGCCAGAATTTTAACTTTTTTTAACTGTTTTTTAATGAAAATTTCCAAGATTAACTTCAGAAAGTGACCTTAAGGGGCTTAAGACGAAATTTAAGGCTTCCTTAAAGTTTTATGAGACTGAGGATCGAAGTTCCCCAGTATGTTCGCTTGAAATTTTATCACTCTAATATTTCTTTCAAATTTAATGAAGGAAGAAAAGTCAAAGGTAACCACAAACTGTTGGAAATAATACTGAGAGGGGGGTGAATCAATATTATCAGATCAATAATTTTATTTCCCAAACAGATTTATATACTCTACTTCAGTGAAGTGAACCACCGTGTACACGCGACTGTGATTAAAGAAACCAGCGTATATCCAGAGAACTTGTGATTTAGACAATTTATCATGTGTTGAGCTTAAAATAGTATATCAGCGATTTATTAGACAGTGCAGTAAAAGCATAAATAAGCAACACACATGAACACCAAGATTTAAGGTGGAAACCTAATGTGGGTAAAAACCACCTGTTGTTGTCGTCTCTGCCTTCTTTTAATAAGAATAAAATATGTTTACAATCCTGTACTGGTGCAGACTCATACCAATAGGCGGGCTTCTACCTGCAGAAGGTTACAACCTTCTCTCATTCTCCAGCTTCTACTGGAAGGGAGCTACAACCCCCTAGCTCTTGTACTAGCCAATATGTTTACTAGTACATAGGTGCCAGACTACAGAAAACTCCACTCTTCCACTAGGGACCACGTTTCATGAATTTTCAGACTGGATACTCCTGGATCACAACACCACAATCTGAAGGCCACGTTTCATCTAATTTTCATACTGGACCCATCAACGCTTTTAAACTTAAGCTGCATCAACCAATATTCAGTTAATCTAAACAATCAGATCATTGTCACCAGAACACTATGCTGAACCCATAGCCCTGCCTCATCATTTAGAACCAATTGTGACCTCGAAAATCATGCATTAGAGTGTTTACGCTACTTGGATGAACCCAAACTACGTTTATACGCTACTTCTATGAATTAAACATGTGTATACCTTCAAAACTACTGCAAACATAAACTTTTGAATCAAGTTTGTACCAACCATCAATATGCTGAATATCTACTATCAACTTACAGAGCTTTACACAGGCAAGGACAGAGATCACTTCTTCTCACTTATACAATCAATCAATCAAATGCCACCCTCCTTATGCATTCAGTTTTACATTCAGATCTAAGAAGACTTCATTGACAGACAGCAGTAAAACAATAGAATTTTATCAGATAGATCAGTCAAATCTGAAAAAGAAGATTTTCTTTTGTATACACTACTTGAAAGAACTGAACCTACGTGTATACGCACTTTGGCCGAGACGAACCTGCGTACAGATCTGTAAATATTGATTCAGAACTTTGTTGTAATTTCAGACTTCAGACAAACCCAGATCATGATAGATAACAAATAGAATAGGAACAAAACATCAAATCTAGTCTCAACCAATATCAGATCATTCAAGAATAAGTCATTTCAAGTCTCATGATTCCTGATCCAATATTGAACTCAAGGTGCACATGAATATTTTAGATCTAGTCCCAAACATAACCCTGCAACTTCAAATATACTTCAGATAGAAGTATTCCTTAGAATCTTATTGCTTGCACACTTGGCCTTATGATCTTCTCTTCCTTATATAGCTTTAGGCCCTTTGTCAATACCTTGGACCAAAACCACTTAGGACCAATACCTTGGACCAAATACCTAGGGTCAATACCACGGACCAAATACCTTGGACTAATACCTTGATTTTCCATCTCATACGCGATTTTCCTTCTATGAAAGTGTGTGTGTACGTATACATGCTTTTTGTTCTGTGTTCCCGCGTGTATACACTACTTTGATAAAGTGAACCAGCATATACCTCTCTTTCTTCAATCTCTAGAGTCTGATCTGTAATCCTTTGTTGTTAACTTGTTACATTGTGAATTGTCATCTGTGTGAGTTGCCATCAAGGACAATGCCTGTATCATAATGCCAACAATCTCCCCCTTTGACATCAAGGGCAAAGGGCAGACCAAGATATTCTCCCCTTTGATATACATTATGTTGTCCATGCTCCCCCTGAGTATATGTTGAATTCTTTGATTAAGCTCCCCCTATGCTGAGATGTACTAAACCGTCCATGCGAGGTCCATGCTCCCCCTGAGCACATGCAGAATCTGCAAGAATAACATGACTCTATAACTCAACTAGGTGAGTATGACCTTCCTATCACCAATGACTCATACATACATCAATCTCCCAACCAAGTGGGGATACACCATATTTGACTCATCCACCAACCAAGTGGGGATATACCAATTGTTTATACATGACAAAAATACATCATCCATCCCATGAAAAGTGGGGATACAAATTACATCATTTGTCCAATAGGATTCATTCAAATGTATGAGAAGACATATCACACCCTATACTTTTACATGACTTAAGCAACAAATGGTATAAATATCTGAAGCCATCGCTAGACTCAGCAACCATAATGCCAACAATGCAGAATGCATGTGAAGACTAATGCTCCCCCTGAACCTGTGCTACCTGTGCATTGTTAACAAGTCAATGATAAAGGCATCTCAGTCAGATAAAAATTAATGAACAAAGCATATCGATAGATTGTAATCATCAACATCAGATAGAGCACCCATAGAAGAGTCTGCCCCACTATTTTTCTTGTCTGAAAAACATTTACGCTCCTTTACCAACAGAAACCCACATGTGTACGCGACTATATTTCATGAAACACGTGTATAATAACCTTTCTCTGAAAAACAAAACTAGAATTAGCAATATGATGTAGCAACTACTCCCAGCTTTTGTCTGAGATATTCAAATGTTTCTTTGGGCAGTGGTTTAGTGAATATATTAGCGACCCGTTCTTTGGAGGGAACAGACTCCAATTTGACCTTTTGTTCAAGCACTTGTTCACGTAGAAAATGGTACTTGATGGGTATGTTCTTGGTCTTAGAGTTCATGACTGGATTCTTTGAAATACTGATGGCACTTATATTATCACATAGAATGGATATGGGTGGAGTACATGTGATCTGAATGTCTTGCAAAGTTTGCATCATCCAAATTAGTTATGTGCAGCAAGATGCAGCAGCCACATATTTTGCTTCAGCTATAGATAAAGAAATTGAACTTTGTTTCTTGTTGAACCAAGATACTAACCTGGAGCCCATATAGAATGCGCCGCCACTAGTTCTTTTTCTATCATCTACACTTCCTGCCCAATCTGCATCTTTATATGCATGAAGAGTAAGATCTGCATCTATAGGATACCATGAACCAAAGTCCTAAGTTCTTTGAAGATATTTGAAAATTATTTTGACTACCTGAAGGTGTGATTCCTTTGGATTTGCTTGGAATCTTCCAACTATTCCTACTGCATGCATGATGTCAGGTCAAGTACCTGTTATATAAAGTAGACTGCCAATCATGGATTTGTAAGTTGGTTGATGTACTGCTGCTGATTCATCATTTGAGCTGAGACTGCATCCTGTTATCATTGGGGTACATACAGGTTTAGAATCTTCTATTCTGTACCTTTTAAAGATCTATTTGAGATATTTAGTTTGTGAAAGAAAAATACCATCTTTATTTTGTTGAACTTGTAGACCAAGAAAATAGGTAAGTTCACCAAGCAAGGACATTTCAAATTCTTGCTACATTACTAAAGCAAAATTTGACACATGGATTCTTCATTGCTACCAAAAATGATATCATCAACGTAAACAATAATAATTAGCAATTTATCAGTTTCAATCTTTGTGTATAGATTGCTATCTGTTGAACCTTTTGTAAAACCTTGTTGGTGTAGATATTTGTCAAGGCGGTAATACCAGGCACTTGGAGCCTATTTCAGACCATATAGAGCCTTTTTGAGTTTGCATACAATATTTGCATAATTTCCAAGAATGAATCCTTCTGGTTGTTCAATATAAACTTCTTCTTCTAAATCTCCATTAAGGAAGGTTGATTTTACATCCATTTGGTATACTTTGAATTTCTGAAAGCTAGAAAGAGAAAGAAACATCCTTATGGCTTCAAGTCTGGCAACAGGTGCAAAATTTTCTTCAAAATCTATACCTTATTGTTGAGCATACCCTTTACAAACAAGTCTGGCCTTGTTTCTAATGACTTCTCCATTTTCATTCAGCTTGTTTTTGAATATCCATTTAGTTCCTATAATATTTTTATCATGAGGTCTAGGAACTAATTCCCAAGTATCATTCTTTTCAATTTGCTCAAGTTCTTCATCCATGGCCTTGACCCAACATTCATCTTTGCATGCTTCATTTACATTTTGAGGTTTGGTGGAGGATAATAATGCTAGATAGCTTGAGGTCCCTGTAATAGTTCTTCTTTTTTGTACACCTACCTCTTTTTCCCCTAATATTTGAGTTTCTGGATGATTTTTTTGAACATCCTGGACGGAGTCTTTTCTTCTACCATTATCTCTTCTTCTGGTCCTTCATTGGTTTCTTCTTCAATATGATTTTGATTTGATGTGGGAAAATAATCCCCATCTTCTTCATTGTCATAATCTTCTGTTGATTTTATCTATTTTGGATTTTTGCATGCTTCATCAACTACAACATCAATGCTTTCAACAATTTTCCCAAGTCTTTTATTATAACATTTATATCCTTTACTTCTGGAAGAATAACCAAGAAGAATACCTTCATCTGCTCTGGGTTCAAACTTACCAAGTTTTTCATCAGTCCTTTTGATAAAACATTTGCTTCCAAAAACTTTAAAGTATTTTATAGTAGGAGTCTTACCATACCAAAGTTCATGTGGAGTTTGAGTGCTATTTACCCAAACATTTTCTTTGTTGAGAATAGTCATGGCAGCAAATGCAGCTTCACCCCAGAAGGTTGCAAGAGTTCCAGATTCATCTAGCATAGCTCGAGCCATTTGTTGAATTGTTCTGTTCATTATTTCTACCACACCATTTTGTTGAGGAGTCCTTACGGTCGATAATTGCCTTTTTATTCCATGTTGTTCACAAAAGTCAAAGAATTCATCTGATGTACATTCCCCTCCTCGATCAGATCTGAGGCATTTGATCTTTCGATCTGATTCATTTTCAACCAAAGCTTTGAAGGCTTGGAACTTTTCAAATGCTTCATCTTTATGCTTTAGAAGACCTATAAAACACAATCTGGAAAAGTCATCAATGAACAAAATAAAGTATTCTTCTCCATGAGGTGACTTTTTCCTTGTGGGTCCACATAAATCAGTATGGACAAGTTCAAGAGGCTACTAGCTGACCCTTCTTTTTCCATGAAGTGAACTCTGGTTTGCTTACCGATTTGACATGGTTTTCATATTTTATTTTCTGGGATGCTGATATCTGGAAGATCATGAACAACCTTGAGTCTGCATGATTTTCTTATTTGGGAAAAGCTTAGATGTCCCAATCTTCTCTGCCATAGCCAGTTTTCATCATTTTTGCTTAAATAGCATTGTTGTTGTCCTCCCTTGAGTATGTATAAGTTGTTTGGATTTCTTGTACCTTTGATTATGGTCTCTCCTGTATCAAGCTCACGAACAACACATCTGTTTGATCAAAACACCATTTCATTTCCTTGATCACACATTTGACTGACACTCAACAGGTTATGCTTTAAACCGTCTACATACTTAACATTTCTAGCTTTAACCTTTTCTTTCAAGAAAAAAGAACCTTTACCTTTTATGACAGCTAGAGTGTCATTTGCAAATGAGACATTCTTTTCCTTTTCTAAGGCATTATATGAGTGAAGTTTCTCTTTGTCACCTGTCATGTGTTTGGAGCATCCATTGTTGATGTACCACTGATTTTCTTGTCCTTCCGCATAAAAGGATATACCACATCTTTCTGTTTGAGATTCTTTCCTTCTCCGTATCTTGGGATTTAATGGCATTTTCTCCTTTTGAGGTGTTTATCAAAATTTTCTCCTGCATTTAGATTCTTAATGACCGAAGTTGTTACAGATTGAGCATTCTAATTCATTTTTAAGAGGAGAAAAGTTATTATAGGAACTTCTCTTGATCCTTGTTACATTCCTTTGGTTTCGTGCTTCTCTAGTAATGATGGTTTTGTAAGCAACACATTAAGAAGCTTTGTGCCCAAAATTATGACATGAAAAACATTTCCCATTAAAGAAGTTTCTGCGACTATTGAATCTATTTACCTGTTGATTGTAGTTTCTATTGATATTCATCTTTGGAGCAAATTGAGTATGATTTGCCTGAGGTTGGTTATGGCTTCTATTCATCCTTGGAATAAATTGAGTATGATTTACCTAGTGATCATATTTATGCCTTTTCTGACGATTGTCATACTATTCACTGGTCTTTGTTGCATCAAGATATCTTTTGGTGGAGGTTGATGTTGACACCTAATCCGAAACGGATGAGGTGAAGCTGGACAGTCATCTAGAAGATGAACTGATCCGTTTTGTATATGTATAAATAACAATTGTCTAATGAATAAAATCATAAGTTCTGTCTTGCGCTCATTAATTGCTGGAGTTACCCTGGCCTGACATGGTATCAGAGCACAGGTCCCAAAATAGGTTGTAACTCCTGCCCTGAGCACTGTGCTGCTCTGTCTTGCGCCCCTCTGTCCTGTCTGTCCTGCGCTGCTCTGCCTCTGGCCTGGCGCAGAAGAATCAATGTCTGGCCATGCCTGAACGTTTCATTCTCTGCGCATCCTAGACTGTGTGAAATTCCATTTTTCCATACGCCAATTACTATTGACCTGGTCCTGCTGTTGTTTTGTCTTCTAAGGGCGAAGAAAGCGTAATGTATCCCTTTTGAAACCGTGAGTCTTATTACAATAACAGTCATGAACTCAAGTCGGTTTACTCTGCGGAAGAATTTCGTTTCTGTCGTCGGCGCTTACAGTCATTAGAATTCCAGAATTCCTACATTCTCTTCATCTACAGTCCTCTCTTTTCGCTTTGATTATACAATAGTTCACCTATCCTAACGCTCCTTGGGGACGCTTTGCCTGGCCTCAAGCTTTCAGACTCCGTATTCGGTCATGGCAGCCATGTCTGCGGTCTCTAAAATACCCACCACCGTTTTCTCAAATTTCAATTGAGTGTTGCTGCAAGACCTGTGGAAGACCGAGATTGAGAGGGGCTGCAATGGAGAAGGATTCGCATTGCAGAAGAGGACTGTATAAGAGCTGTGGAGCTCGCTTACCAAACGGGTGCTCGAGACAGTAACCGTTGGGGTGAGACCTGAACAAGCGGTATTGAAATTTATATTTTACATCATTTTAAGGCTGCCATTTCATTCAAACATGCCATCAAATATCCATTGAAGTTCCTGTATAGATTGATTAACGCATTGGCTCTTTCCTACATCATTTGAAGGCCGCCATCTCATTTGGTGCGCATCCAGGGAAATTGTGTTGTGTTATATGTTATGCGTTGAATGTTTTTTTAACGCATATGTAACATCAAAGACTATGTGTGATATATTATGCGTTGAATGTTTTTTGAACGGTATGTAACATCAAGAACGCATATGTAACATCAAAGACTATGTGTGATATATTATGCGTTGAATGTTTTGTGAACGGTATGTAACATCAAAGACTATGTATGATGGTTCGATCATGTTAGTTATTGTCAATGCTGGTATGCATTGGTTTCTGCGCTGGCCTGCTACATTATTTTTTTTGCAGAGCGAACGGATGTGGATCATATTTCATAGTGACATAGGTACAAGAGAGATGATTTTAATGGCAGTATAATGTGTGCCGTTGCTATGTATTTATGATAGCAGTTTTTGTATTGTAAGCAGTTTTCAAAGGGGTTATATAAGCAGTTTCAAAAGCATTCAAGGTCATATCAGTCAGAACAATTGCACAGTTTGTTTTTTTATGCTGTATTGAAGCACAAAGTAATATAATATTTCAATGAAATTCCGATGCCTTCTGCCACATATTAGAGGGATTTAAAGGCTGTAAAGTGAGGATTTTTTAACAGAAGTCTTTTATCAACAGAAGTTTTTTTTGGCAGAGATATTTTTACAGAATGCATTCAATAATTTCTATGGTCGGAATAGTTCTCACTGGCAAGGAGAACTATTCTGAATGGTCCCGGATGGTAAAACACACCCTTATCTACAATGAACTGTGGAAAGGAGTGTGTGTCGGAGAAGAAGACAAAGACCCTGTGCAACCCACATCAGACAAAGAACTTGCCATTTGGGAAAACAAGAACAGCAAAGCCTTTGCATTGATCGCAGCATCTGTAAATGAGGAAGTAAGTCGTCATATTTCATCCTATTCCACTGCCTTTGAAGCTTTACAAAAGCTGAAAGAACTCTATGATACACATTCTGCACTTGAAGTTGTTCAGCTCATGATTAAACTCTTCACTCTTGAACTGAAAAATAATGATCCTCTTACTCTTGCATCTGAAATAAAGTCTATAGTGCATGATATTAAATCCACTAAGGTTGAGCTGGATATCTCTCTTATTGCCTTTCTCAAAGCACTCTATCCTACCTACTCTAACTATCTTGAGTCTTTACAAGCAAATGGAAATCTTAAAGATATAACCTTTGACACTCTTGTGAAAAAGTTTGCTGAAAGAGAGAAAGCCTTTGGAAAGAAAACAGTCCCTGAATCTTCTGAAGAGACTGTTTGCCTTGCTCATAAAGAAAAGCATCCTGCTCAAGATTCTACAAGAGGAAGAGGTGGACGAAGAGGAAGAGGAAGATACTTCAGAGGCAGGGGGGGCAGACATCCTCAAGCAGAAAAGGCAGATCTGCATTGCATTCGCTGCAAACGAAATGGATCACATGATGCTTCTACATGCAAGCTACCATGGGACAAGGTTGAGCAGAGAAGAAATCAGCAGAAAGGTAAAACTGATGACACAGACAAAGGTAAAGCACCTGAATCCGCTCACTATATTGAGGCACAATGTAACATTGGAGTAAATGAAGATTTGTTTAATGCTTCACTTGCTTCTTCGAAAAATGACTGGTTGCTTGATTCAGGAGCAAGCTGTCATATGACTCATAGGAAAGATTTCTTTGAAGATTTCACTGACAATGTTGATGGAGCAGTATACTTTGCAGATCAGTCAAAAATCAAGCCATCAGGGCTTGGCACAATCAGGCTTAAACTGCCTGGTCTTCCAGACTTTCTTCTGGATCATGTTCTATATCTCCCACAGCTGAAGAGAAACTTGCTGTCCCTGGTCCACATCCGCCAGCAAGGTCACTCCATTCACATGTTTGATGGCAAGCTTGAGGTAAGAAAGGCATCTGACCACTCACTTGTCATGAGGGGTATAGAAGAAGAAAGACTCCTTAAACTGCAAGGAACCTCTGCTCATGCACAACATTTCTCATATATTTCTCATCATGAAGAAGGTGCACTTCCATCAAGTTTATTATGGCATGCTAGATTTGGACATTTAAACTATGATAGTCTCCGCTTGTTGAAGAAAAATGGTGTTGCTAGTTTGCCTACAATTCCTAGAAAACATAAACAATGTGATGCTTGCATTCTAGGAAAGCATAGCAAACAGTCTTTTCATGATTCACATTCAAGAGCACATAGGAAGCTTGAACTTATTCATTCAGATTTATGTGGTCCAATGCTTGTTCCTTCTGCAAATGGAAATAAATATATCATGACATTTCTTGATGATTACACCAGAATGTGTTGGGTTTACTTATTGAAGAACAAATCTGATGCTTTTCAAACATTCAAGAATTTTCATAAGTGGATTGAAAATGATGCACAATCTCATATTGGGTCTATTCGCACTGATAATGGAAAAGAATATACATCAAATGAATTTGAACACTATCTTCGCCAACATGGGATTAAACATCAAACAACTGTGCCTTATAATCCTCAACAGAATGGTGTAGCTGAAAGAATGAACAGAACAATTTTGAATATGGTACGATCCATGCTTTTCTTCAAAAATGTAAAGACAATGTTTTGGGCTGATGTTGTTCTATGTGCTGCATATATAAAGAATAGATGTCCATCTAGTGCTATAAGAAACAAGACTCCTTATGAATTATGGTATGGACATGTTCCTTCGGTAAAACATCTCAGGATTTTTGGTTCCACCTGTTATGCTTTAATACCAAAGGTACATAGAAACAAACTTGGTGCTAGAAGTCGTAAGTGTAGCTTCTATGATTGAGATGCTTCTTCAGTATATCCAAGACCTGTTTTTATCAGAGGAGAACGTTGAACTTTGATAATTTCATTTAAAGTTTCTGATCCTTTAGCGAATCTAGGATTGAGAGATTTCGTTTTCTCAAGATCCTTTCTTAGACCCACAATTTCACATTCTAATTTCTCATTGTGTTTTCCTTTTTCCGCAAGTTGGTATGTCAAGGTATCTATAATCATATTCTTTTCTTCTAAACATATTTTGAGTTTAGATATTTCTTCATGAAAGTCTTCCTCTTCTAAAGCATCCCAAAAATTATCATCATCATAAGCCATGATAAGTTTATAATCATCACTGTTAGATAAACCATCACTATCCTCTTCTATGCTATCCCAAAAATCATTTCTATCATAAGCCATGAGAATTCTATAATCTTGTCCATTTTCATCTTCATCACTATTATATAAACCATTGCTATCTTCATGAGTATAGTAACTCCTTTTATTCACAACTTGTTTTCTATTCCCTTTTTCATATTCCCTTCCTTTTTCATATTTATCTTTATGAGGACATCTGGTAGCATAATGACCAACTCTGCCACAAGAAAAGCATTTGAAAGGTAGCTTACCTCTAAACCTTCTAGAACCTCTTTGAAGCTTCTTGAAAAATTTACCTCATCTTCTTCTTCTTAAATATGTCATGATTCATTGTGTTCTTCCTTTCCTTTTGTTGAAGCTTTAAATGTGGCTTCTCTCATGTCTGATGGTCCTCCTTTTCTCATCTCAAAAGCAGTTAAGATTCTGTGAAGCTGTGTTATAGTGATATTCTGCAAATCCTATTTTTCTTCTATGGCAGAGACTTTTGATTCAAATTTAGCAGACAAGGATCTCAAAATTTTCTCAACTAAGGTAACTTCCTTTATTTCTTCACCTAGATTCTTCATACAATTAACAACCTCATATATACGTAAGAAGTAACTGGCTATACTTTCATCACTATGCATCTTAAGAGTTTCATACTAAATTCTAAGAGTTTGAAGCTTAGCATGTTTTACCTAAGAGTCTCCTTCGTAGCTCTGAACAACTTTGTCCCATATTTCTTTGGTTGATTTGAGCTGCATGACTTTGACAAAATCTGATTGTGACAGGCTTCCCAATAAAGTATTGATAGCTTTGGCATTGGTTTCATATTGCTTTTTACCTGCCACGTCTGTGGGAATTTCTATTGCAACTGTATATCCTCCTTCCACAATTTCCCAAACATCTGTTCCAAGAGATTGTAGATAGGTTGTGGTTCTTATTTTCCAATAAACAAAGTTTCTCCCATCGAAGATTTGCGATCTAACGGATCCCATGCTTTCTTGATTATTCATGTTGATGGATCTCCCTTCAAGTGATCAAGCTTCTTCTGAAGGACCTGCTCTGATACCAATTGTTGGAAATAATAATGAGAGGGGGGTGAATCAGTATTATCAAATCAATAATTTTATTTCCAAAACATATTTATATATGATACTTCAGTGAAGTGAACTAGTCTGTACATGCGACTGTGATTAAAGAAACCAGCGTATATCCAAAGAACTTGTGATTTCGACAATTTATCATGTGTTGAGCTTAAAACAGTATACCAGAGATTTATTAGACAATGCAATAAAAGAAAAAACAAGCAACACACATGAACACCAAGATTTAAGGTGGAAACCCAATGTGGGTAAAAACCATCTGTTGTTGTCGTCTATGTCTTCTTTTAATAATAAGAAAAAAAAATTACAATCTTGTACTGGTGCAGACTCATACCAGTACGCAGGCTTCTACCTGTAGAAGGTTACAACCTTCTCTCGTTCTCCAACTTCTACTGGAAGGGATCTACAACCCCCTAGCTCTTGTACTAGCCAATATGTTTACTAGTACGTAGGTTCCGGCCTATAGAAAACTCCACTACTTCCACCAGGGACCACGTTTCATGAATTTTCATACTGGATACTCCTAGATCACAACACCACAATCTGAAGGCCACGATTCATCTAATTTTCATACTAGACCCATCAACGCTTTTAAACTTAAGCTGCAACAACTAATATTCAGTTAATCTGAACAATAAAATCACTGTCACCAGAACACTGTGTTGAACCTAGAACCTTGCCTCGTCATTCAGAGCCAGTTGTAACCTCAAAAATCACGCATTAGAGTGTATACGCTACTTGGTTGAACCCAAACTGTTTGTATGTAGGTTTTAACCCCGTACAAAAATTTCTTGCATACGAATTCTAAAACACAGAAAATAAACAATGCGAGAGCATAACACATACACAGATATTTTCCCCTGGACCCCAAAACCAAGACTACTAGCTTGATTTTTCATTATGTTCCTTTCAATGTTACAATATATATTTATACATGTCGAAGCATCCAATACCATGGACCAAAAAACCATCGCGTCCAAAACCATGGATCGAAAACCATCACGTCTAAAACCATGTGCGAAAATCATGCACAAAACCATAGGTAGGTCCGCCCAACCTAATATAGGGTCCAAAAAAAAATTTCATGGAAAGAATAACACAACCCAACATTCTCCCACTTGTTGTTTTCTTTCCACAGGGGGGCACGAGAGAGCTTAGTCATTTATCCAGCCCTGCAATGCCCATTGTTTCTCTACACCAAGAGAACTTCTCAGAGCTCACAGATTTTGTCAATGCATCTGCAATATTCTTCAAAGTGTCCACCTTTACCAGCAACACCTTTTTGTCTTTTATCATATCCCTCAAAAAGTGATACTGAACATCAATGTGATTTGTCTTTGAATGGTAAGTAGGGTTCTTTGCAAAGAATATTGCACTTTGGCTGTCACAGTATATCCTTATAGCTCCCTGTACTAACCCCATATTTGAACACAATCTCTATAACCAAACTGCTTCCTTATTTGCATGAGTGGCTGCCATGTATTTGGCCTCTGTAGTTGATAGTGCCACTACAGATTGTTTCTTACTCATCCAACTGACTGCACCTCCAAATAGGTTAAACACATACCCACTTGTAGATCTTCTCTGATCCAAATCTCCAGCCCAGTCCGCATCAACAAAGCCATGATATCCAAAACTTTGTCCAATCCTGGTCTTCCTTGGTAGCACAAACCACAATCATTAGTGCCACGCAAGTACCTGAAAACCCGCTTCACTACTATCCAATGCTCCTTCCCTAGTTTTGACATAAACCTGCTCAATACTCCCACTGCATGTGCAATGTCTGGTCTAGTACAGACCATCGCATACATCAGGCTATCGACTGCACTTGCATATGGAACATGGGACATATCCTCTTCCTCATCTTGTGTCTTGGGACACTGTTCAGCAGATAACTTTACACCTATAGGAATAGGAACATTCACCAGTTTACTATCCTGCATATTAAACCTCTGCAATATTGTCTCAACATACTTCCTCTAGTTTAACCAGAGCTTCCTCTTTGCCCGATCTCTTTAAATTTCCATGCCCAAAATATAGTTTGCGGCACCAAGATCTTTCATGTCGAATTTGGAGGACAATTGGGTCCTCAAATCCTGGATAATTTCTTTGTCATTTCCAACTAGCAACATATCATCCACATACAAGACCAGATAAATAACACGGTCACCAATTAATTTAAAATACACACAATGATCCGCTTTGCTTCTCGTGAAGCCAAGCCCCCATATAAATGTATCAAATTTTTGATACCACATCTTTGGTGATTGTTTTAACCCATACAGAGACTTCTTTAACTTGCATACCAGTTCTTTCTTACCCTTCACCGCAAAGCCTTCAAGTTGCTTCATGTAGATCTCCTCTTCCAGATCCCCGTGAAGAAATGTTGTCTTCACATCCATATGCTCTACCTCAAAATCAAAAGCAGCAGCAACAAATAAAAGTAATCTAATAGAAGCTACCTTGGCAAAAGGAGAAAAAATATCACAAAAATCAATTCCCGAAACCTGGGAATAACCTTTTGCTACCAACTGAGCTTTGTATTTCTCCACCTTTCCTTCTGAATTTCTCTTCTTCTCAAACACCCATTTGTTGCCAATGGGTTTCCTTCCAGTCGGCAACTCCACCAAATCCCAAGCCTCATTTTGTGCAAAGATGTCATTTCATCAACCATGGCCTCTTTCCAGAGTTTTCCATCCTTTGAATCTACTGCTTACTTCACAATTCTTGGATCATCATCAGTAATAGATAAAGCAAAATTTGAACAAAAAGTAGATGAACTATACCTTTCTGGCTGCCTTCTTTAACGAATTGATCTTCTTACACCTGGAGTTTGTGGCTCTTCATCTTCTGATTCCTCCTCTACTGTAGAGTCTGATTCTTCCTCCTTTAGCTCAAACTCTATCTTCTCAGGTTCCTTTGGTTGGACTTCATGTTTAATAACATCTTTCACCTCTCTGAACACCACATCTCAGTTGTACACAACCTTCGTTGTTACTGGGTTCCAAAGCTTATAACCCTTTAAACCATCCTTATACCCAATAAAGATGCACTTTTCAGATTTACTATCCAACTTGGTTCGTTTCTACTTTGGAACATGTACATATGCATCACATCCAAATACCCTCAGATGTAAAAGAGAGGGTTTCTTACCAGTCCATACGTCTTGTGGAGTCTTATCATCCAATTCTGATGAAGGTGATCTATTGACCAGGTAACATGTTGTCTCCACCGCCTCTACCCAGAATTCCTATCCTAACCCGGCACCACTGAGCATGCTTCTTGCCCTTTAGATCATTGTCTTGTTCATTCTTTCTGCAACTCCATTTTGCTCAAGTGTGTATGGAGTAGTCTTCTACCATGTTATACCACACTTCTTACAAAATTCTTCAAATTCCTTGCTACAAAACTCTCCACCGTTATCTGTCCTCAACACCTTTATCTTCTTCTTTGTCTGGTTTTCCACCAAAGCCTTAAATTCTTTAAACCTGTCAAAGACTTCAGACTTCTTCTTAAGGAAATATATCCATGTATTCCTTGAGAAGTCATCTATAAATGATACATAATACACAGACTTACACAGTGATGGAACCTTCATAGGTCCAAACACATCACTTTGCACAAGTTCTAATATATGTTTCACCCTCTTACCACCAGAGGGGAAACTCACTCGATTCTGCTTCCCATATACACAATTTTCACAGAAATCAAAATCCAGAGAGTTATTACTCATACCTTCTACAATAGCTTTACCATGAAGTATTCGAAGGCCCTTCTCTCCAATATGTCCAAGCCTTTGATGCCACAACATGATCTTCTCTCCAGAGAAGACTAGATTTTCTGCTTCACTTTCAAGAACCACAGAATTTTTGCACCCATCAATAACAGTGCTACCTTACAGCTTGTACAGAGTTCCAATCTAAACTCCCCGCATCAATACTAGTGCTCCCCGAACCATTTTGCAGGTATCCTTCTCGAACATTATTTTTACACCTGCATCAGTCAGCTTGCTTAGAGAAATCATATTTCTGGCCAATGCAGGAATATGTAGAACACCCGAAAGTGTTCTAACCCTTCCACCTTGCAACTTCAACTTTACCTTTCCGCGACCAACGATTCTAACCTTCCTATCATCCCCTAAGAAGACATCACCACCATCGTATTTCTCATACTCGCAGAACCACTCTCTATGGGGAGTGAAGTGAAAGGATGCACCTGAGTCAATCAACCATGCCTCATGATCTACATGTGTACTTGAAGAAGCCAAGTACATATCCCCACCTTCATCTGAGGTGGTTTTTGCCTCTGCAGAAGGAGCATCATCAAATCCCTTTCCTTTTTCAAGAGATTTAGATTGCACAATACAATACGGTAAGGTACGGTACGGGGCCAACACTGTGAGGCACACTGCCTATTGAACAATACAACTTGCAGCTACTTGCCAAAGGTCTCTTGCTCGATCTTGCCCTGGAAATAATGATAAAGAAATAATAGCCACCGGTTGCTCGCTTTCTCTTTTCCCCATGATCCCCGGGACCGAGCACAATCCCTATTGTAGTGCCCTTCCTTTCTGCATTTCCAGCACACCACCTTTATAGGTTTTCCTAGAGATTTAGATATCCCTCCAGATTTAGATCTCCCACTCGATGAATTATTCTTGTTTTTGTTCTGGGAATGTCCTCGTACAAACAAGGCATCACCATTCTGGCTCTCCATATTTTTCCATCTCATCTCCTCCGTCAGCAACGATGAGACTATTTCATCAAACTGCAAGGCAGTTGCATTGCTACCTATTGCAATAACCAGATTATCCCGCGAATTTGGTAGAGAACACAACAAACTAATGCACTTATCTTCATCTAAAATTTTGATATCAACAGATGATAACTAACTTACCACAGTATTAAACGCATTCAGATGCTCTGTCACCGAGTCTCCATCTTTCATCTTCAGGTTATACAACTTTTTCCATAGGAACAATTTATTCACCAGAGACTTAGATTGGTACAAAGTCCCTAACTTGTCCCACAGATCCTTCGTCATAGCCTCCCCTGATACATTCAACAATACTGAATCTGAGACACACAATCATATTGTTCTCTTTGCCTTCCAATCCATATTCTTCCATTATTCATCAGACACTCTCATTGGTTTAGTACCTGGATCTACCGCGATCCACTAATCTTTATCCACCAACAGATCCTCCATATTGAGTTTCCACAACTCAAAACTCTGACCATTAAATTTCTCAATCTCTATCTTTCCACTACTCGCCATCTTCTTTCCCCACCAGAATCAATCCCACGGATCTCCCACTGAACAGGGTCTACCATAGGCTCGACCAAAACCCCTCAGCAACAAAGCCATCCCCTTGAAGCCAAAACATCTCTGATACCAAATTTAGGTTTTAACACCGTACAGAAATTTCCTGCATACGAATTCTAAAACACAAAAAATAAAAATGCGAGAGCATAACACATAAAACACATATACACAAAGATTTTCCCCTAGATCCAAAAACCGAGACTACCAGCGTGATTTTTCATTATGCTCCTTTCAATGTTAGAATACATATTTATACATGTTGAAGCATCCAATACCATGAACCGAAAAACCATCGCATCCAAGACCATGGACCGAAAACCATCGCGTCCAAAACCATGTGTGAAAATCATGCACAAAACCATAGGTAGGTCCGCCCAACCTAATATAGGGTCCAAAAAAAAATTTGTGGAAAGAATCACACAACCCAACATTCTCCCACTTGTTGTTTTCTTTCCACAAGGGGCCATGAGAGAGCTTAGTCATTTATCCAGCCCTATAATGCCCATTGTTTCTCTACACCAAGAGAACTTCTAAGAGCTCACAGATTTTTTCAATGCATCTGCAGTATTCTTCAAAGTGTCCACCTTTACCAGCAACACCTTTTTGTCTTCTATCATATCCCTCACAAAGTGATACTGAACATCAATGTGCTTTGCCTTTGAATGGTAAGCAGGGTTCTTTGCCAAGAAAATTGCACTTTGGCTGTCACAGTCTATCCTTATAGCTCCCTATACTAACCCCATACTTGAACACAATCTCTACAACAAAACTGCTTCCTTGCTTGCATGAGTGGCTGTCATGTATTCTGCCTCTGTAGTTGATAGTGCCACTACATATTGTTTCTTACTCATGCAACTGACTGAACCTCCAAATAGGTTAAACACATACCCACTTGTAGATCTTCTCTGCTCCAGATCTCCAGCTCAGTCTGCATCAACAAAGCCATGGATATCCAAAACTCTGTTCAATCCTGGTCTTCCTTGGTAGTACAAACCATAATCACTAGTGCCACGCAGATACCTGAAAACTCGCCTCACTACTATCCAATGCTCTTTCCCTGGTTTTGACATAAACCTGCTCAATACTCCCACTGCATGTACAATGTCTGGTCTAGTACAGACTATCGCATACATCAGGCTATTGACTACACTTTCATATGGAACACGGGACATATCCTCTTCCTCTTCTTATTTCTTGGGACACTATTCAGCAGATAACTTTACACCTACAGGAATATGAACCTTCACCGGTTTGTTATCCTGCATATTAAACCTCTGCAATATTGTCTCGACATACTACTTCTGGTTTAACCAGAGCTTCCTCTTTTCCCGATCTTTTTTAATTTCCATGCCAAATATAGTTTGCGGCACCAAGATCTTTGATGTCAAATTTGGAGGACAATTGGGTCCTCAAATCCTGGATAATTTCTTTGTCATTTCCAACTAGCAACATGTCATCCACATACAAGACCAGATAAATAACATGGTCACCAATTAATTTAAAATACACACAGTGATCTGCTTTGCTTCTGGTGAAGCCAATTCCCCGCATAAATGTATCAAATTTCTGATACCACATCCTTGGTGATTGTTTTAACCCATACAGAGACTTCTTTAACTTGCATACCAGTTCTTTCTTACCCTTCACCGCAAAGCCTTCAGGTTGCTTCATGTAGATCTCCTCTTCCAAATCCCCGTGAACAAATTTTGTCTTCACATCCATCTATTTTACCTCAAAATCAAAAGCAGCAACAACTGATAAAAGTAATATAATAGAAGCTACCTTAGCAACAGGAGAAAAAATATCACCAAAATAAATTCCCTGCACCTGGGAATAACCTTTTGCTACGAATCGATATTTGTATTTCTCCACCTTTCCTTCTGCATTTGTCTTCTTCTTGAACACCCATTTGCTACCAATGGGTTTCCTTCCAGGCAGCAACTCCACTAGATCCCAAGCCTCATTTTTTTGCAAAGATGTAATTTCATCAACTATGGCCTCTTTCCAGAGTTTTCCATCCTTTGAATCTACTGCTTCCTTCACAATTTTGGGATCATCATCAGTAATAGATAAAGCAAAATTTGAACAAAAAGCAGATGGACTATACCTTTCTGGTTGCCTTCTTTCTCGAATTGATCTTCTCACACCCGGAGTTTGTGGCTCTTCATCTTTTGATTCCTCCTCTACTGTAGAGTCTGATTCTTCCTCCTTTAGCTCAAACTATATCTTCTCAGGTTCCTTTGGTTGGACTTCATGTTTAATAACGTCTTTCACCTCTCTGAACACCACATCTCGGTTGTACACAACCTTTCTTGTTACTAGGTTCCAAAGCTTATAACCCTTTAAACCATCCTTATACCCAATAAAGATGCACTTTTCAGATTTACTATCCAACTTGGTTCGTTTCTCCTTTGGAACATGCACATATGCATCACATCCAAATACCCTCAAATGTTAAAGAGAGGGTTTCGTACCAGTCCATACCTCTTGTGGAGTCTTATCCTCCAACGCTGATGAAGGTGATCTTTTGACCAGGTAACATGTTGTCTCCACCGCCTCTGCCCATAATTCCTATCCTAACCCAACACCACTGAGCATGCTTCTTTCCCTTTCCATCAACGTCCTGTTCATTCTTTATGCAACTCCATTTTTCTTAGGTGTGTATGGAGTAGTCTTCTGCCATGCTATACCACACTTCTTATAGAATTCTTCAAATTCCATGCTGCAAAACTCTCCACCGTTATCTGTCTTCAACACCTTTATCTTCTTCTTTGTCTGGTTTTCCACCAGAGCCTTAAATTATTTAAACCTGTCAAAGACTTCAGATTTCTTCTTAAGGAAATATATCCATGTATTCCTTGAGAAGTCATCTATAAATGATACATAGTACACAGACTTACCCAGTGATAGAACCTTCACGGGTCCAAACACATCACTATGCACAAGTTATAATATATGTTTCACCCTCTTACCACCAGAGGGGAAACTCACCCAATTCTGCTTCCCATATACGCAATTTTCACAGAAATCAAAAGCCAAAGAGCTATTACTCATACCTTATGCCATACCTTTACCATGAAGTATTCGAAGGCCCTTCTCTCCAATATGTCCAAGCCTTTGATGCCACAACATGGTCTTCTCTCTAGAGACCACTAGATTTTCTGCTCCACTTTCAAGAACCACAGAATTGTTGCACCCATCAATAACAGTGCTACCTTATGTGGGCTAGTCGTGGAAAGAATAAAACAACCCAACAATGTATACGCTACTTCCATGAATTAAACCTGCAGATACCTTCAAAAATACTTCAAACATAAACTTTTGAATCAATTCTATACCAACCATCAATATGTTGAATATCTACTGTCAACTTATAGAACTTTACACAAGCAGAGACATAGATCACTTCTTCTCACTTATACAATCAATCAATCAAATGCCTCCCTCCTTATGCATTCAGTTTCACATTCAGATCTAAGAAGACTTCATTGACAGACAGCAGTAAAACAATAGAATTTTATCAGATAAATCAGTCAAATATGAAAAAGAAGATTTTCTTTTGTATACACTACTTGAAAGAACCGAACCTGTGTGTATACACACTTTGGCCGAGACGAACCTGCGTACAAATTTGTAAATATTGATTCAGAACTTTGTTGTAATTTCAAACTTCAGACAAACCCAAATCATGATAGATAACAAATAGAACAAGCACAAAACATCAGATCTAGTCTCAACCAATATCAGATCATTCAAGAATAAGTCATTTCAAGTCTCATGATTCCTGATCCAATATTGAACTCAAGGTGCACATGAATATTTCAGATCTAGTCCCAAACATAACCCTGCAACTTCAAATATACTTCAGATAGAAGTATTCCTTAGAATCTTATTGCTTGCACACCTGGCCTTATGATCTTCTCTTCCTTATATAGCTTTAGGCCCTTTGTCAATACCTTGGACCAAAAACACTTAGTACCAATACCTTGGACCAAAACCACTTAGGACCAATACCTTGGACCAAATACCTAGGGTCAATACCACGGACCAAATACCTTGGAACAACACCTTGATTTTCCATCTCATACATGCCTTCTGTGAAATTGCATGTGTATGTATACGCACTTTTTTCTGTGTTCCCGTGTGTATACGCTACTTTGATAAAGTGAACTAATGTATACCTCTCTTTCTTCAATCTCTGGAGTCTGATCTGTAATCCTTTGTTGTTAACTTGTTACATTGTGAATTGTCATCTGTGTGAGTTGCCATCAAGGACAACACCTATATCACAATGCCAACACAAACCACTTTTGGAGATCAGGACCGAGCCTTCCTGATGCTCAGAGAGGGCTCTCTCTTTATGATTTAACTTTGTTTTAGTTAAGACACTTTTAGGATAGTTATTGTTTGCACTTGGGTTTTGGTTTGAATTTGGGTGGTGGGATCACTTTACTTAGATGAACAGATGTTTTTCTTTTAACATTGGGCTGTGGAGTTGAATGGCAGACAAACAAGACTGGATTCAGTTCTAAAAACAGTGTCTATAGGGCAACATAGATGAGTTACAACAAATCTCAAAGGCTAAATGGTGAAATGGTTTCAAATCGGATCCAGGGAGAAGTTAAGGGTTCCCTAAGCCAGACTTTAAAAGGAATGAAAGAAGTCAATCGGGATGGGAGAGCAATTAAGGGTTCTCAAATCCAGGTATTAGAGGAAAACATGTAAATGACTAACTGTGCAAAACAAAGTGTACTTAAACAAATTTTGAGTGACATCTCCAGTTAATTCATTCAAATATAGAACACATTTAAGATTATGAAACACATAAGAAGGTAACAAAATCAAAAAAATAAGATACTTCACTGCAAATAGCTCATCTCATGAATCCTGTAGTGAAATGCTTTTATTACTTTCTCCAGTCTGTTGACTTGAAAATGGTACAATCACCCTTAGGTTTAAGATCAAAATAACTCTACAAATGTAAAATAATCCACCATAATACTTCGAATTATGAAGTACTTATACAAAAAGGACTTACAAAATATCTCAAACTGCATTAGGAACTAATCTAGGAAAAACAATATCTTCATGCATGATCCAAAATGGATTTTGGATAGACTCCTAAGTCTAAGTGTTCCTCACTGAGGAAAATAAAATTCCAAGGAAGTTCCTTGAAATAGCCCCATTGTAGACATATTTTCATTCTTAATCTACTGCAACTTGAATGGGCAAAAATGGACTTAGGATGCAGAAGTTATCGCAGAAAGAAGATGCCCTATGTTCTTTAGAAAAAGAGGAAAAATCCTTTAAAATGGGCAAAAAACCCTTATAAAGGGAAATCGCATCAGACCAGGGAAAAAGAGCAGACTTAAGCGGAAAGGGGAGAAACCCCCTATCGTCGATCCCCAACATATCGAGTCGGAGGCAGACATGTAATATAACATAAGGACCGGGCTGAGAGATACTGCAATCGCCGATATCAGCATCAACGGATCAGCGTCGACATAGGCCATGCCATGTGGAAAGACCCCGAGTGCATGCGATACACGATTGCGATCAATTGCATCGCAATATCACATCGGAGTAATACGACGAAGCGAGGCCATATATATGCGCTGATGTGATGCGACCGGACCCGAAAGGGTTATAAATACTGCTACGTAATTATTTGAAGTCCACCATAAAGCCCTTCATCGGATTTTCATTGTTTTTAATGTATTTTTAAAAATACAAAAGGAACCACGGCACAGGGGCATTGTGACTTGCGATAGCGATTACAAGTGGACCCAATAGGAGTCTAGGGCAGAGTTAATGATTTTTGAAATCCGATAAAATGGCAGATTAGCAGTTTTTCTCGTGTTTTAGAGTATTCCTCTATGTAAACAGAGAACATTATTTTTGGGCTTTTCAACGCAACGATGGTCCCTTCTGTTGCAGAACAGGTGGCCACCATCCCTAAAGGCGTTTAGCAATGATTGCTAATGCTCAGAGGGAGATTTGAGCGGAGAGAGGTTGGGAGCCAGAGAACCCGAAAGAGGAAAATGAACAGACAGCACCGATCAGCTTAAAGCCACAGAATGAAAAAAAAAGAAAAATATAGGCAGAGAGTGAAGGCATAGCTAAGAAAAAAAAACAGGAAGCTAAGCCAAAGCAGGAAGCTAAGGCAAAAGAGAGCAGCACAGAAAGGGAAGGCAAAAAGAACGGAGAGCTAATGCGCAAAGTAGCCGAGTGGAGTCACTTGGAATTCAAGTGAGAAGACCGAGAGTTGTCATTTGCAGAGAGCTAGGGCCAGAGCAACAGTCGAGGGCCCGAAAGTCGAGAGATTCAAGAGCTAGGGATAAAATGGTGTCTAAACCCATTGTTTCTATGTAAAACAGTGGAGTTGAGCCAAGAGCTTGTAAAAGGACTTTTCTATAATCCTAGAGAGCCTATTATAGTTGACTAGAGCTCAAGGAGATGTAGCCCAAGAGTTTTGGGTGAAATCCACATTAATTTGTTGTCTTATGTGTGATGCTTGTTGCTACATTGTTCACTGGTATATTCTTTATATTAGTTTAAACAAAATCATTTACAGCACATAAACAGTTTAAACAGACATAAGCATACACCTATGTTGTCAAGCACATATTTAATTCCACATTGGTTAATCATAAAGATTTGGGAATGTTTAAAGCTTTGGAAGTGGGTGAGGTTCTTGAAAATTAAACAAGAACCTAAGTGCCCCATTTTCAGATCAGGTGGTATCAGAGCTTGATATTGGTTAACCCCACCTTCAAAGAAGGTTATATAAGAATGCTTGATTGACAAAGCAAAGATCACTTGTCTGAAAGGTGTTTGGGTAGTTCGGGATTGATTGTCTGATTGATTGTATGCTTATTTGCAAACTGACTATTGTTTGAGTTTGCAGAGGTGAAGGGAAAGTTATTGATATCTCAGTCAGGGAAGGACAAGAAGGAAGAAGGGCTGAAGGCATTATTCTATCCCAAAGGACCTCAAGGAAATCCTTGAAGCACAAGAGGTTTGTTGCAAAAGGTTGCTTAAATAAGCTCTTTATTAATCTTGTTTGAATTTCTTTTGTTCATTGGCATAATGACAATTTCTACAAGTGTATCCTCGAATTCCTCTTGCATCACAAGACTTTTTGATGAAGACATAAAGCAAGACTTGTTCATTATGATGGGCAAGGTGAGAGAAATGTATGAGGATGGAAGGAAGAGCAGCATACTTAGAGAGCAGTTGAATTCCATGAAGGAAGAGAAGCAGTTGCTTTCTGACAGACTGCAGGAAATGGAGAGGCAACTTCATATTGTAAATATGAACCTGAAGAGGATGCATGAGTTGGAGTCACAACTCTTTGTTGCCAAAGAAGCCTTGGTCAAGTATCAGCTTGAAGAAGAGTCTTATGGAGAGAGTTCCAAAGTTTCCATGAAGGCCATTGAAACAACTCCAAGAAGGGGTTGCAATGCAAAGTGTGAAAATTTTGTTCAGTAGGAATGCAATAGCTTGAAACATCACTTGCAAGATGCAGGTGTTTAGAAGCACACACTTGAACCAGAGAGTTTTGGAAACTCTAACAACCTTGAAGAGATTGATGGTGTTCCAAAGGGAGCCACTTCTTCATTTGCTTCACCTCCTCATGAAGTCAATAAAGGTGAAAGAGGCAGGTATAAATCTGGTTCTAAACACATTCCTTTTTATTTTGCAAAGCACGGTAAATTTCCAGATAAGCATGGGAAAATAATTGCATGTTCCTTTTGTGGTTTGGATAACCTTCATGTTTCTAGATGTTGGAAGAGAATGGCCATATACAGGAAACTTTTGAAGGAAAAGAAGCAAAGAGCCAAAGGTCCATTAGACAAGGAAAATCATGTTGTTAAGAGGATGCACATGTGTTGCACCTACTACCATAAGCAAGGGCATATTGCTGAAAGGTGTTGGACTCTGAATCTATCAATGCTTCCACAAAAGCTGAAGAAAGTGGAAAGAGGAGATGGCCAAAATGGAAAGGAAGTTTCCATGAATGATGTGTCTCAGGATGATTCACATGTTGATGCTGATGTGCAGACAAAGGAAAGACCTTTGAACTGGATTGGTAAGAAATGGTTAGAGTTCTTTTCCAATTAAGGATTGCATGTCTATTGATGCATCTATTGGCATTTCTTTGTTGATGAGATGCAAGTTGCAGGTTTCTACCAAGATGGTGAATGGAAAAGCTTGAGTGGGAGACTCACTTTGTTGCTACAACATTATATTTCATTTCAACTTCAAAAGTACAGTGTGCTTAAGTGAAAGTTGAAGGATGAAATGCATACATAAGCATGATGTGCATGAACACAAGGATGTTGATGTTTTCCTTGTATTTGAGCATGTATGTGTAATTAACTTGCAGGGTTGATTGCTTTGACATGCATGTGATGCAATGTTAACTTGGGGAACGTTGACTTGGTCTCCAAGATGGAGATAGTGGTGAAATGATTCATCTTTTGAAAAGAGTCCTAATAGTCCTTTTCTACATGCTTGACTTGAAGGGTCATTTGTTTTAAAGGCATGTTTTGTGGGCTTGTTGTCTATTCCATCATTTGTATGCAGATGTAAGACATGGAGGTGTTCATAAGATGTGAAATTTGTTTCTTTTGTTGAAGCAGGAGTTTAAGCCATTTAGTTGTTGTCTGTATTTATGTTGTTGTTAACATTTGTTGTTGACATATTGTCAAATAGGTACAAATGAAAGTTT
The DNA here is from genome assembly GCA_031772625.1 of Pinus tabuliformis. Classification (NCBI taxonomy): domain Eukaryota; kingdom Viridiplantae; phylum Streptophyta; class Pinopsida; order Pinales; family Pinaceae; genus Pinus; species Pinus tabuliformis. The sequence continues at coordinate 1,298,072,823 of CM062818.1, forward strand.
TGTGGAGCAGATGTACTTCACATTTGTTTGAGCCACCTTGGATCAATGATCAAGGTAGAAAAGTTCAAACTACCTTCTATGACCATTTCAACAGAAGTTCTGCATGAAGGCAAGAAGGAAGACAGTTTTTCCCATGAGAACCAGCGCATCCAGAAAGGAAAGTGGTCAGAGACTTTGGTTCAGAGGAACTATGCAAGGCAATTGTGTGGAGGCTGAAAGAAGAGGGTGTTGCTACTCTCAGGTACTGTTCAGATCAGTATATCAGTCTTTCAGAGACCAAAAGCTCTTTTAGTGGGAAGGCGTGATCCAAAATGGATTTTGGATAGACTCCTAATTCTAAGAGTTCCTCACTGAGGAAAATAAAAGTCCAAGGAAGTTCCTGAAAATAGCCCCATTATAGAGACCTTTTCATTCTGAATCTACTGCAACTTGAATGGGAAAAAATGGACTTCGAATGCAAAAGTTATCGCAGAAAGAAGATGCCCTATGTTCTTTAGAAAAAGAGGAAAAATCCTTTAAAATGGGCAAAAAACCCTTATAAATGGAAATTGCATCGGACCAGGGCAAAAGAGCGGACTTAAGCAGAAAGGGGAGAAACCCCCGATCGTCGATCCCGACATATCGGGTCAGAGGCAGACATGCAATATAACATAAGGACTGGACCGAGCGATACTGCGATCGCTGATATCGGTGTCGGCGGATCGGCGTCAGCATAGGCCATGCCATATGGAAAGACCCCGGGTCCATGCGATACACGATTGCGATCAATCGCATCGCAATATCGCGTCGGAGTAATACGACGGAGCGAGGCCATATATATATGCGCCGATGCGATGCGACCAGACCCAAAAGGGTTATAAATGCCGTTGCATAATTATTTGAAGTCCACCATAAATCCCTTCGTCAGATTTTCAATGTTTTTAATGTATTTTTACAAATACAAAAGGAACCATGGCACAGGGGAATTACGACTTGCAATAGCAATTACAGGTGGACCCGATAGGATTCTAGGGCGAAGTTAATGACTTTTGAAATCCAATAAAACAGCAGATTGGCAATTTTTCCCGTGTTTTAGAGTATTCCTCTGTGTAAATAGAGAACACTATTTTTGGGTTTTTCAACGCAACGATGGTCCCTTCCATTGCAGAATAGGTGGCCACCATCCCTGAAGGCGTTTAACAATGATTGCTAATGCTCAGAGGGGGATTTGAGCGGATAGAGGTCAGGAGCCAGAGAGCCCGGAAGAGGAAAACAAACAGACAACGTTGATTGGCTTAAAGCCACAGAATGACAGAAAAAGAAAAAGATAGGCAGAGAGCGAAGGCGCAGCTAAGAAAAAAAAAACAGGAGGCTAAGCCAAAGCAGGAAGCTAAGGCGAAAGAGAGTAGCGCAGAAAGGGAAGGCAAAAAGAACACAGAGCTAATGCGCAGAGCAGCCGAGTGGAGTCACTTGGAAGTCAAGTGAAAAGCCCGAGAGCTATCATTTGCAGAGAGCCAGAGCCAGAGCCGAGAGCTAGAGCCAGATCCGAGGGCCAGAAAGTCAAGAGCTTTAAGAGCCAGGGATAAAATAGTGTCTAAACCCATTGTTTCTGTGTAAAACAATGGAGTTGAACCAAGAGCTTGTAAAAGGACTTTTCCATAATCCCAGAGAGCCTATTTTAGTTGACTAGAGCTCAAGGAGATGTAGCCCAAGAGTTTTGGGTGAACTCCACATTAATTTGTTGTCTTATGTGTGATGCTTGTTGCTGCATTGTTCACTGTTATATGCTTTATATTAGTTTAAACAAAATCATTTACAGCACATAAACAGTTTAAACAAACATAAGCATAGACCTATATTTTCAAGCACATATTTAATTCCGCATTGGTTAATCATGAAGACTTTGGAATATTTAAAGCTTTGGAAGTGGGAGAGGTTCTTGAAAATTAGACAAGAAGCCTAAGTGCCCCATTTTCAGATCAATGCAAGAAGATAGAGACAACTATTGAACCGTTTCTTGTTGTCCCTATTATTTAGGTTCTGTTGGTTTTGCTCTTTGATATTTTGCCCTTTATGATGCTTGGTTGTTTGGTCTTCATGCTAGATGTTCTGTTTTACTTTAACCTTTCATATGATACACTTTAACCTTGCAGACATGTCAATATCCTTTTACTATATTACTTTACTTTTTACTGTACATTTATATTTATTGTGTATTTACTACAGTAAATCAATTAGTTTTTCCCATCTTTCCTCATCTGGTAATTGGATATTGAGCATATTTCTGTATATTTCATCTGCCCCTGTGTATTTGGCAAAAGTAGGCTTATTAATAAATAGGTATTTTACCTCATGTTGGAGGTAAAACAAGTTTTCAAAATTTTGATACAACACTCTGCCTGTTGGTAAGCCCTTCATGGATGAAGTGATTACCTGTTCTCTAGACACTTCCCTGATCTTCTTATTGTAATCCTCATGTGTCATTAACTTATCATTCATTACTAAGGGATTAGGTAATCCATTTTCCTTCAGAATTTTTAACTTAGCCATGAACCTATCAACAGCTAGTTGCATGTTTTGACACTTATCTTCTAAGTTAAACATCAAATTCCTCCTAGTGATGACTTTTCTGACTTCCAAAATTGTACTTATCCTGTCTGGTATCTCCAGTTCTTGCAGCTCATACTTATTCTTGGAGTTGAGGAAGTGGATGATTCTTGTTGCTTCCTCTGGCATAAATTCTTCCTCAACTCTCTGAATGGCTTCTGTGGCCTACTTTATTACATATATTTGTTCAAAAATAACCTGGATTGATGGCTAAACATCATTGACAGAGTCAATGATATTGGCCCACAATTGCTCCTTAGCCTTACCTATAGGTTCACTTACTCTCAATTCTTTCTCTAGGGTTTTTATTCTTTTAGTCATCCTTGTAGCCTTTTGATGTTCTTCTTTATGCATGATCTGGATAAGTTTGGAACTTGTCTCCAGGCTGGTGACTTTCTCCTTCAATCTATTCATCTCAGTGGTCTGAATGGACATTTCTTCCATTGCTTTGACCAGCCTGTTTGCTTCATCACTTGTGGAGGGTGTTTTTGTTGATCATGTTGCTGATGTAGTCGGTGCAGATGTCGATAGTGCAGAGGCCATTGGAGCAGTGGGAGCTAATGTTGCTGCCAAAGTAGAAGGTACGGTTATGGTCACTATTGGAATGACAGTTGCAGGAGCATTATCAATACTAGCTTGCTTGAGTTGAATCAAGCTATCCATCTCCTTTAACTGGTCATTCAGTTGCAGCACTAAGTCCATCATTTCCTCATGATTGGTCTAGCTTTCTAGAACTTCCTTTATCTATGGGTGTTGTAAATGAGGCAACTTGAGCTGTTTCTTGAGGGCTTCTATGTCCTCGTTCTTCTTTTTGATTAGTTTCTCTGTGGCCTTAACAGCACTTGGGTCATGTCCCAGTTCAATAACCAAGTCCTCCAAGTACTTTATCCTAGTGTCTTTAGCCTGTGAAGAGGCCCTCTCCAATTTTTATTGAGCTATCACATTGTCCAATGAATTCTACAGCTTGTAAGTAGCCATGGCCTTTTCTGTGAGGGTGGAGTAGATCATTTCTCTAGCCTGGTTGTGAAACACTATCTGATTAGTGGGATGAACATCCCTGGCCAAGACCTCAAAATTAGTTTCTTGTAATCTATTGAGGTCTTTGGTTGTTGTACAGTGGGATGCAAAAATGAGACCTGCATTTTTCCTTCTTTGATGTCAAAGGTTGACATCAGTCTGGTCTGCTTTGGTGGTGTAAGCTTGAGATACTTGGCATATGTTTATGCCTTCAGTTTCTCATTCCTCATCTTTATCTCTTTGGATCTGTCTTTGATGTCCTTTTTCTTGTCATCTAGCCTGACATAGGAAGAAACCTACATACTCTTTTGTCTCTCTATCATTTATGTGCTGGAGGTTGATGGTTGTTGTGTTTCCTATGATGCAACTACTTCTTTACCTTTCTATCCCATTGCCTCAGTGTCAATTATTTCCTCTAATGAAATGTTATCCTCCTGTTCAAAAACAGGATTCAACTTGGGCCTCTTGCTTGGCTCCACTAGCTCATCAGTAGTCTGCATGGCATAGCTAGATGCATCATCCCTACTCCTCATAGGATTATTCTCCTCATTTATTGGAGTCTATATGACAGGAGGAATGTTCATTGGCTCCCCTTGTTCTGGAACCTGCAGGAAAGAGTTGTGATCAAATTGTATTTCCAAATCAATAAGTGTTTTCTCTACATCCACAATAGTGATGTCCATGTCAATCAAGGTGGTCTACACCCACTCATCCTGGTTAGAAAACTATTCAATGTCAGCTCTTGGATGGTGGATGTATGCTCCCAACTTGACAATGAGTCTGAGCTTGTTTATGACCCCATGAGGAACATAGTGCCACATGAAACTATTTCTGAATTTCATTTTTTGAAGTAACCTATCGGCCTCTAGTCCAACCTCTCTATTGTTGAAAATGAATGGGCCCATTGGTTTTTTACCTTGAACTAGGTTTTCTTCCTATAAGCTAGGAAGTGGATCTCATTAGAGCTGATGGTCTGTCTGAAGTACTCAAGAGAAAATATCCTCATAGGGAGGTATTTGGGAAACTTTTAGGGGGCTAGCTCACAGCCATAAATTCTGATCTCAGTGTGGTTTTGGTAAAAGTACCAATCTCCCACCTTGTTGTTCTTGGCCAATTGCAATACTCTCTTGATCTCCGGATTGATTCTAGGCTAAGTCTTAGAAGTCAGCATGTTCATGACTAGGTACACAAAAGATTCTATGAAGTCTTTGTAGGTGAATGATGTGGAAAACTTATGGACCAAGGGTGTCCAGTAGATGACTGATCTCTCCTTTCCCTTGGTGTCCAATTTTTGGATCCTCACAGGGAACTTGTCTATCTGGTAATACAAAAACATATAAAACAACACTGAAGAGTATTTGAAAACTCTTTCAGTGGGTAGTCTAGTGAATTGTTCATGCATTTTCTCTCCAATGAGTTGACCATAATCATACATAATAGCAGGAGTCTTGCCTGGAGTGAAAATGGACAGGAAGGCCATGATGACCTCATCCACATGCTCATCTGATGTGTATCCTAGGATGCATGAGAGCATGGTGATTATGTGCCTGCCAGTCTCTGAAAAAATAGTGGTAGCATAGGGTGGAATGTCTGTAGGAGTATGGCGTTCCTCAATGATGAAATTCTGGAAAATTTGTTTGATTTTGACTGGGTCTATTGTGATGTATAGGCCCAATAGGTTTCCAATGGACAAAGGGGTTAGATTAGGACTAGGCTAGATTTGCAGCATCTGGTTGATGGATTCAACAGTAATGGTGAATAATAACTCATGGTTTGGTGCCACAATAGCCCTTTGGCTTGGAATATAACAGGCATGACAAAAATGTACAATGTCTGGGAATGGGTGAACTTCTGGGAATGTATACTTGGGAAAATTGGATTCCCAAAAGTTGATGTCATTAGCATGGTTTAGGAACCTATCCTTACTCCAGCAGTGGATTTTTAGAAGGTGGCCTGGAGTAGCAGTGTCTTTAATTTGGAAATCCCTGTCTGCTAGGGCCAAATGGTCAATGTCCAGGTGAGGGGTTGATACAGGTCTGACATCCAGAGAGGTCTGGGCAGCCATCTTTGTGATAAAATGTGGGAATTGGGCTTATACAGCTTGTGGAAATGAAGTCTTGACAACTCTGGTACAGGGATAGGGTAATGGCAATTTTCAGGATAGGGGTTTTGGTATTTGGGGGGAATACTCTCAATTCAAGGGAAATTAATTAAATTCAATTACTTTAATGTTTGAATTTATTGTATACTTTTGAATTTGAGAGGGTTGTCTGTGGTTTGTTGTCAAATACCTGGAGTTTGAGGTTCAGACTACAAATTGGTTTTGATGGCGGCTGCAGAGGGTTATGTGGCTTCAGTCATGCACTGGAGGGCTGAAATGGGCTTCCAGAGCGTGTTCGAGAGGCAATTGGTGGTCAAAATTGGTTGCGGAAGCTCGGGGGGCGCAAGAAAGCTTAAGACACTTTCACAAAGCAAACGAGCGAAATGGGTGAAAATGAGGGCCTACGGCCTTTTAACGGGTAGCGGTTAAAAATTGGTGTGGAAACATGTTTAGTGAACAATGATGGTTTTTTCTTTCGGCAGGGAGGCGGTTTAGGGAGCCATCGCACCACTTTTGAGTGATGGGTGGTATTTTCCTGAGAGCACACGACTTAACGTGGTGCCGCCACGTAACCCAAGGGGGCCCGCGCAATACTGCCCATATTGTGTGCTCTCGGGTCGGTAAAGGTCGGGAGATGAATGGGCACGATATGGGTGAGGGTCGTAGGATCTGGGGGTGCAAGATCCAATGGCCATCGCGTGGCGGAGTTGCATGGCAGGAGATGGGGGAGACATTTAGCGAGGCCCAGGGAAATAATTTCACTCAAGTATAATTAATTAATGGATAATTGTGGGGTTAAAATGTAATGCGGGTTTATGAAGTGGGGCCAAGGTTTTGTCAGGAAAATGATATTGTAGCGGAGTTAATAAAGTAATGCGGGGGGGTAAAACTTAGGATAAAGGGTTCTATGGTTTTTTTTTTGGGGGTTTTAGGGAAATTAATCAAGGAAAAGTGATTTTTTGCATGGGAAAGGGTTTCACACTAGGAAAAAAGAGTTCTAGGGTAGAAGAATGAGTTTGGAGGGTATTTTGTTAGGGAATTGTGTGAAACCAAGGGGTAGGAGTCAAAATGAAGGAAAAGGGGTTTACATAAGAAATGAAGTGGTAAAAGGGGAAATTAGTAAGTATGTAGTGAGGGGTGAAATGGAATGGGGGAAGTTAACCAAATGAACTTATGAGCATCCTTTTTCTTTCATAACTGCTCCTGCACACTAAAACACATGATTAAACATGATAGATGTGCTTATGCCTCAAATAGCTTGTATTTCTGCAACCTTTCTTCTACTTACCCTTTTACTTACCATAACATTTTTTCTTCATTTTATTGGATGCACTTAAGCTAGAAAACCCTTTTATTTCCTTTTTCTTTTATGAAACAAACTATCTAATTCCAACCTTATATATTCCAAGGGCTCAGATTTTTATTTTTTTCCAAGGAAAAATCGTAATCTTTCATTAATATTGAAAAATTACATATAGTATATGCTTGACAGCATATGCATCACTTGTCTTTTGAAGTATGTCCAGAATATCAACAAAACCCATTCCTGTGAATGGTTGTAACAAAAAACAAAATTCACCACACAGGGTGATAACTAGATTGGGTCTATTTATATAAGTTCATAAACTGTGTTCTGAAATATATACACCTCGTAGGGTGATTTGCATAAATAAAACTATGATATATACATCATCATATATAACCAAAAAAGCATCAAAAAAATTAGGTTCCATCAACCCGATGATATATCTGATCTATGTATGGTCTGTGATAATATTGGTACTGTGTAGTACCCCTCTGCTCATGAATTATCCATTGTCCTCTTGGTAGTAGTGTGGCCTCCTTGGAAAGGTCGTCAGCGCTGTCGTTATGTTCCCTGTAAATATGATGACAAATAATGGAGTTAAAATGTGATTTGAATAGCTTCACTTCATCCAGAATGTTTATAAGTGTGTGTGCATGGCATCTTGTGATATTGTTGAACCAATTTATAATAGTTTTGGAGTCTCCAAAAATCTGAATATCTCTGCAATCATGGCTAAGTGCAAAATGTAATAGATGACGAAGAGTGATCAGTTCAGCAAAATTATTCGTTCCTTCACCCAAACCCAGTTTGACTCTGAAGTAATGATGTTCAGTGAGGTAAAGAAGGAAACCACCCCCACACCCATGTTGTTGGGCTGCTCCATCAAAGAAAGCCCATGGAGTGGAATGGTCGATCGGATCGGGAGCAAGAGGTCTGCGAGGTCGCGGCGGAGTATATTCTGGCAGTTCAAGATAAGAGGATACAATTTTTGTTGTAATGCTCTGCCACCTGATCACATTGTCCTCAAATGTCATTTTGTTTCGTGCCAGCCAAATAGCCCAGTAGATAATCAAGGGTAGGCATGGAAGATTCAATCCCGCATGTGAGCTGTTCCAGGCTTCCCATGCTGCTAAGATGTTGTCCCCTTTCCATTCGCCAGTGAAACGAATCTCAGCAGCTACAGATCTCCATATATGTTTTGTTATATCGCAATTAAGGAACAAGTGCTCAGTCGTTTCTGAGTTTTGTTTACACAAAATGCACCAATGAGGTCCATGAATGGATCTGTGAGTGAGAGAGTCCCCTGTGGGAACTTTGTTACAGAGAATGCACCAGAAGAAGAGTCTGGTTCGGGGAGGGGATTTCAGTTTCCATATGATCTGCCACCAGCTTTGCATGTGTTCAGGTTTTTTGTTTTGTAGCAGACTCTGATAACCATCCTTTGGTGAGTAGATTCTGGATTCTGCCATGCACCACATGAGTTCATCTGGACCCTCCTTAATACAGATATGTGACTCAATCAATGCGGAAGTATAATTGTTCCAAGAATGATGCCATTGAGGTGGAAGGTTGAGCTGAGATGCTGATTTCCATGCTTGTGCGAAAATAGTGGAATTGTCCTGATCTGTGATTTGTGCAATCACCCTGATGTCTCTTTGATTTAAGTGTAGGATGAGCTCTCTTGGAAGTTGGAATCTTCCTTCATATATCCTCCATGCCAGGTGATTTTGAATGAGAGGGAGAGAGTGGAGTAGTGCTTTCCAAACCGAAGAAATGCCTATCCTTGTCCATTGCAGCATCCTTATCCAGTCCATTATTTGGAGAGGCCATATATATTTATGATAAGAGACAGATGTCCATAGATTTTGTTTGGTGAGGAATGTCCAACCCATTTTTGTAGCTAAGGCTTGTGCAAATATGGTTAAATCTTTGAGTCCCCAACCTCCACATTTCCAAGGACTCAGATTAAACTAATGAGCTCCTTTTATTTCTCTACCTATCTACTGATCTGGCAAGATTAAATTGTTTGGCTAGATCTTTATTCTTTATCTATAAACATAAAATTCAAAGCATGAAGCAGTCAAGATTAAACAGTTTGACTATCATGGGTTGTGTCATGTATGACAAGTTGCACACAACCATTATTTTAGGCAGTAAAGTAAAGAGTAGTGGCACTTGGACTTGCACACTTTCATTATCTGTTTTTGTTTGGGGTTCATATTTATTCATTTTTTTATCTTTTCTTATTCTTTTGTTCCTTTGATATTCCTTTTAGGACATACCCTCTTCACATTTTTTAATTTTAATATGCAAAACATTTGCAGAAAGCAAAGGTATGTACAATATTACAAGACTTAACCATAGTCAATTCAAAATTATGAATCCTATTATTATAGGACTCTAACAAAACCCATAAACATTGAATATTATGAACATTTGAGATGTGGTATTTAGACAAGTAAAAGATTATATCAAATAGGAAGTCCTACCAAGGGAGAAATAACCAGGGAAGAAAGAGTTTGAACTAAAGGATAATGACTCAAACTCTATATAACAAAAGGATTTAGAAGAAGAAGAACCACATACTCTGAATTTTAGGAGATCGGTTTAGGAAAGAAGGTAGTGAGAAAGGTATAATTCACCTTATTTTCGTTCAAAATTTTCTTTATTTATTACTTATGATGATACTAGATTGATAGGGGGGAAATAGATTCATAGGACAACAAACTTTGAAAAAATGTCATGGTTGAAGAAATGGTAGCCATGGACAAGAATAAGGCTTGTGATCTAGTGGAGTTTCTGTTAAAATTATGTAACTGCGTTAAAATTCCACTTTGGACAACTCGCATGATTGATATAATGATTTTATTGAGTTCCTATTTTCGAGAGGACCAAAATTGACCTAAAGATCATCTTATTTGGACAAGCAGAAGTTGATTTTTGAATTTATTTATCCACTCATGCATATTGGATTAGGTTGGCCCTAAGCACATGTACAATTGGACAGGTCAGCCTCAACATCAAGTGGACCCTCATGTAAGGCTATATATAGAAGAGACCTCAAGTTTATTTTGACACAATCATCAATCACTTTCATCTCTCTTTTATTGTTTGGTTCGCACAAATCTAATGGAGGAAATCTCGCACAAAGGGTCTGAAACTACAGGGACAAAGCTCGCACGTGTTTAGGATTTCTGAGTCTTGGACACACACTCGTAACTAAGGAATTTTTTCCCTAGACGCCCACATAGTATGATCATGGGAGTAGTTGGAAAGTCTCATACACTCGCACACAGTATCTCAAGGTGTGTCCAAGAAGCTATGGTTTTCGCAGTGCAGTTTGGCCCCAGGTGCTCGCATGTAGTTCACTTGGGAGTGTCCATTTTAGTCTCAGACACTCACATAGAGTGCCTTAGGGAGATTCTAGGACCAAAATATGAAAATCAGTATTCCAAAGATTCTGCTTAGTGACATCCGTATTCAACATTTGACTACAGTCAATCACAGTTCATTAGAGTCCTTAGAATCAAGGATTTGAATACAAGCATGTTTAGAGTCATGTCATGGATGTTCTATTTGTTTTGTTTCATTGATGAAGATATGGATAATTGTACTCTCTTTTTCTGAATCATTTGATGACGATCTAGGAAGAAGAATAATTTGCAAGGGTTTTCCTCGTAGTGGATTTTGCCTTGGTCACCGACAAATCCTGGTGTCTCTATGTGTGCATGATTTTATTATATTGTTCCTTTATGTTTTGTTGCACTGATGACGATGGTATTATTCTTTCTACATAGTTGCATTATGAATAATGTTATAACGTTATGGGGTGAACTTAATGTGTTAATGAAGAAATGCAATTAACAAAGCAAATAACAATGTATCCCTATGAAAATTTAACATGGTATCAGCACTACACTGAAGAAAATCCATGGAGATTACCCCGATGATGACACCATTGATGGAAGCAAGAAGAGGATGATGGAGACCTGAAATGATTCTAGGGTTTGAAGAAAACCCTATGAAACTTGATTATTAGGGTTTGATGGATTCTATGAGGTTAGGGTTGGAGGGAAAACCCTATTTTATTGAAATACATGAGATATAGTATGGTCAATGTAAAGAGGCTCAAGCACTTGTGAAATATTTGATGAATCCCTAGATGAGATAATCCCTAGTAGGCCTGGTTCGATAATTGAAGGCAACATTGGTATATGGACTATGGATATTGATGGTTCTTGAAGGTTGGTTCAAGAGGAAGAGGATCACCTCTCATTGAAGATAAGTATTTCTTGACTCATGATGCTTCCTTATGTCCTTACTTTTGTTTTAGACTTATGGATCTCATTATTATGTTTATACTTCCTGCATTTGTATTTGAGTATATGAATGTTTCTAACCTCCTTGCTAAGATGTGATAAGTGGATCCTTCTTAAGGATCATTTGAAATGCAAGAAGGATGGCTAGAGATGGAAAATATAAAGAGGCACTATATGAACAAGTGACACAAGATTCCTATGTCTAATGAGAAGGTGCACATGTATTTGAATACCACAAGGTATACATGGTATGTTGTATTTGAGCTATAACATTGGATGGCTATGTAAGCCCTAAGATATGATAATAATTTATCTTTCTCTAATGGCTCATACATTCATGTGAAAGTGATTTTAATTCGTGGTTCTTATAATGAAATGGTTCACTTGATATTGAACAAGTATCTTACATTTTAGACATGATGAACTCATTAGTTCTATGAAGCCACTTAATATTGGTCTTTGATACATTGGTATACTTGATGTTTGACTAACATCTATCTATTGGATATATTGATCTCATAAATAAGGCTAGCACCCTAAAGATGATACTCTTGATACTTGTCATGCATAAGTCATGGTGGATTTCACATAGAAGGATAGCTCATTGACTCTTTATAATTCTTGTGATGAACATGATGAAAGTATGGGAAAGGAATTGAAACTCCCTTACATGATCATATTGATATTGATAAGCATGGTAACCTTGATGATAGAGGTATAACTATGAGGTTGATACTCTAGATATTTTTACTAACTACGATCATGTCTTGATGTGATGAGTAACTATGGCATATGGTAAAACTAATTGTCCTAACTTGATGGATTGACTTGACAAAAAGTGTTATTGTGTTCATGATATTTGAGATATGATGTCACATTTGTCTGCTAACCTAATCACTTAAATCTAACCTTTGATGAAAGATCAATGACATGATATTGATGAACATTATGTGTGTGTGTGTGTGTGATCTAACATATTTGTTGTTGTATGACACTAGTAGAGACAGGTTGATGACATGAATGAAGATCAATGAAGTAGATTCACAGTCAGAGGGAGAATCTCTTCTCAAGATTCTTACTCATATTAGTATTTTCATTTTGTATTGTTGAGGTATGAGTTATGTGCATATGAAATTATTGAACTACGTCAAAGTCACATATTTGAAGCTCGCATAAAATTAGGGTTTTTCTTCCGATTGCAGGCACAAAACTGGGAAATTTCATCCCTGGACGCATGCATGTTGAGGCAAAGGTAGAGTCCAAGAAGATAAAGATGCTCTCATGCTAACCTAAAGGAAGCATCCAGGGGTTTTACTATAATTGACCATCATCCTAAGTTTTTTGAAGTTGTCTTAAGTCTGAATCAAGGTGTCTCTGACATATTTTGCCACTGCAAACTAATTTCTGAAGTTGTTGGGTTAAATTGCTGATCACGGAAAAATGAAGTATTGTGCATGAATTCATATGCCCACCTGAAGCATGTCAGCCCTATAGATATGAAGACAGGAATATTCATGAGCAAGAAAATTTTAAATATTTTCTATAATATGAACTTGTGTTTGCGGGTGATCGAGATAGGCATATAGATATTCCATTATGATTTAACCATTGAAATTTGTATTATAAGAGTTTGACATGATATGGCTGACTCATATAGATGAGAAGTGTTAGGAGTTATGACATGACTTATATTTGATAATTATTTTTTTATTGGCCTTCTCATTCTTAGCACATTGGTTGAAGTATTAACAATTGTATGCTTGGAACCTGCATGATCTATCCTTGGTATATGCATTTGCATCTTGTAATAGAAATGCCTTGTATTATGACCATGAGAATGACTTAATGAAGTTTGATATTGTGTGATAATATATGAAGTCCAAAATTTATAGGAGCTCTACCTGTCACTTGGTCTAAATAACTTAATATTGTGATATTAATGATTTTGATATTAATTATGATCTACGTTGATTTATGAAAAGTTGAGAAAGTTGTTTTGGTAAAGTGTTGTGTTTGCAGAGAGCATTGTATGAAGCAAGCTTCCCAATCCAAATGTTTATGTATTGACTTTTATCTAGTGAAGTCAGGATGATGTGTTCCAAGGTATGGCTTTGACTTTTGATTTTCGTTTTATACACTAATGGTCTACTCCTGACAAGTAAGGATCCTCTGATGATCTAAGTAAGAGGGAGATGGATTTTGAAGCTCAAAATAAGAAATCATGGCATGGAAAATCGACTTATGAAATTGGGAAAAGATAATATATATTGTTAAGCTACTAAAGACATATTGGAAATAGGAAATGCAAATCCTTGGACACTTCGATTAAATTTGAAACCGACAGTTGATTGAAGCATTTTTTTTTAACATCCTTTTGTGTATATACATGATGTTCATAGAACCTCAGTCCATAGAGTTGTCTTTTAGCACCCTTTGAGATACTTGCATGGGACAATATATTTTGTGTCTCAGATATTCTTCCTATGACATATGATTGTATGGATGTTTTGGTGAGATGAGCAAATATAAGTGCTTTCTTAGAATGAGATCAGCCCTGATGAAAGGTCTATAGCATAACCGAGGTTGAGTATGCTGTTTTTAGCATGGATAACTATGAATCATGATGAAGAAGTGTTTGAAGAGATGTTTGAGAAAGGTCTGAATATGACATGGATACATTTTGATGACATAGAGAGGCAGAGAATCCCATATATATAGTTAGGACTGAGATACTTTCATATATTGAGACAGTGCAGTTGTATGAGACAATTCTTGCCTTGTGTTTGACGCCTCCTTGAGAGGGAGGGTGATTATGGTATCCTTTTGTGATTTATATGATTATTTATGTTCTAACGTGATATTTGATTTGATGTCCTGTATGAATAGGAGGTAGTTGCTATTGATACATGATGATTACCTGATATAAGTACAATGATATGATGAGAGAAACGTTGATCAAGGACACAGACCCGAGTTCTTCCTCCCCTGTCTGAGCTCCCAGGGTGTGGAATTGAGATAAAGGGCTCTTGGGCTTGAGGAAACTTTGGAAAATAGTGTATCACCCCTATCTGTTACCCATAGGATTGGATTAGTAGCTCACCCTATCTTGGTCTTTGCATAGTATACCCCAGTTGGAATCATACCCATAAGTTGGGCTTGTTGGGACTATCCCTCCCCGTCTATCCAATTATTGAGGAGGCTTGGGGGAGTTAGATCCTTAACTCTAGTAAGTCAGGTATCTCACTCAACCTACAATTATGATACAGGTGTTCTACCACATGACTATCAAGGGTCATTGTTGGGAAGATTAGTAGGTGATAGGATGGGTTGAGTAGTAGCTCCCCTATATTACCTATTGCTAGATATGGATAGAGTTGTAGCTCCCCCATGAAATTCTGGGTTGAGTAGTAGCTTCGCAATATGGTTCCAAGTTGAGATGTGCTCCTTGATGATATTATCTCAAATGATAATACATGATGGCATATTTCTGGGTAGTATTATGTCAACATATTTCCAGGTAGTAGTCTGATGACATATTTTCGGTTTGTAGCCCGCTGACTGATATTCCAAGTAGTAGCCCGCTGATAAAGATTCTGGGTAGTAGCCCACTGGAAGAGATACTACGTAATAGCCCGATGAATAGAGGGTGGTAGCTTAAGATCCCCTCTGATTCTTCTTCTTCTAGATTCAAGAATATTCAACATATGAGCAGGGACAATCAAGAGATAAGAAAGGGATGGATTGAGATGTACATTGATGATTTGTGATGATGATCATGGCATGACGACTACATGAAAGAGATGGTCAATGACGATACATGATGACACTTAAGATACCAGGATGGCATATTGTTCAATGGACAGATATTGGCAGGTGGAATTCTCCTTAGTTGAGAGGGAGTGTTAATAATAGGAAACTATGATAAAATTTCACTTTGGGAAGCTCACATGATGTAGATAATTATTTCATTGAATTCCTCTTTTCGAGAGGACAAAAATAGACTTAAATATCATCTTATTTGGACAAGAAGAAGTTGGTTTTTGAATTTATTTATCCAGTTATGTCTATTGGATTAGGCCAGCTCTAAGCACATGTATAATTGGACAAGTTAGCCTCAACATAAAGTGGAATCTCATGGAAGCCTATATATAAAAGAGACTGCAAGCTCATTTGGACACAATCATAAAGCACTTTCATCTCTCTTTTATGTTTTGGTTTGCACAGGTCTGATGGAGGAAAGCTCGCACAAAGGGTCTGAAACTACAGGAACAAACCTCGCACATGTCTAGGGTTTTTGAGTCTTTGATGCACACTCGTAAATAAGGATTTTCATCCCTAGAAACTCGCATAGTATGGTTAATGGATCAGCCGATAAGTCTCAAATGCTCGCACATAGTATCTTAGGGTGTGTCTGGGAGGCTAGGGCTCCGCAGTCCAGTTTGGCCCTGACGCTCACATGTAATTCACCTGGGAGCATACAGGTCAGTCTCAGACACTCGCATAGAGTGTCTTGCGGAGCGTCTGGGACCAAAAGATGAAAAATTAGTATTCAGAAGATTTTTCTCAGTGACAGTCGTATTCAACAGTTAACTATAGTCAGTGACAGTTCATTATAGTCCTTAGAATCAAGGTTTTGAGTGCAATCATGTTTAGGGTGATGTCATGGGTGTTCTAGTTGTTTTATTTCATTGATGAAGATATGGATCATTTTACTCCCTTTTGTTGAATAATTTGATGACGATCTAAGAAGAAGAAGAAATTTCAAGGGTTTTCCCCGTAGTGGGTTTTGTTTTGGTATCTGACCAATCTTGTTGTCTCTATGTGTGCATGCTTTTCTTCTATTGTTCCTTTATGTTCCTCTACATTGATGATGATGATATTGTTCTTTCTACATAGTTTCATTATGAATAGTGTTATAATGTTATGGGGTAAACTTAATGTCTTAATGAAGAAAAGCAATTATCAAAGCAAAGAACAATGTAGCTCTATGAAAATTTAACAGTTTCCAACTGGAAGATAAGCACCCATTGGTAGAAAATAGGTGTTTAAGAAGAAATTAAATGAATAAGAAAGGTGGAGAAATACAAATCTTTGTTAGTAGAAAAAGGTTATTCCTAGGTGCAGGGAATTGAATTTAGTGATATTTTTTCTCATGTTGCAAAGTTAGCTTCTATTAGTTTTCTTTTATCTATTGTTGCTACTTTTGATTTTGAGGTAGAAGTGATGGATGTGAAGAAAACATTCCTACATGAGTATCTAGAAGAAGGGATCTACATGAATCACCTAGAAGGATTTGTTTTGAAGGGTAAGAAATAGTTGGTATGCAAGCTGAAAAATTCCTTATATGGGTTGAAACAATCACCAAGGATGTGATATAAAAAAATTGATAAATATATTCAAGGACTGGGCTTCACAAGCAAAAAAGAAGATTCTTTTGTCTAGTTTAAATTATTTGGTGATTATCTTATTTATTTTTTCTTGTATGTAAATGATATTTGTTTGACTAGAAATGATAGGAAAATCATCTAGGAAGTGAAAGCTCAATTTTCTCTAAATTTGACATGAAGGATATTGGTGTTGCAAACTTTATCTTGGGCATGGAAATTAAAAGAGATAGAGAAAACATGAAACTATGGTTAAGTTAGAGGAAGTATGTAAAGAAGATATTGTATAGTTTTAATATGTAGAAATGTAAATTAGTGAAGGTCCCTTTTCAAGTAAGTGTAAAATTATTTGCATATCAGTTTCCCAAGACATAGGAAAAGGAAGAGGACATGTCCCATGTTGTTTTAAATTATTGAAGAAAAGAAGGTGTTGTTGGAAAAGGTGGACGCTTTGAAGAATTTTACAATTTCATAAAAAAATATGTGAGCATTGAAAATTTCCCTTGGTGTAGAGAAATAATGGGCATCATTGCCTTGATTTGTTGACTATGTACTCTTGCGGCCACCTATATGCTAGGAAAACAACAAGTGGGAGCATGTTGGGTATGTTTTATATTATTTGTGTGACTTATATGCATCAAGAACAAAGTGGGGTCCCAAGGGGGGCTGAACAACCCCCCTACAGAAAAAGAAAAAAAAATGTCTTCGTTTTTATGTTTGTTTTTGGCATTTTTTGGCCCATGGTTTTGCTAAAAGTGGTTTTGTGGCGCATGGTGGTTTCGCCCATGGTTTCATAGTTTTTTTTTTATGGAACAATGGTTGGATTAGTGGTTCATGTACCTTGTGGGATGTATTTGTATTGCAACATTGTACAAAAAAAATAATGAAATAAAATTCTTGTTGGTTTTCCCAAGTTTGGGTTTCCAGGATAAAGTCTATGTGTAAATCTGTGTATTTTCTATTATATCTTTTATGTTTTATCAAGAACCTATTTGCATAAGTTACCTATAAATGTTTAGAACTTACATTTATAATACATGAGGTGTCAAGAAGTGAGAACATGAGGTGCAAACTAGAAAAATTCATTGTACATTTCAACATAATGCACAATAAAACATGGATTAAGTTTTTCCCAACAACCTGCCCCCTCACAATTAGTAAATATCAAACAATCATGGGGGGGAGCTATATTGTTTTCATATTATAACGTTAAAAGATAGTTATCAAACTATTAGAAAATTATATATTATAGAGCAATGGAACACATAAAATATTGTGAAAACACAAATAAAGAAACACATAAAACAAGAGAGACACAATTATACATGGTTCAACCAAATTGGGATACGTCCACGGTGAAACAACCATTCCTTCCTTTTATATTATCAAACAAAATGAAGAGATACAACCTACAACAGATTCATTGTAATTTCCTCTTCACTCTCACACAACCTCCTCTCTCTCTCTCTCTCTCTCTCTCTCTCTCTCTCTCTCTCTCTCTCTCTCTCTCTCAGAATAATTATACACAGTCGTAATACAATTCCCTCATATAAACTGAGGGTTTCATTCTAGGGTAAAAAACCATAAATTAACATAGCTTCTATCGTCATATCATCTGCCTAATGAACGACCCAGATTGACTATGAAATTACAATATTTTACAAGGTAATTTTTCATATGTTTTTAGCTTCGAGGGCGCTTCCCCTGAACCCCCACCAAGGGGGGGTTCATAAAAGTCATTGCACTGCCCCCCCTCCCAGCCACCCTCGATGGTGATTAAATGGGTGACATTTCTGCCCTATTAGGAATAGGGATCAAACGCAGATGAAGCAAAAACCTCTGAACAATCAGGATGATAATTAGGCTCCACACCCAACAATCTCCCACTTGAAGACTGGTTATATAAACTCCATCATTGCTTCACTTTCTTGAAAATCCCTCCAATTGGACCTGGTTGTTTCTCATATTCACCATCATACTTGAAGACCAATTGAAACTAAGCAAAATCTCATTTTCTTCCTGGTTACAACTTCTGTTAACATATCTACAAGACTCTAGATAGTGTGTATCTTTTCCAGCTTCAATTGTCCATCTTCCAACATTGATTGTATGAAATGGTACTTGAGATGTATATGTTTAGTCTTGGAATGAAAATTTGATTTCTTTGCAAGATGCATGGCACTTTGGCTATCACTATTTAACCTTCCCACCTCCTTCTTCTTTCCCAATTCATCCGTAAACATTTGTAACCAAATCATTTCTTTATTAGCCTCTATAGAAGCAACATACTCTTCTTCTATTATTGAAAGTGAAATAATGTTTTGCAATTTTGAAAACCAACTAACAGTTGTTTCACCTATAGTAAACACATACCCTGTGGTGCTCCTCATGTTATCTTTATCACCTGCTATATTTGCATCAACATATCCCTGTAGAGAAATGTTTGAACCACCAAAACATAATGCTTGATTTGTGGTACCTCTCAAATACCCGAGAATCCACTTCACTACCATCCGATGCTCTTTTCCTGGATTTTTCATATACCTACTTACAACTCCCATTGAATGTGCAATATCAGGCCTTGTGCAGACCTTTGTGTACATTAAGCTTCCAATTTTTTATGCATATGGAACTTTACTCATATAATCCATCTCTTCCTGATTCTTTGGACACATCTCCTTAGTTTGAAATGGCTAGCCAAAGGTGTACTAACTGGTTTTTCATTCTACATATTAAATCTTTCCAACACCTTTTCTATGTACTCACTCTGAGACAATGTTAATTTGTGATTTTTTCAATCTCTAGTTATTCTCATACCAAGGATTTGTTTTGCAGCACCCAAATCCTTCATTGCAAATGAATTTTCCAATTTTCCTTTAAGCACATTTATTTCCTGCATGTTAGACCCTACAACAAGCATGTCATCTACATACAATAAAAATATAATATAGTTGCCATCATTTTTATTTTTAAGATAAACACAATGGTCAGAGTGACATCTAGTATAACCTTGTTCAAACATAAACCTATCAAATTTTAGATACCACTGCCTTGGAGGCTGTTTTAAGCCATACAAGCTCTTCTTCAATTTTCACACTAATTTCTCCTTGTCTTTGACCTCATACCCTTTTGGCTGCAACATATATATTTATTCCTCCAAATCCCCATGGAGAAAGTTTTTCTTTGCATCTAACTGCTCAAGATGCAAATATTTTACTGCCACTAGACTTAAGATAGCTCTGATTTAAGTCATTTTAACAACAGGAGAAAAAAATCCATCAAAGTCTATACCTTTATTTTGTGCAAACTCCTTCACCACAAGTCTAGCCTTATACCTCTGTCTTCCTCCATATTCTTCCTTCAACCTATAAACCCATTTATTCTACAATGTTGTTTTACCTGCAGGCAACTTGACGAAGTCCCAAGTCTAGTTATGCATCAAGGAGTTCATCTCTTATTCCATGGCTTGCTCCCACTTCTTCCTAGTTTCTACCTGGATTGCTTCTTCATATCTTTCCGGTTCACCATAATTAGTCAACAATACATAATTTAATGAAGGAGAGTATCATGCAAGGGGTCTACTTAACCTGGTAGGCCTTATAACACCACTTTCAGGTGTTCGAGGTGCCTGTTGTTGTTGTGGCTGTTGATCATTATGATTTTCAGGCATCTTTACTTTTTTTGTGATCTCATCAAGCACTATGTATTCTTTGTTTTATTTTTCCTATTTATGTCCCTGCATCTGATCCTTATACAAGAACTTTTCATTAAATATGACATATATGCTCCTAATGATTTTGTGATTTTCATAATAATATAAGTGATAACCAAAATCATTAACACTATATCCAATAAAGGTACATTTCCTTGATTTTTCCTTAAGCTTTGTTCTATTTTCTTTATTTGTGTGGACAAAGGATTCACAACTGAAAGTCTTTAAAAATGATTAGTTTACCTTTTTACCTACCCATGCCTCCTCTAGAATACCACCATCTAAGGAACTTGAAGGCCCTCTGTTTATTAGATAAACAGCAATATCTACAGCATCTACCCAAAATTGTATGTGCAATCATGAATGAAATCTCATGCACCTTGCACGTTACATGATAGTCTTGTTCATCCTTTCTTACACACCATTTTCCCGTGGTGTTCCTTGAATTGTCTTCTCTCTATGAATTCCATGTTCTAAACAGTAGTATCAGACTCTCTGTTGTAGTATTCACCTCCATTGTCTGATCTGATACACTTCAAATTCTTTCCTAACTCATTCTCAACCAAATATTTCCATTTCTTGTAAGTATCAAATATATAATATTTATTTTGAATAGAATAAATTCAGGTTTTCTTAGTTGCATCATCAATAAAAGTAACATAATAGCGGGATCCACCGAGAGATGATACCTGATCAGGTACCCATACATCTGTATGCGTAAGCTCCAATTTTTTGCTCTTCTTTTCCTTCCCAACTCTGACAAATATGACTCTCTTATTTTTTCCATAAACATACTTTTCACATAAATCCAAATCAACATGCTTCAAATCTGGCAACAAATTTGTGAAGAATCTGCATCCCTTTATCACTCATGTGCCTGAGCCTATGATGCCACAATGTTGTATCTTCTCTTGTGGAGGTTAAATCATTAACAAAATTAGAAATAACATTGCATAAATACAATGTACCAACCTTTTCTCATTTTTCTATTATTAGGGATCCTTTAGTGACCTTCCAAGTTTTGTCTATAAATGTAGTTAAACAACCTCCAACTCCCAACTGCCTGTTAAAATTAGATTTTTCTTCACATTTGGAACATGCCTTACCTCCTTTAATAGCCATTGATTTGCATTCTTCTTTTTTATAAAATCCTTACCCATTCCAGTGCTTTTATAGGGTATATCATCACCCAGATGAACCTATCTAAAATCTCCTTGAACATAGTCATGAAAATGTTTCCTATCAGGGGTGGCATGGAAGGAGGCCCCTATATCTACCAGCTAGGAATAAATAATATTTTCTAATTAAATAATCAAAGCATATTGCAACACATCACATGTAACATTCACTTCATAATTGTTCTCTTTTTGTCCATGTCCTTCTTTTCCCTTCTAACATTTGCAGTCTTTCTTTAGGTGTCCTTTCTTCACACATTTCCAGCACACTATCCCTGATCTAGATTTGGATATGCCTTTTCTTGACTTACTATGATTTCCTAGGCTCCTTACCCTTTCCATTTTTCTTCCCCTAGTCTTTTCAATCAAAGAATTATCTAATGTCTCATTGGATCTTTTTTGTCGCATTTCCTCACTAACGATGGCACCAACAAAATAATCAAATTTTAAAGTACTAGATCCAAAGACAAAGTTACTAATAGCCATAACCAGGCTATTCCAAATTTCTGGCAATGAGCACAAAAATAACAGAGCCCTAACTTCATCATCAAAATTTACCCATATATAACTTTACTAACTGGTAACCATGTTAAATTAAGTTTAAATGATCAGCAACAAATCCACCTTCTGCCCCGTATGCGGGTGCTTGAGGTTACATTCAAGGCGATGGGACGGGAGTTGGCGATGAACGAAGGCCACCTGCCCGCCATGCGTAGAAGCGCTGTCTCCATATGGGGGAAGGGACATTTCCAGCGGCGCATGACTCGGTTTAAAGGAATGCAGCAGGGGAGCATTAATGCTCCGTTCGCCTCCGCACGCGATGCTTGGCTCGGCTCCTCAGCTCCCATGAATGCCACAGTTATGGCGGGAGCGTCTCGAGGCAAAGGTTGGCGCATTATATACGGTCTCAGCCATGGGTTCAGCATGCTGTTTCAGGTTCTGTTTGGGTTCAATCTGCTGCTTCTGGCGCTGTTGGGGTTGGGCTCTAGCTCGAAGCCTCTGGCCATTCCCCCGACTCTTGTGGTTGTTTCAGGCACTCGTCCGTTTGTCTTCATGTATGGTCTTAGCCCGTCTGTTTGGTCTATTCCCCCGACTGTGTTGGGTTTAACCTCGGCTGTTTTGTGCTCCAATTCTGCATTGGGCAAAGAGGCTCTGTTCGGCCCTGCAGTCATGCCCCGGCTTCGACAGCGAATGCTCAGCCGCCGCGGTACCTCCCGAGGTGCGTCCACCCGCCCCTCTCACAATGAAAGAGCAAGCTTTCTAAGGCCCGGCCAATTTCTGGACGCCAGCTCCCCAGGGTCCTCATCCTCGCCCTCCTTCGGCTCAGCAATTTTCACTTTCAATAGTTCACTGAACCGTCCCCGGATTAGCGCCCATGTTTCGGTGCTTTTCATTGAGGAGGCCCAAGATGAGGGCGAATCCAGCGCTCAACGGGAGGAGATGCCAATTGCTGGTTCTACGAGAGCCATGAAGACGCCAATTGCAGGTCCTACGAGGGATATGGAAACGCCAATTGCAGGTTCTACGAGTGCTAGGGAGACGCTGGTCAGCCATGACGAGGACGTCAAGATGGAGCCTGTTCCCCTGGGTCCAACTGCTACGGAGGAGGTCCAGGCTCAGGACTTGGCGGACTTTGGATGGTGCAGGATTGTGGAGGAGACTCCTGAGGCCTAACCCAATTACTGAGGCTTCTTCTCTGGTTTTGCGGCCCGATAGTGAGGGCATTTGGTCTATTCTGAAATTTTTGTCTATGTTATTGTGTCAATGTTGTGGCGTCCAGGTTCTGGATTTTTGTCTAGGTGATTGGGTAACTGTTTCTGTCAAAACGTTTTTGGCTCCCCTGCGCGGGAATGCAAATTTGACTCCTCTGGCTCCCCTGCGCGGGAATGCCAATTGGACTGATACGTCCTCTCAGTTTTTGAACTCCGCTGTTCCATGCTGCCACTCCCTCTGGGCAGCTGGTTCTTTCTGCCAGTTATGTTGTAAATGTACTCTGTTAATGTGAATAATAGATTAGTTTTACCGAGAAAAAAAAAACAAATCCACCTTCTGACATATTCATATTAAATAGACGCTTCATAAGAAATACCTTATTTGAGGTCAAGGGTTTTTCATCTATTTTGGCCAATACCATCATTAAACCTTTTGTTGTCGTTTCCTTTTAAATGTTGAATGCCACCGATTCTTCCAGACACAGCCGTATTGTTCCTAGTGCCTTTCTGTCGAGAATCTCCCATTCTGCATCTGTCGTATGCATCGACTTCTTTGATTTTCCGCTTAATTGGAGGTATAGGTCTTTCTGATACAGATAATCTTCCATATGCATCTTCCATAGCTGGTAATTTTGGTCGTTAAATTTCTTGACCCTAAACCTACCATCTTCCGCCATTGCTCCCACTCGAACCAGGAACCCTTATTTCCTACGAGTTTAATAGCCAAATATACCTTCAGCTCTTATACTAGTTGTTAGAAAATTATATATTGTGGAGCAATGGAACAGAAAAAATATTGTATCAACACAAATACAGAAACACATAAAACAAGAGAGACACAAATATACGTGGTTCACCCAATTTGGGCTACATCCACGGAGAAACATCCAGTCCCATCTTTTATATTATCTAGTAAAATGAAGAGATACAACCTACAACAGATCCGCTATAATTTCCTCTTCGCTCTCACATATCCTCCTCTCTCTCTATCTTTCTCAGAATAATGATACATAGTTGCAATAAAATTCCCTCATATAAACTGAGGGTTGCCTTCTAGGACAAAAAAACCCTAAATTAAGATAACTTTTATCATTAGATCATCCGCCTAATGAACAACCCAGATTGACTACGAAACTACAATTTTTGACAAGGCAATTTTTTATCTAGGTGGTTATTGGTAGCCACCCGCCTATTCCACTTGGACCCCCATTGTTGTTTATTTTCAATTTCCTTAATTGTAGCACAACTTACTATTTTTGGCATTTTTTCAGGTCCTAAACTTTTGGGGCTATTTTGAGGGACCAAAAGACGTTTTTAGGGAAAACGTAAAGAACGAAAAAAGTCCCAAACTAGTTTACTAGTTTATTTTTGGCCTCGTCTTCAAGATCTTAGAAACAAGGTATTATGATAGCCAAACATAGGTCGCATGCCAAATTTATGACCCCAAGAAGTTGATTTACCAATTTATCCAAATGGGGCCTAAAGTTTTGGTGCTTCATCTCCTAGGGTTAGGTTTTTAGATGTTTAGGGTTTTCTGTTGTTTCTCAATAATAAATAAATCTTTGAGCCTCATTGTAACACAGTTCAGATGCATGTATCTGCCACATCTCTTCTCAGAGATAAGCTACCATCGTCTGAGCTAGTTTATTTCCATTTCTATATGTAATCATATTTCAGCTCTTTGATATTAATGAAATGAAGTTTTATTTCTGTATTTATGTGTATATATGTATTTTGTTGCATTCCTGCATAAATCTGGGTCAATGATATCATATGGGTCTACTCTTTCTATGTTTTCTTTGCATGTCCCCAACGAGGTCTGGGTATAAGGAGTTAGGGCTTGCACTAGTTGAACCTTTGCAAGACCAGCCTTGCAATCCCAGACGGCCTCCCATGGCAGAAGAAAAGAAATACAAGAGGGTAGGAGGTCCTTTCAAAATATTGCTCGAGGAAGCCCTCAAGTGACAAAGGAACGCGATGATTCTTAAATTTTCCTAGATCCTTCAGCGGCTACCCATAGGTGACGCATCTTCATCCATCAGATAGTCTGGAGGTGCCACTCCTTTTAAGGTACAAGTTAACTTTGAAATTCCCATATTTGAAGGACATATAGTTGTAGATGTCGTAGACAGATGGTTAAATTTGTTGGAAGGATATTTTTTCAATTAATGACTTTTTCAATTGGGAAAATATTACTTTTTCACTCCTTAAATTCCCCCTACATGTCAGGGACTAGTGGAAAACCTACTGTGAACAAAAGGACGAGAGGTAATCCTCACTGTTTTCAACCGCACTCACTTGGAATTATTTCTGAGACACCATCAAGGAACAATATTACCCTTTCAGGAGCTATGAAGATAAATACATAAAGTGGACCATGCTGCGGTAGGGAAGGGACCAAGATGTGTCTGAGTTCACAAATGTTTCCATACCCTTCGTACGAAGTTATCAAGGATTCTGAGCGGCATTTGGTACTCAAGTACCGTGTATTTCTACAAAAGTACATATAGGATGAGATGGAGTTCCTGGACATCTCCTCAATTGGCATTGCCTATCGATACATTGTCAAGATCGAGAAAAAAATTAAACAGGAGAAGCGTGGCTTTGGATCTACGAATCTGAAGCAAGGGAAAGGCACCCCCAAACCACAAAACAAAGGACAAAAGCAAGGCAGGGTGACCCAGGACAACCTGCCGAAGCCACAAGCAAAGAACAACACCACGAAGACAAAGAAGGAAACAGGAAAATGGTGTGAGTTCCATAAGAGCCCCACTCGCAACACAAGTGAGTATCGAGCCAAGAATTCATTGGAGGTTGAGCTGAAGGCTTCCAAATCAGATGAATATTCTGACTCTAAGTCATAAATTGAAAGGCGGAATGATAAAGGGAAGTAAATTATTGATGCAAAGCCTAGCGCCATTGTTACCACCACCAAGATCCAGAAGGATGAGCCCGAAGATCTAGAGGAGGGGGAGCGGCTCTTCCACTCATGGATGTGGGTGAAGGGTTCTCCATTGCAGTTCATTGTCGACAACAGGAGCCAAAATATCCTCATTTCAGTAGAGGTTTTGAAGCGGTTGGGCCTACTGACCACACCACACCCGCAATAATATATCATTGGGTGGCTTCACCAAGGGCGAGATCTCAGTGTCAGCCAATAGTATTGTCTTCCCTACAATGTCAAACCACTACATATGACGTATTATGTGATTTTTCTCCTCTTGAAGTTTCTGATGTTTTATTAGGCCAACCACACTTATAGAAGCAGTATGATGTGTATTATTTTAGGAATCACAATATTATTATTAATTTGGGAAATAAGTTGTACAGGATATCGAAGGTAGCACCACCTACCATAGTTTCTTTGATCACTGTGAAGCAATGCAGTAAAATCATTTCCTAAACCGGGAAATTTATTTTCCTTATGATTCACCCTCAGGACAAGAATAAGATTGTGGCCACGGCCTTTAGACAGGGCTCCTCTGCACGGAAGCAGCAGATGGACAATGTTATAGAGGAGTATAGGGACAACTTCACCTCACCCATAGGGGTACCTCTACACTTTCATGTCAAGCACTCCATCGATCTAACCCCAAGTGCACCACTACCCAATGGACTGATATATCGATGCTTTGTTCTAGAGAATGATGAAATAAAGAGGTATATTTAGAAGCCCTATCATGTCGGTATAGAAGAAGGACGGGACTTGGAGACTCTATATTGACTATCAAGCACTGAACAAGATCATTGTCTGGAATAGGTATCCAATCCCACGGATTGACGACCTTCTAGACCAGCTCAAGGGGACCAAATATTTCAACAAGATTGACTTCAAGTCTAACTATCACTAGGTATTGATCAAACCCTCCAATATGTGGAAGATTTCCTTCAAATCTAAGGAGGGTCTTTTCAAATGGTTGGTCATGCCTTTTGGGTTAACGAATTCCCATGAAAACCTTCATGAGGTTGATGGACGACATCTTGTGACCCTTCACCGACTCATTCATGGTGGTGTATTTGGATGACATTCTGATCTTCAGCCAGAGTTGGGAAAAACACCTCCACCATATTCGAAAGGACCTCCAAACCCTACAACAACACAATTTGTGTGCTAATTTGGAGAAATGCACTTTCGGTAAGACTCATGTTCATATCTGGGGTACATCATTGATGAGCAGGGTGTGCATGTGGACCCAACCAAGATAGAATTCATTCGGGATTGGCTAGCCCCAACCACTCTAACAGAGCTTCACAACTTTTTGGGTCTTTTGAACTTCTACCGCAGGTTTGTTTTGGGGTTATCTCATATAACTTAGCCTTTGAGTCAAGTCACCAAGGGAGGAGCAAAAGCAAAGTTATTTTGGTATGAATCCCAATATAAGGCATTTGGCAATTTGAAGCAACACCTTTGCTCTGCACTAGTGCTCACATTACCAGACCTACAACAACTATTTGAGATCAAGACAGATGCCTTTGACTATGTTATTGTTGTAGTTCTTACTCAACATGGGCATTCAGTGGCATATCACATGAGACACTTTTAGACACAGTCCAAAAGTATCCCAATTATGACAAAGAGATGTGTTCCATTGAGCAGGCATGCTGATAATGGAAGCATTCAATTCTGGGGAAGGAAATAGTCATCCACATAGACCACCGACCCCTGCAATTCATATAGACACAAGGGAAGTTGTAGAATAATCTCTATTAGAAATGGTCCACATGCCTGCAACAGTTGAATTTAAAAATTAAGTACAAGAAGGGCAGCACCAACAATATTTCAGACTGCCTCAGCTGACCACCTGTCATGGCACTGACCACTGTGATTGACTCTTGTGGGCACGAGACTACGGGGTGGTCGCATCTTTACAATAGTGATTCAGAATTCAGTAACACATACCAGACCCTCCTAGAAGGCAAGCAAGTTCCAAATTTTCACCTCTATGATGCATTTTTATGCCACCTGCAACACCTCTATGTTCCTTCAAGCAAGTGTGCTAAGGTGATTTGAGAGGCGCACTACAGTTGGGTCGTTGGACATTTCAAGGTAGAGAAAACAGTGGCAGTGTTGCAAAAGTATTTTTATTGGTCTAACCTTCAACTAGATGTTCGGAAGTACATCAAATCTTGCATTTTTTGTGCCATTTCCAAACTGACCATCAAGAAGAAAGCCCTATATACTCCTTTGCCTACTCCTAGTTGACCTTGGGAATCCATCTCCATGGATTACATTTTGGTCCTTCCTTTTACTAAGTGACTTCGTTTTCATGTTCGTCAACAGATTCTCTAAGATGGCCATTCTAGCAGCCTGCAAGAAGAGTATCACAGTAGAAGCCACTTCCAAGTGCTTCTTTGAATGTGTGGGTACATTTTGCAATCCCACATTCCATTATCTTAGATCGGGATAGCAGGTTACTAGGTAAATTTTGGTCAAGTCTCTAGTTGATGTTAGATACCAAGCTCACTAAGTCCACAGATTTCCACCCCCAAACTGATGGCCAAACAGAGGTTGTCAACAATATGATCGTACACAATTTGTGTCTGTACAACTTGAAGAATCCACACACATGGGATGAAAGCCTCCCCTATGTCCAGCATAGCTACAATAGAGATCTCCATATCTTAATTGGCCACAGCCCCTTAAAGGTGGGGTTGGGATTCCAGCCACTATGTCGCATTGATGTGGCCATACCATTTGCAGCTACTCAGGCAGATTCGGCTCATGTCCAATCCAAAGTTGATAGGGCTAACAACTTCATTAAGTGCATTCAACACATCTGCCAATAGGTCCATGAAATATTAGATCGATCCAATGTTAATTGCAAGCAATGTCATGACCATCATCGGGTGCCACACAAGTTCCAGGTGGGTGACAAAGTTTGGTTACATTTGCAGAAGGAGTGCCTTGTTGGGCCCCACCGCAAGATTCGCTTGCTCCGATATGGGCCTTACACCATCACTAAGGTTGTAGGGGACAATGCTTTCGAGCTCATCATTCTACCATTCCTTGGCATGCACCCAATGTTCCATGTGGATCGCCATTGAAAATACTTTCCACCATTATTGGACACATCAGACATTGCATAACAACTCACACAAACAGAGTTAAACCCAGATTGCATGGAACGGGCCACAACTAATCGGATCATGGACACGTAGATCAAGAACACTCGCTATCAGAAGATCCAACTGTATCGGTTTGTCAAAGTTGGCCAACTCCTATACCAAGGTAAGTGGTTCACCAGGGACCAAGTTAAGTAGAAGTTTCCCCATCTTATGGAGGCACTCAACACAATGGGAACCATTGCTTCCAAGGGGGAAGGAATGATCCAGGTGGATATTGGTGGCCATCCACCTATTCCACTTGGACCCCCACCATTATCTCTTTTCAGTTTCCTTAATTGTAGCACAACTTACTATTTTTGGCGGTTTTTCGGGTCCTAAACTTCGAAGCCATTTTGAGGGACTAAAACAAGTTCTTAGGGAAAATGGAGAGACTAGAAGAGTCCCAAAGTACTTTCTTAGTTATTTTTTAGCCTCCTCTTTGAGATATTCGAAACGAGGTATTATGATAGTCAAACAGAGATCGTTTGCCAAAGTTACGACCCCAGGAAGTTGATGTACCAGTTTACCCAAACGGGGCCCTCAGTTTTGACGCTTCATCTCCTAGGGTTAAGTTTTTGGATGTTTAGGGTTTTCCATTGTTTCTCAATAATAAATAGGTCTTTGAGCCTCATTGTAACACAGTTCAGAGGCATGTAGCCGCCACATCTCTTCTCAGAGATAAGTTATCATCATCTGAGCTAGTTTATTTCCATTTTATATGTAAGCGTATTTCAGTTCTTTGATATTAATGAAATGAAGTTTTATTTTTGTTGTATCTCTGTATTTATATGTATATTTGTATTTTGTTGCATTCCTTCATAAGTATGGATCAATTTCTCATCTATTTTTAGCTTCAAAGGTGCTACCCTGAACCCCCGTCAGGGTGGGGGTGCTCATAAAAGTCGTCGTCACCCCTCCTTGTACCCCCTAATGATATTTAAATGGGCGGTATTGCTGCTCCGTTAGGAATCGTGATCCAACGCGGTTGAAACAAAAACCTATGAATAATCACGAAGATAATCAGGTTCCACACCCAATACAAATAATCCCTAGGTTCTAATGTTTCACTAGGGTATTCTCTTGTTCATATAATATGTCTTTTATGACTACCTCTCATGGAAATGGTCATATATGAATGAATTACTTAACACATTTGAATCCCAAAAATGATATCTAATATAATGCACTGTGAAATCCCCTCAATACTTAAATACAAAAGAGTGAAGAGAGCTCTACTTGAATGATTCATGAGGCATAATACTTGTTAAGAATTTGCAAATGGGGTATCAAGCTAAGTGGGTTTGATTGTGGGGGAAACTCCATAGTTAAGCGAACTTGAGCCAGAGGTGATCTGGGATGGGTTACCTCCCAGGAAGTCTTGGTTACCAAGTGCAAGCCCCAGAAGTGATGATTGATGCTATGTGATTCATTTCACTAGTTTCAATCCCACTTCTTCACCCTTGTGAGCATCACCCGATGCAATGAGTGCTAGGTGGACTATTCAAAAATCATGATAAATTAGTCAGTTACAACTACCTCTCATAGAAATGGTGGAAATGGTCAGAGATGAATGATACAATGAGTGCTACGTGGACTATTCAAAAATCATGATAAATTAGTTAGTTACAACTACCTTTCATGGAAATGGTGGAAATATTCATAGATGAATGAATTACTTAACGCAGTTGAATCCCAAAAATGATATCTAATATTTCTTTTATCAAAAGTTGGAAAGTAAGTTGTTATATCAACTACCAACCCTTCCCTTATTTCGACTCCTTGATACCGATTACATGTCATAGCACTCTCCCATACCTTTGTTACACCTTATATCATAATTCTAATATCATAAATCAAATTATTATGCCACCATGAAACCTTTACTTTCTCCCACTTCCTAATGTTGACACCATATTGGACATTGGAAGCTATAAAATATTCATCATATTAATTTTTTAAAATTCTTACTCTCTCTGACTTCACAATGTTAATTTCATACTAGGAAGTTTTAAATTAGGTGTCTCGATAATCATTCAAACATTCTCCCCAATCAATTGTTCCCGATGTTAGCACTTACACATATTGGACATTAATCCTGGTCATCCATAGAGATGCAACCATGTCTTTTACAAGATGATTTCCATCGAACACTTATGCAAAGGGGGGATAACTCATGATTCCCTTGAAACATTTCTGATGGATCTTCCTTGATTTGTCATCAACGGCCTTAAAGCCATATGTGTGATATTGTTGTGTTAGTGCTAGGATTTTCCTATCACAATTTCTCGATCCCCACACGAATGAACCTTTATGACAAAAATCATCGTGTTCGCTTTGCTATGTTGAATTAAAACCTTCTTGTAGCTACCATTAATTACTATAAAGGAAGACTACAAACACTATGTCCACTTATTTTGAGCTGCATATTTGTATAATTTCCCCCTCGGCTCTGCCTCTTTGCAACAAAAAAGCTACCCTCTTAGCTCAAAGTTCACCACTGTTGAATCTCATTCCATTAGGGTAAGAAAATTTCTCTACAAATTATTTTAATGAGTAATAGGTTGCATTTCTTGAAACTCACATACATTTATTGCATATAGATGTTGAAGACTCTAAAAGTTATATATATATATATATATATATATATATATAGATATATATATATATATATATATATAACATGCAGAGGCAAGGGTAAAAAGAAAAATATCATGGAACCCATTATACGAGACCCACACGAGAGTGAAACCCACTTCATTGATACTAAATTCTTTGATGGAGCTTATGTGTACCCATATTGGGGGGGAATTTACAGGAAAAATGCCAACTTGCAATTTGATGCAAGTGATGGGAATTTAGGGGTAATGTGCAACATAAAGAATATGAAATATATCATATATCCATGAGATTTCCCATTATGTTGTATAATTACATGATGAGATGGGCAATGGTGCATGTCAATTTTTAAAAAGAAGCTAGATTCAACAACGTAGGAGAAGTCAAGGCCTCCCTAAAGGCGAAGGTTTTTAGCCATATTTATCATTTGAAGCCTTTGGAAACTAAGTTGAAGAAGTAGTTCCTAGACAATTTATTTTCCACTCATCCAAAATTCATCAAAATTTTGAAGGGATGGTGGTGGGACAATGACTCATTCAAATAACATGCTAACAAGAAGTACCCTACTCAGCACCTGCGGACACCATTTCACCATCTCACATTGATGATCAACAAGTTATATGGTCAATTTAATGCCTCGCACTTTAAAGTTGAATTTTTTCCTTTAGCAATAGAAATAGTTTCCATTGGTCACATATTCAATTTTTTAAACATTTTTTTGACAAAATTACTAAAGAACCTTCTGAAGATAAAGGAAACTCCAGGGAATCAAGGCCTCTCTTTCTATATTTTAGCCTATTTAAGAGATGGTTTTGTGTTGCCAAGGGTTTCCCTTGTATGAATTGGAGGTGGACACCAAAAATGCTACCTATCCATATCTATTATTAATAATTATGGGAAAACTACTACCCCAAGTTTATTTATAATATTTGTGACCATTTCCTAGCATGAATGCATCAAATTCTCTTCACTTTTCTAACCCTCAAAATATTTGAAGAAGCCAGAAAATCCCTCAAATATTGTGGAATTGTTACCATGAAGAACACTGCACATATATATACAAGTATATGACTTTTCAGCAACCCTTCACCTAATACCATGATTGGTCCCTTATCGATGTATGATTAGGGATATTTCTTATCAGACTATTAGATTTGGGATAACA
Organism: Pinus tabuliformis; assembly: GCA_031772625.1. Classification (NCBI taxonomy): domain Eukaryota; kingdom Viridiplantae; phylum Streptophyta; class Pinopsida; order Pinales; family Pinaceae; genus Pinus; species Pinus tabuliformis. The sequence goes on from CM062818.1 coordinate 1,298,106,021, forward strand.
TTGGTTTTTTCCAACAAATCTAAGAGGTCATGGCCAGGATTGCCTATCAGAATTGGTCATTATGCACTAACCAACTTCCCACAAGAAAAGAAGGAAGTAGAGAGTCTTAAGGAGCTTAAGCTCCTAACCAGTATTTTCAGGTGAAATGACCCTCACAGTGTAATAAAAGAACACTGAAAATTGGTGAAACTTTCACAAGGATATGAACATGAGCCCCTTCTTGATGGCTCAATGTTTCAAGACATCTTAATGTATAGTGACAAGCAAAGGATGGAAGAAAGATAACAAATAGACTTGTTGTCTATCCAATATCCTGAAGAAGGGTGGAGAGAAAAGGAGAGAGAACAGCATTTTTTGAAGATAGAGGTAATCCAAAAAGCCAAATATGGGGAGGAAAATGATAAAGCCAAATCCTTAGAAAATAAGCATCTTGAATCCAAAGCTACAAGAGAACAGGAAAGGTTGGCCTAAGCTGAAGCCAAAACAAGAGAACAGGTTGCTACTGCTAAAAATGAACCATAATGAGAATTGAATGTGTTGGAGAAGAAAGTGATTAAGGGAAAGGAGCCAGATGATCCACCCCAATTATCCCAACAAGAGAAGGCTCTGGAGGCAAGCACTTTGACAAGTATCTTGATACAGAGCTCCATAATTTCTCATATTCCTATTTACTCTGTTCCTTTGATCCCTAAGCAAGCAAGTATGGTACCTATTTTTTATGAGTCCAAGGATCTTAGTGATGAAGTCAAGAACTAGGGGACTATTATTGTAGAAAATATAGAAATCTCATCATTAATGTTCCCAAACAAAGAAAAATAGGAATGATAGGGTAAGAGGAAGTTATTTTGGAATTCCCCAAACAAAGGATAATATGGAGTGTCATTAGTCAAAACGTTAAAAAGGCCATTGTAAACATTGCCTCTGTATTGGGATGCCTCACCATGGAAAACAAGGTGTTGGCTTGAGGGGGCTTAGACCCAGGTTTGGAGTTAATTGCGCTAACCAACAAAACTATATCGGCTCTTTCGGCAACAACCTGCGTAGCACAGGCTGCAGTCTCACCAAAGGTAGTATTGGGGGATGCTAGAACCAGGTTTTTGCATCCAGAGGGCTATGTGATATGTTTTCTTCAGAACTAGGGCTTTATCTTAACATTCGCAAACCCTAACCCTTGGAACCCAGAAATTACAATAATTAACAGTCAGCAGATTTATGTCCTTCGTTGATTGCGCTAAACATGCATACCATCATATAACTAAATATATCTACATCTTCACGAATCTATTAAGTACTTTTCCTTATAAATGCATTCAACGGATCATAAATACATTAAATTCAGAGATAAAACATTAATATACAGATGCACAGATAGTTGTTCAAAATAAGTCTTATATTATGCTTCAAATCTTCAAATACAACTTCTTCCAACCCTGCGCACGCAGCTGCAGGGGCCCGCGCACTCAGTTGTGGACTTACCAAGGTTTCCACACACATAGCTACAGGAGCATTCCCCTTCTCCCAAGTATAGAATAGATAAAATCATACTCAACTCATGCACTATTATTACTTCACTCAGTTGTCTTATGACTCTTCTATGACTTCCTTTTATATTCTTCTTCATTACAATACCATGGTCTGTGAACCATGGGCGGGTCTCAAAACAACTTGACTCTAACAAACTAAGGGGATTTGACCTTCCTAAATCCCCTTTGACTCATATCGACCTGTGCTACTCGCTCTCTACTCCTAAAAATGCAGAGACTTTACAATATTTCACAAAACTTAACAAAATTTGACCCAAGGGACCCTATCCCAATAGGCCCCCAACACAAAGTCATGACTCATCCCGAGTCACTCTGCTGGTGTTGCCTCAACCTTTGCTTACAGGCCGCTGAATTCTATCTTCAATGCTTGAATATCTGTTGTTCCCTGTGCGACGACCTGGTGAACTTCTTCAACCAATTTCTCCTTTGTTGAGCCTTTAACAGCAAGGCCCGCGGTTCTTTGTGTCTGTTGAAGAGATTTTAGCTTGATCTGAACGGTTTGTGACAATTGGCTTGCCTCGTCGGCCCATGGCTACGTCTTTGAGGAAATGATAAAGGCCTTCCAATGTATCTCATCAATATGGGTCTGTATGAATTTCCCTTCTTGAAGTCTGGTGGACCTTTGCACAGGTGCTAAGTTCTGAGTTGTCGCCCTGATCTCATCAAACTGTAGTTTCTTTTCATGAATGTCAGCTTTGATCATCTGCAAGTGTGGATCCTTCTGCAGCAAGGTCCAAATTTCCATTGTTTGCTCAAACAATTGGTTTCATTCCTTTACTGTTGCATCCAAAGTGGTCATATCTGCTTTAATAGCAGCCTCATGCTGCTCTCTAACTTCCAGAGGAGTGGTTGGCTACAGCTTCAGTTGAAGCTCTGAAATCTGCAACTGCAGCTCAAACCATACCTTTCCAATTTCCTCCTTGGATGCCTTCACTACAGTAGCTAACTTGTGAATTTTCTCTATTGAGGCCACCTCTGCTAGAATTTGGAGCTCAAGGAGCTCGTTGCACACTTGGGTAAGGGCTACCTCTAGCTGTTGATTTCACTGCATCACCTCATCACAAGTTTGCAAGGCCTGCGCTTTCTCTGTAAAATTATGTTGATTGTTATTTTTTACCTCGTCGATAATCAACAGAGCTCGTTTCTCCTAGATATGAAGCTCATCTGAAACTCCTTGGTGTAGCTCATGTAAGGTCTAGATAGGCAGTGTTGCAAGGTTGATACTTTGATTTTTACAGTACTGCGCATGCTCCTAGTCATCAGCTATCTCAAAATGGAGAGAGAACCCTCGTAGTTAATTGTTCGGAGCTCAGATGTGATTTCTATAGTGGTACTAAATCTTGGCATGCTCGCCTGGATCACTCATGTCTGGACCTAATTCCTTTAGGCTCTGTTGCACTTTTTCCAGTACCTGCTTGTACTAGTCCTCGATGTGCCCCCATATATTTTCTATAATGGAGCGGACAACATCGCCAGTTTCATCAAGATCCCCCTCTGTGAGGGCCAACGGTTCAGTACTTGCAGTCTTGTCAGATTTCTGCTTCTTGTGTGGCCCCATCAAACTATGTTTTTTCCTTTTCTTGATCCTGAAGGGGGACTCTAATTCCTCCAATCCAATATAGGGGTTTGCGCCCCCTTCCTCTTCATCTGTGGTTTCTACGTCAACATCTATATGCTTTGTCTCAGGTTCTTCAAGGTCAATAGTGACCTATGATGTTATTTCTTGCGTAGCCTTTTCCTTCTGCATTGCCTTCTCTATCGTAGAAGCATTTTCCTTCTGTGGTGTCATCTTTTTCATAGAAGCCTTTTCCTAATGTGCTTCTTTCTCTTTTTGAGAGGCAATCTGTGCTTCTTTCTTCTTGCCTTTCATGGCCTCTGTTGCAGCTATTTTTTTCCCCATTTCTACCTCAGCGGCCTTACTTGTTCCTGTGGCTTCACCAAATGGGGTGAGCCAATCGCTCAACCATTTTTTTATGACCCCCATAATATCATCCTCCACGACTAAATATGGCAACTTGCGTCATGTTCTTGCAGCATCCTTCTTTGTTCGCTTCGACATATTTTGAAAATCTACTTTGAAGTTTGCTATGCTTTTATACTACACATGTAGGCTACATGAAAACTGTGGTCATTGGTTGATCACCATCCGCAACTCGAACTCGAGAAATACCTAGAAAATCTTGGTTTCAATAATATGGTCAGGATCCTTCGTTGCCCACATCGAGGTGAATTTCGCAACCTCGCATAAGTCTAGATCCAGAATTGGGAACTGGTTATCCTCAGGCATCCTCAAGAAGACCAATGCGATCAACAGTAGTAAACATGCACAATGGAACACCTTTCCATCCTCCTGGGCTTTGTGGCAATCCTCGAGGAATTCGTGACAGAGGTACTTTTCCCAATTGAATTGGACCCCTTGCCTGCACTACGCAGCTAAAGATACCACTGGTGTCGGCACTTCTGATGAGCCTAGGTATTGCAGCAGGAATGCTACAACTCCTAAGGCTACCAACTTTACTTATCAACCCGAGGTTCGTACAAACTTGGAGGTGACTATGCTATATACACAAGTAGAAGTGAAGGTACTCCCTATTGTCACTACTCATCTAGAAAGAAACCCTAGGGGTTCCAAGCCAGACTTCTATAGGGTCAGAAGAAGCTTGATTTTGATGAAAGGAGAGAAAACCTAGTCTAGGGGAGAGCTATTCTACTGCAGAAATGAAGAAAACAACATGCAAGCCTAACTCACACCAAATCCTAGCCAACCTATTAAACAACTATGCTGAGTAGAACCAAAAATTAACACTAACCTACTACTGCTATCCAGAAAGCATCAAACTAGACTAAGGGGTAAACAATGAAACTAGGTTAAGTCTGTGTCTGAGCAAAAAACAATCGGAGGTCAAAACTGGTGGGAAGAGGACGTGAAGGAGCAACAGAACATGAGGACCATTAGATCGGGCGAGGGAATGGCAAACGAAAGGATGAAATCAGACAATAGGAGGGTACGTAGGCAAATTGGCAGACATGGCGGCCTAAAAGGATGGATGGACAGGATTAGATTGTGTGGGCAGTTAGCAGATGAACGGCAGAGAATGCAGGCAGAAGAAAACGTGCAAAAATGGTATCGGGTGAAGCGACAGCCATCAGATCAAAAGACGGATCGACGGTGGAGGTTGGAGCGCGAAAAGAAACGTGCGGAAAGGACGAGCGGGTTTGGAGGGCGATAAGCAAAATATCGCGTGCCCTCAAAGCCATAAATGGTTTTGGGGAATTTCATGCGATTAGCCTCCCCAGCCAACACGTAGCACAGGGAAACTGCCCATATCGCGTGCCCTCAACCTAATAATGGTCGGAAGGAAATCCACGCGATATGGTGTGAGGGTCGTCATATCTGGCGAAGCAGATCTACAGCATAGATGTGACCGAGAAAGTTAGTGAGCGAGTGTGCGACAACCGTCGGATCTGACAAGGCAAATCGATGGTGGGGATTTAAAGGGTGAAAATTCAAATGCGAAAAATGGATTTGAGTGGTGATTGGACGATTTGGCTTGTGAAAGGCATTTGACGGTTAAAAACCGTTTAAACATGAATTACCAGCTCCTGCGCAAGCATTTCAAGCTGAAAGAGAAAGACATGGGAATGTGAGTGAGGCCTGGGACAGAAGGAGAGAAAACAATCTGATGACCATAAAAAGGGGCAAAGCGCTATGAAATGATCTCAATGACTGTATTAAATGACAAAACTCCATGAAAATCAAAACCTTGTGTTTTTGGGGTTGCTACAACGTTTCTTCCTCACACCATAGTCCGAGAGGGACGAGGTGAGGTCGAGACACCTGTGAACAATGTTGTCGACCTTTTTCTTTGCCAACCTATTGCTTAGACGAAAGCATGAAGGGGACAAACTAAAACAAAACTACTCTATTCTACCCTGTCGTAATGGGCTGCAACTATTCAAGCAAATGAACAGGAAATAAGAAACTACTTAAGTCAATGAGCAAGAAACCAGAAATCTGTGTTGAACCATTGTAATGAAAATGCATCTACTTGACCAAATGAATAATCAAACCATGCATCTATGCTAGTGTTGTAATGGAAATGAACTGCTTAAGTGAATGAACAGAAAGCATGAATCTATATTGTTGTTGTAATGAGAATGCATTTGATTAAGCAAATGAACAAAAAGCAGGAAGCTATGCTAGAATACAATACAAGAAAGAGGAGCTTTGGCTACTAGGGTTGGGCCCTAACCCAAGAGCTTCAGCCCTCTGAGTTAACTCAGTGTTGGCTCAAATCAAAACTCATATTCATTATCAAAAATTGTATTACATCAAAATTGTTACAAAGTAGAAGTTTGAATCCTTGCTCACTGACTGACTGACTATCTAGCTGACTGGTAACTAACTGACTAGATGACTGGCTAAAAAACTGAGTTCCTAAGCCTCTTTATTTATACATCTGAAGTCTCAACGACTTCCCTCAAAATTAGGGAGGTACAGCTCCGAACTTAATGGTAACTTGTCCTTTCACTTTCACTAGATCGACTGCCATCTATTAGGGAGGCAGCTTGTACTTCCGCTTGCTTGGTTGTCTTTTAGTACTTCATATTTGGTTGTTTGTACTTTCAGCTGATGGAGGGATATTTGAATGAATGGGTAGTAAATGAGGAGTATTTACCTCTTGTAATTCCTCTCCCTTGTCTCATCTGAGTTCTTACCAAGGTCTTTTACCATAGTTCCTTGCTTTTACCTTTTATCCATGCATTTCCTTTGCTTTTATCCTTTATTCCTGCATTACATGCACATTAGACCACAAAGCAAAATATCCAACTCTAACTCAACTCATAAGCAAAATATAATCAAAAGTATGCAATAAGTTGTGAGAATAGTTGGTTTGACTAAGCTAGGAGGTGAATTAAGGCTAATTAAGGCCCATATAATTACTCAATGATGAGTCTCATCAACTTCATTGGCACAACACTTCCACATTATTTTTCCTGCCAAAATTTGTGCAGCAAACTACACAGCTCCATCTGAGATAGATCTAATGGCATAGCCTTGTGACTTCTTCACCAACCTGAAGTCACCCTTCACCTGATCTGTGAGCTTCTTCTCCTACAACTTCCCCACAAAAGCATCAGTGGGGTTCGCACCCTTATAAGGTGACAAAGTGATTATGTGGACCAGCATATCATCAATTGGAATGGGCCCTCCCAGCTAGAGGCACCCATCATGAACCAGCGCCAACAATTGATGCACATAGATAGCATTAATTATGTTGCGGCTAAAGTGTGGGACATACAACATATTGAGGAATCCTTCGCACTCAATTTCGGTTGCCCACTTCATTGGCTCAAGCCTTATGACACCCACCTCCTCATAGTAGACCAATTTCAAGTATTTACTTGGTTCTAACTACGTAAACTTCGCATGGTCGCCCAAATCCCAATCCTCCATCTTCAGAAATGGTACTCATCCCAACAATCATCCTCAATAGTTACTTACTCCAATAGCAATGGCATGAATATGTTGCATTTCAACGAGTCTGAGTCCTTAGTCACTTTGGCAGTGGATTTCCTAGGGGGTACATATGGCGATAACCGAGTAATTGGCTCCAAATCCTCCGTGCTAATGTCTTCTACCCCCATAGTCATCTCTTCTTCATCTAGATGCAGGGGTTCTGTCAGCTGCTTATTCTTATCCATACGACCCTTTTGTCTAATCTTAGTTGGGTTTTGTTGTGGTTGGCTTTGGTTTCTTCTGCTTTCTCTTTCCGCGAAGAAAACAATTTTTCCCTCAGTGACCTAGGTGTTGTGGTAATGATTGGTGGTGTTGCAGTCATCTTGTCAAGGCTCTCCCAGAATAGATTCTTCTACCACTCAAGAAAATCTACCTCAAACCCAAGCCCTTCTATGAAAACTCCTTCTCTACTTCTTACCACTCTCATCCAGACATACAGCAATCGTTTATAATCACACTTAGGCACAAAATCTCAAGACAATCTCTCTGGAAGAAAAGTATTCGAATGGGGAGCGAGATGTTGTATTTATAGCCAATTTTGAATTGAAATGCATCGACTCCCTCCATATCTACCTGATTAATGCTCTTTTGGAGACATATTTCCAAATATATGCTCCTTAAATGCTTTCCCCCCACTCCCTTTAACGAAAAATAGCCATCCAATCACCTACAGTGTTTTCAACAGTCACTTTCTAACCAGGTTGCGCTGGACCCACCTTGCTAGTGCATCGCCTTTGTCGCAACTCCCATCTGTGCCTTTCTCCTAACCGTCATGCACCCCAATCTCTTCGCCGAATTTTTCTCCTAACAGAGTGGTTTATAGTCCCATACTTCCTTCCAAATTCCTTAAGTACTAATATTGTCCTGCATCCATATAGTCATCGTGTAGGGGCGGGATCACCCTTGTACAACTTCAACTAGCTCCCATTGGTTCTTCCTAGAGATAGCTCACCATTCAGCTTCGTGAGCTGAACTAATCCCCCATCTGCAATCTCCTTGATGATGTATGGTCCCAGCCAATGCATCTGAAACTTTCTTGGGAACTTAGTAAACTTACTATCATATAGCAATACTAAATATTCATTTTTAAAGGTTTGTTGCTTAATGTGGTGATCATGCCACGCCTTTTCTTTAGCCTTCTGCACCTGCTGATGGAAAACTACCAAGAACCGATCTTCTTCTGACTCAAGTATCTATGCGAGGTGTTATTCCATTATATCTCGATCTGCCATCTCCGTGACTGCAACAACCCTCAAACTAGGCACTATGTATTTCATTGGCATCACCGCTTCTTTTCCATAATCTAGTCGAATGGTGTTTGTCTAGTCAACTTCTTATAGGTAGTTCTATATGCCCAAAGAACAACTAGTATGCGCACATCCCAATCATTCCTATTCGCATTACAGATCTTCATCAAATCATTCTCCAGGATCTTATTGAAAGCTTCAACTATTCCATTTGCTTGAGGATGGTATGGTGTGCTCTTCTGATGATACATCTGGAATTCCTCTATCAAAGTAGCAATCGTTTCATTCAAAAAATGTGAACCCTTGTCGCTCATCAAAATCTTAGGATAGCCAAACCTAGACAAAATGTATTCAAATATAAACTTCATATTTGTAGTTTCTTTGCAATCCTTTACGGGTTGCGCCTCAGCCACCTGGTCAAGTATTCAGTCATCGTGATGATGTAGCGCACTCCTTCCTTTTCTCCTACTGGATGAATAGGTCCCACAAAATCTATTACCCATTTATCTAATTCCTGTAACGAGACTTACGGGTTCAATGGAAATTCATCCCTTCACGATGGCTTCCCGGTCTTCTGACAGACATCACATGCACTACAATATTCCTTGGAATCTTTGTGCATAGTTGGCCATAATAGCCCAGCTCATAGGATCTTCTGTGCATTCTCTCTTCGAGTATAATTTCCTCTAGTAACTCCCCCATGTGCTTCAGTAACGATACTTTATCTTTCATAATCTAGTACATACTTGTGTAGAACTTCATCTGACCCCATTTTATACAAGTGCCCTGCAATTACAGAGAAATCCGCAGCCCTGACCACCAATTCCTTCTTTTGTTGTGTCATATATCCTTCAGGAGTTGTGCCTGTAGACAAAAATTGGATTATATCTTAAAAATGCTCATCTGTAACATGCACATTAGGAAATCCTTCATCAAGACTTGTGGGTTCTTCACCATTTTTAATTCATGAAAGGTGATCGAGTCCAACATTTAATTTTCCTGGTTTCACAATTACTTCGAATTCATACTCCTGAAATAGTAATAACCACTTACAAATTCCCGCCCCCCCCCCAACACTGGCTTGTTGACAAGGTACTTTAAATTTGAATGGTCTATATACATTGTGAAGTGCGCACCCAACGAAGAATGCCTAAATTTTTGGAGTGCATATACCATTGCAACCCCTTTGTGCTCTGTGACTAAATAATTCTTCTCTGCCTTAGACAGTTTTCTGCTCACAAATGCAATCGGATGGTTGATATCCCCTGCACCTAGTTGGGTTAACACCACTTCTAACGCTATGCAGGATGCATCCACATGTACATGGGATTCTTTCTTCCAATCGGGGAACACTAGAATAGGTGTTGTAACCATCTTTTCCTTCAAAACATCTATGTTTTTATGGAAATCATCATCCCAGAAAAATGTCGTATCTTTCTTCAATAATTTCTCCATGGGCGCAGTGATGTGCACATATGCGTAGCTATTTTACATTCCTCAGGGGTTCTAAATTGATAATCATTGCAATTTTGGGAGGGTCCACCATCAACCCTTGCTTACAAACAACGTGGCCCAAAAGTATCCCATATGGTATGCAAAATAGACACTTCTTTAGATATAGAGAGATATGTTACTTCTTACAAGTATCCAACATTAGGCGAAGACTTGCAACATGCTTTTTAACTAAACCGAACCTTGTCCAATCATAAAAATAGGCCTCCAAAAACTTGTGAATAAATTCCTTAAAGGCTTGCGATTACCACCCTAGAAAATATCGCAAGGGCACCCTTAAGTCCAAAGGGAATAATTGTATGCTGAAAAAAGCCCCATTCTGTGGCAAAGGTAGTGCTACCTCGATCTTCTGGCGCGATATTGATCTAGTGATATCCTGATAATCCATCTATAAAAGAGTATGCTTCTTGACCACCAACATTCTCCAAGAATTCATCTGCGAACGACGTATGGAATGGATCATGTACACAAGCATAATTCAACTTCTTTAGATCTACACAGATCCATATTTCACCCTCTATCTTCTTCCCTTGAACTAATATAGGACTAACCCAGTCTTATACTTCTACAGGATCAATCATTCCTATTATCTTATCTAGATCTTCGCCCAACTTTTCTTTGTATTTAGGATTCAATCGGTAGGGGAACTTCTTTATCGGCTTCGTATCTGGCTTCAGATTGATCTTCATAACACCCAGATCACCTACTATCCCTTTTAAATCAGAGAACTTTGTTGGAAACAAGTCCTGATATTCACGTAACAACTCTATGACCTTGTCAACTGTGTCCTCATCCTAGTAATCGCCTATATTCGCGAACTTCGGTTGTGCTTCCAACCCAATGTTTACTTGCTTGGTCTTTAATGGTTTTGAAATGTTAAGAACCTCTACCTTAGGCCCAGTGACTTCGCGTTGTCCCTCTGGCTCAGGGGTATTAATATTCCTGGGATCTTCCTCGCCCTCTTCTGTGGTAAAATTATAACACTCCAGAGCATGGCGCAGCTACGTATTCCATTCAGGTTGTACCCATGAGGTAGGCTCTACAAACATTATAAATATCACAACCTTGATTTCATGTAATGCTTCATCAATACATTCGAATCCGTCCTCAAAACTGAATGTTAGGAGAAATATTTCCTTTAGAATGTCCCACTCCACAATTCTCTGTCACAGCTCTATTTCTAAGTACTAATTCATCAAAATAGTATCCAAGGTATGGCATAATATATGTACCCATTCAGGTTGTGGCTCCTCTCCCCATGTTTTCATCTAATGAAATAGATGCCCGCGCAAATCATCCTTCCCTGTATATTTTTCATTCATGTGGGTATTTGCATAGCCAAATCACAACTTCATCATCCTTTGATACTCCTTCTCGTTTGCAAAATTGTTCTTATGTGTACCCCACCATCTGGCAGGCATATCTCTCATTGCGATGTCCAATGCTTAGAACTGATGTCCTCTAGTACATCCATTTCTAATTTATGAAGAAACAAATTTACATCTTCTAAGCCATCATAATATGGTAAATTGCATATTTCAGTTAATATACACCGGAGTGATTTAGTAAGTTTTTTGCATCACAACATTGATACTTCATGCAATCTATTCTGCCAATGCTCGAGCTCCTCATCTAAATCCAAATTGCAAGATCTGTCCTTTTCCCAACTAATTCTTCCATCTGTCGTAGGGTTGATCCAATCCTCATCCTGCACGATAAGCTTATTGATCTTCTCAATATTATCCTCCCCATAGTAATCCTGGACTAGTTCAATATATTGTGCACCCTCGGTTGGATCCAAAGGAAAAATGACAATCAATTCCTTCTTTTCAAATGCCATGTTGTGCTTCTCCAGGTTGATGACCGCATTCATATCAAATGCCCAATCAATGCCAAGTAGCACGGGGTAGGGATTACTATTATCTACTATTTCGATCACCTCAAAATCAGTTATAGCACGCTCTCCTTCAATGTCGACAGTTATTGCATGTAGGCGCCCATAGGAATAACCTTTTATTGGTTCGCCATTCGCAGTTGAATTGGGGACCACTGTAGTGTCAGCTTTCCCATTCTTTCCCAGGTCTGTTTAGGAAAAAAATTCGCGTCAGATCCCAAATCTAGGATCACCTGGTCCATTTCAAATTCTTTGAATTACACAGTCAATCTCATCTCCTGACCAGTCCTTTTCTTACTTTTGTCTACTTTATGCACTACGCAATTTTTAGGCAACGTCTTACCCTTGTCAGCGCAGTTTTCTATTAACTCTTGCAGTCCCTCCACTGCTTTCTGGTCCCCTAAGAGCTTCATGCAGGTCTGTAAGAAGGATGCCAATATTGTGGGATCTGTTTCCTACGCAGCAATGACCTCTTCATGCTTCTCGATTCGTGCACTCTAATTTTTTGATGTAGAAGATCCTGAATCCATAAAGCCCTTCTTCGCCTCCATAAATGTTTATTTCGCCTTATGCAAATCCAATTCAGTATCTTTATCAGCATCCCTGCGCACCCAAGGATTTTCTTCTAGTTGTTTTCCCGCGGATTTCTCTTCCCTGGTAGATATACCACTTCGCATAACTATATTAACATTGGGGTCATCTTCGCATGGTTTCGACCTCATGATCTGGATGTTCTGAGTGAGTTGCTAGTTCTTCTTCTCTTGCATCTTCGTGATGAGTACAGGGAAATCCTTTATTACGTGATCGAACTATCGACAATGCTGACAAGAGGGGTGTGTTGGGTTCTGACAATCTCATGCAAAGTGGCCTGGTTCCACACAATTGTAACAAATAATCTGTCTGTGACCTCTTCCATCTCCTCCCCCTCGTCATTTTCCTCCTCCCTAGAATCCTCCGTGTGCTACAGTTTCACCTTGATCTTGTTGCGGACGAGTCTCAAACTATACTCTATATGTTGGAGTTCTATCCATCATTAATTCATAGCTTCGACAATTGCTCTCATCATGGCCTACAGACTTACATAAATTGTAGAATAGTTTTTGGGGAGTCTACACGAATTTCTGTAGAAAATGGCAATTTTTTGTCAATTGTTTTCCTATTATTTGGCAGATAGTGCATCATGGAACTACACCGTTACTTGATCCAAGGGAATTTTCTAGCTTCAGGGGGGTAGGACCTCTCCCAATTAGATAGTTCTGATGAACCGGGCAATGATCCTTTTCATGACCATTTCCTTTGCGTTTTAAGCACCATACTTTAGAATAGGTCTCATTTTGGACCTCTTTCCCCTTTTTGAGATCCTACAACTCCATATGCATGCTAGCCAAGTGTGACTAAATCTACTACACTCCGAGATTCGTATCCTAAATAGGCGAAGCCTCCAACTTCATATAAATTTGCAACGCTTCAACCTACAATCCAAGCTTTTGTTGTGACAATGGTAACCTAAAATGAGGTCACAGCGAAGCAATATACCATTCCTTATGTTTCTCGTTTGAGATCTATAGATTAGCCTATTATAGCAGACATTTCATCCTTTGATCAATATCCCATGCAGATTCATTCACCTTCTGCTTAATGACCTCAGTCACATACTTGGCTTGAGACTTAGGCTTTCTGAATTCATTATTCAGCGGATCTTTTGTGTCTTTCAATGATGCAGCTGGATGGGTCATACTATACTTAATGTACCAACTCAGCGCTCTGTCTTGCAATGTTGTTACTAGTTGTGCTTTCTTTAGATCGTCATCCATTATATGTTGTCACCACACAACATCTGCTACAAACCAGAATTGATCAAGGTCTTCTGGCCCCAGACCCTTGAATATAGGCAACTTCATAGTCTTCCCCATACTTAATAGAGAAGGTGGAGGTGGAGGTGGAGTTGGAGGTGGAGGTGTAGGTGTAGGTGTGTGAGGTGGGGGTGATGGAGGAGGTGGAGTGGATGGATGTTGTATTCCCATAGTACCCTGATCTATCGACTGCGACGCACCTCATGGTTTCTTCGGACTATTAATTTCTTCTTCGTTGTCAGATGCTCCCAACAGAGGACTGTACTCAACAATTCTATCTAGATCTTCTCTGAACTGTTTCCCACTTCTCGTAGCTCCCATCAAGCCTCTTCTAAACATCAATTTAGTGGCATCACCCATTTCTTGCAAAACAGCACTTTAATCTAGGTTTTTAGGGACTTCAGATACTTACCTCTTGGTCCTTTGAAAAATCGGCGTTCAACTTCGCTATAATTGGCAGACGTATCAATTGCAAACTCAGTTATAAATCCACCCAAAATACTATTGATCCAGTAATCAACAGCCTTCGCAACCTTGTATTCTGATTCTTCCAGACACTTCACTAACTCTAGAGTCCACATAATAGGGTTATCCAGCTTCCAAGTAGGTTGACCATCTGCCAATTTATCCAACCATTCATATAATTCACATGGGAAAGTGCAAAATAATACTTTGTGTTCGTCTATATATAGATATCTCTACAACCACTCTTCTTTTGACAGGCACAAATTCATGTTTTCTTGAGCTGCAAACTCATGCAGCTTCCGATCTATCCACTTCTCAATTTCCTTCTTTTTTGGTCTCCACAAACCCCACATCACACATCCCTCAGATAGATCTCGGTCCTGGTAACGGAACCATTTGTTGGCTTGAGGGGGCTTAGACCCAGGTTCGGAGTTAGCTGCACTGACCAACAAAACCTTACACGATCAGCCCTTTCAACAACAACCTGCATAGTTCAGGTTGCAATCTCACCCGAGGCAGTATTGGGGGATGCTAGAACCAGGTTTCTACGTCCAAAGGGATATTTGATGTGTTTTTTGTAGAACTAGGGCTTTATCTTGACCTTCGTGAACCCTAACCCTTGGAACCTGTAAATTACAGTAACTAATAGTTAGCATATTTATGTCCTTCCCTGATTGCACTAAAAATGCATAACATCATACAAATAAATAGATCTATGTCTTCATGAATCTATTAAGTACTTTTCCTGATTAAATGCATTCAACAGATCACAAATATAGTAAATTTGGAGATAAAACAGTAATATACAGATTCACAGATAGTTCTTCAAAATAAGTTTTTTATTATGCTTCAGATCTTCAAATACAACTTTTTCGAACCCTGCACACATAGCTGCAGGGGCTCACACACTCAGTTTCAGACTTACCAAGGTCTCTGCGCACACAGTTGTAGGAGCCTTCCCCTTTTCCAAAGTACAGAATAGATAAAATCAGACTCAACTCATGAACTATTCTTACTTCGCTCAAATGTCTTATGACTCCTCTATGACTTTGTTTTATATTGTTATTCATTACAATACCATGGGTGGGTGTCAAAACATCTTTACGCTAACAAACTAAGGGGCTTTGACCTTCCTAAATCCCCTTTGAATCCTATCGACCTGCACTACTCGTGCTCTGGTCCTCAAAATGCAAAGACTTTATAATATTTCACAAAACTTAACAAAATTTGACCTAAGGGACCCCGTCCCAACACAAGGTGGCGACTTAAAGCCTATCCATGGATGTAGAATAGTTAACCCAATTGGTCACATACTATAAGAATAAATGAAATAGAAAAATAAGAAAATGGATATCAAGCGCTAGATAGGCTAGCAGAAGAGTGCATGACGCTTTCAGAGTCCTTCAAGTCTCAATATGAGAAACAAATAGCATAGTTGAAAGAAGCTCATACCATCAAGCTAAAGTTATTAAAGGAGAATCACAAGAAATAAATTAACACTAAGGTTTAGCAAGCCCAAAAGTTCCAATCTGACCTTCTTATGCTTAAAGTACAGACTCTCAAAATCAACAATGACCTTTAGAAGAGTCAACACTCTTTTGTGGAAAATTTGGAGGAAATCCAAGACTAATTTGTGCAATTGAAGTAGAGAACTAATGAGAAAATTTCCCAAACAGAAGCTCAGCATACAACTAGTGATGCTCGAAACCAAATTATTGAATGGAAGAAGAAACACTAGGACACTTCAAATTCACTACCCTTGTTGAACCTTCGAAATGTCCTCTTTTTGACAATCCATTTTTCCTTTTTCCACCCATTTTGTTACACATTTTCACTTCATTCCATCTCGTTTATGAATTAAAGGTCATCCAAGTCATGCAAGTTACAATGAAAAGGTAATCATCCATCATCAACTCAAAATCTATGTTTTCTTTATGAAATTGGTTTAAACTATACTATAGCTACCAAAATGTGCACTTTCTGTAGCTAACTTGAATTTCCACAGCCAAATCCAAAGATCTACAAGTTCTTACATGTTAGAGAAAAACCAAAGCACATGAGTAGTTTACAATTATCATCAAAATGGATGTTCGTATATTGGTTACAGATGGTAGCTCACAGGGTAAGTTCACTTCATTGGTCAAACTTGTGGTCAGTGTGGCTATGGAATACTTGTTTTGGACAGAGTATTAAGAGACAGACTCTAAAATCAAGCGAGTGTGGCAATAGAAAGAGAGCGATACCTAAAGACATGAATTTAAGTTGATGATGTGTCAATAAAATCCTTCTCATGATTTTCTCCTTTAGTAACAAATCATGAGAAGCAGAATTCCTATTTTTATTTAGAAGCTTAGATGTCAATTTCAATTTTTATTTCTAGGCAATAATTCCTTAAGTTGTTAATCTTGAAAAACACTATAAAACGCTTCGTTTTGAAAGTGACAGGCAATCAATTAAGTTTAGAACTATCATTATTATCATTTCCTATTGTGAACACTATTTGTACACTTCAAGTAATACAAGCTTTGTTCATGGGATACTTGTGATTGTATTAGCAATTCAAGTCTCGTGATCTAAGTTTTTAACACCTCGCATTCATTAGGAGGCCCTCCTGAGGATGTGTGAGAATAGTGTCAATTTACTTCATTTCTTTTATTTAATTTTCCTTTGTTCTGAATTTAGATCAATTTCGTTTATATTTTCATCATTATTTGAATGTTGTGTTTTATTTCAATGCTCTATTTTAAATTAGGACTATACTCATTTATCGTGGTTTCGTTACAGGTCAAATGATTGATAATAAACTAAAAACATCAAAAAGATTTACCATGAATTGTCTTTTTAAGCTTAGTCTCAAATTTATGTTTAGATGCTTATGACTAGCTCTAGTTCAGAACATGCACACTAGTAATCTTTTATGCACTCAAATTTCTATCAAAATTTCCTTGCCTTTTGGTTATTTCTTTCTAGAATAGTTTTGATTCCAAGTTTGGAAAATTAGTTGTTCTTTCACAAGTTTGATAGTTTATACTTTATTTTAAGCCTCATATATTAATATTACTTCAAAGTTTCATAGAATATGTTTATTTTTCAAACTCAGTAGTTTAGATTTATTTTCGAAGTATAGTAGAGTAATTTTGTCTTTCAAAGTTCAATAGAATAAGATTTCATTTTCTTGTTCCATAGAATAGATTTTGATGCTTTCGCATTAGCATAGCTTGCTTTCAATTCAGTGAATTTTCAAAGTCTTGAATTTAATTTTGGCCTCTGAGATAGAACATGTGTGTGTGCTTACTAAGACCTTGTCATAAATAGATTTAATTTTCATCTTGCAATTAGATTATATTCTTTGGTTGAAAGTAAATATCCTATCATATATAGTGCAAGTATACTTCGTAAGTTCATGAACTCTGGATTGATAATTTAATGTAAAGTAATTTAACCAACAATTAAATTACCCAATAACCCCAAATTGATAAGAAGCAAAAGGCTAAGGACCCATGTTTTTCAATATTTGGGAATCAAAATGTGAGGTGGTTAGAAAAATTGTGAATGAGGCTACCTATTTGGCCAAGAAAATGTGGGTTGTCACCACAAAACTAATAGAGGAATGTGACATGAGGCACAAAGAGGATTTTTCAAGTGCCACTATTATTAAACTAAAACTTGAAAGATAACCAAGGCTAGGACAAGTGTGGTTATGGAGATTGAGCATATTTCAAAGGCAAATGATGAGTCAATAACAAAATTCATGAGTGCTCCCTCCAAAGTTGAAGTCCAACTTAACTATCACACCATTGACATGAAGAAAGATATTAAAAGGTTAGCTAACCAAGAATTGAAATGGGAGTGACAGTTAAAGAATATGGAAAGTCCCGAGCATTTCAAATCATGAATATTCATATACCCTAGAAGACATATCAATGGTAGTTATCATAAAAGAAGTTGTAGAACCGCATCGGTGACGAAGGAGTTACCAGTAGAGTAAATTTTGTAACTATAACTTAATGTATAAAGAGGAAATATCTTCATAAATGGGAGGAGGGAGGGGGGTGAAAGTTGAAAGGATGGATGCTCTTTTTTAGACTCCTTTTTTCGCAATATTTTGTAAAAGGGTATTTTCCTACTAATTAATGCAATTAACTCTTTAAGAAGACAGATGTGTCTCTTCTGCATGGTAATTGTTGATGTTTATGGTTTATGAATCTTGAATATTTTCATAAGTTTATGAGGATGACAGGATTATATTATAGTAGATAAATATTAAGTTGTATTGTGCTTATAATGGTTGTAGAATAGATCAATATGTTGATAAATATGCAATCATTAAATGCTTTACTTTTAGAACTATATATAGTGCTCTTCAACTTCATCTAGTTGATCAATTAACCTCCCTTATTATTGAAGAATTAATATTCATATTAAATCAATAAGATAGGTAGATATAGAGATAATAATCGAAATATCAGTAGAGGTTATACATAATTTATAGCTCAAAGAAAATACTCCCTTACCCTAAAGTGGAAATAGGTCCCACATACTAGTCAAAGACTACCATTCCAAACAAAAGTAGGTCTATTGGGGCTTGTGATCGAGTTTTCTCTTGCATTGATGACTGCTCTAGCAATATTCACAGTTTGGACTTCAACGAAATGATATTATGGTTATACAACATGTAAGGAAAGATACATTTAATATGATTTAATTTGTTTATTACAAGTTGAGCACTAGTGATCACGGTGAAACAATCTAGGTACATTGATTAGATTAAATTTCAAAGCACATAACAATCATGTGCAAGATGCAACAATAGAGGTATTTTAAGTGAAAGTGAAAGCGAGAAGAAATAGGGGTATCCTAACAAGAAGGGAAAGGGAGAAGCGATTTGTATTATTTTAATAATGTCATTTCTACTCATTTGGTAGCTCATAATTAACAACATAGAGTAGTGTATGTGATGGTGTGGGTTGACATGATCTAAGCACCTCGTCGTAGCTGCATAAAAGGTTTTTATCAAATTTAGCAGATAAATACATTACCAAGAATGAAGAGGAAAAACAAATTTGGGACTAAGAAGGTTAAACATTTTAAGTAGGGGCATAAAGTTAACTCATATGGTTGTGTTGTCGTTGCAACAATGACCCTCCAAAATTTATGCCTAATATAATTTTGGAGCCTACGTGAAATGTCATTCAAAGCTATCTAGTATTGTCACATTGTTTCCATGACTATCCTAGTTTTTTCTCTAAGTGTCATTTCCTCCTAAGTCGATATTTCCCAAGTGTCATTGCCTTATATTTAGGAGAAATTGTGTTATCAAACCCAAAGATAGGAGAAGGCATATATTTTCTTGACTTATTAACCATCTTTGTTTGACATGTATCACACACACAAAAGCAAGAAAATGCACATCTTTTCCAAGAAAAACGCACTCTTTTCACACAACAGTTATAAGAGGCACTAGTGGATGAAGTTGCATCATCCTTGGGCCAAAGCGCACTCCAAGGTGACATGCATTGCACTCTAATTGAGGGCACTCCTTCAAGCTGAGTAATTGTACCCTAGTGGAGTGTGCTTCTTTGTCTCAGTGAGTATGCCCTCCATTCAAGCGCACTTCTTCATCTCAAGAGTTTCACCCTCTTCATTCTCATGCATATGTTTTCCTTGTTGCAGCGAGCATTCTCCTAGAAAATAGGAGCTCACTTCACTTCATTTAAATAACTCTCATCTATTGAAAAGTAGTAGGCATGCATGAACTAAATTTGCATGAAATTTATTTATAATCAACCCTGTTGAAAATAGCAACAAGAAATGTTAAAAATAGCATCTAGAAATTCCAATTTAATTTGTCCTTTAAATTAAATTGTGAATTAAAATGTAATTTTATTCTCATAACAACTTGTAATAGTTAATTAAGTTAAATTTACTTACTTGACTTAGAAATTCGAGTTTGAAGTCTATCTAGAGTCATGTAGAGTGATCCCTAAATTTTAGGGGTCCAGGTTGAGTTCTTTGGAGTTATAATTAGATAACTCAGTTTAATTGAGTTATAGTCAGTTAAACTAGTTCTAATTGTTGGAGGAACTAGTAGAGGTCTAGTAGTGGAATAGTGCACCAGTGCATCCCAGTACCACACCATCTAACTGAAGATTCACTCATAAATAACTCATGCATGTCAGTTCATAGGAAGACCAAGTTGAGATTAGAGTTCATGGATAGTGTACTATCAGTTGTATAATTTTCCGAGTTGTACATATGGTTCATGCAATCAGTTGAGGACCTATGTTTGGATTGCGCAATTATGGA
The DNA here is from genome assembly GCA_031772625.1 of Pinus tabuliformis. Lineage (NCBI taxonomy): Eukaryota > Viridiplantae > Streptophyta > Pinopsida > Pinales > Pinaceae > Pinus > Pinus tabuliformis. Next base: position 1,298,126,363 of record CM062818.1, read on the forward strand.
AAGGGAATTTCCACATTAAATAAAGGTTGATTACCTTAGGGATTGTGCAAATAAGTAGGGGCTTGGTAGGCAGCAAAATTGGCTCAATGTTGGCTTGAGTTGGCTTGTGAGGTAGAGAGTTATATTGTACTAGTACAGGAATTGTTCGAGTTGAACAGGTATTGTATTTTCTTCTTAGATCTTTTGGTTAAGGCAATATAGATAATCAGGGTTTTGAGCAATTGCTTTCCCCAGATAAATATTGTGTTACATTTCATTGATATTCTTCCTCTATCTACTTACTATTTTCATTGATCATTTTTTGTTTCCAATGAGAAGAGTGGAGTAGATTCTTGTCTTATGTTTTATTATATCACATGAGCTATTGAATCTACAAGTAAAAATATACATGGTATCAGAGCTAGATTTGTAGAAAATTCTACATGGTATCGAAGCTGAAGACAATATAGAAGAGGATATTTTGAGTTTGTTGCGCAGGTAAAAATCGAATTTGCAAGTTCATACTTCATATCACCAATATGTCTTTCTACGGGTTGTGACTTGAGTATGCCTTGGAATTTTTGGGTGCGCGATCCCCCAAGGAAATTTTTGCGACCTAGAGCCCAGATTTTGGTCACAAATTGTAACTTCAATGTAAAGACACTGAATTTTGTGGGCGCGGAGTGTGTAGCTTGTAAATTAGTCATAGGATTACCCGCCCTTAATTTTGTAATGTAACGTCTGCTGTAGAGATCTACACATGGTCCGCGAACCATGGGATTGTATAAATAGAGTGAGGCTCTAAGTGTAAATCAAGAATGGAATCAATCAATCAATGGATGATCATAGAATAGAAGCATAGCGGAGTATCTGATGTGTAAAGTCTAGTTTGGGTCATAGAGTAGGAGAAGGCTCTATAGCTAAGTGCGCGGAGGCCTAGTAGTCTGCAGCTGAGTGTGTGGACCCCTGCAATTGAGTACGCAGGGCGAGTCGAGTCTGTAACAGTTGGAAGCATTAATAAAGAGAAGTTTTATATCATTCCTATGTATTTATTTCCTATTTTCTGTATTGAATGTATTGGGTATGAATTGTATTTCTATTGTTTATATGATGTGCAAACATATGTGATTGTGATAATTAAGTGAATGTGAGATAAAGTATCTGTTTACGCAAAGTTAACTAAGATCTTTAAGAAGATAAGTAAGACCTGCAGTATAATTTGGGGAAATAGCGCAGATCGCTGCCATAGTAGCGCGAAAGCACCTCATCCCCTGGTTAGGGCTGCACGAAGGCAATTATAACAAATCACGAAGGTCTCGTAGGTTAGCGTAGTGCGCGAAGCGACCTGCATGAAGGTAGGCACAATTGGACTAAATGGAGACCTCAGACATATCAAGGGTGTGGAAACTTGGTTCCAGCATCCCCCCATACTGGTTCAGGTGAGAATTCAATCTGCACTCTGCGGGCTGATGTCGAAAGGTCCAGTAGTGTAGGGATTTGTTTGGCTAATTAACTCTAAACCTGGGTCAGGCCCCATCAAGCCAACAAATGGTTCCGTCGGGACTGGAATCTGCATAGAGATGTTTGATGTCATATCATTGGAATCCAACTAAGAAGGAAATTGAAGGCTGGTTGGATAGAAGAATTCACGAGTTCACAGCGCAGGAGAACAAGAACCCGCGACTGAAAAAAGAAGAGTGGTTAGACTACTACATGTACACAGAGATCCATGAAATATTCTTCGCGTCTTTCCCTACAGAGCTATATGAGTGGATCGCAAAGCTAGCAGATATCCAAGGAAGGTGGAAACTCGAAAATCCTATTGTGTGGACCCCAGAGCTAGTGCGAAGGTTGGAAGCATCGGAGGATAAGATCGCGCGTGTTGTTGATCATTAGCTCGATTAGATTATAGGAGGATTCATTACTGAGTTCGTGGTTGACACCTCAGTCAACTATAGCAAGGCAGAGTGACGTTTTCTCAAGGGACTGCGAGGTAAGTGCGTAAGGTCTTTGAATAGTTGGATTAAAATGCTATTGTGTGAAAATATGGTTATGCAGTTACCTTCATGTTCAGGGCTATGTGAAGTGGAAAAACTTACAGGAACAAAGGAAATAAGGGACCAGAAACTGGCCCCTTCATTTCACCTCCATGAGGGGACGAGGAAGAGCTCATGAAGGTCTCGTCGCGAAGTGCGATCCATCTGATAAGGCAAAGAATTCCGTGAATACAACCCCCACCCACACTACCACCAACTTCGCCACCATCACCTCTATCTTCACCCGTACCACCTCCGCCACCACCATGATTCAATATGGAAAGCACAATAAAGTTTCTAGTGTTCAAGGGATTGGGAAATGAGGATCCAAACCAATTTTGGTTCATTGTAAGAGCCGTATGGGAAGCAAAAGGAGTTACATATGACAATATAAAGAAAGTGACACTGGTTAGCACCCTGCAGGACCTTGTGCTAACCTAGTATATTAAGCACTCCACTGATAATCCAAATGCGGGAATCGCGGATATCCAAGTAGCGCTAAACAATGAATTTAGCAGGCCGAAGTCTAAAGCATAGTCGATCATTGGATTCAAAGATATCACGATGCTACCAGGCGAGACTCCTTGGGAGTTGGATCAGAGACTGAAATTCACGATTCGTGAAGCTAATATGAATCTGACGGATGGACAACATCGCAAATGGTTTGTAGCATTGCTAATGCCACATCTGAGGAGTGCGCTATCGCAACAGAAATTAATGACTCAGGCAGAGGCCTTAGAGATCACGATGAGGCTGCATGAGACCCCGATGCAGGATCCTAACTTGGGAGTTCAACAGATCCATGCGCAGCTGAAGAATTTATGCCTTGAGATGTAGAGTCTGAAACAGGACAAGACAGCTCGACCAGAAGTGTGTGAAGAGGTATGGTGCATAAAATGCAAGGGTTAGGGACATGATAAGGACCACTGCCCGGTTTTTGAAAATTGCCTCACAGGAGGAGGACCAACGCTGCTAAGGCCAGAAGCACAAGAAGGACCTAACACGGTGACTGCTTTTTGGTGCGCGATTTTTCAAATAGCTGGAAAACATGCCACAGACAATTGTCACTTGTTACAGAAGTACACGCAAAATTCGCGACAGTTGCTATGCAACTTTTGTAGATCAGTGGGACACGGTGAGCACACTTGTAGAAGCTATGAGTTAATGATGGATAGAACTCCCACCTACAGAGTTCAAGCTGAAACGCGGCCCCTTGATTAAAATGCAGGAATAGCGCGAATAGGATTTCAGGGGCGCGAATGAGGGCAAGGCGAAGGAGGACCTAGAAGAGGTCGCAGACAATTGATATGCTACAATTGTGGAGATTCAGGACATTATGCTCATGATTGCACAAATCCAACGCATCCATCATGTTTGTATTGCAACTTGTTTGATCATGAGACTGAAGATTGTCCTACACTGATAGCTAGGATACGCGACAAAGGAGCGTTACCGCCTTCCCTAACTCAAAACTCGCAAATGATGAGGTCTGAACCGCGCGAGGAAGATCCAAATGTAAATATTGTGCTCCGAAGTGGAATCACGATGGGAGATGACAAAGACAAACAACCAGAGGATAGTACTTGGGTTCACAAAGCTCTGGCAAAGAAACCAGAGTTTGATTTGGAGCACATTCGGAAAACTTTCATGGAAGTTAAGAAGAGCTTCGATGATGCCTCCACTTTAGGAAGCAAATATAGACCAGAGCCAAAGATGGACCCATCCATGCTCACAACGTTCTTGGAAACATGTATGAAGTTACTGCGCGACAGTAAAGTTGTAAAAGGGTTACAGGAACTCATTAACAAATGCGTTGGGACTGCGCCAGGAGAACCGTGCGTAGTCAAGAAGATCGGAAAACACAAGACAAGAACAGGAAGAGAAATGAGACTAACCACGCAAATCAGAGAATATGAGATGGATCAAGTTATCCTAGATTTAGGATCGGATGCGAATGTTCTACCGAAGCAAACATGGGAGCGAATGGGGAGACCTACGCTGTAGTGGTCTCCTATTCAATTGTGAATGGCAAACCAACATTAAATAATACCCACAGGGCGGTTGCAGGGCATAACCGTGGACATTGAGGGAGTGAGTGTGCTAGCAGAATTTGAAGTGATAGATATTGTTGATGACAGCGATCCCTACCTCGCGCTCTTAGGAATTGATTGGGCCACTGGCATGAACAGGGTGATTAATCTGAAGAAGTGCAAGATGATTTTTGAGAAGAAGTCACTACGCATAGTTATACCCCTGGACCTTGCTGAAGGATCGTGCTATACATAGCTGGTGTGTGATTATGAAAGTGATGATGATTTGGACTGCAACTATAAGGTAACAGCACAAAACCAGGACTGGGTGAATCCCACTGGGAATGGGTGGATTGCATGGGAGTGCGAAAGCTCCTATACTTCGGATTCAGACGAGGAGACGGAGCGATGGCAGAATCGGATAGATGAGGTTACTACACAGAATTGTAATATGATGACAAGGTTGTTGCGTTGCATATCAACAGAAGTAAGAGTCCTACCTACTTATGATGGCCTAAGTGAGGTAGACACCTTCTTTAATAAATTTGAAAGGGAGGTGCCAAAAAAGCAACGCTTCCAGGCCTTGGATTGGGTACTGTGTGGTACGCCCGCGAGGTGGTGGGGTACGCACAAGGGGATCTTTGACAACTAGCGTGAGTGTAGGGGAATGATGCGCTTATGATTTGGGAAGCCTAGGGTGCGACTGACAGATAAGTACAATGGGCAGGATGATCCGCGCATGCATTTGGCCAAATGGACGTAGGCCTATGGGGAAAAGCCACAGCCTGAGTGGGTACACCTGTTCTGTCATACCTTGGATGTTATACCAATGAAATGATATATAGAAACAGAGCTCCGCCACGAGACAGGTGAATGGGATGTTCTGCGCGAAGGATTCGTGATGATCTTAATTTTTGAGGATGAGTGGGATAGTATTGATGTTGCGCTACAAGAGGTAAAATAAACCATATTTAGGATACCACGGGAACCGGTAGAATCAATTCAGCCTGAATGGGCTACTCAGCTGAGCTGCACACTGGAATGTTATAATATAATTGCCGAAGAAGAAGACGAAGATCCGCAGAAAATTAACATTCTAGAGACGAAAGGCCACCACAAGGTTCAGGGACCACAGATTGAGAACCCTAGCATAACTACGCCAGTGAAGACTAAGAAAGTGAATATTGGTATGGAGGCAGAACCTAAAATTGTGAATATTGGAGACTATTGGGATGGCCTGACGGTGGATAAGGTCGCCGAATTACTCCGCGAATATCCCGACCAAGTTTACGAATTTGAAGGGAATAATCGGAGATTTAGGCGTAATGAAGATCACGTTAAAACCCGATGTGGATCCAATTAAGTAGAGGCCATATCACTTAAATCTGAAATACAAGGAGAAGGTCCGTGTAGAACTAGACAAGATGCTCGCGGCAAGCATCATTGAGCCTGTGGAGGAATCCGATTGGGTAAGACCAATGGTGGTACAAGAGAAGAAGAAATTGGAAGAAATAAGAATATGCGTGGATCTCATAAAGTTGAACAATGTGTGTGTACATGATCCAATCCCAACTCTGTTCATAGATGAGGTGTTGGACAATGTAGGCGGTTAGGAAGCATACTCTTTCACTGATGGGTTCTCAAGGTACCGCTAGATCAAAATCATGCCGGAGGATAGGAGCAAGACAAGCTTCACTACTGAGTGGGGTTTCTTTCAATATACCATCATGCCATTTGGATTAAAGAATGCCCATGCTATCTTTTCACGCATAGTTGTTACGACATTTATGGAATATATTCATAAGTTCTTGGAGGTCTATTTTGACGACTGGACTGTATTTGGGTTGGTTAGGTGCCATGTAGCGAACCTGCGCTTGATGTTGGATACATGTTGAAGATACCAAATCGCACTCAACCTCAAGAAGTGTATGTTTCTCGTTCCTTTTGGGAACCTATTGGGGTGTATGGTTTGTAGACAAGGGCTAATGGTAGACCCTGTGAAAATCGTGGTGATTCTAAATTTACAAGCACCGAGGAGTGAGAAATAGTTGCGCGCTACTCTTGGGCATACGAGGTACTATAGGAATTTCATCAAAATCTATGCCTAAATCACCGCGCCGATGGAAAAGTTGTTGAAAAAGGATGTCACGTTCTGCTAGAACGATGACTGTAAGAAAATCCTGGATGTATTGAAAGAAAAGATGGTCACTGCGCCAATTCCAATCTTCCCGAACTGGAAGAAAGAGTTTCATGTCCATGTTGATGCATCAAGTATAGCCCTGGGGGAAGTATTAACATGAGAGGGTGGAGAATACTTGGATCACCCTATCGCATTCGCCAGTCGCAGATTATCTAAAGCAGAAAAGAATTATTCCACCATTGAACATGAGGGACTGGCTATGGTGTATGCGCTCCAGAAGTATCGACACTACTTGCTAGGGGGACACTTCAAGATGTATACAGATCATTCTGCATTGAAATACTTGGTCAATAAGCCTGTGTTGGGGGGGCACATATGCATATGGCTTTTATTGTTCCAATAATATGATTTTGAAGTTGTTTTGAAGCCTGGACAATTTAACGTGGGACCAGATCACCTGTCGCACATTGAGACAAGAGGGGAACCTACTAATCTGGAGCAAGGATTACCTGACGCACAGCTCTTTGTTGTGCGCGTAGCGAATGGATATTTTGAAGATATAATTCACTTTATCACGACTGGAACTGCGCCGAAAGGGCACTCTGTCCAGCAGAAGAAGGAACTAGTGATGTGCGCGGCATATTTCTCTGTCATTGCGGGGCACGTATATAAGATGGGGAATGATGAGATATTGTGCAGCTATGTACCTAAATTTGAACGAAGAAATATCCCTACCGATGCTCATGGGGGCACTGCAGGAGGAAATTATGCAGGGAGAGTGATCGCACAGAAGATTCTCCGTGCAGGGTTGTGGTGACCGACCCTTCATCAGGATTCAAAAGCACATTGCAAGGCCTGTGATGTATGTCAAAGAACAGGTAAACCATCGCGGAGGGACGAGATGCCTTTGAATCCACAAATGATGTTGCAGCCCTTTGAAAAGTGGGTGATCGACTTTGTAGGACCTATCAAACCTCAGGAAAGACAAGCGCAAGATATATTATCACTGCGATAGAGTACCTAACTCATTGGGCAGAAGCACAACCGGTAAATGATTTCACAGCCGCGATGGCTGCGAAGTTTCTGCTTGAACACGTATTGACGTGATTTGGATGTCTGAAGATCTTGATGAGTGATCGCAATACACATTTCCTGAACGAGACGATCAGCGCGCTGATAGAAGAGTTTCAGGTGTATCATCAGAAAATCACACCGTATCACCCACAAGCTAATGGGATAGTAGAAGCGTTTAACAAAGTACTGGAGACTGCGCTAACCAAGGTATGCAATGCACAGCGAAGTGATTGGGACCTGTGCATACCCGCAGTATTATGGGCTTATAGGACGACATGCAAGAAACTGATGGGACAAACACCTTTTTGGCGTGTCTATGGAGTAGAAGTCGTATGCCTATGGAGTACATCGTGTCTAGTCTGTGCATAGTGGCACTCACAGGTATGATGGACCGCGGAGCCCTGGAGGAGAGGCTCGCACAGTTGGAGGAGCTCGAAGAAGAACAATTTTTGGTTGGATTCCACCAGCAGGTGCAAAAGCAGCATGAAAAGGCCTGGCACAATCAATTTTTGGTTGGATTCCACCAGCAGGTGCAAAAGCACCTTCAAGGAGAATGATTTGGTGTTGCTATATGATAGTAAGTTTGATAAATTCCCAAGGAAGCTCAGAATGCATTGGTTGGGACTGTATGTTATTAAGGAAATTACAGATGGTGGTGAAGTGCAGTTGGTAAAGTTAAATGGAGAACTCTTCCCAGGAAAAGTCAATGGTAATTGTTTGAAGGCATACACAGCTGGCCTGGACATCTGACTAGCCACAGGAAGCACAGTCTTAGCGCTCCAGGCAAATGAAAGGAGGCGCGGGACTATAAACTACTCTGCCCGGGAGCTGCGTGATGTCATGACTGCACAAAGTAGCGAAGTGTCACAGGCTCTACGACAGCACGAGGGTAGCTGCGCTGCCACGCGGGTCAATTGGAAAGTGACCATTACAGTCACTATTCACGATGTGATGCTTGGCTTGAGACCAAATCAAGCGGGTGGTAGGTATTTAAGGCGGACTTTATGGACCAGATTATTGAAAATCTGCCGCCAAGTGAGCATTAATGGACCAAATGTGGGGGGAACAGTGGAATTTGAATTCAAAAGGTTGTTGGTCACTTTAATTGTTTATTGATTCAAACAACCAAGTGCTACATAGATTTTCAACCCAGGGAAGTCTGTTTATTTCAAAGGCAACTACGTACTATATGTACTCAATCTTAAAAGCAATAAAAGTTGTAGTAAAAACTAGTCACACCTTGCCTTAAGCAAACTAAAGCTCCACTCAGAGTTACAGTAAAAGAAATCTATTGCAAACAGCTACCAAAGAATGCTTGATCTCATTAAAGGAGTAGCCTAATGAAAAAGAATCAATCGGCAAAGGAAAGGACTAGCTACGCTGTAACAGGGAACAGGACCCTATTCCCAGAGCGGGAATCTTCAACACCTGTTTCTGATTACCAAGCTGCCAACTCACTCTGTAAACTCAATTGCCAATGCAACACTCATGAATTGACTGTTGATAAACTAAATAATGCAGCAATCAATTGGAAAGAAAATAGAGTTTCAGCAATAATGCAAAAACAATATTCAGTAAACAGTACTGTTAACAAGGCATGGATAAAAGACACACTTAGCACACTGCAGAAATATAATGGGTGAATCTTATGATGAAGGTGGGCCCTGTCCTTCTCACAAGATTCCCCAAGAGACAAGAACTAGAAAGAAATGTTCAGAACAAGATTTTATTCATCCATCCATATGTCATGCTACAAAAAAGGATTCCAGTTTTGTTCCTTCAACTAGACCTTTCCCGCAGTCTGTTTATCCCCTCTAATGTAGATGTATCCTCTTTTTAAAGAGGAGACATCTACTACAACAGATTACATTGTAAGTCCTATTTTAACCCTTTATACAAAAATAGGGAAATCAGTTTTCCTATCAACAAAATGTTGTTACAATCATGATGTCTTTAGATCATGGTCGTTAGATCCAGTGTAGTAGCTCCTTCAGTGATCTTCTTCTGTTGCTGTCAAATCTAGACTGCAATTCACAAATGTTCAACCACGAGATTTGCGCATCATTCCCACTGTTTCAGCAACTGTAGAAGTAATCTTGCAATCTCCAAGCAGTTTCAGCAACGTGGACTGCACATCGTTCTTTAACCGTTCAGCAACTATCAATTCAATGATTAACAATGAAGATAGCGTAATTATATGTAAAATAATTAAACGTATAGTGATGAGAAGAAATATTGTGTACCTTTGGGATAATTGGGTTAAAACAATAACAAGGACTTTAAATATAAGTTGAAAAAGGATGACATCATAGCAAAATGTATGGTCAAAAAGAGACAATATGAGGTCCTAACATCCCCCCCAACTGAAAGGGTTGCATGTCCTCATGCAACTTTTACTCTGAGTCTGAGTCCGAGTATTGGGCTGTACAGTGCAAATTACTTAGACAGTAAGTATAGAAGGTGCTATCAACCAAATCTCTGAAACCTTGGACATTCTGTAATCTCTGCCATGCTGCGAGCTCCTCCTTTTTGGACAACCTGAAATAAGCCTTATATTGTTGTGCTGGCAGCCATAGAAGAGGGAAGTGAAAATGATATCCTAACCATTTTTCGGCACACTGTTGAATGCATTTGACATAGTTAGGTAGCCGTGAAATTGTTGTTTGAAGATTAAGAGGGTTAAAGGGATGATATTCCTTTCTCTCCTTAGGGCACTGTTCCCAAAATAGGTTGTTTGCCTGTAAGGCAAGAGCTCCCTTGGCTTTGACATAATGTTGGAAATCTTTTAAGATTGCTGCCTGTAACTCTCTGATATGCTCAGTCATTCCTGGTTCCCTTAAAAACCGATGATATTCAGCAACGAAAACAGCAGCATTCTGTGGCTCAGATCGAATCCACAGAAGGTGATTATCTTCATTGTGTTTTGCTGAAAGGAAGGCATTTTGCCACGTGAGCTGATTGGCCAGGAAAGAGACAAAGGCTCTAATCTGAATGTCCCCAACCAGAGGGATTAGATTAAGCTTTCTATCCTCAGGCATGGCTTCATTATGGAGGTATAGTTCACAGAGTAAATTTTGTTCACTGATTGATGCCTCTGTGAATGTTTTGACAAACTGTTGAGGTGTAGATATCTCATGAGGTTGTCCATCTCTGATTGCCTTTACTTGGAAGAATGCTAAACGTTCTGCAAGAAAGAGAGAGTAATTGGAGGATGGTTTCCTGGTGGCCAGTAATATTTGAACCATATTAAACATGAGGAGCAATCTAGTTTTTCACTACTTATTTTCCCTGTTTTGTGCACGAGACTATTCCAAAACTTCCCAATTTTAATATATATGATTTTGCCACGATAATTTGTGCTCCTGCAAGATCTTTTCTTGCGACACAACATATTCCTTCTTCCATTTATCCATTTGTGCTTGAGTGCTGCTGGTCTGAGTGAAAACAGTCTTTGAACGCCGAGGTTCAGTCTGAGTAAACGCAGTCTTTGTAGGCCTTGGTGCAGGACTTTCAGTTTTAACAACCAGAGTAGGCCGAGATATTTGTGGTTTAACCTCTTTTTCAAAAATCTTTGAAGGCCCTGCTGGTTCTTGTGTAACAGCAGGGCGTTCCTTTTTAATTGTAACAGAAGTAGGTGCAGGAGTGGCTCCAGGCAATGGAACTTCAACTATCTTATAACCAGCTTGATGATAAATATTACCACATTGGCTACACATGTATTCATTATATCGATCTGTCTCTACAATTTTCTCAGTTGTGGATGTTGCATGAGCTAAAGTATACAAATTAAGCTCTCTCTCATAGGCTTCCTTCACCATTATTAATTCCTGCTTATAAACCTTGAGCTCTGATTTTAGAAACTCGTTTTCCTGTAGAAGGGAAGCCAATGTGACTGGGCTTTGTGTAGCAGTCACAGTCTCAGTAGCTGATTCCAGTGGACAGAAAGGTTTTTGTTTCGTAGCATCTTCATTATCTGCAACCTCAGCAGGTGGTTTTTGTGTGACACCTGCAGAACCATCAGCTAGTTCTGTAACAGCTATATCATCCTGAGCATCCAAATTTTGCATATCAGCAGATGGTTCTTGTGTGGCAGCTGCTGACTGAGTAGCTGGTTCTTGTGTAACAGCTACAGTTTGTGCAATATCCTGGTTATCTATATTTTGTTCATCAGCAGGTGGTTCTTGTGTACCAACTGCTGAATCAATAGCTAGTTCTTGTGGAGCAGCTACGTCCTGGTCATCTATTTTATGGACATTCGCAGGCGGTTCTTGTGTAGCAACTACTGAGTGAGTAGGTGGTTCTTGTGGAGCAGCTACGTCCAGGTCATCTGTTTTATGGACATCAGCAGGTGGTTCTTGTGTATCAACTGCTGAGTCAGTAGCTGGTTCTTGTGGAGCAGCTACATGTTGTACATCATCTTGGGTATCTAAATTTGATGGACCAACAGTTGGTTCTTGTGTGGCAGCTGTTGAGTCAGTAGCTGGTTCTTGTGTGGTAGCTACGTTTTCCGAAAGGAATGTTGTCACAAAATACTGGTCATTTTGCATTTCAGTACCCGAGGGTGAGGTAGGTAAAGATTCAGGGCCTTGGGACTGTGGTGGGGTATGGGGTTTTAGGATAATAGGTGGGGAATTTAGGGTGGTGGTCTCTGTTGTTGCTTCAAAAGACATCCTCGTTTGTCTTCGAGGTAAAAAGGTAGGAAGAACAGTGGTTTTTCTTTTATGAGTAGCTTTCTGTGGGGTAGGAGGGTCATCAGGAGTGATATCTTCTTTGGTTGAGGCCCTAGTTCGTCTTTTTGGTAGGGGTGCAGCCTTTTCTTGCCTTTTTCTTTTTAGCTTAGCAATGGGAATGTTGTCATCAAAATCATCACTAGGGATATGGACAGTGGGAATGGATGATTCAGCTAAATTATGGGGTGGGGTCAATGCAGTGGAGGGGTCAATTGGATTAACTATTGTGGGTGGTGGGGAATCAAAGATGCTCACTGGTTGTTGTGAAGAAGGAATTTCAATTCGTTGGGGGATTCCAGGGGTCTGTTGAGGATTTTCAGCATTTAATTGGGGGGTTTTGGCTGTTGTTTGAGGAACTTCAGCAGTTTCCTAAGGATTTTCGACTGCTACTTGAGGAATTTCAGCAGTTTCCTGAGGATTTTCGACTGTTGCTTGAGGAATTTCAGCAGCTTCTTAGGGTTCTGGGGGTGGGTTGTTAAGGGGAGGGGGATTTTGCTGGGCAAAACCCCTCTGAATTAAAAGCTGGACAAGACGATGATGGGTGAGGGAAAGGTGTGGGTACTTTGCATTCAAACAATAATGTGACATATTCTTTAGACACCCAAGTAGATAATACGGCATATTTAACAGTCGACCATGTCTCAAATGATTCAACAGGACAAAATCATGCTGATAAACTACCTGGTAACGTCCTTCGTAGGTGAGATAGTGCTTGACAAATTCGGCAACCGTCGGCCATGGAAGTGGTAATGAATGAAGTGCCACACCCCTGCCTTTAGGCTCGACCCGCTCTCCTGGTAGAAGGAAGTCCTGCTGTGCATTCAAAATGATGTGTTTGCGACTGAACCATCGAATGCCAGCAGCTGGTAGGCCTGAAACCTGTGCTATATCATCTTCTGAAACTGGAATTCGGACTCCTTGAACAGTAGAGTAGCCTTCCCGTAAATTACGTGCAAATTCAAGGACTTGCTGAGGATCGAATCCCTGGAGCCTCCGAAAATAATCTACCCAGCCTGCCTGCTAAAAAATCTAATATACTTCTGGGTGTAATTCCAATAGAAATGTTGAACCGGGTTCATTCCGAATAGCAGAACCTCCCATAGTTACTAACTTCAGTAAAATGCATAGTGCAAAGCCGAGTTACCGCACCCAAAACAGAGTAAATTTGCAAATGAGGTCGTGACATAATAGGATAGAGATGGGGTGACAAGATATGATCGTGGTAAAAAAACGACGGTGATTGGCATATCGTGAAATGATTGCATAATTTTGGTATTCCCCCCCCCCCCCAACTGCGGCTAAAATGATGAGTTTGATCGTACGGAGATTGTGGTAATCATGTCACAATCTTCTCATTATCTATAGTTTAATAATATTTACACATAACAAACGCATACCTCATGTTTTACCTTTGATTGATATTCTGAAAATATAATGTCGTTGCTAATAGATCACCAATGGTTATGGAAAAGGGTTTTGAAATATGAGGGTATTTATATGAAAGGCTTTTATAAACATAGGAGAAGGTAGTGAAAGAACAAAGTTATAAGGATCAAGAGATAGTTCTCACAATGGAAAGTAATATGTATTCATCCTTTTGAGAAGAATTGATGTTTCAATTACGGGAAAAATGGGCAAAGTTGGTGTTTCAGCAATGGCAAAAATGGTGTTTCAGCAACGGGAAAAATGGGAAAAGTTGGTGTTTCAGCAACGGGGAAAATGGGAAAAGTTGGTGTTTCAGCAACGGGGAGAATGGGAAAAGTTGGTGTTTCAGTAACACGAAAATAAAGAGAGAGATGTTTCTGTAAAGAAAAATAGGAAAATGTTGCTGAGAGGTAATGTGGGGGAATGAGATATGAATTGAGGTGAGATGACAATGTTTCCCAAAATGAAACTTAATCCTGCTTGCAATACAATTGTTCTTTCCAACCAACCTCCCAATATGAGACCTGCAAAATAATAAATTGTAACATGGCAACCCTTGACAGGGATTATTAGTTAAGTAATCTAATCTAATAAAAATAAAAATATATATAATGCAGAGATTAAATGCAATGAGGGGCAGCAGGCTCCCCCAAAAAGATATAATGTGAATCTGCCATGCAAGTGGCCTTAAAATCCTCCTTAGAAATAGGTTGCTGGTACGGACGGAGCCAATACCCATTCACTAAGAATGGTGTTCTAGAATCATCAATTGTTAGGAGCCTTACTGTTCCATTGGGAAAAACAGTATCTATCTCGTAAGGTCCCAGCCACCTTGTTCATAATTTTCCTTGAAAATTTTCAAACCGGGAATCATACAATAGAGCCCAATTACCTTTTTGGAACTGCTTATGCTTAATAGTTTTATCATGCCACCTGGTTCTTTGCTGTTGAATCATAGTTGTTTGATGGATGGCATCCGACCTCTTTTCATCCAATTCCTGAAGCTGTTGCAACCTAGCTGTCTGTGCATCAGTCAAATCAAGGTTAACAGCTAAAGCAGTTCTCAATGTTTTGATTTCAAATTCCACAGCAAAAACAACACTTTTTCCATAAACCAATTCATAGGGTGAAAAACCTATAGTGTTCCTCCAAGTAGTTTTGTAAGCCCATAATGCTTCAAGCAGCCTTTGAGACCAATCCTCCCTATTCTCTTTTACTGTTTTTGTTAAAATGGCTTCTATGAATTTATTTGTACTTTCCACCTGACCATTAGCTTGGGGGTGGTAAGATGTAGTCATTTTATGATTGATATTATATTTTTGAAGCGTAGCTTTAAAACCATGAGAATTGAAAGGAGGTCCTCCATCTGTGACTAGTTCTCTAGGCACTCCAAACCTAACAAAGATTTCTTCAAATAAAAAGGTTAAAACATATTCTTCATTAGCTCTAGTAAGTGCCTTAGCTTCCATCCATTTAGTCATATAATCTGTACAAACCAATATGTAAACGCTTTGGCTAGATGGAGGATTGATGGGTCCTATAAAGTCTAGAGCCCATCTTACAAAGGGTTCAAGTATTACCTGGGGGTTCAGTGGCATTTCATCTCTATGATTAGGTTGACCCATTCTCTGACAGCTATCACAGGCCCTGACATATTTCTTTGCATCCTTGAAAAGTGAGGGCCAATAATAACCCATTCTGAGAATTTTATGTGTTGTTCTCTTATCAGCAAAATGCCCTCCACAAGGGCCATCATGACAAGCCTTCAATATATCATAAACCTCATCTTCTCTAATGCATCTTCGGATTTCATGATCAAGTCCTATATGAAAAAGACACCCACTTATCCAGCTATACCAAGCACTTTGTTGAATGATCTTTCTTTTCTCTTAATGTGATAGGTGTGATGGTAACTTCCCTGCAACCAAATAATTGGCAATGTCTGCATACCAAGGTGAGTGAGTAGATACTGCAAATAAATACTCATCAGGAAAGGAATCATCTACTGGAGTATTATCATCAGTTTTTATCCGAGAAAGGAAGTCAGCAACTACATTTTCTTTACCTGGTCGATCTACAATTGTAATATCAAATTCTTGTAGTAGCAATAACCACCTCATAACTCGAGCATTTGTGACAGATTTGTTCATTAAATACTTAATAGCCGAGTGGTCAATATGAACAAAAGTAGAATAACCAGTAATGTAATGTCGAAATTTATTAATAGCATAAATGACTGCTAAAAATTCCTTCTCAGTAACTGTGTAATTAAGCTCAGCAGGGGTCATATTTTTACTAATGAAATAAATAGCATAAGGAAGATTATTTTCTTCTTGCCCCAAGATAGCTCCAATTGCAGTGTCTGAAGCATCAGAGGATATATGAAAGGGAAGTTCCCAATCAGGTCCCCTTAGAATAGGAGCTGTAGACAACTGATGCTTAAGTTCATCAAATGCTTTATGACAGGCATCAACCCACTTAAATTCAGCATTTTTCATAAGTAACACAAACAAAGGAGAAGCTATTTTAGAAAAAAAATTGATAAATCTTCTGTAATATCCAGCATGTCCTAAAAAACTTCTTACATCAGTTTGTGTTTTAGGGATAGGAAGGGTCTGAATTACCTGTACTTTGGATGGATCTACCTGAATCCCTAGGAATGAAATGAAGTGCCCTAATACAATTCCTTCATTCATCATCATATGACACTTTTCAGTACTCAAGGAAAGATGAGCTTGTATACATTGTTTAAGTACTTTCTCAAGGTTTTGTAATGCATCTTCAAAAGTCACACCATAAGGAGTAAAGTCATCCATAAATATCTCCATAGAGTCATTAAGCATATCAGAAAAGATTCCTATCACTGCTCTTTGAAACGTTGTTGGAGCATTACACAGTCCAAATGGGAGAACTCTATAGGCAAAGGTTCCCCAAGGACTAGTAAAAGTGGTCTTGTCTTGGTCTTGGGGTGCAATTTTGATATGATTGTATCCGCTAAAACCATCTAAAAAGGAGAAGAATCTCTTTCCTGACAAGCTATCTAGCACCTGATCAATAAATGGCAAGGGGAAATGATCTTTTTGAGTAGCTTTGTTTAAGGCTCTATAATCTACACATACTCTCCATTTCCCGTTTTTCTTAGGTACTATCACCAATGGAGAAACCCATTCACTATCAGATATGGAGTATATAAACCCTGCATTAAGCAATTTTTGAAGTTCTTCCTTAACAATTTCCCTCAAATTCGGATTCATTCGCCACTGGGGTTGGCAGACTGGTCAGCATCCTTCCTTAATATAGATATGATGAGTACATAATTCAGGGGAGATCCCCTTCATATCTGTGTAGTCCCATGCGAATGCTTCCTTATTTTCACGAAGTAACTTCATCAGCTGTTGTGTTTCAGCATCTGACAAATTAGGGTTTATATTCAATGTTTTGCCAGGTTCGATTTCTACTGTTATGCTTTTGGAGGAGATAGGAGTCGATGTTTGAGGTAAATTTTTAGATTTAATCTTTTCCTGGGTTTCAGGTTCCAAAATTGTAGTTAACTGATTATATGTTTCGAAAGTGACCGAGGAGGGTTCAGAAATAAAATTACTAATTATTTCATCTTCCGTGGTATCTTTAAGAGTTAAGGCTTGTCCAATGGTCAAAATGGGTTGATTGTCATTATCCTCATAGTCTAACCATACAGAATCATAATTATTAATCATAGGTGTAGCATGAGGGTAAAGAGTAAGCTGCTTAGTTTCGCATCCATTATAAATTGTCATTGAACCTGATGTACAGCTGATAAAGGCATCTGTTGTAGCCAGCCAAGGTCTCCCCAAAAATAGAGGATGTCCCCCCAACTTTGTTTTAGTCTGTAACACAACAAAGTCAGCTGGGTAGTTCCAAGATTCAACTAAAATGATCAGGTCTTCAAAAACCCCTTCTGGTTTGATTGTGGAACGGTCAGCTAAATCTAAGATAGTTAGTGTCTCTCTGATTACATTTTTTAACGGTAACAGTTGTGTAGTTTCAAGGGTCATAATATTTATAGCAGAACCTAAGTCTACCAGAACTCGCAAAACAATAGTTTTTCCAACCTGTACTGTGACCGTAGGATGGCCTGGATCACCATATTTTACAGGAGGAGTTTTTCCCAACATTAAAGCAGCTAGATCACCCATCACATGAACTGTGAGGGGATCTTTAGCTTTCCTGCCAGGTTTCTTGATGCAAATGTCTCTGACAGTTCTGGCATAAATTGGTACATCTCCGAGTGCTTGTAAAAGTGGAATTTTAACATAAAGATTCTGCAATTCCCCTAGAAGATTAAAAGCAGGTGACTCAGGTGTCTTAGTGAGAGCTAGATGTTCAGGGAATGGTGGCTCTACTATTTCAGCAATTTTATTAGAGGGTGGCTCAACTGTTTCAACACCCTTATTAGATAAATTATTCTTTTCTGTCTTTTATTTGTCAAAGTCAGAAGAGGTAATATCATCAATAATCGGCTCAACTACTCTCCCAGATCGTAAATGAATATCATTACATTGCACAGGAGATGTAGGCAGGTTCTGAATATCGATAACTTGCACAGCTTTATTATTATTAGGGTTAGGGTTTGGTTGTATAGGAAGTTGGGGTCTCATTGTCTGATTGTTTGGTGGAGCACCTAACGAAAGAGACAGTGGTTGCTGATACTGAGGCAATTGGTTTGGAAACGAAATTTGTTGAGCTTTCCAGTTTGGGTTCCATTGATTAAAATAAGATTGATGTGGAGGCCAAGGAGTCCACATTGCAGGGTCTACAAAGGGAGGGTTTGTTTGTTGCATGGGTGGGAAATTCATTTGATTAAAGGGTGGGTATTGCATTTGGTTGAAGGGTGGGTAGTTTGCTTGATTAAAAGAAGGATAATTATTCCAATGATTAAATGGCATACTAGAGTTCGTACCTTGTCCTCGTGGTTGCCATTGCCTCCTTTGTGTCAGCAGATAAACTGCTTCAGCTTCCTCCTCAGTTGGTTGCAACGCTGCTTTTATCCCTGGTAAAGAAGGGCATTGTTGAGTTTCATGGTCCTTCTCACAAATGGTGCAAATTGGTACCTTGTCCAATGGACATTCCCTTAGTGGATGTTTTTCTCTGCATTTAGGACAGAAGATGGCCAAAGCGGCTTCTGCCTCTGCTTGTTTCTTCTTAACCTGCAAGGTATCAATCTGTGAAGCAAAAGAACTTAACATTTCAGTTTTGAATTCCTCAAGTAGATTACCTATTTCAGCTCTTGTTGCTCCTCCACTGGCTGATTTTTGGACTCTTGAATAAGTATTATCCCTGCTTTTTGATCTATTTGCAGCTCCTCTTGAACATCTCTTGCAGAGGTTAACGATTTCATCATACGATTCTTTAGATATGTCCCCTTTACCAAGCATATTTAGCATGTCTAAACAATCATCCCTTACCCCTTTCAATAATATTGTCTTAAGAATATCCTTACTTACATTAGGGTGATTGGATCTCTGCAGATTATATTGTAATCTTTCCACAAAATCCTCCAAATTTTCGTCCTCCTTCTGAACCATCTTGAATAGTTCCTCCCTTTTCTCTCTCGTCTGGCAATAGTCTTGATATTTGGCCAGAAACTTCTCCTTCATCTGCTCCCATGTTGTGATCACATGACCTCCCAGGCTCATAAACCATCTTAGTGCATTTCCTTTTAATGTTGCTGGAAATAACTTCAACTTTTGAGCATTAGTAACATAATCATAACTTCTACACAATATATCAAACTCGAAAAGAAACTCATCAGGGTCTTCAGAGGATAAACCATGGAAGTTAGGTAAGGCTGAGAGTGGGATGTTCTTCATAGGAGTTGCTCCTCTGGGAAGATCCCCAATAGGGAATTCCAAGGTGGAGAGAGAATTCTCGCCTCTTCCTTCTCCTCCTCCATGTCCCCCACCAAAGAGTCCTTCATTGTTTCCATCCATTGGTTGTTCCCCTGTTGCACTTGCCTGGTCTTTAGCGCTTTCCGTTGGACTCTCAATGTCCTGAACTGGTTCCTCAACTTCTATTGGTCCCTCAATATCTTCTATTGGTTCTTCAATGTCCTCTACTAGTTCCTCAGTATGTTCTACTGTCTCTTCAACCCTTTCAGGTCCCACTACTTCCTCCATTTCGTAGTTCGTTTGGAGAGAGTACTGAGTTTGTGGCCTCCGAGAGCTTAACCTCTGAGAAGTTTTAGCTTTTGAAATAATCTCATCAATAAAAAAATTTCTTCCTCCTCTTCCTTTGCCCTTGCCACCTGTAGGATTAGTTTTCTTGTGTCCTCTCATGCATCCTACATATCTAAAAGAAAATCATTAATTCTTTTAAAATCTATGATTGCCTTCCCCGGCAACGGCGCCAAAATGTTGGTCACTTTAATTGCTTATTGATTCAAACAACCAAGTGCTACATAAATTGTCAACCCAGGGAAGTCTGTTTATTTCAAAGGCAACTACGTACTATATGTACTCAATCTTAAAAGCAATAAAAGTTGTAGTAAAAACTAGTCACACCTTGCCTTAAGCAAACTGAAGCTCCACTCTGAGTTACAGTAAAAATAATCTATTGTAGACAGCTACCAAAGAATGCTTGATCTCATTAAAGGAGTAGTCTAATGAAAAAGAATCAATCTGCAAAGGAAAGCACTAGCTATGATGTAACAGGGAACAGGACCCTATTCCCAGAGCGAGAATCTTCAGCACCTGTTTCTGATTACCAAGCTACCAACTCACTCTATAAACTCAATTGCCAATGCAACACTCATGAATTGACTGTGGATAAACTAAATAATGCATCAATCAATTGGAAAGAAAACAAAGTTTTAGTAATAATGCAAAAAAAATATTCAGTAAACAGTACTGTTAACAAGGCATGGATAAAAGACACACTTAACACACTGCAGAAATATAATGGGTGAATCTTGTGATGAAGGTGGGCCCTATCCTTCTCACAAGATTCCCTAGGAGACGAGAACTAGAAAGAAATGTTCAAAACAAGATTTTATTCATCCATCAATATGTCATGCTACAAAAAAGGATTCCAGTTCTGTTCCTTCAATTAGACCTTTCCCGCAGTCTGTTCATCCCCTCTAATGTAGATGTATCCTCTTTTTAAAGAGGATACATCTATTACAACAAATTACATTGTAATTCCTATTTTAACCCTTTATACAAAAATAGGGAAATTAGGTTTCCTATCAACAAAATGATGTTACAGTCATGCTGTCTTTAGATCATGGTCGTTAGATCCAGTGTAGGAGCTCCTTCAGTGATCTTCTTCTGTTGTTGTCAAATCTAGACTGCAATTCACAACTATTCAGCCACGAGATTTGCGCGTCGTTCCCACTGTTTCAGCAACTGTAGAACTAATCTTGCAATCTCCAGGCAATTTCAGCAACGTGGACTGCACATCGTTCTTTAACCGTTCAGCAACTATCAATTCAATGATTAACAATGAAGATAGCGTAATTATATGTAAAATAATTAAACGTATAGAGATGAGAAGAAATATTGTGTACCTTTGGGATAATTGGGTTAAAACAATAACAAGGACTTTAAATATAAGTTGAAAAAGGATGACATCGTAGCAAAATGTATGGTCAAAAAGAGACAATATGAGGTCCTAACAAAGGCGCTTTAAATTGCAAAGGGTTGTCTAACAAACAACACTTGGCCATTTGAGAATTCAGCTGTTGCATTCCCAGAGATTCATGAACCCAGATTTGTTTGATCTTTTGAAGTTGAAATCGTTGTTTGAGCACTTACCTGAGTCGTTGAGAGAATTGTGGAATAGTAGTATGGCAGCGCCTAAAGAAGCCATGGATACTGGAGCAATGACCATTGAGGAGGCCGTGCAGGCCATAATGGTAGGAGAAGCCCCAGAAAGTGTTGGGATAGTCGCAGAAATCCCTAAATCGTTGTGCACGCCAAGACCCAAGAAAGACAAGCAGCCTATGGTACTAGTGCACGTGTCCCCCAGGAATCCATTAAGAACGAGGCTCACCATGGAAGAAAAGGGGAAGGCGATCAACTTGGAAGTCGATGAGGAGGAGGAAGACTTTGAAGAAATCCTGGTAGAGGACGACGACGACGAAGAGATGGAAACCCAAGGTGCAGACCCTCTGACCAGGCTGCCCACGTATGTTCCTTCGCAAAAGGGAAAAGCAAGGGTGCCCAAGGACATAGATGAGAGAAAAATCTCTCTGCAGACTTCGTTGCTGCTCGATGACATCATTTTTTATGGAGCACACTTGGGGCGAGTGCCTGTGCTGAAATTTGAATACTGGGATCTCGCGGACCCTGAGACGTTCCCACATTTGGCAACCACACAGCTAATGCGCCAAAATAAAAACACACCACCTGGAGACATCGATTTGGAGTCGCACCCGTGGCTAAGAGGTGTAGAAAAGGCAGCATTGTTAAACCTTCTCTGGGTGCCGTGGGTGCCGCATTACCATCATGCCCCAATGACTATTTTCATCATCAGGTGGCTGCTCTGCCTAGTGCATGATGGGTGCTTGTGGCTAGAGGAGCCCATCCCCATCACGGACCACTTAATTCACAGAATTACCGGGCTCCCTTGCAAAGGGGAGGACCCAATGAACATATTGAAGGGTAAAAGTGATGATTTGGCCATCACAGAGGCCATGAAGAACAAGTTCAAGCTGAAAGAGAAGAAGAGGGGGTACGCAATTTCTAGCATCAACAATGTTGCGGTCAAAGTCGCGATGCAAATACTGGCTGGGAAGGTTATGCAGAAGTGTCGCGTGGATGAGGTGCCTGCGCCAGTGGTTGCACTTGTTGTGCAATGCGTAGAAGGGGTCCAATTTAACTGGGCGGACTACTTGTGCAGGGAGTTCCTTAAGAATTACCGCGAGGCACAAGAGCAGGGGAAGACTTTCCACTATGCATGGCTTCTGCTATCCATAGTTTTGGTGGCTTGGGAATTTCCCGAGGACAGCCAAATCCCAACGATTGCATAGGATCTTCCGGAGGCAGCGAAGTACGCTTCGTTGTGGGAAACTAGAGATTCGTAGTGGATCTGAGATAGCAAAATATTATGGGTGTTCATGGAGATGAACATCAGAATGGGGATTAACCACAATCCGCGGTTATCAACCACTATTTATAACAGTCTACAGAGCTTCATGGAGTTCAAGGCGGAATTTCATCATGTGTACATCAGGGCGAGGAAGGACCCCGCAAAGGCATGGAAGGAGCTACCTTATCTACCGTTGGAAAATGTCATATTTTCCATCCTTGAGTCGTGGCCACTGGAGTGGCGTGCTCTAGCCAGCTCTGCGGTGGAAGCAGAGAAGTTCGCTGCACGGAGGAAAAAGGAGGAGGCAAAACTGTGGATGGCGCAGTCGGTAGAGAAGCATCGGAATGAAGCAGCAGCAGCGAAGGCCCAACTGGCGCCGGACGCTGCAAAGGCAACAGAGAAGGAGCGTGAAGGCTAGAAGTCGCCTTCACCTGAATAGGAAACAGATCTGAAGGAAGGTGGTGCGGACTTGTAGACAACATCCACACAGCTGAAACAACAGTGCCCAAGAGAGAAAGTAGGGCCGCGAAGGAAGTCGAAGGCTTCCAAGGCTTCTTTCAACCCGATCACCCTCACTAAGGGGGATCTACATGAAATTGGGGAGATAGTGAGGGACGTCACTGCAGAGGCCCTTGAACAGTTTTTGCGGAGGAACACTAGACGGTGTTGGGGAATCTCCGAGTGCAGATATAGGAATTGCAAGTGCGCACTCCACATGCTGGTGCTGTGTCAACCAGCCTCGCACTAAGCATGGCCGCGGCGGAGGAAATGATGCACGCCCAGGTGACTAACTCTATAGTGCTACCTATGGTCAGCTAGCTGAAGGGAGTTAGAATAAATATGGTTCACTCCCTTGGTAGATGCTCTATGTTTTGCAGGATGGAGTTACTACAGAATAGCGAGCCAGGGAAGGTCACGCGCTCCAGGTAATGAGCGAGCAGCGCATTAACATCGAACAGGTGAGCCTGCAGCACGACGAGGTAGTGGCGTAGAACAAACAGCTAGTGCAGGTGGTCGAGGAAGCCTGCCAAATGGTCTCGGAGCTGGCCATCCAAGCATAGGTACCAGTGGAGGTGCGCATCCGAAAACTAGCAACAGGGGTGTGCGAGGCAAAGGAAGAGATGGCCAAGGTTCAGCTAGAGCTAAACCTTCATATCGCCAAACTGCAGTTGAAGGCGCAACCTTCAACTCCACCAGAGATTAAGGAATAGTGCACTAGTGCCATTATAGCAACCATAACGGAGGTCAAAAGCACAGTGAAAGACTGCACCAAGTTGTTTGAGGAGTCATTCAAGGTTCTCACTACTCTGTAGGAGGACCCGAATATACATCACCTAGAAACAGAGGTGCGCGAGCTACAACAGCAATATGATGAAGTAAAAGGGACTGCATAGACGGTTTCCCTTACACAAAGGCTCGCGCGGATGCAGCAGGAGAAAGCGCTCAAGGAGCAGGTGGATATTGCTCGACACAAGGAAGTTGTTTTGAAGGCGCATCTACAGTCGTGGATTGATGAGGCTTTTGTCATCACTACCTCCATTGAAGCCAAGATAGCATAGATGCAGGGAACACAAGAACAGATTCAGGAAAGCAATTCAGCTACAGTGGTTTCTAAACAGCACGTCCAGGAATCACAGCGGGCAGTCGCTCAATTCACTGCCGATCTTGCAGCAATCCAAGCAGAGTTGGGAGGTCTTCGCGCAAAGATCTCCGCATCGACAGTGTGACTCGAGGGTGAGTCAAGATGTTTGTGTTGGGGTCCTGTTGGGCGCGGGATCCCCCAAGGAAAGTTTTGGGGCTTAGAGCCTAGATTTTGGTCACAAATTGTAACTTCGATGTAAAGACTTTGCATTTTGTGGGCACGGAGCACGTAGCTTGTAAATGAGTCATAGGGTTGTCCGCCCTTAATTTTGTAATGTAATGTCAGCTGTAGAGATCTACCCATGGTCCCTGGACCATGGGATTGTATAAATAGTGCAAGGCTCTAAGTGTAAAACCGTGAAAAATGACTATAAACTTGACTATATTCCGACATGGAGAAAAATTACCTCCTCACGAAAATTTCAAGAAATCATGGTTCTGCTCCCTGTTTCTACAGCAGTCATGGTTCCACCTGCATCAATTTGCGTGTGCACTCCTAGTTCCTCCTTTCCCCCACACTGTGCAAATGAAAGTTTATTTAAGATTTGGAGGGTGGATTCACCAAGAACGTGGTTGTGGCGTAATGGTAAGTATAACAAGTTGTTGAGGATGGGTCGGGTGGTCAAACCCCACCCCTCTCATTTTAACACAATATTGTTTTTAAAAAACATATCCGCATATGTTTTTGGGGGGTAAGTTTCGCATTGGGTGGCCCGCCCCCACAACCTCCGCATTTTTCTGCACGTTGGGCACATTATTATTTTAATGGTTGGTATCAAGGTTCATTTATTAATGGGGTCGCCCGTTTGGGGATTGGCCATGTGGATCGGGTGGGTTCTACCCCCGCCAGCACAATTACCAAAATTCTCGTCACGTTATTTAGTGTGGGGGGGTGTGGTTGGGTGTGGGCCAGGTCCACCGGAGGTGGCCCGTGCCCACCCCATAACCATATGTAATGTGTTATGTTCAACGGAGTTGGGAGGAGGGTCCGGCGGGGTCATGGCCGCTGGCCCATTTAACATTAATGCATTTTTTTAGGTATGGTTTTGGGGTTAGGCTGGCGGGGGTCATGGCCCATCAGCCTTATTAAAATTCTTCTTTTTTTGTGTAATAATTTTTGGGGGTGGCAAGGGTGATGGCCCACCACCACAATATATATTTTTTGTTTCTTTTCAAATTAGAAATAGGGGAGATTTTCCAACTCTTAGAAAATAAGAGATATTGGGCAAATTAACGAGGCCATAATTTCGACCGATTTCAGGAGCTAGGTTTCATGCCCCGGGGTTGGTCAAATTGTAGGACACTTAAACCTGGCCCACAACCCAAATTTGACCATAAATTTGACTGGCTCGTTCTCCCTCATATGAGCTCGGATTAACGAACCGTTCGCATTGCCACGACCAGGATGATGAGATCTACGCTCTGGTCCTGGTTCAAAATCATTCTAATCACTTTGATTTTCGAGCTTTCATAAGCCCTCTTTGTCCTGTGTGTGTCTCTAGAGCCACCTAGATCAATCCTCCCCACTGAGGAGCTTTTGGTCCTCCAAAAGCATGAAAAACAATCTACAACTTTTCTGTACCTTGTCTGCATCACAAGCATCCTGAAAGGCCTCGCTTCCATCTCCTTCACCTTTGTTCTTCGGAGCCTTAAGCGATGAGCCGACACCTGCAACCTCTGCAACCTGTAGTACATTGTTTTGCAAATTACATGCTTGACTTTCATGACCAACTAATGACCCAAGCATCCCATACTTGCCACGAGTTTATAACACATACTCGGTGGTCAATTTTACATCAAGATGGACACAATACCCCAGCTATGAAAACAAGGCCAACATATCATTGTTGCTTCAAAGTGATGGAAAACTCATCATCACTGCAACACATGATTTACAACAATACGGCCAAACACTATTTTGTTTTGACAAGTGATGGAAACACGACATCACTTTCATAGTTTATCATGCAACTCCAAATAAGACCAAACATCATTGTTGCTTAACAAGTGATGGAAACACATCATCACTTTTCCATTTTAAAATGCAACAAATGATTTACAAAAGCACGACCCTGACAAGCTAACATATCTAGAAACCGTTTTTCACTTATCAAGGTGAATGGGTCACCTCCTTGTGGCACATTCGATGGTCGAACAAATACTTCACGTGGTTCTTGCACCAACACTTTGTCTTTAAGGCGCTGCTCTGGATGGAGCCTCCAAAAATTGGCTCTTTGATGGCCGCTTCTATTGCAATGGTTGCAATCGGTTTTCTTCCTCCAGATCTGCTTAACATGTTTCTTTACCTGTTGTTGAGAGAGTCTTTCACACCTCATCCTTTTGTGTGCTGCCATTCTTTTCCAACACTTAGAAAATGTATGGTTATGTAATCCACAAAAGGTACATGTTTTTCGTTCATCATTAAAAACATGATTGTAATCAAAATGAACATTCGAAAATCGAAACTAGTTATACCTTTCCTTGTTTTCCCTATTGTAAGTATGGCGATGAGAGCTTGCCTTAGCTCTTTCTCTGCAATGGAAACTACCATCGGATGATGGGAATGTGTTCCCATCATTCTCTTTCTTTAATGATTTTGACAATGTCTCAGA
Organism: Pinus tabuliformis; assembly: GCA_031772625.1. Classification (NCBI taxonomy): domain Eukaryota; kingdom Viridiplantae; phylum Streptophyta; class Pinopsida; order Pinales; family Pinaceae; genus Pinus; species Pinus tabuliformis. The sequence goes on from CM062818.1 coordinate 1,298,153,096, forward strand.
TGAATCTAACACCTTCAAGCATTCTCCTTTGGTGTATCTCGAGCCTACAAATTGAGCTCTCTACACAACCTCCAATGGTTGAGTTATGCCTTGGTTATTAACACCAAGTTATTTCGCCTCCACCTGCCTCGTCCTGGTAAGGAGCCTCATGTTTGTCCCTGTAATTGGGATCTCCACATCTCCACCAGAGATCATACTATCTGACGACGAAACCAAAAGGAAATCAACATCTTTTACCTCCTCTGTCGATTTGGAAATAACTAATGAGGGCTGCTCATCATCTATTGTTGGTGGTTCGCTAACTGTCTTGGCGCATTCCCCCACCTCCTTTCTGACAAACCCAAGTCCTGTTCGACAAGGTAATTCCTCTACTTTGATGGGGTTGACAATGCCTTGACCATTGACGCCCAAGCCTTTGCCTTCATACCCCATTTTCTTCAACAGTTTGGAGCCAATTCCTGTGGTGTGATTTTCAAAAACAGCGAAATCATCATCAGGACACATACATGAATTCATAGAATTACATTTTACCTCACATGGGTCACGTTGTAGCTTTTCCAAGGCCTCGTCCTTAGCTTGTAGCTGTCGTAGCAAACTATGTTTCTCCTCTTTCTCTTCATGTAGACGCATCTTCAATTCAGCGTTCTCTATTTGAAGGTTTTGGTTGTTGTGCTTCAGTTCTTCTAGGGCCTCTTCCGTGGCTTGCAACTGAAGCTGCAATCGCTCCTTTTCCTCTGTCTCTTTCTGTAGAGTTTCATACATTATTTCCACTCGTTTGGAAATTTTGAGCATGGTCTCGTACATCGCTTTTTCATCCTCTATCACTGCATGTTCCATTGTTCACGCTGCAATTCACATACACACAAAGACGACTCTGATACCACTTGATCCAAGTCCAGGTGTGACAAAGGACCCTTCCAAGACTATTTACTTTCGTGATGTGTTAAATTGCATTTTTAAAAGAATATTAATGAATACATCTGCATGTTGTAAATAACAGGAACATGACAATCATCAACACATGAAAACATAAGCCGTTGATAACGGAGTTCGTCTGGGAGGGACTACGTCTCCAGGCCCCGATGTCAAGATGGTGTAGGCCGCTGCATTAAGTGTTGTCAATAGTGATGATGTACATAGAGGTGATGTCGCTATCATACAAGGAAAATTCCCTCACACAGGAGTGGCTCCAAGATGTTCCACTACAGGAACTCTCAGTCAAAAGACACCTATCAGTATGACACAAACTCATGCATGATCAGCATCCCGCCAACATGGCATAAAAGGGATCTCAATGCAAACATACATCACGAAAACTTGAGTATCCAATCAACATACAGCAAAGGGATCTCAAAACATAACATGACAAATCATGACAACAAGTACATCAAGGAGATGATTTTGTGTCACATCAAGCAGGAATCATGAAAACAAGTAATAAACAAGATCCCTCATCAACATCAAAAGGGGATCTGTGCAGCACAATGCATAGCAAAATAATTACATGAACGCACTGCATATACCTCACAACTAGGGGCCATCTGAAGAAGCGGATTTCAAACTGTTGAAGCTTTTCGTGCCATCGATCTCACGGCATCAATCTCATGGAAATGGCTGCTTGCACATAAATGTTGACACCTTCGTGCCACTTAGAAAAGTGGTTGGAAAATAAAATGAGCAAATGAAAAATCTGAACACACCATCAGATTTGTGGTGTCGAATAGTGCAAAATCGACTGTCAAATTTTTGAATTCTGAGAAATTGAGAACCTGGGGCTCAAGGAAACTCTTAGATTCCTCAAAGATTCTGCTCCATGGGTGGACTGGAAAACTGAAACTCAAAAGGCGAGTTCGACCTCGCCATTGCGATCCCTACGGAAAACCATGAAAAATGACTATAAACTTGACTATATTCTGATATGGAGAAAAGTTACCTCCTCAGGAAAATTTCAAGAAATCATGGTTCCACTCCCTGTTTCTACAACAGTCATGGTTCCACCTGCATCGATTTGCATGCGCACTCCTAGTTCATTTAAGGTTTGGAGGGCGGATCCACCAAGAAGGTGGTTGTGGTGCAATGGTAAGTGTAACAAGTTGTTGAGGAGGGGTCGTGTGGTCAAACCCCACCCCTCATTCTAACACAATATTATTTTTAAAAAACATATCTGCATATGTTTTTTGGGGGTCAGGTCCACATCAGGCAGCCCGCCCCCACAACCTCCGTATTTTCTGGCATGTTGGGTGCATTGCAGTTTTAATGGTTGGTATTGGGGTTCATTTATTAATGGGGCCGCCTGCTTGGGGGCCGGCCACGTGGGTCGGGCGGGTTCGACCCCCGCCGGCACCCTTACCAAAATTCTCATCTCGTTATTTAGTGTGAGGGGTGTGGTTGGGTGTGGGACGAGTCCACTAGAGGTGGCCCGTGCCCACCCCATAACCATATGTAATGTGTTATGTTCAACGAAGTTGGGAGGAGGGTCCGACGGGGTCATGGCCGTCAACCCATTTAACATTAATGCATTTTTTTTGGTATGGTTTTGGGGTTAGGTCAGCTGGGGTCATGGCCTGTCGGCCTTATTAAATTTTTTTTATTTTTTTCGTAATAGTTTTTGGGGGTGGCGGGGGTGATGGTCCGCCACCACAATATATATATTTTTTGTTTCTTTTAAAATTAGAAACAAGGGAGATTTTCCAACTCTTATAAAATAAGGGATATTGGGCAAATTAACGAGGCCACAATTTCGACCGATTTCAGGAGCTAGGTTTCATGCCCCGAGGTTGGTCAAATTGTAGGACACTTAAAACTAGCCCACAACCCAACTTTGACCAGAACTTTAACTGGCTCGTTCTCCCTCGTACGAGCTCGGATTGATGAACCATTCACATTATCGCGAACAAGACGACGAGATCTATGCTCTTGTCCTAGTTCAGAAACATTCTGCTCACTTTGATTTTCGATCTTTCATAAGCCCTCTTTGTCCTATGTGTGTCTCTAGAGCCACATGGATCAGGTATAGTTTGGGGAAATAGCGCAGATCGCTGCCATAGTAGCGCGAAAGCACCTCAGCCCCTAGTTAGGGTTATGCGAAGGCAATTATAACAGATCACTAAGGTCTCGCAGGTCAGCATAGTACAGGAAGTGACCTGCGTGAAGGTAGGCACAGTTGGACTAAATCGACTCCTCATACATCTCAAGGGTGCCGAAACTTGGTTCCAGCATCCCCCCATACTGCTTCAGGTGAGACTCCAGTCCGTGCTCTGCGGGCTGATGCCGAAAGGGCCAGTAGTGTAGGGATTTTTTTAGCTAATTAACTCTAAACATGGGTCAGGCCCCTTCAAGCCAACAAGAAGGCAACTGGAATTACATAGCATGAGAGGATAGGATGGAAGCAGTGTTGGAAGAAAATGGCCTCAAGGAATTCATTGGTCAAGACATTCCTAAGACTCTAGCATCGAATTCTCAAGATCTAGCTAAATGGAGAAAGTGTGTGGCAAAAGCGAGGTGGATTATCCTTGTGGGAGTTCAAGATCACATTGTCTCGAGTCTCCAAGGCAAGGAAACTCCATACTCAATGTGGAAGGAATTGACGGACCTGTTTCCAAATAGCAGTAACCATAGGAAGTTGGCACTAAAGAAAAACTCATAAAGATCAATATCGAGAAGGGTGACTCAATTATGAATTACTTGACCAAGTTCACCCATTGTCGGGATGAGATTGGAAGTGTTGGGATTACTGTTGCCGAAGACGATATGGTGAGCCTAGCTCTTCTAAGACTTCCCAAGAGCTAGAATAGTTACCATAAATCTATTAATGGGAGGGAGAAGCTACCAGATTGGGAACGACTGTGGTCAGATTTGGTACAAGAAGAGATTCAGAGAAACACCAGAGATGGGACCTCTTCCAAAGAAGTGGAAGAGGACTTTGCATTAGTCAGCAAAGGAAAGAAAGCCAAGGGAAAGAAGTCACAAGGTGAGGCGGGTGGCAAGAAGATGGACTTGTTGAAAGTCAAGTGTTTTCACAATCACAAGTATGGGCACTATGCCATGAATTGCCCACAAAAAAAGCAAGAAAGAAGGAGCCTGTAGTAACTGCAGTAGGTAAAGCTCTAGCTTCACAATTCAAACTTGATTTCACTCTCATTGTATGCATGGACATCATTGTAATGTGAAGTGTGTGGTATCTCAACATCAATGCCTCGTTCCATATGACGGGGAATAGAGATATCTTCATTGGATTTGAGGAGAAAGACCTCAAGTAGAACATAGAGTTTGGAGATGATGGGAGGTATAGCACTACCGGGATCCGTATAGTTACCTTTTAGAGGAAATCTGGCTCCCCTCTCAGAATCACAGATGTTATGTATGTTCCATGACTAAAGAAGAATCTTGTTTCCGTTGCGGTATTGGAAGACCGTGGATATGATGTGATTTGTAAGGGAAAGGTTTTCCTTAGACACATCACCATGGGACAGGTGAAACAGATTGGTGTACGAGTCAAGAACATGTATGCTCTCAAGGCCTAAGATGCATGCAAAGCCTTGAGGAGCAAGGCAAAGGTTAAAGACTTGGTGGTTGAGAGGGAGATTGAATTAACTCTCAACATGTAGCCCCAAAAGAAGCCTCATAGGCAGTCTCATAAAGTTATGGAGTAGCCACAACTAGAGAAGCGGAGAGGGGACCAAGTGGAGAGACCACTCAAGCAGAGAAGAAGCAGTCTCATAAATTTATGGATCAGCCACAACTAGAGAAGAAAAGAGGAGACCGAGTGGAGAGATCCACTCAAGAAGAGAAGAAGCAGCCTCAGAAGGTTGTGGAGCAGCCACAACTAGAGAAAGAAAGAGGAAAACGATTGGAGAGATCCACTCAAGTAGAGAAGAAGAAACTTTAGAAGCAGACTCAGAAAGTTGTGGAGTAGCCACAATGGGAGAAGCAGAGAGGAGACTAAGTTGAGATATCCACTCAAGAACAGACCTCCAGTAGGGGGAAATTTTGAGCCAAGTGGGCAGAGGGAGCACACACAGCCATACCTCCAGGCGAGAGGTGGGGCGATGTGAAGTATTAGTCCCAACAGTGCAGAAATTTGGGATGGGTCCATTGAGAGGTTTTGTCTCATGGATCATTAACTTTCTATGGGAGCCCATAATACATAGCGGTAGGATGGATCAGTGGCGGTTAATGCACTTAGATATCGGAGTGACAAAGGCAAAGGCTAGCAGCAGTGAGATACTAGGGAGCACAAAGCAGAGATGATAGCAGTGCAGATGGTACAGAGGTAGAGTTAGCATAAGCGCAGAGTTTTCGCTTGACAGAGGCGGAGCTAGTAGCATTCAGAGACTCTGGTGACAAATGCATCATACTGATTCAGTTTGGATGTTTTTTTTTTTTTTTTCAGTTTCAAGATTTAGAGTAGCAACAACACTAGAGAGAAGTGTTGCATGTAGAACATTCCAAAGGTTCAGAATCGGGATAGATTTGAATTCATTTCTTATTGAGAGGGAGTGTTGAAAATAGCAACAAGAAAAGTTAAAATAGCATCTAGAAATTCCAATTTAATTTGTCCTTGAATTAAATTGTGAATTAAAATGTAATTTTATTCTCATAACAACTTGTAATAGTTAATTAAGTTAAACTGACTTAATTAACTTAGGAAATTTGAATTGGAAGTCTATCTAGAGTCATGTAGAGTGATCCCTAAATTTTAGGGGCCCAGGTTGAGTTCTTTGGAGTTGTAATTAGATAACTCAATCTAACTGAATTATAGTCAGTTAAACTAGTTCTAACTATTGGAGGAACTACTAGAGGTCTAGTAGTGGAGTAGTGCACTAGTGCATCCCCAGTACCACACTAGCTAACTGAAAATTCACTCATAAATAACTCATGCATATCGGTTCAGAGGAATACCCAGTTGAGATTAGAGTTTAGGGATAGTGTACTATCAGATGTATAATTTTCCGAGTTGTACAGATGGTGCATGCAATCAGTTGAGGACCTATGTATGGATTGCACAGTGATGGAGAGGGAATTTCCACATTAAATAGAGGCTAATTCCCTTAGGGATTGCACAAGGAAGTAGGGGCTTGGCAGGCAGTAGAATTAGCTAAGTGTTGGCTTGAGATGGCTTTTGAGGCAGAGAGTTATATTGTACCAGTGCAGGAATTGTTCGGGTTGAACAAGCATTGTATTTTCTTCTCAAATATTCTGGTTAATGTAATATAGATAGTAAGGGTTTTTAGCAGTTGTTTCTCCGAGAGAAATATTGTGTTATGTGCGACTGGAATTCTTCCTCTATCTGATTATTGTTTTCATCGATCATTTTTAGTTTACGCTTAGAAGAGTAGAGTAGATTCTTGTCTTGTGTTTTAGTATATCACATGAGTTGTTGAATCTACAAGTAAAAATCTGCAAACCCAATTAATCATTTCTTCACGCAATCATTTGTTAGAAATTAATTAATGGAGCAATGAAATACACAAAATATTGTGGAAGCATAAATATAGAATGCATAAAACAAGAGAGACACATATGTACGTGGTTCACCCAATTTTGGCTACGTCCACGAAGAAACAACCAATCTTTCCTTATATATTATCCAACAAAATGAAGAGATACAACCTACAACAGATCCACTGTAATTTCCTCTTTTCTCTCACACAACCTCCTCTCTCTCTCTCACTCAAAATAATCCTACACAATCGCAATACAATTCCCTCATATAAACCAAGGGTTGCCTTCTAGGGCAAAAAACCCTAAATTGACATAACTTCTACCATCAGATCATCTGCCTAATGAACAGCCCAGATTAACTATGAAATTATAATATTTTACAAGGAAAATTTTCATCTATTTTTATCTTCAATGGAATTTCCCCCGATCCTCTCTAGGGGGGGCTCATAAAATTCGTTGTCACCCCCCCAGACCCCCCTAACGGTGATTAAACGGGCAGCGTTGTCGCCCAATTAGGAACAGGTATCCAATGCAACTGAAACAAAAAGCTCTGAATAATCAGGAAGGTAATCAAGCTCCACACCTAACACCATTCTCATTCTAGTTTAGCACACCTCTTTGAATCAAGGATTTCTTCATCAATTTTCATTCTAAGTAATTTCTTTCATGTCAACTATTTTGCTTTCCTTTGATGTTTTTATTATCAGTCTTGCTTTCTTTGCTAGTGTTTCAACTCTTTTCAATTTCTTTGTTGGTATTTTAGCCCATTCTTCCTAGTATAAGTGTCATTATGTTGTCACAGGTTGTTTTCTTGTGACTATTTGCTTTCTATAACTCTTCAAATTCTGGTCATGATTGCAACAGATCCTATAAGTACTTGCATATCCTTCCTCTTATCATTCCAGTCATTTTATCTTGTTTCCAAACTTTGTTAAGCTAATCTTTAGCTATTTCAAGCAAGAGCACACTTTTGGAAATGAAGGCCTTGCTGTCTTGGAAAGTTGCACCCTAGAAAACCAATTTTTCCTCCTGGGCACGCTCCAAAACATCAAGCTACCCTTACTCTCAAAAATTGTGCCCTCCTTGAGCGCATGGCGCATTACAGATCAACATCATGCAAGCTTCATCCTTCGGATTGGGCATTGTGCCCTCCACAGTCTCCTTGAGCACAAAGGGAAGGCTTAATATTGACCCCTTCGTGCTTCAAACTTGTGCCCTACAGCCTCCTTGGCTTCCCTTGAGCGCACAACACACTCTTAACCAACAGGGATCCCCCTTCGTGCTTCAGACTTGTTCCCTTTTCCCTTGAGGTCTCTCTTTCCTTTTTCTTGAGTGCATAGTGCACCGTTAAGCCTCTCTCAGCCCTAACTCTTCATTGTTGCTTCGACATGCGCCCTCCTTTGTCTTGATGCATTTTTACCCCATAACAGCTTGTTAGTCTCACTTATGGAAGGATTATGCTCTTAACTACATTTAGTTTTCCTTTGAACATTATTTGTCAAATTATTACTTGTAATAGATAAAGGATTTCTTAAAGCTAATATTTGGTCGCTATGAGTGTACTTCCACGTGTAGGTGTTCAAGCTTCAAGTCCTATTACACTCTCATCGTCTATTGGAATAATTCCTCCCATTACCCTTCATGTGACTTTAAAAGAAGTCTCAGAAGCAAGTGTTGAAGAGATAGTGGAAGTTGCAAAGCTTATAGTCCCCATCCTTTCAAATACACAATGCTTTATAGATAAATATGTTGAAGTCTCATAGAGGAAAATCAAACACACATTCATGCACAAGTAGTTCCCTCAAGATTTGTGGGACAGGGAAGTTTACAACAACATTAAGCGGTCCTGGATACACAAGATTGCATGCAGGTTTTCAGTGATGCCTTGTGCAGAGGCCATTGAGTGGATCTTATCTCATATGGATGATACAAATTTGGTGTTGCATAGTGAGAGTGTTGGTGAGCTTGCTACTTACTATGGACAAGACATGCATACCTATTACAATATGTTGAAACCCAGAGAGTATGCCAACACCACATTCTATACTAGATGGGCCAATCTCAACACAAGTGAAATCATCAAGTCCTGGTGTCAAGGGCCTGTCAAATATCGACACTGACCAAGTGTATTTTACCCAACTAGAACGTTGAGGAAGGTCTATCAATACCTTATTTCTATGTATTGTAGGCTACATGGGCAGAAGAATGTAGAAGTCTTTGAAGAGAATTGGATATACATGCTCAACTTGGTTGTTACATGAGGCAAAATCTTCAATTGGGAAGATATCCTTTCCTTTGAATTGTAGCGACATGTTGGATAGGCCAGAGCAGCATTGCAAGCAAATCAAGCACCTGAGTTTTACATGTCAACTTATTTGTTAGATGAGATCTATCGATGGTATGCATTCCTAGGGATGAATTGGAACTAGACCCCAAAGGACAAGTTCTCGATCTATATCCATTGTAGGGTGTTATCAGAGATAAGTTTCAGAGGAGTATATGACAAGATAGCAGAACATTTCTTTGCAATTCTTTTCCAGATGATATATGAGATTGATCCTCCTTGCATGACCGACCAAGTGAAGGAGGCACTACATGACATTGCAGATTGGTTTGTTGCACCAGATGGTACATATATTAGATGCTTTGGATGCCAAACTTCACCCCAATTTATGGCACAATATGTGAATAACATGGTAATCCTACAAGAATTTCTTATCAGTTGAGTAATTAATGGTCAGGAGTGCTCCATAGGAGGAAGAAGGCTCCTTGGCCCACTTTCCCTTTGAGAATTAGAATGTATGAGTTGAAGAGCCTCAAGGCAACAAATGTTGAGATACAAGAACTAAACCACCTACACTTTGGAGACAAGAGCTTTCACATGTATGACCCCAGGAAGGTGTGCAAGCAACATTGTGATAGGATAGGGTATGCTTGGGGATATGTATCAATGACTACTGCAGAGGATGAAAAGGTGAAAAACTGGTACAATGCATTAAGGAAGACTCACCCAGGAGATGAGGCAGGCACATCTAGAGTTTCACAAATTCCAAATGTATAGATCTAGGAGGAACCACAAGAAACAACTTCAAAAGCCAGCACAACATCTCCCAATAAAAGGATAAAGCATTCTCCAATAGTAGAGAGTAGAAAAAAGTGGAAAGTTGATCCTTTGAGATGGAAAGAGTTGTGACTCCATATGCAGAATTACACCTGTCTCGAAGAACAAGAAGCCAACACTTTTGTTGTTTATAGTCAACTACATAGTAGTTTGGAGTCTCTAGCACGAAAACTTGGGTTTCCTTTAGTGGGTCCACTTGGAGAAACAAGAAACAAGGATACCATCATGCGGGAAGTAAAGAAGTGTTTCAAGTAGATCGAGCAGGTATAATAACAACAAGGCTTGGAGATTAGTGTTATTCTACATCATGTGATTGCACTAGCAAAAGTTCACATGAAATTGTCATGGTTGTGGAATAGTGTACAATCTGGCTCCAAAGCTATACTGGCATAAGCATTGGAGGTTAATATGCGGTTTATGGTCGAGTTGCCATTTTGGGTCAAAGTCATAGCAATGGAGTTTAGAGCATGGCATTCATACATCACTAATGAACTCCATGAAGAATAAATTGATTTATTTATTTGAAAATTATTTTGTATCATTAGGAGTTTTGTCTTATATAACCACTGTCCTATATGTATTGTGTCTTTTGTAATAAGTTTAATGTAATGGAGTCCAAGAGACACATGTGGAATTTAAAAGATCATATATATAATGTGAAAGGTTATATGGAAGCCTATAGGTCATAGAAGTTGAAAAGTCATGAGGAAACTCAAAATTCATTGTCATTTGTTATAAATATCTCCTCAAAACTCAAGTAAAGGGCTTGGATTATTATAGTTTTGCTTTGGCTTCCCTTGTGTTGCATAGGAGGTAAATCATTATTTGGAGAAGCAAGTTGTGGCTTCATGTTCCACTATTGGATCCAGTGTTTCACCTATGTGACAATGTACTTGGAACCTTTCAATAATAATTGGAAGCTCCTCGAGTGACCACTTCTTCATGCATGTATCGTGAATGTAGTAAGGTTATTCTTAATATGTTTGAGGTATATGTTGGCATAATACATACAAATAATAATGAACTATTTCATTGCTTAGATATGGATATTGTTGAATGAGTGTTATTTATGCTTTTACAATTGTTGTTTATCTTGTGAACTAATTTGTAGGCTAATAAAAAAGTTTTCCTCTGTTAGGTCCCTATAATACTAGTGTAACCCCTTATTGTATTATTACAACCCTCTCATTATATTTGTGTGCCCATGTAGTCCCCATATTGTTATTATTGTGCCCCATAGAAGCCCACTATTGTTATTATTTGTGCCCTTACATTATTATTGTTATGTCGGCTCTTATTACATTATGACCCTTAGACTCCTATCTATAGAAAGGAGGTATTGTCATTTGTATCATCCAAGAATTGTTCATTTGTGTAATGTAAAGGAGGTTGCCCCCTCGAAGAGGCTAAATTCTAAGGCGTTGATCTATCTTTTCTATCTTTTTGTGAGCTGGTTTCATAACATATGGTATCAGAGCTTTGGATTCTAGGGTTTCACTGCTCCAAACAGGTCATCGTGGAATTTTCGCTATAACTTTTTTTCTGCGACGTTTCAGAAGCGGAAAAAAAAAACCCATTTGAGACGAAATTGCGCTAAACCTCAGGTCCGAATTTCAAATGTTGTTTCACTATATTTTCAGAGATAAGATTTGAGGAATTTAGGGTTTTTGCAAGCTCCATAATTTCATCTAAAACAAGTCATCGTGGAATTTTCACTATAACATTTTCACTACAAAGTTTCAGAAGCTCAAAAAAAAAACCCATTTGAGAAGAAATCATTTTGAACCTCGTGTCCAAATTTCAGATCTTGGATCGCTATATTTTTGGATATATGATCTGAGGAAGTTAGGGTGTTTGCAGACTCTCAAATTACATCCTAAAAAGGTGACCTTAGGAAAATCATCATAACTTTCTCTCTGCACATTAGATTGAAATTTCGTAGGAAGTTACAGAAAAAGGACAGACTGTAGTCTTTTGTATATATTTTTCAGATCCGAAGGTCGAAACAATAACACGTGGCACGTCGTACAAGTTCATTGTACTGAAACATTATATAATCAGGACATCTTAGGATATTGGGCATAACTCTTTCTTGGAGAATCAAATTCTGATCAGACTTGCAGGGTTAGAAAGAGGACTCAGAGGGCTACTGCAGGATGCAATTTCAGAACTTGGAGATCTAAAATTACCAAGTTACAATCGTTTCAAGGTCAAGATCCTAAAATCAAGAAAAGGCGATATGAGGAAGTTTGATGGCAAGGATCCAGTAAATTGGATACTATAGATGGAGCAATATTTTGATCTGCATGAGGTTCAACTATTACAAAAGTTACATATTGCATCTTTATATTTAAAACCAAATCAATTTTTATGGTATAAAAGGCTTGGTTCTCGTAAAGCACTTCTCACTTGGTCAATTTTGACGGAAGAAATGATATCACATTATGAGGATACAAAGAGCAACAGCTTCTTTAGCCAGTTAATAAATCTGGAACAAAAGGGTTCAATGGCAGAGCACATTGAAGACTTTCAAAAATTGAATATAAGGGTAATTGATATTCCAGAGAAGCAAAGGATTGATGTCTTCATAGGGACTTTGAAGGATAACATTCAACATGAGGTTCATCTTTGGGAACCTGATTCATTGGAGAAGGCATTCAAGTTGGAAAGAAAAATTGAAAGTGAAATTATGGAAACAAGGAATCCCACCACTCATGACTATAATTATGGAAGTGTTTTTTCTCCTAGCCTTCCACAACCTACAAGGTTTACACGACAACAATTGGGAGAAAAAAGAGAAAAAGGGCTTTGTTACAATTGTGATAGAAAATGCACTAAAGGTTGTAAGTGTGCTGAGAAGAAATTATTTTACATAGATTATGAAGAGGAGGAAGAAAAGGATCAAGAAACATCAAAAGAAGAGGATATACACCAGGAACCAACCCCAGAGAAAGAATAAATGAATCCAACCATATCTTGCAAAGCATTGGCAAGAATTACCACTCCTCAAACTCGTAAGATACAAGAAGAAAAAGGTTCAAGAAGTGAAAGATCGCATCGAGAAAGATGAAATTAATCCGACCATATCTTGTAATGCATTGGCCAGAATTACCACTCCTCAATCTATCAAGATAGAAGGACATATCAAGAAGGAAAATGTTCAAGAAGTGAAAGATCACATCGAGCATCAAGAAATGAATCCAACCATATCTTGTGATGTGTTGGAAGAAATTACGTCTCCTCAAAATCTCAAGATAAAAGGACATATCAAGAAGAAAAAGATTCAAGCAATGAAATATCACATCGAGCATCAACAACAAGTTCTCCAACTTTTAAAGGATAATGCCACTTTGGTGAAAAATTGAATGAAACATCAGGCAGATCAACATCGCAGTGAAAGAAGTTTTGATGTAGGTGATTGGGTATTTTTACGGCTACATCTCAAGCAACCTATTTATGAGAAGGAAATTTTGGCAATACTACAAGCACTTAAGACACTTCAAGGTAAAAATGGATCATGATAGTCTTAAATACTTTTTAGAACAAAGATTATCTTTAGAAGAACAGAAAAAATGGATCACAAATATGTTCGGTTATGAATTTGAAATCATCTACAAAAAAGAGAATCAAAATGTTGTTGCAAATTCACTCTCAAAAAAGGATGACGATGTGGAAGCATTGTTTTGTGCTATTTCTATTATCCAACCAGATTGGATAAACGAAGCAAGGGATGAATGGAAGAAGGACGAAGAAGTGTGGCCACTCATTCAAAAGTTGCAGAAGATCCCAGTTCAAACAATATTACCAGAACTTGACAAGTAAGGAAAAATCATTTTGGAGCCTAGAACAGTCACAGAAACAAGAATCTGACAGCTACGAAATCGATCAATTTCAGAGTATCTCATCAAGTGGAAGAACTTACCTGCTGAAGATTCCACATGGGAGGACGAGAATTTTATACAGAAGCATCAAGAACTACTCAAGCGTTGAGGACAACACTTTTTGAAGGAGAGGGGCATGTTAGGTCCCTATAATACTAGTGTAACCCCTTATTGTTATTAGTACAACCCCATTATTATATTGTTGTGCCCATGTAGTCCCCATATTGTTATTATTGTGCCCCATAGAAGCCCACTATTGTTATTATTGTGCCCTTACATTATTATTGTTATGTCGGCTCTGATTACATTATGACCCCTTAGACTCCTATATATAGAAAGGAGGTATTGTCATTTGTATCATCCAAGAATTGTTCATTTGTGTAATGTAAAGGAGGTTGCCCCCTCGAAGAGGCTGAATTCTAAGGTGTTGATCTATCTTTTCTATCTTTTTCTGAGCTGGTTTCATAACATCCTCTTCCACTCACAAGTCTCCCTTAGGATAGTATTATTACTTCCCTATTCTAAGGCTCGTCTCTCTTTACAGCCGTGGAAGTTTCTTGTGCATTCTACATTCGATGTCACCCAAAGCTTACATACTTGTTGCCCCAAAGATTTGTTATGATCTCCTATGTATTTGTTGCAACCAAGGCTCCCCTTTGAACCATTCGCAATGGTAGTCAGACCCTATAACAGGATGGGACTCCTACACCAAGCAGTGTGAGGTCTAATTGGGACCCCATATTGGGGATATCCCTTGTATGTTGGCGACATCCAACACTATTAATAGGTTGCAAATAATCTAGGTAGTTAAAACCTTTTAGTGCAACAATCTTGGTAATGGATTGTCTTCTTCATTTTTATATAGCACAAGAACAAATAAAATCAGAGTAGACCAAAAGGGATCATCATATGTAAAAAATGCAGATGTAAGTAAAATTAAAAGTAATGTATAGACAACATAACAAAAGGAGTCAATAAAGATGATTCTAGATGATTCAATTGGTTTCTTGGTGCAGATAAAGATATATTGGGTGTTGTCTCTATGAACTTATAGTTGCATAAAAATTTCCAAGATGTCATTCATGGTGCATTTGATTTTTTGTTTATACACGCACATGCATGCACCAATAACACCAAAAATGTCGCATAGAGGAGAAGAGGGGAAGTTCAATCATTCAAGCATATTCACTTGATAGACATTAATCATTATGTTTGCAAGATTCGCACTATGGGGAGGTTATAGAAGCCTTTGGAGTTCATTGGCATAGGCATCATAGTATATTAGTGAAGGATCATGATATATTGAGGTTAGCAAAGGGATATGGGGGATTATTTAGTAGGAAGGACCATTACCACTTAGAAGAAGGATATTGGCATATTGGCACAAGATCATAGTATATTGTTCATGTACATGCACACACAACAGTAAACATTGCATATAAAGGATGAGTGGGTAAGGCTATACAAGGAAGCATAATTACCTATAGCTAATCAACCATTATGTCAATAGGAAGGGTCACTGCCACTTTCAGGAGGTTGTGGACACATCCATTGGCATAAGGATCACAGTATATTAGGGTAGGATCATAGCATATTAAGGCTAGTGAAGGGAAATACAAATTTATGCTTATAGGAAAGACAACTACAACATAGCATCATATCATACTATATTGGATTGAGATCATGGTATGTTATTCACATGCACACATACAACAATAGGAATATCATATAGAATAGCATGACCAAGCGAAAAATCATAACCATCCAGTGGGAAAATCAATTGTTATTTTAATAGCATGGAGGTAGTGGGAGCTTCCATTTGGTATAAACATTATAGTATATTGGTGCATGATCATTGTATGTTGAGGCAATATCATGGAATATTAAGGCTTGCAAAGGGGACCGAGGAAAAATGTTAGTAGGAATTATTATTGCCACTTGGAATAAGGAAAGTAAACATAATCACCCTACAACCAATCAACCAATATGGTCGTAGAAAGGGCTACTACTATTTTCATAGAAACATTTCAAAGATAAAATCTATGATGTATATGGATTTATTGCTCACATGTACACACATACAGATGACAAATGAATCTCTCTCTCTCTCTCTCACATAATAGATATGTCATACAAAGGAGAAGAAGAAACACCAAACAAACAACACACATAACATCAAATAGGTTTTACACAGGAGGAAAGGGGAAGAATAATCAAGTGAGCACATTCACCCCACATATACACACATGCACATAAAAAATTACTATTGTACGTGTGCATGTGTGTGTGTGCACATACACACACAAAAAGATATGGCATACAAAGGAAGAGAAGGAAGACCAAATAAGCAACACACACAACATCCAATAGGTTGTACAAAGAAGGACAGGGGAAGATCAATCAGGTGAGCAGATTCATCCCACAACATTATGTTAGTGGGAGTATCAATACCATCATGGATGCCTCTATTGGCATAAGGATCATGGTATTGAGGCAGTTTAAGTGAACTATTCCTTGCAACCAATGTGAAATAACAAGCATGAGGATAGGAGAATTGTTTATAGTCTGGGGTCCTAATTTATTGTTCACATACACATACACACAACAACAAACAAGTTATAGAGAGAAGGAGCGAGAAAGATCCAATAAATGAACATAATCATCCCACAACTAATCAACCATTATGTTAATAAAAGAAAATTTATCGCTACCACTTCAAAAATGAGAGAAAATATAACAAACCAAGGATACACAACTATTCAACCACTATATTTTGAACACCCATAACAACATGAGGATTATCTCGTTTTATCCATAATGATGTTTGAAAAATATAGATAACCACATATTAAAAAAATATGGATAACCACATATTAATATAGATCCTTTAAAAGAGAATCTTGGTTTTTCTATATCAATATTAATTTTTAAGTAATAACAAGTTATGCATATGTCAAAAGCGACTTAAGAAACTACGTTGATGATCCCTTAACTCATGGCACAACAATATCCATAGATGATGCAATTTATAATGAGAGGGGACTATTTGGATAGATGTTTTGAGTAAGCAAAGTCCCTTGTTCATACATTTATCTCTTATCTCTTATAAGGGAGAAACTTTTATTAAATAACTACGAAATAATCTCCAACCGCTTCTAATTTAAAAGAGTTAAGGTAAAAAAATGGCATGAGAAAAATATATATATGATTTTCATTTTTTACAGAGTCTCCGCAAAAACATCATGAACATATACGTGTTGAAATTTGGTATTCGTTTTTATCCATCAAACCAAAACTTTATAACATTTAAATGTTTTAGCTACTTTTCCATTAACTCGGACCTTTATATTGTTTAAAGGTTTTAACTACTCTTTCATTTACGTTAATATAAACTAATAGCGTAACTATTTTGTGTTGAAAAAATATAAAATGTTATTAAATGGTAAGAATATATACTTTTTATTATAATATAAAATGTTATTAAATGGTAAGAATATAAAATGTTATTATACTTTTTAGGCCTTTGAAGGTCATTTTTATTAATTAATTTATAGTTTTGATTTATTAGGTCTCGTACCATTTACCTTAATTACATACTTTTTTAATAATACTTTTATATAAAATTAATTTATATATCCTTTAATTTACTTATTTTTTTTTAAATTACTAATTTTTATTAACCTTGATTCTCTTTATTACCTTTTTCTATTTTAATTAACTTATAATTTTATTTTATTTTGTACGCTTGGCAGGACTACATCTTCATCATGTCCAATATATCACGCTTATCAGGGCAGGGAATTGAGCCAGTGACTTTACATCAAGGAGTGTCCTAATAGAGCACTCCGTCACCATCTATCCATAACCCCATGGACAATTAACTTACAATTTTAATAATACTTTTAAATAAGATTATATTTTCTTCATTTAACCAATTTCCTTTTTAAATTATTAATTAACTTATAAAAATTTTATTAGGTGTCATATAATTTTTTATTCATCCATTAGGTCATTTAATTAACTAATTTTCCTTTTAATTATTAATTAAATTTTAATTTTAATTATTAACTTTGATTTCCTTATTACCTTTTATTCTTAATACTTTTAAATTAAAATTATTTATATTTGTAGGCCTTTTTTGTAACTAATTATTAATTAACTTATAGTTTTTAATTATTAGGTCTCGTACCATTTACCTTAATTTATTTATTTTTACGAATTAAAATATTATAATAATTTTGACCCTTGTCCTTTAGTCAAACTAGCCGTTAGATATGCTAGCTGTTGGAGGCTCTGCTCAGACTATTTAGCATGATGAGCTAGATCTGTTTCTTCAACTTATCCTGACGATGTTGGAGGCTCTGCTCAGACTATTTAGCATGATGAGCTAGATCTGTTTCTTCAACTTGTCCTGACGATGAACCACACTAGTTGGTTTGAAACGCGTCGACAAATGAGATTCCATGTGATTTTCGCCGAAATCTTTCTCTAACAAGAATATATTTTTCAATTATTTATTAAAAAAAATAATGTTTAATTTAATGATAAATGTAAATGCGAAATAAATATATTTTAGTTTAGTTAAGTTTTATTTAGAAAATTAAATTCAAATTACATTATTTAAATTCTATGAAATTGTAAGTTGTATAAAATTTCAATATTATTATTTAGATGAATGATTTTAATTCGTTAATAAAATTTGGAATTGTTTAGAGATTAATTATCTTATTTTATTATTTAATAAAATTTGGAATTGTTTAGAGATTAATTATCTTGCTTTATTATTTGAAAAAATCTTACTCTCAGAAATATTTATACCATTTATAAGAAAGAAATTCATTAGAAAAATATCTGGAAAAAAAGTCCTCTTCTATTTGAATTTTGCACTTAGGAAACTTTTTCACCTACACATCAATCTCACTTTGCTCCATTTGTTTCTTTACATGTGGAAATATAGACATTCCAATAGGCAATAGAATATAATCTTATAGTTAGACAATCCCTTATGCAGCTAGTTCTTAGAACCCTATATTTGGAGGTTCAACTTTTCTTGTTTCCCAACCATGAAGTGTTTTACATAAATGTATATATTAATGCTTTCTTTTTATAAGACAATATTTTTAATGTATATCAAATAAGAATCTTTAAGAGTTTAGTCCTGAGGGTTAACTCAATTGGTTAAGTCTCTGTCATTAAAGCATATTTTCTATTGAGAGGTTGCAGGTTCAATTCAACCTCTTGACACTTTCAGGGTCAAGCTATATAGTTGAGCCAATAGGAAGTCATCCCTTCGGGTGGATCTGCCTAGTACAAATATCTCATGAATGTAGCAATCACCGATATCCAAGGTTTATGAACCACATAGAAAAAAAAATAAATAAATAAATAAATAAATAATAAAAAATAAAAATTTAAGAGTCCAAGTTACAAAGAAAAGGTCATAAAACAAGGCAAAAGTATTACGTATAAGTTGGTTCATAGGATACTTCTGTAAAGAGAAAATGACGAGAAGATAATTTTCTAACCCAATTTATGGGATGACAATTTTACTCCATATGAATATTGATGGTTTCCTCTATGAAACCAAATGTAAAAAATATTCAAAATAGTTAGTCATTCAAATTGACTATAAAACTTCAACAAATAAGTGCGTCATGTATGTGCATATGCACATATAAAATTGAAATATGGATACTGCACACAACAAATTGATAAATATGGATATTTTTTTTCGTGAGCAGAATATGGAGGAAAAACTCCTCTCCAAACATGGGAGATCTGCTTCGATGGGTGTTATCTGCTTTTCTTCCATTGTTGAAAGAATTTCTTGTGGCTGTGGAAGCTTTAGGTTTTAAGTTTTTGTCTTATTATCGCTTTCCCTTTTCTTTTAGCTGCCATTTTTTGCTATTAGCAAAAAGGCCATTTTTTCCTTGGTCATCGGCATGTTCATTAGCCTCATATTAGTTTTTCTAAGTTGGTTTTTTTGTAGTCAGTTGGTTCTCTAGTTTTTTGTTGTCATTTTATGTATCTCGTCTCTCCCGGTTTGGCTGGTTTGCAATGCTTCTTGCATTTCCTTTCCCAACTAGGGGTTTTCTTTTTGTGTTCCTGCAGCATATGGGGTTCATTAGTCTTGACAATATGTAACTACTTTTGTTTCATAAAAGCTAGTTGTTTTTTCTTGTGAAAAAAAAAAATATGGATACTTTTTTTTCTTATTTTCACATATTATTAATTATTATTCATATTATTTATAAAATGTTAATAATTATAAATTATTTTAGAAAGATAATTATATATGAGAGGATGAGAGATGATTATGGTTATTTCATGGCTTGAATATAGTAATCTTTTAGCATATGCAATATTCATGATCTCTTAATAGCATTTATTATGCAATGTTAGCTTGAAAAATCAATTCTTGTTTCAACAAAAGGTGAGGCACAATGGCCTCCCTTAGTCCATCTCTAAATTTGTGTGATGGTATCTCCCAATTGGTGATTGTTGAGGGCATCAAAGTCTTCCTAGAAGCTCATTTCGAAGATATACTATGAGGTAATGTTGACTCTCTCCTTGAAATCAATATTGAAACTTTATATTTTGAGTATAATGGTATATGTGATTTTTTTGGACAACTTTTATTTTTAGATAATTTGTCCGATGGGCTCCCCCAAAGCAATTAGAAGTTTTATCAAAAAGGTTTGGGCGCCTTATGATTGTCAATGTGTCCACGTGCACAACCTAACCAAGGGTATTTTCCTATTCTAATCCAATAACTCCACTAATGTTAAAGAAATTTAGAGAACAATCCACGTGTTTCCAAGAACACTATAGTAATCATAAATTAGTCGTCTCCTAACTTTTTTCCTGATGAAGAAGCCTCATTATCTTTCCTAATATGGATAAAATTCCTTGACTTACCCATATATTTTTGTCCACCCCTCTAGGAGAATTCATTTGCAAAGAGCCCAATTTGTTTTAACTATGGGACACAAAATTGCATTTGTGTGGGAGTCAACTTATCTAAGGGTCTCAAGGAATTTTCTTGTAGTGATTTGGTAGCCATGTCTATCACCAACCAATTTAATACACTAATCTACCTAATACTTGCTTTAGATGTCAGAGCCCTGACCATCAAATCTGGAACTATCCATTCTTGACATAGGTGAACGTTGATCTCACTCTGCCCACTAAAGCTTCTTAGGCTCTCAAAGTAGGCAACAACACTTGGATGAAAGTTATGTATAAGGGGAAAGGGGCCAATCTACCCAAATGCTAGCCTACAAAGGTTCAAACCACTAATTCATCATATGCTAAGGCCTCTTTCATGAGAATCCTTAGATGTCAAATTTCTTTGGTTGCTCCTGAGGCCACTTCTAGGAGTCATTAATTGAGAGGGGAAAACTAGCATGCTCACTCACCACCACCACTCTTACAATCACAGAGAACTAAAGATTCACATGATATTAATAGTCATTGCAAACCACCCTAGAACAAGTCTTTACTAGTAACCTAATAATACACAATGTATTTGGTGTTTTGAATGTCCTCAAGAATACTAAGGTAGAAATGCCACATGTCACCTACAAATAAACGTGAAATTTTGGAATGTGTGGTTCCTTACTGAGTGCAACTAAAAACACATCGTTCACTAATCGTTGAATTTTTTTGGGTGCAATAGACATTCTTTTTCTGCAAGAAGTAAAAATTATGGGTTATTTTCTTCATACCACCATGTCAATTATTTGGATAGGAGCTAGATATTTTTATTCTAATCATGCCAAAGGAAAAGGATGTGTCACTATCTATGGGCATCCTTAATTGGCTAGGTTGTGGGGTGGGGTAATAACCCCACCAATCAACTTGTGTGAATTCTTCTTAATTGAGATGCATGTATTTTAGTCAGGCCCATGATATATGTTTCCAAAGATATGAGAGAGCATGTGATTTTTTGTGTTGGATGGCCAGTGACCTCCCTAACACCCTTTGACTTATATGTGGTGACATTAACATGGTGGATCTTCAATAATACATAAGTGGGGAAGTTCCCATTTGCATCCTAACCAAAGAGATGGTAGCACATCTTGAATTGAAGGTTTTCCATGGGATTTTTTAGCCTACACATAAAATGTAGAAGGATTGATTAGTTATTTGGTTCACTTGGTCCAACTTCCACAAAGGCACTAAGTGGATTTACTAGTGTTTAGATAAGGATTTTCTCCCTGATAAAAAATTATCTTTTATTCATCTAGGGATCATTTTGTCCATGTGGAGGACACTACCGCCAACCCATCTAATTTTCTATCAATTAAGATGGAAAGAAAGCATGTATTGCTTAAATCCATTACATTCTCAATGTCTCACCATAAAACCTTGGATTTCTAGTGTGAAATATTATTGTATGGAACTTGATCCCATGGGAAATGTGGGGAATTTTTCTAGATCATTTGGTGGGAGGATGGAATCGCCAAGAACATAGCCTTTCTTTGGGGCTATAGCTAGTAGATTGCTAAAAACCATAAATACCATGCCTATGATGTGGATATAGTGCTTGAAGTTCTCATGGAAGAGTTATAATGGACCCCACTATTATGAGGATAAGAAAACTTAATTGAATAAGCCACACCTTTAGTTGTGGGTGGAATATGTCCATGGGTAAGAGATGAATAGCTGCATGCATGACTACACTAGCTTAAGTCAAGAGGTAGGCCCAACAAATCCTTTTTGAAATCCCTAACCACTAAATAAGTCATGGAATGCATATCCACTCCTAAAAACTCCCTAGGTTGAATGATCCAAAAAGGAAAGATTGGGTATGAATTTTTTCAGCACCATTGAGTGGTTTTTTTGTCTATAATTTATACTAGAAGTCACAAGGAGCCACCCAAAAATGTCTTGATGTGATTCCCTATAATATTTTTGATGAGCATCGATGGGTTTGCAACCTAGCACTAAAATTAGATGAGGTGGCTACAACCCTTCCAGAAATAGAAGATGACAATAAGTTTTATACTTTATAGTAAAGCAATGCTCACAAGTTCTCTATAAACACAGAGATGAACACAATAGAATTCACACATAGTACTTAGAGATTTACTTAGAAACCCTTCACTAAAAAAACCAAAAAACTTCATAGGTACACCTCTATTTCTTATTATCATCATGTTAACTTCATTGTTTCTAATACAATATATAGGCATTCCATGGCATCTTAAACCCTAATCTATTTACCCATATTAGATTACATTCCTAATTCTTTTACTAGAATTAGATTATAATGCAAATACATCCATAGCATGGAGACAACCATGTGAAGGAATGTAAGGACATGAATGGTGTGGAGATACCATATAAAGGAATGCAAGGACAAGCATGGTTCCAAATAATAACATCAAATGCCATAGGAAAATTCCATGGGTTACCCAATATCATGAGCATATACACCACCATTGGAAAGTACAACAATAATTGTATTAACATTATCTTAATTTATCTATGATCAAGTCAATACTAACCCAACATTACCCACTTTAAATTTGACATGGGATAAAAAGCTACCCCCCTCAAATTTTATAAATTGAGTATCCAAGAATACAACATACCCTGCTATCACCTATGTCTATGTCTAGACTTTATATCAACAAACCATCAAGCCAGCGGCATGCATGCATAAATAGGTCTTACGGCTATATGTAATCTTACTTGTTTCATTGCTAGCATCTCCCTTGCTCAAAATACAATTACATGGGCCAAGTACTTGTTGATCAAGTACTTATCTTACCATTGGATGTTTGATCAAATTTTGTAAGAATCATCTACCAAATTATTTACCATCATCCCTCCCTACTCCAAATATAGTGAGCCAAAGATATCATTCACCAAGTACTTATTCCTTAAAGAACTTCCACCTATCCTCCACAACAATCCATTGTATTCCCAAACAAATGGTTTAAGAAACATCTACCAATTTATTTACAAGCATCCCTCCATGCTCCAAATATAGTGAACCAAAATACTCATTCACCAAGTACTTCTTCCTCAATCTTTATTTTAGAATTACTATACAATTTCTTTAACCACTAAAATCACCACTACAAAGCTCCCACTAAAACTTGGTTTATCATAGACCTAAGATAAACTTTCTCTATAAAAAACAAGCCACACCCTTAGCAACAAAGACACCCCTTAAAGCTATTAATATAAATATGAAACCAAATGTAAGTATTAAATCTTTATAGTAAAGAAACATACACAAATTCTTTATAAAAAAAAAGGAAAAGAATAGCATTCACACATAGTACCCATAGATTTACACTAGAAACCCTTAATCAGGAAAACCAAAAAATATTAGAGTCATACCTTTACTTCTCATTGTCATAATTTTAATTTCACATTTTACAATATAAGATATGGGCATTCCATGGCATCCTAATCCCTAATATGTTTACTCAAATTAGATTAAAATTGTGCTTTCTTTACTAGAGTTAGATCATGACGCAAAGGCATGCATGGCATGGAGATAGTTATGAAAAGACTCACATCAAATACTATAGGTAGATATCGCAGGCTACATAATACCATGGTATCATAAATCACCAATCTTAAACCCAATAATGACTAAATTAAAGTTATGTTAACTATTGTATGATGTAGTCAAGGTTAACCCAATAATGAAAAATCCCCTAGGCTCAATGGTATTCCAATCAAATTCTACAAGCATACTTGGGACTTCATTTACCATGATATTCTTTATGTCTATAAGGAAACCCAAATAAAACACCCCATGTGGCCCTGTGGGATATCAATGAGGGGATTATCCAATTTATTTTGAAGTATGGACACCTTGAGATCATCACTATTGGTGACTTATTACTCTATTTAACGGTTCTTATGAAATATTGGAAAATTCCTTACATTATAATAGAATCACATTTTTCCAAAGATCATATACCTTCAGTAGATGGGGTTCATTAAGGATGATACATTATTGGTAATGTTAATGTTGTTGTGGAGGACATGGAATGGGCTTGTTCTTCTAACATGGAGACTTTGTTCATTAAAATTGACTTTGAAAATTCTTATGACTAGATTGAGTGGCTCTTCATTCTAGCTATACTAAAGGAATCATGGTTGGGCCTAACATTCATCAACAATTTATAAACCCTCTTTTCTAGTGCCTCAACCTATCAATCTATCATAAGAGATAGGGATATTTTGATCCATTCAGTAATGATGTCCATTAGCTCTAGCACTCTATATTATGATAGTTGAATCTCTAGGCTACCTAGTTAACTCTTGGGTTACTCTAGGCTAAAATTGAGGAATTCCCCTCCCTCGACCTAAACATAGCCAATTTTTGAATGGAAATTTCATCGAAAACACTTTCTTAACCATTTTCAAGGACAAGTAATCCTAGAAAGATAAATGGATTGCCTTAATGTGTTTCATGTTGCTTCAAGCTCAAACTTTCAATGCACCAAAAATCAGTATTATTTGTAGAGTTAGTGAGAAATGGTTTGGATTGATCCATAAATTTGACCCAACCCCAAAAAGGGTAAATTTTTAAGTTTCTTGGAATCCCCTTTTCCTTTCAAGTGTCCCCCTAAGAGCTTTAGGAGGTGGTGGTTAAAAGGGGTGAATTGTTTTTTTATAAATGGGTGTTGGGTCCCTATAATACTAGTGATTCCCCCATTACTATTGTAGTTGTATCCCTTACTAATATTGTTGTGCCCCTATTGTCCCCATATTGTTATTATTGTGTCCCATAGAATCCCTCTATTGTTATTTTTGTGCCTTTATATTATTATTGTTAGGTCAGCTTGGTTATATTGTGACCCCTTAGACTCCTATATATAAAGGAGGTTTTGTCATTTGTATCATCCAAGAATCGTTCAGTTGTGTAATGTAACGGAGGTTGCCCCCTCGAAGAGGCTGAAGTATAAGGCGTTGATCTATCTTTTCTATCTTTTTGTGAGCTGGTTTCATAACATTTGGTATCAGACCTTTGGATTCTAGGGTTTCGCTGCTCCAAACAGGTCATCGTGGCATTTGCGCTATAACATTTTTCTGTGATGTTTCAGACGCTAAAAAAAAAACCATTTGGGCCGAAATTGTTTTGAACCTCGGGTCCAAAATTCAAAGCTTTCGCGCTATATTTGCGGAGATATGATCTGAGGAAGTTGGCCTTTTTGCAGACTCCTGAATTACATTCCAAATAGGTGACCTGGGGAAAATTGTCATAACTTTTGTTTTGAGCATCAGATCGAAATTTCGTAAGAAGTTGCAGAAAGAGGATGGATTGTAGTTTCCTATGTATATTTTTGAGACCCGAAGGTAAAAACAGTGACACGTGGCACTTCATACAAGTTCGCTCTTCTGAAAAGGTATATAGTCAGGTCATCTTGGGAGATTGTGCATAACTCTTTCTTGGAGAATCTAAATTCGATCATACTAGTGGAATTGGAAAGAGGACACAGAGGGCTACTGCAGGTCACAATTTCATAACTGGACGATCCTAAATTACAGAGATACATCAGATTCAATATCGAGCTCCTACAAAGTGAAAAAAAGGTGTGTAATTTTTTTAATTTTGCATAAGATTGGTTTGAAAAATTAGTTTGAAGGAATTCAAAGGGAATAGTGAAGAATTATTAGCATTAATTAATGCCCCGAAGAAAGAAAATGGAAACACCTAGTAAGAAACTTGAAAAAACTAGCATGACTCGTGAAGAAGAGGAAGAAATGCAACATGATATATCAAAATTACAAGACCAAGTACAACAAATTTCACTCTCACTAAAGGTAAATGAAGCCAAGATGAATGGCGTGGAAGCTAAGATGAATGGCATGGAAGCTAAGATGAATGGCATGGATGCTAAGATGGAAGCTAAGATGAATGGCATGGACGATAAGATGGAAGAATTGAAGATAAATTTGAATAAGTTGCTACAAGAAATGGTCACTAATGGTGAAAGGGTAGTAAAGGAAACACATGATGAGAACAAAAGAAATGTTAATAATGATTTCATAGACTCTAATGTTGGATTGAAGACCCACCATATTCCAAAAATCGATATGAGGAAGTTTGATGGCAAGGATCCCGCAACATGGATACTACAGATGGAGCAATTTTTCGATCTACATAATGTGCAAAACACACAAAAGGTACGTATTGCAACTTTATATTTGGAACCAAATCAGTTTGTATGGTATAGATGGCTTTGCTCTTGTAAACAAATTGTCACTTGGGCAATTTTTACGGAAGAAATGATAGCACATTATGAGGATACAAAAAGCAACACTTTTTTTTCCAATTGATAAGTCTCAAACAAAAGGGTTCAATGATGGAGCACATTGAGGACTTCCAAAAATTGAACATAGGGGTAAAATATATTCCAGAGGAGCATAGGATTGATGTGTTCATAGGGACTTTAAAGGATAATATCCAACATGAGATTCGCCTTTGGGAACCTGATTCATTGGAGAAGGCATTCAGGTTAGCAAGAAAAATGGAAAGCAAAATTATGGCAACCAAGAAGCCTACCACTCACAACTATAAAGATGGAAGTGTTGTCGTCCCTAGCCTTCCACAACCTATAAGGTTGACACAACAACAATTGGAAGAAAAAAGATCAAAAGGGCTTTGTTATAGTTGTGATAGAAAATACACTAAAAGTCATAAGTGTGCTGAGAAGAAATTATTCTACATAGATTGTGAAGAGGAGAAAGAAAAGGAACAAGAAATGTCAAAAGAAGAGGATATACTCCATAAACAAACCCTAGATAAAGAAGAAATGAATTCGACCATATCTTGTAATGCATTGGCTGGAATTACCACTCCTCAAACTATCAAGATAGAAGGACATATCAAGAAGAAAAAGATAATAGTGTTGATTGATTCAGGAAGTACCCACAATTTTATTCATTGTAAGATAGCAAAAGAATTGAATTGCTTCCTATATCCAGCACCAGAGTGTCAAGTGATGGTTGCAAGTGGAGGAACCATAAATTGCTCTAGAAAGTACCATAATATCAAGCTATGCATGGGAGAATATGTATTGAATAGCCCAATGCTTTCCATTCCAATGGGAGGTGATGATGTTGTACTAGGAGTCCAATGGCTACAATCCTTGGGTACAATAGCTTTTAATTTTGAAGAAATTTTCATGAAATTTTCTGTGGAAGGAAAGGAAGTTGAATTAAGGGGTATTGCAGGGAAACCAGGAAAGATAATCAGCTCTAATGGTATGACAAAGCTTCTAAAAAAGGAACAACGAGGTGTAATAGCACAATTATGTTCGCTAGATGTTTCCACATCAAAATCACCTATTTCTCAAGATCTCCAAAAAATCTTGGACAATCATTACAAGGTATTTGAGACTCCCAAAGGTCTCCCACCTATTCGTGATCAAGATCATGCTATTAATTTGATTCTAGGAAGTGTTCCTCCAAACATCAGGTCGTACAGATATCCCTATGCCCAAAAGAGTGAAATTGAACGTATGGTTGCAGAAATGCTAGAGGCTGGTATAATTCAACCTAGTCAAAGTTCTTTCTCTGCTCTAGTAGTATTGGTGCACAAGAAGGATGGATCATGGCGCATGTGTACGGATTATAGGGAGCTCAACAAGCTCACTATTAAAGATAAATTTCTCATTCCTGCCATTGATGAATTATTGGATGAATTGCATGTATCATTCACCAAGTTGGATCTTCGTTCAGGATATCATCAAATCAGAATGAAGACTGAAGACATTTTGAAAATAGCATTTAGAACTCATGAGGGTCATTATGAATCTTTGATCATGCCTTTTGGCCTTACCAATGCACCTCTACATTTCAAGGTTTGATGAATTCCATTTTCAAACCCGTCCTTAGAAAATTTGTGTTATTATTTTTTGAGGATATACTAATCTACAACAAGTCGTGGAAGGATCATGTTGAACATGTTGACATGGTGCTACAACTATTGGAGGAGAAACAATTATATGCAAAAAGCTCCAAATGTTTCTTTGGAGTAAAAGAGGTGGAATATCTGGGTCATATTGTATCTCATGAAGGTGTTAAGGTAGACCCTAGAAAAATTAAATCCATTAAGGAATGGAAAATCCCCACATCCATAAAGCATCTGCGAGGATTTCTCAGGTTGACAGGGTATTATCGCAAGTTTGTTAAGAATTATGGGAGAATAGCAGCACCTCTAACAACATTATTGAAGAAAGATGCATTTTCATGGACTCCAGAAGCAACAAAGGCCTTCGAACATCTTAAAGAGGCAATGTTCCAAGCACCGGTCTTAGCTACATTGGACTTCACAAAAACCTTTATTGTGGAATGTGATACTTCAGGAAATGGAATTGGTGTTGTTTTAATGCAAGATGAAAGACCCATTGCTTTCGAAAGTCATCCAATCAAGGGAAAGTATTTACACGAAGCTATTTATGAGAAGGAAATGTTGGCAATACTACATGCACTTAAGAAATGGTGACCCTACCTAATGGGAAGACACTTCAAGGTAAAAACGGATCATGATAGCCTTAAATAATTTTTAGAACAGAGATTATCCTTTGAAGAGCAACAAAAATGGGTCACAAAGGTGTTAGGTTATGACTTTGAAATCATCTACAAAAAAGGGAAGCAAAATGTTGTGGCAGATGCACTCTCAAGAAAGGATGAGGATGTGGAAGCACTGTTGCGCGCCATTTCTATTATCCAACCAGATTGGATAAATGAAGCAAGGCAGGAATGGAAGAATGACGAAGAAGTGTGGGCACTTATTCAAAATTTACAACAAGATTCCAGTACATATGATACATTTAGCTGGAAAAATGATTCGTTATGGTACAAAGATCGCTTATACCTCTGTAAGAATTCCCAACTCAAACAAAAGATTCTTATGGAATTGCACACTTCTCCCTTAGGAGGGCACTCAGGATTTTTAAAAACTTACCACAGGGTTAAGAAGGAATTTTTTTGGATGGCCTTAAATCGGATATTCAAAAGTTTGTGGCGGAATGTTTGGTTTGCCAACAAAATAAAGTTGAAACAATTAAGACCCCAGGTCTATTACAACCTTTATCCATTCCAAGCCAACATTGGGAGGAGGTTTCAATGGATTTTATCACAGGTTTACCCAAGTTTGAAGGAAAGAGTGTCATCATAGTAGTAGTTGACAGACTTACCAAATATGCACACTTTTTTGCATTATCACATCCATTTAAATCCAGTACAGTTTCTACTGCATTTATGGAAACAATTCGAAAGCTAAATGGAAACCCAAAGATTATTGTAAGTGACAGAGATCCAATTTTCACTAGAAATTTTTGGACAGAATTATTTTCTTGTCTTGGTACTCAGTTAGCTCATAGCTCATCTTATCATCCTCAATTCGATGGGAAAACTGAGATAGTAAAAAAATGTTTGGAAGGATATCTTCGTTGCTTTGTATATGATAAACAGACACAATGGGTCAAATGGTTGCCTCTGGCTGAATGTGGTATAACACTTCCTTCCATACTGCAGCAAAAGTGACCCCATTTTTGCACTTTATGGATATCAGCCACCATCCATCACTTCATATTTAAGAGAAAATTCTAAGGTTCAAGCAGTGTAACATCACATCGAGCATCAACAACAAGTTCTCCAACTCTTAAAGGATAACCTCGTGTTGGCGCAGAATAGAATGAAACAACAGGTAGATCAACATCGCAGCAAAAGAAGTTTTAATGTAGATGACTGGGTATTCCTCCGGCTACAACCATATAAACAAATGTCCCTCAAGCAAGCTAAGAAGGATAATAAATTATCACCAAAGTATTATGGTCCGTACAAGGTGTTGCAAAAGATTGGTATTATGGCATACAAATTGGAGCTTCCTGTAGCTTCTCAAGTACACCCAATTTTCCATGTTTCATGTTTAAAGAAGGTTATAGGCGACAAGCTCCCAGTTCAAACAATATTGCCAGAACTTGACGAGGAAGGAAAAATTATATTGGAACCGGAAGCAGTCACAGAAACAAGAACTCGACAACTACGAAATCGATCAATTTCAGAGTATTTCATCAAGTGGAAGAACTTATCCGCTGAAGATTCCCCATGGGAGGATGAGAATTTTATACAGAAGCATCCAGAACTACTCAAGCGTTGAGGACAATACTTTTTTGAAGGAGAGGGGCATGTTGGGTCCCTATAATACTAGTGATTCCCCCATTACTATTGTATTTGTATCCTTTATTAATATTGTTGTGCCCCTATTGTCCCCATATTGTTATTAATGTGCCCCATAGAATCCCTCTATTGTTATTTTTGTGCCTTTATATTATTATTGTTAGGTCGGCTTGGTTATATTGTGACCCCTTAGACTCCTATATAGAAAGGAGGTTTTGTCATTTGTATCATCCAAGAATTGTTCATTTGTGTAATGTAAAGGAGGTTGCCCCCTCAAAGAGGCTGAATTCTAAGGCGTTGATCTATCTTTTCTATCTTTTTGTGAGCTGGTTTCATAACAATGGGTTACTAAGACATTCACATTAGCTAATGAATTCACCTTTTAACTAAGGTTTTGGTGGCCATTCATGTCTAATACTCCTAATGTTGGCTCCCATTGAAATATGCATATGACTAATTGGAGAAATGTTTCCATAAGTTTCTCTCAGATAAACAAGATAAATGACTTGGATTTTATAGAGGTAATTGGGTTGTGTATTGTAATCTCAATGGGATGGATTGCATAGGAATTATCAAAAACAAAATGCACAATTAGGCTCTATGTGATAAGTAGGTAATGGAATAGTGGATCATTATGGAGACCTACAAAATCCTTCATAAGTATCGTATTTGACAAGGGTGGACCCTAGGTAAAAAGGCATGGAAATGCATCTCCTTAAGGCTCACTCTAAGGTCAAGGTTGCTAGCACTTATGTGCTAAGTAGGTGATGGAGTAGTGGATTTCTAGGAGACCTAGAAAAGCCTACATAGGTATTGTATTTGACAAGGGTGGCCCCTAAGTAAAAAGGCATGGAAAGGCCTCTCCTCCTGACCCCCTCTAAGGTCAAGGTTGTAGCACATATGTGCTTCAAAGTATTTGGAGGGCTTGGGAAGTTATACAACCTTTCTTGGTGAAAGGACCCCTCCCTCTAGGTTCATATTTTTTTCAATGACCATGGCTTGTGGAGGTCACCACTAGTGCTCTTCAAGGGGAAACCCTTGGGTATGTCTTCCTATATTTCAACTAGATATCATTTTGTGAGGGGCATTTCAATTTACTAATGACCTATTTGATAACTGTTTTAGGGAATGGACCCCATAGCCTAGATTAAAGCAATAGTTTAGATTAACCAGCCCTAATAAAATGATCATGACTTGTATTCAAGAGCTCATCCATAAATACTTGTAGATTAAGAAATGCTTAAGCTCTACCTCCTAGCACCTTGCATCTAGTGGCATGATTATAAATAGGACATGGCCATTACCTTCAAGAGATACATTTGGCCATGGACTATAAGTGGTTGTCCTCCAAGCCCTAGTTTGTTGATTAACTCAATCAGATCCAATGCATGAATTCATGGAAAAAGGCTTGGTTATTTCATCTTCAAAGCATTTGGAAGCTTATTATAGAGGATAAAAAGGCATTATTTATTTGAAAGGTTTTCTATGGTTATCAAAACCATGTTTTAAAAGTTAATGTTTTAGACCAACTGTTGTGGTCCATCAAATGCATTCTTTCTTGATGATGGACCATAGTGGCTAATCCAAAACATCAATATTTAAAAAAGTATTATGATAATCCTAAAAAAACTTTCAAATAATGATATTTATTGCAAAACTATAAGACTTAAATACATTATTTTCCTAGGCTAAGCCTCACTACTTTTATTGTGGTCGGGTTGAAACTTTGAATCATATTCTTGGGTTTTTTTAGTATGCTAAGGTATTTTGGGTCTAGGTTAAGTTTGTGTATCAACCATTATTGTTTCCCTATCTCTTGGCATGATGACTTGTTAGGTGGCCACCTTCCTTATACTGTCAAGCCACTTGGATTCCTTTTAGGTTTTAAGTGCTATCTTGGATTTCGAAACAATGAAATCACCTTTTTTCTAATGATCTTCTACCATTTCATTAAATTTCTTTGGTATGGTCCTCCATTAATTCATGGCAACTTGCTACTATATATGAAGGAATATGCTTGGAACATGTGTATACAAATGGAGCACCTCTAGCAAATATTAGATTATTGGAATAGAATCCCTTCCACCATCAATAGGGTTCTATTGACGGTGTTGGAAATCTTTCAACCAAGGGATCTCCCTGATATGAAGTCCCAATTATACCCCACGTTGTTTGGAATAGGAGCCCCAACCAGAAATACGGTTGGTTTCCATAATTGTGATCTTAAAGATGTGCCTTGGCTATAATTATCAACATAATAGATTATACAAATAATATTTGAAACAGGCAAGTAAGTTGACACTATGAGGCATACAACTATAATGTATATATGGTACTCTCATGAGAAGGAAAGAGAGAGTGAGCCTCTAGAAGAAAAGTAATCGTATTATCCTAAAAAAGACACACAAGAGCATGGAAAGAATCATTAGTTAACTTGAAAAGTAGTTCACAAGATAACAATGATCATAAAAGCAAGTAACAACACACATTCAACAAGATGCATACTAGAGTCAACGAAATAATTCATTTTCATTAGTATGTGTTAAAATAAACATACACCGCAAACAATGAAAGAATAGTCTCACAATAATTCATGACGTATACATGAAAGTACGTCGGATACGAGAGCTTCATACATTAAGTGAAAGTCCCAAGATACATAATTACAATGCTACCACACTAGCCCCAATTGTGTAACATTAAGTCACCAATTCCACCTCCAAAGAAAGATCTTCTCTCCTATGCCAAACTAAAGATGCCAAGGTGAAAATTCAAGAGTCCAAATTCCTCTCTCTTGAGCTATGAGGATGTCTTTATAACAAATGAGGTGACTCTTCACCTCCCCTGTGACTCTTGACCTCCCTCATGATTCTTGAGCTCCCATGTGACCTTTTTGAATTCCTATGTGACCTTTGGGCTTCTAATGACTCTAGAACCTTCTACTGACTTTTCACATTCCATGTGGGACCCTTAGTCTTCCACATTTTACATTTTCTCATTTTTAAAATACAATAATTACATTCCACAAATGATGTGGCAAGATACATTGACACATATGACTTTGTGATGACACTTAGACAAGCCATGACTTGGAATTGATGACATGGAACTTCATTGTGATGTGTTCAGGCCAAGCTTCTCTCCTAGTTGTTATCTTTGTATCTTATTCATGATGTATCTTTGCTTGTCCTTTATCTTTACCCTCCAAAGGGTTTGGATCAATATTAAAACCTTCCAAGTCAACATGAGATGCCACCATTTTGTCATGGTCCAGGATTTCTTCATGTCCTTCATGATGGTTCTTTATTTTGCTTCTGCTTCACAATATCTCTCTTGTAGCCTCTCCTTAGTGAACTCCCTTGTATATTCATGATAAGTCCTGCATGTTTTTCATATTTATCCTCTAAGAGCTTGGATGATATGGAGTCTTCCTTATGATTTTGATCTTAAATGTTCTGTCATGATCTAATGCCCCTTCATCTTTTTCTTGATAGACTCTTTCTCTCTTCAGCTTCACAAGTGTGTTCTTGAATGATCTACTTAGCATCCTCCTTGAGCATCATCCTGACATGTCAAGATACAATACCTGTAGATGAAATTCACTCATTGCAAGATTACATCAGTACGGAAATCTCCTAGTACAGAGTGCAGGATTGAAGAGGAGGCTCAAGGATTGTACAATGCGCAGTTCTAGGAGGTCGTGATGAAGGACTAATTATTGTGATTTTGTAATGCATAGCGGTTGAGGAACTAGAAGACAAAATTATGCAATTGAGGGAAACAATGATGTAGTGAGGTAGGCTTTCTCAATGTGATTGAGAAATGTGTAGTTTAGGGAAGAATGATCCAAATGATTGCAAATTTTCGTAGGACAGGGAGGTAGTGATTCCTGACTATTGACTGAGATTGTGCAGTGCATAGTGGAAAATTGGATTGGAGAGAGAATTGCACAACTTCCAAGGATGGGAGGCAAAGACTAAGCATTGTGATTACACAATGCACAGTCCTTGCAGGCAGTGACTACACATTTTTTAGTTCCAAGAGGCAAGGTTGATTCACTCTGGCTTAAGAATGCATAGTGTGTAGTTACAGGAGGGCGTTAGCAAGATTCAAAGATAGTGAATTCTCCAAAAATGACTAAATGTGGGATCAATCAGACTAGAGAGAATAAGATAAGCAAAAAAATTCTGAAATAGTGATCTCACACTCAAATAACATCAACACAAGCCAAAAGAATGCACAGTACTAAAAATACACATGCATACCTTTAAACAACAACAAAAATTGACACTTATCTCTAAGTGCGATAGTTGAAACATATATTTGCAACACTTAGAACACAATTTACAATAGGAGTGTCGACAGCAACCAGAAAGTATGCTAAGATATGGGAGAGTCTCTAGCACATATTATTATGATATATAAGATTAGGTAATGCAGAAGACTTCGCTAGAGTTGCCTCTAGTGATGCAACAAAGTGTGATGAATGTTTTAGTTAAAACAATCAAAAGTGACACCTGCGACCATGAGAAAAAGTGAAAACAACACTTGCAAATGCTAAAGAAAGTGAAAGCGACACATGTTAAAGTGAAGAGAAAGAAAGAGACACTTGTGAAAGTGAAAGCAAGTAAAACCGACACTCGTGAAAGTGAAAGTGACACTTGAAAAAGTAAATGTGTGAAAAAGTGATAGTTTAGCAAACTCACTTAAATGCAACCAAGAGTGAGAGAAAGAATATCAAGTGATATTGTGCACTGACTGTCGACATAGATTGCATAGTGTATTTTATATATGGATTGCATGGTCACTATCCATATGGATTGCAAAAACATTTTAACTAAACATTGTGTAGGCACTATTCCTTGATACTATGCAAGCCTAACTTTCAAGAATTGTGCAATGGATATTCTCAAGGATAGACATTGGTTACTGAGCTTGCAAGAAAGGGGTGTGCTTGAGAATGGATCGAAAGCTAAGCATGTGTAAGAAAGTGACTTTGAAAGTTAGAATCTCATAGGAAAAGTATCAACCAATCAAGAATATACCATGAATAGCTTGAAGTGACAGATCATGAGGCCATAACTAGGCTCCAAATGTCAGTGTGAGCACAATTTTGGAGGGTTTTTATCGCAGCGATAACACTTGGCGACACTCTGGAAGAGCTCCAACTTTTGTGTTTAGGTCTAACTTTAGGCACATGGTCTAGTATTTCAATAAGTATTGATTCACCATGTGGAAAACCTTATCTTCCCATTCATCCCATTTATCAGTATAGTCTCTTTTATCCCCTTTCTCAGTTAAACACCTTTGCAAGGCCTGCCATATCTCAATTGTTTTGATCCGAGAGAAGGATAGTATATATTTGCGAGTTTAAGATTATCATAATTTTAGTTTCATCTCTAGTGTTGTTGGGACAGGGTCCCCTAGGTCCAATCTTGACTAAGTTTTGTAAAAGCCCCCGCATTTTAAGGAAGGTCAAATCCCCTTAGATTTTGTATTGTTTTGAGCTCCGCCCATTGTTTGCGTACCATGGTATTGTAATACGAAAAAGTATATAAAAGGGGAATCAGATATGATGAGAGGATATGTTTTGAGTCTGTAAGCATAAGATCTTTCTATATTTGGGGGAAGGGGAAGGCTCATGTTGTTGTATGCACGGAGACCTTGGTAAGTCCGCAGCTGAGTGCACAGGGTCTGAAACGTATATGTATTGAAGATCTGAAATAATAAATAGTATTTGAAGTAAATTTGTGTCTGAACCATATACTTATGTGTTTTATGTATTTATGCTCAATTGAATGCCATTTATCTGTATTATTGTCTTAATTACTCCGCGAATATCTGGATCTACTGTTATATGTTATTTTATGCATGATTAGATCCTTAGGCGAAACTCATAACTTTGTTTAATGGAAAATCACTTTAAGTTTGGGGATTTCGAGGATAATAGTTCGTCAAGGTCAGATCAAGCCTAAACCTGAAGAAACCCCTTACTCCCATGTCACATAGCCTTATGGATGCAAAAACCTGGTTCTAGCATCCCCCAATACTGTCTCGGGTGAGATTGCAGCCTGCGCTAAGTGGGTTGTTGCCTAAAGGGCCAGTAGTGTAGGGTTTTTTTGGTTAGCACAACTAAATCTGAACATGTGTCCAAGCCCCCTCAAGCCAACAAATGGTTTCGTTGCAGGGACCAGGATCTATCTGAGGGATGTGTGATGTGGCGTCCATGGAGACCAACTAAGAAAGAAATCGAGAAGTGGATAGATCGGAAGTTGCAAGAGTTTTCACCTCAGGAGAATCGGGATCCACGCTTGTTAAAAGAAAAGTAGTTACAGAGATATCTCTACACAGAAGTGCATGAATTTTCCTTTTCAACATTCCCTTATGAATTACACGAGTGGTTGTCCAAATTAGTGGATAGCGAACCTACTTGCAAGCATGACAATCCTATTGTGTGGACTCCATAGTTAGTCAAACATCTTGAAGGTGTAAAAATTCCTAGACTCAAAGGAACCCCTACTGCAGAAAATCTGAATCTACTTCACCTACTTGATTTTTAAATTACATTCATCAAGTTATTCTTCTGAATACTAAAGCAAATTACTTCTGCGGCCTACACTAATTAAATATTTGATCTCATTAAACAGAAAACAGAGCAAAGAACAAGATACATAGGACACACTTATTTTTGGACATAATAGTTCCCAGAAAAATCCAATGAGGGAAAACCGGTGCAACAGTTCTAAGGGTTTATTATTATGCAGGAGAATTATCTAAATACATATCTAGGATTCTCATCTAGCAATCCTTTACAGAGAAAATACAAGCAGAAAATATGAGTGATTTTTTCCTCACTTCACCCGGTAGAATTCCAGCTGATCTGGCACAAGACTGCCTAACCCCGGTTATTTCTGCGCTAGCTCTGTGTCAACCTTGCATCACCTTCTCTTCCCTCTATGCCTCTGTGTCAGATATTTTGGCTGTTCTGGCAGTTCCCAAAAGTTTCGGTTGTTCCAGCAGTTCTGGATTCTGCGTGGCATGTAGATTTTCTACGTCAGCTCTCCAGGCTACTGCGTCGCCTCTACGTCATCTCTCCCA
Source organism: Pinus tabuliformis (assembly GCA_031772625.1). Lineage (NCBI taxonomy): Eukaryota > Viridiplantae > Streptophyta > Pinopsida > Pinales > Pinaceae > Pinus > Pinus tabuliformis. The sequence continues at coordinate 1,298,190,803 of CM062818.1, forward strand.
AAAGTTCCAGCAGTTTCGGCAGTTCTTGATTCTGCGGGATAGGAAGCTTTTCTGCATCATCTCTCTTGACTACTGCACTGCCTCTGCATTAGCTCTCCCGGCTACTGCATTGCCTCTCTGCAAGCTCTCTCTGCCTCTATATTATGTATTCTTCGGAAATTCCTTCCGGATTCTCTTTGCCCCTCATCTACAAGATCTCCCCAATCAATTTCCCTCCCGAGAACTTCTAACCTCAAAAAATCGATTTCCTCAATCTCTTTGTGTGTATTTCCAAATGAACCCAAAGCCTCCATTTTATACTTTTCTTGTTGAGTCTTCAACGGTCGTGATTAAGTCTCTAATCAATGACTAAGATTAAAACATGACTTGATCCGCCTTTTAGATCATTCTCACCCATATTTTGATTAATACCCATTAATATTTTAATTTCCCTAAGTTTATACTTAGGAACTCCATTAAAAATCTTAATTATTTTAATAAAATACAATCCGAGTGGAATTCACCAAACAGTTTCTGGGTTCTTTAGAACTCATGTGCCTTAGCCTCTCCGCCAATTTTCAAGGCTATATCGCTTACGATGATACCAAAAAATAACACTCCCTCTTAGTAAGGAAAGTGCTCTAGCAACAATGTCCACCTGCATGCTACTCTATTTCTTAAACACCTCCTTTCTGCATTGTTTCTGCCACCCACACTGTGTTGCTGCTACTACTATACTTCTTCCCATGACACTGTCATTTCCATTGCTAAATCCGTACTACAGCTCCCTCCCAAACGTTGCATCTGTTATACTGTTAGCACTGCCACTACTAACACTGCATCTGTACTGCAACTCAGTTGTTGAGAGAAGCAACTGAAAAAACATCTAAAATTAGTTGAACGTATTTGTGTTCAACATAATACAATGAATGTTGGAATCTGACTGTTGTTGATTCTGACCCTCTGAATCTTCTACGCTATTGTTGACTTCTGCATTGTGCCAACTGCACTGTTTCCAACCTTCCTCTGCACTGATCAGTCTCTGGTCCCAAGCTACTGCATCTAAACTCCACACAATCCACTACATCATCTGACACTAAGTCCATATCACTATTGTTGAATCTTGGGCTCCGTAGCAAGGAATTGATCCAGGAGGTGGACTCCTCAAGGATCCTGCCCACATGTAGTCCTCCCAACTACAACTCAATATTGCCCCATTTCCCTCCTGGAGATGTGTGGTCACTCATGGAAAATTAATACTCATCAATATTTGTTGAAGAAGCCTTAATATCATGTTTCTCATCCTTGTACTTTTTCTTCAAAGGACACTAGGATGCATAGTGGCCCATCTCACCACAACTGAAACACTTCATCTTCGAAATGTCCTTCTTTCGCTTCGGATTTTGTTGTCCCTTCGATGTTAGAGTTGCATTCTCCTCCTCCTCCTTCGTCTTTGTACCACTCCCACTATTGTCATTAAGGTTTACCTTCACTAGGTCCCTCCTTAACTCCTCCTGTTGAAGAGCCGCCCACATCTCCTCCCATGAAGGTAGGTTTTTTTCTGCCCAATATGCTTTGGATGAAAACTTTCCATTCATTTGAGACTCCATTCAGGGCTATCCTCACCATCGCGGTTGACTAAGGAGTGGACCCCACAACATCAAGTTTGTCTCTAGTGTCCTAAATATGTTGAAGATAGAAGTTCACCCCTTCTCTTTTCTGCATCAAAGTTCACTGCAAATTTTGCTCCAAATACATCTTTCGTTGTTTGGAAGAGCCTTCATACAGAGAAGACAAGGCTTCCCACATCTCTTGGGTTGTATCCTTGCCCTGCAAGTGTGAGACCACATGATTGCGAACTCCATTGTGAATGAGCCTTTTTGTCTTCCCCTGCACGGCCTTGTACTTCTTCTTTTGATCATTGTTAGCAAGAATAGCTACAACACTTTTGATGTAGGCCTCGAGATCATATTCCTCTAGAATAGCTAAGATTCTGGTCTTCCATATGACATAGTTGGAAGCTCCTTCCAACGTGTCCTGATCTCTGAGCCCATGCGATGCCATTTCACCCAACTATCAAACTGACTCCTCTAGTCTTAGCGCTGCTCAACTACTCAGCAGGTGAGAAATTCGAACTTTCTAGCAGAAATTTCTTTAAGGAGAAAATTCCCCTTCTATGTGTCTTTGTTCTTTTCCAATGGATTTCTGCCCCAGCACAAATTGCGCCCTTCAAGCACTTCACTGAGGGTCTGCATCACTCCCTCTGCCTTTGCAAACTCAAAAACTAGAAATTGTACCTCTCTGTCGTCTCACTCAGAGAGAGATTTCCTCGAATCTTCTTCTCGGCAAGGACTGTGAAATCCCTTAAAGGGGATTCAAATTTGCTGCCAAATGCAGCTTTCGGCGTCACTGCTCAGCACTGGATCTGCTCTTCCTATTTCAAAATCAATCCTCTATTACCATGTGAAAAATCCTAGACTCGAAGGAACCCCTATTGCAGCAAATTTGAATCTACTTCACCTACTTTATTTTTAAATTACATTCATTAAGTTATTCTTTTGAATACTGAAGTAAATTACTTCTGCAACCTACACTAATTAAATCTTTGATCTCATGAAACAGAAAACAGAGCAAATAACAAGATACATAGGACACACTTATTTTTGGACACAATAGTCCCCTAAAAAACCCAGTGAGGGAAAAGCGGTGCAACAGTTCTTAGGGTTTATTATTATGCAAGAGAAATATTTTAATACATATCTAGGATTCTCATCTAGCAATCCTTTACTGATAAAATACTAGCAAAAAATCTGAGTGAGTTTTTCCTCACTTCACCCGACAAAATTCCAGCTGATCCGGCACAAGACTAGCTAACCCCGGCTATTTCTTCACTGGATTTGTGTTATCCCTACATCACCTTCTCTTCCCTTTGCACCTTTGTGTCAGCTCTTCCAGTTGTTCCAGCAGTTCCGGCAACTCTGACAGTTCTTGACTATTCCGGCAGTTCTTGGCAACTCCAACATTGCCCGACAGTTTCGGTTGTTCTGAGAGTTCTAGGTTCTGCTTGACAAGCATATTTTCTATGTTAGCTCTCCTAGCTACTACGTTGCCTCTGCATCATCTCTCCTGACAGTTCTCAACAGTTCCAGCAATTCCTGGTAATTTCGACTGTTCAGGAAGTTCTGGATTCTACGTGACAGGCAGCTTTTCTGTGTCAGCTCTCCCAGCTATTGTGTTCCCTCTGCGTCAGCTCCATCATCTACTGTGTTGCCTCTGCATCAGCTCTCCCGACTATTGCGCTGCCTCTCTACAAGCTCTCTCCGCCTCTTTATTATGTATTCTCCGGAAATTCCTTCTTACAGATTCTCTCTGCCCCTCAACTGCAAGATCTCCCCAATCGATTTCACTCCTAAGAACTTCTCACCTCAGAAAATTGATTTCCTCAATCTCTCCATGTGTATTTCCAAATGAACCCCAAGCCTCCATTTTATACTTTTCTCGTTGAGTCTTCAACGGCCGAGATTAAGTCTCTAATCAATGACTAAGATTAAAACATGACTTGATCCACCTTCTAGATCATTCTTACCCATATTTTGATTAATACCCATTAATATTTTAATTTCCCTAAGTCTAAGTTTAGACTTAGGAACTCCATTAAAGATATTAATTGTTTTAATAAAATACAATCCGAGTGGAATTTCACCAAACAGTTTTTTGGTTCTTTAGAACTCATGTGCCTTAGCCTCTCCACCAATTTTCAAGGCCAGAGCACTTCTGATGCTACCAAAAACTAACAGAAGGATCTGATTATAAGGTTGTAAGGGTTGTTCATTATCGAATGGATAGTATCATGGGTGGTTTCATCACTAAAATTGTAATCGATACATCTGTGTCTTATAGCGAATATGAATGTTGAGTCTTCAAAGGTCCGAGAGGTAAGTACTTGAAATCACTAAAGACTTGGATTAAAATGTTGTTGTGCGAAAAAGGGGTTATGCCTTTACATTAATGTTTAAGAGAGGTCAAACTAGATCTATGTGAAGTGGAAAGCGATTCAGAGTAGATCTAGACAAATTCGTTGAAAGTGAATACAGTCCTTTATTGGGAGAGTCTGGAAGTGAAGAAGAAAGAAGTAGCCCTAGTATGCCCAGAGGTGCGACGTTCAGTAGATCAGGATACTTCTAGAATTCCACATCCATCCACCCCACCTCCACCTTCACCTCCACCTCATACACCTACGCCTCCACCTCCACCTCCACTATTCAGTATGGAGAATACAGTGAAAATGCCTATATTCAGGGGTCAGGGATCAGAGGATCCCGATCAGTTTTGGTTCATCGCAGAAGCTGTGTGGAAAGCGCAACAGGTCAATGATGATTACATGAAGAAAGAAAAATTGGTTACAGCACTACAGGATAGAGCGCTTACTTGGTACATCAGATATAGTACGACTCATCTAGTTGCTTCATTAGCTGACACGAAGGATGTGCTGAATGCTAAATTTAGGAAGCTAAAGTTGCAAGCTCAGTGTGTGACTGAAAAAAGGGAGATAAAGCAGAGGGTTAATGAGTCTACGTGGGATATAGATCAACAACTTAAGTTTCTACTGAGCTAAGCTAATATTCATATTTCAGATGAACAACATAGGGAATGGTACATAGCTACGCTATTACCTCACTTAAGATTGTCATTATCTCAGCAAAAGATTGGGTCTCGAGCCGAAGCATTGGAGATCACGATGAAGCTAGAAGCTTCATCGATCCAAGACACGAATATTGGAGTTCAACAGATCCAATCACAGTTATCGAACCTGCATACAAAGTTGCAGGATCTGAAGAAGGGAAAGGAGGTTAAATCGGAAACACATTCTAAAGTTTGGTGCATGAAGTTCAAGGCTGAAGGTCATCATAAAGATCAGTGCCCTGTATTCTGGGAGTATATAGCTACGGGGGGTCCCAACCCGCTGAAGCCAGAATCCTCCGCTGGATCAAGTGCCTGGTGTAACATTTGCCAAGTGTCGGGACAATGTTAGACAGATAATTCTTCTCTATTACAAAAGTTTGTATAGTCTCCAAAGAAACTCTTTTGTAACTTTTGTAAATCAGTTGGTCATGATGAAAGGAATTGTCGAAGCTATGAATTAATGATGGATAGGACTCCATCGTATAGAATGCAGGCTGAAAACCGCATGCAAAATGATCAAGGCTCACCTACGAATCGCGGAGGATTCCAAGGATAGGGAAGAGGACGAGGAGGAGGAGCTAGAAGAGGTCAGGGCCAAATCATTTGCTACAACTGTGGAGAACCAGGACACTTTGTGTGTGACTGTCAGAATCCAACTCACCCTTCTTATCAATATTGTCGGCAATTTGATCATGTTATAGAATATTGCCCGGTATTAATAGTGAAGATGCAAGAGAAGAAGAACCAATAGCTGACGTAGAATATTCAAATGATGAGATCTGAGCCACACAAAGACGATCCTAGTATCAACATAGTCACATGAAGCGGTATAGCCACTGGTGAAGACAAGGTCGAAGGAAAACAACCAGTATCAGATCTATGGTTTCGAAAAGTCGGTGAGAAGAATGTTGGGTTTGATTTACATAGAGAAAAAGAGACGTTCATGGAGGAAAGAAATTTTTTATGGATCTAGGTGCTTCTACATCTAAGAATCAAATACCGCTAGTCCCATGAAAGGAGAAACCTGAAGAAGTTACTGCGACGCAAGATTCAGATCCCACGGTGTTAAAATAATTTCTACAGACTTGTATGAAGTTATTACGGGATCAGAAGGAAGTGGAAGGACTACAATAGTTGATAGATAACTACACTAGCAAGGATAAGTTGCTACTAGAACAACAGGCAGTCAATAAGGTGAACCGAAGTAAGAAGAGAATTGGTAGGGAGATGTGGTTGACAGCACAGATTGGTGATTTCGAAATAGACCAGGTAATCCTAGACTTCCGCTCTGATGCTAACATACTGCCAAAGCAAACTTGGGAACGTATTGGGAATTCTAAGTGACAGTGGTCGCCAATTCAATTGTGCATGGCGAATCAACAAAAGATAATTCCAATGGGTCGCCTTCATGGGGTAACTGTAGATATTGAAGGTGCAAGAGAAGTCATGGATTTTGAAGTTATTGAGATAGTAGATGACATTAATCCATACCCAGCATTGCTTAGGATTGATTGGGCCTTTGACATGAACGCAATCATTAATTTAAAGAAGCGAAGCATGGTATTTGAAAAGAATTATCTTCGAGTGCTTGTTTTGTTGGATCCATCATATGCTAAGTGATACACAAAACTGAACTGTGATTATTATGAAGATGAAGACATTGAGCACATATATAAGCTAACTGTGTGAAATGAATATTGGATCAATCCCACTGCGGATGGAAGGATCAGCTGGGAGAAGGATAGTTCCTGCCAATCAGATTCAGATGAAGAGTTAGAAAACTAGAAGAATCGATTGCATGAGGTCTCTACACTACGATGTAATCAGCTTACAAAGTCGCTACGTTGTATATCTACTAAGGTACGTAAGTTGCCTTATTATGATGGCTTGGATGATGTCAATATGTTTCTTGACCATTTTGAAAGGGACGTACCAGAGGAACATTGGTTCTAGGCCTTAGATCTAGCATTGAGAGCTACGCCTGCAAGATGGTGGGGTATGCACAAGGATAATTTTGCTGACTGGAAGGAATATCGTAGAATGATGTGATTAAGATTTGGCTACGCAAACACTCGACTCATTGAAAATTACACAGGAAAGGATGATCCGCACGAACATCTAGCTCGATGGACTAAGGCATGGGGTGAGGTACCTCAACCAAAGTGGGTGCACATCTTTATTCATACCTTGGATGTTATCCCAAAGAACTGGTATTTAGAGACATATATGCGACATGGGACTATCGATTGTGATGAAATGAAGGAGATTTTCTTGCTGACATTCAGTTTTGAAGACAGATTTGAATGCATTGATGAATCACTTCAGGATATTAAAGAAGTAATCTTCTGAACACCCGTAGAGCTTATCACTTGGATACAGCCTTACTAGAGTACGCAACTACAACATGCTTTGGAATGTTACAATGTTACTACAGAAGAAGGTGATGAGGATCTGTAGAATATTAATATCCCTGAGTCAAAGGGCTAGCGTGAAGTTTCTAGACCTAATGTGGAGATCCCTAATATCTCACAACCGGTGCACACAAAATAGGTAAATATTGGCTCAGAAGTAGAATTGAAATTTGCAAACATTGGCGATTATTGGGATGAAGACATGGTAGATAAGGTCGTTGAATTATTACACGAATATCAAGATTTATTTCCAACTAAGTTCTTTGACTTGAAGGGGATAGTAGGATATTTGGGTATGATGAAGATCAATATAAAACCAGATGTGAAGCCGGTTAAGCAGTGCCCATATCGGTTGAATCCCAAATACAAGGAAAAGGTAAGAGAGGAACTCAATAAGATGCTCGCGGCAGGAATAATTGAGCCCATAGAAGAATTGGAATGGGTCAGTCCTATGGTGGTCCAGGAGAAGAAAACGAAGGGTGATATCAGGATCTGCATTGATCTGTGGAAGTTAAATGATGCATGTGTACATGATCCATTTCCTATGCCTTTTACAGATGAAGTTCTAGAAAATGTTGGTGGACAGGAATCTTATTCATTCACAGATGGATTTTTGGGATATCACCAAATTAAGATTGCGTCGGAGGATAGAAGAAAGACTACCTTCACTACAGAATGGGGGTCGTTCCAATATACAGTCATGCCTTTCAGACTAAAAAATTCTCCTGCGATCTTCTCAAGGGTGGTAGTCGCAACGTTCAAGGAATTCATTCATAAATTTTTGGAAGTCTACTTCGATGATTGGACAATGTTTGGGCTAGTCAAGAAGCATGTCTCTAGTCTGCGCCTGATGTTGGATACATGTAGAAAGTATCAGATTTCCTTGAATTTGAAGAAATGCATTTTTTGTGTACCTTATGGAATACTTTTGGGACATGTTGTCTATAAGCAGGGATTGATGGTAGACCCTGCTAAGATTTTTGTAATTATCAATTTGGAGCCCCCTAGGAATGTAAAGTAGCTACACGCGACTTTGGGTCATACTAGGTACTATATGAAGTTTATTAACGCATACGCGCAGATCATTACGCCCATGGAGAAATTGTTAAAGAAGGATGCTACATTCTATTGGGACGATGACTATCAGAAGAGCTTGGATATTCTGAAGGAAAAGATGGTTACGGCACCAATCCTAGTATTCCCGGATTGGAAGAAGGAATTTCATGTGCATGTGGATGCGTCTTGTATAGCATTGGGAGTTGTCTTAACTCAACCAGGGGTAGGAGATATTGATCACTCGATTTCCTTCGCCAGTCGAAAACTATCTAAGGCAGAGAAGAACTATTCAACCACAGAGTGAGAAGGATTGGCCATGGTTTATGCACTACAAAAATTTAGGCATTATCTGCTAGGTGCACACTTTAAAATGTACACGGACCATTCTGATTTGAAGTACCTGGTCAATAAGCTTGTGTTGGGGGAGGAATATGTATATGGTTGCTTCTTTTCCAGGAGTATGATTTTGAAGTGATAGTTAAGCCCGAGAGATTGAATGTTGGACCTAATCACCTCTCTCAGATCGAGAATGGAGAGGAGCCCACTAATATTGATGAAGGATTACCTGAAACGCGGCTCTTTGTTGTTAGATTTGTGGATGAGCATTTTGCATACATTATTAATTTTCATCTACTGGCGTAGCTCCTAAAGGTTATACGACACAAAAAAGAAGGAATTAGTTGTCAGGGCTGTAGATTTTTCTGTGATTGCAATACACTTATATAAGATGGGATCAGATGAAGTTCTACGTCGATATGTGCCTGAATATGAAAGACATAGTATCCTAGTTGAAGCACATAGTGGTGTCACTGGAGGACACTATGCAGGTAAGGAAACTACGCAGAACATTCTGCGAGTAGGATTATGGTGGCCTACGGTACATAAAGATTATAAGGAGTATTGTAGTGCGTGTGATGTGTGTCAAAGAACCGGGACGCCATTACAAATGGATGAATTGTTGTTAAATCCATAATTCACACTACAATCATTTGATAAATGGGAAATTGACTTCATTGAACCTATTCATCCACCAAGGAAGAAGACGGGAGCATGCTATATTATCACTGCGACAGATTACTTAACCAGGTGGGTCGAGGCACAACCTGTGAAGGATTGCAACATGGCAACTACTGAGTAGTTTATATTCAAATGTATTCTATCCAGGTTTGGATGCCTGAAGATTTTGATGAGTTACAGAGGTTCACACTTCCTAAATGAGACAATTTCAGCCTTAACAGAAGAGTTCTAGATGTATCATCATAAGAGTACACCATATCACCCCCAGGCGAATGGCATTATCAAAGCTTTCAACAAGATCTTGGAGAATGCCCTAACAAAGGTCCGCAATGTTAATAGGAATGATTGGTATGTGCACATACCAATGGTTCTATGGGCATATAGGACGACCTGTGAGAAATTGACTAGGCAAACACCATTTTTACTAGTTTATGGAAAAGAAGCAGTGATGCTGATGGAATACATAGTGCCCAGCCTAAGGATTGCAGTGGTAATGGAGATGGAAGATCGCGACATAATGGAGGAATGCCTAACACAGCTACTTGCGTTAGAAGAAGACCGATTTTTGGTTGGATTTCATCACTAGGTGTAGAAATCTAAAGAAAATGTGTGGCATGATTGTCACATTAAGCAACGTACTTTCAAGAATGGAGATTTGGTCTTGATGTATGATAGCAAGTTTACCAAATTTTTGGGGAAGTTTCAAATGCATTGGCTAGGACCGTATGTGATTAAGGATATTTTGAATGGTGGCGTAGTTCAGCTCATGAAGCTGAATGGGGAAGTGTTTCCTGGCAGGATTAATGGGAGCAGATTGAAATTTTACAGGGATGATCTCGCCACTGCGCAATGACTACATGACCGCAGGAAAGTCTTAGTGCTTCTAGCAGTTGAAAGAAAATGCAAGACTATAAACTACTATGTCAAGGAAAAATTCTATCGAAGAAGGAGGCTTGCGCGATGTAGTTGTGCCATAAGGAGGGGTCCCACACAGCCTGCCCAGAAAGTGACCACTGAAACAACTACAGTTAATTTGACAGTAATTTTTTCGTTAAAAGGTGAGGGGGAAATGAATTTAAGGCGCAAATCCGTGAAAATTTGCCACCAAATTCGCATTTATAAGGAAGATCTGAGGGGAAACGGACAATTTTAATTTGAAGTGGGATATAAATATCGCACCCCACTCCACATTTGGACACTTTTCTTCTTGAGAATTCATTGTGTGTTTTTGTGCTTAAAGAGACGAGTGTGTTGTTGCATGTCTGGTTACTTGAGTTGGGAGGAAGTTAAGCAAGAATTTTTAAAATAGGAGTAGGTAACATCATGACTGCAACACCGCCAGTCCATGCTATAGCACCCAAGTCACTGAGGCCAAAGCATATTGCCTCTGCGGCAAGAGAGAAAAAGCAGAAAAAGTCGTAGCAGACACCAGTTCGTTAATCGTTGTGGAAAATTCCAACTGAGCAGAGACAAAAGAGAAAAATGGATAAAAACAAGTAACCAATGGAGCCGCAGGACTTGGACGAAGAAGAGATGAGCAAAGGGTTTGAGGATATCAATGGAGAAGCAATGGAGCCAATTTCTCAGTTGCTGCCGTATATGCCACCGTGGAAGCCAACCTCAAAAGTGGCTAAGGATCCAGACTCTATCAAATTTAAGGTATTCACACTGTTGCTACTAGAGGAAGTGCCTATTGAAGGTGACTTGTTGGCAAGGGTACCCCAACTCCGTATGGAATATTGGGATTTGGGCGACTGTGAGAAATTTCTACAGCTGGAACCCAACAAGTATCTAAAGGTGGTGTACTATGAGGAGGCGGGCCTCACAAGACTTGAACCAATGAAATGGGCAGTCGGTATTGAGCGCACAAGATTGTTGAACATGTTGTACATCCCGCACTTTAGCCGAAGCAATATCAACACTATTTTTGCATGCCAATTGTTGGCGTTGGTCCATGATGGGTGCCTATGGCTAGGAGAGCCCATCCCAATTGACAACATGTTGATATGGAGAATCACAACATTTCCCTATCAAGGTGTGAACCCCGCAGATGCTTTAGTGGGGAAGTCATTTGAGAAAAAGTTGGCAAACTAGATGAAAAGTGACTTCGAGTTGGTCAAGAATTCTAGGGGATATGCCATCAGTTCCATCACAGACGAAGCTGTGCAGTTTGCTGCACAAATCTTTGTAGGAAAGATCATGAGGAAGTGTCATGCAGATGAAGTGTCAGCACCAATGGTATCCTTGGCTGTGCAGTGCAACAAGGGGGTTTAGTTCAATTGGGCACACTATCTATGCCAAGAATTCCTCAATGGTTTCCCTGAAGCGTAGGAGGAAGGAAAAGAATTCCACTACGCATGGCTCTTATTGTTCATCACGTTGATATCTTGGAGGATGCCAGATGATTCACAATTACCCACTACGGATCCAGAGTTGTGCGAGGCTGCCAGATTTGCCTCGCTATGGGAAACAAAGGACCCTACCCGCGTTATAGAAAATAAGATGTTCTAGGTATTATTCGAAATGGATCTACGTATGGTGATTAGCCAAAAGCCAAGGTTGTCACCAAGTCTATTCAAGGAATATTGGTGCATCATTGAATTTAAGGCCGATTTCCACTATTTTTACATATGTCTTAGGCGTGATTTGACGAAGACTTGGATGGTGTTGTCGTTTTTGGACACTGAGGAAGATATCACCCAGCTAGTCCTTCAGTGGCCGACTGACTGGCTCCTTATGAAATACATTGAAGAGGGTGCAACTGGGACTAGTAAAGATGCGCTTAAAGAAAAGAAGAAGGTGACCATCGATATAGATAAGAATATCGTGCAAGAACCGAAGCGCGAGCAATAAAAATAACAACACACAAAAAAACCTAATCAGGGTGGCGAAGACCCCTATGTAGACCTGGAGGATGTCGATTCTCCATTTATTCTAAAACGGTGGCAAAAGACAAGTGGGGGAGGCTCACTTAAAAAGCATAAATATGATAGATTTGTCGGTGTGGAGGCCATGGTCCTCATTCAAGGAGACCTCGATGAAATTGGAGACATCATTTGAGTTGCGACCGAAGAAATTTAGGGACACATCGAAGAGCAATACCAATCGGTATTGACAAAGCTCCAACTGGGCTTTAAGGAATTGTAGGTACAGACAAGCGTTATACAAGCGAGCGTGGTTCAAGTGAGTTGGCCTCAAGCTAGCATGGAACCAACAACATCAAGAAGTGTGCAGTCGGTACTCACTTCAAAGTTCCAAGTTGTACCCCTACCTGATGGATATTTACCCCTGAATAATGTCGAAGATAGGCAGAGCGCATAGCCACTTAAGAACGTGAGTATTAACCTCGCGACACTCGCTCTGCACACATTGCATGAGCTACACGAGGATTTAGAAGATGAGCTTAAGGTGCGAGAGCAACGAGATCTCATGGTGATCAAAGATGCGAAGATCAATAGTCAGTCGATGTGCGATGAAAAGAACAAAACTCTCCAAAATCATGATGAGGAAGCTACGGAAAGGAAGCAGTTGGAGCAGGCCATTTCCAAAGTATGCAGTGAGCTTCTAGAGCTCCAAATTCAGTCTGAGGCCACTTCAAAAGAAAAAGTGAAACAGTTGGCAGATGCATTTAGAGAGTCGAAGGCGCAGGTGGATAAGGTTCATTTTGATCTGCATATGCAAATTATTGAGCTTCAATTGAAGCTACAGCCCACCACACCACCTGAGATCTGAGAGAAACGCAAGGTTTCCATCAGAATAGCCAGGGAAAAGCTCGATGTTGTAGTCAAGGACTGTAGCCAACTATTTGAAGAAATGCTAGAACTGTGGGCTCACTGCAGGAGGACCCATAGGTGAAAAAGATTGAAGTAGCAATCTGGGATAAGCAACTACAGTACAATGAGATCAAGGCAACGGTGCGCACCTTGGCACCTGTGAAACGGTTCACCCGCTTGAAAGAAGGGACATCCCTACAAGCACAAATAGAGGATCTACGGAAGAAGATGCAGATTATCACTGCATGGATGCAACCTTGGGAAGAAGAAGCAGGGGAGCTCTCACATACTATGGAAGGCACGCCCAAAAGTATGCAACAAATGCAGCAGAAGGACTGCTTACAGAAAATTTGGTCGAATAAGTTCGACATGTAGCAGCATAATGCACGGAGTCACTTCACCCAGTGAAGTCTTCGTTCAGCAACCTGAAAACAAAGATACAGAGCGTACCAGCGGAGTGACTCCAGGATGAGTCACATCTTTGTGTTGGGGGCATGTTGGGATGAGGTCACCTAGGTCCGATTATGACTAATTTTTGTAAAAGTATCCGCATTTTAAGGAGTGCAACATGCAGCGCAAAAGTCACTAGGAGTCAATGGGTTTTAGGAAGGTCAAATCCCCTTAGTTTTTGTATTGTTTTGAACTCCACCCATGGTTTGCGGACCATGTTATTGTAATAGAAAAAATTATATAAAGGGGGAATCATATATGATGAGAGGATATGTTTTTGAGTCTGTAAGCATAAGATATTTCTGTATTTGGGCAAAGGGGAAGGCTCTTACTGCTGTCTGCATAGAGACCTTGGCAAGTCTACAACTGAGTACGTGGGCCCCTGCAGCTGTGTGCGCAGGGTCTGAAACGTATATGTATTGAAGATCTGAAATAATAAAGAGTGTTTGAAGCAAATCTATGTCTGAACCGTATACTTACATGTTTTCTATATTTATGCTCAGTTGAATGCCATTTATTTGTATTATTGTCTTAGTTACTACGTGAAGATCTAGATCTACTGTTATATGTTATTTTATGCATGATTAGATCCTTAGGCAAAGCTCATAACTCTGTTTAATTGAAAATCGCTTTAAGTTTGGAGATTTCAAGGATAAGGGTTCGCGAAGGTCAGATCAGGCCTGAAACTGAAGAAACACCTTACTCCCACATCACATAGCCTTCTGGATGTAGAAATTTGGTTCTAGCATCCCCCAATACTGCCTCGGGTGAGACTGCAACCTGCGCTAAGCAGGTTGTTTCCGAAAGGGCCGGTAGTGTAGGGTTTTGTTGGTTAGCGCAGCTAACTCTGAACCTAGGTCCAAGCCTCCTCAATCCAATAGGTGTTACTCCACTACTAGCAGGCTTGTTTAATACCCCAGTGGAGTCACTATAGGAACACAAGCATTGGTCCGTTGTTGGCAAGCCTATTCAATACCCCGACGAAGCTTCTTGCTTCACCTCTCTGTGAAGGAAGCCTTTCTCTTCTTTCACCCATTAGTTTATTTGAAATCTGATTTATCCTTCATTAGACATTATTTCACGGGGTGGAAGAGGGATCTCGACTTATCTTGAGCAAGAGAGGTTCTTCCTTCATAGATTGTTATATACCTCTGAAATTAATATGCTCACTCTTAGTTTTCCCCATTCCCTTCTCTACTCGATCGTATCGACAAGAAAAACACCATCCAATTACCATGCCGAATAAAGGAATAAATATTTTTCAATAGATACGAGCATCATGGTTTTTTTTATGGCTTTCTGTTCGAATGGATCACATTTTCCATTCAAACATCATATTTATTAAGATATGTGTAGGCCCAAACAAAGAAGAGGAAGACATATTAGCCAACAATTTCTCGTCATCACAATTGACCTTTTCAAACTTTTCTACATTGTTCTCTTGAGCTAGGCAAGAGTAATTTTCATGCATGGTCCTATTGAACAAGATGTTAAAGGAAAGACATGACACAACAAGAAAAGAAAATAAAGGGAATAAGAAAAATGTAAGACTAAAAGAAAAGCAATATGCAAGAGAGGAAGCGAGAGAAAAAGAAAATGCAAAACTATATGTGGAGCAAAGTGTATGGTGGATGAAATGAAAAATAAATATTAAATGAAACTAGACCTACCCCTAATCTAACCGGCTAGAAGGTGAAGGTTAAGTGTAATGAAATTTCCAATGTAGCCACCGAAGCTGCTCCTGACCTGCAAGTAGAAAGACACGAGCGAAAAACAACATAAAGCAATGTGAAAATAAAGATCACAACTTGAATACCTTGCACAGAAAGTAGAAGGTCTTGCCTTGAGGTAGAAAGATGTCCCATGCCAAATAACTTTAAACAATCTGCAACTTTACCTTGCCGATCAGAACAGTGATCATACAAACCTCGAAGGCTTCTTGTGAATGTATATTCACCCATATTTTCAATCTTAGCAAACAATAGGTAAGGTTGCAACTTATTATTAGCAACATAAATTGCTAAGTAAGATGCCCCCAACCACTCATAGATTCGATCATGAAATCCGAAACAATCCTCTTGAAGACCTTGAAATCCTTGAGAAAATGAATTTTCAATTAATGGCATGGAATCAAGAGGAGAATCTTGTAAGGGAAATTGAATCTGATCATGTTCAGAAGGCTTTTCAAGATCATGAAGGCCTAACATAACCATCAACAACAGCTGAAGTGCTTCAACTACTTGACAAGTATCTGAAAAGTGAAATGATGAATCATAGGAATTTATGGTCTTGATAGGATCAACAAATGTAAAACAATTATCATCAGATACACTCGTGGGAAAATGATGAATTGAAAGCCAAGTGTTAAGGCCAATTTTATAATTAGATGGGTCAATTAAGACATCGGATTCTCCATTATTTGAACATAAAGATGGAACAATTTGAGCAAATTCACAAATTATTTGAATAATAGAATAATTATCCTCACAGGTTGAATACAAAAAATCACTACCTTGTATCTGAGTAGAATAATTAAAGATGAATGATAGTATAGAAAATAAGGGAAACCAATTAGGATACAATGGATCAACATGTGTTGAATCAAATTCAACCTGGGACATAAATCTGTCAAGAAGAGGAATTTTATTCCCTAAATAATTCAAGCATTTACTAACACTTGAAAAGATAGCTTGTGCCAAAAGGAAAATGATTAGTATCACAATATTCAAAAGAAATACCAGGGGTTGATTATTCTCATAAGTATTTGACAGATGTGAATCCTTCAACCGGTGAGAATATTTGTCACGATAATTAAAAGGATAGGCTTCAAAACTTTGTGCATCCATGGAAGATGTGAATTCCAATCCTAAGTTCAATGCAAGAGGTTTACATGAAGATAAATTAACATAATCTTCTATCCGATCAAAAACCCAATCTTGAAAATTAGAAAAATCACCTCGAGAAAACCCAAAATTTATCAAGAATGAGTTTGCATCTAATGAAACAATACGGAGAAAAGAATCTTGCGAGAAAATATAGATTTGACATAGTTCGGGAATATCATCAGGATTGCAAGAACTTGACATAACCATCAATGGGAGTTGAAGTGTCTCAACTCCCTAGCAAGTCTCGGAAATTCGGAATGTTGGATAATTACATTTTGAGAGCTGAGTTAGATTGTGCATTGCATGTGGACAACTATTGTTAGTTATTTTAACAAGATCAATATTATCTTAATGGTAGCCATCTACAATGTTGGTTTGATTAGATTTTTCAACTTCAACATACATATTACTCAAGTCATAAGATTCCTTTAATTGCAAATCTATGGATATATAAATCGTAGAAATCTCATGAGCAACCTAATTTGAAGAGTTGTCCTCATGAAAAACAGGATATTACAAGGAATGGAATGGATGCACAATAATTTGATTATTCTCTTCTTCAGCATAGATGACCTCACTGCCTTGTGTTAATTCAATAACATTATCATCGAATTGTAGATTCAAAGAGAATGGCATGTCTTTATCATGGGTTAATTCATTACAAATAGTAGGACACAAGGGATAGTCGGTTGAAGAAGAAGTACTCACAAGAGAATATTCATGAGCATTCAAAATATTGGTAGATGTGCCTAGGAAAGCATCACCACACATATTAGTGGAATCAATGTTGTCAAGATGGTGGTTGCTCAGGGCTTCAGGTTGATTAAGATCATTGGTTTCATTTGATTGACTGTCGAGATCACTAGATCCTAAATCTGCCAAGACTGAAGGAATATCACCATGACATAGAGGAATTTAAAAAATAGAAGAGAGATAAAAAGTATCTTCACCTTTCTGCTCCTCTACTTGTAGTACCTTATCAACATTTAGACCAACAAATTGAGAATTAAGAGTATATGAAGTACTAGTTGGTGATGCATATTGATTAAGTGGATCAAGGCATGAAGGGTCATGAAATGAAGATGATGGAGGATGAAAGGTATCCTGTGAAGAAACAATACTTTCAATCGAAATAGATTTAGGATTATGATTATGTGCATTGGGATCCTAATAAATCAAGGGACCCATCTTCACCTTAGGTTTCTTATGCATAGAGTATCAAGCAAGAGGATAAAATGATGATGGGATGAATGGATCATCAATCTAATTTTCATATTTCTCAACTTTAAAAAGGCACCAGAGACAACCTCGTTATACAATGAAAAGGGAGGAGGACAAGGGACAAAAGGAATAGTAGGTCCCTCCTCTAATATTGGAGATATCTCATGATTAATAAAAGTTGGGAGAACACTATTAACCAAGGATTCATATTCATATTGTTTCAAGGATATTTGAACCAAGCACTGAAACTTTTCTTTGAGAAATCCAAATTCACATATTCTTCGGGAAACTCATAACACGAGTGAAGAAATCTATTAGAAAAATCCTATGTTTATTCATCAGGCTTAATTCTAAGTTGATTAATTCTTTTATAAACATCTTGGTAATCATACCTGTCAAAGGCTTGATGAAGTTCCTTGAAGAGTTGTTCAAATGAATGAATAGAAGAAGAAGGTATGGTATGACACCATAGTTTAACTCGACCTTCAAGAGTGAGGGTGAATAATTTATATGAAACATCTTCACAATTGATTTTATGAGATTCACAAAAATTGAGAAAATGAGATGTATGTTCAGCTATGGATATTTCACCCTCTCCCTCAAACTTTAATTGAGACAATTTGTAAAAAACTTCCACGGGGATGTTGGAAATACTAAGAGGGGGCGTGAATCAGTATTTCTTAGCAATTAGCACTTTATTAATTTTTTTTATAGAATTAATTAATATTCAGTTATTATTAGTATTGTTCAGTAAGAGCAGTAAACAACAATGCAAAAATAGAGACAGTAGGGACAGTATTTTTAGGTGCAAAACCCCCTCCAAGTCAAAAACCACCAAACGCTTTTCTAATAAGTTATTTAATCTTCTGCCCCAAGTGAAAATAAAGCTACGACTTCCTATAACTCTAGAAAATAATTATTCTCTACCTCCCATTGGAAGGATGCCCCAATGCCCTGGTTTTATCAGCAATCAACTGAATGGATGCCCCAACACCCTAGTGAGCCACAACTCACCCTAGCACTACCCTACCATCCTGAAGTGTTTAAAAACCCCAACCTGTAGGTGATTTCATTCACCTACCTAGGACCACCCTGCC
Source organism: Pinus tabuliformis (assembly GCA_031772625.1). Lineage (NCBI taxonomy): Eukaryota > Viridiplantae > Streptophyta > Pinopsida > Pinales > Pinaceae > Pinus > Pinus tabuliformis. The sequence goes on from CM062818.1 coordinate 1,298,209,375, forward strand.
ACCCTATAAAGACAAATATTAAATACAAAAGTGTGGACTCCTCTACCAAGGACTATGATCCACATTACAATGATATTATAATGAATTTCTTTGACTGATCAATAACACTAGGACCTAAACTCTTGTCCCGACAAACCAAGAACCCTCAAGCCAAAACCTTTGTCCCCAAAAATTGCCTCCTTAAACTCTAGGAAAATAAACTCTTTGCAAAATATTACAACACTTTACACTTATTGTACAATTTTTCCTTGATGTTGATGATCAGAATTGTTGTAGAAGTGGTCAGGAATGATGGACTGCTCTTTCAAGTCTTGGTTGTTTGTGGTACTTTAATTTGTCTTTCAACAACGTTGTTCTTCCATGTTTCCCTTTCTTGTCATGTCTTGACAGCTGTAGGTGATGTGGATGATCTGTTCTTGGACAAGGTTTGCACCTACAAATAAGACATATCCAAGCGAAACCCCAACCTAAAGATAAAACAAAATTACCCCTTTTATGAAACTTACCTCTGCCTATAATACACTTGTTAGTCAAAAACAATAAATATGAAAGGTTTATAAATTAAATGATAATGATACATACCTGAAGTAAGCTTGTGCCTTGTGTACTGCCCTTATGATGTCTCTTGGCTTGTCCACCAACTTTACGATCAACCTAGGACTTGTTGTCCTGAAGTTGAGTCCTGTAGTTATTTTTGTGCCCTAGATGAGATGCTGAAAGGCTACAACAGACTTCGCTCCACTTGAAGACTCAATTCTTTTAGTTAATTCATTACAGTGATAATTTGAGCCTTAAAATGATGCATATTATGACCAAAACTGGTGCCACTTTACTATTATTGGGATCTGACTTTAGTTACAGAATTTCAGAAGGTAGACAGTATATTTATTTGCTAGAAATTCTTAGATGTGTTGTGTAGACAATGATGTGACAGAGAACACCTCCATTGAATCCTTATTATGTTACGTCCTTGCAACCAGTTGTAATAATTTTATGCCATAATATCCTTCGTTGTTTTTTAATAAATACCCTTGGAAACTCAGACTTCTATCTTCAAATTCTTGACCACAAATATACTTCAGTTTGAACATTCACTGGAATTTGAAAGGGAAATACTCAGACGAATATCCAAAACCAAACAAAAATTTGACCAAACCTTGATCCTTAGCGAATGTCTTTGTTATCTTTGTCAAGTAGCCGAAAATTTTTAGAGCAATTTCCTAATGATCTTTCGTTAGAAGCACACACATCTTTTTTGTAAGAAATGAGAGCTAAATTTATAGTTTGAGTATAATGTAAGGGCTTTACAAGATGACCATTTTAGGTCAAAGGAGTGCTCAAAAACATTTGATGAAAGTCTCCTTGATTAGGGAAGGATCGCTATCCTTTTGGCACTTAATTTTAATATATTTCCAACCTTAATAATGCCTAGACCTTTCGATCTCAGAGGGTTTCTTAGTAGACCGTTGGAGAAAAGAATAATCTTTTAAAATAATGTTAATTCATTTGATAAGTAAAAATAATTTAACAAAATAATATAATTTTATTGATATTAATTAAATAATAATAACTAATCCTTAATATTGTGTTAAGGATCTTTCTAGAAATATTTTCAATTCCACTTAGCAATGTGAAATCAATGATTATCTTAGTGCATATGGTCCTACCCGAGTGTGAAGTCAATGATTAGCTTACTACCTTTGGATATTGAAGTTATTAAAATTATACGTGGTGAGATTATGGCGAGAATTCCTATCATATATTGACAATCGTTGGTGAATAAGGTGGCATGTCTCTACCCCCTGGGGTTTTAGCCCACAAAACTGGGTCTTCAATTTTAAACTCAATTTTCTCTCAAACCAGAAGGAACCACAGGGCATACCATATATCAATGGAAACATATCATCGAGGAGAATCTATCTGGAAGGATCCTAACATGAGATTCCATGAATTCCCGTGTCAAATGTTCCATCAAAGATAGGGGTAGCTCCTGTTGTTGCTTGGGTTGACATCAATGACAACCACCTATCAACAGGGGATTGAAAGTTTAAGATTGGATCTATTAAGAAAACATCCCGACAATATGATTTGGGAATGATCCATTCAAGATAAGAGATTCAAAACAAACTCAATAGGCTCAACTTTTCATTTGGCCCTCCTTTTAACACCAATTGTTAATGATGTTGGAAATTTGTCAACCAAGGGGATCTCCCCAATATGAAGTCCCAATTAGACCTCACACTGTATGGAATAGGAGCCCCAACCAGAAATATAGTCAGTTTCCATAATTTTGATCTTAAATATGTGACTTGGTTACAATTATCAACATAAGAGATTATACAAACAATCTTTGAAACAAGCAAGTTGACATTGTGAGGTATACAACTCTAATGTATATAAGGTACTCTGACGGCAAGGAAATAGAGAGTGGGCCTCTAGAAGAAAATTAATAGTACTATCCTAACAGAGACACACAAGAGAATGGAAAGAATCGCTAGTTAACTTGCAAAGTAATTCACAAGATAACAATGATCATAAAAGCAAGTAACAACGCACATTCAACAAGATGCATACTAAAGTCAATTAAATAGTTCATTTTCATTAGTATGTGTTAACATAAACATACACCGCAAACAATGAAATAATAGTCTCACAATCATTCACAACATATGAATGAAAGTGCATCGGCTCTAAGAGGTTGATATATTAAGTGAAATTATCGCCACACTAGCCCCAATAATGGAGCAATATTATGTTACCACTTTCTCCTCCAAAGAAAGATCTTCTCTCCCATGCAAACTAGAAAATCCAAGGTGAAAAGTACAATGTCCAAAGTCCTCTCTTTTGAGCTATGAGGGTGTATTTATAACAAATGAGGCGACTCTTCACCTCTTATGTGACTCTTGATCTCCCTCATGACTCTTGAGCTCCCATGTGACCTTTGAGCTTCTAATGACTCTAGAACCTTCTAGTGACTTTTCACATTCCATGTGGAACCCTTAGTATTACAAATTTTGCATTTTCTCATTTAAAGTACAATATTACATTCTACAAATGATGTGGCAAGATACAATGACACATATGACTTTGCGATGACACTTGGACAAGCCATGACTTGGCATTGATGATATGGAATTTCATTATGATGTGTTCGAGGCAAGCCTTTCTCCTAAGCATAATATTTGTATCTTCTTCATGATGGATCTTTTCTTGTTCTTTATCTTTACCCTCCCAAGGGTGTGGATTAGTGTCAGAACCTTCCAAGTCAACACGATATGTCACCATTCTGTCATGGTCCAGGATTTCTTCATGTCCTTCATGATGATCATTTATTTTTCTTCTTCTTCACAAGTGCTCTCGTGTAGCCTCTCCTTAGTGACCTCCCTTGTATCCTCATGATAAGTCTTGCATGTGTTTCATCTCCATCCTCCCAGAGCTTGGATGATATGGATTCTTCCTTATGATTTTGATCCTCAATCTTCCATCGTGATCTATTATCCCTTCATCTTCTTTCTTGATAGTCTCCTTGTCTATTTAGCTTCACAATTGTGTTCTTGTGTGATCTCCTTGGCATCCTCATTGAGCATCATATTGTCATGTCAAGATACAATACTTGTAGATGAAATTCACTCATGACAAGACGACATCAGTATGAAAATATCCTAGTCTAACTTCTTCATGCAATTTACTAATTAAACCTAGATAGAGTGTGGGACTAAGGAGGAGGCTCATGGATTGTGGAGTGTGCAGTTCCAAGAGGTATTGATGAAGTTTTAATCACTGTGATTGTGCAATGCGCAATGGCTGGGGGACTAGAAGACAAAACTACGCAGTTTAGGGAAACATTGATGTAGTGAGGCAAGCTTGCTCATTATGGTTGTGAAATGTGTAATTCATGGAAGACTAAGCTAAAGGATTGCACATTTTCTTAGGATAAGGAATTAGTGAGGCCTAACTATGTAGTGCATAATGGAATAATGGTTGGGAGAGATAATTGTGCAGTTTCCAAGGAGAGGGGGCAGAGACTGAGCACTGTGATTGTGCAATGTGTAGTCCTTGGAGGTAGTGACTACGCAGTGCATATTTCCAAGAGGCAAGGGTGCTTCATTGTGGCTTAATATTGCACAATACAAAGTTTCATGAGGGAGTTAGCAAGCTACAAAGATAGTGAATTCTCTGAAAATGACTAAGTGTGGGATTAGTCAGACAAGAGAGAACAAGACATGCAAACAAGTCCTGAAATAGTGATCTCACACTCAGATAACATCAACACAAGCCAAAATAATGCACAGTACTCAAAATCCACATGCATACATTGAAACGACAGTAAAGTGACACTTATCTCTAAGTACAACAATTGAAATGTAGCTTTGTGACACTTAGAACGCAAGTTATGAAAAGAGTGTCAACTCTAACCAAAAAGTGCGCTAAGGTATGGGGGAGTGTCTAGAACATATTATTATGATATATAAGATCATTTAATGTATAAGAGTGTGCTATATCTACCTCTAATTATGCGCCAAAGTGCGACACATGCCAAAGTTAAAATAATCAAAAGAAATGCTTGCGACCATGAGAAAAAGTGAAAATGACACTTACAAACGCTAAATAAAGTGAAAGCAACATATGCTAAAGCGAGAGAAAGAAGAATTTACACTTGTGGAAGTGAAAGCATGGAAAAATGACAGTCGCGAAAGTGAAAGAGACACTTGCGAAAGTAAAGGTGTGCAAAAGCGACAATTGAGTAAACTCACTGAAATGAAGACACAATGTAACCAAGAGTGATAGAAAGACTTTCAAGTGATATTATGAACTAATTATCAGCATAGATTGTGTAGTGTACTATCTCTATGGATTGTGTAGCCATTGTCCACATGGAATGCGCAAACATTGTAACTAAACATTGTGCATACATTATTCCTAGAGACTGCGCAAGCCTTACTTTCAAGAATTGTGAAATGGCTATTCTCAAGGATAGACATTGGTTACTGAGTTTGCTAGAAAGGGGTGTGATTGAGAATAGATCGAAATCTAAGCCTATGTAATCAAGTGACTTTTACAGTTATAATCTCATAAGAAAAGTATCAACCAATCATGAAGTTATCATGAATAGTTTGAGGTGACAGATCATGAGGCCATAAGTAGGCTCCAAAATTCAAGTGTGAGAAAAACTTTGGAGGGTGTTTATCGCAATGAAAACATTTTCCTCCTAACACATTTGTTGTATGCCTTCTTTGTGTCTTTATTAGGCCAATATTGTAGCAACCTCTCTCTTATCCTAGATTGATGAGAGCCAGATCTGGCGATTTAGTTGGCTCTACTTACTAATGAGGCTTGAACTTGTCATTCCTAATCATCCATTTATAACCATTTTTCTTGAGAAAATAACGTGTTTCATCTATCTTTCCATTCATATTTTCTCAATTTCCTGTCATATTTAGTATGATTGGACTAGGTGGAAAGAGATAAGTATTTCAATAATATGCTAACGAATTTACATATTTTGTGTACATGGGTTGAGTAATATGTGTTTTCCAAATATCAAACAAGACACCCAATTTTATCTTTATATGTAAGAAAGACAGGCTGTAGATATTTTTGTCAACAACCACGAGCTGAACAGGCCCATGTGAGGATGACCACGCTAAAGATTTTTCTCTACAGTATCCAGGTTTCACTGACCTGTAAAGCCATATTATAGAGACTTTCTATAGCAAAGACAAATTTGAAAATCAAAACCACAACTATTGAGACTTCATTCAACTACAATGAGTTTTTACTTTTGTATAAAAAATATTTGTACTTTTCCCACCAGATTAGCCCTTACAATTTCTTGTTTTCACTACTTCAGACCAATCGAACAATAAGGCTAAGAAATAGGTTGAAGATGGGCAACTCAAGAAAGTAGTTAAAACATTTTTTTAGATAGATGTTAATCATTGGGACACCTATTTGTTGAAACTAAAAAGTGGTTGCCTTCTTTATATCAAGCATGAACCTCTTGAATTTAGCAGGTAGTTATGTCAGTTAGTAATTTATTTTGAATAAATACTAGAGAACTAAATTGAGAAAGGTTCAACCTTTTGGTAATGTTATTATTATCTTTTAGAATACAAGAACCAACTGTTCATGATATCATGAGTGTGTTAAGTGTGTTTCTACAGTCACCAACTAATTATAGAGCAAGGGCCACTCTACATGAATGGTGATATCTTTTTGGTATATTTTCTTGTGAATATATATATATATATATATATATATATATATATATATATATATATATATATATATATATATATATATATATATATATATATAATTTTATTTTTTGCGCGTGGTTCACGGACACCTTCGGTCAACGGGTGGCGCTACATCCATTGGAAAAATCTGGGCTTGACGCCCCGCGGCCTACTACAAGACCTGACCCCAAGAGCTTTCGGGAATTGATCATGTGACCTCCCATCTGGTGAGGCCCCGTCTTGACCGATTGGGCTAACCCTTGGGGCTATTTTCTTGTGAATATTATTTCATTCTTTGCTTGCAATTCAGTTTTATACAGTTATTGATTTCTTGTACTTAGTATGTATTTCATCTATTAATTGTGTGTACACATCATTTTGTGAATGTATTTTCACATCACAACATACTTTTTAGATAACAACCGTAGTTAAGTTTACTTGTATTAGTTGCACTGTATTTCTTTCAGTACAGCTATCTTCTATTTGAATAGTTCATTTAATTTCTTAGCATTAGTTGCAATTTGTTTTATCAACAGTAAAACGCTCTTCTTTTCTTTCTTTCTTTCTGTTACATGCAATTGTAATTTCTTTTTAGTTGTAATGAGTTTTTGTAGCTAATATTATCATTAGATTTATTATATTTTTGTAAAACATAGATTTTCATAATTAGCATAATTGTTTTCATGTTTTTATGGTAGAATTTATTTTAGTTTAATTTGGCCATAATGACTTTTACCTTAGTCTTTTATGTAATATATGTAAATATTTGTGTATAAATTGTGAATAATTTACTCACTGGCTTAAGTTAATAACAACCTAATAACCAGAATGGAGATATATTACTGAGTGTTTTGTAAAACTAAACAATCCCAACTTTATATTAAAGTAGGTTCATATAAGAGCAATGTAGGAGCCTGTCACTTACAATGAACCTTGACAATATGTGGGTAGGAGGCTCCAAGAAAAGCGAGATAGGGGATGCAGTTAAAATCTTGGGTCACATCACATGGATAAGTAGTTTCCATCACCAATAATCATGATTTCATAAAAACCCAAGCCCCTAGAGCCCTCAATGGGAAAAACCCTATTGAGGTTGGACCTCTAACTACTAGTTGGGAAAAACCTTAGGAAACCATGACCAACAGCCTCCTATGATCGACATGCTTGCTTTATGGTGGTTTTTTGTTGGGGCATATGCCCATTTGTTTTTATTACTATGGTTATATTTGGTCAATGTTTTGGCTTAATCCAACCTTGCTTTTTGCATGACTTGGAATTTGGGATTGAGTGTTTTGGTTTTTGTGAACCTTAATATAAGTATGTCCTTTGTGTATAAAAGCTAACACCTAAAGTTTTACTACTAAGACTTATGTATATAAACACTTAATTTTATACTAAATTGAAACTTAATTTCTTATAATTAAAATTTATCAAATTTATTTTTATATATAATTGATAATGTAACATTTTTTTTTTTTCCGAAGGTGGCAAAACCTATCAAACTCAGGTGTCAAACCAACAGTGAGGACAGCCATCTCTGGCTGCTATCCGCGAATGTCAGTTTGACTCATCACTGTTATCAAGGAAAACCACGCCACCTGAAATAACCCGCTGGTGGTCCGTAAGGGAGCAGGCTTTCACTCCTGCCAGATACCTCTGGGTCTTGGGCAGTTAACCTGTTTCCTTACATCCGAAGAAGACGAGCTCTTAGCCAAGCAGAAGCAGTATAACATTTACCCAAAATATTTTCGATTAAAAAAAAAAAAAAAAAAAAACAAAAACAAAAAACAAAAAACAAAAAAATTGATTAATTAAAATATTTAATTGAATTAAATCATCACATAAATATTACTTGACCTCTTATTGGAAAACCGTGGATATTCGACCTACAGTAAAATCAAAATAACTTCTAAAAACTAATAAATCTCAAATTTTATATTACCATCTATAAACTTTTAATGAGAATTCAAAATTAAATCAAAATATTCTAAAACAATAAAATTGTTAATCCAGGTTGCATAGTGATAATACCTATCACGATTGAAGTTATTGATATCATTTCCATTCCAAATAGCCACTTCAGTTGTGCATGTATAACACGAAGTAAAGGTCAATGTTGACTCGGAGAAAAAGTGTACGTGAAAAAGTAAAGTTGTCGAATCACAACGAGTTGCAGCAACCACAATGAGAAGTAGAATAGCCACCAAATCTATGAAGTAAATGGCCACTGGAGTGAGAAATTGTTTCGTCCATGTCATACTCGGATGACTAAGCCTCCAAGTTGTGTGATTGTGCATAGTTTAGTTAAAGGCACTTAAGTGTTTTGAAGTATCGTAGCCAACTAAGTAATAAAAGGTTCAGTTAATCAGCTAATCGTATTATAGATTAAAAAAAAACAACTTAATATTAAATTCCGGAAAACCTTATAAAATTTTGAAACTAACAGCATAACACTAAATACATGCCAAATACATCAAAACTAAATTCAAATATTTCACAAAATATATTTTAGGAAATTTGTAATTAAGTATAGTATTTTAGCTTTATGATGATGATGATGATGGTTGTTAACGTCCACTGAGACCAAATAATGATCTATCGGACCTAAAAATACAAATTATTTATTTTGATTTAAGATTTTATTCCGATGCTCAAAAAGCTTGGAGAGAAGCCTCCCTAGTTCACTATAATTTTGGCATTGTAAAAGGCTAGAAAGGTCAGTATTGTAACAAAGGTTGTGAAATTGCGATCTAATGTGGTTGTATGCAGGGCACTCTAAGAGGAAGTGGTTTTCATCCTTGATGCTCTTATTCTCACAAATATGGCAGATCCTTTCCATCCATGGTGTTTTAGGAACTACCCAGCGGCCAGTCTCACTATGGAGCTCATGAGAATTCGTTCTAATCTTTGCTATATTAATTTTCTTTTTGGAGCTAGTTAGAATAGAGAGATACTTTTGATCTTCAAGGGTGGGGTTGATGACCTTCTTATAATAACTTAGTTTTCTTTTAGACGCTAAATCTTTCTCACACCACAATTTTTCTTTGAACTTAGAAGTAACAATATCTTTAATGTTATTTATGTTTTGCAAAGCATCATTCTCATTGATCTCCCAATAGTTTAACCAGGCCCTTGTGTCCTTATGCCATCCTCGGTTAAGCCTTAGGTGGTTTTGGCTGGAATTTAAAGCTAGCTTAGGAAGTCTATGATTGTCTATGTTATTGAGCTTGTGCTTGTACATCAGAAACCTGAGCATAGCTAGGCTCTCAATAGAAGAAAGACCCGCTTCTATAAGGAGAATAGGATAGGGTGTATTACTTTTAATTTTCAGGTTATAAGTTATAAAACGCTTCTGGATTTGCTCAATCATCATCATCATCACTAATTAATGGTAGAATTTTTTTTATATGAAATATTAACTAATTGAATAAAATATGATTTTTTAATTAATAATGATAAATCAATTTATAATTACAAGTAATAATTAATAATAATTGTCTTTACTATAAATTAATAATTGAATTAAAATATATTTTAATCTTTTTATTTATATTTATAATTTCACATATAAAAAATATTTTTTATTATTCATTTTTATTGTATTATAAAAATAATAATAATAATTTTCAATTTAATTTTTAAATATGAAAAAATAATAATAATAAATAAATGAAAATTCTTATAAATTGATAATTAAATTAAAATACATTTTAATCTTTTTATTTATATTTATAGTTTCACATATAAAAAATAATTATTATTATTCATTTTTATTGTATTATAAAATTAAAAATAATGATTTTCATTTCCCTTTTTAAATATAAAAATTAAAAATTAAAAAAACAAATGAAATTTTTTACAAGTATTATATTTATCAATAAAATTATTATCTTTGCTTCTGGGTAGGAATTATGCATTAGGTGTTTGTTGATTATCTATTAATTCAATTAAACAAAAAATATTTTTTAATTTAACAAAGTGTAATTTTTAAAAATATTTTTCTATTTTTTACAATTTATTTTATTGACATTTATCTTTCATGAAATTGGTTGTCAATTTGAACATGTTATTGCCCAATGCCCCAAGAGTATATGAGTCATATCATATTTTGTTTTTATTTTTATTGCATTCCATAATTGAGTGAGACATCTCACAATTAAGTAATTGATATATTTCTTTATTTAAAAGTGGCAAAATAATTTTTATATTAATTAAAAATCCAAGAGTACATGGGTCTCATTAGTTTTTGTTTTTTTATTGCATTCCATAATTGAGTGAGACATTTCATAATTGATACACATCTTTATTCAAATGTGGCAAAATATTCTTTATATTAATTAAAAATCCAAGAGTACATGGGTCTCATTATTTTTTGTTTTTTTATTGCATTCCATAATTGAGTGAGACATTTCATAATTGATACATATCTTTATTCAAATGTGGCAAAATATTTTTTATATTAATTAAAAATCCAAGAGTACATGGGTCACATCAGATTTTGTTTATGTTTTTATTGCATTCCATAATTGAGTGAGATATCTCAGTAAGTAATTGATACATTTTTTTATTCAAAGTTGGCCAAAAATTATTATATTAATTAAAAAATTAATATTAGAATTAACATGAAAAATGTTTAATAATTTTGTAAGCTAATTTTGTAATCTCCATAATAAATAAAAAATTTAAAATTAACATTTTTATATTTTTAAATGTATATAGTATATATTTATATATTTATCATCACTACATATGTTTACCATTCTATATTTACTTATTATAATTATAACATTTAATATTTTAAAAATCATCAAAAACAAACTATATATTACAAATAACTATTTAATAATAATATATTTTATTATTTCTTAATTAATATATATATATATAGATCTTATCTAAAATTACATTTTACAACTCTGGAATATAATATATCACAATAATGATCAAATAATTTTATTCTGATTAAAAATAAAAAGAAATAATTATACCTATCATACTTAGAAAAACACTTTAAAATGTAATCTTGTCCAAATTGCTATGTGTGATAATTAGAGAAATACATTGGGCTTATACACTCTCAATCTACACTAATCATCTAACATTAAGGAAAAACTAAACTACTATATAACACTGGTTTATATTAAATCACATTATAACTCAAAAATTATAATGCTTCTTAGCTTTAAAAAATAAAACAATGCTCAATTATTTGTATTCATGACCACTCAACAATGTTGTATGATCATCTCAATATAAAGCAATGACCACAAAACAATGCTATAATATTTTTTTATTCTACTTGAGAATTCACAACTACGAAACAATGCTCTGTGATCATCTTAATCGACAATTATCATTCCATTGCATTTTTTTATTAACAATGCTTTATAAAGGCTAATCGACAATTATCATTCCATTGCATTTTTTTAATTAACAATGCTTTATTCAATAATATCTTAATGAATTTTGTTTCATCCGACAGAGTTAACTTTAATTGGCCCGCTAAGTTTTTTTTTTTCTTTTTTCAAAGATTTGATTTTTATGGTCTATTGCTTTAATATAAAATCGAAAAATTCTAATTTGGGGATTTAACTTTACTCTAGTTCAAATATTATATTTTTTTAATATAAAATAGTAAATCTTCCGTATTTAAATTTAATATAATTTAAATATTGCATTTTTTTTATATATTTAGGTGTATATTTTAGTTATTTTTATTTAAAATTTAATTAAAAATCAAAAAGTTAAAATTATAAATATTAATTATTTAGTTTTTATTTTAAGTTTTTGTTATCTATAATATTATACAAATTGATTTTTCTGATTAATTATATAATCAGATGTTAGATCTAAGATGGATCACATTAATTGGTTCGATAAGGCCACCAAATCTTAATAATATGATTAATCCGAAAGACATCTATCCATATAATCAAATTTTTTTGGTGGATGTTTCAAACCAATTATTGTGGTTCATTTTCGGGAAACACATATGGAAAATACGATGTATCCACAAGTTTAAATTTTAGAGATGCATCAAGTCCCAAATATGTTCCGAATATTGTGGTTCATTTTCAGGAAATACAGATGGAAAATAAGATGTATCCACGAGTTTAAATTTTAGAGATGCATCAAGTCCCAAATATGTTCCAAATATAAACGTTGAAAAAAGTTAAATAAAATTAATACAATTTAATATTAAATTAATATATGAACATTATATTATAAAATATTTGGTATATTTATAATAATATAATAATGATTCTATTTTACAAGATTATATTTTAAAAATGTAATCTAAAATTTGCAGTTATGGATTTTTTTCTTGGAACCCTGTAAACTAGTGTGTTTAAATAGAAGAACATTATCAGCCATTTCCCTCCAGTGTAGGGTTATAATCTCTTATTTCAAGCTTTTGTGAGCCATATTGTTATACGGATTCATTTTCTATATTAATCATATTTTTTTGGTCGACTTTTCGAACCAATTACTATTGTTCATCTTCAAGATACAGATGGAAAAATCGATCTATCCACAAGTTTAAATACTCAAGATTAATCAAGTTCAAATTATAAACCTTGGAACTTATGCATCTCAGTGATTTAAACTTATGGATAGATTGGATTTTTCATCTGTGTCTTGAAGATGAACCATTGTAGTTAGTTCGAAACATCAACCAAAAAAATATTAATTGTGTGATTAAACAAGAAAATTAATATGTATAACAATATGGATCACAGAAACTTGAAATCATAGATTATAACCCTACATGCAAGGGAAATGGTGGCTCATTTACTTGTTTCCAAGAAAAAATTCCATAAAGGTTAGTTTTAGATTTTATTTTGCTCAATAATTAACCACAAGTTTTTTAAATATTATCTTATAAAATAAAATCATTATTTTATTAGTATAAATATACTAAATACTTTATAACATAGTTAGTTCATATATTAATTTAATATTAAATCTTATTAATTTTATTTGACTTTCTTCAGTGTTTATGTAATTCTTTGAAGAATTTGCTTCTCTTTCGAAAGAGAATTTTTAGTAGTCATCAACTTTATCATCCATTACCAATATTCATCATCAACGAGACTTCAAGCAACAACCAACAGGATTAAAGACAAAATTGCATAATTGTCAACATTCAGCAACTTAGTTCACATTCTGTAGCCAATTTTCTCCAAAATACAACTAGCAAGAAAAGACACAAAATCGAGGTATGCATTATAAGGTAATTATAGAAATAGTGAATTAGTTTCATTAAAGTAAAACATAGATCTTTTTGTATTTATGGAATTATTAAAACACATCGTTGATACACCTTTTAAGGACCTATAACTATGACTCCATTCATATTTTGTATCCCATATCCATCACTCCATACTTCAAAATGATAATCCATTTCATCAAAAATTAATCCTCCCATCATATTTGAATCACTAAAATTCCTACAATCCTAAAAGATCGGATCTACAGAAATGTGGGAAATCATAAGAGGATGAGTTTTATTACAATACCACCATAGCCATATCATTATAACCCTACAACAATGGGATTGCTCTTCTGATATGAACCAGTTAGGGTTAATTTTCTCAATACACACCCATAGCTCAGGGAACAACTGCAGAAGGTAGGGTGGCTTAATTTCTTTAAGAAATTCAATGGATATGAAACTAAGGTCACTAGGGCATTTTCTCGAGCTTTTTACGGAGTGGAATCCAAAATAGGAAATATAACACTGAGGATAACATAATATTTCATAGCATAGGCCACGAAACTTCCAAGAACTAGTGAGAGTTGGTTCAAAAATCAAATATTGAAGGATGACCAATGGAAGTCTTTTCTTCACAACCTGGGTATTGATTTTTCTAGTTTTAAGAAAGGAATCCTTATATCTGTAATGAAATGTAAATGGAGAAATCTATTGTTAGTATTGCAAAAGTTCCTTACTTGCGAGGGAAGACATGGGGTTTTACTCTTTTACCATACCATACTTCTGATGCACTTCATTAAAGGAAAAGAACTTAATCTCCCTTATCACCTTATGTGGAGTTTGAAAAAAATGGCTTTCAATATTCAAACGGATTCAAGGAACATCAAGACTGATAACTATCACCATGGGTTAATAAAATCTTAGTAGAGGCACAGTTAAAATCCAATGTTGATAATTAGCAAAGTTTCCTTGAAATAAATCATTTCGTTGAGGTCGTAGAAGAAGAAGAGGTTAAGAAAACAAGACAAAGTCATAGGAGGGTCTCTATAAACCCTATCCCTGAACCTGAAATAAGGGTGAATGAAGAATATGATGCAGATGAAGAGGCAACAAATGATATTCCACTCAGGCAATTCATGGAACAAATAAAGAAGAAGAAAAACGAACGAGAAAATGTTAGAAGAAAGAAAGCCAGCCAAAAGGAAGACTGGACAAGGACGTCACAAAAAGAGAACAAAGAAGGATCACGAAAACAAGAAAAGAAAAGGTGTTCAACGCATGATGGAACCAGAACAACAACTAAGGAAAAGCAAAAGAATCACTAGAAACAAGAATAAGCAAGCAAATCAAGGGCCACCAAAAACCAAAGATCTTGATGAGGCCGATAGGGTAGAAACAAAGGTAATGACAGATTTTCTAGATGATCAAAATTCTTCAAGAAAAGCTCGAAAATTTGATTTCATCCAACAACAAGCATATAATTACTTTGAGACATTGGAGAGAAAGATGCAAAAAAAGGTAAAATCTTCCTTGGAACCTTAAATTGATGATGATGCTTTACATAATTATGTTCATGTGTTTAATCCACCTGAACAAGAAAACCATATTAAAACTTTAAAGCAGGAGGTTTATGAGCAAGAAGTATTAAACAAGTACATAAAGGATAAAGTGAAATAATAAAAACCCAAAATGATACTATATTACTTTAGATGTGCTATTGGTACAAGAAGAACCAAAAAACTAAAATCAAACCACAAAATTCTTAAACAAAAAGTCAAGGCATTACAAGGGAAGATCTTAATGAGGAAACCACAGTGGTCATTGAATGTCAAGACCAAGAAGACAAAAACCAATCTAGATGTGGTAGTTTAGGCATCAGAGGCAGTCCTTTGAGGGTACTACGAGTTTTGAAATTGTATGCATGAGGACATGTAATACCTTCAACGTGGGGAAATGTTGAACCTCCGAATTATGCTTCTTTTGAGCATCCATTTTTCCCTTTTTCACCCATTTTGTTACACATCTTCACTTCAGTACATCTCATTTTGCAAGATAAAATTAATCTAAGTCATGCAAACATCAATAAAAAGGGATTATCCATCAATCACTCAAAGGCTATGTTTTCTTTATGAAATTGATTCAAATTATGATATAGTTTCTAAATTATGCAATTTCCGTAGCTGACTAGAATTTCCGCAGCAAAATTCTAAGTTCTCTAGGTCGGCACATTTAGAGGATGACCAAGACACATGAAAAATTTCTAAATGTTTCCTGCATTGATGTCCACCTATCGATCACAACTGGAAGCTCATTGGATGAATGAATCTCCTCGATCAAACTAGAAGTCAACGTGGCTTTGGAATATTGGTTCTGCACAGAGTGTTAAGGAACTGACTTTATCATCAAGAAAGCGAGATCTGGAATCTAAATCTTAGTTGATGGAATCTTTTCATGATTCACTCTTTTAGTACCGAATCATGAAAATGAATTTCCTATTGTAATTCCAAAACTTAGATGTCGAATTTAGAGCTTGACTCTCAACATTAACTTCTTAAGTTGTTAATACGAAGACCTTATAAATTGATTTGATCTGGAGGCAAAAGGAATTAGGTATTAAGCTTGGAATTATTGTTACTCTCTGGAGAAGAAGACTATGTTTTACAGTTAATGCAATTACTCTGTTTTATGGCACAATTGTGAATGTGTGGTTGACTTAATCTAGTGATCTGAATTCTTGTTTCCTCGCACTCGCCAGGAGGTCCCCCTGTTGATCTAGACTTATGTACGAACACAACAAAATACAGATATAAACATAAACATAGATATGCAGGAGAAGTAAAACTTAATTTCATTAATATCAAAGAGCTAAAATATGCTTACATACAGAATGGAAATAAACTAGCTTGAACGATGGTAGATTATCTCTGAGAAGAGATGTGGCGGTTACATGCCTCTGAAATGTGTTATAATGAGGCTCGAAGGCCTATTTATTATTGGGAAACAATGGAAAACCCTAAACATCCAAAAACCTAATCCTAGGAGATGAAGAGCCAAAACTATGGGCCCACGTTGGGGTAAATTGGTACATCAACTTCTCGGGGTCATAACTTTGGCATACGATCTTCATTTGATGCGCATGATACCTTGTTATAAATATCTATCTGGGGACTATAACTTTTGACTGCAAATGTCAGTTTAGGACTAATGTTTTCTCATTTTCCAAAAAAAAAATCGTTTAGAGCCTCAAAACGGCTCCAGAAGTTCAGGACCCGAAAAACTACCCAAAATAGTAAATTGTGCTACGATCAAGGAAACTGAAAAACTGAAACAAATAATGGTGGGGGTCCAAGTGGAATAGGAGAGTGGCCACCAATATCCACCTAGATTTGTCCTCCCCCCTTAGGAATTAGTCGTCCCCATTGTGTTGAGTGCCTTCATGAGATGGGGAAACTTCTGTTGAACTTGGTCCCTGGTGAGCTGCTTGCGTTGATGCAGGAATTGGCCAGCTTTGACAACCCGATACAGTTGGATCTTCCATTGGTGAGTGTTCTTGATCTATGTGTCCATAATCCGATCAGTTGTGGCCTATTTCATGCAGTCTGGGTTTAACTCTATTAGCGTGAGTTTTTCTACAATGTCTAATGTGTCCAGTAATGGTGGAAAGTATGCTCTAGGGTAGTCCACATTGAACACTGGGTGTAGGCTAGGAATGAGTGAATGCTAAGCTAAAAAACATTGTCTCCCATAACCTCGGTAATGGTGTGAGGCCCATATCAGAGTGGTCTAAGCTTTCGATGGACTCTGGCAAGGCATTCTTTCTGCAATTGCAACCAAACTTTTCCGCCCACCTGAAACTTGTGTGGCACCCAATGTTGATCATGTCATTGCTTGTACTTGGCATTGGACTTCTCCAAGATGTCGTGAACCTGCTGGAGGATGTGTTCAATAAATATGGTTGCTTTATCATCCTCAAATAGTACATGTGTGGATTTTGTCTGTGTAATCGCATGAGGCATGGCAACATCAATCGAACAAACTGGTTGAAATATTAGACCCACTTGAAAGTGACTGCGACCAGTCGAGCTATGGAGAGCTCTATTATAAGTGTGATGCACATAGGGAAGGCTCTCATCCCAGGTTCGTGGATGCTTGGAGTTGTACATATGGAGTATGTGCACTATCATATTGTTGACGACCTTTATCTAGCCATCAATATGGGGATGGAATGCAATAAACTTGGTGAGATTGTTGTCTAATAGTGTCCAAAGGCTTGACCAGAATGTGCTCAGGAACATGTTATCTCGATCTAATATGATGGTATGTGGGATCACAAAATGTACCCACACTCGTTCGAAGAAGAGTTTGGCAGTGTCATTTTCTATGATACTCTTCTAGCAGGCTGCCAATATAGTCATCTTAGAAAATTTGTCCACGACCACAAATACACAGTCATTACCATGCTTGGTAGAAGGGGGCCAGACATATAGTCCATGGAGATGGATTCCCAAGGCTAGCTGGGAGTAGGCAAAGGAGTGTACAGGTCTTGCTTCTTGATGGTTGGCTTGGTAATGGCATAGGGATCTGATATATTTCCAAACATCCTATCGAAGTTTTGGCAAATAAAAGTACTTTTTTAGTGTGACCACAATTTTCTCCACACCAAAGTGTCCTGTGACCCGACTGTAGTGTGCCTTCCAAATCATCTTTCCACGCTCGCTTAAAGGAACACAAAGGTGGCCTAGGTAGCCTAATAATGTGTCCTGGAGGTGGAAATCAGGAACTTGCTTGCCATATACTGGAATCTGGTATGTGGAGGTGAACTCTAGATCATATTTGTATAGTTGCGGCCATCCAGAGGACTCATGGCCAAAAGAGTTGAGGACATAATCAATGTTGCAACTGGGGACCGGATGAGGCAGTCTGTAAGATTATTACTGCTCCCCTTTTTGTATCTAATTTTCAAGTGGAATTGTTGCAGATATGGAGACCACTTTTGATGGCGATCGTTCTGGAACTTCCCTTGTGTTTGTATAAACTGAAGAGGTCGGTGATCGATGTAGATGACCATCTCCTTCCCCCGAATGTAATGCTTCCATTGCCAGCAATCCTGCATGATGGAATACATCTCTTTATCATAGGTGGGTTACTTCTGAATTATTTAGAAATTTTCTCACTATGATAGGCCAATGAATGCCCATGCTGGGAGAGGACTGCACCAATAGCATAGTCGAAGGTGTCTATCTCAATTTCAAATGGTTGTTGCAGGTATGGAAATGTGAGTACCGGTGCAGAGAAGAGGTGACGCTTCAACTCAACGAACGCCTTCTGTTGGGATTCAGACCAAGAAAAAATGTATTTTGTTCTGCCCTTGTTAATCTGACTCAAAGGTTAAGTGATATAGGAGAATCCCAACCAGAACCTCTGATAAAAATTTTCAAGACCCAAAACACTATGAAGCTTTGTTAGAGTGGTCAGGGTTGGCCAATCCTGAGTTCCTAGTCGGATCCACATACACACCTTGCTTATCTATGATGTAACTCAGATATTGGACATGGCTCATACCAAAGGTACATTTCTCCAAGTTGGCACATAGTTTGTGTTTTCGCGGGGTTTGAAGGACTTACCAAATGTGCTACAATTATTCTTCCCAAACTCTTGCTGAAGATAAGGATGTCATCCAAATAATCGACCATAAATGAGTTGGTGAAGGACCGCAATATGTCATCCATTAGCCTCATAAAAGTAGCAGGGGAATTTGTCAACCCGAAGGGCACAACCAACCATTCAAAAGGCCTTCATTGGATTTGAAGGTGGTCTTCCATACATTTGTGGGCTCTATTGGAACCTAGAGATAACAAAACTTCATATCTATTTTGGTTAAATACTTGGCCCCCTTGAGTTGGTCCAGTAGGTCATCAATCTATGGGATTGGATACCTATTCCTAACAATGACTTTGTTTAGTGCCTGATAATCAATGTAGAGCCTCCAGGTCCCATATTTCTTTTGTACAAGTACAATCGATCTCCCACAAGGCAAGGAACTTGGTTGGATGTGCCCTTTTTGCAGAAACTCCTAGATTTGTTGCTTGATCTCTTCATTTTCCATAATGGAGCGGTGATATATCAGCCCATTGGGTAGAGGTGCTCCGGGAGTCAGATCGATTGAATGCTTGACCTAACAATGAAAGCATACCCCTATGGGTGAGGAGAAGATGTCCATGTATTCTTCCATGACCTTATCCGCTTGCTTCTCTTATGTGGAGGAACCCTTCCCAGGGTCCATGAATGTGGCCACGATCTTCCCCTTACTTTGAGAGCGAATCAGAAAGAAAGAAAAAAGTTCCTAGTCTAGGAGATGATCGTACTGCATTTCATAGCAGATATCAAAGAGATGGCGATAGGAGGGGCTACCTTTGGTATCCTGTATAACTTATTACCAAATGAAATAATAATAGTGTGAGGCCTCAAATCATATAAAACATGACGCTTCCACAAGTATGGTTGGCCTAATAATACATCAAAAACTTCAAGAGGAGAAACATCACACAATACCTCATCCGTGAAGGGCTTTATGTTGTAGGGAAGGCGAAACTGTTGGCTAACGCGGAGATATCGTCCTTGGTGAAGCCACCCGATGGTATACGGTTGCGGGTGTGGTGTGGTTGGTAGACCCAACCACTTCATGACCTATGCTGAAATGAGGTTCTTTTGGCTCTCGTTGTTGATAATGAATTGTAGTGGTGAACTCTTCACGCACATCTATGAGTGGAAGACACTCCCCCTCCCTCTGTCCATTCATTGCAGCATCCTCATAGACACCATCAACAGATAGTAGGGGAGGAAGAAAGATGACTACACAGTAGTAGTAGCATCAGATATGTAGTCACAGACACCATCAGCAGCCAACAGAGGAGGAAGAAAGATGACTACACAGCAGCAGCAGCATCAGATCTGCAGTCACATACACCGTCAGCAGTACCTCTGATCTTTGACACTTGTAGCGTGGCATTAAGGCCACAGGTAAGTATCCTACTCACTCACTCATCTGCATCATTTGATCAAAGGTTGTAAAGGTTAAGAGGTAGTTGGTTTGTAAGTAAAAAGGTGGCCAGTTTCCTCTAAAAAAAGGTTATGCCCTCCAAAACCTCAGGATCCATATAACATGGGCAGTCTTCAATGACTTACCAATAGAGGATGACATCGAAACCTTCATCTATGGTGTTAGTCCTTTTGTCAGTGAGGAGGAGACAAAACAAGGAAAAGAAAATATAGATCTAGATGGGGATGAGATGGATAAAGAAGAAACTAATACAGAGGGACATGATGAAGAAGAACACAAAGGAACATGATGCTGAAATAGAAGAGAAAGAAGGCAGTGAAAAAAAAAAAGAGCAGCAAGAAACAAAAGAGCTAAGTGGCTTCAAGGATAGAGAAGCAGTTGAACAATCAAATCCCATGAGCCTAATCAACACCCATAATCTCATTGCAAATGATCCTCAGCTGACACTTAGATATCTTGCTGCCTAAGGGCAAGAAAGTACACATTTTGAGGATATGTTTAGGCTGCTAAGAAATGATAATATACATGCCTACTAAAAAAGATGGAAAACACTGCCACATAGCTTGAAGATGAGAGAATATCATTGGGTAGAAGGAGAAAGGAAAGCATGTTGCTATAAACCGTAAGAAAAGACCACAGAAAAAGCATGAGATGTCAAAGAGGCTACCAGAGCCACTAAGTTGCTCAGAGGATGAGCAACATTTTCGGTAGGGGGGTGATGATGATTCTCATCATTGAGTAATTATATGGGCCTTAATTGGCCTTAATTCGCCTCCTAGCTTAGTCAAACCAACTATTCTCACAACTTATTGCATACTTTTGATTATATTTTGCTTATGATATGAGTTAGAGTTGGATATTTTGCTTCGTGGTCTAATGTGCATGTAATGCAGGAATAAAGGATAAAAGCGAGGGAAATGGAGGGATAAAAGGTAAAAGCAAGGAACTATGGTAAAAGACCTTGGTAAAAACTCAGATGGGACAAGGGAGAGGAATCACAAGAGGCAAATCCTCCTCATTTACTGCTCATCCATTTGAATATCCCTCCATCATTTAAAAGTACAAACATCCAAATCAGGAGTACTAAAAGACAACCAAGCAAGTGGAAGTACAAGCAACCTCCCTACTAGAAGGCAATCGAGCTAGTGAAAGTGAAAGGACAAGTTACCATTAAGTTGGGAGTTGTACCTCCCTAATTTTGAGGGAAGTCGTTGAGACTTCATATGTATAAATAGAGAGGCTTAGGACCTCGGTTTTTTTTTAGTCAATTAGCCAGTAGTTAGTCAGCTAGTCAGGATTCGAACTTTTACTATGGAACTTTGCTTTGCAACAATTTGATGTAATACACTTCTTTTATAATGAATATGAGTTTTGATTTGAGCCAACACTGAGTTAACTCAGGGGGTTGAAGCTCTTAGGCTAGGGCCCAACCCTAGCAACCAAATATCCTCTTTATTGTATTGTTATCCTAGCTTAGATTCTTGTTTTCTGTTCATTTACTTAAGCAATTCATTTTCATTGCAGCAGTAACATAGATGCATGGTTTGATTGTTCATTTGGTTAAATAGATGCATTTTCATTATAGTGGTTCAGCACAGATTTATGGCTTCCCTGTTCATGTACTTAAGTAGCTTCATGTTTTCTGTTCATTTGCTTGAATAGTTGCAGTCTCATTACAGTAGTGCAGGAAAGATTAGTTGTGGTTTAGTTTTCTTCATTCATGCTTTCAATTAGCCTGGTAACAAAGAAAAGATCCATAAGGTCACTCATAGGTGTCTCGACCTCACCTCCTCCCTCTAGGACCATGATGTGAGGAAGAAACCCTGCAGCAACCCCAAAAACACAGGGTTTTGGTTTTCATAAAGGGTTTGTCATTTAAACATAGTCACTGAGTTCATTTTCACTCTGTCCCTTTAATAGTCATCAGCTCGATTCGCTCTCTTTCTGTCATTCAGACCTCACTCAAATTCCCAAGTCATTCCCCTTCAACACAAAACGCCTGAGCAAAAGCTGTTAAATTCATGTTTAAACATTTTTTGCTGGTAAATCGCTTTACACAGCAAAACTGACCAATCACCGCTCAAATTCCTTTTTGCGTTTGACTTTTCGCCCTTTAAATCCCCATCGTTGATCTACCTCAATTGATCCGACAACTTGTTGGGTCCCTATAATACTAGTGATTACCCCATTACTATTATAGTTATACCCCTTATTTATATTGTTGTGCCCCTATTACCCCCATGTTGTTATTTCTGTGCCCCATGGAATCCCTCTATTGTTATTTTTGTGGCTTTATATTGTTATTGTTAGGTTGGCTGGATTATATTGTGACTCCTTAGACTCCTATATATAGAAAGGAGGTTTTGTCATTTGAATCATCCAAGAATTGTTCATTTATGTAATGTAAAGGAGGTTTCCCCCTCGAAGAGGCTGAATTCTAAGGCGTTGATCTATCTTTCTATCTTTTCTTGAGCTGGTTTCATAACATTTGGTATCAGAGCTTTGGATTCTAGGGTTTCTCTGCTCCAAACAGGTCATCGTGGAATTTTCGCTATAACTTTTTTTCTCTGACGTTTCAGAAGTTGCAAAAAAAACCCATTTGAGAAGAAATCGTGCTAAACCTTGGGTGTGAATTTCAGAGCTTTTCGCACGATATTTTCGGAGATATGATCTGAGGAAGTTGGTCTTTTTGCAGACTCCTGAATTACATTCAAAACAGGTGACCTGGGGAAAATCATCATAACTTTCTCTCTGGGGATCGGATTGAAATTTCGTAAGAAGGTACAGAAAGAGGACGGACTATAGTTTCTTGTATGCATGTTTCAGATCCAAAGGTCGAAACAGTGACTCGTGGCACGTCGTACAAGTTTGCTCTACTGAACTAGTCTATAAGCAAGTCACTGTGGGAGATTTCACATAACTCTTCCTTGGAGAATCCAATTTGGGTCAGACTTGTGGCATTGGAAAGAGGACACAGAGGGCTACTACAGCTCACAAATTCAGAACTAGATGATTGGAAAGTACAGAGATACATCAGAGGCAATATCGAGCTCCTACAAAGTGAAAAAAGGTGTGTAGATTTTCTTAAAATTTTGCTTAAGCTTGGTTTGAAAATTTATTTTGAAGGAATTCAAAGGGCATAGTAGAGCATTATTATCGGTAACTGATGCCCCGAGGAAAGAAAATGCAAACACCTAGTAAGGAACCTGAAAGCTCTAGCATGACTCATGAAGAAGAGGAAGAAATGCAACATGATATATCAAAATTACAAGACAAGTGCAACAACTGTCCCTTGCACAAAAAGGAACAGAATCTAAGATGGATGGTTTAAAGAAAGATGTAGAAGCTAAGATGGATGGTTTAAAGAAAGGTGTAGAAGCTAAGATGGACTGTTTAAAGAAAGGCGTAGAAGCTAAGATGATTGACGTGGAAGCTAAGATGGATAATTTGAAGATAGATTTGAAGACAGACATGGACGAATTGAAGATAAATATGAATAAGTTGCTACAAGAAATGGTCCCTAAGGGTAAAAGGGTACTAAAGGAAACTCATGATGAGAACAAAAGAAATGTTAATCATGATTCCATAGACGCTAATGTTGGATCGAAGACTCACCATATTCCAAAAATCGATATGAGGAAGTTTGATGGCAAGGATCCCGCCACATGGATATTACAGATGGAGCAGTTCATCTCAATAATGTGCAAAACACACAAAAGGTACGTATGGCAACTGTATATTTGGAACCAAATCAGTTTGTATGGTATCAATGGCTTTGCTCTCGTAAACAATTTATCACTTGGGCAATTTTTACGGAAGAATTGATAGCACATTATGAGGATACAAAAAGCAACACTTTTTTTAGCCAATTGATAAGTCTCAAACAAAAGGGTTCAATAATGGAGCACATTGAGGAGTTCCAAAAATTGAACATAAGGGTAAAAGATATTCCAGAGGAGCATAGGATTGATGTGTTCATAGGGTCTTTAAAGGATAATATCCAACATGATGTTCGCCTTTGGGAACCTGATTCATTAGAGAAGGCATTCAGGTTAGCAAGAAAAATGGAAAGCAAAATTATGGCAACCAGGAAGCATACCACTCACAACTATAAAGACGGAAGTGTTGTTGCCCCTAGTCTTCCACAACCTATAAGGTTGACACCACAACAATTGGAAGAAAAAAGAGCAAAAGGGCTTTGTTACAGTTGTGATAGCAAATACACTAAAGGTCATAAGTGTGCTGAGAAGAAATTATTCTACATAGATTGTGAAGAGGAAGAAGAAAAGGAGCAAGAAAGGTCAAAAGAAGAAGATATACTCCAGGAACAAAGCCTAGATGAAGAACAAATAAATCCGACCATATCTTGTAATGCATTGGCGGGAATTACCACTCCTCAAACCATCAAGATAGAAGGACAAATCAAGAAGAAAAAGGTAATAGTGTTGATTGATTCAGGAAGCACCCACAATTTTATTCATTGTAGGGTAGCAAAAGAATTGAATTGCTTCCTATATCCAGCACCAGAGTGTCAAGTGATGATTGCAAATGGAGGAACAATAAATTGCTCTGGAAAGTGCCATAATATCAAGCTATCCATGGGAGAATATGTATTGACTAGCCCAATGCTTTCCATTCCAATGGGAGGTGCTGATGTTGTACTAGGAGTCCAATGGCTACAATCCTTGGGTACAATAGCTTTTAATTTTCAAGAACTTTTCATCAAATTTTCTACGGAAGGAAAGGAAGTTGAATTAAGGGGTATTGCAGGGAAACCAGGAAAGATAATCAGCTCTAATGGTATGACAAAGCTTCTAAAAAAGGAGCAAAGAGGTGTAATTGCACAATTATGTTCGCTAGATGTTTCCACATTGGAATCATCTATTTCTCCAGATCTCCAAAAAGTCCTGGACAATCATTCCAAGGTATTTGAGACTCCCAAAGGTCTCCCACCTATGCGTGATCATGATCATGCTATTCATCTGATTCCAGGAAGTGTTCCTCCAAACATCAGGCCGTACAGATATCCCTATGTCCAAAAAAGTGAAATTGAACGTATGGTTGCAGAAATGCTAGAGGCTGGTATAATTCAACCAAGTCAAAGTTCTTTCTCTGCTCCAGTAGTATTGGTGCACAAGAAGGATGGATCATGGCGCATGTGTCCGGATTATAGGGAGCTCAACAAGCTCACTATTAAAGATAAGTTCCCCATTCCTGTCATTGATGAATTACTGGATGAATTGCATGGATCAATTTACTTCACCAAGTTGGATCTTCGTTCAGGATATCATCAAATCAGAATGAAGATTGAAGACATTCCGAAAACGGCATTTAGAACTCATGAGGGTCATTATGAATTTTTGGTCATGCCTTTTGGCCTTACCAATGCACCTTCAACATTTCAAGGTTTGATGAATTCAATTTTCAAACCATTCCTTAGAAAATTTGTGTTAGTATTTTTTGATGATATACTAATCTACAGCAAGTCTTGGAAGGATCATGTTGAACATGTTGACAAGGTGCTACAACTATTGGAGGAGAAACAATTATATGCAAAAAGATCCAAATGTTTCTTTGGAGTCCAGGAGGTGGAATATTTGGGTCATATTGTATCTCATGAAGGAGTTAAGGTAGACCCTAGCAAAATTAAAGCCATTAAGGAATGGAAAATCCCCACATCCATAAAGCATCTGCGAGGATTTCTTGGGTTGACAGGGTATTATCGCAAGTTTGTTAAGAATTATGGGAGAATAGCAGCACCTCTAACAACATTATTGAAGAAAGATGCATTTTCATGGACTCCGGAAGCAACAAAGGCCTTTGAACATCTTAAAGAGGCAATGTGCCAAGCACCGGTCTTAGCTACACCGGACTTCACAAAAACCTTTATTGTGGAATGTGATGCTTCAGGAAATGGAATTGGTGCTGTTCTAATGCAAGATGAAAGACCCATTGCTTTTGAAAGTCGTCCAATCAAGGGAAAGTTTTTAAGCAAAGCTATTTATGAGAAGGAAATGTTGGCAATACTCCATGCACTTAAGAAATGGCGACCCTACCTAATGGGAAGACACTTCAAGGTAAAAACGGATCATGATAGCCTTAAATACTTTTTAGAACAAAGATTATCCTCTGAAGAGCAACAAAAGTGGGTCACAAAGATGTTGGGTTATGACTTTGAAATCATCTACAAAAAAGGGAAGCAAAATGTGGTGGCAGATGCACTCTCAAGAAAGGATGAGGATGTGGAAGCATTGTTGTGCGCCATTTCTATTATCCAACCAGATTGGATAAACGAAGCAAGGGAGGAATGGAAGAATGACGAAGAAGTGTGGGCACTTATTCGAAAGCTACAACAAGATTCCAGTACGTCTGATACATTTAGCTGGAAAAATGATTCGTTATGGTACAAAGATCGCTTATACCTCTGTAAGAATTCCCAGCTAAAACAAAAGATTCTTATGGAATTGCACACTTCTCCCTTAGGAGGGCACTCAGGATTTTTAAAAACTTACCACAGGGTTAAGAAGGAATTTTTTTGGGATGGCCTTAAATCAGATATTCAAAAGTTTGTGGCGGAATGTTTGGTTTGCCAACAAAATAAAGTTGAAACAATTAAGACACCGGGTCTATTACAACCTTTATCCATTCCAAGCCAACGTTGGGAGGAGGTTTCAATGGATTTTATCACAGGTTTACCCAAGTCTGAGGGAAAGAGTGTCATCATGGTGGTAGTTGACAGACTTACCAAGTATGCACACTTTTGTGCATTATCACATCCATTTAAAGCCAGTACAGTTTCTACTGCATTTATGGAAACAATTCAAAAGCTACATGGAAACCCAAAGATTATTGTAAGTGACAGAGATCCCATTTTCACTGGAAATTTTTGGACAGAATTATTTTCTTGTCTTGGTACTCAGTTAGCTCATAGCTCATCTTATCATCCTCAATCTGATGGGCAAACTGAGATAGTAAACAAATGTTTGGAAGGATATCTTCGTTGCTTTGTATCTGATAAACAGACACAATGGGTCAAATGGTTGCCTCTGGCTGAATGGTGGTATAACACTTCCTTCCATACAGCAACAAAAATGACCCCATTTATGGCACTTTATGGGTATCAACCACCATCCATCACATCATATTTAAGAGAAAATTCTAAGGTTCAGGCAGTGGAACATCACATCGAACATCAACAACAAGTCCTCCAACTCTTAAAGGATAACCTCGTGTTGGCACAAAATAGAATGAAACAACAGGCAGATCAACATCGCAGTGAAAGAAGTTTTGATGTAGGTGATTGGGTATTCCTACGGCTACAACCATATAAGCAAATGTCCCTAAAGCAAGCTAAGAAGGATAATAAATTATCACCAAAGTATTATGGTCCGTACAAGGTGTTGCAAAAGATTGGTACTATGGCATACAAATTGGAGCTTCCTGCAGCTTCTCGATTGCACCCAGTTTTCCATGTTTCATGTTTAAAGAAGGTTATAGGCGACAAGCTCCCAGTTCAAACAATATTTCCAGAACTTGACGAGGAAGGAAAAATTATATTGGAACCGGAAGCAGTCACAGAAACAAGAACTCGACAGCTACGAAATCGATCAATTTCAGAGTATCTTATCAAGTGGAAGAACTTATCCGCTGAAGATTCCACATGGGAGGATGAGAATTTTATGCAGAAGTATCCAGAACTACTCAAGCGTTGAGGACAACACTTTTTTGAAGGAGAGGGGCATGTTGGGTCCCTATAATACTAGTGATTACCCCATTACTATTGTAGTTATACCCCTTATTTATATTGTTGTGCCCCTATTACCCCCATATTGTTATTTCTGTGCCCCATAGAATCCCTCTATTGTTATTTTTGTGGCTTTATATTATTATTGTTAGGTCGGCTGGATTATATTGTGACTCCTTAGACTCCTATATATAGAAAGGAGGTTTTGTCATTTGAATCATCCAAGAATTGTTCATTTATGTAATGTAAAGGAGGTTGCCCCCTCGAAGAGGCTGAATTCTAAGGCGTTGATCTGTCTTTTCTATCTTTTCTTGAGCTGGTTTCACAACACGGCTATTGCACACCCACTCACCAACCTGCTCGGTCCATTCCCCACCGTAGATCTGCGTTTCCAGATCCGACGGTCTTCATGCGATATCGCGTGGATCTCCTGTCCAATCGTTACCTCGCTGAGGGCACACGATATGAGCGGTTTCCCCGTGCTACATGTTAGTCGGGGAGGCTAATCGCATGAAATTCTACAAAACTGCTTACAGCTTTGAGGGTGCACCATATTCCACTTACCGCCCTATAAACTTGCTCTCCCATTTTCGCACATTTTCTTTTGCCCGCTTCCATCTCCACTGTCGATTTGTCTCCTGATCTGAAATTTGTCGCTTCACCCAATACCATTTTCGCACGTTCCTTTTACCTGCTATCTCCGTCGTCCATCTACCGATTGATTCCGCAATATAATCTCAGTCGTCCATCCCGTTAGTTGACCATGTTCGACCATCTGCCTAAGTGCCCTCCTGCAGTCCGATCTCAGCCAGTCATTCGCTTTCCACTTGCCTGATCCAATGGTTCTTATGCATTGTTTCTCATTACGTCCCCTTTCCACCATTTTGATCTCCGACTGTTCTTCCGCTTAGACACAGACCTAGCCTAGTTTCCATTGTTTAACCCTTAGTCTAAGTTTTGAT
Organism: Pinus tabuliformis; assembly: GCA_031772625.1. Lineage (NCBI taxonomy): Eukaryota > Viridiplantae > Streptophyta > Pinopsida > Pinales > Pinaceae > Pinus > Pinus tabuliformis. Next base: position 1,298,238,596 of record CM062818.1, read on the forward strand.
GTTTTTACTTCTGCAACTTAGGAAATTAGCATTACATGATTGCTTTCTTCATTTCTGTAGTAGAATAGCTCTCCCCTAGACTAGGTTTTCTCTCCTTCCATCAAAATCAAGCTTCTTCTGACCCTATAGAAGTCTGGCTTGGAACCCCTGGGGTCTCTTGCCAGATGAGTAGTGACAATAGGTAGTACCTTCACTTCTACTTGTGTATATAGCATAGTCACCTCCAAGTTTGTACGAACCCCGAGTTGATAAGTAAAGCTGGTAGCCCTGGGAGTTGTAGCATTCTTGCTGCAATACCTAGGCTCATCATGGAGTAGGCCATTTCCAAAGTATGCAGTGAGCTTCTAGAGCTCCAAATTCAGTCTGAGGCCACTTCAAAAGACAAAGTGCAATAGTTGGCAGATGCATTCAGAGAGTCGAAGGTGTAGGTGGATAAGGTTTGTTTTGATCTGCATATGCAAATTACTGAGCTTCAATTGAAGCTACAACCCACCACACCACCTGAGATCTGACAGCAACGCAAGGTTGCCATCAGAATAGCCAGGGAAAAGCTTGATGTTTTAGTCAAGGACTGTAGCCAACTGTTTGAAGAAACGCTAGAACTATGGGCCTCACTGTAGGGGGACCCACAGGTTAAAAAGATTGAAGTAGCAATCCGGGATAAGCAACTACAGTACGATGGGATCAAGGCAAGAGCGCACACCTTGGAACATGTGAAATGGTTCACCCGCTTGAAATAAGGAACATCCTTGTAAGCACAAATCGAGGAGCTACAGAAGAAGATGCAGATTATCACTGCAAGGATGCAACCTTGGGAAGAAGAAGCAGGGTAGCTCTCACTAATTGTGGAAGGCACGCTCAAAAGTATGCAACAAATGCAGTAGAAGGACCGCCTACATAAAAGTTGGTTGAAGAAGTTTGATAGGTAGCAGCACAATGCACGGAGGCATTTCACCCAGTGAAGTCTTCGTTCAGCAACCTGAAAGTAAAGATACAAAGCATACTAGTGGAGTGACTCGAGGATGAGTCACATCTTTGTGTTGGGGGCCTGTTGGGATGGGGTCATCTAGGTCCAATATGACTAATTTTTGTAAAAGTATCCTCATTTTAAAGAGTGCAACACACAGCGTGCAGGTCACTAGAAGTCAAGGGGTTTTAGGAAGGTCAAATCCCCTTAATTTTTGTATTGTTTTGAGCTCTGCCCATGGTTTGCGGACCATGGTATTGTAATAGAGAAAATTATATAAAGGGGGAATCAAATATGATGAGAGGATGTGTTTTTGAGTCTGTAAGCATAATATCTTTCTATATTTGGGTGAAGGGGAAGGATCTTACTGTTGTCTGCGCAGAGACCTTGGTAAGTCTACAGCAAAGTACATGGGCCCCTGCAGCTATGTGCGCAGGGTCTGAAATGTATATGTATTGAAGATTTGAAATAATAAAGAGTATTTGAAGCAAATCTGTGTCTGAACTGTATACTTACGTGTTTTCTATATTTATGCTTAGTTGAATGCCATTTATCTGTATTATTGTCTTAATTACTCTATGAAGATCTAGATCTATTGTTATATGTTATTTTATGCATGATTAGATCCTTAGGCGAAGCTCATAACTCTGTTTAATGGAAAATCGCTTTAAGTTTGGGGATTTCGAGGATAAGGGTTCGCAAAGGTCAGATCAGGCCTGAAACTGAAAAAATGCCTTACTCCCACATCACATAGCCTTCTGGATGCAGAAATTTGGTTCTAGCATCCCCCAATACTACCTCGGGTGAGACTGTAACCTGCGCTAAGTGGGTTGTTTCCGAAAGGGCCGGTAGTGTAGGGTTTTGTTGGTTAGCGCAGCTAACTCTAAACCTAGGTCCAAGCCCCCTCAAGCCAACAGGTGTTGCTCCACTACCAACAGGTTTGTTTAATACCCCAGTGGAGTCACTATAGGAACACAAGCATTGGTCCGCTATCGGCAAGCCTATTCAATACCCCGAGGAAGCTACTTGCTTCGCCTCTCTGTGTAGGAAGCCTTTCTCTTCTTTCACCCATTAGTTTATTTGCAATATGATTTATCCTTCATTAAACATTATTTCACGGGGTGGAAGAGAGATCTTGACTTATCTAGAGCAAGAGAGGTTCTTCCTTAAGAGACTGCTATATACCTTTGAAATTAATATGCTCACTCTTAGTTTTCCCTTTCCCTTCCCTACTCGATCGTATCGACAAGAAAAACACCATTCAATTACCATACCGAATAAAGGAATAAACATTTTTCAATAGATACGAGCATCGTGATTTTTCTAATGGCTTTCCGTTTGAATGGATCATAGTTTCCATTCAAACATCATTTCCATTAAGATATGTGTAGGCCAAAACAAAGAAGAGGAAGACATATTAGCCAAGAGTTTCTCGTCATCACAATTGACCTTTTAAAACTTTGCCACATTGTTCTCTTGAGCTAGGCAAGAGTAATTTTCATGCATGGTCCTATTGAATAAGATGTGAAAGGAAAGACATGACACAACAAGAAAAGAAAAGAAAGAGAATAAGAAAAATGTAAGACTAAAAGAAAAGTCGTATGCAAGAGAGGAAGCGAGAGACAAAGAAAATGCAAAACTAGATGTGGAGAAAAGTGTATGGTGGATGAAATGAAAAATAAAACTTAAATGAAACCATACCTACCCCTAATCTAACCAGCTAGAAGGTCAAGGTTAAGTGTAATGAAATTTCCAATGTAGCCACCGAAGCCGCTCCTGGCCTGCAAGTAGAAAGATACGAGCGAAAAACAACATAAATCAATGTGAAAATAAAGATCACAACTTGAATATATTGCACAGAAAATAGAAGGTCTTCCCTTGAGGTAGAAAGATGTGCCATGCCAATTAACTTTAAACAATCTGCAACTTTACCTTACCGATCAGAATAATGATCATACAAACCTCGAAGGCTTCTTGTGAATGTATATTCACCCATATTTTAAATCTTAGCAAACATTAGGTAAGGTTGCAACTTGTTATTAGCAACATAAATTGCTAAGTAAGATGCCCCCAACCACTCATAGATTCGATCATGAAATCCAAAACAATCCTCTTGAAGACACTAAAATCTTTGAGAAAATGAATTTTCAATTAATGGCATGGAATCAAGAGGAGAATCTTGTAATGGGAATTGAATCTGATCATGTTCAGAAGGCTTTTCAAGATCATGAAGGCCTAACATAACCATCAGCAACAGCTGAAGTGCTTCAACTACTTGACAAGTATCTAAAAGTGAATTGATGAATCATAGGAATTTATGGTCTTAATGGGATCAACAAATGTAAAACAATTATCATCACATACACTCGTGGGAAAATGATGAATTGAAAGACAAGTGTTAAAGCCAATTTTATAATTAGATGGGTTGATTAAGACATTGGATTCTCCAGTATTTGAACATAAAGATGCATCAATTTGAGCAAATTCACAAATTCTTTGAATAATAGAATAATTATCCTCACAATTTGAATATGAAAAATCACTATCTTGTATCTGAGTAGAATAATTAAAGATGAATGATAGTATAGAAAACAAGGGAAACCAATCAAGATACAATGGATCAACATGTGTTGAATCAAATTCAACCTGGGACATTAATCTGTCAAGAAGAGGAATTTTATTCACTAAATAATTCAAGCATTTACTAACACTCGAAAAGATAGCTTGTGCCAAAAGGAAAATGATTAGTATCACAATATTCAAAAGAAATACCAGGGGTTGATTATTCTCATAAGTATTTGACAGATGTGAATCCTTCAACCGGTGAGAATAATTGTCACGATAATTAAAAGGATAGGCTTCAAAACTCTGTGCATCCATGGAAGATGTGAATTCCAATCATGAGTTCAATGCAAGAGGTTTACATGAAGATAAATTAACATAATCTTCTATCATATCAAAAACCCAATCTTGAAAATTACAAAAATTGTCTCGAAAAAACCCAAAATTTATCAAGAATGAGTCTGCACCTAATGAAACAATACGGAGAAAAGAAAAGAATCTTGCGAGAAAATATAGATTTGACGTAGTTCAGGAATATCATCAGGATTGCGAGAACTTGACACAACCATCAAGGGGAGTTGAAGTGTCTCAACTCCCTAGCAAGTCTTAGAAATTCGAAATGTTGGATAATTACATTTTGAGAGTTGAGTTAGATTGTGCATTGCATGTGGACAACTATTGTTAGTTATTTTAACAAGATCAATATTATCTTAGTGGTAGCCATCTACAACATTGGTTTGATTAGATTTTTCAACTTCAACATACATATTATTCAAGTCATAAGATTCCTCTAATTGCAAATCTATGGATATATAAATCTTAGAAATCTCATGAGCAACTTGATTTGAAGAGTTGTCCTCATGCAAAACAAGATATTACAAGGAATGGAATGGATGCTCAATAATTTGATTGTTCTCTTCTTTAGCATAGATGACCTCATTGCCTTGTGTTAATTCAATATCCTTCTCATCGGATTGTAGATTTGAAGAGAATGGCATGTCTTTATCATGGGTTAATTCATTACAAATAGTAGGACACAAGGGATAGTGAGTTGAAGAAGAATTACTCACAAGATAATATTCATGAGAAATCAAAAGATTGGTAGATGTACCTTGGCAATCATCACCACATATATTAGTGGAATCAATTTGTCAAGATGGTGGTTGCTCAGGGCTTCAGGTTGATTAAGATCATTGGTTTCATTTGATTGACTGTCGAGATCACTGGCTCCTAAATCTGCCAAGAATGAAGGAATATCATCATGACATAGAGGACTTTAAAAAATAGAAGAAAGATAAAAAGTATCTTCACCTTTCTGCTCCTCTACCCATGGAATGTGACCACTTAGTACCTGATCAACATTTCGACCAACAAATTGAGAATTAAGAGTATATGGAGTACTAGTTGGTGGTGCATATTGATTAAGTGGATCAAGGCATGAAGGGTCATGAAATGAAGATGATGGAGGATGGTAGGTATCTTGTGAAGAAACAATACTTTCAATCGAAATAGATTTAGGATTATGATTATGTGCATTGTGATCTTGATAAATCAAGGGACCATTCTTCACCTTAGGTTTCTTATGCATAGAGTATCAACCAAGAGGATAAAATGAGGATGGGATGATTGGATCATCAATATAATTTTCGTATTTCTCAACTTTAAAATGGCACCAGAGACAACCTCGTTATGCAACGAAAAAGGGAGGAGGACAAGGGAAAAAAGGAATAGTAGGTCCCTCCTCTAATATTGGAGATATCTCATGATTAATAAAAGTTGGGAGAACACTATTAACCAAGGATTCATATTCATATTGTTTCAAGGATATTTGAACCAAGCACTAAAACTTTTCTTTGAGAAATCCAAATTCACATATTCTTCGAGAAACTCATAACAGGAGTGAAGAAATCTATTAGAAAAATCCTCTATTTATTCATCAGGCTTAATTCTAAGTTGAATAATGTTTTTACAAACATCTTGGTAATCATACCTTTCAAAGGCTTGATGAAGTTCCTTGAAGAATTGTTCAAATGAATGAATAGAAGAAGAAGGTATGGTATGACACCATAGTTTAACTCGACCTTCAAGAGTGAGGGTGAATAATTTATAAGCAACATCTTCACAATTGATTTTATGAGATTCACAAAAATTGAGAAAATGGGATGTATGTTCAGCTATGGAATTTCACCCTCTCCCTCAAACTTTAATTGAGACAAGTTGTAAAAAACTTCCACGGGGATGTTGGAAATACTGAGAGGGGGTGTGAATCAGTGTTTCTTAGCAATTAGCACTTTATTAATTTTTTTAGAGAATTGATTAATATTCAGTTATTATTAGTATTGTTCAGTAAGAGCAGTAAACAACAATGCAAAAATAGAGACAGTAGGGACAATATTTTTAGGTGGAAAACCCCCTCCAGGTCAAAAACCACCAAACTCTTTTCTAATAAGTTATTTAATCTCGTGACCCAAGTGAAAATAAAGTTACGACTTCCTATAACTCTAGAAAAGAATTATTCTCTACCTCCCATTGGAAGGATGCCCCAACACCCTAGCGAGCCACAACTCACCTTAGCACCACCCTACCATCCTGGAGTGTTTACAGACCCCAACATGTAGGTGATTTCATTCACCTGCCTAGGACCACCCTGCCACCCTATAAAGACAAATATTAAATACAAAAGTGTGGACTCCTCTACCAAGGACTATGATCCACGTTACAATGATATTATAATGAATTTCTTTGACTGGTCAATAACACTAGGACCTAAACCCTTGTCCCGACAAACCAAGGACCCTCAAGCCAAAACCTTTGTCCCCAAAAATTGCCTCCTTCAACTCTAGGAAAATAGACTCTTTACAAAATATTACAAGACTTGACACTTGTTGTACAATTTGTCCTTGATGTTGATGATTAGAATTGTTGTAGAAGTGGTCAGGAATGATAGACTGCTCTTTCAAGTCTTGGTTGTTTGTGGTACTTTAATTTTTCTTTCAACAACGTTGTTCTTCCATGTTTCCCTTTCTTCTCATGTCTTGACAGTTGTAGGTGATGTGGATGATCTGTTCTTGAACAAGGTTTGCACCTGCAAATAAGACATATCTAAGCGAAACCCTAGCCCAAAGATAAAACAAAATTACCCCTTTTATGAAACTTACCTCTGCCTATAATACACTTGTTAGTCAAAAACAATAAATATGAAAGGTTTATAAATTAAATGATAATGATACATACCTAAAGTAAGCTTGTGCCTTGTGTAACTCCTTTATGATGTCTCTTGTCTTGTCCACCAACTTTACAATCAACCTAAGACTTGTTGTCCTGAAGTTGAGTCCTGTAGTTATTTTTTTGCCCTAGATGTTGGAGGACAAAGGCTACGATGTTGTCTTCGGTAAGGGAAAGGTTTTCCTTAGACACATTACCACGAGGCAGGCGAAACAAATCAGTTCACGAGTCAAGAACCTATATGCTCTTGAGGTTCAAGATGCATGCAAAGCCTTGAGGAGCAAGACAAATGTTAGAGACTTGGTGGTTGAGAGGGAGAGTACACTACCTCTCAACATGCAGTCCCAGAAGAAGTCTCAGACAATTGTGGAGGAGCCACAATTAGAGTCAGCAGAGGGATCACATGTAGCCATACCTTCAGGTGTGAGGTGGGGCAATGTGAAGTGATAGTCTCAAGAAGGCTGAAATTGGGTAGGGTGCATTGAGAGGTTTTATCTCATGGATCATACCTTGCTACGAGAGCCTAAAGTACATAGTAGCGGGAGGAATGAGTGGGATTAATGCAATCAGAGATCAAAGTGACAGTGGCTAGAGCAGTCAGATACTGAAGAGCCCAGAGAAGGATTGACAACATGCGGAAAGGTTGAGTCAGTAGAAGCGCAGAGTTTTCAGTCAATAGAGGCAATAGTAGTCAGAGACTTTGATGACAGAGGCATCATTTTGATTCAAGTTGGATGTTTTTTTTTTTTTTTTTTTTGTTTCTGAAGTTGCTGGAGCAACAACACTAGAGATAAGTGTTGCATGCAGAAAATCCAAAGGTTCAAGATCGAGATCGAGTCGAATTCCTTTCTTGTTGAGAGGGAGTGTTGAAAATAACAACAAGAAATGATAAAAATAGAATCCAGAATATTCCAATTTTAATTTGTCCTTGAATTAAAATTGTGAATTAAATTCAAATTTAGTCTCACCAGCTACTTGAAAATAATTAATTAATTCATTATGGATTAATTAGTTGGACAAAATCAAGTTAGAAATCTTTCTGCAGTCATGCAATAGTTATCCCTTAACTTAAGGAGATTATCCCTTAATTAAGGAGATAAGATTGAGTTATATTTGAGTTGTAATTAGTTAGCTCAATTTACTGAGTTAAGTCCAGTTAAATTAGTTCCAAACTGTTTGAGGAACTAATTGTGAGTTATCAATCAGTTGATGCATGCATGCACTCAACAAGTGTACTCCAGATAACTGAAGATTCTCTCATCAGAAACTCATGCATGTTTATTTAGAGAAAGACCCAGTTGAGCTAAATGTCAAGGACATGTTAATATTAGTCAAGGGAAGGTTCCTTGAGGATTGCGTAGTTTTACAGGGTGTGAGATCAGTGTGAGAGATCAGTGTTACACTTGGTAACAACTGGATCACCCAGGGAAAATTGTGCAAGGAAATAGGAGGCTTGGAGGGCAGAGGAAAGGGTTTGTTAGAAGCCTTGTTTGCCTGTAAGCATCCAGGAGGATTGTACTAAGAGCTGGCTAGTTGTGAGATCTTAGGCTTTGTGTAATTTTGAGATATTTCCACCTTGTATGATAATATAAATAGTGGGGTTTTTAGCTGAGGCTTTCCCCTTAGTATTTTATGTGTTTCATGTGCATTGATTATGCTTCTGGTTATATGTGTTCTGCTTGATCTTGCTCAAATCCTTTAAGCTTATGCAATTTTGATACTAGAAGTAGATTATAGTATTTTGCTTTGGTATATTGCGTTATCGAGTTAATCTACAATCAGATTTTCTACATAGATCTCAGAGGCATATTTGTAGAGAATTTGTAAGAATTTCCACACGTTTTAGGTCAAGGGAGTGCTCAAAAACATTTGATAAAAGTCTCCTTGATTAGGGAAGGATCGCTATCCTTTTGGCACTTAATTTTAATATATTTTCAACCTTAATAATGCCTAGACCTTTCGATCCCAGAGAGTTTCTTAGTAGACAGTTGGAGAAAAGAATAATCTTTTAAAATAATGTTAATTCATTTGATAAGTAAAAATAATTTAACAAAATAATATAATTTTATTGATATTAATTAAATAATAATAACTAACCCTTAATATTGTGTTAAGGATATTTCTAGAAATATTTTCAATTCCACTTAGCAATGTGAAATCAATGATTGGCTTAGTGCATATGGTTCTACCTGAGTGTGAAGTCAATAATTGGCTTACTACCTTTGGATATTGAAGTTATTAAACTTATACGTGGTGAGATTACGGCGATAATTCATGTCATATATTGACAATCATTGGTGAATAAGGTGGCATGTCTCTACCCCCTGGGGTTTTAGCCCACAAAATTGGGTCTTCAATTTTAAACTCAATTTTCTCTCAAACCAAAAGGAACTACAGGGTGTACCATATATCAATGGAAACATCTCATCGAGGAGAATCTATCTAGAAGGATCCTGGCATGAGATTCCATGAATTCCCATGTCAAATGTTCCATCAAAGATAGGGGTAGCTCTTGGTGTTGCTTGGGTTGACATCAATGACAACCACCTATCAACAGGGGATTGAAAGTTTAAGATTGGATATATTAAGAAAACATCCCAACAATATGATTTGGGAATGATCCATGCAAGATAAGATATTCAAAACAAACTCAATGGGCTCAACTTGTCATTTGGCCCTCCTTTTAACACCAATTGTTAACGATGTTGGAAATCTGTCAACCAAGGGGATCTCCCCAATATGAAGTCCCAATTAGACCTCACACTATTTGGAATAGGAGCCCCAACCAGAAATATGGTCAGTTTCCATAATTTTGATCTTAAATATGTGCCTTGGTTGCAATTATCAACATAAGAGATTATACAAACAATCTTTGAAACAAGCAAGTTGACACTGTGAGGCATACAACTCTAATGTATATAAGGTACTCTGACGGCAAGGAAAGAGAGAGTGGACCTCTAGAAGAAAATTAATAGTATATCCTAAAAGAGACACACAAGAGAATGGAAAGAATCGCTAGTTAACTTGCAAAGTAATTCACAAGATAACAATGATCATAAAAGAAAGTAACAACGCACATTCAACAAGATACATACTAGAGTCAATGAAATAGTTCATTTCCGTTAGTATGTGTTAACATAAACATACACCGCAAACAATGAAATAATAGTCTCACAATCATTCACGACATATGAATCAAAGTGCATCGGCTCTAAGAGGTTCATATATTAAGTGAAATTATCGCCACACTGGCCCCAATAGTGGAACAATATTATGTTACCACTTTCTCCTCCAAAGAAAGATCTTCTCTCCCATGCAAACTAGAAAATCCAAGGTGAAAATTACAATGTCCAAAGTCCTCTCTTTTGAGCTATGAGAGTGTATTTATAACAAATGAGGTGACTCTTCACCTCCTATGTGACTCTTGAACACCCTCAAGACTCTTGAGCTCCCATGTGACCTTTTTTAATTCCTATGCAACCTTTGAGCTTCTAATGACTCTAGAACCTTCTAGTGACTTTTCACATTCCATGTGGAACCCTTAGTATTACAAATTTTACATTTTCTCATTTTTAAAGTACAATATTTCATTCCACAAATGATGTGGCAAGATACAATGACACATATGACTTTGTGATGACACTTGGACAAGCCATGACTTGGCATTGATGATATGGAAATTCATTATGATGTGTTCGGGGCAAGCCTTTCTCCTAAGCATTATCTATGTATCTTCTTCATGATGGATCTTTTCTTTTTCTTTATATTTACCCTCGCAAGGGTGTGGATCAATGTCAGAACCTTCCAAGTCAACACGAGATGTCACCATTCTGTCATGGTCCAGGATTTCTTCATGTCCTTCATGATGATTATTTATTTTGCTTCTTCTTCACAAGTGCTCTCTTGTAGCCTCTCTTTAGTGACCTCCCTTGTATCCTCATGATAAGTCTTGCATGTGTTTCATCTTCATCCTCCCAGAGCTTGGATGATATGGATTCTTCCTTATGATTTTGATCCTCAATCTTCCATCGTGATCTATTATCCCTTCATCTTCTTTCTTGATAGTCTCCTTGTCTATTCAGCTTCACAATTGTGTTCTTGCATGATCTCCTTGGCGTCCTCCTTGAGCATCGTATTTTCATGTCAAGATATAATACTTGTAGATGAAATTTCCTCATGACAAGACGACATCAGTATGAAAATATCCTAGTCTAACTTCTTCATGCAATTTACTAATTGAACCTAGATAGAGTGTGGGACTAAGGAAGAGGCTCATGGATTGTGGAGTGTGCAGTTCCAGGAGGTAGTGATGAAGTTCTAATCACTGTGACTGTGCAATGCGCAGTGGCTAGGGGACTAGAAGACAAAACTACGCAGTTTCGGGAAACATTGATGCAGTGAAGCAAGCTTGCTCATTATGATTGTGAAATGTGTAATTCATGGAAGACTGAGCTAAAGGATTGCACATTTTCCTAGGATAGGGAATTAGTGAGGCCTGACTATGCAGTGCATAGCGGAATAATGGTTGGGAGAGATAATTGCGTAGTTTCCAAGGACAGGGGGTAAAGACTAAGCACTGTGATTGTGCAATGTGCAGTCCTTGGAGGTAGTGAGTACGCAGTGCATATTTCCAAGAGGCAAGGATGCTTCACTGTGGCTTAATACTGCACAATGCACAGTTCCATGAGGGAGTTAGCAAGCTACAAAGATAGTGAATGCTCTGAAAATGACTAAGTGTGGGATTAGTCAGACAAGAGAGAACAAGACATGCAAACAAGTCATGAAATAGTGATGTCATGCTCAGATAACATCAACACAAGCCAAAATAATGCATAGTACTCAAAGTCCACATGCATACATTGAAATGACAGTAAAGCGACACTTATCTCTAGGTATGACAATTGAAATGTAGCTTTGCGACACTTAGAACACAAGTTATGACAGGTGTGTCAACTCTAACCAAAAAGTGTGCTAAGATATGGGGGAGTGTCTAGAATATATTATTATGATATATAAGATGATTTAATGTAGAAGAGTGTGCTAGATCTGCCTCTAATGATGTGCCAAAGTGCGACACATGCCAAAGTTAAAATAATCAAAAGCAACGCTTGCAACCATGAGAAAAAGTGAAAATGACACTTACAAACGCTAAATAAAGTGAAAGCAACTTATGCTAAAGCGAAGAGAAAGAATAAGTTACACTTGTGAAAGTGAAAGCATGCAAAAATGACAATCGTGAAAGTGAAAGAGACACTTGCGAAAGTAAAGGTGTGCAAAAGCGACAATTGAGTAAACTCACTAAAATGAAGATACAATGTAACCAAGAGTGAGAGAAAGACTGTCAAGTGATATTATGCACTAATTATCAGCATAGTTTGTGTAGTGTACTATCTCTATGGATTGTGTAGCCATTGTCCACATGGACTGCGCAAACATTGTAACTAAACATTGTGCATACATTATTCCTAGAGATTACGTAAGCCTTACTTTCAAGAATTGTGCAATGGCTATTCTCAAGGATAGACATTGGTTACTAAGTTTGCTAGAAAGGGGTGTGATTGAGAATAGATCAAAATCTAAGCCTACGTAAGCAAGTGACTTTTACAATTATAATCTCATAAGAAAAGTATCAACCAATCATGAAGTTATCATGAATAGTTTGAGGTGACAGATCATGAGGCCATAAGTAGGCTCCAAAATTCAAGTGTGAGAAAAACTTTTTAGGGTGTTTATCGCAGTGAAAACATGTTCCTCCTAACACATTTGTTGTGTGCCTTCTTTGTGTCTTTATTAGGTCAATATTGTAGCAAACTCTCTCTTATCCTAGATTAATGAGAGCTAGATTTGGCGATTTAGTTGGCTCTACTTACTAATGAGGCTTGAACTTTTGATTCCTAATCATCCATTTATAATCCCTTTTCTTGAGAAAATAACATGTTTCATATATCTTTCCATTCATATTTTCTCAATTTCATGTCATATTTAGTATGATTGGGCTAGGTGGAAAGAGATAAGTATTTCAATAATATGCAGACGAATTTACATATTTTGGTGTACATGGGTTTGATAATATGTGTTTTTCAAATATCAAACTAGACACCAAATTTTATCTTTTATGTGTAAGAAAGAAAGGTTGTAGATATTTTTGTCAACAACCACGCGCTGAACAAACCCATGTTAGGATGACCACGCTAAAGATTTTTCTCTACAGCATCCAGGTTTCACTGACTTGTAAAGCCATATTATAGAGACTTTCTATAACAAAGAAAATTTTGAAAATCCAAACCACAACTATTGAGACTTCATTCAACAACAATGAGTTTTTATTTTTGTAAAAAAAAAATTATTTGTACTTTTCCTACCAGATTAGCCCTTACAATGTCTTGTTTTCACTACTTCAGACCACTCAAAACATAAGGCTAAGAAATAGGTTGAATATGGGCTCAAGAAAGTAGTTAAAACATTTTTTTAGATAGATGCTAATCTTTGGGGCACCTATTTGTTGAAACTAAAAAGTGGTTTCCTTTTTTATAGCAAGCATGAACCCCTTGAATTTAGCAGGTGGTTATGTCAGTTAGTAATTTTTTTTTTGTATAAATATTAGAGAACTAAATTGAGAAAGGTTCAACCTTTTGGTAATGTTATTATTATCTTTTAGAATACAGGAACCAATTGTTCGTGATATCATGAGTGTGTTAAGTGTGTTTCTACAATCACCAACTAATTATAGAGCAAGGGCCACTCTACAAGAATGGTGATATCTTTTTGGTATATTTTCTTGTGAATATTATTTCATTATTTGCATGCAATTCAATTTTATACAGTTATTGATTTCTTGTACTTAGTATGTATTTCATCTATCAAGTGTGTGTACACATCATTTTGTGAATGTATTTCCACATCACAACATAGTTTTTAGATAACAACTATAATTAAATTTACTTATATTAGTTGCATTGTATTTCTTTCAGTATAGCTATCTTCTATTTGAATAGTTCATTTAATTTCTTAGCATTAGTTGCAATTTGTTTTATCAACAGTAGAATGCTCTGCTTTTCTTTCTTTCTTTCTGTTACATGCAATTGTAATTTCTTTTCAGTTGTAATGAGTTTTTGTAGCTTGTATTATCATTAGATTTATTATTTTTTGTAATACATAAATTTTCATAATTAGCATAATTGTTTTCATGTTTTCATGGTAGAACTTAATTTAGTTTAATTTGGCCATAATGACTTTTTCCTTAGTCTTTTATGTAATATATGTAAATATTTGTGTATAAATTGTGAACAGTTTGCTTAATGGCTTAAGTTAATAACAACCTAATAACCAGAATGTAGATATATTACTAAGTGTTTTGTAAAACTAAGCAATCTCAGCTTTATATTAAAGTAGGTTCATATAAGACCAATGTAGGAGCATGTCACTTACAATGAACCTTGACAATATGTAGGTAGGAGGGTCCAAGAAAAGCGAGAGAGGGCATGCAGTTAAAATATTGGGTCACATCACATGGATAAGTAGTTTCCATCACCAACAATCATGATCTCATAAAAACCCAAGCCCCTAGAGCCCCCAATGGTAAAAACCCTATTGAGGTTGAACCTCTAACTACTAATTAGGGAAAACCTTAGGCAACCATGACCATCATCCTCCTATGATCGACATGCTTGCTTTATAGTGATTTTTTGTTGGGGTATATGCTTTTTTGTTTTTATTACTATGGTTATATTTGGTGAGTGTTTTGGCTTAATCCAACCTGTTCTTTTCTCTTACGCATGACTTGGAATTTGGGATGGGGTGTTTTCATTTTTGTGAACCTTAATATAGTTATGTTCTTTGTGTATTAAGGATAGGTTAACACCTAGGGTTTTACTACTAAAACTTTTCAATATTAACAAAATATATATATATATATAGACAAGATATAATCCATTTTATTTATAAAACCTAAATTAACACTTAATTTTTTATAATTAAAATTTATCAACTTTATTCATATATATATAATGGATAATATAACATTTACTTAAAATATTTTCAATAAAAAGTTGACTAATTAAAATATTTAATTGAATTTAATCATCACATAAATATTATTTGACCTCTTATTGGAAAATTGTGGATATTCGACCTAAAGCAAAATCAAAATAACTTTAAAAACTAATACATCTCACATTTTATATTACAATAACTTTAAAAACTAATACATCTCACATTTTATATTACCATCTATAAAGTTTTAATGAGAATTCGAAATTAAACCAAAATATTCTAAAACAATAAAATTGTTAATCCAGGTTGCATAGTGATAATACCTATCACGATTGATGTCATTTCCATTCCATATAGCGACTTCAGTTGTGCATGTATAACACGAAGTAAAGGTTAATGTTGACTCAGCGAAAAAATTAAAGTTGTCAAATCACAACAAGTTGCAACAACCACAATGAGAAGTAGAATAGCCACCAAATCTGTGAAGTAAATGGTCACTGTAGTGAGAAATTTTGTCGTCCATGTCATACTCGGATGACTAAGCCTCCAAGTTGTGTGATTGTGCATGGTTATTAAAGGCGCTTAAGTTTTTTGGAGTATCGTAGTCAACTAAGTAATAAAAGGTTTAGTTAATCAGCTAATCGTATTATAGATTAAAAAAACAACTTAATATTAAACTCTGAAAAACCTTATAAAATTTTGAAAACTAACAGCATAATACTAAATACATGCCAAATGCATTAAAACTAAATTCAAATATTTTACAAAATATATTTTAGGGAAATTTGTAATTAAGTATAGTATTTTAGCTTTATATTAGGTGGATATTTGATATGGAGGATTTTTTATTTAGTGGTATTGATTTTTATAAGCCTTTCTCCTAAGCACTATCTTTGTATCTTTTTCATGATGGATCTCTGCTTGTTTTTTATATTTACCCTCTCAAGGGTGTGGATTAGTGTTAGAACCTTCCAAGTCAACACGAGATGCCACCATTCTATCATGGTCCAAGATTTCTTCATGTCCTTCATGATGATTATTTATTTTGCTTCTTCTTCACAATTTCTCTCTTGTAGCCTCTCCTTAGTGACCTCCCTTGTATCCTCATGATAAGTCCTGCATGTGTTTCATCTTCATCCTCCTAGAGCTTGGATGATATGAATTCTTCCTTATGATTTTAATCCTCAATCTTCCATTGTGATCTAGTGTCCCTTCATCTTATTACTTGATATTGTCCTTGTCTCTTTAGCTTCACAATTGTGTACTTGCATGATCTCCTTGGCATCCTCCTTGAGCATCATCTTTTCATGTCAAGATACAATACTTGTAGGTGAAATTCACTAAATACAAGACAACATTAGTCCGAAAATCTCCTAGTCTAACTTCTTCATGCAATTCACTAATTAACCTTGGCATAAAGTGCAGGACCGAGGAGGAGGCTCAAGGATTGTGTAGTGCACAGTTCCAAGAGGCAGTGATGAAGGTCTAATCACTGTGACTCTATAATGCGCAGTGGATGGGGGACTAGAAGACATAACTGCACAGTTGAGGAAAACATTGATGCAGTGAGGCAAGCTTGCTCATTATGATTACTAAATGTGTAATTCAGGGAAGACTGACCCAAAGGATTGCATAGTTTCTTAGGATAGGGAAGTAGTGAGGCCTGACTATGTACTGCATAATGGAATAATGGTTGGGAGAGAGAATTGCGCAGTTTCCAAGGATAGGAGGCAGAGACTGAACACTGTGATTGTGCAATGTCCATACCTTGTAGGCAGTGACTACGTTGTGCATAGCTCCAAGAGGCAAGGGTGCTTTATTGTAGCTTAATACTGCACAATGCACAGTTCCATGAGGGAGTTAGCAAGCTGCAATGATAATGAATGCTCTAAAAGTGACTAAGTGTGGGATTAGTCAAACAAGAGAGAACAAGACATGCAAAGAAGTCCTAAAATAGTGATGTCACACTCATATAACATCAACACAAGAAAAAATAATGCACAGTACTCAAAATCCACATGCATGCATTGAAATGACAGTAAAGCGACACTTATCGCTAAGTGTGACAATTGAAATGTATCTTTGCGACACTTAGAACACAAGTTATGACAGGAGTGTCAACTGTAACAAAAAAAGTGCGCTAAGATATGGGGGAGTGTCTAGATGTAACACCCTCCTTCCACATCTACCCAAGCAACCGCCCAACTAGGGTAAACATGCGACGAGAGGCCACTATGATAAGATTCAACCTCCTTGGTGACTTTAAGGAAATGGAATCTACAGAACATCACACACAATCATCCAACATCATCCACATAACCTTCAAAATACAATTTATCCACTCTGACTGCATGTCCTGGGTCCTACTATTGTTT
Source organism: Pinus tabuliformis (assembly GCA_031772625.1). NCBI lineage: Eukaryota > Viridiplantae > Streptophyta > Pinopsida > Pinales > Pinaceae > Pinus > Pinus tabuliformis. The sequence continues at coordinate 1,298,255,717 of CM062818.1, forward strand.
GAGAGACTTAGGGCAGGGTAACGCTCCCTAGACATTGCCCAGGCGAGTTAGTTTCAGCGCTAACGCTTCCCAAACACTGCCCAGCTGAGTTAATTTCAGCACTAACGCTCCCCAGACAATGCCCAGGTGCTTTATAACGCTTTCCAGACATTGCCCAGGCGAGTTAGTCTCAACATTAATGCCAGAATTCAGGGATTTGAGCCACCTTTTCGGCCCAGAGCCCGGGACACTGCCCAGAATCGAATGATCATTTAGAATTGGTAAGGATACATGGTAACAAGGATACAAAAGCAATAATATGAATAAAATCATAACCAGAACCAGAACCCTACTAGCAATGATAGGCATTTTGCCAAACATATCATCAACATGTAACCTACAGGTGTAAATAACAGAATTAAGTGTAGGGATCTCATACTTATCTAAGAATCGCCATGAACCATTGTTTCCTCATGTCTTTTGTTGCCTTATCACTTATTGGGTCATAAATACAATATCCATTCAAACACAAGTAAAAACATGTTGAGAGCCAAACATAGCTACTGCCATAAAATGTACATATAACCAACATAATAGGAACATAAATACAATGGACATATCAGCCATCAAAATCCATATATATATATATATATATATATCAGTACATTTGCACATGAAAATCAAGGGAATGAATTTCTCATTAATAAATGCAATGAACCAACCGGTGATGGGACTACCACGTTCCACCCAACCATAGATTGGCTGAGCCAAGTTTCTCTTTAGCCAATCACCCCTGTGCCATATTCCAAGCATGAATGTGGGACTCATAGAACACATCAAAAACACCAATCAATGTGGATGCCATCGGAGTTCTCTGCCTACACCGTGAGGAATTTGAGTGCCTCCTAGTCTCTCAGGCTTTACCATGCATCCGCAGTCTGATCCAGGGATCACTAGGCCCTACACCGAGACATACTCTCCAGGCTTTACCGTGCATTCCATCCCGGAATCACTAGGCCCAACAGAGAGAAAATCCACCTCTTGGCTTTACCGTATATCCCGCCATTCACCAGCAAGGATTCCTAGGCCCACCAAGGCACACAATCTAGCTTTACCGCAACCCATAGTCTAGTTCAGGGGTTACTAGGCCAGTGGCTTCATGCATCCTCAGTCTAGTTCAAGGACCACTACCACCATGTGTTTGTCAATTCGGAGATCCACCCCACTCAGCTTCAAATCCAATCTGGCCATCCCCCACAAAACGCATGAGAGAACCCATCTCATCAAAGCTATCAGGAAATGGCAAGGCTAGGCTGAAAATATTGTCACACCTAGAAAAACCCATGCCATGGTAGAAAATAAACACATGCAATCCCATGCATGCCAAATCTAGCAAGGAAAATACACATGCAAGTTGATACCTGCAATGAAGCTTGTTGTAGCTTGCTTGATCCTGCCTTTCCCTGCTTGATCTTTGCTTCCTCTTTCCTTCTTTGCCTTTCTTGCTCCAATGCCAAAGTGCTCCAAGAAAACTCTAAGTGTCCAAGAGTATGAGAGAGAGAGAGAATAATGAGAGAGCTCCAAAGCTAAACTGACCAAGTCTTGCCCACTGATCCTCAAAAGCCTTTTTATTAATGAGGCCTCTATTTTCTTCATTTTCCATTATTTTCCTTCAATTTCCTCCTCACATGCAACATGTGACCTTTCACCTTCCTTTTCTCCTAATTTCCATTATTTTCATAAATAAATGTCCCAAAAATGTCATTTTGCCTCTTTAATGCCTTAGCCATTGCCTTTGCCAATTTCCTTAGCCATAAAAAACCAAATGAACACCCCCTAGGATGTCTTTCCCACCATTCAGCTTGGAATACGTGTCCCATCATCCGTGGTATTTATATATTTTTACATGGAATTTTCACCAAGGTTGTTACACTAGAACATATTATTATGATATATAAGATCATTTAATGCAGAGAAGTGTGATAGATCTTCCTCTAATGATGTGCCAAAGTGAAACACATGCCAGAGTTAAAACAATCAAAAGCAACACTTGCGACCATGAGAAAAAGTGAAAATGACACTTACAAACACTATATAAAGTGAAAGAAATGCATGCTAAAGAGAAGATAAAGAAAAATAGACACTTATGAAAGTGAAAGTAAGCAAAAATGACAGTCGCGAAAGTGAAAGCGACACTTGTGAAAGTAAAGGTGTACAAAAGTGATGATCTGAATGTTGAGCAAACTTGTTAATTCTATGCAAGCTCCCTCATTAGTATTAAAAAAATGTGTTTAGGATCGTCTCAAATTAACCAAAATGTGAGGAATTATGTGTCAAGTGTTGAGTGTCTTTTATGAGCAATTTATGAGGTTAATTAGTTGTTTAAAACACATATACAACAAGTAAATTGTAGAGAATTAAAACATAGCAACTCATAACACAAAGTTGATAAAGGAGTTCACCCCTCTTGGGCTACATCTCCTTGGACCTACTTCAATGGCTAGGCCCTCTTTGGATTAATGGTAAATTCTTTGATTACATGCACCTGCAGTGCTCCAATGGCTTTGCAACCTGCTCCATTGGATTCATAAGACCCAAAAACCCCAAAAATGACTATCCAAGCTTTGTAATTGGACTTCAGTTGATCTAGGCTTGACCTCCTCTCCTGGTGGCCCTAGGCTTCCTTAAACTTCAACGTAGAAAAATCACATACAAAAGTGTCTTTCTACCTTTGCAACCTATTCCATTATGTTCAGAGCATCCAAATCATCTAGGAATGACTCTTTCTGAGCCAAAATTGGTCGAATTTAGCAAAAGTTATGGTCTCTTCAGTTTTCCCTAGGAAAACTCCACCAAATCTGGAGAAACTCCAGTTAACCCCGCCAAATTTGGAGCAGTGTCGGATTTTTCGGACCTGCCAAATTCACCACCAACTACCACTAGCACCCTCCACGTTTAGCACTGGTCGTATGGTGCCCATGGAACCGAGGTTGGTCCCCTTGGGCTGGCCCCTTACCTCCAAACTTGTCAACATTAACATTTAAATACAAACAAAAATGTTTATGGTTAAGTCTTGTGGTTGCGGCATAGTGATAATGCGTGGGGATTTTTTGGGCAAGGTCATGGGTTCAACTACACTGGCCTCCCAAATAACATTTTACCCGACCTTTGAGAGGGCACGTGGTGGCCTCCAGGCTTGCCACGTGTCAGCCTCTCATTGGTCCACCTCAATGCCTTTAACCAATAACATGTCAACAATTGTCAAAATGCGATTGAGCCACCTGTCGAAATATTTTGGGAATATTCCTTGGAATATTATTTTTTCTGACTGGGTTGTACGGATGCCTAGTCAGCATCTTAGTCAGCCCTGTACCCAAAATTTGCATGTTTGACAAAGCAGACAAAAGTCTCTGTCTTTCTCATGCGAGCTCCATTTTGAGCGAAACGAGTTGTGTTGGGATTGTATCACTAAGACGGACGCGGTCGTTCAGTTTTTGAGCGATTCTGATCACTTTGATTTTTGAGCAAATTTTTGCCCCTAATCCAGATTCTGATCAAGTGATAATTGAGTAAACTCATTGAAATGAAGATACAATGCAACCAAGAGTGAGAGAAAGATTGTCAAGTGATATTAGGCACTAATTGTCAGCATAGATTGTGTAGTGTACTATCTCTATGGATTGTGTAGTCACTATCCACATGGACTACACAAACATTGTAACTAAACATTGTGTAGACATTATTCCTAAAGACTGTGCAAGCCTTACTTTCAAGAACTGTGCAATGGTTATTCTCAAGGATAGACATTAGTTACAAATTTGCTAGAAAGGGTTGTGCTTGAGAATATATTGAAAGTTAAGCATGTGTAAGCAAGTGAATTTTACAGTTATAATCTCATAAGAAAAGTATCAACCATTCATGAAGTTATCATGAATAGTTTGAGGTGACAGATCATGAGTCCATAAGTAGGCTCCAAAATTCAAGTGCGAGAAAATTTTTGGAGGGTGTTTATCGCAGTGACAACACGTTCCTCCTAACCCATTTGTTGTGTGCCTTCTTTGTGTCTTTATTAGGTCAATCTTGTATCAACCTCTCTCTTATCCTCGATTGATGAGAGCCAGATCTGGCGATTTAGTTCGCTCTACTTACTAATGAGGCTTGAACTTGTCATTCCTAATCATCCATTTATAACCATTTTTCTTGAGAAACTAACATGTTTCATCTATCTTTCCATTCATATTTTCTCAATTTCTTGTCATATTTAGTATGATTGGACTAGGTGGAAAGAGATAAGTATTTCAATAATATGCTAACGAATTTACATATTTTTGTGTACATGGGTTGGGTAATATGTGTTTTCCAAATATCAAACAAGACACCCAATTTTATCTTTTATGTGTAAGAAAGACAGGTTGTAGATATTTTTGTCAGCAACCACGAGCTGAACAGGCCCATGTGAGGATGACCACGCTAAAGATTTTTCTCTACAGTATCCAAGTTTCACTGACCTGTAAAGCCATATTATAGAGACTTTCTATAGCAAAGACAAATTTGAAAATCGAAACCACGACTATTGAGACTTCATTCAACAACAATGAGTTTTTACTTTTGTAAAAAAAATATTTGTACTTTTCCTACCAGATTAGTCCTTACAATTTCTTGTTTTCACTACTTCAAACCACTCGAACCATAAGGCTAAGAAATAGGTTTAAGATGGGCAACTCAAGAAAGTAGTTAAAACATTTTTTTAGATAGATGTTAATCATTGGGACACCTATTTGTTGAAACTAAAAAGTGGTTGAATTCTTTATATCAAGCATGAACCTCTTGAATTTAACAGGTAGTTATGTTAGTTAGTAATTTCTTTTTGTATAAATAATAGAGAACTAAATTGAGAAAGGTTCAACCTTTTGGTAATGTTATTATTATCTTTTAGAATACAAGAACCAACTATTCGTGATATCATGAGTGTGTTAAGTGTGTTTCTACAATCACCAACTAATTATAGAGCAAGGGCCACTCTACAGGAATGGTGATATCTTTTTGGTATATTTTCTTGTGAATATTATTTCATTCTTTGCTTGCAATTCAATTTTATACAGTTATTGATTTCTTGTACTTAGTATGTATTTCATCTACTAATTGTGTGTACACATCATTTTGTGAATGTATTTTCACATCACAACATTCTCTTTAGATAACAACCATAGTTAAATTTACTTATATTAGTTGCACTATATTTCTTTTAGTACAGCTATCTTCTATTTGAATAGTTCATTTAATTTCTTAGCATTAGTTGCAATTTGTTTTATCAACAGTAAAATGCTCTGCTTTTCTTTCTTTCTTTCTGTTACATGCAATTGTAATTTCTTTTTAGTTGTAATGAGTTTTTGTAGCTAGTATTATCATTAGATTTATTATATTTTTGTAAAACATAGATTTTCATAATTAGCATAATTGTTTTCATGTTTTTATGGTAGAATTTAATTTAGTTTAATTTGGCCATAATGACTTTTTCCTTAGTCTTTTATGTAATATATGTAAATATTTGTGTATAAATTGTGAATAATTTACTCACTGGCTTAAGTTAATAACAACCTAATAACGAGAATGTAGGTATATTACCGAGTGTTTTGTAAATCTAAACAATCCCAACTTTATATTAAAGTAGGTTCATATAAGAGCAATGTAGGAGCTTTTCACTTACAATGAACCTTAACAATATGTGGGTAGGAGGCTCCAAGAAAAGCGAGATAGGGGATGTAGTTAAAATCTTGGGTCACATCACATGTATAAGTAGTTTCCATCACCAATCATCATGATTTCATAAAACCCCAAGCCCCTAGAGCCCTCAATGGGAAAAACCATATTGAGCTTGGACCTCTAATTACTAGTTGGGGAAAACCTTAGGCAACCATGACCAACAGCCTCCTATGATCGACATGCTTGCTTTATGGTGGTTTTTTGTTGGGGCATATGCCCATTTGATTTGCTTTTTTCTCTGACGCATGACTTGGAATTTGGGATTGGGTGTTTTGGTTTTTGTGAACCTTGATATAGATATGTCCTTTGTGTATAAAAGCTAAGTTAACACCTAAAGTTTTACTACTAAAACTTATATATATATATATAAACACTCCATTTTATACGAAATTGGAACTTAATTTTTTATAATTAAAATTTATCAAATTTATTTATATATATATAATTGATAATGTAACATTTACATAAAATATTTTCGATAAAAAATTGAGTAATTAAAATATTTACTTGAATTAAATCATCACATAAATATTATTTGACCTCTTATTAATCATCAAATAAATATTATTTGACCTCTTATGGGAACACTTTGGATATTCGACCTAAAGTAAAATCAAAATAACTTCTAAAAACTAATAAATCTCAAATTTTATATTACTCTCTATAAACTTTTAATGAGAATTCAAAATTAAATCAAAATATTCTAAAACAATAAAATTGTTAATCCAAGTTGCATAGTGATAATACCTATCACGATTGAAGTTATTGATATCATTTCCATTCCAAATAGCCACTTCAGTTGTGCATGTATAACACGAAGTAAAGGTTAATGTTTTCTCAGAGAAAAAGTAAAGTTGTCGAATCACAACGAGTTGCAGCAACCACAATGAGAAGTAGAATAGCCACCAAATCTGTGAAATAAATGGTCACTGTAGTGAGAAATTGTTTCGGCCATGTCATACTCGGATGACTAAGCCTCCAAGTTGTGTGATTGTGCATTGTTTAGTTAAAGGCACTTAAGTGTTTTGAAGTATCGTAGCCAACTAAGTAATAAAAGGTTCAATTAATCAGCTAATCATATTATAGATTAAAAAAACAACTTAATATTAAACTCCGAAAAACCTTATAAAATTTTGGAAACTAATAGTATAATACTAAATACATGCCAAATACATCAAAACTAAGTTCAAATATTTCACAAAATATATTTTAGGGAAATTTGTAATTAAGTATAGTATTTTAGCTTTATATTAGGTGGATATTTGATACGGAGGATTTTAAAACATGTAATAGTAGTTTTTTATTTTTTATTTTTTATTTTTTATTTTTTATTTTTTATTTTTTATTTTGGAGATAATGGAGAATGTTAAAATAATTTAGCGAAAAAAAATATTTTTGATTGATTAATAATTCAGTTTTTTAATATGATGAAATTGATTAATGAAACAAGATGCAAAAGTACTAATTGATGGTAGAAATTTTTTTTTATGAAATATTAGTTAATTGAGTAAAATATGATTTTTTTTAATTAATAATGATGAGTCAATTTATAATTACAAGTAATAATAAATAATAATTGTCTTTACTATAAATTGATAATATAATTAAAATATATTTTAGGTACAATTGAAATTTGCAGAAGAAGAGACACGAGCGCACCCGTCAAGCTGCCAAGTCAACTTCCTTATCGCACATCGCCTTCGGCTCGCTGCCATGGGCCCTTCAGAAGCTCCACCGGAGGCGGCCGCTGCTCAATAGGCATTCTCATATCTTGTTAAGTCCTTACCTCCCCAGAGGCCTCGCCCAGCAATATCCAAGTTCGTGAAGAAGCTCGATGGTTTGCAGGAAGTCAATCTCCCCCCAGCTCTGCCTCGTATGGCTGCTCTTGCACTAGTAGAATGAGGACTCATTAGGCAATTTACTAGGCTCTGGCCATCGCCGAAAACAGTTCAACGATGGGTTGAAAGGAATTGGGTTGATAAAATACAAGGCAAAATCTCCATTCGATTTTGTGGAAAAGTATACTTCACCTTTCATTTTGAAACTAGAGAAGACAAAGACTTGATATTCAGGAATGGGCTCTATTTCATGGATTCAAGAGGGATTTACCTCAACAAATGGACTCCGGATTTCGATCCCGAGTTGGACATTCTGAGCGTTGTTCCTGTGTGGGTTCGGCTTCCACCTCTCCCTCTCTCTCCACTGCTGGGGAGACAAATCAGTCCGAGCTATTGGGAATGCTGTGGGCAGATACATTAATCGCAATGAACCAAAAGACAATATGCAGGCTTGTGCCCGCATATGCGTAGAAGTAGATCTCTGCAAAGGACTCCTAGAGGCCATCAAGCTCAAGGTGGATGATTGGACACACATTCAACAATTGGACTAAAAACATATTCCTTTCAAGTGCAAGGTATGTCACGAATATGGACACTTTGCTAACCTTTGTACTAAATTAGTTGATGTAGAGAATACTTCGCAAGATGAACATTGGGAAACAGTTAAGAAAAAGAAAGTAGCCCCAAACCCCAAGTCAAAACCTGAAGCTAGCTCTGCTCATAACCCTCCCATTCCATCCTCCTCGTCCTTCTCTCATTCCTCCCTTCCTCCGCTGGACCAACCACATCCCCAACCACCTCCTTCGTCCTCCAACCCTTTCCATATCCTCACTCCCCCAGAGGATAATCCCCCCCGTGGCTCAAATCGATGCCCTTAAATCTCCTCTCCCTCTAATTATCTCCTACACCCTCCCTCCTGATCCACCCTCAACTAGAATCACCAGAAGTAACTCAAAGGAGCATGGTGCAACATTAGACACTCAAAAGAGAATTGGGCTAGGAAGGAAATCTGCCAAGGAGCAGAGAGATGAAAATACCCAGAAGGATATAGCCATGGGCACCCAAAACCCCATAGAGTCTTACATCTTGGGACAAATCGACAAAGATACAACAAACAAGGAACGGGGAGGGCGAGAAACTCTCCGTAACCCCCCATGAAATGATGAAAGTCCTCTCCTGGAACAGTAGGGGACTAGGGCACCCCTCCAAAATAACTGCCTTAAAAGATCTAATAAATCAAGAGAAACCAAGAGTTGTATTAATTCAAGAAACAAAGCAAGGGCAGCAAGAAATGAAAAAAATAATAGCATACCATAAACAGTACAAAGGCAGCGTTTGTGAATCAAGAGGAGCCTCTGGGGGAATCGCAACGCTTTGGGACCAAAACACTTGGAGTCTCACAGCAGAAACAATCAACCAACACTGGATAAACACTCCTCTAGAGAGCACTACAAATAATCAAAGGATAGTCATTTATAATGTATACGGTCCAAACCGTTATAGAGACAAGGAGCAATGTTAGGGCACACTCAAAGAAAATATAAATGGAGAAGAAAATAATAAAATTATTCTGGGGGGAGATCTAAATCTCATTTTGCACTCCAATGAGAAGCGAGGAGGTTGCTTCTCTTCAAATCCATACAGAAACCAGGTGGAGACTATCATGCAGGACCGCGACCTTATTGATGTAGTCCCAAAAAACCACAGATTCACTTGGAACAATCGCAGGTTAGGGAAAAACAATATTATGGAAAGGTTGGATAGAATCCTGGTGAATGTTTCACTTCTCTCCACTTTTTCTGCAGCTTATGCCTTCATCCATCCCTCCACAGCATCAGACCACTATCCCACATCTCTGACTCTTGAAACCCACTACTCATTGGGACCTATTCCCTTTAAGTACAACCCTCTGTGGAATGATAACTCAACAGTCAAAAGTATTATTCAAAGTAGTTGGCAGCAGCACATAGAAGGATCGCCAGGTTATATCTGGGAAATCAAGATTAAAAGAGTCAAATATGCACTAAAAGACTGGGCAAAAAACTGCTACGCTAAGCTAGAAAAAGAGAAAAGAGAGGTCAAAGCCAAGTTGGAGGATCTCCATAACACAATTGAGGGGCACAGACTTCACCAGGAAGATAAAGATCGTGAAGATAAACTCTATTGCCAGCTATATCATATCAATAGAGAAGAAGAGTAGAAATGGATAATTAAGTCTAGGCAATTATGGCTGAAATGAGGAGACAAAAATTCGGCTTTTTTCCATAAGAAAACTACAGCCCGGAAAATTACGAGCAACATTACATCTATCGTTGACAGAGAAGGAAATCTACAAACTAGCTAAGGTGCCATCAAGCAGGCAGCTTCAGATCATTATAGAGAACTTCTAACAGAAACGAAGGAAGAGGAAGACTATTTAGACTTGTTGCAATACCTTCCAAGTGGGATCAGCAAAGAAATCAATGACAACTTGAGTAAGGAGATAGAAGAAGAAGAAATAACAGGAGCCATCTGGGCTCTCCAACCAGACAAAGCCCCTGGACCGGATGGCTTTCCAATCTGCTTCTACAAAGCTCACTGGGGTATTATTAAAAAGGATCTTATTAAAATGATGAAATGGATTCAGCGTAAAGGGAAAATTGGAGGTTATACCAATTCCACCTACCTAGCCTTCATTCCCAAAGAGAATCGCCCCACGACCTTCTCCTGCTTCCGGCCCATTTCTCTTTGCAACTCCTCTTACAAAATCCTCACAAAAATCTTAGCTACTCGTCTCAAACCTCTTCTTCCTTCGCTCATATCTGAAAACCAAGGTGGTTTTCTGGCCAACAGGCACATCTCTGATTCAATCCTCCTTGTTCAAGAAGAAATTCACTCCAGTCATTCCAAAAAAGAAAAAGGGTTCATCTTGAAGTTGGATTTGGCCAACGCTTTTGATAGGGTAAGGTACTCCTTTCTTATCACTGTCCTTAAGAAAATGGGTTTTGCTAAGCCCCTCCTTGATCTCATCAAAGCCTGTATCATGGGGCCTTGGATTTCCCCCCTTGTCAATGGTAGACCTAGACCTCCCTTTCAAACTTTGAGAGGGCTGAGACAAGGTTGCCCTCTTTGCCCTTACCTGTTTATCTTGATGGCGGAATCCTTCAGCAAAGCTTTAGATTACAACAGATGAATTGGTCTCATCATTGGCATAAAATTCAAGAACAGAGTCAAAAACATAAACAATTCCCAATTTGCGGATGACACTCTGTTAATAAGAGGGGCATTTGTCACAATAACTCATCATTTCAAAACTCATTTTGACAAATATATGAGTTATTCAGGAGGCATGATCAACCATATAAAAAGCTGCATCTATGGTTGGCATGCAACAGCTCAAACCCTTCATAATATAGCCAACACTTTTGGGGTCCCTTGCAAATTGAATTGGGATTGTTTCACCTATCTGGGAATGCCTGTGAGCATTGGGCCCTTAAAAGCTGAAATCTGGGACACAATTATAGACAAAATGAAGAGGAAAGTGCAGTAGTGGGGCTCTACATGGCTTAACCTAGCAGGCCGCCTTGTTCTTCTAAAATCAGGGCTCTCATCTCTTCCACTCTACCAATTCACTCTAATGCAGGCCCCAGCCATATTCCATAATAAAATGGAAAGTATTCTTCGCCACTTTCTCTGGCAAGGGGGGAAAAACGAAAAAAAGAAGTTCAATCTTTGTTATCGGGAAAACTAGTGTCCATTTAGAGCTGCTAGTCCCACTAAGACGGGTAGCTATCTTAGAAACAAACAGATTAAAGTTACTTGTGTTTTCCTTTATGAGAGATAGAAGAGAGAGAAGCAGAGAGCACCAACCTCAATTTCGCTAGTCTCCTTGCTTGTTTCCTCTCTCCTTTAATGAGCTTCCGCCGCTCTTTTCTCGCTTGTCCCTCTTCAAAGAACACTTGTAGAGTCAAGGCAGCAAAATACCATCAAAGCATAGAGATCTATAACCATAAATAATGTAGGATCAGATGTACATTAACCATATAAATGCATACATAAACAAGATTCAGAGATATACAAGCATATGGAGGAAAACTCAAATAGCTTTATTGATAGAAGTAGTAGAAGAGAGGATTACAACCAGGCTGTCTGATCCAGCATCATCCTCCCAGCATGAAAGCCCTCTTCACCTCATACAAAGCAAGATTACCCAACAATGTCTTCAAAGAGAAACCAACAGCACTTCCTTGCAAATTACAAAATTCCAGCCTCCAGATCTCTTGGATAAGGGATCCATATATAGATGTTTTCAGGAGAGTGAGTCAGCTTCTGGGATTTTGATTAGTGTCATTTCACTAATATTTCTTGGTTCCACTTGGAGATTTTAGATCTTTACTCGTCCTTGGGCGAACTCAGAGAGGCAAGTGTCATATGAGCAGTTTCTAGAAGATTCTCTGGGTTTCCACCTAGCACACTGCTTCTGCCATTTGTCTGCTCTCGCTCATCGCACCCTACAGAAGGGCTTTCTAGTATGCATCGCACCCCCCATGTGTAATAGGTGAGATGCATCGCACCCTATGCATGGAGCAGTCTGTATGGTCCTGTTTTGATCAATTCTGAGTAGTTTTTCATGGAGAACTTCTGGGAGATGATGTAATCAGCTGACCTTGTTCCTTTAGGGTATGAAACAACACTTTTAGGGGTTTATAAGCCCTTGGTTTATGGACATATGTGATTGGGGTTGCAGTGCCCAAATATGCCTATAACAATCTTGTTAACTAGAAGCAAGTAATTCAAGGCCAGGATTGTGGAGGACTTGGAATCAGATCTCCCAAGCTCTCAAATTTGGCTTTTGGAGGCAAGATCATGTGGAGACTAATCAGCGAGCAACCGACATGGTGGAAAGAGCTCTAGAAGTCAAATATCTAAGCTGCCCGAGACAACAGCTCTTGGATTGTGAAATACCTGCTAGAAATAGTTCAAAAATTTGGAAACTATGCAAAAAAGTAATCCCCTTTTTGGCCCAAAACACCTCCAAAGTCCCCAAGGGAGGCAGTAGTATCAAAATTGGAGTAGACAAAATTATGGGTAATCAATCTATCAGCAGTCAACCAGGTACAGATAAAATCCTTCTCTTTCTTTGTAATAAAGGAATTCATTATCTGGACCAAATCTCGCAATGGGACACCCTCTCACAGATATGGATGGGATGGACCTTTCCACCCATACCCTTATATCTTAAGGAGATCTTTGACATCCTTCAAGCTCATCTCCACAGCATTGCCCCCATAATAAAAAATGACATCGACAGTTTTTGATGGGATCCTACTAGCTCCAACTATACAATTCAAGCTGACTACCATTACTTATGTAACAAAGAATATCCTGCTCCTGCTTGGGCTCATTGGAAAATTGTCTGGAAATCCGAGTCCATCCCCAAAATCAAATTCTTCATCTGGACCCTCTTGAAAGGGAAAATTCTCACTACTGATAATCTGTAAAAGAGAGGTATAGCAGGACCCTCGCAATGTCCAAATTGTAAAGAAGCAGAAGAAACCATCCAACATCTCTTTATCACCTGCCCTTTTGCAATTTCTTGCTGGAAAAGAATATTTCCCAACGATCATCTTCCATGGAATTCCAAAAACTCCATTGGCGAGGTTCTGAATCTATGGAAGAAGAGCTACCCTTGGCAGCATAAGAAGAAAAATATAGCCAAACGGGTTTGGGATGTCCTCCCCTATGCCCTTCTGTGGAAAATCTGGTTGGCAAGGAACCATATGATCTTCCAAAACAAGGGAACCATCATAAGGCATCTCTGTAGCAAGGCAAAAAGTTTAACATTAGAAACCATTTCTGCCAAAAATCTGAAGAAAATTGATGTCGCTGACCTCTGTGTTAAGGAAAGGGATTTTATTGGCTATTTGTTAGATAAAAGCAATAGCAATCAAATTGAAAGTAATTCCAGCATCCAGTCCAGCATCCCCAATCATAATTGGAAAAAAAGAAACAAAGAAGAAGAATTTTCAAGTTGGCTCCGAGGCAGCAATCTCCACTATCTCTTCTTCGATGGAGCTTCTAAATCCAACCCAAGAACAACAAGTGCAGATGGAGTCATCTACAATCCTAGTGGTAGCATTATAGCCACTTATGAATGGGGACTGGGCACCTTATCCAATAACAAGGTAGAATCCCTTGCCTTCTATCAAGGTCTAAATCAACTCCAAAAGCTTGGAATTAGAAAAGCACTGATTTTTGGAGACTCTGCCACAATCATCAGTCTCATGGTTTGCAATCGAAAGGCATCCAATATCTTCCTTCAGCAAACGATTAAAAGGTATCAAGCTCTAATCCGTCAAAACATGGAACTTAGATTTTTCCATGTGCTTCACTATCTCAACGAAGAAGCTGACATGCGTGCCAACAGAGCTTGTCGCAAACCCAAAGGTAATCTTCTCTGCAATAATACAGAATCCCATCATCATCTCCCATAATCTTTTCCATCATCATGATCTGTGGTAACTCATTTGACCCTGTCCTTCGCAACATCTTCATGGGATTCTCTGACAAACATCTGCATCTCTCTTCTTTCATCAAATCTCTGATTAAGATCTTCTCTCCTCCCATCTGTCCCGTTGCCCCTTCCGCTCTGCCTCGATTGACTCGACTCCTTCACTCTCGTGACTCCCTCCTTCCCTCTCTCGTGATCCCGCGCCTCCACTTCTGTGGTCTTCATCTTATAAATTCAAGCATCCCCCCTCAATTCAGTGCTCAGATTTGTTCACTGGTCTTTTACGTGATCCTCTGCTTTTGTTCCTCAATTCCTGGCTTTATTGGGACCTCGGTCTCCGCTGTCTCCCCAGATCGCTGCTACTCTCTACTTCTCCCTCGCCTGCATTCCCCTCTGTTCTCTAATCTGTGCTCTGTCCTCATCCCTTCTCCACGGCGCCTTCCTTTTTTCTCCCTTTCTTCGTCTCTGAAGGATTATCCTCTCAGTTCCTCTACTCTCCAAGACGATCCCCTTTATAGTTCTTCTTCTTCCTTATGTTCGTCGGCTAGATAGAACTCCTTAAACATTCCAGGTCTTTCTCATCCCAAGCAGAGCACTAAGACAGCTCCCTGCATCGACGATATGGCAAGATCTAAAGACTCCCTGCATTGTGCTGATCTATAGGCGAAACTGGAACAAATCCGCGTGCATCAAAGAGTTTTGGACGCCAAAATCGATTCCTAGGCCAAACTGACCAGTGAGGAATATGAAGCAGATATCAATTTATTTCTACATAGAGTCTCCTCGCTCCAGGAACAGTTTAATGATCTGGCCAATAAATGCAGTCATGTCCAAGAATCAATCGAAATCCTGAAGTACATGATGGAGAAAATGAATGCACCCAGCACCAGTTCTTCAAGCCTCAGGAATGCTAAAGTCGATAGCAAACCAGAAAATTCAACAACACGCCAGATCAGCCATGTTAGCATAGATTAAAGATGTGTTGTAGATATTGCTTACTTCTGTCTTAGTTTGTTAGAATTATTACTTACTCTTGTTTTCCAAAAGTCAGAAATGACAGAAGCAAAGGGAAATTTTGTCTTCCCAATCATCTCCTAGCTTCACCTTCGGGCTTAAAAATTTATATCACAAGAGCTCAGTCTCCCAAAAAAAATTTGGAATACAAATAACAACCGATTATGTAAAAATAAAAAATAAATTAATTAATTAATTAAAATGTACTTTAATCTTTTTTTTTATATTTATAATTTTACATATTAAAATTAATTATTATTATTAATTTTTATTGTATTATAAAAATAATAATAATAATTTTCATTTTAATTTAAAAATAATAATAATAATAATCTTATAAATTGATAATTAAATTAAAATACATTTTAATCTTTTTATTTATATTTATAGTTTCACATATAAAAAATATTTTTTATTATTCATTTTTATTGTATTATAAAAAAAATAATAATAATTTTCATTTTAATTTTTAAATTTAAAAAAAAATAGTAATAATGAAAATTCTTATAAATTGATAATTAATTTAAGATACATTTTAATCTTTTTATTTATATTTATAGTTGCACATATAAAAATTAATTATTATTATTCATTTTTATTGTATTATAAAAATAAAAATAATGATTTTTATTTCATTTCTTAAATATAAAAATAAAAAAATAAAAATAAAAGATTAAAAAAAACAAATGAAATTTTTTACAAGTATTATGTTTATCATTAAAATTATTATCTTTGCTCCTAATAGGAATTATGCGACTATCTATTAATTCACTTAAAGAAGAGAAATATTTTTTAGTTTAACAAAGTGCAATTTTTAAAAATATTTTTCTATTTTTTACAATTTATTTTATTGACATTTATCTTTCATGGGATTGGTTGTCAATTTGAACATGTTATTGCCCGATGTCCCAAGAGTACATGAATCATATCATATTTCGTTTTTATTTTTATTGCATTTCATAATTGAGTGAGACATCTCATAATTAAGTAATTGATATATTTATTTATTTAAAAGTGGCAAAATAATTTTTATATTAATTAAAAATCCAAGAGTACATGGGTCGCATCAATTTTTTTTTTATTGCATTCCATAATTGAGTGAGACATTTCATAATTAAATAATTGATACACATCTTTATTCAAATGTGGCAAAATATTTTTTATATTAATTAAAAATCCAAGAGTACATGGGTCACATTAGATTTTGTCTATGTTTTTATTGCATTACATAATTGAGCGAGATATCTCAGTAAGTAATTGATACATTTCTTTATGCAAAGGTGGCCAAAAAAAATTATATTAATTAAAAAATTAATATTAAATTAACATGAAAAGTGTTTAATAATTTTGTAAACTAATTTTGTAATCTCGATAATAAATAAATAAAAAAATTAAATTAACATTTTTATATTTATATATTTATCATCACTAAATATATTTACCATTCTATATTTACTTATTATAGTTATAACATTTAATATTTCAAAAATCATAAAGAAACAAACTATATATTACAAGTAATTATTTATAAATAATACGTTTTATTATTTCTTAATTTTTTAAATTAAAATATATATTAAATGATATTTTTAATATTTTGAAATGGATTGAAACAAATCTTACTTAAAAATACATTTTAGAACTATATTTTAAAACATAATTGCTAATTCTTTAATATATCACCATGGTCAAATAATTTTACTATTATTTAAAAAAAAAAAAAAAAAAACATACCTATCATACTTAGAAAAACACTTTAAAATGTGATCCTTCCAATAAAAATAAATCCCTTTCAGTGCCCAGATTGCCCATATTAACTTATGTGTGATAATTAGAGAAATACATTGTGCTTATACACTCTCAATCTACACTAATCGTATAACATCAAGGAAAAATTATATACTATATAACACTGGTTTATATTAAATCACATTATAAATCGAAAATTATAATGCTACTTAACTTTAAAAAATAAAACAATACTCGATTATATGGTCAAATAATCAATATTCAATTTGCAATTTTTTATTCATGACCACAAAACAATGCTATATGATCATCTCAATATAAAGCAATGACCACAAAACAATGCTATAATATTTTTTTTATTCTACTGTGAATTCACAACTACAAAACAATGCTCTATGATCATCTTAATCGACAATTATCATTCCTTTGCATTTTTTTATTAACAATGCTTTATTCAATGCTAATCGACAGTTATCATTCCATTGCATTTTTTTATTAACAATGCTTTATTCAATAATATCCTAATGAATTTTGTTTCATCCGATAGAGTTAACTTTAATTGGCCCGCTAAGTTTTTTTCTTTTTTCAAAGATTTGATTTTTATGGTCTATTGTTTTAATATAAAATCGAAAAATTCTAATTTGGGGATTTAACTTTACTAGTTCAAATATTATATTTTTTTAATATAAAATAGTAAATCTTCCGTATTTAAATTTAATATAATTTAAATATTGCATTTTTTTATATATTTAGGTGTGTATTTTAGTTATTTTTTTTTTAAATTTAATTAAAAATTAAAAAGTTAAAATTATAAATATTAATTATTTAGTTTTTATTTTAAGTTTTTATTATCTACAATATTATACAAATTGAATTTTCGGATTAATTATATAGTCAGATGTTAAATCTAAGATGGATCATATTAGTTGGTTGGATACGGCTACCAAATCTTAATAATATGATTAATCCGAAAGAGATCTATCCACATAATCAAATTTTTTTAGTGGATGTTTCAAACCAATTATTGTGGTTCATTTTCAGGAAACATAGATGGAAAATAAGATGTATCCACAATTTTAAATTTTAGAGATGCATCAAGTTCCAAATATATTCCAAATATAAACATTGAAAAAAGTTAAATAAAATTAATATGATTTAATATTAAATTAATATATGAACATTATATTATAAAGTATTTGGTATATTTATAGTAATATAATAATGATTCTATTTTACAAGATTATATTTAAAAAATGTAATCTAAAATTCGCAGTTATGGATTTTTTTTCTTGGAACCCTATAAACTAGTGCGTTCAAACAGAAGAACATTGTCAGCCATTTCCCTCCAGTGTAGGGTTATAATCTCTGATTTCAAGCTTTTGTGAGCCATATTATTATACGGATTGATTTTCCAGATTAATCATGTAATCATATTTTTTTGGTCGACTTTTCAAACCAACTACTATTGTTCATCTTCAAGATACAGATGGAAAATTCAATGCATCCACAAGTTTAAATAATCAAGATTAATCAAGTTCAAATTATAAACCTTGGAACTTATGCATCTCAGTTATTTAAACTTATGGATAGATTGGATTTTTCATCTGTGTCCTGAAGATGAAGCATTGTAATTGGTTCGAAACATCAACTAAAAAAATATTAATTGTGTGATTAAACAGGAAAATTAATATGTATAACAACATGGATCACAAAAGCTTGAAATCATATATTATAACCCTACATGCAAGGGAAATGGCTGCTCATTTACTTGTTTCCAAGAAAAAAATCCATAATGGTTAGTTTTAGATTTTATTTTTCTCAATAATTAACCACAAGTTTTTTAAATATTATCTTATAAAATAAAATCATTATTTTATTAATATAAATATACTAAATACTTTATAACATAGTTAGTTCATATATTAATTTAATATTAAATCTTATTAATTTTATTTGACTTTCTTCAATGTTTATAGAATTCTTTGAAGAATTTTCTTCTCTTTCGAAAGAGAATTTTTAGTAGTCATCAACTTTATCATCCATTACCAATATTCAGCATCAACAAGACTTTAAGCAATAACTAACAGGATTAAAGACAAAATTGCGTAATTGTCAACATTCAGCAACTTAGTTTACATTTTGTAGCCAATTTTCTCCAAAATACAACTAGCAAGAAAAGACACAAAATCAAGGTATGCATTATAAGGTAATTATAAAAATAGTGAATTAGTTTCATTAAAGTAAAACATAGATCTTTTTGTATTTATGGAATTATTAAACCACATCATTGATACACCTTTTAAGGACCTATAATTATGACTCCATTCATATTTCGTATCCCATATCCATCACTCCATACTTCAAAATGATAATCCATTTCATCAAAAATTAATCCTCCCATCATATCTGAATCACTAAAATTCCTACAATCCTAAAAGATCGGATCTTCGGAAATGTGGGAAATCATAAGAGGATGAGTTTTATTACAATACCACCATCGCCATATCATTATAACCCTACCATTGTCAACTTTCACCTATTTTGTAACCCATTTCCCCACTGAAACCCTGTTAAAAGAAATAGTTCGGAGGTAAAACTTCTCACCCACCACAATGGGATTGCTCTTCTGATATGGACCAGTTAGGGTTAATTTTCTCAATGCATACCCATAGCTCAGGGAACAACTACAGAAGGTGGGGTGGCTTAATTTCTTTAAGAAATTCAATGGATATGAAACTAAGTCACTAAGGCATTTTCTCGAGCTTTTTATGGAGTGGAATCCGAAATAGGAAATATAACACTAAGGATAACATAATCTTTCATAGCATAGGCCATGAAACTTCTAAGAACTAGTGAGAGTTGGTTCAAAAATCAAATATTGAAGGATGACCAATGGAAGTCTTTTCTTCACAACCCAGGTATTGATTTTTCTAGTTTTAAGAAAGGAATCCTTATATCTGCAATGAAATGTAAATGGAGAAATCTATTGTTAGTATTGAAAAAGTTCCTTACTTGTGAAGGAATACATGGGGTTTTACTCTTTTACCATACCATACTTCTGATGCACTTCATTAAAGGAAAAGAACTTAATCTCCCTTATCACCTTATGTGGAGTTTGAAAAAAATGGCTTTCAATATTCAAAGGGATTCAAGGAACATTGACTGATAACTATCACCATGGGTTAATAAAAATCTTAGTAAAGGTACAGTTAAAATCCAATGTTGATAATCGGCAAAGTTTCCTTGAAATAAATCATTTCGTTGAGGTCGTAGAAGAAGAGGAGGTTAAGAAAACAAGACAAAGTCATAGGAGGGTCTCTATAAACCCTACCCCTGAGCCTGAAATAAGGGCAAAGGAAGAATAGGTTGCAGATGGAGAGGCAATAGATGATATTCCACTTAGGAAATTCATGAAACAAGTAAAGAAGAAGAAAAATGAATGAGAAAATGTTAGAAGAAAGAAATCCATCCAAAAGGAAGAATGGATAAGGACATCACAAAAAAAGAACAAGGAAGGATCACAAAAGGAAAACAAGAAAAGAAAAGGTGTTCGACGCATGATGGAACCAGAACAACAACTAAGGAGAAGTAAAAGAATCACTAGAAACAAGAATAAGCAAGCAAATCAAGGGCCACCAAAAACCAAAGATCTTGATGAGGCCGATAGGGTAGAAACAAAGGTAATGACAGATTCTCTAGGTGATCAAAATTTTTCAATAAAAACTCGAAAATTTTATTTCATCCAAAAACAAGCATACAATTACTTTGAGACATTGGAGAGAAAGGTGCAAAAAAAGGTAAAATCTTCCTTGGAACCTGAAATTGATGATGATGCTTTACATAATGATGTTCATGTGTTTAATCCACCTGAACAAGAAAACCATACTTCTTCTTCTTTTATAGATCGAGAAATCATTAAAACTTTAAAGCAGGAGGTTTATGAGCAAGAAGTATTAAACAAGCACATAAAGGATAAAGTGAAATAATAAAAACCCAAAATGATACTCTATTACTTTAGATGTGCTATTGGTACAAGAAGAACCAAAAAACTAAAATCAAACCACAAAGTTCTTAAACAAAAAGTCAAGGCATTACAAGGGAAGATCTTAATGAGGAAACCATGGTGGTCATTGAATGTCAAGACCAAGAAGACAAAAACCAATCTTGATGTGGTAATTTAGGCATCAGAGGCAGTCCTTTGAGGGTACTACAAGTTTTGAAATTGTATGCATGAGGACATGAAATACCTTCAACGTGGGAAATTTTTGAACCTCCGAATTATGCTTCTTTTGAGCATCCATTTTGCCCTTTTTTACCCATTTTGTTACACATCTTCACTTCATTACATCTTATTTTGCAAGATAAAACTAATCTAGGTCATGCAAACATCAATAAAAAGGTAATCATCCATCAATCACTCAAAGGCAATGTTTTCTTTATGAAATTTATTCAAATTATGATATAGTTTCTGAATTATGCAATTTTTGTAGCTGACTAGAATTTCCGCAGCCAAATTCTAAGTTCTCTAGGTCGGCACGTTTAGAGGATGACCAAGAAAAATGAACAAATTCTAAATGTTTCCTGCATTGATGTCCACCTATCGATCACAACTGGAAGCTCATTGGATGAGTGAATCTCCTCAATCAAACTAGAAGTCAATGTGGCTTTGGAATATTGGTTCTGCACAAAGTGTTAAGGAACCGACTTTATCATCAAGCAAGCGAGATCTGGAATCTAAATCTTAGTTGATGAAATCTTTTCATGATTCACTCTTTTAGTACCGAATCATGAAAATAAATTTCCTATCGTAATTCCAAAACTTAGATGTCGAATTTAGAGCTTGACTCTCGACATTAACTTCTTAAGTTGTTAATACGAAGACCTTATAAATTGATTTGATCTGGAGGCAAAAGGAAATAAGTATTAAGATTGGAATTATTGTTACTCTCTGAAGGAGAAGACTATGTTTTACAGTTAATGCAATTTCTCTGTCTTATAGCGCAATTGTGAATGTGTTGGTGACTTAATCTAGTGATCTGAATTCTTGTTTCCTCGCACTCACCAGGAGGTCCCCTGTTGATCTAGACTTATGTAGGAACACAACAAAATACATATATAAACATAAACATAGATATGCAGGAGAAGTAAAACTTTATTTCATTAATATCAAAGAGCTAAAATATGCTTACATACATGTAATAAAGTTTTCTAAGCTCTCGCGCTCTGCTAGCGCTAGGGCTGCTGGCTGCTCTAGCGTGCCCCTGAGGCCTCTGCGCCCTCCCGATCGGCCTGCTTCAAGTTCTTTCAGATCATGGATGCCTGCGGGGACCCCGACCCCCCTCCCATTCTGCCTCCGGAGGTTCTTGCTTTCAGAACCATGGTTGCCGCTGGTCCAAAGCGCCCTCCCTCTGCGTCTCAGCAGAAGTTCGTTAAGAAAATGGA
The DNA here is from genome assembly GCA_031772625.1 of Pinus tabuliformis. Lineage (NCBI taxonomy): Eukaryota > Viridiplantae > Streptophyta > Pinopsida > Pinales > Pinaceae > Pinus > Pinus tabuliformis. The sequence continues at coordinate 1,298,277,992 of CM062818.1, forward strand.
CTCAATCCCATCTGTGGCCCTTCCAGAAGAAGAAACCTGCAAAGCGGCTTTGAACCTGGCTGAGAGAGGTCTCATAGGTCAGTTCACGGGCCTCTGGCCTTCTCCCAAGTTGGTTGATGAATGGACTCAAAGGAACTGGACGCCATTGATCAAAGAGGGAGTCAAAAGTTATTTCGTAGGTAAGGGTTTCTTTGTGTTTGTCTTCGAAAACCCAGATGACAGAGGCTTAATTTTTAGAAATGGACCATACTTCATGGGACCCCAGGGTCTTTATCTAAACAAATGGTCTCCTGATTTCGATCCCACCCAGGATGTCCCCTCTGCTGTCCCGGTTTGGGTTAGGCTCCCTCATTTGCCTCTCCACTACTGGAATCAAAAATCCCTCCAAATCATAGGTAATGTGTTGGGAAAATACATAGACCAAGCTGTAAGAAAAGATCAGTATTCATGCGCTCGTATCTGCGTAGAAGTGGATCTAGAAGAGGGGTTACCGGAAGCAATCAAACTCACTGTTGCTGGGTGGACGCATGTCCAGGAGTTGGACTACGAACAACTACCTTTTAAATGTAGACATTGCCATGGTCATGGACACTTTGCAAAGCACTGCAAGAAGAAGGCTGAGGAACAAGTAGACAAACAAAATGGGGAACAATGGACCCTAGTCCAGAAAAATGAAAACTCAAAAAAAGGCATAGGTAAAGGTAATACAACTAGAGGTCCTAGCAGCTCCAAAACCAACCAAGAAACGGTAGCAACTCCAAATGGGACAGAAAGCGCTCAGATCAATCAAGTAAATCTAACCTAGACACACCACCTTCAAACAAAGAGGGAGGGGAAGCAATACAGATCGAAGCCAACCAAGGCAGTCCCTCCAATCCTTCATACGCAGAAATAGCAAGGAAAAAACCAGTGGAAAGCTCTGGTTCTTCGGAGGATGAAACCTATGAGTGTCCATCGAAAAAGGCAGGAAGGAAACCCCGCAAAGAAAAGAGGGAGGAGGAGGCAGAAAGGCTCAAAACACAAGGAAGTCTGTCTACAATAGAAATGTCTATTGGGCGAAATACCAGACCAAGGCCTTCCAAGCGAGGCCCCAACCCCCCCTTAAGTAAATAATGAAACTCGTCTCTTGGAATTGTAGAGGACTGGGGAATCCCTCTAAAATAGAAGCAGTTAAGGACCTTTTGAAAGCAGATCCCTCATACATCCTCATGCTCCAAGAGACCAAAATAGAAGGGCAAGCCCTTCTAGAGATCAACAATTCAAAGTGGAATAAAAGAACAGGCAAAGCAGTCAGTTCAAGGGGAACCTCTAGAGGGTGGGCAACTCTTTGGACTGAAGACCTATTCCAGCCGAATAAATATCATGAAACCTAGCACTGGATCTTCACATAACTGAAGCACAATGCAAGTAAGTTGTTCATCTCTCTCTTCAATCTTTATGTACCTATTTCTTACTCTGAAAAATGAGAATGCTGGAATTCTCTCTCTGCCTTTTTAGAGCAGTCTTCTCCCAGCAATATCATTATAGCCGGGGATCTTAATATCGTAATGAAAGCAAAAGAGAAGAGGGGGGGTTCCAGCATTAGAGACCCCATGCTGGCCAAGGTGGAGGAGCTCTCTCAGTTTTGGGATCTTTTAGATTTCAATCCTGTCTGAGGCATTTATACTTGGTCCAATAATAGGGTTGGATCGGACCACATTTCTGCTCGATTAGATCGATTCCTGGTGCAAAGCTCCATAATGATGAACAAAAAGATCATCATCACAAAAATTCTGCCTAAACTTACCTCAGATCATAAGCCTATTCAGCTTCTCCTGGAAGATGAAGAAGACCTGGGTCCTATTCCTTTTTGATTCAGCCCTCTTTGGATCGAGAGAGAGGGTTTTTTAGAGACAGTGAAAGCAGCATGGGCCAAATCCTTCTCGAGATCCTCAAGTTATGTATGGGAGAAAAAGTTGAAAGCCACAAAACAAGCTCTAAAGGACTGGATAAAGAAACTAGCCCCTACTCCTACCGATCAAAGAAAAGAGGCAGTGCAGTCATTGCAGTCCCTGCAAACAGATATGGAAAGCAAAGATATCACAGCAGAGTTGTTGGAAAAAGAAATAAAAGCCCAACGATCCACATATCAATCTTTTAGAAAGGAAGAAGAATACTGGAGACTCAAATCCAGAAGTCTGTGGTTGAAGGCTGGGGATCGGAACACCTCCTTCTTCCACTGGAAATATAGAGCGAGACTGTCTAGGAATCATATAGCAGAAATCAAAACAGCTGAGGGCCAAGTCTGCAAAGGGTTCAATCAAGTCAAAGCTGCCGCCGAAACCCATTTCAGGAATCTATACAGAGAAGGAACTCAAAGCAACGATGAGGAAGCTGCTGACTTCCTCTCTAACATCCCTTCACTCATCAGTCCTGAAGATAACGCAATCCTCTGTAGACCAATCACTGAGGAGGAAACCATTAACGTAATCTGGTCCATGGACGCAAACAAGGCACCTGGGCCTAATGGATTCACAATCCATTTCTGTAAATCTTGCTAGCATATTATCAAGGTTGATCCCCATAAAATGATAAGTGGGTTTATGAAAAAAGCCAAGATAGGTGGAGGAACCAACTCCACTTACCTTGCTTTAATCCCCAAAGACACCAACCCTGAATCATTTGCAAGATTCAGGCCCATTTCGCTGTGTAACGCTTCTTATAAAATTCTGTCTAAACTGCTAGCAAATCGGATCAAGCCATTGCTAAAAAGATTGATCTCCAGTTCTCAAGGTGGTTTTGTGGAAGGTAGGCACATTCTGGACAACGTAATCCAAGTTCAGGAGAAAATACATTCAAGCAAGCAACGGAATGAGAAAGGTATGTTGATAAAATTAGATATGGCAAATGCTTTCGACAGAGTTAATCACACATTCCTTAGCAATGTTCTTCTCTCCTTCGGCTTTTCGCCCCACTTTGTTCATCTAATTAAAGCCTGCATTGACAATCCGTGGATTGCCCCTCTAGTCAATGGTCGTCCAACCAATTTTTTCCAAGCTTAGAGAGGCATCAGGCAGGGATGCCCTCTCTCCCCTTTCCTGTACATCTTAATGGCAGATTCCCTTAGTCGAAAGCTCACTGCTGAAAGATTAGTTGGTAACATTCCGGGTCTCAAACCTTCCAATGGAGCAGAACCCCTGAACCATGCACTCTTTGCTGACGATTCCCTTCTCCTTGGTGGAGCATCCACCAGAATAGCCAAAGCTTTTGACACAGTCCTCAGAAATTATTGCAGAGTTTCAGGAGCTTTAGTCAACGAGAGCAAAAGCGAAGTCTTCAGCTGGAATATAGACCAGCATGAACTCACAGGCATTACTACTCTCCTCGGGTTCAAAGGCCAAGCAATATGGGACAGGTTTAAGTACCTTGGCCTTCCCATCATATCTGGAGTCAACAAAAGATCGCTATGGAGCGAAATAATTTCTAAAATTAAAACTAAAATTGCTGCGTGGGGAGGCTACTGGTTGACTAAGGGAGGCAAAGTTATTTTAATCAAATCCTTGCTGTCTGCGCTTCCAATCTTCCAGGCAGCTTTTCTTCTTGCACCAAGAAACGTGATGGAGCAGATCTCCAAACTTCTCAGAGACTTCTTGTGGCAGGGAGGTAAGGGAAACAAAAAAAACGCATTTGGTGAACTGGGAAGTGGTCAAAAAATCGATGGCAGAGGGCGGGCTGCAAATAAGAGACCCCACACTCGTCAATTTAGCGCTGGGAGGAAAGATTTTGTGGAAGCTGATCCACGAGCCCACACACCCGGTTAGTGTCACTCTGCATTCAAAGTATGGACCCAACAAATCTCTCAGCAATCTGTATAACGCTAACACAGCAAATTGCACGCAGGTGTGGAAATTATGCTGCAAAAGCAGTAATTTCTTCAAAAAACTAGTCTACAGAATACCTGGCAACGGCAAACGTACTCATCTGTGGCTCGACAGCATCATGGGGAAAGAACCTCTGGCCGAAAACGTGGACATAACAGATCTCAGAGACTGGCTGGAGCGAGCAGGAGTTAACAGCTTATATGACCTTTCGAATTGGGATCAGCGTGGAGATTGGGCAGGTTGGGATTTTCATGGAGTCCCTGCCCGGTTATCTCTTCAACAAACCTTGCTCGTAGATCTGCTGGAGGACGCTACCCCTGTCAATAGATCCATGAAAGATAGTTGGGGTTGGGGCCAGACCGGTGTATACACCACAGCAGCTGGATATAGAGTTTTGCAGGCCTCAAGAAACAGCAGTCAAACACCGGCTTTCTGGAAAAATGTTTGGGAATCACTAGCCTTACCAAAAGTGAACTTCTTCTTCTGGACCCTGGTACATAATAAACTTCTAACGGGTGATAATCTGGAGAAAAGGAACATAGTAGGGCCTCATATATGCGTGTTATGCAGCAACAACTTCGAAACAGCCCAGCACCTATTCTTGGATTGCATTTTTGCTAAAGAGGTCTGGGGATTCATTTTACAGGACTTTTAGATTTCAGTCCCTTCCCAGAATTCTGTTTCGGATCTCTTTTCCTCATGGAGTCTTTTCTATCCCCAACGAATCCCTCCCAAATCATTTTGGCGCAAAATATAGATAGCGCTTCCCAAATATGTATGTTGGCAGCTTTGGTTGGCACGCAATCAGTTGATTTTCAAAGAGATGTGGCACTCCTCGTTGCAAGTAGCTGCAAAAGCTAAATCCTTCCTCCTGGAAGCGGCCCAACAGCAGTATTTTAAAGAAGATCCTTTGTTACTGCCCGAAGAAAAGAGATGGCTAGGCCCTCTAGTGCCTTATCCGCGTAAGTATCTCCTCTCCCCACAAATTGTCAATCCGGATTGGCGCATAAGAGATGATGATGACACTTTTCAATCTTGGTGGCGGTCTCATAAACTAGCTCGAACGATGGTATATTATCTCTGAGAAGAGATGTGGCGGCTACATGCCTCTGAAATGTGTTATAATGAGGCTTGAAGGCCTATTAATTATTGGGAAACAATGGAAAACCCTGAACATCCAAAAACCTAATCCTAGGAGATGAAACGCCAAAACTATGGGCCCACATTAGGGTAAATTGGTACATCAACTTCTCGAGGTCATAACTTTGGCATACGATTTTCGTTTGACGCGCACGATACCTTGTTATAAATATCAATCCGAGGACTATAACTTTTGACTGCAAACGTCAACTTAGGACTTAAGTTTGCTCATTTTCCAAAAAAAAAAACATTTAGAGCCTCAAAATGGCTCCAGAAGTTCAAGACCCTAAAAACTGCCAAAAATAGTAAATTGTGCTACGATCAAGGAAACTGAAAAACTGAAACAAACAATGGTGGGGGTCTAAGTGGAATAAGAGTGGCCACCAATATCCACCTAGATTGGTCCTCCCCCCTTAGGAAGTAATGGTCCCCATTGTGTTGAGTGCCTTCATGAGATGGGGAAAAATCTGTTGAACTTGGACCCTGGTGAGTTGCTTGCATTGATGCAGGAGTTAGTCAGCTTTGACAACCTGATACAGTTGGATCTTCCATTGGTGAGTGTTATTGATCTGTGTGTCCATAATCCGATCAGTTGTGGCCTATTTCATGCAGTCTTGGTTTAACTCTATTAGCGTGAGTTGTTCTACAATGTCTAATGTGTCAAGTAATGGTGGAAAGTATTCTCTAAGGCGGTCCACATTGAACACTAGGTGCAGGCCAGGAATGGGTGAATGCTGAGCTAAAAAACATTGTCTCCCACAACCTTGGTAATGGCGTGAGGCCCATATTAGAGTGGTCTGATCTTCCGATGAACTCTAGTAAGGCATTCTTTCTGCAATTGCAACCAAACTTTTTCACCCACCTGAAACTTGTGTGGCACCCGATGTTGATCATGTCATTGCTTGTACTAGGCATTGGACTTCTCCAAGATGTCGTGAACCTACTGGAGGATGTGTTCGATGTGTTCAATAAATAATAGGTTGCTTTATCATCCTCAAATAGTACATGTGTGGATTTTGTTTGTGTAATCGCATGAGGCATGGCAACATCGATCAAACAAATTGGTTGAAATCTTAGACCCACTTGAAAGTGACTGCGACCAGTCGAGCTATGGAGAGCTCTGTTATAAGTGTGATGCACATAGGGAAGGCTCTCGTCCCAGGTTCGTGGATGCTTGGAGTTGTACATACGGAGTATGTGCACTATCATCCTGTTGACGACCTTTGTCTGGCCATCAGTATGGGGATGGAATGCAATCGACTTGGTGAGCTTGGTGTCTAATAGTGTCCAAAGGCTTGACCAAAATGTGCTCAAGAACATGTTATCTCGATCTAATATAATGGTATGTGGGATAAAAAAATGTACCCACACTCGTTCGAAGAAGAGTTTGGCAGTGTCCTTTTCTATGATACTCTTCTTGCAGGTTGCCAATATAGCCATCTTAGAAAATTTATCCACGACTACAAATACATAGTCATGACCATGCTTGGTAGAAGGGGGCCAGACAGATAGTCCATGGAGATGGATTCCCAAGGCTAGCTGGGAGTAGGCAGAGGAGTGTACAAGTCTTGCTTCTTGATGGTTGGCTTGGCGATGGCATAGGCAGTGCAGGATCTGATATATTTCCAAACATCCTATTGAAGTTTTGGCCAATAAAAGTACTTTTTTAGTATGAACACATTTTTCTCCACACCAAAGTGCCCTGCGACCCGACTGTAGTGCGCCTCCCAAATCATCTTGCCACGCTCGCTTAAAGGAACACAAAGGTGGCCTAGGTAGCCTAATAATGTGTCCTGGAGGTGGAAATCAGGAACTTGCTTGCCATATACTAGAATCTAGTATGTGGAGGTGAACTCTGGATCATATTTGTATAGTTGCGGCCATCCAGAGGACTCATGGCCACAAGAGTTGAGAACAGTAATCAATGTTGCAACTGGGGGCCGGATGAGGCAGTCTGTAAGATTATTACTGCTCCCCTTTTTGTATTTAATTTTCAAGTGGAATTGTTGCAAATATGGAGACCACTTTTTATGGCGATCGTTCTGCAACTTCCCTTGTGTCTGTATAAACTGAAGAGGTCCGTGATCGATGTAGATGACCATCTCCTTCCCCAGAATGTAATGCTTCCATTGCCAGCAATCCTGCATGATGGAATACATCTCTTTATCATAGGTGGGGTACTTCTAAATTATTCGGAAATTTTCTCACTATGATAGGCCAATGGATGCCCATGCTAGGAGAGGACTACACCAATAGCATAGTCGAAGGCATCTATCTCAATTTCAAATGGTTGTTGCAGGTATGGAAATGTGAGTACCGGTGCAGAGAAGAGGTGAAGCTTCAACTCAACAAATGCCTTCTGTTGGGATTCAGACCAGGAAAAATTTTCTTTTGTTCTGCCCTTGGTAATCTGACTCAAAGGTCAAGTGATATAGGAGAATCCCAACTAGAACCTTCAATAAAAATTTGCAAGACCCAAAAAAATATGAAGCTCTGTTAGAGTGCTCAGGGCTGGCCAATCCTGAGTGACTTAGATCTTAGTCGGATCCACATACACAACTCGCTCATCTATGATGTAACTCAGATATTAGACCTGGCTCATACCAAAGGTACATTTCTCCAAGTTGGCACATAGTTTGTGTTTTCGCAAGGTTTGAAGGACTTGCTAAATCTGCTACAATTATTCTTCCCAAACTCTTGTTGAAGATAAGGATTTCATCCAAATAAGCAACCATAAATGAGTTGGTGAAGGACCACAATATGTCATCCATTAGCCTCATAAAAGTAGCAGGGAAATTTGTCACCCAAAGGGCATAACCAACCATTCAAAACGGCCTTCCTTGGATTTGAAGGCGGTCTTCCATACATTTGTGGGCTCTATTGGAACCTGGAGATAGCCAAACTTCATATCTATTTTGCTGAAATACTTGGCCCCCTTGAGTTGGTCCAAAAGGTCATCAATCTATGGGATTGGATACCTATCCCTAACAGTGATTTTGTTTAGTGCCTGATAATCAACGCAGAGCTTCCAGGTCCCATCTTTCTTTTTTACAAGTACAATCGGTCTCCCACAAGGCAAGGAACTTGGTTGGATGTTCCCTTTTTGCAGCAACTCCTAGATATGTTGCTTGATCTCTTCATTTTCCATAATGGAGCGATGATATATCAGCCCATTGGGTAGAGGTGCTCCGGGAGTCAGATCGATTGAATGCTTGACCTAACAATGAAAGCATACCCCTATGGGTGAGGAGAATATGTCCATGTATTCTTTCATGACCTTATCCACTTGCTTCTCTTATGTGGGGGAACCCTTCCCAGGGTCCATGGATGTGGACACGATCTTCCCCTTACTTTGAGAGCGAATTAGAAAGAAAGAACAAAATTCCTAGTCTAGGAGATGATCTTACTGCATTTCATAGTAGAGATCAAAGAGATGGCGATAGGAGGGGCTACCTCTGATATCTTGTATAACTTATTACCAAATGAAATAATAATAGTGTGAGGCCTCAAATCATATAAAACATGACGCTTCCACAAGTATGGTTGGCCTAATAATACATCACAAAATTCAAGAGGAGAAACATCACACAATACCTCATCCGTGAAGGGCTTGATGTTGTAGGGAAGGCGAAACTGTTGGCTGACGCGGACATCTCGTCCTTGGTGAAGCCACCCGATGGTATACAGTTGCAGGTGTGGTGTGGTTGGTAGACCCAACCGCTTCATGACCTATGTTGAAATGAGGTTCTTTTGGCTCTCGCTGTCGATAATGAATTGCAGTGGTGAACTCTTCACCCACATCTATGAGTGGAAGACACTCCCCCTCCTCTGGATTTTTGGGATCAATCTTCTGGATCTTGTTGGTGGCAATAGTAGCATTAGGCTCCACATCAATAATCAGCTTCCCTTTTTCATTCCCATTATTAGGTACTGACTCAAAATCGGAACATGTATATGATTCTGAAGCCTTGAACTCGATCACCAGTGACTTCTTGACTCAACACTCACTTGTGTTGTGAGTGGAGCTCTTATGGAACTCACAACAATTTCCTGCGTCCTTCTCTACCTTTGTGGTGTTGTTGTTTGCTTGCGACTTTGATGGGTTTTCCTGGGTCGCCCTGCCTTGGCTTTGCCCTTTGTTTTGTGGTTTGGGGGTGCCTTTCCCTTGCTTCATATTCACAAATCCAAAGTCTTGCTTCTTCTATTTAAACTTCTAATCGATCTTGACAGTGTATCGATACGCAATGCCAACCAATGAGATGTCTAGGAACTCCATTTTGTCTTGGATGTATTTGTGCAGACTACCGCGATCCTTGAGTACCAAATGCCGCTCAGAATCCTAGATACCCAACTTTTTGTCAAGGGTATAAAAATATTTGTGAACTCCGGTATGTCTTGGTCCCTTCCCTGCCATAATGTAGTATGCTTTATGTACTTAGCTTCATAGCTCCTAACAAGGTAATACTGCTCCTTGATGGCATCTCAGAAATATTTCTAAGTAGGTGCAGCTGAAAACAATGACGTTTCCCTCTCATCCTTCTACTCACAGTAGGTTTCCTACGAGTCCTTGATGTGGGGGGTGGCTTTGAGGAGTGAAAAAAATAATATTTTCCCTATTGGAAAAATCATGAACCGAAAAATACCCTTCTAAAAAATTTAACCATCTATCTACAGCTTTTGCATCTAACTGGCCTTCAAATATGGGAATATTAAAGTTGTCTTGTGTCTTGAAGGGAGTGGTTCCTCTAAAGTGGTTTCCAGATGAAGATGTCCCGAAAGATCTGGGAAAAATTGTCCATCATCGTGTTTCTATGTCACTTGAGGGCTTCTTCAAGAAATATTTTGAAGAGATCTCCTGCTCTCTCGCCTTTCTTTTCTTCCTCCATGGGAGGTCATTGGGGTTTGTGAGATTGATCTTGCAAGGGTTAAACGAGTTCGAGCCCTAACTCCTTACACCCTGGCCTCGTTGGGAACATGCAAAGAAAAACATAGAAAGAGCAGACCGCTCTAATACCACTAATCAGAACTTGTGCAGGAATGCACCAAAATATGGATATAAACATAAACACAGAGATGCAACAAAAATAAAACTTCATTTCATTAATATCAAAGAACTAAATTATGCTTACATACAAAATGGAAATAAACTAGCTCAGGCAATGGTAGATTATCTTTGAGAAGAGATGTGGCAGCGACATGCCTCTGAATTGTGTTACAATGAGGCTTGAAGGCCTATTTATTATTGGGAAACAATGGAAAATGCTAAACATCCAAGAACCTAACCCTATGAGATGAAGCGACAAAACTATGGGCCTTGTTGGGATAAATTGGTACATCAACTTCCTGGGGTCGTAACTTTGGTATACGATCTCCGTCTGACATGCACAATACCTCGTATAACTTTCTACTATAAATCTTAAACAAAAGCTCATGTTTATCTGTTTTCCAAAAAAACCTCGTTTATGGCCTCAAAACGATTCCGAAAGTTTACGACCTCAAAACTGTGAAAAATAGTAAATTGTGCTACAATTAAGGAAAAAAAAAAAAAAAAACTTAAATAAACAATGGTGGGGGTCCAAGTGCAATATGCGGGTGGCCACCAATATCCACCTAGATCCCCTATGGAGTTGTGAGATCGTGTAGATTGTTCTTTTGATTTCATTCTTCACTGATTTACAATTAAACTAGCATTCAAATTATTTTTTGAAATATATAGGCATTTTAATGCTTTGTTTTCTAGCGTAGTTTGTTCGTTTATCTTTGGTTCGTGACAGGTTGAACTTTAACAATAAATAAAATCCCCAAATAAGATTTTTTTATGCCTAGTCTCAGATTTATATTGGATGCCAAGATTGGTTCTAATTATGAGCGCACACTAGTCATCTATGAAGGCTTTTACATTTGAATTCCATTCAGTTTATGCTCTTTGATCTCTTCTCTTTAAACTAGTTTTGTTCCAGTTCTAATTTCAATTGGATAACTAGATTTATTTTCATGTTCTAAGAATAGGTTGATTTTAAAGTTCTTTAGAATAGAATTAGAATATAATCATTTCCTTTTAAGTCAAATAGATCAAATTTGTTTCAACTGTTTGATAACTTAGACTTACATTTCCTGTTCAATAGATTAGATTTAAATTTCTGCTCAATAAAGTAACTTGCAATCCTTGTTCAGTAGAATAGTTTTGAATTCCTAGAACATTAGTTTAGTTTGCTTTGCAATTAATTTAAATTTGAATGCCTTATAGACAGAACCTGTGCATACACCTAATGAGAATTAGTCATAGATAGGTTGAATTTACATTTCACATTTAGATTCATTCTCTTTTATTTAAAATATATTCCTAGCATATACAGTGCACATAAACTTCACAAGTTCACAAATCGTGGTCGATAATTTAATGAAGTAATTTAACCAACAATAAAATCACCTAACAAGAGGTCTCACTACTTATAGTCCCACTAACTAAGTAGTTTTTAGGGCTTGAGAGGACTCAGTACTTATAATCTGACTTACTCGTTAAAGCTTGAGAGGACTCACTACTTATAATGCCACTTAATATTTAAAGCTTGAGAGCACTCACTACTTATAGTGCCACTTAAGCTTTAAAATTTGAGAGGACAAACTACTTAATAGTCCCACTAACTAACTAGTTTTAAAGCTTGAGAAGACTCTCAATATAGTTACCAATCAAACGAGAAAATTACTGATTACCCATTTTTTTGAGGTAGCAAAAAAATCACCCGATTTTTTAAAAGTGGTTATTCAAAATACACCTTTTTTATAGCATATTTTTGACATTTTAAATATCAAGTATGAACATTTGTTTTTAAATGTTAGTGATTTTCATGTTGATTTTCAAAAGTGTTATGCAGCATCCACCCATTTTCTTTAGAGAGCTTATTTTTTACACTTTAAATTATTATTTTAATTTAATTTTTAAAAAAAATGTGTGTTTTTTTTAACTTGGAAAAAATGTTTTGATGTTTTTGTTTGTTTGTTTTTTTTCTTCTTAAATTATGTGTTTATATATATATATAAACACACACACACACACATAGATATAGATATAGATATTGGTTTTTACAAATTAATTTTGTTTATTTAACATTTTTATGTTTGTTTGTCTTCACTGCTTCTTTATATATATTTGAATATTTGAATAATTTTTTTGGTTATGTTTTTAAATTTGTTTTTATGTTTTATTACTTTTTTTTTTTTAAACTGTGTGTGTTCAATGTTTGAATTTCTGTTTTCTTTTGTATTTTTCGATTTTATTTATTTATTATTATTATTACTATTATTATTATTTTCCTACAGGATCTGTGTCAATGCTCGACTAACAACCTGATCTCATTATGTGCAATTTGATAGATGATTTTAAAGTTTTCGTTTTGGTATAATGGCTCTTTCAGTCAGGTGTTTATTTTTAAAGTTTTTTTAGTCATAAATTTTTTCCATAATGTCATGCCTGAAATATTTTGAAAACTTAAGGTTTTTTTGTAGTAACAATCTTTGGTTTTAATTTCATGGTTGAAAAAATTTCAAGATCTTAATGTTTTTCTAAGTCATGATATTTTATCTTTAATGTTATGGTTGAAAACAATTATAAATATTTTTTCTTTAGCGCCATGACTGAAAATTGTTGGAATTTTATGGTTTTTCAAAGACATGATATTTATATTTAATGTTGTGCCTAAAAATTGTTGGAATTTTAATGCTTTTCAAAGACGTGATATTTTATTTTTAATGCCATGCTTGAAAATCGTTGGAACTGTAAAGTTTTCTGGAGTCATGATATTTTATTTGTAACACCATTATTAAAAAATGTTGAAAAATTACCCCAAATAAAAAAAGACGCTATTCTAGCATCAACACTTTTCGTTTTCACGGTATCTTTTACACACAAAAAATTGGTTTTCACTGACATTTTTAAAAAATGTTGAAAATTTACCCTGCAAAAAAAAAAAAAGGGGGGGAGGTTATTCCAGCATCAACATTTTTTGATCCAAAATGGATCCTGGATAGACTTCTAAGTCTAAAGTGTTCCTCACATAGGAAAATGAAAGTCCAAGGATGCTCTTGGAAATAGTCCCATTGCATAGATCTTATCATTCTGAATCTACTGCAACTTGAATGGGCTAAAATGGACTTTGGATGAAGAAGTTATCGTAGAAATAAGATTGCCTTTATCCTTTGAAAAAGGAGGCATTTCTTCTAAAAATGGCCTAAAAGGCTCCTTAAGGCAAATCGCGTCGCAAAAGGACAAAGGGAAGGACTTAGCGCAAAGGCAGAAGGACCCTCGATCAATGATCTCCGATATATTGGATCGAAGATAGGCCTTCGCCCGATATCGAGACTATGCGACATGCGATTATGATATATCACATCACAACATCGTATCGCAGCGATATAAAAGGGGCCGATACCATATGCGACATGCGATTGTCGATCCGCGACGTGCGATCTCAGCCGTCGGATCGGAAATGAGATCAACGGCTAGGATTAAATCGGCGATCCCCGACACAAAGGGCCGATGCGATAGCGATGTGCGATGTGACCTGGATCGTCCGATTAGGGATCAGATCAACGGTCCAGATTAAATCGGCGATCGACGGTCCCCGATAGCAGGGCTAATGCAATTGCGATTGCGATTAGCGATCAGGACCGAGACCCGATAAGGATTATGGACCCAATTGCATAAAATTTGAAGTCCGGGAACTTCGGAATTTCAATGTATTTCCCATGTATTTGGGTTTTGGCCAATCCGCCTATGCGATGCGATATGCGACTAAAGCCGGACCCGAAAGGGTTTATGGATGCGAATATATATATATATATATATATATATATATATTGAGTTCTAGTAAAAAGGGTTTTTCTATGTATTTTCGCATTTTCGTTAAGAGAACGAAATACAAAGGAAATGTGCCCAGAGCGATAAAACGGACCCAAAAGGTTTATACATGCAGCTTTGTATTATTTGAGTTCCGTAATGAGCGGGATTTCGGGTGGGCCTCAGGCGGTAAGTGGTATTGGACGGGCTCTACCCGATCCCATACACTGGCCGACACGTGGCTTGGCGCCGGAGAGAGAAAACCGCCTTTTCGGGCGGGTAATCTCTATACGCATAAGCCGCCCGAAATGAATATCAACCATTGGATCAAAGATCACACAGATCAACGGTGGGCGTGTGACAGCAACCAAAGGCAGACCCGATAGGATTATAGGGCAGATTCAATGATTTTTGAAGTCCGATAGAAAGAGTTTTTGCGGGTTTTTTAGTGTTTTTAGTGTATTTCTCTGTGTAAACAGAGAAACATATTCCCAGGGATTTCAACTGCGCCAGTGGTCCTTTCCATTTAAAAATAGGTGGCCACCATAACTGAAGGTGTTCCACAATGATTGTTTAACGCTCAGAGGGGATTTGAATGGACAAATGTCGGGAGCCAGAGAGCCCGAAAGGGGAAACAAACGGACAAGCATCAAAAGCTTAAAAGCCACTCAATGTCATAGACAGAGTAGACAGTTGTTGAGACAGAGAAAAAGCTAAAGGAAAAGTAGTTGAGGGAGTCTTGGAGTCACGTGGAGATCAAGTGGAAAAACCAAAGAGCGGAAAGTGGCCGAGTTAGTTGCTTGGAGGTCAAGTGAACTGCTGAAAGCTCACAAAAAGCTAGAGCCGAGAGCTAGAGCCAGAGCCAGAGCCAGAGCCAGAGCCACGAGCGAGAGCCAGAGCTAGAGCCGAGAGCTAGAGCCAGAGCTAGAGCCAGAGCCAGAGCCACGAGCGAGAGCCAGAGCTAGAGCCGAGAGCCAGAGTGAGAGTCAGAGCTAGAAATCCTGAGAGCTTCAGAGCCAAGGATGAGATGGTGTTCTAAGCCCATTGTTTCTATATAATATAGTGGAGTTGAGCGTGGAGCTTGTAAAAGGACTTTGGCATAATCCTAGAGAGCCTAGTCGAGTTGATTAGAGCTCAAGGAGACATAGCACAAGAGTTTTGGGTGAACTCCATATTATATTGTTGTTATGTGTGTTTGCTTGTTGCGGCATTGCATTGTTGCTTTATTTGTTGTTATATGTTTTATATCAGCTCAAGCAAATAAACTTAAGGCACATAAATAGTTTTAAAACAAACATAAGCATACACGTATATTCAAGCCGCAATTGGTTAATCATAATATCTTGGGAATATTTAAGCTTTGGAAGTGGGAGAGGTTCTTGTAAGCTCACAAGAAGCCTTTAGTGCCCCATTTTCAGATCACTTTTCATTTTCAACCTATTTTTTCATGTTTTTTGGGGATTTCTTTTGCTAGAGTTCTTGTTTTGAGGTAATAATTCTCATTTGATCGGTAACTTTGTTTCACTACTTATAGTCCCACTAACTAGTCTTTAAATTAGATAAAGGTTTGGTTTATTCTAACAATAGCACATGAGTTATAAATGCTTAATTCATCTATTAATGTAATGATCACTAGTTTCATGCTCTTAGGAAGTCACGCTTGCATATGTGCACTTTTTAATAATTCCCAAAATATATATTAGTTCATGTTTTCTTTCAAAACCAAAAATAATCGTACACTTACTACACCTCGAAGAATTTAATGTAAACCATATAAGTGCTTAATATACGGATTAAATATTTTAGGAGTTGAAATAAAAAGCTTGAGAGGACTCACTACTCATAGTCCCACTAACTAGTCTTTAGAGCTTGAGAGGACTCACTACTTGTGTCCCACTAACTAGTCTTTAGAGCTTGAGAGGACTCACTACTTGTGTCCCACTAACTAATTAGTTTTTAAAGCTTGATAGGACTCACTACGTATAGTGTTACTTAGTATTTAAAGCTTGAGAGGACTCACTACTTATAATGCCACTTAGTCTTTAAAGCTTGAGAGGACTTGTGAAAATTTGGAAGACCCAAATTTCTACTACAGTAATTGATTAAGTTCCTTCTATTTGTTAATTACTGAACAGATTATTTACTGCATCCTACAGCAAATACTGAAACTAATACATTGCAGCCTACACCAACTAAATTAATTTTGGAAACAAGAAACTGAGCAAGAAAGGAATACACAACACATAAGACCGTTATTTTTAGACAATTGTCCCCAGAAAAAACCCAATGCGGGAAAACTAGTGCAGCAGCTAAGGGTTTGTATCGTTAAGCAATAGTATTTTTAATACAATCTTTGGATGCCTTGTTGGTTATCAAATACAGAGAATCTGACTAACATAAGATTAGTGAGAAATACCTCACACTATCACTAGAGATCCCAACTGATCCATACACAGAATGGCTTGTCCCTTGCTGCCTCTGCACATTCACTATGTAGGCCCAGCGTCACAACTCCTAGGAACAACATCACCCCTTCTGCTGATCGATTTTGTCCTCTTGGTCTCACACCCCAGCTTTTGGCTTCAGAGATCGATCTCTCTAGCAAAAATACGGATCTCCTCAAGGCTCTGCATTGCCTCTGCGTCAACCTACACTGCCCAGCATAGCCTTTGCATTGCCTCTCCTGGATCTCTCTCTGCCTCCTCTGCTGAGTATTCCCGGATCAAGAGAAATATCCAACCGAAACTATCCCTGACCCTCACTACAAGAAATCACTTCGAATCTCACTGGCAACTACTGTGCTGCTCTCTTTTGAAATTCGATCTTTGATCTCCCACTCGATATGTTTTCCAAATGTCCGTCGAATTCCTTCTTATAATCCTCCAGTTGAGTAATCAACGACTTAGATTAGATTCTAAGCAATGGCTCAAATCATTTTTGCTTGATCCTCGTCTTCTTCTAGAAGTTTCACCCATAGTTTGATTAATACCCTTTGATTATTTTAATTCCCTAAGTTTAGACTTAAGCCTCCATTAAAAATAATTAATTAATTTAATAAAACTGTCTCTGGGTGGAATTTCCCAAAACCATTTCTGGGTATTGTAGAATACATGTGTCTTAGCCTCCCTACAAATTTTGAGGCTTGGAGCACATATGATTCTACCACAAATCAACACTCCCTCTTAGTGAGGAATGTGCTCTAGTAATGCACCCTGCTGAAGAATCACCCTGACTCTGTAACATCTCCCTCTGTGCTACTGATGTCTGGCATTAAGGCCTATCAACTACTACGTAATTTTTGCATTTGTACTACTATTGACCCTTCCACTGCCAACATTGCATCTGTACTACAACCCTCATAAGTTATGCATCTATGTCGTTGTTGGCACTGCCAACATTGCATCTACACTACAACCTTATCCAACTGTTGTTGCTACATCAACAATGGAAAAGCATCCAAAATTATTGAACATGTGTTCAGTATGATGCATCTGTTACTGGAGTTCTGACTGTTTCTAGTCTCTACGCTGCTACTGACTCTGCACTGTGCCAACTACATTGTTGCCAACTCTACTCTGCGTTGCTTAGTTTCTAGCGCTCCTAGCCACTACAATTGTCACTCTAACACTCCTCTGCATCAAGTGATCCTGGTCCATCTTGCTACTTCTGATATGGGCTCTCGTAGCAAGGTATTGATTTAAGAGGTGGACTCCTCAAGGATCTTTCCAATCTGTGGTTCTTTCAAACTGCAGTACTATATCACCCCACCTCTCCCCTGGAGGTATCTGGGCAACCATGGAAAACTCCTCCTCCTCAATCTTTGCAGATGCAGTCTTCAGATCATGCTTCTCATCCTTGTCCTTCTCCTTGAGAGTACATTATGTAGTGCAGTGACCAAATTCACCACTCCGTAAGAACTTGATCTTCGAAACATCTTTCTTCTTCTTCTACTGCTCCTACTTCCCCTTTGATGCAAGGGTTGCATTCCCTTCCTCCTCCTTTGGATTTGTCCCACTGTTGTTGTTGTTATCAAGTTTTCACTTGACTAAGACTCTCCTTGTCTCTTCCTGTTGAAGAGCGGCCCACATCCCTTCCTAATATGGCAATCTCTCTCAGGATACTCTGGAAAAACACTTGCCATTCTTTTGAGATTGAGTTCAGGGCCAGCCTTACCATCTCGGTAGGTTGAGGTGTTTACCCCACAACTACCAACGAGCCTTAGATCTCCTAAAGCTTCATAAGGAACAGATCAATGTGTTCCCCCTTCTGCATCTGTGTGGTACTCATCTTATTCTCCAAGTACATCCCCCACTACTTGGAAGATCCTTCGTATAGCATGGCCAATGCTTCCCACATCTGTTGAGCAGTATCCTTACCAGCAATGTGACACACTATGTGATCCCTCACTCCATCGAGGATCAACCTCTTGGCCTTCGCCATCTCAGCCTTGTACTTCTTAAGAGAATCTGGATCTGCGGGTACAACTACCACACTATTGATGTAGGTCTTGAGATTGTTCTCATCCAGAAGGCATGAGATCATTGCCTTCTAGATCAAATAGTTGGATGCTCCCTCCAGCTGATTTTGATCTTGCAACCCTTTAGTTGCCATCTCTGCCAACGAACTTTCAAACTACGTCCTCTCTTCTTTGCATAGTAGCCTACATACTCCCTTCTGGAGTTAGTAGATCAACTCCTCTCTTCTTCTACTTAGCACTTGAGAAATAAACTTCTTGGTTGGAAGTCCTCTGAGGAAGAATTCCCTCAACAATGTCTCTCTCTCTCCCATTGACACTATTCTGCCAGCAATTACTGCAAAATATCTACATCCCAATTGAAGATCTGCTCTGCAAGGAAAAATGTGTTGCTCCCTTCTGCCTCTAGAAAGCTTTGATCTGGAGATCGAATTTCTCTATCGAATCACTTAGAGAAATCAATTTCTCCTCAAAACTTTAACCTTTTGGCCCAAGGATGGCGATGTCTGCTGGGGATTCGAATTGTTGCCTTTGCATTAATTTTGAACTCCTCTTACATGCTGCTTCTGAGCTCTTCTACTCACGATTTATGCTTTGATACAATGTGAAAATTTGGAAGACCCAAATTTCTACTACAACAACTGATTAATTTCCTTCTATTTGTTAATTATTGAACAAATTATTTACTGCATCCTACCGCAAATACAGAAACTAATACAATGCATCCTTCACCAATTAAATTAAATTTGGAAACAAGAAACTGAGTAAGAAATAAATACACAACACATGACACCATTATTTTTTGACAAATGTCCCCGGAAAAACCCAATTCAGGAAAACCGGTGCAATAGCTGAGGGTTTATATTATTAAGCAGTATTTTTTTTAATACAATCTTTAGATGCCTTGTTGGTTATCCAATACAAAGAATTTGACTAGAAGAATATTAGTGAAAAATACCTTACACTATCATTGGCGACCCCAACTGATCCATCCAAAGAATGGCTTGTCCCTTACTGCCTCTGAGTTGCCTTTGCGCAGTCACTATGTAGGACCAACATTGCAGCTCCTAGGGACAATGACTCCCCTTCTGCTGATCCATTTTCCTCTCTAAGACTTCGATATTGTCCTCCCGATATCACACCCCAGCTTCTGGCTTCCAGCTTTAGAAATCGATCTCTCCAGTGAAAATATGAATCTCCTCAAGGCTCTACATTGCCTCTACGTCAGCCTATGCTGCCCAGCGTAGCCTCTACGTTGCTTCTCCCGGATCTCTCTTTGCCTCCTCTGCTAAGTATTCTTGGATCAGGAGAAATCTCCAACTGGAACTATCCCTTCCCCTCACTACAAGAAATCACTTCGAATCTCACTGACAACTGTTGTGCTACTCTCTTCTAAAATTTGATCTTTGATCTCCCATTCGATTTGTTTTCCAAATGCCCATCGGAGTCCTTCTTATAATCCTCCAAGTAATCAACGACCCAAATTAGATTCTAATCAATGGCTCAGATCATTTTGGCTTGATCCTCATCTTCATCTATAAGTTTCACCCACAATTTGATTAATACCCTTTAATTATTTTAATTCCTAAGTTTAGACTTAGGCCTCCATTAAAAATAATTAGTTATTTTAATAAAATTGTCTCTGGATGGAATTTCCCAAAACAATTTTTGGGTATTGTGGAATACATGTGTCTTAGCCTCCCTACAAATTTTGAGGCTTAGAGAACATCGGATGCTACCACAAATCAACTGGGCTCACTACTTAACTAGTTTTTAAAGCTTGAGAAGACTCACTACTTATAGTACCACTAACTAGTTTTTAAAATTGATAAGGTTTGGTTCATTCTAGCAAGAAAACATGAGTTCTAAATGCATAATTCATTTACTTATGTAATGATAGCTAATTTCATGCCATTAGGAAGTGATGGTTGCATATGTGCACTTCGTAATAATTCCCAAAATATATAATAATTCATATTTCCTTTCAAAACTAAAATAGCCCTACACCTACTACACATCACAGACTTTAAACTCTATAAGTGCTTAGTATCCAAATTAAATAATGTAGGAGTTAAAATAAGAATCTCAAGAGGATGCACTACGTATAGTCCCACTTAGTCTTTAAAGCTTGAGAGGACTCACTACTAGTGCCACTCAATATTTAATGCTTGAGAGGACTAAATACTTATAGTGCCACTTATCCTTTAAATCTTGAGAGGACTCATTACTTATAGTCCCACTAACTAACTAGTTTTTAAAGCTTGAGAAGACTCTCTACTTATAGTTCCACTAACTAGTCTTTAAAATAGATAAATGTTTTCTTTATTCTAACAAGATCACATGAGTTATAAATTAATAATTCATGTGTTTATGTAATGATCACTAGTTTAATGCTCTTAGGAAGTCACGCTTGCATGCGTGCACTTTGTAATAATTCTCAAAAGATACAATAATTCATATTTTCTTTCAAAACTGAAAATTAACCCTACACCTTCTACACCTCACATACTTTAATGTAAACTCTATGAAAGTGTTTAATATCTTGATTAAACAGTGTAGGAGTTAAAATAAAAATTCTCGAGAAAACTCACTACTTATAGTCCCACTAACTAGTCTTTAAAGCTTGAGAGGACTCACTACCTACAGTCCCACTAACTAATTAGTTTTTAAATCTTGAGAGGACTCCCTACTTATGGTCCCACTTAATCTTTAAAGCTTTAGAGGACTCACCACATATAGTGTCATTTAGTATTTAAAGCTTGAGAGGACTCACTACTTATAGTGCCACTTAGTCTGTAAAGTTTAAGAGGACTCACTATTTATAGTCCCACTAACTAACAAGTTTCTAAAGCTTGAGAAGACTCACTACTTATAGTCCCAAACTCCATTAACTAATCTTCAAAAGAAGTAAAAGTTTGGTTTGTTGTAGCAAGAGAAGATGAGTTATAAATGCATAATTCATTTATTTATGTAATGATCACTAGTTTCATATTCATAGGAAGTCGTGTTTGCAAACATGCACTTTGTAGTAATTCCAAAAATATATAATAATTCATATTTTATTTCAAAACCAAAAATAACCCTACACCTACTACATCTCATAGATGTTAATGTAAACTCTACAAGTGTTTAATATTTGGATTAAATAGTGTAGGAGTTAAAATATAAATCTCCAAAAGACTCCCTATTTATAGTCCCACTATCTAGTCTTTAAAGTTTGATAGGACTCACTACTTATACTCCCACTAACTAACTAATTTTTAAAACTTGGGCGAAGTCACTACCTATAGTCCCACTTAACCTTTAAAGCTTGAGAAGACTATAACCTTTAAAGCTTGAGAAGACTCACTATTTATAGTGCCACTTAATCTTTAATGCTCGAGTGGACTTGCTACTTATATTTCCGCTGAGTCTTTAAAGCTTGGGAGGACTCACTACTCATAGTCACGCTAACTAACTAATTTTTAAAGCTGGAAAAGACTCATTACTTATAGTCCCGCTAACTAGTTTTTAAAATAGATAAAGGTTTGGTTTATTCTATCAAAAGCACACATGAATTATAGATACCTAATTCATTTATTTATGTAACGATCGCTAGTTTCATGCTCTTAGGAAGTCACACTTGCATATGATCACTTTGTACTAAATCAATGCACCCACTTTAGTGACCCGTAAACCAACAAAAATTCCTTTACGATGTTTGAAACAAATCTTACTTGATCTAAGTGTATCAAACTTGGAGCATGCATTGATTTACAATGTTCTACAACGATATCATTTTTAGATTTAAGATCTCAGATTATCATAACTCAGACAACTATGAGTAATGATGAGAGTATGTTGATGTTTAATGGATAATTATCAATATTATTTTAAGAGAGTGGCTCATCTTTTTTCGGCTCCATATAACAGTAGTTTAACAATGTGACTTTTTGGTAGTTTATTTTATTGATTTTATCTGAATTAAGGAAATTGTATATTTAATTTGAATTTAAAGAATATAATTTGCCCAATATAAACGTCTTAGAATTTTTTTTATGGTGTCAATCCAATTTTATAGTTACAAATGTTATTTAAATAATAGAACATTTTCATTTCACTAAAAGTCATATCATCAAATGTAAAAAAGAAATCACTTTGTTAGATTTTATCTATCCATGTAAATTAAAATTAATATTTTTATGAATTAATACTATATATATATATATATCATAATAATAATTTAAATAAGTTATGATAAATTTCCTTACTTTAAAAAACATGTTAATGTAAATCTATTTAAATAAGTGTTTTTTTTTTAAGTACAAGATTTATATTATAGATGGACAAAAATTACATTCATATGAGCTTTGTGGCTCTGCAAAATCCAGCCATGGTCATGAGCTAGATACTGAAAACTAGAGAAAATGTTGGAAGCAAGAGGAGGCATCTTCCCATAAAGGAGAAACCAGAGGTCTTCTTGATGACTACAAAACCACATTACAAAACCATAAAACCACGTTACAGAAGGAAACTTTAGCAAGATTACAAAAGGAACCATGAGTAAAAGAAAAAAGAGGCCAAAGCATAGGAGATCATGGCCGTGAGGAGGGCTACCTTGGAATTCATGCATTACCCAATTAACGTCCAAGAGGTACTTCCTCAACCGTGGGATATGGCCTATAGTAATCAATGTCATCAAGAAGGGGGTGTATTGTTCAAGCCAACTGAGTAGAAGACGTTGGCTACATTAAGTGTTTTTGGAGAGACGAGACCCTTGGACTGTTATAGTGGCCACCTCAGCTATTGGAGGGATCCATTCCAAAGTGATATGGCTTAGGATCATTGCATGTCTTGCGACGCTTTATCGAGGGACTACGATGTCGATCACGTTGCGTGTCTGTCTGTGCTAGGGAGAGATGGGTGGAATTTTCAATTGTGTCCATCGAGGGCAACAATGAGCCTTGAAGTTGCATTCCTAGAAGACCACCAATGTGTTGGTAGGTTGCGTTGGCATAATGCAAGTGGAATTCCATGTCCAATACACTTCTTTCAAACAGAACATTCATGTCCTACTGGTCTCTCAAATGTAACTGAGGAGATTTCTCAGGTCCCAAAGATTGTCGCTCGTCACCCTGAATTCATGTGCCTCTGCATCAACAACCATTCGATAAAAATGGCGGGTTATGTTGCAATCAAAATGGTCATCTCCTTGCCCATGCCAAGGTGGGAGGGGAGGTCTTCATCTTCCACAACCTTCTCTATGTGGGCGACCTCGAAAGCATACCATGGGCACTCTTGAACTGGCCTTCAATATTCTCACCAAAATTCCTATTACAGAGCTTAGCTCCTAATGCCTTACCCAAACTTCAAACTCCTTCCTACTCTAGAACATAACCAACTGCTACGATGTTGAATTTTGTGTGTTAAAGGGGCATTTCAATATAAGTTGGAGGTCCTCTTGTTAGGTGACAAGACGAGTGTACCATCTTGGATTCTTCCATAAATGTCAGGAGAGGGTGGGCTTGCCACCACCTCCATTTCCCAACATCGATGTGCACTAGAAGGCAAGCCCATGGCAATACCAGAGGCTTGATTCATGAGAACTTGGGAGGGTATTCATGAAGTTAGCTAATGTGCTTGATATGTCATCCAATAGTCAGATCCAGGGAGATAGTCATTCCTTTTAGGTACAAGTTAAAATATAATTATATTATAGTATATAATATTCATGTATGAGATTAAAGGTTATGTGTAGTAGTTAAAATAAAAATCTCTAGAGGACTCACTTCTTATAGTCCCACTAACTAGTCTTTAAAGCTTGAGAGGACTCACTATTTATAGTCCCACTTAGTCTTTAAAGCTTGACATGACTCACTATGTATAGTGTCACTTAGTCTTTAAAGCTTGCAAGGAATCACTACTTATAATGCCACTGTGTCTTTAAAGTTTGAGAGAACTCACTACTTATAGTCGAACCAACTAACTAGTTTTTAAAGTTGTAGAAGACTCACTACTTATAGTCCCACTAACTAGTCTTTAAAATAGATAAAGGTTTGGTTTATTCTAGCAAGAGCACATGAGTTATAAACACATAATTCATTTATTTACGCAATGATCACTAGTTTCATGCTCTTAGGAAGTCATGCTTGCACATGTGAAGTTTGTATTATTTCCCGAAATATATAATAATTCATATTTTCTTTCCAAAACGAAAATAACCCTACACCTACTATACCTCATATGCTTTAATGTAAACTCTATAAGTGCTTAATATTTGGATTAAATGGGGTAGGAGTTGAA
The DNA here is from genome assembly GCA_031772625.1 of Pinus tabuliformis. Lineage (NCBI taxonomy): Eukaryota > Viridiplantae > Streptophyta > Pinopsida > Pinales > Pinaceae > Pinus > Pinus tabuliformis. Next base: position 1,298,302,584 of record CM062818.1, read on the forward strand.
ATAAGAAGCTTGAGAGCACTCACTACTTATAGTACTGCAAACTAGTTTTTAGAGCTTGAGAGGACTTACTACTTATAGTCCCACTAACTAACTAGTTTTAAAACTTCAGAGGACTCACTGCTTACAGTCCAACTTAGTCTTTAAAGTTTGAGAGGACTCACTACTTATAGTGCCACTTAGTCTTTAAAGCTTCAGAGGACTCACTACTTATAGTCCCACTAACTAACTAGTTTTTAAAGCTTTAGAAGGCTCACCACTTATAGTCTCATGCAATAGTCTTTAAAATAGAGAAAGGTTAGGTTTATTCTAGCAAGAGAACAAGAGTTATAAATGCATAATTCATTTATCTATGTAATTATCACTAGTTTCATGCTCTTAGGAAGTCACACTTGTACACATGCACTTTGTAATAATTCCATAAATATATATAATTCATATTTTCTTTCAAAACCAAAAATAACCCTACACTTACTACAACTCACAAACTTCAATGTAAACTCTATAAGTGTTTAATATTTGGATTAAATAGTCCACCTAGGGTAGCTCAAGTGGCAGTGGTCGTGGAAATGAAGTATCACCAAACCAGAAGTCTTGGGTTCAAGTCTTGTGCTACCCTCCTCTCTTAGCGAGGTGAATAATGGACATGTAAAAACACGAAAATCGGAGTCCTACCAAGCTTACAAAAAAAAATTGGATTAAACAGTGTAGGAGTTAAAATAACAAGCTCAAGAGGACTCACTACTTGTGGTCCCACTAACAAACTAGTTTTTAAAACTTGAGAGGACTCACCATTTATAGTCCTACTTAGTCTTTAAAGCTTGAGAGGGCTCACTACTTACAGTTCCACTTAGCCTTTAAAGCTTTAGAGAACTCGCTACTTATAGTGCCACTTATTCTTTAAATATTGACAAGACTCACTACTTATAGTCCCACTAACTAATTGATTTCTAAAGTTGTAGAAGACTCACTATGTAGAGTCGCACTAACTAGCCTTTAAAATAGATAAATGCTTGGTTTATTCTACCAAAAGCACATGAGTTATAAACACAATTCATTTATTTATGTAATGCTCGCTTGCTTCATGCTCTTAGGAAGTGATGATTGCACACGTGCACTTTGAAATAATTACCAAAATATATTAATTTATATTTTCTTTCAAAACCGAAAATAACCTTACACCTACTACACCTCATATACTTTAATGTAGACTCTATAAGTTCTTAATATATGGATTAAATAGTGTAGGAGTTAAAATAAAAAGCTTGAGAGGACTCACTACTTATAGTCCCATTTTTGGGCGTGGGATCCCCCCAAGGCAAGTTTTGGGGCTTAAAGCCCAAGTTTTGACTAAGTCCATTGTAAAGACTCTGCGATTTGTGGGCGCAGAGAGCGAAGTTGTAATAGAGTCATAGGGTTGTCCGCCCTTACTTTTGTAAATGTAGTGTCGGTTTGAGAGATCTACCCATGGGCCGCGGACCATGGGATTGTATAAATAGAGTGAGGCTCTAAGTGTAAAGAAAAATATGGAAAAGGATAGAAGAAAATCAATCCATGAAGCATTGAGTCGAAGTGTAGAGTTGTGTCTTTGTGTCGTAGAGTAGGAGAAGGCTCTGCAGCTGAGTGCACAGAGGCCTAGTAGTCTGCAGCTGAGTGCATGGACCCCTGCAGCTGAGTGCGCAGGGCAGGTTGAATCTATAACCATTGGAAGCATTAATAAAGAGAAGTTTTACCATATTTATGTGTATCTTTTCCTGTTTTATGCATTGAAGTATATTGGGTATGAATTACAATTTTATTATTTATTTACTGCGTGAACTTATATAAATGTGCTGAGTAAGTGAATATAATATAAGGTATTTGTTTATGCGAAGATAACTAACTATTATAAGAAGATAAGTAAGATCCATGGTGTGATTTGGGGAAATAATGTAGATCGCTACTCCAGCAGTGCGAAAGCCCCATAGCCCCTGGTTAGGGTTGCACGAAGGCGAACATAACAGGGCACAAAGGCCCTGCAGGTCAGGGAAGTGTGCGAAGGTATTCACAGTTGGACTAAATCAACCCCTCAAACATCTCAAGGGTGTGGAAACCTGGTTCCAACATCCCCCCATACTGCTTCGGGTGAGACCTAAATCCGCGCTCCGCGGACTGTTGCCGAAAGGGTCAGTAGTACAGGGATTTGTTTGGCTAATTAACTCCGAACCTAGGTCAGTCCCCAACAAGCCAACACCCATTAACTAGTCTTTAAAGCTTGAGAGGACTCACTATTGATAGTCTCGCTAACTAATTAGTTTTTAATGGTTAAGAGGACTCACTAAGTATGGTTCCACTTAGTCTTTAAAGCTTGAGAGGATTCACTAAGTATAGTGCCACTTAGTCTTTAAAGCTTGAGAGGACTCCCTAGTTATAGTATCGCTTAGTATTTAAAGATTGAGAGGACTCGCTACTTATAATTCCACTCACCAAGTAGTTTTTAAAGCTTGAGAATACTCGCTACTTATAGTCCGACTAACTAGTCTTTAAAATAGATAAAGGTTTGGTTTATTTTAGCAAGAGAACATGAGTTATAAATGCATAATTCATTTATTTTATGTAATGATCACTAGTTTCGTGCTCTTAGGAAGTCATGCTTGCACACATGCACTTTGCAATAATTCCCAAAATATATAACATTTCATATTTTCTTTCAAAATCGAAACAACCTTAGACCTACTACACCTCACATACTTTAATGTAAACTCTATAATTACTTTATGTCTAGATTAAATAGTGTAGATTTAAAATAAAATCACTAGAGGACTCGCTACTTATAGTCCCACTAACTTGTCTTTAAATCTTTAGAGGACTCACTACTTATAATTTGAATAACAAACTAGTCTTAAAAGCTTGAGAGGACTCGCTACTTATAGTGTAACACCCTCCTCCCACATATACCCAAGTAATCGGCCAACTGGTGTAAACATGTGACAAGAAGTTACTATGATATGATTCGACTCCCTATGAGTCAGTTAAGGAAGTGGAATCGATGGAAACACACCATACCAGACCTTTTGCACCTACTACGTGACTCCCATAAAGCATCCCAGTCATACCCCTAACCAGCCCCTGGGTCCCACTAAACTTTTAGACCACTAAACCCTCAGACGCTCCCTTGATATGGACAAGGGTGTGTCTAAAATCCTTCGAATGCACGCACAGCATGCGTATGCATGCGTCTGGGGACTTTTTTCCTTAGACCTATGCCTGTGACTCCAGGATTTATGCCACTTTTCAAACCCATAATCTAGGTCACTGCCCAGAAACCCCTATAGCTTTATGAATCCATAAATTACATGAAAACAAGACTTAAAAATCAAAAACTAACTCCAGGACTAGGCCTGACCATCCCCAATCGAGACTGACATTATGTCAAACACTTGGAATCAATGCAATCTATGAGAAATGAATACAAGACATAGCATAAATGACTGATAACCTGTATGAGACTTGACAAGAAGGATCACTACCCTCTTCCTTAACTTTCTTGACATCAATTAGGTCTTTCATCCATTATCCTTCCAGTTACAAATAAATACATGAAGTAACCATGACTATAACCAGTCATATAACCAAGCTTATAGCCAGCATTAAACCATGCAAATAACAAATTATGAAATAACAACCATTAAAGCCACGTATTAACAAGTACAAAACCAAGAGAACTTATCTTTTATTAAACATAGGCAAAGTCGACCAAGTCCAGACTTTCCATGTACCACCCAACCGTAGACATGGTTGAACCAAATATTTCTTTTATCCAGTCACCCTCGTGCCATATTCCAAGCATGAATGTGGGATCTCATGGATAAACTAATCCAAAAACAACCAAGGGAATCCAGAGGTTAAACCACCTCCACCCTCACCAAACCGTGATCTCACCAAAACCGACACCAAGATCACAAAACCAAACTGAGCTTGGAATGCCTTTGGACTCCATTACTATCCTTGAGGAATTTTTCATCTCCTTGTCTCTCAGGATTTACCGCAATCTATATCGGATCACTAGGCCCTAAACTGAGACACTGGTCTCTCGGGTTTTACCACAATCCACACTGGATCACTAGGCCCTAAACCGAGACTCCACCATTAGGATTTACCATGTATCTCGCCAAAACCAGTCAAGGGATTCCTAGGCCTTTGGGAATTTTCTTGATACCACCTCTGCCCCGGATTTTGAAGCCATCCAATAATTCTAAAGCTCAAAATTGAGAAAACAATCCCATCATACCATGGCTATCCAGAAAAAGGCAAGGCAAGGCTGAAAACCACTGTCATAACCTGACAAAACCATGCCACCGACAGCCAGAGAACCATATGCCAACATGCAAAGCCATGCATGTCAAAACCAGTTAGGAAATCACACATGCATATGTTACCTGCAAGTATTCTTATTGAAGCTGCTTGATCCTAATTCTCCTTTCTTGATCTCTGCTTTCCTTTCGTTTCCTTGTCCTTCCTTTGCTTGCTTTTTCTTTTCTTGCTCCAAAGCTAGAAAGCTCCAAGAAAACTCTAAGTGTTCAAGAGTGTGCATGAGAGAGAGAATAATGAGAGAGATCCAAAATTGAACTGACCAAATGCCATGAACTAATCCTCAAAAGCCTTTTTATTAATGAGGTCTCTATTTTCTTCATTTTCCTTCAATTTCCTCCTCACATGCAACCGTGACCTTTCACCTTCCTTTTCTCCCATTTTCTTCTATTTTCATAAATAAATGTGCCAACATACCTTTTTCCCTTTTCAATGCCTTTACCGTTGCCTTTGTCAATTTCCTTAGTCATAAACACATCCAGTGATGCCCACTAGGATATATTTTTCCCAACATTTAGCTTGGAATAAGTGTCCCTTAACTGTGGTCTTATTTTGCCTTTATTAACTTTTATTATATTAAATTTTAACCAGGGGTTGTTACAGAGCCCTCCCCCTTAGGGAACACTATCCTCGGTGTTAAACCACACCAAGACCTTAACAAAACCACTGAAAATAAAACATACTGCCTATGGAGCTTTATAACTTAGCTCATTGCAGTATTTACAATGAATGACCTGCTCAAAAGAAAAACATCATGACAACATGACAAGATAACAACCATACCACTTATTGGAGCTTTATAACTTATCTCATCGAGCTATTTACATCCATATAGGTATGTACATATACCAAAACATCAACAAAACATATACCAAACATCATAATAAAAAGTCTTTGCCTCCATCAGTAAACAAAGAAGGATACATGGTCCACATCTGATCTTTCATCTCCCATGTAGTGTCTTTGGGCCCAAGGTGCTTCCATCGCACTTTAACTTGCTCTATGGCTCTGTTCCTGAGCATGATTTTCTTTCGCTACAATATGCCCTTAGGCTCTTGCTAGAATTCTCCTTCTTGCTCCACCTACAATACAAACTAATCAACAACATGATCAACATCCTTTATATACCTTTTAAGAAATGAAACATGGAACACATCATGGAATTTCACTGTTGGAGGCAGTGCAAGTTGATACGCCACTGGTCCAATCCTCTCAAGGATCTCAAAAGGCCCTCAATACCGTGGTGCCAACTTAGAACATGATCCAATCCTCAAAGAGCTCTTCTTGGGCTTGATGCGCAAATACACATACTCCCTAACCTGAAACTCCTTGAATGCCCTGTGTTGGTCTGCATAACTCTTCTGTATATCCTCTGATGCCTTCAGATTCTTATTTATAACCCACATTTCTTGTTTCATGTCTGCCATCATATATGGCCCAATAAGTACCCTATTCACTAGATCACTCCAACTGACGCGGGTATCACAACTTCACCCATACAATCCCTCGAAAGGACTCATCCTCAATGAATCCTAATAACCATTGTTGTATGCAAACTCAACCAATGGAAGATACTCCTCCCATCTTCTATGTTGGTGCATCATGTACATCCTCAGAATATCCTCCAAGGTCCTGTTGACCCTCTCTGTCTCTCCACCTGTCTATGGATGATAGGCTATATTGAAGGCCAACTTTGTACCCAAATATGAAAATAGCTCGTTCCAAAACTTGGAAGTGAACTTCGCATCCTTGTCTAGCACAATCTTATTTGGAACACCATGTAATCTCATGATCTCCCTGATGAAAACCTGTGCCACCTCACTAGCTAAATATGTAGTCTTCATTGGAATGAAGTGAGCTACCTTGCTTAACCTGTCGGCCACGACCATAATATAATCATGTTGTCTCACTGTCCTCAAAAGACCCGTAATGAAATCCATGGAAATTACCTCCCATTTCCATTCTAGAATCGAAATAGGTTGTAATAGACCACCTGGATGCTTACACTCTGCCTTCAAATGTTGACAACTCAAGCACCTAGCCACAAACTCTGCTACGTCTCTCTTCAAATTCGGCCAAAAATAGAATTTCTTCAGTATCGTCAATGTCTTTTGATAACCTGGGTGACCTGAATATGGCTTGACATGAAACTCCCTCAAGATAAGCTTCTTGATTTCACTGTAATCCGACACATAGATCTTGTCCCTGAATCTCACCAAACCATCTGCCATTAGATGATAGTCTGCATCCTGATCACATGTACCTGTACCTGTACCTATACATGTACATGTACTTGTACCTATACCTACACCTATACCTTTACATATACCTATACATGTACTATGTTGTAACTTGTGCATACTCTCTATATACCTATCATCCCATTGTCTTGCCTGCAAGATCCTATCCTATAACTCTATCTCATAAGAGCTCATAGTTGCTATATGATTCACCTGTACCTTCTTGTTAAGAGCATATGCAACCTAGTTTTCCTTTCCCTTAATGTATTTAATCTCAAAGTCAAACTCACTAAGGGTAGCCAACCATCTAGCTTGCCTGACATTTAGATTCGGTTAGTCAAACAAGTATCTCAAACCATTATGGTCACTCATCAATACAAATCTCCTGCCAAGAAGATAATGCCTCCACATCTTCAAGGCGTGAATAATAACTGCCAACTCAAGATCATGATTCACGTAATCCTTCTTGTGCTCATTCAACTTCCTGGACCCATAACACACCACTCGTCCTTCCTGCATAAGGACTCCACCAAGTCCTATTTTACATGCATATGTACACACTACAAACTCTTTATATATATCTGCAATCTTAAGGACTAGAGCATTGGTCAACAACTACTTCAGTTGCTCAAAACTAGTTGCACTTCTTCTGTCCATTCAAACTTCTTACCTTTCCTCTGCGAGGATGTCATAGGGTATGCAATGCGTGAGAAGTTCCTCATGAACCTCCTGTAGTAACCTGCCAATCCCATGAATGATCTTACCTCATCGACATTCTTAAAAGTTTCCCACTCCATGATGGCCCTTATCTTTTCTGGATTTATGCCTATTCCTTCCTTAGAAACAACATGTCCCAAGTAATGCACCCATGTCTCAAAGAAGTTGCACTTGCTAAGCTTGGCATACAACTGATGATCTCTTAGTAATCTCAACACTGTTGCTAAATGCTCGCCATGTTCTTCTTCATTCTTGGAGTATATCAAGTTGTCATCAATGAATACAATAGCAAACTTGTCTAGATAAGGACGCAACACACTATTCATCAAGCACATAAATGCAAATGGGCCATTAGTCAAACCAAATGGAACTACAACAAACTCATAATACCCATACCTGGTCCTGAACGTGGCCTTGTAGATATCGTCCTCCTTGATGTGTACTTGATGGTATCATGATCTCAAATCAATCTTAAAGAACATTGTTGCTCCCTTCAACTGATCAAACAAATCATCAATCCTTGGAAATGGATACCTTTTCTTAATTGTTACCTTGTTCAACTGCTTGTAATCAATGCACAATCTAAGAGTAACATCTTTCTTCTTTGCGAACAACACTGGTGCACCCCAAGGTAATACACTCGGCCTAATGTATCCCTTGCCAAGCATCTCCTTTAACTGTAATTTCAACTCTACTAGCTCTGGGGTACTCGTCCTATAAGGTGCCTTCAATGCGGGTGCTTCCCCTGAGACCAACTCAATAGATAAATCTACTTTCCTTTGAGGAGGTAACTCTGGAATCTCTGCTGGAAACACATCCTGATACTGCTGCAATATAGGGTACCTCTCGAATATTTATGCATCCTCAACATCTTTACATGTGTCACTAGATATATGCACTGCAAACATCATACAACCTTTTTTGTAACTACGCTTAGCCTGCATAGCAGTAACCATCCTCACTGATGTAAGCTTCTTCTTTCCCTGCAAAATTCTCTTTTCCCCATTATTGTCTGAACAGTCAATGGCCTTGTCGAAGCAATCCACTTTGGTCCTATGAAGGTACATCAAATCCATACCCAAAAGCATGTTATACGATCCCAATGGTAGTACATTCAAATGAGTTGTTGTAGGCATACCATTTAACTCAAATGCAAAAGATCTTACCCAATGGTGAACTTTCTTCTTTATAGTTGTAGCTTTATGTACCAACCAAGTATCTGCATGCATTTCTTTTCTCAAGCCACACTTATCCACCAAGTGAGGATTAATATAATTATAATTAGATCTAGGATCAATCAAAATAGAAACAACTTGATCACAAACCTTACCGTCCATTTAAATGACAGATGCCTGATGATTCACCTGCCTCTTGTCCACAACTGCATAAATTCAAGGAATGTTATCACCAACATCCCCAACTGTATGCGCCTCCTGAGCACTATAGATCTAGGGTCTACCACCCTGATATTGTGGACATTCCCTCTTACGATGATCCTTGCCATGTATCCAACACCGCAATAATGCTCTACCATCACCTCTAGTTTGTTGCTCTCCATGTCCCTTCTCAACTGTATTGAACTTCTTGTAAGGGACTACATTTTCTTTCTCCCCGCACCTTGAAGTCTTCCTCGCTTTGGTGGCCATTTTCCTTTAACTTTCTCATTTTCTTTCAAGTCACGCTTAGGCTCAACTTTGTGCTTCGACTTCTCATAACAATGTTTCAGCTTTCGAATGGCCTCCTCCAATGATCTAGGCTCATTGAACTCAATCCAGTATCTGTATGCTATTGGCAGTCCACTGATGAATCTTTGAATGTTGGCCTTCTCCTCCTTGAGGCAAGGCACATATCTCAACAACTCTAAGAACCTGCTAGTATACTCATCATCTATCATGGAACCCATCTACAACTCATAAAACCCCTTAGCTCTATCATAATAGTACCTTTCCAACAAATAATTATTCTTGACGAGCCTCTCAAACTCGTTCGAAGTCAAGTTACCCTCCTGAATATCTACTTTCCATTTAAGAATGAAAGTGGATATCTTTGCTTTCATGTTCTCTGAATAATCGTGCAATCTGAAGAAATTCCTCATCCCAAGTAACCATGCCTCTACATCCTCTGATTTCTTCATCTCTCCATCAAATGTAGGTGGCTTTGCTTTCTTAAACTCATCTGGAAATTATCCCTTGTCACTCCTCCCTTAAGGGTGATAACAATGACGATCATAATGCTTGCCAGAACCAGAACTAGAATAGTACATGTGTCTATCACCCCTCCTATCGGAGTGTCCAAGAACCTGCCATCTATGATCGTGTCCTCTCTATCTGACCTGTACTCACCATGAGACCTGTTGCCATATGCTCCGTTAGTTTTGTCCTGTTGCTCATGGCTAATCTGAAGTGGTCCCTGTCGCTGCAATTCTGACAAACTCTGAAGCATCACTGCATTTACCTCTGCTTGTTTCTCATGTGCTTGTATGATTATGTCATTGTCTGCCTTATTAGGTTCCTATAATAATAGGGATCATAATTTTGAATTGACTATGTTAAGCCTTGTAATATTGTACATACTTTTGCTTTTCTACAAATGTTTTCCCATATTAAAAAATGTAAAGAGGGTATGTCCTAAAAGAATAATCAAAGGAAAAAAAGAAACAAAGATAAAAAAAGAATATTAAATATAAACCCCACCAAAAAGAGATAAAATAGATCATGAAAGTGTGCACATTCAAATGCCACCCCTCTCAGTTTACTTTTTGCAAATAAGATTGTGTGCAGTTTGTCAAAATGACACAATCCATGATGATCATACAGTTTAATCTTGATTCATTCATGGTTTAAATTTCATGTTGATAGATAGAGAATAAAGATTTATCCAAACTGTTTAATCTTGGCAAATCAGTAGTTAGGTAGAGAATAATAATGAGCTCATCAGTTTAATTTGAGCCATTGGACGTTATAAGATTAGAATTAGATAGTTTTCTTATGAAAAGAATATAAAAGGGTAAGTAAGCTCAAACGCACCCAATAAATGAAGAAAAAATGTTAGGGTAAATGATGGGTAGGTAGAAGCAGTTTGCACAAGGTATGGAAAGCAACAGTTGGTTTGTTTCTTATCACTAAATATCTTACTAATTTCCACTTCCTAATTCCAAAAATCCCTTCCCTCATCATTTTCCCTTATCCTTCTAAACTCATTTTCCCTTGAAAAATCACCCCTACCCCTTCATTTTACTATTCCCCCCTTATTAGTTTCCATTTTCCCTTAAAACCCACTAAAACCCCTTATCCTAAGTTTGAATAATGTATCGGGCCCCATTCAAAAAACCCTCCCCGATACCCTTTTAACTTAACCCTTACATTATTCATACAATAATCCTGCTTTATATATTTAAACCCCCCACTTTATAAATCCCAACCCTCACTAAACCTTTGAAATATATTTAAACCACCGCATTATTTATCCTCGGGCCCTGCCAACCACACCCCAACTCAGCCCTTGCAACTCCGTCGCGCGATAACCCTCCGATCTCCCACCTCTAGATCTGACGACCCATATCCATATCGCGCGCTCCCATCATCCGACAATTAAAATCCCAAAAGCACGCGAGATTCATGGTTTTGCCCGAGCGCCCTTTTTCTACGTGGCAGCCCCACGTTATATCACGTGCTCTCAAAAAATACCGCCCTCCACTCAAAAGCGGTGCGATATGCCACAAAACCACCTCTCATTCCACGGTAGCCCCCTTAGAAGACCGACCTCCAACTGTCTCCTCCTGCCTGAAAGCCTCCTCCGACTGCTTCACTGTGTATCCCCGGAAGCCCTATCATCCATTGTTGTGTGGTAAACCATCTAACCACACCTGCACAATGTGAAAAATCACAGAGTTTTTACAATATGAAATTTCACCATTCCCTTACCTCTGTTTAAAATGAATAAATGAAAAGCCTTTTCCAAATAGAATTGAGCCATCCACAGTCCGGACTCTGTCCACAGACATCTCAGTTCAATAAAGCCATTGATTGCCTTCCCCGCAGACCTATGCTTTATTAATGATTGTTTTATTTTGCATGTGATTAACAGAACGAGAGCTTGTTCAATAAAGCCATTGATTGCCTTCCCCGCAGACCTATGCTTTATTAATGATTGTTTTATTTTGCATGTGATTAACAGAACGAGAGCTTGGACAAACAGATTTGATACTAGTTCCAAAACCTGTTTACTCTGTTAGCGCTTGAGATTTCACCCTAGGCTGAGGAAGGTAAACCTTCAAGGCTACATCAAACCATTTCACCTCGTAGCTAGCCCTACGAGGTATGAGAAGGCTCTCTCGGGTCAGATTCGATAGATCTTTCAATATGATTAGGCTGACCAATTAATAATAAAGATTTTAGGCTAGTAAATTGATAAGGGGGTTGATTTAATGATTTTTGTGGTTTTTGGTGGCAATTGGTGGAAGTGCAATTCAAGGTGCGGGGATTGAGCACAGTTTTCACAGGGGGATCTAAGGGGCAAGGTAGGAATGAGTGCTGATGTCTTAATCTGAGATGGATGATCAGAGATGATAAAGGAGAAGCTAAAGAGGGCAAACACACAATTCGAATCCTCTCTAGACAGTAGAAAACATTAAAATTGAACAAACTAAAAAGCTGAGCATGTCAAAACATGAGTTCAAACTTTACCACTTCATCTGTCCAATTTAGAAGCATAAGATAGATGTGAAACACATAAACAAACTTACAAGAACATGTAGAGAACACACCATCAACAATCAGATCCACAAGAATCCTCAAAGATGTCTGTAAAACCCTGGCTTTCCTTGCCTTCAATTGCAGAAATAGATGCACAATATACAATAAAGCTTCCTTACACAAGAGTCCAACCATCAAAATGAGAAGGAGAGAGCATAATATAGACCATCTAGACCATCTAACTCCTTTCCCCACCTCTAGGGGTCGAGCTCAGCTTTCTAGGAGCAGTTTGAACAAATTCTAAACTAAGAACTAGAAAATAGGCAGCCAAACAACTTGCCTCTATTACTTAGCTAACTCATCCATGCATTAATTTTTCACTTTTTACATCATGGAAGCTTCTAGAAGAGTAAAGAAAGATAAAATCTACCAAAGTGCCATGAACATATTACATTTATCCATCATCTACAAGTAAAAATAGTCAACCATAGTCAAAACAGTGTTTTTTTGACCAAAAATGTGAATTCTGGCAAATCTGGAAGTTCTGGTCGCGCCCCTTCACAGCTGTTTTTGAGTGGGTTCCACTGGTCCAAATCAGGTGCAAGATGGCTCATTGGAAAGCTTGGCCTGTCTACTTTCCATCCCAAGTGGAATTTCTGAATTTGGTGTTGATTTGACCCCTAAAAAACCATTTCTCCCAAGGTCACTTTCTGCAACTCAAAAAGTGGGCAGAAAGTCATTTTTTTGATGTATTTTGAGCTTTTGGAGGCTCAAAACTCAAAACCAGGCTTCTCCCAAGCATTGGTAATTTTTCTTTTTGCATGCCCTTTCCAAAAATGCCAAGTTTTCAAAATTCCGAGCAGTCCTCCAAAATGGTCTCACCCGGGGTGAGACCAAACCGTGGGCAAAACCTGTAATTTTACCAAAAATTTGCAAAATGCTCCAAAATTCTCAAAATTTTCAGATTTTGATGCTAGATCAAGGCTAATGAGTACCATGATGAGTGAGGGATGCCTCAGCCAAGATGCGGAGTGGATTTGTCCTTTTCTTCTTCTTCGGGGCCTCTGACAGCTTCCTTTGGAGAATTTTCATTTTTGCCTTGCGAACATGTAACCACTATGATGACCACCTTTGCCACCCTTACGAGGCCTCTGCTGTGTCTCAACCTCCGTTGAAGAAGACCGGTCATCACCTTGCTCATTAGTCTCATTGGTTGACCTGATGTTATTGAGCAAGGTGGAATCAACAAGTCAAAATGACCGCTGCCCTGCCTGCAAAATGCTGTGAAGTATGTTGTTTTCAAGGGGAAACATCATGAGGGATATGTTAGGGGAGGGAATTTACATATAGGAAAGGGAAAAATATATATAAGCAGGGAATTTTGAAGGAAAACATCACATAATGCTAAACATGTCATTCCATCTCTCACCATTTGCAAATCAATACTTTATTTAGGGAAACTGTGTTATGATCACCAAGGGAAAGGACAATATAAATTTTCATGATGGAGGGAATGATGTCATGGGCATAGGGGAATAGGGAAGCATCATTTATATACAAGTAACAGGCAGCTCATTTCATTTTGCCTTTGCATGTCCTTGAGGAGCATACTCTGTTTTTCATAACCTTTGGAATGGCCATCTGATGCTAATAGAAAACAGGGGTTTAGGGTATTAGATTGCAAGAAAAAGGGAAGGAGATTGCTGTGATTATGTTACAATGGAAGGGAGAGGGAATTGGTAACTTGGGAATTAGGGAAAAGAGAGGATATTAGGAATTAGGTTTAGGGGGACAATGAAACCCTTTTAATAATCACTGCCAACTAATTTTCGTAACAGCAATTCATTTAGGACAGTGGCAGCTTCATCATGCTTTTACCATGGGGAATTAGGGTTTCACTGTGTGCTTTGATCATAGGGAGGGACATTCAATTTGCATAAGGAGTTTTACATGAAGGGAAATGCAATTGAATTAGGGTTTTAATATAGGGAATAGATAGGGAAAAACAGAGTTCTAGGAAAGGGAGATGATACCATGTCACTTTGCAAACCCTAGCACAGCAAAACTGCTCTTTTTGACAACATGTATAGCTGTATATTGTTAACTTTGTCATGACAGCCACCTAGTTACCTTGCCTCTGATTTTTACACAGCAATATGTCTCTTTTGCTCTTGTCTTGTCTAGGCTATGCATAGTGATATTACTCTGTTTTTTGTGATATTCATATGCATGCATTTGCCATCATATTCCTTTTTCTTTTCACAATGTTTCTTTTTCATTTTGCTGTGTTTTTTCTATACATAAATTTGCTGTGTGACAAAGTGTTAGGGTTTGAGTAGGATGCATGGGAGAAATTAGGATTTGAAATAGGGTTTAGGAGGGGTTAGGGTTTTTAGGAAATTGGGATGGGGTCTAGCATTAATTTGCAAATGAGATTAATGAAAATGACATGTTAACATATGTAATTTAACTTTGGGAAAATGAATGGAGGGACTAGGAAAAAGTTGCCTTGAAAAACAACAAACAGTCAAACATATGCATGCAAAACATCAAGTCAATTCAACCTATCTTCTATGGATTCTTGGCATAAAATCATCATCATAATCTTCTTTTGTAACCTCAACACCATCACACAACACGTGGAATAGGCATACCTTTAAAAATTTGAGTGAATTTGAGCGTTTGGGAGAGTTTCAAGGCGGGCAGACTTTTTGGTCGCGCACGCCCTCAGAATGGTCGCGCCCCTTCGTTTGGTCGCGCCCGTGTTATTTAACACTGCGCTTTGGCCTCCGTTTGGTCGCGCGCACCCAGGTGGTCGCGCACCTGTCCAGAATGGTCGCGCACCACTTCTAACCTTGAAACTTGCAGAAACTTGCCCGAATTGCCTCCTTTTGCCTCTAACACAAATTTTTTGACTTTCAAATGCACAATAAGAGTGAATTGAGAGGGAAATTAGCTTTTATAGGGTCACTTTAAAAAAAAATTAACTTTAGAACCCACTTTCTAATGTTTTCAACTTGCTTTGCTTTTTAACACTGTTTAGAGTCTTTTTGTCCTGAAATGAGCTCTCTTGATGCGTTTGACTCCGTTCTTTTTGCAGGTTGACCGCCTGAGGGACTGTAGTGAAGGAACCAGGGTTATTGCCGGCACTTTTACAAATTTTTGAGAATTTCTTTATTTTTTCAAATTCCACATGGCCTTGGACTTAAAAACAGGGTTTTTAAATCCAAGGCATAAAATGAACTGTAGCTGAAGAAAATGATAATGAAACATATGTACAAAACTCCTTCCGGCTTGCTGGGCACTTGCTGACCATGACTCATGACCTTGAAAAGATTTTGACTCAAAACCCTAGACCTAAGACCATGGGATCTCAAGACAAAAAATAAGAACAAGCATGACTCAATTACATTGTTGTATGACCTGATCCAGCAAAGCCAAGAAGGGAACAAAGACCAGCTCCTCCATTCAGTGTTATGGCATGCCTAATGAGATGCAAAATTGACACTGAATGAGACACCTAACTATGCATATGCAAAGAGCTATTGATCACTGATGGAGGGCTCAAGACCGACACTAACATACTCCAAGATTCACAAGGAAATGTATTCAAAGGCTTTATTAAGAAGGAAAAGACAATTATCACAAAGCAAGAAGAAATCATTTACATAGAGGCAGTAATGGTTAAAACAGAGATAAATCCCATAAAGTAAAAAAGAAATATATATATATATATATATATATATATATATATATATATTTATTTATTTATTTATTTATTTACATATTTATTTATTTATATATAATCCCTCTTTTTACCCCTTACTTCACCAAACCCTATTAATATAAAGTTTTGGACTTTATATTAATTTCTCCCCGCAAGCCTATACTACCTCTTCCCCTTGCAAAGTCAACCAATGGCCCACCCTGCATTGAGAATTAAACCCCCTTCATTTTTATTTGCCTCGAGATTAGTAAAAACAAATGAACGGTTAAAATTCCATATCGCGTGCTCAGCTCATCCAACACTTAACACTCAAAAAGCACACGAGATTAGTGGTTTTCCCAGCCCATGTTTTTACTACGTGGCAACCCCACGTTATATCACATCCTTTGAAAAAATACCACCTACCACTCAAAAGCGGTGTGATAAACCATTAAATGGTTTTACAGCAACGGAAATTTATCAGAGGAAATAAAAGGGAAAATTTCACATGAAATTAATGTACACGAGAGAAAAGATAGCATTCATGTAAATTCATTTCACGATAAAAGATTAAGGTGAAATCAATTTACAAGCATGGTGAAATCAATTTATAGGTGTAAAAACATGTTGCAAGTAAAAGTAAAAGAGTAAAGTGAGAATACTCTTCCAACCATACAAATCAACACATGGTTTTGCAAAACCATCCAGGTATTCTACAAGGGTAAAAGGATTTTACATACAGATATAATGAATTTACAGAGGAAGGAGTTATAAGAACAAAACTACACATGGTTTTGTGAATTCATGGAAAGAGAAAACAAAACCACAGATTGGAAGCAACACATGGTTTTGTAGAAATTTAATTATAAGTTTCATTTAGAATATTTTGCAAATATTATTCAAATATATATATTATTATTTATTTTCCAAAATATTTTATGACACTAATGGATGATAAAACAGTAGGGCAGTCATGGGATCAGCCATCAGTGAGCGAAGTCCCAGATTATCAAGTCACGGGATCAACCATCAATGAAGGAAAGTCTCAGATTATCAAGTCACAGGATCAACCATCACTGAGGGAAAATCTCAGATTATCAAGCCAGAGGATCAGCAAGCAGTTGAGTGAATTACTGAGAAAAAGAGAGATATATCTACATTTGCTAGTTCATCTGTTAGCACAACAACAAATTTGGGTCCACATCCTACCTACTCCCACTTCCACAGCAACATCATTTGCACAGAACATTCCACCAGAACTATTAATCTGTAACAGTTATAGCTTTTTAGTTCATCTATAGTCTAAAAATGTCCTGTCTGTAAGAGACAACATTTATTGTAAACAGTTTGTAAATTTTGTATAAATACTTCTCCTTTTGAAGTATTAAGGGGGATTTCTGAACATTTCTATAGGTGAACTCATCTACAACCTAAGGGTTTACTGTACTTTTTCAGTTAACAGACAGGGCAAATAATAGAAGCATTTCTTTGCAAGATTCATGTGTTGAGCCACTTTAGTGAAGTATATTTCAATTGTTCATGTTCTTTTCTAAAGTATTCCATAAACTTGAATGTTTTCTAAATTTGAATGGTATAACAGAAATGTTATTGCATAAATTGTTTAAGTACACTCTGCTCTTATTGTTATACATTTCTATGTTTTCTTCTGATATCCAGATCTGAGAATCCTTAATTGCTCTCTCATCCCGGTTGACCTCTTTCACTTCCTTCATTATCCGGTTTAAGGAATCCTTAATTGCTGCTTAATCTCAATTGAAAATCGTTTGAGATCTGATATTGCTCCGCTACCTTTCCCTATGACACTGCTTTTATAATTTGTTTCTATTCTGTTTTCTTGATATATTGACTCGATAGCCCAATGGAAAATAGACAGCCATCTATCCATCTAAATCAATAATTCCACCAACAAATCAAATCAAAACCAAATCAAGCTTACATAACTAGCCTAAAATAAATTAAAGCAACAAAGTTAAATCATTAAGAGAGAGCCCTATATGAACATTAGGAAGGCTAGATCCTAATCTCCAAAGTAGGTTTGTGGTTACCTCTATCATTTCTTTAAACACAACATGACAACCCTAGGGAAATTTTAGAGTGATAACATAACTTACAGATCCTTATTTTTTCCTTTAAACTTCTCAGTGTGTCTTCCAAATCAGAAGAGTTCCCAACACCACGCTTCTCATCTGATCCATAGGGAGAGTCTCGAGAGTTGTAGTCTACCATCTTTCTAGTCATCTTTGATATTCTCCCTGCAAGGTATATCATGTCGGCTAAACCAAGTCACGATAAACCAATGTACCTTAGCATAATTTAGGAGGATACCTCATCTGCAAGATCAACAAATCAACACAATACATGTATAACATAATCATGTCATCATATAGAAATATAACACATAAGCATATAAGCATATAACTATCATTATAGCTAGAGTCCAATCATCAATGCATGACCATATCAACTACACATACCATGACCTCATGCATGACAATAACCACCATATCATTGTACTCTTGACAACATTTAAGCACTGTCACGCATATTAATGCATAACCAATCATACACTCATGATGACGCTCTTCACAACAACAACATCCTCTTTCACATGGCGACATCACTACAACCATGACCGACACCATGCATATGCAACAAGCATATAGACCACAAGGATGATTAACTCACGTGCAACCGACATGAATGCATGACCAACACACATACGATCGAGTCTTAGGGGTGAACCATGCTCTGATGCCACTCTGTAACACCCTCCTCCCACATCTACCCAAGTAACAGGCCAACCGAGGTAAACATGTGACGAGAATTTACTATAATATGATTCAACTCCCTATGTGTCAGTTAAGGAAGTGGAATCAACAACACACTATACCATACCTTCTACACCTGCTACAAGACTCCCAAAATGCATCCCATTCATTCCCTTGACTAGCCCCTAGATCCTACTAATCTTTTAGACCACTAAACCCCCGTATGCTCCCTTGATATAGACAAGGGTGCGCCTGAAAACCTCCGGACACATGCACAACATGGGTATGCATGCGTTTGAGGATTTTTCTCCTTAGACATGTGCCCACGACTCCGATATTTATGCCACTTTTCAAGCCCAGAATCCAGGTCACTGCCCAAAAATCTATGTATCTTTCAGAATCCATAAATTACATGACAACAAGACTTACAAATAAAAAACAGGCTTCGAGACTAGGCTTGACCTTCCCCAACTGGGACTAACATTCTGTCAAACACTTGGCATTAATGCAATCTACAGGAAATGAATACAAGAAAGAGCATAAATGATTGATAACTCATATGAGACTTGACAAGAAGGATCATCACCCTCTTCCCTTAATTGTTTTGACATCAGTTATGTCTTGCATCCATTATCCTATGATATGATTCAACTCCATATGTGTTAGTTAAGGAAGTGGAATTGATGGAAACACACTATACCATACCTTCTGCACCTGCTACAGGACTCCCAAAATGCATCCCATTCATTCCCTTGACTAGCCTCTGGGTCCTATTGAGATTTTATACCACTAAACCCCCAGACGCTCCCTTGATATGGATAAGGGTGTGCCTGAAAACCTCTGGACGCATGCACAACATGGGTATGCATGTGTTTGATGACTTTTCTCCTTAGACTTGTGCTCGCGACTATGATATTTATGCCACTTTTCAAGCCCAGAATCCAGGTCACTTCCCAGAAATCCATGTATCTTTCGAAATCCATAAATTACATGACAACAAGACTTACAAATAAAAAACTGGCTCTGAGACTAGGCCTGACCTTCCCCAACTTTGACTGACATTCTGTCAAACACTTGGCATCAATGCAATCTACAGGAAATGAATATAAGACGGAGCATAAATGACTAATAACTCATATGAGACTTGACAAGAAGGATCATCACCCTCTTCCCTTAATTGTTTTGACATCAATTATGTCATGCATCCATTATCCTTCCAGTTACAAGTAAATACATGAAATAACCATGACTATAACCATCATTAAACCATGTAAATAACAATGAAATAACAACCATTAAAGCTACATATTAACAAGTACAAAAGCAAGAGAACTTAGCTTTTATTAAACATAGGCAAAACCAACCAGGTTCAAGACTTCCACGTACCACTCGACCGTAGACATGGCTGAACCAAATCTTTCTTTCATCCAATCACCCCCATTCCATATTCCAAGCATGAATGTGGGATCTCATGGATAAACCAATCCAAATAAAACCAAGGGAATCCAGAGGTTACACCACCTCCACCCTCACTAAACCGTGATCTCACCAAAAACGACACCAAGATCACAAAACCAAACAGAGTTTGGAATGCCTCTGGACTCCATCATTATCCTTGAGGACTTTTCTGTCTCCTTATCTCTCGGGCTTTACCGCAATCCATACTGGATCACTATGCCCTAAACTGAGACACTATTCTCTCAAAATTTACCACAATCCACACTAGATCACTAGGCCCTAAATCGATACTCCACCCTCAGGCTTTACCGTGTATCCTGCCAAAATTGGTCAAGGGATTCCTAGGCCTTTGGGAATTTTTGTGAGACCACCTCCACCTTGGATTCTGAAATGATCTAGCAATTCCAAAGCTCAAAACCGAGAAAACAATCCCATCAAACCATGGCTATCCAGAAAAAGGAAAGGCAAGGCTAAAAATCATTGTCATAACCCGACAAAACCATGCCTTCGACATCCAAAAAGCCATATGCCAACATACAAAGCCATGCATGTCAAAACCAGCTAGGAAATCACGCATGTAATATATTACTTGCAAGTATTCCTGCTGAAGTTTCTCAATCCTGCTTCTCCTTGCTTGATATTTGCTTTCCTTTCCTTTCCTTATCCTTCCTTTGCTTTCTTTTTCTTTTCTTGCTCCAAAGCTAGAAAGCTCCAAGAAAACTCTAAGTGTCCAAGAGTGTGTGTGAGATAGAGAGAGAATAATGAGAGAGCTCCAAAATTGAACTGACCAAAAGCCACGAACTAATCCTGAGAAACCTTTTTATTAATAAGGCCTTTATTTTCTTCATTTTCCATCATTTTCCTTCAATTTCCTCCTCACATGCAACCTGTGACCTTTCACCTTCCTTTTCTCCTATTTTCCTCTATTTTCATAAATAAATGTGCCAAAATACATTTTTACCTTTTTAATGCCTTTGTCAATTTCCCTTAGCCATAAACACATTCAATGATGCTCGTTAGGATATCTTTGCCCATCATTCAACTTGGAATAAATGTCCCTTAATTGTGGTCTTATTTTGCCTTTATTAACTTTTATTACATGAACTTTTAACCAGGGGCTGTTACATATAGTCTCACTTAGTCTTTAAAGCTTGAGAGGACTCACTAATTATAGTCCCACTAACTAACTAATTTTTAAACCTTAAGAAGACTCACTACTTATAGTCCCACTGACTAGTTTTTCAAATAGATAAATGTTTGGTTTATTCTAGCAAAAGCACATGAGTTATAAATGCATAATTCCTTTATTTATGTAATGATCACTGGTTTCATGCTCTTAGAAAGTCATGGTTTACACAAGTGAACTTTATAATGAATCGATGCACCCACTTCAAAGACCTGTAAACCCACTCAAATTCTTTTATAATGTTTGAGTGGGTTTACCAGTGTTTGAAGTGGGTGCATTGATTTAGTATAAAGTGCACTTGTGTAATCCATGACTTTCTAAGAGCACGAAACTAGTGATCATTACATAAATAAATGAATTATGCATTTATAACTCATGTGCTTTTGCTAGAATAAACTAAACATTTATCTATTTGAAAAACTAGTCAGTGGGACTATAAGTGGTGAGTCTTCTTAAGGTTTAAAAATAGTGGGACTATAATTAGTGAGTCCTCTCAAGCTTTAAAGACTAAGTGGGACTATATGTAACATCATCTAAGTGGATCACAACTTGGATGTTGCATAGATAATGATGAGCATGTTGATGTTTAATGGATAATTATTATTATTATTCTTTTAAGAGAGGCTCATCTTTTTTTCTTTCCAGTTTAACGATGCTACTTTTTGGTAGTTTGTTTTGTTGATTTTATAAGAAAATTGTAACTTTAATTTGAATTTAATTATTTAATTTGTTAAATATAAATGTACTTTTTGGTAGTTTGTTTTGTTGATTTTATAAGAAAATTGTAACTTTAATTTGAATTTAATTATTTAATTTGCTAAATATAAATGTCTTAAAAAATTTCGAGGATGTGAATCCAATTTTATATTTATAAATGCAATTTAAATAATAGAACATTGTCATTTCATTAAAAATCGTGTCATCGAGTGTATGGTTTGAGGAAGACTAAGAAAAAAAAAACCTAGTCGCGCGCGGCTCTGCTGAACGGATTGCAACAGCCACAGCCGCCATCGATCGACGCCATGAGCGGACCAGGGGGCGGGGAGGCCGCTCCCACCCCTCCAATCTCACCTGCAGAAGCCTTCAGCAGCTTATTAAAACAGCAAAGGAAGAAATGCAAAACATCAGAAGCGCCGAAGTTCATTAAGAAACTTGAAGAGATACCTGAGATTGCTCTCCCAGAGGAACAATCGATCAAAATCGCCCTAGCTCTGGCTGACAGAGGCCTAGTAGGGCAGTTTATGGGCCGCTGGCCATCCACAAAAATCACGGACGAATGGATTCAGAGGAACTGGAGACCTCAGCTAAAAAACAATGTGATCTGTTATGCAGTGGGACGAGGCTACTTCATTTTTGAATTCACAACCAAAGAAGATCGGGATTTGGTGTTCAGAAACGGGCCGTATTTTATGGGAAATCAAGGCCTGTACCTAAATAAATGGAGCCCCGACTTCGACCCCTCCGTAGATGTCCCCAAGGAGGCGCCGGTCTGGGTTCGCCTCCCGAATCTCCCGATACATTGCTGGAGCTATCAATCCCTGCAGAAGATCGGAAATGGGCTGGGTCGTTTCATTGATAAAGCTGATCACAAGGGCCAATATACCTGCGCCAGAATCTGTGTGGAAGTCGATCTGGAGGCCGGTCTACCCGAAGCGGTAGAGCTATCAGTTGGAGAATGGCAGCATTATCAGAAGCTGGATTACGAGCAGTTGCCATTCAAATGCCGAACCTGTCATGAGCACGGACATTTCCAGCGGGACTGCCCAAAAGCTTCAGCAGGGACCACGGCTGAAGAGGAAGGATGGAAAGAAATTAAAAAGGGAAAGGCTGTCCCAAAACCCCCGGGGCAGAATACCTCTGCATCGCTGGGGAAATCCCAATCTAATCCAAAGTCCAATGCTGAAATCAAAGATGGCTCCTCCTCAGGAGAACAGGTGGAACCCATGGAGACACAAGAGGAAACTGGAAATAAGTCGAAGCAAGTGAAAGATACTGAAGGAGAATCATCGGCTCCTCCGGTTGATGATGGTCAGCAGGGGAAAGAAGGTAATGAAGAGCACATCAGCCTTGCCTCCGAATCTGAGGAGGACTCGGAAGAGAGAGATTCTGAAACAGATAACTCGCAAGTCACTCCTATTAAATCGAAAAGGGGCCGGAAATCCAAGAAGAAACAGCGTGAGGAAAAAACTTACCTAGATGTTCTCCAAGGTTCTCAAAAAACCCTCAAAGGAATGATGAATACGAGATCTGGGCGCAAGAGTAACAGGGCTCCAAAAGGAGCCTCAATCCCCCAAACCAGTAAATAATGAAATACGTCTCCTGGAATTGTAGAGGATTAGGCAGCAGGTTGAAAGAGGAAGCCGTCAAAGACATAGTGAGAATATATTCGCCTGAAATCCTTCTCATCCAGGAGACTAAGCTGGAGGAACCCCTTCTCCTCCAATCCAGTAAAGTATTTTGGCAAAAAGGTCCAGGAAGAGCAATTAGCGCAAGAGGTGCTTCTGGTGGAATAGCCACCTTCTAGAACAGCTCCATTTATGATCTCATTCAAGAAAAAAGCAATCCCCATTGGCTTTTCACTCAGCTCCTTCACAAAGATTCTGGTCAACAGGTAAGTATGTTTAATGTATATGCTCCTGTTTTGCCAGGGGAAAAAAAATTTTGTTGGAACTCGATTCAATCTTTTCTTTCAGAACAAAATCCAGGGAATATTATCATTGCAGGGGATCTGAATGTCACCCTTGCTTCTGGTGAGAAAAAGGGAGGCTCCATTGTAAGGGACCCTGCTAGAGAATGGGTTGAAGATATTATGTTGGGCTGGGACCTGGAGGATATAAAACCTACTTCAGGCAAATTCACCTGGTCCAACAAAAGATTAGCCCCAAATCATATAGCTGCCCGTTTGGACAGATTCCTTGTCCATTCATCCTTCCTGACTTGCGGTCTAATGGCCACTTCTAAAATTCTTCTAAACCTCATTTCTGATCATAAGCCTATCCTACTTGAGCTTTCACTGGATGGTAATTTAGGCCCCATTCCATTCAGGTTCAGCCCTCTGTGGATTCAGCAAGAAGGATTTCAAGATGTAGTTTCGGATGCCTGGAATAGGCCTGTCCGTGGTTCCCCTTTCTTTGTGTGGGAAGAGAAAATTAGAGTTTTAAAAAGAAGTCTTAAGGAGTGGGCAAAAAGATTGGAAACACCCACTGCCAAAAGAAAAGAATCTCTCAACAAACTTGCAGCCCATCAAACAGCAATGGAGAACAGTCCTGTAACGCAAAATCTCCTTCAAAAAGAAGTCGAGCTGCAAAAAATGGTTCACAAATCTAGCAGGGAGGAGGAAGAATTTTGGAGACAGAAATCTAGAAACTTATGGTTAAAGTCCGGAGACAGGAACACCAGCTTCTTTCACAAGCAAGCCGAAGCCAGAAAGCACTTCAAAACAGTTTCTGAGATACAATACCAAAACACAGTTATAAAGGATTTTGATGGCATTAAGAGAGCTGCTTATTCTTTCTTCAAAGATCTTTATTCGGCTCCTGAAGAAAACCCTATAGACCCCCAGGCCTATCCGATGGATTTAATTCCCAATAGCGTTAAGGACTCGGACAACGCCATGCTAACTGCTCCGATCAGCTTGGATGAAATTAAGCATATTCTGGATTCTATGGAGCCTGATAAAGCCCCAGGACCTGATGGGTTCACTGTCAGGTTTTACTTGGCCTGCTGGTCGACAATCAACAAAGATTTACTAAGAATGGTCAGAAAATCCCAGAACTGTGCAAAGCTGGGCGGTGGCATCAATTCGGCATTTCTAGCACTGATTCCAAAGGAGAAAGGCGCCACTGACTTTAACAGATTTAGGCCCATATCATTGTGCAACTCTAGCTACAAGCTGGTCTCCAAAATAATTGCCAACAGGTTAAAGAATATTTTGCCAACCATCATCCCTGAAAATCAAGGCAGATTCATAAAAGGAAGAAAGATTTTGGACAACATTGTGCTGGTGCAAGAAGCTATCCATTCAAGTTGCCAAAGAAAAGAGAAAGGTATGGTTATTAAGCTCGATCTGTCTAATGCTTTTGATAGGGTAAGACATGATTTTTTGTTCAATGTAATGAAGAATCTAGGTTTCTCATCCGACTTTATAAGCTGGGTGAATGCCTGTATTGCCTCGCCATGGATCGCTCCGTTGGTCAATGGCCGCTCAACTGACTTCTTCCAAGCCTCTAGAGGCCTCAGACAAGGCTGTCCCCTATCTCCTCTCCTTTATGCTATTCAGGCCTCGGTCCTCAGTTTCCAGCTTGACCACAACCAGAAGATTCAAATTTTACCGGGCCTTAGAACGACTCAGAGAGTGAAGGATATCAACCATGCACAGTTTGCAGATGACACTTTGCTGCTTGGAGGAGCCAGCCTAATCTCTGCCAGATCTTTCAAGAAGGAGCTGGACATTTACAAATCGATTTCAGGAAGTAAAATTAACTATCGGAAATGTTCAATCTATGGCTGGAACTGCACGATCAAGGAGCTGTCTGACATTGCAAGGCTTTTAGAAATGGATGGAAATCGTAATTGGGAGTCTTTTAAATATCTCGGGATCCCCATATTCAAAATCAAACCCAAACTTGCCCATTGGATGCCGCTGCTCGATAAGTTAAAGAACAGAATTCAAGCTTGGGGTGCCTCATGGCTGAATAATGCAGGGAAAGTCATCCTGATGAAGTCAGTCCTTATAAGTATGCCGCTTTACCAAAACTTAATTCTCCTCGCCCCCAAATCCTTTCTCAGCAAAATGGACAGTTTGTTGAGAAGATTTCTTTTGCTCAGGTAGTTTGGAGGGGAGTACTGAGGTTAAACCATGCAGATTTTGTTCTTCCAGAAAGCATCTCTAATCTTTTCCGAACCTGGGTCATTCTATCTCCCTTTTGCCTTAAAAAAAAAAGTCTTCTCAAAATAAGCTGGATGTGGATCCCTAAATTTATATGCTGGAAGCTGTGGTTGGAGAGAAATAATAGGATCTTCAGAGGAGAAAGCTGCAATCCTACAAGAGTAATTTCTAAAATCAAAGCTCTGCTAAGCGAGGTTTTGGAAGTCAACTCTACTGCCAGGAATGAACTGAAGTTGCTCAAAGAAGAGGAGCAATGGCTCCAAGAACTGGCACCGAATCTGAACGAAAGACCCACACCTTCTGCTCCTATCCATGCCAACTGGGAGATCAGGCTGGAGGAACAGGAGTTTATAAAGTGGAGATCAGCCTTAGATGAATACTGTTTGTTCTTCGATGGGGCTTCTAAAGGAAACCCTGGGGCGGCAGGCAGTGGCGGGGTGCTCTTGAAACCAGGAGGATCAACAGAACTGCGATTCCATTGGGGCCTGGGCACCGAAACCAACAATAGAGCAGAGGCTCTAGCACTGTGGCAAGGACTGAACCTGGCGATTAATCGAAACATTCTCTCTCTCTGTGTATTTGGAGACTCTAGGCTCATTATCCAAGCAATGTCCTCTCATAAGGCTCCTCATCAGGTCCATTTAGCCACTGTTATCCAAAAAATTCACCTCTTACTGCCCAAGTTCAGGAAAATCTCCTTCTATCACATACTAAGGGGGCTCAATTCTCAAGCAGATTTGGAGGCCAATCTTGGCTCCCTCTGCAACCGAAGAGCTCTGGTGGTTAATTCGAGGGAATCCTTCTGTCCTATTCCATAAGGTTCATTCTGTTCGATCAGCTGCTCCTTTCTAAGCCTCTGGTTTTTTCGCTGCTCCGCCATACTCTGTTCCATGGGTCCTTCCCTCAAGGTAATTGCAAAGCTTATAGTCTTGATCTCAGGATGCTCTCAGACAATTCCTTTATTAACACCCTCTCTCCTGTCAAATCTCCTCTCGCGAACCCTATCTCCTCTAAAATCATCTCAGATCCTGTCCAGAATCTCCACTGTTCTCACATCCGAACAATGACTTCCATTCATATCTGAATACCATCAAAGCTTTTCATTCCCCAATGGAATCAATCGTTCTGCAGTTTCAAGAATGGCAACTTGTGCGTTGAAGATCCTTATGCCGCCTGTATATCCTCCAAAGAAATCGAGGTCTCATTCAAGCTCGACTCTCCATTGCGCGCTGCTTCAGGGTTTGTCCAAAGAAGGCCGTCGAACTCAGTCGTTATAGCGATCAAAGCTGGGCACATCCTTCACTAGGCGGATTCTCTGTTAGTCTGTTGAGAGATTTCCTGTTCTTGGCGTGAGTTGGACAGAACAGATTATGAATTCACTGAATTGTAAATGCTGAACAGTTTGGACAAACTGAAATGTAAACGCTAGCGGCAGGCAGTTTGCCGCCATAAATAAAAGCTATAACCGTTAATGTCAAAAAAAAAAAAATCGTGTCATCAAATTCCAACAAAAAAGAAAAAAGAAATAAAAAAATCACCTTGTTAAATATAATCTAGGATGGATTTTTTTGGCTTAAAATTCATTTAATGAAATGTCACTGGTTCCACTGGTGATGGCCGTGTGAGTGAGGACTTTGGTCCCTGAGGTTCCGAATTCAAGTCCTCCCTTGTTAAACAATGAAATCATATGTAAATGTTATATCAACCTACAAAAAAATGTCTTCGGCTCTATAAAAATCTAGATTGTGTTTGATGAAATATTTTAACTTGAAGTTATTTGATTAGAACTTTGATGACATATTTAAACTTGAAAATTAAGGAAAATAACATGAAAAGGGTGATAGAGGTTTGTAATTGAAACCTATTGTGGTTTTAAAATTATGTGTGACCTCACTTTCAATTAATGACACGTCATACTTTAAATTCTCAGTGTAACTTAGTTACCCACAAACATATTTGGTCTATATCATAGAGGAAACATTTTTGGCTCTAACTATCGCTTCCAACACCATGTCGGTGGATACTCTCTTATAATTATCGACTAAATAGCTTCATACATTAAAATGATAGACAAATGATATTATTACTTGAAATCATATCTCAATTAAAAAAAACCTAATAGGTAAAGAAATATCTATAACATTGATTTAAATTCTATCTATAGATATAAATTTAAATTAATATTTTATAAATTAATAAAAATTATCTATAAAAATTATACTAATATTTTAATTAAATTATGATAAATTATTTTACTTTAGAAAACATGAATCTATATAAATAAGAGTTCCTTTTAAATATAAGTTAAAATACAATTGTTTTTTTCCTCTGGAAAAATCCTTAATAATTTCATTAATATGCTCAAAGATTTACATGAGAGTATCAGTTTTACAAAATATAACAGTTTTTGCTGTTGTTGCATTACCACGCAGGGTATGCTGACTGTTCTATTACAGTAGCCCGTTTATACATTACAAAATATTTGCCAAAAATTTCAGAAGTATGTCTAAATATGTACTGCTGTCATGAATTGTTGTTCCTATTGTGTTATCTGTTGACCCGAGGTGGGATATCCCGGGTCTATATACGGACGGTGGAAAAAAATTTGTTCCTGCTGTTCTTTAGCCTCTGTAATCTCCCAAAAGCCTCTGTCCATCAGCGCTGCCTCCTTGGATAATTTATCGGCCCCTTTGTTGTGTTCCCTGTAGATGTGAGAGATAGTAATATTGTTAAATGCAAATTTGAGTGCAAGAGCTTCATGTAAAATAATACTGAGTGAATGCATGTGACAAGTAGCTGTGCCATTTATCCAATTTATGATGATCTGTGAATCCCCAAATATATTGATGCTAGTGCACTGGTGTCTCAAGGCAAAGTGTAGTAAATGGCGAAGGGTGATGAGTTCTGCGAAGTTGTTGGTACCAGCTCCCAAACCGGCCTTGATACGGAAATGATGATTTTCTGATAAATGAAGGATGATGCCACCTCCACAGCTTTGCAGGTTTGTTGCGCCATCGAAGAATGCCCAGGGCGTACTCGGGTCGATGGGAGGAGGCGGGGCAGGCTACTGAGTAGATGGAGGGGGTGGATCAGGCAGTTCCCTCATGGTAGCAACGATGCTAGCCTCGAGTAAAGGCCAGTGTATAGGCTTGTTTTCGAAAATCAAGCTGTTCCTGGCTTTCCAAATAGCCCAATTTGCGATGATGGGGAGGTTGATTGATTTTGTTCCTCTATTTTTCTTTTCCCATTCTGTCCATGCGTTAATGAGATCGGTGCCCACCCATTCTCCCGCGAAATTTATGTATGGCTTGAGGTTTGTCCACAGGTTCATAGTCGAGCGACATTTCAAGAATATATGTTCTGTGGATTCGGAGTCCTCTTTACATAGGACGCACCACGAGGGTCCGTGCTGGGCTCTTTTCATAAGGTGATCACCTGTGGGAATCTTATTTCGCAGAATGCACCAATTGAACAGCTTTGAACGAGGGGAAGCGGATAGTTTCCATATATTCTGCCACCAGTTTGCATTGACCTCGGGTTTTTTATGAGCGATGAGCTGTATGTATCCATCCTTGGGGGTGTATACTCCATGATCCGCCTGGATCCATACAAGTTCGTCCGGGCCTTCCGTAATACGAATATGCGATTCGATTAAGGCATCTCTAAATTCATTCCATGCTGTATGCCATCTTCTGGGGATGTTTAGTTGGAGTGCGGATTTCCATGCTTGGTGGAAAAGATCGGAATGATCCTGGTCCGCAATCTGAGAGATTACCTTAATGTTCCAAGCTGTGAGGTAAGTCACCAATTCTTGTGGAAGTGCATGTCTTCCCCCGCTTCCCGACCAAGGATCAACACCCACCCTTGCGTTGTTACCATCTCTGATGCGCCACACCAGGTTGTCCCTAATGAGAGGTAGAGAGTGTAATAGGGCTTTCCATATTGAAGATATACCAGTTCTATTCCATGCAGGGAGTCTAACCCAGTCACTGATGCTGAGTGGCCAGATGTATTTATGGAATGTAATGCTGGTCCATAAACTTTGGGTCGTCAGTAGGGCCCATCCCATTTTTCCTGCTAGCGCTTTAGCGAAGATGGGGAGCTCCTTCAACCCCCAACCTCCCCATTTCTTAGGTAAGGTGATCTTGTTCCAGCCAATCCAGGCGAAGGTACGCTTGTCTTGATTGCCCGCCCATAAGTATCTGTTGCAAAGCTGCTGAAGTTTTGCCAGAATGTTCCGAGGTATCCATGCCAGTGCCATCCAGAATACTGGAGTAGCTTCAAGGACAGATTTGATCAGGGTAAGTCTCCCAGCCCTTGAGAGATATCTGTGGCTCCAACAAGTTAGCCTTTTTTCAATTTTTGTTACTAGCCATACCCAGTCAACGATCTTTTGATTTGTTGGTTTCAGCCAGTATCCCAGATATTTTAGGCCCCTGTCCAGTGGCTGTGTGGTGTAAGGGAAAGCCTGTCTGGCTACATGCGCTTCATTGACCGAAGTACCAGTCAAGGTGATAGAGGACTTTGATCTGTTCACTTCCATGCCTGTAGCTTTGGAGAAGAGGTCAAGTATACGGATGAAGGAGGTTGAGTCCTGTACACTGCCATCCAGGAGAATCAGGACATCGTCTACAAATAGGAGGTGAGTGAGGAAGCATGCATCCGAGATTCTGAGGCCTCTGATAGTCCCCTCCCTTTTTGCAGAGATGAGAAGCCTGCTCAGCGCTTCGATAACCAAAAGAAAGAGTAGTGGCGAGAGGGGACAGCCCTGTCGCAGCCCTCTTTCAGAATGAAAGAAGTGAGAGGTTGATCCATTGATCAAGATGCTGAAAGTGGGAGAGGTGATGCAAGCGATGATCCAGTTAATTAAGGTAGGGGGGAAGCCAGTATGAATCAGGATCATCTTTATGTATAGCCAACTCACACGGTCAAATGCCTTGGATAGATCTATCTTCAGCAGAATACACTTGAGATGTTTGGTCCAGATGGAATGTATCGCCTCTTGTGCCGAGCCAATGGCTTCATGGATCTGCCTGTTTTCCAGGAATGCGAATTGTTGAGGGGATATATGTCTGGATAGAATGGGCTTGATCTGATTGGCTATGGTCTTAGAGATGATCTTATAGAGGACATTACAGAGGGATATGGGGCGAAAGTCATCAAAAGAGGATGGGTTGTCAGATTTAGGAATAAGGGCGATGAAAGTAGAGTTAATGGCATTGTAGAGACTGCTCGAGGTCCTGCTTTCCTCCACAACCTTTAGAATATCCTCACCCAGAAGTTCAAAGAAGGCAATGTAGAATTCTATAGTCCATCCATCCGGTCCTGGGCTCTTTTCCTTCTGGAACCATTTGATAGTACTCTCCAGTTCTGCCATAGTGACGGGGGCTTCAAGGTCCTCTGATTCCTCCGCCTCAACGAATCCGGGAAAGTGAGTGGCAACATTGATGATCTCCGCCAGATTTGTGCCTTCAAGGTTCTTGTATAGGCCCCTAAAGTGAGAGGTACCCAGATATGAGAGCTTGTTGAAGGAATTCGCTAGACCCCCCTCGGGGAGGGGAAGGTTCCATATGGTATTCGCCGCTTTCCTTCCTTTGGCAAAGTTGTGGAAGAATCTGGTGTTCTCATCTCCGGCTTTTAGCCAAGTGGCTCGGCTGCGAAGTCTGATAGATTCCTCCCTACCCTTGAGTATCAAATTCTTCTGGTTCTCCAGCTCCACGAGGCGAGCCTTGTCGGCCTGAGATATGAATCCTAAGTTTCTTTCGTCCAGTAGTACATTTAGGTCCTCTTCCACCTTGATGAGCTGCTCATCCTCTCTTTTCTTCTTCTCCTTTGCCTAGTTGATCGCTATATGCTTGAGCCCAATAAGGTTTTTAACGAATCCCCTTGCCATCGAGGATTCACGATCAATGGGGTGTGCTCTCCAGTATGCAGTGATCAGGTTTGAGAAGCAGGGGTCTTGAAGCCACGTATGATTGAACTTAAAAGGAGCTTTGGGTTTTTGATGTGGACCCAGGAATTCCATGGCAATAGGGGAGTGATCAGAGATACCTCCAGTGCTTACCCACTATTTGTATGAGTGCAGATGATGAACCAGGGGTCCCTTTAGCAAGAATCTATCCAATCTGCGGGCCAGAGCAGCCAAACCTATCCTTCTATTTCTCCACGTAGGTTGTGGCTTCTGCAAGGGAATGTCAATGAAGTCATGCTGCTCCAGTAACCTTCTCATGAAGTTTGTAATGGGGTCGATCTGGGCCGATGAGCCCCATGACTCACTGAATCCTAGGGAGAAATTCAAGTCCCCTCCAATGATGGTGTGGTCCAATGTTAGTAGGTTGCAGCTGAGAAGGTGACTCCAAAATTTTTCCCTCTGATGGCAAGGCCCGTAAATGTTGACAATACGAAGGGATAGGCCAAGTTCAATAGAGAATATATCAGCTCCTAGGTATCCATGACCGCCCCAAGATGTGTCCAGCCTGATAGTTCTGGGGTCGTATCCTAACGCCAGGCCACCCGATCTGCCCATGGCATCAGAAGCGATGAAGTTCCATCGGGCCCCTACTGAGGCTAGGGCTCGAGTAGCAGACTCTGCAGATCCCAGGGTTTCTTGTAGGAGAATGATATCGGGAAGTTCGACCTCGAAAAGTCGTTTGAGAGCTAGCTTTTTTGGGGAGCTAGCTAGACCCCTACAGTTGAAAGATAGGCACTTCATGGGGGGCCAATCTTAGGGGGTTTTGTTGCTCTAAGGACCTCGTCAATAGTGGCTTGACGCCCAGCTGCCACTTCCGCGCCAGCATGCCTAATGGCCTTGTTGAGATATGATTTGCAACCCCGGGTAGAGAGGAACCCAGGGCCAAGAGGGACAATACCCAGCCCAGAAAGGGATTCAGAAGTCTCCGGATGTGAAGGACGAGGGCGAAGGGAGTATGGATGGGATGGGCCCGATCTGGATGATGATGGCGAAGAGGGCGAGGATGAAAAGGGCAGTGAGGGTGGAGCGGTGGAATTAGGTGGAGGGGGAGGGGGGATATCACACTGAACCATCGAGCATGCCACAGAATTTTCAAGAACAAAAGAGATATCAGATGAGATTGTAAGAGGGATAGGAGAGCTTTCCGACAATTGCGCGGCCGCTGCTGCTGCTCGTGCCTTGGTCAGCGGAGGCGAAGGTGGGGCAATCTTTCGCTTATCCAATTTTGCAGGTTCACCGCGAGGTCCCGCGCTGCTCTGGGGCGAATGGGATGTGATGTGGGGGGCGCTGCCGGAGACAATTGGAGAAGGTTTTGGAGATCCTTCCTGAGAGTTGTTCAGAGGGCAGTCCTTATACAAATGATCGACTTGGTGGCAACGGTTGCATCTGAAGGGGACTCCTTCGTAATCCAATATCTGAGTTCTGCTAAATTTTCCCCATCGCAGAGTCATTTTTGCTTCTAATCCCTCCCTGGTGTCCAGATGAACCAGGATTCTAGCAAGGATTCGTTTGTTGGTCTCCTTATAGGATCGATCGTGATCCAAATACGTACCCAGCGCATTCCCAATCTTAACAAATGCTTCCTCATTCCAGTATTGCAGGGGTAAACCCGGCAATCTCACCCATAGGGGGCCAGCTCCAATCTGTTCACGCTCCGGATCAAATAGGGGGCTCCACCTCTTCAGAAGCACTGGTGCCATTTCTATGTGCCAGTACTGTGCCAGTACAGTATTCGTGTGGTCTTCTTTTGCGAAGTGGAGGGAGAACCATCCCCTTGGGAGTTCTTGTACGTCCGGCAATTCAGTGAATAGCGTGCCCCAAATTTCTTTCACCCAAAGTTTCAATCTGTCCGCCGAGAATGTGCGTCCCCGCACATGACCTACCAGAACCGTGCGAGCCAGAGCCATAGATTCTTCGAAATTTGAGGGATCTCCAAATGTTACAGAAATGTCTTTAACTGTTTCCCTTATGCACCTCGATTTCTTCTTCGAGCGCGGAGCCGTCGGATGATCTTCAAGTGGGTTTGTGACCCCGACCCCAAATGAGAATTTTGAGGGCTGTGCGCTGAGGGCCGGCGAGCTGAAGCTGCCCGAGGGCCTTAATCCTTCTTCATTCAAGGGTTTTTCTGCTACAGCCCTTGACGCGCCCGGTGCGGGAGGGTTTTCGGCGGATGCCCTATTCTCTGCAGGTGCGATGGGGATGTCCGCTGATGCCCTAATTTCAATAGGTGCAGAGAGAGGTTCGATTCGAGGCGGGGATAGCAGATCGAATGCTAAGGCGTCGGAGGATAGTGAGGATAGGAGGTGGGCAGTCCCTGGAGAAAGGGGCGGGGCTTCCAGAGCAGGGGATGAGGAAGGAGATGGCAGAGAAACCACAGGTAGGGTGTCCTGGGCGGCTGAATATTCAACAGCTGGATCGGGCGAGGCGGTAGGGTTTCCAAAGATGGCGATCCCCTCTAGTGGATCCGCGGAGTAATCCACAAGCTCCGTAGCTTCGCAGTCCTCCATACCGGTCAACTCTAGATAACCGCAGTCGCTGTCTGTCCGACGGGGAACCAACCCCGATCCCTGTTCTGCGCTAATCGTTCCGGCGAGTCTCCCGATTTCCTGCAGCTCCTGCGGCTAGGTTATCCTAGCCCCTTGCGAACGCGACGCGAGAAACCCATCAGAGCCCCCGCGTAGTATCGAGCAGTTAAAATACAATTGTATTTTAGTATCGTCTATAATATATAATATATGTATGTATGTCGGGTAATTTTAGTGATAATTGGATGAGATTTTTGGTATTTAGTAAATAGTTAAAATCTCATTTTAGTTTTAAATTGACTAAAATTTTATTTATTTTTTAAATATAATGAAATATATTAGATTAAAAAATAATAAAATTATATATATCGAGGATGAAAACCACTTCCTCTTAGAGTGTGCCGCATACAACCACATTAGACCTCAGTTTCATAATCTTTGTCGCAACACTGACCTTCCTAGCCTTTTACGATGTCAAAATTATAGTGAGCTCGGGAGGCTTCTTTCCAAGCTTTTTGAGCATAAGAATAAAATCTTAAATCAAACTAAATAATTTGTTTCTTTAGGTTCGATAGACCAAAGTTTAGTCTCAGTGAAACCATCATCATCATCATATATATATATTAAATGAGAAAATTTATTATAATTTTGTTGTGAAATTAATAACGGGACAATCATTACTCACTGATATTTATGAATATAAGTTAATTCATCACCATCATTCAAGGAAAATTATGCAACCTAAAATTAATTACTAGTAATTCATAAAGAATCGACTTTCACTCTTACCAAATATCTCCAGATCTTAAACCATTAACTTTCTTACTTTCAAAAAAAACTACTACTTAACCGAATGAAAACATCTTCTGGCACAATCTGTTACTATATATTAAAAATATTTTAGAAATAGCCATACCGAAAAGATACGGTCATAACTTTTCGTTAATGTACGTTATTAAGTTTTCATCTTCCCAATTCAAATCAGAATATATTTTATAGATGCTTGTTTGAATAGGATAATGTTTTTTTAATAGTACAAAAAGGTGAATTATAACTTTTTATCATAAATTTATTATCATAAATTTATTTTTGAAAATTGGTAACCTGAAAGGTGCTTTAAGTCAATATCATAATAACTTTACGAACAAAATTATGAATACAAGAATTAAATAATATAAAATTGACAAATAATTTATAGTGTTTTAAGTCAATATCATAATAACTTTCGAACAAAATTATGAATACAAAAATTAAATAATATAAAATTGACAAATAATTTATACACAATTACGATAAGAGTATTGTTATAAAATTAATATTAATATATTTTAATATATCTTTATGGAATAAAATAAAATAAAGATAATTAATCTCACCTAACATAATAAAATTTATTAAATTTTAAAGACTAATTGTCTTGTAAATATGGACAAATATACTGATTCGAAAATGTTGTCATAAGATTGTGACATGTAAAAGTTTAATCTTGTCATTATCATACCTTATTTATCTTTGTCATAACATTTTGCTTTATAACAATATTTATATTTGTGGATTTATGGTTGTCATTATCATACCTTAGTTATCTTTGTCATAATATTTTGTTTTATAACAATATTTATATTTATGGATTTATGGTTGGAACGGGTCACAAGGGAGAAAGGGTTAAGGAGTAGGGTGAGGTTACAACGATTCATGAGTTGAATAATGGGTTCTGCATTTCTGTAGGGCAACATTCAATCCTGCATCTTTTGGGGTTGTTGAATAGGCTAGAGTTTCCAAATAAATTATTTTAATTGATTTCTGGTCAAAGTAGATCGCGAGGTTTTGCTTTAAGAATGGTTTAGGCCTACAAGGATATGGAGGTACAAGATCCTTAGTAACGGTTTAGGCTTATAAGGAAAAACCAAGTTGAACCTACCTATGTTAATGCTCTAGAGTTTGTATACTAATTCAACCTCTTTAGATATAGTTGGCAAGCATGCTAAATTTTTCTGTGTTGATTCTACCCAGTAAAGCGGAGGTTCGACCTCATCTTCGGGCATGAGGATATTCTTGGAACTTTTTTCTTGCTCAATATTTGCATGAGAATTTGGGCAAATATTTAGCAAAGAAAGTAGCTACATGCCAGAGGTCAATGAAAAACACAACTAAAAAAAAACATATTAAAGGAACTTTTTTCTTGCTCAATATTTGCATGAGATTTGGGCAAATATTCAAATATTCAGCAACGAAAGTATTTGCATGAAGCATATTAAAGGAGGTATTCAAGGAAACAATGCTAAACTTAGCACATATGAGCGAGTTTCTTGCTCAATATTTGCATGAGAGTTTGGGCAAATATTTGGCAAGGAAAGTATCTGCATGTTAGAGGTCAACGAAAACACAATTCAAAAGAGCAGCATATTAGAGGAGGTATTCATGGAAACAATGCTAAACTTAGCACAGATCAACGAGTTCCTGTGGGGAGTATGTTAGAAAACTTGGCATGCTTGCCACACAAGAACAATTTTAATTAGTATTTCTTGACAAGTCCATTGGATGTTCAACAATTAAAAGGCGAACAACCCTAATGTTGACATCATTCGTGAGTTGAGCGGATTCCGACCCTTCCGAATGTGAATCCCTCTTGTCAAACAATACTCATAAGCACATATACATTGAATATTAAGCTAGTGCAAAATAAGAATAGTGCATGGTAATAAAGATGTAGTACAGATTGTAGAACATAATGGAGTGTTCTAATATTAAAATGTATTTAACTAATTCCATTTGAACAACTACTGGATTCAAATCTATGGATCAAAGGGTTTTCTTTAAGAATAAAATAGGGAGACATTGAAAGGTGTAAAGCCTTTAATAAGCATGAAAGGTGTGCCCTGATTTAGGTGCTAGATAATTAAAATAGTTTGAGCCATCAGATTAATTCGACCGGTATTAATTTAGTTACAAATTATAAGACTCACGACGTAGCAGGTCAACCTCACCCTTGCTCGGCACTAATTCCAGGTGTTTCCTTAACCATGGTAAACTAGTGGAGTGGAATTGATCATCTGCGCTTAGACAAATTCAATCTCATTCGTGTAAAGTTTGCATTGGGCACAACTCGAGTTTTAGAGTAAGTTGTATTTTAAATTGGAGTTCCCATAAAACATGGGTTCATTGAATTTGTCACAGTTGCATTTGACAGTAACCGTACTCGAAGCAACGTGACTGGTTTCTGTATAGACGTATTTGAGGCGGTTGTGAATAGACTGGATTATGCACTGCCTTATGATCTCATTCCCTACTGGGAGTACAACCATACACACTACTATGATGACCTTGTCTATCAAGTTCATCTCAAGGTACCTTCTATAGCCCGTTGAATTATTAGATTTCAAATTCTTCTGATTACCAAGAATTCAACTCATGTCGATATTGATTTCAAGATTGGTTGACAAAAATTTGATGCAGTTGTGGGTGATATCACAATTTTAGCTAACTGAAGTAACTATGCCAATTTCTCGCAACCATTCATCTAGTGATGGTAGTTCATGTTAAGGCAGATGAAGCAAATAATGCTTGGCCCTTCCTATTGCCTTTTACAATAGGTATGTGGTGCATAATAACAACATTTTTATATTCACAAGATGCGTAATATGGCTATTCTAGCATAGGGTAAATCCCGAGTTCAGAGGAAAACCCAGAGACCAAGTGGTGACTCTACTATGGTATTCTACCCACGATAATTTACTCTTAATACTCAATTCATCATTTGCGCATAGTTTTATTTATGTTTGTGGCGTTAGTCTCCAGTAAGCTGACTTTTCCTCTTTTCTGTTTGCCCTGTTGTTCCAAGTTTTCTTTCTCAATGTTGGTTTTCTCTCACAGTAAGAGAGATTTGCTTTGTTTTATTCTATTGTTTGAAATATATAAAAGCACAATGTCACTATTTAGATGGCTTTAGATGAAGTTTTTTGTCCCTGTTTATAAATTGTACTACAGGGGTGAAGTTAGTGAGCAGTTTGTCTCGATCGATGCTTGTAATCTGGCTATTCATAGTTCTGATTCTAACATCAAGCTATACGGCCAATTTGACATCTATTCTTACAGTACAAAAGTTGAATCCTGCTACTAAAGATGTTGAATCTCTTTGCGTCAGTGGAGCACTAATAAGGTATCAGGAAGGCACTTTTGTAGGTGAATACCTACAAGAGCAGTTGCACATAGCCAACGAAAATCTTAAAAAAATTTCAACAGTAGAGGAAGCTGGAGAGGCTCTCTCAAAAGGCACAATTGCTACCATTTTCGATGAGATTCCTTATATTTGCATTTTTCTAGCTTCACAATGCAACTATGCAATGGTTGGACCTATTTATAGGACTCGGGGTTTTGGCTTTGTAAGTTGCATTAGATATTCAATTATTTGTTTGAATTCCTATATATAAATGACTTCTTCCATATATGGTTAGTCTCTCATGAATCAACACTTTTGCATAAGTATTTCCCAAGGGTGATTCCCTCATCTCTTATATTTCTAGGGTCGTTCAGTCTCTTTCAAAGGACAAACAAATGCAACAGATTAAAAACAAATAGTTAAATAACACAACCTGCACGTATTCAGGAGCAAAAGTATGTTCCAATAGGTTGAGCATGGGCAGTTTCTGAGGTCTCTATCTTATCACTGGATCAGTGTCATTTGTAGCTCTGAATATATTACTTTCCATGTATTTTTTCAAAATATGTCAAATATTTGCTATTGAAACTTGAAAGCCCATCTTTGAAGATTAAGAGGCAATCTATTTTGGAAATGTTATAAAATCGATCAATTTGGCATAATGTAAGTGTTTTCTCTTTATCTTCTACTTTTGAAAGGCATTTTGTTTACTGATTTTTATCTTCAATGATTCTTTATATGTCACAATGCTTCTCAAATTTATGCCTTACAACGTTTAATTAAACTTAAAACCAAAATCACTTCTAAACAAATTACGTAAACTTTACTTTACTCTTTTATATGGAAATGTTTTTAATTCATCTATATAAAGTTATAGAATTAAACTCTATAATAATCAAATATACGCATTAATTTTAAATTATTTATATTTTAATTTATTATTCTAAATAAAAATTTTCATTTAAGAATATATTATTTTTATTATAATAATAACCATTTATAAACCATTAAGAATTTAAGAATCTATTAAGAAATAAAATAGTTTTATTGAATATATTATAAAATATAATAATAATCTATAAAATATTTTTATTGAATGTATTAGGTTTATAATAGTAATAATAATATATAAAATAGTTTTATTAAATGCATTATTTTTATAATAGTAATAATAATTTATAAAATAGATTTATGTTAATATTTAATTCTGGAAAAAATTATAATACTTTTAAATATATATTTTAAAATTATTTTAAATGGTTAAATGATAATAATTCAATTGGAATGGTAGGTAGTTAGTTTAATTTTTTCTTCATGTTAATTTGTCTGGCAAAACATTGAACAAGTTGAAAATTATGATTAACAAATCTTATAAAAATGAAATGGCAAGAAAAAATTGAGTATCTCGATATTGGAATAAATAATGATAATCACTATAATTTGGTCTTAGATTTTACCAAAAACAATTCTTCTATTAATTCAACAATTATTTTAAAAAATATATTTAAAATAAATATAATAATAATATATAAACAAATAATTTTAAAATTTTAAATTTTTTATATTTACATCATTATTATATATATAAATTAGAAACATATTTGAAAACATATTATTTTTTTTGAATAATCATCTCGACAAAGATTTCAAATTGACAAACAAACAACTTGTTTTCCAAAAATACCCACAATATAGATTACCTAAAATTACATATCACTTATGACAAATACAACTGGTTCCCTCTTCTTGTCCTACATCTCAATGAGGAAAGCTTTGACATTCAATTCCATTAGGCAGCTAAGTTAGTGGATTGTTTTCCTTTGGCATAAATTGGAGCATTCCCCTATTTTTAATGGCTAGTTTCCATATGCTACATTTCATGTAAAACTTTGCAGATCGTTACATTCAATTTTTCTGGGACGTGGTCTTTGCTTTTGCAAAGCAATATACTCACTAGGCTTGAATTTTGAGTAGTACAAGCTTGTTCGAGTTTTGAGATTTTTGAAGAGATTATTAACAAGACTTTATTAGTTTGAATAACTGGCTAATCATGATACATGAATTTTTAATGTAGTTTTGGGCATCAACATGTACAAACATCTTAATGGAGAGATAAGAAGATATGTATTCAATTACAACTTAGGTATTAAACCCAAACTAATGACATGTCAGATGATTTAAAAATTAAGTTAAAATTTAATATCCAAGTTTAAAGATGTTATAGATTATAAACTTGGGTCAAGAGAGAGAAAAATTAGCTGTAATTTAAAAATGATGATAATTAAGAAAATAATTACATGTGATTAACAATTGATCATTCTTCTGTTGGGTGGCAACAATTCATATTTACATATGGATTGTTGTATTAAAAGGTGTTTTATATAACTCATTATGATGGAGATATATAATTTATGGAGGAAGCGAAGGTTATACTTCTTGTACTCGATATTTCAATATAAATAGATGGATAGTCTGCCGCACACGGTGTTATGGGATA
Source organism: Pinus tabuliformis (assembly GCA_031772625.1). Lineage (NCBI taxonomy): Eukaryota > Viridiplantae > Streptophyta > Pinopsida > Pinales > Pinaceae > Pinus > Pinus tabuliformis. The sequence goes on from CM062818.1 coordinate 1,298,343,761, forward strand.
AACAAGTGGAAAACTATAAGCTCTTTGTTGGCCAAGAGGAAATGAAAGGATAATGAGTGACATCTGATATGACATAGACGACATGACAGTGTGCTTGAATAAAATAGAGCGCTACATCACCAGATACTCGGATACAAATTCCACTGCACCTTAGAATGGAGAAGCGGTTATCAACACTACCCCCATCAACATGGTCAATGCAGATTCCTCTCTAAAACAACTAATGATCATTCTAGATGAATGACTCTCTATTTGACTTACTGCTATGTGGAACTGCTCTCGTGTTGTCTTAATTCTTATGCCTCAATCTGTTATATCATCTTTGTTTTTTGTCTTTACTTTCATGGAGATCAACAATCTAGTGGTTATACAAACCTGTCAGAATTTGTTTTTTTGTAAGATTGGTCAGTTCTTGAGGCTACCTATTCACTCTAGCATAATTGTTTGTCATTTTTTTGCCAAATTAGTAGTCATTTTTGGGTTTGCGATGCTGGCAAGTCTTGGTATGGTGGACAAGGTCCACAAACTGTTTCAAAAAATATCAGTTGTAATCTGATTTTATATTGAATACCAATAGAAATTTTAGTTAGATTTTCTAAAAAAAAAGATTGAGATATATAATTCTTTTCAAGGTTAACCTAGAGTTGAGATTTGATATTTAAAAATATTATTAATAACAAAAAGAAAAATTCAATGTTACCTATGAATCAAATATTTCAATGTTCACTTTCATAAAATCATTTCATATTAGCTTTATATAGAGAGAAGGGTTAAGTACGTGAAAGTAAAAAAATATATTACTGAGTGCATATATTCTTTCTACTTTTCAACGGGAGGGACAAAGAAAGAAAGAGAGAAATTATTTTGAACGTCACAAGGCTAAAGATTCTTTCTACTTTTCAACGGGAGGGACAAAGAAAGAAAGAGAGAAATTATTTTGAACGTCACAAGGCTAAAGATAGCCTATGGGACATATTGCTTCTTCATCTGATTGATGTATTCGGCCCTTTTTCTGTGAAACTTCAAAATAAATGCTCCTAGCTTCTCGACAAACCCCTCGCTAAATAGATTATCCCAAGAGCTAGCTGCCAGCCTCTCAATCATTCTAATTATTGTCTTTAACATTTATTAGTATAATGATTAAAACTTATATACTACTTGATCTCATATTTATAACTAATATAAATAAATAAATGATAAACACATTTTTATGAAAAATAAAAATTACTGTATAAATAATTTTAATTGTAAGGAGTTACACACAATGATAAACAAATGAGCCTAGAGTATGGCTTAAAGCTGTTTTTGTTTGGCTAAAAGTTTGTCTTCCTAGGACATAAGGAAACATGTTAATGACCCAAGACTTATAAGAGTGAAAGCTTGACCCAAGACCTATAAGAGTGAAAATTTGTCTCCTTACTACTATTAGCAAGAAATTCCAAGTAGTGTGGTTTTCCTTGAATAACAATAATGAATCAACTTACATTTATAGATAACAGCTACTAATAAATACCCCACTACTAATTTAACCACTAAATCATGATAATTTTTTTTACGGTTTATATTTAAACTAATTTTACAAAAAAAGGTAAATATAAATTATTCACCTTTTAATTTGAAATTAAAAAAAAAAACAAACCAAAAAAACACACGAAACACCCAACTATCACCAGTCCGAATATCATAAGGATCATGTTACTTTTCCTACGCTGACATAAGGATCATGTCACTTTTCGGAATGTAAAGGGAATGGAAATCATGTTGATAGGGAGCCTTGAAAGAGAACCTCCGGTTATATACTAATTTTAAAGTCATAACAAGTATATTTGTACGGGCAGAGGCGGGCTCCAGTGGCTCCGCCAGTTATACTTGACTCATGGCACAGTACGGCCGATGAATGAGGCGGTTGCCTTCTGATGTGACAGCTGTGTACTATGTTCCAGAATCACAGAAGCTTATGGCTGATAGTGAGTGCCAGAGTGGGGAATGTTTTGATACGTATTTAGATAGCAGCCCGTTGTTCGTCATTCTGAGAGCGAACCCCTTCATCTCAATTCCTACGCAGGTGTTTTCCTGATTCCGTTTTCGTCATTTTCGTTCTTATATCCAAAAGATTCGTTAAATCACCGTGTTGGAACCAGATTTTCAGACTTCTCATCGTTTCATGCGGGACTGCCTTTTTGCAATTCAGAGCTGAATATCAATGGAAGCTGAGCACCTCGAGTCCTCCGCAAGTTCAAGATAAATAAGGATACCGTTGAGCTGAGAAGAATCCAGCTCGAGACTTACTGCAGAGCTTTGCTTCAAGAATGGGGACGGTTATTGACAGTGGATCATTTCAGTCGCTTCTGATTAGGGCGGGATTTTCGAACGACACCGATCATCTTCATGTGGTGGCCATTTCGTTATTCGTCACAATTCTGTGCTTGTGTATCATACTGGGACATTTGCTGGAGGAGAACAGATGGGTCAATGAATCCATTACGGCCCTTGCCATAGTAAGTATCGCTTATTCTTCAGCTCCTCCCCGTTTATTTCTCAGTAACGCCGCAATCTGCGGACTTGATTGAGCTACATCAAAGTTAAGTCCATTGATAATAAACAGCTCGCTGTTTGAATAATGTGAAGGTTAGTTTAAATTTAATTCCAGCATCTGGAACTCGAAACCTTAATCGGAATTGTAGAGTAAAATCTTTATCATCGGACATATTTGTGGTAAATGCCTGAAACTAGGTTAAGGCGAAACTCAGTACTAGCATGGAAAGTAGTTATAAGTAACAGCACAGCGATAGCAATAATGTGAAGGTTGGTTTAAATTTAATTTCAGCATCTCGAACTCTAAACCTTAATCGGAATTGTAGTTATCATCCGAAATATTTGTGGTGAATCTCTGAAGCTAGGTTGAGGCGAAACTCAGTACTAGCATGAAAATTAGTTATCAGTAACAGCATAGCGATAGCAAAAGGATGAGGAACAGTAAACTTGTAAGGCAGTTAGCTGCCTAATCTGCATATTAGGTTAACAGTAATATAATTGAGTAGTTTTTAGAGGACTGCCAATAATACTGCAGGGTACTTGTGAAATGATGAATGCAACTTTTAGCGGGTAGTCTTGTGTGCGATCAGCCACGAAACATTGCTGGATATGACTGGCAGTGATCCATTTTAACCCGGATCTATTAGGTACGGAAGAGATAAAAACGCACAAGTCCAAATATATCTCCTTAAAAGATCAGGATATCAGGGCTATAACAGGGCTTAAGATTTATATATGCTTTTTTATTTATTTATTATGCTAAATATTTATTTTTTATGTTAATTAATTAATTAATCTATTTATACTTCTTGTCATGTCTTTTTGACATTAAACTTCATTTTTTTAACCATTTTATTTTATCCGCATAAGAGTTGACGTGCCTTCAGCCTTGGCCTGTAAGAGCACTTCACTTCTTTTGGTGCAACAAGTTATTTTGTTTTGAGAAAATCCAACAAGTTATTTTGTTTTGAGAAAATCACTAACACTTTACTCTGGAGCATGCAGTTGTGTATTTGAAGGTGAATTTTTATTCAAGATTAACATAGTATAGCAGTGTTACATGTGGATACATTCCCGAGTGTTGGAGGCACACTGCCCTTGCTCCTTGCATGGATGGGACACCAAAACTTCAACTGAATGTTTCCCAGCGTCCTCATTTTTTAAAGCTTGACAAAATTCAAGGCGAAATGTTTCTGTGGATTTCAAGGACGTTTCACATTTGGGGAACGTGTGGGGGACATCAAGACGTCACCCCCTGCCCCCACCAAGAAATTTGACTTTCTGAAAAGTTTTTTTTTTTTGAAAACGTAAAACCTGAAGTGCCCAAATAAAATTGGCTTGCCTTATAAACCTCCCACCTAAAGTGCCTAAACAAAATGGGCTTACCTTATAAACGTCCCCCAAAAGTGACTTTTCATTTGCATGGGAGCATTTGAGCGATTATGAGCATTGGAGCCATGCGTTGCACGAGGACTGGATTTGGTAGAGATTATTTATTGGTCGTCGGAGCTCGAGGAGGATTGCCATTCATCTATTGGAGCTAGAAATTGTTCATTGTTTGCCAATCACATTCAAACCTTAAATCGTAAATGACATTGTTTTTCACAAAACATGTCAAATACGTTCTAGTTAAGTTTTAACTTTTAAGTAAATGTAAGAGTAAAGATCAGGGGTAATCCAACACATTTATTTGCGTTTTAACATGATTGCCACCAATGGGAATTCACCATAAAGAGACAAAACATTGATAGCTATAGGGGACTTTATAGATGGGAAAGATAGGTGACAAACATCTTTTTGTTTCAGCCGTTCGACTAAAAGATTAGCATGTACCACAGGTATCTTTGTCAAATTTTTTCCTTGACATGCTTCTAAAACCTTTGAAGTTCAGTTCATAAATTTTCTGTTATCACTTGAAACTAGGAGTCGAACGGGCATTGGTGAGAGTGCCAATGTCACTTCATACAGAATGTGTTGTTTTGATGTCTGGATTAGTTCTTGCTTAGTCTTGGGGCAAATTTCTAGTGATGTGAAGCCAAAAACCTTTCAGTGTACCTTGCAAAAGACTTCAGATCTGCAAAATGTACTCATTGGAGTTATTCAAGTTTGTGGCTTTAAGGTTTTAAATACTTGAGAACAGAGAGTAAACTTCAGATTTACCTGTTAAAATCTTAAATCAGCATTGACCCTTCGTAATCCTGGTATAATCTACTTCAGAACTGCGACAAAAACTTACATATCTGCAAGTAAAATAATCAAAACCAGTGAAGTAAATTGTTCTTTTGATTCTTACCTTTTATCCAATAGGCATGGAGAGAAAAGAGAAGAAATTTGATAGAGAAAAGTGTTACTTGAAGCTCATCAATTAAAAAAAATCCACATCAAACCATTAAATCCATTCATAACAAATGATTGGCCAGCAAAAGAGTGTCTTCCTCAATTCAGTGATATGAATAGAAGGCCCACAAATATCAAATTGACACTCAAAAGGGTGCAAGGGCACATGAAATCACTATTGAAGTGCATTACTCTAATACAGGGCTGTGGGGGAGCGGCCCCGCCTCTTGAATCTGCTCCCGAAGAGCGCTCTGAGCGAGGGCGCATTGGGAGCGACCAGGGATCGTGTACCCGCTAAAAAAAATTCATTCCTTGCTTTTCTTCATGAAAAAAATTGCACAGATGTTCTAAACACATTTTTTTTTTTCAAAGAAACAAGAATTTTGAGTGGGACAACCTAATATTCAAGCCTACGGCCCTAGTATTGATATGCAATTCATGGTAATGTTAAATTCATAAAGTAAAAGTCATAATTTTACTTAAATTTTTAACATTACCATGAAATGACTCAGGATGTTTGTGAGTGATTCCAACCTCATTGGATTTCATATGGAGAAAGTAGAATTTTGTATCTCACTCAAAATCCAACAGACTTATCAGTTTTTCAGGATTTTAGGATTGGGGGAATTGCAATGTTTCCATTGGATTTTGTCATGTACTAAGGTATGGAACTCGTATTGAATCAAGGGCACCAAGAAAAATCTTGACTTGACACGCTATGGTTTTTCTATATTATGTTAATGCTTAGAGGGTGATATTATTAACAAAGATCCCAATATAGGCAATGATTTTGATGATATGTAGGTATTTGTTGTAGCATGATTTTTTTGGATGCTAGAGGCCATCTGCCTATTTGTTGATGTATTTTCTGTTCAGAGATAGATTGCACTCGATGCTATTTTGGTTTTGTGCACCCTTACATGCTATATAAATGAAACTTGTAATTTGTGGACCTATGGTTGATGAAGATTATAACTACAAGATGAAAGATGCTATATGGTTTAAAACTTTAATCCATGTTTTTGTGTTTTTTATAACCAATTCATCATTCTACATGCTATTGTTGACATATATGCATCAAATATATAAAATATATATTATATAAAATTCGCTCCCAAAATCGCTCCCGACCCAAGAGCTTTTGAAAATGTTCCCCTCCGCTCCCACTCCCAAGCAACCATGATCTAACAATACTCAAGGACAATGTCACATGATTATTATTTAAGTAGCACCAACACTCAATCACAAACTAACTCAAATATTTGACATGAAAGCACTAAAAAAGTGAATTATGGGATTGGAAGAATGAGAAATGGAGGACTAGGAAATTATAGATCAATTCTCTATCTAAAATCCATCTCTTATACATGATATTGGATTCATATGAAGAAGTTATTCCAGAATATCTCAAGTCTTATATAGGGTATATGTAAGGTTACCTCAAAATCCTAACAACATGCTAAATTTGTTTGGAAGATGGAACCTAGCTTTAGGTAGTCTGATCCTCAACCAAGGACAAGGAGTCAATGCAAAGGAGGCACTCAACATATGCATGAAATTTGTCTCAAAGAAACACTAAGAAGCTCCAAGTGGTGTGCATCATGGTTTTGGGCCTTATATGACCTTTTAATTGCACCTCTCATCCATTTATTGTAACAAAAAACGCTTGTGTTAGCCCTCAGTGCCTCGCTAATAGATAGATGCGCTTCACCTCTTTTGTAGTAAATACCCCCTATGCTAGGTCCTTCTAAAGTTTATGAAATTAATTTCTACATAAAAATATCTTGCTTTTCTCTTTAATCTACATTTATTGAGTTGGGTTTTGTCTTACTTACATCTCTAGTTACCAACATGAGTCATAGCCTAGGATGGAATGGATGAAGAGTACAACGAATCTTTTAAAAAGACATTGGAAATTAATGTATGGAAGTCTAATAGGAGGGTGCATGAGTCAATTGAAAGATAAAGGATAAACTTGTCGAGATAACCACCAAAACTTGCCAATAATAATACCCGAGTGAGGTGTACAAGTTAGTTTGGAGTTAGAAACCAAAAACAATGATAAATATTTGTCGAAACAAACTCAAGTGATGTAGTGTACTTTTCCAACAATAGATTGCAAGAATCTTGGATAAGATATATCAAATTAACTCCAAAAATTGAGCAACCTCTTTGGCTAATAATAGAAACCAAACCTGCTTGAAATAAACCTCAAAAAAGTTATGATTGTATTCTCACATTTAACTCTTGAGTGGAATCTCCTTCAACAAGTCAACCTCCATATCTTGGATGATGAATGGTCCTCGAGCAAGATGGAACAAAATGCATAACTTCCAAGTGTGACCCACAACCTATCATTGCCATTGAATTGCAAGGATCTTTTGTTGTGTTGGCGATAGAGGAAAATCCATGAAAATGCAAAATGGCTCTAGTATTTTCAAGAGGTAACAATTGGCTTGATAAGCAGATTGCACTCCTTAGTGGGTTGCAGTAGAACTCTATAATCTCCATTGTAATTGTAAGGTGAATCGAAGAACTATATATGATGGGATGGATCCAAAACTTCACATCTTCACCACACAATACAAATGTTTTCAATACCAATATAGTACTAAAGGCTTGAGAATGCTTATCTAACTACTCATCTTCAAGGGCATCTATGAATAAAAATAGGGGCCTAAAATGCCAAAGAGAACATATAAATGAAGCCTATTGCATGTGACCATTGAGCTTATTCTTCCTACCCTACTCTGCAACAAGAAGATGCAATGCCAGGTAAATCAAAAAGTCAATGTAACCACCATATCATTGATCCAGGTGAATATTGGTGGCTATCCGCCTATTCCACTTGGACCCCCAACACTATTTCCTTTTAGTTTCCTAATTTCTAGCACAATTTACTATTTTTGGTAGTTTTTCGGGTTCTGAACTTCCAAAGCCGTTTTGATGCTAGCCTACTGCATAGGTTTGCATTCAAAAGTTGTTGTCCTTGATAGATATTTCTAACGAGGTATCGTACGTGTCAAATGGAGATCGTATGCCAAAGTTACGACCTTGGGAAGTTGATGTACCAACTAACTCTAATGGGGCCCACAAACTTTTTGGCGCTTCATCTCCTAGGGTTAGGTTTTTGGATGTTTAGGGTTTTCCATTATTTATCAATAATAAAAAGACCTCTGAGCCTCATTGTAACACAATTCAGAAGGTACGTAGCCATGACATCTCTTAGCAGAGATAAGCTACCATCGCCCGAGCTAGTTTGTTTCTATTTTGCATGTAAACAGTTTTCAGTATTTGTTATTAATTAATTGAAGTTCAGTTTTCGCTGTAGCTCTGTGTTTTGGTTTCAATTTGTATTTCATTTCATTCCTACATAAATCCATATTAGTGGTATCAGAGCGATCTGCTCTTTCTTTGTTTTTTTGTGCATGTCCCCAACGAGGTTGGGGTATAAGGAGTTAGGACTTGAACTTGTTGACCCTTACAAGAACGGCCTCGCTAATCCCGATAGCCTCCCATGGTAGAAGAAAAGAAAGATGAGGGAGCAAGAGATCCTTTCAAAATGTTGCTCGAAGAGGCCCTTGAGTGACAAAGGAACGAGATGATGGATAACTTTTCCCAGATCCTTCGGCGGGTATTAGCGGGCGAAGCATCTTCATCCAACAGTGACTTCAGAGGCGTTGCCCTCTTTAAGGTACAAGTTAACTTTGATATTCCTATATTTGAAGGCCATATAGACGCAGGTGTCATAGATAGATGGTTAAATCTGTTGGAAGGATATTTTTTGGTCCATAATATTTCCAATAGCGAAAATATTACTTTTGCACTCATCAAAGTTGTTCCCCACGTCAGGGATTGGTGGGAAACCTACTGTGAGTAGAGGGACGAGAAGGAACCCTCACTATTTTTAGCCGCACCCATTTGGAATTCTTTTCGAGACCCTGTCAAGGAAAAATATTACCCTGTCAAGAGCTATGAAGATAAGTACATAAAATGGACCACACTACAGCAGGAAAGGGAACAAGATGTGTTGGAGTTCACAAATATTTTTCATACTCTTCGCACAAATTTGGATATCAAGGATTCTGAGCAGTATCTGGTACTCAAGTACCGCGACTGTTTGCACAAATAAATTTAGGCAGAGCCTGGACATCTCCTCGCTTGGCGCCACATACCAATATGCTGTAAAGATCGAGCATAAAATTTAAATAGAAGAAGTGAGACTCCAGATCTGCTAATACGAAGTAGGGAAAAGGCACCCCCAAACTGCAAAACAAAGGATAAAGCCAAGGTGGGGTGACCCAAGACAACCCATCAAAACCACTAGCAAAGAATAACACCACGAAGATGAAGAAGGACACAAGAAAATGGTGTGAGTTTGACAAGAGCTCCACTCACAACACAAATGAGTGTCGCGCCAAGCAGTCATTGGTGGCCGAGCTGAAAGCCTCAAAGACAGGTGCATTTTCCGATTCTGAGTTTGAACCCGACAAGGGGAATTGATGTAGAGCCCAACGCCACCGTTGCCACCACCAAGGTCCAAAAGATTGAGCCTGAAAATCTCAAGGAGGGGGAGCATCTCTTCCAATGTTGTGAAAATCGTGATTGGGATAAAATCAGAAAGGGTCCAAAAAAGGAAAAAATCGAAAAATCAGGAAAAAATCAGTAAAAATCGGCAAAACATCGGCAACATTAAAAAAATATAAAAAAAATCATTTTTTTTCAATTTTTTTAAGTATCTAAAGCATCCATAATTTTTTGATGATTTTTTGGCAATTTTTACGATTTTATTGCGATTTTTATCGCGATTTTTTGGCGATTTTTATGATTTTATCTAAAAATTAAATCACCATGCTGAAAAAATCACGATTTTTGCAACATTGGTCTCTTCCACTCATAGATGTGGGTGAAGCATTCTCTGCTAGAGTTCATTGTCGACAGTGGGAGCCAAAAGAACCTCATCTCAAGGTCGTGAAGCGGTTAGGCCTACCGACGACACCACCCCTGCAGTCGTACACCATCGGATGGCTCCACTAAGGGCGGGATCTCCGCGTCAGCCAATAGTGTCGCCTGCCCTACAACATCAAGTCCTTCACGAATGCGGTATTGTGTGATGTTGCTCCCCTTGAAGTTTGTGATGTATTATTAGGCCAGCCATACTTGTGGAATCGTCATGTTGCGTATGAGTCCAGGCCTCGCACTTTTATTACTTTGGGTAGTAAGCTATATAGGATACTAGAGGTAGTTTTGCCTATCACCATTTCTTTGATCTCTGCTAAGAAATGCAGTAAGATCACCTCCCAGACCGAGAAATTTGTTTTCTTTTTGATTCACTCTCAAAGTAAGGGGAAGATCGTGGTCACATCCATGGCCCCTGGGAAGGGTTCGTCCACACAGTGTTGATTCATGGTAGTATCGGATGTGTTCTAAGCCTCAAAATTTGCAGGTAGGCTAGGGCACACGTATTCCACAAAACCTAGAAATCATTTTGGGAAATTCCACCCGAAGACAGTTTTATTAAAATAATTAATTATTTTTAATGTGTGCCTAAGTCTAAATTTAGGAAATTAATATAATTAAAGGCTATTAATTAAACTGTGGGTGAAACTTCTAGAAGAAGACAAATCAATTTGATCTGAGCCATTGATTAGAATCTAATTTGGGCCATTGATTACTGAACTGGAGGATTATAAGGACTTCGATGGGCATTTGGAAAACACACCAGGCAAGTACTCAGTTACCCAAGCAAGATCGATTTTCTCATTTGTCGAAGTTCGGCAAGAGGAAATCGGATCAAAGGAAGAGTTGCAGGTGAGAAGGAGAGAGGGTATCAACATCAGTCAGGAATGCAGGAGTAGAAGGAAGATGTAGAGCAGAGGAGGGACAATGCAGAGGCTGTGACGCTCAGACTACGCAGTCCCTACGCAGAAGCTGATGCAGTGACGCAGAGGGCTGACGCAGTGAGATGCAGAGGGGGCAACAGGTCCTCTCCAAAGTCAGAATCTCACTGAGAAGCGTGAGAATATTGGTTGTAAAATTTCTCATAGAAATTCCTCTTCTATTCTGCTAGTAGTATCTTTTACATGAGATTTTTGCTGGAGACCAATAAAGAAACCCTCATCTGCTGCTTCGGTTTTCCCACATTGGGTTTTTCTGGGGACAATGGTCCAAAAATAACTGTCATTGTGATTATACTTGTGCTAGTATTTTTCCTTGCATTTACTTTTCGCAGTATTTTAATTGTGAAGACTGCAATAGAATTGATTTCGATATTTGTTGTAGAAACACTGTGAATAACTTATTTATGAATTAATAAGTAGAAGACATAATATTAGTCACTGCAGTTGGATTTCTATTAAGAAATTTTCACATGGTATCGGAGTTGAGTGCAGACTAGAAGAGCTAGCATTGAAGAGGAGGGAATTCGAAATTGCTTCATAGGCAAAAAATCAAATTCCCAGAAGAATTGCGCAGTCTAGTCTAGGAGGGAAAAATTTTCATGGGAAAATCTCTCTTTGAGAGAGTTGACAGAGAGAGATTTCTAGATCGAAGTTTGCCAGTGACAAAGGGAGTAGCGTAGAAGCTTCAAAGGGAGTAGCGTAGAAGCTTCAGCAAAGAGGAGGTTTCTGGTGTGACGCAGTTTTTCTGCAGCAGTTGCTGGGGCAGAAAAGAGTCAAAAATCGATAGGAAAAATAGCACAAAGAAGGATGGAAAATCAAGATGTCTCTGAATTATCTTCCAAATTGGAAGAAGAATTCGCATGCTTGTCAAGTTCAACGTCAACAGATGTTTGGTATATTGATAGTAGGGCTTCAGCGCATATGACTGGAGTACAAGAATATTTCTCAAGCTATCAAGAAGAGCAAATGGACTTCCAGATTACTATGGGAAATAGAACGAAGTGTACTCTAGTAGGGAGAGGCACCATAGCATTTCATACGGAATCAGGAACCAACATCTGAGCCACTAATGTTTTTCATGTGCCCGGGTTAGGAATGAATCTGATTTCAGTGTCCCAGTTATAGGACAAGGGATACGATGGATACTTCATTGGAAGGAAAGTATACGTCAAACATCCAAGCTGGAAGAAGAAAAGACAAATTGGAGCTCGAAGCAACATACTATATAGATTGCAACTCAAGTCTCCAATGGCACTAATAGCCAGCAATCATAATGGTGAAAAGGAACTAAATGAATTGTGGCACAGGTGAATGGGACACTTGCACCATGGAGCATTGAGGATGCTCAGAGAGATTTTTATAGGAGTTCCAGTCCCAAGCACTAAGCATGATGATGTATGCAGAGGATGCGTACTAGAGAAGTACGCTAAAACAACTTTTTCCAGAAGTAACAATAGAGCAGAAGGCGTATTGGGATTGATACACTCAAATATTTGTGGTCCAATGTCCACAAGAGTTGTTAGTGGTGGCGAATACTTCATCACCTTTATTGATGGTCACTCTAGAAAAATTTGGATCTATTTCTTAAAGACCAAGGATGAGGTCTTTGATCGATTCAGAGAGTTTAAGGCTCTCGTAGAGAATATGACAGGGAAAAAGATAAAGGTGTTGCGTTCAAATAATGGTGGAGAGTACACGGAAAAAAACTTCATAGATTTCTGCATAAAGGAGGGCATCAAAAGACAATGGACAACTCCATATAATCTAGAGTAGAATGGAATAATAGAGTGAAAGAATAGAACTATCATTGGGGCAACAAAAGCTATGTTGTATGACCAGGAGTTGCCTAAATTCTTATGCACAGAGGCTTGCAACACAACAATGTATATCCAGAATAGAACTCCTCACAGAGCATTGGGGAAGAAAATGCTTGAAGTGTCTTCACCAGGAAGAAGCCGGAGGTGAGTCATCTCAAGATATTCGGAAGTGTGGCATATTGTTAATTCCAAACGAGAAGCGTAGTAAACTGGATCAGATTGCAAAAAAGGGGTACCTCGTAGGATATAGTGAGACCTCAAAGGCATACAAAATATACATTCCTAGCAGTAAGAAGATTGTAGTAAGACTGGGTGCAATGTTCATGGAGGATAGAGCTTTCAAGAAATCTCAAGAGATGCTAGCAAAAGGTTAGTCAATGGATGTTCCATTAGTCCAACAGCAACAGGGGCAGCAAGGAGGACAAGCAGGAGGAGAAACACCTGGATCTAGCACAGTGACCAGCACTAGTATTTCCTCAAAAATAGGAAACCCAGGTAGTTCTCAGTAGATGGAACAACATGAACAGGAGGGGGACTTGATTGAGCCTCCCACCACCAGTGTTAGAACCAGCTGGAAAGTACGACCAACGCTGAGGGATGCAGAGGAGTTTGTTGGAGCTCCTAGAACCGAGAAGAGGTAGCGTAGACAGGCTGACAGATACCAAGCCTTGGTTGCACAGGTTGAAGAACCCTCCAGTTTTCAAGAAGCCGTACAACACCAAGTTTGGGTGGATGCCATGGTAGAAGAATATGTTGGTTGTGGAGCTTGATTATCTTCTGTATTCAAAGGTATCGCCGCATTGGACCCTAGTTCGTAATGGGGTGGCAATGTCGCCCGTAAAATGTTCGCTGCAGGAGGGGTCCAGGGGGGGGCTGCAACCTTTGGGAGCCCTCCCTGGCGGGGGGATCGGGGGCAGACCCCGAAGCTAAGAAAAGATGTAAAATTGCCTTGTAAAATGTTGTAATTTCGTAGTCAATCTGGGCCGTTCATTAGGCAGAGATCTGACGATAGAAGTTATGTTTAATTTAGGGTTTTTTGCTCTAGAAGGCAAACCCTCGCTATATATGAGGGAATTGTATTGCGTTTATGTAGATCTGTATTCTGAGTGAGGAAGAGAGAGGAGATTGAGAGCGAAGAGGGAATTACAACGAATCTGCTGTAGGTTGTATCTCTTCAGTTTGCTGGATAATATAAAAGGAAGGACTGACTGTTTCTCTGTGGACGTAGCCCAAACTGGGTGAACCACGTATATCTGTGTCTCTTTTGTTTTATGCGTTTTCTATGTTTATATTTCTGCAATATTTTATGTGTTCCATTGCTCTGTAATATATAATTTTCTAACAGAGTATAAGTCTATCATGACGAATGATGTCTGGGAAGTGTTAACTAGACCAGAGTATAGATCAGTTGTAGGATCAAGGTGGATCTACAAGATCAAGTATGTTGTAGATGGCAGTATAGAGAAGTACAAGGCTAGGTTCGTGGCAAAGGGGTACGCACAAAAGGAAGGAATAGACTATGAGGAGACCTTCACCCCAGTAGCCAGATATACCTCTATTAGATCCGTTATATCCCTAGCAGCTCAAATGGGATGGGAGATTCACCAGATGGATGTCAAGACAACATTCTTGAACGGGGTGATAGAAGAAGAGGTGTATATAGAACAACCTGAAGGCTTCAAAACTCATGAAAAGAGAACTCATGTATGCAGGTTAAAGAAAGCCCTGTATGGGCTCAAGCAAGCACCCAGAGCATGGTATGGTCGGATTGATAGTTACTTGCAGCAGTTGGGATTCGTCAAGAGTGATGCTGATCCCAATCTCAACTATCTAATGATGGAGAATGAGCCACTTATTTTGGTATTCTATGTGGATGACTTATTTCTAACTAGGTCATCTAGGCTCATAAAGGACTGCGAGAAGAATCTTGAAGCAAAATTCGACATGAAGGATATGTGGTTGATGCATTATTTTCTAGGGTTGGAAGTTTGGCAGAAGAATGGGGAGATCTTCCTTGGGCAAGGAAGATATCCTACAGAGATTCTAAAGAGATTCAGAATGCAGGATTGCCAACCCATGGCTACGCCTATCATCACCAACTAGAAGAAAATAGATGCATTAGGAGGCAAGGAGGTGGACCCCACCTTGTACATACAACTCATCAGGTCGCTCATGCATCTGGTCAACACTAGGCCAGACATTTGCTTCGCTGTCAACACCCTTGGTCAGTTCATGGTGGAACGAAAAGGGTGCATTGGGCAGCAACTAGGCACATTCTTAGATATGTGTGTGGAACAATTGGATATGGGTTGAAATACACCCGGGGAGATGACTTTAGAGTGAATGGATTCATAGTTGCAAATTGGGCAGGTAGTTCAGTAGACTGGAAAAGTACCTCCAAGTATTGCTTTAGTGTTGGATCATGAATGATCTCTTGGTGCAGCAGGAAACAGAAGTCGGTAGCTCTGAGCTCAACAGAAGCAAAATATATGGCAGCCAGCACAACTATGTGCGAAGCTATATGGCTTAGAAAATTGCTTGTGAGTTTGTTCAAGGAGAGGATGGAAGCGACTAGTGTTTTCAACGATAATCAAAGTTGTATTAAACTTTCTGAGAATCCAATATTTCATGATCAGTTGAAAAACATTGATATTGTTGATTTGGGGTAGCATCGGATGTGCTCTAGCCACAAAAATTGGTGGAGAGGCTAAAGCACATAAGATCTCCAAGACCCATAAATGGTTTGGGCAGAATCTAACTAGTTTGGGAGATATTAAAATAATTAATATTTTTAATGGAGTTCCTAAGTCTAAACTTAGGAAAAATAAAATATTAATGGGTATTAATATAAAACTGGGTTAGAAGGGTCCAAAAGTCATGGATCAAGCCAAATCTAATCTTAGTCGTTGATTAGAGATTTAATCTCGGCCGTTGATGGACCAATGAGAAAAGTATAAGAGGAGGCTTGAGGGTCAGTTGAAGAACACACCGAGAGGGATCAAGAACTCGATTTTCTGGGGCAGGGTTTGCCGAGGAAATTGAGTGAATGATCAGAGTTGCAGCTGAGGGGCAGTGAATACATAGCAGAGAGGCAGAGTTAGTACTGGGAGGATCAGTGCGGAAGCCAGGAGAGGTTGACGCAGAGCCACCTAGAGGCCGCGCAGAGGCAGCCAGAGGCCACACAGAGGCAGCCAGAGGCCACGCAGAGCTAGAGAGGGCTAGCCTGTGAGACACAGATGCTCCAAAGGCTGACGCAGAGCCCAGAGAGACTAACGCTGGGCGAAAGAGGCTAATGCAAGGCCTAGAGGCAGTGCTGGGAGATTTTTCATGGGACAGACTGGAGCTGGAGAGCTGGATAGGGTGATGCAGTCTCTATCAGAGTGACGCAGAGCAACAGAAGCTACATTGTTGCTATGGGATCGTTCATCCGGTGATTTAGCCGGAATATCTGTCTCTGAATGAGAGGTACTATTGTTGAGGGCATTCTCTGTTGGGTAAGCCATTTCTGGCATTCAGGTTGTATTTTGAAATTGCATAATAATAAAACCCTTTGAACAACTGCACCGGTTTTCCCGCATTGGGTTTTTGGGGGACATTAGTCCAAAAACAATGGTGTCACTTGTGTGCTTGTTTACTTTCAGTTGATGATCTGTATGTGTTGATACTGTACTTGTATTTATTTTCAGTATTTACATGGTAAATAACTTGTTAAGTAATTGAACAAGTAGGAAGAAATAAATCAAATAGTACAGGAAGAATTTCTAATGAGTTAAACTTAGAAATTCCAACAGATATCAAATCTCACTTTATCAAACCCTGTGTTCAACGTGGGGCAGTACAGTTGTAGTATGTCTCCACAGGAAATCAGGTGGTAGACGTACTCACAAAAGCTATAGGAAGAGCTAAATTCATCCAGTTGAGGGAACATATGGGTATGGTAGAGAATCCGTTTCAGTAGCAGGAACAAGAGGTTTCTCAGTTGCAGTGGTAGGAAATGAGAGGGAGTTGTAGTACAAATGCAATGTTCGCATTAGCAGGGCTAGTAGCAGTACAGATGCAACATTTGCGCAATAGTTGGTTGGCAGCAATGTTCACGCAGAGGGAGATGTTACAAAGAAGGGTGATGCTTTAGCAGGTTGCATTACTAGAGCACGTCCCTCACTAAAAGGGAGTGTTGATTTATGGTAGCATTAGATGTGCTCTAAGCCTCAAAATTTGCAGGGAGGCTAGGACACATGTATTCCACAGTACCCAGAAATCGTTTCAGGAAATTCCACCCAGAGACAGTTTTATTAAAATAATTAATTATTTTTAATGGGTGCCTAAGTCTAAACTTAGGAAATTAAAATAATTAAAGGGTATTAATTAAAATGTGGGGTAAACTTCTAGAAGAAGACAACGATCAAGTCAATATGATCTGAACCATTGATTAGAATCTAATCTGGGCCGTTGATTAATCCTCTGGAGGATTATAAGAAGGACTTTGATGGACATTTGGAAAACACACCAGGCAGGTACTCAGTTACCAAAGTAAGATCGATTTTCTCATTGGTTGAAGTTTGGCAAGAGGAAATCAGATCAGAGGGAGAGTTGCAAGTGAGAAGGAGAGAGGGTATCAGTATCAGTTAGGAGTATAGGAGCAGAAGGAAGACATAGAGAAGAGGAGGGACAACGCAGAGGCTGTGATGCTGGGACTGCACAATCCCTACGCAGAAGCTTACGCAATGATGCAGAGGGCTGGCGCATTGAGACGTAGAGGGGGCAACAGGTCCTCTCTAGAGTTAGAATCTTGCTAAGAAGCGTGAGAATATTGGTTGTAAAATTTCTCATAGAAATTCCTCGTCTATTCTACTAGTTGTATCTTGTACATGAGGCTTTTGCTGAAGATCAATAAAGAAACCCTCATTTGATGCATTGATTTTCCCACATTGGGTTTTTCAAGGACAATTGTCCAAAAATAATTGTCATTGTGATTATACTTGTGCTAGTATTTTTCCTTGCATTTACTTTCCGCAGTGTTTTAATTGTGAAGGTTCCAATAGAAGTTATTTCGATATTTGTTGTAGAAACACTGTGAATAACTTATTTATGAATTAATAAGTAGAACTGTAGAAGAAATAATATCAGTCGCTGCAATTGGATTTCTATTAAGAAATTTTCACACGCAACAGAATCAGGTGGATAAGGTCGTGGAAGAATACAAGGACATCTTCTCCTCACCCACAGGGGTACCTTTGCATTGTCAGGTCAAACATTCGATCGATCTGACTCCCGGAGCACCTCTACCCAATGGGCCGTTATATTGTTGCTCTCTTTTGGAAAACGAAGAAATTAAGCAGCAAATCTAGTAGTTGCTACAAAAAGGGCACATTTGACCAAGTTCCTCACCTTGTGGGAGCCCAAATATACTCATACCGAATAAGGATGTGACCTGGAGACTTTGCATTGTTTATCGGGCACTAAATAAAATCACTGTCAGGAACAGGTATCCAATCCCACAAATTGATGACCTTCTTGACCAACTCAAGGGGGCCAAGTACTTCAGCAAGATTGATTTGAAGTTTGGCTATCACTAGGTTCCAATAGAACCCATAGATGTATGGAAGACTGCCTTCAAATCCAAGGAGGGCCTTTTTGAGTGGTTGGTCATGCCTTTCGAGTTGACAAATGCCCCTGCAACTTTTATGAGTCTGATGGATAACATCTTGGGGTATTTCACCAACTTGTTCGTGGTTGTATATCTAGACGAAATCCTCATATTCAGCGAGAGTTGGGAAGAACAATTGCAACATATTCGGTAGGTCCTTCAAGCCCTGCGACAACACAAACTATGTGCCCGTTGTCGCACAAAGTGTCTAGGCACCGCGACAATGCTCATAGTAAGGGCTATCACTCTAATCCTTACTGACTCTGTTTAGACTCTCTCCTAGACAAGTCAAGGGGGTAGTCCCTAAGGTGAATGAATGAGAATAGCTTGTGGAACACAGGCTCTAGGAGACTTAAAGATGGACAACCTGATGAATTTAGAACAAATCTTGGTCAACTGAGATGAATAGATTAAACACAAGACACAACCACATGATAGAAATGATTATAGACCAGTGCCTTAGTATTCGATTAACCATAGACTGAACAGAAACAAGATATCCCAAGTAATTTATATATGTGGCAAAGCGACGATCATGAACAAGTAAGTGTGAATGCTCAAAACTGCAATATATCTAGCAATTAAATCCCATGAAAACTTATGAAAATTAAATGCTAAATAATGATTCTAGATTAAAAATGATTTTTTTCAATAACCCAGATCTACAATTAATTATCTTTCTCCTATCGCCAATATAATTTTTAAGACATTTATCGCATTTGACAATAGGGAGATCCTACCACAAAATTTAAGATCTTACGATTAATGCAAAAGACAACAAGGAACTTGAGATTATAATTTTAATTGTTCTTTATGAAATTAATTTAATGCGGTGAATGAAGAGATTATGTTTTTAACGTGACCAAAAATAATAAAATCAAAAGGACTTTAATAAATTAAAATTTTTAATGGGCCATAGGCCACTTAAAAATTTTAGTTTTTAAAATGCAAAAGTGTAGGTCCTCTTATGATTTAATTCCTTAGTAATCTCATAGTCACAAAAATGATTTTTTTTTAAACTTCTTAGATTTTTAAATGTTTTTAAATTTTAACAATTTTTTTTTTTTTAACAAATTTCCAGTCTAACCAATGTTCCACCAAGTCTCCGGGATAGGGAGACGCGGGTGCGGGGAGATGCACAAAGGGGACGTGTGGGGGTACCCTCAAATTTTAGGGAAATTTAGGGGGGATGGGGGGACGTCGAGGTATATATAATGTAATTTTTAATTATATATATTATTTATATGTATATAATTTTGAAATTTTCATGTTCATATTCATTGTTCAATAATGAAAGCATATTAAATAGACTAATTAGTAATAGTAATACCAATACATTGAAATTTCAAATTTGATCCATACATAAAATTTAAATTCATAATTGAATCAAATAATGACATATTGTAATTGAATCTTGGTCCGTCCTCATCATTCATTTTGATACATACATCATTCATATGACATACTCATTATAATGTTCTAAATGATAATTCATCAAGATTCAATACCATAAGATTCAATATGAAATATTCAAATACAATGTACATTGATCCATATCATTCATCATTCATCATTCTAGATTCTAAATTGAACACTAAATTAAAATTTTCAATTTATATAACTCAAAGTTTCAAACTCAAAAATAGTTAAGAGTGAAGAGTCGGTCATCAATATCTAGTGTCACAACTCAAATGTTAAAACTTAAAAGTAAAACTGAAAAGTAGAAATGGAAAATGAACACTGAAAATAAAATCAACTTCAAGGACTCAATCTCAATGATTGGTCCTCTACATCCATCTGCTGCATGAAGTCATCAGGAACATCAATGGGAATGTCATTATCTGAGTCAGAGTCACTCTCTTGAGTAACCAATGGAACTCTAACCAAACCATGCTGCAATGCATCTGGTCCATCCTCATCATCTATCTGTGCACTATCCTCTGGATCCACATCCCATTGTGTTGCTGGTCCCCTCCAATACTCTGGTGTCTTCCTATGTGCAAGACATAGAGAACTGTGCACTGCAACTAGCTTCTCTGCTCTCCTAGAGGAAAGTCTATTCCTCTTGATAGAGTGGATGAAGCTATATGTGGACCAATTCCTCTCTGTTGCAGAGGAACTAGCAATCTGAGACAATAAGCGAATAGCAAGTTGTTGGATCTCTGGAGCCTCATCCCCATGCATGGTCCACCAACCAATGGGGTCAGTCTGGCCTAAATCATTGCGATCTTCCCTTGCATCAGGCTTGTTGAAGGGACCACTGAGACTTGCAAATTGCATCCACTGTCTCCTAATGGTTCTCCCTTCTTCTGAACTATACATCTTTGTAATGGCTGCTCGAAATCCCTTTTTGACCTCTGGATCTTCAATGGGAAGAATTCTACCAGTTCTTGCCACATACCATTTTGGGTTGAGTGCATATGCCGCCATGTGCAAAGGTGTATTCATTCGATCCCACCTACGCTGAATAATGGGTCGAATCTGAGTCGTATAGAACTCTAAGGAAGGATCTTTCTCACGAATGGCCACCCTTACTTGATCCAACATACTATCAAAAGTCTCATAGATTTCTCCAAGAGTAGGAGAATCTGTGTCAGTATAGCGAATGACCTTAAGAGTGACACCAAATAACCACAATCTGTCCACCAATCATTATCCAATATCTAAATCCTGATTTTCTTCGCTTCCTCTAT
Organism: Pinus tabuliformis; assembly: GCA_031772625.1. Classification (NCBI taxonomy): domain Eukaryota; kingdom Viridiplantae; phylum Streptophyta; class Pinopsida; order Pinales; family Pinaceae; genus Pinus; species Pinus tabuliformis. The sequence continues at coordinate 1,298,364,690 of CM062818.1, forward strand.
AGCCAACCTCTTCTAGAGTCAACCTCCTCTATAGCATCACGAAGAAGCTCAATTGGAAAGCTGCATCTTTGCGCTTTCTATAACAATCAATAACTCTAAGAAAGAAAGGCCCCTCTCGGCAAGTAACTATGATGTTGATAAGTGGACGTTTGGCAATGTCTGTCCACCCATCCATAACAATAGAACAACCTTCCCTCACCCATGTTTGCCTCAAAGTTTCCTTTTGCACATTAATATTGGCCACTTGCCTTTCTAATATCACTGTCCTCAACTTATGTTCACCTGGGGGCACATATGAGGGTCCTGCTGCTGCAATTGCCTTGACCATCTCCTTGTAGTAAGGAGAACGACTAACATGGAAAGGAATTCCATTGGCAAAAAGAAATTTGCCAATGGCATCATCTGTATCATCACGGTTCAACTTACTATACATCCCTGCAAGAGTTGGTCCCACTGCACAAGAGCGGGAACCCTTAGTCCCAATAGGAGATGGTGGAGGCATATTTTTCTTTGATTTTCTTTTTGAGCTTGTGGCTTCATTAAAATTTTCTTGAGGTTGGGCCATGACATTTTTGCTTGAGAACATGCCCTTTGCATCTGCTGCCATTTGCATTCTCAAGAGCTCTGATTTTTGCAACATGGTTAAATGTGAACATATGCTAACCCCTTTGCCACCTACACCCAAAAGATGCATCCTGAGACGACTATAACTCCCAGCCCAAGAATGGGCACAAACGTTGCATTTCCAATGGTGTGTCCCACCTCTTGTGCTTCCTGATTTTGGTTGGGTTGAAGAGCCAGTGATTTTGGTAGCATATAGCAAAAGAGGTTTGCTTGGATTGAATGTCCCCTTTGACTTTGACTTTGATGGGGTTGGAGTCGTTGAAATGACATTAGCACTAGCTGTACTATTGACATGGGTTTCATTCCTTGTTGATGGCGTTTTAGTTTGAAGAGGACTTGTTGTTTCAGTTTAAGGATCATATTCACTTTCAGTTTGACTGTCATTGCCACTTTGGTCGTTGTCACTCATTTTGCAGATTTTGTATTATTTAATGCCTTGCAAGAAGGGTTTCAAAATCTAAAATTTAAAACTATTGATAATTTATAAAAGTTTAAAACTGAATCACTGATAATTTATAACACTGAGTAACCAATTTATAAAACTGATAATTTAATAAATTATAATTTTAAATTTATAAAACAGAATACTTCTAAGTTCACAGCAATTAAAATTCTTAATTTTTATTTTTTATTACTACTGATATTGCTTCAAAAAAATTTAAACGGTGAATTTGACAAACAATTTACAGTTCTGAGTTAAAAAAAATAAAATTAAACAGTGAATTTGACAAACAATTTACAGTTTTGAGTTTTTTAATGCCATGTAAATGATAAAACTTTAACAATGAAACATGAAAAAAATTAAAAAAATTGCAGCGAAACTTACTGTACAGTCTGGAGCAACTGCGTGGAGTCTGGACGGGTCCTGAGCAGCTGCGTGGAGTCTGGACGGGTCCTAAGCAGCTGCATGGAGTCTGGACGAGTCCTGAGCAGCTGCGTGGAGTTTGGAGACTGGAGCAACAACTGCCTAGAGCTTCGTGGAGCAATCTGCCGCGTCCGACGAGTTGTGCTGCAAGCCTGCAATCTGCTTCGTGGACGCCGGGGCGGGTAGTCGACTCCGTCGAGCTGCCAGCAGTATCACTCTGCAGATGCGTGAGCAGCAATGCTGCCGGCTGCGTGGAGCGCTAGTGGACGTCGGGACGGGTAGTCGAGCTGCTAGCGGCCCAACACTCTGCAAATGCGTGGAACAGCGTTACAACAAAGCTATCGGCTGCGTGGGGGGCTGGTATAGCAGCAATGCTGCCGACTGCGTGGAGGGTTTGGTGGAACCGTGGAGTTGCTGGCTGCGTGGACGGCTGGTGGAACCGTGGAGTAGCAATGTTTCCGGCTGTGTGGAGCAGCAAGGTAACGAGTAACCACTGCAACGTAACTACTAACAGCGAGCCGCTGCGTGGAGAAGAGGGAGGATAAGGCGTGCGCTGAAGCTTTGAGGCTCTCGTGGGAACAGTGGGAGCAGATTCACACTGAAACGATGGAAGAAAAAAATGCGCTCAGCTGATTTAACAGAGATAAGAGCATAATGAAATGGCGGCAGAATGAAAAGTAAAGTTAAACCTAACTTTTCATGTAATTTTTTATTTGTTAGTTTAGTTTTTTTTTAATAAATTAATTTTCAATTTTTTTTGTTTGTTTATGTATATATAAAGGGTAATTAGACAAAAATGAAGGGGGGACGCCCAGAAGAACCCCATTTTTGGGGGGACGCCCAAAAGAACCCCATTTTTGGGCGGGATGCCTAGAAGTACCCCTTTCAGGGAGTCGAGTCTCCCACACTGGGGAAACGCACCCCCTTGTGTCTCCTCGAGTCTCCCAAAAGGGGGACGTGGGGAAACGCACCCCCAAGAGTCTCCCTTAACCACCTCCATGCAAAACTTAACCACCTCCATGCAGATCAAACTAGGGAGTGCGTATTTCCCTAATGTGGGTGGCCCCCATGTGTAACTTAACCACAACAAAAATAACTTTTCCTAAGTCTAATCTTGTAATAAAATCAAATGGGACCCACTATCTCCAAAATTGGCCCCATTATATAATAATTAAGCTTGTTCCAAATTAATTTAGGAAGGGACATGACAATCCTCCCCTCCTAAATGTCGCTTGTCCCCAGGCAACTTCAATGCTGGATGCTCATGATGTTCTCCCCTTCCCAAGTGGCATCCTCATTTGGTAAACTCTTCCAACACACCAAATACTCTCTGATGACCTTGCTTTGGAGTTTCCTCTCCCTGGTCTCCAAGATGGCCTCTGGCTCTAAAATTAGATGCCCCTCATCATCAAGTGGAGGCAACTCCACAACTGCTGTAACCTGTTGCCCCAACATCCTCTTGAGGCACGACACATGAAAAATGTTATGGATCCTGTGCCCTGGTGGTAGCTCCAACTCATAAGCCACCTTTCCAACCCCCCTGATCACCCTGTAAGGCCCAAAGAATCTCGGCTGCAGCTTCTTGGCCCCCTTCTACTTCAACGTGGATTGACGGTAAGGCTGCAATTGAAGGTAGACCAAGTCCCCCTCCTCGAAATGCCTCTCTACACGATGCTGGTCAGCATACATCTTCTGCTGGTTCTGGGCTGTCTGTAAGTTATCCTTAAGAGCCTTGAGGATATCTTGGCTCTCTAGGATCCAATCCTTGGCCTTTGGGGCCCTGCTGTCTCCATAAACAATGTCAGCAAAAGACAAAGCATCATAACCAAATAAAGCACAGAAAGGAGTCATGCGAATAGACATGTGATGGGTGGTGTTGTAACAATACTCTCTCAGATGCAACCATCGAATCCAAGCCCTCTATTGCCCTGTCACATAGTTCCTGAGATATCCCTCTAACCACTGGTTCACCCTCTCTGTCTAGCCATTAGTCTGTGGATGATAGTTGGTGCTCGGGGTGAGCTCGATGCCGACTAGCCTGAAAAGCTCCTGTCAAAATCCTCCCATGAATCGACTGTCTCGATCACTGACTATAGTCTTAGGAAGTTCGTGCAGACGAAAGACCTCCCTGAAGAACAACTCTGCCACTTGTGAGGTTGAATATTGTGTCGGTAGGGCAAAGAAGTGTGCATACTTGGTTAGCCAGTTGACCACTACAAAAAGTCAATCCTTCCCTTACACCGAGGGAAGTCTGGTGATGAAATCCATAGAGATACTCTCCCATTTCCCCTCAGGGTTGGGAAGAGGCTGTAATAATCCTGCTGGATGGGTCAATTCTCCTTTGTTCCTATGGCAAGATTCGCACTCCTACCCATGCCTCAACACGTCTCCTTTGAGGCCCTTCCAAGTGAAGCGCTCTCTCACTGCCATATAAGTCTTCCTAAACCCTTGGTGCCCAGACAAAGGAGAATCATGAGCTGCTCGAAGGACGCACTCTCTCAACTGGGATCCCAAAACCAAAAATATGCGCCCTTTATAATAAATAACCTCATCCATCACCCTGTAGCGCTCATTTGCATAGCTTCCCTCCAAGATCTCGCACGCCCGATGATCCTTGGAGTACTCTACTAATAGCCGAGCCTTCCAATCATGACAAATGCTCATGAGTGAAAGCCCTGCAGGTCTCCTAGATAGTGCATCTGCCACCACGTTGTGCTTTCCCTGCACATACTCAATATGAAAATCGTAGGCCTGCACCTTGTTGACCTATCCCTGCGTTTTGTCTTTGAGGCTTTGTTGCCCCATGAAATGACGAAGACTGTTGTGATCCGTCTTCACCCAAAATCGGTTCCCCACCAAGTACTGTCTAAACATGGCCAATGCATGCATTCTAGCCAACATCTCCTTGTCATAAATGGAATACGACATCTCATGAGGTAGAAGCTTCCGGCTCTTGAAAACAATGGGGTGCTCTCCTTGGGACAAGACTGCCCGATCCCCACACTCGATGCATTGCACTCCAATGTGAAAGGCTGAGTAAAATCCGGAAGTTCCAATACCGGGCAACAACTCATCATCTCCTTGAGGCGGTCAAATGTTGCCTGAGCTCCCTTTGTCCACGCAAAAGCCCCCTTCTTAGTCATATCAGTAAGGGGTGCTGCCAACTATGAGAAGCCATTCACAAACTTCCGATAATAGGTACAGATGCCCAAAAATCCTCTCAACGGTGTCACACCTCAAGGCTTGGGTCAATCCTGAATGGCTTGAATCTTCTCCTCGTCCACCTTGACCCCATCTGCACCTATATGATGTGTCCCAAGTAAAGCATCTATGTCAACCCAAGCTCACACGTGGACATCTTGGCGTAGAGTTGCTGCTCCTCCAATATACGCAAGACTGTCTCTAAGTGCTGCAGGTGCTTCTCCCATGTCCTGCTGTAGATCAAGATGTCATCAAAGAATATTAGTACAAATCTCCTCAACTGGCCTCTAAACACATGGTTCATGCATGACTGAAAAGTAGCCGATGCATTGGTCAACTCAAAAGGCATGACCAAGAACTTGAAATGCCCATAATGACATCTGAAAGCTGTCTTCGGGATGTCCTGCTCCCTCACTAGAGTCTGATGATACCCTGACCGCAAATGTATCTTAGAGAAGTACTTGGCTCCTCTAACCTTGTCCATCAACTCATCAATGCGCAGAATGGGATACCTGTTCTTCAACGTCTTCTTGTTGAGGGCCCTGTAGTCAATACACATAGGGAGAGTCCCGTCCTTCTTCTTCACCAACACAATCGAAGAAGCAAACGGACTGGGACCTGGTCTGATGTGACCCAACTCCAACAACTCCTTGATGGCCCTCTCGATCTCGTCCTTATATGCCTTGGGATGCCTATAGGGTGTAGTAATGTCTGCCTGCACACTAGGCTCCAGCTCTATAGTGTGCTCGAACCCCTTGTTAGGTGGTTGTCCTGACGATATATCTCCAAAGACTATCGGATATCTATCCAATACTGCCTGTATGTCTGGATGTGGTGGCATGGTCTTTCCCTCGGCCTTTGAAATCCACAGCTCTACTGCCCACGCTATGTTTCCATGCCTCAGATCGGCCTCCATTCTGTGGGTCGAAACTGCCTAAGGGGGTACGAATGCATGCCGCAAAGAACCACCGGCTTGCCATCCCGTCTAGCAAACTCCATCAGAAGCTGCTTCCAATCGGTGGTAACCCGGCCAACCATTGGACACTCAACACAATATTGGTGTCCGGTACATCCACCAGGAAAAAGTGGTCTATCATCGAATATTTCCCATAGTCAATGTCAGAGTGGGAACATATCGAGTGCACTGCATAGTCCTGTCTCTTGGTATTAGGACTGAAAACCCCTCAAACTCTGCAGTGGTGATGCCCCTCCTCTAGACCATCTGAGCATCAATAAAATTGTGGGTGGCCCCACTGTCTATTAAAACTAAGACACGATGCCCTTGCACCGTACCTCTGATCCTCATGGTAAAAAATTTGGGAATCTCGCACAAAGAAGCTAGGACTCCCCCGGCTGGTGCGAAAGATGCTCCTCCATGTGGTGGTGGTGGTGGTCCCCTCCCTACTGGATCCTCACTATCTCCTCCACCAAAATCCAACTCCTCATCATCCTCCTGATCATTGTCTGAGAAGACCTCAATGTAATGGGATTTGTCCGTTGTGAATCGATGGCCTGGTGCCCAAGGCTCTCGACATGTAAAACAAAACTTCCTCCTCCTGAGGTCTCTCCTGGTCTCGTCATCCAACTGACCCTACCCTTGGGCTGCTCTTTGTGCTGTGGGCGCTCTAGTGTCATTTCCCTTTTGAGGGTAGGGAGTGTGTGAAGGAAATGGAGCTCGGGTCTTGGGAATACCCCCTTGCAAATCTCAAGTGCAAGATACTGCCTCCAGAAGAGTAGATGGTTTGCGAGACTTCACCAGTCCCTGCAATGGCTCTATCAGCCCCTCCAAAAATGTGTATACTCTCCTCGCATCTGACAAATCAGGTACCATGACTGAGACCCTCAAAAACTCTGAGATATAATGCTCTGGATGCCTTGTCTGTCTGAGCTGGGTCAACTTAGTGAAGTGAGCCTCTGGATCCCTCCGATCAAAGCGCTCCACAATGCTCCGCGTGAAGGCTGACATGCCTCAGAGTGGACAGACCATCAAACCACCAATTGTGTGCCTCCCCCTCAAGGTGCAATGTGGCCATCTTGATGGCCTCTACCTCTGTCATTCGGTTCAATTGGAAGTATGTGTCCAACATCTCTACCCAAGCACATACTGTGCACTTGGTAGTGCCATCATAGGTAGGAAAATACATTTTCCTAATAGAACGATGCAACTCATAGTTTTCTGTGCCATATCCCTTCCCCTTTTCATTTTGTTTGAGCTTGCAAAAGTCTCTGAAAGTTAGAGCCTCTCTGAAGTTTGCCCCCATGGACTGTCGCTCCTGGAAATGCTCCCCCATCAACGATAAATCCTCTCCTCCACCAATTTCACCCTGCGCCAAAGGTATGAAAGAGGGTAAGGTAGCTCGAGTTGGCTCACTCGAGGATGGCCGCTGCGCAGTAGATGAAACGTGATCGAACTGTTGAGAGGTCCCTGAAGTCTCTCCAAATACAAACTCCTGGTGAGTGCTTCGCTCCCGGTTCTGCATCTTGATCTCGTCTAGCATCTCCTTCTGCCCTTTTGCCAAATCACTCAAAGCCTTCAAGAGACTATGGAAGGCTTTCTCTTCCCTACTCTTTGGCTCACCCATGTCTTCTGCTACCATAGTCTTCCCATGATCCTCCGTGTCTAGAGTAATCTCCAACTCCCTTTCCCAGCTCCAGTACCTCTGCCTCCTGTAAGTAATATTCTGTCTGTCCTCCTCACTCATAGAAAAGTTTTCCCATGGCTGAGCCAAAATCTAAGCTCTAATACCACTGTAATGTTACAAAGTTATATAAACAGTGATATGCAAAGAAAAATAGATTTTTATCACAGAAAAATTAAACAATCAGTATCAACAAATACTCAATATACTCCAGAAATGAGAAACAACTGAGCCATTTTATTAATGAAATGGAGCAAGTACAGTAGTATGGAGAATGCAACTAGGCTTGCCTCAAGGGCAAGCTTGATAGAACCCAGGAGATAAACAATAATCTCAAAGCTGGAAAATGACTGCTCCTCTAATGCTTTGCGCTGTCTCCCAGAAACTAGATTGCTAACTGGAAAGGAACGGCAAGAAAGCTCGTCTTCGGTGCTAAGAAAATGTTGAAACTTTAGCCCCAAGCTCGTTGGCCAAAACTCTCAAAAACTCATAACGGGTTTGCCCTGAATCCAACCTCCCAAATTCGGCCTCCAATATGCCCTACGCCAAACTGCTTAAGAAATACAACCTGCAAGGAACAGTAATGAAAACCTCCTCCACTTCTCCAAAAATGAAGTAATCTCCTCTCCAAATGTTCCCCTTTGTTAGGTTCCTATACCAATAAGAATCATAATTTTGATTGACTGAGATTAAGCCTTGTAATATTGTACATACCTTTGCTTTCTACAAATGTTTTCCATATTAAAAAAATTAAAAAATGTAAAGAGGGTATGTCCTAAAAGAATAATCAAAGGACAAAAAGAATGAAAATAGGTCAAAAAAATGAAATATATGAACCCCAAAAGACAAAAGAGACCATGGAAAGTGTGCAAGTCAAAATGCCACTCCTATTTAATTTTATGCATAATAAATGATTGTGTGCAGCTTGTAATCCTTGCCACAATCCATGATAGTCAAAATGTTTAAACTTGGCTATTTCATGTTTTCAATTTTATGTTTATAGATAGAGAATAAAATCTGACCAAACAGTGTAATCTTGGCAGATAATTAGATAGGTAGAGTAAATAAAAGGAGCTCAACTGTTTAATCTGAGCCCTTGGATGATATAAGGTTTGATTTAGATAGTTTGCTATGCAAAGAAAAGAAAATATTGATAAGGGTTTGCTAGCTTAAATGCACCCTAATAAAGTGAAGAAAAAATGGTAGGATAAGTAGATGGGTAAGTAGAAGAAAGGTTGCAGAAGTATGATGATTGATTAGACAAAAAGCATATTTATCATCTTTCATCATATGTTCCAAATATGAATGGACAATCAAGCATGCAAATGGATTTCAAAGTCAACTAATTAATTTCCCCCATTCATTTCATCTCTGTACTTAACTAATTCCCCATAATAAAGTTCAAAGTACTTAAAACCTTTAAGTTAAAGAGGCTCAGAGCATTTCTCTGACTTTTGGAGGGACCGGACCCTCTGCTCAGTGACTTATGGTTATCAAGCACTAGGTTCCCCTCATAAAAGTTCGTCTCCCCTTCAGTTCATTCATTTTCCTAATAATACTCCTTTTCCTAAGGTTAAAACACTTTTTGCCTAGGAAAAAGCAATTTTCCCCCATATAAAACACTTTTCATACCAAAAATCGACAAAAATGCTTTACCCTAAGTATTAATGTAAATATGTGAAAAACTTGTCATTCACAAAAAAGCATTTTGCTTAGTGTTTTTCCCTTTTCCGCCCATTTTCCCTATTAATTACTAACTTTATTATATTAAATCCCAACAAACTCAATTTCTCGTATATATTTAACTCCTATGTATAAATTAACCCTACACACTAGTTTAATTATAAACTATGATTTTCACCTAAAACCCAACAAAAACCTTTAACTGGTTGATTTGCGATCAAGTTAATAAAGCCCCCTTTAATCCTATGTTAATTACCTCGATAGCCTAATCTCACTTTAAGCCATTATTAAACCCTGATACCGCCGTAATTAAGTGCCCGCCGGGCCCCCCACTAGCCTCCGCGCAGCTTCTCCACCCGATCACCGTGCGATCATCCCCCTCATCCGACGACCTTCATCCATATCGGGCCAACCCGAAGTCCGTCCTTTACCCACCTGATAAAGTGGGTTTCCCCCTGGCCCCCGATGCTACGTGTCATTCGATGAGTGGAATCGGGTGGCCCCTCCCAAATACCACCGAGCGCCCAAAAGCAGTGCGAAATGAACCGCTTACTGCCATCCTGCTACATGACAAATTAACCACTATTCACTCCATATCCACCAAAAAATAACTTTTTGTGTATAAAAGCCAAAAGCTCCAAAATTGTTTGTTTTCACTGAATTTTCATCTGCAAGCCTCTGTACGCATGCATGACACCTGCAAACGTCGAAGCCGTCAACCCACGTACAATTTCACTCCAAAGACGCCGCAGACAACCCAGTCGGCCTTGTAGCCTATACAAAGCCCATTCGACCACTTGCAGTCGCCAGCCACCCTGCTTAGAGCCAATTCACCTCAATTCCATGTGTTTAAACTAGAATTCACCAAATCCTTGTCAATTTCAAAGTAACCAGTTGTTGAGCGTTTTTAGTTAAGTTAAAAATTAATTAAAAATGCTCAAGAGCTCAATCCTACTCCTTGCAGAACACTGTTTCCCTAAAAAACTTGAAATTACCCCCCATACTCAAATCCACAAGAACTGAGTATGGTTGTCCCAATTGCTATGGATGTGAGACCCATCTCTACACCCCATTTAGACCTGGACCACCTTCCCCTAGCTGATAAAGATTTCCAGATAAAAGATACCACTGTCATAAAGCTCTTTCTCAAAATACATTGCCAAAGTAGGGACAAGTTCCTGAACTAGGCTGATGAAATTGGCCTTTGGGAGTCAAATTTTCCCAAGTACCAGTTCCCCCAAGTCCACATTTTTCTTGAAATTGTGCATATGTGCTATGCTTGTTATGTCCCAAGTCACAAAACCATCATGTCTCATGACCAGAAGGTCCTTTTCACCATCACTGCTGAGTCTATAAATGAAATGCTACAGCTCCAACCAGGGCCAAACCTAACTCCCCTCTCAATTGGAGATTTGTTGGACTTATATCCCAAACTCAGCTTTGCAAAATTGGCCCAATTGCTCCAAACCTTCATTAGAGAAGAGAAGCACATCCCTAAAGACCCCCCTCCATATGTAGCAACTATATTTTCCCCTTGGGGCCGAAATATTGTACCCATGATATCTTGTGTTTTGGGTTACTACACAAGTGAGTATATCGATGAAATTATCCCGGCTTTCATGTCCATCTATACCCCAGGATAGCCTCCTGCAACCATTTATGACTCTGTCACATTCATAGCTGACAGGATGCATGAGTAGTTCACAAGAATGGGGAATGAAAGGGTCTTCAAATACTCCTCAGTTTTATACCATATGTTCTTATATTATCAATCAGAGAAATTCCTATTCACCCTCCAAAAACTGGACACCAAGGGTCAAACCAGGTCAGTGATTTTTTGGACCCCATTAATCCACGAGTATCATTCTGCATACTCTTATTCATACTTCATTGACTTATTCGTACATCTAATTATGACAATGTTGACTGGAAACCCTCCTCCAAGAATCAGTGTAGAAATAAAGAGAGTCCTTCAATTGTCAAAGCAGACCAAAGTGGGTAACTGGTACCTTTACCAAAACCACACAGAAATCAGGATATATGGTTGCATGCTTGCACCATATAAATTGCCAAGATACCTCCCTATGAGGTTGTTTGCATTAGAATACTATAGGCAAATTATCAATGTAGATGAGGTAAACTTTGTCAATGCCAAGAAGAAGGCCAAATTCAAAATAAAAGACCAACTAGGCCCCTTCATATGTAACTCTAGGGAGGCTGGGAAAGAGGCAAATTTGATACTACAGAATATGAAGTTCCAGAGAAGTTTTGTTTGGAGATATGACCCTTTGGAATTCATTACCAAGAAGAGGCAAAAGGTCAAGCTAGGACTTTTTATTCACCATCCCATACCTGAGATTGAAGCCTATGCCAACCAAGCAAAATGGGTGGAAGGAACCCTAGTTGATCAAGACAACACCAAAATAGACATAGAGAATGCTCTAATTGATCTGGAAAACAACTCGAAGAGGTTATTTCCTGCAGGTGCCAGAACAATCAAGTAGGTCAGAACAATCAAGCAGGCTAGAATAGTCAGACAGGCCCGAACAGTCAAACAGGCCAGAACAGTCAGACAGGCCAACGCAGTAGAGTAGACCAGAGACAACCATGAGTACCCCCTCAGTTGTGCAGACTCCTCTAAATGAGGAAAAGAGCCTAAAAAGAAGTAGGGAGGAGGCCACCACATCAGCAAGGGCCACTTCACAGACTTATGCAGATACAAGCCAAGCAAAAAGACAGAGAGTGAATCTTGTCTCTGAACAGGAATACATAGAGGAAACAACAAAAGTCACTAGCATAGAAGGAAACAGGAGTAGGCCCATCACCCCATCGGAAGGCACACCCTCCACATCACAAACTCAGGTGTTGGAAAGGCAGCTCAGTCTTGAAGTATCTTCCTTCAGAATGCCTGCTGACAAAGACCAAGACATCAAGGAAAGGTACAGGGAAATAAAAGCAAGGAATGAGAAGCTTAAGGTCCAAACTTATGCCCAGTACCTGAAGATGACCCCTACCAATCAAACCAGGCTAATGTTGGCCTTTGATATCAAAGGGGGGGAAATGCAGATGACTTTTATCAAGCCTAGAACTCAACAACCAAAATCAACCTCAGATTTCAAGAAAGTATATTTTGAAGTACTAGCAAAGAGTATCCATCCCATAGACCAGATTGAGCTACACAAGCAAACAGGGGAGATGATATACTCCACCTTGACTGGAAAGGCCATAGCTGCTCACCAACTACAGAATTCCTTAAACAACATATCTACACAATTCCAGTTGGAGAAGGCCTCCTCACAGGTCAAGGATACAAGGATCAAATCCTTAGAGGACTTAGTAATTGAATTGGGACACGATCCCAACGATATAAAAGCCACAGAGCAGCTAATTAAGAAGAAAAATGATGATATCGCTGCACTCAAGAAGCAACTAAAGATACCCCAGCTGCATCATCCACAAACATTAGAGGTCCTAGAAGCCCAGCAAGGACATGAAGAGCTCATGGACTTGGTCCTGAAGCTGAATGATCAACTCAAGGAGACAGAGAAGGAGTTGGACACTTTAATTCAATCGAAGCAAAGTGACTTGGCCACAACTTCCAGAACTGTCATCCCCACGGTATCCACAATAGTTCCTTCTACACTAGCAGCATCACTGGCACCCACAGCTCCACCTGCAACAACATTGCCAGTAACAACAGAATCTACTACAACAGTAGGTGCATCAGGGGACAAAGTAGCTGAACTTGTGAAAGCCATGGAAGATATGTCTATCAAGGCTACATAGATGAAAAGATTGAAGGAAAAGGTGGCAAGTTTGGAAATTGACTTCAAACTTGCCCAACTCAAGTAGAAAGAAGAAACACAAAGGGCCCAAAGAATGGGTGAGAGGATCAAAATCCTAGAAAAGGATTTAACCTTGGAAAAGCCACTTGGACAAACCAAGGAAACGCTGTGGGCTAATATCATTGACTCTGTCAATGATATTTGGCCATCAATCCAAGTTATTTTTGAGCAAACAGAGCTAGTAAAGGTAGCTAATGAAGCTATCTAGAAAGTAAGGGAGGAGTTGGGAAATAAGCCAGAGGATGCAAATAGACTCATCCACTTCCTCAACAGCATGAATAGATATGAGCTCCAATAGCTAAATATAGAAGATAGGACTGCTTCCATTTTAGAAATAAGGAAGGTCCTTTCCAAAAGGAACCTTATGCTTAATTTGGAAGAAAAGTGCCACAATATGCAGATAGCCATTGATAGGTTCATGACCAAATTTCAGATTTTGAGGGAGAAAGGTTTGCCCAATCCTATGGTCATCCATGATAAACTAATGACAGTTGGACTATGGGGATAGACTTAGAAAATTGGCTAAGGAACAAGCCAGTGCTTCATCCATTAAAGCCTGCCAACAGGCAAAGTATTATATGACACATTTGAGAATTTGTTTTTTTCCTTCAGCATGAGGTAAAACATTTGTTCCTCCCCAAGCCAAATTTTGCTAAATATACCGAGGCTGATGAGATTTACAGGAGGATGATAAATGTGAAATTACCAGATGCAGAATGGTGGGAAACTATGATTGACTTATTGTGATGAATTGACAGTTAAAAGTTCCCACACAATAAATATGAAGTAAGCCTGGTAAACAGATGAAAACAAGGCAGTAGGGTCAAAGAGTAGCATGGTCAAAGAGTATCATATGAAAGATCAAAGTAAAGAAGACTCCAGTGTAAAAATGCCACAACTATCAACCAACTTAAAAGGTTCTAATTCAACTATAAAAGCCAGCACAACCACAATAAAGGGGACAACAAGAAACAGTTCATTAGCTGTCTCTATCTTCTTGCTAGAAGATATTTGTATTTCCTAGAATAAATCTCAAGTTGTTTTGAGATATTTTGTAATAATTTTTTGTATATATATTTCACAATTCAAAGTATGTGGGGTGGATTCCAAAACATTTCTGTAGACTTTTTCTCTCAAATTAGAAATTCTATTGTATCAATGACTGGATTGGCTTGCTGGATCAAGGAATAAAGATCAGATATTTTATAGGATTCTTGTGTAAAGCGAAATACAAATAAGTATTCTCTCATGTTCAATGTTGTTTTTCTTCAAGTTTTTTCCATAATCTTTTATGTATTTCTAAAATCTAAATGTTATAACATGGAATGATATTTCAGAAATTGCTTAAATGCACTTCGCCTTGATTGTTATGCATTATTATATGTTTTCTTCACAAATCTAAGTTAAGGAATTCTTGATTGCTCCTTAGTTTAGGTGACTTCTTGTGATCTATAGCAAAGGATTCTTAATTGCCCTTTGTTCATGATTATCCTCTGTTCTTCATTCTGATCCCAGTCTAAGGATTCTTGAGTGCCCTTTCACCCTGGTTAGAATTACTTCACCCATTAGGCCTAAAGATTTGCATTTTGCTCTGCTAGCCTGCCCTGTGAACATTCCCTTTAATGAATTGGTCTAGTCTTGCTATCCATTTTTTGACTCCATAGCCCAATGGCTTGAAGACCTAGCTCTATCCATCTGCTCTAAGAATTCCACCACCCAACCTTCAAATCAAAACCAAAACCCCAAGGAACACTAAGAACTAGCCTAAAATCCCATAAGAAACAAAGCTAAATTATATAGAGAGAGCCCTCTCTGAGTCATAGGTTGGCTAGAGCCTATACTTAAAAGATTGGTTTGTGGTTACCTCGGTTTCTTCCTTCTTCTGATAACTTCTAAGGAAAATTCTGAGTGATAACACCCTTAACCTCCCCAGTAAAGTTTAGCCTCAAAGACTGATACTCTACCCTCCACGTGAGCACCAAGTGTCGCCTTTGTGTTGGCCCAAGGAGTGCGAAAGTCACCCTGCAAAGTAGCACACTCCTCTAGCTCCCAAACTCTCCAAAATGACAACAATCCTCCTATGCCTCCTCTCCGGAAAATCTCTCACCCAAATTCCACTGCAAGACACCACAAGCAAATTTGACCTCCTCTTCACTGCTTCCTCTAGTAATACGCACCACCTGGAGATGAATGCAACTGGTGGAAATCACAATGAGATCCTCCTCCTGAAAAATGAAGAAAAACCTTCCTAGGGTGGCACTCGAAGTCCCCCGAAGAAAGGGTGAGCTCTTCACTTGAAGAACTCGTGTTGAACAAGAAGTGACTCGACTAAGGAGCTCGAGCAACCAAAGAGCAATCGATATGCCAAAAAGATGAATGCAATGAGGAGAGTTGCCTTCCTTATATAGCTTTCATGGAGCACTTTTCCCTCCAATACTACCTCCATCGTGGGCCCTCACTTAACTATCTCCATGCAAAACTTAACCACCTCCATGCAAATCGAACTAGGGAGTCCGTATTTCCCTAGTGTGGGTGGCCCCCATTTGTAACTTAACCATGTGTAACTTTTCCTAAGTCTAATCTCCTAATAAAATCGAATGGGACCCACTATCTCCAAAATTGGCCCCATAATATAATAATTAAGTTTGTTCCAAATTAATTTAGGAAGGGACATGACAAACCCATAGTTTTTGCTTACCAGCCATGGTTTTCAAAGGAGGAAAATATTATAAAATAGAGAAGGAAGCTCAAGGGGAGACATGCGAAGAATTATTTGTGACTTTGACAGAAGCTCGAGTAGCTTGCGAGAGGGAAACCTCAAGTATTCCCAGTTTTGGTGTTGAAATACACACCCTAGCTAGTGGCAGTTGGTTTCGATGGTTGTAACGCCACCCCAGCTGATCATTTGCGATCTTTGTAGGGAGACCAAATTGATCCATTAAAAAGACCGATTTATTCATCTAGTAAAAAGGTCAAATTGCACATTCCTTGGTGGACCAAATTATTATATTGCCCGGGCTAAAGTTGTATTCTCAAGCAAGCTGAGAATTATCATGTTCCTAGAGTGCTGAAGGGTAAAACTAAAGGGGCCGAATTCCAGTCTTGAAGGGGTGGAGTTGCATATTTGAAGCCAAGCCAAATGAATTGTGTTGTAGGGACGAATCACTCCTGAAGGAGGTTGAGCTATGGGTTGAAGGGCTTGATTTTAAAGAGGTCGATTATCCATAATCCAAAGGCCAATACCTATCCAGTGCATGCCAAATGAAGAATTGTTAATTGGGCAAAAATTCTGTGCATGTGTGACATTGGTTAACTTAATTTTCTTCCGCTGAATATTTTTTATGTTAAGATCGTAGTTGTGTTTTTATTCAGTAGATTAGAGATAATTTATTGGGTTAATAAATTGCCAGGGTTCAGAATTTAACAATGACCAATGCGTTGTTCACGAAATTTTGTTGTAAGATTCTTAGCCACATCTAGACTTACACATCTGAGAATCCTAGATTCCTCCATCTAAGAACCTGATCTATAAAACAATACTGAGGCTTTGAGCCTCAAAGTTCTCCTGTTGTGCTCTGGAAAGTGTATAGGACTAGTCATATGCTTAAGGTAATAAATGATGTCTATCTGCCAGTCTTCTTGTTCTAGCTGCTCTGTCACTGCATTAACCATGGTACCAAGTTGATCCTTAAGCCCCAAGGCTTCCTCATTACCTTCTGTAATGTCCCACATGAGAAAAATTTGGAACAAGCTCTAATTTTTAACACAAAAACTCCAGATACAAATTCGATTCATAAAGAGAAGATTGCCATGTAAAAATAAACAAATAGAGCACTGCAATCTCACAACACAATGAATAAGAAAATTCTCAGCTTTATTATATTAGATAACTGAGGCTTTACATGCACATACAACCCATACAACTGAGATAATCTGGCCTCAAACGAATCTACAACAATGTCACAAATCGATCTCTAAAAAACTGAAAAACAATACATTGCAACCTGTGAACCCTGAATGGATTCACCAAGGGAAGAGATGGGTGCTCGCCCACTCTCACTAAATCACTTGAGGGTTTCCGTCCG
Organism: Pinus tabuliformis; assembly: GCA_031772625.1. NCBI lineage: Eukaryota > Viridiplantae > Streptophyta > Pinopsida > Pinales > Pinaceae > Pinus > Pinus tabuliformis. The sequence continues at coordinate 1,298,381,632 of CM062818.1, forward strand.
GGGGCTACTGCTGGAGTAGAGAACTAGGTTCTCAACCTCACATACAAGAAACAATGTCAAAACCAAGATTTCCTCCAATGACCTCCTCCTCCTCTTTTATAGATTTGATGGACCCCTCTAGAATCTTCTATTTTATTATTATTTTAATCATGGAGCACTTTTCCCTCTTTTATTTTAATTAAAATATTCTTTTTAATGCAGGAAAAGGGTAAATTGGCCACCATGTCTTCTCATGTCATTGAAACTTCCATCAAAAGGTCCCATCATGTAGATCTTCTCATTCCGGTTCCAACAAGCTATTACACTGAGGTGTTCCATCAATTAATCTCCCTGGAATGCCACCTCGAGCATAATTAATTAAGTTATGCCCAATAATAATGCTGATTTTTGAAATTTGTCGGAATGCAACGGAACGAAAGGCAAACTGTGCTGATGATGGAATATGCCAAGTGAATGCCATCAAATCCCATAAAAACTCTTCAAAACTCCATCGGGACCCCTAATGACATAAACCTGCTCCACTAACCTGGCCATCCCCTGTCCTGGAAATCCACCCTGGTTGTACTATGAAGAAGAATAAAAATGGGGACATGATAGTCCTCCTGCCCCAAGATTGCTTGCCCTCAAGTAATCCAAATATGTGGACCAATCTGGTGGCCCAACGCCACTGAGACCCAATGCCTGGATCCCATACGAACCATTGGTCCATGTCACGTCTCCAAGCTATCGAAACATGACTGGATCCTCCAATACCTGGATCCCATGTCCATCTCTGACTCAACCTGCTGCTTGTAGATCCTCCCGAATCCCAATGCCACCAAGAAGCAGCGTTAATGCTACATGGCTCCTATTATGTTGTAGCTCTGGCTGTGAATGCTGCCCTACCAACTGTGTACCAGCTCATCACCTCTCTCCAATCCAATCCTTGGCATACCCCAAGGTCAGTCTCACCATACTGATGTTGCACTGAGATACTGATGAGTGGCCAACCCACATTTTGTTGTCGACTAGAGCATGTAATTCCCCCCACCTCTAAGGGATCCTGCAGTACACTGCTCCTGACTAAGAATGATACTCCATCAATAGGATACCAACTCATGATCTCCCGCCAATCTAAGTCATGGACTCCTGTGTAAGGAACAAGTCTACTATGATGATGCTGGTCCATGCTCAACTCATGCTGCCCTATTTGGTTGGTCAACAATATCCATCGAGAAAGTCTTGTCTCTCTCCTTGTAATGGGTACAAGTAGCCAAACTGTGCTGCAAGCCCTGTCTATGTACTCCTGGAGTGGGTTGATGCCTAAAAATTTTGCAGCTTAGCTAGCTACCACTACACTTGTTGGCACCTCATCAGTGGGTAGACCCAAAGATGTATGCACTGCCATCTCCCTCGCCTGATAGGAAACTCCATGCACTTCCAGTCCACCAATCTCTTGCCAAATTGTCCTGTCATATTCAAGCATCCCCTGAGGACAAGTGTCAGCGAACATCGTCACCCTACCAACTGTCTGCACATCTATCTGCTCCTCATCAACGATTGACCCCAAGGGTGGCTGCTCATCCTCCATCATCACAGGTTCAATATGAACCTCCAACTAGTTCTCCCAAAAAGGCTCATCATGCATATTGTGCGCTCCATCCTCTTCAACTGACTCACACTCCATCATATGATGAATCATCATTGGTGACACACTATCCTGAATGTCTCTCCTAGGACCCACAGACTGCTCATCATATGAATTTGGCTTGATGTCAATGATCCGCCATCACTCATGCTCCTCTATGTGCTCTCTATGTTGAATCATCAGCCGCTCATCTACTCCCTGATCTCTTTCCCACATGGGAACAATCAACTGCTCCTCGTACCCCTCTACCACACATGGATACATATTTGGGCTACTGTCATCAACTCCATATGACTGCTTGCGCTCCTCTAAGGTGTCATTGTATGAACCCATGGACTCATCCAACGAAGAGTCCTCATCCTGACAGACATAAAGAATATCTCCCTGCTCTACTGCTGTCATCTCCTCAGTGTCACTCAAGCATGAGTGGTCAGGTCCCCATGGTCCCTTCCAGATGAAGCAAAGTCCCTTCCTCCTCATCTCACTCTTGCTGCATGAATCCCCAAACCTAAGCTGCTCCTCCTTGGTCAATTGTCTCCTGAACAACCCATGTTCTGCTCAACCAACCTCTCGACTAGACCATAAATAACAGGTGAGACCAACTGCTCTCTCCTCCAAATAGACAACAATAGAGACTGCAACACCTGACAGATGGCATCACAGCTTCTCATACACGATGATAAGATCGACTGCATGTGCGCTAGGACTATGTCAGAATGATGTTTCCTAATGCTGAAGAAGCATTGGAACATTTGCAGGATCAAACCATCGCACTCAAGATCAAACATGATTTCATAAGCCCTAGTCATGGCCATAACTCCTAAAATCTCAAGCTTCTTCCCAAAGGTAGGACCTGCACTAGGGAAAATTTTAAGGATGGACATTTATCTAAAAGTTTAGAAACCTTGGCGAATCTTATTAGTACCTAATATGAAAACTATAAAATGTTTAGCAATATTTTTGTGAAAATATTCAACTTTATAAGGATTTTATATAGTCTATATAAAATTTTGGCAATTTGTAAGGTAAAATAATTTTATACTATAAAATTTGGGTGAATCATTTGTAGAAAAAATGGAAATTAGCGAAACTTTTTTTTGGAGAAAACATGAAATATTAGCCCACCTGTGAATATTAGCCCCTAAAATTTTCCATGACCTGCACTGTTGTGTAAGTCCTGAAAAGTATCTGCTATCAACTTGAAAACTCTCCTCATAACATCATCATTGTGAGGAACTCTAGGGGCAGTTAGTATCATGATGTGACTGAGACAAGATGCAACTGGAAGTTTAACCCCTTCACAAGGCCCCCCCAAGAACTTGGGTTGTATGAGAGCAAGCATAGTTGGTTTTAGCGCCCAAATCAGTTTTCTCCCTTCTAACTGGTTCACTTCAGCAAGGAGTGCATCTATTTCATCCAGTTTGAAAAGAACTTTCCGTGTGACCCTCATGCACTTCAAATCTGTCCCAAGCGCAAGGATCTTGTGTCCAATCTTTGGCTCCTTCTGCAAATCTCTTGGCTGCTCATGGGTAAGAATGCCATGGATCTCTTTTGAGAAAGGCCTGTTAGTTAGATTTGTTTTTTGGTCTATCTTGCAGCCCATGGAGGTATTACTTTGCTGGTTCATGAGGTGTTTCAAAAACTCCATCATTTCACAACATATACAAGGCTATGGAATATAACAATTTTGCATATCAACTCTAATTAACACAGGGCAACATACATCACCCATACAACATCACACCCAGGTTTCTGCAACATATAAACTAGCAGCCACACTACAATGGACAATGCATCAAGCTACTCTCAATACCTTGACCAGTGTCAGAATGCACTCAACAATTGATAATGACGTTGACTTTAAAGGACTAAAAAACATGACAGAAGTGGATAACCCTTGAACCTCACTTCAAATCTGAGTTTAATGGAATTTTAAGTGATAAGTGTGGAGGGTTTTGTTGTAGCGGTAATTTTGATGTTTGAATATGTGCTTCAAGTTGACACTATAAATACTCTGAATATTACAAATCTCATGCCCAAAATTTACACAATATTGACACAAGTCTGCATAGCAAAGGACTTTAGACAAACACATATTTCATGAACTAGGTACAGAGGCAGAAGAACCTGGAACAAACCCATTATGCAGACTTCAACATCCAGACTTTGTAATGAGAGATCCCATAGTGTAATCTTCAGGCTTGAAGGCTGAAAGCTCACCCTCCTTTTATTTGGCACACAATCCTCGTTGGCTCTCAGCTTCTGATGAATATATCGATTGGACACTTATGAGTCCCGTCCTCTTGGGATGATAGCACTTTCCAGATGTAAATTAAATCTGAGAAATGGCTTTTGACTGTCGAAAATGGCTTTGCATTCAAGGTGTCGATGACCTATGAAATGTGACCACTTTGAGAAAGCATCCAAATGGAAATATATACTTCTTTAGAATTTGGCCCAGCTTCTTGTGTACTTTCTAGAATCAATTAATAGACTGAGCGAGTGCCTTCATGGAAAGACCCCAACTCGGCCCTTCTTTAAATTTGAATCAACAATGATGCAACTTCTGCTACAGGTGTATATAGCGTACATTGTCTTCCCCTTCATAAGTGGCCACTAATTCTTTATGTTGGCTGCTTCCTCCAGACAAATAGTCACGCGGTCACAAGCATATTAAATTTCTCCCAAAAAAAAATAGTATCTCTGTTACCAGGCTCGATACACTCAACTACTCCAGTCAATGAGTGTCAATGCTGCCACCCGAAGAAAGTCGACTCCAGTCAGTGATAACTCCACTGAAACTTGGAACACGACTTTTATGGCGTGGTGCAATTGCCCCAGAAGAACTACATCAGCCTCAATCTCTTCTCCAGAGTTCGATTCATTAGAGAGAACTCAACTTCGCTGGTGATATTAGGCTCACGACTTGTCTTCCTAGCGTATGGCAATTTCGTGCTGGTGTTGATTTGACCGAGACTTAAGATTGGTCTTGTCTGGAAGCTGGAGCTACTCGTTTACAATGTAAATTGAGCCACTAACACTTACAACTAGACACCATATGTGAGCAGATCCTTAAAACACAAATTCGAGCTGCTGAAATAATGTCGGCCTCTTGAATGAATGATGATTTTGGCCCTTGAGAAAAATCGTGGTGGTCTGGTAATCCACCCTCGGTCCTGCTGGAGCAAGATCACGTCCAAAAATTGGAGCGATTGGTTTCTGAGCTTACGGCTTTTTCCTGGGTAGGAAGACTTGGCCTCTATTTTCCCTGCAATCGATCCCTTTCTCTGGCTCGAAAATGAACTCCGGTCAAGATTTGTTATATTGCGCTGCTGCAACAAGAAATAATTTGGTATACATGAGAGCCCCCAAATAATCGATGAGGTTTGGCATAATGGAATTTGCCGTCAAATTACTTTGCATTATGCTTGGCTTTCACATAATAAAATTGTCTACCCTTCTATATATATATATATATATATATATCTATATATATATATATATTTTTTTTTATATATCTTCACAGCCCCCTCTCACGACCCCATTCAGAAATACGACCCACATGGAGAAATTAGACCAAGCTTAATTTGGCCCCACTTTCAATTTGATCCTCGGCCTCTTTTAAATAAATCAGAATGATTTGGTCCTTCAAACTTTGATGATATTTCATGGCGCACTTTCATTGAATTTTTATTCTGCATGCAACAATTTGTCAATTTGTCGCATATTCACAAATAAAATTGCCGAGCTCCTTTTAACAAATTCTCATTTTGTTGCAGAAGGTGGGTTTTCGATTTCTCTAGAAAACCCCTTCAATAGTAGCTGTAGTTGAAAAACTGAAAACCTGCAAGTTGAGCCAAGACCAAGGCTCTGATACCACTGTAATGTCCCACATGAGAAAAATTTGGAACAAGCTCGAATTTTTAACACAGAAAAACTCCAGATACAAATTCTATTCATAAACAGAAGATTGCCATGTAAAAATAAACAAATAGAGCACTGCAATCTCACAACACAATGAATAAGAAAACTCTCAGCTTTATTATATTAGATAACTGGGGTTTTACATGCACATACAACCCATACAGCTGAGATAATTTGGCCTCAAACAGATCTACAACAATGCCACAAATTGGCCTCCAAACAACTGAAAAACAATACACTGCAACCTGTGAACCCTAAATGGATTCACCAAGGGAAGAGATGGGTGCTCGCCCACTCTCACTGAATCACCCGAGGGTTTATGGGCTGGGGCTACTACTGGAGTAGAGAACTGGGTTCTCAACCTCACATACAAGAAACAATGTCAAAACCAAGATGTCCTCCAATGGCATCCTCCTCCTCTTTTATAGATCTGATGGACTCCTCTAGAATATTTTATTTTATTATTATTTTAATCCTGGAACACTTTTCCATCTTTTATTTTAATTAAAATATTCTTTTTAATGCAGGAAAAGGGTAAATTGTCCACCATGTCTCCTTAGGTCACTGATACTCCCATCAAAAGGTCCCATCATGTAGATCTTCTCGTTCTGGTTCCAACGAGCTATTAGACTGAGGTGTTCCATCAATAAATCTCACTGGAATGCCACTCGAGCACAATTAATTAAGTTATGCTCAATAATAATGCTGATTTCTGAAATTTGTTGGAATGCAACAGAATGGAAGGCAAACCGCGCTGATGATGGAATATGCCAAGCGAATGCCATCAAATCCCATAAAAACTCCTCAAAACTCCATCGAGACCCCTGATGGCATAAACCTGTTCCACTGACCTGGTCATCCACTATCCTGGAAATCCACCCTGGATGTACTATGAAGAAGAATAAAAATGGGGACATGACACCTTCTGCTAATAATTTAATTTTTTTTTCTTTTCTTGGCTGGTTTGATCTGTTTACATATCATGTTACGTGTAATTTATGGAGCTTGCCACATGGTCAGGTCCCTGGTAGTTTTTGTGTTGATGGCAAAAATTATCCACTTAGAGATCATGAGCTATAATTCATTTATTATGGGTTGCATGATTAAATAGAGCTGGTACTATTTATTTATTTTTTATTTAGTTTATAAAAAAATTGAAGTTCACAAGGCCCTGGGCTGAGAGCCATTTAACTTTGTATGATGGAGCTTTTGGGGGTAGCAGTTTGCTAGTCCTTGCCCACTTATTCAACTTGTTCTAGTCTTTGTGTTGTAAACAATAGTATGTATGTGCATTCAACAAATTGAGCTATCAAGCTCCATATTACTAATCAAAATGCATTTTAGATTACTGGTAATTAATAATTGTATGTCTTCTTCCGCAACAATTCAACAAAGTTAATTCTATAAGCTAAATGCACATGGATAGCTGGCAGTAGAGGCTGTTATTATACCGCAGCTATGAGTGAGTGTGCTTGTGTAAACCAGTACATCAAATACAAAAGGGCTTGAGAGTTCCACGGGGGTTGCCACTATCCAAATCTTCTACTCCTCTAATCTCCTCCTCCTTTTTGTTCATCCACTGCATGTATGGTTCCTACTTGATTTTAGTGGGTAAAGCACATCAAGCTAAGTAAGATTATGTTTCATAAATATATTAAAATAATAGAATAATAATAATCTAATTTTAAGGTTATGGCCAATCCAAACATCAAAATGGTGTATGAGACTCCCTTGTTTGTGGGATGAGGGACCCACCTCCGTGCATCGATTTGACTCCTAAAGTCTATGGAGGTGTACATACGACATACTCTACCTCCTCTGAATTTGAAACTGTAACCTCTTAGGAGGAAATACATTTTCTTAACCATTAGGCCCACTTGGTGTAAAATAATACTCACCTTAATCTCAGCGTCATCCCATGCAAACCCAATCTCTTGGAAAACACCTCTTCCTTTTCCTATGTTTCACCTAATTGCCAGGACAGAGAGATTGCATGTGAATGCATCTCAGAAATGCCCCCTGTTCTGCCTCAATTGTCTGTAAACAGTATCCCAGTATGCAGCTGTTGTACATGACAATTATAGGCTCTAGATTTTGTATATAAATTTGATCTTTGCGTGCTGAATCATGGTGTACTATTGTTTTCTCAGTGATAAACATAATTGTTTGACTAGAATCTTGTATGGTGGCCAGTAAGGTCCTTTCTGTATCCAACAAAGTGATCTATAAAAAACTGAAAAATCCATTTCATTGGCAAATGAATATAGATCTCCAGTAATTAAGGCCAGCAATTCATTTAAAGTTACTTGTCTTCATAGTTGCATTATGTACATCCTGTAGTCATGTACAAGATACATCCCTGAGAACTCTAACTGGCTTTCAACTGGGAAAGTGATTTTTCTGAAAATTTGAACCATTAGGGATGCCCACCAGAATTCTGATTGCATATTTTTTATAATTGTGTTTGAAGGCAATGCACGGTGTTTTTGCAAGTTTATGAAGAAACTAAATCTACATGTTTTATTTTCTCTTGGCCACTCATTTGTTTGTTCGTTTTGTATATTTAAGGATTCTATTGAAATATGTTGCAGAGACATTTACAAGTTTTATGTGCAAATACTTATTTTGACATTCAAGTGGTTACTTGTCTTGACAATTTTCTCCGCAATCCATTGAATTCATATGCAGTTTTGCTTTGTTTTCTTGTGTAGGGGTGTTGTGCGGGGTTTATAGTTCTTCTATTTAGTGGAGGCACGAGTTCTCATATTTTGCGTTTTAATGAAGAACTCTTTTTCATATATCTTCTTCCACCTATAATCTTCAATGCTGGGTAAGCTTGCTAATTCTCACACATATAAGTCCATACTTTTTGATGTTGTGGTCCAGTTAATAATATGTGTAAAGTGCTTTAATACTCACAAAATTGTCCTGAGCATTTTCCTACATTAGTGTTTTTGTTTAAAGATTGGGTATTGAAATTTGAGATCAAACAATCTAGGTAGACCATGTTACTTCTAATGAATAAGAATTACAATATTAGTTGGCATATTTTCTCTTTTCTATATTTAATAAGACGTTCTAATGATCTTTTGCACCATCTTAATAGGTTTCAAGTTAAAAAGAAACAGTTTTTTCACAACTTTGTCACTATTATGTTGTTTGGAGTGGTGGGAGTGTTTATCTCATTTGCTATTATCTCAGCTGGTAAGATTTTACTCTCTCTGATTTTTTCATCAATACACATGCTTGTATATTTGAATGAATCATCTTGTTGTCATATTTTGTCGTTAGAGAGACGCACTACCTCTTTATCAAGTAAAGGTTAATTCAGATCTAGTTTGACATCATGACGCGTTAAATTATAAAGGAAGAATGTCCATGATAAAAATGTTGTGGAAATACTTTTTTTTTCCTAAATTTGTGATAAATGGGAACCTGTCTTGTTACGGATGTAAACCTGGAATGAAGCTCGACCCTCCCCCATGCACTAGAGTATCAGTCATGTTCCTCTACCAAAATGCTGAAATGTGGCTGAAACACGCTTGAAACACTTGGGGGAACGTGTTTCAGTGTCCATAAAGCACATTTCCAAAAAAAAATGTTTGTTTTTTCTTTATTTGATTGTTGGGACCCAACTTTTTGGTTTAATACCTAATTAGCAGTTAACTATGAATTAATGAGACTTCGAGAAGCCTCTAAGACTTTTTTTTAAATTTAATTTTTTTTAATTTTAAATATGGTTTCACCATCAATTTGCACCATAGATGCTAGCAATTAATGGTAATGTTTCATCCTTTTACTTAAATTTTTGATATTACCTTTAATTGTTTGAGGATGTTTTGTAATATTCCAACTAGGAAATAATAGTGAAAATCAAAGTCATGTACAAGGGTACATAAACAAAATTTAAAACATGCAAGTAAAATCAGTAAACAATAAAATCTGGGCAAGAAATCTGAGCCATTTTTATTAATACTGCTGGGATTTGGGTACAATAGAGTAAGAACAATAAAACCTGGGTTTGCTTCTGCAAGCAATGCAAAATCCAGTTGAGAATGTGAAGACCGAAGTGCTAGAAATGACTCAAATAGGAAGCACACACTGTCCATAATATTATGCTACTGCTGCTGAAGAAGAACTGGAGTTTCTGCCCTCAAATCTGCTCAGAAAATTTTGAAAAATTAGCCTGGAGCTCCCACACCGAATCCACCAAAACCAAAAAAGATCTTGGCCTAATTCCAACTGCCCTGAAGAGCCCCAAAAGGTGCGAGTTGCCCAGACTGACTAGCTCTATATACTACTGAAGATGCTCTGCTCAAATCTGCCCCAAACCACTGCTGGAATGCCACCAAAACTCCACACAAAGTCTCCTTTGGACGCTGGCTTTCTGTCTAGCCAAAACTCTCTCGGAGCTAGTTGATCTTCTCTTCTGCGCAAGCTTCAGCCAGTGAGCCTTGCACACTGCAAAATGAGAGAAATTTGGCCCAGAAAATCTACCTACTCAATCTCAGCCCTATAAATCTCCCTAAAACTCTGGCCTCAACAATGACAAATGACTCCGCAAAATCCCATAACCTTACACCCTTTATAGCTGCTCCAAATGAGTGGTGCAAATTGCATTCTGTGCCCAACCAGCTTGCAGAACTAAGTGAATATGCCTGCAATAGTCCCTGTGGAAGCCCTGAAGTAGACTCCCCAATCTCCTCACTAGGGAGACATTCAAAGTTCTCTAAAATGAGGTTGAAGCTTTGCCTGAAATTTCTGTGCTATGTAGTGTTGTCACCCAAACTGTACAAGTAAGATGCGACAATGCTCAGGACGTGCGCTGTCACTCTGATCCCCGCTCTCTCCATTCTAGCTCTCTGCCTATAGCAAGCTATGGGCGGTGGTCCCTATGAAATGTGAAGATGGGAGACTTGTTGGCAACCAACAAGTCCGGGAGACACAATTGAATGGCCTAGCAACTCGGTTGAAATAACAAGTTAAATGATTTAATCAGATTATTGTGGAAGACCAGTGCCTTAAATGGAGTCAATTACTTGCTCAAGACAAATTATTTACCAAGTTACTGGATGGACAATGGTCACTTGACGATGCTTCACTATCCTAAATGAGATGCAAATCCTACAATCTAGATGAGATGCAAAATCTTGATTTATTTTAAGTTTTATGCCTATTCTAAACGTATCCTTCTTCTTAACTGTTTTGAAGCTAGTCTCTATAGTAGGTTGTGAGAGTGAAGCCAATTCAATAATGATCAATGTATCCAATTATCCAACAATGTTAATTAGAGCAATCAACCAATCTTATTAAACATTTATCAACTTGATTAGAGCACTTGTGTGTGTTGATGCAAGAATGCAAATAGATGCCAATGGTGCAGAGAAGAAAAATGGATCAGCAAATAAACATATGATTGCAGCAATAAAAAAATCACCCAATCACTCAATTAAACACTTATCCAAGATCTACTAGATGTAAGAAACAAGAGCTAAGTGAGATTAGATGACTTCCAACCACTTTTTATTGATTTGGGGTAGCATCGGATGTGCTCTAGGCCTCAAATTTTGTAGGGAAGCTTGAGCACATGTATTCCAAAGAATCCAAAAAGTGTTTTGGGAAATTCCACCTACAAACAATTTTATTAAAATAATTAATATTTTTTAATGGGACCGTAAGTCTAATTTTGGAAATTAAAAATATTAATGGGTATTAATCTAATTGTGAGTGTAACTTCTAGAAGAAGACGATGATCAAGCTAAAATGATCTTAGCCGTTGATTAGCTTTTAATCTGGGCTGTTGAATGTCAAGGAGAAGATTATTTAAGGAAGCTTGAGGGTCATTTGGAAAACACACCGAGAGATTAAGAGATCGAATTTCTGAAGTGAAGTTCTCAGGAGGAAATTCTAGTCGAGTAGATTTCTTGCAGTTGAGGGGCAGAGATAACATCTGGAGAGAGATTTTCTTAGCCGGATAATCATCAACGGAGAGAGGCAGAGAGTGATCCAATAGCTCTCATGCAAAGGCTGATGCAGGGCCACGCAGAGGTAGCACAGAGGGTGAGAGAGAGTCCGAAATTTTGCAGCAGAGTCAGTTTCAGAAGCCGGGAGCCGAGATGTGAGATCGGGAGGCTGAGAGTAGTGACTCCGGGCAACAAATCGATCAGTGGGATGGGTGATGCAGTGCCTATAGGGGCTGACGTAGGGATTGCGTGAGGACAGCGTAGGGTTGCCAAAGGCACCTCATCCAGTGAACGGATCGGCGAAGATTTTTCTCAAGTGATTGTGTGAGGTAATCTCACAAATATTTTTGCCAACATTTCGCTCTTTGTAACTGAATAACCCGTGAGGTATCTAGAATTTGCTACTGCTTAATAATAATAAACCCTCAGAATTGTTGCACCGGTTTTCCCGCATTGGATATTTTCCGGGCATTTGTCCAAAAATAATGGTGTCATTTGTGTTGTATTTTCTTTCTTGCTTAGTCTTCTTTTTTTTCCCATGGAAAAATCATAGTTTTCATTATAAAAAGGAAAATTACATGCTGAAGATGCTAGGTAGCATATGAGTTATAAGTGGTCTAGCCACTATCTGTGCTGTTGTCTCAAAAAATATGTCGATCCCATCGAAGGGAGACTGCTATGAATAATTACATATGAAAGTTCAGTAATATATAGACATAAATATGCTATAATTCAAATATATACATCAAAATTGTGTCATAAAATACTAAAAAATCAGGGCCCTTGGCCCCATCAAAATTGCCCATCCATGAATGGGTGATGATAGTAGCTGTATGATTCCATATCTTGTTGCTCTTGGATCAACTAGATGCCCCTTGGCAGGTGCGTGGCTTCCTTGGATAGGAAATCAGAAATATTGTTGCGTTCCCTGTAAATATGATGACAAGAAGATATGTCAAAATGTGTTCTCAGTCTCAAAGCATCATCTAGTATGTGTCGTAGTGTGTGTGTGTGACAAATAATTTGTTGATTAAACCATTTAATAATGATCTGCGAGTCACCAAAAATCTGCAAATTTCGACATCCTTTGACAAGTGCAAAATATAGTAAATGCCAGAGAGATATAAGTTCAGCAAAATTATTTGCCCCCCCCCCCCCCAATCCCATTTGAATCATGTAGGAGTGTGTATGATTGATATGAAGGAGTATGCCTCCCCCACATCCATGTTGTTGTGTCGATCCATCAAAATAAGCCCATGGCATATCATAATCAATGATTTCAGCTATGATGTTGCGTGCAGGAGGGTCACGGGTTTCCTCTAGTAAACTTAGATAATCAGTGGTGAGTGAAGCTATGATATTGGCCCAACATGGTACAGTATCAGTGAATATTATCTTGTTCCGTTGTAGCCAAATATACCAGCAAACCATTACAGGTAGGTTCCGACACTTGTGTGTATGAGCAGTTGTCCACCATCGGTGCCATGCCTCCCGAGTATCCAGTCCTGTCCAATTGTTCTGAATCTGTAATTGTGCAGTAACCTCGGACCAGATGGATGTAGTGGTTGTGCAATTTAGGAATAAATGATCACATGTTTCCATTTCCTTCTTGCACAATACGCACTAGGTCGGACCATGAAATGTGCGTTTAAGTAGGATGTCTGCTGTAGGAACCTTATTATGAAGGATGCACCACATGAACAGTTTTTCCCTAGGGGTCGTCTTCAACTTCCAAAGAACAACCCACCACCACTTTGATGCAATGGGTCTATGTTCAACATTTATAAGCAGGTATCCATGTTTGGGGGAGTATTTCCCATTTGGTGAGTGAGACCAATTTAGTTCATCCTCCCACTCTGTAATCTGGACATGCGCTTCCATCAATGTTGTTATATAATTTTGCCAATTAACCAGCCAGCATGGTGGGATATTCAGTGTGATAGTGTTTTTCCATGCCTGCCGGAACATATTAATGTGCTCTGGATCTGCAATTTGTGCCAAATTGGTGTGTCCCGAGTCCGATAGATGTTGTATCAGTCCCAGTGGGAGTAAATGAGCATTCCCACAACCAATCTAGGGGTCCATGCCAATCCGAACAGAGCGACCATTGCCAATTCTCCAAGTCAATCCATCCTGTACATGATTCAAAGTGTTGAGTACTGCTCGCCAGACCATAGATATGTTGTTCCTGTCCCATGTAGGTAGCCTAATCCAATGATGTAGATGTAATGGGGAAATGTACTTTTGATAGATAACCTCTGTCCAAAGGTTCTTGGATGATAGGACCTTCCAACCCATTTTTGCAGCCAGAGCACTTGCAAAATAATCTAGATTCTTTAAGCCCCATCCCCCAATTTCTTTGGAAGTGTGATTTTGTCCCATCGGACCTAGGCAGAGGTGTGATCCGCTTGTTTACCCCTCTAGAGAAATCTGCAGCATAAATGTTGTATTCTTTTAATGATGCCCTTTGGTATCCATGCTAAGGACATCCAGTAAATCGGGGTGGCCTCTAGGACAAATTTGATGAGAATCAGTCTCCCCGTTCTAGACAGCCACCTATGATGCTAGATATTTAGTCTTCTTTCAATTTTCACAACCAACCATACCCAATCAACAATCCGATAGTTTGATGGTTTTGAATGGATCTCATTTTGGTTGCACCGAAAGGCCGATAGGGTGGATTTATGATTGCATTGCATGCCTGTAGTGAAGCAGGATAATCGAAATGCGGCCGCAAATGCTCTAGAATCCCCTAATGATCCATTCAGAAATATGAGAATGTCGCCCACAAATTGGAGATGTGTGAGAATGCAATTGTTTGCGATCTTGATACCCCTCTGTCTACCCTGTGTTTGGTCCACCGAGATGAGTCTACTCATACCTTCCATGATCATTAGAAAAAGTAGAGGGGAAAGTGGGCATCCTTGTCTCAATCCTCTTTCTGCATGGAAGAAGGAGGATGATGATCCATTGATCAAAACACTATATGATACATTGGATATGTAGCACATAATCCATTGGATGAATGGTAGAGGAAATCCAAGATGGGTTAATAGCATTCGAATGTATAGCCAGTAGGTGCGATCAAATGCTTTTGCCAAATCAATCTTAAGTATCATGCCTTTGAGGTTCTTTGTTTTGATGGAGTGAAGGGCTTCTTGTGCTGTGCCCACTTCTTCGTGAATTTGTCGATGGTCAAGGAATGCAAATTGCTCCAAAGATATATGCTCAAATAATATGGGCTTGAGGCGATTTGCAATGATCTTGGCAATTATCTTGTATATGCAATTGCAAAGGGATATGGGCCTATATTCTTCAAAGCTCTGTGGGTCATCAGACTTGGGGATGAGAGCGATAAATGTAGAGTTGAAAGCATCATACATTCGCCCACTAGTTCGGCATTCTTCTATGATTTGAAGTAGCTCCTGTCCAATCATGTCAAAAAATGCAATGTAAAATTCGATCGACCATCCATCTGGTCTAGGGCTCTTATCCTTCTTAAACCACTTTATAGTAGCCTCTAATTCCCCCATGGATACTGGAGTAAGTAGTTCTTCACCTGTATCTTGGTCCACATATCTGGGGAAAAGACCAACTACCCTAATGATCTCTGCAAGATTTGCTTCTGGGGGAGCTTTGAATAATCGCCCAAAATGCAATATACCAAGATTGGCCAGTTCATGGAAGGTCTTTGTAGGGGTTCCTTCCTCATCCGCAAGTTGCCAGATGGTATTAATGGCCTGACACCCATTTGCAACACGATGATAGAACTTGGTGTTCTCATACCCCTCCTTTAACCAGATGGCCCTGCTTCGGAGTCGCCAAGTTTCCTCCCTATCTTTCAAGATCCTATTCCGCTCGATCTCAAGTCGGATCAAATTTTCTTTAGCATTAGCAGAGATGAACCCTCGACTCTCCGATCCACTCAATTGTTCAATTTCCAGTTCAATGTCTCTCAGGCTCTGCTCGTCTTTGATCCTCTTACTCTTTGCCCATTTAATAGATTTCTGTTTTAGGATTGCCATTTTATTTGCAAATATCTCGGAGGCTGATAGACCTTGCTGAGCAGCAATGGATTTCCAGTTCTGTGTGATCATCTGTATATAGCTATCATCTTTAAGCCAGGTTGAATTGAACTTGAAAGGTGCATTGGGTTTTCTTACACCGCCAGCAATCTCCAGATATATGGGATGGTGATTCGATAACCCCCTGATCCCACCCATTGTCAATAAAGGGGCAATTGATCCATTAAAGTCTCCTTAACCAGAAAACGATCCAATCTTCTGGCTAGTGTTGCATCCTCGGTCCTTTGATTTCTCCAGGTGGGCTTTAAGCAGGGCATGGGTATATCAATCAACTGGTGATCCTCCAGTAGGGGCAAGATCCCATCCGATAGCGAGTCCATTTGAGCATTCATGCCCTAGGATTCAACATGTCCCAGTGAGAAATTGAGATCCCCCCTATAATGATGTTCTCTGCTTGAAAATATTCAAAATCGAGTAACTGCTGCCAGAAAATGAGCCTGTTGTTACAAGGTCCGTAGACATTGATAATCCTCAGCTCCCTACCAAGCTCTGCTGAGTATACATCAGCTCCGATGAATCCCATCCCCCCCAGGAGTTTAATAGTCTAATGGATCTGGGGTCAATACCCAATAACAAACCACCAGATTGCCCACGGGCATCCAGTGCAGTGAAGTGCCATCCAGGTAAAATAGCCTCAAGAATGGGTGTAATTTGTGTTCCGAACGCAAGGGTCTCCTGTAAGAATATGATTTCCACCGTTTCCAATTCCATCAATCGACGGAAGGCTAATTTCTTTGCAAGGCTAGCCAACCCCCGATAGTTGTAGGAAAGCCACTTCATGGAGAACCAGGGGGGGGGAGGTCAATGCTCTAAGGACCTTATCAATGGGTTTTTGTCGCCCTTTTGCCACATCCAGTCCAGCTTGGAGGATGGCTTTAGAGATGTTGGATTGTCGACCACGGGCAGTCTTAGAGTGCGAAAGAAGGGGAGTAATGCCAATTCCACTACCGTCCCCCGGGGGTATACGAGATAATGACCGAAGGTTATAACAATGACCCATATTAGAGTCAATGGATGGCTTCGCATGGGAGAGAGAATCCGGTATCCTAGTGATGGTAGGAGTGGGGGAGAAAATAGGTGTAGATGGAAACAATGTACATACAACAAAGGGTGAATAATGCACAATACTAGCATTACAAAATGAAGTGCAAGGAGAGTAAGCAGATGACAACAATTGGAGGGATGGAGGGTTAGAGATGGTACTCGCTTCAGAGGCAGCCATCGCCACAGTCGCACACGATTTGGTGATACGTGGGGATGGGGGACAAAGCTGCTCCTTGCGAGTGCTAGTGCCACGAGCTACCTTAGTGTCCATCGGTTGTTCATCTTCATAACTAACAGGTGCCTTCCCACGACAATCAGGAACCGGGGTTGCAGTGGCATGTTTAGGCTGTGCAATCGAAGCAGAGCTAGATGCAAGTAGGGGACAATCTTTATAAAGATGTCCAATTTTGTGACATCTCCTACATCGATATGGAACTCCCTCATAGTCCAATATTTGTACCCTGCATGTATCCCTCCAATGCAACTGCATACTTTCCTCCAGACCTTCCCTGTTATCAAGAAAAGCTAAGATGCGATCCATGGACATATTCCCACTCAACATGTAAGATTTGTCGTAATCCATGTATCTGCCGAGAGCATTCCCAATCCACTTGAATATATCTTCCGACCAAAAATGTAGTGGGAGGCCAGGCAATCTGACCCAGATGGGTCCAGCCCCAAGGCGTTCACTCAGGATCAAAATGGGGGCTTCATCGTTTGAGGAGAACCGGAGCCAATTCAATGAAGCAGTGTTTTGATAATACCTAAGGAATAAACTCGAGCCTCTGAAATCGCAATGTGAACCATCCATGAGAGAGGGTAACCATTGACGACAGTTTGGTGAGGACCTGTACCCATATCTCCAGCACCCACTGCTTCAATCACGCAGCTGAGTATGCCCCACCCGAACACGACCAACCAAAACCTGGTCAGAGGTATCCAATACTTCCCCCATTTGAATGTTGATACCAAATGTGAGGGATATTCTAATTTCCCGCCTTTGCCCTTTGAAACGCTTTGCAGGACGCCCCGACCGATTTAGTGGTGTTCTATTCTCTTGTGAGTGAGATGGATTCACTTCGGCCTCCGAGTGAGGGTTCCTGGTCAAACTTTGAAGGGGAGGAGATGAGTCTGCAAAGCAGCCGAAGGTGGGAGGGTCGGGGATGGGGGGAGGGGGAAGGGGACCGCAGGGTCTAGTGGAGGGGGCAGATGAATATGCGGAGCCTGTGGAGGAGGGATGTGGGAATATTCTGGGGGAAAGGATGGTGGGGGGTTCAAAGGGTATGGGGGTGCAGGCAGGTTTAGACAGGAAGAGATAAACTATAAAGAGGTCGGGGATAGCGGGGGGAGGTCAGAGTCAGGTGGGAAGTCCATCGCTTCAGGGCATCCAGGAAATGACAAGGTAGATGATGACGACCCAGGTAATGGATGAGACTACTAAGCCGAGATGGTGAAAGCAGGGTATTCCAGCACCGAGTAAACCCCAGGTGCCCTGGCTAGGGTTGTGGGATGTCCAACGAGATGTTCGAGGAGGTGACTGGCAGATGCAGAGGAAAAACAGTCTAGTAGGGGTCCAGTGCGAATGGGTCCTCGGAATAATCCACAATGTCATCCTCCATGTTAACCGACAACAGATAAATAACCGTCCCAAGAAATACCCCAGCTGACAAATGCCGGGTCAGTGAGGTGTACAGAGCAGGTTGCCGCGAATGGACCGGATGGTCTATAAATGGAGGTGGCCAGCCAGAATGCGTGAGGGTAATAGTCCATGAAGGTAAAAACACGCGGTTAACGTAGCCAGTCCAGGCTGATGGGTAGGCCTCCATCGCTGAAGCTCTCAAACCCTAAGCCATGGTTCGAATTTCATCGCCCGTCGTGTTTTGCGCTCCCCCATCTACCATCTCAAATTTAAAGTTAATAAGGAATCTATCAGTAAAGTAATAGCTTTGCCTCTTTCCGGTGAATAGTTCTTCAAGAGAGGGTCAGTTGACTTATCAGACTGTGTGAAGTTCGTTAAACCTCATTCTTGCTTAGTCTCTTGTTTCCGCGTAATATTTAATTAAGTGAAGGCTACAGTGTATGTATTTCAGTATTTGCTGTAGGAAATTGCAAATAACTTGCTTATGTAAATCTAACAAGTAGGAGAAATATCATCAGTCGCTGCAGTAGGGATTCCGGTTTAGGAATTTTCACATGGTATTAGAGGTGCAGGTGAAGCAAGAAGAGCAGAGCCAATAGATCCAGTGCTGAGCAGAAGAGGGAGATCAAAAAGTTGTAGGAGGCAGCAGTTCGAAACCCCAGAGGGTTTGTGCAGTTCTTAGCTGGAGGGCCAAAATTTCAAGGTAGTCTCTCTCTGTGTGAGTCGACGGAGAGGACTCCCAGTTCAAATTTTTCCCAGGGCACAGGGAGTAGCACTGAGGCCTCAGCGTGAGGAGCGCTGATGGGATGCAAAATTTTCTCTAGGCAGTTTGTTGGGCAGAAAATTGTCAGAAGAGAGAGGAGAAGCACGATTGAGGGAATTTCTTCCTTAGAGAATTCCTAGCCAAGGAATTTGAATTATCTAGAGCTGAGCAACAGTAAGGGGCAGTAGTTTTACTAGCTCCAGCAGGGAGTGCGTAGCCTAGCCCAACAACAACACAAAGGAGAGAGGAGGTCATTCGACTTTCTATTTTTGGCAGAAATGGCAACCAGTGGGTTGAGGGATCAGGATAGGTTGGACGAAGCATCCTACTATGTCATTTGGAAGGCTAGAATGTCATTCCTTCTCAATGAGCATGCCCTCAAGACATATGTTGACAGCGTGGTGGTTGTGCCTACAAATGTAGATCCGTTGAAGAAGTACTGATCTGAAATGGCAGAGGCCAAGAGGATGATCCTTGATGCAGTAAAGGATCACGTAGTGTGTCATGTCACTAGCAGAGGCACTGCTAAGGAGATGTGGGTGCCTTGGCTACGTTATATCAGGGATCTTCCGATCAGCAGAAGATGTACTTGGAGCAGAAGCTGAGATTTGCTTAGATGCAGAAGGGGGAGTGTGTCAATCCATTCCTCACGAAGCTTAAGGAGACCTGTGATGAGTTGTCTGTTGTGGGGGCATACAACTCAGGATTCAGAGTTGGTTAGAATGGCCCTCAATTCTGTTTCAGATGAGTGGCAAGTATTTGTCTAGAGTATTTTGGGCAGAGCAACATTGCCGAATTGGGATGAAATGTGGGTAGCTCTAAAAGGAGAGGAGCTGAGGAGAGACTTAGTCAAGGTTAAACTTGACGGAAGCAGCAGCAGTGGGTCGAAGCCCAAGGAGGAGGAGGTTAATGCAGCCCTTGCATCGAAGGGACAACAGGCGTAGAGGAGATGTAAGAAGGATGCCTCAAAGATCAAGTGTTTCAGGTGTGGTGAGATGGGTCACTACGCTACTCAGTGTCCTATCAAGAAGAAGGACAAGGATGAGAAGCACGATCCAAAGGTTGTGCTCACAAATATTGAAGAGGAGGAGTTTGCCATGACAGTCGAGATACGTCCAGGGGGGAGGTGGGATGATCTGGAGCTATAGTTCGAAAGAGCTACAGATGGGTAGGATCCTTGAGGAGTCCACCTCTTGGATCAATACCTTGCTATGGGAGCCCAGATCAGAAGTAGCAAGATAGACTAGTGTCAGATGGTGCCGAGGAATGTCAGGGAGACAATTGCAGTGGCTAGGAGCGCCAAAGTCTGAGCAGCGCAAAGCAAAGTTGGCAGCAATGCAGATGGAACGGAGCAGAGGTCAGCAACAACGCAATAGACTCATAGGGTCAGTGCAGAGACTAGCAGCAGTCAGGGTTCAACATTCACGTGGTATCATACTGAACACAGTTAGTTCAGTAATTTTGGATGTTTTTCCGTTGCTAATGGAGTAGCAGCAACAATTTGCAGTGCAGTGGCAGTTGGCAGTGGCAGTGCCAACAATAGCATAGATGCAACATTTGAGAGGGAGCTATAGTACGGATGCAGTTTTGACAGTGGCAGTGTCAGCAACAGTAAGTACAGTTGCAGCAGCGGTGCAGTAGTTGGTGGACAACATGTCAGACATCAACAACGCAGAGGACGATGCTTCAGAGTCAGATTAGTATGTAACAACGTATATTGCTAGAGCACATTCCTCGCTAAGAGGGAGTGTTGATTTGGGGTAGCATTGGATGTGCTCTAGGCCTCACATTTTGCAGGGAGGCTTGGGCACATGTATTCCAAAGAACCCAGAAAGCGTTTTCGGAAATTCCACTCAGAAACAATTTTATTAAAATAATTTGTTGATCTAGATTGTCATTGATGTCAATATGGCAATAATCGGGATGGCAATATTCTAGGATACTAAATGACATGTTGTTAAAATTGGCAACTAGGGCCAAACTCCATATGAGTCATCTTATTTATGGCAGCTGATATTTTTCTTGGACTCCTCTCGTCGAGAGGTGTAGGATTGATCTAATGATCATCTGATTCTGACAAATATTTATGGAGATATGAATTTATTTGTCTTTACTTGACAAATTGTCAAGGTCGACCAGTAGCTAAATGTGTGGCACACATGCTCAACGTTTCATATAAATACAAGAGAGGATGAGGCATTGTTCACTCATCTCATCTCATCTTACATTCTTATCTCTCTCTCATAACTTGATTGGGTAAACAAGGAGCAACATCTCTCATGTGGGAGAAGGAGGACGCAACAAGGAAGATAGATGCAACTAGGAGGACGCAGGTCTGTTCCAGCGTTGACTATGGTTGACCTAGGTGCAGCAAGCAAGGGATGACTGCGTTGACCAACGAGGGAGATGTTTTGACTACGACCTAGTGTGGGGAGTCTCCTTCAAGCAAGCCGCAATTCTGATCTGCTGTTCGTTGACCTGATTTGACCATCAAATTGACCAGCACTGACTGGTTAGGGTTGACCGCAGGGCTGCCAATGCGTTGACTTGTTTTGACCATCTCTTTTGGGTTGACCTTCATTGCTGTTGAAGGCCAAGTTGACCAAGGTTGATTCAAGGTCATTTGTGGATTGTTTGACCAACATTACAAGTGTTGGTTAGGGTTTTTATTACTGCTGTCATAAATTACAGAACTGTACATTTGTACTATTTCTCTCTCTGCTGAACTATTGAAGATTATAGAAGAATTGATCAAAGGGTTTCCCCGCATTGGGGTTTGTCCTTGGCTAGTTGCCACATCTGGTGTCTCTTGTCTTGGCTTGTTTTCTGTCGATCTATTAATGTTCTATCCGCATTTTACTGAATGTTAATGTGATTTCTAAACAGTGGCTAATAAGAAGAAATTGAAGTAAACTGCTCTAAGCATAGAACATACCATAAATTAACATGGTATCGGAGCTGAGGTGAAGACAAAGCCCAAGCAAGAGCAATCACCGAAGGCTGTTGAAGCAATCTTAAAGACTTCATGGGGTCCTCGTCACACTTCGCCACTGAAGACAAGCTTCGTGAGAAGTCTGACTATCACAGATGGAAGATGTCTCTCGATTTGACATTGGAAGAGCAGGAAGTGTTGGACCATGTGAGCGGCAGAATCATTGAGCCTCCATCAAATGCATCTATTGTTGCTAGGAACAAGTGGACCAGGGGTGAAGTCAAAGCAAAGAAGATCATCCGGGACTCTATTGACAAGCGCCTGGTGGCCTACGTTTTCGAGCTCACCACCTTCAAGGAAATCTACGATAGATTGGTAAGCTTATTTAAAGTTAGTGATGCAAATCAAGTTTTGTTCCTTAAGAATCTGCTAAAGGAATTAAGAAGGGCAAAGATGAGAGTATGCAAGCCTACTTCTTAAGGATCACCAAGATCAAGAATGATCTCCTATCAATTGGGGAAATCATTCCTGATAGGGAACTAACCATCACAACTCTTGGAGGGCTCCCATTTGAATGGTATGTATTCAGAACCACTCTTCTCAACAATAATGTAATCCAGGATTTGAGGAATTGATGGTGAGATGCATTCAAGAAGATACAAGGATGGAAGAGTAGGAAATGCCTGCATTTAGAGGCAATCCTGCTGCTTTCTCCTCCCATGCTAAAAGAAGAAATAATTCTAGGGCAAAATCTAAGGGAAAGGCCGAATCGAAAGGTGGAAGGAAAGGAAGATGTTTCATTTGCAACAAAATTGGCCACTATGCGAGGGAGTGTCCTGATAGAAAGGACACATCTCATGGCGATGATCAAAATCACTCCAAGGACAATTCCAACAACAATCAAAGGAAGGGCAGGTTCAATGGCAAAGAAAAGAGGAATGCCGGAAATCAAGGAAGTGGTCAACCCTCCAAGAAGGCAAGAAACTCCAGGTATGAATCTAATGTTGTTAACAATAAGCAAGATGAATATTATCTGATATCGACCCTCTCTACTACTTCTCCTCCGAACTCGTTGGGTAATTGGATTATTGATAGTGGTGCCTCACTTCATTGGTTATAAAGAAGCTCTCTCTAATATGATAGAGAAAGAGACCAACATGGAAATTATTCTTGGGGACAACTCCAAATATCCCGTGAAAGGCGTAGGAAATGTTATTCTACAATTGAATCAGGGTAATACAATTCATTTGTAAGAAGTCCTATATGTACCTGATCTCAAAAAGAACCTGGTGTCCATTTCGACAATGGAAGACAAAGGCTACAAGGTGGCCTTCATCGATGGCAAGGTACGTGTATGGAAAAAGAATTTCAAAGATGCTTTCACTCTTGGGTTTCGGGTTGACTCTCTATATCAAGTCGGAGGAAGTTTGTTGGGTGTCATGTCTTGTGACACATCTCTTCCATCCGAACAATGGCACCGGAGGTTTGCCCACCTTCATTATAAAGCTATACCGATGTGAGACAAATGGTAACAGGGATGCCCGAGTTTAAAGTAGAGCAAGAAGGTGTATGTCTGGGATGTGCCGAAAGAAAGCTCAAAAGGGGACCATTCCCCTCAAGCCATAGCAAGACCTCTGGTATATTACAATTGGTTCACTCTGACATATCTGGTATGATGCCTGTGAACTCCTTGGGAGGGTATTTATATTACCTCACTTTTACAGATGATTATTCTCGCAAGACTTGGATATACTTCTTGAAAAAGAAGGATGAAGTGTTCTCCTGGTTCCATCACTTCAAAGCCTTGATCGAGAATCAAACTGAGAAGAAGATCAAGATCTTAAGGACTGATAATGGGACCGAGTATGAATCCAGTGAGTTCCATGACTTTTGTCAGGAAGCTGACATTAAGAGGGAGATCACAACACCATACACTCTTGAGTAGAATGGTGTGGTGGAAAGGAAGAATCGTATGATTATGGAAGTTGTTCGTTCCATGCTCCATGATCAAAGGCTTCCGAAGTTTCTATGGGCCGAAGCTGCAAATACCGCCATATATGTTCAAAAACGATACCCTCATCAAGCATTGGATTCCAAGACTCCCGAAGAGATGTTCCCTGGTAAGAAACCTGATGTATCTCATTTTAGGATTTTTGGAAGTCCTATTTATTTTCATGTGCCAAAAAGAAAAGGAATAAATTGGGTGCATCTAGAAAGAAGGGAATCTTCGTGGGCTATAGAGAAAATACTAAGGGCTATAGAATCTATGTGGCTGGTCAAAGGGGATTTGAGATTAGTCAAGATGTCACCTTTGACAAAGATATGGCTCTTAGCAAAGTTGACAATCTCCTTATACTACGGAAATTTGGAGAAGCTGACACTAGCAGATCGGAGGAAAAGCAAGATGAAACGATGCCGGAAGTGGAAGAACCCATGGACCCTATTGACCCCCCTCCACAAGAGCCTTCCTCTTCTAGGAAGAGGCCCTCATGGCTTACAGGGACACTTGATGACACTGAAGGACACTTTGCACCCAAAGGGACTTTTCGGGAAAGCAAGAAACCGACCAGGTATCATGGATACTTGACCATTATGAGCACGTTCATTCAAAATGAGCCCTCATTGTTCGTTGAAGCTGTGAAGCATCAAGTATGGATGGATGCTATGACTGAGGAAGATGAGTCCATCATGAAGAATGATGTTTGGGATGTGGTCCCCACACCCCAGGACAAAACTGTTGTCACTTCGAAATGGCTTTACAAGATAAAGCATGGCGTTGATGGAAGTGCTGAAAAGTATAAAGCTCGTTTTGTCGCTTGTGGCTTCTCTCAAAAGGAAGGTATAGACTCTGACAAGATATTTGCACTTGTTGCCCGATATACCACCATCCGCTCGATCATAGCCCTTGCCACTTCGCAAGGATGGAACCTACATCAGATGGATGTCAAGATTGCGTTCTTGCATGGTTCGATCAAAGAAGAAGTCTATGTGGAACAACACGAAGGATTTGAGATTCATGATCGAGAATCTCACGTATGTAGGTTGAAGAAAACCCTCTATGGACTGAAGCAAGCACCCCAAGCTTGGTATGAGAGAATCAATAGCTACTTGATGACGCTGGGATTCACTAGGAGTGAATCCGACCCTAACCTTTACTTTAAGGTTGAAGATGATAAAGCTCTCATACTGGTGATGTACGTTGACGACCTCTTTCTGACAGGTGCAGACTCTCTCATTCACAAATGTAAGAGGGAGTTGGCTTCCGAGTTTGAAATGAAGGACCTAGGACTGATGCACTATTTCCTAGCACTGGAAGTATGGCAGAAGCCAGGCGAGATTTTCCTATCTCAAGGAAAATATGTGGTGAAGATATTGGAGAGATTCGGTATGGTGGACTGCAAGCCTGTGACTACCCTGATGGATCTTGACTTCAAGAAGTTAAGCGGTAGTGGTGCCGGACCTGTTTTGCAAAATGTTATCGAGTATCGTCAACTCATCGAAGCGTTGATGTTCTTGGTGAACTCCCGTCCGGATATATGTTTTGCAGTCAACACGTTGAGTCAACATATGGTTGAGCCTCACCACTCACATAGGATTGGTGCCAAGAATCTGTTGAGATACCTTTGTGGCACAATCACTCATGGGTTGAGATACACTGTCGGAGATGTGAGACTGCATGGATATATCGATGCTGATTGGGCAGGTAGTGTGGTGGACTGAAAGAGCACTTCCAGGTGTTGTTTCTCTTTGGGATTTGCCTCAATATCTTGGATGAGCAGGAAGCAGAAGTTGTTGGCTTTGAGCACCGCTGAGGTAGAGTACGTTGTTGCGAGTATG
The DNA here is from genome assembly GCA_031772625.1 of Pinus tabuliformis. Lineage (NCBI taxonomy): Eukaryota > Viridiplantae > Streptophyta > Pinopsida > Pinales > Pinaceae > Pinus > Pinus tabuliformis. Next base: position 1,298,407,446 of record CM062818.1, read on the forward strand.
GCCTCTTGTGAGGTTGTCTGGTTGCGGAAGCTCTGCAGTGAGCTGTTTGGATTTACATTGGATACTACCGTGATTCTGTGTGACAACCAGAGCGGGATTCCTTTATCAGAGAATCCTGTATTTCATGATCGCTCCAAGCATATCGATATCAGGTACCACTATATCCACGATATGGTACAACGGGGAGCAATAAGGCTCCAACATATCGGTGCAGATGAGCAGGTTGCCGACATTCTGACAAAGGCCCTAGGAAAGGTCAAATTCTTGACTTCTCGAGAACGACTTTGAGTCGTTGAGAGACCCTCTTATGAGGGTCCTGCATGATGGATGCATTGAGCTTTGGGAGCTCTACGGGGCGTGGGGTACTTCTTGGAGCGACATGTGACCACAGGGCGACTCACCCTCCCCTAGTGGTGCGCTATGTACAGGGTGAAAAGTTCAACCTTCCCCTGTGATACCCCATGGCGACTTAAGGACATGATGATTGGTTCTCCTGTCGAGGCATCCTACCCATGCAGTTTGGGACTCATGGGAAGTACCTCTCATCTAGCCAATGAGTAGGGAAATGGGGTTAGGGACCATAGTAGTACTATCAATGGATGCATCGTTGTATCTACCGTACTCCCTATGCTTGGATGACCTCCATTGATCTGGGATCAGTAACAATGTTATGACACACTCTCTGGGACTGACTTCGGGTCAGTGGAGGATGGTATGATACATTCTCGATCATTTCTTCTTCTTCATAGTTCAAAAAAGGAGAGTAGAGCCGAGCAGTGCATTTGATCAGAGATAGTACCGACGGTTTGATGGATTAGCAGATGGAGTTCTCCCTAGTTGAGAGGGAGTGTTAAAATTGGCAACTAGCAAACTCCATGTGGGTCATCTTATTTATGGTAGCTGATATTTTTCATGGATTCCTCTCGTCGAGAGGTGTAATATTGATCTAACGATCATCCGATTCCGACAAGTATTTATGAAGATATGAATTTATTTGTATTTACTTGACAAATTGTCAAGGTTGGCCAACATCTAAATGTGTGGCACACATGTTCAACGTTTCATATAAACACAAGAGAGGATGAGGCATTATTCACTTATCTCATCTCATCTTACATTCTTATCTCTCTCTCATAACTTGATTGGGTAAACAAGGAGCAACATCTCTCACGTGGGAGAAGGAGGACGCAACAAGGAAGATAGACGCAGCTAGGAGAAGGACGCAGGTCTGTTCCAACGTTGACTGTGGTTGACCTAGGTGCAGCAAGCAAGGGATGACTGCATTGACCAGCGAGGGAGATGTTTTGACTATGACCTAGTGTGGCGAGTCTCCTTCAAGCAAGCCACAATTTTGATTTGCTGTTTGTTGCCCTGATTTGACCACCGAATTGACCAGCGTTGACTGGTTAGGGTTGACTGCAGGGCTGCCAATGTGTTGACCTGTTTTGACCATCTCTTTTGGGTTGACCTTCATTGCTGTTGAAGACCAAGTTGACCAAGGTTGATTTAAGGTCATTTGTGGACTGTTTGACCAACATTACAAGTGTTGGTTAGGGTTTTTATTACTACTGTCCTAAATTACAGAACTGTGCATTTGTACTATTTCTCTCTTTGCTGAACTATTGAAGATTATAGAAGAATTGATCAAAGGGTTTCCCCGCATTGGGGTTTGTCCCTGGCTAGCCGCCACATCTGGTGTCTCTTGTCTTGGCTTGTTTTCTGTTGATCTATTAATGTTCTATCTGCATTTTACTGAATATTAATGTGATTGCTAAATAGTGGCTAATAAGAAGAAATTGAAGTAAACTGCTCTAAGCATAGAACATACCATAAATTAACATGGTATCAGAGCTTAGGTGAAGACAAAGCCCAAGTAAGAGAAAGAGCAAGAGCAATCATTGAAGGATGTTGAAGCAATCTTAAAGACTTCATGGGGTCCTCATCACACTTCCCCACTGAAGACAAACTCCATGAGAAGTCTGACTATCACGGATGGAAGATGTCTCTCGATTTGACAGTGGAAGAGTAGGAAGTGTTGGACCATGTGAGAGGTAGAATCATTGAGCCTCCATCAAATGCATCTTTTGCTGCTAGGAACAAGTGGACCAAGGGTGAAGTCAAAGCAAAGAAAATCATTCAGGACTCTATCGACAAGCGCCTGGTGGCCTACGTTTCCAAGCTAACCACCTCCAAGGAATTCTACTATTGACTGGTAAGCTTATTTAAAGTTAGTGATGCAAATCTAGTTTTGTTCCTTAAGAATAACTCGAAGGAAATTAAGAAGGGCAAAGATGAGAGTATGCAAGCCTACTTCTTAAGGATCACCGAGATCAAGAATGATCTCCTATCAACTGAGGAAGTCATTCCTGACAGGGAACTGACCATCACAACTCTTGGAGGGCTCCCATCCGAATGGTATGTATTCAGAACCACTCTTCTCGAGAATTGTACAATTATGGACGCTGTTCGTTCCATGCTCCATGATCAAAGGCTTTCGAAGTTTCTATGGGCCAAAGTTGCAAATACTGCCGTATATGTTCAAAACCGATGCCCTCATCAAGCATTGGATTCCAAGACTCCCAAAGAGATGTTCACTGGTAAGAAACCTGATGTATCTCATTTTATGTTAAGTTATGGTATGTTCTATGCTTATAACAATATACTTCTCTTTCTCATTATATTCCACAGATTAGTAATCACATGTACATAAAGTAAAGTGCAGATAGAGCATTAAATGATCGACAGAAAACAAGCCAAGACAAGAGACACAAGATGTGGCAGCTAGCCAGGGACAAACCCCACAATGTTTGGGGAAACCCTTTGATCAAATCTTCTTTTATCTTCAATAATTCAGCAGAGAGAAATAGTACAATAAATCTGATTTATATTAGTAGTAGCAAACCCTAGATCAACAACATCAGTGTTAGCGGCTTCATCATCAAACTAGGGTAGACGATATCTCACAAACCAACCGTCAGATCGGCTTGATTCCACCACCAAAAGTTGCGGCTTCCATAGGAGGTTTAGATGAACCTACAATGCAGTTCAGATGAGAAGATCTTCTGGTCCACGCAGGTCAAACTTCATTTCTGCAGTTGCAAGCTTCAGTTTCAGCAACTTCCTTCAAACTAGGGCAATTGATATCTTGTAAACCGTCTGTCGGATTGACTTGATTCCACCACCAAAAGTTGCGGCTTTTAGAGGAGGTTCAGCTGAACCTACAACACAGTGCAGATGAGGAGATCTTCTGGTCCACGCAGGTCAAACTTTACTTCTGTAGTTGCAGCTTCAGTTTCAACAGCGTCCTTCAAACTAGGGCAATCGATATCTTGCAAACCGTCCGTCGGATTGACTTGATTCCACCACCAAAAGTTGCGGCTTTCAAAGGAGATTCAGATGAACCTACAACGCAGTCCAGATGAGGAGATCTTTTGGTCCACGCAGGTCAAACTTTACTTTCCTACAGTTGCAGCTTCAGTTTCGGTAGCTTCCGGCTTCACATGTGTGAGGGAGAGACCCTTTTCTGTGCAGTAGAGAAGAGACTCTTTTCTGCGCAGTAGAGAGAGAGATGTGATGAGATGAGTGAGTGCAAATGAGGAAATGTCCTCCTTTATTTATACACAACTGGTGATGTTTGAATAGATGTGATTGTTGGGCTTCTCATCCTACATGAGTTGTAGGTCGGCTTGATAATAATTCCATAATCAAAATAAATTCATATCTCCATGAATACTTATCGGAATCGGATGATCTTTAGATCAATCCTACACCTCTCGACGAGAGGAATCTAATGAACATATTATCAGCCATGAATAAGATGACCCACATGAAGTTTGGCCCTAGTTGCCAATTTTAACACTCCCTCTCAACTAGGGAGAATTTCATCTACAATCTGTCTGTCGGTCACTACTATTCATCCATCAAATGCATTGCCCTATATAGCCTGACCCTTGGGCTGCTCTGCTCTATTCTGCCTGATCTGCTTTGTCTTGTTCTGCCCTATACTGATCTGTACGACTCTACACTGTTATGCTCTGCTCTGCTTTTGTCCGAATTATGAAGAAGAAGAAATGATCGAGGATGTATCATACTGACTCAAACTCAGTCTTAGAGTATGTACCACTGGTCCCAGACCAGTCTCAACCAACCCGAAGTCAGCGTCATAGTGAGTACAACTCCTACCACTGGTCCAAGACCAGTAACATCCTCCACTGACTCAAAATCAGTCTCAGAGTGCGTACCATTGGTCCCAGACCAGTAACAACCGACCCGAAGTCAGTGTCATAGAATGTACCACTCCTACCACTGGTCCTAGACCAATATCATTGATCCCAGATCAATGGAGGTCATCCTAGCGTAGGGAGTACAGTAGATATAACGATGCGTCCATCGGTACTACTATGGTCCCTAACTTCATTTCCCTGCTCATTGATTAGATGAGAGGTACTTCCCATGAGTCCCAGACTACATGGGTAGGATGTCTCGACACAAGAACTTAATCAATCCCGTCCTCATAGGAGAACACATCAATCCTGCTACAATCGCCATGGAGAACACATCAATCTAGGCCGCCATGGAGAACACATAAATCCAGGCCTCACAGGAGAACAAATCAATCCTGCTACAATCGACATCGAAACACATCAATCCAGGCCTCACAGGAGAACACATCAATCCTGCTACAATTGACATGGAGAACACATCAATCCAGGCCTCACAGGGGAACACATCAATCCTGCTACAATCGCCATGGAGAACACATCAATACAGTTCTCACAGGAGAACACATCAATCCTACTACAATCGCCATGGAGAACACATCAATCCAGGCCTCACAGGAGAACACATCAATCCTGCTACAATCGCCATGGAGAACACATCAATCCAAGCCTCACATGAGAACTAATCATCTTGCTACATAGGAGAGCGAATCATCCTGTTCCACAAGAGAGCGAATCATCTTGCCCCACAAGAGAGCGAATCATCTAGTTCCAGTGCGCACCACCAAGGGAGGGTGAGTCACCCTGTGATCGTATGTTGCTCCGGTAAGAACCGCAAGCCCTCAGAGCTCCCAGAGCTCAATGTATGCAAGATGCAGGACCCTTGTACAAGGGTTTCTTGATGACTCCAAGTCGTTTGGGAAAATCACAGATTAGATCTTTCCTTGGGGCTTTGACAAGGTGTATCGACCTGTACATCATCTTAATGCAATGGAGCCTCCTTGCTCATCGACTTACCATATCCCAGATGATATCTATTTGTTGGAGCAGTCGACGAATACGGGATTCCTCAATAATCGAATCCCACCTCTGGTTGTTACAGAGAATCACAGTGGTATGTGTTCAAACAACTCACTGAAGAGCTTCCCCAACTAGGCATCTTCATATGAGATTATACTCATAGATATGTATCTGGTCTCGGCGGTGCTTATGGCAACCGACTTCTGCTTCCTGCTCATCCATCATATCGAAGCAGAATCCAAAGAGAAACAACACTAAAAAGTGCTCTAGTGATCCTCCACACTACCTTCCTAATCAGCATTCGAATAATCATGCAATTTCATATTTCCGACAATGTATCTCAATCCATGAGAGATTGTGTCCTGAAGACATCTTAGAAGATTCTTGGCACCAATCTAGTGAGGCTCAACCAAATATGAGCTCACAATGCTAACTGCAAAACATATGTTCGGATGGAGGTTCACCAAGAACATCAACGCGAATGAGTTTTTGAAACTCAGAAGCATTTCCCAAATCCGGTATGACATCACTACCATATAACTTCTGAAAGTTAAGATTCTCGAGGTAGTCACAGGCTTGCAGTCCACCATACCAAATCTTTTCAGAATCTTCACCACATATTTTCCTTGAGATAGGAAAATTTCCCTTGGCTTCTGCCAAACTTCAAGTCCTTGGTTCTTCATTTCAAATTCAGAAGCCAACTCCCTCTTACATTTGTGAGTGAGAGGGTATGCACCTGTTAGAAAGAGGTCATACACATACAACACCAGTATGAGAGGGTTGTCATATTCAACCTTAAGTAAAGGTTAGGATCGGCTTCACTCCTAGTGAATCCTAGCTTCATCAAGTAGCTATTGATCCTCTCATACCATGCTTGGGGTGCTTGCTTCAGCCCATAGAGAGCCTTCTTCATCCTGCATACATGAGATTTTCAATCATAAATCTCAAATCCTTCGGGTTGTTCCACATAGACCTCTTCTTTGATCGAACCGTGTAAGAACGCGGTCTTGACATCCATCTGATGTAGGTTCCATCCTTGTGAAGCCACAAGGGCTATGATCAAACGGATGGTCATATATCTGGCAACAAGTGCAAATATCACATCATAGTCTATACCTTCCTTTTGGGAGAAACCATGAGCAACAAAACGAGCCTTATACTATTCCATTCTTCCATCTGCTGCAACTTTATCTTGTAAAGACATTTTGAAGTAACAATTGTCTTGTCCTGGGGTCTGGGAACTACTTCCCAAACATCATTCTCCATAATGGTCATAGCATCCTTCCATACTTGATGCTTGACGGCATCTGAGAATGATGAAGGCTTATTTTGTATGATTGTGCTCATACTGGTCAGGTATCCCTGATACCTGTTGGGTTTCTTACTTTCACGGAAGGTTCCTCGGGGTGCAACATGTCTTTCATTATCATCAAGTATCCCCCTAAGCCATGAAGGCCTCTTCTTGGAAGAGGAAGGCTCAGGTGGATAAATAGGATCCATCAGTTCTTCCACATCAGGCATTGTTACATCATCTACCCATAGAGACAACTTCCACAATCGTACGGTGCCACACCATTCTGCTCTGGAGTATGTGGTGTAGTAGTCTCCCTCTTAATGCCAACCTTAGGTATGCCTGAGTGAACCAACTGTAATATATCAGAGGTCTTGCTTAGGCTTGAGGGGAATGGTCCCCTTTTGAGCTTTCCTTCGACACATCCCGAACATACACCTTTTTTTTCTACTCGGAATTCGGGCATCCCTGTTACCATATGTCTTACATCGGGTAGATCTTTGTAATGAAGGTGGGCAAACCTCCAATGCCAAAGTTCGGACTGAAGAGATGTGTCATAAGACATGACAACTACTTGACTTTCATCGACCTGATATAATGAATCAGCACGAAACCCAAGAGTAAAGGCATCTTTAACATTATTTTTCGATACACGTACCTTGCCATTCCTGAAGGTTACCTTGTAGCCTTTGTCTTCCATTGCTGAGATGGACACCAGGTTCTTTCGAAGGTCAGGTGCATTTAATACATCCTGGAATTTCTAGCCTTCTTGAATGGTTGTCCTCTTCCTTGATTTCTAGCATTCCTTTTACCTTTGCTTATTGAATTTTCCATCCCTTTGATTACCATGAGAGGGATTTTGATCATTGTTACGGTGAGAGTCCTTTCTATAAGGGCATTCCCTTGCATAGTGACCTGCTTTATTGCAAATGTAACATCGTCCTTTTCTTCCACCCTTAGGTCCAGCCATTCTTTTCGATTTAGACCCGGAATTATTTCTTTTCTTAGCATGAGAAGAAAAAGCAGCAAGAGGACCTTTAGGCAAGGGCATTTCTTGCTCTTCTACCCTTGTTTCTTCTTGAATGCATCTAGCCATTAATTCCTCGAAACCAGGGATTACATTATTGTTGAGAAGAGTAAACCTGAACACGTACCATTCAGATGGTAATCCTCCAAGAGTCGTGAGTGCCATTTCTCTGTTAGTAATAGTGTCCCCAATAGATAGGAGATCGTTCTTGATCTCGGTGATTCTTAAGAAGTATGCTTGCATACTCTCATCTTTACCCTTCTTGATTTCCCTCAGCTTATTTCTAAGAAACAAAACTTGATTTGCATCATTAAATTTAAATAAACTCACCAGTCTATCGTAGATTTCCTTGGAGGTGTCCAGTTCAAAGATGTAGGCCACCAAGTGCTTGTCAATAGAGTCCCGGATGATCTTCTTTGTTTTGACTTCTTCGTTTTTCCATTTGTGCCAGGCAACAACAGATGCATTTGATGGAGGCTCAACAATATTGCCTCTTACATGGTCCAGCGCTCCTTGATCTTCTAGGGTTAGATCGATAGACATCTTCCATCCGTGATAGTCAGATTTCTCACGGAGCTTGTCTTTGGCAGGAAAGAGTGTTGAGGACCCCATAGTTCTTTTAGGATAGCCTTGCCAATCTTCTCTTCGGTGATTGCTCTTGCTCTTGCTCGGGCTTTGTCTTCACCTCAGGTTTGATACCATGTTAAGTTATCGTATGTTCTATGCTTATAACAGTATACTTCTTTTTCTCATTATATTCCACAGATTAGCAATCACATGTACATAAAGTAAAGTGCAGATAGAACATTAAACGATCGACAAAAAACAAGCCAAGACAAGAGACACAAGATGTGGCAGCTAGCCAGGGACAAACCCCACAATGTGTGGGGAAACCCTTTGAACAAATCTTCTTTTATCTTCAATAATTCAGCAGAGAGAAATAGTACAATAAATCTGATTTATATCAGTAGTAGCAAACCCTAGATCAGCAGCATTAGCATTAGCGACTTCATCATCAAATTAGGGCAGACGATATCTCACAAACCGACCATCGGATCGGCTTGATTCCACCACCAAAAGTTGCGGCTCCCAGAGGAGGTTCAGATGAACCTACAGCACAGTTCAGATGAGCAGATCTTCTGGTCCACGCAGGTCAAACTTCACTTTTGCAGTTGCAGCTTCAGTTTTAGCAGCTTCCTTCAAACTAGGGCAGTCGATATCTTGCAAACCGTCTATCGGATTGACTTGATTCCACCACCAAAAGTTGCGGCTTTCAGAGGAGGTTCAGATGAACCTACAACGCAGTTCAGATGAGGAGATCTTCTGGTCCACGCAGGTCAAAATTTACTTTTGCAGTTGTAGCGTCAGTTTCAACAGCTTCCTTTAAACTAGGGCAGTCGATATCTTGCAAACCGTTTGTCGGATTGACTTGATTCCACCACCAAAAGTTGCGGCTTTCAGAGGAGGTTCAGATGAACCTACAACACAGTTTAGATGAGAAGATCTTTTGGTCCATGCAGTTCAAACTTTACTTCTGCAGTGGCAACTTCAGTTTCGGTAGCTTCCGGCTTCACATGTGTGAGGGAGAGACCCTTTTCTGCGCAGTAGAGAAGAGACTCTTTTCTGCGCAGTAGAGAGAGAGAGATGTGATGAGATGAGTGAGTGAAAATGAGGAAAAGTCCTCCTGTATTTATACACAATTGTTGATGTTTGAATAGATGCCACTGTTGGGCTTCTGAGCTTACATGAGTTGTAGGTCGGCTTGATAATAATTCCATAATCAAAATAAATTCATATCTCCATGAATACTTATCGGAATCGAATGATCTTTAGATCAATCCTACACCTCTCGACGAGAGGAATCTAATGAACATATTATCAACCATGAATAAGATGACCCACATGAAGTTTGGCCCTAGTTGCCAATTTTAACATTTTAGAATTTTTGGAAGTCCTGTTTATTTTCATGTGCCAAAAGAGAAAAGGAATAAATTGGGTGCATCTGGAAAGAAGGGAATCTTCGTGGGCTATAGCGAAAATACTAAGGGCTATAGAATCTATGTGGCTGGTTAAAGGGAAGTTGAGATTAGCCATGAAGTCACCTTTGACGAAGATATGACTCTTAGCAAAGTTGACAATCTTCCTATACTATGGAAATCTGGAGAAGCTGACATCAGCAAACCAGAGGAAAAGCAAGATGAAACGATGCCCGAAGTGGAAGAACCCATGGACCCTATTGATCCCCATCCGCAAGAGCCTTCCTCTTCTAGGAAGAGGTCCTCATGGCTTACGGGGACACTTGATGATGTTGAAGGACACATTGCACCCAGAGGGACTTTCCAGGAAAGCAAGAAGCCGACCAGGTATCATGGATACTTGACCATTATGAGCATGATCATTCAAAATGAGCCCTCATCGTTCGCTGAAGCTGTGAAGCATCAAGTATGGAAGGATGCTATGATTGAGGAATACGAGTCCATCATGAAGAATGATGTATGGGATGTGGTCCCCAGACCCCAGACACTTTGAAATGGCTTTACAAGATAAAGCATGGAGCTGATGGAAGTGCTGAAAAGTATAAGGCTCGTTTTGTCGCTCGTGGCTTCTCTCAAAAGGAAGGTATAGACTTTGATGAGATATTTGCACCTATTTCCCAATATACCACCATCCGCTCGATCATACCCGTTGCCGCTTCACAAGGATGGAACCTACATCAAATGGATGTCAAGACCGCGTTCTTGCATGGTTCGATCACAGAAGAAGTCTATGTGGAACAACCGAAGGATTTGAGATTCATGATCGAGAATCTCACATATGCAGGTTGAAGAAAGCCCTATGTTGGCTGAAGCAAGCACCCCAAGCTTGGTATGAGAGACTCATAGCTACTTGATGAAGCTGAGATTCACTAGGAGTGAAGTCGACCCTAACCTTTACTTTAAGGTTGAAGATGATAAACCTCTCATACAGGTGCTGTACGTTGACGACCTCTTTCTGACAGGTGCAGACCCTCTCATTCACAAATGTAAGAGGGAGTTGGCTTCCGAGTTTGAAATGAAGGACCTAGCACTGATGCACTATTTCCTAGGATTGGAAGTATGGCAAAAGCCAGGGGAGATTTTCCTATCTCAAGGAAAATATGTGCTAAAGATATTGGAGAGATTCGGTATGGTGGACTGCAAGCCCGTGACTACCCCGTTGGAGCTTGACTTCAAGAAGTTAAGCGGTGGTGTTGCCGGAGATGTTTTGCAAAATGCTATCGAGTTTCGTCAACTCATCAGAGCATTGATGTTCTTGGTGAAATCCTGTCCAGATATATGTTTTGCATTGAACATGTTGAGTCAACATATGGTTGAGCCTCATCACTCACATTGGATTGGGGCCAAGAATCTGTTGAGATACTTTCGTGGCACAATCACTCATGGGTTGAGATACACTCCGGAGATGTGAGACTACTTGGATATATCGATGCTGATTGGGTAGGCAGTGTGGTGGACTGAAAGAGCACTTCCGGTGCTGTTTCTCTTTGGGATCTGCCTCGATATCATGGATGAGTAGGAAGCAAAAGTCTGTGGCTTTGAGCACCGCTGAGGCAAAGTACATTGCTGCGAGTATGGCCTCTTGTGAGACTGTCTGGTTGCAGAAGCTCTTCAGTGAGCAGTTTGGATTTACATTGGATACTACTGTGATCCTGTGTGACAACTAGAGCGTGATTCGTTTATCAGAGAATCCCGTATTTCATGATCGCTCCAAACATATCGATATCAGGAACCACTATATCCGGGATATGGTATAGCGAGGAGCAATAAGGCTCCAACATATTGGTACAGATGAACAGGTCACCGACATTTTAACGAAACCCCTAAGAAAGGTCAAATTCTTGACTTTCCGAGAACGACTTTGAGTCGTTGAGAGATCCTCTTATGAGGGTCCTTCATGATGGATGCATTGAGCTTTGGGAGCTCTGGGGGGCATGGGGTACTTCTTGGAGCGACATGCGACCACAGGGCGACTCACCCTCCCCTAGTGGTGCGCTATGTACAGGATGAAAGGTTCAGCCTTCCCCTATGATACCCCATGGCGACTTAGTGATAGGATGACTGGTTCTCCTGTCGAGGCATCCTACCCATGCAGTCTGGGACTCATGGGAAGTACCTTTCATCTGGGCAATGAGTAGGGAAATGCGGTTAGGGACCATAGTAGTATTATCGATGGACGCATCGTTGTATTTACCATACTCCCTATGCTAGGATGACCTCCATTGATCTGGGATCAATGAAACTGATCTGGGATCAGTAACAGTGTTATGACACTCTCTTTGGGATTGACTTCTGGTCAGTGGAGGATGGTATGATACATCCTCGATCATTTCTTCTTCTTCGTAGTTCAACAGAGTAGAGTAGAGCCGAGCAGTGCAGGGCAGCGCATTTGATGGCAGAGATAGTATCGACGGGCAGATGGATTAGCAGATGGAGTACTCCCTAGTTGAGAGGGAGTGTTAAAATTGGAAACTAGGGCCAAACTCCATGTCGGTCATCTTATTCATGGCAGCTGATATTTTTCTTGGATTCCTCTCGTCGAAAGGTCTAGGATTGATCTAACGATCATCTGATTCCAACAAGTAATTATGGAGATATGAATTTATTTGTATTTACTTGACAAATTGTTAAGGTCGGCCAGCAGCTAAATGTGTGGCACACATGCTTAACGTTTCATATAAATACAAGAGAGGATGAGGCATTATTCATTCATCTCATCTCATCTTACATTCTTACCTCTCTCTCATAACTTGATTGGGTAAACAAGGAGCAACATCTCTCACATGGGAGAAGGAGGACGTAGCAAGGAAGATAGACGCAACTAGGAGGACACAGGTTTGTTCCAGTGTTGACTGTGGTTGACCTAGGTGCAGCAAGCAAGGGATGACTGTGTTGACCAGTGAGGGAGATGTTTTGACTACGACCTAGTTTGGGGAGTCTCCTTCAACCAAGCCGAAATTCTGATCTACTATTCGTTGACCTGATTTGACCACCGAATTGACGAGTGTTAACTGGTTAGGGTTGACTGCAGGGCTGCCAATGCGTTGACCTATTTTGACCATCTCTTTTGGGTTGACCTTCATTACTGTTGAAGGCCAAGTTGACCAAGGTTGATTTAATCTCATTTGTGGACTGTTTGACCAACATTACAAGTGTTGGTTAGGGTTTTATTACTGCTGTCATAAATTACAGAACTGCACATTTGTACTATTTCTCTCTGCTGAACTATTGAAGATTATAGAAGAATTGATCAAAGGGTTTCCCCGCATTGGGGTTTGTCCCTGGCTAGCCGCCACATCTGGTGTCTCTTTTCTTGGCTTGTTTTCTATCGATCTATTAATGTTCTATCTGCATTTTACTGAATGTTAATGTGATTGCTAAACAGTGGCTAGTAAGAGGAAATTGAAGTAAACTGCTCTAAGCATAGAACATACCATAAATTACATGTCTTACACCCAGTGATTAAATGATGATGTGAAGCCAAGGAGAAGCAGAACCGTGAAGTAACATGAGCAAGAAGCCAAGGAGAAGTAGATTTGTGAAGTAACATGAGTGAGAGAAGCAGTTTATCCGAAGCCATCAAAGAAGAGCTATCGGAAGTCATAGGAGTGAAACCACAGGAGCGACAAACCAAGAAAAAGAAGACCTATCGCATATGCCCAAGAGTAAGAGCCGAAAGGAATAAAACAGTGTTGTTAGAGGAGCTAAGAACCCAATCAGAGTAATAAACCGTGGAAACCTTTAACAAAAGCTCACAACACATGTAATAAAACCAAATAGGAGAAATCATATCGACAATATACAATATCTGCGGTTTTATTATGTGTCACCGCTTGAAATCCCCGATTGCGATATGAGCATTACAAACTCGATGGTTCCGTTACAATACATCTTAATATAACATCACATCCGCCTTAATATAACATCGCATACGCTTTAATATAACAGCGATATTGGAGGAGCATTGCGGCCCTGATGGTTCCATTACAACGCCTTAATAGAATGTCGCATCCGTCGATGGTTAGTGCTTGATGTGGACCCGATTGAAAGTATCAAAAGGAGCTTATTGGAATATCACATCCGCTGCGTTGGAGGTTTCATATTGCAAGTCTTAAAGGGATGTCATGATAAAATCCCCGATTGCGATTTATGTATTACGGACCTGACTGCACCATTTAACATGACTAAATGTAATATCGCATCCGCAGTATCGCAAGTTTCAAAGGGATGTTAAAACCTTCGATTGCGATAGAGTTGTGGACCCGATTGACTTATCAAAAACAATTTATTAAATATCGCATCTGCTACGGGGTGATATGTGAATATTGATGATGTTGATATTGGAAGACAGAGCATGTGCACACTTGTAAAACCTCCAATTTTCATGAAAGTTGCGATTGCGGGATTAAGGAATGACGTGGCATGTGGGATCTCCAATATGGGTATAGCCTCTCATATGATGTGAGTTTCGTAAATAACAAGGCTATGTTATAATTGGTTGAATATTAACAAAAGGCCCTCCGATATATTTTAATGTGCCACATCATGCACAAGTCGGCCTCTCCACCAATGAATGTGTCTTTTCTTTTATTGGCAAAACTCATATATATACAAGTTAAAATGCTTCACTTCAAGAAGGCGAATTGGGCATCTATCACAGATAAGAAGAGACAGTTCACAACTCGTGAACTTGAAGGAACAAAGGAAAGGAAGCCGAAGGTCGAGCGGGAAAAGAAGGAAGCCGAAGGTCGAGCGGGAAAAGAAATTCTTTTGACTGGGTTAATCTTTGAAAGGCTCGGACCTGTAATGAATTTGTAGAAGTGCAGACCATGACCTGTTGCAAAGATTACATAGACAAGGTTCAATAGTGGCGAGAACTTCTGTTTGAACAACCATTATATACGAACTTGTGGTCAGACACAGAAATCAATATTCCAGATCAAAGCTTATACATTGGATAGGTTGTCATTGATGATGTAGCGTGGAGATTACAGTGAAGTTGAAGATTGACAGGGCTTAGTGAAGAAGAATTTGGGAGCCGTGAAATGCAACCAAACATACCTTAACAAAGTAAAGCTATAGGGTTGGAGCCCTTGGGGTTGGTGCCTTGTAAAGTCCAAGTTGGTGCTTGGCAAATATAGGATTGGTGTCCTTCGAGTTGGTGCTCCTAAACTCAAGGTTGGTGCTTTGATAAGATAGGGTCGAAGCCCTAGAGATCGGAGCCTCATCAAAGTCTAAGTTGGTGCTTGGCAAGGTTGATTAGTTATTGTATTCAATCATTTTCTATATTTGATAAAATCATTTCTTTGATTAAATTATGAAGAATCTAAATTGGTAATAATAACAATTGAAAAGAAATACTGATTCACTGTGAGGTTGAGACCAGTGGGGCAGCAAATTGATCAGTTGGTTGGGTGACACAGTGCCTAGAGGGGCTGATGCAGGGATAGGACTGTGCAAAGGCATTACAGGGCCTGCCAGAGGCACCTCATCCATTAATTGGATCAGCTAGGATTTTTCTTAGTGATTGTGTGAGGTAATCTCACAAATCTTTCTGCCAGTATTTTGCTCTATAACTGAATAACTTGTGAGGTATTTAGAGATGTATTCAGAATTTGCTACTGCTCAATAATAATAAACCCTCAGAACTGTTGCATCGATTTTCCCGCATTGTGTTTTTCCGAGGACCTTTGTCCAAAAATAACAGTGTCATTTGTGTTGTATTTTCTTTCTTTCTCAGTCTCTTGTTTCTGCATAATATTTAATTAAGTGAAGGTTGCAGTTTATGTATTTCAAGATTTGCTGTAGGACACTGCAAATAACTTGTTTATGTAAATCTAACAAGTAGGAGAAATATCATCAGTTGTTGTAGTAGGGATTCCGGTTTAGGAATTTTCACAATTTTATCACAACTGTAAATTTTATTTCAGACCTTATGTAGTAAATTTCAGACCTCAAAATATTATTACAACCCTAAAAAAATGACCAAATATGCATAAAGATGCAAGCCTAATGAGTGTTAGTGACAATGTAATGACAAAATATGATCACCAATGAGTTATTATGCCACTGCTATAAAATCTAATCACTGCTGCAAGTGTTTTAATGTGGTTGTAGCAAACACATCAGATCCGAAACTAATCAATCAGTCCACAAGAAGACCACTTATATACACTCAAATTGACTTAGGCCTACTTCTTAATGCATTAGGCAAATTTTTAATGAATTTAGGCTTATCAAAAATGTGTTAGGCCTTCAAATATACTGCTGTCATGTAATGCTTCAGAATTTAACTTAATGATAGTGATGGAATTAGAGGATTAGAGGCCTTGTGGCCTTGTAGGTGTGGCTAAGGAGGCTTCCAATGGTCTTTAGAACTGGCAAACACCAAATTAATTCAAATAAATGCTGCAAAACCAAATGTTGGAGATAAAAATCAAATCAATGACTGAATAATGGCTGAACGAGGGTTAGGAAGGGAAGCTAGGGCTAGGGAAAACCCTAAACCAGGGCTAGAGGAGGCAAACAAGGGCAGAAAAGTGGGAAAAGAGGCCTTAGAAGGCCATGGCAAGGGGGAGGAAGCTCCTTAAGGATGACGTCAAGCCTAGAAAGGTTGACGCTGGGGCTGAAAAGGCTCTAGAAGGGCAAGCAGCCAAGGGAACGACCTTTAAAGGGTTGCGGCTAGGGCTTAAAAGGGGGCCGATGGGTAGAAAAGGCTCCCCAAGCCCATGACAAGGGGAGGGAGGCTTTGGCCCTTGGAGGCCTGGGCTAGGCCAAGGAAGGGGGGGCGAGGGCCTCTAGAGGCCACGACTAGCCCTAAAAGGGCTACGACCAAAGGAAAGAGGACGGCTGAGGGCCCTAGGAGGCCACCAGGGGTCACAACCAAGCCAAAATGGAGGACGACTGTGCTCAAAGGCCTAAAAAAAATTCGAACTTCTGCAAACAAAATTTCTTCCACAAATTTACCGTAAAAACGCTGGATGACTTCTTCTTTGGGCTAGACGTTGAGTTTGAAGGCTAGATCTTGCCTTCCTTGTTGATTTTGGGTAGCAATGGATGTGCTCTAACCATGAAATTTGGTGGAGAGGCTAAGGCACATGAGATCTCCAAGACCCAGAATGGTTTGGAGAAATTCCACCCAGATGAGGAGTTATAAAAATATTAATGTGTATTAATACAATATGGGTGAGAAAGTTCTAAGTGACGAGGATCAAGCCAGTTCTTATATTAGCCGTTGATTAGGGACTTAATCTCGGTCGTTGAAGACTCAATAGGGAAAGTATAAGAGGAGGCTTGAGGGTCAGTTGGAGACACACCAAGAGATCATAGAAGTCGATTTTCTGGGGCGAGTTTTGTTGAGGAAATTGAGTTAGTGATTACAATTATAGTGAGGGGCAGTTCAACAAAGGATTTTCATTCAAAGTTGAAGAAAACATAACAGAGAGGCAGTGTAGTGCCGGGAGAGACAGCGCAGGCCCTATAAGGGCTGACGCAGAGACCGTAAAGCTAACGCAGTGAGACGTAGAAGCCGTACAGGCTGACACTGGGCCTCAGAGGCAGCGCCGGGGAGATTCTGTGGGGCAGACTGGGAGAAAATCAACAGAATTTGAACCTGGAGAGGGTGACGCAGCTCTTGGAGGAGTAAAGCAGTTCTTGGAGCAGCTTTCGTTGTCCAACATAGGGAACAACCGGAGTCGCTCTAGGGTTTGATCATTCGGTTGCTGATCTGTCGGAATATCTGTCTTCGGATAGAGGTACTATTGCCAAGGATATTCTCTGTTGGGTGAGCCATTTTTGGTACCCTAGTTGTATTCACAAATCTGCTTAATGATACAAACCCTCTATATGCTGCACTGGTTTTCTCGAATTGGGGTTTTTACGGGGACAATTATCCAAAAATAACGGTGTCCCTTGTGTTATTGTCTTTGTTTATTTTAGTGCATGATTTGTATATTTGTGAAGGTTGCAATAGTGTTTACTTCGATGTTTATGCAATTAAATAACTTGTTAAGAACAAGTAGGAGATTGTAAACCAGTAATTGCAGTAGGGATTTCTGATGTGTTAGATTCAGGAATTTTCACATGGTATCAGAGCGATTGCAGATCATAGACGACTGAAGACATCGACTGAGAAATTTGAGAATTTGCAGCAAAGAAGCAGCTGTCCCGAGAGACAACGCTATTCTAGAGCCGGAGAGGTAGAAGGAGGAGTGACGCAGTGCAGAAGAGGTGATGCAGAGGCTCACGAGGTGCTTGTGTCAACATTCTGAGCTAGGAGAGGAAGACCCAGTAGCTGGGAGGAGCCCACGCAGTAGCTGCGTCAGCCATCAGGGCCATCGCAGAGGCAGAGGAGGGTAGATCAGGCTTACTCAGAGCCACATCATCTTTCTAAGCCAGGAAGGATTGACGCAGTTGGCCAAGAGGAGCAGATTCAGCGCACGCAGAGATTGTGCAGAGCCTAAAGGGCTCAGATTCTTCGAGTTGCCGGGCTAAGGGAGCTGTGCAGATTGTGATTTGTGGAGCTGGTGGGATGCTATTTCTGTTGGTGTAGAACAGTGTCTAAGGAGACTGAACCAAGGTAGAGGGAAGCACTACCTAGACAGATTTCTAGCCAAGAAATCTAGATCCAGGTTGCAACGGCAAAGGAGGATTGGAGAGGAGTGGTTTGCGGTTGGTTGAAGGATTTCCGAGAGGGAAATCAGGACTCAGATGAAGTCTAGAGAAGAGGAGCAGAGATGACAATGAACGGATTGAGGGATCAAGACAGATTGGATAGGGCTTCCAATTTTGTCATTTGGAAGGCCAGGATCCTGACAATTTTGGATAAACATCGCATCAAGGACTATGCCTTGAAAGTAGTAGCTGTCCCAGTTGACGCTAATGCAGCTGAGAAGTATGAGGAGGCCCAGGCGAAGGCGAAATGCGTGATCCTAGACGGGGTCAAGGATCATGTCATACCACATATTGCTGAGAAACAGACAACAAGGGAGATGCGAGACACCTTGACCACCTTATAACAGGGCTCCTCCGTGCAACAAAAGATGTTATTGGAGAATCAACTGAGGTCATATCAGATGCATGAAGGAGAGGAGATGGATGCCTTCCTTCTCAGGTTGTAGGGGATTCGCGACCAGCTTACTTCCGTGGGGTGTACTCCAGATCCAAAGTTCTTAGACAGGACTGCCCTGAATGCAGCATCTGAGGAGTGGGAGATGTTTGTCCAAAGCATTTTGGGCAAAGCAACTCTCCCCAGTTGGGAGGAAAAGGGGGCAACTCTTCGATAGGAGCTCAGGAGATTGACCAAGGCGGGGAGTAGCGGTAAGGGAGTTCGAATCAAGGAGGAGGAGGAGGATGCAGCTCTCACATCAGCGGGACAATAGGGGCTACAGAAGAGGAAGAAGAAAGGCATCTCCAAGATCAAGTGCTTCAACTGTGGGGAGCTGGGACAGTATGCCTCTCAGTGCCCCAGGAAGAAAGGCAAGGGAGAAGCTTTCAACTCAAAGGCTGCTCTAGCAAAGGCGGAGAAGGATGTCGATATTGACGATTGTGCCATGAGTCCTCATGCGCCTCTAGAGAAGAGGTGGGGTGACATGGAGTTGTAGTCGAGAGGACTGCATGACAGGGGCAGGATCCTTGAGGTGCCCAAACTCTTCGATCACATATGGCTATGGGAGGCCTTAACGACAATAGCAAGATGATGGGTGTCGATTGGAGCGAGGTGTGATGGAACGATATTGGCATTGCTAGAGTGCTAAAGTCTGAGGCAACACAGTGGATGTTGTAGCAGTGTGAGAGGCACTTAGCAGTAGCAGCAGAGGGTTAGCACATTGGATGTTGTAGCAGTGCGAGAGGCACAAAGTAGTAGCAGCAGAGGGTCAGCACAATGGATGTTGTAGCAGTGTGAGAGGCACAGAGCAGTAGCAGCAGAGGGTCAGCACATATTAACAATAGAGGTTGCTTCAACATCACGAGGCATCCATATTGACCAACATGTCAGTGTTTGGTTGAGTTTTCAGTTACTTACTTCTCGGTAACTAAGTTACAGTGCAGCAATTAGCAGTCGCAGTGCTATGGGCAACATGATGCAACATGTTGAGAGGGAGTTGCAGTACAGATGTAGCAGTGGCAGTGTCATGGGCAACAGTATAGGAAGCAACAGTGTAGTGGATGTAGGGCAACAAGCCAAACATCAACATAAAGGACCGATGCAGAGGATCAATGCGATGCTTCTATGGTGAAGCATTGCTAGAAGACATTCCTCGCTAAGAGGGAGTGTTGATTTTGGGTAGCATCGGATGTGCTCTAGCCATGAAATTTGGTGGAGAGGCCAAGGCACATGAGGTCACTAAGACCTAGAAATCATTTGGAGAAATGCCACTCAGATGAAGAGTTATTAAAATAATTAATATTTTTAATGAGTTCCTTAGTCTAAACTTAGGAAAATAAAAATATTAATGTGTATTAATACAATATGGGTGAGAAAGTTCTAAGTGACAAGGATCAAGCAAATTCGAATCTTAGTTGTTGATTAGGGACTTAATCTCGGCCGTTGAAGATTCAACAGGAAAAGTATAAGAGGAGGCTTGAGGGTCAGTTGGAGACACACCAAGAGATTATAGAATTCGATTTTTTGGGGTGAGGTTTGCTGAGGCAATCGAGTTAGTGATCAGAGTTGCAGTGAGAGGCAGTTCAACAAGGGATTTTCATCCGAGGCTGAAGAATACATAGCAGAGAGGAAACACAATGTCGGGAGAGACAACGTAGGCCCTAGAAGGGCTGACGTAGAGGCCGTAAAGCTGACACAGAGTGTTGACACAGTGAGATGTAGAAGCCATAGAGGCTGACGCTGGGGAGGTTTTGTACGGCAGAGTGAGAGCAAATCAACAGATTCTGAGCTCGAAGAGGGTGACATAGCTCTTGGGGGAGTGATGTAGTTCCAGAGCAGTGCTTGGAGTAGTTTTCATTGTCCATCATAGGGAACAATCAAAGTCGTTGTGGGGTTTGATCATTCAGTTGCTGATTTGCCGGAATATGTCTTCGGATAGAGGTACTACTGCCAAGGATATTCTCTGTTGGGTGAGCCATTTTTGACACCCTAGTTGTATTCACGAATCTGATTAATAATACAAACCCTCTATATGCTGCATCGATTTTCCCGAATTGGGTTTTTTTGGGGACGATTGTCCAAAAATAACAGTGTCCCTTGTGTTATTGTCTCCGTTTATTTCAATGCATGATCTGTATATTTGTGAAGGCTACAATAGTGTTCACTTCGATGTTTATGCAATTAAATAACTTGTTAAGAACAAGTAGGAGATTGTAAACCAGTGATTGCAGTACGAGTTTCTGATGTGTTAGATTCAGGAATTTTCACATTCCTAGGCCTAGATCTGCCTCAAAGCTCCAACAAAAATTCTCTTGATCAACTTGAAGTCCACTAGCACAAATGAATCAAAGAATGCCAAACACCAAATATATATGAAACCCCAAAAAATATAAAACCCCAAGAGTTGCAAAACAAATGGGTTCGAAATAATTTACAAATCATGTGCAAATTATTTACAAATATACAATATTTACAAATTTAATTTTTTTTGGAGAAATAATTTTGGATAAATAACAATGGATGAATATATTTCGAAAAATAGATATTGACCAAAACCCTCCCGCAAAATCAAATACCATAAAGAAATCTTAGAGCCAAACATAGTCAGCTCTTCCCCATAGTCTGTGAACTTGGAGCCCAAGTGTTAGCGTACCTGTAAATCTCTATAATATTCTCAAAGAAAATTGTTAGATCATATGGTGAATCAAATCACCTAAGATAGCATGTACCAATAGAATGTTCTTATCACCGACAAATGAAATAACAATTATTTAGCAATATTCAACACAATATAGGATCACACATAGCTAACAAATACTACAGATCAATAGAAGAAGAACACTATGAACTGAACCCCAATGTTTTTCTATTATGATACAAAATGTTCCCAACAAAACAACAGCTCAATACCAGCGTTTAAGAATTATATCATCCAAAGATATTCAATAGAAGCAAAATTACTTCTTTATATAGAGAAACCCCTCCAAGTGGAAAATAACGGCTAGTTGGTTTGATTCCCATCAAAATAATCTTGGCTGTTGAAAATAGCTCGATCATCATTTAATCTCCATCATTGAATTTTTAATTTTGAGGAAAAATTCGATTTTTTTTCAAAACCCACTTTTAATTAGTCCAAAAATTAATATTTTGGATTAATTTTCTCAAAAGTTTGACTTTGACTTAACCACCAAGGTTCAAGGACCTCCAAAAATTGACTTTCCTTTGACCCACGAATTCTTTCATTATTTTCCACTTGGAGAGAAATTAATTTCTTTATAATTATTTTTTTGACTCAAAATTAATTAATTTTTTGGCTTGGGATTTTTATTTATTTTAGCTAGAAAAATTAATTAATTGACACTAAAGGGGATTAATAATTTTTCCACCCTCCACTAAAATATTTTTTACATCAAATTATTGCAATATCAATCCTTGAAAGGGGAAAACATATTTAGACTCATACCCTCAGTTATTTACCCAATTCTGCAGCGCAATATGATCTAATATAGACCAAGTGTGTTTGTAATAAAATAATTTAGCCAAATGTGCTTAAACCATTCCCAAACACACTTTTACAAAGACTCAATATAACACTGGGACTCACTTAAGACCTTGTCAATGAATTCCACCCTAGCTTTGGGGTTTACGATGGAAGAAAAACTCTGCCGATTATCCGTGTTTAGAAATACACATAATTCAGTGAGGTTAAAAAACTTCTTAGGATGAAATTTTTAGCCAAATTAAGAGGCTTACCTAGGTGTTGTTACATAATTAAATGGTCATACTAACATCATTTACAATACAACTTGTAGAAATTAGGTTTACAATGATACAATGTGTTGGTTAATGACTTTGAACTTTGAAAAAATCTCTCCATGTCTTTGGATTCTGCTTCCTTGGACTGTTGACAGAGTGTGGTCAACAAGTAACACCTCTTTGCTTGTGCTCAACAACTCCAAGAGAGTTCGATATGCATGTGATAGATAGACAAAAGATGCAAAAATGGAGCTCCCTTGTGATATTTGGAGATGTTGGTCCCTTCTCCCTTGGTGGGCTCCCAACTCTACTAGTTTGAACCTCCTTTCTGTCTCTCCTCTCTCTTCTAGTGCGAATTCTCCGTGTGGTTCGATTTCCCTTCCTTGTGGGCCCCACTTTCCACCAGAAAACTAATTTCACTTTTTCTCTAATGAGCATAGCCTTCTTTCCTCCAAACAATGAAGTGGGGTCTACACACCCACTTTTCCCAAGTCAACAAAACACCAAAATGTCAAAAATGCAAAATTGATAATTGCTCAGCAAAATTTATTTAGTGGGGATATGACATGTTTGAGAGTGGTTCCATCCTCGTCGGATTTCATACAGAGAAAGTAGAATTTCATATCCCATTTAAAATTCAATAGACTTAACAGTTTTCTGGATTTCAGGATTGGTATTAACTTTTATTGCATATGAGGGTATGGGATTGACAATTAATCAGGAGCACCAAGCCCTTTATGTACCTTGATATTGGCGATATTGATTGTTGGACTCCTCTATTGCGGACTTAGCAAAAATGTACTGTTCATTCAAGCCAAAATCATTGATTAGGCATGTTATGATTTTTCTACCACATTTTAAGTTTTAGATTAGGTAGTTTCATCAAAATTGGGTGGTGATTACTGATGTCCCTAGAGGATTGAGGTAGAGGCAAAGGTTGATACTAATAATGAGAATCCCAATATAAGTGATGGTGGAAAATTGGTTGACATTTATGCTTGTCAATTAAATGTTCTTGCTCTTTTTTTTTATAATGTTTCTTTCCAAGTTTCAATATAATGCACTATTTATAAAATACTACATTGTGTGTGTATGCGTGTGTATTGTGTTTCCTTGTTTCCAAATATTTCTCAGGGTCATGTTTCTAGTGCATTTCTGTCTTGGAAATGTGTGTCCGTTTCCCTGTATCATGCAAGTGAGCACTAGAGTGAAGAATAGGGTTTGCTGGTACCTGGCCAGTGCCATATGATAATCCGCCTGAATGCTACATCAGTAATATTCAATATAATCAATAGCCACATCTAGTAATCTCCACCCTGGGGAGGATCATGCCTGCCAGGATATGAACCTGGGTCATTGTCACAACAATTGCTCTAAGTTTCCATTAGACAGTAGCCCAATGGACTGGGAAATATGTTTATTTGTGGTGGGTTCTGTTAGTTTTTTATTACAGTGAAATTTCTGCAGTTTCAAAGGCAACCATATTGCCAAGCTTGTGGTCGAAATGGCTTTCCTAAATATGTTTTAAAATACAAATTTCATGGAGAAAATGTTAATTACTTGAAATGTATAGTGGAAGTTACTAGTACAGTCAATGTACTTGAGCTGTGTATATCTTTATTCAGAGGTAAATCACACATCACAATATGGATTGGATATGCAATCCTTACCATATAGAGGTGACGTTTGCCTAAAACTATTTGAAGCCAGAAATGTTAATAAGTTGTTGTATTAGTTTCCCATAATGAAGTTACTAGTACAGTCAATGTACTTGAGCTGTGTATATCTTTCTTTAGAGGTAAATCACACTTCACAATAGGGATTGGATATGCAAGTCTTAGCATATAGAGGTGACATTTTCCTAAAAATATTTAGAGTGAGAAATGTTAAAAAGTTGTTTTATGAGTTTCCCATAATGAAATATTTGGGTCTGCTAAACATGTTTGATATGCTAGGAAATTGGTAATGATAAATGAGTGAGGTTGTTATCTGCTTCTCTTGGTTGAAATTTGACAAGGGATAATTTATAGATACTTGTGAGTTGGAATAAGAGTTAAGGAAGGTTGATGAACATTAGGGTTTTATGGTTCTTAGCATTGGATTTACTGTTGTCCTTATTATCATTATTGGTTATACCGTATTCCTAATTGACCTTAGCTATCCTTGCTAACCTTGTTGACCTTGCCATAAGGTCTTTGGGTGCCTTCCATGGCTAACCTTGTGTCCAAACTCGAGTTTGTTGATTTGTTAACTACTAGAGGAATTAGTGAAATTGCAGTATTTGGTCATATAAAATAGTGTTTGTTGTATTGTTACCTCACAAACTAGCACCTTTCGATTAAATTCTAAAAGATTGGTACTAGCCTATGGGAAACTAAGAGGGAGGCTAATGTCACCTCATCAACCATCTTCATAGTTTAGGTTGGCTCTTCTCCAACTCAAGTGGGTTTTCCTTAAGGTAGGATTGCTAAAGCTTATGCAACTAAGGCTTAAGGTGAAATGAAGAATGTCTCTAACAAAACAAGTGTTGTAGAATAGGTTTAGATAAAGTGATGGGAGGATCAATACTAGTGTCAAGTACATTGGGTAATTGGAATCAAGAATTGTTTACCTAGGGCAATAGCTATGGGATTGAAAGTGAACATAGTCCTAACAAAATATCTACAAACCATTTATCTTGCTGCCCATGAATGTAGTGAATTACTTGTAGGAATTCCTGATGAGGAAGATAAACGACGAATGTATGAAGGTATGTATACAAATGAAGATTGTATATGTTAACCCACCAAAATGGGTAACCCCATAGGAGAAAAATTTTCTCCTACATTTGATAGGCAACTGGTCATCCAAATAGCGAGCAACCCCTCCCAGACACCATTAGATGATGATATGCCATGTGCCTTCGCCACTTTTGCATTAGCCATGTGCTTCTCACCCATCTAGCATTAACACTTGGATGAAGGTGGGTTGCCACTCAAAAGGTACTTTGATCATTTTGCAATTGGGTGCTTATATTTGTTTGTTTTTGGGTATTTAGTATGCATAATGGAGTGATTTGGAAGATTGACAAACCTTGAACATATTCTTGTTCTCTCGCCTTACTAGGGGGGTTAATCCATGACCCTAGTCCAGTGGGAACTCCCTTAAGGACCTTTGGGTTATGGGAGGGGCACTACCTAGAAAGCCATGATTGAGATAGCGTGTTCCATCTTCCCTTCATCATACTTAACACCTTTCATCCCACATTACAAGACCTATATCTCATCTCTATTCTTCGGCTACAACGTGTCATTGGTTCTTGGGGATTTGGCACTCACATGTTCACGTACCTCGAAAAGGGCTCAAGAACTTTGCCTTGGGAGGTTGATGCAGCTAAAAGAAAAGGAAAAATCACATCATGGCCACAATAAAACAAGGAAAGAAAAATCAAAATGAGAAAGATGGTCGGGACATAAGAATTAGCATGTGGGCAAAAGCCTAGCATGAGCTCTTCCTACCTTGTATGACCATCACCTAGTTCCTGAGTACATGTTGTTCAATTTCATCATAAAGGAACCCTTGCATGTCCCTGTTGTCGCACAAATTGCCACAACAACGCTCAGATCGGGGGCTGTCACCTTGATCCCCGATCCCTCCATTTAAGCCGTCTCTTGAGGCTAAGGGGGTAGACCCTATGGGATGAATGAAGACCAACTGTGAACCAGTTGGGTTGGGAGACACAACAAGGCAATTTAGCACCTGATTGATTTTAGAGATTAATGTACCAGTGCCTTATGAATTTAATGATTATTTATTAAATGTTGCAGAAATATGAACCTTGTAAAACAATCATTTATCATCGAATATCCCAAGCGATATAAGCTATTCAATAAACTCAACGCTTTAACAATGATCCAACAATTAAACTTCAAGAAAAATCAAATGCTTTAAATGATCATAAAATTTAAATGCTGACCAGTGATCACTTTCACATAGCTAACTTCAAATAAACATTTAAGTGCATTTAACTATAGAAAAGTGGAACATAGATACCACGAAAGACGCCGAAAAATGAATTTTCAAGCTTTTTCAAATTTTTTTTATATTTAAAAAAAACAAAATTAAACTAAACTAAACTAAATGAAACTGAAAATGATTAAAATTAAATCCTAAAGTCAAATAAATCTAAAAAATTAAAACAAAATATGAAAAACTTTTTATGATTTTTTTATTTTTATGATTTTAAAATTTTTAATTTAAAATGAAACAAAACTTAAAATCTAAATAAAGTCTAATCTAAAACTAACACATAATCTATATACAGAAAATGAAACAATATAAATTCTAAATTCTAAATAAAACTTAAATCTAAGACCTGAAAAAGAAACCTTTTATGCCCTTTATATATATATATATATTTTTAGGTTTTAATAAAATAAAAAAATAAGCAAAATCAAAATCAAACCCAAAAATAAAATGAAAACAAAAATGATTTTTGTTTTTTTAATTTATTATTATTATTTAAAGGATTTTTATTTTATTTCACGAGACAAAACTAAATCAAAATCTAAACGAAAATAGAAAAAATCGAAAATTCCTGTGTAACCTAACAAATCCTAAATAAAAGTTAAAAAGTGAACTAAACTAACGTATAGTATATAAAATAAAAATGAAATAAAAAAGAAGGAAAAAAAGAACTAACCGTAGCCCATGGATACACAAATAAATTTTATTATTTTACTGTGTGTATGTGTAGGTGATGGTCGACAGAGGAAGCAGGCTACGGAGGAGAGCCAATGCAACGATGCTTTTTAGGTATAATGGCGAGGAGGGAGGAAACACAGGAGAGATCTTTGCAGGTGCCGCGTGAAGGAACCTGGCGACAGCAACAAAGCCCGAAAAATGTTGAGCGATGGGTTAGCAAGCGTTAGAGGAGGCTGCGATGGCAGAGGAAAGAGAAAAAATTTGATGCGTACAGGTTCGATGGCAGAATGGAGGCAACGAAACTGCATTTGGATGGATACGGATTCGCTTGAAGGGAGCTGCGTGGATTTGGACAGCGTTTTGCACGCAGGGCTTGGTGAAGAATGCAGATGTGTGTTTTTTTTAGCTGGTGATCGATGAGAAAGGGAAGAGCAGCGAGTGTAATTTGAGGGAGCAGAAAAGCGTGGATACGCAGGTGAAGGAATGGTGAATGGATCAATGCGTGGAAATGGACGTGGATAGCTCAGGCTTGAAGGAGCTGCGTGAGGCTTGGGAGCTGCGTGGATGAGCAAGTAGCGTGTAAAGGCAGCTACAGATTGAGGCAGAGAGAGCGAATGGATTGCTTGTTGATGAGAAGAGTTGGGCAGATGGTTTGGCAGCGTGGGGAGATGAGATGAAGAAATAGCCAGAAGCTAGGGATAAATCGCAAGGCATTAAACGCTTAAAATAAACTCGAAAATAACTATGCCTGAACAGATCCCAGAAAGCAAACAAATATATATTTTTTTTTTAAATTTTCCAAAGAAATATAACACGTAGCCAGAAACTGGTAAACCCTTTAAAATTTCTCAGGAATTTGCAATTGAAGTGATACCCCTCTGCTTCAGAATTTCCAGTTAAAAATCCCACAAATTTTTTCCAGATTTGAAATAAGTATTCCTGCAATAGTCGATTCTAAGGCCAGATCTTACCCTCCAGGGCCTAGATCTGGCTTCAAAATCCAATTTCGACTTCAGATCTGCAACCTGCAACCTGTTCCTGAAAACAATGAAAACAAACAGCTAGAACCTGAAAATGCAAAAGATAAATGAAACCCTAAAAACCCTAAGAAGCAGCTAAATAATTATAGTATTTACAAACTGAAGGCTGTAGGTAACCAGATTTATTGTTATGCCACATAAATATTTTCAGAATTTTAAACTTAATGTGAGGTGCTTCAGAAAACCCTTCATGCATTTGCAACAAAAATTCTAATGATAAGTCTGGGATTAAAACCGGCTGGGCTCTTTCAAAAAACGCAATCCAGGAGTTGGCTGGTTCAGCCGAGAATTTCCTCTAACGCCCGGTTATCTAAAAAAAGGATTTCTTGCACAGCTTAAATCAACCATTAACATAGAAGGAGAAAACAACAGTGAAATTCAGATCAAATGGAGATACCTACCATTATATTTCAGAAATTAAACTATCATTCAAACCCCAGAGATCAGACAAGATACCTGTGCCTAGATCAATCTTCATCAAGCTATTATCAATGGCTGAAAATAAAATTATGCAGAAAAATAAAACATCTTACAGCATTTCCAGAAGAGTAACACCAGCAAGATTTTCAACCCCAAAGTCTTTCTTTATTGCACAAAAAATGACTACAAGAGAGCTTTCTTTAGCACCAGAATTTAAGATCGAATTTGATCTCAAATGACCCATGACACCCTATTTAAAGGAAAATTTCCCAACGGCTAGTTCGAGTGATCCATGTCAAAATTATCTCAACCATCGATGAGGATCAAAATCCCTTTTAATCTCATCTGTTGAAATTTTTAAATGCATTTTAATATATTAAAAAATTAAAACTTTGCATTTATTTTCTCAAAACTTTGACTTATTATTATTTTATTTTATTTCTTTAAATTTTTATGTATCTTTTTTAATTTTATTTTATTTTAAATTTTTATTTTTTAGTTATTTTTAATTATTTATATCTTTTATTTTTTATTGTCTTTATTATTATTATTATTATTATTATTTTTTCAATTTTTGAATCCTCGAACTTAGCCTTTGGAAAAATCACCTAGGACCTAGGATTTAGGACTTATGAGGGGATAAAACATTTTCTAACCCTCAAGACACTTTACATCATGACCTTTACAATTTTACATCTCAAGGGGGAAAACCCATTTGACATAGACCCTCATAGACCATCCAGTTCTGCGACACAAATATAATCTAGCAGATCAAGTAATTTTGTAATAACCTAACCAAATAATTAGGATTATTTCCAAATTACTTTTACATAGACTCAAAGCACACTAGGATTCCCCTAAGATTCTAATGACAAAATCCATTTCGGCTTTGGAGTTAGGTTGAAGGAAAACTTTGCCTATCATGGATCGGTGAGACAAAAAACCTTCCGGAACATAGATTATCACTAGAAAGTTAGGTTTGCCTAGGCAATTTATGTACATGACCCAGATCTGCTAAGCTTATTTACAATTTACACATGCAGACTGGGTTTACAACATGACATGATCGGGTTGATGATGACAGTTGAATGGCACGGACACGTCGATCAAGTGCTATCCCTTTTGTGAAAAAGGGGGTGTACTGCTATGGGTAGATGACACGTAGTGGTCAACATCTGGCTCTACTTGGGGACACGTTGCTGCATTGTAGGAATGTGAGAATCCAGAATCTGCATCCACGCAACACAACCAAAAATAAGTAGCGTCCATCCAAAAATCATCATATAACATTAAGTACATGATCGATATAAGCTCTTCATTTATTAACTAGTCTAACAACATGAAAAAGTAAATCTAATCCTAAAACAGAAAGGAAAATGCTGAAAAAACAAGTAGGGTTAGAAATACAGAAGATGACCCATGGCATCAGATGTGTTCAATATAGTGTATACTGAGCATTTGCCTGCTTTCAGGGAAATCTGTCGACCGCTTCTCGGATGTGCCATGTCCAATTTTGCATACGGTAGGACATTTTCCTATTCGAAAATCAAGCTGCTCGCGCCCGTTTGATGCATCAAATCTTTTTCTCATTTTCTTTTTCTTGCGCTTTTTCTTCGTGGCAGGCTGTATCACTGATGACGTGGAACTTTCTGCTTCAAAGCTCTCAGATGAAGTATGTAAGATATGCGTGACATGTCTTTCTTCATTCTGCATCTGCCCTGCCAAGGATGATGGATCAATCTCACAGGTGCCATGAGTTATAACTTGATCTTCTATGACTGGTGGATTAACTGTGTGAGCATCAACCTTATTATTAATTTCCCTTTTATCCAGGTCACCTTCAATTATCCACTTTTCAATGGAACAAAGGACCTCATAATAAGATGGAGCTTGTTGCAACAGATAAGGAGGCTCCTGATCTATTGACGTTTCTTGGTTTCCTTCATCCTCTGACCATTGTTGAAATTTCTGAACCTGTATTTTAATGGCATCTATTTGATTAGAGTGTTCAACCTTCATAGCAGTGATTTCCCTGGCATGGTCTTCTTCCATGGTCAATAACTTATTTTGAAGACATATTTGATTAGCTTCCATATCTTTTATTACTTTATCGTCCTTTTCCTTTATGGTCATCAAGCAATGCTGCATAGATTTTATCTCTTTCTTATGATTTGCTTGCATGGTAGCTAACTGATTATTATAATCGAATGTCATGATAGTAATTTCTTCATCCATAGTTAATAACTTGTTTTGCATAGAATTAATTTCCCTATCATGATTAGCTTTCATGGTCATCATATTTTCCTCTAAGCGCGATAACTTGCTTTGCATAAAACTAATTTCTGTGTCATGATTAGTTTTCATGGCCTCAATTTCCTTAGCATGTTGATTTTGCATGTCAGTTATGTAATCAGACTGTTTAATTTTCATGATCTCTATCTCCTTATTACGTTTTTCCAGGTGGGTGCATAAAGTTCTCACATCATTGGCATAATTAGTTTGATTGATCTCCATATTTTTTACCAGCCGCATTAGTTCTTGTATAATTTGATTCTGATCTTCCTTTTCATTGTCAACACTGTTTTTACAATTTGTCCCTACTTTTCCACTATCATGAATTTGATCTGCAATGGTCCAGGTGGATGGCACATTCTGATATGAAGAATTGTCTTGAAATCTTTCATCGACAGCTAGACCTTTTATAAGATTACTTTCATTCTATTGCACAATTTTAGGGGCACAAGGCGAGCTATCTGGATAACCATATCTATCTTTAAAAGCATTGAAAATGTCTTCTAAAGAAGTGAAAGAGTCTTCAGGACAATTATTAAACCAATTCAAAGCATCACCCTCTAAAGAAAGGACAAATAGATGCATTTTGACATCTTCATGATTATATTGAGGAAGTCTACAATACATGAACATTATACGATAAAAACTCCATAAATGCCTTCTAACAGCGACTGAACCACCACCCGAGAACAAAGGTAATTTAGAAATGGCCACTTCCGGAATATCATGGAGATACCCAGTAAGATGACATGGTTTAAACGAATAATCCATGATGAATAATGAAGGACCAAATGGATGATAGAAAGATATCTCTGCTCAAGAAAATTAAGAGATGAAAGAAGTGGAGTCACCACTTGAACAATGAATCTAATTCGAGGATCCAAAAAGCAAACAACAAGCAGGTATGAGGGAGGCTTCTTGTCTGGGAAAAAATAAATGAAAAGAAATGGAGTCTCCACCCAAACAAGAAACGAACTGAAGAGCAGTTGCTGATATGACGAAAGATAAGGCGATGAAAAGATCCAAATGATGCCAAAAAAAATGTTGACTTTGCCAGCTCAAATGAGAGATGAGAAAGAAGAAAGAATGATGAATGAGAAGATGAATGTCGTTGAAAAGCCGAGAATAAAATGTCCCTGGCAACGGCACCAAAAAATGTTGTCGCACAGATTGCCACGACAACGCTCAGACTGGGGGCTGTCACCTTGATCCCCGATCCCTCTGTTTAAGCTGTCTTCCGAGGCTAAGGGGGCTAGACCGTATGGGATGAATGAAGACCAACTGTGAACCAGTTGGGTTGGGAGACACAGCAAGGCAATTTAGCACTTAATTGATTTTAGAGATTAATGTACCAGTGCCTTATGAGTTTAATGATTAAATGATTATTTATTAAATGTTGCAGAAATATGAACCTCGTAAAACAATCATTTATCCTTGAATATCCCTAGCGATATAAGCTATTCAATAAACTCAACGCTTTAACAATGATCCAGCAATTAAACTTCAAGAAAAATCAAATGCTTTAAATGATCATAAAATTTAACTGCTGACCAGTGATCACTTTCACATAGCTAACTTCAAATAAACATTTAAGTGCATTTAACTATAAAAGTGGAACATCGATACCACGAAAGACGTCGAAAAAACGAATTTTCAAGCTTTTTAAATTTTTTTTTTTTTTTAAATATTTTTATATTTAAAAAAAACAAAAGTAAACTAAACTAAACTAAATGAAACTGAAAATTATTAAAATTAAATCCTAAAGTCAAATAAATCTAAAAAATTAAAACAAAATATGAAAAACTTTTTTTGATTTTTTGATTTTAAAATTTTTAATTTAAAATGAAACAAAACTTAAAATCTAAATATAAAGTCTAATCTAAAACTAACACATAATCTATATACATAAAATGAAACAATATAAAATCTAAATTCTAAATAAAACTTAAATCTAAGACCTGAGAAAGAAACCTTTTATGCCCTTTCTATATATATATATATATTTTATCTTTTATATTTTATATTTTATAGGTTTTAATAAAATAAAAAAGAAGCAAAATCAAAATCAAACCCAAAAATAAAATGAAAACAAAAATGATTTTTTTTTGTTTTTAAATTTATTATTATTATTATTATTTTTTAAAGGATTTTTATTTTATTTCATGAGACAAAACTAAATTAAAATCTAAACGAAAATAGACAAAATCGAAAATCCCTGCGTAACCTAACGAATCCTAAATAAAAGGCTAATATAAAAGTTAAAAAGTGAACTAAACTAACGTATAGTATATACAATAAAAATGAAATATAAAAAAAGAAAAAAAGAACTAACCGTAGCCCATGGATACACAAATAAATTTTATTATTTTACTGTGTGTATGTGCAGGTGATGGCCGACGGAGGAAGCAGGCTATGGAGGAGAGCCAATGCAACGATGCCTTTAAGGTATAATGGCGAGGAGGGAGGAAATGCAGGAGAGATCTTTGCAGGTGCTAAGTGAAGGAACTTGGCGACAGCGACAGAGCCCGAAAAATGCTGAGCGATGGGTTAGCAAGTGTTAGAGGAGGCTGCGATGGCAGAGGAAAGAGAAAAAATTCGACGTGTACAGGTTCGATGGCAGAATGGAGGCAACGAAACTGCGTTTGGACGGATACAGATTCGCTTGAACGGAGCTGCGTGGATTTGGACAATGTTTTGCACGTAGGGGCTGGTGAAGAATGCAGATGTGTGTGTTTTTTTTTGCTGGTGATCGATGAGAAAGGAAAGAGCAGCAAGTGTAATTTGAGGGAGCAGAAAAGCGTGGATATGTAGGTGAAGGAATGGTGAATGGATCAATGCGTGGAAATGGACGTGGATAGCTCAGGCTTGAAGGAGTTGCATGAGGCTTGGGAGCTGCGTGGATGAGCAGGTAGCGTGTAAAGGCAGCTACAAATTGAGGGAGAGAGAGCGTATGGACTGCTTGTTGATGAGGAGAGCTGGGCAAATGCTTTGGCAGCGTGGGGAGATGAGATGAAGAAATGGCCAGAAGCTAGGGATAAATCGCAAGGCATCAAACGCTTAAAATAAACTCGAAAATAACTATCCCTGAACAGATCCCAGAGAGCAAACAAATATATATTTTTTAAATTTTCCAGAGAAATATAACACGCAGCCAGAAACTGGTAAACCCTTTAAAATTTCTCAGGAATTTGCAATTGAAGTGATACCCCTCTGCTTTAGAATTTCCAGTTAAAAACCCCACAAAAATTTTCCAGATCTGAAATAAATATTCCTGCAATAGCCGATTCTAAGGCCAGATCTTACCCTCCAGGGCCTAGATCTGGCTTCAAAATCCAATTTTGACTTCAGATCTGCAACTTGCAACCTGTTCCTGAAAACAATGAAAACAAACAGCCAGAACCTGAAAATGCAAAAGATAAATGAAACCCTAAAAACCCTAAGAAGCAGCTAAATAATTACAGTATTTACAAACTGAAAGCTGCAGGTAGCCAGATTTATCGTTATGCCACATAAATATTTTCAGAATTTTAAACTTAATGTGAGGTGCTTTAGAAAACCCTTCATGCAGCTGCAACAAAAATTCTAATGATAAGCCCAGGATTAAAATTGACTGGGCTCTTTCAGAAAACGCAATCCGGGAGTTGGCTGGTTCAGCTGAGAACTTCCCCTAACACCCGGTAATCTAAAAAAAAGGATTTCCTGCACAGCTTAAATCAACCATTAACATAGAGGGAGAAAACAACAGTGAAGTTCAGATCAAATGGAGATCCCTGCCATTATATTTCAGAAATTAAACTATCATTCAAACCTCAGAGATCAGACAAGATACTGGTGCCTAGATCAATCTTCATCAAGCTATTATCAATGGCTGAAAATAAAATTGTGCAGAAAAATAAAACATCTTACAACATTTCCAGAAGAGTAACACCAGCAAGATTTTCAACCCCAAAGTCTTTCTTTATTGCACAAAAAATGACTACAAGAGAGCTTTCTTTAGCACTAGACTCTAAGATCGAATTTGATCTCAAATGACCCCTGACACCCTATTTAAAGGAAAATTTCCCAATGGCTAGTTCGAGTGATCCATGTCAAAATGATCTCGACCGTCGATGAGGATCAAAATCCCTTTTAATCTCATCTGTCGAAATTTTTAAATGCATTTTAATATATTAAAAAATTAAAACTTTGCATTTATTTTCTCAAAACTTTGACTTATTATTATTTTATTCTTTTAAAATTTTATTTATCTTTTTTAGTTTATTTTTTAAATTTTATTTTTTAGTTATTTTTAATTTTTTAATTTTAATTTTTATTATTTATATCTTTTATTGTTTTATTTTTTTTATTTTTAGATCCTCAAACTTAGCCTTTGGAAAAATCACCTAGGACCTAGGACTTAGGACTTATGAGGGGATAAAACATTTTCTAACCCTCAAGACACTTTACATCATGACCTTTACAATTTTACATCTCAAGGGGGAAAACCCATTTGACATAGACCCTCATAGACCACCCAGTGCTGCGACACAAATATAATCTAGCAGATCAAGTAATTTTGTAATAACCTAACCAAATAATTAAGATTATTTCCAAATTACTTTTACGTAGACTCGAAGCACACTAGGACTCCCTTAAGATTCTAATGACAAAATCCATTCCGGCTTTGGGGTTAGGCTGAAGGAAAACTCTGCTGATCATGGATCGGTGAGACAAAAAACCTTCTGGAACGTAGATTATCACTAGAAAATTAGGTTTGCTTAGGCAATTTACATACATGATTCAGATCTGCTAAGATTATTTACAATTTACACATGCAGATTGGGTTTACAACATAACATGATTAGGTCGACGATGACTGTCGAATGGCACGGACATGTCTATTAAGCGCTATCCCTTTTGCGAAAAAAAAGGGGGTGTACTGCTATGGGTAGTTGACACGTAGTGGTCAACAGTTCCAACCTCGATGAGCGATAAACTGATTGATCTTAAAGGGGTGATAAAATTGCTACATCATACAAAAGCAAGCTCTAACCCTTGAGCTATGAGTAGTAATACAGGGAATAATCATGAAGAAGTAAAAGGCACACAAGGGGGGTGGAAAAACCAAGGACGAACTATTAATGCTTGCATCCATGAATGTTCTCTCCTCACATCTATGCACTCAAGATGTGGACACCCCCATCAATTGGTCCCTTTGACCATGAAGCTTTCTCTCCTTCATTACCACATTACCGTTCACTAACACCTATCAATTGAAGGGTGGACCAGGGAACTGTTACTTCCCCTTAGTCATTGGAAGCAGCTAATATGGTTGAAGTTTAGCGACCCCTACCTAGGGAGGAAGCACCTTTCCGAGATCTTGGCCCTGATTTTGGAAAATGATCCTTGTATGAAGTATTAAATTGCCCTTAACATTCAAGCTTGGTTCACTTAGATGCATTATTGATCTTGGTCCATAATGATTGGTTGCTTTCACTAGAATCCATGTTGTTCTTGTTAGGTGGTTGAACAATCTAGGCTTAAGGCACCCACTCCGCAGGTACCTAGGCCCTTCAGAGGTGTATGTCGGCCAAAACAAGTGCAACAATGAGAGTTTCAATCCTCCTAACATCATTAGCAAATGACACATGTCCCATAGCATCTCCAGGACCCACGACATTGGTTAACTTTAATCTGGTTTTGAGGATTCATCATGATGGCACCACTTGACCCAACATGCCCCTAGACTTGCCTTGCACAACTTGATGGGTAGGAGCTGATTCAAAGCCCAGATGAGGATGGTGTCACACTTAGAGACTAGGGGGGCTTGTTGCACTAAGTGAAGCACTAACCCTGGAGAGAAGGAGGCCTCTTTTAGCAGTTGGAGACCCATCGAGACCACTTTGTGGCACCCCGGCTAGATTGCGAGACCTGTAGGAGATTTTGAGGAAAGTTTGAGACCAAACCTCAAATTTTGGATCTACCATGCTTATACATTCTTACCCACCATTTTGTGGGTGATATCCTTAGGAGAATTTTTTTCTCCGTGATTGTCCTCAGCCGACAGCCCCTTGCAGCTTCCAACTAGCTCATTGTGCCATTTCTCCCCCACCTGAGCAAGCCATGTGGTCCTTCACCCATCTATCATGATCATATGTTTTAAGGTGGACCTCCCAAACCTAAAGGTATGCCTTGTCATTTGGTGATTGAGTATTTTAGTTTACTTATCATGGAAACCCTTGGGCATGGATTAATGGGGAGATTTGGCGGAAAGAGTGGACTATGTTTGTGCTCTTGTCCCCTAGGTCTTTTTATATGCTAACCTTGGACCCTAGTACCGTGGGATCTCTTGTACTGACCTTTGGGCTTTAAGGATGGTACTACATGGGAAACCTTGATTTTGGTTGCGTGGTCCCTCTCCTCGATCCAAATATCACCCCCATTTCGCTCATTATAATCCCATTCATCACTCCTCCCACCTGGGTCCACATTCCACCACTAGGTAAATATTTACGAAATCCCTTCAGTAAATATTAAAATAAATTCTACTACAGACATCGCACCATTAAACATAAACAAATACATGCACAAGAATCAAACACATCAACACAGTTATTTTTGGACAATTGTCCCTGGAAAAACCCAATGTGGGAAAACTGGTGCAGCAGAGGAGGATTTTATTAATCAACTTTTCTCTAGTACAACTAGGGTGCCAAACTGGCTCACCCAACAGAGATAAATTCTCCGGCACCTCCCCTAGGCTCAGCGTCAATCCAACTAGCCTCTGCGTAGCTCCCAAACCCTCTGCGTCAACACTCTACCTCAATGTGTCAGCACTTGGCCTCTCTGCGTCACTCACGCAGGCCCTCCAGTGATTGCGTCTTCCTGAGTGGCTCTGTCTCTGCCTCTCTGATCTCTGCGCTGATCCTCCGACATTGTCCCAACCTCTTTGTTACGTACTCGCTACCTCTCGCTGCAATCTAGTCTAGTTCGAATTTCTCAGCAAACCCCACTCTAGAAATCGAACTGACTAGTCTCCCTCGGTGTATTTCCAACTAACGCTCAAGCCTTCTCTTATACTTTTCCCGTTGATGAATCAACGACTGAGATTAAGTCCCTAATCAATGGATAAGATTAAAATAGACTTGATCTTCATCTCTTAGAAGCTTCTCATCCTCATCTTTATTAATACCCATTAATATTTTTATTTTCCTAAGTTTAGACTTAGGAACTCATTAAAAATATTAATTATTTTAATAACTCTTCATCCAGATGGAATTTCCAAAACGATTTTTGGGTCTTGGAGATCTCATGTGCTTTAGCCTCTGCACCAATTTTCATGGCTAGAGCATATCTGATGCTACCCCAAATCAACACTTCCTCTTAGCGAGGAATGTGCTCTAGTAATACTCCACAACTGAGCATCACCCGGATCATCCGACACCGATACCTGTGTTGATGTTTGGCCTTCCTGCCCAACATCCTCTGCAATGCTGCATCATGTACTGCTGCCCATGGCTCTACTACTGCCATTGCTACATCTGTACTGTAGCTCCCTCTGCATCCATGCTGCTCTTGGTCCCTCTTCCCAACACTACATTTGCATTGCAACTTCCTCTGCATCTGTGCTGCTGTTGGTCCTTTCCTCCCAACACTGCATTTGCACTGCAATATCGTACCCATTTCTGCTACTGAAATGGATTCTTTATCATCCCCATCTTCTCCCTGAAATAAGCAAACTTTGTTTTCCCAAGGGCTTTAGTAAGGATGTTTGCCACCTGTTCTCCTGTAGGAGTGTATCTCAACTGTACAGCTCCTCGTTGGACACAGTCTATGACAAAGTGACACTGAATATCAATGTGCTTTGATTGATCATGAAATACTGGACTCTCAAAGAGCTTGATGCAACTCTGATTATCACACATGATCCTGGTCGCTTCCATCCTTCTTCTGAATAGGTTCACAAGCAGTTTTCTAAGCCATATGGCTTCGCATGAAGCTGTGCTAGCGGCCATATATTCTGCTTCAGCTGAGCTTAGAGCTACGGATTTTTGTTTCCTATTGCACCAGGAGGTCATTCCTGATCCAATGTTGAAGTAGTACCCAAAGGTACTTTTCCGATCCACTGAACTTCTAGCCCAATCTGCATCAGTAAATCCATTCAACCTGATATCCTTACTCCTAGTGTACAAGAGTCCATAATCGTCTTTTCCCTGTAAATTTCTGAGAACATGTTTGGCTGCTACCCAGTGCGCCCTCTTCAGTTCCACCATGAACTGACTGAGGGTGTTGATAGCGTAACAAATGTCTGGCCTGGTATTGACTAGATACATTAGGGACCCTACAAGCTATTTGTATAAGGTGGGATCAACATCCTTGTCTTCTGATGCATCAACTTTCTTCCAGTTGGTGATCATTGGAGTAGCCATAGGCTTATAGTCAAAATTCCAACCCTAGGAAATAATGCATCTGTCCCAAATCCTTCATTTCGAATTCTGTGGTTAGATTCTTCTTGCAGTCCTCGATGACCCTGGATGATCCTGTCAGGAAGAGATCATCCACATATAATACTAGGATTAGAGGCTCATTCTCTATAGCTAGATAGTAGAGATTTGGATCTGCGTCACTCTTGACAAACCCCATCTTCTGTAAGTAGCCATCAACTCGACCATACCACGCTCTAGGTGCTTGTTTGAGCCAATATAAGGCTTTCTTCCATTTGCATACATGAGACTTCTTCTCATGTGTCTCAAAGCCTTTTCGCTGTTCAATGTATACTTCCTCTTCTATTACCCCATTCAAGAATGCCATTTTGACCTCCATCTGATGAATCTCCCATCCCATCTGTGCTGCAAAAGCTATCACGGTTCTTATAGATGTATACTTGTCTACTAAGGCTAAGGTCTTTTCGTAGTCAATTCCTTCCTTTTGAGCATACCCCTTAGCCACAAACCTGGCTTTGTATTTTTCCACACTGCCGTCTGCAACGTATTTAATCTTTTAGATCCAACTCAAACCTACCACCGATTTGTCTTGAGGCTTAGGTACTACTTCCTAGACATCATTCACCATTATAGAGTTGTATTCCTCTACCATCACATCCATCCAAACTTGATGTTGAGCGGCCTCCTGAAAACTGGAAGGCTCCCCATCCTGAGCTACTAAGGCCTAATATCTATCTGGCTATTTTTGCTCCCTTTTATTGTTTCTCGGTGCATTGATGAGATCTTCTGCATCCTGCAAAATCTATTTAAGTTCCCGATTCATTCTTCCTCTGGTAGCAGGTGCATCTGTTATCTCTGCCTCTTCCTGTGATTCCTCCTGTTCTGAGGGAGAATTCTTGGCTTTCGCTGGTTGAAGTGGTTTGACCAACGACTCATCTTTTGACTGCTCCTTGGAAGGCATTTCTCGAGATTTTCTGAAGGCCCTATCTTCCATGAACTTCACATCTCGTCGAACTACTACCTTCCTGCTCCCTGGAAGATAGATTCTATATGCCTTAGCGTTCTTGCTATATCCCACTAGATATCCTTTCTCTGCAGTTTGATCTAACTTCTTCCTTTTCTCCTCGAGTATACGACAATATGCTAAACTCCCAAATATCCTGAAATGGCTGACTTCAGGTGTCTTCCTGGTGAAGACTTTCTCTAGAGTAATCTTGCCCAATGCCCTATGAGGAGT
This sequence comes from Pinus tabuliformis, assembly GCA_031772625.1. Classification (NCBI taxonomy): domain Eukaryota; kingdom Viridiplantae; phylum Streptophyta; class Pinopsida; order Pinales; family Pinaceae; genus Pinus; species Pinus tabuliformis. The sequence goes on from CM062818.1 coordinate 1,298,447,997, forward strand.
TCTATTCTGGACATAGACTATCATGTTGCATGCTTCTGCCCACAAGAATTTTGGCATATCCTGATCATACATCATGGCCCTAGCTGCTTCCATGATAGTCTCGTTCTTCCTTTCTGCTACTCCATTCTGCTCCGGATTGTAAGGAGCTGTCCACTCTCTTCTGATGTCTCCCGTAGCGCAAAAATTAGTGAAGTCCTTATCGACATATTCTCCACCATTGTCTGAGCACAAAAAAATTATTTTCTTCCCTATCATATTCTCCACTAGAGCCTTGAACTCTTTGAATCGACAGAAAACCTCGTCCTTGGTTTTCAGAAAATAAATCCAAGTTTTCCTGGAGTGGTCATCAATGAAGTTGACGAAGTATTCGACACCACTAAGAGCTTTAGTGGACATTGGTCCGCAGATATCTGAGTGTATTAATCCTAGCACACTCTTGGCCTTGTTTTTACTTCTAGGAAATGATGCTTTGGCATACTTGCCCAAAGAACATCCTCTGCATACATCATCTCGTTCTGTACTAAGGTCTGGAACTCCTGTTACAGTTTTCTTGAGAATTCTCAGAGCCCCATGGTGCAAATGTCCCATTCTTCTGTGCCATAGTTCATTCAAATCCTTGTCTCCATTACTGCCTATCGGTGCCATTAGTGATTCTAGTTGTAACTTGTACAGCCTGTTACTTCTGATTTCGATCTGCACTTTCTTCTTCCAACTCGAGTGTTTGACGTATACTTTCTCCTTAATGAAGAAAACGTCATTGCCCTTGCTTTGAAGTTGTGATACGGAAAATAAGTTCATCCCCAGTCCTGGCACATGCAACACATTGGTAGCACGGAACCACTCTCCCGTTTCTATTTGAAAAACTATGGTACCCTTCCCCACTGGAGTACACTTTGCCTTATTCCCCATGGTGATCTGAAAATTCATCCTTTCCTCTTGATAATCTGAGAAACATTTCCGGATCCTTGTCATATGCCAGGAGGCTTGACTGTCTATATACCATACCTCTGATGATGCAGAGCTTGTCACACAAGCAACTTCTTCTTCCAATCTGGAAGCCAGCGTAGAGAAATCGAAATTACTATCTCTTGTGCAATTGTCTGAAAATCTGCACGAGTCTCCCAACGTAGATGCCTTTGCATCATGATCTCGACAATTAATTGATTTTCCCTTCCTGTCTCTGATTCCTGGCTCTGATACCATGTGAAAATTATATTATTGCGACAACTGATTTATTTTACCTATTTATTCTTCAATAAGTTATTTACGAAATCCCTTCAGTAAATATTAAAATAAATTCTACTGCATACGTCACACCATTAAACAAAAACAAATACATGCACAACATGCAAAAACCCAATGTGGGAAAACCGGTGCAATAGAGGAGGATTTTATTAATCAACTTTTCTTCAGTACAACTAGGGTGCCAAATTGGCGCACCCAACAGAGATAAAGTCTCCGGCACCTCCCTTAGGCTCAATGTCAGTCCATGTAGCCTCTGCACAACTCCCAGACCCTCTGCCTCACTGCACCAGCACTTGGCCTCTTTGCATCACCCATGCGGGCCCTCCAGTGATTGCGTAGTCCTATTGCCTCTGCGTCTTCCTGAGTGGCTCTGTGTCTGCCTCTCTGATCTCTGTGCTGATCCTCCGGCATTGTCCTTGCCTCTCTATTACGTACTCACTACCTCTTGCTGCAATCCAGTCATCGAACTGACTAGTCTCCCTCAATGTATTTCCAACTGACCCTCAAGCCTTCCCTTATACTTTCCCTGTTGATGAATCAATGACCGAGATTAAGTCCCTTATCAACAGCTAAGATTAAAATAGACTTGATCTTCGTCTCTTAGAAGCTTCTTATCCTTATCTTTATTAATAGCCATTAATATTTTTATTTTCCTAAGTGTAGACTTAGGAACTCATTAAAAATATTAATTATTTTAATAACTCTTCATCCGGATGGAATTTTCCAAAAAGATTTCTGGGTCTTTGAGATCTCATGTGCTTTAGCCTCTGCGCCAATTTTCATGGCTAGAGCACATCTGATGCTACCCCAAATCAACAGTGCCCACCTGTTTTCCATGGTTTGTAAACTCTTTTACTTGTTTTATTTAATGACTTGGTTTACTGGAGGGTAAGGGGACACATTAGATCTTATGCAGGATTACAGATGGTCTCCATTTTGGGTTTGGTCTCCCTATATAGGGTCCTAACCCTTAAAAGGGCTACATTGGCACATGTAGGGTGTGTGTAGAGAGCCATGGGCCGCCACAACTCCAGATATCATTCCATGGATCCTGAGAGTCATCTAGAAATTGCTTGTGGTTCACCTATTGGACAAGGAAGATGCACCTGGTTCACCATGCCCAGCCGGCGCCACAATTGCACCATACACTTGGCAGATGGTCTAGGATCTATATGATGATGTGGCATCACTTATATCATCATCCTAGCTGTTGCAGTTGGTCTACAAGCGTCTTCGATCTGTTTGGAGACTCATGAGGACATTTGTATGCCCCCCGCATCCATTTGGGAGCACCACAGGTTTATTACTTGGGGAACAAGGGGCCAACCCCTTGTCCACTATTTTTGGAGTCTTATTTCACATTATGGCACCTATGGACTTCATTAGGCCCCTTCTAAGGCCCAACGACACATGTTATTGATCATTTTACCCTCTTGAGAGGCTTACTCCTTTATTATTGAGTTATTTGGTGGGCTTGTCACCAAAAGTACTTGTTATTTTGCACATTATATTATTCTAGGGGCTAAATTACGCCAAAATAAGCTAAATTGAATTCATTAGACATTGTATAAATAGATGAGTTGATTCATTCTCTCATCATCACTTGGATTGATCATTCTCTCTTAAAAGATTTTTGCTATTCCTTTTGGAGGATGGAATTGGATGGATGGATGAATTTTGATGTTTGGATCTCTTCATTTTTGTCTTGGAGCTTCTATATTGGCATATGATGATGATTGGATATACTTGTTTTCACATGTAAGTGCTCTTTTAATGCTACTTTATCATTTTCTTATGTCACATGCATGTTGCTGGGGAATTTAACTATACTAGGCTGAAATTCACTGCTTTTCTTGCGCGAAAGAGTGGAAATTTGTCTTTTATTAGCGTTGCATCATGTCATGGGTCATGTTGGAATAAGTAAATGTTCCTATAGATATTTTGTTGAAATTTTATCTTGATAAGTCATCGCATATTGTTCATCAAGTATAAAGACCTTGAAGCAATTGTCCCATGCCCTAATTGACATGCAAAATTATTCTAAAGAACTCCTTGATGAAGTGAACCCATCCCAAACATTTTAAATCATTTAGACTCCATTTCTTCCAAAGGATTAGGCACTAGTCCTCCATAGGTGATCATCTTAAAGCATATTATTCTCACCTTTCTCTCTTTCTTTCTAGGTCTAGCCTACATAGGTTACCCAGGCATCAATTATCTCATAATATAGCCCTCCAAAAACTTCGATTTTTGGTCCACAACTGCGCTGGAGTTTGCTTTAGAGGCCCTCCAAATTTGAAGCAAATTCGACAGTGGGATCTCGAGATATTGAAGGCCTAGCTCGAGGACCATTTCCTGCCCTAGGTTTCCCTTGTTTACTGACTTCATTTGGATCATTGCATTCTATTCCAAGAAGATTTGTCCATTGATCCTCCTAGCCCCTCCTTGAGTGACCAATCCCTCTTACTTGACCTAATTTTGGGTCCACTTGGTCCCGTGTGATCCTACAACTTTTGGAAGGTAATTCTACAAGGACCATTTGGAAACCAAGTCTTAATAAGGGTTTTTAGGGCTAGGTCCCTCAAGAAGTCTCATTTGTGAAAATTAGGATGCCCAAATTCTTACTGCAGCAACTGATTAATTTTCTCCTACTTGTTAATTTCTTAATCAAGTTACTTACTGTTTCTTACAATAAAAATCGAAACTAATACAGTGCAGCCCACACCATTTAAATTTATAATTGGAAACAAGAAATTGAACAGTAAATAGGTACAACACAATGACACTGTTATTTTTGGACGAAAGCCCCCAGGAAAACCTAATGCGGGAAAACCAGTGTAGCAACTCTGAGGGTTTTATTATTATGTAGTAGTAATTTCCGGATAGAACTTCTGGATGCCTTCCCGACAATCTAGTTACAGAGAATATCACTGATAGAGAGATCTGTGAGATTACCTCACACTATCACTGGAAATCCTAGTTGATCCAACCCTTAAATGAACAACCCCTCGTTGCCTCTGTGCTGCCTTTGTGTCAGCCAAACTTCACACAATCTAGGACTTCTGTCACTCTTCCTGGCTGATCGATTTGTCTTTTGAGATTCAAACTTCCGCTCTCCCGGTCTCAAACCCCGCTTCCAGCTACAAAAATTGAACCCTTTAGCAAATTTTCGGACTTCCTCTCGGCTTCCGCGTTGCCTTTGCGTGGCCCTGCGTCAACCCCTCTGGCTCTGTGTTGCCACTACTGGATCTCCCTTTGCCTTCTTTGCTATGTATTCTCCGACGGGGAAAGATTTCCCTTCAGATACTATCCCTGCCCCTCATTGCAAAAGATCACTTCGAATTTCTCACCGACAACTGATCTACAAATTCGATCTTTTGAACTCTTTCTGTGTGTTCTCCAAGTGCCCATCAAGCCTTCTCTTATAATCCTCTTGTTGATCAATCAACGACCCATATTATATTCTAATCAATGTCTAGGATCATATTGACTTGATCTTCGCCTTCTTCTAGAAGTGTCACCCACATTTTAGATTAATACTCTTTAATTATTTTAATTTCTTAGGTTTTGTTAAGTTATGGTATGGTCTATGCTTATAACAGTTTACTTCTTTTTCTTATTATATTCCACCGATTAGCAATCACATGTACATAAAGTAAAGTGCAGATAGAACATTAAACGATTGACAGAAAACAAGCCAAGACAAGAGACACAAGATGTGGCGGCTAGCCAGGGACAAACCCCACAATGTGTGGGGAAACCCTTTGATCAAATCTTCTTTTATCTTCAATAATTCAGCATAGAGAAATATTACAATAAATCTGATTCATATCAGCAGTAGCAAACTTTAGATCAGTAGCATCAACATTAGCGGCTTCATTATCAAACTAGGGTAGACGATATCTTGCAAACCGTTCGTCGGATTGACTTCATTCCACCACCAAAAGTTTCGGCTTCCAGAGGAGGTTCAGATGAACCTACAGCGCAGTTCAGATGAGGAGATCTTCTAGGCCACGTAAGTCAATCTTTACTTCTGCAGTTGCAGCTTCAGTTTTAGCAGTTTCCGGCTTCAAACTAGGGCAGTCGATATCTTGCAAACCGTTCGTCGGATTGACTTCATTCCACCACCAAAAGTTGCGGCTTTCAAAGGAGGTTCAGATGAACCTACAACGCAGTTCCAAAGAGGAGATCTTCTAGGCCACGCAAGTCAATCTTTACTTCTTCAGTTGCAGCTTCAGTTTCAGCAGTTTCCGGCTTCAAACTAGGGCAGTCAATATCTTGCAAACCGTTCGTCGGATTGAATTCATTCCACCACCAAAAGTTGCGGCTTTCAAAGGAGATTCAGATGAACCTACAACGCAGTTCCAAAGAGGAGATCTTCTAGGCCACGCAAGTCAATCTTTACTTCTGCAGTTGCAGCTTCAAATTCAACAGCTTCCGGCTTCACATGTGTGAGAGAGAGAGACCCATTTCAGCGCAGTAGAGAAGAGACTCATATCTGCGCAGTAGAGAGAGAGAGATGTGATGAGATGAGTGAGTCCAAATGAGGAAAAGTCCTCTTATATTTATACACAACGTTGGTGGGTGAATAGATGCGATTGTTGGGCTTCTGAGCCTACATGAGTTGTAGGTCGGCTTGATAATAATTCCATAATCAAAATAAATTCATATCTCCATGAATACTTATCGGAATTGGATGATCTTTATATCAATCCTACACCTCTCGACGAGAGGAATCTAATAAAAATATTATTAGCCATGAATAAGATGACCCACATGAAGTTTTGCCCTGGTTGCCAATTTTAACACTCCCTCTCAACCATGGAGAACTTCATCTGCAATTTGTCTATCGGTCGTTACTATTCATCCATCAAATGCACTGCCTTGTACAGCCTGACCCTTGCCCTGCTCTGCTCTATTTTGCCTATTCTGCTTTGTCTTGTTCTGCCCTGCACTGATCTGTACTGTTTTGTTCTGTTCTGCTCTGCTCTTGCATTGTTCCGTTCTACTCTGCTTTTGTCCGAATTATGAAGAAGAAGAAATGATCGAGGATGTATCATACTGACTCAAAGTCAGTATCAGAGTATGTACCACTGGTCCCAGACCAGTCTCAACCAACCCAAAGTCAGCGTCATAGTGAGTACAACTCCAATGGTCCCAGACCAATATCATCCTCCACTGACTCAAAGTCAGTCTCAGAGTATGTACCACTGATCGCAGACCAGTCTCAACCGACTCGAAGTCAGCATCATAGTATGGTACAACTCCTACCACTGGTCCCAGACTAGTATCATTGATCCCAGATCAATGGAGGTCATCCTAGCGTAGGGAGTACGGTAGTTACAACGATGCGTCCATCGGTACTACTATGGTCCCTAACTTCATTTCCCTGCTCATTGATCAGATGAGAGGTACTTCCCATGAGTCCCAGACTGCATGGGTAGGATGCCTCGACAGGAGAACTAATCAATCCTGTCCTCACAGGAGAACACATCAATCCTGCTACAATCGCCATGGAGAACACATCAATCCAGGCCGCCATGGAGAACACATCAATCCAGGCCTCACAGGCGAACACATCAATCCTGCTACAATCGCCATGGAGAACACATCAATCCAGGCCTCACAGGAGAACTAATCATCCTGCTACACAGGAGAGCGAATCATCCTGTTCCACAAGAGAGCGAATCATCTTGTCCCACAAGAGAGCGAATCATCTTGTTCCAGTGCGCACCACCAGGGGAGGGTGAGTCACCTTGTGGTCGTATGTTGCTCCAGTAAGAACCACAAGTCCTCTGAGCTCCTAGAGCTCAATGTATGCAACATGCAGGACCCTTGTACAAGGGTTTCTTGATGACTCCAAGTCGTTTGGGAAAATCACAAATTAGATCTTTCCTCAGGGCTTTGACAAGGTGTATCAACCTGTACATCATCTTAATGCGATGGAGCCTCCTTGCTCATCAACTTACCATATCCCAGATGATGTCTATCTGCTGGAGCAATCGACGAATACGGGATTCCTCAATAATCGAATCCCACCTCTGGTTGTTATAGAGAATCACAATGGTATCCAATGTAAATCCAAACAACTCACTGAAGAGCTTTCGCAACCAGACTGCCTCACACGAGGTCATGCTAGCAATAGTATATCCTGCTTCAGCGGTGCTCAAAGTCACTGACTTCTGCTTCCTGCTCATCCAGGATATCGAAGCAGATCCCAAGGTGAAACAACACTCGGAAGTGCTCTTACGGTCCACCACACTGCCTGCCCAATCAGCATCAGTATATCCAAGTAGTCTCACATCTTCGACAGTGTATCTTAACCCATTGTGCCACGAAGATATCTCAGAAGATTCTTGGCATCAATCCAGTGAGGCTCAACCAAATATGAGCTCACAATGCTAACTGCAAAACATATGTTCGGATGGAGGTTCACCAAGAACATCAATGCGAATGAGTTTATGAAACTCAGAGGCATTTCCCAAATCTGGTCCGACATCACTACCATATAACTTTTAAAAGTTAAGATCCTCGAGGTAGTCACAGGCTTGCAGTCCATCATACCAAATCTTTCCAATATCTTTACCACATATTTTCCTTGAGATAGGAAAATTTCCCTTGGCTTTTGCCACACTTCAAGTCCTTGGTCCTTCATTTCAAATTCAGAAGCCATCTCCCTCTTACATTTGTGAATGAGAGGGTTTGCACCTGTAGAAAGAGGTCATCCACATGCAACACCAGTATGATAGGCTTTTCATCTTCAACCTTAAAGTAAAGGCTAGGATCGGCTTCACTCCTAGTGAATCCCAACTTCATCAAGTAGCTATCGATCCTCTCATACCATGCTCGGGGTGCTTGCTTCAGCCCATAGAGAGCCTTCTTCAACCTGCATACATGAGATTTTCAATCATAAATCTCAAATCCTTCGGGTTGCTCCACGTAGACCTCTTCTTTGATCAAACCGTGCAAGAACGCAGTCTTGACATCCATCTGATGTAGGTTCCATTCTTGTGAAGTCACAAGGGCTATGATCAAGCAGATGGTCGTATATCTGGCAACAGGTGCAAATATCATAGTCTATACCTTCCTTCTGGGATAAACCACGAGCAACAAGATGAACCTTATACTTTTCCATACTTCCATTTGCTGCATGCTTTATCTTGTAAAGCCATTTTGAAGTAACAATTGTCTTGTCCCCAAGGTCTAGGAACTACTTCCCAGACATCATTCTCCATAATAGACTCATATTCTATGGTCATAGCACCCTTCCATAGTTAATGCTTGACGACATCTGAGAATGATGAAGGCTCATTTTGTATGATCGTGCTCATGATGGTCAGGTATCCCTGATACTTGTTAAGTTTCTTAATTTGACGGAAGGTTCCTCAGGGTGCAGCATGTCCTTCAGAATCATCAAGTATCCCCCTAAGCCATGAAGGCCTCTTCCTAGAAGAGGAAGGCTCATGTGGATGAGAATCAATCAGATGCATGGGTTCTTCTACATCAGGCATTGATTCATCATCTTTTCTTTCAGTTCCCTGGAGTCGGCTTCTTGAGAGCTCCTCAAAGTCAGAAGATTGTTCACCTTGCGGTGAACTTTTCTTCAAGAGTCTTGGAACCCAATGCTTGATGAGGGCATTGATTTTGTACATATACGGCAGTGATTGTAGTTTCAGCCCATAGAAACTTCAGAAGTCTTTGATCATGTAGCATGGCCCGGACAACTTCCATCATCGTGCAGTTCTTCCTTCCCACCACACCATTCTGCTTAGGAGGATGTGGTGTAGTAGTCTCCCTCTTAATGCCAACCTCAGGTATGCCTGAGTGAACCAACTGTAGTATATCGGAGGTCTTGCTTTGGCTTGAGGGGAATGGTCCCCTTTTGAGCTTTCCTTCGGCACATCCCGGACATACACCTTCTTTCTCTACTTGGAATTCGGGCATCCCTGTTACCATCTGTCTTACATCGGGTAGAGCTTTGTAATGAAGGTGGGAAAACCTTCGATGCCAAAGTTCAGACTAAAGAGTTGTGTCACAAGACATGACACCTAGCGGACTTCCATCGACCTGATATAATGAATCAACACTAAACCCAAGAGTAAAGGAATCTTTATCATTATTTTTCCATATACATACCTTGCCATTGCTGAAGGTTACCTTGTAGCCTTTGACTTCCATTGCCAAGATGCACACTAGGTTCCTTTTGAGGTCAGGTGCATTTAATACATCCTGGACTTTCTAGCCTTCCTAAATGGTTGTCCTCTTCCTCGATCTCCAGCGCTCCTCTTACCTTTGCTGTTGAATTTGTCATTCCTTTGATTTTCCATCAGAGGGATTTTGATCATCGTCCCGGTGTGAGTCCTTTCTTCTCTTTGCATGAGAAGAAAAGGCAGCAGGAGGACCTTTAGGCATGGGCATTTCTTGCACTTCTACCCTTGTTTGTTCTTGAATGCATCTAGCCATTAATTCCTCGAAACTAGGAATTACATTATTGTTCAAAAGAGTAGTCCTGAACACATACCATTCAGATGGTAATCCTCCGAGAGTTGTGAGTGCCATTTCTCTGTCAGTAATGGTTTCCCCAATAGATAGGAGATCGTTCTTGATCTCGGTGATTCTTAAGAAGTATGCTTGCATACTTTCATCTTTACCCTTCTTGATTTCCCTCAACTTATTTCTAAGAAACAAAACTTGATTTGCATAATTAACTTTAAATAAACTCACCAGTTTGTCGTAGATTCCCTTGGAGGTGTCTAGATCAGAGATGTAGGCCACCAAGCGCTTGTCGATAGAGTCCCGGATGATCTTCTTTGTTTTGACTTCTCCATTTTTCCATTTGTTCCAGGCAACAACAGATGCATTTGATGAAGGCTCAACAATATTGCCTCTTACATGGTCCAGCACTCCTTGATCTTCAAGGGTTAGATCGATAGACATCTTCCAGCCGTGATAGTCAGCTTTCTCACGGAGCTTGTCTTCGGCAGGAAAGAGTGTTGAGGACCCCATAGTTCTTTTAGGATAGCCTTGCCAATCTTCTCTTTAATGATTGCTCTTGCTCTTGTTTGGGCTTTGTCTTCACCTCAGCTCTGATACCATGTTAAGTTATGGTATGTTCTATGCTTATAACAGTTTACTTCTTTTTCTTATTATATTCCACCGATTAGCAATCACATGCACATAAAGTAAAGTGCAGATAGAACATTAAACGATCGACAGAAAACAAGCCAAGATAAGAGACACAAGATGTGGCGGCTAGCCAGGGACAAACCCCACAATGTGTGGGGAAACCCTTTGATCAAATCTTCTTTTATCTTCAATAATTCAGCAGAGAGAAATAGTACAATAAATCTGATTCATATCAGCAGTAGCAAACCCTAGATCAGTAGCATCAGCGTTAGCGGCTTCATTACCAAACTAGGGCAGACGATATCTTGCAAACTGTTCGTCGGATTGACTTCATTCCACCACCAAAAGTTTCGGCTTCCAGAGGAGGTTCAGATGAACCTACAACGCAGTTCAGATGAGGAGATCTTCTAGGCCACGCAAGTCAATCTTTACTTCTGCAGTTGCAGCTTCAGTTTTAGCAGTTTCCGGCTTCAAACTAGCGCAGTCGATATCTTGCAAACCGTTCGTCGGATTGACTTCATTCCACCACCAAAAGTTGCGGCTTTCAAAGGAGGTTCAGATGAACCTACAACGCAGTTCCAAAGAGGAGATCTTCTAGGCCACACAAGTCAATCTTTACTTCTTCAGTTGCAACTTCAGTTTCAGCAGTTTCCGGCTTCAAACTAGGGTAGTCGATATCTTGCAAACCGTTCTTCGGATTGACTTCATTCCACCACCAAAAGTTGCGGCTTTCAAAGGAGGTTCAGATGAACGTACAACGCAGTTCCAAAGAGGAGATCTTCTAGGCCACACAAGTCAATCTTTACTTCTGCAGTTGCAGCTTCAAATTCAACAGCTTCCGGCTTCACATGTGTGAGAGAGAGAGACCCATTTCAGCGCAGTAGAGAAGAGACTCATATCTGCGCAGTAGAGAGAGAGAGAGATGTGATGAGATGAGTGAGTCCAGATGAGGAAAAGTCCTCTTATATTTATACACAACGTTGGTGGGTGAATAGATGCGACTGTTGGGCTTCTGAGCCTACATGAGTTGTAGGTCGGCTTGATAATAATTCCATAATCAAAATAAATTGATATCTCCATGAATACTTATCGGAATTGGATGATCTTTATATCAATCCTACACCTATCGACGAGAGGAATCTAATAAAAATATTATTAGCCATGAATAAGATGACCCACATGAAGTTTTGCCCTGGTTGCCAATTTTAACAGGTTTAGACTTAGGGAACCATTAAAAATAATTAATTATTTTAATAAAATTGTCTGCAGGTGGAATTTTCCAAAACGATTTCTGAGTATTGGAGAATACATGTGTCTAAGCCTCCCTGCAAAATTTGAGACTTAGAGCACATCTGATGCTACCAGAAATCAACACTCCCTCTTAGCGAGAAATGTGCTCTATCAATGCAACCTGCTGAAGTGTCACTCTATTTTGTAACATCTCCCCATGCGTTGGTGATGTCTGACATTCTATCCACCAACTATTGCACAAACGCTGCATTTGTACTTCTGCTGATCGTGCCACTGTCAACACAGCATCCGTACTGCAACTACCTTTGAAATTCTGCATCCGTGCTACTACTGGTACTGCCACTACCAACTGCATCTACACTGCAATCTCCTCAAATTACTGCTACTATTGCGTCAACAACGAAAAAACATCCAAAATCATTGAACTATTGTTCAACACAATACATTTGCTGTTGAAATTCTAACTGCTGCTAGTATCTGCACTGGCCCTCTGAAGCTTCTGCGTTGTTGTTGACCTCTGCTCTGTGCCAACTGCACTACTGCCAATTCTACTCTGCGCTGCTCAGTGTTTGGTGCTCCTAGCCACTGCAATTGTCACTTCAACCTCCTCTGCATCATTTGAAACTTAGTCCATCCTGCTACTATTGATCTGGGCTCTCATAGCAAGGTATTGATCCGAGAGGTGGACTCCTCAAGGATCCTGCCCATCTGTAGTTCTTTTCAAACTACAGCTCTAAATCAGCCCACCTTCGTCCTGGAGGTATCTCGACTGTCCTGGAAAACTCCTCCACCTCGATCTTCGCGGATGCATCTTTCAGATCATGCTTCTCATCTTTGTCCTTCTTCCTGAGAGGACACTGTGTTGAGTAGTGAGCCATTTCACCACACCTGAAGCATTTAATCTTTGAAACGTCCTTCTTCTGCTTCGACTGCTACTGCTGCCCCTTGGATGCAAGGGCTGCATTCTTATCCTTCTCCTTGGGCTTCGACCCACTGCTATTGCTTCTATCAAGTTGACACTTGACTAAGTCTCTCCTCAACTCCTCTTGCTTAAGAGCCGCTTATTGATTTTGGGCAGCATCTGATGTGCTCTAGCTCCGAAATTTTGTGGAGGGGCTAGAATAAATGAGATCTCCAAAACCCAGAAATCGTTTGGAGAAATTCCACCTGGATGAGGAGTTATTAAAATAATTAATATTTTTAATGGGGTTCCTAAGTCTAAACTTAGGAAAATAAAAATATTAATGGGTATTAATAAAAATATGGGTGAAAAGCTTTTAAGAGGCGAGGATCAAGTTTGTTTTAATCTTAGTCGTTGATTAGGGACTTAATCTTGGCAGTTGATTCATCAATAGGAAAAGTATAGAAGGAGGCTTGAGGGTCAGTTGGAGATACACTTGAGAGATCAGTCAGTTCAATTTTTTCTGGGGCGAGGTTTGCTGAGAAAATTGAACAAGTGATCTGTTGCAGTGAGAGGCGCAATTTGGTAGAGGGACTTCAGTCCAAGGCGAAGAATACATAGCTGAGAGGTAGAGAAGCACCAGGAGAGCTCTGACACAGTAACGTAGAGGGAGAGCTCTGACGCAGAGGGAGAGCTTTGGCGCAGTGATGCATTGTTGCAGACGTCGCAGAGGGAGAGATTTGACGCAGTGACTCAGAGGGAGAGCTCTGATGCAGTGACGCAGTGTCGCATATGTCACTGAGGGAGAGCTCTGACGCAATGACGCAGCTCCTAGAGGTGACGCAGTTCCAACACAAAGCTTGGAGCAGCGATCACTGCCCAACACTAGGAACAATGCAGTCACCTATGGGGTCTGTTCATTTGTCTCTGGATATGTACTTTTGCTAGGTTTATTCTCTGTTGGGTGAGCTGGATTTGGCACCCTAGTTGTATTCAGAAATCTACTTAATAATACAAACCCTATATATGTTGCACTGATTTTCCTGAATTGGGTTTTTTCGAGGATGATTGTCTAAAAATAATGGTGTCCCTTGTGTAGCTATCTCATTTTATATTAGTTCATGATCTGTATGTATGTGTAGTTTTCAATAGTGTTTTCATCGCTTTTTAAATAATTAAATAACTTGTTGAATGTGAAAAACAAGTAGGAGATGGTAAACTAGTGATTGCATTAAGATTTTTGATGTGTAGATTCAGAAATTCTCACATGGTATCAGAGCATTGCAGATTATAGGAGACTGAAGACACCAGCCGAGAGATCCACAAAATTTGCTGTAGAAAGGCAGCTGTCCCGAGTGACAACATTGTTCCAGAGCTAGAGACGCAGAGGGAGAGTGACGCAGTGCATAAGTGGTGACGCAGAGGCTCACGTAGTGCCTGCATCAGCATTCTGAGCCAGGTGAGGATGACGTAGTTGGGAGTCCACGTAGTAACTGCGTCAGCTGTCTAGGCCAACACAGAAGGAGAGGGGCAGATTAGACTCAGAGCCACGTCATATTTTTGAATCAGGAAGGAGGGACGCAATGGCTAGGAGTAGCTGTTCTAGCTCACACAGTGATTGCGTAGAGCCAGAGGAGCTCAGATTCTTCAGTTGTTGGGGTTGGGGGAGTAGAGAAGATTCGATCTAAGGAGCTGGTGGGACGTTGTTGTTGTTGGTGATAGAGCCGAGGTAGAGGGAGTCAATGCCTTGACATATTTCTAGCCAAAGGAATCTAGATCCGGGTTGCAGTAGCAAAGGAGGATTGGAGAGGAGTGATTCGACATTTGGTTGGAGGATTTCTGTGAAGGAAATCAGGACTCAGAGGGAGTCTAGAGGAGCTTGTTCCTTAGAGGATTTCTGGCGCCAAAGAAATCCAAATCCGAGTCTTGCTAGATTAACAACAGGAGAGGGAGAAGAGAACCAGTCCTATTTTTTGAGCAGAGATGGCGGTCAATGGATTGAGGGATCAAGACAGATTGGATGGAGCAACCTATTTTGTCATTTGGAAAGCCAGGATCTTGGTAATACTAGACAAATATCGCATCAAGGACTACGCCTTGAAAGTAGTTGCTGTTCCGGTCGACGCTGATCCATTGAAGAAGTACGAGGAGGCCCAGGCGAAGGCCAAGTGCATGATACTAGACAGGGTCAAAGATCATGTAGTACCACACATTGCCGAGAAGGACACAACAAAGGAGATGTGGGAGACTCTGAACACCTTGTACCAGGGCATTTCCATCCAACAGAAGATGCTATTAGAAAATCAACTGAGATAGTACCAGATGCATAAGGGAGAAGGGATCGATCCATTCCTCCTTAGGTTGCAAGGGATTAGAGACCAATTGACTTCCGTGGGGTCTACACCAGATCCCGAGTTCATGGTCAGGACTACCCTGAATGCAATCACTGAGGACTGGGAGACATTTTTTCAAAGTATCTTGGGCAGAGCGACTCTTCCCAATTGGGCGGAGATGTGGGCATCTCTTCGACAAGAAGAAATCAAGAGGTTGACCAAGGTGGGGGGTAGCTGCAAAGGAGCCTGGGTCAAGAAGGAGGAGGAGGATGATGCAACTCCCTTATCATTGGGACAACAAGGGTAGTAAAAGTGGAAGAAGAAGGATATTTCCAAGGTCAGATGCTTCAAGTGTGGGGAACTTGGACATTATGCCACTCAATGCCCCTGGAAGAAGGGCAAGGAGGAAGCTTCTGAATCGAAGTCTGCTCCAGCGAAAGCTGACAGGGAAGGCGAGGATGACGATTGTGCCATGAGTGCTCACGCGCCTCTAGAGAAGAGGTGGGGCGACATGGAGTTGTAGTCGAGAGGAATGCATGACATAGGCAAGATCCTTGAGGTGCCCAAACTCTTGGATCACATACGACTACGAGAGCCCTTAACGATAGTAGCAAAATGCCAAAATGACGGGTGTCAGTTGGAGCGAGGTGTGATGGAGCGACAGTGGCAGAGCTAGAGTGCCAAAGTCTGAGGTTGCGCAGTGGATGTTGTAGCAGTGCGAGAGGCACAAGCAGTTTGCAGCAGCGCAGTAGCAGCAGAGGGTTAGGATAGATTAGCAGCAGAGGTAGCTTCAGCATCACGAGGCATCCATATTGACCAACATGTCAGTTTTTGGGTGAAGTTTCAGTTGCTTACTTCTCAGCAACTGAGTTGTAGTGCAACAATTAGCAGTGGCAGTGCTATGGGCATCATGAGACAACATTTTGGGAGGGAGCTGTAGTACAAATGTAGCAGTGGCAGTGGCAGAGTCATGGGCAGTAGTACTGGAAGCAGCGGTGCAATAGACGAAGGGCATCAGGCCAAGCATCAACAGCACAAAGGACCGATGCAGTGGATCAGTGTAGTACTTCTGTTGAGAAGTGTTACTAGAGCACATTCCTCGCTAAGAGGTAGTGTTGATTTTGGGTAGCATCAGATGTGCTCTAGCTCCAAAATTTTGTAGAGGGGCTAGAATACATGAGATCTCCAGAACCAGAAATCGTTTGGAGAAATTCCACTCGGATGAGGAGTTATTAAAATAATTAATATTTTTAATGGGGTTCCTAAGTCTAAACTTAGGAAAATAAAAATATTAATGTGTATTAATAAAAATATGGGTGAGAAGCTTCTAAGAGGCGAGGATCAAGTCTGTTTTAATTTTAGCCGTTGTTTAGGGACTTAATCTCGGCCGTTGATTCATCGACAGGAAAAGTATAAGAGGAGGCTTGAGGGTCAGTTGGAGATACACTTGAGAGGTCAGTTAGTTCAATTTTTTTGGGGCGAGGTTTGCTGAGAAAATCGAACAAGTGATCTATTGCAGTGAGGAGAAGTTCAGCAAAGGGACTTCAGTCCAAGGTCAAGAATACATCGCAGAGAGGCAGAGAAGCACTAGGAGAGTTCTAAGGCAGTGACGCAGTTTCACAGACATCATAGAGTGAGAGCTCTGAAGCAGTGACACAGAGGGAGAGCTTTGATGCAGTGATGCAGTGTCGCAGTGACGCAGCTCCGAGAGGAGGTGACGCAGTTTCGACACAGAGCTTGGAGCAGCCATCGCTGCGCGGCACTGGAAACAACATAGTCACCTGTGGGGTTTGTTCATTTGTCTCTGGATAGAGGTACTTCTGCCGGGTTTATTCTCTGTTGGGTGAGCCAGATTTGGAACCCTAGTTGTATTCATAAATCTGCTTAATAATACAAACCCTCTATACGCTGCAATGGTTTTCCCGAATTGGGGGTTTTCGGGGACGATTGTCCAAAAATAATGGTGTCCCTTGTGTATTTATCTCATTTTATTTCAATTCATGATTTGTATGTATGTGTAGTTTGCAATAGTGTTTTCATCGCTATTTAAATAATTAAATAACTTGTTGAATGTAAAAAACAATTAGGAGATGGTAAACCAGTGGTTGCAGTAGGATTTCTGATGTGTAGATTCAAAAATTCTCACATCGCCCACATTTCATCCCAATTTAGCAAAGTTGCTCTGCGTAGGATACTCTGGACAAAGACTTGCCAATCTTCTGAAACAAAATTTAGGGCTAGTCTTACCATCTCGAACCCTTGAGGTGGAGACCCCACAACTGCTAACTCATCTCTGGTCTCCTGAAGCTTTGTGAGGAACGGATCAATGCGTTCCCCCTTCTGCATCTGTATGGATCTCATCTTCTGCTCTAGGTACATCTTCCGCTGCTCGAAAGATCCCTGATACAACGTAGACAACGCATCCCACATCTCCTTAGTAGTCCCTCTGCTAACGATGTGACAGACTACATGATCCTTCACTCTGTCGAGGATCATTCTCTTTGTCTTTGCCAGTGTTGCGGGGGAGCGCCCCCCCCCCCCCCTCGCTCCCGCTCCCGATCCGCGCTCCGGGCGGGAGCGCGCTCCCTAAAAAAAATTTCGCTCCCTGCCTTTTCGGGAGCGTTTTCGGGAGCGTTTTGCCTTTTTTGCATTTTTTTTTTTGTAGTAATGTTCGAAATGCAATTTTTTTTAAAGAAACAAATAGTTTTTGAGTGGGGCAACTTAATGATCAAGTCTAGGCCCTAGTATTGATATGCTATTCATGGTAATGTTAAATTCTTAAAGTAAAAGTGACATTTTCTTTAATTTTCATTTTCATCCTTTTACTTAAATTTTTAACATTACCATGAAATGACTCAGGATGTTTGAGAGTGGTTTCGTCCTCATTGGATTTCATATGGAGAAAGTAGAATTTTAGATTTCATTCAAAATCCAGCAGACTTATCAGTTTTTTAGGATTTCAGGATTGGGGGATTGCAATGTTTCCATTGAATTTTGTCATGTATTAGGGTATGGAACTCATATTTAATCAAGAGTACCAATCCCTCTATGTACCTTGATGTTAGTGACATTGGTTGTCGAACTCCTCTATCATGACCCTTCTAAAAATGTACGCATCACTCAAACAAAATCTTGACTTGACATGCTATGGTTTTTCTATCTTATGTTAATGCTTAGAGGGTGATATTAATGACAAAGATCCCTATACAGATACAAAGGTAATGACAAAGATACCTCTGGATATTAATGCTTGGAGGGTGATATTAATGACAAAGATCCTGATTTTGCAACAAGACTAAAAAATTAGACATTTCTCGTGGTGCAAGAGGCCCAAGCATAAGAAATAGATAATAGATTTACTTCTCTTCTCTAGTTTCTAGTAGCTTTTATAACTATTGACTCTTTCATATTTATTATGATATTTTTTTAAACAATATATGACAATTTAAGTTTGAAGTTGGCAATTATAACTCATTAGTAATGAATTATGAATATGATGCTTCATGAAAGTTGAAAGTTGTTTCATTTCGTTTCATTTTATAACATTTCATTTCATGTTAGATATTATTTGTTGTAATGGTTACACTTAGCTTACAAGTACAACTTTGGTGATCAATGATGATAAATGTTATATATTGAATTTTGAAAGCTTGAAACTTTAAGATTGATGAATCATGAGACTCAATATGTTGTATGTTACTATGTTACTAACTTGCGGACGTGGTTGATGAAGATTATAACTTCTAGATGATTGTTGTTATATGGTTCAATCTATGCTTTTTTATGTTTTTTATATCTAATTCATCATTCTACATGTTTTTGTTGACATATATGTATCAAAAATTAAAAAATATAAAAAATATACATATTTTTAAAAAATCGCTCCGGGATTCGCTCCCAAACTGGGAGCTTCTGAAAATGGTCGCTCCCGCTCCCGCTTCCGCTCCCGCTCCCCGCTTCCGCTCCCGCTCCCAAGTAACATTGGTCTTTGCCATTTCTCCTCTGTACTTCTTGAGTGGATCTGGATCTGCGGGCACAACCACCATGTTGTCGACGTAGGCTTTGAGAAAATGCTCATCCAGAAGTCACGACATCCTTGCCTTCCAGATTACATAGTTGGATGCCCCGTACAACTTGTCCTGATCTCTCAGTCCACTGGCTACCATCTCTGCCAAATAGAAAGTTGAATGACCTCTCTCCTTTGCGCAACACTAGATTGGCCTACACACTCCCTTCTGGAGCTTGCAGCTCTGCCCCTCTGCTACTGCTTAGCTAGTGAGAATTCAGATTCCTTGGTTGGAAGTCCTCTGAGGAAGAATTCCCTCAACCATGTCTCTCTCTTCCCTCTGACATCTTTTTACCCAGCAATTGCATGCAAAAAACTGCGTCATACCAGAAAAACCCCTCTTCGCTGAAGCTTCTGCTGCACTACTCCCTTTGCCGTTGACAGATTTTGATCTGGAAATCTTACCTCTTTGTTGATTCACTTCAAGAGAGATTTACCACGAAAATCTAGCCCTCCTGGCCTGAACTGCGCAAACCCTTTGGGGATTCAAATTGCTGCCTTTTCAGGAATATCAAGGTAAAGGTGCACAAACCAACCTCGAGGAATGTTCGTTCTTCTTGTCAGATGAATAACATATGCAATGTATCAAGATTACAAGTGTTTTATGAATTCACATTAATTTAGGGCACAAGTAAAATCATGACATAACCATTCCATACATTAGACATGTATCAATAAGAAATTTGCATGAAAGAGCACTTACATGACAAAAGAGTATCCATGCATCACATTTGCAAAAGCGAAGCTCCAAGATAAGATAGCAATAATCCAAACATCAAAATGCATCAAGAAAGTTCCAATTCATCCATCAATAGCAGGTCCTAATTTTTTACAAGAGAAGAAATCCAATCCAAGTGATGATGAATGATACAATGAGGCTCTCTTGTATTTATATGAGCCTTAGGAGTTCGAATTACATCTAATTAGCCTAATGATGCCCCTAGAATAAAATAATGTGCAAAATAACACTACTTTGGTGACAAGCCCACCAAATAGCTCCAAAAGTAAATGACAAGCCTCTCAAGAGGGCCGAAATGATAGAGCAATAGTCAATAGGGTTGTTGGAAGGCCAAATTGAGTCCCTCATGCGCCATAATGAATAGGAGGGCTCCAACAACCATGATAAAGGAGGTGGCCCCTTAATCTCCAAGGCCAAATTGAGTCCCTCATGCGCCATAATGAATAGGAGGGCTCCAACAACCATGATAAAGGAGGTGGCCCCTTAATCTCCAAGCAAATAACCTCTGATGCTCCCAAGTGGTTGTGGGGGCACAAAGAATGGCCTCATGGGTCTCCAAATAGATCAAGCAAGTTTGTGCTCCATTATAAGGGTTGGAACGATGATACACGCCCTTCCTTGTCTCCCTAGGTGAGACAAATCCCCATCTGGGCCTTGGATCCACTTCCAAGTGTGATGTGAAAGTGCGTAGCTAGTTGGTCAATGTGGTCCAAGTGCATCATCATCATCGAATAACTAGGACACAAGCAAACAATCGCTGGTGCTGAAGCATCCCATGGTGTGGCTATCTGCTCTCTATTGTGGTGGAGGCCCATGGCTCTCAACGCTCACCCTACAAATGCCATCATGACCCTCTGGAGGGCATGGATCTCGTATGGGGAGGCGCAGCCCAAGATGAAGACCCACCCGCATATGAAAATTCCTTAAACCCTGAATCCCTGTTGCAGCAACTGATGATATTTCCCCTACTTGTTAATTTACATGAACAAGTTATTTGCAATTTTCTACGACAAACATTGAAATACATACACTGCAGCCTACACCATTTAAAATAATATGGCAAAACGAGAAACTGAATAATAGAAGGATACAACACAAATGACAGTTATTTTTGGACAAATCCGAAAAAACCCAATGCGGAAAACTAGTGCAACAAATCTGAGGGTTTTCATTATTACGCAGAAGTTATTTCTGAATACAACCTCTGGATGCCTTGCTGGTAATCCAGTACAGAGAATATCACTCTGCAGAAGAAATTAGTGAGATTACCTCACTCTACACTGCAAGTCTTGGTTGATCTGGCAGCTAAACCAACGAGTCCTCGACGACTTCTGCGCTGCCCCTACGTAATCACTACGTGGGCCTGCATCATAGCTTCTATGGCACTACGTCACCTCTTTGCTGAATCAATTTTCTCTCAAGAGCTGACTCCAGCTCTCCCGGCTCAGAATGTCAAACCCTCCAGCAAATTTCGGACCTCTGTGTGAGCCCTTCTTGGCTCTGCGTCATCTTCTTTGGGCACTGCACTGCCTCCTTTGTGTGTCTCTCTGCCTCTCTGCTGAGTATTCTTGGCTCCAGAGAAGATACTCCAGCCAAAACTCTCTTTACCCCTCTTTGCGTGATCACTACGAAATCACTGTGCTGCTTTAGCTTCAACAATTCGATTTACTTGATCAACTCTTCGTGTGTTTTCCAAATGACCCTCAAGCCTCCTTAAATAATCTTCTCGTTGACATTCAACAACCCAGATTAGAAGCTAATAAATGACTAAGATCATTTATGCTTGATCCACGTCTTCTTCTAGAAGTCACACCCACAGTTAGATTAATACCCATTAATTATTTTAATTTCCTAAGTTTAGACTTAGGGTCCCAGTGAACATAATTAATTATTTTAATAAAGCTGTCATTGGGTGGAATTTCCCAATACGCTTTTTGGGTTCTTTGGAATACATGTGCCTAAGCCTCCTTGCAAAATTTGAGACTTAGAGCACATCTGATGCTACTAGAAATCAACACTCCCTCTTAGTGAGGAATGTGCTCTAGCAATGCCTCCCATTGGAGCATCACCTTGACTTCATAACATCGTCCTCTACGCTGCTAATGTTTGACATGTTTTCCACCAACTACTGCGCTGTTGCTGCAACTGTATTGCTGCTGACACTATCACTGTCAACATTGCAATTGTACTACAACTCCCTCTCAAGTGATGCATTTGTGTTGCTGCTAGCACTGCCACTGCTAACTACCTCTGCACTACAAATTGTTGCTGCTATTGCATCAGCAACGAAAAAACATCCCAAATTTCTGAACAAGTGTTCAGCATAAATGCATCTCAATGTTGAAGATTTGATTGCTGCTAGTCCCATGCTATCCCTCTAAAGCCATTGCACTACTGCTGCTACTGCATTGTGCCTCCCTGTACTGCTGCAACTCTGCACTATGCTGTTCAGACTTGGCGTTCTAGCCATTGCATTTGTCGCTCCAACACTCCTCTGCATCCACTGATACTCGTCCATGCTGCTACTTCTGATTTGGGCTCTCGTAGCAAGGAATTGATCCGAGAGGTGGGCTCCTCAAGCATCCTGCCCATCTGTAGCTCTTTCGAACTACAATTCTAAACAACCCACCTCCCTCTTGGAGGTATCTCGGCTGTCATGGCAAACTCCTCCTCGATCTTCGCGGGTGTAGCCTTCAGATCGTGCTTCTCATCTTTGTCCTTCTTCTTGAGAGGACACTGTGTTGCGCTGTGACCCATTTCACCACACTTGAAGCATTTGATCTTCGAGACGTCTTTCTTTTGCCTCCACTGCTCCTGCTACGCCTTGGATGCAAGGGTTGCATTCTCTTCTTCCTCCTTGGGCTTCGACCCACTACTGCTGCTTCCGACAAGCTTACACTTGACTAGATCTCTCCTCAGCTCTTCTTGCTTGAAAGCTGCCTACATACTATCCCAGTCTAGCAAAGATGCCCTCCCCAGGATGCTCTGGACAAAGATTTTCCATGCTTCTGAGACTGATGCTAGGGCCAGTCTCACCATCTCGGAACCTTGAGGTGTAGGCCCCACAGCTGCCAACTCGTCCTGGGTCTCCTGAAGCTTCGTGAGGAACAGATCTATGCACTCCCCCTTCTACATCTGTGCAGATCTCAGTTTCTTCTCTAAGTACATCTTCTGTTGCTCGGAAGATCCTTGATACAATGTCGCCAAGGCATCCCACATCTCCTTAGCAGTCCCTCTGCTAGCGATGTGACAGACTATATGATCCTTTACTCCAGCAAGGATCATCATCTTGGCCTTCGCTATTTTTCCCTTGGTACTTCTTTCGCTGATCTGGATCCGCATGCTCAACCACCACGCTGTCGACATAGACCTTGACAAAATGCTCATCTAGAAGGCACAACATCCTTGTGTTCCAGATCACATTGTAACAACCCATCTAAACTAATTAACTAATATAAAGTTTAAACTTTATAGTAAAACTGATAACATTAAACTTCATATTAAAAATAAATATGAGTTAAACTTTAAAAATAAATATGAATTAAACTTTATAATAAATATAAATTTAAAACTTTATAAATATATAAAATTAAACTTCATAAAATTAAAGTTTATAATCAAAAAATAAAATTTGAAATCTTATGTAAAAGGTAACGCATCAGCCAAACGTGGAATATAAACAAAGTACATAGATCAGATGGATAAATATCTGAGAGTGAAATGCATGCGGAGGCGAGCTTCTGCGAGAAGCTCACTAGATTGAGCAGCTAGGCTCTGCTCAGTCTGGCTGGGTGGAATTGGTTTAACGGTAATTGGATCAAAGTAACCACAACGCCATCAACTACACTAGAGCAACACCAGAGCAGGCATCAGTTCAAGTAGGTGTTCAAAATTCCTTACGGTTATTGCATTTCAGTTTTGGTTCTTACTGTATTTCAGTTCTGATTCTTACCGTATTTCAGTTCTTGGTCTTTACATATGGTATCAGAGGGCGTGTTCAAACCCTTTCAACCTCATAGGCCCTTATAGTTTTCAAACCTTGGTAATTTTCCTGCTTTTCTGTCAATCTTTTGCCGTGTGTCTGCATTTATTCTGTTGCATAGGTTCGACAGAGCAAAATATAATACCGAGTACCGACCCGTCTGAACGCGGCATGAAATCCCCTTAGTTGATACGGAATCGTCATTCGGTCATTCCTGAATTGGTAAATAATTAACTCCGAATATGTAAACAATTCACGATTTTGATGACTCTGGAAGCGATTAAGACTTTTTGCCTTTTCGATTTCTGACTGAGCGAATCATCTAGACGCACATTTTGTTCATCTCTTTCATCCTCTGTTTAGATAATCCCTGCGGTTTGTTTTGTTGCAATATGTTCCATGATTTTGGAATTCCTGTGAGAAGGGCGTTTATTTTTTTTTTTGTTGTATGACTATTCGGATGATTCTTAAAGTGATAAATATGTACAGAATGGTTGTCGTGTGGTCGATAATGATTATTCATAGAGCCCTAGGAGCCGTTTTATGATGTTATTGCAACTTCATGGAGAGCCCTAAAACTTGGTAGTGTTTTAACTTATTGAAAGAAATTTCGGCAGAAGAAGAATTAGATAACAGGAGAAGACTCACGAATTCAGGTTCGTTCTGAGTTATTCGAGAGTTGTTCTTTTTTTTGTTTTTTGTTTTGTTCCGCTCACAAATGTGTGTAGTCTCCCTCTCACGAATGGTGTGCAGGGAACGGACGAAGAATGTGTTGACTACTCTTTTAAACAACCCGCTAACACAGACACCATAGAAAATGGGGTGAACCCGGTAAATTATCTTTTACTAATTGGGCATAAAAATACTGCTTCGGAATATGTGTTCATCAAAATTCACTAAAGTGATTAAGCCTGGTGTAAGATGCCTTATTTCGTGTCGGACGGTTAACTTTTAGTTTCTAGTTATCCTTTTTGCAACAAAGCAGACTCATCCAAGGGCGGCTTGACACTCGTCTCGTTGATACCACCTCGTCTCGTTGATGCAAACTCGTCATTCTGTCGTTTTTTATTTAACTGAACCTGTCTCACTAATTTCTGAGCTATGTTGAAGTCTTTGAGAGTTGACCTGTTCGATGATAAAGGAAGTTAGATGCTGGAGCCTTCGAATGATGGTCCTATAGTCTAACTTGGCCAGTTGAAACCTCAGGAATTAATTCCTGGGTTCTTACAATCTTGGTTTGATGAAGATTATACAAGATCATACAAGACCCTGTTTCAAATATCATTTAGAAGAGCGTAGTTCTGGGCACATAATATGAGGTCTGAGATTACCAAATCCACTAATCTACCTCAGAATTCGATGTACTTGAATGGGTAATCAAACTCTTGACAAAGTCAACAAAGGGTCCCATCATTTAAGGAGTTTTTCAAGCAATCTGAATTCTGTACCACCTATGGGATCCAAGCACCGTATACGTCTGTGGGTGACTGAACTTATGATCTCACAGGAGTAGCCCTTCTGATAAAGAATTCGAATTGATTTAAAGCCCTTCTAAGACCTTGTTGGGTGCCTCATAGTGAAGTTACAAAAGGAGCCGAGACCCCTCAAGCTCATGGCTTTAGTATATTTCAAAGGCTTGACTTAATGCTTATGCATCCAAGAAAAGAATCCGAGATTCCTACTTCAGGTATATCCTTGACCGAGTCAATCAAAGGTACAAAATCTAGCTGGAAAGAGTTGGACTTGTTGCCTATCATCTTGCCCTGCCACCTCACCTGCATAGAATTCATAATGTATTTCATGTTTCTGTATTAAGGCATTATATAGCTGATCTATCTCATAACCTTCAATGGAAGGAATTGCAGGTATCAGACAAGGGAGTCGTAATGGTTGAACCGTTACGTATACTGTAACGTAGGGTTCGACAGCTGAGGAACTGCCTAGTGGACCAAGTTAAGGTCCAATGGGACAAGTATAGTCTTGGATCAGCAACTTGGGAAAATGCAGAGGACATATGCCAAAGATACCCTAATCTATGTCAATTTTGAAGAACTTTAAACTATGTTTAGTATATATTTACTTCACTGCAATCAGAGACTCAGAAACATTTTGAATGATTATAGATATACGTGAGATTTTGTGACATAATATATGTTTAATTTTTGCTGGTACATGGATACCAAAACGATATATGTGGTTCATTTTTATAGTTGTCAAGGTAAAGTTAAAGACCGTAAATGATTTTATTTCTGATAGAAATTAAGATATTATAAATCTGTTTTATTTGTGCATGTCAACATGAACAATGGAATAGAAGGCAGGAAGTGAATATATACTAAACATAGTTTAAAGTTCTTCAAAATTGACATAGATTAGGGTATCTTTGGCATATGTCCTCTGCATTTTCCCAAGTTGCTAATCCAGGACTATACTTGTCCCATTGGACCTTAACTTGGTCCACCAGGCGGTTCCTCAGCTGTCGAACCCTACGTTCCAGTATACGTAACGGTTCGACCATTAACCGTTACGACTCCCTCGTCCGATACCTGCAATTCTGGCATGTAGCCGCTAGTTCAGCGGAACCAAATAATTTTGAGCCCAGAAGATCGAAAGAAGACATTTCTAGGGAGCTTCAGAAAATTAGACTCCCAGAATTCTCAGGAGGTCGAGCAGGTGAACGCGCTGAAGCATGGTTAGAAGGAATGAACAGATGCTTTAGGTTAAGAGAATATTCTTTTTCGGCAAAAACAAAAATTGCCATGTTTCAATTAAAGGAAAGTGCCTTGATTTGGTGGGGAAATCTGGAGAAGCAGCTGCACCTTACATCGGATAATGTCCCTTGGGAACTATTTGAGGAAAGGTTCCGCGCAAAGTATTTACCTCCATACTTTCAACAACAGCAAGCCAGAGCCTTTCATACATTAATTCAGGGAAATAAAACGGTGGAAGAGTACGAGATAAGGTTTATGGAGCTTGTAAAATACATTCACTACTTAGACTCTGATGAACGTCAAGCTGAACGCTTCATATTTGGGTTAAATCCTCGCATCGGAGCCTTGGTAAGCATGTGGAAACCATCATCAGTAGCCGAGGCAGTTGAATGTGGTCGTTATGCAGAAGAGCACCTTGGAATCAAAAAAGATATGGGGCCAACAGGGCCTATCCAATCAGGATTTCCAAGAAAGACTCCTTGAAACTTCTTCAGAGGAGGTAGCTCGAGGCCACCTTAGGGTAATAGGTTTACCCCAAGAAATGTGGGGACAAGAGCTCCCATGGCAGTAAACACTATAGTCGCGGAATCATCAAACACCAGTCCATGGACATCTCGAGGGACTGCTAGTAGAGGAAGAAATTTGAGAGGAATCAACATGAGAGGATGAAACTCGTTCTCTAGAAATTCACCTCCTGATTCAAGAGGATCAACGCAGCTTAATTGTTGGGGATGTGGGGGACCACATTTTCAACGTGACTGCCCAGAAGCTTCGTCGAATATATTGCATAGGACTGGAAAGGAACCGATATCAAACAATCGAGGTAATCATAGAATTCACGCAGTAGTCAGCAACGACCAAGCAGCACATCAATCCACTGTAGTGGAATCTTCAGGTATTATCAATGGTATAAAACTCAAAATCTTATTTGACACTGGTGCCACAGATAGTTTCATTTCGTCATATGCATTAAACAAATGTGGGTTGGCAGCTCGTAGACAAAATGATTTCCATCAAGTGGAAATGGCCTCAGGAGAACTCCAAACCGTGGGCTTGAGTGTGGATCAATGCAAAATTGACCTAGGGGTCTGTTCGACTAAACTGAAAGTTTATGTCACAGCCTTAGGAACGTATGATCTTATCATAGGTATGGATTGGCTAGAAGCTCACCAAGCTTGGGTAGACTGTTACGGTAAAAGGATTCTAGGCATAAATGATGAAGGAGAAGTAATCCAAATTCAAGGAATCAAGAGGGAAGTTTCTTTACGCTACATTTCAGCAATGCAGATGAAGCGTTGTTTAAGGAAAGGTTGTCAGGCTTATGTAATTCAAGAAGTAAGCCAAGGAAAAGGGCCATCCTTAGAACAATATCCGGTGTTAGCCGAATTCCCGGATGTATTTCCAAAAGAACTACCTGGATTACCCCCGGTAAGAGAATTGGATCTCACTATTGAATTAAAACCAGGTACCCAACCGATCTCTAAAACGCCTTATAGAATGACAGCTCCAGAACTTCAGGAATTGCAAATTCAATTAAAGGAACTACTGAATATACGGCATATTCGGCCCAGTACATCACCTTGGGGCACTCCTATAGTTTTTGTGAAGAAGAAAGATGGATCTTTAAGATTATGCATAGATTATCGAGACTTGAATCAAGCTACAGTAAAGAATCAATACCCTATGCTTCGAATCGATTATCTTTTCGATCAAATGAAAGGAGCTGCTGTCTTTTCAAAAATTGATCTTCGATCAGGATATCATCAGCTAAGGATTTCTAAAAATTATATTTCTAAGACTGCATTCCGGACATGTTTTGGACATTATGAATTTACTGTGGTACCATTTGGATTAACAAATGCGCCAGCGGTATTTATGAATCTTATGAACAGTGTTTTCCGTGAATATCTTGATCAATTTGTGCAAGTCTTTTTAGATGATATTCTCATCTATTCCAAGAATGAGAAAGAGCATGAAGATCATTTGCGGATAGTATTGTCCTGCCTTAGAGAACATCAGTTGTATGGAAAACTATCCAAGTGTTCATTCTTTCAGGAAAAGATTCATTATTTGGGTCACATCATATCAGGTGAAGGGATTTCAGTAGATCCTGAGAAGGTAAAAGCGATCATGGATTGGCCAATACCGAAAAATGCACATGAGATACGAAGCTTTATGGGTTTAGCCGATTATTACCGAAGATTTGTGGAGGGATTCTCCAAAATTGCAAAGCCAATTACCACCCTTCAGCGTAAAGGTGTTAAGTATGAATGGACCGAGGAATGTAATAAAGCATTCTCTAAACTCAAAAGACTACTCACTAGTGCACCAATCCTAAGAGTCCCAGACATGGACAAAGATTTTACTGTATGTACTGATGCATCCAAACAAGGGCTGGGTGCAGTGTTGATGCAGGATAGAGGAGTGATAGCATATGCTTCCAGAAAGTTAAAACCTCATGAAGAACTCTATGCTACTCACGATTTAGAATTAGCTGCTGTAGTGCTAGCTTTAAAGATTTGGAGACACTATCTAGTGGGACGAAGTTTTACACTTAAAAGCGACCATCAAAGTCTACAATATTTGTTCACCCAAAGAGACTTAAATGCCAGGCAAAGGCACTGGAGTGAATTCCTAAGTGAATATGACTTCGAAATATCATACATTAAGGGAAAAGAAAATGTAGTAGCAGATGCTTTAAGCAGAAGACCTCGGATATTTTCTCTCATACCCATTAAAGTAGACTTAAGACAACGAGTACTGGATCATCTTATAAAAGACAGTTGGTATTTAAAGGTAAGACCAAGTCTTGAAGGTAATAGGGGAAAATAATCTAAATTTGAGGGATATGAATTAGAAATGGGATCTTACGATTCCATGGAAGGATGTATATTCCTGATGATAAAGATCTTCGAGATACCATCCTTGGCGAAGCCCACAGAGCAGTGTATTGTGCTCATCCCGGAGTAGGGAAAATGTATGCGGATACCAAGAAACTCTTCTTTTGGGCAGGCATGAAGCGTGATATCACTCAATTTGTTGCAAAATGTTTGGAATGTCAGCAAGTAAATGCAGATCATTGTCACCCAGCGGGCCTCTTACAACCTCACGACATTCCTATGTCTAAATGGGAGACCATTTCGATGGATTTTATCACTGGACTACCTCTTACTTCCCAAAGACACAATGCCATTTTGGTAGTGGTGGATAAGTTAACAAAAAGCGCCCATTTCATTCCCGTAAGAGATACTTACGATGTTGCTGACGTAGCTCGAGTATTCATAAATGAAGTTATTAGATTTCATGGAGTACCTAAGAAGATTATATCCGATAGAGATTCGCGATTCACTTCTAGATTCTGGACTTGCATGCAAACAGCCTTAGGTACTCAGCTAAATTTAAGCACTGCTTACCATCCTGAGACTGATGGGCAAACTGAAAGAGTAAATCAAGTACTTGAAGACATGTTGCGAATGTATGTGATGGATCAACAATCACATTGGGAAAAGTACTTACGCTTAGTCGAATTTGCATACAACAACAGTTACCACAGTTCGATTGGGATGCCTCCATTTGAAGCTTTATATGGCAGACCTTGCAGAACACCGTTAAGTTGGGACAGGGTAGAAGATCGAGTGATAATAGGACCAGAATTAATCCATGAGATGGAAGCGTAGGTAAGACAAATTAGACAATGATTAAAGGAAGCACAGGATAGACAAAAGAGTTATGCTGATGCTCACCAAATTGATAGGAGGTATGAAGTAGGGGATCAGGTCTTCATCCACATCAAACCAAATAAAAGTACTATTCGATTCGGAAAAGGGACAAAGTTGTCACCCCGATTTATTGGACCGTTTAAAGTCATGGAAAGAGTTGGACTTGTTGCCTATCGTCTTGCCCTGCCACCTCACCTACATAGAATTCATAATGTATTTCATGTTTCTGTATTAAGGCATTATATAGCTGATCTATCTCATAACCTTAAATGGAAGGAATTGCAGGTATCGGACGAGGGAGTCGTAACGGTCGAACCGTTACGTATACTGGAACGTAGGGTTCGACAGCTTAGGAACCGCCTGGTGGACCAAGTTAAGGTCCAATGGGACAAGTATAGTCCTGGATTAGCAACTTGGGAAAATGCAGAGGACATATGCCAAAGATACCCTAATCTATGTCAATTTTGAAGAACTTTAAACTATGTTTAGTATATATTTACTTCACTGCAATCAGAGACTCAGAAACATTTTGAATGATTATAGATATACGTGAAATTTTGTGACATAATATATGTTTAATTTCTGCTGGTACATGGATACCAAAACGATATATGTGGTTCATTTTTAACCGTAAATGATTTTATTTCTGATAGAAATTAAGATATTATAAATCTCTTTTATTTGTGCATGTCAACATGAACAATGGAATAGAAGGCAGGAAGTGAATACATTCTAGATGAAAGTCAAAAGACATGCATGGAATATGGCAAAATATGTTATACTGTAATGTCATATGTGAATAATACATGAAGTTATTTTGAATATGCTAAATGCACATTTTACAAATGTATGGGTAAGTGTATGATTGCAGATAATGAACAGTTACCGGGATAACCACGTGATGACAGAACCTCAGAACCATTAAAGCTCAAAGTGATTCTATGATAAAGTATTAGCCCTAATTCTACTGGGAGGGGTGGAGGTGTTACCCACCGTTTATCCTCCGAACCCTGGAGTCATGGGAGGACTGTGTGAATCACGCTCCCCTAGACGTGTGATGATGACTGCCGGATGCCTACTGGGAATCAGGTCGGTATAACCAACGCTGTCACCTTAGAGTTTATGAATGGTTAGGTCAGTAAAACTGACGCCATGGCATACTCCAGTAGAGGACGGATAGGATGGGAGCGGAAGAGATTAGGAAGGATAGGATGATTTTAGAATAGCTTGGGAACCTGGGTAGGGTAAGAATTATCCATTTAAAATCATAAACCTAAAACTCTAATTTTATAGTCTCTTGATATTAAAACAAAAATTTTGAAATCTAAGAAGGAGGTACCAATTACTATCGTAAGTAATCAGATAAGATAAAAAACTCTAACTTCGGGACGAAGTTTTTTGAAGGGGGAGTGTATGTAACGACCCATCTAAACTAATTAACTAATATAAAGTTTAAACTTTATATTAAAACTGATATGATAAACTTCATATTAAAAATAAATATGAGTTAAACTTTAAAAATAAATATGAATTAAACTTTATAATAAATATAAATTTAAAACTTTATAAATATATAAAATTAAACTTCATAAAATTAAAGTTTATAATAAAAAAATAAAATTTGAAACCTTATGTAAAAGGTAACGCATAAGCCAAACGTGGAATATAAACAAAGTACATAGATCAGATGGATAAATATCTGAGAGTGAAATGCATGCGGAGGCGTGTCGGGAGGAGGAAGAGCGGTGGCCGTAGGCGGGAGGGCGGCCACCGCCAAGCCTGCAATTATAAAACCACTGATCTGAGCCGATCACGGGGGAGGAACGCAGAAAAGGAGGAGGAGAAAATCAGAAGAGAAGGGAGGGCAAACCAGAGGAAGACAATTGACCAAGGGAAGAGCTTTAGGCATTCTGAGGTTCTGGGCACGGGGGACAGTGAGCTTCTGCGAGAAGCTTACTGGATTGAGCAGCCAGGCTCTGCTCAGTCTGGCTGGGTGGAATTGGTTTCCCGGTAATTGGATCAGAGTAACCACAACGCCATCAACTACACCAGAGCAACACCAGAGCAGGCAGCAGTTCAGGTAGGTGTTCAAAATTCCTTACGGTTACTGCATTTCAGTTTTGGTTCTTACTGTATTTCAGTTTTGATTCTTACTGTATTTCAGTTCTTGGTCTTTACACACATAGTTGGATGCCCCATCCAACCTGTCCTAATCTCTCAGTCCACTGGCTACCATCTCTGCCACGAAAATGTCGAATTGCTCCTCTCTGTTTCTTACTGCTGCTCCTCAGCCAATAAGAAAACAAACTTCTTGGCAGGAAGTCTACTGAGGAAAAATTCCCTCACTGTGCTTCTCTCTCTTTTGAGGATGCTGAGGCTGCTGCGCTACTCTCTTTGCCACGACAAGATTTCGATCTGGGAGCCCTTCCTCTTTGTCGAGTCACTCAGAGAGAGACTTTCGTCGAAAATTCAACCGTCTTGGCCTAGACTGCGCAATCCCTTAGAGATTCAAACTGCTGCCTCTTGCAACTATTCGATCTCCTTCTCTGCTCAGCACTGGGTTCTCTAGCACTGCGCTTCTTGTTTCACCTGCATTGCTCTGATACCATGTGAAAATTCCTTAAACCCGGAATCCCTGCTGCAGAAATTGATGATATTTCTCCTACTTGTTAATTTATATGAACAAGTTATTTACAGTTTCTACAACAAACATTGAAATACATACACTGCAACCTACACCATTTAAAATAATATGCCAAAACAAGAAACCGAACAATAGAAGGATACAACACAAATGGCACAATTATTTTTGGAGAAATGTCCCCAGTAAAACCCAATGCGAGAAAACCGGTGCAACAAATCTGAGGGTTTTTATTACTAAGCAGAAGTTATTTGTGAATACAACCTTTGGATGCCTTGTTGGCAATCCAGTACAAAGAATATCAGAGGTAGAACAAATTAGTGAGATTACCTCACTCGACACTGCAAGTCTCGGCTGATCTGGCAGCTGAACTAGCGAGTCCCCAACTGATTTTGCGCTGCCCCTACGCAGTCACCGCGTGGGCTTATGTCACAACCTCTATGGCATTGCATCACCTCTTTGCTGAATAGATTTTCTCTCAGGCGCTGACTCCAACCCTCCTGGTTCAGAACGTCAAACCCTCCAGCAAATTTCAAACCTCTGCGTGGAAGGTTCTGCGTGAGCCCTTCCTGGCTTTGCATCACCCTCTTTGGGCACTGCACTGCCTCCTCTGTGTGTCTCTTTGCTAAGTATTCTTGGCTCCGAAGAAGATACTTCGGCCAAAACTCTCTCTTCCCCTCTCTATGTGATCACTACGAAATCACTGTGCTGCACTAGCTTCAGCAATTCAATCTATCTGATCAACTCTCTATGTGTTTTCCAAATGACACTCAAGCCTCCTTAAATAATCTTCTCGTTGACATTCAACGGCCCAGATTAGAAGCTAATCAATGGCTAAGATCCTTTTTTCTTGATCCACATCTTTTTCTAGAAGTTAGACCCACAATTAGATTAATACCCATTAATTATTTTAATTTCTTAAGTTTAGACTTAGGGTCCCATTACAAATAATTAATTATTTTAATAAAACTGTCTCTGGGTGGAATTTCCCAAAACGCTTTCTGGGTTCTTTGGAATATATGTGCCCAAGCCTCCCTGCAAAATTTGAGACTTAGAGCACATCCGATGCTACTAGAAATCAACACTGCAATCTTGTATAAGATCTAATGCATCTCCTCACCTTCCAGTACAACAATTCATTAGTGCAATTGAGTAAATGAGCTTGCAAATTAGGGAATCAAGTGGACACTTCATAGTGGCATGCCCTATTAGTTTTCATAGCATCAGATATGTTCTAGCCATAAAATTTGGTGGAGAGGCTAGAATACATGAGATCTCCAAAACCTAGAAATTGTTTCTGGAAATTCCACTTAGAGGTGGCCTAATTAGATTATTAACCAGTTTTTAAATATTTCCTAAGTCTAAACGTAGGGAATATAGTTAATTAATCAAAATTAATTGTCAATGTGCGAATCATCTAGAAACTCACATGGATCAACTCCAAGATGATCATAGTCATTGATTAAGTTTTAATCTTGGTCGTTGGTGCTCCAACAGTGGATTATAAAAGGAAGTCGATGGGCATTGGTGAAGATACACCAGAAAACCAGATGTTCAATTTTCTTGGTAGATCGATTTCCAGAGAGTAGTGGTAGTTGCCGGAGAGCCAGAGATCGAAAGAGTGAGGGGCAGGGATAGTGAGGATGGAGGAAGTTTTCTAGATCCAGCGAGTGCATTTGCAGAGAGACAAAAGTACCACAGTGAGGCTGATGTAGGGGCTGCGCAGAAGCCTCTAGAGGGCAGTTCGATTTTGTTGGAGAGAAGTCGAGTTTCAGTTCCAGATGCCAGGAAAGGGTTTTAGAAGGCCGGAGAGACAATTTCTCAGCCAGTGGCAAATAGGACGGCTACAAGAGGAGCTAATTCAGGATGTGCGTGGGAAGGGACTACGTTAAGGTGATGCAGGCTTGCGCAAAGGTAGTTTGGACGACTCACTTGGAGCTGCAGTCAGAGCCCGGATTTGCCTGTGGGGTGAGGAAAATTCCTCATTAGAATTTTGCCAGTGTTTTTTTCTGTAGGATTGCCAGATTCGACATCTAGATCACTGTACTCAGAATTTCTCATTGCTGCATAATAATAAAACCCTCAACTGTTGCACTGGTTTTCCCAAGTTGGGTTTTTCCGGGGACATTCGTCCAAAAATAACAATGTCATCTTTATTATGTGTGTGTTAGAATTTTCTTAGTTTCTAGCACTATTATTTCTACAGTATTTTATTTGTGAAGTTTGCAATGTGATAAATGTGGTATTTTCTGTAGCAAATAAATTGTTAAATTAATGAACAATTAGAGGAATTAATTCCAATTGCTACAATAAGGTTTCAGTTTTGCGATTTTCACATGCCCTTCCATAATGGGCTTTAGAAAGTACAGGCGTACCCAGGCTCAAGAAGGAAGTTAGTAAAGGACCCTATTAAGTGGTTTCAACCTCTAAGGGAATGATAGGTCCATGGTACATCCGTCAAATGGTAGGTGTCATGTGAAATAATGGGGAGAGGGAGTGGGGCAACAAGGAAGGTTCCAAACCATATTCCACGGTACAAGGGTAGCTATAATGAGGGAAGCCCACACATGGGTGTATAGATGTAGGAGGGAGCAATCGCGGTACATGAGTTACCCTGGCCTTTGTATTTTCACACTTCTTTATATGCCTTTTGCCTTTTATTGATTTTTCTTCTTATAATTGCTTGGGGCTTCAGGGAATGAGAGCATGATGTGAACGATGTAGCGGTGAATACTCACTTAAGGTTGGGCAGTTCATCGCCCACCGGGGGTTGGGACAATCATGGGTTCCATAATGATGCTGGAGCTCATAAAAGGGCCCTAGGAATCAAGGTGATGGACATGATAAGGGGTGGAGCTCATGTTTGGCTTTTGCCAATGTACTAAATTTTCATGTGCCAACCATTTTCTATATTTTATGCTACATTTCTTGTTGTATGTGGCCAAATTATGTTTTTAACTTTCTTTTCTTTTTAGCTGCATCAACCTCCGGGGCATCGCTCCAGGCTCGACCCAAAGTGTGAACAAGGGGAGGGGGAGAATAACTCCTTGCGGACCCAATGGAAAAATGTGGACCTGGATGGGAAATATGAGAAAAGGGGTTATAATGAGCAGAGGGAAAAGATGAATGTGATGTTGGGAAGCGGGACCCCGCAACCAAAATCAGGGTCTCCCATGTAGTCTCACTCCTAAAGCTAGTAGCCAATAAAGGAGATCCCATGGGACTAGGATACAAGACTAACCACCAAATTGGACAAGGGGAGAAGAGTATAGACCAAGTTCATTCTTTTTGCTGAATGCCCCCACTAATTCATGCCTAGATTTGTCCATGATAAGTAAGCAGAAATAGCCAATTACATAATGAAAAGACATACTTTCGGGGTTGGAAGGCACACCTTCAAACATGCGATCATAACACATGGGCGAGGGCGCATAATGGCTGGCTCAGGGGGCGAATAATGGTGGCACATCAAGCTATCTGGTGTTGGTAGTAATGCTTCCATTTGTTGTTATGAGTTATCGTTGTGAGTTCCCAAGCATCAATCTAGAAGTTGTTGTTTCGTATGTATGAGTTGTAGTCGTGATCTAAATGTGTCGAAGTCAGTGTTTTATGTCCTATATATGTGTAGCTGTTGTGATCAATAAAGATATAACAATGTGTTTGGTGTTGTGTGTAATCACTCTCTAATCTATTTATTTTCTAACTGTGAAAATTCCTAGACCGAAATCCCTACTGCAGCAAACTGATGTTACTTCTATTTGTTAATCCATTCAAGTTATTTATGGTGTTCTACTGTAAATATCGAAGTAAATACATTGCAACCTTCACTCTTTAATTATTATGTGCGAAAACAAGAAATAGAACAAGAAAGAAATACACAACACATCTTACACAATTATTTTTGGACAAATGTCCCCGGAAAAACCCAATGTGGGAAAACCAGTGCAGCTGCTGAGGGTTTTATTATTATGCAGTAGTAATTTCTGAATACAATCTCTGGCTGCCTTCCTGGCTATCCAGTTTAGAGAATATCACTGACAGAGAGATGTTTGAGATTACCTCACACTATCACTGGAGATCTGACTGATCCACCCATTGAATGGCCAGCCCTTGGTTGCCGCTACGCAGTCTCTACGCACTCACTGCGTAGGCCTTGCGTCACAGCTACTGGGGTCTACGTTACACAGTTATTTTTGGACAAATGTCCCTAGAAAAACCCAATGTGGGAAAACCGGCGCAACAGCTGAGGGTTTTATTATATGCAGTAGTAATTTTTGAATACAATCTCTGATTGCCTTCTTGGCTATCCAGTTTAGAGAATATCACTGACAAAGAGATGTTTGAGATTACCTCACACTATCACTGGAGATTTGACTGATCCAACCACTGAATGGCTAGCCCCTAGCTGCCGTTACGCAGTCTCTACGCACTCACTGCATAGGCCCTGCATCATAGCTACTGGGGTCTATGTCACTCCTCCTGGCTGATCGATTTGCCTCTGAGATTCTGACTTCTGCTCTCCTGGTCTCACACCCCGACTTCCAGCTACAAAAATAGATCCCTCTAGCAAATTTCGGATCTCCTCAAGGCTATGTGCTGCATCTATGTCAGCCTATGCTACCTCTACGTGGCCCTGTGTTAGCCTCTTCTAGCTCTGCATTGCCTCTTCCAGATTTGTCTCTACCTCCTCTATTGAGTATTCTCGGATCAGGAGAAATCTCCAACCGAAATTATCCTTGCGCCTCACTGTAAAATATCACTTCGAAATTCTTTCTGGTAGTTGCTCTGCTTCAAAAAATCAATCCTCTGATCTTCACTCAATGTGTCCTCCAAGTGCCCATTGATGTCCTTCTTATAATCCTCTAGTTGAGAACCAATGACCCAGATTAGATTCTAATCAATGGCTCAAATCATTTGGACTCAATCTCCGTCTTCTTCTAGAAGTTTCACCCACAGTTTAGATTAATACCCATTAATTATTTTAATTTCCTAAGTTTAGAGTCTTAGACCGAGTGACCCATTAAAAATAAATAATTATTTTAATAAAACTGTCTTGGGTGGAATTTCCCAAAATGATTTCTGGTATCGGAGAATGCATGTGTCTAAGCCTCCTTGCAAAATTTGAGACTTAGAGCAGATTTGATGCTACCAGAAATCAACACTCCCTCTTAGCCAGGAATGTGCTCTAGCAATGCAACCTGCTAAAGCATCACTTTGTTCTGTAACATCTCCTTCTGCGACGTTGATGTCTGACATCATTGCCCACCAACTATAGCGCAAATGCTACATCTGTACTACCGCTGACCTTGCCACTGTCAACATTGAATCCGTACTGCAACTCCCTCTGAAATTCTGCATCTATGCTGCGTCTGGCCATGCCAATGCCAACACTGCAACCTCTTCCAACTGTCGCTGCTATTGCATCTGTGCATCAGCAACGGGAAAGCATCCTAAATTATGAACAAGTGTTCACTATGTTGCATTTGATTGCTGGAGTTCTGACTACTACTAGTCTGTGCGCTGACCCACTAAAGCCTTTGCACTGCTACTGACCTCTGCTCTATGCCAATTGCACTGTTGCCAACACTGCTCTGTGCTACTCAGTCTCTAGCCCTCCTAGCCACTGCAACTGTCTCTCCTAGCACTCCTCTGCATCCATTGGTATTGGTCCATCCTGCTACTTCTGATATGGGCTCTCGTAGCAAGCAATTGATACAAGAGGTGGCTTGCTCAAAGATCCTGCCGATGTGCAGTTCTTTCGAACTACAACTCTAAATCAACCCACCTCCCTCTTGGAGGTATCTCAGCTGTCATGACAAACTCCTCCTTGATCTTCGCGAGTGCAACCTTCAGATCATGCTTCTCATCTTTGTCCTTCTTTTTGAGAGGACACTGTGTTGCATAGTGACTGAGTTCACCACACCTGAAGCATTTAATCTTCGAGACATCCTTCTTTTGCCTCCGCTGCTCCTGCTGCCGCTTGGATGCGAGGGATGCATTCTCTTCCTCTTCCTTGGGCTTCGACCCATTGCTGCTGCTTCCGTGAAGTTTACACTTGAATAAGTCTCTCCTCAGCTCCTATTGCTTAAGAGCTGCCCACATACCTTCCCAGTCCGGCAAGTTCTCCCTGCCTAGGATGCTCTAGACAAATACTTGCCACTCCTCTGAAACTGAGTTGAGGGCCAGTCTTACCATCTCAGAAGACTGAGGTGTAGACCCCACAACTGCTAGCTCATCTCGGGTCTCCTGAAGCTTTGCAAGGAATGAATCAATGCGTTCCCCCTTCTACATCTGTGTGGATCTCATCTTCTGCTCCAAGTACATCTTCTGCTGCTCGGAAGATCCTTGATACAACGTCGACAATGCATCCCACATCTCCTTGGCAGTCCCTTTGCCAACAATGTGACAGACCACATGATCCTTCACTCCGTCGAGGATCATTCTCTTTGTCTTTGCCATCTCTCCCTTGTACTTTTTGAGCGGATCTAGATCCGCGGGCACAACTACCACACTGTCGACGTAGGTCTTGAGAAAATGTTCATCTAGAAGGCATGACATCCTTGCCTTCCAGATCACATAGTTGGATGTGCCGTCTGTTAAAATCGGCAACTAGGGCCAAACTCCATGTGGGTCATCTTATTTATGGCACTTGATATTTTTCTTGGATCCCTCTCATTGAGAGGTGTAAGATTGATCTAAAGATCATCCGATTCCGATAAGTATTCATGGAGTTATGAATCTATTTGTGTTATAAGACAATTCGTAAAGGTCGGCCAACAACCAAATAAACCCCACACATGCTCAACATTTTAGTATAAAAGGAGATGACTTGAGAGTCATTTCACACACACACTTCTATCTTGATTTCTCTCCACTTGTCTTGGGTTTTAGTGGAAGAGAAATCTAGGAGTGGAAGCCCTAGACGTTGAAGGAAAGAAGACTAAGGGAGATGCCCTAGAGGAGATGTCGTAGCCCTAGACGCTGTCATAGAAGAAGTAAAAAATGCTATCTAGGAAGCATGCCCTAGCCGCAGTCTTGGAAGAATCTTATCACCTCAAAGAGAGGCCCTAACGCTATCCAAAAGGAAGCCCTAAACGCAGTCTAAGAGCAGCCCTAAGCACTGTCAAAAGGTAGCCCTAGATGCAGTCTAAGAGAGGCCCTAAATGTTGTCAAGAGGCAGCCCTAAACGCAGTCTAAAGAGCAGCCCTAAACGCTGTCTAAAGGCAGCCCTAACACTAACCTACGGTGCCCTAGTGCAGGCCTTATACGGCTGAAAAGGTGGGCTGTAGGTGACCCTCAAAATAGGGAAAACATGAAAGTTTGAGGACTCAAACATGCCTAGGACAACAATGCTAATAAATGGGAAAACTGGGCTACATAGTGCTGCTAAGACACATGGGACAACAACAGGTATGGCACGGCTAAGGGGACAACAACAAGGGGTCATCAACAAGGTATAGCATGATTGTTAGAGACAACAACTACAACTATATATCTAGGTAGCAGTGGCAAGGGACAACTGTATAGTAAACGGGAGAACAAAGGAATGCTAACGCAAGCAGGCTACATAGTGTTGCAAAGTCACATAGGACAGCAGCAAGGTATAACAACTATGTTGGGACAACCCTATGACATAAGACAACAGACATTGTGTAACAACAACAAAGTGGGACAACAGCTGTGACATGACAACAACAAGCATGGACAACAGCCAACATGGTGCAGCATGGCAAGTGTGGACAACATGGATAGCAGTGGCAAGCATGGTGCTACAAACACATGAGACACGTAGTATGACAACATGATTCAACCATGGCACATGGGACTGCAGTACAATATTAGGTGCAACAGTCCTGAGGTCCAGCATTGTGATGGTGGGTGTAGCATGGTGCAGCACAGTGAGGTGCAGCATGATGATGAGATGCAATACGATGATGGGTGAAGGAGTTACCTTGGAGAATTAGTTGAAGCAGCATGTCTTCAACTGATCTCATCTTCTTAGATATGTTCTTATTTAGATAAGTCAAAGTGTTGACTTTTGTTGTAAATGTACTATCTCTCTCTCTCTCTCTCTCTCTTCGCTGAACTATTGAAGAACATATAAGAAGAATTGGTCAAGGGTTTCCCCACATTGGGTTTTGTCCCTGGCTAGCACCACATCTCGTGTCCTCTTGTCTTCTGCGATTTATGTTTATGTTCTGTTTGTAGTTTACTTTAATGCTGATGTGATTGTTAATCTGGAAAAGATATTGAGCTAACTATGAAAATTGAAATAAATTGCTCTAAGCATAGAACATACCCAAAATTAACATCGTATCAAAGCTGAGGTGAAGACAAATCCCAAGCAAGAGTGAAAGAACAATCACCGAAGACAGTTGGGACAGGACAAAATGATCAATGGATTCCTCATCCCTCTTCAAATTCACCAAGGGTGAAGTCGATGCAGAGAATATTATCATAATAAGTTTGGCCATTATGCGAAGGAGTGTCCGAATGGCAGGGACACATCTCTTGATGAAGATAACAATCATTCCAGGGACATCTTCAATGATCGAAGGAATGACAGGTAATGTAGGTCATCAAGGAAATGACCGACTCTTCAAAGAAAGCAAGAAACCCTAGGTATGAAGAATCAAATGTTGTTTCTGATAAGATAAAGAAGAGTTATTTTATATTGGCCCTCTCCTTTAGATTCTGTTTGGCTTGTTGATTGTAGTGCTTCAAGGCACTTCATCGAATAGAAGGGTGATCTCTATAATTTAGTAGAGATGGAAACAATCGTGGGATTATACTTGGAGCCGATGTCACCTATTCCGGAGAGGGTGTAGGGAATGTTACCCCTCAATTGAATGAGGGTAACTCAATTCATTTACGAGAATCTCTTTATGTACCTGATCGTAAGAAGAACCTGGTGTCCATTTCGGCAATGGAAGTCAAAGGTTTCAGGGTGGCATTCATCAATGGAAAGGTACATGTTTGAAAATAGAATTTTCAAAGATTCTTTTTGTCATGGGTTCAGGGTTGGCAATTTGTATCAAGTTGCAGGATGGTCCATTGGGGATCATGCCAATTGACATATCTCATCTATAACACCGGAGGTACATGTCTGAGATGTACCGAAGGAAAATCTTACAAGGGGACCATTCTCCTCATGTAGCAGCTCCACAGGTTTGGAACAACCCGAGGAGTTTGAGATTCATTATCGGGAATCTCATGTATACAGGTGGAAGAAAGCCTTATATGGCTTGAAGCAAAACACCCCAGGCATAGTATGAGAGGATTGATAGCTGTTTGATGAAGCTGAGATTCACTAGGATTGAAACCAATCCAAACCTGTTAAGTTATGGTATGTTCTATGCTTAGAGCAGTTTCTTTTTATTATAATTTTCCACAGATCAACAATCACATGTACATTAAGTAAAGTGCAGATAGAACATTAAACGATCAACAGAAAACAGGCCAAGACAAGAGACACAAGATGTGGTGGCTATTCAGGGACAAACCCCAATATAGGGAAACCCTTTGGTCAAATCTTCCTTTATCTTCAATACTTCAGCAGAGAGAAATAGTACATAAATAAGATTTACATCAGCAGCAACAAACCCTAGATCAGCCCTAAACTAGGGTAGACAATATCTCGCAAACCGACTGTCGGATTGGCTAGATTTCTTCACCAAAAAATGTGGTCTTCCACAAAAATTTAGATTCTCCTACAGCGCAGTTCTGAGAGGGAGATTGATGGTCAACGCTGGTCAAACTTTGGATATGCTGTTGCAGCCCTAAATCTATGTCTTCCTTCCACACGTGTGAGAGAAGTCTCTTTTTGCGCAGTAGGAGAAGAGCCTTTTTTTGCGTAGGAGAGGGAGAGATGTGATGGGATGAGTGAGTCCAAATGAGGAAAAGACCTCCTGTATTGATACACAATTGTTGATGATTGAATAGATGCGACTGTTGGGCTTCTGAGCCTACATGAGTTGCTAGTCGGCTTGACAATTATTCCATAATCAAAATAAATTCATATCTCCATAAATACTTATCGGAATTGGATAATCTTTATATCAATGCTACACCTCTCGACGAGAGGAATCTAATACAAATATTATCAGCCATGAATAAGATGACCCACATGGAGTTTGACCCTAGTTGCCAATTTTAACACTCCCTCTCAACTAGGGAGAACTCCATCTGCAATTCGTCTGTCGGTCGCTACTATTCATCGATCAAATGCACTGCCCTGTACAGTTTGACCCCTGCTCTGCTCTGCTCTATTCTGCCTGCTCTGCTCTGTTCTGTTCTGCCCTGTTCTGATCTACTTTGTTCTGCTCTGTTTTGCTCTGCTCTGTTTTATTCGAATTATGAAGGGGAAGAAATGATCGAGGATGTATCATACCATCCTCCACTGACTCAAAGTCAGTCTCAGAGTGTGTACCACTGTTCCCGGACCAGTGCTCAACCAAACCGAAGTCAGTGTCATAGTGGGTACAACTCCTACCATTGGTCCCTGACCAGTATCATCCTTCACTGACTCAAAGTCAGTTTCAGAGTGTGTACCACTAGTCCCAGACCAGTCCTTAACTGACCCGAAGTCAGTGTCATAGTGGGTACAACTCCTACCACTGGTCCCAGACCAGCATCATTGATCCCAGATCAATGAAGATCATCCTAGCATAGGGAGTACGTTAGATACAACGATGTGTCCATCGATACTGCTATGGTCCCTGTCCTCATTT
Organism: Pinus tabuliformis; assembly: GCA_031772625.1. NCBI lineage: Eukaryota > Viridiplantae > Streptophyta > Pinopsida > Pinales > Pinaceae > Pinus > Pinus tabuliformis. The sequence goes on from CM062818.1 coordinate 1,298,491,441, forward strand.
CCCTGCTCATTGATCAGATGAGAGGTACTTACCATGAGTCCTAGACTACATGGGTAGGATGCCTCGACAGGAGAACTAATCAATCATGTCCACCAGAGAGTGAATCATCCTGTCCCACAAGAGAGTGAATCATCTTGTCCCACAAGAGAGCAAATCATCTTGTCCATAGGAGAGCGAATCATCCTGTACACAAGAGAGCGAATCACCCTGTCCACAATCGCCATGGAGAACACATCATCCAGGCCTCACAGGAGAACTAATCATCCTGCTACACAATCGTCATGGAAAACACATCATCCAGACCTCACAGGAGAACGAATCATCCTGCTACACAATCGTCATGGAGAACACATCATCCAGACCTCACAGGAGAACTAATCATCCTGCTACATAGTTGCCACGGGGTGTCACGTACACCACCAGGGGATGGTGAGTCACCCTGTGGTCATATGTCGCTCCAAGAAGTACCACGCGCCCCCCCGGAGCTCCCATAGCTCAATACATCATATAGGACCCTCATTAGAGGTCCTTTGAACGACACCAAGTCGTTCTCAGAAAGTCAGGAATTTGACCTTTGCTAGGGGCTTTGTCAAAATGTTGGCGACCTGTTCATCTGTACTGATATGTTGGAGCCTTATTGGTCCTCGTTGCACCATATCTCGAATACAGTGGTACTTGATATCAATATGCTTGGAGCGATTATGAAATACGGGATTCTCTGACAAACGAATCCCACTCTAGTTGTCACATAGGATCACGGTGGTATCCAATGTAAATCCAAACAGCTCACTGAAGAGCTTTGGCAACCAGACTGCCTCACAAGAGGCCATGCTAGCAGCAATATACTCTGCTTTGGCGGTGCTCAAAGCCACCGACTTCTGCTTCCTGCTCATCTAGAATATCGAAGCAGATCCTAAGGAGAAACAACACCCGGAAGTGCTCTTACGATCCACCACACTACTTGTCCAATCAACATCAGTGTATCCAAGTAGTCTCACATCTCCGGCAGTGTATCTTAACCCATGTGTAATTGTGCCACGAAGATATCTTAACAGATTCTTGGCACCAATCTAATGTGTGTGGTGAGGTTCAACCATATGTTGACTTAATGTGTTGACTGCAAAACATATGTTAGGACAGGAGTTCACTAAGAACATTAATGCTCTGACGAGTTGCCGATACTCAGTGGCATTTCGTAAAACAGGACCAGCAGCACTACCGCTTAACTTCTTGAAGTCAAGCTCCATCGGGGTAGTAATAGGCTTGCAGTCCACCATACCGAATCTTTCCAATATCTTCACCACATATTTTCCTTGAGATAGGAAAATTTCCCCTGGCTTCTGCCACACTTCAAGTTCAAGGAAATAGTGCATTAGTCCTAGGTCCTTCATTTCAAATTCAGAAGCCAACTCCCTCTTACATTTGTGAATGAGAGGGTTTGCACCAAGGTTGCACGAAACGGGGAAACAGTACGAGTTTCCGAAACAGGCACGGGTACGAAACGTGACCCCCCCAAATTTTGGAAACGGGGAAACAAGAATATATATCTATATCTATATATATATATATATATATATATATATATATATATATATATATTAGGACATTTAAGAAATATGTGCAATCATAAAGCATATATGATACATTCTAATTTATTACATTATGATAAAATTGTCAATTGTCAATCCATAAACTATAAGTCTTTAAATTTACATCACATTTACTCATGAATGATCACATAATGAAAATAGAAATATCCAAAATCAGCTATGAGAAATTTCTAATTTCTTGTCTCGTGCTTGATTGGGAGTCTCTTCCTACATAGTCAAACGATCTTAGTGCTATTGATTGAATACAAGTTTCATACCCTAGTACCCTACATGCTCTTGATTATTGGGAGTCTCCCCTGCATAGAGGGCGTGGTTCTCTTGATTAAATACAATTTCCATACCCTAGTACATGATAAAATCCAATGGAAACATTGCAATCCCCCCAATCCTGAATTCTTGAAAAACAGATAAGTCTGTTGGATTTTGAGTGAGATCTAAAATTCTACTTTCTCCATATGAAATCCAATGAAGGCAAAACCACTCTCAAACATCCTGAGTCATTTCATGGTAATGTTAAAAATTTAAGTAAAATGATGAAAATGAAAAAAAATGAGAATATCACTTTTACTTTAAGAATTTAACATTACCATGAACTGCATATGCCTCAAACTTCCTGATGAACTGCATATCAACACTAGGGCAAAAGTTCACTTTTATAACTTTAGACAGGGATATAGAAGCAACTAGAAGGCATTAGAAAAACCTAATTAAAAATTAGAAGACAAATTAATCAAAACAAATTTAAAAATTAGTCAAGTTGCATGTGGAAATGGCGTCGTACGGCCCAGAAACGCGTTTCCCGCCGTACTGGCCACGTTTCCACCTCGAGAAACGTGCCAGTATGACCTTAAATGCGTTTCTGGGCCATACCGTATGCGTTATCGTGTTTCGTTTCCATTTCCGTACGGAAACTCCTCCCCTGCCAGCGTTTCCTGCAACTTAGGTTTGCACCTCTTAGAAAGAGGTCATCCACATACAGCACCAGTGTGAGAGGTTTGTCATCTTCAACCTTAAAGTAAAGGTTGGGATCGGCTTCACTCCTAGTGAATCCCAGCTTCATCAAGTAACTATCGATCCTATCATACCATGCTCGGGGTGCTTGCTTCAGCCCATAGAGAGCCTTCTTCAACCTGCATGCATGAGATTTTCGATCATATATCTCAAATCCTTCGGGTTGCTTCACGTAGACCTCTTCTTTGATCGAACCATGCAAGAACGCTGTCTTGACATCCATCTGATGTAGATTCCATCCTTGTGAAGCCGCAAGGGCTATGATCGAGCGGATGGTGGTATATCTGACAATAGGTGCAAATATCTCGACATAGTCTATACCTTCCTTTTGGGAGAAGCCACAAGCGACAAAACGAGCTTTATACTTTTTCGTACTTCCATCTGCTGCATGCTTTATCTTGTAAAGCGATTTGGAAGTGAGAACTGTCTTGTCCTGGGGTCTAGGAACTACTTCCCAGACATCATTCTTCATAATAGACTCATATTCTTCGGTCATAGCATCCTTCCATACTTGATGCTTGACGACATCTGAGAATGATGAAGGCTCATTTTGTATGATCGTGCTCATGATGGTCAGATATCCCTGATACCTGTTAGATTTCTTACTTTCACGGAAGGTTCCTCGGGGTGTAGTGTGTCCATTAGCATCATCGAGTAGCCCCCTAAGCGAAGAGGGCCTCTTCCTAGAAGAGGAAGGCTCAAGTGGATCAATAGGATCCATGGGTTCATTGGGCATTGTTACATCATCTTTTTCTTTCGGTTCCCTGGTGTCAGCTTCTTGAGAGCTCCTTAAAGTAGGAAGATTGTTCACCTTGCTGAGAGCCATATCTTCGTCAAACGTAACATCATGAATAATCACAACTTCCCTTTGACCGGCTACATAGATTCTATAGCCCTTAGTATTTTCACCATAGCCCACGAAGATTTCTTTCTTTCCAGGTGCACCCAATTTAGTCCTTTTCTCTTTTGGCACATGAAAATATATAGGGCTTCCAAAAATTCTAAAATGAGATACGTCAGATTTCTTACTGGTGAACATTTCTTCAGGACTCTTGGAACCCAATGCTTGATGAGGGCATCGATTTTGTACATATATGACAGTGCTTGTAGCTTCGACCCATAGAAACTTTGGAAGTTTTTGATCATGGAGCATGGCACGGACGGCTTCCACAATCGTATGGTTCTTCCTTTCCGCCACACCATTCTGTTCAGGAGTATATGGTGTAGTAGTCTCCCTCTTAATACCAGCCTCTTTACAGAAGTCATGAAACTCGTTAGATTCATATTCAGTCCCATTATCAGTCCTTAAGATCTTGATCTTCTTTTCTGATTTCACGATCAAGGCTTGAGATGTGTCACAAGACATGACACCTAGTGGACTTCCTCCGACCTGATATAATGAATCAACTCGAAACCCAAGAGTGAAGGCATCTTTAACATTGTTTTTCCATACACGTACCTTGCCATCGCTGAAGGTCACCTTGTAGCCTTTATCTTCCATTGCCGAGATGGACACTAAGTTCTTTTTGAGGTCAGGTACATATAATACATCTTGTAAGTGGATCGTATTACCTTGATTCAATTTAAGAGAGACATTGCCTTCACCTTTCACGGGATATTTCATATTATCTCCAAGGACAATTTCCAAGTTAGTTTCTTTCTCTATCAGATTATGAAGAGCCTCTTTGTAACCAGTGAAGTGCCTTGAGGCACCACTATCAATAAGCCAAATTCCCAGCGAGTCCGAGGGAGCAGAGGTAGATAGAACAGTTGGTAGATAATATTTATCCTTCTTATTGTCAACAGTGTTAGATTCATACCTGGAATTTCTAGCCTTCTTGAATGATTGTTCTCTTCGTTGATTTCCAACACTCCTTTTACCTCTGCTATTAAATTTGCCATTCCTTTGATTGCCATGAGAGGGATTTTGATCATCGTCCCGGTGTGAGTCCCTTCTATCAGGGCACTCCCTTACATAGTGACCTGCTTTATCGCAAATTTAACATCGTCCTTTTCCTCCACCCTTAGGTCCAACGTTTGATTTAGCCTCGGAATTATTTCTTTTCTTAGCATGAGAAGAAAAGGCAGCAGGAGGACCTTTAGGCATGGGCATTTCTTGCTCTTCTATCCTTGTCTCTTCTTGAATGCGTCTTGCCATTAATTCCTCGAAACCAGGAATTACATTATTGTTGAAACGAGTAGTCTTGAACTCGTACCATTTGGATGGTAATCCTCTAAGAGTCGTGAGTGCCATTTCCCTAACAGTAATGATTTCCCCAATAGATAGGAGATCGTTCTTGATCTCGGTGATTCTTAAGAAGTATGCTTGCATGCTCTCATCTTTGCCCTTCTTAATTTCCTTCAGCTTATTTCTAAGAAACAAGACTTGATTTGCATCATTAACTTTAAATAAACTCACCAGTCTATCATGGATTTCCTTGGAGGTGTTCAGGTCGGAGATGTAGGCCACCAAGCGCTTGTCGATAAAGTCCCGAATGATCTTCTTTGTTTTGACTTCGCTGGTTTTCCATTTGTTCCTAGCAGTAGTGGGTGCATTTGATGGAGGCTCAATAATATTGCCTCTCACATGGTCCAACACTCCTTGATCTTCTAAGGTTAGATCGAGAGACATCTTCCATCCATGATAGTCAGCGTTCTCACGGAGCTTGTCTTCGGCAGGGAAGAGTGTTGAGGACCCCATAGTTCTTTTAGGATAGCCTTGCCAATCTTCTCTTCGGTGATTGCTCTTGCTCTTGCTCGGGCTTTGTCTTCACCTCAGCTTTGATACCATGTTAAGTTATGGTATGTTCTATGCTTAGAGCAGTTTACTTCTTTTTATTATTATTATCCAAGATTAGGAATCACAGGTACATTGAGTAAAGTGCAGATAGAACATTAAACGATCGATAGAAAACAAGCCAAGAAAGGAGACACAAGATGTGGTGGCTAGCCAGGGACAAACCCTAATATGGGGAAACCCTTTGATCAAATCTTCCTTTATCTTCAATAATTCAGCAGAGAGAAATAGTACATAAATCAGATTTACATCAGCAGCAGCAAACCCTAGATCAACCCTAAACTAGGGCAGACAATATCTCGCAAACCGACCGTCGGATTGGCTTGATTCCTTCACCAAAAAATGCGGCCTTCCACAGAGATTCAGATTCTTCTACATCGCAGTTCTGATAGGGAGAATGATGGTCAATGCTGATCAAACTTTGGATTTGAAGTTGCAGAACTAAATCTGCGTCTTCCTTCCACACGTGTGAGAGAAGAGTCTCTTTCGGCGCAGTAGGAGAAGAGCCGCTTTTCTGCACAGGAGAGAGAAAGAGATGTGATGAGATGAGTGAGTCCAAATGAGGAAAAGACCTCCTGTATGTATACACAACTGTTGATGATTGAATAGATGCGACTGTTGGGCTTTTGGGCCTACATGAGTTGCTAGTCGGCTTGATAATTATTCCATAATCAAAATAAATTCATATCTCCATAAATACTTGTCGGAATTGGATGATCTTTAGATCAATCCTACACCTCTCGACGAGAGGAATCTAATAAAAATATTATCAGCCATGAATAAGATGACCTAGATGGAGTTTGGCCCTAGTTGCCAATTTTAAAAAAACCATTGCTCGAAGGTTGTGGATGATAGACCTCTCATATCGGCACCTTCTAAGGACAACCTATTTCTGACAGGTGCAGACCCTCTCATTTGTAGAAGTAAGAGGGAGTTGGATTTCGGATGTGGAACGATAAACTGTAAGCCCGGGACTACCTCGAGGATCTTAACTTTCAGAAGTTATATGGTAGTGATGCTAGACCAGATTTGGGAAATGCCTCTGAGTTTCATAAACTCATTCGCGTTGATGTTCTTGGTGAACTTCCGTCTGGACATATGTTTTGTAGTTAGCATGATGAGCTCATATATGGTTGAGTGTCACTGGATTGGTGGCAAGAATCTTCTGAGATATCTTGGGGGCACATTCTCTCGTGAATTGAGATACACTGTTGGAAATGTGAAGCTGCATGATTATTCGAATGTTGACTAGGCAGGTAGTGTGGAGGATCACAAGAGCACTTTTAAGTGTTGGTTCTCTTTGGATTCTGCTTCGATATCATGGATGAGACTGAATACATAGGTACGAGTATGATCTCGTATGAAGCTGCCTGGTTGTGGAAGCTCTTCAGTGCGCTGTTTGTACACATGATGGATACCACCGTGATCTTTTGTGTTAACCAGGGGGGATTCGATTATTGAGGAAACCTGTATTCTATGATTGCTCCAGGAGATAGACATCAGATACTACCTTATCAGGGATATGGTACGTCTGTTATAGCTCTGATACCACTTGTTATAGATCTGATCCAAAAATATAAGATAATGCAAATATACCCAGAAACAATAAGAGAGAAATAGATAGAAATGATTCTTTATTGATATCAAACCCTTAAGGTAGGGCAACACCATACATTCACTCCTTAAGGAAGGAGAACACTCCACAAGCCATATGCTTGTTCATACAATAATCCTTCACTCATTTCCTTGACATGGAGTCTTTAGCCTCTATATATGTCTCATACATACAATACCATGGGTCATTACCATGGTTCCCTCATACCATCAACTAATACCATGGGCCCATTACATTATTATTAACTACTTGTGGTTCCTTACATGATATGGGTTAACTACCTTATTTATTACTATGGCCCATCCTATTATTACATTATTACCTTGGGTACCTCCCTTGGTACCCCATATTATCCCCCCTAGGTATATAACATTCCACCCCCTAAGCATGTTTCATCCCCGAAACTTGGGAAGAACACAAATAATAAGATATACTCAAAAGAGTAGTCCATTGGTACCATGAACGTGCATCTAGCTATCCAAGAGAAAGGTGAACCCTCGATCTCGCTAGTGCCTCGCTCGCTTGATATGGAAGTTGACCGTGGCAGCTCTTCTGTGTGTAGTAGGTGGATCGTCGCTCCTCGCTATCCGTCATACGAGGGTTGTTGTCCTTGTGGCTAATTGGTTGCCATCTTGTTGGTTGTTGTCTTGCGGGGTGATGTGGGTGATGATATGTTGAAGTTTTAACCCACGGTGTCTTTTTCTTTAATTCACCCTGCTGTGGTGCCCGTTGTGGTGTCTTCTTTTCCAATATGACTTCAACCACTGAACCCTCATCAAATGTGTCAGCACCTGTTACCTTTTCGGCTTCAGCCTCTGTTTGTGTTTGATTGTCGACCATCAGTTGCTCATCATCTGATATGTCAGTCCCTGGAACATCTTCTGCGTCAACCTCTGTGGACTCTACCTGTTTATTGATGGAAATATCCTGTAATGTAATTTTCTTCTTTTTATACCAGAGCTTCATGAATTTCTTCTGGACATTAATATTGATAGTACCCACAGATTCCATCCAAGGATATCCCAAAACAACATCCATATTATCTGTCTCTGAAGCATAAAAATCACCATGCAACACATACTTATCCATAGAAATCTTCAAATCCTTATACACTTGAACATCCTCATTATCAATCTGTGCAGTTTCAATGTGTTTTGCTGGAACTTGCAATCTTTTTGCCAAATTAATACTTATAAGATTTTGCTTGCAACTAGGATTTATAGACACAACGATTTTCTCTTTCTGAATCAATCCATGAACCTGCAGTAAGGAGACACCCATAGCAATTAACCTCTTATGTGTCTCATTCTCCTTTTTTCTAGCCCGAGACCATTTGTCCAAAAAGACTTTTTCAAATTCTGCATCTGAAAGTTTGAGCAACTGCTTTAAGTCAAGTGATAAATTCCACTTTCGAGCCTCATCTCTCATATTAAGCATCATTGGAATCTTCCAATATGTCCCATGTGTGGACTTGTATCTTTGTATGAATTCTACAATAGTAGGACCATCATCTTTGCCTGTAAAATATAGAACCTTGCTAGAAGCCATGAAAAGAGTTTTGAAAAAATTCACTTACTTGGCGAAAATTTGAAATTGTCATAGTTTAGTCAATATTGCTCAGAATCCCTATTATGACATATTTTTGGAAATGGAACAACCATTTTGCATCTGCCCATGTGATAGAAATTTTGATATCGGCTATTTTTCACAAAGAATACAGATCTACAATTAGATTTTGCAGATCTTGCACCAAAACATACATATCTGATCTGCAAACTCGCCGCTCCCGAAATCCTGCAAAAAATTAAAAAAAATTTCTCCCCTTGTGCCCAAGAAAGTGCTCTGATACCACTTGTTATAGCTCTGATCCCAAAATATAAGATAATGCAAATATACCCAGAAACAATAAGAGAGAAATAGATAGAAATGATTCTTTATTGATATCAAACCCTTAAGGTAGGGCAACACCATACGTTCACTCCTTAAGGAAGGAGAACACTCCACAAGCCATATGCTTGTTCATACAATAATCCTTCACTCATTTCCTTGACATGGAGTCTCTAGCCTCTATATATGCCTCATTCATACAATACCATGGGTCATTACCATGGTTCCCTCATACCATCAACTAATACCATGGGCCCATTACATTATTATTAACTACTTGTGGTCCCTTACATGATATGGGTTAACTACCTTATTTATTACTATGGCCTATCCCATTATTACATTATTACCTTGGGTACCTCCCTTGGTACCCCATATTATCCCCCCTAGGTATATAACAACGTCGATGAGCGAGGAGTCTCCATTGCATTGAGACTAATGTACAGGTCACAGACATTTTTTCAAAGCCCCGGGGAAAGGTCAAATTTGTGACTTTCCCGAACGACTTGGAGTCGTTGAGAGACCCTCTTATGAGGGTCCTGCATGTTGCATGCACTGAGCTCTGGGAGCTCCGGGGGGCTTGGGGTACTTACTGAAGCAACATGCGACCATAGGACGACTGACCCTCCCCTAATGGTGCGCTGTGTACAACGTGAATGGCTCAGTCTTCCCTTGTGATACCCCGAGGCAACTTAGGGACAGGATGAATTGTTCTTCTATCGAGGCATCCTACCCATGCAGTCTGGGATTCATGGGAAGTACCTTTCATCTGGCCAATGAACAGGGAAATGGGGTTAGGACCATAGTAGTACTATCGATGGACGCATTGTTGTATCTACCATACTCCCTATGCTAGGATGACCTCCATTGATGTAACTGATATGGGATTAGTGTGAGTGGTTTGAGACACTCTCTTGTGATATTATTCTGGGATCAATAAAACTTATTTCAGGTCAATAGAGAATGCTATGAGACATTCTCGATCAATTCTTCTTCTTCATGGTTCAGCAGAATAGAGTAGAGCAGTGCAGGGCACTAATGCTAGAGATAGTACAGGCAGACTTATGGATCAACGGATGGAGTTCTCCCTAGTTGAGAGGGAGTGTTAAAATTGGCAACTAGGGCCAAACTCCATGTGGGTCATCTTATTTATGGCAGCGGATATTTTTCTTGGATCCCTCTCATCGAGAAGTGTAGGATTGATCTAAAGATCATCCTATTCCGATAAGTATTCATGGAGCTATGAATTTATTTGTGTTATAAGACAATTTGTCAAAGTTGGCCAACAACCAAATAAACCCCACATGTGCTCAACGTTTTAGTATAAAAGGAGATGACTTGAGAGTCATTTCACACACACACTTCTATCTTGATTTCACTCCACTTGTCTTGGGTTTTAGTGGAAGAGAAATCTAGGAGTAGAAGCTCTAGACGTTGGAGGAAAGAAGACTAAGCGAACTGCCCTAGAGGAGATGTCGTAGCCCTAGACGCTGTCATAGAAGAAGTCAAAAACGTTGTCTAGGAAGCATGCCCTAGCTGCAATCTTGGAGGAATCTTTTCACCTCAAAGAGAGGCCCTAACACTGTCCAAAAGGCAACCCTAAATGCAGTCTAAGAGCAGCCCTAAACACTGTCAAAATGCAGCCCTAGACGCAATCTAAGAGAGGCCCTAAACGTTGTCAAGAGGCAGCCCTAAACGCAGTCTAAAGGGCAGCCCTAAATGCTATCTAAAGGCAGCCCTAATACTAAGCTATGGTGCCCTAGATGCAGGCCTTATACGGCTGAAAAGGTGGGCTGTAGGTGACCCTCAAAACAGGGATAGCATGAGAGTTTGAGTACTCAAACGTGCCAAGGACAGTAATGCTAATAAATGGGACCACTGGGCTACATGGTGCTGCTAAGACACATGGGACAGCAACATGTATTGAAAAGCTAAGGGGACAACATCAAGGGGAGAACAGCTACACCTATATATCTAGGCAACAATCACTGTTAGGGACATTAACTACACGTATAGATCTAGGCAGCAATGGCATGGGACCACTGTATAGTAAATGGGACATCAAAGGAATGCTAAGGCAAGCAAGCTACATAGTGCTGCAAAGTCACATAGGTCAGCAACAAGGTATAGCAACTGTGTTGGGGCAACCCTATGACAAGGACAACATACATTGTGCAACAGCAGCAAAGTGGGACAACAGCTATGACATGACAACAACAAGCATGGACAACAGCCAGCATGGTGCAGCATGGCAAGTGTGGACAACATGGATAGCAGTGGTAAGCATGGTGCTACAAGCACATGAGACATGCAGTATGACAACATGATTCAACCATACACAGGGGACCACAGTACATCAATAGGTGCAACAGTCATGAGGTCCAACATTGCAGCACGATGAAGAGATGCAGCACGATGATGGGTGAAGGAGTCACCTCGGAGAATCAGTTGAAGCAACATGTCTTCAACTGATCTCATCTTCTTAGAGATGATCTATGTTCTTATCTAGATAAGTCAAAGTGTTGACTTCTGTTGTAAATGTACTATCTCTCTCTCTCTTTGCTGAACTATTGAAGAACATATAAGAAGAATTCATCAAGGGTTTCCCCACATTGAAGTTTATCCCTGGTTAGCGCCACATCTTGTGTCCTCTTGTTTTCTGCGATTTATGTTTATGTTCTATCTGTAGTTTACTTTAATGCTGATGTGATTGCTACTCTGGAAAAGATATTGAGCTAACTATGAAAATTTAAATAAATTGCTCTAAGCATAGAACATACCTAAAATTAACGCCATCCAACCGATCCTAATCTCTCAACCCACTGCATGCCACTTCTGCCACTCGAAAAAGTCAAATGACCTCCTCTCTCCTGCTGCTGCTCAACAAATGAGAATTCAAATTCCTTGGCTAGGAATTCTCTAAGGAAGAAATTCCTTCATGTGTCTCTTCTTTCTTGTGATGTCTTTCTGCCTAAGAATTCCCTACAGAAAACTGCGTCACACTGGGAACCCCTCTTCGCTAAAGCTTTTGCTGCGCTGCTCCGTTTGTGGCTGAAATATCTCAATCTGGAAATCCTACCTCTTTGTCGACATACTTAGAGAGAGATTTACCACGAAAATCTTGCTCTCCTGGCTTGAATTGCGCAGTCCCTCTTGGGATTTGGTTTGCTGCCTATGCAACACTTAGACTTCCCTTCGTCCTTCAACACTGGGTTCTTTCGACACTGCTCTCTTGTTTCCCCTGCAACTCTGATACCATGTGAAAATTCCTAGACTGGAATCCCTAATGCAATAAATTGATGTTACTTCTCCTACTTGTTTATCCATTCAAGTTATTTACGATGTTCTACAGTAAATATCGAAGTAAATACACTGCAACCTTCACTCTTTAATTATTATATGCGAAAACAAGAAACTGAACAATAAAGAAATACACAACGCATCTACACAGTTATTTTTGGACAAATGTCTCCGGAAAAACCCAATGTGGGAAAATTGGTGCAACAACTGAGGGTTTTATTATAATCCAGTAGTAATTTTTGAATACAAGCTTTGGATGCCTTTCTGGTTATCCAATACAAAGAATATCATTGATAGAGAGATGTGTAAGATTACCTCATACTATCACTGGAGATTTCACTGATCCAACCACTGAATGGCTAGCCCTTGGCTGCCTCTCCGCAGTCTCTACACACTCACTGCGTTGGCCCTGTGTCACAGCTAATGGGGCCTGCGTCACTCCTCCCAGCTGATTGATTTGCCTCTGAGATTCTGACTTCTGCTCTCTTGGTCTCACACCTCTGCTTCTAGCTACAGAAATCGATCCCTCCAGCAAATTTCAGATGTCCTCAAGGCTCTGCGCTGTCTATGCGTGGCCCTGTGTCAGCCTCTTCTGGCTCTGCATTGCCTCTCCTGGATCTCTCTTTGCCTCCTTTGCTGAGTATTCCGGGATCAGGAGAAATGTCCAACCAGAACTATCCCTGCCCCTCATTGTAAAAGATCACTTTGAAATTCTTTCCATCAGCTGCTCTGTGTCAAAAAACCGCTTCTTATCTTCACTCAATGTGTCCTCCAATTGCCCATCGATGTCCTTCTTATAATCCTCCAGTAGAGAACCAACGACCCAGATTAGATTCTAATCAATGGCTCAAATCATTTGGACTTAATCTCCATCTTCTTCTAGAAGTTTCACCCACAATTTAGATTAATACCCATTAATTATTTTAATTTCCTAAGTTTAGACTTAGGGACCGATTAAAAACAATTAATTATTTTAATAAAACTCTCTGGGTGGAATTTCTCAAAACGATTTTTGGGTATTGGAGAATGCATGTTTTTAAGTCTCTTTGCAAATTTTAAGACTTAGAGCATGTTGACCACTACCGGTCAACTACCCATAGCAGTACCCCCCCTTTTTCTTTGCAAAAAGGGTAGCGCTTGATCGACATGTCTGTGCCATTCTACAGTCATCGACAGCTTGATCAATTTATGTTGTGAACCCAGTCTGCATGTATAAATTGTAAATAATCTTAGCAGATATGAGTCATGTCTGTAAGTTGCCTAGGTGGACCTAATTTTCTAAGTGATAATCTACGTCCCGGAAGGTTTTTCGTCTCACCGATCTATGATCGACAGAGTTTTCCTTCAGCCTAACCCCAAAGCCGGGATGGATTTTGTCATTAGAATTTTAGGAGAATCCTCGTGTGTTAATCTGCTAGATTATAGTTGTGTCACAGAACTGGGTGGTTTATGAGGGTCTATGTCAAAAGGGGTTTTCCCTCTTAAGATGTAAAGTTGTAAAAGTCTTGATGTAAAGTGTCTTGAGGGTTAGAAAATGTTTTAATCCCCTCATAAGTCCTACGTCCTAGGTCCTAGGTGTTTTTTCCAAAAGCTAAATTCAAGGATCCATTTAAAAATAAATTAAAAATTAAAAAAAAAAAAAAAAAAAAAAAAAAAAAAATAATAAAAAGCAAAAACCCTAAAAATAATAAAATAATAATATTTTTGAGTAAATAAATGCAAATTTTCATTTTTTTGAATTAACTAATTCGACGGATGAGATTAAGAGATATCTTGATTCTCATCGACGGTCGAGATCATTTCAACATGGATCACTCGAACTAGCCGTTGGGTTTTTTTTTTTTTTTCCTTTAAATATGGTCCTAGGGGGTCATTTGAGAAGATAAGATCTGTGAGTCTTGTGCTGAAGAAGCTCTCTTGTAGTTCATTTTTTTTGTGCAATAAAGAAGACTTTGGGGTTAAAAATCTTGCTGGTGTTACTCTTCTGAAAATGCTGTAAGATTGTTCTATTTTTCTGCATAATTTTATTTTCAGCCATTAATGATAGCTTAATGAAGATTGATCTAGGCACAGGTATCTTGTCTGATCTTTGGGGTTTGAATGATAGTTTAGATTCTGAAATATATTGGCAGGTATCTCCATTTGATCAGGTTTTCACTATAGTTTTCTCCTTCTATGTTGATGGTTGAGTTTAAGCTGTGTAGGAAATCCTTTTTTTCAGATTACCGGGCGTTAGGGGAAGTTCTCCGCTGAACCAGCCAACTCCCGGGTTGTGTTTTCTGAAAGAGCCCAGCCAGTTCTTGATCCCGGGCCTATCATTCGAAATATTTTTTTTATAAATGCATGCAGGGTTTTCTGTTATTGCTAAGTCTGGCTGTTCAAGAGTCAAAAGCTGTAAACTACTTAATTGATCTAGGGTTTCATTTTTGTTTTATGCATATATTAGGTTTTTTTTCTTTTTTCTTGCAGGTTACAGGTGCATTTTGTTTGAGAAATATTTCAGGGTTTCTTCAGCAGTTGATTCAAAATCTTAAAATTTCTGGCTGCCAAAACCGCTGATCTCTTCCTTCCTCTCTAAAACGCATTTTTGTTGGTCTTTGCTGCCGTCAAGCATTGTGGGTAACAATTTCAAGTTCTGAGCATTGGTTAAAAAAATTTTAGACCCACGCTGCTGCACTGTAGCCACCATCAGGCTGCTGAAGAACTCCATGTATCTGCAAGCCTGGCCCGAAAGGAGATATCAAAGAAGTTTTTTCACACACCACAGCGCAGTCACATTCTTTTTTTGTTTTCTCCTACCGCCGTCAGGCTAACAAGCATAAAAAAAGAGAGCAGTAAATCGCAGGCGTGGGTGATTTGGCCTCCTCCGCCTGCAACTCTTCAGCAATCCAAGCGGTCAAGGGTGCCACGAGCCTGCTGTGTGAGGGTCCTCGTGACTGTGCGTGCGGGTTTCAGGTGGCTTTCTCCCACGCTGTTGGCATTGAAAACACCTGCAAATCGATTTATCTTGACGGGCCAGTCATATCCCACCCCAAAACGTTGCATAGCTGCCTGTATACCTGTTTTCGCTGCCGTCAAAGCCTGCTGCGACCATCCGTGGATTCCTCTGCCCATCAATCACGCCACATCTGCGTACAAACAAGGGTGAATGCTGTAGAATGAAACATTAAACGCAGCTGCTACTCATCGCTTTGAAGCTGCGCAGAAATCCGCTGTCACCTGTAACGCATTGCAGGAAATCGTGTTTTGTTTTTATGAGCCAGGTAAATTACGGGTCAGGTAAGTGGGTCTTGTTTCACTTTGATTTTTTTTTTTTTTTAATTTTTTTATTTATTTAGATTATAGTATATGGTATGCGTGAGTTGATTTTCTTTTAGTTTGTTTTGTTTAGGTTTTATATAAAAAGAAAAAATTTTAAATCGATTTCCATTCTTTTTTAATTTGTTTTGTTTAGGTTTTATATAAAAAGAAAAATTTTAAATCGATTTCCATTCTTTTTTTTAGTTTAGATTTGGTATAGTGTTTAGATTATTTAAATGTTCTTTTAAATAAAAAATATATTAAAAAAGAAAGGGGTATCATTTTTATTTTCAATAGATTTCTTTTTAGGTTTAGATTTAGTTTAAGTTCTTAGCTTTATTTTTATATTTTTTAATTCTGAATCTTTAAAAAATATCAAAATCGACTTTCGTTTTAAATTAGATTTTAATTAGATGGTAAGTGTTTTTGGTTTCATTTTAAATTTAATTTTTTTTTTTTTAAAGGGAGAAACAGAAACTTTAAAATTAAAAAAAAAAAAAAAAATCATAAAAATAAAAAAATCATAAAATATATATATATATATATATATATATATATATATATATATAAAGACATAAATTTTTTTTTTTTTTTTTTTTTTATTACATTTTAGATTTAATTTTATTTTAGGATTAGATAGGATTTTATTTTTAGGTTTTAAGTTTTAAGTTTTAAAAAATCAAATAAAAAATTATAAAAATTATAAAAAAAAAGGATTTTCTTTTAAGGTATAGATTTGGATTTAAGCTTTAAATTTTTGCCATAATTCGAAAAGCATAAAAAGGCATTTTTTGAATTTTTTTTGTCAGTTTTAGTCTCAGCTCGTCGCATTTTATTTTTCCTGCTGAGATTCAAATTTATTGATGTGGAATAAATGTTCATCATTTTAGACAAATCTGCACCTGAATGATCATCTTAAAGATTAGCTGCATATGATATCTGGTTAATGATTCTTGCATGGTTGTTTAAAGCATTTGATCTTTTTTTCGAAATTTTTAATAGCTGGATATCGTTATTGAGATTTGAATATTACAAGAATTGTGTGGTTTTAACAGATATCTTACGCCGTTCTAGTCGTTTGATGATAAATGATTGCTGTTCATGGTTTGTATTTCTATATCATCTAGCAAGTAATCGTATAAACATAAATCTTATAAGGCACTGGTCCGCTAAATTAATAAAATCATTTTAGTGCTTCGTGTCTCCCAAAACCAACTGATCAACAGTTGGTCTCCTTCACCTCATAGGGTCTACCCCCCTTAGCCGCGGGAGACAGGCTTAAACGGAGAGATCGGGGATCAGAGTGACAGCCCCCGGTCTGAGCGTTGTCGTGTCAATCTGCGCGACAACAGAGCACATCTGATGTTACCAAAAATCAACACTAACATGGTATCAGAGTTGGTTCAACCTTGACACTCTCACGAGAGGGGCTGAGATCATGCAATTTCAGCCATGACAATCTTTTGTACATAGATTCGTTTAATAAAGTGTTTGATCTATTGTTTGTATGAATATTTGATATGTGTGTGGATTGTGGATAGTTGCATGTAAAGGAGAATTGCGAAGATCCAGTGTTGCTGATGTTGTGTGAAGTTCCATTGTGGGAAAATCTTTGTAAAAGAAGAAGAGATCTGCTTGAGAAGAAGTTGGATCAACATAGATTTGGTTTGATCTAGTGTGTATCTACAATTGAGAGCAATGTCTACATGTTTTATATGGTGGTTCTCGAGATTATCAGATGGTTCAAGATGTACAATTGTGGCATGCAGGTGTTGGCATTTCTCATTCTAGATCTAAACTAATAAAATATTGTGGTATTGTTTATCCAAAGATCGAGATCCAAATGCTGCAGATCTGATGGCAAATACCAATATGCAAAGTTATTATTATATTTGATTGGATCTACACAGATTGATAAAGAGCAGTCATTGATTTTGTCTGCATACATTTTGGTGGTTGATGTTTGTGTTTTTATTGGTTATAAAAAGGGTTGGTTGTTCTTAAACTGGAAGCCCCGGTGTCTGAAACAAGGTTACTTGAGAGCGAGAGCGACATTTTCAGAAGCTCCTGGTTCGGGAGCGAATTTCTATATATATATATATATATATATTGATGCATATATGTCAACAAAAGCATGTAGAATGATGAATTAGATATAAAAAACATAAACGCATAGATTGAACCATATACCATCAATCATCTAGAAGTTATAATCTTCATCAACCACGTCCACAAGTTAGTAACATACAACATATTGAGTCTCATGATTCATCAATCTTAAAGTTTCAAGTCTTCAAACTTCAATATATAACATTCATCATCATTGATCACCAAAGTCGTACTTGTAAGCTAAGTGTAATAATTACAACAAATAATATCTAACATGAAATGAAATGTTATCTAGCATGTCAAGTCAAGAATTTGTTTGAGTGATGGGAACATTTTTAGTAGGGTCATGATAGAGGAGTTCGACAACAAATGTTAGTAACATCAAGGTACATAAAGGGATTGGTGCTCTTGATTAAATACGAGTTCCATACCCTAATACATGACAAAATCCAATGGAAACATTGCAATTCCCCCAATCGTGAAAAATTGACAAGTCTGCTGGATTTTGAATGAGATCTAAAATTCTACTTTCTCCATATGAAATCCAATGAGGTCGGAATTACTCTCAAACATCTTGAGTCATTTCATGGTAATGTTAAAAATTTAAGTAAAATGATGAAAATGAAGATTAAGGATAATATAACATTACCATGAATCACATATCAATACTAGGGCCATATTCTTGATCATTAGACTGCCCCACTCAACAATTATTTGTTTATTTGAAAAAAAATTGCATTTGGAATGTTACTGCAAAATTTTTTTACAAAAAAGGCTAGGGAGCGAAAATTCTGCTCCCGAGGTGACTCTTGAAGGGAGCGTGCTCCGGGAGCGGGTTCGAGGGGTTGGGGGGAGCCACTCCCCCGCAACCCTGGTCCGAAACATCAATTATT
Organism: Pinus tabuliformis; assembly: GCA_031772625.1. Classification (NCBI taxonomy): domain Eukaryota; kingdom Viridiplantae; phylum Streptophyta; class Pinopsida; order Pinales; family Pinaceae; genus Pinus; species Pinus tabuliformis. The sequence continues at coordinate 1,298,509,963 of CM062818.1, forward strand.
GTGTGTTTTTATTGGTTATAAAAGGGTTGGTGGTTCTTATGGCTGCAGATTTGATGGCAAATACGAATATGCAAAGTTATTATTATTATATTTGATCTGATCTGCACAGATCAATAAAGAGCAGTAATTGATTTTGTCTTTGTATGTTTTGGTGGTTGATTTTTGTGTGTTTATTGGTTATAAAAAGGGTTGGTGGTTCTTAAACTGGAAGCCCCAGTGTTCGAAACATCAATTCTTGTGTGTTTTTATTGGTTATAAAAAGGGTTGGTGGTTCTTAAACTGGAAGCCTTGTTGTCTGAAACATCAATTCTTGTGGTCAAGTTGTTTGATCAACTTTTGAACACATCCAGTATCTAGACCTCCATCCTAGCAACTGACGGATAGCCGAAAGCGAAATATTTGACAAATGGTGGTTGGTCCATAGGATGGTTCATTACTTGACGACTCTTATCATGGAAGCCCCAATGAGCTGAGGTGTCAATATTGTTGATCTTGCAAAGTTCATCAACGATGGTTAGAGGCAGTTACATTTTAAATTGAGGTCAAGTGAAAGCTCGAAGGTGGTGGTGAAAGAGCGGTGTTTGAGAGATTCTAGAGTGGATGTGAGTGCCGATGAAGACCAGTCAGACATAAATTATCCTTGTTGTTGTAATATGTGTTTTCAATGCTTTTCATGTAAGCATTTAGGGGGGGGGTGTTGGAAGTAATGCTTCCATGTGTTGTTAGGAGTTATCATTGTGAGTTCCCAAGTGTCAATTTATAAGTTGTTGTTTCCTATGTATGAGTTGTAGTCGTGATCTAAATGTGTCGAAGTCAATGTTTTATGTCCTATATGTGTGTAACTGTTGTGATCAATAAAGATATAACAGCGTGTTTGGTGTTGTGTGTAATCACTCTCTAATCTCTCTATTTTCTAACATCTGGTGGTTGCAAGGGGCTGCTTGCTGCCGGTTGAAGACAAATCTATGAGAAAATTTCTCCTATAGGTGTCACCCAAGGGTGGTGGGTAACAAGTACCATTCCACATTACACGATCTATCCTTATGGCATCAAACCCTCGAGCTCATCAATATTCTTGAAAACAAGAGCATGCCCCAACTGTCCAAAACTAAAAAATACAAGGGCTAGTGAAGATATTCACTAGGGTTACCCTTTGCCAAAATCAGGGGTTGCAAGGTCCAATAAGAAAGAAATGCATCTAGTGTTGAAAAATAAAGTTCAATTTCCTTGCAAATGCTAAGGGAGATAAAACAATTTTAAGTGGCTATTACAAAAAAAATGTAAATCTGTAGGTGTCAAGGATGAAGAAGCTTGTAGCAATAAATTGAAAATAGCTCTAAAAATCTTCCAGAGGTGTGGAAGTTTTACAATGGAGACGAAAACTACAAAGCAATTTTAAGTGGATATTACAACAAAAATCTAAACCTGTACTTTTCAAGGATGAAGAAGCTAATTGCAATAAATTGGAAATAGCTCTACAAAAACTTGAGGAAGTGTGGAAGTTTTACGATGGAGATGGCAGCCACATATATGAAGATCCTTTTACTTGTGCAAGTGATAAAAAGAGTGGAATAATCGAATCTTTTGGGTCATTTTCCATTTTTAAAGGGGGAATCATGAAAACTGCAACTTCTTCAATCAGTGAGAAGCTGCATGGAAACAAATATAGATCTCTTGGATTTTTTGAAAAGTCAGGATCTGGATATGGGGGAATGACATATGCAAGAAAAACTATAAAATATATATAAAAGACCATGAACCACAAACAGAAAATTCAGACCCCTAATTATATTCACTCCAAATTGCTCTAAAAAAATAAGAGATGCAGATTGCTACAAGAAACATAGATTTGTGTGTTCAAGGATGGGTGAGGGGCTATTTTCTAGGCAAAAGTTATGATTTTAGTGCCCTGCATTTTGATTAATTTTTTTGTTCTATGTTTTCTAATGTTTTTTTAACAAAATGTTTTTTGTTGGAAGATCTGCTAGCTTGATGTTTCTGGTAATGCCAAAAACAGATGTTGAGCAGATCTTTCAGCACTTCCAAATTGGAAACACATCCTAAGCTGATCCGGATCTGTGAAAGTGCAGATCCTAGGTCCTCCCTGGGTGGATCCAGTTAGATAGGTGAGCAGGAACGTTCTTTATATTAGTGAAATAAGAAGTTAGAATCCATGTATCATTGGTCCCATGTGCACATACTGTGTAATGAGACTGATATGTGACATATATATGATGATATCACTTACTAATTTCTTACATATCTCAGCACCTTCCTTTACTGAGAATATTATGAAGGCTGCAACTTACTGAAGTTCTTTTGGTCAGGTTGCTGGTTGTTATTTCCAAGATTGGATGTTTCAGGACTCAAAATCAGGGACTATCTTGGTATGTTAGCAATGCATAGCTATTCAACTGAATATGTCATGTTATGTCTTGTATTTACCTCTGTCATATGTTTTTTCTTGATTAAGCATGCTAATGATTTTGTTATTGATCCATGATTGCTTATAGCACTTGGAACAATATTTTCATCCACTGATACAGTTTGTACATTACAGGTTAGCAAAAAGTATCTTGTGTGTTAACTTCATTTGTTCTGTTCTGCTTTTGTAATATTAACTGGAAGAACACATTTATCAGTACTTTCATTCGATCTAAAAAATCCCTTTGAGAAATGTCCATCTTGATGTTTTTTTTCTTTTCCATACAGGTTTTGCATCAGGATGAAACTCCCTTACTTTACAGTTTGGTCTTTGGAGAGGGAGTTGTGAACGATGCAACATCTGTAGTGCTTTTCAGAGCTGTCCAGAAGTTCGATTTTTCAAGACTTGATGGCGTGACAGTGATATACATAATAGCTGATTTTCTATACCTTTTTTTCACAAGTACAGTACTTGGAGTTGCGGTACATCTGATCTCTTATAGAATCTTTTACTTGAATTAGAGCCAGAGAAATATCTTACTTTTCTTAGGTTCTCTTATTCAATATCTCTGTGTACATATCTTCAGCTTTATTGTGTCTATCTGGTTAATAAATATGGAGGGCTGTTTATATCATGTCTGATACTGATTGTTTTTAGAGATGTGGTATAATGTTTGGTTTGTTAGATAATGGACATAAAAAATAACAGAAAATTGCAGATAAATGTGAGAGAGAACCGAACGGAAATCATTAACTTCATCTTAAAAAGTATAATAAGTGGGAATACATGATAATAGTGATATCACTAATTTTATTGCAGATATCTCTTATGCAAAATTTTTATTTGTATTAGAGACACAAATATCTGTTGAAATTTGGTACCTTGGAAAGTGTGCGAGCCCACTTTAAAGTAAGGCCTGGCATTTGTAATATCCCATTTGGATATTTTCATGAAATACTTGGAAATAATCTTAAGAAAATTATGCCATTAATTTTATTCAACAATACCATGAAAATTCTCGAATTCGCACTATTGCCCACGAAAAGCAGGTACCCCTAGGAGAACTTTTCTCCTATTCATCTTCTTCCAGCTGACAGCTGACAACCGCTGATAGCCACTTCGTAGCCAATGTGATGTGCCACTTTATCTCTGCCACCTGTGCCAGTGGTATTTTTCTCACCCATTGTCAAGAGCATATGTTAGAAGGTGGGCAATCCAACAAAAGATGTATGCTTTTCATTGTGCAATCAGGTGCTTATGCTTGCTTTTCATTTGGGCATTTTGGGCATGAATTATTGGGTGACTTGTAAGAAGGAAGGGTTTAACCGTGGTTTTGTTCCCTCACCTTAAATGGGGGATTAATTCTCAATCCTAGTTACGTGGGATCTCCCCTATTGGCCTATGGATTTAGGAAGGGCATTATTTGGAAAACCTTGATTTTGGTAGCGTGGCCTTGTTTTCCTTTTCCATATTTGTCACTCCCCTCTATACGCATTATTACAAGCCCTATTTCACTTTTTTCCCTTATGTTGGTCCACATGACCATTGGGTCCACAAGGCACTGACACACCTTGTTGAAATTTCCAAGTATTACCCGTTAGAAATTTTATCTCTATTCTTTGGTTTATTTCTCCTACTTGTTAATTACGAACAAGTTATTTAACCATATAAATACTGAAATAAACACAATACAGTCTCAAAGATCTACAGATCAATAGTTGAAAGAAATAACAAACACATAAGTGACATCGTTATTTTTGGACAACTCGTCCTTGGAAAAACCCAATTTGGGAAAACCGGTGCAACAATTATGAGGGTTATTTTATTATGCCGTCTTTCAGAGTACTATTGGGTGCCAAACTGGCTCACCTGACAGAGTAAATAATCTGGCAGTAATACCTCTCTATTCGGAAGCAAATATTCAGAAAGTCTGCCCCATGAGACCCTCTCCAGCACAATCTGAAGCTCAACATCAGCCCTCTTGGCCTCTGCGTCAGCCTGAAATCCTCTGCGTCAACCCTCTGAGGCATTGCGCAACCTCTATGGCCCTTTGCGTCACTCCTGCAACCTCTGCGTGGATGACGCAGGCCCTTCTGGCCTTTGTGTAGTCTCTTTTGCCTCTGCGTGCCTCCCTCTGGCTCAGCGTCTGCCTCTCTCTGCTTCTGCGCTGGTCTCTCGACACTATCTATGCCTCTCCCTCTCGTACTCACTACCTCTTGTTGCAACTGATCACTGATTCGATTTCTCTTAGCAAACCCCGCTCTAGAAAATCGAATCACTGATCACTCTGGTGTGTTCTTCAACTGACCCTCAAGCCTCCTCTTATACTTTTCCTGTTGGTCCTTCAACGACTGAGGTTACATCTCTAATCAATGACCAAGATTAGATTTGGCTTGATCCATGTCATTTAAAACCTTCTAACCCAGTTTTATTTTAATACTCATTAATATTTTATTTTTCCTAAGTTTAGACTTAGGAACTCCATTAAAAATATTAATTATTTTAATATCTCCTTAACTGGGTAGAATTTGCCCAAACCATTTCTGGGTCTTGGAGATGTCATGTGCTTTAGCCTCTTCACCAATTTTCATGGTTAGAGCAAATACGATGCTACCCCAAATCAACACACCCCCTCCCTTTGTCCATATATCTGGTTTAGGCTTGGAAATGATGCCCCAAAGGTTGATGTAGCTAAAAGAAAGTTAAAAGTATATCTTGGCCACAAGCAAGAAATAAAAGAAAAAGAAAATCATAAAATGCAAAAGATGGCTAGAACATTAAATAATAGCACATGGGATCAAGCTTAAGCATGAGCTCTAGCCCTTATCATTATGGCCATCACCCTGGTTCGTGGGGCCTATGATTGCCATATCACATCATGAAAGGAACCCATGCACGTCCCAACCCCTGGTGGGCAATGAACTTCTCCATCTTTAAGGGGTAATAATTGCTATACATCATTCACAACATGTTGTCATGTCCTAGAGCTTCAAGCAGTAATACAAAAAATTCAAGAAAAAATAAAAGACAAATAATGAGGGGTGGAAAAGAAAAGCTTGGTGTAACTCATGTAAACACGATTGGTCCCTCCCCACATTTGTACACACAATATGTGAACTTCCTCATTATTTCTATCCTCGTACCCATGTCATTTGACCCTGAGACCCCTTCATTCCCATCCATTTCATCATTATTCACATGCCACCTATTGACAAAAGGATGTATCGATGACATGTCTTTCCCCTTAGGGGTTTGGAACACCTAATATGATCGTTTATTAGCCATTCCTACATAGGGAAATGTTGCACCCATTTTGTCACAGTGCCAAGGAAGCAGTTGTGCCAAATTTTTTAAAGTTCATAATCATCACCCAGCCAGTTCCTATGACATTGTAAACCCAATTTTTGCAAATTGTAATGTAAATGATGCTAGTATGACCATTTAATTATGTAACAACCTAGTTAATCCTATGATTTTGGCGACGAATTTCATCCTAGGAGGTTTTCGTCTCACCCCATTATGCGTGTTTCTAAACACGGATAATTGGCAAAGTTTTTCCCTGTAGCTTAAGCCCCAAATCTAGCGTGGAATTTATTGTCAAGATCTTAGATGAGTCCTAGTGTTCTTAGTCGAGTCTATTGTAAAAGTGATTTGGAAATAATTTAAGCTATTTGGCTAAATTATTTTATTACAGATCACTTGGTTTACTAGATCGTATTGTGTCGCAGAAATGGGTAAAAAATTAAAATTATGAGGGTCTATAACGAATGGGTATCTGCTCTTTGAGGGTTGAAATTGTAATTATCTGATGTAAACATATTTTAGTGCATTGTCCTTCGCTATTAGACACCATGGCTAAAGTGTTTGAGGGTGGAAAATTAATTAATCCCCCCTTGTGTCAATTCTGGCAAAAATAAAATTAAATCTTAAGCCAAAAAATTAATTAATTTAGAGTCAAAAAATAATTTCTAGAGAAATTAATTTCTCCAAGTGGAAAATGACCAAAAAATCAGGGGTCAAAAATAAACTAACTTTTAGAGGTCCCCTACCAAGTCAAAAATGGATATTTTAAGAAAAATTGAGCCCTTGGACCTTGGTGGTTAAGTGATAGTCAAATTTTTGAGGAAATTAATCCAAAATAATTATTTTTGGATTAATAAAAAATGGTTTTTTAGGAGAAATTCCAAAATTCTTAAAAAATAAATATTCTCGATGATAGAGATTAAAAGATGATCAATTATTTATCAACGGTCAAGATTACTTTTGATGGGGATCAAACCAATTAGCCATTATTTTCCACTTGGAGGGATTTCTCTATAAATAGAAGGCATTTTGCTTCTATTCGATATCTTTCGCTGATATAATTTTGTAAACGCTGGTGTGAAGCCACTGTTCTACTGGGAACGTTTGAAATTCATAATAAAAGACTTTGGGGTTTAGTTCATGTTGTCTTTGTCCCATTGATCTGTGGTATGTGCTGGGTATGTGTTTCCCTATATTGTGCTTGTTGTCGCACAGACTGTCTAGGCAGGGCGACAACGCTCAGATCGGGGGTTGTCACCCTGATCCCCGATCCCTCCGTTTAAGCTGTCTCCCGAGGCTAAGGGGGGTAGACCCTATGGGATAAAGGAGGACCAACTGTGGACCAGTTGGGTTGGGAGACATAGCAAGAAAGATTAGCACCTAATTGATTTTAGAAGTTAATGTATCAGTGCCTTATGGAGTTATTGATTAAATGATTATTTATTATATGTTGCAGAAATATGAACCTTGTAAAACAATCATTTATCATCGAATATCCCAAGCGATACAAGCTATTCAATAAACGCAACGCTTTAATAACAATCCAGCAATTAAATTTCTAAAGATTGAATGTTTTAAACAACCATCCAATTTAAATGCTAACCAATTACCACTTTCATATAGTTAACTTTAGATAAACACTTAAGCACATTTAACTATAGAGAAGTGGAACAAAAGACACCAAAAATGAATTTTTCATTAGTCCTTTTCAATTTTTTTTTTAATTTTAATAAAATTTTGTTTAAAAATAAAACAAAGCTAAAATCTAATCTAAACTTAAATCTAAATTAAAAATAACCTAAAGACTAACCCTTTTAAACTTTTTAAATTTTTATGATATTTTTTTATTTTTCATGAATGAAATAAAAAATAAAACAAAACTATTCTAAGAAGAAACTAAACTAAACTAAATCCTAAAAGAACTTTTCTACTTTTTATGATTTAAAAAAAAGAAACAAAAACCAAATTTTTAATTTTTAATTTATTTTTAATTTTTAATTTTATTTCTTGATTTATTTTAAAACCAAGAATAAAACAAAACAAAACTAAATTAAAAATAAAGATTAAACTAAACTAAACTAAAAGCTAAACCAAAAATAAAACTACTCTAAAAATCAAATATTTAAACTAATCTAAATCTAAATAAGAAAAATTCAAAACTAAAATAAACTAAAGATTAAATCCTAATTAAATGAAAGTGAAATTCAACAAAACTAATAAAATTTTAGAATCTAAACTATATATATATATATATATATATAAACATAAAATAAAATCTAAATCTAAAACTAAAATCTAACCTAATAAAATCAAAGTCTAATTAATTTATGAAAATTGATTTTTTTTTGAAGTTTCATATATTAACCCACTTCATAAAAAAAAGAAAATGAATGCTAACCTAAGTCACAGATATACAAAAAGATAACTAATATCTAACCTAATGTATATACTTGCATAAAATCAAAAGTTTGAAACCTACGTATAGAAAATTTCTTTTCTTGTTTTATTGTGGGCGTGTGTACAGGTGAGGCCGATGGAGGAACGCAGGTATGGCAGGGGCAGCACGTCGGTTGGACGCAGAGAAGATTGATGAGAATGAAGCTTGCAGCAGCGTGAGGTGAAATGAAAGGCAGAGGAAGGAAATGGTCAGTTTGCAGCAGCGTGAAGGAGAGCGATTGAGGAAGAAGTGCGGGTTTCTTTGCAGGTTTGCGTGAAGGATGAGAGGACGAACGCAGGTCATGAGGGATGGCAGAAATACGTTGAGGCTGACAACGTATAAGATGGAGTGACAAATGTAAGCAGAGAGCTGCGTGAAGATGGCTGGAGTTTGCAGGTTTGATGGAGGCTGCGTGGGGATGCTTTTGCTGCAGGAATACGTGGAAAGGGGCAGCGTATGGAGCAACAGAGATGCAGCCTGGAGAATGGATTAAATGGCTGTGGGATGGCAGACGATGAAGAAGCTGGAGTAGGAATGAGAATGCTGGCTACGAAATGGAAGAGCGAGGGTGAGGAGTAAGGAGTGTATAGCTGGAATGACGCAGAGAAAAAAAATGATGCCAGTGTGTTGCAAATGGGAGAAAACTACTTGGAGGTGAAGCAGCAAACCCACAACTTGTTCTAAAAAAATTTCGAAAATTTTCTATGAAATGAAAACCCCAGGTAGCAGAACTGTACACTTGTGAAAAACTGAACTGGTTTTGAGGCCAGATCTTATCCTCCAGGGCCTAGATATGGCTTCAAGATTGAAGCTCACCTTCATATCTGCAACCTGTAACCAACAACCTGAAAACAATGAAAACCAACAGCCAGAACCTGGAAATGCAAAAAATAAATGAAACCCTAAAAGCCCTAAGAACCAGTTAAATAATTACAATATTTACAAACTGAAGGCTCTAGGTAGCCAGATTTATCAATATGCCACGGAAATATTTTCAGAATTTTAAATTTAATGTGGGATGCTTCAGAAAACCCTTCATGCATTTGAAACAAAAATTCTAATGATAAGCCTGGGATTAAAATTGGTTGGGCTCTTTCAGGAAACGCAATTCGGGAGTTGGCTGGTTCAGCTGAGAACTTCCCCGAATGCCTGGTAATCTAAAAAAAAGGATTTCCTGCACAGCTTAAAATCAACCATTAACATAGAGGGAGAAAACAACAGTGAAATTCAGATCAAATGGAGATACCTGCCATTATATTTCAGAAATTAAACTATCATTCAAACCCCAGAGATCAGACAAGATACCTGTGCCTAAATCAATCTTCATCAAGCTATCATCAATGGCTGAAAATAAAATTATGCAGAAAAATAAAACATCTTATAGCATTTCCAGAAGAGTAACACCAGCAAGATTTTCAACCCCAAAGTCTTTCTTTATTGCACAAAAAATGACTACAAGAGAGCTTTCTTTAGCACAAGACTCACAAATCGAATGATCCCTGTTGACCCCTACTAGTCAACTACCCATGCAGTGCACCCCGTTTTTCTTGACAGAAGGAACAGCACCTGATCAGCATGTCCGTGCCACGCCATCATCAGCAGTTTGATATTTCAATTGTAAACCCAGTCTGCATATATGAATTGTAAATAATCTAAGCAGACATGAGTCAATGTATGTAATTTGCCTAGGTGGACCTGACTTTCTGTTGATAATCTACGTCCCGGAAGGTTTTTTGTCTCACCGATCCACGGATCGGCAGAGTTTTCCTTCAAACCTGACCCCAAAGCCGGGATGGATTTCGTCATCAGAAAGTTTGGGAGAGTCTTATATGTTAGTCTGCTAGATTATAGTTGTGTCGCAGAGCTGGGTGTTCTATGAGGGTCTGTGTTAAGTGGGTTCATCCCTTTAAGATGTAATTTTGTAAAAGTCATGATGTAATGTGTCCTGAGGGTTGAGAAATGTTTTAAATCCCCTCGTGAGTCCTAAGTCCTAGGTCCTAGGTGATGTTTCCAATGGCTTAGTTCGATGATCCATTTAAAAAATGAAATAAAATAATAAACATTTAAAAATTTAATAAAGAATAATAATAAAAGATTAAAAATTTAAAAATTTAAAATGAAATAAATAAAAAATAATAAAAATTCAAAAATTCAAAAAATAATAATAAAAAACAATTTTTAAATTTTTAAAAATAATAATAAAAAATTAATTGAATAAATCGACGGATGAGATCAAGAGATGTCTTGATCCTCATCAACGGTCGAGATCATTTTTACATGGATCAATCGAACTAGCCGTTGGAGCATTTCCTTTAAATAGGGTGCTAGGAGTCATTTTCAGATCATTGGATCTGTGAGTCTAAGGCTAAAGAAGCTCTCTTGTAAATCTGTTTCTGGTTAATAAAGGAAGACTTTGGGGTCCATATCTTGCTGGTGTTACTCTCTTGGAATGCTGTGAGATCATTTCATTTTCTGCATATGTTATTTTCAGCTGTTAATAATAGCTTTTCTAGAGTATTGTGGGTACAGGTATCTTGCTCACTTGCTAGGGTTTGGGTGCTGCTAGGGTTTCAGGAGTAATGGCAGGTATCTCCATTACTGTTTGAGATCTAGCAGCATTTTGCCCTCTTTATTGACGATTGTTTTGAGCTGTGCAGAATAACATTTTCTGAAGGAATTTGTGGGCGTTCGGGGAAGTTCTCGGCTGAACCAGCCAACTCCCGCAAGCATTTTCTGCTGAGCCCAGTGGATTTGATCCTGGGTTTATCATTCGGTTTTATCTTTCTGATCTGCATGAGAAAATTTCTGAAGCTTTTTCACAGTGACAATCTGAAATTTCTGATATATTGAAAAATATTTCTGCTCTTATTGTTAAATCTGGCTGTGTAGGGGCCAAAATCTGTACATTAATTAGCTGATCTAGGGTTTCAAATTTTTTACAGTTTTTTATTAGGGTTTCATTTTTTTCTTAAACTGCAGGTACAGGGTTCTGAGAATTTCTTCAGGGTTTTCGGAGCAAGAAAGATTGACAATTTCGTGGTCAAGCTGCTGGATTTCAGACACTATCATTCTATTCTGCAGCCACATAAGCGGTCCTATCTATCCAAGCAGCCATACGCTGATCTCTATGTTTTCTTTTGCTCCCATACGCCCCCAACGCAAACCCTTTCAAAGTTTGATCAGCAACTGCATAATTTTACTCGATTGTCATTGGTCCATTAGCCCTGCCGTTGAAGTTTCCTGGAACTACGTCTAAATTCGTGGCTTTGTCAGCACAAATATGCCCTTCTTCACCTGCATTTCCACTTCGTGTCTTTCCATTCTTTGTCAACGGAGCAAACTGCTGAGCAAATTGGCATTATGGCTAAGGCATTTTCCCGTGGGCTGGCACACAGCGTTTCGTGTTGCCTCTGGTCACGTCTGCGAAGTTTTCCTTTTGCAATCGATCCACTGTTGCCGCCTTTCTCTACCTGCAACTCGGGCTGAAAGGAATTATCAGAGAAATAAAACCGCAGGCGTGGGTGAGTCAGAGCTTTCTCTGTCCGCCGTCGAAGTTTTCAGCCGGCTCGTTGTCACGTAGCCCAGTTCCCTTCATCACGCCGGCAGCAGAGGCAATCTCGTGGTCATATAACGCAGGTAACAACGTACATCACTTTCGTTTCTGTTGAGAGAGGATCGATTGCCAGGTAAAACCCTAAAGCATTACCGAGAACGATTTGATTTGCTGAGGGATAGGCGTAGATCGATTTTGATACGCAGAGGTAACGTAGGTATAGCTTAGATTTTTATTTAGTTTTTTTTTACGATTTGAATTTTAGTTTTATTTACATAAAAAATTTGAAAAATCATGTTTTGACTTTCAGCTTTGGTTTATCCGTCGGTTCTTAAATTTTGTATAGTTTTGTTTTAAAATAGATTCTAATTTTAGTCCTTAGTTTTATAATCTTTAGAGTTTTATAATTTTTAGATTGTTTTTATTTGTATAATATAAAAAATAAATAAAAAATAAAAAAAGATTCATTTTATAATAGGGTTTGGTCTAGCTTTTATTTAGATTTAATTTTTTTTATTTTTTTTTTAGTTAGATTTAAATGTTATGTTAGAATTTATGTTTTAGATATTAGTTAGATCTTTTAGTTTAGATTTAGGATTTTCTTTTTTGTATAAAAAAAAAAAAAAAAAAAAAAAAATTTGAAAAATATAAAAACTTTGTGGAAATTTTTTTCCGTCAGATCCAGTGATTTTTGGGATTTATCATCTTTCATGCTGAGATCTAAAATTTTCAAGTCGAGATGCGAAATTGATATCTGGTTAATGGTTTATGATTCGTGGTGGTTTAAAGCATTCATCTCTTTAAAATTCTCGGTTGCTGGATATCGTTTTGATCGTTCTATGAGCATTGTGATGATAGATGATTGCTGTTCATGGTCCATATTTTTTATATCATTTAACAAGTAATTGTCTTGACCACAATATCTTAAGGCACTGGTCTGTTAAATTAATCAAATCATTTTAGTGCTTATCTTAATCGTATCTCGTGTCTCCTAGCCAACTGGTCGACAGTTGGCCTCATCATCTTACAGGGACTACCCCCCTTAGCCGCGGGAGACAGGCTCAAACGGAGAGACCGGGGATCAGAGTGACAGCCCCCGGTCTGAGCGTTGTCGTGTCAATCTGCGCGACAACAATCCCAAATGACCCCTTGACACCCTATTTAAAGGAAAAATTCCCAACGGCTAGTTCGAGTGGTCCATGTCAAACTAATCTCGACCGTCGATGAGGATCAAAATTCCTTTCAATCTCTTTCGTCGAAATTTTAAATGCATTTTAATATATTAAAAAATTAAAACTTTGCCTTTATTTTCTCAAAACTTTGACTTATTATTATTTTATTTTATTTTTCAATTTTTTATTATTTGTTAATTTATTTTTCAATTTAATTTAATTTAATTTATTATTATTATTATTATTATTATTATTTTTAGTTATTTTTTAATTTTATTATTTTTTATTATTTTTTTATTTCTGAATCCTCGAACTTAGCCTTTGGAAAACCACTTAGGACTTATGAGGGGATAAAACATTTTCTAACCCTCAAGACACTTTACATAATGACTTTTACAATTTTACATGTCAAGGGGGAAAACCCATTTGACATAGACCCTCATAGACCACCTAGTGTTGCGACACAAATATAATCTAGCAGATCAAGCAATTTGTAATAACCTAACCAAATAGTTAGAATTATTTCCAAATTATTTTTACATAAACTCAACCTAGCACACTAGGATTCCCCTAAGATTCTAATGACAAAATCCATTCTGGCTTTGGGGTTAGGCTGAAGGAAAACTCTGCCGATCATGGATTAGTGAGACAAAAAACCTCCCGGAACGTAGATTATCACTAGAAAATTAGGTTTGCCTAGGCAATTTACGTACATGACCCAGATCTGCTAAGCTTATTTACAATTTACACATGCAGACTGGGTTTACAACATGACATGATCGGGTTGATGATGACAGTCGAATGGCACGGACACGTCGATCAAGTGCTATCCCTTTTGTGAAGAAGGGGGTGTACTGCTATGGGTAGTTGACACGTAGTGGTCAACATCTGGCTCTACTTGGGGACACGTTGCTGCACTGCAGGAAGGTGAGAATCCAGAATCTGCATCCACGAAACACACATTAAAACATAAGTAGCATCCATCCCAAAATCATCATATAACATTAAGCATAGGAAAGATATAAGCTCTTCATTTATTAACTATCTAGTAAAAAGTAAATCTAATCCTAAAACAGAAATGTAAATGCTGAAAAAACAAAGAGTAGGGTTAGAAATACAGAGGATGCCCCATGGCATCAGATGTGTTCAATATAGTGTATACTGAGCATTTGCCTGCTTTCAGGTAAATTTGTCGGCTGCTTATCGGATGTGCCATGTCCAATTTTGCATACGGTAGGACTTTTCCCTATCCGAAAATCAAGTTGCTCGCGACCGTCTGATGCATCAAATCTTTTTCTCATTTTCTTTTTCTTGCGCTTTTTCTTCATGGCACGCTGTATCACTGATGACGTGGAATTTTCTGCTTCAAAGCTCTCGGATGAAGTATGTAAGATATGCGTGACATGTCTTTCGTCATTCTTCATCTGCCATGCCAAGGATGATGGATCAATCTCACAGGTGCCATGAGTTATAACTTGATCTTCTATCACTGGTGGATTAACCGTGTGAGCATCAACCTGACTATTAATTTCTCTTTTATCTAGGTCACCTGCAATTATCCACTTTTCAATGGAACAAAGGACCTCATAATAAGATGGAGCTTGTTGCAACAGATAAGGAGGCTTCTAATCTATTGACGTTCCCTGGTTTCTTTCATCCTCTGACTGCTGTTGAAATTTCTGAACCTGTATTTTAATGGCATCCATCTGATTAGAGTGTTCAACCTTCATAGCAGTGATTTCCCGAGCATGGTCTTCTTCCATGGTCAGTAACTTACTCTAAAGACATATTTGACTGGCTTCCATATCTTTTATTACTTTATCGTTCTTTTCCTTTATGGTCATCAAGCAATGCTGCATATAGTTTATCTCTTTCTTATGATTTTCTTGCATGGTAGCCAACTGATTATTATGATCAAATGTCATGATAGTCATTTCTTCATCCATAGTTAATAACTTGTTTTGCATAGAATTAATTTCCCTATCATGATTAGCTTTCATGGTCTCAATTTCCTTAGCATGCTGACTTTGCATGTCGGTTACGTGATCAAAGTGTTTAATTTTCATGATTTCCATCTCCTTATCACGTTTTTCCAGGTGGGTGCATAAAGTTCTCATATCATTGGCGTAACTGGTTTGATTGATCTCCATATTTTTTACCAACCGCATTAGTTCTTCTATAATATGCTTCTGATTTTCCCTTTCATTGTCGACGCTGATTTTACAATGTCCCTGCTTTTCCATTATCATGGATTTGATCTGCAACGGTACAGGTGGATGGCACATTTTGATATGAAGAATTGTCTTGAAAACTTTCATCGACAACTGTACCCTTCATAAGATTACTTTCATTCTATTGCACAATTTTAGGGGCACAAGGCGAGCTATCTGGATAACCATATCTATCTTTAAAAGCATTGACAATGTCTTGTAAAGAAGTGAAAGAGTCTTCAGGACAATTATTAAACCAATTCAAGGCATCACCCTCTAAAGAAAAGACAAATAGATGCATTTTGACATCTTCATGATCATACTGAGGAGATCTACATTATATGAACATTATACGAGTAAAACTTGCATAAATGCTTTCTAACAACAATTGAATCACCACCCAAGAACAAAGGTAATTTAGAAATGGCCACTTCCAGAACATCATGGAGAACATCAGTAAAATGACAGGGGGTAAACGAATAATCCATGATGAATAATGGGGACCAAATGGATGATAGAAAGAGATCTCTGCTCAAGAAAATCAAGAGATGAAAGGAGTGGAGTCGCCACTTGAATAATGAAATTTCTAATTCTAGGATCCAAAAAGCAACAAACAAGCAGATATGAGGGAGGCTTATTGTCTTGGAAAAATAAAAGGAATGGAGTCGCCACCCAAACAAGAAACGAACTGAAGGGTAGTTGCTGATATGATGAAAGATAAGGTGATAAAAAGATCAAATGACACTAAAGAATGTTGGCCATTTGATAGGCTAATGAATGGCAGAAAAGATGAGATGATGCCAAAAAATGTTGACCCCGCCAGCTCAAATGAAAAGATTCCAGATTCTAGATGAGAGAGAAGAATGAGGATGAAATGTTGTTGAAGCACTAGGGACAAAAAATCTTTATCCTCGGCAATGATGCCAAAAAATGTTGTCGCACAGACGCTTTGGGCAGCGCGACAACGCTCAGACCGGGGGCTGTCACCCTAATCCCTGATCCCTCTGTTTAAGCCATCTCCCGAGGCTAAGGGGGTAGACCCTAGGGGGTAAAGGAAGACCAACTGTGGACCAGTTGGGTTGGGAGACACAACAAGGAAGATTAGCACCTGATTGATTTTAGAAGTTAATGTACCAGTGCCTTATGGAGTTATTGATTAAATGATTATTTATTATATGTTGCAGAAATATGAACCTTGTAAAACAATCATTTATCATCGAATATCCCAAGTAATACAAGCTATTCAATAAACGCAACGCTTTAATAATGATCCAGCAATTAAATTTCTAAAGATTGAATGCTTTAAACAACCATACAATTTAAATGCTAACCAATTACCACTTTCATATAGTTAACTTTAGATAAACATTTAAGCACATTTAACTATAGAGAAGTGGAACAAAAGACACCAAAAATGAATTTTTCATTAGTCTTTTTGAATTTTTTTTATTTTTATATATATTTTTTTTATAAAATTTTAAGTCTAAAAATAAAACAAAGCTAAAATCTAATCTAAACTTAAATCTAAATTAAAAATAACTTAAAGACTAACCCTTTTAAACTTTTTTAAATTTTATGAAATTTTTTATTTTTCATGAATGAAATGAAAAATAAAACAAAACTATTCTACGCAGAAACTAAACAAAACTTAAAGACTAAGCCTTTTAAACTTTTTTAAATTTTATGAAATTTTTTATTTTTCATGAATGAAATGAAAAATAAAACAAAACTATTCTACGCAGAAACTAAACTAAACTAAATCCTAAAAGAACTTTTTTACTTTTTATGATTTAAAAAAAAAGAAACAAAAACCAAATCGAAATTTTTTAATTAATTAATTTATTTTTGATTTTTTGATTTATTTTAAAACCAAGAATAAAACTAAACTAAACTAAATTAAAAATAAAGATTAAACTAAACTAAACTAAAAGCTGAACCAAAAATAAAACTTAACTCTAAAAATCAAATATTTAAACTAATCTAAATCTAAACAAGAAAAAATCAAAACTAAAATAAACTAAAAGTTAAATCCTAATTAAATGAAAGTGAAATTTAACAAAACTAATAAAATTTTAGAATCTAAACTATATTAAAAAAAAAAAAAACATAAAATAAGATCTAAATCTAAAACTAAAATCTAATTTAATAAAATCAAAGTCTAATCTAATTTATGAAAATTGAAGTTTTTGAATTTTTTTTTTTGTTTTTTGTTTTTTGTTTTTTTTTTTAATTTTATTTATTTTTTATTTAAAGTTTCATATATTAACCCACTTCATAAAAAAAAAGAAAATGAATGCTAACCTAAGTCACGGATATACAAAAAGATAACAAAAAAAAATAAAAACCTAACCTAATGTATATACTTGCATAAAATTAAAAGTTTGAAACCTATGTATAAAAAATTTCTTTCCTTGTTTTGTTGTGGGTGTGTGTACATGTGAGGCCGACGGAGGAACGCAGGTATGGCAGGGGCAACATGCCGGTTGGACGCAGAGAAGATTGATGAGAATGAAGCTTGCAGCAGCGTGAGGTGAAATGAAAGGCATAGGAAGGAAATGGTCAGTTTGCAGCAGCGTGAGGTGAAATGAAAGGCATAGGAAGGAAATGGTCAGTTTGCAGCAACGTGAAGGAGAGCGATTTAGGAAGAAGTGTGGGTTTCTTTGCAGGTTTGCGTGAAGGATGAGAGGACGAACGCAGATCATGAAGGATGGCAGAAATACGTTGAGGTTGACAATGTATAAGATGGAGTGACAAATGTAAGCAGAGAGTTGCGTGAAGATGGCTGGAGTTTGCAGGTTCGATGGAGGCTGCGTGGGGATGATTTTGCTGCAGGAATACGTGGAAAGGCACAGCGTACGGAGAAGCAGAGATGCGGCATGCAGAATGGATTAAATGGCTGCGGGATGGCAGGCGATGAAGAAGCTGGAGCAGGAATTAGAATGTTGGCTGCGAAATGGAAGAGCGAGGGTGAGGAGTTAGGAGCGTATAGCTAGAATGACGCAGAGAAAAAAATGCTGCCAGTGTGCTGCTGTTAAATTGGCAACTAGGGCCAAACTCCATGTGGGTCAGCTTATTTATGGCAGCTGATATTTTTATTGGATCCCTCTCGTCGAGAGGTATAGGATTGATCCAAAGATCATCCGATTCCGATAAGTATTTATGGAGATATGAATTTATTTTGTTTATGTAATTATTATCAAGCCGACCAGCACTTATGTAGGCTCTAGAAGCCCAACCGACGTGTCTATTCAACCTCTACATTTTTAGTATAAATTGGTGAGGATTCGAAGTCATTTTGGACATGTATTCTTGAGGTGATCTCCTCTCCACGTCTGGGTTTTTGGAAGGAGAGAACCAAAAGATACACTTGCCCAAGGTTGATGCCCTAACCGCAGGAAGCCGTAGGCATATGAGGATGAGCAACAGACAGAGTTGGATAGGAGGCACACATGCCCTAATCTATAATGAATCCGACAACACAACTCTTATACCCACAGCGATGAATGTTGAACGTTGGCATGGAAGCAATCCGCATGGCTCTTTTTCGGTTATGAGATTTGGGTAATTGTTTGCAAGGGTTAAGGTACGAGACATCAAGATTATGTTTCGTATGGGTTAGGGTGTCTCATATCTAAATGGATTTCTCACGGACTCTCTCGAAGGACTACTATGCTCTATGTACAGGACTTTTACTCCACAAGACTCGCTTGCTCAATCCACGGGACTCCTCTCGCATACCTGATCTGAACATGATCTCGAATAGGTATAATTGGCACTTGGATAATCATTATAATGCTATGATCTCATATAACATAACGTCATGATCTCATATGACATCTTTATATTATCCCTGGTCTCGACTTTGTGATATATAGTCTCTGCAATGTATGGTGTTAATCCTTCTGCATCTATATATTGTCTATTAATGATCTCGCTTTGTATGCTCTCCCTCTTATGTTCCAAGGTGGAACTGAGACTTTTCGGAAGGTTCCTCTCTGTATTCCACAAAAGTTAAGTCTCAGATTGATCTTATACGTCTGTAACAACTACAGTCTCAGATTACATAGATCTCTGGGCATCAGGTCATTGCATTAAGGGCATCGCACCGACACTACATCCATGGCACATTACTATGTGTTGATTAATAATAAGTACACACATTATAAATGGCGTTCGATTTATGGCTTAATGATTTGATCTCCTTTGCTCTTCAGTAACATCACTCATGTAGTATTGAATCTTGAAGACATTCATTCACCGTCAGTGTGATGCCCTAATTTGTTTCGTTGTCATAAAAGAGCCGCAGACATAACAACAGTCAAGCATGGAAGAAGCTGCAGTCGTTATAATGTCAAGGAGATCTGGCCACAGTTAAAAGGAGACCTGTATCTGCCAAACGCAGTGTGAAGGTGTCACCATTACGCAACCCTAAACTACAGCTACGTGGCCCTAAACATTGTAATCATACGCAGCCATGGTTGCCTTTATACTTTGTTCATAAAGACATTTATACACAGAATACAGAGATATTTATATGCAGTCATAACTGCACTCAAGCATAGCCGCAGACTCAGCATACCTGTGTAGCAGAGAAGAATGTATGTGATCTGGGCACATCTATCTTCACGTTGGTAGTCTACATGACCCTCGGCCTACTTGTAGCAGTCTCGATGTGCTATGATCACAATAGATTTTGGTTTTGGTTGGATAAAGAAGATCTCGGTGACATACATCTTGTACAACGGTAACTTGAAGTATTAGATGATGTTCCTATATGCAGTGATAGTGATCACTTTGCAAAGAGTGTCAGTCTCATCGAAGGTAAGAGACAGGATCATAATCTTACCTCTCATCAAATCAGTGATGAATGATGATCTCAGTATATCTATGAGCAGCATCTATGATATGGACAATAACGTTGTATGATCTGGGCACATATATATAATGCAGTCTTGGGCAGCAACATGATATACTGTAGATGGGCTGTGCAACGAATACATGAAGCATGGGCAACAGCATGATGGGCAGCACTATGAAATCATGTGCATGGGCAGCAACATGATAATGATGCACATTAGTCTGAGAAAGATCATGGACCTGGACAACAGCATGGGGCAATATGCAGTAGTGCAACTAGAGGATGAGATGTGTTAAAATTGGCAACCAGGGCAAAACTTCATGTGGGTCATCTTATTCATGGCCAATAATATTTTTATTAGATTCCTCTCGTCGAGAGGTGTAGGATTGATATAAAGATCATCCAATTCCGATAAGTATTCATGGAGATATGAATTTATTTTGATTATGGAATTATTATCAAGCCGACCTACAACTCATGTAGGCTCAGAAGCCCAACAGTCGCATCTATTCACCCACCAACGTTGTGTATAAATATAAGAGGACTTTTCCTCATTTGGACTCACTCATCTCATCACATCTCTCTCTCTCTACTGCGTAGATGTGAGTCTCTTCTCTACTGCGCTGAAATGGGTCTCTCTCTCTCACGCATGTGAAGCCGGAAGCTGTTGAATTTGAAGCTGCAACTGCAGAAGTAAAGATTGACTTGCGTGGCCTAGAAGATCTCCTCTTTGGAACTGCGCTGTAGGTTCATCTGAACCTCCTCTGGAAGCCGAAACTTTTGGTGGTGGAATGAAGTCAATCCGACTATCGGTTTGTGAGATATGGTCTGCCCTAGTTTGATAATGAAGCCGCTAATGCTGATGCTACTGATCTAGGGTTTGCTACCGCTGATATGAATTAGATTTATTGTACTATTTCTCTCTGCTGAATTATTGAAGATGAAAGAAGATTTGATCAAAGGGTTTCCCCACACATTGTGGGGTTTGTCCATGGCTAGCCGTCACATTTTATGTCTCTTGTCTTGGCTTGTTTTCTGTCGATCGTTTAATGTTCTATCTGCACTTTACTTTATGTACATGTGATTGCTAATCGGTGGAATATAATAAGAAAAAGAAGTAAATTGTTATAAGCATAGAACATACCATAACTTAACATGGTATCAGAGCTGAGGTGAAGACAAAGCCCGAGTAAGAGTAAGAGCAAGAGCAATCATCGAAGAGAAGATTGGCAAGGCTATCCTAAAAGAACTATGGGGTCCTCAACACTCTTTCCTGCCGAAGACAAGCTCCATGAGAAAGCTGACTATCACGGATGGAAGATGTCTATCGATCTAACCCTTGAAGATCAAGGAGTGCTGGACCATGTAAGAGGCAATATTGTTGAGCCTTCATCAAATGCATCTGCTATTGCCTGGAACAAATGGAAAAATGGAGAAGTCAAAACAAAGAAGATCATCCGGGACTCTATCAACAAGCGCTTGGTGGCCTACATCTCTGATCTAGACACCTCCAAGGGAATCTACGACAAACTGGTGAGTTTATTTAAAGTTAATGATGCAAATCAAGTTTTGTTTCTTAGAAATAAGTTGAGGGAAATCAAGAAGGGTAAAGATGAAAGTATGCAAGCATACTTCTTAAGAATCACCGAGATCAAGAACGATCTCCTATCTATTGGGGAAACCATTACTGACAGAGAAATGGCACTCACAACTCTCGGAGGATTACCATCTGAATGGTATGTGTTCAGGACTACTCTTCTGAACAATAATGTAATTCCTAGTTTCGAGGAATTAATGGCTAGATGCATTCAAGAACAAACAAGGGTGGAAGAGCAGGAAATGCCCATGCCTAAAGGTCCTCCTGCTGCCTTTTCTTCTCATGCAAAGAAAAGAAATAATTCCGGGACTAAATCAAAAGGAAAGGTTGGACCTAAGGCCAGAAGAAAATGACGATGTTACATTTGCGATAAAGCAAGTCACTATGCAAGGGAGTGCCCTGATAGAAAGGACTCAGTCTAGGACGATGATCAAAATCCCTCTGATGGCAATCAAAGGAATGACAAATTCAACAACAAAGGTAAGAGGAGAGCTGGGAATCAAGGAAGAGGACAAGCATTCAAGAAGGCCAGAAATTCCAGGATGTATTAAATGCACCTGACCTCAAAAAGAACCTAGTGTCCATCTCAGGAACGAAAGACAAAGGCTACAAGGTAACCTTCAGCGATGGCAAGGTATGTATATGGAAAAATAATGTTAAAGATGCCTTTACTCTTGGGTTTAGTGTTGATTCATTATATCAGGTCGATGGAAGTCTGCTAGGTGTCATGTCTTATGACACATCTCTTCAGTCTGAACTGTGGCATTAGAGGTTTTCCCCCCTTCATTATAAAGCTATACTCGGTGTAAGACAAATGGTGATAGGGATGCCCGAATTCTAAATAGAGAATGAAGGTGTATGTCCAGGATGTGCTAAAGGAAAGCTCAAAAGGGGACCATTCCCCTCAAGCCAAAGCAAGACCTCTGATATATTACAATTGGTTCACTCAGGCATACCTGAGGTTGGCATCAAGAGGGAGACTACTACACCATATACTCCTGAACAAAATGGTGTGGCAGAAAGGAAGAACCGCACAATTATGGAAGCTGTCCAAGCCATGCTACATGATCAAAGTCTTCCTAAGTTTCTATGGGCTGAAGCTGCAAATACTGCTGTATATGTACAAAATCGATGCCCTCATCAAGCATTGGGTTCCAAGACTCCTGAAGAAAAATTCACCGGTAAGAAACCTGATGTTTCTCATTTTAAAATTTTTGGAAGCCCTGTATACTTTCATGTGCCGAAAGAGAAAAGAAATAAATTGGGAGCATCTGGAAAGAAGGGAATTTTCGTGGGCTATGGTGAAAATACTAAAGGCTATAGAATCTATGTAGCCGGTCAAAGGGAAGTCATAATTAGTCATGATGTCACCTTTGACGAAGATATGGCTCTCAGCAAGGTGATCAATCTTCCGACTTTGAGGAGCTCTCAAGAAGCCGACACCAGGGAACCAAAAGAAAAGGATGATGATTCAATGCCTGATGTAGAAGAACCCATGGATCCGATTGATCCTCCTCCAAATGAGCCTTCCTCTTCTAGGAAGAGGCCTTCACGGCTTAAGGGGTTACTTGATGATGCTGAAGGACACACTGCACCCCGAGGAACCTTTCGTGAAAGTAAGAAACCTAATAGGTATCAAGGATACCTGACCATCATGAGCACGATCATACAAAATAAGCCTTCGTCATTCTCAGATGTCGTCAAGCATCAAGTATGGAAGGATGCTATGACCGAAGAATATGAGTCTATCATAAAGAATGATGTTTGGGAAGTAGTTCCTAGACCACAGGACAAGACTGTTGTTACTTCCAAATGGCTTTACAAGATAAAGCATGGAGCAGATGGAAGCACGGAAAAGTATAAGGCTCGTTTTGTTGCTCGAGGTTTCTCCCAAAAGGAAGGTATAGACTATGATGAGATATTTGCACCTGTTGCCAGATATACGACCATCTGCTCGATCATAGCCCTTGCCGCTTCACAAGGATGGAACCTACATCAGATGGATGTCAAGACTGCGTTCTTGCATGGCTCGATCAAAGAAGAGGTCTACGTGGAGCAACTCGAAGGATTTGACATTTATGATCGAAAATCTCATGTATGCAGGTTGAAGAAAGCTCTCTATGTGCTGAAGCAAGCACCCCGAGCATGGTATGAGAGGATCGATAGCTACTTGATGAAGCTGGGATTCACTAGGAATGAAGCCGATCCTAAACTTTACTTTAAGGTTGAAGATGACAAGCCTCTCATATTGGTGTTGTATGTGGATGACCTCTTTCTAACAGGTGCAGACCCTCTCATTCACAAATGTAAGAGGGAGCTGGCCTCTGAATTTGAAATGAAAGACCTAGGACTGATGCACTACTTCCTAGGACTTGAAGTGTGGCAAAAGCCAGGAGAAATTTTCCTATCTCAAGGAAAATATGTGGTGAAGATATTGGAAAGATTCGGTATGATGGACTGCAAGCCTGTGACTACCTTGAGGATCTTAACTTTTAGAAGTTATATGGTAGTGATTTCGGACCAGACTTGGGAAATGCCTTTGAGTTTCAAAAACTCATTCGCATTGATGTTCTTGGTGAACCTCCGTCCGAACATATGTTTTGCAGTTAGCATTGTGAGCTCATATTTGGTTGAGCCTCATTGGATTGATGCCAGGAATCTTCTGAGATGTCTTCAGGACACAATCTCTCATGGATTAAGATACACTGCCGGAGATGCGAGACTACTTGGATATACTGATATTGATTGGGCAGGCAGTGTGGTGGACCGTAAGAGCACTTCCAGGTACTGTTTCACCTTGGGATCTGCTTCGATATCCTGGATGAGCAGGAAGCAGAATTCGGTGGCTTTGAGCACCGCCGAAGCAGGATATATTGTTGCTAGCATAACCTCGTGTGAGGCAGTCTGGTTGCGAAAGCTCTTCAGTGAGCTGTTTGGATTTACATTGGATACCACTGTGATTCTCTGTAACAACCAGAGGTGGGATTCGATTATTGAGGAATCCCGTATTCATCAATTGCTCCAGCAGATAGACATCATCTGGGATATGGTAAGTTGATGAGCAAGGAAGCTCCATCACATTAAGATGATGTACAGGTTGATACACCTTGTCAAAGCCCCGAGGAAAGATCTAATCTGTGATTTTCCCATACGACTTGGAGTCGGCAAGAAACCCTTGTATAAGGGTCCTGCATGTTGCATACATTGAGCTCTGGGAGCTCTGAGGGCTTGCGGTTCCTACTGGAGCATCATATGACCACAGGGTGACTCACCCTCCCCTGGTGGTGCACGCTGGAACAAGATGATTCGCTCTCTTGTGGGACAAGATGATTCACTCTCTTGTGGAACAGGATGATTCGCTCTCCTATGTAGCAGGATGATTAGTTCTCTTGTGAGGCCTGGATTGACGAGTTCTCCATGGCAGCCTGGATTGATGTGTTCTCCATGGCAATTGTAGCAGGATTGATGTGTTCTCCTGTGAGGCCTGGATTGATGTGTTCTCCTGTCCAGGCATCCTACCCATGCAGTCTGGGACTCATGGTAAGTACCTCTCATCTGATCAATGAGCAGGGAAATGAAGTTAGGGACCATAGTAGTACCGATGGACGCATCGTTGTAACTACCGTACTCCCTACGCTAGGATGACCTACATTGATCTGGGATCAATGATACTGGTTTGGGACCAGTGGTAGGAGTTGTAGGATACTATGACGCTGACTTCGGGTCGATTGAGACTGGTCTGGGATCAGTGGTACATACTCTGAGACTGACTTTGAGTCAGTGGAGGATGATATTGGTCTGGGACCATTGGAGTTGTACTCACTATGACGCTGACTTTGGGTTGGTTGAGACTGGTCTGGGACCAGTGGTACATACTCTGAGACTGACTTTGAGTTGGTATGATACATCCTCGATCATTTCTTCTTCTTCATAATTCAGACAAAAGCAGAGTAGAATAGAACAATGCAAGAGCAGAGCAGAACAGAACAAAACAGTACAGATCAGTGCAGGGCAGAACAAGACAAAGTAGAACAGGCAAAATAGAGCAGAGCAGGGCAAGGGTCAGGCTGTACAAGGCAATGCATTTGATGGATGAATAGTAACGACCGATAGACAGATTGCAGATGAAGTTCTCCATGGTTGAGAGGGAGTGTTAAAATTGGCAACCAGGGCAAAACTTCATGTGGGTCATCTTATTCATGGCTAATAATATTTTTATTAGATTCCTCTCGTTGAGACGTGTAGGATTGATATAAAGATCATCCAATTCCGATAAGTATTCATGGAGATATGAATTTATTTTGATTATGGAATTATTATCAAGCCGACCTACAACTCATGTAGGCTCAGAAGCCCAACAGTCGCATCTATTCACCCACCAACATTGTGTATAAATATAAGAGGACTTTTCCTCATTTGGACTCACTCATCTCATCACATCTCCCTCTCTCTACTGCGCAGATATGAGTCTCTTCTCTACTGCGCTGAAATCAATGTTTTTAAAACCGGAACCGGTGACCGGACCGGTTCACCTAATGAACCGGTTTACCGACCGGAACCGGTCTAACCGGGACTGGTTTGGTCTAAACGAACCGGTTTTAGAAAAATACATTAAATAATTATTTTTTAATGAAAAAAACTATTTTTAAGATTTAAAAGCATGATTCCAAGCCAATAGAGACAAAATATGCAAAGATTGCTCATTTATATACCATGTAAAGGTGAATATATCAAAATGGCACCGAGTGCAATACATATCATCGACAAAATACATAAGCAATGAGGCTCTAAACCACTAAGAAGATACTAATATCACAAGTAAATTTCATCTAAGGAAAATGTTAGGTTTAATATGTTGCCCTAACCATTTTCCAACATGGTATCAAAGCTATGGTTTGTATCCTTGGTAGCTGGAAATATCACTATTTCATCTGTAGCTTGATCATTTGGAGATCAAGTATAACAAGACTAGCAAGAAGCTTATACAAAAGAAGAGAACCAAATGACAGACAAAAAGTCTGCCCCTAAATTAAAATAGGTCTGCATAGAGGTCCAAAGTCTGAGGTGTTTCAGAGACACGAGAATCATAGAGGTTCAAAGTCTGGTGTATTTCAGAGACCCAAGAATCACAAAGATCCAAAGTCCGGAGTATTACAGAAACCCAAGAATCACAGTAACTTCGTATAGAAGTCCGAAGATTGTAGGCCTAATAACATTGCAGAGGTACAAAATCTTCCTTGGTTAATAGAGGTCCGAAACTATAATGATACTAAAGAAGGTCTGAAGATTTCAGTGGATTACAAAGCTCTGAATTACAATGGTATTTCAATTTTCCCGAATTGCAGTGATATTTTAAGAACTTAGAAAATTGTAGTAAGGATTGAGAGATGAAGTATCTAGAACATGTATCATTCCTATTGATAAAGTCATGAAAATCATAACCCCTAAACCCCTAAACCACTAAACAACTGCGTTTTTTGTCATGTTTCAGTGGGCTGTCCATAAACCGGCCGGTTTAGGACGGAACCGGCCGGTTTGATACAAACCGGCCGGTTCCGTCCTAAACCGGCCGGTTTTGACCGGTTAGGGCCATATTTTGGGCACAGGACAGAGCTGACCGAGTTTATTAGGCCGGTTCGGACCGGCCAGCTATCTAACCGGCCGGTTTGACCGGTAACCGGTTTTTGTGGCCGGTTTTTAAAACTATGGCTGAAATGGGTCTCTCTCTCTCACACATGTGAAGCCGGAAGCTGTTGAATTTGAAGCTGCAACTGCAGAAGTAAAGATTGACTTGCGTGGCCTAGAAGATCTCCTCTTTGGAACTGCGCTGTAGGTTCATCTGAACCTCCTCTGGAAGCCGAAACTTTTGGTGGTGGAATGAAGTCAATCCGACTATCGGTTTGTGAGATATGGTCTGCCCTAGTTTGATAATGAAGCCGCTAATGCTGATGCCACTGATCTAGGGTTTGCTACTGCTGATATGAATCAGATTTATTGTACTATTTCTCTCTGCTGAATTATTGAAAATAAAAGAAGATTTGATCAAAGGGTTTCCCCACACATTGTGGGGTTTGTCCCTGGCTAGCCGCCACATCTTGTGTCTCTTGTCTTGGCTTGTTTTCTGTCGATCGTTTAATGTTCTATCTGCACTTTACTTTATGTACATGTGATTGCTAATCGGTGGAATATAATAAGAAAAAGAAGTAAACTGTTATAAGCATAGAACATACCATAACTTAACAAGATGCAGCGCGATGATAGGTATCAGTTGAAGCAGAATGTCTTCAACTGATCTCGTCGTTATAGGAGATGATCTATGCTTAGATCTAGACAAGTCAAAGTGTTGACTTCTGTTGTAATTGTACTATCTCTCTCTCTCTCTTTCTCTGCTGAACTTTGAAAATAAAAGAAGATTTGATCAAAGGGTTTCCCCACACATTGTGGGGTTTGTCCCTGGCTCGCGCCATATCTTGTGTCCTCTTGCCTTGGTTTGTCTTCTGCGTTTTATATTTATGTTCTATCTGCAGTTTATCGTAATGCTGATGTGATTGCTAACTGTGAAAATTTAAATAAATTG
Organism: Pinus tabuliformis; assembly: GCA_031772625.1. Taxonomy (NCBI): domain Eukaryota; kingdom Viridiplantae; phylum Streptophyta; class Pinopsida; order Pinales; family Pinaceae; genus Pinus; species Pinus tabuliformis. The sequence goes on from CM062818.1 coordinate 1,298,538,095, forward strand.
CTCTAGCATAGAACATACCAAAAATTAACATGGTATCAGAGCTGAGGTGAAGACAATGCCCAAGAAAGAGTGAAAGAGCAATCACCGAAGACAGTTGGGACAAGACAAAAGGATCAATGGGTTCCTCATAATTCACTTAGGTTGAAGTCAAAGCAGAGAATGTTATCAGAATGGTGTAGCGGAAGATTATGATGGTCCATCTTAAGATCACTTCATCGGGAAGTTCGGATCTAAGGGTGGAAGGAAAGGCGGATGCCTTGTTGAAATAAGTTCGGCCGTTATGCGAAGGAGTGTTCGAATGGCAGAGACACATCTCTTGATGAAGATAACAATCATTCTTGGGACATCTTCAATGATCAAAAGAATGACTGGTAATGCAGGTCATCAAGGAAATGGTCGACTCTTCCAGGAAAGCAAGGAACCCCAAAATCTCTTTTATGTACCTAATCGAACCTGATGTCCATCTCGGAAATGGGAGTCAAAGGTTACAGGGTGGCACTTATCGATGGAAATGTACGTAGATCTTTTAAAGATACTTTTGAGTTCAGGGTTGTATCAAGTTGCAGGAAGTCCACTGGGGACCATGTCCATTGACTCAGCACCGAAGGTCTGTGAGTCAGATGGGGACTAGGATGCCTGAATTCAAAAGAAGCATGAAGGTACATGTCTGAAATGTACCGAAGGAAAATATTATAAGGGGACCATTCCCCTCATGCAGCTGGTTCACAGGTTTGGAACAACCCGAGGAGTTTGAGAATCATGATCAAGGAATCTCATGTATACAGGTGGAAGAAAGCCCTCTATGGCTTGAAGAAAAACACCTCGGGCATAGTATGAGAGGATTGATAGCTGTCCAATGCAGCTGAGATTCACTAGGAGTGAAATCGATCCAAACCATTACTCGAAGGTTGTGGATGATGAACCTCTCGTACCGGCACCTATGTCTGATAGGTGCAGACCCTCTCATTTATAGGAGACAGAGGGAGTTGGATTCTGAATGCGAGAAGATAAGCTGCAAGCTTGTGACTGCCTCGAGGATCCTAACTTTCAGAAGTTATATGGTAATGATGTCGGACCAGATTTGGGAAATGCCTCTGAGTTTCATAAACTCATTCGCATTGATGTTCTTGGAGAACCTCCGTTCGGACATCTGTGTTGTAGTTAGCATGGTGAGCTCATATTTGGTTGAGCCTCACTAGATTGGTGCCAAGAATCTTCTAAGATATCTTCAGGGCACAATCTCTCATGAATTGAGATACACTGCTGGAAATATGAAACCACATGATTATTCGAATGATGAGTGGGCAGGCAGTATGGAGGATCACTAGAGCACTTCTCAGTGCTGTCTGCCTCGATATCCTGGAAGAGCAGAGGAAGCAGAAGTTGGTGACTCTGAGCACCACCAAGGCAGAATACATTGCTGATAGTATGGCCTTCTGTGAGGCAGTCTGGTTGCTGAAGCTCTTCAGTGAGCTGTTTGTACACATGATGAATACCACTGTGAATCTCTGTGACAACCAGAGATGGGATTCGATTATTGAGGAATCCCGTATTTGACAATTGCTCCCGCAGATAGACATCGATTACTGCCTTATCTGGGATATGGTAAGTCGATGATCAAGGAGGCTCCATCACACTGAGATGATGTACAGGACAGAGCCCTGAGGAAAGATCAAATTTGTGATTTTCCCGACCGACTTGGAGTTGTCGAGAGACCTTTGTAAAAGGGTCTTGCATGCTGCATACATTGAGCTCTAGGAGCTTTGGGGGGCTTGCTGTTCTATTGGAGCAACATACGACCACAGGGTGACTCACCCTCCTCTGGTGGTGCGCACTGAAACAAGATGATTCGCTCTCTTGTGGGACAAGATGATTCGCTCTCTTGTGTAGCAGGATGATTAGTTCTCTTGTGAGGCCTGGATTGATGTGTTCTCCATGGCGATTGTAGCAGGATTGATGTGTTCTCCTGTGAGGCCTGGATTGATGTGTTCTCCATGGCGGCCTAGATTGATGTGTTCTCCATGGCGATTGTAGCAGGATTGATGTGTTCTCCTGTGAGGACAGCATTGATTAAGTTCTCCTGTCGAGGCATCCTACCCATGCAGTCTGGGACTCATGGGAAGTACCTCTCATCTGATCAATGAGCAGGGAAATGAAGTTAGGGACCATAGTAGTACCGATGGACGCATCGTTGTATCTACCATACTCCCTACGCTAGGATGTCCTCCATTGATCTGGGATCAATGATACTGGTCTGGGACCAGTGGTAGGAGTTGTACATACTATGACGCTGACTTCGGGTCGGCTGAGACTGGTCTGGGACCAGTGGTACATACCCCGAGACTGACTTTGTGTCAGTGCAGGACTGGTCTGGGACCAGTGAGAGTCATACATACTATGACGTTGACTTCGGGTCGGTTGAGACTGGTCTGGGACCAGTGTTACGCACTCTGAGTCTGACTTCGGGTCAGTGGAGAATGGTATGAGACATTCTCGATCAATTCTTCTTCTTCATAGTTCAGTAGAGCTGAGCAGAGCAGAGCTAGCAGAGCCAGTAGAGCTGAGCAGAGTAGAGCTAGCAGAGCGAGAAGAGCTAGCAAAGCCAGCAGAGCTGAGCAGAGCAGAGCAAGCAAATCCAGCAAAGCTGAGCAGAGTAGAGCAGAGCCAGCAGAACTGAGCAAAGATGGGCAAAGCAGTGCAGGGCATTGATGGCAGAGATAGTACAGTCGGACATATGGATCAACAGATGGAGTTCCCCCTAGTTGAGAGGGAGTGTTAAATTTGCAACTAGGGCCAAACTCCATGTGGGTCATCTTATTTATGGTAGCTGGCATTTTTATTGGATCTCTCTCGTCGAGAGGTGTAGGATTGATCCAAAGATCATCCGATTCCGATAAGTATTTATGGACATATGAATTTATTTTGTTTATGTAATTATTATCAAGCCGACAAGCACTTATGTAGGCTCTAGAAGCCCAACCGACGTGTCTATTCAACCTCTACATTTTTAGTATAAATTGGTGAGGATTCGAAGTCATTTTGGACATGTATTCTTGAGGTGATCTCCTCTCCACGTCTGGGTTTTTGGAAGGAGAGAACCAAAAGATACACTTGCCCAAGGTTGATGCCCTAACCGCAGGAAGCCGCAGGCATATGAGGATGAGCAGCAGACAGAGTTGGATACGAGGCACGCAGGCCCTAATCTATAATGAATCTGACAACACAACTCTTATACGCACAGCGATGAATGTTGAACGTTGGCATGGAAGCAATCCGCATGGCTCTTTTTCGGTTCTGAGATTTGGGTAATTGTTTGCAAGGGTTAAGGTACGAGACATCAAGATTATGTTTCGTATGGGTTAGGGTGTCTCATATCTAAATGGATTTCTCACGGACTCTCTCGAAGGACTACTATGCTCTGTCTATAGGACTTTTACTCCACAAGACTCGCTTGCTCAATCCACGGGACTCCTCTCGCATACCTGATCTGAACATGATCTCGAATAGGTATAATTGGCACTTGGATAATCATTATAATGCTATGATCTCATATAACATAACGTCATGATCTCATATGACATCTTTATATTATCCCTGGTCTCGACTTTGTGATATATAGTCTCTGCAATGTATGGTGTTAATCCTTCTGCATCTATATATTGTCTATTAATGATCTCGCTTTGTATGCTCTCCCTCTTATGTTCCAAGGTGGAACTGAGACTTTTCGGAAGGTTCCTCTCTGTATTCCACAAAAGTTAAGTCTCAGATTGATCTTATACATCTATAACAACTACAGTCTCAAATTACATAGATCTCTGGGCATCATGTCATTGCATTAAGGGCATCGCACCGACACTACATCCATGGCACATTACTATGTGTTGATTAATAATAAGTATACACATTATAAATGGCGTTCGATTTATGGCTCAATGATTTGATCTCCTTTGCTCTTCAGTAACATCACTCATGTAGTATTGAATCTTGAAGACATTCATTCACCGTTAGTGTGATGCCCTAATCTGCTCCGTTGTCATAAAAGAGCCGCAGACATAACAACAGTCAAGCATGGAAGAAGCTGCAGTCATTATAATGTCAAGGAGATCTGGCCACAGTTAAAAGGAGACCTGTAGCTGCCAAACGCAGTGTGAAGGTGTCACCATTACGCAACCCTAAACTACAGCTACGTGGCCCTAAACACTGTAATCATACGCAGTCATGGTTGCCTTTATACTTTGTTCATAAAGACATTTATACACAGAATACAGAGATATTTATATGCAGTCATAACTGCACTCAAGCATAGCCGCAGACTCAACATACCTGTGTAGCAGAGAAGAATGTATGTGATCTGGGCACATCTATCTTCACGTTGGTAGTCTACATGACCCTCGGCCTACTTGTAGCAGTCTCGATGTGCTATGATCACAACAGATTTTGGTTTTGGTTGGATAAAGAAGATCTCGGTGACATACATCTTGTACAGCGGTAACTTGAAGTATTAGATGATGTTCCTATATGCAGTGATAGTGATCACTCTGCAAAGAGTGTCAGTCTCATCGAAGGTAAGAGACAGGATCATAATCTTACCTCTCATCAAAGCAGTGATGAATGATGATCTCAGTATATCTATGAGCAGCATCTATGATCTGGACAATAACGTTGTATGATCTGGGCACATATATATAATGCAGTCTTGGGCAGCAACATGATATACTGTAGATGGGCTGTGCAACGAATACATGAAGCATGGGCAGCAGCATGATGGGCAGCACTATGAAATCATGTGCATGGGCAGCCCAATGATACATTAGCAGGGGCAGCAGCATGATAATGATGCACATTAGTCTGAGAAAGATCATGGACCTGGACAGCAGCATGGGGCAATATGCAGTAGTGCAACTAGAGGACGAGATGCAGCGCGATGATAGGTATCAGTTGAAGCAGAATGTCTTCAACTGATCTCGTCGTTATAGGAGATGATCTATGCTTAGATCTAGACAAGTCAAAGTGTTGACTTCTGTTGTAATTGTACTATCTCTCTCTCTCTTTCTCTGCTGAACTTTGAAGATAAAAGAAGATTTGATCAAAGGGTTTCCCCACACATTGTGGGGTTTGTCCCTGGCTCGCGCCATATCTTGTGTCCTCTTGCCTTGGCTTGTCTTCTGCGTTTTATATTTATGTTCTATCTGCAGTTTATCGTAATGCTGATGTGATTGCTAACTGTGAAAATTTAAATAAATTGCTCTAGCATAGAACATACCAAAAATTAACAGCTGCAAGTTGGAGAAAACTGCTTGGAGGTGAAGCAGCAAACCCACAACTTGTTCTAAAAAAAAATTCGAAAATTTTCTATGAAATGAAAACCCCAAGCAGCAGAACTGTACACTTGTAAAAAACTGAACTGGTTCCGAGGCCAGATCTTACCCTCTAGGGCCTAGATCTAGCTTCAAGATTGAAGCTCACTTTCAAAACTGCAACCTGTAACGAGCAACCTGTAAACAATGAAAAAAACAGGCAGAACCTGAAAATGCAAAAAATAAATGAAACCCTAAAAACCCTAAGAACCAGTTAAATAATTACTGTATTTACAAACTGAAGGCTCTAGGTAGCCAGATTTATCAATATCACGAAATATTTTCAGAATTTTAAATATAATGTGAGATGCTTCAGAAAACCCTTTATGCATTTGGAACAAAAATTCTAATGATAAGCCCAAGATTAAAACTAGTTGGGCTCTTTCAGGAAACGCAATCCGGGAGTTGGCTGATTCAGCCGAGAACTTCCTCGAACGCCCGGTAATCTAAAAAAAAGGATTTCCTGCACAGCTTAAAATCAACCATTAACATAGAGGGAGAAAGAAACAGTGAAATTCAGATCAAATGGAGATACCTACCAATATATTTCAGAAATTAAACTATCATTCAAACCCCAAAGATCATACAAGATACTTGTGCCTAAATCAATCTTCATCAAGCTATCATCAATGGCTGCAAATAAAATTAGGCAGAAAAATAAAACATCTTACAGCATTTCCAAAAGAGTAACACCAGCAAGATTTTGAACCCCAAAGTCTTTCTTTATTGCACAAAAAATGACTACAAGAGAGCTTTCTTTAGCACAAGACTCACAGATCGAATGATCTCAAATGACCCCTTAACACCCTATTTAAAGGAAAAATTCCCAACAGCTAGTTCAAGTGATCCATGTCAAACTAATGTCGACCGTCGATGAGGATCAAAATCCCTTTTAATCTCTTCCGTCGAAATTTTAAATGCATTTTAATATATTAAAAAAATGAAAACTTTGCATTTATTTTTTGAAAACTTTGACTTATTATTATTTTATTTTATTTTTCAAATATTTATTTATTTTTTAAAATTTATTTTATTTTATTTATTATTATTATTATTATTTTAGTTATTTTTTAATTTTATTATGTTTTATTATTCTTATTTTATTATTTTTTATTTTTGGATCCTCGAACTTAGCCTTTGGAAAAATCACCTAGGACCTAAGACTTAGGACTTATGAGGGGATAAAACATTTTCTAACCCTCAAGACACTTTACATCATGACTTTTACAATTTTACATGTCAAGGGGGAAAACCCATTTGACATAGACCCTCATAGACCACCCTGTCTTGCGACACAAATATAATCTAGCAAATCAAGCAATTTGTAATAACCTAACCAAAATGTTAGAATTATCTCCAAATTACTTTTACATAAACTCAACCTAGCACAGTAGGATTCCCCTAAGATTCTAATGACAAAATCCATTCCGGCTTTGGGGTTAGGCTGAAGGAAAACTCTGCCGATCATGGATTGGTGAGACAAAAAATCTTCTGGAACGTAGATTATCACTAGAAAATTAGGTTTGCCTTGGCAATTTACATACATGACTCAGATCTGCTAAGATTATTTACAATTTACACATGTAGACTGGGTTTACAACATGACATGATTGGGCTGATGATGACAGTCGAATGGCACGGACACGTCGATCAAGTGCTATCCCTTTTGTGAAAAAGGGGGTGTACTGCTATGGGTAGTTGACACGTAGTGGTCAACAGTGCTTAAAATTTTATAGACTTGTTTATTCATTAGATGGTGATAAGAGCATTCTATTGGTAGATTTGAGCATATCTTAGGTGATCTGATTTTCCATATGTCTAACAAGTTTTCTTGAAGAAAATATATAGAGTTTGCGGGTTCCTCGACCCTTAGGCTCCAAGTTCATAGACTGTGGGCACAAGCTGAACTTGTTTGGGCTTCGGGTAATTTATGTGATTTTCTTACTTTGCTAAGACTGTGGTTAATAGCTATCTTTTGAAATACATCAAGCCATTGTCATTGTTATAAAAAATTATTCTTCAAAAAATCTTTCAAGCATTGTGTATTTGTATATATTTTATAAATTAGTTTTGTAAAATAACTTTGTGTAGAATAATTTTTTTTTAACCCTTGTTTTGCAGCGATTTGGTGTTTGTTTGAATTTTTTGTATATATTGGTGTTTTGGGTATTTTTTTTTTCATTTGTGCAGGGGAGACAAGCTATTTCAAGATGATTTGCTGGGGGTTTGAGCTAGATCTAGGCCCTTGAGGGTAAGGTCTAGTCTACAAATTTTTGCAAAGCCAACATCAAGGAATTTTGCAGTGATTTGGTTGATTATTGAAGATCTAAAGCAAGTTCACAATTCTGGCAAGGGTTTCAAAATTTTTTAGGGCCTCCAAGCCCAATGTCCACCTTAAGCCTAGACGCAACCCTAAAAGGGCTGCGACCTCCTTATTGAGCCCTGTCGTGAGCCAAGAGAGGCCTCAACTTCCCTTAGGGCTAGACGACAACCCTTTAGGTCTTGTTGCAAGCCTTTTTAGGCTTGTTAGGCTTGGCTGCAGGCTTTCATAGCCCTTTGTTCCTCCCATCTCTCCTCATCCTCCCTCCTCCAGCTCTCCGTCCTCTTCCTAGCCCTCAGCCTGCCTTCCCTTGCCTCCGCTCAACCTTCCTCCCTCTAGGCAGCCCTTATGCCTCCTCCCTCACCTTGCCGCAGTCCCCAAGGGACTGCCCTCTCTAGGCCATAGCCCTCTTGGAGTTGGTACCAGGCCTTTAAGGCCTCCTTTACCTTTGCCGAATGCCTACAAAGTCTTCTTCCCCTAGCAGCTATCCTCATTAGGCTAGGCGTTGCCTTGCCTTGCCTTGGCTTCTAACCCTCTTCCTTGGCCCTAACCTTGCCTCATTTGCCCTCATTTGGTGATCACTTGATTTTTGAAGCTAATTTGTGGTGTGTTTTGCCGAGAAATTAGGTAAAAGTTTGTGGTTTCAGGCGACATAGCTATTAGAGAAAATTTAGGCTATAAGACTAGCCCTCTCCTAGGCGTAGAGGCCTAAGGGTTTGATCTAAACCCTCTTCTTCTGACTGTTTACCTACAGCAAGATAATCAATTCATGAAAGTCGTTAAAAATCCATAGAAGTGTCAAATAACTCATCCATAAGTCATCTAAACAAATCTGCAAAACATTGCATGAGTTGGGCATTCATCATTTGGCATGAGTTTACAAATTTTAGTGACTGTTATCTCTGCATCATAAGTCTGATATAACAGTGGCAATTGCATCATCAAAGGGGTTAATTCATTTAAAATCTTATGTTAGCAAAGTTGGTTTGACATTTGGCAAGCATATCCGTCTTGCACTCTGCATCTAAATTGCTCTAAAATGATCTAATTCTCTGTTGTCATAACACTCTCACTGCTGTCGTAAGTTCATTTATTGCTCATTTGGATGATATTGGGGCATAAGTAATATAAGGTTTCTATTGCTCATGCTCTAATAAATCATTGTGGAAAAGACTTGTTTCATCATTTAAAGTGCTATTATTGTCTAGTATTTGTGGCATTGGATAAGAACACTAACATTTGTTGTCTTGAGAAAGTTCCATAATCTTAATTGTGCACATAAGATCACTCTCTAAAAGCACTTGACATTGATATCTTGGGTTACATTGTCTCTATTAGCTTAATTGGCATTGAAGTAACTTGTTCTAATTGTGTTTGAAAGAGCATTAAATCATCTAAAATCCAAGTGTTCTTAACTTGAGGACTTGTGGAATATCTCTTGAATCATTGACATTGAGGAATCTAATTGGCATTTTCTTGAAGGTATTCTAATGGTCTAAAGAGCATTGCTAATCTTATTTGTGTAATTGTTCTAAGTGGATAAGTGCTCCAATTATCTTTCTTGCCATTAATGTCATTATTGTTTCATGATTAGTATCTTTCATGGATGATATCTTCATCTTGAGCATATTGGTGATCTATATTTTTGAGCAATTGTATTGTGGATGTCTCTTGTATCTTGTTGGCACTTGTTAAATTTGGCACATACTCTCGTGGTTAAGATTGTCTCTTATTTTCCATTGATAAGTACTCGTTGATATAATTTAAGATTAATCATAACGAAAGTACTTGAACAATCTCAACTCAAGAAGCACCCAATAATCTTGCATTAAGCATCCTAAGAATATTCTTGCATTATTAACTTACCTCAAAGCGTAAGCTTGGTTGATAGAAAAATAGGAACACCTTTCTCACCTAGCTTGAGGATTTGAGCACCTCTTTAGTGGTTAACATGGTGACCTTGCAGTGGTCAGAGCTATAGTCTCCACAAAGCTAGAGGCACTGGGTGGTTAGTACCTAGGGGGAGGTATTGTTAATCAAGCCTCTGCTTGGTTCCCCACCTACTCTAGAGACTAGCTTCAAAATAGTTAAGAGGAAGGATACACCTAGAATATGCATCTAATTAAAAGCAATCAAGATCCTTGCATTGCACCTAAGTCATAGGATTTGCATAGCATATAAGGTAGATAAGCATTCAAGCAACGGTTGTTCATCCAGTCACCTGGTTCATAATTTTTCTAAAGCAAGTTGACTCCATTGTTAGTTTTTGTAGCATCAGATGTGTTCTAGCTTTGAAATTTCGTAGAGAGGCTAGAATGCATGAGATCTCCAAAACCTAGAAATTGTTTTTGGAAACTCCACCTAGAAATGACTTAATTAGATTATTAGTCAATTTTTAAATATTTCCTAAGTCTAAACTTAGGGAATACGATTAACTAATCAAAACTAATTAAGTTGAGGTGTGAATGTTCTAGAAACTCACACGGATCGACTTCAAGTTAATCCTAGCCATTGATTAAGATCTAATCTTGGCCGTTGAAGTCTAAATAGAGGATTATAAGAAGAAGTCAATGGGGCTTGGAGAAATCATTTGAGAAGTTCGATTTCATGAGCAGATCGATTTCCAGAGTAGCAATAGTCAGTTACCAGAGAGAGAGCCAGTGAGATCGATGCAGTGAGTGAGGGGCAGAGACAGTGATCCAGAGGAAAGATTTTCCAGATTCGGGGAGATAACAACAAGTGAGTCGAATTATTACAGAGAGGCAATGTTGAGGGGCAGCGCAGTTGCTTCAGTCAGACAGAATGATTTGGAGAGAAGGAAATTCTTTCTTAGTTCCAGAGGCTAGGAAGGAGTCCCAGAGGTCTAGAGAGATGATTTTCTCAGTTTCCAGAGGCACAACGACTTCATTTGAGCCCATTCAGGAGCAAGTCGTCGAACCAGCTACGCAGAGGTTGATGCAATGCTCCAGGAGGCCGAGTTTTTTGATAGGGAAAGTCCAGCCAGAGATTGCATGTGGGAGAAGGGTAATTCACTTTAGTATTTAGCTCAGACTTTCTTGCTGTTTGGATTGCCAGTTGGGCATCCATAGATGTACTCAGATTTCACTGCTGCATAATAAATAAAATTCTCATTGCTACACCAGTTTTCCCAAGTTGGGTTTTTCTAGGGACATTGGTCCAAAAATAACTGTGTCATTTTATGTGTGTGTTAGTATTTCTTCCAACATTTATTCTTCCGCAATTTATTTGTGTAGATTGCAGTGTGAGTTATTCAATATTTTCTATAGGAAACAGTAAATAAATTGTTAAAATTAATTAACAATTAGGAGAATAATTTCCAGTTGCTGCTATAGGATTTGGGTTTCTGAATTTTCACATGGTATTAGAGCGCAGATTATCAACTGGAGAGCTCAGTAGCGAAAAAAGAGGGAGTTTCGTTGTTCAGTGTGGGCAACAGATTGAAACCCCAGAGGCAGTGTAGTCACCTTGGCCAAGAGGTCAAATTTCATGAGGAGAATCGCTTTTTTCCGAGGGAGGGACAAAATGTTTGATCTCTCTAGATCAAGGGATTCCAGGGGCAGAGGGAGTAGCCAATATTTTTTTTGCAGAATAGATCTCTAGTTGGACGCAGTAGTTTTGTAGTAGTTTGCTAGAGCATAACTAGCGTCGGGTGGAAGAAGAGCACACACTAAGGGAAAGTTTCCCTCAGGGAACTTCTAATTTCAAGAAGTTCGATTTCCCTTGCAGATCAATAGTAGTTGTGAGCAAATTTTCTCACTCCAGAAGGGAGTGCGAATAACCTATCAGCAACTAAGCAGAAGGGAAGAGGAGATTTTCGACATTGTTTGAGATGGCCACTATTGGACATCGAGATTAGGACAGGTTGGATGGTGCTTCCAACGATGTCATTTGGAAGGCAAGGATGTTCTTCCTTCTAGATGAATACAACCTGAAGACATATATAGATGTAGTGGTAGCTATCCACACGGATGCAGATCAATTGAAGGAGTATAGAAAGAAAATGGCCTGGGTGAAGAGGTTGATCCTTGATGGTGTTCGGGATCACATTGTTTCACACATAGCTAGCAAAGGGTCTGCTAGAGAAATATGGGAGACTCTCACCATGCTATACCAGGGCATTTCCGAGTAGCGGAAGATGTACTTAGAGGAGAAGTTGAGATGCACCAGGATGCAGAAGGGGGAAGGCATAGACCCCTTCCTCACATGGATTCAGGAGATCAGGGACCAACTTGCAGTTGTTGGGGTAGCGCCTCAACCCACAAAGCTAGTGCGATTGGCACTAAACAGTGTCTTCGAGGAGTGGCAGGCATTTGTCCAAAGTATTTTAGGTAGAGATACCTTGCCAAGGTGGGACAGGATGTGGGCCGATTTGCAGTAGGAGGAGTTGCGACGGGAGCTAGTGAAGAGCTCCATCAGTGGCAACAATAGCAAATCAAAGTAGGTGAAGGAGGAGGAGAATGTGGCCCTCGCATCGAAGGGTCCTAATCATGGACAGGGGGAGCAACGAAAGGACCTGTCAAAGGTCAAGTGCTTTAGATGTGGTGATCTTGGTCATTACAACACTCAGTGTCCTCTCAGGAAGAAGGAAAAAGAGGAGAAGCAGGACCAACATGCAACATCAACAGATATCGAGAGGCTGTCCTCTAGGCTAGAGGAAGACTTTGCCATGTTTGCTGACATACCCCCAGGATAAAGTGGGGTGGCTTGGTGTTGTACCCCCAGAGTGCTACAGATGGGCAAGATTCTTGAGGAGGTCCACCTCTTGAATTAGTTCCTTGCTATGGGAGCTCGCAGTATTTAGTAGCGGGGTGGATTAGTGACAACGGATGCAGTCAGATGCCAGAGTGACAGATGCAAAGTTTAGTTGCAGTTAGATACTGGGGAGCACAGTGTAGAGTTGGCAGCAGTGCAGAGTCGGCAGCAATGTAGATTCTTTAGTGACAACGCAGATACTAGCAACAGTTAGAGACCCAGGAGATAGATGCATCATACTGATAACAGTTGATTCAATATTTAGGATGCTTTTCAGCTGTAGATGTTGCAGCAACAACAGATGTAGAGGGAGTTGTAGTGCAGATGTAGTGTTGGCAGTAGTTCAGCAGAGTCAACCGCCGCACAGATGCAACACATATCAGAGTTGCACAATGGTTGGTGGGCAGCAACAGCTAGACATCAACAACGTGACAGGGGATGATGCAGAGACAGGGTGTTGCTAGAGGGGGAAGCAACACTAAAACACATTCCTCGCTAAGAGGGAGCATTAGTTTTTGTAGCATCGGATGTGTTCTAGCCTTGAAATTTTGTGGAGAGGCTAGAATGCATGAGATCTCCAAAACCCATAAATCATTTTTGGAAATTTCGTCTAGAAATGACTTAATTAGATTATTAGTCAATTTTTAAATGTTTCCCAAGTCTAAAATTAGGGAATATGACTAATTAATTAACTTAAGGTGTGAATGTTCTAGAAACTCACACGGATCGACTTCAAGTTAATGCTAGCCATCGATTAAGATCTAATCTTGGTTGTTGAAGTCTCAACAGAGGATTATAAGAAGTCGATGGGGCTTGGATAAATCACTTGAGAAGTTCTATTTCATGAGCAGATCGATTTCCAGAGTAGCAGCAGTCAGTTTTGGCAGAGAGAGCCAGTGAGATCGAAGCAGTGAGTGAGGGGCAGAGGCAGTGATCTGGAGGAAAGATTTTCTAGATTCAAGGAGGCAACAGTAAGTGAGCTGGATTATGCCTGAGAGGCAACGTTGAGGGGCAATGCAGTTGCTTCACTCAAGAAGATCGATTTGGAGAGTAGGAAATTCGTTCTCAGTTCCAGAGGCTGGGAAGGAGTCCCATAGTGTCGGAGAGACGATTTGGTCAGTTCCCAGAGGCAGAATGACTTCATCTAAGTCCAGTCTGAAGCAAGCTGTCCAGCCAGCTATGCAGAGCAACGCAAAGGCTGACGCAGTGTTGTAGGAGGCTGAGTTTTTTGATAGGGAAAGTCCAGCCAGAGATTGCATGTGGGAGAAGGGTAATTCCCTTCAGTGTTTTGCTCAAATTTTCTTGCTGTTTGGATTGCCAGTTGGGCATCAATAGATGTTCTCAGATTTCATTGCTGCATAATAAATAAAACCGGTCTCACTGCTGCACCGGTTTTCCCAAGTTGGATTTTTCTGGGGACATGGGTCCAAAAATAACCATGTCATTTTATGTGTGTGTGCTAGTATTTCTTCCAACATTTATTCTTTCACGGTTTATTTGTGTAGATTGCAGTGTGAGTTATTGAGTATTTGTTGTAGGAAACAGTAAATAAATTGTTAAAATTGATTAACAATTGGGAGAATAATTGTTAAGTTTTGGTATGTTCTATGCTAGAGCAATTTATTTAAATTTTCACAGTTAGCAATCACATCAGCATTACGATAAACTGCAGATAGAACATAAATATAATATGCAGAAGACAAGCCAAGACAAGAGGACACAAGATATGGCGCAAGCCAGGGACAAACCCCACAATGTGTGGGGAAACCCTTTGATCAATTCTTCTTTTATCTTCAAAGTTCAGCAGAGAAAGAGAGAGAGAGAGATAGTACAATTACAACAGAAGTCAACACTTTGACTTGTCTAGATCTAAGCATAGATCATCTCCTATAACGACGAGATCAGTTGAAGACATTCTGCTTCAACTGATACCTATCATCATGCTGCATCTCGTCCTCTAGTTGCACTACTGCATATTGCACCATGCTGCACTAATCATGATAATCATCATGCTGCCCATGTCCATGATCTTATCATGCTGCCCTTCATGTTCATGATCTTATCATGCTGCCCATACTAATGTGCATCATCATCATCATGATGCTGTCCATGCTCCATGTCATCATCCATCATTATACATCATTCAGGTCATTCATACATCATGCTGCCAACAGACCTAATTTGTCATGCTGTTACCTACAGCAATCCTTCCTCTGCCTGCGTATAAGGTGTTACTATTTACAGCGGAATAGGTGACTATATATATCAGCGTATATGTCTCCATTTACAGCTACATATATCTGCGTGTCTGTCTCTATTTATATTGGAATATCCTTATGATGAACAGCATATATGTGTCTTCAAGAACAGCGTGTAAGATAGCTTCATGACTGCGTATGGACCCTTTATTAACTGCGTGTTATGACTTTATGACTGTGGCTGTTCCAGGCATCATGTTGACTGTCCATGAACTGCGTGTAATGATTCCATATGACAATGGATCCAAATTAGGGCATTACGTTGAATGATCTGCGTGTTATGACTTTATGACTGCGGCTGTTCCAGGCATCATGTTGACTGTCCATGAACTGCGTGTAATGATTCCATATGACAATGGATCCAAATTAGGGCATTACGTTGAATGATCTGCGTGTTATGACTTTATGACTGCGGCTGTTCCAGGGATCACATTGACTGCATTTTACTTCTGGACAGCGTAGTGTATAAGGCTTCTTGACAGCGTGTTAGGGCCTGTTCTTCTCAGCAATAATTCTTTTCTTAGCTGCGTTATAGAGGCTTCCTAGACAGCGTAGATTAGGCCTCACTTTAACCACATAGGAGCTCCCTTGACTGCGGCTAGGGCATGACTAGGAGTCTCTGTTTGCTGCGTAGATCAACCTGCGGCTAGGGCATCACCATAAGGCCAGCGTATTCTTTTGGTTCTCTCCTTCTCCAAAAACCCAGACGTGGAGAGGAGATCACCTCAAGAATACGTGTGTGCAAATGATATCAAATCCTCATCTATTTATACCAAAATGAGGATGATGAATAGACACGTCGGTTGGGCTTCTAGAGCCTACATAAGAGCTGGTCGGCTTGACTATAATTACATAAACAAAATAAATTCATATCTCCATAAATACTTATCGGAATCGGATGATCTTTGGATCAATCCTACACCTCTCGACGAGAGGGATCCAATAAAAATATCAGCTGCCAGAAATAAGATAACCCACATGGAGTTTGGCCCTAGTTGCCAATTTAACAATAATTTCCAGTTGCTGCGATAGCATTCGGGTTTCCGAATTTTCACATCCTTAAGGCACTGGTTTCATTAATAATTAAATCTAATCCTTTAACTTGCTAAAATTAACCAAGTGGCTAGGCATTCAACCATGTCTCCCGAACTTGTTGGTTTCCATCAATCTTGCATTTCTATCTTCCATAGGGACTACCCCCAATAGGTTGCTATTGGGAGACAACTAGAACGGAGAGGTCGGGGATCAAAGTGACAGCCCCCAACCTGAGTTGTTGTCGTATCGTGCTTGTACAATTCGAGCGACATCAGGAGGTAACACTATTATGTGATCAAAGCCTTAAATTTAGAAGAAAATCCCCATATGAAGTCTCAATTTTCCCTTGACTAACAAACTTGGTTCACTTATATGCACTAATGATTAATTGCACCTAATGGTGAAGATGTAGCACTGAACATTGTGTGTGATTGGCAGGTGATTTTCACCATGGGCTGGGCAACTTAACCGGGGCCGAAGTCCACTAGAGGAGCATATGACACCCTATAGGTGAACCGTTGAGAGCCATGGGACTCCTATTACTTGTAGAGCATCGTATCACTCCATGGGCACGTACATCACCCCTAGTAGTTTGCACTTTGCCCTACATTAGTCATGAGATGATGCACTTGGACCATTGTGCCCCAATTGGCCTGGTAGTGATCACATGGTTTGGCAGCTGATTCGAGGCCCAGATGAGGTTTGTTTCACCCCTTGAGACATGGGAGCGCTAGCGCACCATTCTCTGAGCCCTCAATGTTGGAGCAGATCTAGGCTATTCTACCACCAGGAGACCCATGAGACCCATTTTTTTCCCCAAACACAGAACTGGGGTCCACATGACGATTTGCATAGAGATCTAGGGGCCAACACCTAGAGGATGATGTTTGGAGCCCTCTTCACTCAACTTGGCACCAAGAGAACTCAACACGTGCCTCCAAGAGGCTCACGCATGGATAGTGTCATCATTTCGACCCTCCTATGGGTGTTTTCTTATGTTATTACATTGACTATGAGGTTGGCTTGTAACCTCAATTAGCTTTTGTCCATCATTTGGCAACTAAGAGGGCTTTAGGTTAAAACTAAACTTGATTGGACCTATATAAATAGAAGAGACATTATTTGAGCCTCTCACCATCATCTCTTGAACAATTCGACCTTACTAGAGAAACTCGCATTGGTTCCTTCTTGGCTACTAGAGATCTATTGGATGTATTTTGAATTTTTGATATTTGGAAGCTATTTTTGATTGTCTTTGGAGCTACTTCTTTGGATAATGGATTGATATACTACACGCTGTCTTGTAAGTGCTTATTGTTGAAGATCTTCTGTCTTGAAATTGTCTAATGTATGGAATTGCTGTTTCTAGTTGTACTATTCAGTCCCATTGACCTACTTTTGTGGTAACTCCTTGGAAATTAATTAAATTATCCTATCTTCTCGTGAATTTTTCAGACTGGGCTTTTGACTGCATACGTCATAAAGAGCTTGTACTTTGGAAGGTGAGTTAGCTGTCTCTGGAATCCTTTTTTGTGGTTCATTTTGTTTTCTGCATTTCCTTTTTTTCATGTGAAACTGTGCACCAATAATATGGTTAATTTGATCATATTCTTCAGATTTATCAATTCTGAAACTTTATACTAATCAATCATTTTTGTATAGGCATTCAACAGATCGTGAAATTGCGCTCATGGCACTAATGGCTTATTTGTCATATATGTTAGCCGAGGTGAGATTAGCTGAAGTGTTAACAACTTTTGCACGATCCGAATTTGTGTACTTTTCTACTCAGAGTTGGATCTAAATTCTAATATTTTTCTCTTCCGAACTATCTTTGTCTGCAGCTTTTTTACCTAAGTGGGATTCTTACAGTTTTCTTCTGTGGAATTGTCATGTCGCATTATACATGGCACAATGTGACAGAGAAATCACGAATCACTACTAAGTAAGCTACAGGTTTTAAATTTTCAACACATGCATTTGGACCACATACTATGTAGATTGTTTGAAATTTACGTTCTCTGTTCGGCATATTTGGAAGTATTTTCATGTGTTCATGCATTGTATTATGTATATTAACTTGTGTGTTTGCACTTGAATTATTGATATTCATGTTTTTTTGTTTTAAACATTTATTTCTAAGTTTATTTTGGCATTCGTTTATGTTGAATCTACACATATATATGCATGATGAGACAAATAAACACAATCTTCTTTTCCCTGGATACAATATATTCTACAATGATAATACACTTACTAATATGCACTTAATCTTGCTTCTGCAACTTAGTTGTAGCTGTATATTATCATGTCTCTTTTTAAGAGGCTTCAATTAGAAAACCTCTCTAGCTCTAGGTTATATATAAATAACTTTTTTTCATTGTGGTCCATTCAGTTGACCTTTTTAAATGTTCTTAACAGGCAATATTTATATGTTTCCACTATGATGCTCAACTGGATCTTCTCAATAGTTTTCTCTTTCCCTTAGGAACATTCTTTTTTTATGGGGATGGCATTGTAGAGATGACTTGAATCAATAGACTTAGTCTTATGAAAAGATCATTGGAACTGTAAAGGATGAACTAAATGTAATTGGGGCACTATAGATAAATACATATTACATATCATAAAATGGTATTTGCCTCAGATAAAATACCAAGGTTTCTGGTTGTTATACCATGATGATTGTCATGTATAAGCAACAACTTGCAGTGTGCATGGAAGTCTGAATGCAAAAGTTTATTTTACATAATAATTGGAGTCAGAGAGGGAATCTTTCTCTGGTCTATTTATTAGAAACAATAATAGAAGTCAAGCAGAAAGAACATATACATGAAATTCACCCATTAAATGGAAAATGCCAAGTTGTAGGAAGTTGTTCGTCATAGAAATGGATGGTATCCTTGAGCACATAAAGAAATTGCCACTAAAAAACAACTGTATTGGTATCCTTTCTTGTGGATGCACAGAATATAAATGATAGGAGTCCAGCACAGAGGAGGTTATCATAGAACATGCCACCCCTCATTTTACATGAAGCTTCACTTTTAATTTTCATCAAACACACACTTATGCTTTTTATCACAAAGCAAGTTAGCAGGATGATAGAGCTTTCGGTGGCCTAGGGGCATCTATATGTGCTTGCTTGGACATGTGTATTTGATAATGTTGATGCATTGGTGCTTCCTTCGTAATGATGTAGGTGGATAGTTGATGAGATGATATTTGATGCTACAGTCTATCATTGATGATGTGACATACTCCTAATCATTATGTTGTTTACATTCATCACTTGACATGGTTTGCCCCAGCAGCTTTGAGCTTGTTTGGATTTTCTTTGGCATTGATCGTTGGAGCCTTGGTGTGAGAACACCTTGGCATGGATGAAGATATTTGGCATTGTTCTGTAGATGGATGTTATCCCCACAAGGGAGGCTTCCCCGATAGATCTCAGAGATTAAGTAACCCAAGAATTCTCAGGCTAAATACTCTCCAAGGATTTTGCTAAATAAACAAGCATGGAAATATTAAATAAGATAGGGCTCTCTCAAGCATGGATAATATAATATATTAAATAAGGTAAGGCTCTGGATGACATGGGGTAATGAGTACAAAGAATCTATGGCTAAGTCTAGAGGGCTAAGATAAGTCCTACAGATGCTCAAATAGATTCCAAAAACATGCCATGTTAAATTTAATGATTTCTTTTATAGATTAGGGTTTAAAATAAGAAGAATTTACAACATGCAAAATTTATCAATGTTCCACCAAGTCTCTGGGACAGGGAGATGCGGGTGCAGGGAGACACACAAAGGGGACGTGTGGGAGTACCCTCAAATTCTAGGGAAATTTAGGGGGGACGGGGGGGCGTCGGGGTATATAATTTTTTTCCTTTTTAATATATCTATATATCTATATATATATATATATATTTCAAATTCATATTCAATAATGAAAGCATAAATAGAATGATACATACATAATTGAATTAAATAATGAAATACATTGATCCATACTCATCATCCTTACTAATACATACATGATTCATCCATAAACCATGAGATTCAAAAATGAAATACTCTGATCCATATTCAGTATTCATTATTCACCATTCTCGAATCTACATTGATTTAAAAATTAAATTCATCATTCTAGATTCTAAATTGATTTAAAATAAAAATTCGTCATTTATCATTCTAGAATCTAATTAGTACTAAGCAAAATAGACTATAATAGATACTGAAATCTAAAGACTGGAATAGTAAATTGATATAACTAAAACTCAAAAACAATGGAGTGATGAGTCTAAAAGTCACTCTAAAGTACACAGAGGGCTTGGTGCTCTTGATTAAATGCTAATTCCATACCCTTGTACATGACAAAATGCAATGGAAACATTGCACTCCATCAAATCCTGAATTCTTGAGAAATTGATCTAAAGACTAGAATAGTAAATTGATATAATTAAAACTCAAAAACAATGGAGTGATGAGTCTAAAATTCACTCTAAAGTACACAGAGGGCTTGGTGCTCTTGATTAAATACCAATTCCATACCCTTGTACATGACAAAATGCAATGGAAACATTGCACTCCATTGAATCCTGAATTCCTGAAAAACTATTAAGTCTGCTGGATTTTGAGTGAGATCTAAAATTTTACTTTCTCCATATGAAATCCATTGAGGTCAGAACCACTCTCAAACATCCTGAGTCATTTCATGGTAATGTTAAAAATTTAAGTAAAAGGATAAAAATGAAAGATAAAGGAGAATGTCACTTCTACTTTAAGAATTTAACATTACCATGAATAGCATAGCATTAGTAGGGAAATATGGTCAAATACTACGTTTTCCCTATCATAAATCATTGTTTACAAGCAAATTTAAGGGGGGACGCTTAACCCATTTTGAGGGGGGATGCCTGGGAAGTTGCGTCCCCCACACTGGGGAAACGTCCCCCCTTGCGTCTCCCTACGTCTCCCCAAAAGGGGGACGTGGGGAAACGTTTCCCCGTACGTGCCCCCGTCCCGGGTGCGTGGGGTGCGAGGGGTGCGCGCACCCGACCTTGGGGGACGCGTCCCCATGGAACACTAAAATTTATGACAACAATAGAAAAAACAGCCCACAGTTAATGATAATAAATAAGTAATCAAAGGCTATTTAATGGGAAAACAAGGGAAAATATTACAAATTTTTAGTGGATGAAAATGCAAGAAACAAATACTAAACCCTAGATATCAGCCCCAGAAATATGACTGAAAATGCATAAAATGATATTTTTCTTTTTCAATTTAAGAGATGCAAAGCCTCACACTAGGACCATGATGTTTAGGATATTTTATGCTATTAAATGCAGATTTTTCCATAACCTAACCCTAATTTATCAATGAAAGAGGAAAAGGATTAATTTTTTTAAAGGATTGACACGCAAGGACTAGTTCTTTATCAACCTTGGTATATGGAGTCAAAAAGGAGTGAGGTCAAAGGCAAAAGACCTTGATTGGACTGAGTAAGAGAGAGGAAAGCTTCTCAATCAAACCCTAGCAATTGTCAATCAATTGGAAATTTAAGGTCAAGGAATGCTATTCTAAGTTTCATTGATGGATAATTGGTGACAAATCTTGTAAAGCATATTTAAGAGCCGTGAAATATTCAATATATCATAAGAACTTCATAGAAATGCTAATTCTACAACATTGGAAAATGGAAGAAGATATTCACAATAAAATAACACAATTTACCATAGCATCACTTCATCAATTCAAGAGAGAATCCCTCCAAGCAATTTTATCCTCCCGAAGGAAATTCACTATCTTTAGTAATCCATTGCATCCATGGGACAAGAGCAACTAGTGCACACTCTCACAAGAGAAATAATGAGTGCGTGTGATAGTGATCCTCCTAAATTGACTTCGCTTGATTTATGTGAGGGCAGCCAAGTTGATTTAGGGAAAAATTAGACTAAAATCCCTAAGAATAATATTTTAAGCGTTTACAAGTTAACTCACAAGCTGACCTAAAATATTACTTTCTCAATGAAAAAACATAACAAAATGCCTCCTTTTAGCCCAAATGTTGAGCAAAAGGTTCTCCAAGGTTGACGTCATTCTCAAGTGGTGAAGATCTCCATGAAAAGGGTGTTGAGAATGGGTCAAAAAAGTGCTTCTCACTCCAAGCCTTTTCCTCATCAACAAACCTGCATCATCAAGAAAAACCCTCCTCCATTGTCATGTCATCATCAATCAATCCTACCCCATAACTCTGTTGATTTTTGGGTAGCATCAGATGTGCTTTAGCACCGAAATTTTGTGGAGGGGCTAGAACACATGAGATCTCCAAGACCTAGAAATCATTTGGAGAAATTCCACTCGGATTGTATTTTATTAAAATAATTAATATTTTTAATGGGATTCCTAAGTCTAAACTTAGGAAAATTAAAATATTAATGGGTATTAATGAAGATATGGGTGAGAAGCTTCTAAGAGACGAGGATTAAGTCTAATTTAATCTTAGCCATTGATTAGAGATTAGATCACGATCGTGGATATATCAATAGGAAAAGTATAAATGAAGACTTGAGAGTCATTTGGAGACACACAAGGCAAATACCCAGTAACCTGAGGGAAATCGATTCTCAAGAAGTAAGAGTTCGATTTAAGAGGGAGAGTTACAGGGTTGAGGAAGAGGAGGGTATCAACATCAGTCGAACACTGAGGAGGGAACACAGTGCATCAGAGGGACAGCGCAGAAGGACAACTCAGAGAGGCAGCGCAGCAAGGGACACAATTCTCACACAGAGATGACGCAAAGGTGACGCAGTGGAGGTTGGAGGGTCTCTTGGGTGTCAGAATTTCTACAAAGGGTGGTGGAAAATTATCTCAAGTGTTTTCACAAAGGTTTCTCTATGTTCTGCAAATCATTCCTTGTAAAGAGATTGTTGCTGAAGAATAATAAATAAACCCTCATCTGTTGCACCGGTTTTCCCGCATTGGGTTTTTCCGGGGACTATTGTCCAAAAACAACTGCATTGTTGTGATTGATTCTTGTGCTTGTATTTTACTGTTCTTTTCTCTATGCTATTATGTGACAATTGCAGTAGAATTTACTTTGATGTTTACTGAAGGGTTTAATAAATAACTTATTGTGGAAAATAAGTAGGAGAAATAAATCAGTTACTGCTGTAGAATTTCATGTTAGAATTTTTCACACTCTAGGCCTTGTGAGGATGATGACATACGGATAGGTTATGACATCATCACCCAGAAAGGTGTACCATCCCTTCTAGAGGCATGCCAAATCATCATCATCATCAAATTGGTCTAGCAATAGGGTAGTGTCCATCAAAAAGGTGTAATGTTAGCCTAGTGGTGTCTGATGGTATCTGGGGTACATCGTCTTTCTAAGAAATTTCCTAGCTTCAATGAATCGCGTGTCAAGTTCTGGAGGGATAAGAGGAGACCATCATTAGTGTTGGATCCATCCCAAGGTCAACCCTCTTCTCTAGGTGGTCAATGTCTTGGTTATGGTGCCTTGAAGGGTATTTCAGTGGGGGTTGGAAGTCCTTTCTGATGTGCTAGAGAAGTATCAATCAATATCTCAAGGGATAACAACTGTACCTACAAGAAGACCTCTGAAACATACCCTCAAAATGAAGTGAGATCATCATCATAGTTTAAGTATGTGAAAATTCCAAAATCGGAATCCTATTGTAGCAACTGGAAATTGTCTTCTAATTGTTAATTTTAATTTAACAATTTATCTATTGTTTGTTACAACAAAGACTGAATAAATCACACTAAGACCTACACAAATAAAACTGTGGAAGAATAAAGGCTGGAAGGAATGCTAGCACACACATAAAATAACACAGTTATTTTTGGATCAATGTCCTCGGAAAAGACCAACGTGGGAAAATTGGTGCAACAACTGAGGGTTTTATTATTAAGCAGCAGTGAAATAATCCGAGAACAACTGGATGCCGAAACTGGCAATCCTACAGAGAAATACTGGCAAAAATCTGGAGAGGAATTTTCCTCACCCCACAGGCAATTTCCCGGAACCACTTGCCTTCAAAACTTCAGCCTTCTAAGGCACTGCGTCAGCCTCTGCGCTGCTTTGCATAGCTGGCTAGATAACATGCCTTCTGCTGGATTCTGATGAAGTCGTTCTGCCTTCTGCTGACTAGAAAGACACTTCTCCGACACTCTAGGACTCCTTACCGGCCTCTGGAACTAAAAATGTCAATCTTCCTCAGCAAATTGACTTTGCCTCTAGAGGCTACTGTGGAGCTCTGCGTCAGCCTTTCTGTGGCCCCTCTGCCTCTCTGCAAATGCACTCATCGGATCTGGAATCCTTCCTCCGGCTTCATTGTCTTTGCCCCTCTCTTACTGCTTTGATCTCACTGGCTCTCTCTCCAGTAACTAACTGATGCTACTCTGGAAATCGATTTGCTCATTAAATCGAACTGCTGAAGTGTCTTCTCCAAGTGCCCAATGACTTCTTCTTAATAATCCTCTGTTGGGACTCCAACGACGAAGATTAAATCTTAATCGATGGCTAGGATTAACTTAATGTCGATCTATGCGAGTTCTTAGAACATTCACGCCTTGAATTAATTAATTATGATTCATTAACCATATTTCCTAAGTTTGGACTTAGGAAATATTTTAAAACTAGCTAATAATCTAATTAAGTCATTTCTAGGTGGAATTTCTAGAAACAATTTCTGGGTTTTGGAGATCTCTTGTATTCTAGTCTCTCCACAAAATTTCAAGGCTAGAGCACATCCCATGCTACAAAACTAACGCTCCCTCTTAGCGAGGAATGTGTTCTAATGCTCTACTACACATCCTATGTCAGCACCTTGTCTCTGCATCATCTCCTGTCATGCTGCTAATGTCTGGCTAAACTGCCCACCAACCAATGCACAACTCTGATATACGTTGCATCTGTTCTGCTGCTGAGCCTGCTGCTAACACTGCATTTGCACTGCAACTCCCTCTCATCTGTTGTTGTTGCAACTGCAACTGAGAAGCATCCTAAATACTGAATCAATTGTGATCAACATGATGCATCTGTCTTTCAAGTCCTGACTGCTGCTAGTTTCTGCACTTTCACTGAAGAATTTGCAATGCTGTTGGCCCTACACTATGCCAACCGCATTGCTACCAACTTTGCACTGCGCTCCTCTGCATCTGGCTACCACTAGTCTCTGCATCTGTTACTCTGGCATTTGACTGCACCAACTGTCACTGATCCATCCTGCTACAAAATACTACGGGCCCCCGTAGCAAGGTGTTGATCCATGTGGTGGAGTCCTCAAGGATCCTGCCCATCTGTAGCACTTTGGGGCTACAACATCAAATCTCCCCACCTCACTCCTAGAGGTATGTTAGCAAACATGGCGAAGTCTTTGTCCAGCCTGGAGGAAAGCTTATTGATCTCTGCTGATTCTCCTTGTTGGTCTTGCTTCTCCTCCTTGCCCTTCTTCCTAAGAGGACACTGGGTACTATAGTGACCGATCTCACCACACCTGAAGCACTTGACCTTCTATTCCCCATGTCCCTGACTGGACCCTCCAATGTAAGGGCCACAATCTCCTCCTCCTTCACCTACTTCAATCCGCTGCTGCCACTAATGGAGCTCTTCAATAGAGCTCATCTCAACTCCTGCTGCTGCAAATCAACCTACATCCTATCCCACCTTGGCAAGGTATCTCTGCCTAAGATACTTTGGACGAATACCTGCCACTCCTCGGAGACATTGTTTAGGCCAATTGCAGTAGCTCTGTGGGTTGAGGCACTGCCCCAACAACTGACAACTGGTCTCAAACTTCCTGAATCCTAGTGAGGAAAGAGTCTCTGCCTTCCCCCTTCTACATCCGGATGAACCTTAACTTCTCCTCTACGTACATCTTCTGCTGCTCGGAAGTTCCCTGGTACAACGTGGAAAGTGTATCCCACCTCTTTGGTCCTTCCCTTGGCCGCTATGTGTGATACAACATGATCCCAGACACCATCTAGGATCAATCTCTTCGCCCGTGCCATCTCCCTTCTGTACTCCTTTAGCTGATCTGCATCCTGGGGTACTACTACCACTGCATCTCGATACATCTTTAGGCCAAATTCATCCATGAGGAAGGATATGCTTGCCTTCCAGATGACATAGTTGGAAGCTCCATCCAACTTGTCGTGATCACGAAGCCCAATAGTGGCCATCTCAATAAATGTCGAAAATCTCCTCTTCCCTTCTGCTCAACTGCTGCTCAACTATTCACACTCCCTTTTGGAGTGAGAAACTTTGCTCACAATGACTGTTGATCTACAAGGAAAAATGGACATCTTGAGACTAGAAGTTCCCTGAGGAAAATTTTTCCTCAGTGTGTGCTATTCTTCCTTCTACTCGACGCTAGATCTGCTTTAGCAAATTGCTGCAAAACCACTACATCTAGCGAGAGATTTTCTCTGCGAAAAGACTGGGCTGCTCCCTTTGCCTCTGGAATCACTTGATCTGGAGAGATCGAATTTTTCCATCCCTCTCTCAGAAAAATTGAATCTCCTCAAGTAACTCGACCTTCTGGCAAGGTGTCTGCGCTACCTCTAGGAATTTCGATCTGCTGCTCACACTGAACAATGAAACTCCTTCTATCTTCGCCTTTGAGCTCTCCGACTTATCAATTGCGCTTTGATACCATGTGAAAATTCCAAAACCGAAATCCTATTGCAGCAACTGGAAATTATTCTTCTAATTGTTAATTTTAGTTTAACAATTTATCTACTGTTTGCTACAACAAATACAGAATAACTGATGCTGCAACTTACACAAATAAAATTGCAGAAGAATAAATGCTGGAAGAAATGCTAGCACACACATATAAAATAATACAGTTATTTTGGACCAATGTCCCTTGAAAAACCCAACTTGGGAGAACCGGTGCAACAACTGAGGGTTTATTATTAAGCAGCAGTGAAATAATCTGAGAACAACTGGATGCCGAACTTGGCAATCCTACTGAGAAATAATGGCAAAAATCTGGAGAGGAATTTTCCTCACCCCACAGGGAATTTCCCTGCACCACTTGCCTTTAGAATTTCAACCTTTCGAGGCACTGTGTTAGCCTCTACACTGCTCTGTGTAGCTGGCTGGATGACCTGCCTTCTGCTGGATTTTGATGAAGTCGTTCTGCCTTTTGCTGACTAGAAAGACGCTTCTATGGCACTCTCATACTCCTTCCCGGTCTCTGGAACGGAAAACGTCAATCTTCCTCAGAAAATTGCTTTGCCTCTAGAGGCTACTGCGCAACTCTACGTTAGCCTCTCTGTGGCTCCTCTGCCTCTTTGCAAATGCACTCACCAGATTTGGAATCCTTCCACCAGTTTCACTGCCTCTGCCCCTCTCTTACTGCTTCAATCTCACTAGCTCTCTCTCCGGCACTGATTGCTGCTACTCTGGAAATCGATCTGCTTATGAAATTGAATTGCTGAAGTGTCTTCTCTAAGTGCCCATTGACTTCTTCTTATAATCCTCTGTTGGGACTCCAATGACCAAGATTAAATCTTCATCTATGGTTAGGATTAACTTGAAGTCGATCTGTGTGAGTTTCTAGAACATTCACGCCTTGACTTAATTATTTGTGATTAATTAACCATATTCGCTAAGTTTGGACTTAGGAAATTTTTAAAAATTGGCTAAAATCTAATTAAGTCATTTCTAGGCGGAACTTCCAGAAATGATTTATGGGTTCTGGAGATCTCCTCTATTTTAGCCTCTCCACAAACTTTCAAGGCTAGAACACATCTGATGCTACAGAAACTAGCAAAGTAACCTTAAGAGTATCATAGTGGAACTTTTTTTGGTTTTCCTTATGGCATGGACATGATGGATTTCCAGGGTTAGAGGCAACTAGCTCACAGGAGCAGGTTTACTCCATCCGTGGGCCTAAGGTCTTCTGGAGGCATTTCATGGTGTTTTGAGGAGTTTCTATGGGATTTGATGGAATTCGCTTGGCATATTCCATCATCCGCACAATTTTCCTTTTGTTCCGTTGCATTCCGACAACTTTCAGAAAATAGGGTTATTATTGGGCCTAACTCAATTAATTACACTTAAGGTGACATTTTGGGAGGATTATTTGACATAACACCTTAGTGTAATAGTTCGTTGGAATCAGAATGAGAAGATATATATGATGAGATGGTGGGAAGTGACTTTCAGTGGCCTGAGGGGGGATGGTGGCTGATTTACCATTTTCCTAAATTTAAAGGGTATTTTAATTAAAATTAAAAGAGGGAAAAAGCACCAAGTGAGTAAAATATTAATAAAATAAGGCTTCTAGAGGGGTCCATTAGATCTATAAAAGAGGAGGAGGAGAGCATTTGGGGACATCTTGGATTTATGTATGTTGTCTTTGGTGAGGTCTAGAGGACCTAGTTCCCAACGTCTATAGCCCCAAGAAGGACACCCTTGGGTTTGCTATTGTGTGTTGGACCTAAACCCAACTCTCTTGAGGAGGTTTCGCCCAAGAATCTCACATTACAGAATTCTTTCTCCGCATGTGTGAACAAAAGATAAAATTTGCTTGAGAGAAGTCGAGTTGATGAAGCCAAATGGGGAGGTCTCTTTGTCAATTTATATGTGTCTTATTGAGTGGGTTTTGTCCATGGGGTCATTCCCCTTCTCTTAGTGGGGCCAACCTGTCCTGTTTGAAGGCTACATGAAGAATAAAATATCGATTTAATTCCTTTTGATTTTGTTGACTTAAATACCAACCGCAACTACAATATTTCAAAATTCCCTCTTATTAGCTAGGGAGGTATTTCTCCTTGACTTCCATAGATGTACATATGATGAATAAAATTTATCCATTCTAAGAAAAGATCTGAAAGCATCCCTGCATCAACATCAATAAAGGAACTAGTCACCCACTAGTCGTAGGGTCTCCAATCTACTAAGTGACTTGGAGTCTTGTTAGGAACCCCCCTAACCCATGGTGAAACTCGGGGCCCATTTACAATTGAATGGTAAAAATACTTGCCTGATGCCATATGGCACCAGCGCAACCCACTAGCGAAACCCCATGGAAATATGGTTAGAACCCCATTGAGTGGGGAGCAATCCAGGCCTTCGTAATAGTATTCTTGTGCCTTTTGCATTAAATATGGTTCAGTGTGATACTGTTATGGTTTATTTAACTGTGATGATGATCTCACTTGATTTTGAGGGTATGTTTCAAATGTTTTGTCCTAGGTACTGTTGTTGTCCTTTGAGGGATTGATTTAGACCTCTCCACACATTAGAGAGGAAGTCCAACCCTAGTTAACGACACTTTAGGGCACTGTAGCTAGGATGTTGACCACTTAGAGAAGAGCATTGACCTTGGGATTTATCCAACATTGATCATAATCAATGAATGAATTGAATTGATTTACATGAGCAAATGAAGCTCAATAAGTAATACAGAGATATTTACAGAAATAGAAACATCAAGTTTCTATTAGGAAATAGAAACAACCAGTTTCTTCTAAGAAATTGCTAAAAAGATAAAAACAGAAACAGCTAATAAGAATGAGCATTAATCACTAAATAACATTATTCTAATACCCTCCCTTAATGCTCAATCTATTTACAACACCGATAGACCCTCTGAATTTTACAAACTTATTAGGACCAAGAGGCTTAGTGAAGATGTCGGAGGGCTGCTCCGTTGTGGGAACATATTGCAACTGAACGAATCCGTCTTCAACAAGCTGGTGAATGTAGTGACAATGGGTTTCTACATGCTTTGTTCTAACAGAAAATTTAGACTACGGCGAAGAAAAAAATAAACAATATTTGATGCGTAGCGTCCACAAGCATGCTTTTATGGGCATTCACAAACACGCTTTTATGGTCACTGTCAGACAGCAGCTACGCACTCACCATGGACGTTTAAATAATAAACATGCACGACATTTTTCTTACTGGCCACTCGCAGTCCGCAGCATTTGGGGTTTAATAAATATTGATACGACCTTTAGTCTGTAGCTCGAGTATTAAAAAAAAAAAAATCCAGACAGGTTCGTTACCAAGTCGACGCAAGGGAGAAATCCACATTCAATACTCCTCGACGACAAACAGGATCGGCCCTTAATATGAGAACTTTGACTGCGATGACATCTGCAGATAGCTCGGAAGTCGACCGACAGAAAGACCCCGCGGAAGCAGTTAGCAACGAAGGCTACTCGGAAATCTGCCCCAGCGACGACTTTGCTTCGTATTCCCTGCGCAAAATTTCGGTGGTTCTTTAAACCCAAAGCCTGATTCCACACAACTCAGAATTGCTACGCAGCCTCGATAGAGCTTCGAACTGCTTCTTGAACGTCGCGTTGCCAACGCCGGGACAATAAGGACAGTTACGGGAATTCAAAAGACTTTTCTTGTTGATTTGCGACAGGCTCACTGCCCCTCTTTGACCTGTTTGTTTTCTTAGATCATCTACCTGAATGTCAATTACCCTTTGAGCACTAACTTCTGCTTCCACAATCAAGGTATCATCCACCAGATATCCTTTTGTCAGGGCATGAACATTACGTAGAGATATGAATGATGGGAAGCCCCAACGACTCTCTTGAGTATTAAACAGATGACTTGAGAAATGTTGAACTGTGCAATATCGAAGTCGCTCGAAATTGCACGGTCCGCATTGAATTTTTTCTCTGCACAATATGACAGATCTATTTTCTCTCTCCACAAAAAAAAGAATGAGGAACTCTGTGAATTGATGGAGAAACCCTCTAGAAACGCCCGGCAACAGTGGATTCTCTGTTGCTATGTCAGTAGAGAGCAATTTCGAAATGAAGGACAAAATTTTTCAAACAATGAAAAATTATTTCGAAAAAGTACCCGTGCTCTGATACCATAATCAATGAATGAATTGAATTGATTTACATGAGCAAATGAAGCTCAATAGGTAATACGTAGATATTTATAGAAATAGAAACATCAAGTTTCTATTAGGAAATAGAAACAACCAGTTTCTTCTAAGAAACTGCTAAAAAGATAAAAACAGAAACAGTTAATAAGAATGAGCATAATCACTAAATAGCATTATTCTAATAGATCATGACCACCTCCTGTCCCTCTAGAGCTTGGAACGCTGATCATTCATCCTAGAGTGTTTCCAAGGAAGATGATGCGCCCCAAAGACCAAAGGATGTTAGATTTTGGTAGCATCGATCATGTGTTCTAGTCTCAATTTGTGTCTAAGAGACTAAGGAACACGAGATCTCCAAAGCCTAGAAAAAAGTTTCACAAGATAAGCTTGTGAAACACCTTAATTAAATTAACTGATCAATAATTAAAAAAACGCCTAGCTTGGAAAATTGATTAATTAATGGGAATTAATTAAGGATGATTGAGAATGCTCTAGAGGCTCACACATATCGAGTCTAAGTTGTTGATGAGGATCATGTTGATTTGGGATAGCATCGGATGTGCTCTAGCCATGAAAATTGGCATAGAGACTAAAGAGCATGAGATCTCCAAGACCCAGAAATCGTTTTGGAAAATTCCATCCGGATGAAAAATTATTAAAATAATTAATATTTTTAATGAGGTCCTAAGTCTAAACTTAGGAAAATAAAAATATTAATGGATATTAATAAAGATAAGGATGAGAAGCTTCTAAGAGACGAAGATCAAGTCTACTTTAATCTTAGCCATTGATTAGGGACTTAATCTCGGCCGTTGATTCATCAACAGGAAAAGTATAAGAGAAGACTTGAGGGTCAGTTGGAAATACATTGAGGGAGACCAGTCAGTTCGATTTTTGGAGCGGGGTTTGCTGAGAAATTCGAACTAGAGGTCTGGAGTGCAACATGAGGTAGTGAGTACGGAACAGAGAGGCAGGAACAGTACTAGAAGATCAGCGCAAGGATCATAGAGGCAGACGCAAAGCCTCCCACGCAGATGCAGAGGTAGCAGGACTGCGCAGTCAATGGAAGGCCTGCATGGGTGACGCAAAGAGGCCCAATGTTGACGCAGAGAGGGTTTGGGAGTTGCGTAGAGGCCAACAAGTCTGACGCTCAGTCTAGAAGAGGCGCTGGAGAATTTATCTTTGTTGGGTAAGCCAGTTTGGCACGCAGTTGTACTCAATAATAGCTGATTAATAAATCCTCCTCTGGTGCACCGATTTTCCCGCATTGGGTTTTATCGGGGACATTTGTCCAAAAATAACTGTGTTGATGTGTTTGGTTTTTGTGCATGTATTTGTTTCTATTCTATGGTGTGATATCTGTAGTAGAGTTTATTTTAATATTTACTAAAGTGATTTCGTAAATAGCTTATTGAAGAATAAGTAGGAAAAATAAATCAGTTGTCGCAGTAATAAATTTTTCACATGGTATCAGAGCGAGGTTTCAGAGACATGAAGGGAAAATCATTATGGGTCAAGATCATGATGCAGAGACATCAACATCAGGAGACTCATGCAGATTTTTGGAAAATTGCACAAGGGATAGAAATCTTGATTTCTTTATGTTGGCTTCCAGATTGGAAGAAGTTGCTGGTGTAACAAGCTTGGCATCATCTGAGGTATGGTATATAGACAATGGAGCCTCCTGGCATATGACAGGAATCCGGGAATGTTTTTCTGAGTATCAGGAGGAGAGGATGAATTTTCAGATCACCATGGGAAATAAGGCAAAGTGTAATCTAGTAGGAAAGGGGACCATAGTGTTTCAAACAGAAATGGGAGAGCAATTCTGGGCCACCAATGTGCTGCATGTGCCAGGACTGGGGATGAACTTACTATCCATATCACAACTTCAAAGCAAGGGCTACGATGTTTTCTTCATCAAGGAGAATGTGTATGTCAAACACCCAAGATGGAAAAAGAAAGTGCAAATCGGAATCAGGAGTAACAGGTTGTACATGTTACAGCTAGAATCACTAGTGGCACTGATAGGCAGTCATGGGGACAAGGATCTGAATGAACTATGGCATAGACGAATGGGACATTTGCACCATGGGGCTCTGAGAATCCTTAGGAAAATTGTAACAGGGGTTCCAGATCTTAGTACAGAGAGAGATGATGTATGCAGAGGATGTGCTGTGGGCAAGTATGCCAAAGCAACATTTCCTATAAGTAAAAACAAGGACAAGAGTTTACTAGGATTGATACACTCAGATATTTGCAGACCAATGTCCACTAAATCTCTTAGTGGTGCCGAATACTTCATCACCTTCATCGATGACCACTCCAGGAAAACTTGGATTTATTTTCTGAAAACCAAGGATAAGGTCTTCTGTCGATTCAAAGAGTTCAAGGCTCTGGTGGACAGTTTGACTAAAAAGAAAATAAAAGTTTTGCGCTCAGATAATGGTGGAGAATACGTTGACAAGGACTTCACAAACTTTTGCGTCAGGGAGGGGATTAGAAGAGAGTGGACAACGCCGTACAATCCCGAGCAGAATGGAGTAGCAAAAAGGAAGAACCAGACTATCGTGGAAGCAACCAGGGCCATGATGTATGATTAGGATATGCCAAAATCCCTGTGGGTAGAAGCATGCAACGCGAAAATCTATGTTCAGAATAGGACTCCTCATCAGGCATTGGGCAAGATTACTCCAGAGAAAGTCTTCATAGGGAAGACTCCTGAAGTTAATCGTTTTAGGATATTTGGGAGCATAGCATATTGTCGCATACTCGAGGAAAAGTGGAAGAAGCTGGATCAAATTGCAGAGAAAGGATATCTAGTGGGAAATAATGAGAACGCTAAGGCATACAGAATCTATCTTCCAGGGAGCAGGAAGGTAGTAGTTCGACGAGATGTGAAGTTCATGGAGGATAGGGCCTTCAGAATATCTCAAGAAATTCCTTTTGAGGAGCAGTCAAAAGATGAGCCATTGGTCAAACCACTTCAACCAACAGAAGACAAGAATTCTTCCTCGGATCAGGAAGAATCACAAGAGGAGGAGGAGCTAACAGAAGCACCTCTTACCAGATAGAAAGATATCAAAGCATTAGTAGCTCAGGATGGGGAGCCTGCCAGTTTTCAGGAGGTTGCTCAACATCAGGTTTGGTTGGATGCAATGGTGGAGGAATACAACTCTATAATGGTGAACAATGTATGGGAGGTAGTGCTGAGGCCTCAAGAGAGATTGGTGGTAGGTTCGAGATGGATCTACGAGATTAAATATGCTGCAGACAACAGTGTGGAAAAATACAAAGCCAGGTTTGTGGCTAAGGGGTATGCTCAGAAGGAAGGAATTGACTACGAAGAGAGCTTCGCCCCAGTAGCTAGGTATACATCTATTAGAACCTAATATCTCTTGCAGCACAGATGGAATGGGAGATTTATCAGATGGATGTCAAAACAACATTCCTGAACGGGGTGATAGAAGAGGAGGTATACATTGAACAACTAGAAGGCTTTGAGACACATGAGAAGAAGTCTCATGTATGTAGATTGAAGAAAGCCTTGTATGGGCTGAAACATGCACTTAGAGCATGGTATGGTCGAATGGATGGCTAGTTGCAGAAGATGGGGTTTGTCACGAGTGACGCAGATCCAAATCTCTACTATCTAGTTGTAGAGAATGAGCCTCTAATCCTAGTATTATATGTGGATGATCTCTTCTTGATATGATCATCCAAGCTCATTGGGGACTGCAAGAAGAATCTAGCCATAGAATTTGACATGAAGGATTTGGGACAGATGCATTATTTCCTGGGGTTGGAAGTTTGGCAACAAAAGAGGGAGATCTTCCTTGGACAAGGGAAATATGCTACAGAAATTTTGAAGAGATTCAGGATGCAGGATTGTAGACCCATGACCACTCCAATGATCACCAAATGGAAGAAAATTGATGCATCAGAATACAACGATGTTTATCCCACCTTATACAGGGAACTCATAGGGTCCCTAATGTATCTAGTCAATATCAGGCCAAACATTTGTTACGCTGTCAATACCCTCAGTCAGTGCATGGTGGAACCAATGAGGGCACATTGGGCAGTGCTAAATAGGGAACAATTGATTATGGGCTCTTGTACACTAGGAGTAAGGATATCAAATTAGTGGATTTATGGATGTAGATTGGGCTGGAAGTTCAATGGATCAGAAAAGTACCTCTGGGTACTGTTTCAACATTGGATCGGGAATGACCTCCGGTGCAGTAGGAAGTAGAAGTCCGTAGCTCTGAGCTTTAGTTGAAGCATAATATATGGCTGCAAGCACAACTTTGTGCGAAGCCATATGGCTTAGAAAATTGCTTGTTAACCTATTAAGAAGAAAGATGGAGGCGACGAGGGTCATGTGTGATATTCAGAGTTGCATCAAGCTCTCTGAGAATTCAGTATTTCACGATCAGTCAAAGCACATTGATATTCGGTGTCACTTTGTCAGACATTGTGTCCAACGAGGAGCTGTACAATTGAGCTACACTCCTACAGGGGAACAGGTGGCAGACATCCTTACCAAGGCCCTTGGAAGAACCAAGTTTGATTATTTCAGGGAGAAGATGGGGATGATAAAGAATCCATTTCAGTCGCAGAAATGGGTATGTTGTTGCAATGCAGTAGCAGTTAGTAGTAGCACGATGCAACGTGATGAGAAGGGGTTGCAGTGCAGATGCAGTGTTGGGAAGGACCAGCAGTAGCAACAGATGCTGAGGGAGTTGCAGTGCAGATGCAGTGTTAGGAAGGAGGACCAGCAGTAGCATAGATGCAGAGGGAGCTGCAGTACATAAGTAGTAGTGGTAGTGATAGAGCCATTGGCAGTAGTGCAGAGAATGATGGGTGGGGAGGCCTAACATCAGCACAGGTATTGGTGCCGTATAATCAGAGTGATGCTCAGTGTGGAGTATTACTATGTTAAAATCGGCAACGAGGGCCAAACTCCATGTGGGTCATCTTATATATGGTAGCTGATATTTTTCTTGGATCCCTTTCATCGAAAGGTGTAGGATTGATCTAAAGATCATCTAATTCCGATAAGTATTTATGAAGATATGAATTTATTTTGATTATGGACAAATTGTCAAGTCGGCCAGCAACTTATGTAGGTTCAGAAGCCCAACAGTCATGTCTATTCAACCTCTATGTTTTAGTATAAATAGAAGAGGACTTGAAGTCATTTGTCACACACACACTCACTTTTGTGATCTCACTTCATCCTGTTTTGGGTTTGATGAAGATGAGAGCTAGAGGGAGTGCCCTAGGGTATACGCTGCCCTAGATAACATGCCCTAGATCTAAATGCAGTCATGGGAGAATAAGATCTACGTTGCTCGAAAAGCCAAAAAAGCCGGAACTGTTGGAAAAGTCGGAAAAGTCGGAAGCATCGGAAAAGCCGGAAGTGCCGGAAAAGTCGGAAAAGCCGGAAACGCTGGAATAGCCGAGAAATCCAGGAAAGGCGGAACTGTCAGAAAAGCCGGACCTGTCGAAAAACCCAGACCTGTCGAAAACGCCGGAACTCCCTTAAAAGCTGGAAAAGTCGAAAAAGCCTAGAAAGCCAGAAAAGCTGGAACTGTCAGAAAAGCTGGAACTGCAGGAAAAGCCAGAAAAGCGAGAATTACCGAAAGTCAGAACTGCTGGAAAAGCCGGAACTGCCAGAAAGTCGGAACTGTCAGAAAAGCTGGAACTGCCTGAAAAGCCGGAAAAGCTAGAACTGCCGGAAAAAGTCGAAACTACTTGAAAAGCCGGAAAAGCCAGAACTGCCGGAAAAGTTGGAACTGTCGGAAAAGCCGGAACTACCGGGATTTCCAGAACTGCCGAGAACTGCCGGAACAGCTGGAGCATCTGTCTCCGAAGGAGGGCAGCATGCAAGGGATAGCTAACTAACATCGGGACAGTTGTATGATTCTTAGTAGCAAATACACCAAGCATGCAATGTTACAGCGAGCATGCAAGGGATAGCTAGCATGCAACAACAAGCATGCTAAGGACAACAAGCAAGCTAGGGACAACAAGCAAGCAAGGTGCAGCCAACACATAGGTCAGGATGGCAACATGGTGCAGCAATGGCACATAATGCAGTACAGTGATAGGTACAGTCATGATTAATGAAGCATGATGAAATGCAGCATAACAGTCATTGAGTGCAGATCAGCGATGAGTACAACATTGGGTGCAGATCCGTGATAAGAGCAGCTCAATGATTGAAGCAGCACAGTAACAGGAGCAGCAACATGAAGTGCATAGCATGGTCATTAAGGTCTAGCACTATGATGATAAGTACAACATGGTGCAGCACGGTGAGGTGCAACAAGTGGACGAGATGCAACACTGTGATGGGTGAAGGAGTCACCTTGGAGAATCAGTTGAAGCAACATGTCTTCAACTGATCTCATGTAGATATAGAAAGTCAAAATGTTGACTTCTGTTGTAAATGTACTATCTCTCTCTCTCTCTGCTAAACTATTGAAGAACATAGAAGAAGAATTTATCAAGGGTTTCCCCACATTGGGGTTTGTCCCTGGCTAGCACCACATATTGTGTCCTCTTGTCTTGGCTTTTCTTCTGTGATTTATATTTATGTTCTATCTGTAGTTTACTTTAATGCTGATGTGATTGCTAATCTGGAAAAAATATTGAGCTAACTATGAAAATTGAAATAAATTGCTCTAGCATAGAACATACCTAAAATTAACTTGGTATCAAAACTGAGGTGAAGACAATGCCCAAGCAAGAGTGAAAGAGCAATCACTAAAGACAGTTGGGAAAGGACAAAAGGATCAGTGGATTCCTCATCCCTCTTCAAATTCACCGAGGGTGAAGTCGAAGCAGAGAATATTATCAGAATGGTGCAGCAGAAGTTTCTGATGGCCTACCTAAAGATCACTTCATTGGGACGTTTGGATCTAAGGCTGGAAGGAAAGGCGGATGCCTTGATTGCAATAAGTTCAGCCGTTATGTGAAGGAGTGTCCGAATGGTAGAGACACATCTCTTCATGAAGATAACAATCATTCCAGGGACATGTTCAATGATCAAAAGAATGACAGGTAATGCAGGTCATCAAGGAAATGGTCAACTCTTCAAAGAAAGCAAGGAACCCCAAGTATGAAGAATCAAATGTTGTTTATGATAAGATAAAGAAGCGTTATCTTGTATTGGCCCTCTCCTTCAGATTCTTTGGGAATCTGGCTTTTTGATTGTAGTGCTTCAAGGCAGTTCATCAGATAGATGGGTGCACTCTCTAATTTGGTAGAGATGGAAACAATCGTGGGATTATACTTGGAGCCGATGCCACCTATCCCGAAAGGGTGTAGGGATTGTTATCCTTCAAATGAATGAGGGTAATTCAATTCATTTACAGAATCTCTTTTATGTACCTGATCGCAAGAAGAACCAAGTGTCCATTTCAGCAATGGAAGTCAAAGGTTTTAGGGTGGCACTCATCGATGGAAAGGTATGTGTTTGAAATTAGAATTTTTTGAGTTAAGGGTTGTATCAAGTTGTAGGAAGTCCACTGGGGACCATGTCCATTGACACATAGCACCGAAGGTCTGTGAGTCAGATGGTGACAGGGATGCCTGAATTCAAAAAGAGCATGAAAATACATGTCTGAGATGTACCAAAGGAAAATATTACAAGGGGACCATTCCCCTCATGTAGCAGGTCCACAGGTTTTGAACAACCCGAGGAGTTTGAGATTCATGATCGGGATTCTCATGTATATAGGTGGAACAAAGCCCTCTA
This sequence comes from Pinus tabuliformis, assembly GCA_031772625.1. Lineage (NCBI taxonomy): Eukaryota > Viridiplantae > Streptophyta > Pinopsida > Pinales > Pinaceae > Pinus > Pinus tabuliformis. Next base: position 1,298,576,517 of record CM062818.1, read on the forward strand.
TGGTTTGAAGCAAAACTCCCCTGGCATAGTACGAGAGGATTGATAGCTGTCAGATGAAGGTGAGAATCACTAGGAGTGAAACAAATCCAAACCATTAACCGAAGATTGTGGATGATAGACCTCTCATATTGACACCTTATGAGGACGACCTATTTCTGACAGGTGCAGACCCTCTCATTTGCAAAAGTAAGAGGGATTTGGATTCCGAATGTGGAATGATAAACTGCAAGCCAGTGACTACCTCGAGGATATTAACTTTCAGAAGTTATATGGTAGTGATGTTGGACCAAATTTGGGAAATGCCTTTGAGTTTCATAAACTCATTCGCGTTGATGTTGTTGGTGAACTTCCGTCCGGACGTATGTTTTGCAGTTAGAATGGTGAGCTTATATTTGGTTGAGCCTCACTGGATTGGTTCCAAGAATCTTCTGAGATATCTTTGGGGCACAATCTCTCATGGATTGAGTTACACTGCTGGAAATATGAAACTGCATGATTATTCGAATGTTGTGTGGGCAGGCAGTGTGGAGGATCACTAGAGCACTTCTCAGTGCTGGTTCTCTTTGGATTCTGCTTTGATATCATGGATAAGCAGGAAACATAAATCGGTTGCTATAAGCACCGCTGAGACCGAATACACATCTACGAGTATGATCTCATGTGAAGTTGCATGGTTGTAGGAGCTCTTAAGTGAGTTGTTTGTACACATGATGAATACCACTGTGATTCTCTGTGACAACCAGAGGTGGGATTCGATTATTGAGGAATCCCGTATTTGATGATTGCTCCAACAGATAGACATCAAATAATGCCTTATCTGTGATATGGTAAGTCGATGAGCGAGGAGGCTCCATCACATTGACACTGATGTAGAGGTCGCAAACATTTTGTCAAAGCCCTGGGGAAAGGTCAAATCTGTGACTTTCTCGAACGACTTGGAGTCTTTGATAGACCTTCTTATAAGGGTCCTGCATGTTGCATGCATTGAGCTCTGGGAGCTTTGGGGGGCTTGGGGTACTTACTGGAGCAACATACGACCACAGGGCGACTTACCCTCCCCTGGTGGTGCACTATGAACAGGGTGATTAGTTCTCCTGTGGGCTAGGATGATTTGTTCTCCATGGTGACTGTGGAACAAGATGATTCTTTCTCTTGTGGGCCAGGATGATTTGTTCTCCGTGGTGACTGTGGAACAAGATGATTCGTTCTCCGTGGTGACTGTGGAACATGATGATTCGTTCTCTGTGGCGACTGTGGAACAGGATGATTCGTTCTCCTGTGGGCCAAGATGATTCGTTCTTTGTGGCGACTGTGGAATAGGATGATTCATTCTCTTGTGGGCTAGGATGATTCGTTCTCTGTGGCGACTGTGGAACAAGATGATTCGTTCTCCTGTGGGCCAGGATGATTCGTTCTCTGTGGCGACTGTGGAACAAGATGATTCGTTCTCCTGTGGGCCAGGATGATTCGTTCTCCATGGCGACTGTGGAACAAGATGATTCGTTCTCTTGTGGGCCAGGATGATTCGTTCTCCGTGGCATCCACTAACAGGATGATTCGTTCTCCTATGGACAAGATGATTCGTTCTCCTGTCGAGGCATCCTACCCATGTAGTCTGGGACTCATGGGAAGTACCTCTCATTTGATCAATGAGCAGGGAAATGAGGATAGGGACCATAGTAGTTCTATCGATGGACGCATCATTGTATCTACCGTACTCCCTATGCTAGGATGACCTCCATTGATTTGGGATCAATGAAACTGATTTGGGATCAGTATGAGTGGTTTGAGACACTCTCTTGTGATATTGATCTGGGATCAGTATGAGTGGTTTGAGACACTCTCTTGTGATATTGATCTGGGATCAATGAAACTAATCTCGGATCAGTATGAGTGGTTTGACCCACTCTCTTGTGATATTGATCTACGATCAATGAAACTGATCTGTGATCAGTATGAGTGGTTTGAGACACTCTCTTGTGATATTGATTTGGGATCATGAAACTGATCTGGGATCAGTATGGGTGGTTTGAGACACTCTCTTGTGATATTGATCTGGGATCAATAAAATTGAGTCTAGGTCAGTAAGAGTGATGTGACACACTGTCTTCAGATGAAACTGACTTCGGGTTAGTAGAGAATGGTATGAGACATTCTCGATCAATTCTTCTTCTTCATGGTTCAGCAGAGCAGAACAAATCAGAGCAGAGCAGAGCAAAGCAGTGCTCAACAGAGCAGAGCAGTGCAGGGCACTGATGGCAGAGATAGTACAGTCAGACACATGGATCAGCGGATGGAGTTCTCCCTAGTTGAGAGGGAGTGTTAAAATTGGCAACTAGGGCCAAACTCCATGTGGGTCATCTTATTTATGGCAGCTGATATTTTTCTTGGATCCCTCTCATTGAGAGGTGTAGGATTGATCTAAAGATCATCCAATTCCGATAAGTATTTATGAAGATATGAATTTATTTTGATTATGGACAAATTGTTAAGTCGGCCAGCAACTTATGTAGGCTCAGAAGCCCAACAGTCATGTCTATTCAACCTCTACGTTTTAGTATAAATAGAAGAGGACTTGAAGTCATTTGTCACACACACACTCACTCTTGTGATCTCACTTCATCCTGTTTTGGGTTTGATGAAGATGAGAGCTAGAGGGAGTGCCCTAGGGTGTACGCTGCCCTAGATAACATGCCCTAGATCTAAATGAAGTCATGGGCGAATAAGATCTACGTTGCTCGAAAAGCTGGAAAAGCCGGAACTGTTGGAAAAGTTAGAACTGTCAGAAAAGCTAGAAAAGCCGGAACTGTTGGAAAAGCCGGAAAAGCCGGGAAAGCTAGGAAAGCCGAAATTGTCGAAAAAGCTAGAATTGCCGAAAAAGCCGGAACTACTTGAAAAGCCGGAAAAGCTGGAATTGCCGAAAAAATCGGGAAAGCTAGGAAAGCTGGAGCTGTCGGAAAGGCCGAAACTGCCGGAAAAGCTTGAAAAGCCAGAACTGTCGAAAAAAGCCGGAACTCTCAGAAAATATGGAAAAGCCGGAACTGCCGGAACAGCTAGAACAACTGTCTCCAAAGGAGGGTAGCATGTAAGGGATAGCTAAATAACATTGGGACAGTTGTATGGTACTTAGTAGCAAATACACCAGGCATGCAATGTCACAGCTAGAATGCAAGGGACAACTAGCATGCAACAACAAGCATGCTAAGGACAACAAGCAAGCTAGGGACAACAAACAAGCAAGGTGCAGCGAACACATAGGTCAGGATGGCAACATGGTGCAACAATGGCACATAATGCAATATAGTGATAGGTACAGTCATGATTAATGAAGCATGATGAAATGCAGCATAGCAGTCATTGAGTGCAAATCAGCGATGAGTACAACATTGGGTGCAGATCCGTGATAAGAGCAGCTCAATGATTGAAGCAACATAGTAACAGGAGCAGCAACATGAAGTGCATAGCATGGTCATTAAGGTCCAGCACTGTGATGATAAGTACAACATGGTGCAGCGCGGTGAGGTGCAGCAAGTGGACGAGATGCAGCACTGTGATGGGTGAAGGAGTCACCTTGGAGAATCAGTTGAAGCAACATGTCTTCAACTGATCTCATGTAGATATAGAAAGTCAAAATGTTGACTTCTATTGTAAATGTACTATCTCTCTCTCTCTCTGCTAAACTATTGAAGAACATAGAAGAAGAATTTATCAAGGGTTTCCCCACATTGGGGTTTGTCCCTTGCTAGCACCACATCTTGTGTCCTCTTGTCTTGGCTTGTTTTCTGCGATTTATATTTATGTTCTATCTGTAGTTTACTTTAATGTTGATGTGATTGCTAATCTAGAAAAGGTATTGAGCTAACTGTGAAAATTGAAATAAATTGCTCTAGCATAGAACATACCTAAAATTAACATACTAGAGCACATTCCTCACTAAGAGGGTGTGTTCATTTGGGGTAGCATTGGATGTGCTCTAGCCATGAAAATTGGTGGAGATACTAAAGAGCATGAGATCTCCAAGACCCAAAAATAATTTTGGAAAATTCCATCGGGATGAAAAGCTATTAAAAATAATTAATATTTTTAACGAGGTCCTAAGTTTAAACATAGGAAAATAAAAATATTAATGGGTATTAATAAAGATAAGGATGAAAAGCTTCTAAGAGACGAAGATCAAGTCTATTTTAATCTTAGCCGTTGATTAGGGACTTAATCTCGGTCGTGGATTCATCAACAGGAAATGTATAAGAGAAGACTTGAGGGTCAGTTTGAAATACACTGAGGGAGACTAGTCAGTTCGATTTCAAGAGTGGGGTTCGTTGAGAAATTCGAACTAGAGGTCTGGAGTGCAGCATGAGGTAGCAAGTACAGAACAGAGAGGCAGGAACAGTACCAGAAGATCAATGCAGGGATCAGAGAGGCAGACGAAGAGCCTCTCAGGCAGACGCAGAGGTAGCAAGACTGCGCAGGCACTGGAGGGCCTGCGTGGGTGACGCATAGAGGTTTAGTGTTGACACAGAGAGGCAGGAGTTGACGTAGAGGGTCTGGGAGCTGCGCAGAGGCCAACAAGTTTGACGCTGAGTCTGGAAGAGGTGCTGGAGAATTTATCTCTGTTGGGTAAGCTAGTTTGGCACCCAGTTGTACTCAAGAATAGCTGATTAATAAAATCCTCCTCTGTTGCACTGGTTTTCCCGCATTGGGTTTTTCCGGGGACATTTGTCCAAAAATAACTGTGTTGATGTGTTTGGTTTTTGTGCATGTATTTGTTTCTGTTCTATGGTGTGATATTTGCAGTAGAGTTTATTTTAATATTTACTGAAGCGATTTCATAAATAACTTATTGAAGAATAAGTAGGAAAATTAAATCAGTTGCTGTAGTGATAGAATTTTCACAGATCTAATCATGGTTGTTAAAGCTCCAACAAGAGATAATAAGAGCAACTTGATGGGATGGAGATAGACACAGTGGTGAGAGCCAGAGCAAGGTTGATCGAGCTACCCAGTGCATAGAGATTTAGTGAGGGGAGACTTCAAGCCAAAGGGAGAGTATCAGAGAAAGGGAGCAACAGAGAAAATTTCAGAGGAGTTTCCAAGTATTTTTCCTGTGTCGGAGAGGCAGGAAAAGGGAAGCCAGAATCTTCTGCAGAGAAAGTCGTCCGGGATGTGCGAGTTAGCCAGTCTAGTTGAGGGAATTGTCGGGAAGGGATTTTTTCAGTGGTTGAAGGCCGAAAAGAACACCCCGAAGGCAAAGCGAATTTTTCCAGAAGCGCGAGGAGGCTAGACAACCCAGTTTAAGGTTGATTCAAGGGTCGTATTACTTGCCCACGCCAATAGTGTGAGCAACCAGATAGGCAGTGTGAGCAAGCCAGAGGGAGGCCGAGTTATTTTGTAGAGGGAGAATTTTTCTCCAAATTATTTTGGCCAGATTATTTGTCGAAGGATTGCTAGTTGGGCATCGAAATATTGTACTCAGATTTTTATTGTTGCATAATAATAAAATAAACCGTCGTCTACTGCACTAGTTTTCCTTTAAGGGTTTTTTAGGGACATTAGTCCAAAAATATTGGTGTCATTTTTATTGTGTGCGCATATTTTCTCAGGTTCCAGTTTATTTTTCCCCAGCGTATTTTTTGTTTTTGTTTTGAAGATTGCAATTGTGAGTTTATCAATATTTGTCGTAATAACAAATAAACTGCTAAATAGTTAGGAGATAAATTTCTAGTAATTACAATCGAGGAATTTTCAAATGGTGTCAGTGCATGGAAGATTAGATTGGAGGCTTAGAATCGAAAGATCAGGAGATTGTGCAGTTTCAGAGGTAGATTTGAAGCACAAATTTCTAATCTGCACAGGCTAGCGAAGCAATGTGAATTGTTGGGTAGGAAAATCGATTTCTAGAGTAGTGCAAGAAAAGTTCGATTTTCCTAGATCAAAATTCCAGTAGATAGTGGATTGCCAGATAGAGGGTTGTTGTGAGTCGATCAGATAACTCGTTGAGCCAATTTGGGCGCAAAAGTTTTAGAGCAAGGATTACAGCTTCAGATCTGTGCAGGGCAAGAAGAGAAAAGCACACCGAGGAATTTCGAGAATTTCTCAGAGGCTTTCCGGTATCTAGGAGGAGATCTGAGATTTCGAGTTGCATCAAGCTATGCAAGTTTGCTAGAATAGCTAGTTCGAGTTGCGGAGATTGCAATTTGTGTGCCAATTGTCGGAGAAGGACATACGGAAGGTAGAACAAATAGTCTCTCTGAGCAGTTGAATGCAGTGTATTAGTCGGAGAAGGACATCCGGAGGCAGATCTGTGCATTCCTGAAGGAGTGCAAGTAGTAGAAGTAGGGCCGCACGAAAGTGGAGATTTCAGTTTATTTACTAGTTTTGAGTTTGCGCTGTGATGGCCACAACAGGTCTTATAGATCAGGATAGACTTGATGGAGCTTCAAATTTTGGCATCTGGAAGGCCAAGATGTAGTGTCTATTAGATGAGCATGGTTTGAAGGAGTTCGTGAAAAATTTCATGGAAGAGCCAACATATGTGCAGTAGTTGGCTAACTTCAAGAAAGAGATGGCCAAGATGAAGAGGATGGTTTTGGATGGGGTCTGAGATCATATCATTCCACATATTGTAGAGAAGGCAACAACAAAGGACATGTCAGATGTCGTAGTAAAACTATACCAGGATCCATCAGAGAATTGTAAAATGATTCTCAAAGAGAAGCTGATGACCACAAAGATGCAGGAGGGTAAAGGCATGAGTCCCTATGTCACCAAAATTCAGAATGTTCGTGATGAGCTAGCAGCTATGGGAGAGAAGCCTGATGACAAAGAACTTGTGCAGGTTGCTATAAATGGATTTTCCAAAAAATGGAGGACCTTTGTTCATGGGATCCTTGGATGAGATCAACTACCAGATTGGGAACGCGTTTGGAGTGATTTCACACAAGAGGAGCTAAGGCTTAGTCTAGTCGAAGGTACTATCAATAGTAACAACAAAGGACCGAAAGCTGAGAAGGAGGACGAGGAGAATGTATCCCTTACGAGTAAAGGGAGATTGAAGAAGGGTCTCGCTCAGGGACAAAGCTCAAAGGGAGGTGAAAAGTGTGAATAATCGGTGACCCGATTCCTACTTCAGCAAATTGATGATATTTCTCCTATTTTTTAAATTCCTTTAAACAAATTACTTGCAGTTTTCTACAACAAATATCGAAATACATACACTACAACCTACACAAAATAAATACTGTGGAAACTAAATACTGCACTGGAGAGAAATAAACACACACATTTACACAATTGTTTTTGGACAATGTCCCCGGAAAAACCCAACTTGGGAAAACCGGTGCAACAGTTGAGGGTTTTATTATTATGCAGTAGTTTCTAAGTACAAATTGTTAGATGCCCAAACTGGCAATCTGATACAGAGAATAAACTGGCAAAGAGTTAGTGAGAAAAATCTCACACTGTTTCTGGAGATCCGACATTGGTCAGGCTCTAGAAGGCTAGCAGTTGTGGGAGAGAAGCCTGATGACAACGAACTTGTGCAGGTTGCTATAAATGGATTTTCCAAAGAATGGAGTACCTTTGTTCAGGGGATCATTGGATGAGATTAGCTACTAGACGAGGAACGTGGTTGGAGTCATTTCACACAAGAGGAGCTAAGGTTTAGTCTAGTCGAAGGTACTATTAGCAGCAACAACAGAGGACCGAAAGCTGAGAGGGAGGAAGAGGAGAATGTATCCCTTGCGAGTAAAGGGAGATTGAAGAAGGGTCCCACTCAGGGACAAAGCTCAAAGGGAGGTGAAAAGTGTGAAAAATTGGTGACCTGATTCCTACTGCAACAAACTGATGATATTTATCCTATTTGTTTAATTCCTTTAAACAAATTACTCACAGTTTTCTACAACAAATATTGAAATACATACACTGCAACCTACACAAAATAAATACCGCTGAAACTAAATACTACACTGGAGAGAAATAAACACACACATTTACACAGTTGTTTTTGGACAATGTCCCCAGAAAAACCCAACTTGGGAAAACCGGTGCAGCATGTGAGGGAAAATTGACAATCTGATACAAAGAATAAATTGGCAAAGAGTTAGTGAGAAAAATCTCACAATGTTTCTGAAGTCCCGACACTGATCAGGCTTTGGAAGGCTAGCCCCATGTTGCCTCTACGTCAACCTACACAGATCTGCGTCACAATCTTTGGGCTTTGCGTCACCTCCTCCTTTGATCTCCTGCTGTCTGGAAATTCGACCCTCTGGCCCTTTGGTCTCACACCCCGGTTTCTGGCATTTGATCTCAACTCTCCCAATTGAATTTTGAACTCACTCTGAAGCTTTGCACTGCCTCTGCGTGGCACTGTGCTGCCTCTCTGAACCTTTCTATGCCTTCTCTGCCTTGCACTCTCCAGATCTGGAAAATTCTCCTCCAGACTACTATCCCTGCCCCTCACTGCAAGAAGATCACTCGATCTCACTCCAAAAAATCAACGCTGCTACTCTTGAGAAATTCAATCTCTTAATCTCTCTCACTTGATATGTTTTCCAAAGTGCCCATAAAGATCCTTCTTATAATCTCTCATTGAAGCACCGACGACCAGTATTAAATCATAATCAAAGGCTAAGATTAACTGAGAGTTGAACCTCATCTTCTTCCAGAAGATTCACACCAAATTTAATTAATACCCTTTAATTAACTAGATTTTCTAAGTTTAGACTTAGGGAACTATTTATAAAAAAGCTAATTATTTTAATTAAATCATCTCTGGGCGGAATTTTCCTAATCATTTTCTGGGTATTGGAGAATGCATGTGTCTTAGCCTCTCTGTAAAATCTCGAGGCTAGAGCACATCCGATTCTACAAAAATCAACTAGGGCCAAACTTCATGTGGGCCATCTTATTCATGGCTGATAATATTTTTATTAGATTCGTCTCGTTGAGAGGTGTAGGATTGATCTAAAGATCATCCGATTCCGATAAGTATTTATGGAGATATGAATTTATTTTGATTATGGAATAATTATTAAGCCGACCTACAACTCATGTAGGTTTAGAAGCCCAACAGTCGCATCTATTCAAACATCAACGGTTGTGTATAAATACAAGATGACTTTTCCTTATTTGCACTCACTCATCTCATCACATCTCTCTCTCTCTCTCTTGTGCAGAAAAGAGGCTCTTCTCTACTGCGCAAAAAAGAGACTCTCTCACACGTGGAAGGAAGCTGCTGAACCTGAAGCTGCAACTGCAGATCGAAACTTTGACCATCGTTGACCATCAAACCTCCTCCTCTGAACTACGCTGTAGGTCCATCTGGACCTCCTCTGAAGGCCGCATTTTTTGGTGGTGGAATCAAGCCGATCCGACGGTCGGTTTGCAGGATATCGTCTGCCATAGTTTTGATGATGAAGCTGCTAATGCTGATATTGCTGATCTAGGGTTTGCTACTGCTAATAAATCAGATTTATTGTACTATTTCTCTTTGCTAAATTATTGAAGGTAAAAGAAGATTTGATCAAAGGGTTTCCTCACACATTGTGGGGTTTGTCCTTAGCTAACCGCCATATCTTGTGTCTCTTGTCTTGGCTTGTTTTCTGTTGATCGTTTAATGTTCTATCTGCACTTTACTTATGCACATGTGTTTGCTAATCTATGAATAAGAATAAGAAAGAAAAGTAAATTGCTCTAAGCATAGAACATACCATAACTTAACATGGTATCGGAGCTGAGGTGAAGGCAAAGCCCGAGCAAGAGCAAGAGCAATCACCGAAGAGAAGATTGGCAAGGCTATCCTAAAAGAACTATGGGGTCCTCATCACTGTTTCCTGCCGAGGACAAGCTCCATGAGAAAGTTGACTATCACAAATGAAAGATGTCTATTGATCTAACCCTGGAAGAACAAGGAGTGTTGGACCATGTGAGAGGCAATATTGTTGAGCCTCTGTCAAATGCATCCGCTGCTGCCAGGAACAAATGGAAAACCGGAGAAGTCAAAACAAAGAAGATCATCCGGGACTCTATGGACAGGTGCTTGGTGGCCTACATCTCCGATTGGCACACCTCCAAGGAAATCTACGATAGACTGGTAAGTTTAATTAAAGTTAATGATGCATATCAAGTTTTGTTTCTGAAAAATAAGCAGGATGAATATTATCTACCAGCTGCTCTATCTACCTCTGCTCCTTCAGACTCAATGGGAATTTGGCTCATTGATAGTGGTGCCTCAAGGCACTTCACTGGTTACAAAGAAGTTCTCCATAATCTAATAGAGAAAGAAACTAACTTGGAAATTGTCCTCGGAGATAATATGAAATATCTTGTGAAAGGTGTAGGCAATTTCTTTCTCAAATTGAATCAACGTAATACGATCCACTTACAGGATGTATTATATGTACCTGACCTCAAAAAGAACTTGGTGTCTATCTTGGCAATGGAAGACAAAGGTTACAAGGTAACCTTCAGCAATGGCAAGTTACGTATATGGAAAAACCTTCACTCTTGGGTTTCGAGTTGATTCATTATATCAGGTCGGTGGAAGTCCGTTGGGTGTCATGTCTTGTGACACATCTCTTCAGTCCGAACTTTGGCAACGGAGGTTTGCTCACCTTCATTACAAAGCTCTACCCGATGTAAGACAAATGGTAACAAGGATGCCCAAATTCCGAGTAGAGAAAGAAGGTGTATGTCCGGGATGTGGCGAAGGAAAGCTTAAAAAGGGACCATTCCCTTCAAGCCAAAGCAAGACCTCTGATATATGCCTGTGAACTCCTTGGGAGGATATTCATATTACCTTACTTTTACAGATGACTATTCTTGAAAGACGTGGATATACTTCTTGAAAAAGAAGGACGAAGTGTTCTCTTGGTTTCGACACTTCAAAGCCTTGATCAAGAATCAAACCGAAAAGAAGATCAAAATCTTAAGGATTGATAATGGGATTGAATATGAATCTAACGAGTTCCATGATTTTTGTAAGGAGGCTGGCATCAAGAGGGAGACTACTACACCATATACTCCTGAGCAAAATGGTGTGGCGGAAAGGAAGAACCATACGATTGTGGAAGCGGTCTGGGCCATGCTCCATGATCAAAGACTTCCAAAGTTTCTATGGGCCGAAGTTGAAAATTCCACCGTATATGTACAAACCGATGCCCTCATCAAGCATTGGGTTCCAAGACTCCTGAAGAAATGTTCACTGGTAAGAAACTTGATGTATCTCATTTTAGAATTTTTGGAAGCCCTATATATTTTCATGCGCCGAAAGAGAAAAGGAATAAATTGGGTGCATCTGGAAAGAAAGGAATCTTTGTGGGCTATGGAGAAAATACTTAGGGCTATAGAATCTATGTAGCCGGTCAAAGGGAAGTCGTGATTAGTCATGATGTCACCTTTGACGAAGATATTGCTCTCAGGAAGGTGGACAATCTTCTGACTTTGAGGAGCTCTCAAGAAGCCGACACCAGGGAAGTGAAAGAAAAGGATGATGAAACAATGCTTGATGTGGAAGAACCCATGGATCCAATTGATCGTCCTCCACACGAGCCTTCCTCGTCTAGGAAGAGGCCTTCATGGCTTAGGGGGCTAATTGATGATGCTGAAGGACATGCTGCACCCCGAGGAACCTTCCGTGAAAGTAAGAAACCTAACAGGTATCAGGGATACCTGACCATCATGAGCACGATCATACAAAATGAGCCTTCATCATTCTCAGATGCCGTCAAGCATCAAATATGGAAGGATGCTATGACCGAAGAATATGAGTCTATTATGAATAATGATGTCTGGGAAGTAGTTCCCAGACCCCAGGACAAGATAGTTGTCACTTTTAAATGGCTTTACAAGATAAAGCGTGCAGCAGATGGAAGTACGAAAAAGTGTAAGGCTCGTTTTGTTGCTCGTGGCTTCTCCCAGAAGGAAGGTATAGACTATGATGAGATATTTGCACCTATTGCCAGATATACGACCATCCACTCGATCATAGCCCTTGCGGCTTCACAAGGATGGAACCTACATCAGATGGATGCCAAGACTGCGTTCTTGCATGGTTCGATCAAAGAAGAGGTCTACATGGAGCAACTTGAAGGGTTTGAGATTTATGATCAAAAATCTCATGTATGCAGGTTGAAGAAGGCTCTCTATGGGCTGAAGCAAGCACCCCGAGCATGGTATGAGAGGAACGATAGCTACTTGATGAAGCTGGGATTCACTAGGAGTGAAGCCGATCCTAACCTTTATTTTAAGGTTGAAGATGACAAACCTCTCATACTGGTGTTGTATGTGGATGACCTCTTTCTAACAGGTGCAGACCCTCTCATTCACAAATGTAAGAGGGAGTTGGCTTCTGAATTTGAAATGAAGGACCTAGGACCGATGCACTATTTCCTAGGACTTGAAGTGTGGCAGAAGCCAGGGGAAATTTTCCTATCTCAAGGAAAATATGTGGTGAAGATATTGGAAAGATTTGGTATGGTGGACTGCAAGCCTGTAACTACCCCGATGGGGCTTGACTTCAAGAAGTTAAGCGATAGTGCTGCTGGACCTGTTTTACGAAATGCTATTGAGTATCAGCAACTCTTTAGAGCATTAAGGTTCTTAGTGAACTCCCGTCCAGATATATGCTTCGTAGTCAACACGGTAAGTCAACATATGGTTGAACCTCACCACATACATTGGATTGGTGCCAAGAATCTGTTGAGATATCTTCGTGGCACAATTACTTATAGGTTAAGATACACTGTCGGAGATGTGAGACTACTTGGATACACTGATGCTGATTGGGTAGGCAATGTGGAGGATCATAAGAGCACTTTTGGGTGTTGTTTCTCCTTTGGATTTGCTTCGATATCTTGGATGAGCAGGAAGAAGAAGTCAGTGGCTTTGAGTACCGTCGAAGCAGAGTATATTGCTGCTAGCATGGCCTCCTGTGAGGCAGTCTGGTTGCGAAAGCTCTTCAGTGAGTTGTTTGGATTTACATTGGATACCACCGTGATCCTATGTGACAACCAGAGTGGGATTCATTTGTCAAAGAATCCTATATTTCATGATCGCTCCAAGCATATCGATACTAGGTATCACTATATTCGAGATATGGTGCAACGGGGAGCTATCAGGCTCCAACATATCGGTACAGATGAAGAGGTCACCGACATTCTGACAAAGGCCCTAGGGAAAGTCAAATTCCTGACTTTCCGAGAACAACTTGGTGTTGTTCAAAGACCCTCTGATGAGGGACCTGTATGATGCATTGAGCTTTGGGAGCTCTTGGGGGGTGCGGGGTACTTCTTAGAGCGACATATGACCACAGGGTGATTCACTATCCCCTGGTGGTGTACATGTACACCCTGTGGCAACTATGTAGCAGGATGATTGGTTCTCCTGTGAGGTCTGGATGATGTTTTCTCCATGACGACTATGTAGCAGGATGATTGGTTCTCCTGTGAGGTCTGGATAATGTGTTCTCCATGACGATTATGTAGCAGGATGATTAGTTCTCCTGTGAGGCCTGGATGATGTATTCTCCATGGAAATTTTGTAGCAAGATGATTAGTTCTCCTGTAAGGACGGGATTGATTATGTTCTCCTGTCAAGGCATCCTACCCATGCAGTGAGGGACTCATCGAAAGTTCCTCTCATCTGATCAATGAGCAGGGAAATGAAGTTAGGGACCATAGTAGTACCGATGGACGCATCACTGTATCTAATGTACTCCCTACGCTAGGATGACCTTCATTGATCTGGGATGAATGATACTGGTCTGGGACCAGTGGTAGAAGTTGTACCCACTATGACGCTGACTTCGGGTCGGTTGACACTGGTCTGGGACCAATGGTACATACTCTGAGACTGACTTCGGGTTAGTGCAGTACTGGTCTGGGACCAGTGAGAGTGGTACATACTATGACACTGAGTTTTGGTTGGTTGAGACTGGTTTGGGACCAGTGGTACATTCTCTGAAACTGCGATACTGGTCTGGGAACAGTGGTAGGAGTGGTACCTACTATGACGCTGACTTTGGGTTGGTTGACACTGGTCTGAGACCAGTGGTAGGCACTCTGAGATTGACTTTGGGTCAATGGAGGATGATACTAGTCTAGGACCAGTGGTAGGAGTTGTACTCACTATGACGCTGACTTCGGGTTGGTTGAGACTAGTGGTACATACTCTGGGACTGACTTTGAGTTAGTATGATACATCCTCGATCATTTCTTCTTCTTCATAATTCGGACAAAAGCAGAGCAGTGCAAAACAAAGTAGAGCAGAGCAGAACAGAGCAGAGCAGTACAGATCAGTACAGGGCAGAACAAGACAGAGCACAACAGGCAGAATAGAGCAGAGCAGTGCAAGGGTCAGGCTGTATAGGGCAGTGCATTTGATGGATGAATAGTAGCAACCGACAAACAGATTGCAGATGAAGTTCTCCCTAGTTGAGAGGGAGTGTTAAAATTGGCAATTAGGCAAACTTCATGTGGGTCATCTTTTTCATGGATGATAATATTTTTATTAGATTCTTCTCATCGAGAGGTGTAGGATTGATCTAAAGATCATCCGATTTTGATAAGTATTTATGGAGATATGAATTTATTTTGATTATGGAATAATTATCAAGCCGACCTACAACTCATGTAGGCTCGGAAGCCCAATAGTTGCATCTATTCAAACATCAACAATTGTGTATAAATACAGGAGGACTTTTCCTCATTTGCACTCACTCATCTCATCACATCTCTCTCTCTTTCTCTTGCCCAGAAAAGAGGCTTTTCTCTATTGTAGAAAAGAGACTCTCTCTTACACTTTTGGAAGGAAGCTGTTGAACCTGAAGCTGCAACTGCAGATCCAAACTTTGACCAGCATTGACCATCAAACCTCCTCTTCTGAACTGCGCTATAGGTCCATCTAGACCTTCTCTGAAGGCCGCATTTTTTGGTGGTGGAATCAAGCCGATCCGACGGTCGGTTTGCGAGATATCGTTTTCCCTAGTTTTGATGATGAAGTCGCTAACGCTGATATTGCTGATCTAGGGTTTGCTATTGCTGATATAAATCAGATTTATAGTACTATTTCTCTCTGCTGAATTATTGAAGATAAAAGAAGATTTGATCAAAGGTTTTACCCACACATTGTGGGGTTTGTCGCTGGCCAGCCGCCACATCTTGCGTCTCTTGTCTTGGCTTGTCTTCTGTTGATTGTTTAATGCTCTATCTGCACTTTACTTATGCACATGTGATTGCTAATCTATGAATAATAATAAGAAAGAAAAGTAAATTGCTCTAAGCATAAAACATACCATAACTTAACACTTCTCTGCCTTGCACTCTCCAGATCTGGAAAACTCTCCTCTAGACTACTATCATTGCCCCTCACTGCAAGAGGATCACTCAATCTCACTCCAAAAAATCAATGCTGCTACTCTTGAGAAATTCGATCTCTTGATCTCTCTCACTCGATATGTTCTCCAAGTGCCCATAAGGATCCTTCTTATAATCTCTCATTGGAGCATCGATGACCAATATTAAATCATAATCAAAGGCTCAGATTAACTGAGAGGTGAACCTCATCTTCTTCCAGAAGATTCACACCAAATTTAATTAATACCTTTTAATTAACCAGATTTCCTAAGTTTAGACTTAGGGAACCATTTAAGAAAAAGTTAATTATTTTAATTAAATCATCTCTAGGCAGAATTTTCCCAAACGTTTTCTGGGTATTGGAGAATGCATGTGTCTTAGCCTCTCAGCAAAATCTCAAGGCTAGAGCACATCCGATTCTACAAAAATCAACAAAAAGGAGGAGTTGTTGAAGGTCAAATGCTTCTCATGTGGTGAGTTTGGTCACTACATCACCTAATGTTCATAAAGGAAGAAGGACAAGAAAGGACAACAACAGACAACAACTTCAACAAAGATAGATGAGTTGACCTCCAGGTTGGAGGACTTTGCATTGATAGCGGCTATCCCTCCAGATGGAGGAGTGTGCGGCTTCAGAGTTGCAAAATCAAGCAGGATCCATGGAAGAGTAGCAGTTGTTGTAGTTTGGTGGACAACGACAGGTTGTTATAGATGTTAGACACCAACAACGTGGTCCAACTACATAGGGGAAATGTTTATGAGAGAACACCTTCCTCGCTAAGAGGGAGTGTTAGATTTTGGTAGCATCGTACAATTGTTCTAGTCTCAAATTTGTGTCTAAGAGACTAAGGAACATTATATCTCTGAAACTCAGAAAGGGTTTCGTGAGATAAGCTTGTGAAACACCTTAATTACATTAATTGATCAATAATTAAAAAAATATTTTACTTAGGAAAATTGATAAATTAATGGGAATTAATTAAGGATGATTGAGAATGCTCTAGAGACTCACATGGATAGAGTCTAAGATGATCTTAGATATTGATGAGGATCTAATAATGGTTATTGAAGCTCCAGTGGGAGATTATAAGAGCAAGTCGATGGGATGGAGATAGACACAATAGTGAGAGCCAGAGCAAGGCAGATTGAGCTACCGAGTGCACAAAGTTTTAGCGAGGGAAGAGTTCAAGCCAGAGGGAGAGCATTAGAGAGAGGGAGCAACAAAGAAAATTTCAAAGGAGTTTCCCAACAGTTTTCCAGTGTTGAAGAGGCAGGAAAAGGAAGGCCGAAATATTCTGTAGAGAAAGTCGTTCAGGTTGTGCGAGTTAGCTAGTCCAATTAATCGAATTGTCGGGAAGGATTTGTTTAAGTTTTTGGAGGCCAAAAATATCATCTGGAAGACAGGTCAAATTTTTCTAGAGGCAGGAGGAGTCTAGATGACCTAGTTTGAGGTTGATTAAGGGATTGTACGATTTGCCCAGGGCAGCAGTGCGAGCAGGCTAGAGGGATGTTGTGTTATTTTGTAGAGGGAGAATTTTTCTCCAAATTATCTTTGGCTAGTTTATTTGTCGGAGGATTGCTAGTTCGACATCCAAATATTTTACATAGATTTTTGTTGCTGCATAATAATAAAATAAACCCTCATCTGCTGCACCGGTTTTCCCTTCAGGGTTTTTCTGGGGACTATAGTCCAAAAATATTGGTTGTTATTTTTACTTTGTGCGCATATTTTTTAGCTTCTAGTTTATATTTCCACAACGTATTTTATTTTTGGTGAAGATTGCAATTGTGAGTTTATCGATATTTGCTGTAATAACAATTAAAATGCTAAACAGTTAGGAGATAAATTTCCAGTAATTGCAATCGGGGAATTTTTACAAATGTTAAAATTGGCAACTAGGGCCAAACTCCACATGGGTCGTCTTATTTATGACAACTGATATTTTTCTTGGATTCCTCTCTTTGAGAGGTGTAGGATTGATCTAAAGATCATCCGATTCTGACATTTACAAATGAAGTTATGAATTTATTTTGATTATGGTCAAATTGTCAAGGTTGGCCAACAAACTTATGTAGGCTCAAATGCCCAACAATTACGTCTATTCATCCTCAACTTTGCATATAAATAGAAGGTGACTTAGCCTCATTCGATACAATCATCTTCACACTTCTCTCTCTCTCCTCATTGATTGGGTATGGATTTTTAGGCCTCTCTCTTTCCACACGTCTGAAATTTCAGGAGAGTGAAATTTCAAGAGGTCGAACTTTCAATAGACCGAATTTTTGGACAGTTTGAACAAGCATTGACCAGCATGCATTGACCTCCTTTGATTGCGTTTTTGGGTGAGGTATTCTGTTTGGGCAAGCTACATTTCTGGGCACAGAAATCGAGGTCAAATGTTGACTTTGACCAGTGTTGACTGCAGCTAGGTCTGGCCGCAGGTTGGCTGTTTGACTAGATTTGACTGGGCTGTTTTTGGGCTATTTTGAGTGCTAATTCATCTTGCTGTTTGGAGGCTGAAGTTGACTGAAGTTGACCAATTTGTTGAATGTCAAATTTGCCTTGTTGACCAACGTTGTCTTTTCTGGTTAGGGCTCTTTTGCTGCTGTTATAAATTATCAGATTTGTAAATTGTACTGTCTCTCTCTGCTGAACTATTGAAGACTATAAGAAGAATTGATCAAGGGTTTCCCCACATTGGGGTTTGTCCTTGGTTGGTGCCACATCTTGTATCCTCTTGTCTTCGCTTGCCTTCTACTGTTTATGTTTATGTTCTATCTACATTTTACTATCATGTTGATGTGATTGCTGAAGTGGATGTTGATATTGGGCTAATTAAGAAATTGAAGTAAAATTGCTCTAAAGCATAGAACATACCATTGTTGAGGTGAAGACAAAGTCCAAGTAAGAGTGAAAGAGCAATCACCAAAAACAGTTGGATAAGGACAAAAGGTTCAATGGGTTCCTCATCCTACTTCTCGGTTGAAGACAAGCTCCATGATAAATCTGACTATCATGGATGGAAGATGTCTCTTGATTTGACCTTGGAAGAAAAAGAAGTGATGGATTATGTGCATGGTAAAATCCCTGAACCCCCTTCAAATGCACTGGTTGCTGCGAAGACCAAGTACAATAGGGCTGAAGTTAAAGCGAAGAAGATTATCAGGGATTCCATTTGACAAGCACCTGGTAGCCTATATCTCCGAATTGAAGACCTCTTAGGAAATCTACGATAGATTAATGCTGATCAAATTTTATTTCTCAAGAATAAGTTGAAGGATATTAAGAAGGGCAAGGACAAGAACATTCAATCCTATTTCTTGAGGATTATTGAGATCAAGAATGATCTACTCTCGATTGGAGAAGTCATTCCTGATTGGGAACTTACTCTCACCACCCTTGGAGGATGCCCACTTGAGTGGTATGTATTTAGAACTACTGTCCTTAACAATGATCGAATTCCAGGGTTTGAAGAAGAAACAAGAATGGTGGAGCAAGAATTGCCTTCTAATAGAAGCAACCCCACTGCATTCTCTGCTTGTGCCAAAAGGAGAAATAATGCAGGGTCTAATGGTCTTTTCCATGGAATGCTTGGATCTAAGGGAGGAAGGAAGGGTAGGTGCTTTGTTTGCAATAAGTTTGGCCACTATGCAAGGGAGTGTCAAAATAGAAGGGACACATCACATGATGATGATCACAATCATTCCAGGGGCATCTTCATCAACAACGATTAAAGGAATGGTATGCCCAATGGAAAAAGAAAAAGGAATGTGGGACATCAAGGAAATGGTCGACACTCCAAGAAATCAAGGAACTCCAGGTATGAAGAATCAAATGTTGTTAACAGTAAGCAAAAAGAGTACTATCTTATATCGATCCTCTCCACTGCCTCTCCTCTGGACACTTTGGGAAATTGGCTGATTGATAGTGGTGCCTCAAGGCACTTCATCAGATACAAGGAAGCCCTCTCTAATCTAATAGAAAAGGAGACAAACTTGGAGATCATCCTTGGAGACGATGCCACCTATCCCATGAAGGGAGTGGGGAGTGTTACCCTTCAATTCAATCAAGGTAACACTATTCATTTACAAGAAGTACTATATGTACCTGATCTCAAGAAGAACCTAGTGTCCACTTCAACCATGGAGGACAAAGGATTCAAGCTGGCATTCATTGATGGAAAGGCGTGTGTTTGGAAAAGAAATTTTAAAGATGCTTTTACTCTTGGGTTCATGGTTGACACTTTATATCAAGTTGGAGGAAGTCATTGGGAGCCATGTCTTGCGACACATCTCTACAATTTGAACTATGGCACCGAAGGTTTTCCCATCTTCATTATAAAGCCCTACTCGATGTGAGACAGATGGTGACAGGTATGCTCGAGGTCAAAGTAGAGCATGAAAGTGTATGTATGTGCCGAAGGAAAACTTACAAGGGGACCATTCCCCTCGAGCAATAGCAAGACCACAAACATATTGCAATTGATCCACTCCGACATATCTGGTACGATGCCCATAAACTCACTGGGAGGATACTTGTGAAGATTCTTGAATGTAACACATTAGAAACCCCTACTGCAATTACTGGTTTACAATCTCCTACTTGTTCTTTACATTAATAAGTTATTTAATTGCATAAACATTGAAGTAAATACTATTGTATCCTTCACAGATATACAGATGATGCACTGAAGTAGACAAAAACAATAACACAAGGGACACTGTTATTTTTGGACAATCATCCCTGGAGAAGCCCAATTCGAGAAAACCGTTGCAACATATAGAGGGTTTGTATTATTAAGCAGATTCGTGAATACAACTAGGGTGCCAGAAATGGCTCACCCAACAGAGAATATCCTCGGCAGTAGTACCTCTATGCAAAGAAAGATATTCCATCAAATCAACAACCGAATGATCAACCCCCACAATGACTTCGACTGTTCCTTGTGCTGGACAGTGAAAGTTGCTCCAAGCACTGCTTTGGAACTGTGTCACTCCTTTAGGATCTGCGCCTTCCTCTCCTGGCTCAAGATCTGCTGATTAGCTCTCAGTCTGCCCGACATAATCTCCCAGCGCTGCCTCTGAGGCCCTCTGCGTCCTCCGTGTCAGCCTCTACGGCTTCTGCATCAGCCTCTACGGCTTCTGCGTCAGTGTCTACGACCCTTTGTGTCCTCTGTGTCAGCTCCTATGGCCTCTACGTCAGCCCTTCTAGGTCCTGCATGGTCTCTCTCGACACTTCACTACCTCTTTGCTATGTATTCTTCAGCCTTAGACGGAAATCCCTTGCTAAACTTCCCCTCACTGCAACTGATCACTAACTTGATTTCCTCAGCAAACCTTGCCCCAGAAAATCGAATTCTTGATCTCTCTTGGTGTATCTCCAACTGGCCCTCAAGCCTTCCATTATACTTTTCCAGTTGACGATTCAATGACTGAGATTAAGTCCCTACTCAATGGCTAAGATTAGAAGTGGCTTGATCCTCGTCACTTAGAATCTTCTCACCCATATTATATAAATACACATTAATATTTTTATTTTCCTAAGTTTAGGCTTACGCACTCATTAAAATTATTAATTATTTTAATATCTCTTCATCCGGGTGGAATTTCTCCAAACGATTTCTGGGTCATGGAGATCTCATGTACCTTAGCCTCTCCACCAAATTTCAAGGCTAGATCACATCTGATGCTACTCAAAATCTACACGCCCTCTTAGTGAGGAATGTGCTCTAGCAATGCTTCACCATAGAAGCATCACACTGATTCTGCACATCGGTACTACAACTCCCTCTCAACATGCTGCATCATGTTGCCCATAGCACTGCCACTGCTAACTACTGCACTGCAACTCAGTTACCGAGAAGTAAGTAACTGACTTCACCCTAACATTGACGTCCTGGTCAGTCTGGAAGCCTCGTGATGCTAAAGCTACCTCTGCTGCTATCTTAAGCTCCCTCTGCTGCCATTGTGCTGCTACAACCTCTTCTATGCCTCTCACATTACTGCAACCTCCATTACGCTGCTACAGGCTTTTGCATTCTAGCACTGCCTTGCTGCTCCATCACACCTTGCTCCACTCGACACCTGTCATCATGCTACTATCTTTAAGGGCTCCTGTAGCCGGATGTGATCCAAGAGTTTGGGCACCTCAAGGATCCCGTGCCACATCTGTAGTCCTCTTGACTACAGTCTATGTCTCCTCACCTCTTCTCTAAAGGTGCATGAGCACTCATGGCACAATCGTCATCATTCTCAACATCCTTCTCCGCCTTTACTGGAGCAACCTTTGAGTCGGAAGCTTCTCCCTTGCCTTTCTTCCTGGGGCACTAAGATGCATAATGTCCCATCTCTCCACAGTTGAAGTAATTGACCTTGGAGATGTCTTTCTTCTTCCTCTTTTGAACCCCTTGTTGTCCTGCTGATGCTAGAGCTGCATCCTCCTCCTCCTCTTTCTTGATTCGAACTCCCTTACTGCTACTCCTCGCCTTGGTCAATCTCCTGAGCTCTTCCTGTCGAAGAGCTGGCCACATCTCCTCCCATTTGGGGAGAGTTGCTCTGCCCAAAATGCTTTGGACAAACGTCTCCCAGTCCTTGGTGACTGCATTCAGAGCAGTCCTAACCATGAACTCTGGATCCGGTGTAGACCTCACGTAAGTAAGTTGGCTGCGAATTCCTTGCAACCTAAGGAGGAACGGATCTATCTCTTCTCCTTTTTGCATCTGATATGACCTCAGCTGATTTTCTAATAACATCTTCTGCTACACGGAAGAGCCCTGGTACAAGGTGGTCAACATCTGCCACATCTCCCTTGATGTGTTCTTCTCAACAATATGTGGTATGACATGATCTTTGACCCCGTCTAGGATCATGCATTTTGCCTTCGCCTCGGCCTCCTCATACTTCTCATTTGCATTAGGGTCAACTGGGACAAATATAGTTTTCAGGGCATAGTCCTTGATGCGATGTTTATCTAGGATTGCCATGATCCTGGCCTTCTTGATGACAAAATTGGAAGCCCCGTCCAATCTGTCTTGATCCCACAATTCGTTCACTGCCATCTCTGCTCCTCTTCTCTAGACTCCTCTAAGTCCTGATTTCCCTCTCGGAAATCCTCTGGCCAACTGTTGAATCACTCCTCTTCCAATCCTCCTTTGCCGCTGCAACTCAAATCTAGATTTCTTGGCTAGAAATCTGTTGAGGTAGTGCTTCCCTCTACCTTGGTTCAGTCACCTTAGACACTGTTTTGCACCGACAGAAACAACGTCTCACCAGCTCCTCAAATCAAAATCTGCACAACTCCCTTAGCCCAGGCAACTCGAAGAATCTGAGCCCTTCTGGCTTTGACTAATCACAGTGAGAGTTGGATCAGCTATGCTTCGCCACTGCGTTAATCCTTCCTAGCTAAGAAAGATGACTTGGCGCTATGTAGGCGTGATCTTCCCCCCTCTGCCTTTGCGTTGGCCTGGATAGCTGATGCAGCTACTGCGTGGGCTCTTCCCAACTATTGCGTCACCTTCACCTGGCTCAGAGTGCTGACACAGGCATTGCAAGAGCCTTTGCGTCACCTTCTCTGAACTGCGTCACTCCTCCTTCTGCGTCTCTAGCTCTGGAACAATGTTGTTTCTCAGGATAACTACTTCTCTGCTGCAAACTCTTAGATTTCTTGGCTAGTGTCTTTAGTCCCCTATGATCTGCAATTGCTCTGATGCCATGTAAAAATTCCTGAAATTAACAAATTAGAAACCCCTACTACAATTACTGGTTTACAATCTCCTACTTGTTCTTTACATTAACAAGTTATTTAATTGCATAAACATCGAAGTGAACAATATTCCAACCTTCACAGATATACAGATCATGCACTGAAGTAAACAGAAACTATAACAGAAGGGACATCGTTATTTTTGGACAATCGTCCCTGGAAAAACCCAATTCGGGAAAACCGGTGCAGCATATAGAGGGTTTGTATTATTACGCAGATTCATGAATACAACTAGGGTTCCCGAAATGGCTCACCCAAAAGAGAATATCCTCGGCAGTAGTACCTTTATCTAGAGACAGATATTCCAGCAAATCCACAACCAGATGATCAAACCCCATAGCGACTCCGGTTGTTCCTTGCGTTGGACAACGAAAGCTACTCCAAGCACTGCTTTGGAACTGCGTCACTCCTTTAGGATCTGCGTCTTCCTCTTTCGCTCAGGATCTGCCAATCAGTTCCCAGGCTGCCCATAGAATCTCCCAGCACTGCCTCTGAGGTCCTCTGCATCAGCCTCTACGGCTTCTGTGTCAGCCTCTATGACCCTCTGCATCTTCTGCGTCAGCTCCTACGACGTCTGCATCACCCCTTCGAGGCCTTGTGCTGTCTCTCCCGACACTTCACTCCCTCTCTGCTATGTATTCTTCAAACTTGGATGGAAATCCCTTACTGAACTGCCCCTCACTGCAACTGATCACTAACTCGATTTCCTCAGCAAACCTCGCCCCATAAAATCGAATTCTTGATCTCTCCTGGTGTATCTCCAATTGACCCTCAAGCCTTCTCTTATACTTTTTCTATTGACGATTCAACAGTCGAGATTAAATCCCTAATCAATGGCTAAGATTAGAATTGGCTTGACCCTCATCACTTTTTGTGACAACAAAAGCTATCCCATCAAAGGAATTGGATCAACATCAATTGCGTTGGAAGGTGGAGGTAACATTCATCTCAACAACATATTATATGTTCTAGGTTTGTACAAAAATCTAATTTCTGTTGCTTTTATTGATGGTAAAGTAGTAGTTTGGGCCAAAGATTCAAGCATTGAAAAAGCTAGAGTCATTGGAGTTAGAGAAGGCAGACTATACAAACCCTCATCCCCTCAAAATCAAGCACTTGTCCACATTGAAATAAGCCCATGTGAATTATGTCAGAGAAGACTGGGCCATCTCCATTACAAAATTCTACCAACCCTAATATCCATTTTTAATGGTATTCCAAATCTTAAAGAAGAGCATGAAGGAGTCTGCAAAGGCTGTGCCCTAGGAAAGAGTACAAAGAAACCTTTTGCAAACAACACATCTAGAGCTCAAGAGATATTGGATCTCATTCACTCTGATGTATGTGGACCTATGTCCAAATCTCTTGGAGGTCATCTATACTATGTTACATTCATTGATGACCATTCAAGAAAAACTTGGTTGTATCTACTTAAAACAAAGGATGAAGTATTTGTAAAATTCTAAGAATTCAAGACAGAGGTAGAAAAGCTTACAGAAAGAAAGATAAAGATCCTAAGATATGATAATGGAGGTGAATACACTTCCAAAGAACTTATTGCTTTCTGTAAAGAGTTTGGGATTAAGAGGGAGCTCATTGTTCCCTATAATCCTGAATAAAATGGAGTAGCTGAACGAAAGAATAGAGCTATAGAGGAAAGTGTCAAGGCTATGCTCCATGATCAAGACCTACCAAAATTCTTGTGGGGAGAAGCAACAAAAACTCAGTATATATTCAAAATAGAAGTCCCCACAGGTCTCTTGGCAATATAACTCCTGAAGAAGTCTTTACTGGAAAGAAGCCTAATATTGATCATCTCTGGATATTTGGATGTCCAATATATATCCACATTCCCAAGGACAAAAGGAAGAAGCTAGATCCCACAAGCAAGAAGGGAATCTTTGTTGGATATATCAACTCTTCCAAAGCCTACAGAATCTACATAAAGGAAGGACACCAAATAGAAGTAAGTAGAGATGCAATCTTTGATGAAAGCATTGCCTTCAAGAAATCCAAGGATCTCCCATCTGATTCTGATGAAGAGGATCTTCCTATGTTTGAAGAGGAAGCTTCTAATGAAGAAGAAATCTCTCACCATGAAGAAGAAGGTCCCAGTGAACCTATCACCATCCCTGAAGGAAGGAAAATACCTTATTGGTTAACATCCACTCTTCAAGAAGCAGAAGGTCACATGGCAAACCAAACTTTCAGGGAAAGCAAGAAACCAAAAAGATACTCAGGATATGCAACATACATATCAAAGCTCATTGAAGAAGAACCTTCTACCTTTGAAGAAGCAACCAAACATCAAGAATGGAAAGATGCAATGAATGAGGAATACCAATCTATCATGAAGAATGGAGTTTGGGAAATTGTCCCAAGACCAGATGACAAGTCAGTGGTAACCTCTAAATGGTTATATAAAATCAAGCACGCTGTCGATGGAAGCATTGACAAACTCAAGGCAAGATTCGTGGCTCGAGGCTTCTCTCAGGAAGAAGGCATTGACTATGAAGAAACCTTTGCTCCCACAACAAGGTACACCACAATCCGATCTCTGATATCTCTGGCAGCATCCATGAAATGGAAGGTACATCAAATGGATGTCAAAACAACATTTTTGAATGGCACCATAGATGAAGAAGTCTACATCGAACAACCATTAGGATATGAAGTAAAGGAAAGGGAAACTCATGTTTGCAGATTAAAGAAAGCACTCTATGGCCTCAAGCAAGCTCCTAGGGCATGGTATGCCAGAATGGATGCTTACTTGCAAAGGTTGGGTTTCAAGAAAAGTACAGTTGATCCAAACCTTTACATTAAAATAGAAAATGATGAACTTTTCATCATACTTCTATATGTAGACTATCTTCTAATCACTGGGATCGAAGAAAGAATTCAAGAATGTAAGAAATTGCTAACAACAGAATTTGACATGAAGGATTTAGGACTCATGCACTACTATTTGGGTCTAGAAGTTTGGCAAGAGCCAAATGAAATCTACTTGGGACAAGGAAAGTATGTGATCAAATTACTAAAGAAATTTGATATGATGGAATGCAAACCCATGACTACTCCGATGGTCATAAACTTGGAGATGCTAAGAGACTCTGAATCCAGTCTAGTAAATCCTACCAAGTATAGACAACTAGTAGGATCTTCGATGTATCTTGTAAATACTCGGGTAGATATATGATTTACAGTAAACATTCTCAGTCAATTTCAAATAAAACCGAGACATGATCATTGGATAGATGCAAAACACATATTAAGATATCTACAAGGAACCATCCATTATTGCCTGAAATATGAAAAAGGAAGAAGTGTAAATCTAGAAGGATTCACTGATTCCGACTAGAGAGGAAGCGAAAAGGATGGAAGAAGCACTACAGGAGGATGTTTTAACCTAGGATCCTCTATGGTCTCTTGGATGAGAAAAAAGCAAGAGACAGTGGCCTTAAGTAGTGCTGAAGCCGAGTACGTTGCAGCTTGTGAAGTAAGAAGGGAAGCATTTTGGTTGAGAAAGATGCTATCTGATTTGTTTGCAGGACCATTGGACCCTACCGTCATACATTGTGCTAATACTAGTTGCATAAGACTATCTGAGGACCCAATATTCCATGGGAAAACAAAGCACATAAACAACAAATACCACTACATTTGAAAGTTGGTACAGGATGGTGTGCTGAAGCTAGAGTATATCCCCATAGATGATCAATCTGTAGACATTCTGACGAAGTCTTTACCCAATAAAAAGCTTATGTATTTCAGAAATAAGCTTGGCTTGGTTGACATAGACACATCATCCTTGTCTTCATTTTGGAAGAAAGGATGGAGGATTGAGTAATCATCTGGCATCTGATGCTCTTTGAGGATGTGTAGGGAATCCAAGATAAGAGTAGGCAAGAGGACCGATATTCTTTGAGGGCTGGGGACCCAAGATAAGAATAGCCCTAGAAGGTCATACTCGGTGAACACCTGGGTGGGTATGTACCTTGAGAGACAATGATGAAGGTGTCTATCATCACTAGTCTCGCCAACATTGTGCTCTGATTTATTAAGAAATAGAGCTGTTAGTCAAGGCCTTGCTATGTGACAATGTTGGTTATCATGATGCTATACAGATGGATTACTAGTCTGACTCTTTTTATGAGATCTCTTTAGTGATGAATAGCCTTGTACCATTTAATGAATACCTCCCTAGTTAAGAGGGAGTGTTGAAGAAAATGTAACTAGGTTCGGTTTTCATTATGACTTGTAAATATAATATTATGAAAAGAAACATTTATTATTCCTTGCATCATGGGTTTCATGAGGAAGATGTGTGTACCATAGGTCAAGGACATCTTCTTGATGTCTTTAGGATTTTGTGTCTTAACATAAATATTATGGAAGTCATGTCAAAAAGATCTACACTTCAAATGAATAAGTGTCACTATCCCTTGCAAGTCGGCCTAAATGAAAAAGAGTGATCTTCTTAAGTCGGCCCAACTCATGGCTCACATGTCGGCCTAATATATGTCAACGTTGACCCATATACATAACACATGATGTGTCATTACAAGCTCAAAACTTCGGATCATCTCTGAAGAAGAAACAACGAAGAAGACACAAAACTACAGTAACTCGGAGAAGCTCGGATAACAAGTTTCTCTCTCAGTGAAGGCCATCTCTCGGTGAAGTGCAAAACATGATCTATCCAACGAAGAAATCATCACAATAAGGACTGTCTCTTGGTGAAGTCTGTCTCACAAACATTGATGATCAATACTCTCTAGGTGTAAGACTGTTGTATCACTCCTAGCATATTGAATATCTCAACATACTGTCAAGTGAAGAATTGTGGTAGCCGAGAAGCAAAGAACTGGGTTAAGGAGACGAATGTATAAGGAGGCCGAAATTTGAAGGAATGCAATAAAAGCTAAAGACTGTGAAACAAAGGTCAGACGGTGCAAGGGATAGTGAAAACTATATTGAAGGTAATCTTTAGTCAAAGATTTGTCAAGGGTCTTGGTATTCATACACTAAACACCTATAAGAAGAGATTCAAGGGTTTTAATCTCAAGAGGAGAGGTTTCGCCTTGGCTTGGAGCCAACATACTGTGTACATGTTCTACTGTTGATCTTCTAGTTTGAAGAACACACTAACATAACGAAGATAAGCATATAGAAGAGAAAAACAACACAACGGTTATCAATAAGTTAGAAGAAGAATCACTAAGCCATTATTTGCCCTAGATTCTTCAACACTTTAGACATCATGAATGATCCTTTGTTCTTGTTGTTGATTTTGGGTAGCATTGGATGTGCTCTAGCTCCGAAATTTTGTGGAGGGGCTAGAACACATGAAATACCCAAGACCCATAAATCATTTGGAGAAATTCCACTTGGATGAAGAGTTATTAAAATAATTAATATTTTTAATGGGTTCCTAAGTCTAAACTTAGGAAAATAAAAATATTAATGGGTATTAATAAAGATATGGTTGAGAAGCTTTTAAGAGATGAGGATCAAGTTTGTTTTAATCTTAGTTGTTGATTAGAGACTTAATCTCGGCTGTTGATTCATCCACTAGAAAAGTATAAGACAAGACTTGAGAGTCATTTGAAGACACATCGGACAAATACTCAGTAACTCGAGGGAAATCGATTCTCAAGGAGTACGATTTTAGAGAGAGAATTGCAGGGTGAAGGAAGAGGAGGGTTTCAGCATCAGTCAGAGACTGAGGATGAAGTGACGCAGTGCCTCAAAGAGACATCGTAGAGGGAGAGCTTTGAGAGACAACGCAGGCAGGGACGAGATCTCACGTAGTCCTCACACAGATGATGCAGGGGTGACGTAGTGAAGGATAAAGGGTCTTTGTGGTGTCAAAATTTCTCCTAGTTGAGGAGGAAAATTATCTCAGGTGTTTTCTTGAAGGTTTCTCTATGTACTGCAAAATTATTCCTTGTAAAGAGATTGTTGCCGAAGAATAATAAATAAACCCTCATCTGCTGCATCGGTTTTCCCACATTGGGTTTTTCTGGGGGGAATTGTCTAAAAATAACTGTGTTGATGGGATTGATTCTTGTGCTTGTATATGACTGTTATTTTTTTCTCTATGCTATTATGTGATAACTGCAATATAATTTATTTTAATGTTTGCTGAAGGGTTTTGTAAACAACTTATTGTGAGAAATAAGTAGGAGAAATAAATCAGTTACTGCAGTAGAATTTCGTGTCAGAAATTTTCACATGGTATCATAGCAGAGATCAGGCAACAGGAGTAAAGAATCTGCTATGAGTCAGGAGCATGATGTCGGGGCATCAACTCAGAAGGACCCACGCAGATCTCCAGAGGGAGAAGAGAGCACGAGGAACATGGATCATGATTATTCTATGTTAGCTTCCAGACTAGAAGAAGAAGTCGCTTGCTTAGTGAGTTCTGCCTCCTCTGAGGTTTGGTATATAGATAGTGGAGCTTCCTGGCACATGACAGGAATACGATAATGTTTTTTGAATTATCAGGAAGAAAGGATGAACTTCTAGATCACCATGGGAAATAAGTGAAAATGTACTCCCATAGGAAGAGGTACTGTAGTATTTCAAACAGAAGTAGGGGATCGGCTTCGAGCAACCAATGTGCTACATGTGCCTGGATTGGGGATGAACTTACTATCTGTATATCAGCTTCAAAACAAGGGCTATGATGTTTTCTTAATTGAGGAGAGAAAGTATATGTCAAACACCCGAGTTGGAAAAAGAAGGCTCAGGTTGGAGTCAGAAGTAACAGGTTGTATAGATTACAGCTAGAATCTCCAATGGCACTGATAGGCAGTAGTTGGGTAAAATATTTGAATGAACTATGGCACAAGAGGATGGGACACTTACACCATTGGGCTCTAAGAATTCTCGGGAGAACAATATCAAGAGTTCTAGAGTTCAGTGCTGAATGAAATGATGTATGGAAAGGATGTGCACTAAGCAAGTACGCCAAAGTTGCATTTTCCAAAAGCAACAATAGGGCTAAGAGTGTTCTGGAATTAATACACTCAGATATCTGCGGACCCATGTCTACAAGAGCTCTTAGTGGTGCTGAGTACTTTGTCACCTTCATTGACGACCATTCGAGAAAGACTTGGATCTACTTTCTAAAAACCAAGGATGAGGGTTTTGGTCGATTCAAAGAGTTCAAGGCTCTAGTTGAGAATCTGACAGGAAAGAATATAAAGATATTGCGCTTAGACAATGGTGGAAAATACATCGACAAGGACTTCACTGATTTTTGCCAAGGGAAGGTGTTAGAAAAGAGTGGGCAACCCCCTATAATCCGGAGCAGAATGGAGTAGTAAAAAGGAAGAATAGGACTATTGTTGAAGCAGCCAGGGCGATGCTGTATGATGAGGATATGCCCAAGTTTCTATGGGCAGAAGTATGAAACATGACAGTGTATGTCCAGAACATGACTCCTCATAGGGCATTAGGTAAGATTACTTCGGAGAGTGTCTTCACTGGTAAGAAGCCTGAGGTGAGTCATTTCAGGATATTTGGGAGTTTGGCATATTGCCATGTACCCAAATAAAAGAGGAATAAATTGGATCAGAGTGTGGAGAAAGGATATCTGCGAGAATGCTAAGGCATATAGAGTCTATCTTCCGGGGGAATACGAAGATCGTTATTCGATGGGATGTAAATTTCATGGAGGATAGAGCTTTCAGGAAATTCTGAGAAATGCCTTCCGAAGAGAAGACAAAGAATGATCCGTTGGTCTAGCCATTTCGTCCAACAGAAACTAGCACCAATATTTCTCCTAAAGGCAAAACTCCAGAGGCATCACAACAGGTGGAGTCTTAGGAAGAGGAGTAGATAGATATACCCACTACCAGTGGTAGAACGAGCCGAGAACTTCGACAGATACTATGAGATGCAGAGAATTTCGTCGGTGCACCCAAGAATGAGAAAAGGGAGCGTAGACAGCCAGACATATACTAAACCTTGGTGGCTCAGGTTGGAGAACCCTCAAGTTTTCAGGAGGCCGTTTAGCATCAAGTATGGGTTGATGCTATGGTGGAGGAATACAATTCCATAATGGTCAATGATGTCTGGGAAGTGGTACCTAGGCCTCAAGACAAGTCAGTGGTAGGTTCAAGATGGCTCTACAAAGTCAAATACATTGTACATGGTAGTGTGGAAAAATACAAAGCTAGGTTTGTGGCTAAAGGGTATGCTTCTATTAGATCCTTGGTATCCCTTGCAACACAGATGGGGTGGAAGATTCACTAGATGGATGTTAAGAGTCAAGGCGACATTCTTGAACGGGGTGGTAGAAGAAGTATACATTGAACAACCAGAGGCTTTTGAGAAAGCCTTGTATGGTCTTAAACAGACACCTAGAGCATGGTTTGATCGAATGGAGGTTTACTTGTAGAAGATGGGATTCATCAAGAGTGACGCAGATCCTAATCTCTACTATCTTATTGTAGAGAATGAGCCTCTAATTGTGGTGTTATATGTGGATGATCTTTTCCTGACAGGCTCGTCCAGGGTCATCAAAGATTGCAACGAGAACCTAGCCCCAAAATTCGACATGAAGGATTTGGGATGGATGGATTATTTCCTGGGGTTGGAAGTTTGGCAGCAGAATGGTGAAATTTTGCTTTGACAAGGGGGATACGCTACAAAGATTTTGAAAAGATTCAGAATGTAGGACTATAGACCTATGGCTACTTCAATTATCACCCACTGGAAGAAGATTGATGCATCTGAAGATAAAGAAGTCGATCCCACCTTGTACAGGTAGCTCACAGGGTCCCTGATGTATCTGGTCAATACCAAGCCAAACATTTGTTACGCTGTCAACACCCTCAGTTAGTTCATGGTGGAACCAAAGAGGGCGCACTAGGCAATAGCCAAGCACTTTCTCAGATATATTCGAGGAACAGTCGAGCATGGACTAATGTTCACCCAGGGTAATGACGTCAGGCTGAGTGGGTTCACTGATGCAGATTGGGCTGGAAGTTCAGTAGATTGGAAAAGTACCACTGGGTATTGTTTCAACATTGGATCAGGAATGACCTCCTGGTGTAGTAGGAAACAGAAATCCGTGGCTCTGAGCTCAGCTAAAGCTGAATATATGGCAGCTAGCACAGCTTCGTGTGAAGCCATATGGCTTAGGAAATTGCTTGTGAATCTATTCAGGAGAAATATGGAAGCGACCAGTATTTTGTGTGATAATCAGAGTTGCATCAAGCTCTCTGAGAATCCAATCTTTCATGATTAGTCGAAGCACATTGATATCAGGTGTCACTTCGTTAGTGACTGTGTCCAACGAGGGGCAGTACAGTTAAGGTACACCCCAATAGGAGAACAGGTGGTAGACATCCTCATCAAGGCTCTAGGAGAAACAAAGTTTGTTTATATAAGGGAGAAGATGGGGATGGTGAAGAATCCGTTTCAGTAGCAGAAGTGGATAGTATAAGGAGTTGCAGTGCAACAGTTAGCAGTGGCAGTGCTATGGGCAGCATGATGCAACACATTCAGAGGGAGCTACAGAATAGATGTAGCAGTGACAATGTAGTGTCATGGGAAGCAATACAGGTTGCAACAGCGCCGTAGATGAGGGGTAGTAGGCTGAGCGTCAACAACGTAGAGGACCGATACTAGCGATCAGTGTGATGCTTCTATTAGGAAGTATTGCTAGAGCACATTTCTTGCTAAGAGAGAGTGTTTATTTCGGGTAGCATCAGATGTGCTCTAGCTCTGAAATTTTGTGGAGGGGCTTGAACACATGAGATATCCAAGACCCAGAAATCGTTTGGAGAAATTCCACCCGGATGAGGACTTATTAAAATAATTAATATTGAGAGGTGTTTAGGTGAAAATCACATCATCATACATTTGTCGATGCGTTTCGAACCAACAAGTGTGGTTCATCGTGAGGACAAGTTGAAGAACCAGATCATGGCTGCATGTTAAATAGAGAGAGCAGATCATCCAACGGCTATATTTGACTGGGAAACTAGACTGGACCAAGGGATAGGGATAGGGACAGGGACAGGGAAAAATCAATTAACTAATTTATAAGTTAGTTAAATTTATTACCATATATGAGTAAAAGTAATTTTTTGTTTTTAACTGCCAAGAGTATGAATCAATAATCAATTAAAATTATATAGATAAATAAAAACTTATAATCTTAATAGTATATGAAATAATAAAAATTAATAAAATTTTATTAAAAGTATATGTTATCTAGTTAGTTAAATAATTGAATATGCAACAATTTTTTTAATTAAAACCATTAGGAAAATAGACTCAAGTCCATGCAAAAATATTGAGAAAGAATATAGTTGTTACAAATTAGTTCGTTAATTCATTGTTTTAACTTTATTTAATTATATTTAAAGGTGCAAGGGGATAAATTAGTTCCAAACTTTGAAAATCCTACATCAATGTTTTGGTAAAAAGATTTATATTTATTAATACATTATGTTATTTAAAAAGATCTTTATTACACAGAACCATTACGTTCTTATTTTCAACCTAGAAGAGAACCAGTGAAATTAAAATAAAATACCAAAAATTGGATAAAAACAAAGAGCAAAAAAGGAGAACAAACGATCCAAAAGACGACGGGGGGAAACAGAGAAGATCACACTGAAAATAACAACACAAGGGGCGGGGGCGGGTGGCTAGGATGAAAGGCAAGGATCCAACGACTGCTAATTTTCTAGCTGTCATCCCTATGGAGATTTCTCAGCCTTTTTTCAATTTCTATGGCCTCCCTAAACTTTCGGTGATGAAAAGGCGCAATCTTGGCAATAACACGGGCCTCTTCAATACATATGTGATGCTTAGTCTTTTCTACGGTGGAAGACCGGGTCCTCCCATGTTTTACGTCAGCTAAGTGCTCATGAATCCTTTGATTAATAGAGCACCCTATCTCACCAACATAGGGGGTCCCACAGGAACAAGGAATAACATAGACACCTTTCATGTCCTTTGGGTCAATAGGGTCTTTAACTGATCTAAGGGAGCTACGAATGGTGTTAAGGGGTATAAAGGTAGAGGGAACATTATGCCTTCTGAGGATCCTCGCAATCTTATCAGTGGTCCCCTAGATGAAAGGGAGATGAACCTGACACTCGATCCTTAGTGTCTTTCTTAACCCTAGGACCTTTGCTGGCTTTAAGGAAAGCTTTCAGACCTTGGTGCCTACTATAACCATCATTAACAAAAACGTCAAGGAGATGGGCTTTCTCTTTATCAAGGTTCTTTTCCGTGATCCCAACGGTTCATGTCTGTGCGACCTCAGCCCGTCTTCTATGCAGGATAACAGTGTCGCTGTCAGCGTCAGTACCTCGTTTAGATCTCCAGGCCATCGTCCGTTCCCTATTATTTTCCTACATTCCTTTGAGTCGGGTTCTTGTAATATTATTGATGGTAATATGCATTTAGGTAGGTTTAATAATAATAGTTGACGTGATTATTATTTCAATAAAATTGTTGATAATAATAACAATAATAACAATAATGAGAATAATAATAATAATAACAATAACAGTAACAATAATAATTTGGGTGAGTGCAATATAAATGTTAGTTATAATAATAATAATAATAATAATAGTAATAGGTTAATTAGTAAGAATAATAATAGTGAGTTATCCTATAATAATAGTAGTATTAGTAGCGGAAAGTATCATATTGATGAGATTTCGAAAGAAATAATAATAATAACAACGATGATGAGGGTTATGACGATGATAATAATAATAATAATAATAATAATAATAATAAGCTTCCTCTTCTTTCCTCTTTTTCTTTTCCCCCTTCCGTCTTTAGCCTCCTTGAGAAAGGTTTAAATTTTTCCCTCGCCCCTAAGAAGATCCACTAGAAGACATTATGTGTGACGTAGAGTTTGGGATTAGGAGCTTGCCTGATAATATTAAGGACACTATAAGGCAAGACTACATTATTGTCCTTAGGAAGGCAAAGCCCCCTAGAAGCAATATTAGCAAGGCTGAGTTTGAGGCCCTCAAATCCTTGAACCACAACAAGGACATCGTGGTTCTTAAAGCCGACAAAGGAGGGGCTGCTGTCATCCTTGATAAGGAGGATTATCGCTAGAAGATGTTGGATCATCTTTGTAACAGTGGCAGCTATAAAAAGCTTAGCAAGAATCCCTTGAAAAAATTCTCCAGAGTTGTCGCTCTTGCTATTAAATCCAGTAATTCTGTGGGTTCCTTTTGCCATAAACTTATTGAGAGTAGCCCCATCACTCCACGAATCTATGGGCTTCCAAAGATTCACAAAGAAGGGGCTCCCCTAAGACCCATTGTCAACACCATAGGTGGTCCAACCTACCTCCTAGCTAAATACCTTGCCTTGAAGCTTAGACCCCTTGTTGGCCTCACAAAGTCGTTCGTCAAAGACTCTTCGTCATTTTTCAATGAGCTTAAAGGCATAAAGTTCGACCCTGGGGACATTCTTGTGAGTTTCGATGTGGTCTCCCTTTACACTTGCATTCCTATAAAGGAGGCCATTGAGGTCATCAACCGCCTAACCGATCCTGATACCGCTCATTTAGTTGAAATTTGTCTCACGTCTACTTTTTTCAGCTTCGAAGGTGAATTCTATGAATATACCCACGGGGTTGCTATGGGCTCCCCCCTGTCCCCGGTTGTTGCTAATCTTTTTATGGAAGACTTTGAATCTAGAGCTTTGGCCTCAACCCGTCTCTTGCCCAAGCTGTGGAAGAGATTTGTTGACGACACTGGTGTCATCTGGTC
This sequence comes from Pinus tabuliformis, assembly GCA_031772625.1. Lineage (NCBI taxonomy): Eukaryota > Viridiplantae > Streptophyta > Pinopsida > Pinales > Pinaceae > Pinus > Pinus tabuliformis. The sequence goes on from CM062818.1 coordinate 1,298,612,399, forward strand.
TCATGGCCAGAAAGAGTTGGATCTATTTTTCTAGCATCTCAACAATCAATCCCCATCCATAAAGTTCACTATGGAGCAAGAAGTTGATGGGTGTTTGCCTTTCCTTGATGTTCTCATTTCAAAGAATGATGACGGTTCTTTCTCCCACCAAGTGTTTAGGAAGAAAACTCATACTGAGCAGTATCTTCATGCCAGCTCCCATCATTTCCTTGCTCAAAAGTTGGGTGTTCTCAACACGCTTGTGACTCGTGCGCTAAGAATCTCTGATGAAAAGAACCTTGATAAAGAGAAAGCCCATCTCCTTAACGTTTTTGTTAATAATGGTTATAGTAGGCACCAAGGTCTGAAAGCTTTCCTTAAAGCCAACAAAGGTCCCAGGGTTAAGAAAGACCCTAAGGATCGAGTGTCAAGGGTTCATCTCCCTTTCATCAAGGGGCCACTGATAAGATTGCGAGGATCCTCAGGAGGCATAATGTTCCCTCTACCTTTAGACCCCTTAACACCATCCATAGCTCCCTTAGATCGGTAAAAGACCCTATTGACCCCAAGGACATGAAAGGTGTCTATGTTATTCCTTGTTCCTGTGGGACCCCCTATGTTGGTGAGACAGGGCACTCTATTAATCAAAGGATTCATGAGCACTCAGCCGACATAAAACATGGGAGGACCCGGTCTTCTGCCTTGGCAGAACACGCGGAAAAGACTAAGTATCACATATGTATTGAAGAGGCTCGTGTTATTGCGAAGATTGCGCATTTTCATCACTGGAAGAAAAGGGAGGCCATAGAAATTGAAAAAAGGTCGAGAAATCTCCATAGGGATGACGACTGGAAAATTAGTGTATATGTGTGTACTTCAACAAACTGCTACCAAAAATAACAAGAACACAAAGTTTGGCTCTCTACTAGGGACAAAACCTCTCCACTCTTGAGAGGAAAACCCTTGGTAAGTTTTCTGTTATTGAAGCTTCTTATTTGAACAACTGCCAAACCCTAGACCCTTGACTAGGATATCCTCCAAGCACAAGTCAAATCCTTCCTCTTTCTGCTCTATAACTTCTGGCACATGGACCTCTGTCCTCCGACACTTTTCTCCTTAGCACTTCGTACTTCTTCTGCTGCTTGTCTAAGTTAGGAAACCCTAGAACATTAGGGCTTCTTTACTTTGTTATAGAGAGAGTCTTCTTCATTTTCCTTTGGATACCTTGTAGACCTAGATACACATCGAATGTTGCCGCCTTCTTCTGCTGTCAAATTTGCAAGGGTTTACTTGTTGCATGTGTGGACAGAAACCCTAAAATAGTCTCCTTCTCGCTGTCTTTTCCTTCTTCTTTGTTGGTTGGGGAGGCCTTATGGTCCTTGTTTCTTAACCCAAAACTAAAACACTTGTGACTGAGATTTACCGCTGTAATGACTGCAAGAAGCCTCCTCTATCTTCGGACGTGTGGCTGCGGAAACCCTAGAAAACATCTTCTTACCTTTGTTGTCTGTCTCCTTACCACGCTGCCCTTGTAACTCTTTTCCTTGGCTTTTCTTTGTTCTTCTTCGTGCTCTCTTGCTTGCGGATTTTAGTGTGAAGAAGATGTGTTGTATGAGGAGTGGACAACCTCTATAGATAGAGGTCTGTCCCTCCTTTTTAGGCCGACTTGACTGTCCATTAGGCTGACATGATAATTTCATCATTTATTCGTTATGCAGCTGCTTGGAGACTTCGTTGATGCTAGGAGAGGATTTGACTTGCTTTGGAGGTGTTCCCATGACCTTGTATGTTGACATACATGATATAACATGCCCTCAAAGGCTCTCATCATAGTTACATTTTGAATTTGATTCTGTAGAAGCACTTCAAAATGTGCTTGACCTATTTTCAATGAGCAAGAAACTCATTGACAAATAATACCAAAATAATTTCTTTTTTTTCTTGAATAAATACAAATATCAAAAGTACATTTATGAAGATCGAACCTAGTTACATTTCCTTCAATGCTTAAGACTTTCTATTTGACCAAGATTCATGATAGTGAATAATTTGGATAATGCCTCATAAATTTCTTGAGCAGAGTGTATGTTGGATATATAGGGATGAGGTTATCATTTATTCCATCCACCATTAGAGTCATGGCCAATATTTCTATTTCCATGAAATTTTCCTTTTCGGCATCACTTAACTCATTAGAAGGCTTTTTTAGCTTTCCTTTGACTAGACCCAAAACATTATTCTTTTCGAGGATGAGGTCTATCCTCTTCTTCCAAGCCCTGTAGTTAGATGCTCCTTCTACTTTGTTTTCTCCCTTCATTGAGTTATACATTGTCCTTGAAGATGATAGATTTGACTTCTTATATGATCCTTTTCATGACCCTTTTTCAAAGCTTCTTAGAACTCCTTATTCTCCTTTCAATAGATCTTTGAGCTGCCTTTTTCCCTTCTTCACCTTAGCTCTGATACCATGTTAGAAAATCAGAAAGGCAGAAAGATTTTCTTTATGTTGATAATTACTTGTGATAATCTTATGTTTTCTTATGTTCTTCTTTTATCTTTAGTTCATCAAGCAATTACCAAGACAATAACACAAAGATCACAAACACCAGATGTAGGCGGACAACCAAGGCAAAACCCCTATCTAGGGGAAAACCTAGTCAACAACTCTTCCTTAATAACTTCACGAGATAATCCAAGACTCTTGACCTAGACACAGACTTCCTCCACACCAAGTCAACCTTTTCTTCCTTCTGTAGATGATAACCCTTTCAACAATAACTTTGACCTAGCAGCAATAGAACTTCGATCCAGCAACAACTTCGACCCAATAGTCAACCCAACAACGACTTTGACCCAACAGTTAGCCCAACAACAACTTCGGCCCAATAGTTAGCCCAAAAACAACTTCGACATAATAGTTAAATTTCGACACAGCAGCAACACTTCGACCCTCCAGTAGTAGACCAGAAAATCCACACGTGTCAGAGAGAGATGACCCAAAAACTTCGAACTTGATCTTTCCATCACTTCTCCTTCTCTTCTTGGAATTTCGCACTTTTTCTGCCTCCTCCTTGAATATCAAACTTTTGTGTGTGAGTATATTCCAAATGAATTCGAACTGGTTCAATATATAGGCTTCTGGTGAGGTTGAATTACTCTCTTTAAGGCCGACTTTGTGTGGAGGTGACAAATGACTTATTTGACTCAATAATAAATCTTTTTACTTGATTGAAAAGCCCAAGAAGGGTCTCTTTAAATGGAAAATGATTCTAATGACAAAATAAATCCTAGAAGTCCTCAATGGGGACTTTGACCTAAAACATGATGAACCAAGCATGAAACCCATGCTTTAATAAGTCATATTAATAATAATAAAAATTTCTTTTTCATTCTTTTGATAAATACATTTCAGTGTGACTCAAATACAATCTATGAAGACCGAACCTAGTTACATTCTTCAACAATATGTGTGTTAAAACCACCTAAATAAGCTAGGGCATTCACATAAGGAAACTACAACCATATCAATACCATATCAATTACACCAATAAACCATGTTGAAACAATGTAAAAAAGGGGATCTATGTGCTAGGCACTCTCCAAGTAAGTGTGCAGTGCTCATTTAGAATAGACCTCCAAAGTGATAGGGTAATCCCAACATATAAACCATTTCTAACCACCTAGCCTAGTTGAACATAAGAAAGGAACCACGTGGAACACCCCCTCATAGTGATATCAATAATATAACATGCTCAATCACTAGGACACTTGAAAAGTCTTGTCACTACATCACATCATCATTATGCAACATCATTTAGCAACCACCCAAGCACCAATAAAACCAAAGAATATGATCATCTATAAGCCAAAGCACACATGCACCACTAGTCCAAATGTTCCAAGAACATCATCTTGCAAGTTCATTCCTTGTTATAAAAGCCACTAGTGTTGTGATGGAAATCGCAAGTGCAAACATCATCCGATATGAGGGGTAACAATACCAAATGCTATTTATTACAAGCTTGAATGAATATTTTCGCAATTTTGTACTAGAATATTGAGTAATAAATGATTAATATAAATTTATGATTATAGTGAGCATCATGATAGTGTATAAATATACACAAATTAGTCACGAGGTGAACTAGTTTTATTATTATCTTTTTCACACATTTATGAATAGTATTTTTGACACAAGTAATCATTAGCACTATGTCTAATACAAATTCAAGGTAAACATAGGAATACAAGTGTGCTTATTCATAGGTGTTGACTTTCTTTGTTTTCCCTTTTGCCATAGATTGATACTTATGTTGAAATGCATTTTTGTGAACTCTAACTATTTTCTTGAAAAATATAACTTAAGTTGATACTTGCCTTGCCTCCATACTAATGTGAAAATAATACATCATGTGAATCTCATTGTATAAGTGTTAATGCGTTGAGGTGAATGTGGGACATATGCATAGAAAGGGGATGGTATGAATATCAACATGCCTAGCGAAACAACTCACAAATAAGAACAAGACTAAATGATTGTTGAAGCGCTACACGATGAAACTAGCATTATATAAATATTGTTATACAAGTATTGATGTGTTGAGTTGTATGAGTTCCAGATCGCTCTCGACTTTTCACTTAAAACGGGAATGAGCAATGATAAACTTTCAAGTTGGTGGGAACTAGATTATTGATAACTGACCATGTGTAATGTTTGTTGCAATGGATAATGATGATGAATGCAAACTAGTGCTAGTTATGTTGGTTTATGCTAGAATCAAAGGTTTAGTGTTCGACATACCTTGGTGTCTAACAGTTAACTCACGATACCCATTATGAAACATGTGTTGCCAATTTGTCTTAGGAGTCTCATTAGGTGCATTGCATGCTAACTTGCTTTGTCTTTAACACACATATGAAGCCATGGTTGGAGGTAATACAACATGGGAGAAGTTTATTCCATGCACAAGTGTAATTCATTTAACTTTTATTCTATACTTTTAGCTTAAGAAAACTATAATATTAGATGTCTTGTATAATATTTCCTCATGTTGTGACTTTTACATTACATATCCAAAGTCAATTTTTTTTTGCATTGAATTTGTTGGTAAGTATTTATTCTCGTCTTCTTGTGCAGGCATTCCTTTGCCACCATGTCTTTCATTGCAGAAACATTCATATTTCTCTATGTGGGGATGGATGCATTGGATATGCAAAAATGGAGAATGACAAAGTCAAGGTGTGCACTACTTTAATGCAATAACTTAATCCTCATGTTGTTATGTTTCTAAAAATGCTAGATTCCATCGTTAAAAATTCAATTTACATGACCAAACTGGTCCATGATGAATGAGAATCCTTGATTGGGTTTCACTTACCTTGATTTTATTTTGAAGATGCACTTAAATGCTATAGTATGGTTACTTTCGTTAGCTTCAAATTGATATGAATTGGATCATTATATTGTTTGTCATCCATCTTGATGCTTGAAGGGTTGAAGAATCAAAGAAATCAACTTATAGGAGTAGTTTTAGTGGCGAGACCTAGTTTGGAGAAATGTGGTTTGAAAGCTTTTAGGGCTAGCTTGAAGCCTTAAATGACATTTTTTGATGGTAAAACTTTGCCACTCAAGTGCCACACCTAGTAACATTATTGCACACTCAAATACCTTTCAATTGTACAACAATCACATCAATACGAGATTGAATGTAAAAGTTATGCCTCCCAAAACTTGACTAATTATGATTCACCTGTTGGACACAGATTGTCATTGATGTCAATATGGAAATATTCAAGGAGTAGACAGAGCCAAGAGGAGGAGACAGAGCCACCAGAGGAGAAAATAGCGCAAAGAGCAGATAGAGCCAATGGAGGCATGCAAATAAGTAATCAGAGAGCTTATATGCATGCAGGTAACAACTATAAACAACCATTGGAGCAACAAAGGTGTAGACAAAGCAAATAGACGACGTAGAGAGCCATCGTAGCAACAGAGGAACAAGTAGAGCCATCAGAGCAACAGAGGACGCAAACAACCATCGGAGGAAGCAGACAGAGCCATTAGAGGAGCAATATATATATATATATACATAGGGTTAAAGGAAACAGCGGAGCAATATTTATATTTAGGGTTAAAGGAGTGGAGAATATATATGAATAGGCAAATGCACTATCGGAGGAGAAAACCATATATATATGCGTAACCTTATATATATGCGTTTAACGCAAACAGAGGCCATAGCATACATATTACAAATACACTATCATAGGCAGAGCAGTATATTATATCGGCGGGTTCATTAAGTGTCACACCCGAAACCTCCGATTGCGATAAGGTATGTGGACCCGATGGTCCTATTATATCACACCCTATTGTTATGTTGCATCCGCGGTAATCGCAATGAATAAAGAGTGGTCACCCCCGAACATGCGATTGCGATTATAACACGGACCCGATGGTCCGACTGTAACACAACTTAATGCTAGATCGCATCTGCTGGAGGATTGGCCCATCGGCCATCGACGATGTCATGGGGTCGATGTATAAAGGATCCCCAGAAGTCTTGAACGCTGATTGCGATTGCAAGTGCGGACCCGCTGCGGAATTGTATTATGGTTGAATCGCATCTGCCCATCGCAACAATACACAAAGGAATTACACTCTCCCGAGCACTGATTGCGATGTAAGTCATGGACTTGTTGGTCCAATTGCAACATGGTCCAATGTAATATCGCATCCGCTGTGTCGCTAGTCTTGAAGGGATGTTAAATCCGTCGATTGCAATGGAGCTATGGACCCGATACAAGAATAGAAGCGGGTAAACTAAATTTGAAATCCGCCATTAGTGTTTCTCGCCTGTTTTTTCATATATTTTCCTGTGTAACCATGTTTTTGCTTGCGGGGTGGTTTTAAGCCGAAAGGCTTACGATGGCTGTGTCCGATGGTTTTTAGAAGGTTGAACGTCAGGTAAATGGGGTGATTCATGGCGAAATTGATTGCGATTGGACGTGGCTATCCGTTAAATGAAGTTGAACTCTGTGCATGCCCACAATCATTGTTAAAGGAGCGCTGTTATAGTCGTAACCAGTGAGATGTGTTCTCCGTGGATTATTTGGCACTCTCTTATGAATTAACGTGTCCTGTGAGCACGATGAGACAAAGGAAGCTACAACGACAGACAAGCCAGTGGTGAGGAAGCTGAAGTAGGCGAGGAGGAAGCCAAAGAGCCAGCGAGTAAGCGGAAACGAATGGACAAAGGCATGAGAATGTATAAAACAGTAAAAACAGAGAACTGTTGGTGCTGTTGTTGTGGTGAAGGACCAGAGTGTGAGGTAGTAGAAGCAGCAGAGGCAAAAGAGGCTGCAGAAGCAGCGGAGGCTGTAGTTGCACCAGAAGCAGCAGAGGCAGGAGAGTAGGAGTGAGAGAACCTCAGCTGAATAGAGTGTAGCAGCATACCAGTTTATACCAAGGTTGGGTTGGAGCCCAAGAGGTTGGAGCCTCAGAATTGAACAGGACTAAAGTCATTAGGGGTAGGTGCTCCTAAGTGCAGATCCATTGCAAAACAGAGTTGGTGCTCTGGAGGTTGGAGCCTCATTGAAGTCCAAGTTGGAGATGGGCAACTATTCACAATCAGATATATACTTATATTGTATTTATTTTATTACACTATCTTGAGTTTTTAATAAAAGCATTAATTCCAGTTGTTGATTTCTGTGTTCTGTGTATACATATACATATCTATATATGCTTATGGCAATCACTAGGAAAATTTAAAAAAGAAGAAGGAAGAAACACTGATTCACCCCCCTCTCAGTATTTCCAACATCACCACCATAATTCGAGAGGATGCCATGCTAGCCCCCATTACATATGGAAAAGGGGCTATCCACGTGGACATTATTGCCTCAAACAAGAACTAGAGTAAGTGCCAACACTTGAGGTGGGGCCCACTATCATAACAACCACTACCTCCTGCTCTTTATTGGACTCCACCACAAGGGAGGCTTCTCTATATTAGGTCACCTAAAGGATATATGAAGTCCAAGTGGTAACGGTGACAAAATTGGCAAAGGAGGGATCCTCTTCTTAGAAGCAAAGCTCAACTAGCATAATCAGGGCAATGCGGATTCTCTAAGAGGCCAAATTAGGGCAAAAAGACCTAGCTTCAAGGATAAGCAAGGTCAAAAAGCTTATCTAGGACCATAAGGCCAAGAAAAGACTTGTAATACAATCAATTTATGGTACAACAAGCCTTCAACAAGCCCCAAGTTGAAGCTTGCGACAAAACTAGGGTTTCGTTACGGAACAATTTATCCAGGGCAAAGGATATCGGCCCAAAAAGGGAGAAATTAGCCATGAGAAGAGGTTGATTTTGAGGAAAATACTCACAACCAAGTGTTGAATCCCTCCACTTGGAAACATAGGCAACCCTAGTTGAAATAAATGCCCTAACCCTAGCTAGTGGCTTTCCTTAAGAGGTCAAAGTTTAGGTTTGGGGAAGAAAAGTATAAATTCAAGAATGTTTTTGGTGTGATCAACAATGTGAACAAGGCCAGTGCCTTGACCTTGGGTGATGGAGTCTATGGAATACCTACTTAGGAGAAAATACTAAACCCTAACAAGAAGTAAGGGAATATGAAATCCTAGGCTTCAAACCCTAGGAACCATTTTTGTGAGGGAGCAAAGTCAATGAGGAGAGCTAGTTTAAAGACTCACTCATGGGATTTTCATACAAATTCTAAGATGAGTAAGGCATACACTACCATTTCCAAGATTCTGTAGAAAGCTTTTCAATAATTAGTAGCACATAGAAATTCTAGACAGTAACCATTCCATGCAATAGTCATAAAATAAAATCCAACATGAAAGAACTTACAAGATAGATGCACATATCAACCCTTTATTGCACAAATTTCCGCTAGGCCGAAATCTCTAAGAGGGCTGAATTGATCCACAAGTGATGATTCAAATGAAATGAAGGTAACCTCTACTTATGAGGTTTACCTCAACTATTTTAGCCTAATGAAGCCTAATGAAGTTTCTTTTCTATCTTCTACGGCGATGCTTGAATTGCTAGCAATGGAGATTCTTGCAACACTGGTCATTCATATTCAAGGTGTGATGCTTTCAACTCTTTTGTAGGATGGAAAATTTTTGGAGCAATACATACCTTTGATATTTTGAATGGGACAAATGGGGAGAGTTTCTTAGGAATCCTAGATGTTGGTAGTGGAACTAAATTACCAAACAAGAAAGCTCCAAGTGTTCCTATATGGGCATAGACAACTTTATCTGCTTCTAAGCTAGGCAAAGCGGCCCTACATACATATTTGACCATCATCAGCAAAGAATTCACTGATGATAAAGATGCTCTAGTATCCTTGAAGGCTTCATGGATTGTAGCTGTCGGTGTTTCATTGAGTGTAAAACAAGTAGGGGATGGAATTTCCTTTGGGGAACACAAGTTTGATGTAGATCCTATTGTCGCTCAGATTGTACAGGCACTGTGACAACGACTCAGGGTGGGGGTTGTCACTCTGATCCTTGCCCACTCCGTTCTAGCTATCTCCCAACAATAGGCTATGGGGAGTAGTTCCTATGGAAGTGAGATGATGGAAAGCAAGTTGGGAACCAATTTTCCCGAGAGACACAGTTGAGTGGCCTAGCTACTTGATAAAAAATATCAAGACTCAAGGATCTAATTAGATTTGAAGTTGAGACCAATGCCTTGTGGAGTCAAAATTCTTTCTTATTATAAATTATTACCAAGTAACCGGATGGACAATTGTTGCTGAAATGAATAACTAACCTATATGAAGTGCTAGTCCTAAAATTTAAGTGTGATGCAAGGATCTTGGTTAGTTTTAGATTATATGCCTAGTTTAAATGGAACCTTTCCGCTCACTGTTTTGAGAACAATCTTTAGAGTAGGTTGTGGGATGGAAGCCAACGAGAAGCAAACAAAGGTTTGATTAACGATACCTGCTCCTGTGTTCCAACCACCCAGTGCTTCAGGTGCTGCAGAGACTGTGGCTATGAGGACTACAAGGTCACTGTGTTAACCATTAAGAAGGGATGAATCCCTCAAGCTAAATGAGAAAGGGTTGTCTTAAGAGTCTATCAACCAAGCTTATGCTTGGAGGTAAAGTTTTAATGCAAACTAAGCCTATAATGCTTATGATTGATGATAATGAATGAAATTCTTAGTTTTGAGATTAGCTTAATGTTTTAAGTACTTTAAGTTATGATGTATCCTTAACAACAAGAGTACTTATCAATGAGTTATGTGCAATCTCACAACCAAGAAAGTGCCAATTTGCTTTGTGCCAAAAATAGATCAATCCACAAGATATTTAACCAATGACAAAAATGAAAGGAACTTAGAACACTTATCCACTTATCAATTAGCCAATGGTTATCAACACAAGATGCCAATCACAATAGCTCAAGATATTCCAATAATGATTCTATAACAAGATTACCATTGATCTTATGTCAATGTTATAATGCCAATTGGATGTCCAAAACACATATAAGAGAGAGATACTTCAATTTAGATTTCAAATGCCCAAAGTAACTCAAACCATTAACAAGATTAGAACTTAGATGTGTGAGTGATTTTAGTGCCAAGTTAACAAATTCTCAAAATCAATCACAAGACAAGCAATTGTTAGAGCCTAACACATAAACCATTATAAACCAAGTAAATGATGAAGAGCTACTTATGATGCAATACGGGACAACAATAAATATCTCACTTTAAATCAAGGAAATTGCCAAACATATGAATCATAAGATGACCAATGAGTAATCTAATGACTTTCCAATATAACTTAGTGAATTTTAAACCACCTATGATTAATTACTCACTGTTATATAAGATCTGAAACACTTATTACAGTAGTAAGTAAATGTGTAAACAATTAGTTATTTGTGCTACAAGTACCAAAATATGCTCAAAACTTAGAGTGAACTTGCGAAACTAAAAATATAGATTTTTAGGACTTTTAAGATGTGATATTCAGAAAATATTAGATCTGATTTCACAATTATGTAGAGATATTCTAGCAAGCTAAGAACTAGATCTAGGCTATATATGTAATGCTCAAGTGGCCAAAATTTAGGAAAATTGTACCATATAAATTTTGAAGTAGTTTGACCAATTATATGTGTTTTTAGGGCATTTAGTTCACTGTTATATATCAAAATTTAAAGCATGAGGGTTTAGAGAACAAACCCTAGGCCCAAGGCCTTGTAGATAAACTTGCCCAAGTTTGTCAAAATTTTGCAATGAAGTTGCCACCTGAAGCACAAGCTTCTGAGCAAAATTTTCTGCAAAATACACCAAGCTTCAGTCCCAAATAAATTTCAGAAATAGATAAATGTCAAATTAGGGGCAAGATGGCAACGCTAGGCCCAGTAGGGCTAGCGTTGGGCAAGAGAAGGCTTAGGAGGTGAAGGAAGAGGCAAAGGAGGCACAAGAAGGCCAAGAAGGCTTGACACTGGAGGGAGAAGGCCTTCTAAGGGCTAGCGGCTAGGGCTTAGGGCTGAATGAGGGCCAAAAAGGGTTAAAGGAAGCAAAGAAGGGAGAGCGAAGGTTGGAGAAGAGGACACAGAGGATGGAGGAGGAAGAGGGGAGGAAAGGGTCGGAAAAGCTCACGGCTAGCCCTAAGGGCAACTGTCTAAGGTCAAGGAGGGAGGCCGAGGAATCTTAAGGCCATGGCTAGGCCAAAAATGGCGTGAAACCCTCAACGCAGGGCCAAGGAGGGAGAACCGAGAGGCCTAAGGGCTGAGGCAGGGCTCTAGGAGGCCAGAAAGGATGACGCATAGGCTTCTAGGGATGATGCAGGGCCTTAGGAGGCTAACGCTAGCCGTGGAGGGGCTAGATCCGGGTTTGATATTGATTTCTGGTAGCATCGGATGTGCTCTAAGCCTCAAAATTTGCAGGGAGGCTAGGACACATATATTCCACAATACCCAGAAATCGTTTTGGGAAATTCCACCTGGAGAGAGTTTTATTAAAATAATTAATTATTTTTAATGGGTGCCTAAGTCTAAAATTAGGAAATTAAAATAATTAAAGGGTATTAATCAAACTGAGGGTGAAACTTCTAGGAGAAGACGAAGATCGAGTCTAGATGATCTAAGCCATTGATTTGAATCTAATATTGGCCATTGATTACTCAATTGGAGGATTATAAGGAGTTTGATGGGCATTTGGAAACACATCGGAGAGAGATCAAGAGATCGAATTTCTCAGAGAGGGCAGCGCAACAGTTGCTAGAGAATCGATCAAGGTGATTTCTTGTAGTGAGGGGTAGGGATAGTAGACCGGTGGAAGCTTTCCAGATTCGGGGAGTGCAAGGCAATGAAGGCAGAGAGCAGTTCAATGAGGTAACGCAGAGCTTCAGAGAGAGTTCGAATTCCAGGTAGGAGAGACGAGATTCAATGCAGGAAGCCGGGGTGTGAGACCGGAAGGCTTGGAGATCGAATTTCCAGTCAGTAGGAGGTCAGCAGAGGGATTGACACAGAGCCCAACAATAGTGACACAGTTCTGCGTAGGGTTGACGCAGAAGCTGCATAGAGGCAACATGGGGCCAGTGTGCAAGCCTCTGATTAGAATCGAATCTCCCAGAAAAGTGTGAGATTTCTCTCACTAACTGCTTTTCCAGTTCCTCTCTATATCGGAGAGCCAGTTGGGCATCCAATGAATTGTACTCGGATTTACTACTGCATAATAATTAAAATCCTTAGTTGCTGCACCAGTTTTCCCACATTGGATTTTTCTGGGGACATTTGTCCAAAAATAATGGTGTCATGTGTTGTGTATTTCTTTCTTTCTCAGTTTCTTGTTTCCGCATTTAATTTAATTGGTGAAGGCTACAGTGTATTAGTTTCGGTATTTGCTGTAGGATGCAGTAAATAATTTGTTCAATAATTTAACAAATAGAAGAAGCTTAATCAGTTGTTGTAATAGAAATTTGGGTCTTCCAAATTTTCACATGGTATCAGAGCACCGGTGAAGCAAGAGAGCAAAACTGGAAGAGGCCAACGCTGAAGAGAGGGAGGGAAGTCGAAGTGTTGCGTAGGCAGCAAATCAAATCCTAGAGGGATTGCGTAGTCCAGGCCAAGAGGGCAAAATTTTTAAGGAAAGTCTCTCTGAGTGAGTTGAAAGAGAGAAAGATTTCCAGATCAAAGTTTGTCAGTGTTAGAGGGAGCAGCTTAGAAGCATCACATCAACGCAAAGTAGTTTTCTGATGAGACGCAGTTTTCTACAGCAGTTGCTGGGGTAGAAAAACGTCAGAAGAGGGAAGGAGACACTATTGAGGGAATTCGATTTCTTCAGTGCTGAGAAGAAGCAAATCTACTAATTCCAGCAGGGAGTGCATAGGCTAGCCTAGTGCCACGCAAAGGAGAGAGAAGGCAGTTCGACATTTCATTGGTAGAGATGGCAGCTAGTGGGTTACGAGATCAGGATCGGTTGGATGGTGCATCCAACTATGTGATCTGGAAGGCAAGGATCTCATGCCTTCTGGATGAGCACGATCTCAAAACCTATGTCGACATTGTGGTAGTTGTACCTGTGGATCCAGATTCGCTCAAGAAGTACAACGGTGAGATGGCAAAGGCCTATTGATTTTTGGTAGCATCAGATGTGCTCTAGCCATGAAAATTTGTGGAGAGGTTAAGGCACATGAGATCTCCAAGACCCAGAAATCGTTTGGGGAAATTCCACCCGGATGGAGAGATATTAAAATAATTAATATTTTTAATGAGACCCTAAGTCTAAATTTAGGAAAATTAAAATATTAATGTGTATTAATAAAGATAAGGATGAGAAGCTTCTAAGAGACGAAAGCTAAGCCAGATCAAACCAGATCTAATCTGAGGCATTGATTAGGGACTTAATCTCTGCCGTTGAATCGTCAACAGGAAAAGTATAAGAGGAGGCTTGAGGGTCAGTTGGAGATACACCAAGAAACATGAGAGTTCAGTCAGTTCGATTTTCTGGAGCATGGTTTGTTGAGGAAATCGAACAAGTGATCAGTTGCAGTGAGGGGCAACTTGGCAGGAGGCCAAGGAATACATATCAGGGAGGCAACAGAGTGTCGGAAGAGGCAGCGCAGACCCTAGGAAGGCTGACACAGAGGCAGCAAGGGCTGACGTAGAAGCTGAGGGGTCCAACACAAAGGACACAGGAGGGCCAAGAGGCTGACGCAGAGGACTTCAGAAGCTGCATTGAAGTGATCCAGTGGGACAGATTCAAAGCTGATTGGCTGACGTTGAGCCAGAGTGGGTAACGTAGTCCCTAAGAGGGTGACGCAGTTCCAGAGAGTGTGTGGAGCAGCTTTCGCTGTCCAACACAAGGAACAATAGGAGCTGTTGTGGGATCGTTCATTCGATTGCTAATCAACTGGAATATCTGTCTCCGGATAGAGGTATTGCTGCCAAGGCAATTCTTTGAAGGGTGAGCCATTTCTAGCACCCTAGTTGTATTCAGAATCTGTTTAATAATAAAACCCTCTATGCTGCACCGGTTTTCCTGCATTGGAGTTTTTTGCGGAGACGATTGTCCAAAAATAACGGTGTCCCTTGTGTTGTCTCAGTTTATTTCAGTTGTTGATCTGTATGTTTGTGAAGGCTGCAATTCAGTTTATTTCAAAGTTTATATTATTAAATAACTTGTTAATGTAAGTAACAAGTATGAGATAATAAACCAGATATTGTAGTAGGGGTTTTTGATGTATTAGATTCAGAAATTTTCACATGGTATCAGAGCGATTGCAGATCACAGGAGGACTGAAGACGCCAGTAGAAGAAATCTGAAAAATTTGCAGCAGAAGCAATTGTCCCAAGAGACAACGCTGTTCTAGAGTTGAAGCAGCAAGAGAAGAGGTGACACAGTTCTTAGAGGGTGATGCAGAGGCTCACACAGAGCCTATGTCAGCGTTTCGAGCCAAGGGAAGGGCCAACGTAGAGTTAGAAGATGTTCACGTAGAGCGACGTCATCCTTCTCATCCAGGTGGGATTGACGCAATTGGCCGAAGGAGCAGATTCAACCTTCGCTATGATTACCCAGAGCTTGAAGTGCTCAGATTCTTTAGTTGCCGAGGCTAAGGGAGCTGTGCAGATTGTTATTTGAGGAGTTGGTGGGACGTTGTTTCTGTCGGTGCAAAATAGTGTCTAAGGAGACGGAACCAAGGTAGAGGGAAGAACTACCTCGATGAATTTCTAGCCAAGAAATTCAGATCCGAGTTGCAGCAACAAAGGGGGATTGGAGATGAATGATTCGACAGTTGGCCGATTTCCAGGAGGGAAGTCAAGACTCAAAGGGAGTCTAGAAGGGGAGCAGAGATGGCAGTTAATTCGATTTCAGCGGCATGGTTTGCCGAGGAAATCAAACAAGTGATTAGTTGCAGTGAGGGGCAGCTCGGCGGAAGGCCAAGGAATACATATTAGAGAGGCAGTGGAGTGCTGGAAGAGGCAGCGTAGAGCCCAGGAAGGCTGACTCAGAGGCAACAAGTTTTGACGCAGAAGCTGAGGGTGCCAGCGCAGAGGATGTAGGAGGGCCATGAGGTTGACTCATAAGTCGTAGAGGATGACGTAGTTGACGCAGAGGACTTTAGAAGTTGCGTTGAGGTGATCCAGTGGGACAGACTGAGAGTTGATTGGTTGACGCTGAGCCAAAGAGGGTGACACAGTTCCAGAGAGTGCGTGGAGCAGCTTTCGCTGTCTAGCACAAGGAACAACAAGAGTTACTGTGGGATCGTTCATCTGGTTGCTAATCAACCGAAATATCTGTCTCTGGATAGAGGTATTGCTGCCAAGGAAATTCTCTGAAGGGTGAGCCATTTCTGGCACCCTAGTTGTATTCAGAATCTGCTTAATAATAAAACCCTCTATATGTTGCACCGGTTTTCCCGCATTGGGTTTTTTTCCGGGGACGATTGTCCAAAAATAACGGTGTCCCTTGTGTTGTCTCAGTTTATTTCAGTTGTTGATCTGTATGTTTGTGAAGGTTGCAATTGTGTTTATTTCGATGTTTATATTATTAAATAACTTGTTAATGTAAATAACAAGTAGGAAATAATAAACCAGATATTGCAATACGGGTTTCTGATGTATTAGATTCAGAATTTTTCACAAGGCCAAACGATTGATCCTCAACGCAGTGAGAGATCACGTAGTGTGTCACATTGCGGGCAAGGATACTACCCGACAGATGTGGGAAGCATTGGCTACACTATGTGAAGGATCTTCAGAGCAATGAAAGATGTACTTGGAGCAGAAGATGAGATCCACGCAAATGCAGAAGGGGAACGCATTGATTTGTTCCTAACGAAGCTTTAGGAAATCCGAGACTTGTTGGCAGTTGTGGGGTCAACACCTCAACCTACCGAAATGGTGAGGCTGGCCCTAAATTCAGTCTTTGAAGAATGGAAAGTGTTTGTCCAGAGTATCTTGGGCAGAGAGAGATTGCCAGATTGGGAAGGGATGTGGGCTGCTCTTCAACAGGAAGAGATGAGGAGAGACTTAGTCAAGTGTAAACCTGATGGCAGCAACAACAGTGGGACGAAGCCCAAGGAGGAGGAAGAGAATGCAGCCCTTGCATCTATAAGGGGCAACAAGAACAGTGGAGAAAGAAGAAGGATGTCTCAAAGATCAAATGTTTCCGGTCTCGTGAACTTGGTCACTATGCTTTGTAGTGTCCTCTCAAGAAGAAGGACAAGGATGTGAAAGATGATTTGCAGGTTGCATCGGTAAACATCGAGGAGGATTAGTTTGCCATGGTTGCACATATACCTGCAGAGGAGAGGTGGGGTGATCTAGTACTGTACTTCGAAAGAACTGCAGATGGGCAGGATCCTTGAGGAGTCCACCTCTTGGATCAATACCTTGCTACGGGAGCCCATATCAAAAGTAGCAGGATGGATCGGGTCAATCGATGCAAAGGAGTGTCAGAGTGATAGCCGCAGTGACTAGGAGTGCCAAAGACTGAGCAACGCGTAGTAGAGTTGGTAGCAGTGCAGTTGGCATAGTGCAGAGTCAACAGCGATGTTGTAGATCTAACCCAGAAATATTATGATAATAGAAATAACCCGAGAATAACAAGATAGAACTAGATAGTAAATCTTCTTTATTGATCAAACCCTTACGGTAGGGCAACACCATACATTCACTCCTTAAGGAAGGATAACACTCCACAAGCCATATGCTTGTTCATACAATAATCCTTCACTTCATCTTCATATGGAGTCTCTAGCCTCTATATAGGCCTCATACATACAATACCATGCATCATTACCATGGTTTCCTCATACCATCAACTAATACCATGGGCCCATTACATTATTATTAACTACTTGTGGTCCCTTACATGACATGGGTTAACCACCTTATTTATTACTATGGCCCATCCCATTATTACATTATTACCTTGGGTACCTCCCTTGGTACCCCATATTATCCCCCCTAGGTATATAACATTCCACCCCCCTAAGCATGTTTCGTCCCCGAAACATGGGAAGAACACAAATGATAAGATCTACTCAAAAGAGTAGTCCACTGATACCATGCACGTGCATCTAGCCATCCAAGAGAAAGGTGAACCCTCGATCTCGCTGGTGCCTCGCTCGCTTGAGATGGAAGTTGACCGTGGTAGCTCTTCTGTGTGTAGTAGGTGGATCGTCGCTCCTCGCTATCCGTCATACGGGGGTTGTTGTCCTTGTGGCTAATTGGTTGCCATCTTGTTGGTTGTTGTCTGGCGGGGTGATGTGGGTGATGATATGTTGAAGTTTTAACCCACGATGGCTTTTGCTTGACTTCACCCTGCTGTGGTGCCTGTTGTGGTGTCTTCTTTTTCAATATGACTTCAACCACTGAGCCCTCCTCTGATGTATCATCACCTGTAACCTTTTCTTCTGCAGCCTCTGTTTGTGTTTGAGTGTCGATCATCAAAGGCTCATCATCTGATATGTCAGTCCCTTGAACATCTACTGCTTCAGCCTCCATGTGCTCTACCTGTTTATGGATGGAAATATCCTGTAATGTAATTTTCTTCTTTTTATACCATAGCTTCAGGAATTTCTTCTGCACATTAATATTGATAGTACCCACGGATTCCATCCAAGGATATCCCAAAACAACATCGATATTATCCATCTCTGAAGCATAAAAATCACCATGAAACACATACTTATCCATAGAAAGCTTCAAATCCTTATAGATTTGAACATCCTTATCATCATCCTGTGTATGTGCAATTTGTTTTGCTGGGACTTGCAATTTTTTTGCCAAATTGACATTTATGAGATTTTGCTTGCAACTTGGATTTATAGACACAATGATTTTCTCCTTCTGAATCAATCCATGAACCTGCAATAAGAAAGCATCAGTAGAAAATAACCCCTTACGTGTCTCATTCTCCTTTTTTCTAGCCCGAGACCATTTGTCCAGAAAGACTTTTTCATATTCTGCATCTGAAAGTTTGGTCATCTGCTGGTGGTCAAGTGATAACCACCAATTTTTAGCCTCATCTCTCATACTACATATTATTGGAAGCCTCCAATATTTCCCATGTGAGGACTTGTATCTTTGTATAAATTCTTCAATAGTAGGACCATCATCTGTTCCTGTAAAATATAGAACCTTGCTAGAAGCCATGAAGAGGGTTTTGAAAAAACTTGGCGAAAATTTGAAATGGCCACAAATCCGTCAATATTGCTCAGAATCTCTATTATAACCTATTTTTGGAAATGGAACAATCATTCTGCATCTGCCCATGTGATAGAAATTTTGATCCAGGCACTAGAATTCCAGATCTGCGCTGCAACTTTCCCGCCGTCACCCAAAATTTCTGAAAAAAGAGCTGATTTTAAATCAGCGATATCTTCCTCATCCGGACTCCGATTCGCCTGATTTTTTTTTTGAAATCAGGTGTTTTGTCACAAGGATTCCAGATCTACAGTTAGATCTTACAGATCTGGCACCAGGACGTCCAGATCTGCGCCGCAAATTCGCTGGCCCTAAAAATTCTCTGCAACCCCACTGATTTTTAGATCAGCGATATCTCCTTCATCCGGACTCCGATTCGACCGATTTTTTTTTGAAATCGGGTATTTTTTCACATAGAATCCAGATCTGCAATTAGAATTTACAGATCTTGCACCAAAACTTACAGATCTGATCTGCAAACTCGCCGCCCAAAAAATCCTTGCAAAAATAATAATAAAAAAAATTCCACGGTTTGCCCAAGAAAGTGCTCTGATACCAATTGTTGTAGATCTGATACCAAAATATAAATATACCCAAGAATATTATAGATCAGATATGAAAATATAAGATAATGCAAATAAACCCAGAAATAATATGAAATGATTCCAGGCACTAGAATTCCAGATCTGCGCTGCAACTTTCCCGCCGTCACCCAAAATTTCTGAAAAAAGCGCTGATTTTAAATCAGCGATATCTTCCTCATCCCGACTCCGATTCGCCTGATTTTTTTTTGAAATCAGGTGTTTTGTCACAAGGATTCCAGATCTACAGTTAGATCTTACAGATCTGGCACCAGGACGTCCAGATCTGCGCCGCAAATTCGCTGGCCCTAAAAATTCTCTGCAACCCCACTGATTTTTAGATCAGCGATATCTCCTTCATCTGGACTCCGATTCGACCAATTTTTTTTTTTGAAATCGGGTATTTTTTCACATAGAATCCAGATCTGCAATTAGAATTTAGAGATCTTGCATCGAAACTTACAGATCTGATCTGCAAACTCGCCGCCCAAAATATCCCTGCAAAAATAATAAAAAAAAAATTCCACGGTTTGCCCAAGAAAGTGCTCCGATACCAATTGTTGTAGATCTAACCCAGAAATATTATGATAATAGAAATAACCCGAGAATAACAAGATAGAACTAGATAGTAAATCTTCTTTATTGATCAAACCCTTACGGTAGGGCAACACCATACATTCACTCCTTAAGGAAGGAGAACACTCCACAAGCTATATGCCTGTTCATACAATAATCGTTCACTTCATCTTCATATGGAGTCTCTAGCCTCTATATAGGCCTCATACATACAATACCATGCATCATTACCATGGTTTCCTCATACCATCAACTAATACCATGGGCCCATTACATTATTATTAACTACTTGTGGTCCCTTACATGACATGGGTTAACCACCTTATTTATTACTATGGCCCATCCCATTATTACATTATTACCTTGGGTACCTCCCTTGGTACCCCATATTATCCCCCCTAGGTATATAACAAGCGATGCAGAGGCTTTAGAGGGTCAGCGCAGAGACTAGCAACAGTCATAACTTCAGCAACAGATCCATCATATTGAACACCTGTTCAGTAATTTTGGATGCTTTTCCGTTGCTAAAGCAGTAGCAACAACAGTTGGAGAAAGTTGCAGTGCAGATGCAGTGTTGGCAATGGCAGTGCCAACAACGACACAGATGTAGAACTTATGAGGGTTGCAGTAGAGATTCAGTGTTCACAGTGGCATGGTCAACAACAGTACAGATGCAACATTTGCATAGTGGTTGATGGGCAGTGATGTTAGACATCAACAACGCAGAGTGAGATGTTATAGAGAAGGGTGATGTTTCACAAGTTACATTACTAGAGCACATTCCTCTCTAAGAGGGAGTGTTGATTTATGGTAGCATCAGATGTGCTCTAAGCCTCAAAATTTGCAGGGAGGCTAGGACACATGTATTCCATAATATCTAGAAATCATTTTGGGAAATTCCACTTGGAGACAACTTTATTAAAATAATTCATTATTTTTTATGGGTACTTAAGTCTAAACTTAGGAAATTAAAATAATTAAAGGGTATTGATCAAATTGAGGGTGAAACTTATAGAAGAAGACGAAGATCGAGTCCAGATGATATGAGCCATTGATTAGAATCTAATCTGCGCTGTTGATTATTGAACTGTAGGATTGTAAGGACTTCGATGGGCATTTGGAAACACATCGGAGAGAGATCAAGAGATTGAATTTCTCAGAGGGTAGCACAGCAGAAAAACGGATCTCCTCAAGGCTCTGCGCTGCCTCTGCCTCAGCCTACGTTGCCTAGCGTAGCCTCTGCGCTGCCTCTCCCGGATCTCTCTCTGCCTCCTCTGCTGAGTATTCCCGGATTAGGAGAAACCTCCAACCGAAACTATCCTTGCCCCTCATTGCAAGAAATCACTTCGAACTTCTCTCTAGCAACTGTTGCACTGCTCTCTTCAGAAATTCGATCTCTGATCTCCCATTCAATGTGTTTTCCAAATGCTCATCTCGCCTCTTATAGTCCTCTAGTTGAGAACCAACGGCCCATATTAGATTCTAATCAATGGCTCCGATCATTTTGGCTTGATCCTTGTCTTCTTCTAGAAGTTTCACCCACAGTTAGATTAATACCCTTTAATTATTTTAATTCCCTAAGTTTAGGCTTAAGCCTCCATTCAAAATAATTAATTATTTTAATAAAGCTGTCTTCTGGTGAAATTTCCCAAAACGATTTCTCGTTATTGTGGAATACATGTGTCCAAGCCTCCTGACAAATTTCGAGGCTTAGAGCACATCCGATGCTACCAAAAATCAACAACGATAACAGCAACAATCCTCTGGGACCGAAGCTTGTTATGTGCACATCATAGACAAGAAAACTGTGATATTCGCACTTAACAACATTGCTAAGGGGAAATATCAAATTTTCCCAATCTTGGATAAATTTGCACTTGCACTGAGGGAATGTGGGTTTAGAGGTCCCACATGCATTTTTGAGTAAAGTGAAGCCCAAACATTAGAGGACAGAGGAGGAAAATCGAGCCACTAGTGGTACGTGGGGCCCACCCATAGAGAAATGCGTCCCACAAGGGAAACCTGCACTCATTCGAACAAGTTTAGTGGGGGAAAGGCGAGTTGGGCCCACATGGGAATTTTGGAGGCTCTTTGATAAAAATAGGAAGAGGCACTCATTTTGGTCATTCATGATTATCTGAGAATTGTCTTAGACTAGCACGCTTTCGCTGAAGCCAAGCCTACAAGTGTTGTTTAGCACAAGAGTGATTCCGAGCAGAAATCTCAACCCTTGCTTCGATGGACTTCAAGTGCCAGCCCAAGGAGGGAGTCTCATCCATTCCAGTTTGATCCAGGAGCAGTGAAATGCGAGTTTGAGGGAGGTTCCAGGAGCAGCAGAGCAGACACTGCATAGTGCTTGGAGGACTCACACTTGGGGGTTGAGGAGAGAAGGGGGTTTGGGGCTAAAAGTTGAGGAGGAGTCCTGTGAGGAGTTTTTTTGGTGCTTGCAACCATTTTGGGGGCTTTTAGCAATAGGATTGTCAGGTGGGTCGAATTTCCTAGCCGTAGTGCCATTGAGGGAAATTGGGCTGAAATTCCTAGGTCAACAATCGAAAAATTCCTTTCTTGGGTTATTCTAGGTATTTGGTGGAGAGCCCGGGGTTAATTTCCTAGAATTTTCTAAGCACTAGAGGATGCCCTAACAACTATTCTACACAACCAACAACTAATTTTTTGGGCATTTCAGCGTAGAGCCAAAGGAAGATCAACTAGTACGCTTGGGGGGCTTCATATTTATCACTTGGGCTTGGGCTTAGCTCGCTTGACTTGGGCAAGCCCAGGTGCATACTTTCCAAGCACCCACTGTAACTTCATGCTTTATCAATAAAATGGCTCAACAACGCAGTTTTTCGCTTTATTTGGTGTTCTGATGTTTGAGTAAATTTTCTATGTTTATGTCTATGCATGCTTTGTTTATTATTGTAAATTTTCCTTAAGGATATTACAATGGTATCATAGCTCATAGTCTTGACTTAGCCTGTGGGGAGCAACATCAGTTTATGACACCAAAAGACCAACAAAATGTAACTTACAGGAGGCACAGGTACAAAAGAAGAGAGAGGCAACTACAAATCACCCCAGAACCAGAGGTTGTTGAACTAGGGGTCGAAAGGCCAAACATGAGGGATAACTTGGGTGGCACAGGGAGTAAAGAGGAGGAGTTTGCCCTAACTTTTGTCAAGGCCGTGCAGGATTTGTCTGAAGGTATTAAGGAGCCGAGGCAAAAAAATTGCAGTAACAACAAGGGCAAAGCGATTCAAGGAGAATTCCAAATTGGTGAGGGCTCCAGTATTTTGCATCACCAAGGGGGTCATGGCCCGAACGCACCCCTCATTACCAGCACATCAACTTGGTCCACGATTCCTACATTTATAGCATCTGACACTAGAGGGCCGCAAGGGCAAGAGGAGATGCCCATGGGGACTATTTTGTAGAGTATCAATCATATGGGCTTGAATTTAAAGAGGCCATTAACTTCAAGGACTTTTGTCAGCTGAAAGGTAATAACAGGGGAAAGGGACAAGGTGGAGGAAGCGACACTCATGGCACCAATTTACAGTGCATTGTCAAAATTTCGAAAGCTGGAATCCTATTGCAGCAATTGGAAATTATTTTGCTAATTGTTAATTGAATTTAACAATTTATTTACTGTTTCCTACAGCGAATACTGAACGACTCACATTGCAATCTACACAAATAAAACCGCGGAAGAATAAACGCTGGAAGAAATGCTAGCACACATAAATTTACACAACTATTATTGGACAAATGTCCCCAGAAAAAGCCAACTTGGGAAAGTTGGTGCAGCAATGAGGGTTTTATTTTATTATGCATTAGTGAAATCTAAGTACAGCTATGGATGCCCAACTAACAATCTGTTAAATTATGGTATGTTCTATGATTAGAGCAATTTACTTCAATTCTTCTTATTAGACCAATGTCAATTCTCACATTAACATATAAGTAAAACGTTGATAGAACATAATGTTGGAAATAATACTGAGAGAGGGGGGGGGGGGTGAATCAGTATTTACAAATCAATAACTTTTTCATTTCCATAATCAGATTTATATATGCTACTTCAGTGAAGGGAACTTGCGTGTGCATGCAATTGTTTTTAAGGTAACCAACATATATCCAGTGAACTTATGATTCAGTTAATTCATCATATTTTGATCTTTAATCAGTGGATTAATACTTTATTAAACATTAAATAGTAACCATGCACAGTAATAACAGAATAAACCATCACACATAAGTGATACACATGAACACCAAGATTTAAGGTGGAAACCCAATGTGGGTGAAAACCACCTGCTGCTGTCGTCTCTGTCTTCTTCTAATAATAAGAAAATCTGTTTACAATCTTGTACTAGTGCAGACTCATACTAGTACGCAGACACCCACCTGCAGAAGGCTGCAACCTTCTCTCATTCTCCAACTTTTTTTGGAAGGGAGATGCAACCCCCTAGTTCTTGTACTAGCCGATATATTTACTAGTACGTAGGTTTCAACTTACAGAAGGCTACAACCTTCACTCGTTCTCCAGCTGCTACTGGAAGGGAGCTACAACCCCTTACTTCTTGCACTAGCTGATATATTTACTAGTACGTAGGCTTCAACCTACAAAAGGCTACAACCTTCACTCGTTCTCCAAGTGCTACTGGAAGGGAGCTCCAACCCCCTGATCAAATCACCAGCCACTATTGGCAGGAAGCCTCGACTTCCTCACTGAAGGCTCCAACCCTTAGTATCCTCCAGGGACCATGTTTCATAAATTTTCACGTTGGATGCTCCTAGTACACAACAACACTATATGTAGGCCACATTTCATCAAATGTTCACACTGGACCCATTAGTAACATTGAAGCTCGAATTCAATCACCACTGCAATACATCCATCAAATACATCTGCATCAACCAATCGCTGAAACTCAATCATCAATCTCTGATATAACTGAAATCCAATCATCAATCTTTGAATCAATCAATCGCTGAAACCTCTGACATAAAACAATCATTGAACAACTAAATCAAACAATCACTGAACCTCTGACACAATTGAATCAACCATTCATTCAAACATAATCAAATTAAACCAATCAACTGGAACAAACAGATTACTGTAACTCGTACACAGATCTGAATCCAGAACACGGCATCATCATTCAGAACCAACAGTAACCTCAAAAACCATGCATCAGAATGTATACGCTACTTGGCTGAACCCAAAATGTGTGTATACGCTACTTCCATTAATAAAACCTGCATATATCTTCGAAACTTTTGCAAATATAAACTTTTGAATCAAGTCTGTACCAACCAGCAATATACTGAACATCGACTGTCAACTTACAGAGCTTTACACAGGCAACAACAGAGATCACTTCTTCTCACTTATAAAATCAATCAATCAAATACCAGCCTCCTTATGCATTTAGTTTTATGCTCAGATCTAAGAAAACTTCATTGACAGACAATAGTAAAACAACATCACTGATTTGATAGATCAGTCATCCTTGAACATCAAGCTTTTCTTTTGCATACGCTACTTGGAAGAGCCGAACCAGCATGTATACGCATCTTCACCAAAGCGAACCAGCGTATAGATCTGCAAATACTTACTTATAACTTCGCTGCAATTCCCGACTTCAGACATACCCAGATCATCACATATAAAGGATAAAACATGTGTTAGCAATCAGATCTAGCCCATCCATTATCAGATCACATAATGATAAGTCATTATGATCTTGATCCATCATTAGATCTCATCCATCATCAAATGCTCAGGTGCATATTTAGTCTAGATCAAGCAAAGCATCAGAAACCCATAACATGCATATTTGATTTTGATATAACACTTCATAAGATATTCATTACTTGTGCACTTATCCCTTTGATCTTCTCCTCCTTATATACTTAGATCTTTTGTCAATACCTCAGACCAAAACCACTTAGGACCAATACCTTGGACCAAATACTTAGGGTCAATACCTCAGACCAAATACCTTGGACTAAATACCTCAGACCAAAACCTTGGTTTTCCAACATGTATGCGCTTTTCCTCCTGAGAGAGTGTGTGTATACGTATACGCTCTTTTTGTTTTGTGGACCAGCGTGTATACACTGTTTTGACTAAGTGGACCTGCGTATACTTCTTAAACTGTTTTACATCAACCTTTTCATTTACATTTTTTATTCTGATTAGTAGACCTAAGTTCTATCTTCCTGTTCTTCTGTACCAATGTCCTGTTACTCTTGAATAGACCTGTTACACTGTAATTTGCCATATTACTTCTGAAATGATTCCTTTGAACTACCATGCATTTTGTCACATCTGATGTCTCTCCTATAGATTCATCTAGTTACGTAGATTCATCTAGTTACTCTATACAAGTGAGTTGTTCTACTACAAGTGGGTTGCCATCAAGTACAACGCGTATCATAATGCCAACAATCTTCCCTTTGGACTTGATTTCAACCATGTTGGTGTTGATTATTGCACGTTGTAGAAACTGTTAGAGATAACAAGCAACACCAAAATACTTTCCCCCTTTGACATCAAGGGCAAAGGGTGGACCAAGATATTCTCCCCCTTTGATATGAAGATTGTCATATTTGAATTGCTGAATATAAACATTGATCATGCTCCCGCTAGGCACATGTTGAATTCTCTGATTAAACTCTTCCTTTGTACATGATGCAATGCACTAAATCGTCCATGCTCCCTTTGAGCACATGCAGAGTCTACAAAAACATTTTCCAAAAGAATAACATGACTCTATAACTCAACTATGTGAGTTTGACCTTCCTATCACCAATGACTCATACATACATAAATCTCCCAACCAAGTGGGGATATACCAAATTTGACTCATCCACCCAACCAAGTGGGGATATGCCAATTGTTTATACATGACTGAAATATAACAATTATTACATCATCCTTCTCATGCATAGTGGGGGTACAAATTACATCCTATGACCAAAAAGGACTCATTAAAAAGACTACGACAGACATAGACATATTATTACATCATGGGCCTTTATATGACCTTTTCATCGAGTGATATACATGACATTTATAACAAAGACCAAAGATCTAAACAAGACCATGATAGTCATCAGCAACTATCATACACCATATATGATCTGCACCATAAGCATCTGTCAACAACATCCAGACCCGCAACCTGTATATGTCCATCATCAGTTTCGAAGATATGACAAAGTAAATATCATCAAACTGTGACAAAGTA
The DNA here is from genome assembly GCA_031772625.1 of Pinus tabuliformis. NCBI lineage: Eukaryota > Viridiplantae > Streptophyta > Pinopsida > Pinales > Pinaceae > Pinus > Pinus tabuliformis. Next base: position 1,298,639,512 of record CM062818.1, read on the forward strand.
TGTCGTATATAGATATTAACTCATCCTCTTGATCTCATCAAGATCAACTTGCTTCTTTTCCTTTGTAGAAAGAGCCTTATCATAACCTTCCATGAATCAACTAAGCATATGTCATATCTCCAAGCAGTAACACAAAAACATTCACATCGTATCAAATGTATGTGAAAACACCATAGTCATAATCTATGATCATAACATCATCATCAAAAACTACATGATATTTCCACAAGAACCCTCAATATATCAACCATGTATCATCACTAGGAAACATCCCATATCTGATAAGCATCAACCATGATAATCAACATATTTGAGTATCAAACCTGTGATCATAAAGTAAGAAGTAATCATCATTATATGACTAAGTAAGCCATGTCACCAAATAGATATGTCTTCAGGGAACCTGTAACAACACCATTCTCTTGGCCAACCAGCAATATTTATCAATATGCAACTTAAGTAATCATCCATGTATCTAGGATAATGTGTATCCATCAAAGGGATAGCAATATGTAGCTAGCAAACCATTACCTCATAGTTATTTGTCAAGATTTCTTGATACTAACAACAACAACAATCCTCAACCTCGTGAGAGCCAAGAACTATAGGAATCTTGCATCATAACTGCACCATATGAACTTTATGCATCTTTGAAGGCATGATGACAACAACATAAAAGAAATGAGTGACTCATCGTCAAATAATGAAGTTGTGTACTCAAGCTTTGTACTTCTCCTTGTCCTTATGAAGATCACCATGTAAGCAACATATATGTAGTGTATGCATTATCAAAAAGGTTATCCACAATCATCCATAAATCTGATCTGAATAACAATTATGTGGCTCAAGCAATATAAGTATCATCTGAGATTTCATCATAGGAAACTCATGACTGCAGCGTAGCATGATGTATCATTTAAATTCTTCAATAACATAAGTACCAAAGACTTCTAATCATAATGCCAACAATGCATTATTAGAAGCATAGCATATTCTCCCCTTGAACCTGTGCCAACTGTTCACTATCAGATCTAATCATTGCATATATCGATAAGGATCATCAAGGCATCATCATCAACAACTTATGAGGGTCAAAATCACTTCTACATATTATCAACAGACTGTAATCATCATCAATCAGAACAGAAAAGATAATTGATAATTGACTGAACCATATCAGACCCCTTTTCCTGAGTTTGTCCCACTGCTTCTTCATCAAACCAACATATACGTGACTATGTAGCTTCTAACTCGCATATATACGCAACTTGTCTTCATTATAACTGCGTATGAAAATTAGAGCACTGAAATTTTATACTGCTAGTTCCTTCTAAGTTTGATCTATATGTATACTGAGCTATGCCACATATTTATCACTGTACTTCCTTCTTCTTCCATACCTTGGAGTGTGATGTTGTTTGTTCCTTTTGGTATGTTGGCCGAAATTTGCTCCTGCATTTTTTTGCTATATGCCCAAACTTGTTACAAGCATAACATCTTATATGTTTCATATTTCGTGTAAAGCAGTCAATGGCTTTGTGACCAAACATATTGCAAGAAAAACAATATCCCTTAAAGTACCTGGAAGCTGATGATCTTTTTGTGTGATGGTTATTAGCTTGAACCATTCTACTTCTGCATCTTGCTGCAACATGTCCAAAATTATGACATACAAAACATTCAACATTATTCATCAGAGGAAAGAACTGATTATCACTTCCATAGTTAGGAGTAAATGATTTTCTTTGAAATCTTTCTTTCCTTGGTTGTTGATGGGGTTGACCTCTTATCTCTTTGTTGAGCATTTCAAATTTTGCATTGGAGTTCCCTGCCTCATCTTGTAAACTGGATTCACCTTCAACAGTTTCATGAAAACCAAGACCAGATTTGATGATAGGAGACCTTTGACTACTAAGAATATTATCCAAAATCTTAGTACTATTTTGAAATCGTAAAAGTTTATCCTTTTTTTCTAATCTACCTTTTAGGATATTTACCTCAACCTGATATTTCTCTTCCTTTTCAAGATAATGCTTCTTCATGATTTCTTCAACTTTTCTTCCTTCATCCACTTGTTGCCTTAATTCGAGAACTTCATTTTCTTGTTCTTCAGATGCTCGGAGTAGTTCTTCACTCTGCTTATTTGAATTTTTGAGATCTTCTTTTTGAGATTTTTGAGAAACGACCATAGCTTCAAGACCTTTACAGTAGTTGGTTCTTTCTATAAGTTCCTTGGTTGTTGTGTCCTTTTCATTCACCTCATTTCTCAAAGATGTCACTTCATCTTGCAGCCTTTGACTTTGATCTTCCTTTTCTTTGTACTGCTTCTTTATTTTGTTTCCTTCCTCCAATTGGGCTTTTAACTTGGTAACTTCTTCTTTGTAGGCACATTCCCTTTTATCAATTAGATCTTTTTGATCTCTAATTGTGTTTGTGAGCTTTTTAAATTCTGACTCTATTTGATTTCTTTCTCTTTCACCCATAAGAGCAAATTCAGTTGTTTCACTCACTTTCATTATCTTCAAATGAACAGAGAAATGTATCACCGGAGGACAACAAATTCGTACCTGATTGTTCTTTTGCTTGTTCATCATCATTCTGAGGTGATTCTGAATCTGAAGAGTTGCTTCCACATAAAGGCCAATCGTCTCTCCCACTGTCATAGTTTCTTTAAGATGTCTTCTTCTTTTGAGGTTCTTTCTTCTTTAGCTTCTTTCCCATTGTTACTACGGATCTCCTTCAAGCGACCAAGCTTTTGTCAAAGGACCTACTCTAATACCAATTGTTGGAAATAATACTGAGAGGGGGGGTGAATCAGTGTTTACAAATCAATAACTTTTTCATTTCCATAATCAAATTTATATACGCTACTTTAGTGAAGGGAACTTGCGTGTGCACACAATTGTTCTTAAGGTAACTAGCGTATATCCATTGAACTTATGATTCAGTTAATTCATCATATGTTGATCTTTAATTAGTGCATCAATACTTTATTAAACATTAAACATTAACCATGCACAGTAATAATAGAATAAACCATCACACATAAGCGACACATGAACACCAAGATTTAAGGTGGAAACATAATGTGGGTGAAAACCATTTGCTGCTGTCGTCTCTGTCTTCTTTTAATAATAAGAAATTATGTTTACAATCTTGTACTGGTGCAGACTCATACCAGTACGCAGGCACCCACCTGTAGAAGGCTACAACCTTCTCTCGTTCTCCAGCTTCTTCTGGAAGGGAGCTACCGGAAGGGAGCTCCAACCCCCTGATCAAATCACCGGCGACTATTGGCAGGAAGCTTCGACTTCCTCACTGAAGGCTCCAACCCTCAGTGTCGTCCAGGGACCACGTTTCATAAATTTTCACACTGGATGCTCTTGGTACATAACAACACTATATGTAGGCCACATTTCATCAAATTTTCACATTGGACCCATTAGTAACATTGAAGCTCAAATTCAATCACCACTGCAATACATCCATCAAATACATCTGCATCAACCAATCACTGAAACTCAATCATCAATCTCTGATATAACTGAAACCCAATCATCAATATCTGAATCAATCAATCACTGAAACCTCTGACATAAAACAATCACTGAACAACTAAATCAAACAATCACTGAACCTCTGACACAACTGAATCAACCATTCATTCAAACTTAATCAAATTCAACCAATCAACTGGAACAGACAGATCACTGTAACCAGTACATAGATCTGAACCTAGAACACTGCATCATCATTCAGAACCAGCTGTAACCTCAAAAACCATGCATCAGAATGTATACGCTACTTGGTTGAACCCAAACTGCGTGTATACGCTACTTCCATTAATAAAACCTGCGTATACCTTCAAAACTACTGCAAATATAAACTTTTGAATCAAGTCTGTACCAACCAGCAATACACTGAACATCTACTGTCAACTTACAGAGCTTTACACAGGGAACAACAGAGATCACTTCTTCTCATTTATAAAATCAATCAATCAAATACCAGTGTTCTTATGCATTCAGTTTTACGTTCGGATTTAAGAAGACTTCATTGACAGACAACAATAAAACAACATCACTGATCTGATAGATCAGTCATACTTGAACATCAAGCTTTTCTTTTGCTTATGCTACTTGGAAGAGCCGAACCAACGTGTATACGCATCTTCACCAAAGCGATCAGCGGATAGATCTGCAAATACTTACTTATAACTTCGCTGCAATTCCCGACTTCAGACATATCCAGATCATCACATATAAAGGATAAAACATGTGTTAGCAATCGGATCTAGCCCATCCATTATCAAATCACATAATGATAAGTCATTATGATCTTGATCCATCATTAGATCTCATCCATCATCAAATTCTCAGGTGCATATTTAGTCTAGATCAAGCAAAGCATCAGAAACCCATAACATGCATATTTGCTTTTGATATATCACTTCATAAGATATTCATTACTTTTGCACTTAGCACTTTGATCTTCTCCTCCTTATATACTTAGATCCTTTGTCAATACCTCAGATCAAAACCACTTACGACCAATACCTTGGACCAAATACTTAGGGTCAATACCACAGACCAAAACCTTGGTTTTCCAACATGTACGCGCTTTTCCTCCTGAGAGAGTGCGTGTATACGTATACGCTCTTTTGTTCTGTGGACCAACGTGTATATGCTGTTTTGACTAAGTGGACATGCGTATACTTCTTAAATTGCTTTACATCAAACTTTTCCTTTACATTCTTTATTCTGATCAGTAGGCTGTAGACCTAAGTTCCATCTTCCTGTTCTTTTGTACTAATGTCCTGTTACTTCTGAATAGCCCTGTTACATTGTAATTTTCCATATTACTTCTGAAGTGATTCCTTTGAACTGCCATGCATTCTGTCACATCTGATATTTCTCTTGTAGATTCATCTAGTTACGTAGATTCATCTAGTTACCATATACAAGTTAGTTGTTCTGCTACAAGTGGGTCGCCATAAAGTACAACACATGTATCATAATGTCAACTCATAAATAAAATCGATAGAAGACAAGCCAGGACAAGAGACACAAGATGTGGCAGCTAGCCAGGACAAACCCCAATGTGGGGAAACCCTTTGATAAATTCTTCTATATTCTTCAATAATTCAGCAGAGAGAGAGAGATAGTACAATATCACAAATCTGTGATTTATAACAACAACAACATAAATCAAATCAGCAAGGTCAAAGCTGGTAAAACAGCTCACCAATGACCTTAAGATATCCTAGGAGAACCCGACCTCCAACGACAAGTATGTGCAGCCCAAAATAGTTAAAGAAAGATGGTCAAATCAGCAATGAATGCTACAACAAACTGCAGCCAGCCCTAACCAGTCAATGTTGTCCCAAATCAGCTCTCCAAAAGTCAACGCAACACTTCGTCTAGCCTAGGAGAGGCTGCCCATGCAAAGTCATAGTCAAAGAAGGTAAGACACTGGTCAAAGCAGGCCTAAAGCACCCCAAGCAAGATTTCTGTACCTTTCTGCGTCCTCATTGCCCTAATTGCATCCTCTCACAATGATGGCCTAGCTGCGTCCTCTTTCCCACTTGAGAGCTACGTCCTCTTTTCTTCGTATACCCAAGAGACAAGGAGAGAGAAAATATGTGAGGATGAGATGCGTGATCTAATGCCTCAAGGTCTCCTCTATTTATATCCCATGTTGACGTTTCGCTGGGGGTGTGCAACACTATTTTACATGTTGGCCGACCTTGACAAATTGTCAAGAAATACAAATAAATTGATATCTCCATGAATACATGTCGGAGTCGGATGATCGTTAGATCAATCCTACACCTCTCAACAAGAGAAATCCAAGAAAAATATCAGCTACCATAAATAAGATGACCCACATGGAGTTTGGCCCTAGTTTCCGATCTTAACACTCCCTCTCAACTAGGGAGAACTCCATCTGCTAATCCATCTATCTGTCGGTACTATCTCAGCCATCAAATGCACTGCCCCACACTACTTGGCAATAATTGTTTGTAGAAAGTTGTCAAAAAGAAAATTTTGAAATTTGTTGAAGAAAATCGGCACAAATTAGCTTGGTATATTACAACACCCATGGAGATGACGTAGTGTCCCTTCTTAAAATTGATGGTTGATCATGATGATTAGAGACTCATTTAGCCATTCTAGTGCACCTTTGGAGCATTTTCATGCCCTAAAAGGCATGACTTCATGCTTACTAGGAGCTTGCAACTCACACGTGTGGGCATTGGCTTTATTTTATTTTTGAGCTATTACATTGGCCTAACCCATTTTACTTTGTGTCTACTGAAAATTAAACTTGCTTTAGGGGATTGTAGTTGATTGTTAGAGGTTTAGACCTCATATAGAAGAAGATCACCTCTTTTCATTTGTCATCATCACGCTTGTGGATTTCGGTCTCACTAGAAGAGCTCAATTTAACCTATTATACTTTGTTGCTTGGGGAGATGTGATATTATGTGGATTTTTTCTATTAGAGACTAGTTTTTGTGTTGGAGACATCTTTCTGGGATTAATGAAGGCATATTCTTGGATAATATGTGGGTATTTTATTGCATATCTTTTATGAACTTATATGTGATGAAATATTGCTAGGGTTTCTATTTTGTTCCTTGTCTAAATGCAAATGTTCGTTGGAAATTCTTGGTAAGATGTTGCATGTTTAATCTGTAATCCTTGAACTCCCTAGAAAACATCCTAGTGAGCATTTTTCTAGTTAATTTCTACACTTATAGAAAGATAGGTTGGTTTAAAAAGTGAAAACTAGTGTTTTCCCCCTTACTCCATGCAAACATTTCATAAGACTCCTTCACCCAAGTAGGGAAAAGGCATTGGGATCCTTTTTGATGATCAAATATCTTGAAAACTCTTATCTTTTCCTCTTCCTTACTTTTTTCGGCCCTTCAAGGAAAACCGCTAGTGCAACGTTAAGCTAATGTGGCACCTTTTCACCTTGTTTGACCTTACCATCTCAAAATCTAGCATCTACCTTGGTGATAATTGCCTCATTAGGGCTGATGTCACCAACCCTAGGCAATTTAGGGCCTCGTAAAACCATAGTTTTGCAAAATGGCTTCTACTTACGACTTGTTGAAGGTTTGTCATTCCATATTGTTGATTACACCCTTAAAGTAAACCCTAGGTCTGAAGTATTCTTTTCAAGGCCTATTTCATGGTACATTGTTCCTAAGCATAAAGAATTGTGCCCTAATCCAAGTGAGAAGTACCTTAACTAAGCCTTTTCTCATAGATCACCTTCAACCAAGGTTGCACGAAACGGGGAAACGGGTACGAGTTTCCGAAACGGGAAGCGATACGAAACGCGACCTCCCCAAATTTTGGAAACGGGGAAACGCAAATATATATATATATATATATTAGGACATTTAAGAAATATGTGCAATCATAAAGCATATATGATACATTTTAATTTATTACATTATGATAAAATTGTCAATTGTCAATGCATAAACTATAAGTATCTAAATTTACATCACATTTACTCATGAATAATCACATAATGAAAATAGAAATATCCAAAATCAGCCACGAGAAATTTCTAATTTTTTGTCTCGTGCTTGATTGGGAGTCTCCTCCTACATAGTCGAATGACCTTAGTGTTCTTGATTAAATACAAGTTTCAGACCCTAGTACCCTACATTCTCTTGATTATTGGGAGTCTCCCCTGCATAGAGGGCTTTGTTCTCTCGATTAAATACAAGTTCCATACCCTAGTACATGATAAAATCCAATGGAAACATTGCAATCCCCCCAATCCTAAAATCCTGAAAAACAGATAAGTCTGCTGGATTTTGAGTGAGATCTAAAATTCTACTTTCTCCATATGAAATCCAATGAGGGCGAAACCACTCTCAAACATCCCGAGTCATTTCATGGTAATGTTAAAAATTTAAGTAAAAGGATGAAAATGAAAAATAAAGGAGAATATCACTTTTACTTTAATAATTTAACATTACCATGAACTGCATATCAACACTAGGGCAAAAGTTCACTTTTATAACTTTAGACAGGCATCTGGAAACAACTAGAAGTCACTAGGCTAACGTAAGAATAGATTGGTACTGGCCACGTTTCAGTTTTGTGAAATGTGGCAGTACGGCCTGAAACGCGTTTCAGGGCCATACCAAGCACGTTTCAGCTTTTCATACTCGTTTCCGTACGGAAACGCCCTCCTACCCCATGTTTCCTGCAACATAGCCTTCAACCTATTGATTTATAATACCCTTTAGGTGATATATGCTGGGAAGGCTCCCGTGTGGAGAAATTTCACTAAAAGGCAGGAGATGGAGAACTAAGATGACAACGATAGCCACATGTTGTTATATGTTAGTCTAGTTCTTGCCTTGTGACGCATCTGACAAAGCATGCTAGATTTTGAGGCAACAATGCCTTTTACTTCATTTTGATAATGCTTTGATATTGGGCATAGCTTAGGTGTCTAAGCGTGCATTTCATAATATATAATTTATTTACCCCTTAAAGATGAGTCAGTTTCAGGCTCATCGGGTTTGCGACATGCAAGCTTTCCTCATCATGTGATGGAGCATCCAGTGCTCAAGAATCAAGCGATGGCTAATCATGTGATGAAGTAGGCCCATTTCATGGTACATTGTTCCTAAGCATAAAGAATTGTGCCCTAATCCAAGTGAGAAATCCAAATGAGAAGTACCTTAACTAAGCCTTTTCTCATACATCACCTTCAACCTATTGATTTAGAATACCCTTTAGGTGATATACACTGGGAAGGCTCCCATGTGGTGAAATTTCACTAAAAAGCAAGAGATGGAGTGCTAAGGTGGCAATGGCAGCCACCTGTTGTTGTATCTTAGTCAAGTTCTTGCCTTGTGAGGCGTCTCATAGAGCATGCTAGATTTTGAGGCAACAATGCCTTTTACTTCTTTTTGATAATGCTTTGATATGTGGCATAGCTTAGGTGTCTAAGCTTGCATTTTACGATATAGAATTTATTTACCCCTTAAAGATGAGTCAGTTTCATGCTCATCGGGTTTGCGACATTGTAATATTCCTAATTAGACATGGCTAATTGGAATATTCGATTTTGCCCAATTTTTGCCTTCTATGGTTATTTATAAATAAAAAGTGAGGACGGGGGACATAACTCACTTTAAGAATAAAAAGTCACTTCCTAGTAGCACAACGTTGTGACTTAAGGAGGAGCCAAGGGGGCCAAAGGGGGACACAGAAATGGGGCCCACGCAAACACATGGAGGGACTGCACAGGAGGGAAGAACACATGGCAAGAGGGGAATCACGCAGGAGGAGGTGAGCCTAGGGATTGTGAAGGGCAGAGGCTATAAAATAGAGAGGAGCCCCCTCATTTTGGATCATTCAGTTATGTGCATTTGGAGCTAGTCGTTTAGACTTCTGAGCACGCTCGCTGTTTAGCTAGTCTGCAAACTGTTTAGTGCATTGAGTGTCTCTGTTCGGAGATATCACCCTTAGCCCTAGGGGACTTTGAGTGCCTGCTCCGGCAAGGTATTTCCTTTGGCATTTCAGTAGTAGTTTTATCAGCATTCCAGCAGCAGTTTCAGCAGCATTTTGGAGGACTACGCAGCACTGGGAGAGGGACACATTTCTTTCTGGTAGCAGTGTTGGATTGGGGTTTTTGCAAGAGGATTCATGCTGGGTGATTGAGCAGGGGACCAACCTTTGCCTATTGGAGGATTTTTGGCAGAGTTTCAGGCAGAGTTTAGAGGGGTTTCCTCCAGTGGTAGCGCAGAGCACTGAGGAACTGCGTAGAACCCCAAGGGGGTGATTTTCGGGGGTCGGCTATTCCAGGAGAGCTTTTTGGGTTTTTCTGGGTTTTTGGAGTAGAGCCCGATTCCAGAGTTTCAGCATTTTCCGAGGAGGGGAGCAACCCCAAATCATTATTTGTTTTCTAGCAGCAACAACATACACGTAGAGAGGCCATTCCTTGTTATTCTGAGAGTATTTCTTCACTTGCCTTGTGCAAGTCGAGGTTCCATCTGTCTGATCACCTCTTGTACTCATTTTATTGCTCAGTATAATAAAATGGCTTAGCATTTCCCACTGCATTTTTTGAGTTTCTGCTTATAATTCCTATTTACATTATTATATGTTGTGCCATTGTTATTTTGTCATTTCTGAGTTATTATATCATTTGCACATATTTGTTGGAGTTTTCTGGGGTTTGAGGATTATTCTGGGTTAGGGATATTACAGTGGTATCAGAGCATAGATCTGTCTTAGCCTATGGAACTAGCAATCTATGACACCAGGGGAAAAAGCCTACATTTGTTACAGAGGTAGGAGGTACAGAGGCACTGGACGTAGGTTGGAGAATACCTACGGGGAGGGAGACTGTGTTCCTGTGGTGGACGCAGAACAGGAGGAGCCTGTGGTAGACGCAGAACAGAGAGAGCCAGTAGTGGATGCAGAACAGATGACCAACGAGGACGGGAAGAAATTTGCGGATATGCTCCTCAAATTAGTACAGGATCTGTCGAGGCAGATTGAGGCTATGGGGCAGAGATTCACGGCAGTAGAGGCCAGCCACCAGACAGTGTGAGAGGCCAGACAGCGTGAGAGCCCATGAGTTTTTCAGATTGGTGAGGGATCAGGTGCATCCCATCACTTGCCAGAGTAGCGTGATACTGCGCAGCAGGTGGCCTCACATGCCCCTACACGCTCTACCATGTCCACTTTCTTAGGAGCAGACACGGGGGTCGTAGCCCAGCAGGAGGTAAAGCCTGGACATATGGGCGATTATTTTGCAGAGTACCAGGCCTATGGGCAGGAGTTCAGGGAAGCCCTCTTAGTCAGGGATTTTGTTCAGCTCCAGCGAGATAGCAAACCTCGCGACCATCACAGAGGGTACCGGCATTACCATGATGGCGACACTCACCGTGCAGCGAGTAGATTCCACTTGCCTACGTTTGATGGTTCATCAAACAGTTTGGCAAAGTCTTGGGTGGAAAAGATGGACATTTATTTCCAGCTTAACTAGATGTTGGAGACATAGGCCATCAAGGTGGCAACATTGCATTTGGATGGTGAGGCCAAGGATTGGTGGTTTCATGGGATGGTTACACTGGGGCACTCCACAGTGACGACATATGCCGAGTTTACCAGGAGACTGATGAAGCAATTTGATCAGAGGGATCCACAGCATCATTTTGTTGAGCTGACGAGGCTCAATCAGACAGGGAGCCCAGAGACCTACATTGCAGATTTCTTGAGGATCTCCGTGATGGTGCCAGACCTATCCACGACACAGAGGGTCTATATGTATGTTGAGGGGTTAGCAGAGTCACTTCAGGGTTTAGTCCGATCCACTAAACCAGCCACACTCCAGGACGCTATTAGCAGGACCCGGGACTTACAGGATGTCTTACCCATGACCCGGACACCTTACCCCCAGAGACAGACTTTTTAGTCTAAGGGGAAGGATGTGAGGTTTCCTCCTCCAAAGGGGAATCCAGGACGAGTACAGCTTGATGACGATGCCAGGAGGGAGCTGAAGAAGAAGCGGTTGTGCTTCATCTGTCAGGAGCCATGTGCACCAGGACATAGATGTGCAGCTGGCAAAGCACATTTTATTGAGGTCTTCTCCAAGAGCAGTGGAGAAGAGGATGACGAGGAGGATGTGGAGGCAGGAGATAGCCATGCCATAGAGGGACCTTTGCCACCTCCACCACTAGCGGCAGGTGGTGCATCTTTTTCACCCACCGGAGGGGCCCTTGCAACATTGCGAGGAGTTCCCAAGTATCTGACGCTACGCATATGAGGGACAGTACATGGCCAGCACGTATCGGTTTTGGTTGACAGTGGGGCAACCAACAACTTCATCAATGCACAGATGGTTGAGCGGAAAGGTATTCAGATAGAGAGCTTCGATGGGTTTTCAGTATTGGTCCCGGGAGATCAGACCATGACGTGTGCTCGTTATGTTCCAGAGCTCTCAATGATGATGGGCACCTACACATTGACTGACCACTTTTTCGTGGTCGATATTGTAACAACCCATCTAATTGACCCATTAATAAAAATGTTAAACTTTATAATATATGAAGATATCCATATATATACATTAAACTTTATGACATATAGTTAGACTTTACAATTATAATTTAAAAAGATATATATATATATATATATATATATATATCATTAAATGATTATAACATATTTTGAAATGTTATAAGTATATATATAACATTAAATATTTATAACATATATTTGATAAAATGATCATTTAATATTTATAAAATATATTAAATAAAGGTTATAAGAAATATCAGTAAAGTCATACCATGTATTAAAGGAAGGTCACGAATATATATAAGAAAGTTATGAACTTATGCAAAATAGCGTGCCAGCATGGATATCGATCAACTATATATATATATCACATATAATATCTAAACTCATAAAGACTACCCATCTACTGAAAATTTATTGCAAGAAATATCGCAGAGAGACTTCAATGCTGAGAGGCGGTGGCTGCAAGTGGGAGGGCGGCCACCGCCAGGCGAGGGGGATATATAGCAGAAGCCTGACCCGGGAGGAAGGGGGGAGAAAGCAGAGAAGGAAAGACTCATTAGCAGGAAACCCGGAGAAGAGATTTTACAGTAGAAGAGCTTTGAGTGATCTGAGTTCTGGGCACGGAGGGATAGAGAGCCTCGGTGGAGAGCTTCTCTGGACTGAGCAACCAGTTGCTCTGTCTGGTCGGGTGGAATTGGCCGTCTCAAAATTGAATCAAATCAGCCAGCAGTTCAGGATTACCAGTTCAGCAGCGGAATCGGGAGTCAGCCAGCAGCTCAGGTAGGTACAGCTTACAGTTTTATGTATTACTGTTTTCAAATTTCATATGAGTGTTATCTGGTTACTGTAAATTCGAATGTAGGGCACTACACATGGTATCAGAGCTAGTTTTAAACTCTGCGGCACCTTATTGGCCTACACCTGTAAAAACACGCTCCTGAAATCTCAAATTCTTACAATTTCTCATCACGGCCCTTACAAATCTGTATCTGGCATCGATTCTGTAATTAACTCAATTATATCAAACTGGGTTTATCAAATTTTAAAGGTCTCAGGTTCGAACTTCACAAATAGTTCCTGAAAATATCAGTCAGTTTCGACCCCAAGAGCCGTAGTTTATTATCGGGAGAATAGTTCCGTGAAAGCAATATCCATTGCCGGATGATTGTTTCGATTCACAGCATAAATGATCGTTTTCAAGTAAATTTGGTGAATTTTGCGACCGAGACCTGTGCATCATTTAAATTGCCTGTGCGTCAGGTTTTGAATTCCACAGAGATCGATTTTCAATACGATAATCTCTCAATTTAATTGCTTTACGTGGTAAATACACGAACTAGGGCTCTGGTCCAAAGAGGCCTGTGTTCAAATCCCTCAGCTGTCACTCTGAATTAACGCAGTAATCGCACGCACTGCGGTTTGATTTCCACGGCCATCGTTTGCATTTCTCACAATAGATGGCCACGACATTCTCGCAGATTGCATTTGGTCTGCCGCGAATTTCCGCGGGGAGTTTTCTGTCATGAATTCTGTCGATAATGGCGGAAATCCGGTCAAAAAAAAAAGTGGTTTCCTTTTCTTGGTATTTGGCTCCTCTTTCTCGAGAAATTTAGGTTCAGCGAACGAAGAGTAGAACACGAATCGAGCTGGGCAACTCCAAGCCCTGGACGAGGCAAGGAATTGTTCGAATCCAAATGAATTCGACTCATAGTCTCTGCACGGGACTTCAATATCTTTCAAATCCAGTCAAAGCTTTTGTTACTTTTACGGTGGAGTCGTGTAGTGCGATCCTAATCTTCATGAAATTTTACGTTAACGAAGGCTCTACGAATCACAACACACCAGTCTATTCGCGCGGAGAGCATTGCTGGGTCAACAGGATTAGGGTTACGAATTAAAAATTTATAATACTCAGGGTTTGAATCTAAATTAACTTGGACTTGAATCGAATATAAAAGCGTCTCAATCTTTGACTAATTGACTCAATAATGTGCGTTCAAGGATCGATCTCTCCAGTCTCAACCGAGGGACATCTAGACTGAGGTGCTGGTGGCCTTTGTTAGTCGCTACACATCCAAAAGATAAGCTTGGAAATGTCAACGAAGGGTAAGTTGCCTGTGAATTTTAATAAAGCACCAACGGTATAGAAATGTTGAGAATATCCAAACTGGATTCTACAATGAACGAATAAATTCATCCCCCTTATATAAGGATATACACTACTGTTTCTTTGATTTCGTAAAAACGTGGATATACAAAGCCCATTATATATAAACATTGTTTCTTTTCTACCATTGCATTTTCATTTCTATAAAAGTTCTCAATAACTTCTGCTGCTGTATCACTAGCTTGAGCTATGCCTGTCTCTTCATAATTTTCTTTCAAACACTGAAAATGAATCATGTGATATAGACATGCCCAGTCATGATAATTATGATTTAAACTCAATATTTCAATAGGCAATATTATTTTAGTTACTAAGTTAGGAGTTAGTAGTGCAAAAACTCTGTTCATTGTTGGAAAATCATAGTCAATAGCCTGCAAAACAATTAACAAACAATAAGAGTTGACTCAAGCCAGAAATATTACTTCCATGTAACTAGAAATATTACTTCCAGCAAGAATGTCCAGCTTTGTCAAAATATATAACTTTGCGATAGCTACTAGCATGGCAAACGTAAAATTTGGTAAACAACTATATGAAATGTCTGGAAAATGTCAAGTAGTCAAAACTATCCACGAGAAGAGATGTAATAAATATAATCTGCCATTGATTTGGTTGTGTTCTGCAGAACATGTTAGTAAGGCTTCTTGAGATTGCCATGCTTAGTGTAAAATTTCAAAGCAACAGAAAAGGGTTCTGGTAGGTCCAAAATTTCCATGTTAATTCCCTCCTTTGAACCAAATTCGGAATGTATAGGGCATGTGTGTGCACTGCAGAGACAAATGCAATATCTGAAGGGGAAATACAATTACACTGCACTAATATCAGGGTAGCATCATGTTATAAACACTAGAAATACAATTTACAGAATAATGTATAATGTATAGGTCTGTTAACACCCAAAACCTATCAGTTCGGAAAATTGCACATTAAAACAACCAACCTCATCAATAAACAAAGACTTGTCATGAACAGACTTGTCAAGATCTTGACTGTGTCTAGAATGCCAAAATGTATAACGGTGAGGTCACAATCATGCCGAGATTGTGACTGTGTAATGCTAAGAATGTCATATACTTAAATAAATTAAGTTCAGCAATTAAATTGAGTATGCATAATGGTAGCCATTAAAAAAATTATATGTTATAATAGTGGTTCATGTTTTAATCCATGGCCAGCTCATATCACTCATTAGGCGTTTAATATTAAAATAGCAAACTGTTGGGAAATAATATATATTGTAAATGTGCAGGCATTAAAATCAGTGCTCACCTGTATAAGGGTGTGACATTCTGCCCTTAGGTTTTGTCATGGCAGGAACCCATAATTTAGCACACTTCCATCACCCGAAGGAAGAACTACTTCTGAGTTGATTACTTCTGACTTTTAGAAATTCAATTAGCTAATTCATGCGCCAATCAGTGGAGGCACCAACATGTTAGAACCAATAGCAAACTGCTTGCAATTTATTGCCAAAGTTGTCAATGCTGGTAATCATTCAAAGCTAAAGATTTAATCCATACCCTTGTAATTTATTCGGGGTATGGATACGGATGACCCCCTTAAATGTTATAGTCAGGTCGAGGTATGACAGTTATGTTACCAATGTACATTGTAAACGAAAAGCTAACGTTTTCGTTCTGGGGATGTTATTAGGTAAATAAACTTTGGATGTCTTACCTTAGGGGCTAATAACCATACACTTCTGCATTATTCATTTTTAGAAAACCCTGCATTAGGACAAGGAGGTCGCGTGACCACCCTCCTTGACCTCGGTACCAGTAAGATCCGCCTAGCGGGTAAAAATAGCAAAACTATACCCGTTTTTAAATGTGAAGTTGCAAAGAAATTGGTGTGTTAAAATTCGGTTATCTGCCTCAAAATTATTTTTTTATATATATACATTTTATTTGTGTTCAGGGACCATTACTATGGTAAAGACGTATGAGCGACGACGGCGTGACCAGGCAGCATCATCGCCATTAATGCCGCCACCGTCGCCATCGCCATCCCCCTCACCCTCGTCACCACCAAGGCAGCCGTCAACATCAAACGCTCAAGCGCCAGAGTTGGCTGTGATAATGAACTCTTTGGAGGCCTTGTTGGAAACATTAAAGGAATCAACTAGGGCTAAAAACAGAGAGGAATCTCAGCATGTAGCCA
Source organism: Pinus tabuliformis (assembly GCA_031772625.1). Classification (NCBI taxonomy): domain Eukaryota; kingdom Viridiplantae; phylum Streptophyta; class Pinopsida; order Pinales; family Pinaceae; genus Pinus; species Pinus tabuliformis. Next base: position 1,298,655,913 of record CM062818.1, read on the forward strand.
CCAGTTCAGCGGAACCACATAATTTGGAGCCCAGAGGATCGAGAGAAGACATCTCTAGAGAGCTTCAGAAAATTAGACTCCCAGAATTTTCGGGAGGTCGAGCTGGTGAACGCGCTGAGGCATGGCTGGAAGGGATGAACCGGTGCTTTAGGTTAAGAGAATATTCGCCTTCAGCAAAGACAAAAATTGCCGTGTTTCAACTAAAGGAAAGTGCCCTGATTTGGTGGGGAAACCTGGAAAAGCAGCTACACCTTACATCAGACAACGTTCCTTGGGATCTGTTCGAGGAAAGGTTCCGCGCAAAGTATTTACCTCCATATTTTCAACAGCAGCAAGCCAGAGCCTTTCATACACTAATTCAGGGAAGTAAAACGGTGGAAGAGTATGAAATAAGGTTTATGGAGCTGGTAAAATACATTCCCTACTTAGACTCTGATGAACGGCAAGCTGAACGCTTCATATTTGGGTTAAACCCTCGCATCAGAGCCTTGGTAAGTATGTGGAAACCATCATCGGTAGCCGAGGCAGTCGAATGTAGCCGTTATGCAGAAGAACACCTTGGAATCAAAAAGGATATAGGGCCAGCAGGGCCTTTACAATCAGGACTCCCAGGGAAGGCTCCCCGGAACTTTTTCAGAGGAGGTAGCTCGAGGCCACCTTACGGTAACAGGTATACCCCAGGTATGGGGACAAGAGTTCCCATGGCGGTAAACACTATAGCTGCAGAATCGTCCAGCACCAGACCATGGGCATCGCGAGGGACTACCGGTAGAGGAAGGGGTGTGAGAGGAACCAGCATGGGAGGACGCGGCTCGTTCTCTAGAAACTCACACCTTAATTCAAGAGGACCAGCGCAGCTAAATTGTTGGGGATGTGGGGGGCCGCATTTCCAGCGTAACTGCCCAGAAGCGTCATCGGACATATTGCAAAGCACCGGGAGGGAGCCGATATCAGCCAAGCGAAGTAATCATAGAATTCATGCAGTAGTCAACCACGACCAAGCAGCCCATCAATCCACTGTAGTGGAATCATCAAGTATTATCAATGGTGTAAAACTCAAAATCTTATTTGATACTGGTGCCACAGATAGTTTCATTTCGTCATATGCATTAAACAAATGTGGGCTGGCAGCTCGTAGACAAAATGATTTCCACCAAGTGGAAATGGCCTCAGGAGAACTCCAAACCATGGGCTTGAGTGTGGATCAATGCAAAATTGACCTAGGGGTCTGTTCGACTAAACTAAAAGTGTACGTTACCGCCCTAGGGACGTATGATCTTATCATAGGTATGGATTGGCTGGAAGCTCACCAAGCGTGGGTAGATTGTTATGGAGAAAGGATTTTGGGCTTAAATGATGAGGGAGAAGTAATCCAAATTCAAGGAATTAAGAGAGAAATTACTTTGCGCTACATTTCGGCAATGCAGGTGAAGCGTTGTTTAAGGAAGGGTTGTCAGGCTTATGCAATTCACGAAGTAAGCCAGGAAAAGGGACCATCCTTAGAACAATATCTGGTGTTAGCCGAGTTCCCGGATGTATTTCCAAAAGAACTACCTGGACTACCCCCGGTCAGAGAATTGGATCTCACTATTGAATTAAAGCCAGGTACCCAACCGATCTCTAAAACACCTTATAGAATGACAGCTCCAGAACTTCAGGAATTGCAAATCCAGTTGAAGGAACTACTCGATATAGGGCTTATTCGAGCCAGTACCTCACCTTGGGGCGCTCCTGTAATTTTTGTGAAGAAGAAAGATGGATCTTTAAGATTATGCATAGACTATCGGGACTTGAATCGAGCTACAGTAAAGAATCAATACCCTATGCCGCGAATCGATGATCTTTTCGATCAAATGAAAGGAGCTTCTGTCTTTTCAAAAATTGATCTTCGATCAGGGTATCATCAGCTAAGGATTTCTGAAAATGATATCTCTAAGACAGCATTCCGAACACGTTTTGGGCACTATGAATTTACTGTGGTACCATTTGGGTTAACAAATGCGCCAGCCGTATTCATGAATCTTATGAACAGTGTTTTCCGTCAGTATCTTGATAAATTTGTACAAGTCTTTTTAGATGATATTCTCATCTATTCCAAGAATGAAGAAGAGCATAAGGAGCATTTGCGGTTAGTATTGTCCTGCCTTAGGGAACGTCAGTTATATGGAAAACTGTCCAAGTGTTCCTTCTTTCAGGAAAAGATTCATTATTTGGGTCACATCATATCAGGTGAAGGAATCTCAGTAGATCCTGAGAAGGTAAAAGCGATCATGGATTGGCCAATACCGAGAAATGCACATGAGATACGAAGCTTTATGGGCTTAGCAGGTTATTACCGGAGATTTGTGGAAGGGTTCTCCAAAATCGCGAAGCCAATCACAACCCTCCAGCGTAAAGGTGTTAAGTATGAGTGGACCGAGGAATGTAATAATGCATTCTCTGAACTCAAAAGACTACTCACCAGCGCACCAATCCTAAGAGTCCCTGATATGGGCAAAGACTTTACAGTATGTACTGATGCATCCAAGCAAGGGCTGGGTGCAGTATTGATGCAGGATAGGGGAGTGATAGCTTATGCTTCCAGAAAGCTAAAACCTCATGAAGAACTCTATGCTACTCACGATCTAGAATTGGCCGCTGTAATGCTAGCTTTAAAGATCTGGAGACACTATTTGGTAGGACGAAAGTTTACACTTAAAAGCGACCATCAAAGTCTACAATATTTGTTCACCCAAAGAGACTTAAATGCCAGGCAAAGGCGATGGAGTGAATTCCTAAGTGAGTATGACTTCGGAATATCATATATTAAGGGAAAGGAAAATGTGGTAGCCGATGCCTTAAGCAGGAGACCCCGGATATTTTCTCTCATACCCATTAAGGTGGACTTAAGACAGCGAGTGCTGGATCGCCTTATAAAAGACAGCTGGTATTTAAAAGTGAGGGCAAGTCTTGAGGGGATTAAGGCGAAAGAATCTAAGTTCGAGGGTTATGAATTAGAAAGCGATGGGATTTTGCGATTCCATGGAAGGATGTACATTCCTGATGATAAAGATCTTCGAAAGACCATCCTCAGGGAAGCTCACAAAGCCGTATATTGTGCTCATCCTGGAGTAGGGAAAATGTATGCGGATACCAAGAAACTCTTCTTTTGGGCAGGCATGAAGCGGGATATCACTCAATTTGTTGCAAAATGTTTGGAATGTCAGCAGGTAAAGGCAGATCATTGTCACCCAGCGGGTCTCTTACAACCCCACGACATACCTATGTCCAAATGGGAGACCATTTCTATGGATTTTATCACTGGACTACCTCTTACTTCTCAAAGACACAATGCCATTCTGGTAGTGGTGGATAAATTAACAAAAAGCGCCCATTTTATTCCGGTAAGAGATACTTATGATGTTGCTGACGTGGCTCGAGTATTCATAAACGAGATTATCAGATATCATGGAGTACTTAAGAAGATTATATCCGATAGAGATTCGCGATTCACTTCCAGATTCTGGACGTGCATGCAGACAGCCTTAGGTACTCAGCTAAATTTAAGCACGGCTTACCATCCTGAAACTGATGGCCAGACTGAAAGAGTAAATCAAGTACTTGAAGACATGTTGCGGATGTATGTAATGGATCAGCAATCCCACTGGGAAAAGTATTTACCCTTGGTTGAATTCGCATACAACAACAGTTACCACAGTTCGATTGGGATGCCTCCATTTGAAGCTCTATATGGCAGACCGTGCAGAACACCGTTAAGTTGGGACAGGTTAGAAGATCGAGTGATAATAGGACCAGAATTAATCCATGAAATGGAAGCACAGGTCAGACAGATTAGACAGCAATTAAAGGAAGCACAGGATAGACAAAAGAGTTATGCTGATGCTCACCGATCTGATAGGAGGTATGAAGTAGGGGACCAGGTCTTCGTCCGCATCAAACCAAACAAAAGTACTATTCGATTCGGGAAAGGGACAAAGTTATCACCCCGATTTATAGGACCGTTTAAAATCGTGGAAAGAGTTGGACCTGTTGCCTATCGTCTTGCCCTGCCATCCCACCTGCATAGAATTCATAATGTATTTCATGTTTCTGTATTAAGACATTATGTAGCTGATCTATCTCATAACATCCAGTGGAAAGAATTGCAGGTTTCGGACGAGGGAGTCATAACGGTCGAACCGTTACGTATACTGGAACGTAGAGTTCGACAGCTGAGGAACCGCCTGGTGGACCAAGTTAAGGTCCAGTGGGACAAGTATAGTCCTGGATCAGCGACTTGGGAGGATACAGAGGACATATGTCAGAGATACCCTAGTTTATGTCCATTTTGAAGAACTTTACACTATGTTTAGTATATATATTTACTTCACCTCTGTTAGAGAACCAAAAACATTTGAATGATTAGTGATAAACATGAAACTTTGCGGCATAATATATGTTTAAATTCCTGCTGGTACATGGATACCAAAATAATATGTGTTCAATTCCTGCTGGTACGTGGATACCAAAATAATATGTGTTCAATTCCTGCTGGTACATGGACACCAAAGCAATATATGTGATTATATTACTAAATTATAAATGTTGAAGTAAAGTTAAGACCGTCAAATGATTTTACTTCCGGTAGAAATTGAAACAATATAAATCTGTTTTATTTTATGCATGTCAAGAAATGAACAACTGAAATAAAAGATAGGAAGTGAATACATCCTATAGAAAAGTCAGAAAACATGCATAGAAAATAACAAAATTCTGTTATGCTATAGTATCATATGCAGATAATACACGAGTTATTTCGAATACGCTGATGCACATTTTACAAATGCTGGGTAAGTGTAAGATTGCAGATAAACTTGCAGATAAACTATGATTGCAGATAATTGATCCAATTTTCGAGATGACCACGTGATGATAGAACTCAGATCAGTTAAAGCTCAAAGTGATTCTATGAAAGGGTAGTAGCCCTGATACTACTGGAGGGGTGGAGGTGTTACCCACCGTTTATCCTCCGAAACCTGGAGTCATGGGAGGACTGTGCAAGTCACGCTCCCCTAGACGTGTGATGATGACTGCCGGATGCCTACTGGTAATCAGGTCGGTATAGTCGACGCTGTTACCTTTGTGTTATGAATGGTTAGGTCAGTAAATTGACGCCATGGCATACTCTAGTAGAGGACGGATAGGATGGGAGCAGAAGAGATTAGGAAGGATAGGATGAGTTTGAATAGCTTGAGAACCTGGATAGGAAAGGGCATGTCCGTTAAAACCTTGAACCTGAGGCTCTAACTTCGGGACGAAGTTTTCAGAAGGGGGAATGTATGTAACAACCCATCTAATTGACCCATTAATAAAAATGTTAAACTTTATAATATATGAAGATATCTATATATATACATTAAACTTTATGACAAATAGTTAGACTTTACAATTATAATTTAAAAAGATATATATATATATATATATCATTAAATGATTATAACATATTTTGAAATGTTATAAGTATATATATATAACATTAAATATTTATAACATATATTTGATAAAATGATCATTTAATATTTATAAAATATATTAAATAAAGGTTATAAGAAATATCAGTAAAGTCATACCATGTATTAAAGGAAGGTCACGAATATATATAAGAAAGTTATGAACTTATGCAAAATAGCGTGCCAGCATGGATATCGATCAACTATATATATATCACATATAATATCTAAACTCATAAAGACTACCCATCTACTGAAAATTTATTGCAAGAAATATCGCAGAGAGACTTCAATGCTGAGAGGCGGTGGCTGCAAGTGGGAGGGCGGCCACCGCCAGGCGAGGGGGATATATAGCAGAAGCCTGACCCGGGAGGAAGGGGGGAGAAAGCAGAGAAGGAAAGACTCATTAGCAGGAAACCCGGGGAAGAGATTTTACAGTAGAAGAGCTTTGAGTGATCTGAGTTCTGGGCACGGAGGGACAGAGAGCCTCGGTGGAGAGCTTCTCTGGACTGAGCAACCAGTTGCTCTGTCTGGTCGGGTGGAATTGGCCGTCTCGAAATTGAATCAAATCAGCCAGCAGTTCAGGATTACCAGTTCAGCAGCGGAATCGGGAGTCAGCCAGCAGCTCAGGTAGGTACAGCTTACAGTTTTATGTATTACTGTTTTCAAATTTCATATGAGTGTTATCTGGTTACTGTAAATTCGAATGTAGGGCACTACAGATATCCCGAACACCAACATGATACTGGGTGTTCAGTGGCTTATTACTCTAGGGAAGGTCACGACAGATTGGAAGACCCTATAGATAGAGTGGGATGATGAGAAGACAGGTAGGCATGAGAAGATACAGGGACAACACACATATCCGCCTCAAACTGTGTCGGCTCATCGGATGGAGGCAGTCTTCTGGAAGGGAGACATAGAGTGGGCAGTGGAGCTGCGTGCATCAGAGGCAGGGACTACAGGGCAAACGGTACATCCAAAGATCCAGTCCATCCTTTATCGGTATGCCATAGTGTTTGGAGAGATTCCACCAGGATAGCCACCAGATCGGGGGTTTGAGCACACTATCGAGCTTGAGCAGGGCATCCAGGCAGTGATCACCACCCCCTATAGGCACCCCAAGGCCTATCGGGACGAGATTGAGCGAGCTATCCAGGAGTTGTTGGCTCTTGGGCACATTCGACCAAGCACGAGTCCTTTTGCTTCTTCTGTGGTGTTGGTGAAGAAGAAGGACGGTACATTGAGGATGTGCATTGACTACAGGGCTCTGAATAAGAAGACCCTGAAGAACAGGTACCCCATACGCAGGATCGATGAGTTGATGGACGAGTTGAGGGGAGCACGATTCTTCTCAAAGATTGATTTCAGATCTGGGCACCATCAGTTTCGCGTGAGGGAGCAGGACATTCCCAAGACCGCCTTCAGGTGTCACTATGGGCACTTTGAGTTCTTGGTGATGCCTTTTGGGCTAACCAACGCCCCCACTACATTTCAGTCTTGCATGAATCACATCTTCCGTAGTCACCTGAGGAAGTTTGTGTTGGTATTCTTTGATGGCATTCTCATTTACAGCAGGACTTGGGAGGAGCATCTCCAACACATTGAGACGGTATTGCATATCTTACAGGAGCAGCAGTTCTATGCCAAACTCTCCAAGTATGAGTTTGGGTTGATGGAGATGTTGTATCTGGGACACATCATAGGAGTGGACGGAGTGAGAGTCCACGGGGAGAAGATCAGGGCCATCAGAGAATGGCCGGAGTCGAGAAATGTGACAGAACTTCGAGGATTCATTGGCATTTGTACTTACTATCGGAAATTCGTCAAAGGTTTCTCACAGCTTGCTGCACCCCTGACAGATTTGATGAGGAAGGGGGCATTCAGTTGGTCAGATACAGCACAGCGAGCCTTTGACAGGCTCAAGGAGGTTATGAGTAGCTGCCCAGTGCTTGCGTTGCCAGATTTTATGCAGCCTTTTGTTTTGGAGTGTGATGCGTCAGGAGGGGATCGACACAGTGTTGATGCAGGGAGGTCACCCTATAGCCTTTGAGAGCCGGAAGCTCCTTCTGCACAAGAGGTTGTATTTTATATACGACAAGGAGATGCTGGCCATCATGCATGCACTAGCTAAGTACCGGCAGTATCTGGTGGGTAACAGGTTCAGGGTAAGGATTGATCACAACAGCCTCAAGTTCTTTTTGGAGCAAAAGCAGCTACAGGAGAGGCAGCAAAAGTGGATCAGCAAGATCCAAACATATGACTTTGACATTGAGTATGTCAAGGGTAAGAACAACGTGGTAGTAGATGCCCTTTCACGTAGACCAGCCACGTTGTCTCTTATGAGCTTGGATACAGACTGGAGGGCTCGACTCTTAGTAGAGTACTCCAAGGGCAGGTTTGCATGCGAGGTTCTGGATGGGCAGGTGGCAGATGACAAGTACAAGGTGGTCGATGAGATCATCTATTACAGGGATCAGATCTTCTTGACTGAGGGGTCTCAGCTCAAGAAGAAGATACTCCAGGTATCACATGATTCACCGTTGGCAGGACATCAGGGGTTTACCAAAACCTACAGGGCCATTATGGAGAGGTTCTCATGGAAGGGCCTCAAGGAGGACGTACTCCAGCACATCTGGGAGTGCGATGTTTTCCAGAGAAACAAGGGATAGATGAGCCATCTCGCCGGATTATTGCAGCCTCTTCCCATTCCGGAGGTGAAATGGGGAGTATTTCGATGGAGTTCATCACAGGGTTGCCCATGGTACAGGGCAAGGATTGCATCTTTGTCGTCGTTGACCAACTGACGAAGTACGCACACTTTTTTGCCATATCCGCACACTATATAGCAGCACAAGTGGCCGAGCTGTTCTTTAGAGAGATCTTCAGGCTACATGGTCTTCCTAAGACCATTGTTAGTGATAGGGACAGTCGTTTCATGGGCGGGTTTTGGCAGGAGATTTTTCGGTTGGTGGGGACGGAGTTGACACCTAGTACCAGTTATCACTCATAGACGAATGGGCAGACTAAGATAGTTAACAAGTGGCTAGAGGGCTACTTGCGTAACTATGTTAGTGGGCAGCAGCGAGCATGGTTGAGGTGGCTGCATCTAGGGGAGTACTGCTACAATACTTCACATCACATGTCCATTGGTATGTCACCATTCTATGCCTTATATGGGTATCATCCTTTATCTTTTGCTGACGTGATGTTTGGTGATAGCAAGGCTCCCAGAGCCAAGATATGAATCCAAGAGAGTCAGGATATTCTCCGAGCTCTCAAGGATAACATGACTACAACACAGAACCAGCAGACGCTGTACGCCGACAGGGGTCAGGTGGAGAGACAGTTCGAGGTAGGGGACATGGTATACCTACGGTTACAGCCATAACGACAGTCGTCACTAAAGCAGAAGGGGGTTGAGAAGCTCAAGCCCCGCTTTTATGGGCCGTACAGGGTGATACGTAGGGTTGGACTGGTTGCATATGAGTTGGCGTTGCCCCAAGGCAGCAAGATTCATAACGTTTTCCATGTATCATGCTTGAAAAAGGCATTGGGGCAGCAGGTGACAATGACAGATGAGCTACCACCCATGGATGACGAGGGGCATTTGGTATTGCAGCCGGAGGCTATCATTGATACCAGGGAGAGGCAGCTGCGGAGTAGAACGGTCTGGGAATTTTTGGTGAGGTGGAAGAATTTGCCGGATGAGGATGCCACTTGGGAGAGTGAAAAGATCTTGCAGCATCCATCACTTCAGTTGCTTGAGCACAAGCAACATTTTGTCGGGGGAGACTGTAATATTCCTAATTAGCCATGGATAATTGGAATATTCGATTTTGCCCAATTTTTGCCTTCTATAGTTATTTATAAATAAAAAGCGAGGACGGGGGACATAACTCACTTTAAGAATAAAAAGTCACTTCCTAGTAGCACAACGTTGTGACTTAAGGAGGAGCCAAGGGGGCCAAAGGGGGACGCAGAAATGGGACCCACACAGACACATGGAGGGACTGCGCAGGAGGGAAGAACACATGGCAAGAGGGGAATCACGAAGGAGGAGGTGAGCCTAGGATTGTGAGAGGCAGAGGTTATAAAATAGAGAGGAGCCCCCTCATTTTGGATCATTCAGTTATGTGCATTTGGAGCTAGTCGTTTAGACTTCTGAGCATGCTGGTTGTTTAGCTAGTCTGCAACACTGTTTAGTGCATTGAGTGTCTCCGTTCGGAGATCTCACCCTTAGCCCTGGGGGACTTCGAGTGCCTGCTCAGGCAAGGTATTTCCTTTGGAATTTCAACAGTAGTTTTATTAGCATTCCATCAACAGTTTCAACAGCGTTTTGGAGGACTGCGCAACACTGGGAGAGGGACATAGTTCTTTCTTGCAGCAGTGTTGGATTGGGGTTTTTGCTGGAGGATTCATGCTGGGTGATTGAGCAGGGGACCAGTCTTTGCCTATTGGAGGATTTTTGGCAGAGTTTCAGGTAGAGGTTAGAGGGGTTTCCTCCATTGGCAACACAGAGCACTGAGGAACTGCGCAGAACCCCAAGGGGGTGATTTTCGGGGGCCAACTATTCCAGGAGATCTTTTTGGGTTTTTGGAATAGAGACCGATTCCAGAGTTTCAACATTTTTCGAGGAGGGGAGCAGCCCCAAATCATTATTTGTTTTTTAGTAGCAACAACAGCACGACAGTTCTCCAGTAGCATACATGCAGAGAGGCCATTCCTTGTTATTCTGAGAGTATTTCTTCACTTGCCTTGTGCAAGTCGAGGTGCCATTTGTCTGATCACCTCTTGTACTCATTTTATTGCTCAGTATAATAAAATGGCTTAGCATTTCCCGCTGCATTTCTTGAGTTTCTACTTATAATTCCTGTTTACATTATTATATGTTGTGCCACTGTTATTTTGTCATTTCTGGGTTATTATATCATTTGCACATATTTGTTGGAGTTTTGCTGGGGTTTGAGGATTATTCCGAGTTAGGGATATTACAGACATGCAAGCTTTCCTCATCATGTGATGGAGCATCTAGTGCTCAAGAATCAAGCAATGGCTAATCATGTGATGGAGCATCCAATACTCAAGAATCAAATGATGGCTAATGAGGGGTGTAGAGATCAAGCTAGGATTTTTCCCACGTGCCAATTATGATCCAGCCATCTTTTTCATTTTAATTTTTGTTGTCGCCATCTTATGATTTTAACTTTTTCGTAGTTACATCAACCTCTAGGGAAAGGTTTTCCGGTCCTAACTCAAGGATGTGGATATATGAGTGCCAAATCCCAATGAACAAATGTCAACAAACTGGAAGAATGGATGTGAGATCAAGGGAATTATGAAAGGTGTTAAGCGTGGAATGGTTATGGACACTCTACTTCAATCTAAGTTTTCCTAGTGCTCCTCATATAACCCTAAGGCCTTAGAGGAGGTCCACTATACTAGGGTTAAAGATTAACCCCCCTAGTAAGGTGAGAGAACATGTTTACAGTGAAAATTGGTCAATCATTCAGATCATCCCTGTATCCATGTTAGAATGCCTGAAACATGTAAAAGCACTTGATTGCAAAACAAATGATCGTGGTGATTGTGGGTGGTTCTCTTTTGCTGCCCTTGACCTAGGTTTCGCAGTGAGGTCTTTCACAATGCCTGTTAGATTTAGAGGAAACAGTCCCAAGGAAGTCTTTCCCAAAATCTTTTTAATTGCATATTTATGACTTTAGTTATACTGATTAACATAATAAAAGAGACAGTGTAAAAAATATTTTGTCCAACACAAGTTCATCCCTCACTTAATGGAGACTATAGTCTCAACAATTGATATCCTATTTTACAAAATTGTGATATTCCCCCCAAAATGCTTTTATCATGTCATTTGTTTATTAACGTTATGATATGTGTTGTAATATTAAAATGCGGTGTTATAATATTTTTACAAGATAGTTCAGGTGTTGTGTGTTTTGGGTCTGGGCAAGCTCATTATAAACATCTTGTTAAATGTTGGAAGTAAGATTACATTAGTCCAGGTTGGCCATCCTATTCATGGCTCAAGTTTCTTCAAATGTGGACTATTGTTGTTTCTTTCTGAATTCTGCATCCCATTTATGTGAGTAATGAATTTTATTATTGCACTTTCTTAAGTCAGTGCTTGCAAGGATAATTGACCAGATTCAGATTTTTATTCGTTTGAACTTTGATCTGTGTTAATGTATAATGTTTTTTATGAATTTATAAAATTTCTTACTATTAATTACCTTTTGGTTGCAGCCCTAGGACAATCATTGGGATCTTTTCTTCAGTTATGTCATTGATTCTACTTGGACGAGCTGCTTTTGTGTTCCCTCTTTCTGCTTTATCAAATTATATGCGAAGGGATTCTGAGATCAGACGGATTTCATTTAGGAATCAGGTATTTATCCTTGAAATGTTCTGTTTCTTTTCATGTTTAAAGCAGAAGATGTACTCAGTACAAGATAATATCTTCTGAATTTAATTTGAATGCCATTCACTATGCTGTCTGAACTGCCATGCCTTCTGCTAATAATCGTTTCTTACTTTAAAAGGCAAGTTTTTATGCATTTAGACATTCCAAAATGAAATTCAATGCCAGACCATTTATTAGTGATGAAGCAAACATGAGTGTGACATGGATGGACATCTCAATAAACAATTACATGTGGAAGCTCAAGAGCCATAATACATTGCTGCCTTGTTCCCCTTTCTCTCTTCGTCTTATCAATAACGGTACTTAGTGTATTTTAAATATGAACAAAGGGGCTATCGAGTGATTTTTATTCCTTTCAGCGATATTATTAATACCCATTCATAGATAAACAAATAGATAGATAGTTTTATTGTAAAGATCCATGCTATTCATATCATACTATACAAACTTATTCTTTTAATGAAATTTCGAAGTTAAAAAAGGTGTTGTCCAATTTATTGCATCGATGTGTATGGATGTTTTGTGATTTCATTTATGTTCCTATATGGCCACCATCATTTAATTTCTAGCCATAATCAGACCACTTTATGCAAGCTAAATTTATCATTGTTGTTCTAATTTCTCTAGGTTCAAGTTTGGAACCACTTGATATTAGAGAATCATTTTGCACATAGATGTTGAGTTCCTACATAGTTTATTGTAGTGACTTCGTTCTCAAACAAAGAAGGCAATGGAGGATGAATAAGAGAGTCATGTTGAACTACTCAAAGCCAAATTCAAGGACAAGTCTATACATAGATAGTTGATGAATTTTCCACATTTGCTACAGCTCATGACATATTTTGTTGCAACCTTGTAGGCTATTAACCAAAAGAAGGCCCTAGGAAGTAGTTCCAACACAGAAATTAGGAGTACTAGAGAATAATTGCAAATCTAGGTTCCTCTCTTAAAGTGGAAATCAAGGTGGCAATTTTACCTTGTGATGTTTAGATGGATGCCTTCCAAATTCCAACTAGATCATTGGTTGAGGTAGCTAGATTCCTTTTATGAAGAACAAAAGCTCACAAATGAAGACAAAGTTAGAATCTTCTTAATTGTGGGAGTATTTATATGAGTGCAACGAGATCCTTGGTTCAAGTTATCGCCCAATTTTTTCATTTTGATAAGGTCCTTTAAGGCACTATGGTTATGTTACCATTCTTTTTAGCAGATTGTTGAAGATTCTTGTACAACGCGCTATGGTCGGGACACATAGGATAGGGGCCCACTGTCACCTTGGCCTAAGTCCCCACTCTTTAAGCCCACCCCTTATGAAAAGGGCTTTTGGAGGCTTCCTATGATTTAACTCCAACCAAGTTACGCCATGACCAGTGCCTGGTAATGGAGTCAAGTGATTGAATGGAGGAGTTCTTCATGGTGATCTGTTAGCTTGATATAAAATCCTGCAAATGAAAGAGAATTAAACCAGCACACAAATACTGAATATGAACAAGAGGCAATATAAGTAGTCTAATTTAATGTACTCAAAATATGCTAACCAGAAATACAATTATACCTATGATTCATCACTTGGTTAGATGAGTTACTATAGAAAGTTGCTTGTTGTCCTATTTAACAGGTCTGAAAATATGTAAATAAATTACTAACAACAAGCCAAGACACTCAAAATTTCATTAAATATAGTATGTAAATAGTCAATTTTGGTGTATTAAAAATATCCTAATATCTAAGTGTTTCTATGATTAGACACTTGGCTAGGGGGGTTGTTGTGTAACATTGCTTGCTGCCCTGATTTTACATGTCTGTAGTTTTTGCGGAAAATGCATAAATAAAAAAAGTCAACCCCTTGAAGAGCCACCCAAATGTGCAGGAACATAACTAGATCTTGGATCTAGGGTGGGGTGGCTAAAATATCAATATTGGTCAATTTCGACCACCTTTAAGCTTCAATCTTGCAATAAAATGAATTTTCAGCATGCTAGACATCCAAATTATGAGGGCTTTGGGGTCAAAACCCACTAGTTACACAATGCAAAAAATTATTTAAGCTTGTAATAAAAATTTAGAGGTCTAGACTCTAAAATAAACAATTATAATCTATAGATTTGAAGTAGAAGCTATAAAAATGAATTTGAGCTAAAAGAAGACAAGAAGAATGTACTTGTAATATAGTGTCTTGTTGAGTGCTTGATGTTAAAATTGGCAACTAGGGCCAAACTTCATGTGGATCATCTTATTCATGGCTGATAATATTTTTATTAGATTCCTCTCGTCGAGAGGTGTAGGATTGATATAAAGATCAACCGATTCCGATAAGTATTCATGGAGATATGAATTTATTTTGATTATGGAATTATTATCAAGCCGACCTACAACTCATGTAGGATCAGAAGCCCAACAGTGGCATCTATTCAAACACCAACGTTGTGTCTAAATACAGGAGGACTTTTCTTCATTTGGACTTACTCATCTCATCACATCTCTCTCTCTCTACTGCGCAGAAAAGAGTCTCTTCTCTACTGCGCAGAAAAGGGTCTCTCCCTCACACATGTGAAGTCGGAAGCTGCAACTGCAGAAGTAAAGTTTGACTTGCGTGGAGCAGAATATCTCCTCATCTGAATTTTGTTGTAGGTTCATCTGAACTTCTTTTGAAAGCTGCAACTTTTGGTGGTGGAATCAAGTCAATCTGACAGACAGTTTGCAAGATATTGACTGCCCTAGTTTGAAGGAAGTCGCTGAAACTGAAGTTGCAACTGCAGAAGTGAAGTTTGATCTGCGTGGACCAGAAGATCTCCTCATCTGAACTGCGCTGTAGGTTCATCTAAACCTCCTCTGAAAGCCGAAACTTTTGGTGGTGGAATCAAGTCAATCCGACGGACGGTTTGCAAGATATCGACTGACCTAGTTTGAAGGAAGCTGCTGAAACTGAAGCTGCAACTGTAGAAGTGAAGTTTGACCTGCGTGGACCAGAAGATCTCCTCATTTGAACTGCGCTATAGGTTCATCTGAACCTCCTCTAGAAGCCACAACTTTTGGTGGTGGAATCAAGCCGATCTGACGGTCAGTTCGTGAGATATCGTCTACCCTAGTTTTGATGATGAAGCTGTTAATGCTGATGCTGCTGATCTAGGGTTTGCTACTGCTAATATAAATAAGATTTATTGTACTATTTCTCTCTGCTGAATTATTGAAGATAAAAGAAGATTTGATCAAAGAGTTTCCCCACACATTGTGGGGTTTGTCCCTGGCTAGCCACCACATCTTGTGCCTCTTGTCTTGGCTTGTTTTCTGTCGATCGTTTAATGTTCTATTTGCACTTTACTTTATGTACATGTGATTGCTAATCTATGGAATATAATAAGAAAAAGAAGTAAACTGTTATAAGCATAGAACATACCATGACTTAACATGGTATCATGGTTGAGGTGAAGACAAAGCCCGAGCAAGAGCAAGAGAAATCACCGAAGAGAAGATTGGCAAGGCTATTCTAAAAGAACTATGGGGTCCTCAACACTCTTTCCTATCGAAAACAAGCTCCGTGAGAAAGCTGACTATCACGGATGGAAGATGTCTGTCAATCTAACCCTAGAAGATCAAGGAGTGCTGGACCATGTAAGAGACAATATTGTTGAGCCTCCATCAAATGCATCCGCTACTGCCAGGTACAAATGGAAAACCTGAGAAGTCAAAACAAAGAAGATTATCCAGGACTCTATCGACAAGCACTTGGTGGCCTACATCTCTGACTTGAACACCTCCAAGGAAATCTACGATAACTGGTGAGTTTATTTAAAGTTAATGATGAAAATCAAGTTTTGTTTCTTAGAAATAAGCTGAGGGAAATCAAGAAGGGTAAAGATGAAAATATGCAAGCATACTTCTTAAGAATCACCGAGATCAAGAATGATCTCCTATCTATTCGGGAAACTATTACTGATAGGGAAATGGCACTCACTACTCTTGGAGGATTACCATCCGAATGGTACGTGTTCAGGACTACTCTTTTGAAAAATAATGTAATTCCTGGTTTCAAGGAATTAATGGCTAGATGCATTCAAGAAGAAACAAGGGTAGAAGAGAAAGAAATGCCCATGCCTAAAGGTCCTCCTGTTCCCTTTTCTTCTCATGCTAAGAAAAAAAATAATTCTGGGACTAAATCAAAAGAAAAGGCTAGGCCTAAGAGTGGAAGAAAAGGATGATGTTACATCAATGATAAAGCAGGTCACTATGCATGGGAGTGCCCTCATAGAAAGGACTCACACCGGGACGATGATCAAAATCCCTCTGATGGAAATCAAAGGAATGACAAATTCATTAGCAAAAGTAAGAGGAGAGCTAGGAATCAAGGAAGAGGACAACCATTCAAGAAGGGTAGAAATTCCAGGATGTATTAAATGCACCTGACCTCCGAAAGAACCTGGTGTCCATCTTGGCAATGGAAGACAAAGGCTACAAGGTAACCTTCAGCAGACAAGGTACGTGTATCGAAAAATAATGTTAAAGATGCCTTTACTCTTGGGTTTCGTGTTGATTCATTATATCAGGTTGATGAAAGTCAAGTAGGTGTCATGTCTTATGACACATCTCTTCAGTCTGAACTTTGGCATTGGAGGTTTGCCCACCTTCATTACAAAGATCTACCCGATGTAAAACATATGGTAACAGGGATGCCCGAATTCCGAGTAGAAAAAGAAGGTGCATGTTCGAGATGTGCCGAAGGAAAGCTCAAAAGAGGACCATTCCTCTCAAGTCTAAGCAAGACCTTCGATATATTACAGTTGGTTCACTCAGGCATTCCTGAGGTTGGCATTAAGAGGGAGACTACTACACCACATACTCCAGACCAGAATGGTGTGGCACCGTACGATTGTGGAAGTTGTCTCTTTGGGTAGATGATGTAACAATGCCTGATGTGGAAGTACCGATGGATCATATTTATCCACCTGAACCTTCCTCTTCCAGGAAGAGGCCTTCATGGCTTAGGGGGATACTTGATGATGCTGAAAGACATGCTGAAAGTAAGAAACCCAATAGGTATCAGGGATACTTGACCAGTATGAGCACAATCATACAAAATGAGCCTTCATCATTCTCAGATGCCGTCAACGGTCAATCATAAAGTATTGAAGGATGCTATGACCATTATGGAGAATGATGTCTGGGAAGTAGTTCCCAGACCCCAGGACAAGACAATTGTTACTTCAAAATGGCTTTACAAGATAAAGCTGCAGCAGATGGAAGTACAGAATAGTATAAGGCTCGTTTTGTTGCTCGTGGTTTCTCCCAGAAGGAAGGTATAGACTATGATGTGATATTTGCACTTGTTGCCAGATATACGACCATCCGCTTGATCATAGCCCTTGTGGCTTCACAAGGATGGAACCTACATCAGATGGATGTCAAGACCACGTTCTTGCACGGTTCGATCAAAGAAGAGGTCTATGTGGAGCAACCCGAAGGATTTGAGATTTATGATTGAAAATCTCATGTATGCAGGTTGAAGAAGGCTCTCTATGGGCTAAAGCAAGCACCCCGAGCATGGTATGGGAGGATCTATAGCTACTTGATGAAGCTGGGATTCACTAGGAGTGAAGCCGATCCCAACCTTTACTATAAGGTTGAAGATGACAAGCCTCTCATATTGGTGTTGTATGTGGATGACCTCTTTCTAATAGGTGCATACCCTCTCATTCACAAATGTAAGAGGGAGTTGGCTTCTGAATTTAAAATAAAGAACCAAGGACTTGAAGTGTGGCAGAAGCCAAGGGAAATTTGAAATGAAGAACCAAGGAATTGAAGTGTGGCAGAAGCCAAGGGAAATTTTCCTATCTCAAGGAAAATATGTGGTAAAGATTCTGAAAAGATTTGGTATGATGGACTGCAAGCCTGTGACTACCTCGAGGATCTTAACTTTTAGAAGTTATATGGTATTGATGTTGGACCAGATTTGGGAAATGCCTTTGAGTTTCAAAAACTCATTCGCGTTGATGTTCTTGGTGAACCTCCATCAAAACATATGTTTTGCAGTTAGCATTGTGAGCTCATATTTGGTTGAGTCTCACTAGATTGGTGCCAAGAATGTTTTGAGATGTCTTCAGCACACAATCTCTCATGGATTGAGATACACTGCGGAAAATATGAAACTGCATGATTATTCGAATGCTAATTAGGCAGGTAGTGTGGAGGATCACTGGAGCACTTTTAGTGATGTTTCTCTTTGGATTCTGCTTCAATATAATGGATGAGCAGGAAGCATAAGTCGGTTGCCATAAGCACCGCCGAGACTAGGTACATATCTACGAGTATGATCTCATATGAAGCTGCCTGGTTGGGGAAGCTCTTCAGTGAGCTGTTTGAACACATATCACTGTGATTCTCTGTAACAACTAGAGGTGGGATTCGATTATTGAGGAATCCCGTATTCGTCGATTGCTCCAGCAGATAGACATCATCTGGGATATGGTAAGTCGATGAGCAAGGAGGCTCCATCGCATTAAGATGATGTACAGGTCAATACACCTTGTCAAAGCCCCGAGGAAAGATCTAATCTATGATTTTCCCAAACGACTTGGAGTCGTCAAGAAACCCTTATACAAGGGTCCTGCATGTTGCGTACATTGAGCTCTGGGAGCTCTGAGGGCTTGCAGTTCTTACTGGAGCAACATACGACCACAGGGTGACTCACCCTCCCTTGGTGGTGCACATTGGAACATGATGATTCGCTCTGGGACAAGATGATTCGCTCTCTTATGGAACAGGATGATTTGCTTTCCTGTGTAGCAGGATGATTAGTTCTCCTGTGAGGCCTGGATTGATGTGTTCTCCATGGCGATTGTAGCAGGATTGATGTGTTCTCCTATGAGGCCTGGATTGATGTGTTCTCCATGTCGATTGTAGCAGGATTGATGTGTTCTCCTGTGAGGCCTGGATTGATGTGTTCTCCATGGCGATTGTAGCAGGATTGATGTGTTCTCCTGTGAGGCCTGGATTGATGTGTTCTCCATGGCAATTGTAGCAGGATTGATGTGTTCTCCTGTGAGGCCTGGATTGATGTGTTCTCCATGGCGATTGTAGTAGGATTGATGTGTTCTCCTGTGAGGCCTGGATTGATGTGTTCTCCATGGCGATTGTAGCAGGATTGATGTGTTCTCCTGTGAGGACGGGATTGACTAAGTTCTCCTGTTGAGACATCCTACCCATGCAGTCTGGGACTCATGGGAAGTACCTCTCATCTGATCAAAGAGCAAGGAAATGAAGTTAGGGACCATAGTAGTACCGATGGACGCATCGTTGTATCTACCGTACTCCCTATGCTAGGATGACCTCCATTGATCTGGGATCAATGATACTAGTCTGGGACCAGTGGTAGGAGTGGTACATTCTATGACACTGACTTCGGGTCGGTTGTTACTGGTCTGGGACCAGTGGTATGCACTCTGTGACTGACTTTGAGTTAGTGGAGGATGTTACTTGTCTGGGACTAGTGGTAGGAGTTGTACATACTATGACGTTGACTTCGGGTCGGTTGAGACTGGTTTGGGACCAGTGGCACATACTCTGAGGCTGAATTTAAGTCAATATGATACATCCTCGATCATTTCTTCTTCTTCATAATTCAGACAAAAGCAGAGCAGAGCAGTACAAATCAGTATAGGGCAGAACAAGACAAAGCAGAACAGACAGAATAGAGCAGAGCAGGACAAGGGTCAGGCTATACAGGGCAGTGCATTCGATGGATGTATAGTAACGACCGATAGACAATTGCAGATGAAGTTCTCCCTAGTTGAGAGGGAGTGTTAAAATTGGCAACTAGGGCCAAACTTCATGTGGGTCATCTTATTCATGGCTGATAATATTTTTATTATATTCCTCTCGTCAAGAGGTGTAGAATTGATATAAAGATCATCTGATTCTGATAAGTATTCATGGAGATATGAATTTATTTTGATTATGGAATTATTATCAAGCCGACCTACAACTCATGTAGGCTCAAAAGCCCAATAATTGCATCTATTCAAACACCAACGTTGTGTATAAATACAGGAGGACTTTTCCTCATTTAGACTCACTCATCTCATCACATCTCTCTCTCTCTACTGCGCAGAAAAGTGTCTCTTCTCTACTACGCAGAAAAGTGTCTCTCCCTCACACATGTGAAGCTGGAAGCTGCTGAAACTGAAGCTGCAACTGCAGAAGTAATGTTTGACCTGCGTGGACCAGAAGATCTCCTCATCTGAACTGCGTTGTAGGTTCATCTAAACCTCCTCTGAAAGCCACAACTTTTGGTGGTGGAATCAAGTCAATCCAACAGATGGTTTGCAAGATATCGACTGCCCTAGTTTGAAGGAAGCTGTTGAAACTGAAGCTGCAACTGCAGAAGTGAAGTTTGACCTGCGTGGACCAGAAGATCTCCTCATCTAAACTGTGCTATAGGTTCATCTAAACCTCCTTTGAAAGCCGCAACTTTTGGTGGTGGAATCAAGTCAATCCGACGGACGGTTTGCAAGATATCGACTGCCCTAGTTTGAAGCTGCTGAAATTGAAGCTGCAACTGTAGAAGTGAAGTTTGACCTACGTGGACCAGAAGATCTCCTCATCTGAACTGCGATGTAGGTTCATCTGAACCTCCTCTGGAAGCTGCAACTTTTGATGGTGGAATCAAGCCGATTCAACGGTCGGTTTGTGAGATATCGTCTGCCCTAGTTTTGATGATGAAGCCGCTAATGCTGATGCTGCTGATCTAGGGTTTGCTACTGCTGATATAAATCAGATTTATTGTACTATTTCTCTCTACTGAATTATTGAAGATAAAAGAAGATTTGATCAAAGGGTTTCCCCACACATTGTGGGGTTTGTCCCTGGCTAGCCGCCACATCTTGTGCCTCTTGTCTTGGCTTGTTTTCTGTCGATCGTTTAATGTTCTATCTGCACTTTACTTTATGTACATGTGATTGCTAATCTGTGGAATATAATAAGAAAAAGAAGTAAATTGTTATAAGCATAGAACATACCATGACTTAACACTTGATGATGAAATTTTGCAATCTGAAAGTTTCCTACAACAAAGTTTTTTTGCAGATTTGTATACACAAACTAGATTTACCTGTGTAAAATATGCAAATACAACTCAAAAAACTAGATATATCTATTCCATGGTTAAAATAAAAATTAGAAGCTCTTTTCTTCAAAGGTTTTTAGTATTTACTAGCTAGAATTATATGAAATTTTCAGCAAACCAGTAAATAAATAAAAAGGATTTTTTTTTTGGAATTTTTAACTAAATAGATAGTTGAGATGGGGGGCTTTACCTTTGCCTTTTAAAAATTTTTACCTTTCAAAATTTTAGAGTTTCTATCACAAGCCTTCCATTGTCATTTTTCCGTTTAGAGGCAAGAAAGGAGTGAAGAGTTGGGGTCAAAAAATCCCACACTCTTTGCCTTGAATTGCCCGCATCAAAATTCTACTCACTAGGAGGATCTTCTCATTTGAGATGCCCCAAACAAGGTAGAAACAACATCATTAATAAGTAATAACCCACAATTTTGGATGGAGATTCCCCCCTAGAGGGTTTGTCCAGCACTTGGAAGAGTGTATTCTTAGTGACTAGCAAAGGGAAAGATAAAAATATTCCCTCAATGTGATCATTTGTCTCTCTATGGATCACTACCTTGATTTTGTGATGAAGGACATGTTACCACACAGACTAGCAGGCCCTAAGGAGGGAAACCGTATAGGACAAAGAACTAGACCAAGTGATAACAATGGGACAAAGGTCCATTGTCACCACAGCCAATACCCCCTACTCTTTATGGAATTTCCCTGATTGGAGGAGTCTTGATAAATATGCAATCACCTTTGATCAATGCTCTAGGGTTTATGGTACTAGGTGATGAGGTAGGAGCTCTCAAGGGAGACACTATGTGGTGATAAGAGGCTTTAAAAGGTATTTCCCTCCCTCTAAGAGACCTAGAAGAAACTTGCACAAGACCTAGGGTTTTATGAATAATGGTGTGAAGAAGTACTTCTAAGGTCAAGGCAAGGAGGAGAAAGGGTTTCTTAAGATTTATTCCAATGAATATTGTTACCACACATTCTAGCAAGGTTCCTAGGAGGGAGGGGTACCTAAGGGACGACTACTAGACCAAATCGCAAAAGCAGGACAATGATCCATTGTCACCTCAGTTGATGTCCCCTACTGTTTATGGACTTTCACTGATGGGAGGAGTCCAGGTATGAAGGAAATCACTATAATGATAGGATCAATTTGGAGGAGTGGAGTGATTTCCAAAGCCTATTCAAAGGAGAGGCTCAAATAATAGCACAATTGCTTCAAAGAGAAACGAATGGCTCTCCAAGAAGGGCTTATGTAGAGACCTAGAGCTAGGAGGCAAGGTTACTCAATGCCAGGAGGTACTCCTAGATCCAAAGAAGCTAGGTCTTTCTAGGGTTTTGTTGGAATATGACCATATATAATGTGTTTGGGACCACACGAGTGACCTAGTGTTAATTTGGTAGCTTAGTGACAAATTCTAACCATGGGACTAGATTCCTCTTTTTGAGAGGACCAATTTTGACTTTTGAAGCGATCAATTTGGATAAAGGAAAGTATATTTTTGAAGAAAAGCCCACATGTGCACAAAAGGACAGGTCGGCCCTAAAAGGAAATTGGACACCCTTGGAAGCCTATAAATACAAGTGACCCCAAGCTCATTTGGACATCACCAAGCATCTTCTTCTTCTCGTCTTCATTGATTGGTTCGCACAAGTTTGAGGCCGGGTCAAGGAGATTGGTTTTTACAGGTCCGAGAGTGTAGGGTCCGAACCTCGTACATGTTAGGGTTTTGGTTTCCAGCCATAGGCTTGACACATGCAATTTCTGGCTATAACCGCAAGCATAGAGGCTCCTCCGTGCGGTTGGAAGCTCTCAACCGCACACATACTTCTTCCTCCTTGTGGTTGCGACCTAGGGTTACAATTCGACATTTGACTGCAGTTGACTGCAAACAAGAAAAGTTGTCTCAGATCTCGATTAGATGCTGGGAACATATTTTTGAATATTGTTGGGTTAATTTTACTGGATGATTTTTGTATTGGCACATTGTACTCTTTGTTGAACATTTTATGACAATCTAATAGAAGAAGAATTTCAAAGGGTTTTCCCCATAGAGGATTTTTCCTTAGTCATTTACTGAAAATTTGGTGTCTCTTGTTGATGTGTTGATTATCTCCTGTGTCATTGCACTTACTGTTCTATCGTCAATTATTGTTGATGATTGGAATATTAAATATTGATGAAAGATTGCTAATTGAAGAATTGAATTGGGCTTAAGGTAATTGAAACAACGTAGAGCACTCTCAAATTTAACATGGTACCAGAGCTACGGTGAAGGACAAGTCCAAAAGGAGACAAGAATTGAAGCAATCATCTTTGGAAAGTTGAAGGAGCCTATCTAATAAAATCAAGATGTCTTCCTCTTTCTTCAAGGAACATGAGAAGTTGGGTGACTCATCTAACTTTGCCGCTTGGAATATTAGTTTGAGATCATAACTGATAACAATGATGTTTTGGAATTTATTCAAGGAAATGTACCTGAGCCTTCGGAGAATGCTTTCGCTACTACCAAGAATAAGCACAAGAAAGGTGAGTTAAAAGGAAAGCAAGTTATAGTTGATGGTCTACAAGATAATTTACTTGCAAATGTTGGAACTTTGAAGAAGTCTAAGGGTATGTATGATAAGATAGATGGCATGTATGAAGTCAACAATTTGAATGAAATCCTCTCCTTGAAAGATCAACTCAAAGATATGAAGATGAATAAAGGAGAGTTCGTGCAATTCTACATAATGAGGATATCAGGTCTTAAAGATCAATTGCAAAGAGTTGGGGAAACTGTGCCTGACAAGGAATTGGTGATTGTAACTCTTAGAGGTCTCCCTCCCATTTGGGAAACCTTTGTTATTGATATAAGCAACTGTTGGAAATAACACTGAGAGGGGGGGTGAATCAGTATTTACAAATCAATAACTTTTTCATTTCCATAATCAGATTTATATATGCTACTTCAGTGAAGGGAACTTGCATGTGCACGCAATTGTTCTTAAGGTAACCAACGTATATCCAATGAACTTATGATTCAGTTAATTCATCATATGCTGATCTTTAATCAATGCATCAGTACATTATTAAACATTAAACAGTAACCATGCGCAGTAATAATAGAATAAACCATCACACATAAGCGACACACATGAACACCAAGATTTAAGGTGGAAACACATTGTGGGTGAAAACCACTTGCTGTTGTCATCTCTGTTTTCTTTTAATAATAAGAAAATCTGTTTACAATCTTGTACTAGTGCAGACTCATATCAATACGCAGGCACCCACCTGCAGAAGGCTACAACCTTCTCTCGTTCTCTAGCTTCTTCTGGAAGGGAGCTACAACCCCTAGTTCTTGTACTAGCCTATATATTTACTAGTACATAGGCTTCAACCTACAGAAGGCTACAACCTTCACTCGTTCTCTAGCTGCTACTGGAAGGGAGCTCCAACCCCTTGATCAAATCACCAGTCACTATTGGCAGGAAACTTCGACTTCCTCACTGAAGGCTCCAACCCTCAGTATCCTCCAAGGACCACATTTCATAAATTTTCACACTGGATGCTCCTGGTACACAACAACACTATATGTAGGCCACATTTCATCAAATTTTCACACTGGACCCATTAGTAACATTGAAGCTCAAATTCAATCACCACTGCAATACGTCCATCAAATACATCTCCATCAGCGAATCACTGAAACTCAATCATCAATCTCTAATATAACTAAAACCCAATCATCAATCTCTGAATCAATTTATCACTGAAACCTTTGACATAAAAAATCACTGAACAACTGAATCAAACAATCACCAAACCTCTGACACAACTGAATCAACCATTCATTCAAACTTAATTAAATTCAACCAATCAACTGGAATAGACAGATCACTATAACCAGTACACAGATCTGAACCCAGAACACTGCATCATCATTCAGAACTAGTTGTAACCTAAAAAACCATGCATTAAAATGTATATGCTACTTGGCTAAACCCAAATTGCGTGTATATGCTACTTCCATTAATAAAACCTGCATATACCTTCAAAACTACTGCAAATATAAACTTTTGAATCAAGTCTGTGCCAACCAGCGATATACTAAACATCTATTGTCCACTTACAGAGCTTCACACAGGCAACAACAGAGATCACTTCTTCTCACTTATAAAATCAATCAATCAAATACGAGCCTCCTTATGCATTTAGTTTTACGTTCATATCTAAGAAGACTTCATTGACAGACAATAGTAAAACAACATCACTGATTTGATAGATCAGTGATCCTTGAACATCAAGCTTTTCTTTTGCATATGCTACTTGGAAGAGCCGAACCAGCATGTATACGCATCTTCACCAAAGCGAACCAGTGTATAGATCTGCAAATACTTACTTATAACTTCGCTGCAATTCCCGACTTCAGACATACCCAGATCGTCACATATAAAGGATAAAACATGTGTTACCAATCAGATCTAGCCTATCCATTATCAGATCACATAATGATAAGTCATTATGATCTTGATCTATCGTTTGATCTCATCCATCATCAAATGCTAAGGTGCATATTTAGTCTAGATCAAGCAAAGCATTAGAAACCCATAACATGCATATTTGCTTTTGATATAACACTTCATAAGATATTCATTACTTGTGCACTTAGCCCTTTGATCTTCTCCTCCTTGTATACTTAGATTTTTTGTCAATACCTCAGACCAAAACCACTTAGGACCAAATACTTAGGGTCAATACCTTGGACCAAAACCTTGGTTTTCCAACATGTACGCGCTTTTCCTCTTGAGAGAGTCCGTGTATACATATACGCTCTTTTTGTTTTGTGGACCAGCGTGTATACGATGTTTTGACTAAGTAGATCTGCGTATACTTCTTAAACTGCTTTACATCAACCTTTTCCTTTAAATTCTTTATTCTGATCAGTAGACCTAAGTTCCATGTTCCCGTTCTTTTGTACCAATGTTTTGTTACTTCTAAATAGACCTATTACACTATAATTTGCCATATTACTTCTAAAATGATTCCTTTGAACTGCCATGCATTCTGTCACATTTGATATCTCTCCTGTAGATTCATCTAGTTACGTAGATTCATCTAGTCACCATCTACAAGTAAGTTGCTCTGCTACAAGTGGGTTGCCATCAAGTATAACACATGTATCATAATGCCAACAACAACAACAATACCTTCCTACCATCTGATAAGATTGTTGGAAATCTCACTAAAAAAGAATCAAGGATGATATTAAGGGGCAGGATTCAAAAGCATGAAGAAGGAGAGCCCGCTGCATTCGTCACTTAAAACAAGTAAAAGAAAGGAAAATGAGGTCCTTCCAATTCAAGGAAGCTCCTTGAAACTCAAATAGAAGGAATGATAGAGAATCATCACACATTGAATGTTTCAATTGTCACAAGAAAGGTCATTATGCTTGAGATTTCCCCAAGAAGAACAATGGTCCATGCCACAACACTAGAAGAAACAATTACATTTTTAATGATCGATGAAGAAGAGATGACCGAAGGAATGATCGTAATGGAAGAGATGAAAGAAGAAGAAGAGATGCTCCAGGTGATCATGAAGAAGATTCTCGTCCTCAAAAGAAGTCAAGATTCTCTAGGTATGAAAGTAATGTTGCCATTCAATCTGAATATATTCTTGTTTTTCTCTCACTAGTTCCTCTTCTCTGGATTCATGGGATAGTTGGTTGGTTGATAGTGAGGCCACTCATTGTTTCTTTGGGTATAAGGAAGTTCTCTCTAATTTGGAAGAGAGGGAGTCGAATTTGAAAATTATTCTTGGAGATGACTCCACTCATCTCGTTAAAGGCTTTGAGTCCGTCAAATTTCATTTGGATTATGGGGAATCTGTTTTGCTCCATGATCTGATGTATGTGCTGGGATTGAAGAAGAATTTGGTATCAATATCTGCTTTGGAAGACAAAGGGATGAGAGTTTCCTTCATCAAGAGAAAGGTTTTTACTTGGCAGGTTGGAACTCCTATGAGAGATGCATTTACATTAGGATCGAGATTTGAAGGACTCTATAGAGTCACTGGTAGACCTCTTCTAGCATTGGTCGATGATACTAAATTGCACCGAAGATTGGCCCATCTACATTATGATGCTCTTCCGAAATTGAAGAAATTGATCTCTGGAATTCCCGAAGTTCAAGCCCAACATGGATTATGTCCAAGTTGTGCTAGTGGAAAGAAGACAAGGGGATCATTCCCCTCTAGCGAGAACAAGACAAAAGACATCCTCGAATTCATTCATTCTGACATATGTGGTATTGCTACCGCTAAAAATAGTGTTAGTTTCTGTAGCGTTGGATGTGTTCTAACCACGAAATTTGGTGGAGAGGCTAGAATACATGAGATCTCCAAAACCCAGAAATCATTTTTGGAAATTCCACCTAGAGATGATTATTAACCTATTTTTTTAATGTTTCCTAAGTCTAAAATTAGGAAAATTGGTTAGTTAATAACTTAATTAGAATTAATTAAGGTGAGAATTCTCTAGAAACTCACACGGATTGATCCAAAAATGATCTAAGCCATCAATTAAGATTTAATCTTGGTTGTTGGAATCCCAACAAGGAAGATATAAGAAGGGATTGATTTGGTGATGGAGAATACGCCAGTCACATGGAGAATTCGATTTTATAAAGTAGAAGCAGTGAGTTTCTGGACAGTTCGAGCTTCAGTGAGGAAGCAGAGTCAGTGAGGGGCAGCGACAGTGAAGCTGGAGGAATATTTCAAGATCCAGTGAGTGCATTTACAAAGAGGTAGAAGAGCCACAGTGAGACTGATGTATGGACTATTCAGTAGCCCCTAAAGGAAGTTCAATTTGCAGATTCGGGAAGTTGTTTTAGTGTTCCAATGGCAGAAGAATTTTGCAGAGTTCGGGAGAAGCATTTCCAGAGTCAATGGAAATTAGAAGAAGCAACTCAGATTGAGATCTAGGTCGTATGAATCAGAGCTTGCGCAGTGGGTGATGCAAGGCAATTCATAGAGGGTTTCAGAGGTCAGTCTTCAGAGACAGATTTGCTTGTGGGGTGAGGAAAATTCCTCCCTAGATTTTTGCCTATATTTTTCGTTGTAGGTTTGTCAGATTCAGCATCCAGATTATTGTACTTAGATTTCACTGCTGCTTAATAATATAAAACCCTCAGCTGCTGCACCGGTTTTCCCAAGTTGGGTTTTTTCGGGGACATTTGTCCAAAAATAACGGTGTCATATTTTTATGCGTGTGCTAGATTTTCTCAGTTTCTAGCACTATGTTTCTTCCGCAGTTTATTTGTGAAAATTGCAGTAGTGAATTATTCGTTGTTTGTGGGAGCAAATAAATTGTTAAATTAAATTAACAATTAGAAGAATAATTTCCAGTTGCTACAATAGTTTAAATTTTCACAACTAGCAGGGGTCCTAGGAGGGGATCCTATAGAGAAACTACTAGGTCAAGGGGCGACAATGAAGCGATAGCCCATTGTCACCTCAGCTAAGGCTCCTTGCTCGTTATGGACTTTGACCAATGGGAGGAGATTCAATATAAGAGGAATCACAATGATGAATA
The DNA here is from genome assembly GCA_031772625.1 of Pinus tabuliformis. NCBI lineage: Eukaryota > Viridiplantae > Streptophyta > Pinopsida > Pinales > Pinaceae > Pinus > Pinus tabuliformis. Next base: position 1,298,684,535 of record CM062818.1, read on the forward strand.
GGTCAATGATCAGATAAGGAGTGATTCCTAAAACCTATTCATGAGAGAGACTCAAATAAATGGCTTGCTTGAGAAGGAAGCTGTTGGGCTCTCTAGGAAGGGCTAAGAGGACATTTGAGCCTAGGTTTGAGTGATATCTCTTGATAATAAGTTTCCTAGACCTAAGAATCCTTGTGGAGGAATAGCTTCTATGTGATCCTTGTGAAATTTGAGTTATAAAGTTGCGGGACCACAAAGAACCCAAGTGGACCCAAGCTAGGTGAAGGGTATGGAGTTGATCACCAATTGAGGGGCTTGACCTGACTAGGGAGGAGAATAGAATCAAAGGACTAATTTTCTTTGAAATACCAATGCAATGACCCAATTGAGGACACTAACCCAAAATCAACCTAGGGAAAGAAATGGTCTTGCTGATAGGGCTTTCTATATGTTGGGATTCCACTGGCGAATTTGCCTCAAATTTGGAGAACCTCTTGAGAAAACCCCAGCGCAGTAGTGGACCAAAATTCAAGGGTTTTGAATGGCTAGAATGAATTTCACTTGATGCCCTAGGTGACCCTCTAGGGTTAGGCCTAGAATTTGGAAAAGTGAAGAAAAGAGAGGTAAATTTGACCACCAAAGGGATATGAGGATCAATGCCTTATTGCTTGGGCTTAATGGAGTCAAGATACACATAGATCGAGAATTTTCGTGAGCTAAGGAGCCCTAATTGATCTTCGCTAGCCTCTCCAAGGGAAACAACTAGGTCAATAGGGATTTATACTTCAAATTTGCGAAGGAGACAAAGTTTCGAGGTCTTCAACCTAAGAGGTGCCTCTAGGAACATTCACCCAATCCCTCAAAGATCAATGCATGCATTTAATCACTTATTCAAGGTCCCAGAAGAATTTCGCATTACATTAACCCATACAAGAATAATGATAACAAGATACATGCATTTGACAAGTAAGATAACAAGAATAACATAAAAAATTTGACTTACATGAGAAAGAGAGTATATCCATTTACCATTTCACATTAGAAAGAAGTTCCAAAGACAAAATAGAAAATCCAAACATCATAGTGCATCAAGAAATCTCCAAGAAGTTCATCCCAACAAAAAGTGTGAAAATCTATCAAGAGATACTAATCCAATCCAAGTGATGATGAGAGGTTAGAATGAGCCTCTCTCATATTTATACAACTCTAAAGGGGATTCGATTTTCCTAATTGGCCTAATTTAGCCCCAAATAATAAAATAATACATAATAATGACATGACTTGGTGACAATCCCACCAAGATAGCTCAATAATATAAAGAATAGCCTCTCAAGTGGGCAACATAATGAATATGATGAGTCGTTGGGCCATTGAGGAGGCCTGATGGAGTCCAAACGTGCCAAGTTGAGTGAAAAGGCTCTAAACATAGTGGACAAGGGGTTGGCCCCTTATTTTCCAAACAAGTCACATGTGGTGCTCTCAAGTGGGTGTGGGGGCACAATGACATCCTCATGGGTCTCCAAGTGGATTGATAATGCCTGTAAACCATTTGCAAGGGCTAGGATGATGACATAAGACCTCCCTTTGTCTCCTGCAGTGAGAATCGAGATACATCCTCATCTGGACCCTGGAACATTTGTTAAGTGTATGGTGCAAGTGTGGAGTTGTTTGGGCACAGTGAACTAGGTGCATCATCCTCATCGAAAAGGTGGAACACGAGTAATCACTAAATGGTATTGGGGATCCATGAAGTGTTGTCTGCTATGGTGGAGGCCCATGGCTCTCTACACTCACCCTACAAGTGCCACTGTGACCCTCTGGAGGGCTTGGACCCCGTATAGGGAGACCAAACCCCAAATGGAGACCCACCTACAATCTTGCATAAGATCCAATGCGTCCCCTTGCCCTCCAATACAACAAATCATTAGAGTAATCAAGTAAAAGAGCTTACAAATCATGGAATCAATTGGGCACTTCATGGTGGCATGCCCTTCCATAGTGGGCTTTGGCATGTACAGGTATCTCCAAGCTCAATAAGGAGATTAACCAAAGACCCTATTAGGTGGTTTCAACCTTTAAAGGGGGTGACATGTCCATGGTACATCCATCAATGGGTAAGTGGCATGTGATATAGTGATGGAATAGAGTGGGGATCAGGGGAAGGCTCCAGGCCACATGTCATGGTACAAGGGTAGCTTATCATTAGAGAAGCCCACACTTGGGTATATGAGTGTAGGAGGGAGAAAATCGTGGTACATGAGTTACCCCAGCTTTGTTTCTGCACCCTTATTCATATGCCTTTGATTGATTTCTTTTTGTAACTGCTTGGGGCTCCAGGGGATGAGAGCATGAAGTGTAGGATATAGTAGTAGATACCCCCTTTTAAGGTGGGGCAGCTCATTGCCCACCAGGGGTTGGGACAATCATGGGTTCCTTAGTGTGAAGGTGGCTCATCTAGGACCCATAGGAACCAGGGTGATGGCCATGAATCAGGGGTAGAGCTCATGTTTGGCTTTTTTCCCACATGCTAAATTTGTATGTCCCAACCATCTTTTGCATTTTGTGGTACATTTCCTATTGTAAGTGACCAAATTATGCTTTCTCTTTTATTTTTAGCTGCATCAACCTCCAGGGATCGTTCTAGGCCCGACCTAAAGTGTGGACAAGGGGGGGGGGAGGCTAACCCTATGTGGACCCAGTGGACACATGTGGACCCAAATGGGAAAAGTGATGAATGGGGTTAAAATGAGTGGAAAAGGGAGTAATATATATGGTGCCAACCCTAAAGTTAATGGCCATTAAAGGAGATCCCACGGGACTAGGATACAATGCTAACCACCAAATCAGGCATAGGAGACAAGTGTACAAACCTAACCCTCTCTTTCCGCCAAATTCCCCCACCAATCCATGCCCAAAAGTATCCATGGTAAATAAACAAAGTTACTCCACTAAACTAATGAAAAGTGATACCGTTGGGGTCGGGAGTGTTAGTTTTTGTATCATCGGATGTGTTCTAGCCACGAGATTTGGTGGAGAAGCTAGAATACATGTATTCTCCAATACCCAGAAATCATTTCTGGAAATTTCACCTAGAGACGACTTAATTAGATTTATTAGTCAGTTTTTAATATTTCCTAAGTCTAAACTTAGGTAATATGATTAATTAATCAGAATTAATTAAGTCATGGTGAAAATGTTCTAGAAAGGTACATGGCTCGATTTCTAGTTAATTCTAGCCATCGATTAAAATTTAATTGTGGTCGTTGAAGTCTCAACGGAGGATTATAAGAAGAAGTCGATGGGGCTTGGAGAAGATACACCAAATCAGTTGAGCATTCGATTTGGCTAGGAAATCGATCTCCAGAATAGCAACATTTAGTTGCTGGAGGTGATTCACTAAGATCGAAGTAGTGAGAGGGGCAGAGATATTGAGGCCGAAGGAAGCTTTTCCAATTCTGGCGAGTACATTGCAAAGAGGTAGTGATTGCCATAGAGGCAGCGTAGAGGCAACTCAGAGCCCTCTAGAGGAGATTTTGTTTTGCTGGGGAGAAGTCGACACCCAGTGCCAGAAGTGTGAAAATTTTGCTGCAGTGATTGATTTATTTCTCCTACTTATTTACAATAATAAGTTATTTACCAATGCTTCAGTAAATATCAAAATAAATTCAGTTGTAGACTTCACAAATTATGAACTGAAAATAAAAGGCAAGAGAAACACCAACATATGAACAAACACATTGACACACTTGTTTTTGGACAATAATCCTTAGAAAAACCCAATGTGGGAAAACCGGTGCAACGGAACTGAGGGTTTCTATTATTGGCAGTAAATTTCTAAATACAATCTGGATGCCCCAGAGAAATGGCAATCCACTCAGAGAAGATAAGTGATGGAAAAATAGTGAGAATTTTCTCACACTGAATCGAAAGATTTTGCATTGGCCCTAGCTCTTGGATGACCCACTACGCAATTTTTGCGTGAGCCTACATAGTCACTGCGTGGCTTCTGCTTGGAGACTCCCTCTGACTGCGTCACCCTAACTGATGCTGCTTCTGTTGCTGAGAAATTGAGATCTCCTGCCAATCACCTAGAGTGGTTCCTGGCATTGATCTCTGCTATCCCCCAGCAATTATGTGTCATCCTCCTCCAGTTGTTGCATTGTCCCTCCTTGGCACTGTGTTGGCTCTTTGATCCTTCACTGTCTTCTTTGAAGTATATATATTCACTAGAACTGGAAATCACTTCCTTCCAGTACTGCCTTTGATCCTCACTACTTGATCACTTGTTCAAATTCCTTAGCCAACCCTGCCCTAGGAATATCGAACTGACTGATCAACTCTCTATGTGTCTTCAAATGAACCCCAAGCCTCCTTATACTTTTCTCGTTGAGACTTCAACGGACGAGATTAAAACTCTAATCAACGACTAAGATTAAATCTTCACTGGATCCGCTTTCTAGAACATTCTCACCCATATTTTGATTAATACCCATTAATACTTTAATTTTACTAAGTTTTGACTTAGGAACCCCATTAATAATATTAATTATTTTAATAGAATACAATCCGGGTGGAATTTCACCAAATGGTTTCTGGGTTCTTTAGAACTCATATGCCTTATCCTCTCCACCAATTTTCATGACTAGAGCACATCTGATGCTACCAAAAACTAACAAGAAGCTAGATAGAGGTTCTAGAGGCCAAGAGAATTAGTTTCCCAGACAACAGCTGACGAGACAGTAAGAGGTGATGCAGTTCTGAGCTAGAGGGACACAGTGACTACCTAGGCTAACGTAGAGACTATGCAGAGGTAGCAAGGGACGACTCAATTTCGAGCTGAGTTCAGTGTCGGATCGCTTGTGGAATGAGAAATTTTTCTCACTAGTTATTATTGCCAGTTATTTCTCTATTTGGATTGCTAGTTTAAGCATCCATAGATTGTACTCATATTTTCACTACTACATAATATTAAAACCCTCACCTGTTGCACTGGTTTTCCCGAGTTGGGTTTTTCCGGGGACTTAGTCCAAAAATAACAGTGTAATATTGTGTGTGTGCGCATCTATTTCTTCCAACGTTTTTATTTCTTCCGCAATATTTGTTTTGTGAAGGTTGCAGTGTATTTGTTTCGATATTTTCCATAGCACACAACAAATAATTTGTTCAGTTTATTTAACAAATAGAAGAAACTTAATCAGTTGTTGTAGTAGGATTCCGGGTTTCCGAATTTTCACATGGTATCAGAGCGTAGTTGATCAGCTGGAGAGCTCAGTAGAAAAGATAGAAGGAGATTCGTTGCTCAGTGTGGGCTGCAAATCGAAACCCTAGAGGCAGTGCAATCACTTTGCCGAGAGGCCGAGTTTCTTGAGGATATTCAATTTTTTTTGAGTGAGGGACAGAAAAATCGATCTCTCCAGATTGAGTGATTCTAGAGGCAGAGGGAGAAACCCAGTACTTTCACAGTGAAGATCTCTAGCTGAACACAATAGTTTTGCAGCAGTTTGCTAGTGAAGAGCTATCATCGGGTGGAAGAAGAGTACACACAGAGGAAAATTTTCTTTTAGGGGATCTCGAGCTTTATAGATCTTATTTTTCTAGGAAGATTGGTGTTTAAGAAAAGTGTAACTAGGTTCAGTGTTTGTCAATGTAATTTTGATATTTGTACTTGTCAAGAAAAAGAAATATTATTTTTATATAATTATATGAATGACAATCGCAATCGGCGCTTCTAGTCGGACAGGCGATGGGCGGATGCGATATGGTATTACACCATAACATAATTCCGCATCGGGTTCGCGTTCATTATCGTAATCAGTCAAAAAAACACGTGAAGTTAATCCTGCCATCTGATCATTCAACAGGCGATCTGACGACGTTCGCTCCTCCTGATGCCGTAACTAAACTGCATGTTAACGCGCGATAAAGCGGTTTTTCGCCACATCCCGTCATCCACGTGTCGTATAATGAATGGTATCGCACGCCATGGTACATTTACCACCCACCTTCGAAAGCGATGCGGGGAATATCGCTTACCGCCCATCCGCTCGTCCCTGCCGGTTAACCTCCACACATCTTTATCGCTCGGTAGCCGTTGGATCTTTTTGCTGGAAATCTGACGGCTCATGTTTGTTTGTTGTTGATGGTGTATTTGCATATATCCAAGTATTCCGCCTCTGTTTACGTTAATGCATATTTATATGGTTTCTGCTCCGATAATGTATTAAACGCATATATGGGTTTTACAGGCTTGATAAGCTTCTGATAGTGTAATCGCTAGCATATAACGCTTTTGTGGCCTATATGGCTCCCAATGGCTCCCGATAGCATTATCTGTGGCATATTTGCTCCTGTCGTCTCCATCTGCTCCGATGGCTCTGTGTGCTCCTCTTCTTTGGCTCTGTCTGCTCCTCTCATCTCCATCTGCTCCTCTGGTGGCTCTGTTCTGTTGTTCCTCTTGGCTTCGTCTGCTCCTCTTGGCTCCGTTCCGTCTGCTCCTCAAATATTGCCATATTAACATCATTGACAATCTATGTCCAACAGAGCAAGGACTGTAATCTGCATTATAGGAGAATAGTCTCTCGGACCTTTGAAATCTCAGACAAGGTATACAGGAGCAGACATCTCGGATAAATTGCAGTGGGAAGGTATTTCGGATAAATGAAGTGGCTTAGAATCTTAGATGAGGACAGAAGTCCTATGTTTCTCGGATGGACATCATTATCTCTGTCTCGGCATACCTAACACAGTCATGTGTGATGTGGAGTATCCATGTGATCACACAGTTACATAGTTAGTCTCATGAGGAGGATCTCGATGTGGCGTACATCCTAAACATAGTCATAACCTCGGCATAGTTGCAGTCATGATGAAAAACTCAGTTCAGCTATCATATATATACCTCGGAATGGAGATCTCATTGTTATAACAAAGACCTTGGTGAAGATGTAGCATTGGTGCAGTAGTGATGAAGATCTCAATGAAGGTGCAGTCATGGTGCAGCAGTAATGAAGATCTTTGTGGTGTAGTAGTGATGACCTCAATGGTGGAGCAATGATGATGATCTCAATAGTGACAAATAAGAGGATTGGTGTCTTGGTCTTGGAGTGGCATAATAGGTCAAGGGTCAAGGTCTTGGTGTTCGTCAATTAGAATCTCTATAAGAAGAATTTTGTGTGGGTTTTCCTCTCCAAGAGGGAGAGGTTTTGGCCCTGGCAGAAAGCCAAACATCTTGTGTTCTTGTCTCTTTGTTTTGGTAGCAGTTTGATTAAGCAAACACACACACTAATAATAAGAAGAAGATCAAGCTAAGATAAATTGTAAAAGCACTTCATAAATTGTTATCAAGTCTAGAAGGATCACATTAATCCCACTTTTCCCTAGATTCTTCAACATGGTATCAGAGCTAAGGTGTAGAAGTCAAAGGAAGGGTAGCAAAAGAGACATACAATGATCGGTCCTCAAGAAGGGCATCAAAGTAAGGTTAAGGGTTTTATCAAGAGTAAAGGATCAAGTCTACAACAAGCAGTCTACATCAGCAAAGAACCTTTTCTCCACAGTCATCATCAAAAAGGTCACCAAGAACCTTATCAATATGACCACAAAGCATGATAACTCAAAGCCAAAGATTATCATCTCGGAGAAGGTTGAAAATCTGAGAAGTAGTCCTAATCTACACTAAAACAAAAGGAAAACACAGTACCTTTCACAGTCTTGGTGCTAGCCTCAAAATTTGGGTGTCATTACAACCCATGTCATACCACAACAATCTTAATGACAGTGCTCTCAAAATTCTTGATTTTGATTCCATACCCTCACAGTCAAGGAATCAAATAACCTCAACATATCATAAAAGGCAGTAGTGCTTGGTGTTGAACAATGCAAGGAAGTCTCAAGAAAGGTTTTGGAACTCTAGTGTACCAGGTAGCTCAAGCAAGAATCTCATTGAAGGAGATCATTCAAGAAAGCATCAAGGTGAAGATTTCATCTTCACATGACAAGTATCTTTTCATTCTATATTCAAGTTTGGTTAAATGACTTCATGATTGCAAGGACATATATGAATTGGATGAGTTATCAAGATTCCTTGCATGAAAAAGGAGAATAGACATAGTCCTCTAAGTAGTTGAAGTCATCAAAAGGTCTCCTTTGAATTTATGAAAAGGGATATTTATTGAAGATTCCCTCACATAGCAAATTGGAGACATCAAAGTGATGTAGATGATAAACGCATTCTCTTAAGGTGCATTAAAGAAGGTCAAATGAAATTTGATCTATGAATGAAGACAACCATCATTGATGCATTGGCAAGGTAACAAATATCAATGAACAAGAAGGTTACCTCATTGAGCAACTTGTAGTCTCTAGTGTGGGTTGCAAAGGAAGGGCCCCAACCAAGTTCTAGGCTCAAAAGGAGATAGTTGGGCACTAGATCCAGGAGGTGGAGGAGTATGAGACTTCAATGTGCCAGATGGGCGAGATCCTTGATGAGTCCACCTCATGGATCAACACCTTACTACGGGGCCCCACAATTTTTAGTAGCGGGATGGATTAGTGGCAGTAGATGCAGTTAGAGGATGAGTGACAGTTGCAGACTAGCAGTAGTCAGATGCTGGGGAGCGCAGTGAAGAGTTGGCAGCAGTGCAGTTGGCACTGTGCAGAGTCAGTAGCAACGCAAAGTCTTCAGTAGACAAAGAAATTCTAGTAGCAGTCAGTTCTCAAGAGACAGATGCATCATACTGATCATAGTTGATTCAATATTTAGGATGCTTCTCAATTGCAGTTGCAACAACAACATATGAGAGGGAGTTGCAGTGTCAGCAACAACACAGATGCAACATATATCGGAGTTCCACAATGATTAGTGGGCAATATGGCCAGACATCAGTAGCATGACAAGAGATGACACAGAGACAGGATGTTGTTTCAGTGGTTTGCAACACTAGAACACATTCCTCGCTAAGAGGGAGTGTCAGTTTTTGTAGCGTCGGATGTGTTCTAGCCACAAGATTTTGTGGAGAGACTAGAATACATGTATTCCTCAATGCCCAGAAATTGTTTCTGGAAATTCCACCTAGAGATGACTTAATTAGATTTATTAGTCAGTTTTTAATATTTCCCAAGTCCAAACTTAGGAAATATGATTAATTAATCATAATTAATTAAGTCATGGTGAGAATGTTCTAGAAAATTACATGGATTGATTTCTAGTTAATCCTAGCCATCGATTAAGATTTAATCGTGGCCGTTGAAGTCTCAACGGAGGATTATAAGAAAAAGTTGATGGGGCTTGGAGAAGAAACACCAAATCAGTTGAGCATTCGATTTTGCTGGGAAATCGATCTCTAGAGTAGCAACATTCAGTTGCGAGAGGTGATTGATTGAGATCAAAATAGTGAGGGGCATAGATAAATAGGCCAAGGAAGCTTTTCTAGTTCTGGCGAGTACATTGCAGAGAGGCAGTGATTTCCATAGAGAGGCAATGCAAAGCCCTCTAGAGGAGATTTCGTTTTGCAGGGGAGAAGTCGAGACAAGGTGCCAAAAGTTGGATAGAGTTTCCAGAGGTCGCGAGAATCAGTGTCCCAGACAACAACTGGCGAGATAGTAAGAGGTGACACAGTTCAGAGCTAGAGGGATGCAATGACTACGTAGGCTAACGCAGAGACTGCACATAGGTAGTAAGGGATGACTCAATTTCGAGCTAAGGTCAGTGTCAGATTGCCTGTGGAGTGAGAAATTTTTCTCACTTATTATTATTGCTAGTTATTTCTCTGTTTGGATTGCTAGTTTAAGCATCCATAGATTGTACTAAGATTTTCACTACTGTATAATATTAAAACCCTCAGCTGTTGCATCGGTTTTCCCGAGTTGGGTTTTTCTAGGGACTTAGTCCAAAAATAACGGTGTCATATTGTGTGTGCGCATCTATTTCTTCCAGCGTTTTTATTTCTTCCGCAGTATTTGTTTTGTGAAGGTTGCAGTGTATTTGTTTCGATATTTGCCATAGCACAAAACAAATAATTTGTTTAGTTAAATTAACAAATAGAAGAAATAACATCAGTTGTTGCAATAAGATTCGGGGTTAGCCGAATTTTCACAGGGAGGCCCACCTTCAAACATACGTTCATAACAAATGGGCGAGGGACCACATGGCTGGCTCAGGTGGCGGAGAAAGTGGCACATCGAGCAATCTGGTGGCTGCAAGGGGCTATTGATTGTTGACTGAGGACCACCTAGGAGAAATTTGTTCTCCTAGGAATATCACACACAAATTGGTGGGTAACAGGTTTGATGTCTGTACATTCTATTAGTGGCCATCTCTACTACATCACCTTCATTGATGACTTTTCAAGAAAGACGTGGATATATTATTTGAAGCACAAGGATGAAGCCTTCGAAATATTCAAGGAGTTCAAAGCTTTGGTCAAAAATAAAATATGGAAGAAAATTAAGATCTTCAGGTTCGACAATGGTGGAGAGTACATTTCGAATGAGTTCATTGATTTTTGCAAGAAGGAAGGTATCAAGAAAGAGACAATTGTGCCCTATAATCCTGAACAAAATGGAGTAGCTGAAAGAAATAACATGTCTATTGTAGAAGTCGCTCGTGCCATGCTCCATGATCAAAAGTTGCAGAAGTTCATTTGGTGAGAAGTAACGAATGTTTCCATATATTTTCAAAACAGGGTGCCTCATCAAGCATTGGACAACATGACCCCCGAAGATGTCAAGCCTGATGTTGGCCATCTCTGTATCTTTAGTTGCCTTGCATATTTTCATGTGCCAAAGGACAAAAGAAACAAGCTCGAAGCCACGAGAAGAAAATGTGCGTTTGTTGGATATTGTGAAAATTCTAAAGCATTTAGAATATATATTCCTGGTCAAAGTAAGGTTGAAATTAGTAGGGATGTAATGTTCGATGAAGACGCTGCCCTTGGGAAAGTAAGGGACCTTCCTCCACCTACTAAGAAGATGAATGATGATATGGATATTTTAGATGGTCCTTCCATGCCTGGATCCGAGAGAGACATTGTTGATGATCCCATGGAGCCCATGGATCCATGTGATCCTCCTGCCAAGAAGAGGCAACTTTAGCTTCGTGACACATTACAGGATGATGAGAGACGTCTTCCTGTTCGAAGATCATTGAGAGAATGCAAGAAGCCATGCAAGTACCAGGGATATGTTGCAGCTATGAGCACTATGATTCAAGTCAAACCTCCCACCTTTGAAGAAGTCGTGAAAGAACAAGTTTGGAAGGATGCTATGGCCGAAGAATATGAATCAATTATGAAGAATGGCGTATGGAATGTTGTGCTGAGACCAAAGGGGGAATCTGTGGTGACATCAAAGTTCCTATTCAAGATCAAGCATGGAGACGATGGAAGCATTGAGAAATATAAGGCAAGGTTCGTGGCTCGAGGTTCTCCCAGAAAGAGGGAGAAGATTATGACGATATATTTGCACCTATGGCTCAATATACAACCATTCGTTCAATATTTTCTCGATGGACCCTTCATCAGATGGACGTGAAGACAACATTCCTTCATGGCATGTTACAAGAAGTTTACGTTGAGCATCCACAGAGATTTGAAGTAGAAGATCGAAAGACACATGTTTGCAGGTTGAAGAAGGCATTGTATGGTTTGAAGCAAGGCCCCAAAGCATGGTACGCTCGCATAGACAGTTATTTGGTGAAGCTGGGATTCACAAGAATCAATTTTATCCCAACCTCTACTTCAAGGTAGTCCACGGTATGTCGCTGATTTTGGTTTTATATGTTGACGATCTATTCTTAACAGGTAGTGAGCCCCTGATGATCGAGTGTAAGAGGGAGTTAGCCTTTGAATTTGAGATGGACCTTAGACTCATGCACTACTTTCCAGGCCTTGAGATGTAGTAAAGGCTCGGTGAGATTTTCCGTTCACAAGGAAAATATGTCGTGAAGTTGTTGGAGGGATTTGGAATGGCAAGATGCAAGTCCTTGCCCACACCAATGGAAATGAATTTCAAAAAGTTATGCGGAGAAGCTGCAAGACCTAATTTGGCGAATTCAACCGAGTATAGACAATTGATTGGGGTTCTAATATTCTTAGTGAACACCCGTCTGGACATATGCTATGTAGTGAACACGTTGAGTCAATTCATGACTGAGCCTCTCCATTCCCATTGGATTACTGCCAAATACATTTTGAGATATTTGCTTGGGACGATCACCCTTGTTTTGAGATATTCTACGGGAGATGGTCGACTTCATGGATATACTAATGTTTACTGGGAAGGAAATGTTGTCGACATGCAGAGTATGTCTGGATGTTGTTTTAGCCTTGTATTTTCCATCATATCTTGGATGAGCAAGAAGCAGAAGTCCATAGCACTGAGTACCGCCGAGGTAGAGTACATTGTCGCTAGCATGGCTAGCTGCGAAGTAGTTTGGTTGAGGAAGCTCTTTGGAGAGCTATTTGAGCAGGTCCTAGACACTACAGTGATATATTGCGACAACAAGATTGGGATCCGTCTGGCAGAGAATCTCGTATTCCATTACAAGTCCAAACACATAGAGATCCGATATCATTATATTCGAGACATGGTGCAGAGAGTCATTAGACTCCATCATATATCAACAGATGAGCAGATTGCAGATATTCTCACCAAGGCTTTGCCGAAAGGGAAGTTCTTGGTCTTCAGAGAGCGGCTTGGATTGATGGATGTGAACCCTCCTGACAAGGGGCATCATTGATCAAGAACATGTTGACAGTGTTGGACTCACCAACATTCAGGGGATCTCCCCGGTATGAAGTCCCAGCTAGACCTCACACCATTTGGTGTAGGAGTCCCATCCGGTATGATGGCCCAGTTGCCATTATCTTAAAGATTTGCCTTAGCTCTTGCTTGTCAGCACATGAGAGTGGTTTGCTTTGTCTTTGAATAGTGAGGTTCACGTGCCTGATGAGTGCTTTGTCTTTGTCTTTCACTGCAGAGGGGGAGGATGAGAGTGAGTCTAAAGTCGAAAGAGAATAGTCCCAACTCTGTTAGAGACACACAACACAATAGGACATGCGTAGCTTCCGGCAGAGTAGTCCACACAGATGCGGCAGTCGCAAACACACAGTGAACAGATAACACGTACAACACCCAGCGGAATAGTCCACACGAGTGCGATGGTCGTTATAACAAGTTTATGAGAATGAATTTGTCGAGTGTCCGGCGGAATAGTCCACACAGGCGAGACAACGTTAACAACTGATACAACACATTTCCAATAGCATATGTACTAAAACAACCGAAATAGTTCAACTGTCTTAATACAGGTTAAAGCAACATGCATTATAGGCGTCCAAAGAATAGTCTTACAAACGAATACAATACATGTGTGAAAATGTGTTGGCCTATTATCAGGCTTCTAAATTAAGCGAAAGTTCCAAGACACATCATTACACCATATATCACTTACCCCGATAGTGGAGCGTTGGAGCTACTACTCATTCCTCAAAGAAAAGACTATAGACTCTTAGGGCTATGTGGGAGGAGCCAAGGCGAAAAGTCGTTTGTGTGTACAAATGAGGGTTATATATAGCCAAGCGTGAAACTGACCCTTGTGACTGTTCAACTTCCCTCATGACTGTTTCACTTACATGACTCTTGAACTTTACATGTGGGTCTCTTGGACTTCCACGTTACATTACATTGATTACAACAGTATGGCCCACAGTAGTGATGTGGCTGAGATGACTTATGACATGACTCGACACGACAGTGCTGGTATGCTCATGCTGATGGTGGTGTCCATGTCGAGCCACAGCGTTGTTGAGTGATGAGTGTGCTCTTGGTGTATCATAGCTTCACCTCCGCATGGCAAGGTGTGCGGAGTTTCCAATGGTCTTGGTGTTCGCTTGATGTCGCGCGTGCATGTATCTCCTTCGCTGGTGCTTGGCATGCTTCATGTGTTCATTCGTTCGCGAACAAGTCTCCTAGCATGCGCTCCTTGTTCATCCCGTTCGTCGTCGTGCCATGTCTCATCCATGTACCTGTATCTGCAATCACTCATGACGAGACGACATCAAATCCAAAAATCTCCTAGTCTACCATGATGCATCATCTTTTATTTTCGAGTGTAGGTGACCAGGAGAGAGGACAAGGCTTTGAAACTGCGCAGAGCACATTTCAGGTTGGGATGCGAGCTCCAGGGCACTGTCAAGGAAAATTGCGTAGAGGTCACTGGGAGGCTAGGATGAGCAGTTCCAAACAACATTGACCATTTGCGGGATTTGGCTTGTCTAAAGGGTAGAACTACACAAATTTTCCAGGGAGGCAGTGCAGGCAACAGGGAGGACACTGGTAGTGAAAACTGTGCAGATTCTCCGAGGAGGCTGGATGCGGGAGCTTGCTGGCCAAAACTGCACAGAAATGGGAGCCTGGCCTGCAAGGCATCCTGCACAGTCTCTGGGCTGAGTGGGGTGTCGGGTAGCTAGAGGACAACCCAAGAAAACTGCGCAGTTTTCAGGAGGAGCAGCAGGCCGACTGACTGACAGAACTGCACGAATTTCGGGGACAATGCATTGACACGCATCGGGTGCTTGCCCTTCATGTCTGTGCAATTTCTTTAGTCGGCGGATGTGGGCAAGCTGGCAACTTCTGCGCATTTACTGTAGTGGAGCCTGGGGTCACTGCTCAGTCAAACTCTCTGGTTGACCAACGGGAAGCTTGATAGATTTGCTTGCGGGAAGCGCAGATTGAGATGGCTTGCTGAGCAACTTTTGCATTGTTCTGGGTGACAGTCAATCGGGTTGATTCTAGGATTGTGCAGTGCAGACTGCCTGGGAGGAAGCCTCAAGCTCTGCACAATTTTGGGTAGCAGTACATGATCATTGAGGGATTGAGACTGCGCGGTGCAGCTCAGTGGATGTCCGACTGGTGGAGGGTGGTCTGGTCGATAGTACTTCAGCAAAATGACTAAGTGTGTGAACGAGTGAACGAGTGCATGTATGACCTTGTGAACCACACACTCAACACGACTCGATGACAAGATACCTCCAACCAATAAGACAACTTGCTCAGTGTGACTAACCAATGGGTGCGAGCAACAAGTGCAGCACTTGAGATAGATCGTTGAACGACCACGACAACACTCGCGCGACGTTGCATACAACTTCGTGTGTGAGTGCGACAAATGCTTACATAGCGAACACAACTTGTACACACGAAGACAGACCTTCAACATAGCCAGAACATGATTGCAAGCATGACATTGTGATCAACATACTAAAAGATGTCTGGTGAACAGTCAAGCGAGGAGGGTGCAAAGACTCGACATGAGCTCATGGGATGAGCCTGAGTGTATGCAAAAATCAAGGAAAAAACCAAGGAAGGCTCCGAAATCGGATGCAGACCAAAATTTTGGAGGGTGTTGCAGCCCCTACAACACTTGGCAACACACTGGTTGAATAGCAGCTTCTCTGTTTTGTTCCATTGACAGTACAGGACCTTGGTCTATAAAGGAGTATTGAATCGCTGTGCGGGTTACTTCGGCTTCCCCATTCACCCCATGGACAAACATGGTTCACCTTTTTCCAACTCAATTAAACACAACAACAAGTTTCAACTTGATCACAGTGATTCGAAATCAGGAAGTGTAGTTTGGCTCGCGAGTCAAAAATTTTCAGAGTAAGTTTTCATCTCCGGTGTTGCTCCGCTGCCAGCAGGCCTGGATAGTACCTCGGTGGAGTCACGCAGGAACAAACACATTGCTCCATTGCCAGCTAGCCTAATCAGTGCCTCGATGGAGTTGCATGGTTCACCTCTCTGCGCAAGAAGCCTTTCTCTTCTTTTTCCTTTGTATTTTTTAAAAGAGGACTGTGCATAGGCACTTATTTATTTTTGGGCAGAAGAGGGATTCCGACTTATTGAGAGCAGGAGAGGTTGTTCCTTCAGAGAAGCATGTAAGACCTCTGACATAAGTTTGCTCGTTTAGATTTTCCACTTCTCCGTTTCTACTAGTTGGATGAGCTTGAACACATAGAGCAGAAGACTGAGTACAGGCGTGGGGCTTCCCAATGTGGACACAAGTTCATGGTTGGACCCAATATTTGCTTACAGATGGCTCGTATTTTCCATCAGGACTTCATCGGCCGAAGGTTATAACCAAGCATAAAGAAGATGGACACAGGATTGGCCAAGTGTTGCAGTGTTACAAGACTCTTTGGATCTCAGCCACATACTCATTCAAAAGCCAGAGGTCAGTAGAGGGCAACACTTATTTACAAAACCAAAAATAACATGATATTAAGCAAACCAAACAAAACAAAACAAAAATAGTAAGGAAAAACCAAAAGACAAGAAACAGTAAACAGACTATGTACATGGCGCGGGGCGCAGCCCCGGCTTACTGAAAATAGTGTTTGAGATCTTGGCCATTGAAAGGAAGGTTGTCAATCCAACCGTCAGTGATTGTAGGCAGTATGTGTGTGGGCCAAGCTTCTCTTGGACAGTATACAAACCAATCCACAAGGACTGGAACTTCATATGTTTGCCTTTGTCTTCATGGGGTTTGTCCCACTTCAAGACTAAGTCACCCACATTGAAGTTAGCGTTCCCTGCAGACTTCTTGTTGAACCATCTCTTGATATGGTTTTGGTGGAGTGTGAATTTTTCTTTTGCTTTCATCCTTTCTTCTTGCAACTTGTGAAGTGTATCCATCCTACGCTGAACTAGCAGACAAGGCTTGCCTTGGGATTCTTGGGACAATTGGAGTGCAAGCAAGTAGATGTTTGGCGGAAGGATGGCTTCTTTCCCATAAACTAGGAAGTATGGCGAAGTGTTCAGAGAGGGTTTGGGTGTTACGTGGTCAACCCATAAGGCATTCGTCAAAGCAGAGTGCCAGTTATGTTGTTTAGAGTAAATGGTCTTCTTGATAATGCAGATAAGATTTTTATTTGTGGATTCTGCGAGACCATTTCCCTGCAGGTAGTAGTTAGATGTGTTTAAGCACAATACCATACTGCAATGCAAAATCATAAAGCTTTAAAGACGAAAAGTAAGTTGCATTGTCAAACACAAGTGATACTGGAAAACCAAAGTGTGAGGTGATGTTCTGTTGGAGGAAGCTGATGACTTCTTGGTCATTCACTTGCTTAAGAGGAATTGCTTCTGTCCACCACATGAAGTAATCTGTAGCTGTCAAGATGTAGAGGTGTTGTTTTGACGAATGTGGGAAAATTTCCCCAATGATGTCGAGGCCCCATTGTTGGAACGGTTCAGTTACTGCAACAGAGTGCAGTGGGGCTGTTGACCTTCGTGTTCTGCCGACGCATCATTGACAGATCAAGCACTTGCAGGCGTAGGTGTGTGCATCCTTGAACAATGTGGGCCAGTAGAAACCGGCTCGCATAACTTTGTGCGCAGTGGTATTTCCCGCGAAGTGGCCCCCGACTGGTCTGCCATGCAGATCATGCAAGACCTTCTCTAAATCATGTGCCTCCAGTCACTTCAGCAAAATCTCATTACTGTGCTTTCTATAAAGCACTTTGTACACCCACTGATACGATAAGGCTTTGAGGCGCAATGCCCTCTTTTGTCTCACAAAGAAGTGAGAGGGTATGGTGCCATGCTCGAGGTACTGGCGCACATCTTCATACCAAGAGTTTCCGCATGAAGTGGGTGGTGCTCTCTCTACATCATACATCTCTATTTCTTGCTCCCAACCAGCAAGCTCTTCTTCTTCCTTCTGTTGAAATTTCTAAGTCTAACCCGTTAGAAATTTTCCTGCACTATCTGGTTTATTTCACCTACTTGTTTATTTTCTTAACAAGTTATTTAACCATATAAATACTGAAACTAAACACAAGTACAGTCTCAACCATCTACAAATCATCAACTAAAAGAATAGACAAACACACAAGGTACACCGTTATTTTTGGACAATCGTCCCTGGAAAAACCCAACTTGGGAAAATAGGTGCAATAGTTCTGAGGGTTTTATTATTAAACAACTTTTCTTGAGTACAACTAGGTGCCAAACTGGCTCACCCAATGGAGAAATCAATCTAGAAATAATACCTCTTCTCAGAAGCAAATATTCAGAAAGTCTACTCCACGAAAATCTTTCCAACGCCTCTTTGAGGCTCTGCATCAACCCTCCTGGCCTCTGCGTCGGCCTACTGATGCTTTGCGTTGGCTCTCTGGCCCTCTTCTTCACCCATGTAGGTCCTCTGGCCCTCTGCGCAGTCACTTTGGTCCTCTGCGTGGCTCCTGTTGGCTCTGCGTAGCCTTCTTTGCCTCTATACTAGTCTTCCGGCACTATCTCTGCCTCTCTGCTATGCACTCACTGCCCCTCGCTGTAACTCTGATCACTGGTTCAATTTCTCTTAGCAAACCTCACTCCAGAAAGTCGAACTGATCAATTAATCTTGGTGTATCTCCAATTGACCCTCAAGCCTCCCCTTATACTTTTTCTGTTGAGTCTTCAACATGGTATCAGAGCGTTAAAAATCACAGGAAAGGACTGCGTTAGTTGCGAGTCTGCAGAGACCATGACCCTTGATAGTGTGAACTGGCTTGATGTCAAGATCATACTCTTGCAAGCCGGTCATCCAGTTCACACATCTTTCACCTAGCTCTTGATGTACAAGCAATGATCACATTGCTCGGTTAGGCACATAGACTGTGCAATGGTTCTTCAACAAGTAGGGTCTGAAGTGTTTCACTGCCTTGCATACTGCATATGCTTGTTTGTCAAAGGCGGGGTAGTTCAGTTCGAGTCTCTGCATGCTTGCGCTCATGAAGGAGATGGGACGTTCATCGTTCAACTCATTCTTCTGAGTGAGTACTACAACAAGCGAGTTGTCGGAGGTGAAGGTGTATAACAAGAAATCTTTGTTAAAATCTGGGCTATAAAGTGCAGGCCCATCTGCTATAGCGTACTTGATACGGGGAATGCATTCTTTTCCCTCTTACCCCAGTTATAGACTGCATCCTTTTTTTATCATGTCTTGCATCAGTTTCACTATTTGCGCATAATCTAAGATGAACTTCTGGAGGAAGTTTATCTTTCCCAAGAAGGATTGCATTGCTTTCTTGTTGGCTGGGTGAGGAATCTGTGTAATGATCTGAACTCGGTCTGGATCAACCTTGATCCCACTTCTGGCAATGATGTGCCCAAGGAGGTTCCCCTCAAACACTGCAAATACGCTCTTTTGGGATTCAAGGAAATCTCGTATTTCTGGCATTGCTCGAATATCTTCTTCAGATGGCATATGTGGTCTGACCATTTTCTGGAAAATACAGTCACGTCATCAAGGTACAACACTATGCTTTGTCCAATGAGTCCACAAAAGGCAATGTTCATGGCGCACTGAAAGGTTACGCCTACATTCACGAGCCCAAATGGCATTCTCTTGTATGCAAACGTACCCCACTTGGTACAGAAAGTAGTTTTTAGTCTATCAGGTTCTGCTACCAGAACCTGGTTATATCCTGAAAAATCGTCGAGTAAGGAAAACATCTCTGCCCCAAATATTGTCTGTAAAATATGCTCCATCGACGGCACGAGGTAGTTATCTTTGTCTGAGGCGCTGTTAAAGTTTCGGAAATCAACGCAAAAGTGAATCTCCCCAGACTTCTTTCGTACAGGAACTAGGTTAGAAAGCCACGTGGAATGACGAACTTTGTAAATGATTCATGCATCCAACAACTTAGTCAAGTCTTTCTGTATGAGGGGTTCAATTGACGAATGTACTTTCCTCAGCTTTTAATAAAATGGCTTGACCCCTTGATTGGAATCACATGTTGGATTATTCGTGTGTAGTATGTTTTCTGATCATAATATGTCCACTGTGAAAATTCCTAGACTCGAAGGAACCCTTACGACAACAAATTTGAATCTAATTCACCTACTTGATTTTTTAAATTACGTTCATCAAGTTATTCTTCTGAATACTGAAGTAGATTACTTCTACAGCCTACACTTAATTAAATATTTGATCTCATGAAACAGAAAACAAATCAAAGACAAGATACATAGGACACACTTAGTTTTGGACACAATAGTCCCCGGAAAAACCCAATGCGGGAAAACTGGTGCAATAGTTCTGAGGGTTTATAATTATGCATGAGAAATATCTTACTACAAATCTAGGGTGGTCATCTAGCAATCCTTTACAGAAAAAACACTGGCAGAAAATCTGAGTGAGTTTTACCTCACTTCACCTGACAGAATTACAGTGGATCTGGCACAAAATTGGCTAATCTCGACTGTTTCTGTGTTGGCTCTGCGTCAGCCCTGCGTCACCTTCTCTACCCTCTGCGTCAGCGCTCTCGGCGGTTCTGGTAGTTTCGACAGTTCCCGACAGTTTTGGCTGTTCTTGCAGTTTTGGAATCTATGTGACAGACAACTTTTCTGCGTTAGTTCTCCTGGCTACTGTGTTGCCTCTGCGTTAGCTCTCCCAGTTGTTTCGACAATTCTAGATTCTACATGACAAGCAACTTTTCAGTGTCAGCTCTGGTGGCTACCGCGCTGCCTCTCTGCAGTGCTCTCTGCCTCTTTGTTCTGTATTTTCCGAAAAGCACTTCTTCCAGATTCTCTCTGCTCCTCAGTTGCAAGATCTCCCCAATAGATTTTCCTCCTGAAAACTTCTCATCTTAGAAAATCGATTTCCTCAATCTCTCTGTGTTTCTTTCCAAATGAACGCCAAGCCTCCATTTTATACTTTTCCTATTGAGTCTAAAATGGTCGAGATAAAGTCTCTAATGAATGACTAAGATTAAAATATGACTTGATCCGCCTTTTAGATCATTCTCACCCATATTTTGATTAATACCCATTAATATTTTAGTTTCCCTAAGTTTAGACTTAGGACCCCGATTAAAAATATTAATTATTTTAATAAAATACAATCTGGGTGGAATTTCACCAAATGGTTTTTGGGTTCTTTAGAACGCATGTGTCTTAGCCTCTCCACCAATTTTCAAGGCTAGAGCATTTTTGATGCTACCAAAAACTAACACTCCCTCTTAGCGAGGAAAGTGCTCTAGCAACAATGTCCATCTACATGCTGCTCTGTTTCGAAAGCACCTCCTTTCTGCACTATTGTTGCCACCAACACTTTGCTACTGCTTCTACTGTACTACTGCCCATGACACTACCACTGCCACTGCTGCATCTAAACTATAGCTCCCTCTCAAACGCTGCATTTGCTATGTTGCTAGCACTGCCACAACTAACACTGCATCCATACTACAACTCAATTGTTGAGAGAAGCAACTGAAAAACATGCAAAATTAGCTGAACTTAATTGTGTTCAGCATAATACAATGAATGTTGGAATCTGACTGCTACTAGTCTCTGACCCTCTGAATCTTCTGCGATGCTGCTAACTTCTTCACTGTGCCAACTGCACTGTTGCCAACGTTGCTATGCGTTGATCAGTCTCTGGTCTCAAGCTACTGCATCTGTCCTCCAAACACTCCACTGCATTATCTGACACTAAGAACATCTCGCTACTGCTAAATCTTGGGCTCCCGTAGCAAGGAATTGATCCAAGGGGTGGACTCCTCAAGGATCCTGCCCATCTGTAGCTCTTTTGAACTACAACTCTAAATCTCCCCATCTCCATCCTGGAGATGCTGCCGCCATCTTTGCGAAATGTCGAATGACCTCCTCTCTCCTCTGCAAAGCACTAGAACGGCCTACGCACTCCTTGCTGGAGCTTGTAGATCTGCCCCTCTGCTGCTGTTCAACAAGTGAAGATTCAGACTCCTTGGTTGGAAGTCCTTTGAGGAGAAAATTCCCCTTCTATGTGTCTTCACTCTTTTTCGACGAATTTCTGCCACGACAGAAACTGCGCCCTTCAAGCACTGCGCTGAGGCTTTGCGTGACTCCCTCTGCCTCTGCAAGCTCATGATTCTGAAATCATACCTCTCTGTCGACTCTCTTAGAGAGAGATTTCCTCAGAACCTCTCCTTCTAGGGAAGGACTACGTAATCCCTTCAAGGGGATTCGAATTGCTGCCAAATGCAGCTATTGGCCTCTCTGCTCAGTGTTGGATCTTCTTTTTCTGTTTCAAAATCAATGCTTAGATACCATGTGAAAATTCATAGACTCGAAGGAACCCCTACTGCATCAAATCTAAATCACTTCACCTACTTGATTTTTTAAATTACATCATCAAGTTATTCTTTTGAATACTGAAGCAAATTACTTCTGCAGCCTACACTTAATTAAATATTTGATCTCATGAAACATAAAACAGAGCAAAGAACAAGATACATAGGACACACTTATTTTTGGACATAATAGTCCCCAGAAAAACCCAATGCGGGAAAACCGGTGCAACAACTCTGAGGGTTTTATTATTATGCAGGAGAAATATCTGAATACAAATCTAGGATGCTCATCTAGCAATCCTTTATAGAGAAAATACTGGTGGAAAATCTAAGTGAGTTTTACCTCACTTCACCCGGTAGAATTCCGGCTGATCCGGTACAACACTGGCTAAACCCAACGATTTCTGCGTCACCTCTTCTGCCCTCTGCATCATCTTTCCTGGTTGTTCTGGCTTCTTCCCTCTGTGTTTGCTTTTCCGACAGTTCCTGGCCGTTCTGGCTTTTGCGTGACAAGCAATTTTTCTACTCTGTTGGCTCTCTCCGCCTCTCTATCTATATTCTCTGGAAATTCCTCCCGAATTCTCACTGCCCCTCTATGGCAAAATGATCACTTAATTTGAAATCCTTAGCAAACCCTACCCTAGGAATCGAATTCTTGATCAATTTGTTTTCTCCGTGTGTGTTTCCAAATGAACCCCAAGCCTCCATTTTATACTTTTCCCGTTGAGTCTTCAACGACCGAGATTAAGTCTCTAATCAATGGTTAAGATTAAAACACAACTTGAACCACCTTCTAGATCATTCTCACCCATATTTTGATTAATACCCATTAATATTTTAATTTCCCTAAGTTTAGACATAGGAACCTATTAAAAATATTAATTATTTTAATAAAATACAATCTAGGTGGAATTTAACCAAACGGTTTCTGGGTTCTTTAGAACTCATGTGCCTTAGCCTGTCCACCAATTTTCAAGGCTAGAGCACTTCCGATGCTACCAAAAACTAACACTCCCTCCTGGCGAGGAAAGTGCTCTAGCAAAAACGTTCACCTGCATGCTACTCTGTTTCTAAAGCACCTCCTTTCTTCACTATTGCTGCCACCAACACTGTGTTGTTGCTGCTATTGTACTACTGCCCATGACACTGCCACTGCCACTGCTGCATCTGTACTACAACTCCCTCTCAAAGGTTGCATATGCTATGCTGCTAGCACTGCCACTGCTAACACTGCAACTCAGTGGTTGAGAGAAGCAACTGAAAACATCCAAAATTAGCTAAACTTAATTGTGTTCAGCGTAATACAATGAATGCTGGAATCTCACTGCTACTAGTCTCTGACCCTCTGAATCTTCTGTGCTGTCGCTGACTTCTACACTGTGCCAACTGCACTGTTGCCAACCTTGCTTTGCGCTGATCAGTCTCTGGTCTCAAGCTACTGCTCTTTCCTCCAAACACTCCATTGCATTATCTGACACTAAGTCCATCTCACTACTGCTGAATCTTGGGCCCTCGTAGCAAGGAATTGATCCAAGAGGTGGACTACTGAAGGATCCTGCCCACATGTAGTTCTCCCGACTACAGCTCAATATCGCCCCATCTCCCTCCGAGAGATGCGTGGACATTCATGGCAAACTCATCCTTGTTAATCTTTGTTGAAGCAGCATTAGGATCATGTTTCTCATCCTTATTCTTTTTCTTCAAAGGACGCTGGGATGCATAGTGGCCCAACTCGCCACAACTAAAACATTTCACCTTCGAAATGTCCTCCTTTCGCTTCGGCTTTTGCTGTCCCTTCGATGCAGGAGCTATACTCTCCTCCTCCCCCCCTTCGTCTTTGTGTCACTCCCACTGCTGCCATTGAGGTTGACCTTTTCTAGGTCCCTCCTTAAGTCCTCCTATTGAAGAGCTGCCCACATCTGCTCTCATGAAGGTAGTTTCTCTCTGCCCAATATGCTTTGGACGAAAACTTGTCATTCATCTGAGACTCCATTCAAGGCTATCCTCACCATCGCGGTTGCCTGAGGAGTGGACCCCATTGCAGCAAGCTAGTCTCTAGTGTCCTGAAGACGTTGAAGATTGAGGTTAACCCTTTCTCCTTTCTGCATCAAAGTCTGTTGCAACTTCTGCTCCAAATACATCTTCCGCTGTTCAGAAGAGCCTTCATAGAGAGAAGACAAGGCTTCCCACATCTCTTGCGTTGTATCCTTATCCTACAAGTGTGAGACCTCATGATCTCGAACTCCATTGAGAATGAACCTCTTTTCCTTCCCCTGCTCGGCCTCGTATTTCTTCTTTTGATCGTTGTCAGCAGGAACATCTATAACACTATTGACGTAGGTCTCGAGATCATGTTCCTCCATAACAGCTAAGATCTGGTCTTCCATATGACATAGTTGGAAGCACCTTCCAGCATGTCCTAATCTCTGAGCCCATGTGATGCCATCTCACCCAATTGTTGAACTGACTCCTCTAGTCACTGCTTAGCACTGCTCAGTTGCTCAGCGAGTGAGAAATTCGAACATTCTGGCGGAAAGTTCTTTGAGGAGAAAATTCCCCTTCTACGTGCCTTTGTTCTTTTCCAACGGATTTCTGCGCTAGCAGAAACTACGCCCTTCAAGAACTGCGTTGAGGCTCTGCAAACTCACGAACTGGAAATTGTACCACTTTGTCGTCTCACTCAGAGAGAGATTTCCTTGGATCTGCTTCCCGACAAGGATTGCACAATCCCTTCAAAGGGATTCAAATTGCTGCGAAGTGCAACTTTCAGCCTCACTGCTCAATATTGGATCTGCTCTTTCTATTTCAAAATCAATGCTCTGATACCATGTGAAAATTCCTAGACTCGAAGGAACCCCTACTGCAGCAAATCTGAATCTACTTCACCTACTTGGTTTTTAATTTATATTCATCAAGTTGTTCTTCTGAATACTGAAGCAAATTACTTTTGCAGCCTACACTAATTAAATATTTGATCCCATGAAACAAAAACAGAGCAAAGAACAAGATACATAGGACACACTTATTTTTGGACACAAAAGTCCCCGGAAAAACCCAATGCAGGAAAACCAGGGAAACAGTTCTGAGGGTTGATTATTATGCAGGGGAAATATTTGAATACAATTATAGGATGCTCATCTAGCAATCCTTTACAGAGAAAATACTGGCGAAAAATCTGAGTGAGTTTTACCTCACTTCACCCGGAAAAAATTTGACTAATCCGGCACAAGACTGGCTAACCCCAACTATTTTTGCGTTGGCTCTGTGTCTGCCTTGCATCACCTTCTCTGTCCTCTGTGTCAGATCTCCCGGTTGTTTCAGTAGTTTCCGTTAGTTTCACCTGTTCCGACAGTTCTGGATTTTGCGTGACAGGTAACTTTTCTGTGTCAGCTCTCCCGGCTACTGCACTGCCTCTGTGTCATCTCTCCCCACTGTTCCGGTAGTTCTCGGCGATTCTGGCAGTGCCCAACAGTTTCAGTTGTTCCGACAATTCTGGATTTTGTGTGACAGACAACTTTTCTTTGTCAGCTCTCCTGGCTACTGAGTTACCTCTCTGCAAGCTCTCTCCGCCTCTCTGTTAGTATTCTCCAGAAAGTCCTTCTCCCGGATTCTCATTGCCCCTCTACTGCAAGATCTGCCCAATCAATTTTTCTCCTGAGAACTTCTCACCTCAGAAAATCGATTTCCTTAATCTCTCTATGTGTATTTCCAAATGAACCCCAAGTCTCCATTTTATACTTTTCCTTTTGAGTCTTCAACGACCAAGATTAAGCCTCTAACCAATGGATAAAATATGACTTGATCTGCCTTCTAGATCATTCTCACACATATTTTGATTAATACCCATTAATATTTTAATTTCCCTAAGTTTAGACTTACGAACCCCATTAAAAATATTAATTATTTTAATAAAATACAATCCGGGCGGAATTTCACCAAACGGTTTCTGGGTTTTTTAGAACTCATGTGCCTTAGCCTCTCCACCAATTTTCAAGGCTAGAGCACTTCTAATGCTACCAAAAACTAACATGTTGCACCCATTTTTTCACAATTCCAAGGAAACAGTTGTGCCAATTTTTTCAAAAATCAAAATCATCAGCCAACACTCTGTCATGTCATTGTAAACCCATTCTGCAAATTTTGTAATGTAAATGATGTTAGTACAACCGTTAATTTTGTAACAACCTAGGTAAGCCTATGATTTTAGCGATGAATTTCATCCTGGGAGGTTCTTCATCTCACTAATTACTTGTGTTTCTAAACACGGATGATCGATAGAGTTTTTCCCTCCAATCTCACCCCAAAGCTAAGGTGGAATTTATTGTCGAAGTGTTAGGTGAGTTCTAGCGTCTTAATCAAGTCTATTGTCAAAGTGATTTGGGAATAATTTAAGCTATTTGGCTAAATTGTTTTATTACAAATTGTTGCAATTTTTAAGTATTACTTGTTAGAAATTTTATCTATATTCTCTGGTGTATTTCGCCTACTTGTTTAATTACTAACAAGTTATTTAACCATATAAACACTGAAATAAACACAATATAGTCTTCAACAATCTATAGATCAATCGCTGAAAGAAATAGACAAACACACAAGGGACACCGTTATTTTTGGACAATCATCCCCGGAAAAACCCAACTTGGGAAAACCGATGCAATAGTTCTGAGGGTTTTATTATTATGCAGTTTTTCTAAGTACAATTGGGTGCCAAACTGGCTCACCCGACAGAGATAAAAATTCTGGCAATAATACTTCTCTTCGGAAGCAAATATTTTGTAAGTTTGCCCCACAAAACCCTCTCCAGCACACTCTGAAGCACTGAGTCAGCGCTCTTGGCCTCTGCGTCAGCCCTATGAGGCTCTACGTAGCCTCTCTGGACCTCTCTGGACATCTGCGTCACTTTTGCAGCCTTTGTGTGGATGACGCAGGCCCTTCTGGCCTCTGCACAGTCACTGTTGGCCTCTGTATGGCTCCCTTTGGCTCTGCGTCTGCTTTTGCGTTGGTCTTCCGGCACTATCTTTGCCTCTCTACGTCGCAGTCACTGCCCCTCGGTGCAACTTTGATCACTGATTCGATTTCTCTTAGCAAACCTCGCTCTAGAAAATCGAATCATTGATCACTCTGGTGTATCTCCAACTGACTCTCAAACCTCCTATTATACTTTTTCTGTTGAGTCTTCAACGATCTAGATTACATCTCTAATCAATGGCTAAGATTAGATTGTGCTTGATCCATGTCTTTTAGAACCTTCTAACACAGTTTTATATTAATACCCATTAATATTTTATTTTTCCTAAGTTTAGACGTAGCAACTCCATTAAAAATATTAATTATTTTAATATCTCTTTAACCAAGTAGAATCTGCCCAAACCATTTATGGGTCTTGGAGATCTCATGTGCTTTAGCCTCTCCACCAATTTTCATGGCTAGAGCACATCCGATGATACCCCAAATCAACACTCCCTCTTAGCAAAGAATGTGCTCTAGTAATACACCACCACTGACAATGACCCTGATTATACGGCACCGGTACCTATGCTAATGCTAGGCCTCCCCGCCCAACATCCTTTGCAATGCTGCATCCCATACTGCTGCCCATGGCCCTACAACTGCCACTGCTACATATGTATGGCAACTCCCTCTGCATCTGCGCTGTTGCTGGTCCTTTCTCCCAACACACTGCATCTGAACTGTAGTTCTTTCTCATCATGCTACATCGTGCTACTACACTGCAACTCAGTTATTGAGAAGTAAGTAACTGATCCACCCAACTACTGACATCCTTGTCAGGCTAGATGCCCTCCTGATGTTGAAGCTCTCTCTGTCGTTATCCTATGCTCCCTTTGCTGTCTCTGCACTGTTGCAACAACTCTGTCCCTCTCGCATCACTGCAAACCTCTCTGTGCCATCTTGCACTTCTGCAACCTCCTCTGTGCCTCTCGCATTGCTACAACCCTCTCTGCGCTTCCTGGGACTACTGCACTCTAGCACTTTCTGCCGCTTCATCCGCATCCACTTCTACCGACATCTGCCATCCTGCTACTGTAACTTCGGGGCTCTCGTAGCTAGGTATGATCCAAGAGTTTGGGTACCTCAAGGATCCCGCCCCTCATTGCCTCTAGTCTTCCTGACTACAACTCGATGTCTCCCCACCTCTTCTTTAGAGGTACATGAGCACTCATGGTACAATCGTCATCATCCTCTACCTCCTTTTCCGCCTTCGCTGGCGCTCGATGCAAGAAGAAAATCACAGTCTTGGTATAATGAGAAGGGGAAGTGACCATCACAGTCTCGGCATAATACGCAGTGACTATTACAGTGTCGGCATAATAAGAAGGAAGGATCATGACAATGATAATGAAAGAATCTCATAGTGACACTCTTACATTCTAGATACAGTCATGATCTCAACATAGATGCAATCATGGTTTCAATAGTGTTCCAATAAAGATATCAGTGATATAACAGTGATGTAATAGTGACTTCAGTACAGCTCTTTTTCATGCCTAAGGAGAGCTCGTTGCTATGTTGAAGACCTAGGTGAAGGTGCAGCAATAGTGTTGCAGCAGTAATGAAAGTCTTGGTGGTGCAATAGTGATGATCTCAGAGGTGTAGCAAAGATGATGATCTCGGCAGTGACGAAGAAGAGGATTAGTGTCTTGGTCTTGGAGTGGCGTAGCAGGTCAAGGGTCATGGTCTTGGTATTTGTCAATTGGAATCTCTATAAGAAGAATTTTGTGCGGGTTCTCCTCTCCAAGAGGGAGAGATTTTGGCTCTGGCAGAAAGCCAAATATCTTGTGTTCTTGTCTCTTTGTTTCTTGGTAGCAGTTTGATGAAGTAAACACACACACCAATAATAAAAAGAAGATCAAGCTAAGATAAATTGTAAAATCACTTCTCAAATTGTTATCATGTTAAGAAGAATCTCTTTAATTATGTTTGCCCTACATTCTTCAACAAGATATTGGTTCAATATAACAATCTAAGAATTATATGCTTTGGACTTAATGCCGATGTTTATTTCCATTGGCTTTAGTGTTTTCTGTTCCCTTGGAAACACAATGCACGTTTACCAATCGCAAACTGAAGTTGACTTTCCTATTTAAAGAAAAATCATCCAATCTTTCTCATAATAGGGATTTAATTATGTTTTATTCATTTGTTGTGTTTTTAGGTGGTTATCTGGTGGGCTGGTTTGATGCGAGGAGCTGTTTCAATTGCCTTGGCATTCAATCAGGTTAGTAAAAGCAAAATCTCAAGCCTTATGCACATAGATTTGTATGTTTTCCAAACATATTGTATACCTTTTGGTGTTTCTATCTGGAATTTTCTTTCTGATATAGTTTAATCAAGAGTTTCTCATATCTTTTCACACATGCATGTATTCTGGCTTTCTCTTGCAGTTCACAGTTTCTGGAATTACCTGGAATCCCGTGGAAGCCACTATGATCACAAATACCATAATTTTGGTCCTCTTTAGTACAACGGTAATGTAAAATCATTTATTTACATTAATATAGTGAAATATTTTACCGTTAATGTAAGTTTTTGGTCTTATATTAATGGGGTTACCAAGAATATAGTGGCAGAATTTGGTCACAGCTTATGAGTATTACAGTAGTGTATGCTTTATTAAATTATTTCTAATTTTTTGAGTTTTACTGCTTTCAAAGTTTAAATCTGAGATTCTGGTGTACTGTGGGCTCATCAGTAAGTTTTTGGTCTTATATTGATGGGGTTACCAAGAATATAGTGGCAGAATTTGGTCACAGCTTATGAGTATTACAGTAGTGTATGCTTTATTAAATTATTTCTATTTTTTTGAGTTTTACTTCTTTCAGAGTTTAAATCTGAGATTCTGGTGTACTGTGGGCTCATCAATCTTTCAGGTTTTTGGTATTTTGACCAAACCATTGATAAAGTGGATC
This sequence comes from Pinus tabuliformis, assembly GCA_031772625.1. NCBI lineage: Eukaryota > Viridiplantae > Streptophyta > Pinopsida > Pinales > Pinaceae > Pinus > Pinus tabuliformis. Next base: position 1,298,714,536 of record CM062818.1, read on the forward strand.
ATTCCTCATCATATGAGGCGCAGTGATGTATCGGATCCATCTTCTCCCAAGGAGAGAGCTTTTGAAGCGGAGTGGGGACTTCCACTTCTTTCACAAAATGAACCTAATCAGGGTAATGTGCTTAGACGAAGAAGCAGTCTATCAATGCTCCTACATAGACCGACTTACACCATTCATTATTTTTGGCGGAAATTCGATGATTCATACATGCGACCAATCTTTGGTGGACGAGGATTTGTTCCATGTGTTTCCGGATCAGTGAAAGAAGGTGACTCCTCTGATTGTAACAATCATTGAAAATTTACACGTCTAAAACTGTTTAACCCTTAATGTAGTCAAACTGGCAGCTGTGTCAATGTTATATAAAGTATGGTCAAGAAAATACTTTGATCAACCCTGTAGTTGTGACTTGTGGCTGTCTTGCTTTCCACTATGGATTGGCTACTACAGTGAGAAATGAGATCATGCCATATGCTTTTTGTCCTTTACTTCCGATGCTTCGTTTGTAGAAGCATTATGAATAAGCTTTATAGGTTGGTCGGTCAAATTGATTAGAGTGTCCTGTTTCCCATTCTTTGATCTTTTACCCAGTCCAGTATTAAGATAGCTGCCAACTGACGGAATGTTAGTTTTGTGCACCGGCATTGTAAGTGGGTTGTATTATAGGTTGTTTGAGATATAATCATTATGACCTCTTCAAGTACATTATAATGCTCAAGTTTTGAATTACAAAACCTATGTGGAAAATTGGCTCTTGTACAGGACATACATGTTGATGTTCTTTTATCATCTCAATTTGTAGTGTCCTCATACAGAGTGGATGCATGATCTACTTGTTTTGTATTTTGGTACGTGGATAAAGCCACGAGGCAAATACCATTGAACTTCGAAATGGTTAGCAGGTGACATAAGTGTCACTTGAGCCCTAATTTAACATAAAAATATTGATTTCAAGATTGTGGCATTATATGAACAATTTAATATTTCTCATTTTTCTTTGATACACACTATCATTGTAAATTCCCGTTTATTCCTTTCTCACATGCTTATGTTAGATGCTTTTGCGTGCAACTTGTGTGGCTTGTGGGTTGTTATACTTCTAACTTATGTGGGTAGTTTCTGTTGGGCATGCAAGGTCTTACCAATGTTTATCTTTCACTTTGCATCAACCAAACCTTGATGTATAATTTTACATATTGCTGGTTCTTCGATCTTTAGATTCTCAGAGCTTGTTACTTTAATGTTGTTGAAAGACCATGTATAATTTAGAAGAATATTCTCAAGGATCAAGGATCTGGTAACTGTATTAATACCTAGTAACATGGCGGATATTCCAAAAAATTATGGAAGGGTTTTTCTTATGTAAAAAGAATACATCCAAAGAAAAATGGTACAAGGCTAGGCAAAAGCTTTAAACATGTGAAATTTTTGCAATGGACATTCAATCTCAGGAAATGTTTATGGTACTTAGAAAAATTTAGCTTATATGTATATATTCACATCATACATATATATAATCTCCTCTACAGTTATATTAAAAGACCGTCTCGTTTTGACTGTTGCTTTGTATAACTTGCAATCATCACAGTCCATGAAACAGAGTCTGCTTCAGCATCTCGTCCATCACACTGCATTCAACCTTCTACTCTCCAGATTGGCAATTGCAGGCTCTACGAGGTGCGTTATTTTCCTCCAGGCTAACTGTGGCCTGCTACAGTCCGATTCCAGTCTACCATTTCACTGGGTTTTCGTTTTTGCTGTGGGCCGTGGCCAACCGAGTGCCTTCGCACTGTGCAAATGGGCCCTGGTTACGTTGTAGGATTACCCATTCTTCTTGGCACAGATGCCCGATCATGGTGGGCCACACGTTCGCGAAGTTGTATGCTATTGTTCTACATAGGAATCTCTCCTGTGATCTTGAGCAGAGACAATGATCATGGTGGGCCACACGTTCACAAGGTTGTATGCTATTGTTCTACATAGGAATCTCTCTTGTGATCTTGAGCAGAGACAACTCAGAGCAAGGGGACAAACAGGTTTTCAACCAACTCATGAGACCATTGACCACATCTTCACCCTTTGCGCCATGCTTGACAAGGCACGACACTGTTCTTCGAAAGTCTATTGTTGTTTCGTAGATTTTCAGAAAGCTTTTGACTCTGTTCCGAAGGAGACCTTGCTCCAGAGACACAAAGATATTGGCATCTCTGCAACCCTATTGACTGCTATTATGTGCCTAGCCCTATATGAGTCTGTTCTTGGTCATCTTCACGTGGCTCATGGGATGTCTGGTTTCATCCGAAGCACTATTGGGGTTAAATAGGGTTGTCCACTGCCCCCTACACTGTTTGGGATCTATATTGATGAGTTGGAGGCATTTCTATAGGAACATATCCAAGACACTGGTGGTTGCCTTCTTCATCAGGTTATGATATCTATTCTACTCTTTGCTGACGACATTGTCCTCCTCTCCTCATCTCCAAAAGGATTACAGAGGCAATTGGATGCCTTAGCTCTATTTTGTGATCATTGACAATTTATGATAAACCTGGGTAAAACCAAGGTTATGATCTTCAACGGGGTGAAGAAAACCTCAGACCTTCACTTCTATTGAAATGTTCTTCAAATTGGTTTCATTCTTGCATCGTGTCCAAGGCTTTGCAGACTCGATAAAGAGTAGGGACTAATTTCCTTACTTGGCATATTGTTGTTCTGAGACTATTCCCTACTCTACTCCCTCAGGCCGAGCCAGATGTTGATTTGCAGGAGTTTTAGATCTCTTAGATTCAGTGGGAATTCAGTTGGATCGTCTCCTTCCTTTCTGATATTTCTTAGATGCTCCTAGTCACCTTTTACCTACTAGACAAAAGCTAAATTAGGGAGGACATCTACAGGAAGTTCGTCCAGGTCACCTGGGTCAATCCTCTGAGAGGGTTGCGCCCAAAGATGGCCTTCTACGCTGAGCACTTCTTGGAGTTGAGAGACGAGCTCATTGTTTCGACCCCAGGATATGTTTCACCATTGGATGCATGGTCTTCGTATTCCTCTGGGTCAGTTCAGAGTAGGTTCTCATAGACTTCGGGTAGAGACAGACCACCAGGTGGATAGACCAGACAAAATCTGCCAGGTATGTCATTTACAGGAAGTGGAGACCGAGGTGCACTTCATGCTTGGATGCCATGTCTACTACGAGGTGCACTTCATTGCTTGTTCAAAGATTCTCGGACCATCGCCGACTTTTTCAGGTATCCCAATTAGGGATGTTTGGCCCTATATATGCAGGAGGCTCTCAGGTTCCGAGTGCATATTCTTCAACCTCCCATCAAACCAGACCCCACACAGAGGATCACAACATTTTTCAGGGTACTAACTTCAAAAAGGGGCACCAAGAGACCGGTTGAAACCAGTACATATTCAAAGTCTAGATCAGTGAGGATCTGTGGGACCTCACCCCGCTACATGAGATCTCAACAACAAATCTATCTCAGATCCGTTCCTTGGAGACAGACAAGGTACTCCAAACCTCAGCGACGCGCGAACCCCCCCAGGGAATGATTTAGTGGACAGTCCGCACTTTCCACCGGCTCTTCATTAGGCCAGCGGACTTTGTTGAGTTTCTTTAGTGTTCTTCATTTAGTCTCGGATGTTAGGAGAGATGGGTTTGATCCTCAGACCTATTAGCTCCTGGGTCTTTTCCACTAGAGCCAGATGTTGATTTACTTCATGCATTGTCTCTTTTATAGGAGACCATTTGGTTCTCCCGCTTTGTATGGACATCATTGTATTCAATAGCCCCTTTGACCTACTTTGTGGTCATTAGTTGGACATAAATATAATTATCTTATCTTATCATATCTACATGCATCTGATTTGCGGTGTTTATCCATATATAAATTCATCTCAACCCCAGATTTATTAAGCAGCAAGCTGGATCAGACGAGAAGAAACCCAAGTGCAATCTTTTGGTACTTGGAACAATTTCTTTTCATTGTAAAAACATATCAAATTGTTTTTTATTTTATTTTATTAATGTTAACGACCTATGCATGTTCACAGGTCTCTCCCGTTTCAAACTATAAGAACACCTCACTGTCCATGCAAACATATTTTTAGTAAAGACAAAATAAGTCTTCACATTAAATGAACCATTCATCACATACCATCTCTGCTCTTGTTGAAGCATAAGTTTCCTGCTATTGTGCGGCTTGTAGGCTGTTGCACGTAGCCTAGGTTTATAGTGGCAGCCACTTAGATTTGATCCTGGGTCTGTTCAGGATAACTCTCACCAGTTACTGATTATCCTAGATTTAAAAATAAAAAAAATAAAAGAAAAAAGAAGAACACCTCACTGTCCATGCAAACATATTTTTAGTAAGACAAAATAAGTCTTCACATTAAATGAACCATTCATCACATACCATATTTTCTTACATTTATAAATGTCCTTCCTTTGTGTAGCTTATGCTATTTCTCCCGCTTACATCATAATCTTTTGCATAATCTCTCTGATTTTCCATACTTAAAAGGCTGAACTTGGTGACCATTCAATTAACGACTGGATTCCCCTTGAAGCCTAAGCTGGGCCAGAATCTTCGTGAAGTTTATTTGTTCGCTGCGTGCATCGTTTATCTTGCATCATGTCTTGCATGCTCCCGTTTGCACCGCTTGCCAAATCTTCATTTTTCTACAACACACCCACGTCGAAGAATTGTGTCAAGCATCTTGTGACTTCTGGATTTATCTGCACGTGAAGATGTAAGCAAAGTCACTGCTGAAGTTTTCACTGAAACCAAGAATGGTGTGTAGACTACCCAAATTCTCAAATTCTCATTATCACTGCTTGCTACAATCGGTATGTGGGAAATCTTTCATCGGCATGGTGTTGCTCCTTGTGTCTGGGAAACTGATAAGATGGCAAATGCTCACCATTTAAGAAATTAACCATAAGGGAAACATACAAACCTAAGTTGTGCAGTACGATGGCCAGGAGGGCTGATTTGCATTCTTGTTTATGGTCCGATCCATCTTCGTGTATGATAAATTTATACGAATAAGTGTTTCGTAATATTACAAAATTATGCATGATTTTAGCAAATTTTGCCGTTTAGCTTGGTACATAAAACTAGTGCCAAAGCATGATGCGAGTAACAAAATGGAAACTTGATGTTCAACCTATTCTAATTTAAAATCTCTCTTTATTCCTAGAGCCTGGGCTACTAAAGTCTACAGATAAAAAACAAACTTAAAAAAAAAGAGATTTGTAATGGATTCGGAGAAATGTTTGTGGGAATAGGGGCAGATATTAGGGAAAAGATCAGTCGGTGGATGATGAATTCATTTGTTTTCAGTTTTAGTGCGAGGATCTACATGAAAAACAGTTCCAAGGAGGATCTAACATATATACTTCATAGGAGGTTTATTGCATGTAGGAATGTACTGTGCTAAATTTGGAGGGAGGCATGTTTGTGGGATGGGGACATAAATTTGGAGGGAGGTATGTTTGTGGGATGGGGGCAGATATTAAGGAATACATAGGTCAATAAATGGATCCATTTGTCTTTGCTTTTAGTATGAAAATCTACATGAAAAAACAGCTCAATAAATCATCGCAAGTAGGAATCCCATGAGAGGCTTCATTCTAGTATCCTATACGGTAGAAGCTTATTTCTTGAACAATACATAGTGAGGCTGACAAACCTTATGATCAAAACTCAAACCTAGATTCGAACATATAATGAAGCTAGAATAATAATAAAATGATATCTTCAACAAAGGGAAAAAATTATATTTGTCTCCACCAACAAAAAAAGCACGAGGAACAAAGAACATTGTTGTTGAAAACCTTCTCTCTCAAAAATTAGAATAACCCAGTAATTTCAAAACAAAGTCAAAAGGTAATAAGATCACTTATGAAACAAAGGCATGAACAAAGACTATTGTCTTTGAAAATCTTTTGTCCCCGTAAGGAGGGAAAGGGTAATGTAGTCACTTTCAAAATGAAGAAAAAAGTATTCTATAAGCGTCCCAAACCATAGTCATTTTTTAGCATGTCATGGTTTCAAAACCCAAGAATAAACTTATGTTGAGATATGCAATTTTTGCCTTTTTTTATGATACTTGTGTGATGAACTTATGTTTTCCTTAGGTTGTTTAGTTTTATGATACTTGTGTGATGAACTTATGTTTTCCTTAGGTTGCCTAAACATGTCATAGGGCAAAACAATAAGTTTCTTACTAAGCTAATGAACTAGATTTTTCAAAAGGGGTTGGATCCATTGGTGAGGAGCAAGGAGTTTTTCACCAACAAACAATGTTTAATTATTGCGAGGGCTTTCCCTAGAGCCATGCAATCATCTTGAGGTAGTGGTTGAATGTGTAGTTATAACCAAAGAGATTATATTAAATGGTGTTGATCCAAAGGAGTTGTATTAAAAGCCATTCAAATTTTAAAGTCCAAAGGAGTTGGATCCATTGTTGAGAAGCTTTTCACCAGCAGATAAGGTTAATACCCCAAAGGACTTTCCCTAGATCCATGGGCTCCTCTTGAAGTAGTGGTCAATTATATGGCTGTTCCTTCAAAAATTATCCTTAATGGTCTTGTGTCGTGCATACGTAAGTGGATCAAAGCCCATCATAGTCTTCTTCAATATTAAAAATCCTTAAGGGTTAGCTTAATTAGTGAGAACAATTATCGAAGCTTCGTTGTCAATGGGGAAACTAGAGGTATGGGGAGACTAGAGGTCACAAAGTTAATTCTAGTTGAGTTCCTTGAGGCTACTTGCTACTCTTGTAGTTGGCATTTAACATTGTCTTTCATCGAGATATTTGAGAGAAGGGAAATCTCAGAAAGTGTTCTTTGAAAAAATAATGAATTGGAACCTTGTTTGTTGAAACATATATTTGTCTTCCTAATATAAAGAGGTTCAATTATTATTCTATAATTTTTTCCCAAATTTTTTCCCTGGTGAAAAAAGTCTCCTCATTATATTTATAGTACTCATATACAACATAATGTTTATAAACATGATGTTTCAAATATAAAATAATTGAGTTTTAGAGCACAACTTTTATAAAAAAGCTAGAAGATGTCATACAATAACTAGTGAGGACAATGTATAGAAAAGTATACACTTCTTTTGAGGGTCAACAATATATTACTTTCGGTCCTCATAAGAAGAGGAGGGTCACTTTGTCAAAGGACATATGTTTTAGCTGCTTCAGTTCTTCGTGATGATACCAGCTAGAAAAAATAAACCCTAGCACCAAATTTCCCATAATCAAGAGTCGCCAAGCTTACCAAAACTTAAGGAGCCCACAACCTTGGGGTGCATACTACTAGGTTTTGAGGTAATTTCTACTCAATCTACAAATACCATCAAATGTACCTCCCCACTTTGAGTAGCCACCTAAATGAAGCATTGAATGGGGTTGCCACCAAACAAGATACCTTCTTCATTGTGTAGAAACAACACTATCAAACAAAGCCCACCCACACTGAGCAAAATTATAAGTGTTGAATGTTGCTTTCTGGTAGCATTGGATGTGCTCTAAGTCTCAAATTTTGCAGGGAGGCTTGGGCACATTTATTCCAAAGAACCCAAAAAGCGTTTTGGGAAATTCCACTCGAAGGTAGTTTTATTAAAATAATTAATTATTTTTAATGGGTCCCTAAGTCTAAACTTAAGAAATCAAAATAATTAATGGGTATTAATCTAACTGTGGGTGTAACTTCTAGAAGAAGACGAGGATCAAGCATAAATGATCTTAGCCATTGATTAGCTTCTAATATGGGTCGTTCAATGTCAACGAGAAGATTATTTAAGGAAGCTTGAGGGTCATTTGGAAAACACATATAGAGTTGATTAGTCAGATCGAATTGTTGAACGTAGAGGCAACGCAGTGATTAGTAGTGATCATGTAGTGAGGGGCAGAGGGAATTTTCGCTGGAGGATCTTCTTCGGAGCAAGGATACTCTGTAGAGAGGCAGAGAGACACACAAAGGAGGCAGCGCAAAGGCCAGAGAGGGTGACGTAGAGCCAGGAAGGGCTCACACAAGCCCCACGCAAAGAAGCGCAAAGCCTCTTATGCAGAAGTTCGAATTTTGTTGGGGAGTTGGATATTTTGAGCCAGTAGGGTTGGAATCAGCTCTAGAGGGAAAATCGATTCCCAATAGAGGTGACGTAGTGCCTTAGAGGCTAACGTAGGGCCCACGCAGGGGCAATGCAAAGTAGTCGGGGACTTTTTGGTTCAACTACCAGATCGGCACAGACTTGCAGTGTAGAGTGAGATAATCTCACTAATTTTTTTTGCCGAGTGATATTCTCTGTAACTGGATTGCCAGGAAGGAATCCAGTAGTTGTATTCATAAACACTTCAGCTTAATAATAAAAGCCTTTAGATCTATTGCACCAGTGTTCCCACATTGGGTTTTTCTGGGGATGTTTGTCTAAAAAACAACTGTGTCATTTGTGTGTATCTTTCTCTATTGTTCAGTTTCTTGTTTCGGCATATTATTTAATTGGTGTAGGTTGCAATGTATGTATTTCGATGTTTGCTGTAGAAAATTGAAAATAACTTGTCCATGTAAATCTAACAAGTAGAAGAAATATCATCACTTGTTGCAATAGGGATTCCAGTTTAAGGAATTTTCACATGGTATCAGAGTAATGCAGGTGAAGCAAGAAGAACAATGCCAAAGATCCCAGCACTAAGTAGAAAAGGAGATCGAAATAGTTGTAGGAGGTCGCAGTTCAAATCCTTAGAGGGGTTTGCGCATTCCAAGTTAGGAGCATTGCATTTCGAGGTAGTCTCTCTCTGAGTGAGTCAACAGATAGAAGGGCTTCCAGATCAAAATCTTTCCATGGTAGAGGGAGCAGCGCTGAAACCTCAGTGTGAGGAAGAGCTGGTGGGACGCAGTTTTTCTGCAGGTCGATGTTGTTGGGAAGAAAGATGTCAGAAGCGAGAAGAGAAGCACAGTGAGGGAATTTTTCCTCATTAGACTTTCCGCTGAGAAGTTCGTCTTCTTATTGGTTGAGCAACAGTAGTAAGAGCAGAGATGAGCAGTTTGACATTTTCGTGACAGAGATGGCAACCAGTGGGATGAGGGATTAGGACAGGTTGGATGGGGCATCTAACTACGTCATCTAGAAGGCAAGGATGTCATTCCTTCTAGATGAACATTCTCTCAAGACCTATGTCAACAGTGTGGTCGCTGAGCCAGCAGATCTGGATCCACGAAAGAAGTATCGAGCAAAAATGGCAAAGGCAAAGAGAATGATCCTTGACGGAGTGAAGGATCATGTAGTCGGCCACATCGCTATCAGAGGCACTGCTAAGGAGATGTGGGATGTGTTGTCTACGCTGTATCAAGGATCTTCCGAGCAGCAAAAGATGTTCTTAGAGAAGAAATTGAGATATGCACAGATGCAGAAGGGGGATCACGTAGATTTGTTCCTCGCGATGCTTTAGGAGACTCGAGACGAGTTAGAAATTGTGGGCTCTACACCTCAAGGGTCCAATTTGGTAAGACTGGCCCTAAATTTTGTTTCTAAAGATTGGCAAGTCTTTGTACAGAGTATCCTGGGCAAGGCGACTTTGCCGAATTGGGATGAGATGTGGGCAACTCTCAAGCAAGAGGAGCTAAGGAGAAACTTCGTCAAGTGTAAACTTGACGGAAGTAGCAGCAGTGGGTTGAAACCCAAGGAGGAGGATGATAATGCAACCCTTGCATCGAAGGGGCAGCAGGAGGAGCAGAGGTAGAAGGACTTCTCGAAGATCAAATCCTTTAGGTGTGATGAAATGGGTCCCTACATAGCACAATGTCCTCTCAGGAAGAAGGACAAAGATGAGAAGCACGATCTGAAGGCTCTACCCGCGAAGATCGAGGAGGACTTCGCCGTGACAGACAAGATACCTGCAGGCGGGAGGTGGGTTGATTTAGAGTTGTAGTTCGAAAGAGCTACAAATGGGCAGGATCTTTGAGTAGCCCACCTCTAGGATCAATACCTTGCTACGGAAGCCCAGATTAGTAGTAGCATGATGGACTAAGTATCATATGGTGCAGAAGAGTGTTGGAGCAACAGATGCAATGGCTAGAACGCCAAGTCTGAGTAGCATAGTGTAGAGTTCCAGCGGTGTAGGGAGGAACAATGAAGTAGCAGCAACAATGTAGTGGCTTTAGAGGGATGGCGTGGGACTAGTACTAGTTATATCTTCAGCACTGAGATGCATCTATACTTAACACTTGTTCAGTAATTTGGGATGTTTTTTCGTTCCTGATGCAGTAGCAGCAGCAATTTGCAATGTAGAGGCAGTTGGCAATGCCAGTGCCAGTGCCAACAATAGCACGAATGTAATAATTCAAAGGGAGTTGTAGTTCGGATGCAGTGTTGACAGTGGAAGGGTCAACAATAGTATAGTTACAACAGCAACACAATAGTTCGCTAACAGCATGTCAAACATCAACAACGCAGAGAATGATGTTATGAAGTCAGGGTGATGCTTCAGTGGGAGACATTGTTAGAGCAAATTCCTCGCTAAGGGGGAGTGTTGATTTCTGGTAACATTAGATGTGCTTTAAGTCTCAAATTTTGTAGGGAAGCTTGGGCACATGTATTCAAAAGAACCCAGAAAGTTTTTTGGGAAATTCCACCCGGAGACAGTTTTATTAAAATAATTAATTATTTTTAATGGTTCCCTAAGTCTAAACTTAGGAAATTAAAATAATTAATGGGTATTAATCTAACTATGGGTGTAACTTCTAAAAGAAGACGAGGATCAAGCATAAATGATCTTAGCCATTGATTAGCTTCTAATCTGGGTTGTTGAATGTCAACAAAAAGATTATTTAAGGAAGCTTGAGGGTCATTTGGAAAACACATAGAGAGTTGGTCAGTCAGATTGAATTGTTGAAGCTAGACGCAATGCAGTGATTTGTAGTGATGATGCAGTGAGGGGCAGAGGGAGTTTTGGCTAGAGGATCTTCTCTGGAGCCAAGGATACTCAACAGAGAGGCAGAGAACAGGGAAGGCAGCGCAAAGGCTAGAGAGAGTGACGCAGAGCCAAGAAGGGATCACGCAGGCCCCATGCAGAGCGGCATAGAGTCTCCTATGTAGAAGTTCGAAATTTGTTGGGGAGTTGGATATTCTGAGTCGGGAGGCCTGGAATCAGCTCTAGAGGGAAAATTGATTCCCAGCAGAGGTGACGTAGTGCCTTAGAGGCTGACACAAGGCCCACGCAGGGGCAGGGTAGAAGTAACCGTGGACTCGTTGGTTCAGTCGCAGGATTAGTCAGGACTTGCAGTGTAGAGTGATGTAATCTCACTAATTTCTTTTGCCGAGTGATATTCTCTGTAATTGAATTGTTGGGAAGGCATCCAATACTTGTATTCAGAAATATTAAGCTTAATAATAAAAACCCTTAGATCTATTGCATCGGTTTTCCCACATTAGTTTTTTCTGGGGATGTTTGTCTAAAAACAATTGTTATTTATGTGTATATTTCTCTATTGTTCAGTTTCTTGTTTCGACATATTATGTAATTGGTGTAGGCTGCAGTGTATGTATTTCGATGTTTGTCATAGGAAACTGCAAATAACGTGTCCATGTAAATCTAACAAGTAGAAGAAATATCATTAGTTGTTGCAGTAGGGATTCTGGTTTAAGGAATTTTCACACTAAATAATGACTTAATTATCAAAAAGTCCCCATGGTTGTAAAGTAGAAGCATCAAACCTTAACATCAAAACTCCACTTTGCATCACCACCATGGGGATATGTTGGATCTCATGCAATATAAACTATGCATCCTCTACCCTCTTGTGAAAACACCATCATCTTCCTTTCTTAAAATTTAAACTACACCACTCTCCAAAACTACCATTACACTGCTAAAGCTATTTTCGAAAAAAATTACTTATCGTTATTCTATAAGCACAATGAATATATTACTTTCTATAAATTGATCCTCCCATTACTAATGATATATAATGGGGTTCAAACATTATTCTGTAACTACAATAAATATATTTTATACTTCTTTTCACACACATATATACACCCCTTTTTTAAATTAATACTTGTATATTTTCAATAGAATTCTTTTGTGTTGATTTTGGAAATTCATTTCAAATATTTTTATAAATGGGACAAAGACTCACAAAACAAGCACATAAAAAAAACATTCAACCAATGTCAAAAATAAAAACATGCACATTTACAATTTTATATTTTTTAGAATCTCTCGCAGTGTATATACAGAGAGATTGGCATCTCTTACTTTTTCCTTTTCATATATGAAACAATGATAATGCTAAAATTAACTAATATTTCTAGGATTATGGGATATTTTTTTGTTATTCAAAGTTAAAAGAGGGAAAGAGAATACTTATTTATTTTATATCTGATAATATTAGATTTATGTATTATTTTATGTGATTATTTTAGTGACTAATGCTTTTTTACTAAAAACTTATGCTAGAAAGAGAAAATAAACAAAAGATGGATTGAGAAAATAAACAAAAGATGGATTTTATTGCAAAGATGATTGGATCATGTGCATCCTCTCCTTAATTTTATTACATTATGTGATCTCTTACCATTTGAATGGTGTCCTAATAACCTCATTGAATATTTTAGCTTGTATAGGGAAAATTTTTCCATTGAATACAAAGCATATAAGAAATTTAGATTCATGTCTATTATTTTGAAAGTGTATCTATTATGTGTGTTTTTAATACTAACATGTTTTAATACCATCACGTATGAAGGGACTTATAATCAAAATTAATCTTCCTACTCTTTATATGATTATATAATTGTCTTTTTATTAGTACCACCTCTACAACAAATTTAATGTTGATGGCCACATATTACATGGATGATCATGAAGGAATTTCATGCACCCAACTCTATCAGATCAAGAATTGGTTACCTTTCACCATTATGGATAATAGTAGCCAAAAGAAACTAGTATCCTGCTAGTGTTTTACTTTATCCTTCTCTCTTTTGAGTCACTTGGTCTAAGTTCATCACTCACCCACTTTATCATCTTTTATTAGACGATGAAACTTGATTTCTTATATATATATATATATATATATATATATATATATATATATATATATATATATATATATATATATATATAAGAAATCAAGTTTCATTGTCTAATATATATATATATATATATATATAGGTCGAACATCCTCTTAATATATATATATATATATATAGGTTGAAAATCCTCTTATCATATTTACATACTTGGTTCCTTATTAATTCTTATGTGTAAGTATCTTCTTGCATTGTTGATATCATGATCATATCAAAGCTTCAAATAAATTGCACACATGCACACCCTGGCCTCTGTAGGGGATGAAGGTGCTTGTACCCTACATGCGTTGACCTTACTTGGTTGACCCTTCAATAGTGATTAGAACCCAAAAATATCTACCAAATCTAGTGGTTGGATGGAGGCTCGCAACACTTGGAAGATGACATTGTGTGGGCCTATTGAATTGAACCTTGAGTGGTTAGGCATTATTGAAACCCAAAAGCATTTATCAAATTCGATGGTTATATAGAGGCTCACTACTCTTGGGGGCAGAGGTTGATGACCATGTTGGCATTATCCAAGAGGCACATTTGAAATCTCCAATAGTTCTTACTCTTTCACTTTTGCATCATTTATGGGTTGTCCTTATGTTGTTAATTGTCATGTATGCTGGTGTTTTGTTCCTCTGGCATTTTACATCACCTAAGGCTCTATCTTTATTGTGCTAATTGATTTCTATGCTAATTTATTTGGATTCTGATGAGGTGGGGAAGGGATTCAAGTGGAAGATGGAGATAGAGTGATAGGATGCTTGGTAAATCGATATTGATTAGCCCCTTATCAATCAAAACCTAGATCAATTAGGGGTAGATTATGATAGATTATGCAAAGGTATATTTGGTCTTGTTGATGTTGTGTATCTTGTAATGGGAGCCCTCAATAGGCCCTCATCTTAGAAACAATTGTAGGTTCCAATAATGCTAATTGGAACTGTCCCTTCTCTATATCAAGTGCGGACAACAACCTGTGCTAAGTAGTAGAAGTTTGCTTCCAAAATTATGTATATGTAGTAGCCTTCGATGTTTCATTCTTCTTCTTAATCTCCCTGTATCTGGCAAAAATGTTGTGTTGTGTTGCAATTTGAGATGTAGAAGACACATGTGACATTATTGTCTCCTCAACATATGGGAATGAAGTGGTGGGAATACTTGTTAAAACAACTGTGGCTTTCTCATGTGAGTCCTTTTCTTCTAACGATTCTTGAATATTTATTGTCAGATCAAGAACTGGTTACCTTTCACAATTATGGATAATAGTAGCCAAAAGAAACTAGTATCCTGCTGGTGTTTTACTTTATCCTTCTCTCTTTTGATTCACTTGGTCTAAGTTCATCACTCACCCACTTTATCATCTTTTATTAGACAGTGAAACTTGATTGCTTATATATATATATATATATATATATATATATATATATATATATATATATATATATATATATATATATAGGTCGAAAATCCTCTTCATATTTACATACATGGTTCCTTATTAATTCTTATGTGTGAGTATCTTCTTACATTGTTGATATTGTGCTCATATCAAAGCTTCAAATAAATTGCAAACATGCACACCCTGACCTCTATAGGGGATGAAGGTGCTTGTACCCTACATGCGTCGACCTTACTTGGTTGACCCTTCCCGTCCATCCCTCAATATATTTATTGTATTACTCATATAATTGGGATCTCACTCTGATGACTGAGATCCCAATTATATATGTCATTTCAGGCAATGAAAGAAAATGCTTTCAATCGAGAAATGGAAGAAGCCATACAAGGGTTTGCCTGTTCTGAACACCCAAATAAATCACTACCAGAATCATTTGCAGATCCAGACCCATTAGTTGTTTCCCGATAGCATCTCCCCCAGCAGCTATTTCTCTCTCTTTAAATGTTAAAGCATAGCGAAGGGTTATCCCTTTCCCGTAGCGAAAGGTTCTCCTTATCTTTCGTAAGGCCGGCGACAAAATAAGGCCGGCGCAGGACCGGCGCAGGACCAAACCAACCAAATAAGGCCGGCGCAGGCCATTTCTTCCCCTAGGGCCGCCATCATCGGCAGGGTGCGTAAGCACACTCGACTGTCAAGGCCGCCATCGACAGAGTCACTCACTCATTCCGATGGGTGAGGGGCTCGACTGATAAGGAGAGGAAGGTCCTGATCTGATAATATTAACACCTACATGTACCTCTAGTATCTTGCAAGAGGATTTAAAAAACTTTGTGGATAGAGCATCCATAATCTCCGATTGCAACGTCACTCATTCATATATGATGAGGGGGCCCTTTTAACTCAGCGGTAGAGTAACGCCAACCCAAAAATATCTATCAAATCTAATGGTTGGATGGAGGCTCACAACACTTGGAAGATGACATTGTGTGGGCTTATTGAATTGACCCTTCAGTGATTAGGTATTATTGAAGCCCAAAAGCATTTATCAAATTTGATGGTTATATAGAGGCTCACTACTCTTGGCGCAGAGGTTGATGATGACGTTGGTGTTATCCAAGAGGCACATTTAAGATCTCTAATAATTCTTACTCTTTCACTTTTGCATCATTTATGGGTTGTCCTTATGTTGTTAATTGTCATGTATGTTGGTGTTTTGTTTCTCTAGCATTTTACATCACCTAAGGGTCTATGTTTTATTGTGCTAATTGATTTCTATGCTAATTTCTTTGGATTCTAATGAGGTGGGGAAGGGATTCAAGTGGAAGATCAAGATAGAGTGGTAGGATGCTTGGTAAATCGATATTGATTAGCCCCTTATTAATCAAAACCTAGATCAATTAGGGGTTTAGGGTTTTGTGAGATGAAAAACTCTTTTAATTTCTGGTGAAATCCTTTGTATAATTTTGTTGCTAAAAAGACACAAGGATGTATGCAAAAACTGATCTATAAAATTGCTAAATGAATATTCTTCTGAGCTCTCTCTGACTAAGGAAGTCTAGTGAATAACTGATAATGGTCTTCCCTGTTCATTCATCTTCTACAACTGAAATTTAAACCTGTCTGTGTGATAGAACAACATCAAATATATGAGGACTAACTAGTGTTTGAATGCACATTTAGCTTTAAAATTAAGAAATTGATCATGAATAACACTTGATAGGTATTGAATGTAATTAAAAATAATTGATGGCTTCTGAACAATTGAAAACACTGACGAAAATCCTAACACTACTTCATCTACCCATTGATCTGTGTAAAACCTAATAGGCAGGTAACCATAGAAATAACTTGCCTTGACATTTTAGGAAAATAGAAGTAGAAGATGGGGGATTATGTCGGGGCAATTCAAAATTCTCAGACAGAAAAGACACGAAGATATGGGATCGTTGAGAGAAGGTAAGTTTCTAGTATATTTCCATGAGTGAATCAGTGGAAAATGAATGTAAGGAAGCTTAGGGATTAACTTGAAGAGCTCAATAGATGGCTTCTGTGTAATTGAGAATAGAATTTGATTACTTTGGGATATTAAAACTTGTTGTCTAGGGAGATACCTAAGATGACAACATGTAACGAATTCCTGGAAAACATGAGTCTGGGGAAAAATAAACTGAGGCAAGAATGATTCCCAGATACTCAATTCATCACTATTATCTAAATAGTTTTGATTTTCCCAGTTATGAAGTTCATATAAATTGAACTCACATTGGGTTTTTGTTATGTACTATGTGTTGACCAAAGGGAATTCATTTAAATTATGAACAAGAGGCAAAATGGGACTCTCGAAAACCATTTTTCCTTTCCTTTATGAGAATACATCTTGAACTGTAATGGAGGCTCGGGAAAACAATATTACTAGGCTGCAATTGACCGGTTACAGGAGAAGAAATGCTACTGCATAGAGCACTCGTAGACTTGGAAACCTTCAAGTCTTAACCTGCATTAATCAAACAAATGGTGAAAGGAAATAATGCAGGGTGATACAGGATTTTTAAAGCGAGAAATGGGGGTGATTAACGGAAATATTACCGTTTTGGAGCGTGGCAATAAAGGAATTATATGTTGGCAGGAGAATTTAATGGCCAACGTCCATATGATTGTTGGCGCGAGAATTTAATGGCCAAGGGTAGGGTGATGTGGATGGCTAGGAGGATGACGAGTGGCGTGTCGTGGATGGTGTGGGAGCAGGGGGACACGGGAGGTAGCAAACGGTGGTTTTCAGGGGGGTTAGAGACGGTAAGTGGTAAAGGGGGGAAGGCCCTTGAAATTACTGCGGAGCTTCCACGCCGCTTTCGGCGTTTTTTAATAATCCAATTTTCTAATCGGGCCACCCCCTCCCCCCCATTAAGTCTCGAAAGCTCGGTGGGGGGCCCGAACATCGTCCCCCACCATTGGTCCGAGCGGGGATGATCTCAACCTTTCAATGGTGCTAATGCTTTATGGAAAGCGATAAAACATCACATCGTGTCTTATTTTTAACTTTAAATATAGTCCATTGATAATTAATCAATCTTAAACATAATCAAAACTTATGGCGGCGTTTAAATTGGCACATCCCTTTGGGAATTTTATTTTTATTCATTTATTTTTATATATTTTCTTTTAAAAAAATCCCCTGGAAAAATCCGTAATTTTTCATTAATATAGAAAAATTACATATTGTAGATGTTGTTGCATATGCTGTAAACTGAGTCAACCATGGACTAACATGAGGGACTCTGAGCTGTCCAGATACACCACGCAAGGCGATCTGCCCAAAAAAAACACAGTTGTATAAAACTATTATATGTCTGTATAAGCCTGTACATAGGCCACGCAGGGCCCTTTCAGTATAATATCTCAAAAATATATGTCAAAAAGATTTCAAAAATTTGAGTTTTAACAGTACTTAACAAAATACATTTGTAGTTCAAGGACCGAGGTCCCCCTGATAGTGCTGGTCTATATAAGGCTGATGATAATAGCGGAATTCATTAATCCCCCTCTGCTCTTGTATCACCCATTCTCCTCTGGGTAATGACGCGGCCTCCTTGGATAGTTGGTCAGCACTGCAGTTATGCTCCCTGTAAATATGATTGCAAGAGATATTGTTAAATTCTGCCTTGAAAATATTTACTTTGTTTAATATGTTGCTGAGTGTGTGTATGTGACAAACAGATATGCTATTGAACCAGTTAATAATAATCTTTGAGTCCCCAAAAATATTTAGGTTGAAGCACTGATGTCCCAAGGAGAAATGCAATAAGTGATGGAGGGTAATGAGTTCCGCAAAATTATTGGTGCCAGCTCCTAATCCCATCTTGACTTTGTAGAAATGATGTTCATTTATGTATAAAATGAAGCCACCTCCACAGCCCTGTTGATTTGCAGCCCCATCAAAGAAAGCCTAGGGAGTAGTTTTGTCAATGCTGGGAGGTGGGTGTGTGCGGCGTTCTCTAGGAGGTATAGGTTCTGGCAATTCATTATATGCAGAGATTATGCCAGCCTCTATGTGCGGCCAACACACAGCTTTGTTATCAAATATGAATCGGTTTCGAGCCTGCCAGATATACCAGCTAACAAGCAAGGGGAGGCTCTGAAGTTTAGATCCCTTGTGTCTGCCAGACCAGTCATCCCAAGCGCTGCTTAGATCATTGCCAGCCCATAACCCAGCGAAACAGATAGATGAGGATAAGCTCCGCCAAAGAGATTGCAATGCGGTGCAGAGTAGAAAAAGGTGTTCCGTTGATTCTGATTCACATTTGCACAAAATACACCAGGTAGGCCCGTAAAAAGCTCTGTGAGCTAGATGCTCCCCCGTGGGCACTATGTCTCTAAGAATGCACCAGAAGAATAGTCTGGTGCGCGGAGGTGCAGTAAGCTTCCAAATGTATCTCCACCAATTCAATGTCTGTTCTAGTCTTTTGTGCTGTATCAGGGAATTGTAACCTGACTTTGGGGAATATATACCATTTTCTGCCAGGCACCAAACTAATTCATCAGGTCCCTCTTTTATCCTTATGTGAGATTCAGATAATGCTGTGATATATTCATGCCATTCCTGGTGCCATCGAGGGGGAAGGTCGAGTTGTCGAGCAGATTTCCATGCTTGTGAAAAAATATCCGTATTTTTTTGATCTGCAATGTGCGAGAAAACCCTAATCTCATGTGCATGAAGATACATGATGAGGTCTCTAGAAAGTAAGTGTCTTCCTCCACTACCAATCCACGGATCCAGCCCGATCCGACCCAGGGAACCATCATTGATTCTCCACACCAGATTGTCTCTTATATGGGGAAGGGAGTGTAGCAATGCCTTCCATATGGATGAGCTGCCAGTCGACGGCCAAGTAGGTAGTCGAACCCAATCCAACATGTTCTGTGGCCAGATATATTTATGATATGAGATATGAGTCCATAGATTCTGACCAGTCAACAAGGTCCAGCCCATTTTTGCAGCTAGGGCTTGTGCGAAAAGGGGAAGGTCTTTCAGTCCCCATCCTCCCCATTTCTTTGGCATTGCAATCTTTTGCCAGCTGATCCAGGCAAATAATTTTTTATCCTGATTCCCGTTCCAGAGATATCTATTGCATAATTGTTTCAGACGAGATAGGATATTCCTGGGGATCCATGCAAGAGCCATCCAAAAAACTGGAGTAGCTTCCAGGACCATTTGATAAGCACCAACCTGCCCGCCCTCGATAAATATCTATAACTCCAGATGGACAGTCTCTTCTCCAATTTTGTAACAAGCTAGACCCAATCTGCAATCCTCTGACAGTAGGTTTGAGCCAAAAACCCAGATATTTGAGACCTCTGTCCAAAGGGTGGATACTGTAGGGAAAGACCTGATGAGCAAATTGGGATTCATGAACAGAGGTGTGGGTAAAGGTGATGGTGGATTTGGATTGGTTAGCAAGAATCCCAGTTGCAG
This sequence comes from Pinus tabuliformis, assembly GCA_031772625.1. NCBI lineage: Eukaryota > Viridiplantae > Streptophyta > Pinopsida > Pinales > Pinaceae > Pinus > Pinus tabuliformis. The sequence continues at coordinate 1,298,734,508 of CM062818.1, forward strand.
ACAAGAAGAGGAGGAGTATCTTGGAAAAATATCTGGAATCTCGAATGCTGCCATCTAGCAGAATAAGCACGTCATCCACAAATAGGAGGTGGGTGAGAAAGCAGTCCTCCGTAATCTTGAGGCCACAAATATCTCCATCCCTCTTAGCCGATGCAATTAAGCGACTTAGACCTTCCATGACAATAAGAAAGAGGAGGGGAGATAGAGGGCAGCCCTGCCTTAGCCCCCTTTCAGAGTGAAAGAAGTGGGATGCCGAGACATTTATGAGCACACTAAAGGTGGGTGTGGTAATGCAGGCCATAATCCATGTAATGTAATTGTGAGGAAAACCCAAGTGGATAAGAAGCATCTTGATATAAAGCCAGCTAACCCGATCGAAAGCTTTGGACAGGTCAGTCTTGAGAATAATGCTTTTTAGATGTTTGGTCTAGATAGAGTGGATGGCTTCCTGAGCCGATCCAATGGCTTCGTGGATCTGTCTAGATTCGAGGAAGGAAAATTGTTGAGGGGCTATATGCCGAGAGAGAATCGGCCTAAGATGGTTGGAAATAATCTTAGATATAATCTTATATAGATAATTGCACAAGGATATAGGTCTATAATCATCAAAAGAGGATGGAGAATCGGACTTTGGGATGAGGGCAATGAAGGTCGAATTGATGGCATGGTATAGGGATCCTGTAGTTCTGCTCTCCTCCACCACTTTCAATAGGTCCTACCCCAGGATCTCATAAAAAGCCAGATAGAATTCGATGGTCCAGCCATCTAGGCCTGGACTCTTGTCCTTTTTGAACCATTTTAACGTGCCTTCAAGTTCACCAGAAGTGACCGGTGCGAAGAGCTCTTCTGCATCGTCCTCATTGACAAATCTTGGAAAATGTCCGGCCACATTTAGAATATCAGCAAGATTTGTATCATGAGGGCATTTGTAGAGGTTCCTGAAGTGAGTAGTGCCAAGGTGGGATAGCTTGTTGAAAGTGTCAGCAAAGCCTCCCTCAGGCAAAGGAAGATTCCAAATGGTATTAGATACCTTTCGTCCCTTGGCATAGTTTTGAAAGAACCTAGTGTTATCGTCCCCAGCTTTTAACCACATGGCTCTACTCCTCAGCCTCAGGGATTCCTCGCGCTCCTTTAGAATGTGGGCCTTCTAATTTTCCAGCTCAATCAAGTGGGTCTTATCTTCCGCAGAGATGAATCCCAAACTTTGATCATCAAGTAAAGAGCTCAGCTCAGATTCAATATGAGTAAGCTGTGAGGTTTCCCGAGAGCGTTTCTCCCTGGCCCAATTAATAGAGAGATGTTTAAGCTTAGAGAGGTTATTGCAAAAACCCTTTGCAAAGGACTCTGCTCGATGAATGGGATTTGCAATCCAAAAATTAGAGACCATCTTGATGTAAGCAGGGTCTCTCAGCCAGACGTGGTTGAATTTGAAAGGGGCTTTCGGCTTTTTGAATGGCCCCTGGATTTCCAGATATATGGGAGAATGATCCGATATGCCCCCCGTACCCACCCATTGCTTGTAGTGATGCAGCTGCTGTAAGAGCGGACCTTTCATTAAAAATCTGTCGAGCCTACGAGCCAGTGCTGCATCGCCCACCCTTCTGTTTCTCCAGGTGGGTAGAGGTTTGTGCATGGGAACATCAATAAAATTGGTCTGTTCCAGCAGATTTGTCATATGATCAGTGATAGCATCTATCTGAGCCGCAGACCCCCATGATTCTCTGAACCCCAAAGAAAAGTTTAGATCCCCTCCAATAATAGTATGATCAGAAGCCAGAAGTGAGAGGTTTAATAAATGTTGCCAAAATTGTACCCTCTATTGACAGGGTCCATATACATTCACAATCCAAAAATTCTTGCCGAGATCAATAGAGAAAATATCTAATCCCGAACCCCCCATGATGCATCAACCCTGATGGATCAAGGGTTATATCCTATAGCCAGTCCCCCCGATCTCCCTGCAGCATCTAAAGCGACAAATGTCCAGCTCAGGACCATAGATTGTAGGGAGTGGGAGATATGATCAGCCATACCATGAGTTTCTTGAAGCAGGATAATGTCAATTGGTTCAACCTCAATAAGTCTCCTCAGGGCTAGCTTCTTGGAGGCACTAGCCAAGCCCCTGCTATTGAAAGACAAACACTTCATGGAGGAACTCCACGCTGGGTATTTCTTGCTCTAAGGACCCCAATAATAGTGGATTGACGACCAGAGGCGACTTCCGCCCCAGCTCGCTTAATAGCCTTGGAGAGATCTGACTTCCTACCCCTGGATGACAGGGGAATAGCACTAGGCAGAGTGAGACCAAGACCAGTATGACGGACCGGGATATCCTTGGAGTGGGATCTAGAGCGAAGGAAGTATTGATGAGTGAGTGAAGCCCCGGAGGATGACGACGAGACAGATGATGTAGAAGGTGAGAGCAGAGAGGGGGCAGTAGTGACAATAAGGGGTGGGGTAGACATGATGCATTGAGCCATGGAGGTCTGAACCGATGAGACAACCACAGATGAGGTAAAATCAAAAGATGAGAGAGGAGGGTTCAGAGAAATACCCGAAGCTATCACGGCTTCAGCAGCAGAACGAGCCCTGGTCAGCGGCGACGAAGATTGTCTGTGCCCTGCATCCACTGTCTTGGAGATAGGAGAGATTGCCGCTAGTGAAGGACCCGAGGGAGAGGGGCGCAAGCCAACCGGAGAATTTACCCTGGATGGTGCAGGCGTAATCTTTGGGGAGTCCTCTGATTTCCAGTTGAGAGGGCAGTCTTTGAAGAGATGTCCCACCTTGTGACATCGTCTACAGTGAAACGGAACCCCTTCGTAGTCCAAGATCTGGACCCTGATGTACTTCCCCCACTGAAGAGTAATCTTTTCCTCCAGGCCCTCACGAGTATCCAAGTGGACCAAAATGTGTGCAAGGGTTCTATTTTTCGATTCCACAAAAGTACGGTCATGGTCTAAATATGTGCCCAGAGCATTTCCAATCCTGATAAAAACTTCCTCACACCAGAACTGTAATGGGAGCCCTGGCAAGCGCACCCAAAGTGGTCCAGCCCCAATTTGTTCACGTTCAGGGTCGAATAATGGGCTCCACCGCTTGAGAAGGACCGGAGCCATCTCGATGTGCCAGTACCTGGCCAGTACCAAATCCGTGTAGTTTTCCTTTGCAAAATGTAGGGAGAACCATCCTCTAGGTAAGACATGTACTTCAGGTAGTTCTTTCAGTAACCCACCCCAAATCTCCTTAACCCATTGAGTCAGCCTGTTAGCTGAATATGCCCGACCACGCACATGTCCAACCAGCATAGTGCATGCCATGATAGCAAATTCACCAATAGCCGAGGTCTCGCCGAATCTGATGGTGATATCCTTTGAGGTCGCCTTGATGCACTTAGTCTTCCTTTTGCTGGTGCGAGGAGCCGATGGGTGGTCCACCAAAGGGTTTGGGACGCCTTCCAGTGGGTTTTGTTTTGCAGGTCTAACCTTAATCGTCGGGGTCTCGAAGCAACCAGACGATCGGGTACCCGAGGGAGGGGGATGTGCCACAGTGGAAACCGGGATGTCCACAGGGGGAATAGAGAAAAATGATGAATGGGGATCAAAGGAGGGCGAACGAAGGGTATTCGAAGATAAAATTTGAAGGGGACAGGTGAAAGAGGAGGAACTTAGAAACTCGGTGAATCAACAGAAAGCGACCCGGAGAGAGGGGGTACAGAGCAACGTCGGGGTAAAGAGACGACAGGCGAGGAAATGGGCGGATCTGGATCAGACAACGGATAAGAGGTATCAACCAACAAAGTGAAGCGAGGGTTCCCAAAAATAACACGGTCCAGGAAGGGCTCCTCAGAGTAATCCACCTCTTCTACCTCCATATTGTCCCCCATATTCCAGCCAGAAGTCGGTAGTCGAAAGTGACGCGTGTGAGAACAAAAATGGCAGGGAACAGTGAGCAGCGACGGCACAGGAAGGGCAGTCTGCAGTAAATTTGTAGAAACCTAGGGTTTTACCCTAGACCCACACGGACGACCTCCATCCTGCCGATAGATCTCCCTATATATTTTCTTTTATTCCCCCTTATTTTTTTATTTTTATTTTTCTTTCTTTTTGTATTTTCATAATTTCTTTCTTTTTTCTACTTTTTATTCTTTTTATTTTTCTATTTTTCTTATTTTTTATTTTCTTTTCTTTTAAAAAACTAAAACAACTTAAAATGAAAAAATAATTTACAACATCCTATTGAAATAAATAGCTAGATAATCATACCTTGATCATTATATTTATAGGACCTTAACAAACAATCTCTCAAATGGTAGCAAATAATAAAATAAGAATTACTATTGCTAGTTGGTGCACACTTTGATGATGACATGCTACCTCAACCAAGACTAATTACATTATAAAAACAATGCTAACTTGAAACAACATTGAGGAAAATTATATTGATATGAAACTATTCTCAACATTATGGCACTTAAACTATTCTTTGTCATTGATGTTTCACTGAACACTATATGGGTATATTAAGTGTTAGAATCTTAGTGAAGCTATAAAATTACAACATCATGCTAATTAACACTATATGGGTGTATCAAGTGTTGGAATCTTTGTTATAGGCCATTTTGTCACATTTGGTCAACAGGCCTTCAAATGGGACCAATTCACATCCTTTCACATATTGTCATTATCCCTACACAGAGCCCTAAGCATGACTTTGTTGAATCCTTGAGTTTCTGCTCTTGACTACTAAGCTTCCAAGATTTTAGGGACCAGCGTTGACTACCAGGTGGACCCTCTCTGCACCTGCACTGATCACCAACAGGTTGCCCAGTCTTGGGGGTGAGTTGATTCTAGAAATTCAGGAAAAATAAAAAGAATCTTGAAGCTTCATCTTCCAGAAGCTTCCTGATATTGTTTCAACTATTTAGCTTGGATAATAGTCTCAAATCCTATTTGATCCTACCTTGAAGTTTTCACCTCTTATCCCTTGATTTCATCCTCCCATCTCAAGTGGATCTCAAGCCTATATTGGTAAATGTATAAAAATTCATGAACTACCACCTTCATCTATATATTTACAGTTGTCGTCCTCTAAGATGATTCTAGGTTAGTTAATCATGCCAGAGCATCTAAAATGTTTTGTTTGTTCTTAAATTTTTTGGATGACCAATGTTATGAACAGTTTGAAAACAGGTGCTTAAACCTTAACACTTACCAAATAAAATGAAAGGGATGTTTGTTTGTCTAAAATAGTTAATTGATTTAAATTGAGTGAATAGCAGAGTCTTAAGGAATTACAATTTACTAAATATTCAAATAGAATATTTAATTGATTATAAGAAAGAAAGCAGGTAAACAATGTTTGCATGTTCAACAAAATATATTTAATCTAATGTAGATGGGTGTGACAATTTATTGATATAGAGGAGTTTATAATAATAGATAGTTTTATAAACTATTCTCTAGTTATTGTTTATAACTTCACCGGGGATTTAAGACTGACTGAAAATCGGTTTCATATTACCTATATTTCTACATAAAGGCTTAAATACATGAAGAAAATCATAATGAAATGAACACATAAGAAAAACTTACAAGAAGACAAACTCTAGGAGGCAAATTCAGAATCCTTTCATTAATTTGAAGAAAATCTTTAGCACGATTACAATTCTGCTTTTAAAGCTCATCCAAGGGTTCAACCCTTAATAACTCGAAGGAGGAGTTATTTATACAAAAATAAAAGAAATCTTCTAAAGACATTTTAATAAAAAATATAAAAATAGTACAAAACTATAGGAATCTTAAAATTGCTAAGTGCTGGCACCATCTTTCAGGAATTTGTTGATGATCTGGTCCCCAAAAAGTGCTTCCCAGTTGTCTATAAGTTGGTGATGAAAGTTACTCGATAGTTTCACATAAGTGATCCCACCTGTCTTGACTTGGTATAGAAAGATTAACCAATTTCCTGTAAACTTCATCAACCTCGGTATACTTTTCAAAAGTGGGCTTATTAACAAAAATGTGTTTAATTTCATGCTTGATTGTTAAATCAAAATCTAAAGCCTCTAACATTTGTTTCCCTATAAGATGACCCTTTATACCTGCAAAACTAGCTTTATTAGTTGCAATTGAATAAAGCTTTTGACAATATTCCTCCAAACTGATCAACTTGTCATTTGGTGCCACTAATCCTGGTATTCCTCTCTGGTTGAGTAAGTTGAACTTGAAATGAAACCTTTGGAAAACAATTTTCAAGGCTTGGCACTTGGTCTCCAATTGAGTCATGAGATTCTTTTTCTACAAAACCTTCTTAATCTCCAAAATAGTTTCAGTCCTATCCACAATCTGTATCTACTGCAACTCGGCCCTGGTTTTTTAATTTAGAACTTTGATCATGTTTGTGGCTTCACTTGGTTTATCCTTAAGAAGTTCTCTAACTTATTCTATAGTTGTTTGGCACCTATCTATCAGCTCTTCTTGTTCAAAAATAATTTGTATGGAAGGCCAAACTTCAGTTATAGCTTAACTGATATATGCCTAAATACTTTCCTTAGCTTGGGCCAAGTACTGAGCCATTAATGACTCACTTTCCAACTCTTCTATCCTTCTGGTCAATATATGGGTCTTCTACATCTCTTCAACATAAAGAGTGTCATTTTTAATCTTTTGAGTCTCCAGATTCTTAAATTTCTTGTGAAGCCTTTCATTCTCTTGTTTCTGGTGAGTCAGCTCTTGTATGACTTTGTTCAAATCTCTTGTTGTTGATGTAGACTCTGTTGTTGCTAATGTCGATTCCCCTACTGTCCTTGACACTGTAATAGGTATAGCTTTAATTGGAGCTATGGCTCGTTGAGTAGATTACTCTTTTTCTTTAAGAAATTTCTCAATTTTCTCTTCCATTGTCCTTATCTATACATTTTGTTGAATGATCAGCTTGAGCATCTCTTATTTGTGTTTCTCACTTTCTGTTATCTCCTTGGTTTGAGGATCCTTTGTAGAAGGTAGGTTAAGTTGCTTCCTTAATGTTGAAATGTTTATATTCTTCTTTCTAATAATGTCCTCTGTAGCTTTAACATCAATGGGATCATACCCAATTTTAATCACTAAATCTTCGATTGATTTTACCTTGTTATCCTTTGCCAAAGAGGATATATTTTCTATCTTCGATTGTGACTGTACATTTGAAACTGTTGTCTTAAGTTTTGATAATGCCATAGCAGTGTTGGTCATGGTAGAGAAATCATCTCACCAAACTGCCTATGCATATCCATCTGATCGATTGGATGTATCTGGTTGGCATCAAAAGAAAATACAGTCTTCTTATAATCTAAAGAAGCCTTTGGAAAAGGCACTTGGGCTCGTAGGAATGCCATTTGCATCCTACCTTTTTCACTGTCAAAAGTTGTCAATAACCTGAGTTGTTGTTATGAAACCAGCTCAAGAAAAGATAGAAAAGATAGATCAACGCCTTAGAATTCAGCCTCTTCGAGGGGGAAACCTCCTTTACATTACAGAAATGAACAATTCTTGGATGATACAAATGACAAAACCTCCTTTCTATATATAGGAGTCTAAGGAGTCACAATATAATCCATCCGACCTAACAATAATAATATAAAGCCACAAAAATAACAATAGAGGGATTATATGGGCACATTAATAACAATATGGGGGCAATGGGGGCACAACAATATAAATAAGGGGTATAACTACAATAGTAATGGGGTAATCACTAGTATTATAGGGACCCAACATGCCCCTCTCCTTCAAAAAAGTGTTGTCCTCAACGCTTGAGTAGTTTTGGATACTTCTGCATAAAATTCTCATCCTCCCATGTGGAATCTTCAGCGGATAAGTTCTTCCACTTGATAAGATACTCTAAAATTGATCGATTTCGTAGCTGTCGAGTTCTTGTTTCTATAGCTGCTTCCGGTTCCAATATAATTTTTCCTTCCTCGTCAAGTTCTAGCAATATTGTTTGAACTGGGAGCTTGTCGCCTATAACCTTCTTTAAGCATGAAACATGGAAAACTGGGTGCAATCGAGAAGCTGCAGGAAGCTCCAATTTGTATGCCATAGTACCAATCTTTTGCAACACCTTGTACGGACCATAATACTTTGGTGATAATTTATTATCCTTCTTAGCTTGCTTGAGGGACATTTGCTTATATGGTTGTAGCCGTAGGAATACCCAATCACCTACATCAAAACTTCTTTCACTGCGATGTTGATCTGCCTGTTGTTTCATTCTATTCTGTGCCAACACGAGGTTATCCTTTAAGAGTTGGAGGACTTGTTGTTGATGTTCGATGTGATGTTCCACTGCCTGAACCTTAAAATTTTCTCTTAAATATGATGTGATGGATGGTGGTTGATACCCATAAAGTGCCATAAATGGGGTCATTTTTGTTGCTGTATGAAAGGAAGTGTTATACCACCATTCAGCCAGAGGCAACCATTTGACCCATTGTGTCTGTTTATCAGATACAAAGCAACGAAGATATCCTTCCAAACATTTGTTTACTATCTCAGTTTTCCCATCAGATTGAGGATGATAAGATGAGCTATGAGCTAACTGAGTACCAAGACAAAAAAATAATTATGTCCAAAAATTTCCAGTGAAAATGGGATCTCTGTCACTTACAATAATCTTTGGGTTTCCATGTAGCTTTTGAATTGTTTCCATAAATGCAGTAGAAACTGTACTGGCTTTAAATGGATGTGATAATGCACAAAAGTGTGCATACTTGGTAAGTCTGTCAACTACCACCATGATGACACTCTTTCCCTCAGACTTGGGTAAACCTGTGATAAAATCCATTGAAACCTCCTCCCAACGTTGGCTTGGAATGGATAAAGGTTGTAATAGACCCGGTGTCTTAATTGTTTCAACTTTATTTTGTTGGCAAACCAAACATTCTGCCACAAACTTTTGAATATCTGATTTAAGGCCATCCCAAAAAAATTCCTTCTTAACCCTGTGGTAAGTTTTTAAAAATCCTGAGTGCCCTCCTAAGGGAGAAGTGTGCAATTCCATAAGAATCTTTTGTTTTAGCTGGGAATTCTTACAGAGGTATAAGCGATCTTTGTACCATAACGAATCATTTTCCAGCTAAATGTATCAGATGTACTGGAATCTTGTTGTAGCTTTCGAATAAGTGCCCACACTTCTTCGTCATTCTTCCATTCCTCCCTTGCTTCATTTATCCAATCTGGTTGGATAATAGAAATAGCGCACAACAATGCTTCCACATCCTCATCCTTCTTGAGAGTGCATCTGCCACCACATTTTGCTTCCCTTTTTTGTAGATGATTTCAAAGTCATAACCCAACATCTTTGTGACCCACTTTTGTTGCTCTTCAGAGGATAATCTTTGTTCTAAAAAGTATTTAAGGCTATCATGATCCGTTTTTACCTTGAAGTGTCTTCCCATTAGGTAGGGTCGCCATTTCTTAAGTGCATGGAGTATTGCCAACATTTCCTTCTCATAAATAGCTTTGCTTAAAAACTTTCCCTTGATTGGACGACTTTCAAAAGCAATGGGTCTTCATCTTGCATTAGAACAGCACCAATTCCATTTCCTGAAGCATCACATTCCACAATAAAGGTTTTTGTGAAGTCCGGTGTAGCTAAGACCGGTGCTTGGCACATTGCCTCTTTAAGATGTTCAAAGGCCTTTGTTGCTTCCGAAGTCCATGAAAATGCATCTTTCTTCAATAATGTTGTTAGAGGTGCTGCTATTCTCCCATAATTCTTAACAAACTTGCGATAATACCCTGTCAACCCAAGAAATCCGTGCAAATGCTTTATGGATGTGGGGATTTTCCATTCCTTAATGGCTTTAATTTTGCTAGGGTCTACCTTAACTCCTTCATGAGATACAATATGACCCAAATATTCCACCTCCTGGACTCCAAAGAAACATTTGGATCTTTTGGCATATAATTGTTTCTCCTCCAATAGTTGTAGCACCCTGTCAACATGTTCAACATGATCCTTCCAAGACTTGCTGTAGATAGTATATCATCAAAAAATACTAACACAAATTTTCTAAGGAATGGTTTGAAAATTGAATTCATCAAACCTTGAAATGTTGAAGGTGCATTGGTAAGGCCAAAAGGCATGACCAAAAATTCATAATGACCCTCATGAGTTCTAAATGCCATTTTTGGAATGTCTTCAATCTTCATTCTGATTTGATGATATCCTGAACGAAGATCCAACTTGGTGAAGTAAATTGATCCATGCAATTCATCCAGTAATTCATCAATGACAGGAATGGGGAACTTATCTTTAATAGTGAGCTTGTTGAGCTCCCTATAATCCGGACACATGCGCCATGATCCATCCTTCTTGTGCACCAATACTACTGGAGCAGAGAAAGAACTTTGACTTGGTTGAATTATACCAGCCTCTAGCATTTCTGCAACCATACGTTCAATTTCACTTTTTTGGACATAGGGATATCTGTACGGCCTGATGTTTGGAGGAACACTTCCTGGAATCAGATGAATAGCATGATCATGATCACGCATAGGTGGGAGACCTTTGGGAGTCTCAAATACCTTGGAATGATTGTCCAGGACTTTTTGGAGATCTGGAGAAATAGATGATTCTAATGTGGAAACATCTAGCGAACATAATTGTGCAATTACACCTCTTTGCTCCTTTTTTAGAAGCTTTGTCATACCATTAGAGCTGATTATCTTTCCTGGTTTCCCTGCAATACCCCTTAATTCAACTTCCTTTCCTTCCATAGAAAATTTAATGAAAAGTTCTTGAAAATTAAAAGCTATTGTACCCAAGGATTGTAGCCATTGGACTCCTAGTACAACATCAGCACCTCCCATTGGAATGGAAAGCATTGGGCTAGTCAATACATATTCTCCCATGGATAGCTTGATATTATGGCACTTTCCAGAGCAATTTATTGTTCCTCCATTTGCAATCATCACTTGACACTCTGGTGCTGGATATAGGAAGCAATTCAATTCTTTTGCTACCCTACAATGAATAAAATTGTGGGTGCTTCCTGAATCAATCAACACTATTACCTTTTTCTTCTTGATTTGTCCTTCTATCTTGATGGTTTGAGGAGTGGTAATTCCTGCCAATGCATTACAAGATATGGTCGGATTTATTTGTTCTTCATCTAGGCTTTGTTCCTGGAGTATATCCTCTTCTTTTGACCTTTCTTGCTCCTTTTCTTCTTCCTCTTCACAATCTATGTAGAATAATTTCTTCTCAGCACACTTATGACCTTTAGTGTATTTGCTATCACAACTGTAACAAAGCCCTTTTGCTCTTTTTTCTTCCAATTTTTGTGGTGTCAACCTTATAGGTTGTGGAAGACTAGGGGCAACAACACTTCCGTCTTTATAGTTGTGAGTGGTATGCTTCCTGGTTGCCATAATTTTGCTTTCCATTTTTCTTGCTAACCTGAATGCCTTCTCTAATGAATCAGGTTCCAAAAGTCGAACATCATGTTGGATATTATCCTTTAAAGACCCTATGAACACATCAATCCTATGCTCCTCTGGAATATCTTTTACCCTTATGTTCAATTTTTGGAACTCCTCAATGTGCTCCATTATTGAACCCTTTTGTTTGAGACTTATCAATTGGCTAAAAAAAGTGTTGCTTTTTGTATCCTCATAATGTGCTATCAATTCTTCCGTAAAAATTGCCCAAGTGATAAATTGTTTACGAGAGCAAAGCCATTGATACCATACAAACTGATTTGGTTCCAAATATAAAGTTGCCATACGTACCTTTTGTGTGTTTTGCACATTATTGAGATCGAAGAACTGCTCCATCTGTAATATCCATGTGGCGGGATCCTTGCCATCAAACTTCCTCATATCGATTTTTGGAATATGGTGGGTCTTCGATCCAACATTAGAGTCTATGGAATCATGATTAACATTTCTTTTGTTCACATCATGAGTTTCCTTTACAACCTTTTCACCATTAGTAAGTATTTCTTGTAGAAAATTTGTCAAATCTATCTTCAAATCTGCCATGTCTGTCTTCAAATCTGTCCTCAATTTTGTCTTCAGATCATCCATCTTAGCTTCCATGCCCTTTATCTTAGATTCCACGCCATTTATCTTAGCATCTGTTAGCTTTTGTGAGCGTGACATTTGTTGCACTTGTTCTTGTAATTTTGATATATCATGTAGCATTTCTTCCTCTTCTTCATGAGTCATGCTAGAGCTTTCAGGTTCCTTACTAGGTGTTTGCATTTTCTTTCCTCGGGGCATCAGTTACCGATAATAATGCTTTACTATGCCCTTTGAATTCCTTCAAACCAAGCTTATGCAAAAATTAAAAAAAAAAAACTACACACCTTTTTCTACTTTGTAGAAGCCTGATATTGAATCTGATGTATTTCTGTAATTTCGAATCATCCAGTTCTGAAATTGTGACCTGTAGTATCCTTCTATGTCCTCTTTCAAATGCCACTAGTCTGATCCAAATTGGATTCTCCAAGAAAGAGTTATGAACAATCTCCCGCAGTGACCTGATTATAGACTAGTTCAGTAGAGCGAACTTGTATGAAGTGCCACGTGTCACGGTTTCAACCTTTGACTCTGAAAAATATATAAAAGAAAACTACAGTCCGTCCTCTTTCTGTACCTTCTTACGAAATTTCAATCTGATGCTCAGAAAGAAAGTTATGGCGATTTTCCCCAGGTCACCTGTTTTGAGTGTAATTCAGGAGTCTGCAAAAAGACCAACTTCCTCAGATCATATCTCCGAAACTATCACGCGAAAAGCTCTGAAATTCGGACCCAAGGTTCAGCGCGATTTCTTCTCAAATGGGTTTGTTTTGCGACTTCTGAAACGTCACAGAAAAAAAAGTTATAGCGAAAATGCCACGATGACCTGTTTGGAGCAGCGAAACCCTAGAATCCAAAGCTCCGATACCAAATGTTATGAAACCAGCTCAAGAAAAGATAGAAAAGATAGATCAACGCCTTAGAATTCAGCCTCTTCGAGGGAGAAACCTCCTTTACATTACATAAATGAACAATTCTTGTATGATACAAATGACAAAACCTCCTTTCTATATATAGGAGTCTAAGGAGTCACAATATAATCCAGCCGACCTAACAATAATAATATAAAGCCACACAATTAACAATAGAGGGATTCTATGGGCACATTAATAACAATATGGGGGCAATGGGGGCACAACAATATAAATAAGGGGTATAACTACAATAGTAATGGGGTAATCACTAGTATTGTAGGGACCCAACAGTTGTGAAGTTGATGTTTGTTTCCAAAACTGAGCATATACATTTGCGTTCAAAGATTCATTCTTCTGTTTAATTTCAAGGAAATTAGTGAAGATGTTTGGCTCCTCTTGCTCACTTACTCCTACAAACTGGGTGATCTCCAACAAATTTTGTGAAACTGAAGAGAAAGATGGAGGAGTGATTACAGTTTCTTCTATCCTTGTAGAAACCTGTGAATCATCCAAATTGATGATTATAGGCTCTTTCTGACCTAGAGTAGTAATGCCTTTGGAGTCATTCCTTGATTTCTTCTGGTAATGAATAATATTTTTTCACCTTTTGTTGATGATGAATATTCTTCTCTGGATCTCTTGTCCTAACTACTTTGAGAAGTGGGAGTCTGGAGCGTAGGAGGTAAAAAAAATTCTTCTTCTTCTTGAAGTGTATTTTCCTCCCACTGTTCTTGATTTTCGTACTTCTCAATCTTTTGTCTTGGAGTATGATTGTAAGGTGTGGTTTTGAGTTCCACCCTTAAGTTGGAGATTATACTGAATGGGTCATAAGACCAGGTGAAACTTGGTTGAAATCCCATTTGTTTGAGGATTGAATCTACTTCAATACCTGTTGATCTGGCATTGCAAATAAATGATCCTACGTGTGACTTGATTTTGAACTGAGACTTTATTTTCCCTAAAATGAAATGTATTTCATCCATATTAATCATTTTCCTGATACATTCCAGAGAGAAAATTCTCATTGGAACATATTTGGGCAATCTGTATGGATCTAGTTCATAGCCATACACTCTAATCTCTGTATAATTCTAGTAAAGATACCAGTCTCTTGTCTTGGCTTGGTCACTCAGGGGCAGGATCCTTTTGATTTCTGGACTGATCCTAGGCTCACTGTGGCTGCTGAGAAGTTGTGCAACTGGATGAATAAAACAGTCAATGAAGTCTGAAAACTTGAACTCAGTTGAGTTCCTCCTGATCAATGAAGTCCATTGTGTGACTGCTTGAATCACTTGCTGATCATCCTGCTTGTGTAAAACAATAGGTAACATGTCTCCCTATTGAAAAATAATCATATGCACTAACACAGAGGAATATTTAAACACTCCTTTAGTAGTAATTTTCATCAGTTGTTCATGCATACTTTCAGCAAAAAATTGACTATAATTATACATGAAAGCAGGTTTGTTTTCTTTAGAGAAAATGGATAGATAACCTAGGATATATTCATCTACCCATTGATCTGTTTGGTAGCCTAACAAGCAAGAAACTAGGGAAATGATGTGTTTAGCTCTCTCAGGGAACATGGATGCTAGATAGGGAGGGTTCTTTTTAGGAAGTTCAACATCTTCTGGGAGGAAGATCTCAAAAATTTGAGCTCTTTGGGGGAAAGTGAGCTTATGGTATAGGTCCATTAAAACAACAGTGGAGAAAAAGCTAAGGGAATTGTTTTCAGGGATCAGAAGCATATTGTTGATAGTTTCAGGGGTGATAGATATCAAAATGTCTCCATTCTGAGCTACCACAGTTCTCTGTAAGGGATTATACTTAGCTTGACACCACATGACTAAGTCAGGAAAAATATGGGTATGAGGAAACATATACATGGGCAATAGGGATTCCCATAAGTTGATTTCATCTTCAGAGTCCTGATAAGTCTGCTTTAGCCAATGGTGCAATTCGAACATGTCAAATTTGCATTTTGTATCTGAAATTTTGAAGAACTGTCCAGCCAATGGAATGTGATCAAGTTCTAAGGCATCAGAGGCTTTGGGGTTTTCCTGTGATGAAGATTGACTAGCAGAGGGATGATCTTTTCTTTTAGGAGTCATAATTCACAAAATTAGGATGAAGAGATAACAGAGGATCAAGATGAAGATACCTAAAGGTCTGTCGCTCCGATGTTAAGTTCAGTTGTGAAGAAAAACATAAACAAGAAATAATGGAACTTAGAAAACCAGTGAATTGAGATATAAGACGAGTTAGGGAAAATCATGTAACAGGGGTGATGGGATTATTTATAACCAGGAATGGATCACTGTTATGGGAAACGTGTTGCTGAACGAAAAGATTTTCATTAATGGAAGAAGAAAGAACAGTGATGGAAGGAAAAATGGATTGCGGATCAGCGACAACGGATAGGGACACACGACATGTAATGATTGGGAATGGAAGGCATGGGAAGGGAGTTACTATTGGCACGATAACAGAACGCACAGGAAAGAATAATTGGATTTCAGAGGGGAGGGGATGGTGGTAATGAGCGGGGGGGTGCGAAGTGCAGAGGAGTTTCCAGGTTGCAAGGGGCCCGCGTAGGATGAAACCACTTTTCGAACCACCTCCTTATTGTTATCATGCAACGATGGGAGGGGGTGTGAAATGGATTCCTCGCCATTGATCTGGGCGAGGAAGCGGATCACCGTACAATTTTGTTTGACACTTAGCGCTCCACGACAAAATCCTTTTGTCTTTTGTGACTTTGACTTAAAACTTTACAACATTTATTTGTACAAAAATTAATCACCCATAAAAGGTAATTAAGTCCTAATCTAATCTTAATCTAACTTTTGGCGCATTTGGACTAGCAACCATTATTTTTCCTAATTTATTTTTAACCCTAATCTAATACATCTTTGGCCAAATTTTGAGCATATTAGGCCATCATTTATTCTATTCTATCCTATCTAATAATGTTCTGCCAAGATTAAACAGTTTGGTGAACTTATTCACTAATCTAAACCATAAATTTAAATGATTTGATCATAATTAAACAATATGATTTAAATCAACAAAAGCATTTAAACACGTTGCACACAAAACCTTAATTTATTACAATGCAATTTATTTATTTGAAGTGGCATTTAAAAAGGCTCACTTATACAAATTTTTATTTTCTTTTGATGGGGTTTTATTTCATCTCTTTTTTTTTTTTTTTTTTTCAAATTTTCATTTTTATTCTTTATTTTTTCATACCCTCTTTTATAAATAAAAACTAACATATCAAAAATAAAGCATGTTACAACAACAACCATCCATGGGCAAGGGGTTAGCTTTTGGAGATTGATTCTACCGTCATGTTGTTGCTTTTAGAATCATTATTCCATGCATTAAGGTGACATAGAGGCATACTTTGTGGCAAGGAAGGACAACTTGGGGAGCTCTTCTACAAGATTAACCCCTATTTTTCGTTGTAACTCTCTCCAATTCTATTAATACAAAGAGTAGATTGTTTTCCAATATATGATGTTATGATTTCATTTATTTCAATACCATGTTGATCTATTGCATGAAGTGATTGGATTATGCTACATAGATGTCGTAGAGATTTGGATTGTCTTGTTTGATTGTGCAGGTTTTAATTGTAGCAATCGGAGCTAGGATTGGAGCGTACAAGTCGAGGAAGGAGCAAATCTTACGATAGATTCGAGGTAGGTCTCATCCCATCATTCAATTACTTTAAGGAAGACATTGTGTCCTTTGCTTTTTGTTGTTCTAGGTCATTCCACCAGGCCTAGGGAAGACATTTCTGTCTGCAATAGTAGATTATGTATAACAAATTGGCGACCATACTGGGGATCGATTCAATCCCTTGGTGGTTTTTTCTTGCCCTTAGTGTCTATTTTTCCTCTTGTTTTGATCTTTATAGTTTCACTCAGTCCTGATTAGACATAGGAAGACCTGTCATTGAGATTCCATTGCATTTTTTGTGTCGAAACTTGAGATTCCTTGATTAGTGCACCCTCTAGTTTGGAGATAGTGCACCCTAGCCTTCCTTGTACCTACATTGTACTGCACCCCAACCCTCTTTGTGCCTATGTTGTAGAGCACTGGTGCCCCTTAAGCATCTACACTGAGCCCTGTTTCATGCCAAAATTTGCCTTGTTTTGGTTTTCTCTCTATCCAACCTTCTTCCAGCTGCTCTTCCTTGTGTCCCTTAATGTCTTAGTGTTTCTCAAAAGCCTCCATATGGTTTTCTTGTGGTTTTGATTGCCTTTGATGAGAATTTTTTTAGATTTTCCTTTGTTCTTGTCATTAGGTCATTAGAAAACTAATTTGTTTAGTCATTGAGTACTTGAAAGAATTGGTGTTCTAGTCATTGTTCTGAAAAGTTTTCTTTTATCAGTGATTAGACGTGCATCTTAGTTTTCTCTCATTTTGAAAATTAAGAGAAAATTGAAAATAAAAATCTCCTTGCATTAGCATCTAGTGTTTTGTGAGTAAAATTTGAATTGGAATAGTTACTTTTTAGGGAATTGCACTTACTTATTGTTTGTTGCATATTCTTTGTCTCTTCCCTCCTTTATATAGATTCTCATTGAAAGTGAAAGTTTCCATTTCTTCATGTTAGCTCGCGTTTTAGGATATTTAGGTGAAATTTGCGGTGAGCCATGAAATTGAAACTTAATCAAAGATAAACTTTAAAATCTTTTGAATCAACCTAAGGAGCATTTGTCATATTAACGCAAAAATCTAGAGGTCTAGGCTAGAGATGTGTTCTGGCATCGTTAAACGTAGGAGTTGTCATTGCTTGCCAACGTTGTATCCCGGGGGTGATATCTCATTCCATGTACGTAAGTGTATCAGATTGTACTTCATGTACCTTTGGTTATATTGGATGGCGCTCCATGCATGAAAATTACATGGTAACGCTTTCATCGAACGATTATGCCTTAGATAACACTACAACGGACTGCACTTCCTTGTACCATCGACTATATTTTGGAAATTCCACCATGGGTTGATATCCTCACCATAGGTAACAGAGTCGGTCGCCTTGTATACCATGATACACTGAACACAACATTCAGGGAGATTTCCTGCACTTAAGTCCTTGGTTCGCCTAGGTGTATATTGCAGTTCATTGTTGTTTGGTAAACCTTTATGCCTAGTATTACCCTCTTTTTTATTTTTATTTTGTTAATTATTAAAAATTATTAATCCAGCGTGGAAGAACACACCCCTCCTCTCCGTCGTTCTCGTAGAATGAAAAATAAGCCTCCTCTTCCACCAAAGGCTACTCCTGGCCATCGTTAGAAGCATAAGAAGACATAAAATACTGAATTAGGAACTTCAGGAACTACTTCTGGTCCTCATGAATCTTATCTACAAAAATCATATTTCCTTTTAGTACTAAGCCTAACATCACTTCATCACTTGCTAGTGAATCTGACACAGTTGAAACTGAAACATGTGAGACTTTGTTTCTTGAGGTCATCTTGAAAGGCCCAAAAATTGGGTCTACAACAAGGGGGATAACTGCCCGGTCTAGACCTTGAAAGCAGCTCCTTTTCTGTTTGGAATAGTGGCTTCGACTGGGGATGATGGGGCTATTTTCCCAATCTATTTATGATGATGAACTAACGGGAATGATGTTTTTCTTTTTTAAGGTTTTATGAGGTGAATGCTTATTCTAAATCTAATCTATCTTTAACTAGCACATGCAATTTATTCTAATGAAAGAAACATCTAATTTTAAACTATCCCGGGAGTAACACTTCACTTACGCGATCTAAAATAATTTCCACCAGCAATTGATAATAAAGATAATTCAATTACTATGAGAAAGGAATCCATTAAAAATGATTGTTTCGTATAAGAAATTAGCTAAAACAATTATGATAAACATATCGCATAAGAGTTATTTATATACTTAGCATAAAAAGAATAGTTATCACCGTACAAAAGTGCAATAATGACAACTGAACATTCAGACTTTCATATATCAATAACTGAAAATAATTTATCACTTGGCACATAAGTAAAAAGTATTAGGAGATAAAAGTGCCATTGGTAATAGGTTCTACTCATGAGCTTCAACAATATAGATTTATTTTCACATAATTCAGTATCCACTAAGAGTACAGAAGTGCATTTCAGTAGTAGACATCAAACTCAGATATAAATAAATCATGTTCCATTCATTTATCAAAACCTCCTCAATTGGGAGCAAACTACACATTTTGAAGAATTGTTTTTGATAAAATTATGGACCCTTCTCCAATGCAATGAGAAGGGTTAAAATACTACTATCTAAAACCTAAAAATAGTTATTACAAAAATAGATGAGGAAGTTCAAACGACTATCCTCATTTTAAGAAAAAATTAACTAAAATCAAACTAAAACTGTATCGATACTAAATCATGCATCTGTTCTTTTAAGTTGCAAATATCCAGCATGGGCTTCAAGAGCGTCGGTTGGCCGACCTTAAATTTTAATTGACCTGCGAATACGGAATTGGCAAGAGCTAGCACTATCTTCTCGGCGGACGTTATGAGGCATTTCAGAATCATGCATTGGCTATGTGGCTTTACCAGGTATTGCCAGTAAATGTCCCAGTTTAACTTGCTTAGTTGTTTAATTGACTCTACTTTTTTCTCTATCGTTTGATTCCATCTTGCTTGGAGCTACTCTGCCTTTGGGAGGAATCATGGAGTAGTCTCTGATATTAAATTTACTTTATGCATATTTTCATTGATGTAGTCAATGATATTGTTTGTTTTTGTTGCTGCTTCCTCCATCGCCTGCTCTACTTCCTTGAGTTGTGCATCCTGTTAGAGCCTAGATTTGTCTCAGGCTGAAAAGACAAGGTTCTAGGTCCACATCAAACCACGCTCAGCCTCGTAGCTAGCCCTATGAGGACAGGAGAGGGCTCTCTCCAGGTCAATCTCGACAAAAGGTGATCAATGAGGCTCGAGATGACTAAATTGGCAATTGATCTTAGGCTAGGTATGAAGTACAAGGAGTTTGAGGTTGATTTTTGAGGTTTTTGTTGAATCAAAGGAAAAGGCAATTTTGGGTGCGGGGATGAGACACAGTTTTTGCAGAGGTCTACTTGGGGCGAGGTAGGCGATTGTCTTGATGCTTTAAAGATAATGAATGGCTAGATCTGACTGGTGAGAAGCTAAGGAGAGCAAGAAACTTTCAAGGATTCTCCTTAAACAGACGAAAACATGGAAAATCAAACAAACTTAAAGGCAGAGCATAACAATCTATGGATTCTACCTTAACACTTCATTTGTTCAATTGCAGAAGATGAAAGAAGGAAAATGATACACATTAACAACTTACAATTACAGAAATAAGCACACCATCAACACACAAAGCCACAAGGATCCCAAACAGTGCTGCAAAACCCTGGTCTTTCCTTTGCCAAAAATGCAGAAGTGAATGTACAATAGAGTGTTAAGCTTTTCCCAAGAGTCCAACCTGTGCTACTGACTGAAAATTTACATATATAGATCAAGCCAACTCATTCCCTAACCTCTAGGGGTCGAGCTCCTCCTTCTAGGAGCAGTTTGAACAAATTCTAAACATGGAGCAAGAATCTAAGTGACCAAAACAACCTGCCTCTAAAAAGGAGGAAATTGATTCATTACATTAATTTTTTGCTATTTTGTGAATGAATCATCTAGAATAAGGTAAATAGGTGCCAAGCTACCTCATACACATCAAATTACATCATTATAGTTCAAAAATCACATCAAGGAGTGAAACTGGTAAAAACTGGCCGAATTCCTGAGCTGGAGGGTGAAAACTGGACCAAAAACCTCTATGCGTAGCGCCCTGATATCTATGCGTAGCGCACCTTTTAGCCTGTTTTTGGGGCACTTCCAGACATTAAAATCAAGCTCACAATAGTTGGTTGGAAAGCTCTGGATGTCTACTATCCAGCCTAAGTGGAATTTCCCAATTTGGAGCTCATTTGCCCCCTCAAAATTGCATTATCCCATAAGTACTTCCTGCTGTTGCAAAAGGTGGCAGCAAGGTGGTTTTCATGGTGTTTTTAGGCCTTTTGATCATCTAGAACTTGATGAAATGCTTCGGCAATAACTGAGCATGCAAAAATTACCATGAAAAACCCAAAAATACAAAGTTTTCCTCCAGCAAGTGTCCCAATCAAAAGCGAGCGTGCCGACGCGCTACTCATAGAGCGGAAAAAACTGTTTTTGGGATTAAAAATTTCAAAATGACAAACATTTCTCTGAATTTGCTCAAATTCGGAGCGAAGACCCTCCATCATGTGTCATTCTTAGCCAATGAAGCCTCGACCAAAACTCGAAGTGGATCTAGCCTCTTTCGCCGTTTTAGTGCTTTGCTCAACCTCCTTTTCAAAATCTTCATTTTTGCTTTGTCGACATGCATGCGAGCCCAATAATGACTTTTCATGTGATGAAGCATGTCCTTGTCTCTATTGGCCTTTTCCAACAACTCCTCTAGATGTCGATTGACTTTCTCAAGCCAAAATTGCCGCTCAACAGGTGTCAAATCACCAGGTCTTTTTCGGGCTAGCCTTCGGTCTTCACGGATTTGTCGCAGCTCTATAAGTGTATGCTCATCCTCTAGCTGTTTATTGTGCTACTCCAAGTATTTGATCAGACATTCTGCCTTCAGTAGCTTCTCCTTCAAGCTGTCAATCTCGACCTTCTGCTCTTGGATGATCTCTTCCAGCTTCGAGCTAGGAGAGCTCCTATCCACATCACTCAATGCAACATCAACATCATGACCACCTGAATGGCCCTCCTCATAAATTGATCTCTTGCCTCTGTCCTGAACCTGTACCTGTACTGAAGAAGAAGGCGAGACCCCTTCCACACCATGTGGAGATAGTACTCATCGTGTAGCTGCAAATAAGGCCGTGTGGCCTCGCTGATATGTCACATATGCTGGAGCATTGACATGCTCGGTCTCAAGAATGTCAAACTGATGTGAAGGCTCTCCCTCATCATGAACTATCTCTGGAGGTGGCTGTGGCGTTGTGAAAAAGTCACGAGAAATAAAATCCTCCCAAGTAATGCCCTGTTGTGCCAACTGATGAACCACTATGATCTTGATCAGCACGTAATGATAAATACTTCTATGTTGTTGTGCTGGGGTCTTCTTTTGTACTAAGACAACCATCCTCTCTATGTTGCGAAACATGAAGTATGGAATGTTCATCAAACGTAGCCTTGTGAAATGCATCAACAAACGGACATGGTACGTATAAAGACGCGAGAATCTGCCCTCACAACTGAAATACCAAATGATGAGTTTCATCAAAGGTGCAAACTGATCACTCAGGTATTGGAAAGGAAATACCCTGCTCAAATGCCTCATATACCTGGGTTTGATGTATGGCTCATAGTAAAATTTCTCTAACTGCTAACGCTTATTCCACTGCTCTTCAATATTTGGTATCCCAGTGGCCTCTGCAATAGTCTCTGGTGACAAAATGAAATCAACTCCGGCGAGGTTTACATGGCCATCATGTAAATGTAGAACAAACAAGCGAGCTAGTTCACGATGATGCTGGATTTGTGAAATTAGCTCACAATAGTGATAGCATGACTAATAGCGAAAACAATCCATTGCAAGCGGGCAAGCCTGCAATTGAACCAAAGAAGTGGGCTCTTCTCTGAGATGCTTACCACCTTTGCCACCTCTGCGAGGCCTCCGTGGCACATTACCCTCTGTTGTGGAATCACTGTCATTCTCCTGCTCATAAACTGAATCTGTGTCTGACATGGCTTTGAAAACACAATGTCTGCAATATGTATGTTGATATAGGGGTGGTGAAATCAGAATTTCAATGCATACTCAAAACCCAAATATGTTTACCGAAGCATCATAAGAATTAAGCCATAATGGTAATAACTCTGTTTCAGTGTATTGGCATGAAACAGTCACTGTTTTGATCACAAGGACAATTTTGACAAATGAACAAAAGTGTGAAGTGCACCCTTTGTGATGTTGGCTAAAACTTGACAAATGAGTTATTTCACCAATGGAGAATGGGAAAATCTTCACAAAGCCACCCACATGTCTTTTTAAAAACCCTAAGGAATGATTTTGGTATGAGCATAGGGTTTCATTTTTCTACACCCAATACATCAAATTTCCCACCTCAAACATACTACGAACAATTTAAAATTGACTGAGCAGCCATGAAACACCTACTTGCAAGTTTTGGAGTCGATTTGGCAAGATCTGGACGCATTAACAAAATTTTTTTGGTGTTGTGACTGAGTGCGTAGCGCCCAAACCAACGTGTAGCGCACACCTGTGTGCGTAGCGCCTGTGTATTTTTACACTGGCCAGTGAGGCCTGTGTGCGTAGCGCGCAGATCCAACACGTAGCGCACACCTCCAAACGTTGTCCACAAGTATGCAAACAGGGTTTCGGACTTCACAAATTCAAACATGATTTTGCCTTGGAAATTTTTGAACAAATGGACTTGTTTCCCCTTTTATATGTGAACAAAATATCTTACCAAATCAGATTTGATTTAAATTGATTCAATAACCCACTTTATAATGTTTGGTACTTTGACATCTTTGGTATTTTAATACAATGTTGCTTTTTGACTTTCTCTTTCTTTTTCTGAGGTTTGGACTGATAATATTTTGTTGATTTTTGCAGGGATCCGACATTTTGGCTTTGGAGAAGATCAGAGGCTTGCTCTGAAGCTTTTTGAAATGAAACAAGTACAATTATTTACAATAACAATTTTTAGTTCCAAAACAGAGTTTTGGACTAAAAATGTTTTAAATGCTTTCTGAGAAAAATATTAAATGAGTTGAAACCAACCTCATGGCCTGCGGGCTTTTATTATGTGTATGCAAAGGACTGACAACCCTAGACTCTAGGACTAAAGACTTTTTAACGAAACTAATCTTTTATGACGATGAATGAAATGATCATGTACTTTGGTGATTTTTGAGAAATTTTTGACTAACCCTGCAAGGACAAGCATGAGGAAACACAAGACAACCAGACCCCCTTGTCAGTCAATGGCATGCCCCTAGCAAAATGCAACGAAGTGGAACGAGCGAGACACCTAAAAATGATATGCAAAAGCGAAAAGATCTCTTAAGGAGGATTGTAAGGACCGAATCTAACATTGGCTCCAATGGGGATGGTGGCTCCTTGGAGATGCCAAGAACGGCAGATCTTTGGGAGAGTAGACCAGTGCCTTCATGCATTGGGCGATGGAATCATTATTTTGAACGGATAACACAAACATTTGACACATTTATTGAATGAAAACTTGACTGAAAACTGACTGAAACTTGACTCAAACCGACTCGATGGCAAACTAAAATAACTTGAAAAAACTGACTCAACAGACCAAACACAAATGACTCATGACTGACTTAAAACAAGACTTTACAAAGCTTTTTGGAAAAATGGCAGCAATCCATCAATACTTGGAATCATGATGACAACCACCTGCATACTAATGAAATATGTACAATCATGTATAATTGGCTTTCCAATGTAACCAATCAAGCAGATGGCTTCTTGACTGATTTCCCAGATCAGATCTGCTGGTCAACAATACAAACTGATAACTTGGCATCCAAAAACATAGCTGACCATGATCTCCTTCATCACTGAACACTGCAATAATCACTTTCACTGCTGACTGTAACAAATCTGCCATTGGATCCTGAAAAACATGAAGATTTACCTCCTGTTGAAGAAACAAGTCTTTCTCTTCTGATTCTGATCTGTCTTTATCATGTACTTCAGTAAAAGTATGCTCCTGGGCTTCCAAAAACTCTGAACAAGTAGATGAGCAGATCTCCTCTTGTAAAAACATTTCAACACATGAAACATATGAAGAATCTGAAAGGTAATCATGTATGCTCTGATCTTCTGTAGTCTGAAAATATGGTAGGTCATCTTCATATGATATCACAACCAAATTATCAAGTTCCTTATTACATTCTTCAATCATAAGGAAAGAAACTTCAGCTGATTCTTGAAGTGCAAAAATGACATTTCTATCATCTACCATAAATTCATCCAAAGGAACTGTTTCACTTACTTGAATGAAGATCTCATCTTGCTTTTCATGAACTGACTGAATTACCTCCTCATGCAGGCTCTGTTCTGATGGCATGAGAACATTTGGATCAAAAACTCTGTCTATGATCTCAACAACAAAACCCTCCTTTTCAGGATTCAGCACAAGGTATGCTTGGTCATCACAATCTGAATCTAGAACTGAAGTAGCTGTCCTAACATTATCACATTTTGCAATCTGCATGTTGTCTTCTTCTGTGGGCAGATCTGAAACAAGCTCTTCTCTTTCATCAATTTCAGCCATATAGAAAATTTCAACCTGCTGATCTATAAAGATGCTTGCAGGACTGTCATCCTTTTCAGAAGAGTAAGAAGGTCCACCATCACCTTCTTGACCATGTGCACACTGTAGATCTGCGTTAACTTGAGCTGGAACAAGACCTCTCAAAAGTAGATCTATCTCATCTTCAGATAGAGGAGATAATACCTTTTGTTTTCTTTTGTTCAAATAGTGATTGTCTTCATTGATTTCAAGTGAAGGAGTATACAGATTTTCCTCATACTGCTGATCCATTTCATGCAATTCCTATTGACTGTCAAGATGCGAAATCGTTTCATTTTCCACCGTACTAAGATCTTGGTCCTGCTGCAAATTTTCATGATCGTCTCTATGGGAATCCTCTATGTTCTCTTCATGTTGCTGAAATGGATTCTCGTACAGAGCCTCCATGATTTCTCCGTCCATCAATTCATTATCCCCATAAAAATTCTCAATATTTTCAATAAAACTAAGAACATGGCTACAACAGTTCTGAACTAATATCAAGGATGGATAAGATTCTTTATACTTTTCAAAGAACATGATATGAAAATCCTTTAAACAGTAAATAGAAGCAGATGGAAAACTTTCATACCAAGATCGGGCTTCATCTTCCAGAGTAGCCATAAACATTTTCATCAAACAGTCCTCAGGAAAATTGATCTTTAATCGATGCACATGAATGTGAAATTTCACCAGATGAAGAGCAGCGTCATTACCTTCCACATTTCTGAACACAGGCAAATTCTTTGACCAATCTACCTTGGGCATTTTATTTGGAAAGCCTGGAATGTGATCCCGGCTCATGGGAGCGTATCTTCTTGCAACCCGATCCATCTTGAAAAGCTCAAAGCAATTGATCTCTCTGCAGTGAAATCACCATGAAGCACTGATTGCTGGATTCTTCAGTGAATGGAGTCGCCAGGTGAATGATTTCAGCCTTTTGATGCATGATCGTTGTTCACCATCAACAATCAGATCTGAACTTGATTACACGTACTGGGGTAATTAACAAGTTAAATGTCACGTTTACAAGCTAGACCGGAGATTGACTGAAGCAACGTTTATCTACTTCCGCTAATGCAAAGCAAAAGCGTTTCGAAGGCTACCTGGCATAAATTCAGGCTCCGTCTGTAGCTTATAAAACAAATGACATCAACAAGAAAACCATTTGCTTTTCCCAGTATGGTCGCCACTATGTTAGAGCCTAGATTTGTCTCAGGCTGAAAAGACAAGGTTCTAGGTCCACATCAAACCACGCTCAGCCTCGTAGCTAGCCCTACGAGGATAGGAGAGGGCTCTCTCCGGGTCAATCTCGGCAAAAGGTGATCAATGAGGCTCGAGATGACTAAATTGGCAATTGATCTTAGGCTAGGTATGAAGTACAAGGAGTTTGAGGTTGATTTTTGAGGTTTTTGTTGAATCAAAGGAAAAGGCAATTTTGGGTGCGGGGATGAGACACAGTTTTTGCAGAGGTCTACTTGGGGCGAGGTAGGCGATTGTCTTGATGCTTTAAAGATAATGAATGGCTAGATCTGACTGATGAGAAGCTAAGGAGAGCAAGAAACTTTCAAGGATTCTCCTTAAACAAACAAAAACATGGAAAATCAAA
The DNA here is from genome assembly GCA_031772625.1 of Pinus tabuliformis. Classification (NCBI taxonomy): domain Eukaryota; kingdom Viridiplantae; phylum Streptophyta; class Pinopsida; order Pinales; family Pinaceae; genus Pinus; species Pinus tabuliformis. The sequence continues at coordinate 1,298,761,479 of CM062818.1, forward strand.
CAAACTTAAAGGCAGAGCATAACAATCTATGGATTCTACCTTAACACTTCATTTGTTCAATTGCAGAAGATGAAAGAAGGAAAATGATACACATTAACAACTTAAAATTATAGAAATAAGCACACCATCAACACACAAAGCCACAAGGATCCCAAACACTTGTTATCGGGAAAAGTGTCTATTTAGAACTGCTCTATCCCACTAAGGTGTGACAGCTACCTTAGAAACAAACAGAGAAAACTACTTTTGTATTCTTCTTTATGAACTATAAACAAAGAGGAATAGGATGAACCAACCTGTGTCTTGTGCTAGTCTTTCGATCCAGTCTCTCTCCTCTTTGACAGCTTCCAGCGACCTGCTCCCTTACTTGCCCAACTTCACCAAGTACCTGTAAGATCACAGAAGAAGGAAACTATACAAAGACATGGGTTTATATTCATAAATAACTTAGGATCAGATTTAAGTTAACCATACAAATGTAACAAGCATCAATGAAACACAAGCATGGAGAAGAAACTCAAATAGTTTTATTGATATACAAGAAGATCCAGGAGGAGTTACAACCGATGATTCCTGACCCAGCATCAACCTCCCAGCAAAGAAGTCCCTTCTTCACCCCCAACAAAGCATAGATCACCCAATTCTCTGATATGTATCTCAAAACCAACAACAATTCCTTACAATGTGCAAAATTCCAGCCTCTGGATCTCTGGGATGAGGGATCCATATATAGATGTATGCAAGGAGGATGAGTCAGCTCATGATTTGATTAGTGGCTTCTCTCTGTCAGTTCTTGCTTCCACTTGGAGACTGAAAGCCTCTTACTCATCCTTGGTCGAATTCAGTGAGGCAAGTGTCATTGGAGAAGATTCTGGGAGCTTCCATTGTCTCTCCACCTCGCGAAATGACACTGCCATTTGTCATTTCCCGCTCAACGCACCCTGGTAGTGCATTTAGGTGCGTTGCAACGCACCTAGCTAGTGGACTTAGGTGCTATGCAACGCACTTGGCTAGTGGAGCAGCTGAAATGATCCTGATTTGACTTATTCTGAGCAGTTTCTGGTGGAGAAATTCTGGGAGAAGCTGTAATTTGTTGACCTTGTTCCTTTAGGGGTTGGAACAACACTTTTAGGGACTTAGGAGCCCTTGGTTTATGGACATTTCATTCTTAGAGCTGTAAGGCACAAAAATGTCTATAACAGTTGCCCCCTAAAGTATGAGGCCGTTTATCGGGTGAAATGCTTTATTAGGAGGATCCGAAGTTCTTTCAATGCTGGGAGGAGACCTGTAATAAGATACAATACAATACATTATCTTCATACTGTTTTCATGATCTAGCTGAGGCGGGCATTCCCATGCTCAGCTTTATAAATTCATTTTTATGTACATAGGACAGACAATTGTCTGATGATAGACTGATGATTCTGATAGAGCCATCATCCTTTTGGTAGGATGATTATCTGTGCTGCAATGTTGTACATTTCAATGTCTTTATTTTCCTGAATATATATCGCAGCCCGGATGGATGAAACTAGATCCGGGGTCTTCAATATCGTCCGATCTTCACTCGAAGTACAAGTCGATCCATGTGAGAAATGTTTTGAAGTCAAACATGGAAAGACATCGCTTGATTACCAGTCAATGATGTAAACTGTTAACAAGCGCGAGAGGAATCACCAATAATGATAATGACCCTCAAGGTACTGCAGTACAATTCACGTGGTGTGAATAAAGGACTTGGCATCGAACACCACGCAAAATCTTTCGGTCGAAGGTCATTGATGTAAACCTGTCGCCGGAAGTGAGAAACTTGCCATTGAGGCATGCAAGCTTCAAAGTACTGAATGGGGTGTTCCTAGATCAACTTCTTGGATAATGAGCTGATGTCGACAAGAAGTGATCCGTCATAGGAGGGCCTTAATGAATCCCACATCAATGACACGGAACGGAGCAAATGATTTTGATGGAGGTGAAAACGATCTGATGATATATGGTTCAGGGTGGCGGTTATGAAAGAGTGGAGTATAATGTATGGTAGTGGGCGGGACACATGTGGCCTTTCTGGATGACTTCTCTTGAACATGTCAGCGACACTTATGTGATGGATTGGTAGCATTAACCCCAAATGTGAATGGTATGGCGAGACCATGGCGATGTGACCGGTGAATGAAACAACCCAACCCGACTCGGGCACGGAGTGGAAGTGTCATGTTCAAGAGCGACTTGCTACCAATAAAGATTCTTTGAGTTTTCTTCCCAATTTTTCCCCAGTCATTGCTGACCAGTACCTCTTTATTTTTGTCAAGCTTGAGGAGGATAACATATGCTTGTTCTATAATTTTCCCTTCGGGCAAACCCATCGCTATGTTTTAACGAGCCTGGCGATAGTGAAACTCGTTCTCGTCTAAAGACAAGTTTGTCGCTATTAATCTTTTTAACGAGTCTAATGACAAAGATAACTCGGTCCTTTTCATTTTTAAAGAGTCTGAAAAGGTACATAAAGGTAACTCCAAAATTCCTTTTTCGTCATCTAATCCCTTAAGTCCGAAAAAGTATAAAACAATACAGAAGGGATGAATTTTCGATCGCTTTAACGAGCCGAACAAAACAAGCACTCGATCTTTTTGTGCAATAATCCCTCAGGTCCAAAAAGATTAAAATTTAGAGGAGGGATAGCACTTCATGTTGCTTTAACGAGCTAAAAGGCCAGAACTCGGCAATATTTTCATATTTTACGAGTCAGAAAAGAGCTTAAAGAAGACTCGTCTTTTGAGGAACGAGTGATAAAACGGGTAGCAGCTGATTCCAGGTAAGGTTTGGAATTTTCCAATCACGGCAGTGTCACGAGGATGGCTAGTGAAATCACTCTTCGCAGCTATTCCTCAAAATGGGTAAACAATCAAATGGAGGTGAATGATCGACCAATGGAAAAGTGGAGGTGACGGTGCAAACACGACCAAGGCTTTAATGGCTGAAATGCTACATTCACGATGGTTATTTACCAGGGGATAGTTCATTTTTTAACGAGCTTAAACGCGGGTGGAAACATTTGCTCGGTGCAGGTTTATTTTTTAACGAGCTTGAACCTTGCGGTAACACTGCTCGATTAATCCAGTCATATAATAAGAATGTCTCATATAAAAATGGCAACTTTTTGAGTGTTGCCCCACATCCTTTCTTTATGCAAGTTAGGAAACGACTAATCCAAAAAACAGATAAATAATCGCTCTTTGCTTACACTCCAAAAGGTTTGCATGCCCCCAGGTATAAAACAGAGTTTCAAGGTTACCTCTACTTCTTTCCGCCAAAACATTTGTTTTACCGAGAGAGGTCTACCTGTTACAGGTTACCCAAAGATTGTTCTATTTACGGCGTAAACAAAACACTTCTTCGGCAATGTTTCTCGAAATAAACAAAGGTGAGTGACGATGCCCGCCAACTCACATAACTTTGACAAGAGAATCTTATTCCAGAATAACCCCTCTTCCAATCACGGATGGGGTACAGACTAGTCATATTCTCCCGCGGAAACCTACCCTATACCCGAAGTTTTCCTGCCGGAGCAGACCAGGATGCATGCCCCCTGGGTTTCAGTCATATCCCTCCGAATTACTCGCTCTCATTGGGAGGACGGACTGGGGGTTGAGACATTTCTTGCGTGAAAAGACCATTTAGGGACGGTATATGACTATTTGCTATGTGTGATCCGGGAAATGAAAGCTGGTCCACGAGCTTGACCACTCTTCCTTCGTGCGGAAAACACATTACTCTAAAGAGTGAGGAGACAATCGCTCCCATGCAATAAATATAGTCTCGTCCAAGGAGTAGATTGTACTCCAAGGGTCCTTGAACTACCATTACGTTCATGCGAACTGTCTTCCTTCTCAATGTTATGGGCACATCAGGAAGGATCCCTAAAGGTCGACTGGTTCCTTTATCAAAGCTTGTCAGATTTCTCATTTCAGGCAAAAGCGATGGCGAACCAAGCGCTTTCCAAGCAGTTGAGGAAAGGATACTCACAGAAGCCCCCTCATCTATGATGGTACCAGCCATAACCATTCTATATATTTGAATGATAATTTGGAATGGTACACTTGCTGGTAAACAGGGTCTAACACGCTTTGACACAAAGATGACTCTAGTCTCCTTCGATTTTTAATGAGCCTGAAGTGACAAGTGCTCAGATGGACCTTTTCCGTTAAAGAGTCTGAAAAGGAACGAAAGGGACTGCTCTGGAGGTCTAGGTCGAGGGAGTACCAAACCAATAACAAAACTGCAGAATACTTTTTACGGTACGGCAGTCAATCTTCCCGAATGTTGTGTTCGGTGCATTGCGATCAGTAGGGCGGCCGACATGGCTTCCTATGGATAAAGGTTTTAAGCCTATAGGGGTCTCCCAATATATACTCGACGGTATGTGGGAGCACAAGTCCGTACTGGCACTTATCGTCTCAAAGTGGAGGAATCACCCAACCATCAATGAGGACAACAGTTACCAGGCTTTACGACGCCAGAATATGTCTCTAGCCTAGACCTCTAAATGTTGTGCGTTAAGTTCCAAAGCGTTGTTAGGTTCATTGAATTTATTTTAAGTTGATCTTTCTTATGAAGTTTGCCTTTTGGGATCACCACGAGATGTAGATGTAATTCCTAAAATGCAATCTAAAGATGATAAACAAACTTTTATCTCTTTTCAACAATGAAAATCCTAGCTACTAGGGGAAAAGAAAAACACAATCTTTTCGCAAAGAGCAAAGAGCACACTGTAAATGCACTTTCCTAAATCAAGCCAAACAGACTATCAATATGCAAATACACATGCATGTATTTGTTTTTCACTTTCTTAATATTGATGCCTAAAAAGAAAGTTGATGTACAAATCTGAATTTGCTTTCAAGTGACAAACACAAACAAGATTCTTTTCGAAATCAAAAGGTAGAGATGATTACGACAATTTATGATTTTGAAATAAATACTCGTTTCGACACTAGAAAGTCACAAATTCAAACCAAAGGCAAAAGTAAAAGCATAATCAACCATCAACAGCAAATAAACTTTATCCTATGATCAAAATCGACACTTGCGACAGATCTAAATCAAAGGATGACAGTACGACTATTATACTTTTGCAATGGAAAACTGTAAACGACTCAACAAACACATAAAAACATCTACAGTTCTTTTGTACAACTGAGGCGGAATATCAGTAAGGAAAAGGGGTCTGAAACAGTTAAGTACTGATCACAGGCTGCAAAAATCAGAGACAAAACTGAAAAAATGAAGCAAAGAACCTCAGCTGCACAGGGCTAGGCTGATCAGCGCACCTGTTACACAGAGAAACTGCATTGCAGCGCAGGTAACCCTCTCGGGAAGTGCGTTGAAATGCAGAACCTCTTCACAGAGCCTGCGCTAGGGCAGAAACGAGAATTCTATCCGGGTTTTGGGTCACGGTTTGCAGTTTAATCTATGGTTTTTTGGCCGAATAAAAACAATCAGTAATGCACAATCAGAGGTGGATCTAAGGGGGTTCTAAGAGCTATCACAAGGGCAATCAGTTGGTCTATGAATCAGCTGTTCAGATCATAAACAGATCCACTGAATGGATTGAAGCAGCAGATGTCTACTTTGCATTTGTTAATGGCAAATGCAGTTCGATTGCTACTTCTAAGTTTATGAAATAAACAACAAGAGAAACACAAACAAACTAACTAGACACGATCCCCAGTGGAGTCGCCATTTTGTTATCGGGAAAAGTGTCTATTTAGAACTGCTCTATCCCACTAAGGTGTGACAGCTACCTTAGAAACAAACAGAGAAAACTAATTTTGTATTATTCTTTATGAACTATAAACAAAGAGGAATAGGATGAACCAACCTGTGTCTTGCACTAGTCTTTCGATCCAATCTCTCTCCTCTTTGACAGCTTCCAGCTACCTGCTCCCTTACTTGCCCAGCTTCACCAAGTACCTGTAAGATCACAGAAGAAGGAAACTATACAAAGACATGGGTTTATATTCATAAATAACTTAGGATCAGATTTAAGTTAACCATACAAATGTAACAAGCATCAATGAAACACAAGCATGGAGAAGAAACTCAAATAATTTTATTGATATACAAGAAGATCCAGGAGGAGTTACAACCAATGATTCCTGACCCAGCATCAACCTCCCAGCAAAGAAGTCCCTTCTTCACCCCCAACAAAGCATAGATCACCCAATTCTCTGATATGTATCTCAAAACCAACAACAATTCCTTACAATGTGCAAAATTCCAGCCTCTGGATCTCTGGGATGAGGGATCCATATATAGATGTATGCAAGGAGGATGAGTCAGCTCATGATTTGATTAGTGGCTTCTCTCTATCAGTTCTTGCTTCCACTAGAGACTGAAAGCCTCTTACTCATCCTTGGTCGAATTCAATGAGGCAAGTGTCATTGGAGAAGATTCTGGGAGCTTCCATTGTCTCTCCACCTCGCGGAATGACACTGCCATTTGTCATTTCCCGCTCAACGCACCCTGGTAGTGCATTTAGGTGCGTTGCAACGCACCTAGCTAGTGGACTTAGGTGCTATGCAACGCACTTGGCTAGTGGAGCAGCTGAAATGATCCTGATTTGACTTATTCTGAGCAGTTTCTGGTGGAGAACTTCTGGGAGAAGCTGTAATTTGTTGACCTTGTTCCTTTAGGGGTTGGAACAACACTTTTAGGGACTTAGGAGCCCTTGGTTTATGGACATTTCATGCTTAGAGCTGTAAGGCACAAAAATGTCTATAACACCAGCGCTGCAAAACCTTGGTCTTTCCTTTGCCAAAAATGCAGAAGTGAATGTACAATAGAGTGTTAAGCTTTTCCCAAGAGTCCAACCTGTGATACTGACTGAAAATTTACATATATAGATCAAGCCAACTCATTCCCTAACCTCTAGGGGTTGAGCTCCTCATTCTAGGAGCAATTTGAACAAATTCTAAACATGGAGAAAGAATCTAGGTGACCAAAACAACCTGCCTCTAAAAAGAAGGAAACTGATTCATTACATTAATTTTTTGCTATTTTGTGAATGAATCATCTAGAATAAGGTAAATAGGTGCCAATTTACCGCATACACATCAAATTACATCATGCTAGGTCAAAAATCACATCAAGGAGTGAAACTGGTAAAAACTGGCCGAATTCCTGAGCTAGAGGATGAAAATTGGACCAAAAACCTCTATGCGTAGCGCCTTGATCTCTATGCGTAGTACACCTTTCAGCCTGTTTTTGGGGCACTTCCCAACATCGAAATAAATCTCACAATAGCTGGTTGGAAAGCTCTAGATTTCTACTATCTAGTCCAAGTGGAATTTCCCAATTTGGAGCTCATTTTCCCCCTCAGAATTGCATTCTCCCAGAAGTACTTCCTGCTGTTGCAAAAGGTGGCAACAAGGTGGTTTTCATGGTGTTTTTAGGCCTTTTGATCATCCAGAACTTGATGAAATGCTTCGGCAATAACTAAGTATGCATAACTTACCATGACAAATCCAAAAATACAAAGTTTTCCTCCAGCACGTGTCCCAATCAAAAGTGAGCACGCCGACGCGCTACTCATAGAGCGGAAAAAACTGTTTTTGGGACCAAAAATTTCAAAATGACAAGAATTTCTCCGAATTTGCTTAAATTCGGAGCGAAGACCCTCCATCATGTGTCATGCTCAGCCAGCAAAGCCTCAGCGAAAACTCGAAGTGGATCTAGCCTCTTTCGCCGTTTTAGTGCTTTGCTCAACCTCCTTTTCAAAATCTTCATTTTTGCTTTGCCGACATGCATGCGAGCCCAATAATGATTTTTCATGTGACGAAGCATGTCTTTGTCTCTATTGGCCTTTGCCAACAACTCCTCCAGATGTCGATTGACTTTCTCAAGCCAAAATTGCCGCTCAACAGGTGTCAAATCACCAGGTCTTTTTCGGGCTAGCCTTCGGTCTTCACGGATTTGTCGCAGCTCTATAAGTGTATGCTCATCCTCTAGCTGTTTATTGCGCTGCTCCAAGTATTTGATCAGACATTCTACCTTCAGTAGCTTCTCATTCAAGCTGTCAATCTCGACCTTCTGCTCTTGGATGATCTCTTTCAGCTTCGAGCTAGGAGAGCTCCTATCCACATCACTCAATGCAACATCAACATCATGACCACCTGAATGGCCCTCCTCATAAATTGACCTCTTGCCTCTGTCTTGAACCTGTACCTGTACTGAAGAAGAAGGAGAGACCCCTTCCACACCATGTGGAGATAGTACTCGTCGTGTAGCTGCAAATAAGGCCCTGTGGCCTTGCTGATATGTCACATATGCTGGAGCATTGACATGCTCAGTCTCAAGAATGTCAAATTGATGTGAAGGATCTCCCTCATCATGAACTATATCTGGAGGTGGTTGTGGCACTGTGAAAAAGTCACGAGAAATAAAATCCTCCCAAGTAATGCCCTGTTGTGCCAACTGATGAACCACTATGATCTTGATCAGCGTGTAATGATAAATACTTCTATGTTGCTATGCTGGGGTCTTCTTTTGTACTAAGACAACCATCCTCTCTATGTTGCGAAACATGAAGTATGGAATGTTCATCAAATGTACCCTTGTGAAATGCATCAACAAACGGACATGGTATGCATAAAGACGCGAGAATCTGCCCTCACAACTGAAATACCGAATGATGAGTTTCATCAAAGGTGCAAACTGATCACTCAGGTATTGGAAAGGAAATACCCTGCTCAAATGCCTCATATACCCGGGTTTGATGTATGGCTCATAGTAGGATTTCTCTAACTGCTGACGCTTATTCCACTGCTCTCCAATATTTGGTATCCCAGTGGCCTCTGCAATAGTCTCTGGTGACAAAATGAAATCAACTCTGGCGAGGTTTACATGGCCATCATGTAAATGTAGAACAAACAAGCGAGCTAGTTCACGATGATGTTGGATTTGTGAAATTAGCTCACAATAGTGATAGCATGACTGATAGTGAAAACAATCCATTGCAAGCGGGCAAGCTTGCAATTGAACCAAAGAAGTGGGCTCTTCTCTGAGATGCTTACCACCTTTACCACCTCTGCGAGGCCTCCGTGGCACATTACCCTCTGTTGTGGAATCACTGTCATTCTCCTGCTCATAAACTGAATCTGTGTCTGACATGGCTTTCAAAACACAATGTCTGCAATATGTATTTTGATATAGGGGTGGTGAAATAAGAATTTCAATGCATACCCAAAACCCAAATATGTTTACCGAAGCATCATAAGAATTAAGCCATAATGGTAATAACTCTGTTTCAGTATATTGGCACGAAACAATCACTGTTTTGATCACAAGGAAAATTTTGACAAATGAACAAAAGTGTGAAGTGCACCCTTTGTGATGTTGGCTAAAACTTGACAAATGAGTTATTTCACCAATGGAGAATGGGAAAATATTCACAAAGCCACTCACATGTCTTTTTAAAAACCCTAAGGAATGATTTTGGTATGAGCATAGGGTTTCATTTTTCTACACGCAATACATCAAATTTCCCACCTCAAACATACTAAGAACAATTTAAAATTGACTGAGCAGCCATGAAACACCTACTTGCAAGTTTTGGAGTCGATTTGGCAAGATCTGGACGCATTAAAAAATTTTTTTTGGTGCTGTGACTGAGTGCGTAGCGCACACCTGTGTGCGTAGCGCCTGTGTATTTTTACACTGGCTAGTAAGGCCCAGTGCGTAGTGCACGCTTGTGTGCGTAGCACACAGATCCAACGCGTAGCGCACACCGCCAAACTCTGTCCACAAGTATGCAAACACGGTTTCGGCTTTCACAAATTCAAACACGATTTTGCCTTGGGAATTTTTGAACAAATGGACTTGTTTCCCCTTTTATATGTGAACAAAATATCTTACCAAATCAGATTTGATTTAAATTGATTCAATAACCCACTTTATAATGTTTGGCACTTTGACATCTTTGGTCTTTTAATACAATGCTGCTTTTTGACTTTCTCTTGCTTTTTCTGAGGTTTGGACTGATAATATTTTGTTGATTTTTGCAAGGATCCGGCATTTTGGCTTTGGATAAGATCAGAGGCTTGCTCTGAAGCTTTTTGAAATGAAACAAGTACAATTATTTACAATAACAATTTTTAGTTCCAAAACCTAGTTTTGAACTAAAAATGTTTTAAATGCTTTCTAAGAAAAATATTAAATGAGTTGAAACCAACCTCATGGCCTGCGGGATTTTATTATGTGTATGCAAAGGACTGACAACCCTAGACTCTAGGACTAAAGACTTTTTAACGAAACTAATCTTTTATGACGATGAATGCAATGATCATGTACTTTGGTGATTTTTGAGAAATTTTTGACTAACCCTGCAGGGACAGGCATGAGGAAACACAAGACAACCAGACCCCCTCGTCAGTCAATGGCATGCCCCTAGCAAAATGCAACGAAGTGGAACGAGCAAGACACCTAAAAATGATATGCAAAAGCGAAAATATCTCTGACGGAGGGCTATAAGGATCGGCTCTAACACATCCCATTTCGCAAATAACATTTCCTTATGAGATTCATCGATCTTGGGAAATTCCGTTCTTCTTCCTTCCTCTGATTTATGCCAATTCAAAAAGTCAAAAACTTTCTTAAAAACTGAATCATAATCAAGTCGTAAATCTACAACTTTTTTAGGTCCCTACAATACTAGTGATTACCCCATTACTATCGTAGATGTATCCCTTATTAATATTGTTGTGCCCCTATTGTCCCCATATTGTTATTACCGTGCCCTATAGAATCCCTCTATTTTTATTTTTGTGCCTTTATATTATTATTGTTAGGTCAGTTGGGTTATATTGTGACTCCTTAGACGCCTATATATAGAAAGGAGGTTTTTTCATTTGAATCATCAAAGAATCATTCATTTGTGTAATATAAAGGAGGTTTCCCCCTCAAAGAGGCTAAATTCTAAGGCGTTGATCTATCTTTTCTATCTTTTTGTGAGCTGGTTTCATAACATTTGGTATCAGAGCTTTGGATTCTAAGGTTTCACTGCTCCAAATAGGTCATTGTGGAATTTTCGCTATAACGTTTTTTTTTTTTTTTTTTCTGCGACATTTTAGAAGTGAAAAAAAAAACCCATTTGAGATGAAATCGCACTGAACCTTGGATCCAAATTTCAAAGCTTTTCACACTATATTTGCGGAGATATGATATGAGGAAGTTGGTCTTTTTGCAGACTCCTGAATTAAATTCCAAACAAGTGACCTGGGGAAAATCGTCATAACTTCCTCTCTAAGGATCGGATTGAAATTTTGTAAGAAGGTATATAAAGAGGACAGACTGTAGTTTCTTGTTTATATTTTTTAGAGCCAAAGTTAGAAACAACGATACGTGGCATGTCATACAAGTTCGCTCTACTGAACTAGTATATAATTAGGTCATTGTGGGAGATTTGGCATAACTCTTCCTTGGAGAATCCAATTTGGATCAGACTAGTGGAATTGGAAAGAGGACATAGAGGGCTACTGCAGTTCACAATTTTAGAACTGGACGATTCGAAATTACAGAGATACATTAGAGGCAATATCGATCTCCTACAAAGTGAAAAAAGATGTGTAGATTTTTTAAAATTTTTGCTTAAGCTTGGTTTGAAAAATTATTTTGAAGGAATTCAAAGGGCATAGTAGAGAATTATTATCGGTAACTGATGCCCCGAGGAAAGAAAATGAAAACACCTAGTAAGCAACCTGAAAGCTCTAGCATGACTCATGAAGAAGAGGAAGAAATTCTACATGATATATCAAAATTACAAGACCAAGTGCAACAAATGTCACTCTCACAAAAGCTAATAGAAGCTAAGATAAATGGCGTGAAATCTAAGATAAAGGGTGTGGAAGCTAAGATTAATGACGTGGAAGCTAAAATGGATGATTTGAAGAGAGTTTTGAAGACAGACATGGCAGATTTGAAGATAGATTTGACAAATTTTCTACAAGAAATAATTACTAATGGTGAAAGGGTAGTAAAGGAACCATGATGTGAACAAAAGAAATGTTAATCATGATTTCATAGACTCTAATGTTGGATCGAAGATCCACCATATTCCAAAAATCGATATGAGGAAGTTTGATGGCAAGGATCCCGCAAGATGGATATTACAGATGGAGCAATTTTTTGATCTCAATAATGTGCAAAACACACAAAAGGTATGTATTGCAACTTTATATTTGGAACCAAATTAGTTTTTATGGTATCAATGGCTTTTATCTCGTAAAAAATTATCACTTGGGCAATTTTTACGTAAGAATTGACAACACATTATGAGGATACAAAAAGCAACACTTTTTTTAGCCAATTGATAAGTCTCAAACAAAAGGGTTCAATAATGGAGCACATTGAGGAGTTCCAAAAATTGAACATAAGGGTAAAATATATTCCAGAGTAGCATAGGATTGATGTGTTCATAGGGACTTTAAAAGATAATATCCAACATGATGTTCGCCTTTGAGAACCTGATTCATTAGAGAAGGAATTCAGGTTAGCAAGAAAAATGGAAAGCAAAATTATGGCAACCAGGAAGCATACCACTCACAACTATAAAGATGGAAGTGTTTTTGCCCCTAGTCTTACACAACCTATAAGGTTGATACCACAACAATTGGAAGAAAAAAGAGCAAAAGGGCTTCGTTACAATTGTGCTAGCAAATACACTAAAGGTCATAAGTGTGCTGAGAAGAAATTTTTCTACATAGATTGTGAAGAGGAAGAAGAAAAGGAGCAAGAAAGGTCAAAATAAGAGGATATACTCCAGGAACAAAGGCTAGATAAAGAAAAAATGAATCCAACCATATCTTGTAATGCATTGGTGGGAATTACCACTCCTCAAACCATCAAGATAGAAGGACAAATCAAGAAGAAAAAGGTAATAGTGTTGATTGATTCAGGAAGTACCCACAATTTTATTCATTGTAAGGTAGCAAAAGAATTGAATTGCTTCCTATATCTAGCACCAGAGTGTCAAGTGATGGTTGCAAATGGAGGAACAATAAATTGCTCTGAAAAGTGCCATAATATCAAGCTATCCATGGGAGAATATGTATTGACTAGCCCAATGCTTTCCATTCCAATGGGAGGTGCTGATGTTGTACTAGGAGTCCAATGGCTACAATCCTTGGGTACAATAGCTTTTAATTTTCAAGAAATTTTCATGAAATTTTCTGCGGAAGGAAAGGAAGTTGAATTAAGGGGTATTACAGGGAAACCGGGAAAGATAATCATCTCTAACGGTATGAAAAAGCTTCTAAAAAAGGAACAAAGAGGTGTAATTGCACAATTATGTTCGCTAGATGTTTCCACATCAAAATCATCTATTTCTCCAGATCTCCAACTTGAAAAATCATTCCAAGGTATTTGAGACTCCCAAAGGTCTCCCACCTATTCGTGATCATGATCATGATATTCATCTAATTCCAGGAAGTGTTCCTCCAAACATTAGGCCGTACAGATATCCCTATGCCCAAAAGAGTGAAATTGAACGTATGGTTGCAGAAATGATAGAGGCTGGTATAATTCAACCTAGTCAAAGTTCTTTCTCTGTTCCAGTAGTATTGGTGCACAAGAAGGATGGATCATGGCGCATGTGTCCGGATTATAGGGAGCTCAACAAGCTCACTATTAAAGATAAGTTTCCCATTCCTGTCATTGATGAATTACTGGATGAATTGCATGGATCAATTTACTTCACCAAGTTGGATCTTCGTTAAGGGTATCATCAAATCAGAATGAAGGCTAAAGAAATTCTGAAAATAGCATTTAGAACTCGTGAGGGTCATTATGAATTTTTGGTCATGCCTTTTGGCCTTACCAATGCACCTTCTACATTTCAAGGTTTGATGAATTCCATTTTCAAACCCTTCCTTAGAAAATTTGTGTTAGTATTTTTTGATGATATACTAATCTATAGCAAGTCTTGGAAGGATCATGTTGAATATGTTGACAAGGTGCTACAACTATTGGAGGAGAAACAACTATATGAAAAAAGATCCAAATGTTTCTCTGGAGTACAAGAGGTGGAATATCTGGGTCATATTGTATCTCATGAAGGAGTTAAGGTAGACCCTAGCAAAATTAAAGCCATTAAGGAATGGAAAATCCCCAAATCCAGAAAGAATCTACGAGGATTTCTCGGGTTGACAAGGTATTATCGCAAGTTTGTTAAGAATTATGGGAGAATAGCAGCACCTCTAACAACATTATTGAAGAAAGATGCATTTTCATGGACTCCAAAAGCAACAAAGGCCTTCGAACATCTTAAAGAGGCAATGTGCCAAGCACCGATCTTAGCTACACCTGACTTCACAAAAACCTTTATTGTGGAATGTGATGCTTCAAGAAATGGAATTGGTGCTATTTTAATGCAAGAAGAAAGACCCATTTCTTTTGAAAGTTGTCCAATCAAGGGAAAGTTTTTACACAAAGCTATTTATGAGAATAGAATGAAACAACAGGCAGATCGATTGGGCATTCCTACGGCTACAACCATATAAACAAATGTCCCTCAAGCAAGCTAAGAAGGATAATAAATTATCACCAAAGTATTATGGTTCGTACAAGGTGTTGCAAAAGATTGGTACTATGGCATACAAATTGGAGCTTCCTACAGCTTCTCGAGTGCACCTAGTTTTCCATGTTTCATGTTTAAAGAAGGTTATAGGCGACAAGATCCCAGTTCAAACAATATTCCCAAAACTTGATGAGGAAGGAAAAATTATATTGGAACCGGAAGTAGTCACAGAAACAAGAACTCGACAGCTACGAAATCGATCAATTTCGGAGTATCTCATCAAGTGGAAGAACTTATCCGCTGAATATTCCACATGGGAGGATGAAAATTTTATATAGAAGCATCCAAAACTACTCAAGCATTGACGACAACACTTTTTTGAAGGAGAGGGGCATGTTAGGTCCCTACAATACTAGTGATTACCCCATTACTATTGTAGTTGTATCCCGTATTAATATTGTTGTGCCCCTATTGTCCCCATATTGTTATTATTGTGCCCCATAGAATCCCTCTATTGTTATTTTTGTGTCTTTATATTATTATTGTTAGGTCGGTTGGGTTATATTGTGACTCCTTAAACTCCTATACATAGAAAGGTGGTTTTGTCATTTGAATCATCAAAGAATCATTCATTTGTGTAATGTAAAGGAGGTTGCCCCCTCGAAGAGGCTGAATTCTAAGGCGTTGATCTATCTTTTCTATCTTTTTGTGAGCTGGTTTCATAACAGACTTGATTTGTAATGTTATCGTTTTTTTTTGCAATGGGAATTCCATTGCGAGATCCTTTGGCAGAGTGTTTCTTCCTGTTGCAAGAGTTGGTCATTGAGGGCAAGGGCTTCTATGACAAATTCCTCAATTTTAGGGTCTTCCTTATGTAGTCCTATTAAGGTCTGTAACTGCTCTTTTTTATTTGCTAGGCTACTTTGATAATCTAACTGCATCCACTAGACGTCCTGCTGGAGCTTTGCCAATTGTTCCTTTGCTTCTTGGCTAACACTAGCCTATTGTAGTTGCTATTTCAAAAACAAAATTTTAACCTCCCTTTCTTTCAATAGTATTTGAACTTCAGTCGCTTTATCAATTGTGGTAGAATCATATGCCCATGCGATCTAAGAGAGCCTAGCTAGGTTTTCCATTGGATCGGTATCCGGGTCTTGCCAAAGAACATCCAAAGGTTCAGCTTCTAGAGAGAGTACAATATCTATTTCTCATTTCTTCCTTTGTCTCCTGACAACAGCCTTATGTTGTGGGCTATACAATACATCCAATGGAGGATCTCCTCTATTTTCAATACAATTTCGGATGACGGAGCAACAGGAATGTGCTCTGTCTCCTCAGTATTAATAATCTCTTCTATTATCATTGTTGTGGTTTCCCCCCCTGGGTTTATCGGTGGCTCTGCACTCTGTTCCTCAGTGTTGATTGTCTCATTAAAATTCTCCCACTCCTTTTCTAGATCTACTATAATTGGCTTTGCGAGGGGAGCAGGAGTCTCGACCTATTTTGGGGACAAAACTTGTTGATCAGGATTTTCTCTAGACTGGGCTGTATCTTTAATTGACCCTTCACTTCTGATGTGTTAACTCTTTGACTGCTTACCCGATTTTTTAGTTGATTCCCTTTCGAATTTAGATTTAGATTTCTCTTCTCCTGAACTTCCACTTATGCTGATACTGGGAGTGGGCTCCCTTATTGGTTCAATGCGCAATTTGTCCAACGGGACATTTGCCAACCTCTGTTATCTATAATGGTTAAACTCTTGAAGTTTTCCTTGGTCAAACTGAATTTGTGCCATATGTAGAAACTCTCTGAGAGTGCTCTTCCACTGAAAGACATCATCGAAGAGATCGTCTTCTTTAGTAAACACTTTTTATTTTAACCATCGTTGTAAAATTCTTTATAGTATCAAAGGGATTGTACTACCTCCCTGGTAAATTTGGTAGCTGTAGACATAGCATATTATCAACCTCTTTAATCAAATAATGCAAAAGCCCTGCAGACTACCGGGAATTGAGGCCAGATGGCCTTCATAGAATTCTTGAGTTCTCTGCTCATTCCTCCAACACCACAGGTCTGGTAAGCTATTTCTCGGCCCATTAGTTTGTTGGGGACATACAAAGGAAGTACGTGAGGTGAAGCAATGCTCCCAAATACCCTAATGTATGTGAAAAATTCTTCCCCGAACCACCTTCCCATAGGGAGAATGTCAATTTTAGCTTCTGGGGAGAATATTGGGGCATATTTGTTATATAGCATTTTATGAAAAGGGACCATCACTCCATGACAAATCTTGTAGAAATGTGGGATGAAATTGGATTCCCACAGTTCTTTGTGATAAACTTGAATAGGAAGAGGGTTCTGTACTGTCCATTTCCACCCCATGATAGGAAAATCGGAGTCAAAATAAATGGCATCCATGACATAGGCACTTAAAAAGAAAGGAGGGTAAAACCTCTGAGCAAAAATTCTTTTAGTTCGATAACATAAAATAGCAGAAGCTAAATTATCTGATAAAATTTAAGCCCAATCCATTATGGTGGCATTAGTGGCCGCATCCAATAAAGGCAACCATTATGATGAAACTTATTGATATCTGGCTTCCCAAATGTCCTACACAACATTGTAGTGGCAAAACAATAGGGAGAAGAGAGGGAGCCATTGGCGTACATACCATTTTTATCCTTCTTTAATGGTTCCTCCTTCGTGGACCAACTTTTTGTGCAGTCTGCCAAATCCTCGTTCTCTTTGGTGAATTTTTCCACAAATTGTTTGTTATAACTAGCCTGAGGTTCTGGCAGGTGATACATACGCCTCAAATTACTTAGGGTAAATGACCCCATGACCTCCTGGTTCTGTGTCTTGAATTTCTTGTCGGATATATCAGCATGGTCTATAATCCATTTTACTATATCCGTATAGGGGAGTATCTTCAGCCTCGTGGCGATACGATGTAGAAATGAGCATGCAAGCTTAGTTAGGCATGCTTAGAAGGAGCCGCGTCCATCTGTTGTAACTGTAACCTTCATAATTCTCAGGATTTCTTCTTGTAACAGTCAATACATGGATTCCCAGGTAGATATCCCTGCTTCCTTAGTATAAGTGGTGTCTATAAATAATGGAGCCATCTCTGATTTTTCAGCTACAGGAGCCTTGCTTTTCTTCCCCATTACGCTCTGCGTCTTGCTTTTCATACTGCTCCTGAAAATAGTAAGCAGAGAACAAATATACAATAAGGATGATGGTGAATAATAATGAACAATAATAAGGTGACGTGAAAGCTTTTAATTTTTAAAATCATATCAAAGATATCACCTTGTGTGAGATGGTCCTTTGAACCAGATCTGAATCGTTTTTTAATAAATAACCATCAATGGAATGTTAATCTAAATTTTAATGCTCATAACTTTGCATCGAATGACAGAAAGTATTGTCATTTAACTCTAAGCCCTTAGATCTGCGATAAAGCAATTTTGCAATTTGCTTCGCAATATCGCAGATCGCAATATCGCAAAAACCTATTATCATTAACAACCATCGTTTCATCGGTCGGGTGCGATGTGTGATTTGCAAGAAGTTTATCGCATTTCACAATATTTGGGCGCTTTTATATTAAGTGGCGATACGAAATTTGAAATCTGTGATATGCGATGAGGTCGTAAGGCTCATGGTTTCAAATTCTTGCATTCTCGCATATTGCGATTTCAGGAAGTTACCTATATAAGGGATGTGCTCTCAATGACGTTTTTTGCGATGCGATGCTAACATTTAAAATAACGGGCTTATTAAAGTTTTACTTAGTACTCGGGACATTCCAAAATTTTTCCTAGCTTTTGAGGTTATGTGGTGCTTTCCATAAGGAGGCTTAATATTTGCAATGTTTTTATGTGCATGAAGCATGAAAAGGTAGGAATTCTTAGTTTTTTGGAAGTTTTGCTCTGATAACATGTTTTATTGAAAATAAAAGGCAATCTTAAATTCTAAGATTCATTTTTTTAGAAGGGTCCCCATTCATTGGTCTTATTGCTAATACTAATGAAAAAGGGGGGTTGTTGATGGTCACAACAGGTCATTGAACCTGACTTCACTGATCAGAGACCTTATTACCTGAGGTACCTCATCCATATTCACCTGTTATTTCAGGACTTCCCTCTTCTCTTCCTCTATTTCGGACACATCTGCAAACTTTATATCTTCGACCTGACAATGAACCTATTCCACCTGGTCTTATGAGTATCAAAGAGACCCCACAGGAAGAACCTCGTCCCTCTACTCCTCTTCATTGGCGTGGACACCATTTTTATCACGTTCGTCGTCTTCCTCCTCTTCAAACTCCAACAAAAAATCCTTTACTTGATTCTTCCCGCTCACCTTTGAGTTTCTCGCGACAATATTCTTTGGGACAGTTAACCATGATTGAATCCACTATTATTTCCCATCCTGTGTCCACCTTTATGGCTGAGACAACTAGTATTTCTTATTCATCCATGTTTGCAACATCACTAGAGGCACATCTATATGGTGGCTCGTTCATCCCGCCTAGTTATCAGTGATTATATGGTCCCTTCTTAGTTGGACATCCAGTCCATGGACCTCTCCCTTATTACTTATTTATGGAATTCCATCCAACACTTTGTTAATGAGCACTATACAACCTGCTCCTTCTCCTCCACCTACACCTACAATTGAACAACAGGTTGTCCCTTATGTTAGTGGGCTTGGTTACCTTCAAAAGCCTAACTCTCCTAATGTTGGGTACCCTCCGCAAGGGGGGAAGTTTCCTCCATCATCCCCTCCTCCTTTAGCGGGGGGAAACCTATTGTTGGTATACCTCAAATTGGTGCTCAACCTTATCTAAATCCTCCATATCCTAGAATGGTTGCTAATGTTTCACAACCTACTTTTCCCGTACAACTTGGTTCGATTGTGGATCCATTTTTGAATTCTCAACCTGTGTCGTCCACATCTCAAATTCCTACTTATCAATTTGTACCTCTATAAGATCAAATTCATGTAAGCCAATCTTTACAAGATGTAACTGTGACTCAATATATTCCATCGTTATCTGGAACCCCTAGGTTTTGCTTACTCATCCTTTGCAAGGTACCTTACGGTCTCAACTGATTGGACAAGGTATCCCTCAAATTCTAGTAGGACAGATTGCTTATAGTATGACACAACCTCCACTAAATCTACCTTATGTTGGGATGATGCAAAATCCCACGAGGCAACTGTATCAACCTTATCAGGGTATTCCTCAAGTTCTCTATCAGGGCCAACAAGTCCAAACCCAGCCTCTCCAGCATTTGCAAGGTTATCATGGAGTTGGAAAACAACGTTATGCATATGTTGGTTATAAGAACCCTCACTATCATGGAGCGCAAATACCTATTACTCAGGCTATTCCCTCTTATCTAGGTTATCCTCCATCGGATTTTAACAAACAATTGTCGTTTGGGGAAACTCTCGAGTTGCCCGATTTGATTCAGCTTACCAATGATCCTATTGCTCATTTTCCTTGGTGGCTGATTATTCCTACAAAATTTCCTCATGATATCCCAAAATTCAATGGGAATCTTGGAGAATACCCATCGACGCATGTCATGACTTATCATCTGTGGTGTTCATTAAACTCCCTTAATGATGATTCGATTCGATTATGTATTTTCTAGCATACTCTTACCGGTACGACAACTAAATGGTATATTGAATTACCGAGAGATTCATTTAACAATTTCAATGCCTTGGCTACCACCTTCCTCACACATTTCCAGTTGCCCATCAGATACAAAACTGGAATGGAACTTCTGACCAACTTCAAACAATTTGATTCCACTCACATCTCTGATCATATTCATGAGTGGAGACGTCGTCATCGGTTGGTTAAGACATATGTTCTAGATCAATTGTTAGCGGAATGGTTTACTAAGTCTTTGTTGGCCCCTATAATAGAAGACGTGGCTAAGGGTGGAGTTGTGACTAAAGAGAAATTAATTGCTTGTGCCCAATATGGCATGCTTTATGATAAGATACCGAATGCTATGTGACCTTCATACATTTTTCCTCAAGCTCCTAGTAAAGAATCTCATGTTGCTAATGGCATGGTTGGTTCTGCGAGTTTGCAGTCGGTGAGTAAACCATCTAGTACTACTCTTACTGCAACTGCCCAAAAGCCCTCCATCCAATCCTCCTGTGGCTTCTACTTCCAATATCATTGTCATTTATTTCAATAAAGGTAAATCTCAACAACAACTAGGAAGTAATAAGAAAGGAAAAGGTAAGAAGAAGAAAGATTCTCCTCTATAGGATAAATAGAACAATCAATCTTATGACCAGAAATGAAATCCTCATTACCCATGTCTGATTTGTAATGAGGAAGACTTCACTCATGACTGTCCCCACCAGGCAGAATTGAACCAATTTATGAAATCCTCTACTTCACCCGTCGTGCTGACAGATTCATTTCCAAATCAATAAGTTCATTTGGTTGCTCGAGACCCTACTTCCTCTAACTCAGTTTTTATTCTTTCTTTTGCTAAATAAAAAACTAATATTATGATGGCTACCCGTAATAAAGACTATGGCAATGTGAATCCACCGAACGGCCAGGCTACTAATCAACCTACCATTTCAGCTGCATCTGCTTCGGATCTTGCTCCTCTTACGATTCCCATAAAATTGACTATTAAGCCTCCAATGGGCGTTATCCATAAATCTTCTTTCAAGCCTCAGGCGAGAGCCACTCAGAATTACAACATAGTTGAGGACTTGGCTCAATCTCCATCAGCCATGTCTACTCTCGAGGTGTCACAGAGTTGTCCCGCCCAAAAAAAGGATTTGCTTTCCACAATAGGGTGCATCGATCCTTCAAATTCCAACCTAGTCGTTCTCAATCATGAGAACTATACACCTAGACTTCCAGCTCAATTAAAATTTATGATCCAAATTTTCGTCTACGGTAAGAACATTCATCATTCTATTTGGATGAGGGATCCTCAACCTGCGTCATGTCCTTGTCTTGATAGAAGGCCATTGATTCTCCTCAATTGAGTCAATCACCGACCACCTTGAAAGATTTTGACGGAAGAACGTATAAACCTTGTGGGATTTTGAATTCCTTATAATTAGAATTGGGAGGTAAATCTGTATCCATAGAAATCAAAGTTATTGATGGACCACTCGATTATAATATTCTATTAGGTCGCACCTAGGTTTACGCCATGGTTGTTGTCGTTTCGACTTATTTCCAGATGATCACCTTTCCTCATAAAGGTGACATAGTAGCCATCGATCAACTCATGTTTTTCGCCTCTAATTCTCCAGTTACTGGAAGTGTCCCTCTCATAGGGGAAACTCTACACCCATATCAGCATGTCAGGGTTGGATTTCTTAAGGATTCCTCTCTCATGGGAACCTTTTCGCTTCCTCCTCCTTCACTTCCCAACAAATCCCCTTTGGTTGCCTATATCAATATGATATCCTCTTCTACTATTCCAACTGATCCTTGGGTAGTACCAGATGAAACTAACATTGATAGTTTTGGCAACCATATGCCTCTTAGCCCCATCGAGCTTGATTATGAAGCCATTCATTTAGCTTGTGCGACTCATTCCAATTTAGTCTCTTCGATTAATTGGGTCGATCACTCATTGGATTATGGCACGTCTTCTGATCCTTTCTCTCGCAAATTCCCTACCGATGAGAGCATCATGGAGATCATGATGCTAGATGATGCACCATGGGACGATCATCACCATTGTTCCTCCTTGTCAGATTCCATCAAGGATAATTCTAATGACCTTTATCAACCCAATATTGTTGAGCTCTCTACGAATTTTGTTTCCATTCATGAATTCGATTCGAAGAAAAACCTATCAAATGTTGAAGAGACCATCCCTCTCGATATCTCAATTAAACCTGACATTGTCGAGAATTTACATATCGGTGTGTCTTGCTCTCTATATGAGATTAAGACTTATAAAGCTCTATTTCAGGAGTTTCAAGATGTCTTTGCCTAGTCTTATGAAGAAATGTCAGGGATTGATCCAAACATTGTGGTTCATGAAATAAAAATGTATCCCGATGCTAAGCCAGTCCAGTAGCACCTTCATCTGGTACATCCCAAGAAGGTTGTCGTGAGTAAATCTGAGGTTGAAAAAATTCTACGTGCTAGTCTCATCTATTCGTTTCCTTTCACTGATTGGGTGTCAAATATTGTTCCTGTCATGAAGAAACAAGGAACAATTTGTGTATGTGTCGATTATCGGGACATAAATCGTGCTTGTCTGAAGGATAATTATCCCACCCCGTTCATTAACTAGATTGTTGATGACTGTGCTGGTTGTGAAATCTATTCATTCATGGATGGATTTTCTGGCTATAATTAGATCAACATTCTCCCAAAGTATCAACCTAAAACTACATTTATTTTTCCTTGGGGCACGTTTGCATACCGGAAACTCCCTTTCGGGTTGAAGAATGTTGGGGCTACATTTCAGAGGGCGATGAATTATGCCTTTCATGATATAAAACACATCATGCAACCTTATTTGGACAATGTCCCTGCTCACTCAAAACATCAGGTTGATCACTCGATGCATCTTAGAGCCATTATCTTACAATGTAGGCATTAAGATATTTTATTAAACCCTCACAAATGTGTGTTTTGCGTTAGATATGGCTGACTTCTCGGTTTTGTGGTTTCAAAACATAGGATTCATATCAATCCTTTGAAAGTTTAGGCGATCATAGATCTGCCTGCGCCTTCTTCCCTTCTTCAACTCCAAGGGAAGGCTAACTTTCTATGGAGGTTTGTCCCTAACTACGCTGAGTTGACTAAAGGATTCATTCGCTTGTTAAAGAAAGGGGTTCCCATCCATTGGGATGATGTTGCTTAAACGACGTTTGATGCCTTGAAAGATGTATTGATTTGGGCATTTCTGTTATATCTCCCAAATTACCAACATGATTATTTACCATATCTCGTCATTTCAGTTACTACCATCACAACGGTTTAGGTCCAAGGGGACGAGGTAGGGACTAAGAATCCCATTTACTACTTTAGTCAAAATCTAAATGATATCAAATTCAAGTACACTCATGTTGATAAGTTAGCTTTGGCGGTTGTTCAAGTTGTCCAAAGGTTCCACCATTATATATTTCTCTAGAAAACTATGGTTATTTTGGATTGCAACCCTATGACATACATTTTGTCACGTCAATTGCTTGGGGGAAAGTACTCCAAATGGATCGTCATCTTGTAGGAGTTTGACCTAGAATTCATCAAATCAAATTCAAATAAATCCTTATTTTTTGTTGAGCTGATCTTTGACCTTCCCATTGGTGGTTCTGAATCCACGTCTGAAAATTCAATCCCAGATGAGTCATTGTTTCTGATTTTATCATTTGACCCTTGGTATGGAGACATCCTTATATATCTCTAGACCCAAACTTTCTGGTCTAATACCTCTCACTCTGAGCAACAACGTATTCAATATCAAGCGAATGATTATATAAGCATTGGTGACACCCTCTATTGCTGTGGTATCGATACGGTTTTGTAGAAGTGCCTCACCCATGAGGAGGTAGAGAAAGTCCTTAATGAGTACCACTATGAGGCATGTGGTAGTCATTTATCTGGTTATGCTACTGCACAGAAGATCCTACGTGTTGGTTACTTTTGGCCTACTATTTTTCGCGATTGTATTCTCGTTGTCCAAAAGTGTCATTCATGCTAGATTTTTTATCGTAAGACCCATGCTCCACCCACACCTATGCATCATGTTACCGCTATAGGTCCTTTTGCGAAATGGGGTATTGATTTCATGACATGTAACCCTCACTCGGCCAGGGGGCATGGTTATATCATTGTAGTGGTTGATTACTTTACCAAATGGGCCACGACAATGCCTACATTTAACAATACCAGTGAAACAACTACATATTTCTTTTTCAACCATGTCATCGCACAGTTTGATTACTTTACCAAATGGGCCAAGGAAATGCCTACATTTAACAATACCAGCGAAATGATTGCATATTTCTTTTTCAACCATGTCAGTGCACAGCTTGGTGTTCCACAAGATATAGTTATGGTTCACGGAAAGCATTTTTGGAATCATATGATGACCGAATTGACTGCCAAGTTGGGACTTTCCCATTAAAGTTCCACTCCCTACTATCCACAAGAGAATGGACAAGTTGAGGCTATCAATAAGGTTCTTAAAACTATGCTTCAAAGTATGATATGGGTCCATAAATCAGACTGTCATTTGCTTCTTTTTTCTTCCTTGTGGGCTTATCGAACCTCTGTTAGGACTGCTACTGGATTTACACCATTTCAGTTGGTTTATGGAATGGAAGTTATCCTTCCAATAGAATGTGAGATTCTGCCATTGAAACTGGATATAAAACTTCTTCCTATGACTTTTGTAGAAGAATAACATATTTTACATATCACGTGCTTAGATGAGGCATGATGTGATGTCTCTTTAGCTAATGAATCTCATAAGAGACGTATCAAGGCGCAGTATGACAAGAGTGTCAAGCCTCGCGTCATCTCAGAAGGAGACCTTATTCTACTTTATGATCGAGAGTCTGATAAATTAGGATCAAGAAAGTTCAAGCTAATGTGGCTAGGTCCATGTATTGTCAAATGTGTTATTGCAAAAGAGGCTTATGACCTAGTAAATTTTTATGGAGTTCCACTAGTGCAACCTAGAAATGGGTTGTACCTTAAAAAATAATATGCTTGATTTTGCATGGTACATTGTGTACATGATGTATATAGGTGTGTTGAGTGTGTTAGCAATGTGTTCCTTCAAAATTTCCTTCAGTTTCTATTAATCTCGTTTACATTTTGTTTGTAGATGTTGGCATCCTTGGAAGAATTTATTGGTTATGCTAATGGTGCTAATCGTAGTACTCAAAACCTATCTTCCTCAACATGGGCCATATTCACTCCAAATGGTAAGTTGGTGAGTCTACAAGGTATTTGTCTCGGTCACTCTATTAATAACATCGATGAGTATAGCGTAGTGATCGAATTACTATCTAATGTTATTTCACATGGTATCCATCGTATAGTAATCAGATTAGACTCACAGAGCATAGTAGTATAGTTGACTAATATCTACTTAGTTAGAAGCCCAACTATCCTTCACATGATCTTAAGGGTTCGGCTTCTAGAAAGAGACTTGATTACATCCAATATCAACACATTTCTAGAAATCTAGATACATTGATAGATGTGTTGGCTAATCATGTTTTAGATAGATATTTGCAACACATGTAAATAATTTCAATACACATCACATCATTTGAAAGCGGTAATAGAAACATAGAAACACTGAACATAGTTATATATAAATGTTTGGTTTTACAAAATTTGTGCCCAAGACACATATGGCCACGCAACCTATAATATCCAAAAATATACATGCAAATATGGAAGTTTGCCTCCTAGTAGACTAATCATAATGCTCATGATAACATGCCACTGCACGAGCTATCTTGCACAGTAGCTGACTGATATGCCCTGATACTCCAATAGTACATTGTTTTAATTGCATAAGAAGTTGGTCGACCATGGTATCATCTATGCCATGTCTCAACCCCTCCATATGATGATCTACCTTTGCGAGGGTCTCTACTATGTCGAGATCTTGTAGTACTTCACAGCCTATTGCAGCAACCTGTACTGGTGTTGGTGCTAGTTATGGTTCTCCGGCTCGTTGGAGATATTAGACACCCATAGGTTGAATGGGTCCAATATCTACATGTACAAATTGATATTTTAGTCCTGTAAAAATCAAAAACACAAAAAATGTAAAACTAAAAATAAAAAATGGTCAAATTATCTTACCTATAGCATCCCATTGCTCTCCCTTCGGAAGTGCGAGCTCTGGGTCTCTACGGAAATGCACCCCTGTGTATGGATAATCATCTACCATAATAAACTACATGTAAAACCATATGAAGAAAACATGTGTGAAGCTCATGGATGATGGCCCTACATTGTGGGACATCAAATCTATCCACCTCCTCATCTATGGAACTCTCGCATCAATAGGCTCAAGTGAGATATGTTGAGGCTGAATCAATGGAATCCTTTCTAGAGAAAAGGAGATGAAGATTGTTCTAGAGCAAAAATTCTTTAGTCTCCCATCTTTTTCTTTAGTAAATTGTTCTTTCATGTTGACCAACAATCCCTTGCTCCAATTGAAGATGGTTGGTTCTATACATTCTAGAGCATACCACATGTATGACCTATTGGCCACATGTAGTGTAGAGTTACCTACCAATTTGGCGATAATGAACATGATCGTTCATAGAGGTAGTGGGACCACGTCTTTATGTTGAATTTACCATCTTTGGTCAGTTGGGCTTGAGGTCTGTAATGAGTGGCGACATAATCCTTTATTGTTTCTCCTCCCCTTCTCATACATGTGAAAGAGACGAGGGAACCTCGTCTAGATAGAACTATCAAGAAATATATTTCTTATACCTTTATCTTGAGAAGATGTGCTCCTAGCCTCACTCCCTGTTCTTGAAAATCCCATGCATGTACAAGATATTCATGTAATTCCACCTATTGCCTCATTCCAAGAAGGTAGAATAATTTTAGAAATCTACAATTTCTTAGTGCCTGGATGGTAGCAGGGTGATTTGATGCATTCATATCTTGTCCTTCTTGTTCTGTTTACCGCTATATTAGAGATATTTTGTAGCAATGAAGTCTTGAAACATCACAAAGACTCATTATGATCAATTTCATGCAAAAAACTTGACAAATTTTGAGAGAAACTAGTGGAAAAAATTTGGGTTTTGCTCCCAACGCACCCTCGTAAGGGAGGATAGTGCATTGCAGTGCCCCCTTCAATGTTAAGTCTCCAGGATCAACGCACCTTCGACCTTCTGGGGGTGCGTTGATCCAGAGGCACAATATTTGTGCCCTAGGGCCTCTAAAAATCCAAAAATGTGCATAAAACTACAAAATGACATCATGAAAAGAAAGAGAAAGGTCTTAGAGCCTACCTAGAAGTGATGGTGCCTAAAATGATCCTCCAGATTGACCATAATCCATTGCAGAAGATCAAGGGTAAGAAGAAATCAGAGCTCCAATGTCAAATAGTGAATGTGAAATGGTAAAAATGAATTGTCATTTTAGATATTTATGGTCATTTCTCCACTATTTTATTTGTATTTAATGTTTTAACGTAGTTACAGTTCAATTTGATCATGAAACAAGTATTTTTAATCCATTTGATGGTGTTTTGAATAAGTCGACAAATTTTTAATGTATTCTATCATCTTTTGAATGGAATAAGATCATTTTGACCAAGAGTAAACTTTTATCACTTTTTCAGGATCTATAAAATTATGAAAAAGGAACCCCCCCTGGAGTTCTCTTTCGACTCTTTTCAGACTCCCAAAATATGAAAATATTTCAATCACATGTCTTTTCAAACTCGTTAAAGTAAATGAACGTCTACTCAGTATAAGTTTAACCCTTTTCCAGACTAAGATAGCCTACTTATGAAAAAGGAATACGATAGTTAAGCATGGCTAACAGGTTCTCATGAGTATTATTTTCTACCATTTCAGACTCAAGAGACTATCTACAAAAAGGAACCTTTGGAGTTTTATTTTTCGCCTCTTTTTCAAATTCTCTAAACATGAAAAATATTTTGAATTTTCACCTTCGTTAGACTCGTTAAAACATCAAACAATGATGGACTCATTGAACATGATGGGACCGAACCACTCCTTGTCTAGGTTCATTAAACATACTAAGAGGGATTCATCCAAAGGATGAACTTATAGATCAAGCATATGTTATCCTCCTCAATCTTGTCAAAAATAAAGATGTACTGAGCAGCAATGGTTGGGGAAATTGGGAAAACAAGATACTCCACTTGTTAATGGCAGGGAGTCGCTCTTAAACAAGACACTCTTCCACTTCATTTATGTGGCTGTTGGGTTGGGAGATCTGCTTGTCTTTTGGTTTATCATACATTTTCAAAGCTTTTGTTTTGGTTTTGGATCAATGTTACCAACTTCATTTGTCATTGTTGTGTTCAAGAGAAGTCATCTAGTCAATATCTGCTACAATACTCTTAAGCATTCATTCCATGTCTGCCTTTCCTAGTCCAATTCTATATCAACATCATTTTGATCATTGTTGCTCAAATCATCATACCCATTTCATGTCGTTGATGGGGGATACATCAAGGCCCTCCTGCGACGGGTCGCTTCCTATCGACACCATCTCATCATCCAGGAAGTTGACTTAGAAACAACCCTTTAGTACCTTGGTGCTTGCATACATCAATGCAAATTTTCCTTGCTCTCGGTGATAGGTTTACATCATGGCCTTCAACCAAAATATTTTGTGTGGTGTTCGACATCAACTCATTCATTTACACCATATAGATTGTACTAGGGTACCTTGAGATCCATTAACATCATCGGTAGTTTCTCTCGCGTCTATTAACAACTTACATCATTGGCTAGTAATCAGATGGTGTTTACCATGTTTGACTTCAACTCATTTATTCGCATGGTTAGACTCGTACATTGGTTGGTCATGTGAATGAGATAGAAGACCTCATATCTAGTTTCATCCTTCCAAAATTTGTTTTCAGGAGTAATACAATATCACAATGTATGATGGCTATGATCATACCAACAATCATCTAATCATGGGTTCACCATCAGTCATTCGTGGACATGTCTTTTGGTTATTGTACATGTAATGATATCTTATGTGTTGAGTTGGGTATGCCTCCCTCAACAAATATATCATGATGTAAGTGTATTATAACAGATGATGTTCTCGCCGGTTGTTCTTGATCTTGACTTGTCACAAGGTAAAGCACTTCAGTCATCAATTGTCATTTCTAAATTTTCGCTTTAGGGGGAAATATGTTATTGTCCATTTTGTCACACCTCGTTAATATGACTTCAAAGGGGACCAACTTACATCCTTTCACATATTTTCATCATCCCTACACATAGCCCTAAGCATGACCCTGCTGAATCCCTGAGTTTCTTCTCTTGACTACTAAGTTTCCAAGCTTTTAAGGCCAAGCACACCCTGGCCTTTTAGGGACCAGTGTTGACTACTAGGTTGACCTTCTCTACACCTGCATTGATCATCAACAGGTTGCTCAATATTGGGGGTGCGCCGATTCTAGAAAGTCAAGAAAAATAAAAAGAATCTTGAAGCTTCCTCTTCTAGAATATTCCTCAGGCTGTTTCAACCATTTAACTTGGATAAGGTTCTCAAATCCTATTTGATAATACCTTGAAGTTTTCACCTCTTATCCCTTGAGCTCATCCTCCCATCTCAAGTGGATATCAAGCTTAGATTGGTAAATGGATAAGAATTCATGAACTACCTCCCTCATCTATATATTTATATCCATCCATGGGCAAGGAGTTGGATTTTGGAGATTGATTCTACCCTCATGTTGTTTCTTTCAGAGTCATTATTCCATGCATTAGGGTGACATAGAGGCATACTTTGTGGCAAGGAAACGAAAAGTCAACTTCGGGAGATCTACAATATCAACTCCTATTTTTGGTTGTAACTCTCTCCATTTATATTAATACAAAGAGTAGACTATTTTCCTATATATGATATTATGATTTCATGTATTCAATACCATATTGATCTATTGAATGAAGTGATCGGATTATGCTACATAAATGTTGTAGATCTTTGGCTTGTCTTGTTTGATTGTGTAGGTTCTAATTATAGCAATCGAAGCTAGGATTAGAGCATACAAGCCAAGGAAGGAGAGAAGCGTATGAAAAATTATAGGTAGGCCTCATCCCATCATTCAATTACTTTAAGGAAGACATTGTGCCCTTTGCTTTTTGTTGTTTTAGGTCAGTCTACCAGGCTTAGGGAAGAAAATTTTGTCTGCAGTCATAGATTCTGTATAGGAATCTTAGTGAAGGAATAGATGTACAACAATGCAAAATTACCTAAGGGCATAGTTGCACTATGAACTATAGGAAATGCAAGACAAGTCTAGGCATTGGTCACAAGGGAAAACCAAATCATGGGCAACTATAGTAGGTATTTAGTTTGAGGAATATGAGCACTTTAACCAAAATGATTGAACCCTCATTGACAATAGAGAATGAAGAGAAGGTGGTGGCATATGTAATAAATATTTGATGAAATAAGGTGGTGAAACATCCTATTGGAATAGGATTTTCATTTAATATTCTCTTAGAGTATTCTGGGTGGATATTGGTGGACATTCACCTCCTCCACAGTCTCAATATTCCTTTATCTTCTTGGTAGATTTTCTACGATTTTTGGGTTCCAACCTTCTAAGGTTGTTTTGGTTCCCTAAACAATATATTTGGAAATTTAGGGGCCCAAGGATTGTTATGGCATGACCTAGCCCCAATTGAAATTTGTAGTCCTCGGATAGCTCTTTCTAACGAGGTATTATGCACCCCAAACAGATATTGTATGCAAAAGTTACATCACTAAAAAGTTGATGTGCCAACTAACCACCTTGGGGCCATCAAACATTTTGGTGTTTCATATTATAGGCTTATGATTTTTGACCTCTAAGGTTCTTTATTTATGTTAAAAGGCTATTCTTTCACCCTCTTGTAATAGTTTTTTTAAATGCGTGTAGTTGGAATCTCTCTCTATTCAAAGATAACTACCACCATTCTAGCCAATTTTTGTTCTATAATATTATGTTGTTTCATCTATTATAGAAGTTGGGTTTTCACCACATGATTGTGCTTTATGTTATATTTCTTTGTGTGTGTTCCTTTCTTGCCTTTACGTTCATTCCTTGTACAACTTCAATCAATGGTATAAGAGAAATCTACTCCTCATCCACTACAATAGAATCCTAGAAAAGGAAGCACATACTCACAAAACAAGGGACAAATAAAGGAGATCAAACCTCAAGAAAACCAACCTAAGCCACAAACAAAGAAAGGTAATGGGAAGTTGAAAAAGGACACTAGAAAGTGGTGCAAAACCACAAAATCCTTGGCACAACAATGATGAATTTCACTTGAAACAATCATTGTTGGTAGAGATTAAAGAAAAGGAAATAGACTCTAGATTTGATTCTAATTTAGTGCAAGATAAAGGAATGCATATCATTTATGTAAAACCCATTGCTACCATCATGACCACGAATATCCAACTAGAAGAGCCAAAGGATCCTGAAGAGGGGGAACGCCTCTTCCATTCATGGATGTGGGTGATTATATCATTGAAAGAAGGAGCCAAAAAAACTTGATATAAGTTGACTGCATCAAGAGATTGAAGTTATCAACAATGCCACACTCCCAGTCATACCCCATTGGTTGGTTGAGCCATGGACAAGAGATCTATGTCATCCAACAATGTCACTTTTCCTATGACATCAATCACTTCAAAGATGAGATATTTTATGAGGTTGTTCCACTTCGAGTTTGTGATGGTCATTGCGGATAACCTTATATGTGGAAGTGACATGCTATTTATGAGTCTCATCCCTATATTGTCATTGTTATTCTTAGAGTTCAACTAGACATGGTACCAAAGGCATTTCCAACTACTGCAATTTCCTTGATCTCAGAAAAATGGCCCTAATGGTGATATCTAAGATTACAAAGATTAGCCTCTTCATGGTTTGGTCAGAAAGTGAAAGGAAGGTCATTGCAACCACCACAACCTCAACACAAGGCCTCTCTACACAACAAAATCAAGTGGAAAATATTGTAGAGACATGCAGAGTTATCTTCACCCCATCTGTGGGGGTACCCTTACATTGTCGAGTCAAACATTCAATTGACTTGATACATACCTAATGGCCCAATATATAGATGCTCTATCTTGGAAAATGAGGGAATAAAATTTTGGATTCGTGAACTAATCCAAAAGGGGAACATTCAACCAAGCTTCTCACCTTGTGGGATTCCAATTATGTTGGTGCAAAAAGATGTGGCATGGAGACTTTGTACTAACTGCAGAGCCCTAAATAAAATCAACGTCAAGAACATATACCCAACCCCTAGGATTGATGATCTTCTTGACCAGCTTAAAGGTTACAAGTTCTTTAGTAAGATTTATTTGAACTAGGTTCCAATTGAAAAAACTAATGTATGGAAGATAACCTTCAAATCTAAAGAAGGCCTTTTTGGGTGGTTGGTCATGCCCTTTGGTTTGAATAATGATCTAACAAAATTCATTAGGATGATGGATGATATCCTATGGTCGTTCACAATCTCTTTTGTGATTTTATATTTGGATGAAATCTTCATCTTCAATAGAACTTTAGTGAAACATTTGTAGCACATTCAAGAGGTCTTGAGAACCCTTTAGCAACATAAGTTGTTTGCCATTTTGGAGAAATGCTCATTTGGCATGCAAAGAATTCAATATTTGGTATACGTTGTGGATGAACATGGGCTGCATGTGGACACAACCAATATCCATGTAATTTAGGATTGACTAGCCCAAAAAAACTCTAATAGAGATCCATAGCTTCTTATACCTTGGTAACTTCTACCAAAGGTTCATGTTGAGCTTCTTTCATATCACTTTGTCCCTTAAGTCAAGTGACCAAGGTTGAAGCAAAAGCAAAGTCTTCCTGGCTTGAATCACAACAAAAAGCATTCTAAAACACAACCTTTGTTCTACACTAATCCTCACCTTACCAGATCCACAAAAACCATTTGAGATTGAGATAGATACCTCTAACTATGCTACCAGTTATCGAGCCGTAAAAAGGGTCTTTTTCACCTCTATTTACCCCGCATTAACTTATCAATCTAGGAACGATTTGTTATCTCAAAGAGTGTACTCAGTTTGAGGTGGTCATTTGTTAGAGTAATGCTAGTAGTATAGTGCTCAAAATACAAGAGTAAACGGATGCTTAAAACAAGATCTACTTACAGCAAAGCACTTTAAGACTTAAATCATGCATTTAGAAAACTAAGCGAATTATCAGTCAAGGGTACAGTAACAATAACTCATCCCTCTGTAAACTGATGTAACTAAAGATAATCAAGGAACAAATCATCAACCTGGGAACTAGACAACAAATTTCAACGCTCACTACAGTCTCAGATCGTTCAAAGCAATGACAACGCAAATAACAGGAAATGGAACAACAACTAGGAAATGGAACAGCAACTAGTTCTTATAAACAACGAAACCTTATTCTAAGGAAATAAAGGCAGCAATCGTATCCTACAGAAATCAGATAGCAATCTTTACTCTAAGAATAAATCGGACAGCAAATGGAAATAGAACGACAACTGATTAGCAATGAAATATAGAACAACACTTAGAGCCAAATGTGAATGTACAGTAAACCAAAATAAATAACACACATAGCATGCCTTGATATTGAGAGAAACAGTAATCTGACTTTGATACCACAAATATTAATCTCAGTTACAAAGAATAACGATTTCAATTCGTAATGGAACAACAATGTTAGTTGAACAACAATCGCGATTAAGTGTAAACCATAGATGAATACAGTAATACCAACTTATGAATGTTATAGCCCGGTTACTCTGTAATTGAATAGCAATAGAATTCTGTGAGGAATAGTAATGTTATATCAATGATTAAAGAAACATCAATGTGTTACAAAGTCAGAATGAACAATACGACATTCCTGTCACAGAGAACGATATTGTAAATATAACAGAACCGTGATGTAAAATAACAAAACACATCAGATTACCGAACAAAGCTGTTAATGAAAACCACACACAAATTAAAGATAATGGTATAGGAGCAAGTGTTCCACCAGGGCCGGGCCCTTAGCCTCTAGGGACACACTACTTGAGATTATTCTAGGATCAAAGATGGAACAGCAACCAGATTTATATTAAAGCATCAAAGCAGAGTTACAGTGAATCACTTCTCAATGAGAGTCGATGATCAAAGTTTTAAATACAAAGAGAAATTACATAAGAATAACAACAGGTTGTCCTCCCCGGGCTAGTAGTGCTACCCCTTTTTATACAACCGAGCGGAGATATCAATGATGCAAAAATAGTTAAAATAGTGATCCCTCAGGATCAAAGGATCCTGAGGGATTCGCCAAACGATTAATTCCCAGTTATCCATTTGTTCTCTTCGCCAATTCGATATCTCCTTTTCCTTTCCTTGGCTGATACGCTTCAATTTGGATCAGCTTGTCTACATGTGGTTCCCTGCCAAAGGGACAACAATTAACTTTGCCCTGTCTTTTTCTTTGGGACGACAATCTTTCATTTTTCCCTTTTTCTGCATAATAATTTACAAATCCCATATATTTTGCCATAATTTCTTATTATCTACCTAGTTCATGATGCAAAGGGGTTATGAGTTTTAAAGAAAAGATGAAAACATAATCAATAAAAACATACCTTCTTCAGTACTCCACACACCCCCCTACTTACCCATTTTCATGCCCTCATGAAAAAATTGTAGTTGACATGTAAGGCAGTGAGAGAGTAAGCTAGAGATGGGATCTCATGTGGTGGTCTACAGCCATGATGCCTAACTGGGTGTTCAAAAATATGGCCCGTCTGACCCTCAGGCATCTCATACAGGGCTTGGTACCCAGGTGCAGGGTGCCAAATAATCGGACTCTTGAACCTATATCCTAACCAAGATGGCCCTGCCCTCAAGATAAGTTCACCATAGAGGCTCAAGCGATCAGCGACTAACTTAAAGTTCTCATAATTAAATGGTTCCCTGAGTTGGATATTCAGATTAGAGGTCTGATATCGAAATTTAGCAGCTGCAATGGCAAGGTCCTTGATGGTAAAGAAGTATTCTATCCCTTGCCGATTGATTGTTGTATGAATGGGTCCTAATGCTTCAATCACGCCCGAAGTCCTCATGAGATTCCTATGTTTATTCCACAACTGTAATGGATCTCTAGGCTCAGCTCTTACCCATAAGTCTAATTCGTTTTCTTGTCTTTGGAAGGCATTATAGGCTTTAAGCCATTTGATTTGATTAACTCCAAACGAAATAAATGCTTGCAGTTGGATATCCCCAACGAAAGGGCCAGGGTTCTGCTCTATCTCTTGATCTAACACAAGGTTATGCAGATAAAATTCACACAATAATCTTTGAACCTTTACTCCATAGTGCTTACAACAATTTATAAAATCATCAATAGTATTAATTTGTATAGGGGCTCCTGCTTTGACAACATTAATTTTCAATTGCAAATATCGTTCCATTAAAAACAAGGCATAATTCTTAGTAGGGGCTTTACATGCTAGGACGTCAGTGACAAAGAGCATAAGGTATCCATCTTCTTGATAACTACATCTAACCTATGAGTTACCTTTGCGACTTTTTCTTATTCCTTTCGCCATCCTTAAAAAGCCTGGCTTTCGGATAAATTGACATTCCTTAGCTGTTGTTGTAATTCTTCATACTTTTCTTGAGAAACCGTTTGTTCTGTGAGTTTTTCTACTGCTTGTTGAGCTTGCATCAAACCCTCTCGTAGGGTTACTGTCCTCGGATCACTGTCCCACATGGTAGTGGTAAGCGGAAGGTTCACTTGAATCTTCTTATTGCATCATCTCGTGTTTGTGGTTTGCATTCCTTCAGAGGGTTGTGCCTCTGTCTGAACTTCTTTGTCACAGGCCAATATATCATCTGTTTGTACTTCAACATGGGCAACAGCTGAATGTTGTTCCTTTTGGTTTTGAATGGCAGATTGCACTTCAACAGGGTTTTGAATGGTAGACTGCTCTTCAATAGGGTTTTGAACAGCAAACTGCTCTTCAACAGGGTTTTGAACAGCAGGCTGGACTTGAGTCCTTCGAACCTTTTTCTTGAGGGGTCTCGCCGGAGTGGTTGCATGTCTTACCCCCGAAGTCCTTTTTCTCTCTTTCTCATTTTCAAAACCCTGATTTTTTGTCGAATTCGTGCTATCACATTCAACAATCTTTGCTGTTATTTTCGTAGTCTTTTAATTTCTTATGTTTTCTCAGAAAGAATAGTTGTTTGTTTACTCGGACCTGGACCATTACCTTGGCCAATTCCCTGGTTTTCTTCTTGGGGTGCTCCTTCGTTGTTCTATTCGGGTTTCTTAGGAGTAAAAACCATAGATGGTTATGTTATTTCCTGGGTGACTTCTTTTTCCACCCCTTCTTCTCCCTGAAATTCTTCCGGTGTAGTCTGGCTGGGAACAGATTGTTCCTCTTCTGTATCACTTTTCTCTCCTGTCATACTTTCATCATGAACAAAATGATTCTCTTCTTTTTCTTCCTCGTCGCGTAATTCTTCGGGTGCATTTTTGTCTTGAGCAGAACGCTCTTTTGGTTCTTCTTCAATATGGAGGCCTAGTGGGCTGAGAGGTTGGGCATATTTGCCCATATTGGCCAGAATTTGGGCCAATTCGTCCTCTTGTAATGGGCTTTCTTTGCGTTGCTCTATCTCTTCCTCCGCTTGCCCAGGCTGCTCAGTCTCTTCCTCCGTTTCTCCTTCCTCATTTCCTTCCAATCCTTTCTCATTCTCTTCTCCTTCCAATTGCGGGGGTTGCTCATCCCCTGAATCATCTAGCTCCACTGGTTGGCTGAGATTCCCCTGGGATTTTTCCAACCTCCCTCTAATCCATGCCAACCTAACTAATTTCCTCTATTTCAATGGTCTATTCGGTGTACTGGTAGCATGTTTTCGCTTTGGGGCTGGCATAGTCAGTCCCTTGTTTATCATGGCAATTAGCTCTTCCCAGCTACTCTATTGCTGAGCAAGACTGTGACGAACTATCAGTCGTATCAGCCCATGGTGACTTATTACCGATTCTACATGTTGTGATTTTTTCATATTTCGGGAAACATCATGAAGTAATGAATTTAAAAATGCAGGTAAGTTCACAGAGCATTTTTGTTTTAATATGGCTAGGAGTTTAAGGTGTCGTGGTCTTACCACGTCTTTCCTACCTTCACAGGTGATGTAGCTCTAGATGATCTTCGCCAATTCTGCCCACGGTTCCCCCAATGCTGCTGGTAGGACTCCCTTTCCTCTGACTATCAGGTTATGGCCTTCATCTTGGAAGATTTTTATGATCTTTCGCAGTCTCTCCTTCTTTAGAGTCCACATAGGTCCAGTGGCTGGCAATCCCGAGACCTCTGCAATTATGTCATCAGTGACTGCTATGTGTTTCCCCCTTACTGTGGAGTGATATTATTGCAAGTTTTGCAAGAATTCTATTGCTACGGTCTCGTTGGATTGTAAACGATTAAGATAAACTAACCATCCTGCCCTTGCCAGGATTTCCCGTGCAGCATCAGAAATTGTCAATACATGTGGTTCTCTTTGAATTGATCTTCCTCCCATGCTTTAGCTCACTGTAAAAACGTAGAGACGGCAATGGAAAAGCAAGCTATTCAAACTGTTAGAAATACAGAGAAAATAATGAAACAACAAGGCTTGTTCAAATCCCGAGTCACTTACTAATTGTTTCAGAGCATAATACGGAAATAGCTTAGGAACAACAAGCCATGCAAATTGAAAAACAATATACCATTAAGCCTTGCTATTCCCAAGTAAAAAAATTTCCGAATAATAGTCTGACATGTATACCAACAAATTATGAGGTCACCTGCCTCCCCCCTGCAATGTGATAGGCCGTCCTCGGTCGTCAAATGAGGGAGCGGCGTGCTGAACTGCCATGGTACAGAGTCATAAAGGAACAACGTATACCGAAATTCCATGTTTACAAAAGGAGTATATTGCCAAAATTGAGGTGTATAGTAGGATCGCTTAACAAGTAAGAGAATGCTTGTGATATGATGCGAGGCTGGGAGGATAGGACAGCTGACGTGCACAAAAATTCCGATGCGGTCATTATCAACTTTTTCCATCATGATTGGTTGTAATATATTTTCATGTGTTTAATGGTTCAGGGAAATGATATACATAATCTTATTTGACGTATTACAAAGGTATAAGACAAAGAAGGGTGTTGATGATTGCTATTGGTGTGTAAGGAATGTGACTTCAATACCATTAACAAAGCTCTGCTACCGACAGGTGTCCATAACCTTGACAGAGTTGTTTGTTTCACCCATGGAACCATGATCCTTTGTGTATGCTTAGGAAGTGCTGTGCAATGTCAAAATGGAGGTCATTATGCTGGCTTGGTAACCAGTTATACCATAATGCCATTCACCAGGAAGGAGCAAAAGGTGGGCAGGCCGGCTCGTGATGGGACCTCCTGTTCCAAGGACTCTTTATTTTCTCTGATGTGACTCTTGGATCATATCCCTAGTGTGGTGGCCATAGTGGGAATGCCACTTCAATTTCTTCCTTATGATCATGGTAGGATGGCTCTCGATGAAACCCCCTATCCTACATTTGACAACCCATAAGTCATATAAACATTTTTCTCTTTTTTTTTTCTTTTATAAAGTACTTTCCTATTTATACACAAAGGGTGGTTCAACACTCCTTAAGAGTAGGAATGGTGGAAGAGGTCTTAACATCTCAATAGAAAAATATACCTTTTGTTCTTATTCCTTAATAATGAAAGAAGATTATGGGAATTTAAAAAAAGAACCACCATGATAAAGATAACCAATCATATCAGTATTAGTAGGATAATGACAGCGAAAGTGATGAATAATTGTGTCCTTTCCTCTTATCAATTCAAAGCAATTTCTTGTAAAAATAGCGATTTTATATAATTTTGTTGATTTCAGTATGATCTAGTTTTGTATCCATTGCATAAGTGTATAGCTGTGCTCCAAAAGACTCGAAAATATTATATATTAAGAAGAATAACAACTGTCCTTTAATTGGAACAGCAAGGAGAACAAGCGTAAATAAAAGGAATACGAGAATGTTGTCATTTCAAAAAGGAAGAGCAAAAAAATACAAGTGTTATTCCTTTGGAAAAGGAACAGCAGAAAACGCAAATGTCGTTCCTTTGGATAGCAGAAACCAAAAGTGTTGTTCCTTTGGAAAAGGAATAGCAGAAAACGCAAGTGCCGTTCCTTTGGAAAAGGAATAGCAAAAACCAAAAGTGTTGTTCCTTTGGAAAAGGAACAGCAGAAAACGCAAATGTCGTTCCTTTGGAAAAGGAACAGCAAAAACCAAAAGTCTTGTTCCTTCAGAAAATGAACAGCAGAAAATGCAAATGTTGTTCCTTTGGAAAAGGAACAACAAAAACCAAAAGTGTTGTTCCTTTGGAAAATGAACAACAGAAAATGCAAATGTCGTTCCTTTGGAAAAGGAATAACAAAATGAAAGTAAAAAAAGGAATGGCTAATACAAAAAGTGTTGTTCCTTCAGAAGAGGAACAACAAAATGAAAGTGTTGTTCCTTTGGAAAAGGAACAACAAGAAAACAAAAGTGCACACAAATGTTGTTCCTTCAGAAAAGGAACAACAAAAACGATAGTGCTATTCTTTCTGAAAAAGGAACAGCAGAAAAATGCAAGTGTTGTTGTTTTCAAAAAAGGAACAACAAAATGGTAAAGGTGTTGTTCCTTCTAAAAGGAATAGCAAAAACGATAGAATTGTTGATTCTTTGAAAAGGAACAACAAAGTGCAAATACCAAAAAATATGTACAGAGAATAATTTATCCTAACAAAACAAAGGAATTATGTACAAAATGTAAGAACAGTTGAACCACTTTAATGAACTGGAGGTGAGGAAGATTTCTCTTCTTCCTCCAAAATTTACATGTCGGAGTCTTCATGGAGTTGCTGGTAGAAGGCTTCATGAGTAAGTGGTTTACGGTATAGTCGAAATCAGTGGCCGTTTGCCTTAAAGGTATGTCCAGATCCGTCAATGGTGATTAGAGTAAGGGTACCATTATCATGTACCTTCTGGATTTCATATGGCCCCAGCCAACGAGTCTGAAACTTCCTGGGAAAATCCTGAAACCTGGAATTGTATAAGAGTGCCCAATCTCCTTCATGGAAGACTTTATTTTTAATGAGAGCGTCATGCCATTTAGCTCGCTGCTGTTGGATCAATGCAGTGTGTTGAAAGGCAGAGAGCCTGATTTCATCTAGCTCATTGATCTGCTGTAATCTATTAATATGTGCCTCGTTTAGATCTAGACCAACTTCTTGTGCTGTTCGTAGTGTTTGGATTTTGAATTCTATGGGAAAAATGGGTTCCTTTCCAAACACCAATTGGTATGGTGAATAGCCGATAGTGCTTCTCCATGTTTTTCTGTAAGCCCACAAGGCTTCTGGTAATCTTGCAGCCCAATCGCGTCTATGTGACGCAATGGTTTTTGTTAAGATTGCTTCTATTATTTTATTGCTACTTTCTACTTGACCATTTGCCTGTGGGTGGTATGGAGTGGTAATTTTATGTTGGATATGATAGTTTTTTAGTGTTGAAGCAATCTTGTTACCAGCAAACTATGGTCCACCATCTGTAATTATATCTCTTGGAAGTCCATATCGCACAAATATATGAAACAGGAACTGTATGATGGAATCCTTTGTAGCTCTCGGCAATGCCTCTACTTCAACCCATTTGGTGACATATTCTGTTGCTACCAAAATATATGTTTTCTGGTTCGAGGATGGGTTAATTGAACCAACGAAATCGAGGACCCATTTCTCGAATGGTTCAATAACTAGCTGTGGATTCAGGGGCATTTCGTCAGACTGACTAGGGCGTCCTGCTCTTTGGCAACTGTCAAAAGCTTGAACGAACTTCTTTGTATCTTTGAAGATTGTGGGCCAATAATACCATGTTTGTAGCACCTTATGTCTAGTTCTCCGATCGGTGAAATGTCCACCACATGGTCCATCGTGACAAGCTTTCAAAATGTCAAAAATTTCATCCTCCCAGACGCATCTCCTGATGTGCATATCTGCCCCTGTATGGAACAGGTAGCCCCCAATCTAAGAAAATCGAGCACTTCTCTGGACAATCTGTTTTCGTTCATTGGGGATCAGATGTTTCGGTAATTTTCCTACTGCTAAGTAATTCGCAACATCAGCATACCAGGGTGTTTTAACAGTGACAGCAAAAAAATGCTCATCTGGAAATTGATCTTCAACTGCTGCTGCATCCACTAGTTTTGGCATTCACGAGAGAAATTCAGCTACAAGATTTTCTTTTCCGGGTCAGTCCTTGATTGTGATATCAAATTCCTGCAATAAAATCAGCCATCTAGTTATTCTACCATTTGTGATTGGTTTATTTTCTAAATATTTTATGGCAAAGTGATCTGTATACAAGATAACAGGATATCCAGTAATGTAATGCCTGAACTTATTGACAGCATGTATTATAGCTGGAAATTCCTTTTCAGTAACAGTATAATTCAATTCAGTAGGAGATAAATTATTGCTAATATAATAAATTTCATATGGTTTTTTATCTTCTTCCTACCCAAGGACTGCTCCAATAGCTATATCTGAATCATCTGATGAAATTTGAAATGGCAGGTCCCAATTTGGACCTCAAAGGACTGGGGCTATTAACACAAGCTTCTTCAGATCCTAAAAAGCACAGTCACATTTTTCTGTCCAAAGAAAGTCAACATTACCTGTCAATGCATATAGAGGTGCAACAATATGCAAAAAATGTTCTATAAATCTTCTATAGTAACCAGAAAATCCAAGAAAACTGCGTACCTATGTTTGAGTGGTAGGAGTGGGAATTAGCAAATTATTTGAATGTTGGCTGGGTTTACCTGTATGCCAGCTGCTAAGATATAATGGCCTAGAATAAGTCCTTCAGTCATCATCATATAGCATTTTTCATGGCTCAAACAGAGCCTAGTGGCAATGCAGCGCTGCAGGACTTTTTCTAGTGTGTCCAATGCTGGGTCAAAATCGTCTCCGTATGGTGTAAAATCATCCATGTATACTTCGAGTCCTTCATTTATTAAATCTGAAAAGATGCTAAGGATAGCCCTTTGAAATGTGGCAGGAGCATTGCATAAGCCAAAAGGTAGAACTGTATAGGCAAATGTTCACCAAGGAGTATCCACTGAAGCCATCTAAGAAAGAAAAGAATTTCTTTCCTACCAAAGTGTCTAATACTTGGTCAATGAATGGAAGGGGAAAGTGGTCTTTTTGTGTTGCTTTATTTAGTTCTCTATAATCTACACAAATGCTCCACTTTCCATTCTTCCTTGGTACCACAACAAGTGGAGAGACCCATTTACTATCGGAGATAGGGTAGATGAAGTTCACATCTAAAAGTTTTTGAAGTTCAGCTTTTACAATGTCTTTTAGATGAGGGTTAAGTCTCCTTTGTGGTTGGCGAATAGGTCTCACATCTTTTTCTATGTAAATGTGGTGTGTACATAACTGGGGATCAATTCCTTTCATATCAAGATAGTCCCGTGCAAATGCGTCTTTGTATTTCCTCAGTAGTTGGATGAGCTTCTTTTCTTGTTCAAAAGTCAGGTTAGCATTAATGTTTAAAGTCTTTCCTGGCTCAATTTCTACAATTTTGCTATTTGAGATAGAGGTAGTAGGTATTGTTTGATCGTGTGTATCTTTAAGAGGATCTTCTTCTAATTCATTATCAAATGCTGCTTCTATCATGTGACATTGTATGTGGGATCTGGGTTCAGCTTGGCTAATAAAATTGTTAATGGCATCGTCTTTTGTTTGGTCTTTGAAGTCGAGGGCCTCTTCTATGGTTAATGGAGATCTAATATTTTTGGTGAGGTATGATACAGGATGCTTGTTAGTTTTTATTATTGTGACACTTGGCTGCACTGGGGGATATAAAGCTAGATTCTTGATATTTTCCCCCCTAGTTATGGTCACACTGCCTTGCCGGCAGCCAATATAAGCATCAGCAGTTTCAAGCTAAGGTCTGCCTAAAATCAATGGATGTTCATGAAGTCAGTTTTTGGGGTTTATTATCAGAAAATCAGCCGGATACTCCCAGGAGTCAACGGATACCATGACATCATGTAGTGTGCCTTCTGGCCTAACCACAGATCGGTTAGCCAGTTCTAGTAAAGTGGAGGTCGGTTCTACTGATGTAATGCCCAGTTTTTGGCAAGTGGTGGTTGTTAAGATATTAATTGCAGCTCCTAGATCAACTAAGGCATTTGAGAAGGTTTGTCCATTGATTTGTACGGTTACTATTGGATTTCCTGGGTCTTCGTATTTAACGGGTGTTTCTTTCCCTGATAATAAGTCGGATAGAGTGCCAACTACTTGGACTTTTGGGTTATTTGTTATTTTCCTCCTTGGTTTCTTTATACATAGCTCTTTGATAGTCTTTGCATATATTGGGATGTCTTGAATGGCTTGGAGGAGTGGGATTTTTATGTACAGATTTTGTAGTTCTCCTAGAATGTCAAAATCAAGATATTGTATAGGTCAAGGTATAATTAATCATTCTGGGAATGGGGGAGAGGATGTGGTTGCTAGATCATGAATTTGTTGTCTGGTCACGTCCTCTTCTTGTAGCGGTTGTTCTATAGGTAATTGATTTTCAACTTGAGCTGTTTTATCTCCCTTTGTTTCAATGATATGCCCAGATCTTAATTGAAGGTCATTACACTCCCTTAGATCGGTTCCTATCTTTGGTGTTTCAATTATTTGAATGGATTGGACCGGTCTGTTATTCGGATTAGGGTTGGGTTGGGTTGGGAGTTGCAGTCTTAAGTTAGACTAGGGGTTTTGTTGTAATGCAGGCAGTGTAGGTTGAGGGAGCGGGATGGTTCCTACTCGTTGATTCATCGATCTTTGCCAATTTGTCTGCCAGGCTTGACTCTGTGAAGTAGGAGGGGTCCATTGTGCTGGATATACATTGTTTTGCCAATATGGTGGGGTATAGGGAAAATTTGGCCAATTGGGTTGGCTTGCTTGATTCGGCCATGGAGATGATGAAGGAAATGATTGTTTGACCAATTCAG
Organism: Pinus tabuliformis; assembly: GCA_031772625.1. Classification (NCBI taxonomy): domain Eukaryota; kingdom Viridiplantae; phylum Streptophyta; class Pinopsida; order Pinales; family Pinaceae; genus Pinus; species Pinus tabuliformis. The sequence goes on from CM062818.1 coordinate 1,298,805,903, forward strand.
GAAGGGAGGTTGATTTTGCCACATTGTATTATATTGTTAAGCATGATATTGTGGAGGTTGAAAAGAAGCAGTTGGGTTTGAGAACATACCTGATTGTTGCGGCTGTCATTGATGGAGCTGATTAAGTAGATACACCGATTCTGGCTCTTCTTCTGCTTCCTTGTATACTGCTTTCAATCTAGGAAGTGAGGGACAACTTTTTGTAGAGTGGTCTTTTGTACAAATGGCGCAAACTTGGACTGCATCTAATGGACACTCCTTATGGCTGTGTTTCTTTCTGCATCTGGGACAAAATATTGCCAAATTTTGTTCTTCCTCTGCTTGCTTTTATTTGGCCTGCATAATATCAAGTTGTGTTGTCAGTGTCCCCAATATGTCAGTTTTAAAATTTTCTAATAAATTTCCAATTTCTGCACGAGTTACTCCTTCTACCGAAGTTCTGCTATCTCTTGCAAATCGATCATGTTCTATTGGTTTTAATCTTATGCTGCCTCTCGAGCTCCTGATACATAGATTAATAATGTCAGCAAAATTTTCTTGATAAATATCTCCTTTTCCCATAATATTTAGTGTTTCAATCCATTGTTTCTTCATTCCCTTAATTAATGTTGTTTTTAATACATTATCCGGTAAGGGTAATGATGCATAAGGAGATCTTTGAAGATTATACTGGAAACGTTCAACATACTCTTCTAATGTTTCATTTGGTCTAGCTACCATCTGAAATATTTTATCTTTTAACTCTCTAGACCTATAATAATCCTGATATTTTTTTAGAAAAGACTCTTTCATTTGGTCCTAGTTATTTATAACACCACCACCCAATCCCATAAACCATCTTAGAGCAGCCCCTTTTAATGTAGAGGGAAATAATTTCAGTTTCTGGGGATCGGTGGTATAGTCATATCCTCTACACAGCACATCGAATTCGAATAAAAATGCATCAGGGTCTTCTAATGTAAGGCCATGGAATATAGGGATATGCTGGAGAGGAATTGCTTTCATAGGTGCATTAGCTGCAATATCCACAATGGGGTATTGCAGTGTATAGGTTTGGGTGTTTGGCTGGTTCTGGGCCATTTGGTCAAATATATGCCAATAACCTTCTGGGATATCTAGGAGGGTATTCCTAGGTTGTCGAGAGGGAATGGATCTAACAGGAATGGCCTTAACAACACTTCCTTTATCTAAGATGATGAGAGTGCCTAATGTCTGGGAGGGTTCAGGTTCTCGAGTTTCCTCAAATTCGTTATAAATGATTTTTGCAACACTTCCCTTATATGGGCTACTTAGTGGCTGAATTACCCCAAGAGGAGATCTTGGTTCTTCAGTCTCTCCTGTTTCTCCTCTTCCTTCACAGAGGTTACTAAATTTCCCTTCTTGCAATGATTTTGGGCTAGAATTTTCAATTTCTTGAAAATCTTGCTCTTCGGTTTGACTATGCACCTTAGCAAAGGCTACAGATGGTGATCCTGTGGCCTGAAGGGAACTAGTAGGCTGTCTAGAAATAACTTTTCTAGGTCCTACTGAAGGTTGAGATTCTGCTTTCTTAAGGATTTCGTCTATAAAGGTTGATCGGCCAAGGGTCATCGACCCCTTAGCTTTATCAGGCTTGGGTAGAGTTTTGGGATGCTTTTCAGGCTTTTTCTGCTTAGTCATGCACTCAAATAAACTGCTAAGTTCTAACCAAATAAAATAGCAACAAATCTGCAGGAAAGCGGGCAAGGGATCAAGTCTATTACATACTCCACACACAGGTTCTTACCTTTCGTTTTTAAAACCAAGTTCTTTCCTAACAAGTTCTTACACTACTCTTAAAAAGAAACAAATGGCTACACTCTTCCCCGGAAACGACGCTAAAATGTCGAGCCGTAAAAAGGGTCTTTTTCACCTCTATTTACCCCACATTAACTTATCAATCCAGGAACGATTTGTTATGTCAAAGAGTGTACTCAGTTTGAGGCAGTCATTTGTCAGAGTAATGCTAGTAGTATAGTGCTCAAAATACAAGAGTAAGCAGATGCTTAAAACAAGATCTACTTACAACAAAGCACTTTAAGACTTAAATCATGCATTCAAAAAACTAAGTGAACTATCAGTTAAGGGTATAGTAACAGTAACTCATCCCTCTACAAACTGATGTAACTAAAGATAATCAAGGAACAGATCACCAACCTGGGAACTAGACAACAAATGTCAATGCTCACTACAGTCTCAGATCATTCAAAGCAATGACAATGCAAATAACAGGAAATGGAACAACAACTAGGAAATGGAACAACAACTAGTTCTTATAAACAACGAAACCTTATTCTAAGGAAATAAAGGCAGCAATCGTATCCTACAGAAATCAGATAGCAATCTTTACTCTAAGAATAAATCAGATAGCAAATGGAAATAGAACGGCAATTGATTAGCAATGAAATATAGAACAACACTTAGAGCCAAATGTGAATGTACAGTAAACCAAAATAAATAACACACACAACACGCCTTGATATTGAGAGAAACAATAATCTGACTTCGATACCACAAATATTAATCTCAGTTACAAAGAATAACGATTGCAATTCATAATGGAACAACAATGTCAGTTGAACAACAATCGCGATTAAGTGTAAACCATAGATGAATACAGTAATACCAACTTATGAATGTTACAGCCCGGTTACTCTGTAATTGAACAACAATAGCATTCTGTGAGGAACAATAATGTTATATCAATGATTAAAGGAACAACAATGCGTTACAAAGTCAGAATGAACAATACGACATTCCTGTCACAGAGAACAATATTGTAAATATAACAGAACCATGATGTAAAATAACAAAACACATCAGATTATCGAACAAAGCTAATAATGAAAACCACGCACGAATTAAAGATAATGGTACAGGAGCAAGTGTTCCACCAGGGCCGAGCCCTTAGCCTCCAGGGACACACCGCTTGAGATTATTCCAGGATCAAAGATGGAACAACAACTAGATTTATATTAAAGCATCAAAGCAGAGTTACAGTGGATCACTTCTCAACGAGAGTCGATGATCAAAGTTTTAAATACAAAGAGAAATTACATAAGAATAACAACAGGTCGTCCTCCCCAGGCTAGCAGTGCTGCCCCTTTTTATAACAGCCGAGCGGAGATATCAATGATGCAAAAATAGTTAAGATATTGATCCCTCAAGATCAAAGGATCCTGAGGGATTCACCAAACTATTAATTCCCAGTTATCCATTTGTTCTCTTGCGCTGATTCGATATCTCCTTTTCCTTTCCTTGGCTGATACACTTCAATTTGGATCGCCTTGTCTGCATGTGGTTCCCTGCCAAAGGGACAGTAGTTAACTTTGCCCTGTCTTTTTTTTGAGACGGTAATCTTTCGTTTTTCCCTTTTTCTGCATAAGAAAATGGCAATTATTAGTTTTTTTGTGTCACATACAAATCCCATAGATTTTTCCATAATTTCTTATTATCTACCTAGTTCATGATGCAAAGGGTTATGAGTTTTAAAGAAAAGATGACAAAATAATCAATAAAAACATACCTTCTTCAGTACTCCACACCAGTGTAGTCCTCACTCAGCAAGGACATTTGATCACCTATCATAGTTAAACACTTTTTAATATTATTCAAAGATACCCCACCTATGACAAAGATATGTACTCCATCATGCAAACATGTCGACAATGGAAGCATTATATTCTATGGAAGGAGATGACCATCCATATTGATCACAGGCCTCTACAATTCATAGAAACATAGGGAAAGTTATAAAATGACTTCCATAAAATATGGTTTAGGCACCTACAAAATTCTACTTGAACATCAAATACAAGAAGGGTATCACCAATCATTTCATAGACTGCCTTAGTCGACCCCTAGTTGTGGCGCTAACCACAACTATTATCTCCTGTTGGCACAAGACCTCTGGGTGGCCACAATTATACAACAATGACTCTGAATTCATTCCCACATAATAGATGTTGAGCATTCGTCTAGAATTCCATCTTTAGGATGTGTTCTTGTGCTACTTGGACCATGTTTGAGTTCCTTCAAGCAAGTGTGCCAAGTTGATCTAAGAGGCACATTACAGTTGGGTGGCATGGTGCCTTGGCTTAGAGAAGAAAGTAGAAATACTTCATAAGTATTTCTACTGGCCAAAGCTTCCATATGATGTCCAGCAGTATATCTAGTTGTAGATTGTTTGTGCCATATCTGAATGAGCCATCAAGAAGTAGGGGTTGTACACTTTTCTACTTACTGCAAACAAGCCTTAGGAGTTAGTCTGCATGGATTACATGTTAGGTTTTCCATCCACAAAGCATAGTAATGATTGTGTGTTTGAATTTGTTAACTGATTATCTAAGATGGCCTTTTTTTCACCATGCAAGAAGAGTGTCACAACTAAATCCACTGCCAAAATCTTATTTAAGCATGTTTGGGTTTTGAGCTACCTTCGACCATTATTTTAAATAGGGATAGTAGGTTCCTCAACACCTTTTGCTCTAGCCTATGGTCTTTGATGGATACCAAGTTTACTAAACCATTCTCCTTTCATCCCCAATCAAATGGAAAATTATTAAAAATAGCAAAGAGCCACATGGAAAGTATAAGTTGAGCCACATGCTGATGGATGTTGAGAAAAGATAAAAAATATTTTTCATCACCAGCATTTCCTATAAGCTCATTTTTACAAATAAATTACTTTATGAAATGGTCCGGTATTTTAAAAAGTGAGAATTAATGTTACAATTAAGTTACTTTATAAATGAAAGTTGCATGCAAAAGTGAAATACACTTTACAATAAAATTATGAAATAACTTAACTCTGCATGAACATTTTCAAAAGGTAACTTAAAAAATGATGTGAACTCAAGACCTCTTAGTAGATAAAGTAACTTTTAGCGTAGTTAGTAAGAAAGACATAACGATAATAGTGATGGGGGGTGGGGGTTTTGGTGGTGTTGCTGTTGTTGGAGCTCTGCCTTGAACTATGTGCTTGCTACAAAATATGTGTTCATCCAAAAGTAAACAATAGTTCAAAAAAAAATCCAAAGCTCAACAACAAAGGGGTTAATTCTTGGTTAACTTATGCGAAAAACACAAGTTTTCTTACGTAGTCATGAAAACACTTTCCGCTCTATTTATTATTTTCCAATATCATGTAGAGCATAAGGAAAAAACATACACATACAAAAAAGAGTAGAAAAGTTCGAATATAAAAAGAAAAACTGAAATATGAGATTTGCAAAAAATAATTTATAAAAAAGGCGTAATTGGACTATATACCTCTAAATATGACGAAAAATGTTGTATTTTTGGAAAATGAACACATTTTTGGATGAAAAGACAGAAATTATTAGTTGAAAATAGTGTTTTGGACTAAATGTAATTGTAACACCCTCCTCCCACATCTACCTAAGTAACCCCCCAACTAGGCTAAATATGGATGAGAGGTCATTATGATATGATTCGACCTCCTAAGTCACGTTAAGGAAGTGGAATTGACATAAACACACCATACAGACCTTCAACATCAGCATTAGGACCCTCAAGAACCATCCCAACCTTTATGCCAACCATCCCATGGGTCCCATTGAGATTTTGGACCACTTGACCCCCGGACGCTCCCATGCTATAGGCCTGCTAACATCCAGGAGGCTCTAGACACTCTCATGACAAGGCATGCCAGCATTCAAGGACCATTTTGCTCAGTGATGTGCTAGCATCCTCAGGATTTGAGCCACTTTTTCAGGCCTAGAGCCCAGGTCATTGCCCAAAATTGAATGAAACTCTCAGAACAACAAGATAAAGAGTAAATGGCAATACAAATGCAATTACTTGAATAAGACCTTTACTAGACCCCTACTAGCCATGACAAACATTTCGTCAAACATATCACAAATATGTAATCTACAGGTGTAAATAACATATATAAGTATAGGGGTCTCATACTTATCTAGGAATCGCTAAGAAGCATTGATGTCTCCACACATTAGCGACAGTTTCATCCATTAGGTCAGATACATTGTCCATTCATTTACAAATAAAAACATGATGAGAGTCATACATAGCCACTTTCATAATACATATTCATAACCAGCACAATAACAATAGAAATACTAAGGAAACAACAGTGATATGATCCACATATAAACCAGTATAATACTCACGAATTAACAAGGAAAGATAACCTCATATTAATGATGCAAAAGCCAACCTGGTATGGGACTACCATGTTCCACTAGACTATAGATTGGCTAAGCCAAGTCTCTCTTCAATCAATCACCCCCATGCCATATTCCAAGCATGAATGTGGGATCTCATAAAACACATCAATCCAAAACCATCCAGGGCTTCTAGAGTCCAACCACCTCAACCCATTAAACAATAATTCCACCTCACTGTCAGACATCACAAAATCATCATCAGATTGGTCTCTACCCAAGCCTTCTAGGGCTCTAGAGCATTTGTTCCAACCTAGCTTCTAGGACTAGTAACTCAACCCACAGCTGCTGCCGAGCTTCTAGAGCATTTGTCCAACCAAGGGTTCTAGGACTAGTAACTCAACCCACAACTATCGTCGGTCTTCCAGAGCATTTTTCCGACCAAGGGTTCGAGTACTAGTAACTCAACCCACCAAGTTCTTCCAGACTGTTTGTTCAACCAAGGCTTCCAATACTATTAACTCAGCCCAAGTTGTTACAGGGTTTCCAAAGCAATTTTCTAACCAAGGTTTCTAGGACTAGTAACTCAACCCAAGTTATTACTGGGCTTCCAAAATGTTTGTCCAACCAAGGCTTCTAGGACTAGTAACTCAACCCAAGTTGTTATAGGGCTTCAAGAGCTTTTGTCCAACCAAGGCTCCAAGAACTAATAACTCAACCCAAGCTAAAGGAAACATAAGAACCAAGCAAAAAAACAAATAAATAAATCCACAACACCATGGCTATCCAGGAAATGGCAAAGCTTGTCAAATCCATTGTCAATCCAGGCAATCCTCCACACCCATGATAGATCATGACCAAGAAACTACATGCATGTTCCATGCATACAAAAACTAGTGAGGAAAACATACATGCAACTCGATACCTACAAGAAAAACCTATTGTAGTTGTTGATATCAATGTCCTCTCGCACTTTTCTGATATTCCTTTGCCTTCTTGATCCAAAACTCCAAGTATTCCACACTCTCCAATAGTGCTCCAAGAAAACTCCAAGTGCCCAAGAGTATGAGAGAGAGAGAGAGAATAAAGAGAGAGAGATCCAAAACTAAACTGACCAAGCTTACCCACTGATCCTTAGAAACCTTTTTATTAATGAGGCCTCTATTTTCTTCAATTTTTGTTATTTTCCTTCAATTTCCTCCTCACATGCAACTTGTGACCTTTCACCTTCCTTTTCTCCTAATTTCCTTTATTTTCATAAATAAAATGCCAATAAATGCCTCATGCCTTTCCAAAACCTTTGCCATTGCCTTCGCTAATTTCCTTAGCCATAATAACCGAAATGAACAATCAGATGTTTTCCCACCACCCATCTTGGAATACGTGTCCCATGACCGTGGTCTTATATATGTTTACATGAATTTTTAACCAGGGTTGTTATAGAACGCTCCCCGTTGGGGGAACACCGTCCTCGGTGTTCAGTGACACCTATAACCAAAAAGACTGCTGAAAACAAAACATAATGCCTTGGGATCTTTATAACACAACCCATTGCAATATTTACAATTACCATCTACTAAAACATGATAAACATATTGTATACTAGGCTTTTATAACACAACTCATTATGGTATTTACAATAATAACCACATATACACACATACATATTTTTTCACCCAGCAAATAATCATATTGTCTATGGAACTTTATAAATGTATCTCAATATAGTATTTACAATAATACACATATGCATATTTTCTCAACCAACATATAAAATAATACGATGCTTGCATTCGCAACAAGGGAATCCAAAGGGCCACACTATTGATTTACGGTAGCATCGGATGTGCTCTAAGTCTCAAATTTTGCAGGGAGGCTTAGAAATGAATTTTCCAATACCCAGAAATCATTTTGGGAAATTCCACATGTAGACATTTCTATTAAAATAATTAATTAATTTTAATGGGACCCTAAGTCTAAACTTAGGAAATTAAAATAATTAATGGATATTAATCTAAATTGTGCATGAAACTTCTAGAAGAAGGCAGAGATCAAGTCAATAGGATCCTAGCCATTGATTAGAATATAATTTAGGTTGTTGATTGATCAACGAGAGGATTATAAGAGGAGGCTTGATTGGCACTTGCAGAACACACCAGAGGTAAATACTCGGTTACCTAAGCAAGATCAATTTTCTCACCTGTCGAAGTTCGGTAAGAGAAAATTGAATCAAAGGGAGAGTTGCAGGTGAGAAATAGAGAGAGGTCATCAACATTAGTCAGGGGTACAAGAAAAGAAGACGTAGAGAAGGGAGAGCAAGCGTAAAAGTGTGATGCAGAAAGAGGCAGCGCAGGGCAACTTGACATTGGGATTGTGTGAGCAGTCTGATGTTGGGCTAGCGTGAGTAAAAGTGACGCAGATGGACGCTGTTAGTGTCAGTCTTTCCAACCTTCCTCCAGTGATCAAATATGCTCTTACAGAGTGGTCTCAGAGTGTCAAGGTCAAATGGGTCATTTTAAACCTTGTTCATGCTTCAGTTGCACCTAGGCAAGGTCATTTCCTTCTCCTAGGGTTTTGAAAGCTAATTTCTCTTGGATGGTAAAATCATTAGCAAAACTTGTATCTAGATGTTCATACACCTTCCCCTATCATTAATGTATCTTATTAAACACTTCCCATCCTTTAGATCCGCCAAATTCCTCATTTTCACACAAACCCTAGTTTCTTGCTACAACTTGGCAATTTTCTAGGTTGGACCTGTGTTTTGCCCGTTTGGACCCCTTCCCCTCACTCGATCTCTGAGATTCCACTTTCCCGTGCTTCCTAACATCCCTCCCTACTTCCAAAAATTTCCCCAAGAATTTAGAAGCCCCTTATCCCCTTCATTTCGCATCATTTCCACAAAATTCCTTGTTTCACACATCGGGATAAGTTTCACTCAAAAGATGTTTCAGAGCAATAAAAGATGAATTTTGGAAAACTGAGAGAGGTTTTTGTTCACAACAGGCCAAGGAAGAAAAAACTCCTTCACTTTTTACACAGGTGTCATGGTTTTAGAGAAATGTCAAAAATATCGTTGCCTCAGGAGAATCGAATGCACCTCTGGAGTGACCTTGGGAAAATCAAATTTTCTCCTAGCTTGGTTGGTCAAATGAATTTATTGATGAGTCAAATGATAACTAGACACAAATATCTTTCCAATTAGCTATCATGAGCTCAATTTGAAGTTGAGGAAGGCATTCAAAAGTTGACTGCAACAGCACTCTGCCTTGAGGCAGCCTCATTTGGCACATTTTGACCAGTCTTGGGAGATTTGATTTTTAACAAGGCAAATTAACTCCAAATTGAAAAATTCTAGTTGCGTTGGAAATTAGACTCAAAGACCTTTCCAACGAGCTATCCTGTGCCTGATTTCGACACCGTGAAGGCCTCCAAAAGCCTCCTGCAAAATGCACTATGTAGCTGGGGGCGCGCTACGCGCCAGGAAGGGCGCGCTACGCGTCAGGGAGCTTTTCTCAGTGTTATTTTGCACGTGCACTACACGTCAGAGGGGTGCTACATGTTGGGCAAGGCACGCTACGTGTTGGTTTTTCTGCTCAACAAACTGCCAGCAGGCCATCAAATCGATTTTTCTCTCAAGCACATTGCAGGTAGACCTCTCCTTCATGGTTAGATTTGGTTTTGCAAGATGAAAGTGAAAATTAATATGTTCAAATGCTATGAAAATGATAAATCAAAACCCTACATTGTTGTGGAAAATTTAAAGTCTCAATGGTACTAGGGTTTCAAATTTCTCTTGTTGTCCAAGGTTGCCCATTTGTAATCCCTTTTTCCCTCATTTTCATCACCTTTCTCCTTCAAATTTTCCCATGAAATTTCATAATTCTCCTCTCTAAAATTCCTAAAACATACTTAAATTCCCAAACTCTACTTCACTTTAAAATCCCATAATTTTGTGATTTCCCATGCTTGCCTTCCCTAAATTCCTTCTTTATGTTTATCGTCCCTAATTCCCTCATGTTCCCCTATCCCTAACAATTCCCTTGTATTTATGTCCCCTTGGTAACAACATTTGAAAAGTCAAACAGCAGTTAATTTGGTGCAAAGTCAGCAAAACATTTCAGCCATCTTGCCTTCAAAACCATGTCAAAAACCGAATCAGATTATGAGCAGAGTTATGACAGTGATTCAACACTAGAGGTAGAAGTGCCAAGGTGGCATCACAAGGGTGGTAAGGGTGGTCGGCACGTCAGGGAAGAGCCCACTTCTTTGACTCAATTGCAAGCCTGTCCACTTGCAATGTCATGTTTTCAGTATCAATCATGCTTTGGATATTCTGAGAGGATCTCACAAATTCAACACCATAGAGAACTGGTCCGCTTGTTTGTCCTACATTTTCACAATGGCCATGTGAACCTTGCAGGAGTGGATTTCACCCTATCACCTGAAATTGTTGCTCAAGCCACCGGGATACCAAATGTTGGGGAAGAGTGGACCAGGCGCAAACTGCTAGACAAATTTCATTATCAACCATACATCAAACCCGAATGCATGAGACACCTAACTGCTGTTTTTACTTTTAGATTCCTAAGGGATGAGTATGCACCCTTGATGAGGCTCATTATGCGCTATTTCACTTGTGAGGGCAGATTTTCACGTTTATATTCGTACCATATCCGTTTGTTGATGCATTTCACCCGGGTACGAATGATGAACATTCCATTTTTCATGTGCCGAAATATAGAGAAGATGGTGCCCGTAGTGCAAAGGAAGAACCCCGCACAACAACACAAGAGTATATATCATTATGCACTGATCGAGATCATAGTGATGCATCAGTTAGCACAACAGGGTATGACTTGGGAGGATTTCATTTCTCGCGACTTCTTCATGGTGCCACAGCCACCTCCTGAGATTTTCCATGATGAGGGAGGGCCTTCACAGCAGTTTCATATTCCATAGCCCGAGCATGTCAGCACTCCAGCATATGTTACATATCAGAGAGGCCACAGGGTCTTATTTGCATTTGTACGGTGAGTATTATCTCCACATCAGGTGGAAGGGGTCTCGCCTTCTTCATCAGCACAACGAGTGTTATCTCCACATCAGGTGGAAGGGGCCTCGCTTTCGACAGCAGCACAGGTACAAGAGAGAGGCAAGCAACCCAAGATTGATGAGGGGCCATTAGGTGATCCAGACATAGATATTTTTGACCTTGATATCAGTTCTCCTAGCTTAGAGCCAAAGGAGATCATTCAGCAACTAAGGGCTGAAAATGACTTGTTGCAGCAAAAGTTGGAAATGGAAAATTGGACAATTACATACTTAGAGCAGCGCAACAAGCAATTAGAAGATGAACACACTCTTGATTAGTTGTGGAGGATCCGAGAAGACCGGAATTTGGCTCGCAAGAGACCCGGTGATTTGACACCTATTGAGCAAGGGTCTATGCTCATTCGGGTGAACACTCATTTAGAGAGGTTGATAGCCAAGGAAAACAGGGACAAAGACATGCTCTGCCACATGAAGAATCACTATTGGGCCCACATGCATGTGTGCAAAGCAAAAATTAAGGTGCTCAAAGCACGCTTGGCTAAGGCACTAAAACGGAGGAAAAGGCCTGATCCGCTTCAGATTTTGGCTGAAGCCACCTTGAGGGAGCATGGTGCTCAATGATACACCTCCAGCTCAAAATTTAGGAAATTTGGAGCAATTTTGGTCAATTTTGAATTTTTTGTGCCAAAAACAGGTTTTTGCCCTCAACGCGTAGCGCGCCGCGCGCTACCCTTAAGTTGGGGAGGTCCATTTCACGAAAACTCAGAATTTTTGGAATTTTCATGACAAAATACACTTGCTCAGCCACTGCCAACACATTTCATGGAGATTTGAGCCCCCAAAAGGTCAAAAAACAAGCAAAAAATGACCTTCTGCCACTTTTTGGACACACAGGAAGCAGCCTTGGGAGATTGCATTTTTGGAGGGGCAAATGGCCACCAAATTGAGAAATTCCACTTGGGCTGGAGAGTATACATCCAAAGCTTTCCAACAAGCCCACTTGTGCCTCATTTGGATGCAAGGAAGTGCCCCAAAAGTGGGTTGAAAGGTGCACTACGCGTTGAGAAATGGCGCGCTACGCGTTGGGAAAATTTGCCAGTTTTGCACCTTCAGCTCAATAATTCGCCCAGTTTTGACCAGTTTTGACTTGTGATGGGATTTTTCACCCTCCTCGATGTAATTAATGTATTTTCATGTTGGCATGACACTTATTTACCTATTCTAGAAGATTCATTCATAAAATAGCAAAAAATTAATGAATGAATTGGTTTCCTAGCTTATAGAGGCAAGTTGTTTTGACTGCCTAGATTGTAGTGCTTTGTTTAGAATTGGTTGAAACAGCTCCTAGGATGATGAGCTCGACCCCTAGAGGCTAGGGAATGGGTTGGCATGCTCTATATTATGTATTTTCTAAATCATTTTCATGGTTGGAGAGGTTGGACCCTTGAGGGGTAAGCTTAGACTGTTTTACACTTTGTATCTCTGCAATTTTGGCAAAGGAAAGACCAGGGTTTTGCAGCACTATTTGGGATTCCTGTGGTGATTTGTGTTGATGGTGTGTTTCTCTCATGTACTTGTAAGTTTGTTATGTTTATCATTTTCCTACTCTTCTCTTCTGCAAATTAAGTAAATGAAGTGTTAAGGTAGAATTCATGGTTTCTATGCTCTGCCTTTAAGTTTGCTTAATATCTATGTTTTCATCTGTTTAAGGAGAACTCTCGATGGTTTCTTGCTCTCCTTAGCTCCTCACCAGTCATATCTATCCATTCACTTATTTCAAAGGCATCAAGAAAATCTCCTACCTTGCCCCAGAAAGACCTCTGCAAAAACTGTGTCTCATCCCCACACCCAAAATTGCTGTACTCAGTTTTCCAACAAAACCCTAAAAATGTAAAATCAAACTTTCCCTATCAGATTACTAGCCTAGAATCAGTGTTCTTTATTGGTCATCTCAGCCCTTTGAAGACCTTTTGCCGAGATAGACCCGGAGAGATCCCTCTCCTTTCCCCGTAGGGCTAGCTACAAGGCTAAGTGGTTTGATGTTGCCTTGAGTTTCGCCTTCCTCAGCCTAAGGCAGATTCGAGCGCTAACATATTGGCGACCATACTGGGGAGAACAAATGGTTGCTGGTTGATGTCATTTGTTTTATAAGCTACATAAGGAGCCTGAATTTATGCCAGGTAGCCTTCGAAACGCTTTTGCTTTGCATTAGCGGAAGTAGATAAACGCTGCTTCAGTCAATCTCCGGTCTAGCTTGTAAACGTGACATCTAACTTGTTAATTTCCCCAGTACATGTATCAATTTCAGATCTGATTGTTGATGGTGGACAACGATCAGACACTGGCAAGGCTGAAATCATTCACTTGGCGACTCTAAATCAGTTTCAAGATCAGATCCAAAGACTCCACTGGAGGATGATCCCGACCAGCAAAAACATGAAAGGACAACATGGACAGATCAGGTACTCAAGTTGGAATTGCATCCAAGACGTTTTATTCTTTGTCATAAATTATTTCTTCTCTTTTCCCAAGAATGTAAAGAAGGCTTTGCAAAGTATACTATGCTTGAGAAAAGATCCTCGGCCTGTAGTTGATTCTTTCCCTTTGAAGATTGTGAATACCAAAGATTTTCATACCTTTGCGCTTGATCAAGGCCTTTCTTCTAAATTTTGTGATGACCATCTTCAGATTGATGAACCTCAAAAGACCAAGACCAATTCTATACCTGCTGTACATACCCCTACACCTTGTAAAATTCCAGATCGGTATAAACCTTTTGTTTTACCTTCTGTTCTTCATGCTTTCCCCAAAAACTATGATCTATACTTGCCGAGGTTTGATGATGAATGTAAGAATGTCAACGCTGAGCAACATGTGCAGAATGTTGAGAATTTTCTAGACCTTTTTGAAGTTGATGAAGAAGATGTCAGTATAAGGCTTTTTGCTCTTTCTTTGCAAGGCAAAGTGAAGAGTTGGTTCAAAACCTTGCCTGATGCAAGCATCTCAGATTTCCAACAGTTCGTCAAAGTTTTTCTCGACAGGTGGATGATCGGGCAGAACCTTTTCTTGATTGTAGAAGAGTATAACCAGCTGAAAAGATTGCCAGGGGAGACAGTACAATAGTTTTCAGCCAGATTTAACCAAGTTTATTATTCAATGCCAGTTGATATAAGGCCTCCTCCTAGATCTGCTCTCTTGCACTATCTGGGTGCCTTTGATCTGGAGATGGAGTTTCAGCTGAGAGAAAGGGATATTGCAACACTTCACGAGATGCAAAACAGTGCAATAAATGTAGAGTCGCATCTGCTGATCTGACGGGCAAGGTTGAAAGAAGAAGAGATGAAAAACATAGATCCGGAAGAATCAACATCTCTAGAGGTGAAACTTGACATTTTGGTAAGTGTCGTGGAAAAGATGATGGACAAGATCAACACAAGGAATGATTATGATGTTCAAGGCTCGCTGATTGAAAAAGAACAAGTTGCTGATCCAAAACATTTTGTTTCTTATCCTAGTTGTCATAGATCTGATAATGATTGTTTTGTAGATCACCTTGGAGAAGAGAGATCTGTTGATATGACATGTATGCTTGATGATGTCTTTTATACTGATGATTTGCCTCAGTTTGATCAGTATGATGATGATTATGTTCTCCAAATAGAAGCTAATATTGCAAACAAATCAGCAGCTAGTTTGTGGGAGGAGGAAGAAGTTCACTTACAACAGCTCGAGTACAATGATCAACCGATGCATATCAGCTATGACATTAACGAGGAAAGTGCAGCAAAGTTTGAAGTAAGTGAAGAATCTTTGCCTTTTTGTTTTGATTCGTTTCATTTCATCAGAGATAACTACCATGCAATCAAAAATCAAATGTCAACAAGTCTTGATTTGAATCATCTTAAGAGCAATGAAAATTTTGTTCAAGACTTCTCATATTCAGATTTGCAACCCCCGAAAGCCATTGATTGTCAAGTTGCAGCTGAAGACTTGGAAGTGGACACACATGATTTAATGATTCAAGGTGACTCCGTACCATTCTGTTTTGAATCATTTCAGTTTTTGAAGGGCAGATTGCATAGTAAATCTTCAAATGAACAGCCTATAACAAATCATCATTCTCTCAATGTTAATGTTGAGGATGAGATAGATAACAAAATTCTTGAGTAGCCTGTAGCATCAGATTTGCAGCCACCAAATGAAATTGAAGGGCAGATTACAGATGAAGTTGTGGAAGACGAAATACATGATTTGATGATGCAGGAAGATTTTATACCCTTTTGTTTTGAAGCATTTCAGTTTATAAGGCAGAATCTTTGTAAAATCTCTCAAGGAAAAGATGAATAGTTAGAAGGATGTCATACATTTTCAATGGATACATTACAACAGTCTTTTCAAGTTTTTCATAATCCAATAGCTGATGTTTTGGATGAGGTTTGCAGTTAAAGTCTTTCTCCATTGACTACATGTGAGCTGGAAACATGTGCTGATATGAATTTGATCCGGCAGCCGGTTTCTTTGTCATTTTCAGCAGGGGTCTCATCACAAGGCTCAGATCAAAGTTTGCATTTATGGTATGAGGAAAAGAGAAGTAATCCATTGGATGAGCTAAGTTCCAGTGTGCTTGAATTTCAAGATCCTTATGCAGTGTTTTTGGAGGTGGATAGAGAATTCATATCATTCAACGGATTTGTTTCTAAGTTATCATGGGAGTTGTCATTCATTAGTTCTCTCTTGTTGTTCATAAGTGAGCACTTGCAGAAAATTCGAACAGCAGATGGAATACTTACTTGGTTGCATTGGTTGTTTCATTTCACTTGATCAGGTGATGAATGAAACTGTTAGAGTAGGTTTTGATGAATAAGATCCACTTTGAGCATCATTTCCAGTTTTTTGGTTGTGTTTAAGTATTGAGTCAGTTTTTAGTTGAGTGAGAGTCAATTTGTGTTTTCAAGTCATCATTCTTCAGTCATGCATTTTAGTTTGAGTTTTTTGACTCCATTGCCCAATGGATAAGGCACTGGTCTGCTCTCCCAAAGATCTGCCGTTCTTGGCACCTCCAAGGAGCTACCATCCCCATTGGAGCCAATGTTAGTGTCAGTCTTTCCAGCCTTCCTCCAGTGATCAAATATGCTCTTACAGAGTGGTCTTAGAGTGTCAAGGTCAAATAGGTCATTTTACACCTTGTTCATGCTTCAGTTGCACCTAGGCAAGGTCATTTCCTTCTCCTAGGGTTTTGAAAGCTAATTTCTCTTGGATGCTCAAATCATTAGCAAAACTTGTATCCAGATGTTCATACACCTTCCCCTATCATTAATGTATCTTATTAAACACTTCCCATCCTTTAGATCCGCCAAATTCCTCATTTTCACACAAACCCTAGTTTCTTGCTACAACTTGGCAATTTTCTAGGTTGGACCTGTGTTTTTCCCGTTTGGACCCCTTCCCCTTGCTCGATCTCTGATATTCCACTTTCCCCTGATTCCTAACATCCCTCCCTACTTCCAAAAATTTCCCCAAGAATTTAGAAGCCCCTTATCCCCTTCATTTCGCATCATTTCCACAAAATTCCTTGTTTCACACATCGGGATAAGTTTCACTCAAAAGATGTTTCAGAGCAATCAAAGATGCATTTTGGAAGACTGAGAGAGGTTTTTGTTCACAACAGGCCAAGGAAGAAAAAAATCCTTCACTTTTTACACAGGTGTCATGGTTTTAGAGAAATGTCAAAAATACCGTTGCCTCAGGAGAATCGAATGCACCTCTGGAGTGACCTTGGGAAAATCAAATTTTCTCCTAGCTTGGTTGGTCAAATGAATTTATTTATGAGTCAAATGATAACTAGACACAAAGAGATTTCCAATGAGCTATCATGAGCTCAATTTGAAGTTGAGGAAGACATTCAAAAGTTGACTGCAACAGCACTCTGCCTTGAGGCAGCCTAATTTGGCACATTTTGACCAGTCTTGGGAGATTTGATTTTTAACAAGGCAAATGAACTCAAAATTGAAAAATTCTAGTTGTGTTGGAAGGTAGGCTCAAAGACCTTTTCAACAAGCTATCCTGCGCCCAATTTTGACACCCAGAAGGCCTCCAAAAGCCTCCTGCAAAATGAAATATGTAGCTGGGTGCGCGCTACGCGTCAGGGAGGGCGCGCTACGCGTCAGGGAGCTTTTCTCAGTGTTATTTTGCACGTGCGCTATGCGTCAAAGGGGTGCTACGCATTGGGCAAGGTGCGCTACACGTTGGTTTTTCTGCTCAACAAACTGCCAGCAAGCCATCAAATCAATTTTTCTCTCAAGCACATTGCAGGTAGGCCTCTCCTTCATGGTTAGATTTGGTTTTGCAAGATGAAAGAGAAAATTAATATGTTCAAATGCTATGAAAATGATAAATCAAAACCCTACATTGTTGTGGAAAATTTAAAGTCTCAATGGTACTAGGGTTTCAAATTTCTCTTGCTGTCCAAGGTTGCCCATTTGTAATCCCTTTTTCCCTCATTTTCATCACCTTTCTCCTTCAAATTTTCCCATGAAATTTCATAATTCTCCTCTCTAAAATTCCTAAAACATACTTAAATTCCCAAACTCTACTTCACTTTAAAATCCCATAATTTTGTGATTTCCGATGCTTGCCTTCCCTAAATTCCTTCTTTATGTTTATTGTCCCTAATTCCCTCATGTTCCCATATCCCTAACAATTCCCTTGTATTTACGTCCCCTTGGTAACAACATTTGAAAAGTCAAACAACAGTTAATTGGGTGCAAAGTCAACAATACATTTCAGCCATCTTGCCTTCAAAACCATGTCAAAAACCGAATCAGATTATGAGCAGAATTATGAGAGTGATTCAACACCAGAGGTAGAAGTGCTAAGGAGGCATCACAAGGGTGGTAAGGGTGGTCGGCACATCAGGGAAGAGCCCACTTCTTTGACTCAATTGCAAGCCTGTCCACTTGCAATGTCATGTTTTCAGTATCAATCATGCTTTGGATATTGTGAGAGGATCTCACAAATTCAACACCATAGAGAACTGGTCTGCTTGTTTGTCCTACATTTGCACAATGGCCATGTGAACCTTGCAGGAGTGGATTTCACCCTATCACCTGAAATTGTTGCTCAAGCCACCGGGATACCAAATGTTGGGGAAGAGTGGACCAAGCGCAGGCTGCTAGACAAATTTCATTATCAACCATACATCAAACCCGGATGCATGAGACACCTAACTGCTGTTTTTACTTTCAGATTCCTAAGGGATGAGTATGCACCCTTGATGAGGCTCATTATGCGCTATTTCACTTGTGAGGGCAGATTTTCACGTTTATATTCGTACCATATCCGTTTGTTGATGCATTTCACCCGGGTATGAATGATGAACATTCCATTTTTCATGTGCCGAAATATAGAGAAGATGGTGCCCGTAGTGCAAAGGAAGAACCCCACACAACAACACAAGAGTATATATCATTATGCACTGATCAAGATCATAGTGATGCATCAGTTGGCACAACAGGGTATTGCTTGGGAGGATTTCATTTCTCGCGACTTCTTCATGGTGCCACAGCCACCTCCTAAGATTTTCCATGATGAGGGAGGGCCTTCACAACAGTTTCATATTCCAGAGCCCGAGCATGTCAGCACTCCAGCATATGTTACATATCAGAGAGGCCACAGGGTCTTATTTGCATCTGCACGACGAGTATTATCTCCACATCAGGTGGAAGGGGTCTCACCTTCTTCATCAGCACAACGAGTGTTATCTCCACATCAGGTGGAAGGGGCCTCACTTTCGACAGCAGCACAGGTACAAGAGAGAGGCAAGTAGCCCAAGATTGATGAAGGGCCATCAGGTGATCCAGACATAGATATTGTTGACCTTGATATCAGTTCTCCTAGCTTAGAGCCAAAGGAGATCATTCAGCAACTAAGGGTTGAAAATGACTTGTTGCAGCAAAAGTTGGAAATGGAAAATTGGACAATTACATACTTAGAGCAGCGCAACAATCAATTAGAAGATGAACACACTCTTGATGAGTTGCGGAGGATCCGAGAAGACCGGAATTTGGCTCGCAAGAGACCCGGTGATTTGACACCTATTGAGCAAGGGTATATGCTCATTCGGGTGAACACTCATTTAGAGAGGTTGATAGCCAAGGAAAACAGGGACAAAGACATGCTCTGCCACATGAAGAATCACTATTGGGCCCGCATGCATGTGTGCAAAGCAAAAATGAAGATGCTTAAAGCACGCTTGGCTAAGGCATTAAAACGGAGGAAAAGGCCCGATCCGCTTCAGATTTTGGCTGAAGCCACCTTGAGGGAGCATGGTGCTCAATGATACACCTCCAGCTCAAAATTCAGGAAATTTGGAACAATTTTGGTCAATTTTGAATTTTTTGTGCCAAAAACAGGTTTTTGCCCTCAACGCGTAGAGCGCTACCCTTAAGTTGGGGAGGTCCATTTCACGAAAACTCAGCATTTTTGGATTTTTCATGACAAAATACACTTTCTCAGCCACTGCCAAGACATTTCATGGATATTTGAGCCCCCAAAAGGTCAAAAAACAAGCAAAAAATGACCTTCTGCCACTTTTTGGACACACAGGAAGCAGTCTTGGGCGATTGCATTTTTGGAGGGGCAAATGGTCACAAAATTGAGAAATTCCACTTGGGCTGGAGAGTAGACATCCAGAACTTTTCAACAAGCCCACTTGTGCCTCATTTGGATGCCAGAAAGTGCCCCAAAAGTGGGCTGAAAGGCGCGCTACGCGTTGGGAAAATTTGCCAGTTTTGCACCTTCAGCTCAAGAATTCGCCCAGTTTTGACTTGTGATGGGATTTTTCACCCTCCTTGATGTAATTAATGTATTTTCATGTTGGCATGACACTTATTTACCTATTCTAGAAGATTCATTCATAAAATAGCAAAAAATTAATGAATGAATTGGTTTCCTAGCTTATAGAGGCAAGTTGTTTTGATTGCTTAGATTGTAGTGCTTTGTTTAGAATTTGTTGAAATAGCTCCTAGGATGATGAGCTCGATCCCTAGAGGCTAGGGAATGGGTTGGCATGCTCTATATTATGTATTTTCTAAATCATTTTCATGGTTGGAGAGGTTGGACCCTTGAGGGGTAAGCTTAGACTATTTTACACTTTGTATCTCTGCAATTTTGGCAAAGGAAAGACCAGGGTTTTGCAACACTATTTGGGATTCCTGTGGTGATTTGTGTTGATGGTGTATTTCTCTCATGTACTTGTAAGTTTGTTTTGTGTATCATTTTCCTACTCTTCTCTTCTGCAAATTAAGTAAATGAAGTGTTAAGGTAGAATTCATGGTTTCTATGCTCTGCCTTTAAGTTTGCTTAATATCTATGTTTTCATCTGTTTAAGGAGAACTCTCGATGGTTTCTTGCTCTCCTTAGCTCCTCACCGGTCATATCTATCCATTCACTTATTTCAAAGGCATCAAGACAATCTCCTACCTTGCCCCAAAAATACCTCTGCTTAAACTGTGTCTCATCCCCACACCCAAAATTGTTGTACTCAGTTTTCCAACAAAACCATAAAAATCTAAAATCAAACTTTCCCTATTAGTTTACTAGCCTAGAATCAGTGTTCTTTATTGGTCATCTCAGCCCTTTGAAGACCTTTTGCCGAGATAGACCCGGAGAGAGCCCTCTCCTGTCCCTGTAGGGCTAGCTACAAGGCTAAGTGGTTTGATGTTGCCTTGAGTTTCGCCTTCCTCAGCCTGAGGCAGATTCAAGCGCTAACGGACGCAAAGGGATTCAGAGGGTCGAGGAGCACTTCTCTTGGATAAGAGATTTGTCAAAAAGTGTATGTAAATTTTCTCACTCTTGTTATGTTGGTTGTATATTGTATAAGAAATTTTTGCTAAAGAATAATAAAGAAACCCTCATCTGCTGCATCGGTTTTCCCATTTTGGGTTTTTCCAAGGACGATTGTCCAAAAATAATTGTGTCATCATGGTTATTCTTCTGTTGTTATTGCATTCAATTTCATAATTTTATTTATGAAGACTGCATTTGAATTTATTTTGATATTCACCATAAGTACATTGTGAATAACTTATTTCTGAGTTAATAAGTAGAAGAAATAATATTATCACTGCAATGGGATTTCTATTTTGAAATTTTCACATGGTATCAAAGAAAGGTTAAGCTGGAGTGTAGACCAGAAGAACCTACGTTGAGGAAAGGAAGGAAGTTCGAAATTACTGCAAAGGCAGAAAATCGAAACCCCAGAGAATTGTGTAGTTCTAAGGAAAGGACGTAGTTTATTCTACATCAGTTGCCAGGGTAGGATAGCGTCAAAAAATAACACAAATATGGACACTCAAAGTAACTCAAAATTGGCTTCTAGACTAGAAGAATAATTCTCATGCCTAGCAAGCTCTATGTTTGCAAATGTTTGGTATATTGATAACGGGGCTTCAGCTCATATGACTGGAGTACGAGAATATTTCTCGAGCTATTAGGAAGAACAAATGGATTTCTATATTACTATGGGAAATCGGACAAAGTGTACTCTAGTAGGGAGGGGCACCATATCATTTCAGACAGAATGGAAAAATAGAACTATTGTTGAGACAACCAAAGCTATGTTGTATGATCATGATCTACCTAAGTATTTATGGGTAGAATCTTGCAACACAACCATGTATATCCAGAATAGAACTCCTCATAGAGCATTGGGGAAGAAAACGCCTGAAGGAGTCTTCACAGGGAAGAAAATGGAAGTCAATCATCTCAAGATATTTAGAAGCATGGCTTATTGTCACATTCCAGATGAAAAACGCAGTAAACTAGATCACATTATAGAAAAGGGGTAGCTCGTAGGATACAACAAGACCTCAAAGGCATACAAAATCTACATTCCTAGCAGCATGAAGATTGTAGTGAGATGAGATGCAAATTGCATGGAGGATATATTCTTTAGGAAATATCGTGAGATGCCTATAGAATATCAGTCAGGAGATGTTTTTCTAGTCTAGGGGCAACAAGGAGGACATGAAGGAGACCGGACACTTGGATTGAGTACAGTGACCAGTACCAATATCTCCTCAGAAGGAAGAAATCCAGATATTTCTCAGCGAATGGGACAATAGGATCGGGAGGAGGAGTTGATTGAGCCTCCCACCACTAGTGGTAGAACCATCAAAGAAGTATGACAGACACTGAGGGATGCATAGGAGTTTTTTGGAGCTCCTAGAGCCGAGAAAAGGAAACGTAGACAACCTGAAAAATACCTGGCATTGGTAGCTCAAGTTGAAGAACCCTCTAGCTTTCAAGAAGTTGTTCAACACTAAGTATGGGTAGATTCCATGGTAGAATAATACAACTCTATCATGACGAATGATGTTTGGGAAGTAGTACTTAGACCAGAAGATAGATCAGTTATAGGATCACAATGGATCTACAAGATCAAGTATGTTGCAGATGGCATTATAGAGAAGTACAAGGCTAGGTTCTTAGCAAAGGGGTATGCTCAGAAAGAAGGAATAGACTATGAAGAGACCTTCACCCCAGTTATTTGATACACCTCTATCAGATCCATTATATCCCTAGCAGCTCAAATGGGATGGGAGTTTGACTAGATAGATGTCAAGAAAACATTCTTGAACAGGGTGATAGAAGAGGAGGTGTATATAGAACAACCCGAAGGCTTCGAAAACCATGAGAAGAGAAATCATGTTTGTAGAATAAAGAAGGCCATGTATGGGCTCAAGCAGGCACCCAGAGCATGATATGGTCAGATTGATAGTTACTTGCAGCAGTTGGGATTTGTGGAGAGTAATGTTGATCCCAATCTCTACTATTTGATGGTAGAGAATGATCCACTTATTTTGTTATTATATGTAGATGAATTGTTCCTAATAGGGTCATCCAGGCTCATAGAGGATTGCAAGAAGAATTTTGAAGTTGAATTCGACATGAAGGACATGGGGTTGATGCATTATTTTCTAGGATTGGGAGTTTGGCAGAAGAATGGGGAGATCTTCCTTAGAGGAAGATATGTTATAGAAATTCTGAAGAGATTAAGCATGTAGGATTGTCGACCCATGGCTACTCCCATGATCACCAACTAGAATAAAATAGATGCATCAGGAGACAAGGAAGTTTACCCCACCTTGTATAAACAACTCATTGGGTCACTCATGTATCTGGTCAACACTAGGCTAGACATTTGCTTTGTCGTCAACACTCTTAGTCAGTTCATGATGGAACCAAAAATGGTGCATTGGGTGGTATCTAGACACATTCTTAGGTATGTGCATGGAACAGTTGGATATGGGTTGAAATACTCCCAAGGGGAGGATGTTAGATTGAATGGGTTTACAGATGCCTATTGGGTAGGTAGTTCAGTAGACCAAAAAAGTACCTTGGGGTACTGCTTCAGTGTTGGATCAGGGATGATATCTTGGTGCAGTAGGAAGCAAAAATCGGTAGCTCTGAGCTCAGCAGAAGAAGAATATATGGCAGCCAGCACAACTATGTGTGAAGCTATATGGCTCAGAAAATTGCTTGTGAGTTTCTTTAGAAAAAGGATGGAAGTGACCAGGGTTTACTGTGATAATCATAGTTGTATCAAACTCTCTGAGGATCTAGTATTTCATGATCGGTCGAAACACATCACTATCAGATGTCACTTTATTAGAGACTATGTTCAGTGTGGGGCAGTACAACTATAGTATGTCCCCACAAGATATCAAGTAGAATACATACTCACAGAGGCTCTCGGAAGGGCTAAGTTCATTCAATTCAGAGAGAATATGGGTATGATAGAGAATTTGTTTCAGTAGCATAAACATGTGATTTCTCAGTTACCATGGCAAGTGGCAGGGTCAGCAGCAGTACAGATGCAACATTTGTGCAGTAGTTGGTGGGCAAGATGTTAGACATCAGCAAGCACGAAGGGTGATGTTACAGAACATGATGATGCTTTAGCAAGTTGCATTACTAGAGCACATTCCTTGCTAGGAGGGAGTGTTTATCTATGGTAGCATCATATGTGCTCTAAGTCTTAAATTTTTCAGGGAGATTTAGACATGTGCATTCTCTAATACCCAGAAACCGTTTTGGGAAATTCCACCCGTAGACAATTTGATTAAAATAATTGATTATTTTTAATGAGACCCTAAGTCTAAACTTAGGAAATTAAAATAATTAATGGATATTAATCTAAACTGTGGGTGAAAATTCTAGAAGAAGGCAAAGATCAAGTCAATATGATCCTAGCCATTGATTAGGATCTAATCTGGGTCATTGATTAGTCAACTAGAGGATTATAAGAGGAAGCATGATGGGAACTTCGATAACACACTAGAGGAAGATACTCAGTTACCGAGTAAGATCGATTTTCTCACTGGTCAAAGTTCGACAAGAGAAAATTGAATTAGAGGGAGATTTGCAGGTGAGAAAGAGAGAGAGGACCTTAGCAGCAGTCGGGAGAACAAGACAAGAAGACGCAGAGCAGGGAGAGCTAGTGTAGAAGTGTGATGCAAAAAGAGGTAGCGTAGGGCAGATTGACATTGGGACTGCATGAGCAGACTGACGCTGGGCCAATGTGAGTAAAAGTGACATAGAGGGACATAGAGTGATTCAGAGGGCTAAGGAGCACTTCTCCTGGATCAGATATTTGTTAGGAAGTGTCTGTAAATTTTCTCACTTTTTTAATGTTGGTTGTACATTGTACAAGAGATTTTTGCTGAAGAATAATAAAGAAACCCTTATCTTCCAGATTGGTTTTCCCATATTGGGTTTTTCTGGGGATGACTGTCCAAAAATAACTGTGTCATCATAGTTATTCTTGTGTTTTTATTGCAATCGCTTTTAGAATTTTATTTGTGATGACTGCAGTAGAATTTATTTTGATATTCACCGTAAGTACACTGTGACTAACTTATTTATGAGTGAATAAGTAGAAGAAATAATATTATCACTGTAGTAGGATTTCTATTTTGAAATTTTCACACACACCTCCACCCTCAAAGTAGTACTAGGATTCACCTCCTTCCCGTGAATTCCAGAATCCACTGCAACGTCAAATATGCATCCAATGTCTAGTGCTATAATCCCGTGCCACTTGTCCTCTCAGTGAACAGTTACTGGCTCATTGTTCCAGGGAACAATCCCAATGTGAATTTGATTCCATATGGAAATTCTAATGACCAAAACAAGTCCATGTTCAACCTTCCCTTCTCTGCTACACAATCCCTTGGGCAATCTGGTCACCTCTTCCGTCCAGTCACACACCTTCCAAGTTCCATTGGCACCTCCATCTTAGGCATTCCATCCCTTGGAAAGGTTTCCTCGCATCGGAAGATACAAAAACCAAGGTATAGCCTTGCCTCAAACCATCATACCAGTCATAGCATGCTCATGGAAATCAATAGACACTATTGGGTACCAGTGTCCCACAATGGCCCTGCTCCTAAAGTGCTTTACCAACATATTGTTGCATGTTCCAATTTCTTTCACTGCTGCTTATAATTTTTGCAATCAGTTTCAACCACCCAACCAGGCATTTCTTTCTTTCCTGTACCAAGCACATAATTTCCATTAGATTCAAAATAGTTTGCAATAACTTCAAATCATACCTTATTGGTGGCCCATCAATAAGGTACACTTGCAATTCCGTTTGCTTCCTATCACAACAAGTCAAACTAAAATCTTTGACCAAATCATCATGTATAAACATATCACATCAGATTAGCTCAAAACACAACCATCATAAATCAAAATCATAAATCACATGTAACCATCCTAAACCAAAATCATAGATCACATGTAATCATCATAGAAATAATCATAGGTCACATGCATAATAAAACTGAAATAAAACATAAAACACTGACACTTATCCTTTAATAAATCCTTAACTTCTACCTTTGTCTTTATTCCGTTCACACATTGGATCGGTTTCCACACCTAAAAAACACCCAGTGCCTTCTCCTCAACCATGTGCACATACACATAGTGAGCATCACACACATACAACCACACATGACATACAACACCATGCAATACATGCACCTACACCTGACATACCACACATACACCTACACCCAGGGTACAACAAAACACATGCATACACTTGCACCCAGGGTACAACACAACACATACATACACCTATACCTGATGTACGAGACAACACATATGTACACATATACTTGATGTGCAACACAATACATCCATCTATACTTGATGTAAAATGCCACAAAATACATGTACCTACACCTAGCATACACCAGAACACAATACATCTATACCAATGTACAACACCACAAAATACATGTCAGATACCCCAACTACACAATGCACATACATACTACTGCATGCCCTCAATACAACATGTATGACATGCACACAATACCACACGTACACCAGTACCATATGTACAACATGTACGCAGTACCACCTGTACACTGCACCACTTGCACAACGTGTGCACAACATCACATGTACACGGCACCACCTGCACAATGTGTACACAATGCCACATGTACACTACACCACCTATACAACATGTACATAATACCACATGTACATAGTACCACATGCACGACATGTACACAACACCACATGTACACAACATCACATGCACGACATGTACACAACACCACTTGCACACCGCACCACATTTACAACATCTACACAACACCACATGCTCACAACACCACTTGTACAACATGCATACAACACCATATGTACATAGCACCATATGTATAACATGTACACAACATCGTATGTACATGGCACTACATATACAACATGTACATAGGACCCCATGTACACAACACTGCATATCCAACATGCACACAACAACATATGCACACAACACCACATATCCATTGTGTGCTCAATACAATACATACATAGCACCACATATTCAACATGTACATAACACCATCTATACCCAACACTGCATATGCAATATTCACACAACACTATCTGTACCACCCAAGAACTATGTACATAACATTTCATAAACAACATGTAAACACACTATATATACACCACACCGCATGTGTACAACATCACAGATGCAACATCTACAACATATACAACATAAGCACAACAATAGTACCACACATCCAAAACCGCACTATCTCTACTAAGAAACCTTGCTTTCAGTATCTTATCCATGCTTGTCCCAGCATGTCACAGGCCACACTTCTTTCATTTCAATGATGTATCCCTCAAAGTTACCTGTCATAACATAAACATAATATCAACTCATAACCACATGATATTGACCTCATATATTTGTCGGGACTACTCTCCCACTTGATTCCCCATAAGACCAGGAACCTATTCATGCCATTTACCTACATAAACAATCATTCTTCCACAAGAATTATTCTTGATGACCTTGTCAGAAAATGATATAGATACATGGGTACATACATACATATACATAAACATTATCATAAAAAATCATGATCCTATCAGACAATGATATGCATACATACACATACATACATATAAACATCAACATAAAATAATAATGATCTAGTCAATCAACAACATACATACATATAAAAATTAGCATAAAATAATCATGATCCATGATGACCCTGTCAGAAATGACATACATACATGCATACATGTATACACATATATACATCAGTATAATCATGATCACAACTTAATTACTAGATATCGTAAGGTTAAGGTTAAGAGAACTCCCTTTATCCATGCACATCATGCACAACATTGAGAAGAAGCGTTCCCAACATAGCCAAGGCATCTGATGCCTCAGATCCATTTATTTCACCTTTCCTGTTACCTTTCTCGTGACTATACTGCCAGTGTCCATTTACACCAATGGACCAAACCAGTCCAACTAATTGTCATATTCTTACCTTCCACTTCACTTACTCATGCATCGAGCTTCATTTAGGTATTACATTACTTGTTTAGTTTCATTCTGCTCTCCATGAGCTCCATTAACTTTCCTCTTTCCCAACCAATTCCCAAGACTCAAAACTTAAAAGGCAAGGCCAAGAAATAAAAAAAAAAAAGAAGACCATCAAAACCAATAACAACACAACACCATAGCAAAGTGGCAAGGCCTTGCACCAGACAAAAAAGAAAAAAAAACCGAAAATAAAGCACAAAAATCACAAAAGACCAAAAGCACAAGACTAGCAACAAACACCATTACTCAATCCCATGGTTTCCAAGGAAAGCTCAACCTAAGAATTCTTCAAGATTTCATGGCAGTTTCTTTTCCATGCAATCCCTTGCATCATACTTCCGTTAACACATAATTGTCAGTGCATAAATAAACACAACAATACATAGGTTACCTTACCTTGTTGTGCCAAATACGTTGCTTGCAACTGAACACATCCACACCATCTCTCAAGGGACTCCAATTCCATAGACATATCCACCTGTAACTAGAGACTAGCTAATATATTTTTCAAGTACATGTTCATGAATCTAGCACATATCCACATAATGTTAGACAATATTAAGATTAAAAATACTTCCTGTATGCAAAGCACTCATTCGTTTGGAATTAGGGTTTCCAAACATAGCAGAAGGAATTATCACTCAATTCCTTTCTTTTACCTTTTTACCTTGTTGTAATAAGGGCTTATTATGTATTGTCATATCACCCAACTATTAATTATATAAACAAATCAACTATTACCTTGTGAAGCTAATACCAAAGATGTTTCCCTACTACTTCTCACACATGTCAACCACATGTTCCAAATATAAAAACAATCATATCTATCAATTTGAAATCCTTTACCAAATCTAACAACCATGTCATAATCCATAGTTAACTCATAATCATTAGACATAATGCTACAATTGTCACCTATTACTCTCAAGTACATATCAACTGTCTCAACACATATGTGTTAGTACAATCATCTTAAAAC
Organism: Pinus tabuliformis; assembly: GCA_031772625.1. NCBI lineage: Eukaryota > Viridiplantae > Streptophyta > Pinopsida > Pinales > Pinaceae > Pinus > Pinus tabuliformis. The sequence goes on from CM062818.1 coordinate 1,298,835,043, forward strand.
AAGATCATTTGAACACATACTCATATTATGCAATTCATCAAACATTCAACCAACTTGTGAACATACCATGTTAAATAAATCGATTAGACGACATAAGAGACACCAAACACTCAAACACCAAATAGATGACATAAGTAATTTCATCCCTTAAGGTATGTTAGGGGAGGCTATCTTATCTGCACAATCAATCTAGTTAGCACAATATAACTTTACAACACATCAACTCAAACAAAAATAAGATTCTAATATCCATAACATTAACTAGCTAACATGTTCACATCATAAACTCATAAACCATTTTCATTCATGCATAACAATCACATCTGCATAGTCAGTCTAGATTAGTATGACATAATATCACGACATATTAACTCATATATGAATTTCATAACCCTAACCATTTGCATAGACCAATCCAATTTAGCATGATACATATAACATCACGATCTTAATGTAATAACCCTAATCATCAATCTATCTATCATATAACAACAACAAGTTAACCTATAACATACTCACCAACAACATATAACCTAATCATCAAGTTATCTAACCTAAAACAACAATAGAAATGCATACCACTAAAGGTTACTATCGTTCATGACTATCCAACACATGTTCTTATGACTACACTAATCAACTAACATCTATCATGAATGTAACCATAACATCAATAGAATGAAAGACATACACATTACCATAATGCATATAACAATCCTTAGCCTACATACATGCATGCCCATTGTACAAACATGTATGACAACATGCTCTTGCCTCGAGGTCCAATGTTGCAACTTCACTTTGATGGTCTGCATCTCCTGCTCTATCTCAATTAACACATTAGCATCATAACATACCAATAGCATCATGATGACCTAATTGCATACAATGACCTCATGCATAACAACCATGCCCATAATAATGCATGCATAACAAAATATAGACCCTGACATGCATAACAAATACATATACAACCATACATTCATGACGACACATCCCACAACAACACCATCAACCTTCACATGGCGATATCACTACAACCATGATCAACACCATACAAATGCAAAAAGCACATGGACTACAAGCATAAGAAACACCTATGCAACCGACATAACTGCATGATCGACACACAACCCATCTAGTCCGAGGGGTGAACCATGCTCTGATACCACTATGTAACACCATCCTCCCACATCTACCCAAGTAAACAACCAACTGGGGTAAACATGCGATAAGAGGCCACTATGGTATGATTCGGCCTCCTAAGCATTAAGGGAATTTTGAGGTCTAAAATGGGCCTCCTAAGAAAAATGTACAACCCAAATAAACTTATAAGAACCAATAGGATTCAAATGATGATGTCAACCATGGGAGATGATTCACCATTTTTGGAGTAAAAAAGTAAAAAGATTAAATAATAATAAAATAATAAAACTATTTTTTCAACTCGTATTTTCAACTTATCTCCCTAAGTTTTTACTCAAATTTCAAGCGAGAGTATTCATTTGATGAAAAATTTAATTCCTCATCCAAGAAGTACCCATGTTACATACTTTTGATGGAACCTATTACACAAAAAATGAGAAATACATGAAAAAGTGTGATTACAATTACGTTTTTCATGTATTTCTCATTTTTCATGTAGCATGATCTATCGAAAGTATGCAACATGGGTACTCCTTAGATGAGGAATCAAAATTTTCATCCAATGAGTGTTGCCATTCAAAATTTTAGTAAACACATAGGGAGATAAGTTGAAAATACGAGTTGAAAAAATAGTTTTTTATTTTTTCCCTCTAAAATTTGATGATGCAATCTAATCTTATTTCATTATTTTCACTATTATTTTATAGTTTTCTTAGGAGGCCCATTTTAGACCTAAAAATTCCCCTACTGTCACATTAAGGAACTGAAACTGATGGAAACACACCATACAGACCTTCAGCATCAGCATTAGGACCCTCAAGAGCTATCACAACCTTTCTGCCAACCAACCCTTGATCCCACTGAGATTTTGGACCACTTGACCCTTGGATGCTCCGATGTTATAGGCCTGCCAACTTCTAGGAGGCTCTGGACACTCTCATGACAAGGCATGCCAACATCCAGGGACTATTTTTCTCAGTGTTGTGCCAGTGTCCTCGAGATTTGAGCCACTTTTTCAGGCTCGAAGCTCGGGTCACTGTCCAAAATTGAATGAAACTCTAAAAAAAAACAAGATAACAAGGAAATGGAAATACAAATACAATTACTTGAATAAGACCTTGATTGGACCCCTACTAGCCATGACAGACATTTCGTCAAACATATCGTGAATATGTAATCTATAGGTGTAAATAAAAAATCTAAGCATAAGGGTCTCATACTTATCTGAGAATTGCTAAGAAGCATTGATGCATCAACACATTAGATGCAATTTCATCCATTAGGTCATAGATACATTGTCCATTCATTTAAAAATAAAAACATGATGAGAGTCAAACATAGCCACTGTCATAATACATATTCATAATCAACATAATAACAACAGAAATACTAAGGAAAAAACAACCATATGATCCACATATAAACCAATATAATACTCATGAATTAATAAGGAGAGATAACCTCATATTTATGATGCAAAAACCAACTCGCTATGAGACTACCATGTTCCACCCAACTGTAGATTGGCTGAGCCAAGTCTCTCTTCAGCTAATCACCTCCATGCCATATTCCAAGCACGAATGTGGGATCTCATAAAACACATGAATCCAAAAGCATCCAGAGCTTCCAGAGGCCAACCATTAGAGGAATTTTGAGGTATAGAATGGGACTCCTAAAGAAATTATAAAATAATAGTGGAAATAATAAAATAAGATTAGATTACATCATCAAATTTTAGAGGGAATATATATATATATATATATATATATATATATATATATATATATATGTTCAACTCATATTTTCAACTTATCTCCCTATGGGTTTAGTCAAATTTCGAGTGGAAACACTCGTTGGATACATAATTTGATTCCTCATCCAAAGAGTAAGCATGTTGCGTACTTTCAATGGACCCTACTCCACGAAAAATGAGAAATACATAAAAAAAAGTGATTGCAATCACGTTTTTTCATGTATTTCTCATTTTTCATGTAATAGGGTCCATCAAACATATTCAATATGGGTACTCCTTGGATGAGGAATTCAATTTTTCATCCAACGAGTACTCCCACTCAAAATTTGAATAAAACCTTAGGGAGATAAGTTGAAAATACGAGTTGAAAAAGAAGTTTAATTATTTTATTATTTTTTAATCTTTTTACCCTTTTATTCCCAAAACAGTGAATCATCCCCCATGGTTGACATCATCATCTTGAATCCTATTGGTTCTTATAAAGTTTATTTTGGTTGTACATTTTTCTTATGAGGCCCATTTTAGACCTCAAAATTCCCCTAATTGGCGTCTCAATCCATCAAACAGTGATTCCACCTCACGATCAGACATCACAAAACCATCATCATATTGGTCTCTACCAAATCCTTCCAGGGCTCTAGAGCATTTGTTCCAACCTAGCTTCCAGGACTAGTAACCCAACCTATAGATGTCACTGGGCTTCAAGAGTGTTTGTCCAACTAAGGCTTCCACGACTAGTGACTCAACCCACAACTGTCGCCAACCTTACAGAGCATTTTTCCAACCAAGGCTTTTAGGACTAGTAACTCAACCCACCAAGGGCTTCCAAAGCATTTTTCCAACCAAGACTTCCAGGACTAGTAATTCAACCCAAGCTGTTACAGGAATTCCATAGTGTTTGTCCAACCAAGGTTTCCAGGACTAATAACTCAACCTAAGATGTTACAGGGCTTCAAGAGTGTTTGTCCAACCAAGGCCCCAGGGACTACTAACTCAAACCAAGCTAAAGGAAACACGAGAATCAACAAAAGAAAAATAAATAAATAAACCCACAACACTATGGCTATCTCGGAAATGGCAAGGCTAGGCAAATCCACTATCAATCTAGGCAATCCTCCATGCCAATGACAGATCATGACCAAGAAACCACATGCATGTGCCATGCATGCCAATACTAGTGAGGAAAACATACATGCAACTTGGTAACTGTAAGAAAAACCTGATGTAGTTGTTGATCCTGATGTCCTCACGTGATTTTATTCTCTTCCTTTGCCTTCTTTCTCCAAAACTCCAAGTAAGCCACACTCTCCAAGGGTATGAGAGAGAGAGAATAGAGAGAGAGAGCTCCAAAATTGAACTGACCAAGCTTACCCACTGATCCTCAAAAGCATTTTTATTAATAAGGCCTCTATTTTCTTCAATTTCCATTATTTTCCTTCAATTTTCTCCTCACATTCAACCTGTGATCTTTCACCTTAATTCTCTCCTAATTTCCTTTATTTTCAAAAATAAAATGCCAATAAATGTCTCATGCCTTTCCAAACCTTTTCCATTGCCTTTTCCAATTTCCTTAGCCATAATAACTGAAATGAACACCCACACTCAGATGTGTTTCCAACCACTCAACTTGGAATACGTGTCCCATGGCCGTGGTCTTATATATTTTTACATGAATTTTTAACTAGGGCTATTACAGGAATAGTTTGTTAGGGAAAAAAAAATACATAAATAGTATATTTTAGAAATGGGGCAACATAAGCTTCAAGATATCAATGACCAATAGGAGCAGTTCTTCAAACGGTTTTTGATAACATGTTTAGGTAAATAAAGTATTCCATATAGGATGAACACCTTTAATAACCACTCACACAGGCAAATCAAATCACAACACCAATATTTTTATGTGGTTAAAACTCTGAGAGACAAAAACAATCCATTGTCCCATCCAATGCTGCCAGTTGAGGTAATTTCATTAGTGCAAAAGAAAATAATTTACATAAGAGAGTTATTACAACCAACCATCAACTATGACCCTCCATCCCCCTCAAATAGATATCAAGGACCAATTTGGTGTTAAGTCAGGGATCAATAGTTGTTAGTGTCAAGAAGGATATGAGTCATCATATCACTTTATGTCTAGAACATATCATTACAACTAGATTACAATGCAACTAATGCATACTAAGAAAACACACTAACAATGTTAGGTCCCTATAATACTAGTGATTCCCCACTACTATTGTCATTGTATCCCTTATTATTATTGTTGTGCCCCTATTGTCCCCATATTGTTATTAGTGTTGCCCATAGAATCCCACTATTGTTACTGTTTTGCCCTTATATTATTATTGTTATGTCAGCTTTGATTATATTGTGACCCCTTAGACTCCTATACATAGGAAGGAGGTTTTGTCATTTGTATCATGCAAGAATTGTTCATTTTTGTAATGTAAAGGAGGTTACCCCCTCGAAGAGGCTGATTTTGAAGTCGTTGATCTATCATTTCTTCTATTTTATGAGTTGGTTGCATAACGTTTGGTATCAGAGCTTTGGATTCTAGGGTTTCGCCACTCCAAACAGGTCATCGTGGCATTGTCACTATAAAAAAATTTCTACGATGTTTCGGAAGATGAAATTAAAATCCATTTGAGTCGAAATATTGATGAACCTCGGGTCTAAATTTTAGATCTCTTCTCACAACATTTTCAGAGATATGATCCAAGGAAGTTAGGGTTTTTGCATGCTCCCGAATTACATTCCAAATATGTGACCTTGGTAAAATCGCCATAACTTTCTCTCTAAGCATCAGATTGAAATTTCGTAAGAAGTTACAGAAATATGACAGATGGTAGTTATTTGTGTATCATTTTAGGTTTGAAAGTTGAAACAGTGACATGTGCCACTTCGTACAAGTTCGGTCTACTAAAAAAGTATATAATCAGGTCATCTTAGGAGATTGGGAATAACTCTTTCTTGGAGAATCCAATTTTGATCATACTGGTGGCATTGGAAAGAGAACACAAAGGGCTACCATAAATTGCAATTTCAGACCTTGGAGATCCGAAATTTCAGAGATACAACAGATGCAATATTGATCTCCTACAAAGAAAAACAAAAGGTGTGTATTTTTTTTATTTAATTTGCATAAGTTTGGTTTGAAAAATTAGTTTGAATTTATTCAAAGGGCATAATGTGGCATAATTAGCATTAATTATACCCAAAAGAAAGAAAATGGAAAAACTTAGTAAGAAACCTGAAAGTTATACCATAATTCATGAATAAGAGGAAGAAATGCAACATGATATATCAAAATTACGAGACCAAGTGCAACAATTTTCACTCTCACAAAAAGTAACAAAAGCTAAGATGGATGGATTAAAGAAAGGCATGGAATGTAAGATGAATGACATGGAAGCTAAGATGGATGGCATGGAAGCGAAGATGAATGGCGTGGAAGCTAAGATGGATGGTATAGAAGAAAATCTTAAAGGCAACATGGAAGATTTGAACATAGATTTGACAAAATTGCTACAAGAAAATGATTACTAATGGCGAAAGGGTAGTAAAGGAAACTCATGATGAGAACAAAAGAAATTTTAATCATGATTTCATAGACTCTAACGTTGGATTGAAGACCCACCATGTTTGAAAGATCGATATGAGGAAGTTTGATAGAAATGATCTTGTAACATGGATACTATATATGGAGAAATATTTCGATCTCCATAATGTGCAAAACACACAAAAGGTACGCATTGAAAATTTATATTTGGAACCAAAACAGTTTATATGGTATGATGGCTTTTCTCTCATAAACAAATTGCCACTTGGGAAATTTTTATGGAATAAATGATAGCACATTATGAGGATACAAAAAGCAACACCTTTTTTAGCCAATTGATAAATCTCAAACAAAAGGGTTCAATGATGGAGCACATTGAGGACTTCCAAAAATTGAATATAAGGGTAAAATATAGTCCAGAGGAGCATAGGATTAATGTGTTCATAGGGAATTTAAATGATAATATCCAACATGAGTTTCGCCTTTGGGAACCTAATTCATTGGAGAAAGCATTCAGGTTGGCAAGAAAAATTGAAAGAAAAATTATAGCAACAAGAAAGCCTACCACTCACAACTATAAAGATGGAAGTGTTATTTCCCTTAGCCTTCCACAACCTACAAGGTTGACACCACAATAATTGTAAGGAAAAAGAGAAAAATGGTTTTGTTATAGTTGTGATAGAAAACACACTAAAGGTCATAAGTGTATTGAGAACAAATTATTTTACATAGATTGTGAAGAGGAGGAAGAAAAGGAACAAGAAAAGTCAAAAGAAGAGGATATACACTAGGAAAAAACCCTAGAGAAAGTAGAAATGAATCCGAACATATCTTGTAATGCATTGGCTAGAATTACCACTCCTCAAACTCTCAAGATAGAAGGACATATCAAGGAAAAATAGGTAATAGTGTCGATTGATTTGGGCAGTACCCATAGTTTTATTCATTGTAAGATAGCTATGTTGGCATTATGATACAGGTGTTGTCCTTGATGGCAACTCACTTAGATGACAAATCATAGTGCAGCAGGTCAAGAGAGAGGTATACACAGGTTAACCTTGATGAAAGTGCGTATACACGCGGGTTAACAGAACAAAAGGGGCGTATATGTACACACGCAAGTTCACATAAGGAAAGGTATGTACACGTTGGGAAAACTAAGTTTTGGTCCATGGTATTTGGTCTAAAGTGTTAGAAATTCCATTTCAATGTTTCCCGCTAAGCATTAGATTCGCGAGCTTGACGTGGGGGCTCTTAAATGCATGCATATAAACCTCCTACTTATAAAAAGTCATTGTCGTCTATATTTTAGGCCTTGAGAATTCTACGTATAGCACCCCGGGTCTTGAACTGAAAGGAAGTAGGGCTTTGGTATCCAAAGTGACGAGGATACGCCTTTTCGATCATTCACCTGTATCCTCTATTGGGTCCAAGGTATTGGTTATATGTGGTTTTGGACCATGGTATTGAGAGAGGCCTAAACCTATATAAGGAAAAGATAATTAGGCCAGGGGGGGCAAGAGTGCAAGTGATGAATATCTAATGAAGTATGAGATCTAGTATGCTAGTTATGGGTTTGTGATGCTTTGTTTGATATGAACCAAGGAGGCACCTATGTGGTTGATAAAGGTTGATGGATCGAGATCTTGAAGACTAAAATGTATTATCATTATATGGTATGATCATGAATAGATCTGAATACTGACACGTGTTTTATCCTTTATATCTTATGGTCTGGGTATATCTGAAGTTGGAAATTGCAGTGAAGGTATAAGTAATTATTTTCAGATCTATATGCGGGTTCTCTTTGGTGAAAGGGCGTATACATGCTGATTTGACATAGTCAAGTAGCGTATACATTATGCGATTTTATATTTCAGGTTGTTGTTGATTCTAGTGGTCGTTGCAGAGTTCTGGGCTCTGGTCTGTGTTCTGGTGACTGTGTTTTGATGACAAGGTTTCAGTGATTCAGTTGTTGGGTGATTTAGAGTTAATGATTGTATTACAGTAGTGATTGTTTTGTACTTATGGATCCAGTCTGAAAATTTATGAAACGTGGTCCCTGGAAGAAAAGAGAAGGTTGTAGCCTTTTGCAGGTAGTAGCCTGCATACTGGTATAAGATTGCACCCGTATAGAAATATTGTAAAAAGAAGTTTCTTATTAAAAGAAGATAGAGATGAATTACAGCAGGTGGTTTTCACCCACATTGGGTTTCCACCTTATATCATGGTGTTCATGTGTGATGATCTATTCTATTTTACTACTCTTGTTTATTGTTCATATGGTTAATAATGTTCTGATGCACTCATTGAAGATCAACTAACTAAATCATAAGTTTACTGGATATACGCTAGTTGCATTAAACACAGTTGCGTATATACGCGGGTATTCTTAACTAAAGTAGCCTATATATATCTGAGTATGAAAACGAAAAAGTGTTTGATTTTCTAATACTAATTCACCCCCCCAAGTATTATTTCCAACAATTAGAATCAGAGCAAGTCCTTCAGAAGAAGCTTGATCGCTTGAAGGAAGATCCATCAGGATGAGTAATCACGAAAGAGAAGGATGCATCAGACCACCAATCTTCGATGGGAGAAATTTTGTCTACTGGAAGATAAGAACCACAACATATCTACAATCGCTTGGAACAGATGTTTGGGGAATCGTGGAAGGAGGATATACATATCCACCAACAACTCCTCTAGATACAGTAGATAGAAAGCAATATGAACTCAATGCCAAAGTTGTTACTATCTTATTGGGAAGTTTGTCACAATCAGAATTTTTCAAGGTCATGTAGTTTCAAATCAGCCAAATAAATATGGGACAAAATCATTTTGAGCTACGAAGGAGATGATCAGGTAAAACGGGCTAAGCTTCAAACTCTTAGAATACGGTATGAAACTCTTAAGATGCATAGTAATGAAAGCATATCTAATTACTTCTTGCGTATAGATGAGATTGTCAATTGTATGAGGAATCTGGGTGAAGAAATTAAGGAAGTTGTCTTAGTTGAAAAAGTTTTGAGATCCTTGTCTGCTAAATTTGAATCCAAAGTGTCTGCCATAGAAGAAAAGGAGGATTTGCAGAAAATCACTATGACGCAGCTACACGGAATCTTAACTGCTTTTGAGATGAGAAAAGGAGGACCATCAAATATGAGAGAAGTCGCATTTAAAGTATCAGCAAATGGAAAAGAAAAACTCAGTGAATCAGGATACATTTCAGAAGAAGAATATGAGGTAAATTTTGTCAAGAATATTGAACGAGCATCTGGAAGGTTCAAAGGTAAGCTACCTTTCAAATGCTTTTCATGTGGTAGAGTTGGTCACTACACTGCTAGATGCCCTCATAACAAAGAAAAGATGTCTGAAGAAGGTAATAGAAGTTATTATACTCATGATAAAAGTAACGACTCATCCAATAGTGATGAAGACAGTAGACTTATCATGGCATATGAAAATAAGGACGTAGAAATAGAAGAAGTTACCAGATTAAAAGAACCGCTGGAGACAGTAACCAGAGTAAGGGAGCAGCTGCAGGATGTAGTAAAAGATCAGAGCATAACAATTCAGAGACTTGAATCTAAGATCCTCTCTCTACAAGAAGATCTTGAAGAACAAGAACATGAAGTGCTCGAATTAAGGCAACAAGTGGAAGAAGGAAGAAAAGCTGAAGAAAACATAAGGAAGCAATATCTGGAAAAGGAAGAACAACATCAGGTTGAGGTAAATATCTTAAAAGGTAAATTAGAAGAAAAGGATAAACTATTACGATTTCAAGATAATACTAAGATTTTGGATGATATTCTTAGTAGTCAAAGATCCCCTGCTATCAAAACTGGTCTTGGTTTTTATGAAACTGTTGAAGGTGAATCTAGCTCACAGGGTGAGGAAAGGAATTCTAATGCAAAATCTGAAATGATCAACGAAGAGATAAATGGTCAACCCCAGCAACAACCAAGGAAAGAAATGCTTCAAATAAGATCTTTTTCTCCTAACTATGGAAGTGATAGTCGGTTATTTCCTCAAATGAATAATGTTGAATGTTATGTATGTCATAACTTTGGACATATTGCAGCTAGATGCAGAAGAAAAATGGGTCAAGACCATCACACAAAAAGATCATCACACTCCAGGTACTTCAAGGGATATTGTTTTGCTTGCAATATGTTTGGTCACAAAGCCATTGACTGCTATAGGAGGAATATGAAACATGTAAGATGTTATGCATGTAACAAGTTTGGACATAAAGTAAGGGAATGCAGGAGAAAAATTCGAACTCCAAAGCAAGAGGATCATACATCATCGCAATTCTAGGTATTGAAGAAGACAGAATTAGAGACAGAAAGATGTGTCATAACTCAGTTAGCTAACATAACAGACACAGGGGAAATTGAAAGTGTAGACATTCAGTATTCCAATTTGCATACACAAATATTATGAAGATAAGTCACGTATATACGCAAGTTATAGGCTACAGAGTCGCGTATATGGAGCTCTGAAGAAAAAGCAGTAGAACAGACTCAAGAAATGGTTTTGTCATGGTATATGATGGTTGGCACGGGCTCAGGGGGAGCATATGCTTCGAATAATGCATTGTTGGCATTATGGTTAGAAGTCTTTGGTGATGATGCTTATTGACACATCTTTCTTGACCAAGAGAATGGATTGCAGGTTACAGGTCTGGATGCTAGTGACAGATGCTTATGGTGTATGATAGTTGCTAATAACTATCATGGTCTTGTTTAGGTCCTTGGTCTTTGTGAGTCATATGATGTATTTTGTTACCCCACTATGCATGGGATGGATGATGTAATGTTTCTTGTTTTTAAGTCATGTATAAACAAATGGTGTATTCCCACTTGGTTGGGAGATTGATGTATGTATAGAGTCATGTTATGCTTTTGCAGACCTTGCATGTGCTCAGGGGGAGCATGGACGGATTGGTACATCTTGGCATATACAAAGGGGGAGCTCAATCAGAGATTTCAGCAGGTACTCAGGGGGAGTATGGATAGCAGAAGATATACCAAGGGAGAGAACTTCTTGGTCTGCCCTTTGCCCTTGATGTCAAAGGGGGAGAGTGACTTGGTGTGGTGGTTGCCATCAAGTCCAAAGGGGGAGATTGTTGGCATTATGATACAGGTGTTTTCCTTGATGGAAACTCACTCAGAGGTATGATACATGTGTTGTCCTTGATGGAAACTCACTAAGATGACAGATCATAGTGTAGCAGGTCAAGAGAGATGTATACGCAGGTTAACCTTGATGAAAGTGCGTATACATGCGGCTTAGCAGAACAAAAGGGGTGTATATGTACACATGCAGGGTCACAGAAGGAAAGGCGCGTACACATTGGAAAACTAAATTTTGGTCCGTGGTATTTGGTCCATGGTATTTTGGTATTGGTCCATGGTATTTGGTCCGAAGTGTTGACCCCAAGTATTAGGTACAAGGTATTGGTTCTACGTGGTTTTGGACCATGGTATTGAGAGAGGCCTAAACCTATATAAGGAAAAGATCATTAGGCCAAGGGGGGTAAGAGTGCAAGTGATGGTTATCTGATGAGGTATGAGATCTAGTATGTTGGTTATGGGTTTGTGATGCTTTGCTTGATCTGAACCAAGGAGGCACCTATGCGGTTGATAAAGGTTGATGGATCAGGATCTTGAAGACTAAAATGTATTATCATTATATGGTATGATCATGAATAGATATGAATATTGACACATGTTTTATCCTTTATATCTTATGGTCTGGGTATATCTGAAGTTGGAAATTGCAGCGAAGGTATAAGTAATTATTTTCATATCTGTACGTGGGTTCTCTCTGGTGAAAGGGCGTATACATGCTGGTTTGACATAGTCAAGTAGTGTATACATTATGAGATTTGATATTTCAGGTTGTTGTTGGTTCTAGTGGTTGTTGCAGAGTTCTGGGCTCTGGTCTGTGTTTTGATGACAGGGTTTCAGTGATTCAGTTGTTGGGTGATTCAGAGTTAATGATTGTATTGCAGTAGTGATTGTTTTGTATTTATGGATCCAGTCTGAAAATTTATGAAACGTGGTCCCTGGAAGAAAAGAGAAGGTTGTAGCCTTCTTTAGGTCAGCACCTACGTACTAGGACATTAGCTAGTACAAGAGCTAAGGGGGTTGTAGCTCCTTTCCAGGAGAAGCTGGAGAATGAGAGAAGGTTGTAGCCTTTTGCAGGTAGTAGCATGAGTACTGATATAAGGCTACACCCGTATAGAAATATTGTAAAAAGAAGTTTCTTATTAAAAGAAGATAGAGACGAATTATAGCAGGTGGTTTTCATACACATTGGGTTTCCACCTTATATCATGGCATTCATTTGTGCTTCTTATGTGTGATGATTTGTTCTATTTTTCTGCTCCTATTTACTATTCATATGGTTAATAATGTTCTGATGCACTCATTGAATATCAACTAACTGAATCATAAGTTTACTGGATATACGCTAGTTGCATTAAACACAGTTGCGTATATACACAGGTATCCTTAACTGAAGTAGCATATATAAATCTGAGTACGAAAATGAAAAAGTGTTTGATTTGTTAATACTGATTCACCCCCCCGGCGCCCCTCTCAGTATTATTTCCAACAAGCTAAGGAATTGAATTGCTTCCTATATCCAACACCAGAGTGTCAAGTGATGGTTTCAAATGGAGGAACCATAAATTTCTCTAGAAAGTGCCATGATATCAAGCTATCCATGGGGTAATATGTATTGAATAGCCCAATGATTTCCATTCCAATGGGTGGTACTGATGTTGTACTAGGAGTCCAATGGCTACAATCTTTTGGCATCATAACTTTTATTTTTCAAGAACTTTTCTTGAATTTTTTTCGGAAGGAAAGGAAGTTGAATTAAGGGGTATCATAGGGAAACCAGGAAAGATAATAAGCTCTAATGGCATGACAAATCTTCTAAAGAAATAACAACGAGGCGTAATTGCATAATTATGTTCGCTAGAGTTTCCCACATAGAAATAATCTATTTCTCTAGATCTCCATAAATTCTTGGACAATCAGTCCAAGGTATTTGAGACTCTCAAAGGCCTCCCACCTATTTGTTATCATGATCATGCTATTCATTTGATTCTAGGAATTGTTCCTCCAAACATCAGGCCTTACAGATATCCCTATTCCCAAAAGATTGAAATTAAATGTATGGTTGCAGAAATGCTAGAGGCTGGTATAATTCAACCTAGTCAAAGTTTCTGATGGGAAAAATGAGATAGTAAACAAATGTTTGGAAGGATATCTTCGTTGCTTTGTATATGATAAACATACACAATGGGTCAAATGGTTTCCTCTGGATGAATGGTGGTATAACACTTCCTTCCATATTGCAGCAAAAATGACCCCATTTATGGCACTTTATGGATATCATCCACCGTCCATCACATCGTATTTAAGAGGAAATTCTAAGGTTCAAGAAGTGGAAGATCACATCGAGCATCAAAAACAAGTTCTCAAACTCTTAAAGGATAACCTCACTTTGGCACATAATAGAATGAAACAACACGTAGATCAACATCACAATGAGAGAATTTTTGATGTAGGTGACTGGGTATTTCTACGGCTACAACCATATAAACAAATGTGCCTCAAGCAAGTTAAGAAGGATAATAAATTATCACCAAAAGTATTATGGTCTGTACAAGGTGTTGCAAAATATTGGTACTATGGCATACAAATTAGAGCTTCCTACATCTTCCCAAGTGCACCCACTTTTCCATGTTTCATACTTAAAGAAGGTTATAGGTGACAAGCTCCCAGTTCAAACAATATTGCCAAAAATTGACGAGGAAGGAAAAATCATATTGGAACCTGAAGAAGTCACAGAAACAAGAACTTGGAAGCTACGAAATTGATCAATTTCAAAGTATCTCATCAAGTGGAATAACTTACCCTCTGAAGATTCCCCATGTGAGGATGATAATTTTATACAAAAGCATCCAGAACTACTCAAGCATTGAGAAAGACACTTTTTTGAAGGAGAGGGGCATGTTAGGCCCCTATAATACTAGTGATTCCCCCATTACTATTGTCATTGTATCCCTTATTATTATTGGTGTGCCCCTATTTTCCCCATATTGTTATTAGTGTGCCCCATAGAAGCCCACTATTATTATTGTTGTGCCCTTATATTATTATTGTTATGTCAACTTTGATTATATTGTGAACCCTTAGACTCCTATATAGAAAGGAGGTTTTTTCATTTGTCTCATCCAAGAATTGTTCATTTGTTTAATGTAAAACAGGTTTCCCCCTCGAAGACGCTGATTTTGAAGTCGTTGATCTATCTTTTCTTCTATTTTATGAGTTGTTTGCATAACAAAGAAACACGCTTTACCTAATAAATGCATTAGTACAAGTTGAACTTAACTAATCTCCTAAGTTTTTAAATAAAATAACAAGAACAACTCAAGGTGATCATGAACTCAAATGGAGTTCAGGTTAATGGTAGCAACCATCCCATAGAAACATGTTTAGGACAACAACATCCTATTTCACATAAATATAAAACTAATGGTCTCAAACAACTTGGAAGACTTCATATTTTAAAAATCATATTAAAATTATCATGTAACTATAGTATGGATCATAACAACCAAAAATAAAAATGCTGGGAGGAAGAAATCTTCCGAAAAGAAAAAATGGAATATTTACAAATGGTTTTCATATGGTGTATTTTTTACATATTTCTTTAATACAATTTGATTCAATGAGAAGTTAGTAATGGTCAGGAGCTCTTCACTCAACATGTGGAAAGGAACATTTTCCCCTTTGCCTTAATAAAATATTACTACATTTAAGCCTCATGTTGCTTACAAACATTAGAGAAATTTTGAGGTAAAAAATGGGTCTGAAACAAAAATTGTATTTTCAAAATACACTTTCAAAGAATCAATAGGATTGAAGACGATGATTTCAACCATAAGGTAAAACAATTTAGGAATGAAAGAAAGAAAACTACCTTTTTAATTGTATTTTCAACTTATCTACTTAGAGGATTACTAAAATTTCTAGTGTAAGAACTTATTGGATGTGGAATTAATCCACATATAATGAGTACCCACTTTTAATAGATCCATGTTGAGATTAAATGGAAATACATGAAAAAATGTATTTCTTGAAAAGAAATGTGTTTTTCTCATGTATTTCCATTTTATCTCACTGTCTTTCATGTATTTCTAGTTTATCCCACTTTGGGTTTATTATAGTATGCAAAGTGGGCATTTGTTAGATGAAAAATTAAATTCTACATCCAACCAATGCCAACACTTCAAATTTGAGTAAACCTATAAGGAGAGAAGTATAAAATATGATTAAAAAAACTTGTAGTTCTCTTTCTTTCCCTTTGAAAAATCATGAGTCTTATTTTATTATTTTAACTATTATTTTATTTTTTTTCCTTTGGAGGCCCATTTTGAACCTCAAAATTATCTAATGCAAGTCATTCTACATTCAATTAATATTATCTTTTTCATTTCCATACATCATAGCGATTGTATACACTTTAATATTGTTTGGTGGTGGAGCCTGATTATCTTTTGTATTCAAAGGTTTCAGCCGGATGTATACCCCAAGAAGACTGTACACCCCTCCATGCGAGGGGGTGCGGGGGGAACTTGTCCCCCCTATGGGGGTTCGGGGGGGGGGGTAAACCACCCCCCCCCAGCTGGGGGGTTCGGGGACCAACGGTCCCCCGGTGGGGGTTTGGGGGCAGCGCCCCTGAAGCTAAAAATAGATGTAAAATTGCCTATAAAAGTCTAGTAATCTCTAGTCAATCTGGGCCGTTCATTAGGCAGATGATCTGACGGTAGAAGTTATGTTTAATTTAGGGTTTTTTGCCCTAGAAAGCAACCCCTCACTATATATGAGGGAATTGTATTGCGTCTATATATCTCTGTATTCTGAGTGAGGAAGAGAGAGGAGATTGAGAGCGAAGAGGGTGTTACAGCAGATCTGTTGTAGGTTGTATCTCTTCAGTTTGCTAGATAATATAAAAGGAAGGACTGGTTGTTTCTCCGCGGATATAGCCCAAATTGGGTGAACCATGTGTATCTATGTCTCTCTTGTTTTATGTGTTTTCAGTGTTTATATTTCTGCAATATTTTATGTGTTCCATTGCTTTGTAATATATAATTTTCTAATAACTGGTATCAGAGCCGAAGGTCTATTTGGTTGATAAACTCGCAGGAGAGAAAGATTCCTGGTTCGAGTGGGAGCAATGGCGTAAGATGGTAGGTTTAGGGTCGAAAAATTCAAGGGCCAAAACTACCAGCTATGGAAGATGCAGATGGAATATTAGCTGTATCAGAGAGATCTATACCTACCATTGAACGGAAAGACAAAGAAGCCGACGAGTATGATAGACACAGAATGGGATATTCTTGACAGATTGGCACTTGGAACAATACGGCTGTGCCTAGAGGCATCGGTAGCGTTTAATATTTCAAATGAAACGACAACATAGGGTTTAATGTCGGTATTGGCCAAACTATATGAAAAACCCTCGGCCTCAAATAAGGTATTTCTTATGAAGTGTTTATTTAATATGAAGATGTCAGAAGATGGATCTATTGCAGACCATTTAAATGATTTTAATACAGTTATAAGTTAGTTAAGTTCTGTAGGGGTAAATTTTGATGATGAAGTTAGGCCTCTGTTATTTCTGTGCTCATTGCTAGAAAGTTGGAATGGTTTAGTTATGGCCATTAGTAACTTTGTCTCTGGATCTAGTACTTTAAAGTTTGATGATGTTTTCGGTGCAATCCTTAGTGAGGAAATGCGACGGAAAAGCTCCGGCGAGACATCAGGTAATGCTTTGACTGTAGAGACTAGGCGAAGAAAAATGGAAAGAGGAAAGAGCTCTGGATATTGCAGTAAGTCAAGAAAAGGTAGATCCAAGTCCAGATCGGGGATAGTGTGCTAGAAATGCGGGAATAAAGGACACCTGAAGAAAGATTGCAAGTCTCGGTAGGGAAAAGAAGGAGACGCGCAACAAGAAACTAATCATGAAGTGAATGTAACAGGTGATGTGTTGCAAGATGCTTTGATTCTTTCATTAAAAAGTATTATTGACACCTGGGTGGTAGATTCAAGGCCTCATTCCATGCCACACCTGATAAGAAACATTTTCATGATTATGTTCAAGGAGATTTTGGACAGATTCGATTGGGTGATGATAAACCCTGTAAAATCGTTAGAATGGGTACAATTTTCATCAAACAACAAAATGGAAATCAGTGGCTATTGAAGAAGGTAAGGCATGTTCCAGATCTAAAGAAAAATCTGATTTCAACAGGGTAGTTGGGAGGTGAAGGTTGCGTGAGTACTTTCATAGATAAACCCTGGAAGGTCACTAAAGGATCCCTGGTAATAGCAAAAGGAGAAAAGGTTGGTACATTGTATTTATGCAATGGTATTTCTAATTATTTTAATGCTTTAACCTCTACAGGAGAAGATACGACATTGTGGCATCATAGGCTCGGGAACATGAGTGAGAAGGGGATGCAGATTCTTCATTCAAGAAATTTTTTGCCAGGTTTGAAGCATGTTGATTTAAAATTCTGTGAGAATTGTGTTTATGGAAAATAGAAGAGAGTCAGATTCCTTAGAGTTGGGAAAGAAAAGAAGAGCGAAAAATTAGAGTTTGTGCATACAGATGTATGGGAACCTGCTCAGGTATCATCTCTTGGTGGCTCTCGTTATTATGTTACTTTTATTGATGATGCAACCAAAAAAACCTAGGTTTATTGTATTCGAAATAAATATGATGTATTTGATACTTTCAAGAAATGGAAAGCTTTGGTTGAAAAGGAGACAGGGAAAAGGCTGCAGTGTCTTAGATCAGATAATGGAGGTGAATATTGCAGTAAATAGTTTGATAGGTACTGTTCAGAGAATGGAATTTGCATAGAGAAGACAGTTACAGGAACACCACAAGAAAATGGTGTGTCAGAAAGGATGAACAAGACAATCATGGAGCGTGCAAGGTGCATGAGATTGCATGAAGGATTGCCTTTACAAATTTAGGCAGATGTTGTAGACACTGTTGTCTTTCTAATAAACAGAGGGCCTTCAAGTTCCTTGAATGGTGGTATTCTAGAGGAGCCATGGATAGGTAAAAAGGCAAACTACTCTTTTTTAAAGACTTTAGGTTGTGAAGCTTTTGTCCACATTAACAAAGAGAATAGAACAAAGCTTGAGACAAAATCAAAGAAATGTACCTTTATTGGATATGGTGTTAATGATTTTGGTTATCGCTTATATGATTATGAAAATCACAAAATCATTAGGAGCAGAGATTTAATATTCAATGAAAAGGTTTTGTATAAGGATCAGCTGCAGGAAAAGAAGTAGGAAAAAGAAAACAAAGAATACACAATGCTTGACGATATCACAGGAAAAGTGATGGTGCATGAAAATCATAATGATCAATGGCTAGAACAACAACCACAACAGCAACAAGTACTTCAAACACCTGAAAGTGGTGTCAGAAGATCTACTAGGATAAGTAGACCCCTTGAACAATTATGTATTGTTCACTGATTTTGGTGAACCAGAATGTTATGAAGAAGCAGTGCAAATAGAAACCAGAAAGAAGTGGGAGCAAGCCATGAAAGAAGAGATGGACTCCTTAGCACATAACTAGACTTGGGACTTAGTCAGGTTGCCTGCAGGTAAAACAACATTGCAGAATAAATGGGTTTACAAGTTGAAGGAAGAAGATGGAGGTAGAAAAGGATATAAAGCTAGACTTGTAGTGAATGGGTTTGCACAGAAGAAAGGTATTGATTTTGATGAAATATTTTCTCCTGTTGTTAAAATGACTTCAATCAAAACTATTTTAAGTCTTGTAGCAGTTGAAGATTTGCATCTTGAGTAGTTAGATGTAAAGACAACCTTTCTCCATGGGGATTTGGAGTAAGAGATATATATGCAGCAGCCACAAGGATATCAGGTAAAAGGGAAGGAGAAACTAGTGTTCAGGTTGAAGAAGAGCTTGTATGGCTTAAAACAGGCTCCAAGGCAGTGGTATCTAAAATTTGACAGGTTTATGTTTGAACAAGGTTATACTAGATGTCACTCTGACCATTGTGTTTATCTCAAAAGGCAAAATGATGGTGGCTATATTATATTGTTATTATATGTAGATGACATGCTTGTTACAGGTCTTAACATGCAGGAAATAAATGTGCTCAAAAGGAAATTCGAAAACTCATTTGCAATGAAGGATTTGGGTGCTGCAAAACAAATCCTTGGTATGAGAATAACTAGAGACAGGAAGAATCGCAAATTAACATTGTCTCAAAGTGAGTACATAGAAAAGGTGTTGAAAAGGTTTAATATGCAGAATGCAAAACCAGTTAGTATACCTTTGGCTATCCATTTCAAATTAATTAAGGAGGCATGTCCAAAGACTCAGGAAGAAATGGCTCATATGTCTAAAGTTCCATATGCATCAATAGTTGGAAGCTTAATGTATACAATGGTATGCACAACGCCTGATATTGCACATGTATTGGGATTTGTAAGAAGGTACATGAACAATCTAGGAAAAGAACATTGGATGGTAGTGAAGTGGATTCTCAAGTATTTGAGAGGTACCACAAATAAAGAATTATGCTTTGGTGGTTCAAACATTGCTCTACAAGGATATGTTGATGCATATATGGCAAGTGATAGAGATAACAGGAGGAGCACTACAGGATATGTATTTACTGTAGGTGGAACAACTGTCAGTTGGGTTTCAAAAATCCAAAGTGTTGTTGCACTTTCAACAACAAAGGCAGAGTATGTTGCTGCTACGGAGGCTAGTAAAGAAATGATTTGGTTATAAAGGTTTCTGGATGAATTGGGTAAGAAGAAAGAGTTGGGTAGGTTATACAGTGACAACCAGAGTGCCATACATATTGCAAAGAACTCTGCATTTCATTCCAAGACTAAACATATACAACTCAAGTACCATTTCATATGGTCAGCATTGGAAGATGGACTGTTGAAGCTGGAAAAGATACACACTAGCCAAAATCCTGCAGATATGCTAACAAAAGTTGTAACCAGGGAGAAACTGAGAATCTGCTCAGTTTCAATTCGTCTTCAAGTATGATGAAGAAGATGAGAAACCGCCAGGTCCAAAGTGGAGTCATTGTCTAGCAAATGAAGCAGCAGTGGAGTTGCTATAATTAGTCTCCAAGTGGGATATTTTTGGGTGTGGAGCCTGATTATCTTCTGTATTCAAAGGTTTCAGCCGGATGTATACCCCAGGAAGACTGTACACCCCTCCAAGTGGGGGGAACTTGTCCCCCCAGTGGGGTTTCAAGGGCCAGTAGTCCCCCGGTGAGGGTTCGGGGGCAGTGCCCCCGAAGCTAAAAATAGATGTAAAATTGCCTTGTAAAAGTCTACTAATTTCTAGTCAATTTGGGTCGTTCATTAGGCGGATGATCAGACAGTAGAAGTTATGTTTAATTTAGGGTTTTTCCCTAGAAGGTAGCCCCTCACTATATATGAGGGAATTGTATTGCGTCTATATATATCTGTATTTTGAGTGAGGAAGAGAGAGAGAATTGAGAGCGAAGAGGGTGTTACAACGGATCTGCTGTAGGTTGTATCTCTTCAGTTTGCTGGATAATATAAAAGGAAGGACTGGTTGTTTCTCCGTGGACGTAGCTCAAATTGGGTGAACCACGTATATCTGTGTCTCTCTTGTTTTATGTGTTTTCTGTGTGTATATTTTTGCAATATTTTATGTGTTCCATTGCTCTGTAATATATAATTTTCTAACAAATATTACAACTAAAGAAATATTAAAATTCAAAGGTTTCCAATATTGACTTATAGATTCAGATTAGGAATATATAATCATATGTATAATTTTATACCACATATGCTTTTATATAAGTCCCACATGGTTGAATATCTAAGAATATGTCCATGTATAATCATTATTGAATAGGTGATTATTATTGAGCCTTGATTTTAACATGTTTTATCATATTCCCCCAAGGAGGGTGCCTAGGAGCGTGTGTTTCCTCTCCACCTTGTAATAATGACAATGCAATTGAAATGGGTTGTGGCTCTTATTGTACTTAGCACAATGCATGTGCTATGATCATGTTATTGGTGATGGCAAGAAGTTGGTATCAAGAGAGATGTCATGTGGGCCCTGTGGGAAGAAAAGGAGAGTACAAGAGATATCAATTGGTGATTACAGTGGTTTCTCTCAATGCTCGAATGATAATTGGGATTGAATTTTATCTGGATTCATGATATCATTGTGCATGCATGAATCCCACTATGGGAACTTCCACTGAACAATTAAATTTCTCTTAGGGTTCATAATTTCAATTCTTATGGAATTTTAGGCTCCAATTCTCATTTCGACATCTCTATGACAAGTGTAATTATTATTTTCATCTTTAAATCATTGGCTTGTTAGTGCTCATTTTCTTTTCATTCGAAATAATCCACTATCAGAAGCATGCACTACTCTCAAAACTGGCCCTACCATGAATTTTTGGAGCTATCCTTATATACACAAGATTCTACTCACCAAACTCCATTAGAGCACTCAGACTCAACCTCTCCATGGATTTCTCTCCGCATCTGAAACTCAATAATAGAATGTAATCAAACTAGTAGAGCTAGAGGAAAAAATCAACTGCGTTAATCACAAATTGACTATTCTAGCCAAGAGAAACATCTATTTTTCCTTGGATGAGGATGGTGAATAGTAGGCATAGATGCCTAAAGGTTCTGACTACTAGTTGTCACATGATTTAATGGTTTTTTATTTAAATTTTTAACAATTTTTTTTGTTTTTCCATGTTGAAACATGTAAAGGTCTGGCACATCCAAACTTTTTATATCAATTTTTGTTTACAAGATGTTCTAGTTAGACAAGGTCTTAGTAACCTCAAAAATTTGAACCTATGTGATTGGTATACTTTTCCTTTGAGAATACCAGTAAAAAATAATATTATTTTGATGTAATGTAAAGTGCCTAAATTAAAGAAAAAAGAAAAAGAAAAAACAAACAAACAAACATGTTTTAGTATGTTATTATTTTTGTGTTTACCCTTCATGCATTTATCATTTACATTGTCATATATTGCCCATATTATCAACTTTTAGTCTAAACAAGCTCCATGAGATATGTGATTGTTTATTTTATTAATTTCCCATATCTTAGTGATTATTTAGAATAAATATTGTGATTCCTAACTACTTTTGGACTTTCAGCAAGACTTCATGACAATTTCTATAAATTCGATAGTGAAGTTGCTTCTAGAATTCATGTAGCGTCCTATTTCCATAGACCATTTTGCCACGTCATTTCATGATGCTAAATTTAGAAATTCCAAGCCATGGGGCATAGGAATATTTCAAAAAGAATGTATTCACAGACACACTTTCCAAGGGGGAATTTTATGATAATTTTCAGTAAATACATGTGGCGGTCATTTTCAAAATTATTCATTGGTATGCCTGTTGCACCTATAAAATACAAAATTTTTCACATGGGTTTTCTTATATCAGCATCAATATGGTTTCCTTGCTATTAATTCATCCCTAACCTCATCAAATGATTTGTGGATATTTAGTCAAATTTCTAAACAACACTTGTACACAAATAGCTTTGAGCATACTTGGATTGGATACCATAGATCCCTTCATGATATTCACTAAGAAAAGACAACTAAATTGATCATTTCTAGAAATATGCAAACCATCTTTGTCTTAATAAAGATAAATCATAGATGTGTTAGTTGTGAGATCCACATATTGAGGAATTGATCTCATCTTGTTATAGCCTATTTTCTTCCATGAAATGTAAGTTGTATGTATAAATATAAGGGCGAGATATCATATCAAGAATTCAAGGGGGAGATCCATCCATCTTAACATATCAATGTAGAGAGGAAGTGAGTTAGATGTAGATAAAGCTATATAAAGTGTTGGTGTGATTTATTAAAGGAATGAAGTCCATGCTCTATAATTTATGGGTGATGAAATAAAAGTTATTTTTCGCAAAATGTGAACAAAGTTATATAGCATTCCTTCAAGGTGTATGCCAAGGGAAGCACGACTCCTCTTTGGTATACAATTTCAAAGTAGTTTATTTTCATAGGTGCACTTGATTTGTGCATTTTCTATTTTCAATCATGTGATGCCGTTCATAGTTTACTATTCTTGTTTAATTTATTGATTTGATTACTTTCTTGTATTGTTAATCTATTTATACTTTGTTGTTCATTTCCTTATTTTATTTAATTTTTGCTTATGTTTTATTGAGTGAACTGTTGTGCAACAAGATATATGAATGGCATAAATCTTGGGAAACTTGAGAAAATGGAAAAGTTCCAAAACCTGAATCTATGACCATAAAGATATTTTGGATTTGATTTATGATTGTATATTGATTTAGTTTCATTATTAGTAGAGCTACAGAAGTTGTTTAAAGCATTGAGTGAACTAGATGATATTAGCTTCAATATTTAATCTTGACACCTAGAAATGATCTATTAATCTAATCCACTTTTGAATTTAATATAAGTAGTCTAGGTACTTTAGTCTTGTACATACAGTGCCTACATCTCATAAGCTTACAAACTCTTGAATTGATAATTCTATATATCCAATTTAAAAAATTAAACTGCCCAACCTTTTTTTGCGCCATTGTTGGATATATTCTAAAAGGATTTGACCTTTGGTGGTTTGGTTATTTTCTTTCTATAATTAGGTTTTCATTCATGGAAAAAGAGACTCCCATTTAGAATACATAACTTGGTGAAATTAGGGTCTTAGTAACATGAGGATTCCAAGTACATGAAAGTCTAGTGCGATGTCATTTTTGCATATTTCATTTATTTCTCTAAACCTGGAGGTAGAGACTTTTTTCTTTTTGGGACTGTAAAACACCCCTCCCCCCATACACTTATCCATGTAACTAAAAGAAGAATTTCAGAATTCTTAAGACTTTGTTGGACAACAAGGATTCGACTTCAAGAATATCGACAACAATCAAAAGCATATCTGCATATCGAGAGAAGAAAATCCTGATAGAAATCAGAAGCATAAATACATATCAAGGAGTATAGAAGAGAAAAGTATCCATGAGCAACATCAAGAAGCAAATATATAATATTTCTTCAGTCATCCTTGCCAATATACACAGGGGACTAAAGAGCAATGGGAAATATTCAATGGAGAGAAAGCATTGGAACTTGAGATTGAAAATTTTCCTACATGTTTGTGTTTAGATCATGTGTGCAAGATACAAATCTTTGAATATCTATAAGATATGAAAAAGGAGGACATGAAAACTAGTGTTAATAAACAAGAGAACCAAGGGAATAATTACTACATTGGATTATGGTCCCATATTATCATCAGCCCACAACATTATTTCCTTATTCAACATTTTTTTCCACTACATCAATATGAGTAGTTGGTTCCCTATATTTTGGTATTTTTTAAAGCATATTATTCAAACATGAATATGAACACATTTGTGATCTTATTACGAACATGGATTCATTGGAAATATTCCTACACTTGAAGAAAAGGGTTTCCATTTCCAAATAGGCTATATTATTTTAGAGAAATAATAAAATAGATAAATATATAAAAAGTAAAATAAAAAATAAGTCTAGTTGTGAAGGTATTAGCACAACTAGACATGAGTTTCGCTTCAAAACCAGGTACTGAATCATAAAATTCACTATAAATTTTTGCATGATGGGTTTTGTGTAGCTTAAAGTCCTTATATCGATGGATATGAAAATTATTATTCAAGAAATGGAGATCTCCTATTCCTGTAGCTGAATTTAAAATCATGTACCAACATTTCAAAGCACTAATAATTCTTCCAAGCAACAACTTAGTAGTGGGAGATAAAACCATAGTACATCATGATTATATGGTATTCAAGGTTAATCAAGAGGAAATATGGTATTTAGGCCCCTATAGCAACGCTTTTTGAAGGAGAGGGGCATGTTAGGCCCCTATAATACTAGTGTAACCCCTTATTGTTATTAGTATAACCCACTTATTATATTGATGTACCCTTGTAGTGCCCATATTGTTACTAATGTGCCCCATAGAAGCCCACTATTGTTATTATTGTGCCCTTACATTATTATTGTTATGTCGGCTCTGGTTATGTTATGACCCCTTAGACTCCTATATATAGAAAGGAGGTCTTTTCATTTGTATCATCCAAGAATTGTTCATTTATGTAATGTAAAGGAGGTTGCCCCCTCGAAGAAGCTGAATTATAAGGCGTTTATCTATCTTTTCTATCTTTTCTTGAGCTGGTTTCATAACATTTGGTATTAGAGCTTTGGATTCTAGGGTTTCCCTGCTCCAAACAGGTCATCGTGGCATTTTCGCTATAACTTTTTTCTGTGACATTTCAGAAGTCGCAAAAAAAACCCATTTGAGAAGAAATTGCACTGAACCGTGGATCTAAATTTCAGAGCTTTTGGCGCAATATTTGCGGAGATATGATCTGAGGAAGTTCGTATTTTTGCAGACTCGTGAATTACATTCAAAACAGGTGACCTAGGGAAAATAGTCATAACTTTCTCTCTGAGCATTGGATTGAAATTTCGTAAGAAGGTACAAAAATAAGACGGACTATAGTTTCTTGTATATCGTTTTCAGAACCAAATATTGAAAATTGTAGACGTGGAACTTCATACAACTTCAATCTTCTGGAAAGGTCTATAATCCGGTCATCTTGCGAGATTGTGCATAACTCTTCCTTGGAGAATCCAATTTGGATCAGACTGGTGGCATTGGAAGGAGGACACAGAGGGCTACTATAGGTAACAATTTCAGAACTTAAATATCCACAAGTACAGAGTTACAGTCGTTTCAAGTTTGAGGTCCTAAAATCAAGAAAAAGCAAGATGAGGAAGTTTGATGGCAAGGATCCGGTAAATTGGATACTTCAGATGGAGAAATATTTTGGTCTACATGGTGTACCACTGTTACAAAAGGTATGTATTGCATCTTCATATTTAGAAACAGATCAATTTTTATGGTATAAAGGGCTTTGTTCTCGTAAAAAACTTGTTACGTGGTCAATTCTCACGGAGGAAATGATAGCACATTATGAGGATACAAAGAGCAACACCTTCTTTAGAGCAACACCACAACAATTGGAAAGAGTAAAAGGGCTTTGTGACATATTTGAAAGTAAAATTATGGAAACAAGGAAGTCTACCCCTCACAACTATAAAGATGGACATGTTGTTCCTCCTAGCCTTCCACAACCTACAAGGGTTACACCACAACAATTGAAAGAAAAAAGAGAAAAAGGGCTTTGTTACAATTGTGATAGCAAATGCACTAAAGGTCATAAGTGTGCTGAGAAGAAATTATTTTACATAGAGTATGAAGAGGAGGAAGAAAAGGATCAAGAAACATCAAAAGAAGAGGATATATGCCAGGACCCGACCCCAGAGAAAGAAGAAATGAATTAGAACATATCTTGTAAACTATTGGCAAGAATGACCACTCCTCAAACTCTCAAGATAGAAGGAAATATCAAGAAGAAAAAGGTGCAAGAAGTGAAAGATCACATCAATAAAGAAGAAATTAATCCAACCATATCTTGTAATTCACTGGTCGGAATTACCACTCCTCAAACTAGCGAGACAGAAGGACATATCAAGCAGAAAAATATTCAAGAAGTGAAAGATCACATCGAGCGTCAAGAAATGAATCCGGACATATCTTGTAAAGGATTGGAAGAAATTACCACTCCTCAAAATCTAAAGATAGAAGGACATATCAAGAAGAAAAAGGTTCAAGCAATGAAAGATCACATCGAGCATCAATAACAAGTCCTCCAACTTTTAAAGGATAGTGCCACTTCGGTGCAAAATCAAAAGAAACAACAGGTAGATCAACATCATAGTGAAAAATGTTTTGATGTAGGCAATTGGGTATTTTTACTGCTACATCTAAAGCAAGCTATTTATGAGAAGGAAACGTTGGCAATACTACATGCACTTAAAAAATGGCGACCTTACCGAATGGGAAGACTCTTCAAGGATGAGGATGTGGAAGCATTGTTTTGTGCTATTTCTATTATCCAACTAGATTGGATAAATGAGGTAAGGGATGAATGGAAGAAGGACAAAGAAGTATGGCCACTTATTCAAAACTTGAAAAAGATCCCAATTCAAACAATATTGCCAGATATTGAAAAGGAAGGAAAAATCATATTGGAACCTGGAGCAGTCACAAAAACAAGAACCCGACAGCTACAAAATCGATCAATTTCAGAGTATCTCATCAAGTGGAAGAACTTACCCGCTGAAGATTCCACATGGGAGGACAAGAATTTTATATAGAAGCATCAAGAACTACTCAAGCGTTGAGGACAATGCTTTTTGAAGGAGAGGGGCATGTTAGGCCCCTATACTACTAGTGTAACCCCTTATTTTTATTAGTACAACCCACTTATTATATTGATGTACCCATGTAGTGCCCATATTGTTACTAATGTGCCCCATAGAAGCCCACTATTGTTATTATTGTGCCCTTACATTATTATTGTTATGTCGGATCTGGTTATGTTATGACCCCTTAGACTCCTATATATAGAAAGGAGGTCTTTTCATTTGTATCATCCAAGAATTGTTCATTTATGTAATGTAAAGGAGGTTGGCCCCTCGAAGAGGCTGAATTCTAAGGCGTTTATCTATCTTTTCTATCTTTCTTGAGCTAGTTTCATAATAGACCACCACTTTTCCTATGCAATTCCTCTTGAGCTTGGGTCCCAGCTGCCATCTTATCCAACTGCTTGGTCATCCTGAAACTTTGGGCTTCAGTGCCCTCGGTAACTAGCCGCTGCAGTCATGGGCCAGTCAAAAAACTTACAGGATTACCTATACCTGCCAATGTGTCCCATTACTCATTCTGAAATCAGTGGGGTGACTTTGGTGCCACGATATCAACCACATGTACCAAAATTTCCACATGTCATTCGTCGATAAGTGTTATGTGTCACTTGATTTTGGCCCACTTGACCACATGAAAATTCCAAATCCATATGCCACGTGTCATCATCTTATAGTTCCATGTGTCTTGGGACTTTCATATGTTGACATCATCCCATACATTTGAACTGTTTATTGTGCACTACTACCGTGGCTCCACGTCATCTTTGTCTACCAATCAGATTATGTTACTAATTGTCTTCATCTAATCGACCCATGCTATCAAACATCCAAGTCATCGTACAGTGGAAGGGGGGTCCTAGACTTTGGGTTTTTCATGAATTTACATCATAAAAGTTTTAGGCTTGGATGGTAAGTCTGGTGATAGTAGACGAGAAAATTCTCGTTTCCCCAATCCCATTTCCCGAGAAATAAAACTTGTGCCTCCTTTGGAAATTTTCAGGGTCAAATCGTCGGGGTGATATGTCCCCTAGTGGGACCACGTCTTTCCCTCCTGAGCTTATGATTCGTGCCCATGTGGGTTCTTCTTACCACCTGTATGCTGACTATACTGTGGGGCCCATGGCTAAAACACCACATTTGACTTTTGACATTAGTACTTTGACCTGCAATATCTTTTGGTCCAGGAAGTATTTTTTAGAATTCAACATACTGTTGGAAATATATTTCCGAGCACTATCAAAATAAACCATTTCCAAGAGCTTTTAGGTTAATATCCTAAGTTAGAAATTGATTTGAATATGTTGCTAAAAAAACACTATTTCATTGAGATGCTTGCACGCAAATGATCTTGACCAATCCATGACTTCCTTTGACATCAATGAAAACACATTTCTAACACAAAAAACTCTCTAGCATACATACACATCAATGATTGCCAAGCTGAGACAAAGGAAAAATGTGAGTCGTGTAATAAATTTCTATCTGTAGGTAGTGTTGTGGTATTCAACAACCCCCATTTTGTTAATAATAGTAGTTAACGTTACATTAACTAAATGGTGACCCTTTAAAAACATTTATTCAAAAAACAAAACTTAGCATTTAGTCATTGCTTTTATATTTTGAATAAAGCAAAAGTAACAATCAAAACCTTTTTGGGAACTACTAAAGACTTACCTTTTCATATATATAGCACGTCTAAACAGCCACGGAAGGATCTTTCTAAAAACCTCCAAAAATCAAGAAAAGCTTTTAAAATAAGGGCTCAATGGTCTAAATTATCATAAAATCCAATGAAAACGGAAGTCCTTAAAATTTTTAGGCTTAAGTCTTTCATCACATAACACGGCCCATAGAGAGTTATCTCTTAAATACGATATAGCAAGGTTTGCGAGTTGCAAAATCGCGATGGTGTTTTGGCTTTTATCGCATCGCATTTCAGGTATCCAAGCAAACACTTTTCACTTACCATAAGTGTTATAGACATTTTTGTGCCTTACAGCATAGGGCATGAAATGTCAATAATCTAAGGGATCCAAAGTCCCTAAACATGTTGTTCTTACCCTTAGAGGAACAAGGTCAGCAAACCACAGCACTGCAAACCAGTTCTCCACTGAAAAACACTCAAAAACAGGTCAATTTTGGATCAAAGCAGCTGCTCCACTAGGCATCTGCGCTGCATAGCAGGTACAACAAAGGCTACCTGCTATGCATAGCAGGTAGAACAAAGGCTACCTGCGTTGGGCGTACTTGGACATGTGGAGGAATATTTTTCTCAAAGTGCCAGTGCCCAGGAAGCTTCTAAAAAGACACTTGATCATAAGATTTGCCTAATGATGAGTTAAGAGCTTCTAAAACTCCAAGTGGAAGGCAGAAACTCTGAGTGAAGGACTGAAGAACAACTGGAGTTGAAGAGGACAACAAGTCACACATCAAGATGACTTACCTTCACTCCAAAACTCTATATAAGGATCTCATCCCATGGGATCTGGAGGCCGGAATTTAGCGCGAAGAATTGCTGTTGGTTTACAGTTGTGAGCATTGGGTGATTGCTTGAGGGAGGTGAAGAAGAGATTTCTCTCCGTCGGGAAGGTGATGCTGGATTGGACCTCTCATGGTTGTATCACCGCCTGAACCTTACTTCCATATATTAATAAAGCATTTGAGGTTCTTCTATTCGCATGTGTTTCAATGATGTGTTGTCTTACTTGCGTCTTTGATTTATGCTAATCCTTGAATCATTTATGAATGCATGCTTCTTGTAGTTTCCTTTCTTTGTCTTGTTTATAGGATCTCATGTAGCTGGGCCCGTGAAAAGACTTGGAGCTGGGAGCAAGCGGCGAACAAAGGAGATTGGATCGACCATTTGCGCAAGACATCGGTAAGTGGATCTCATCCTTCTTATCTCTTGCATGTCATAAAGAAGAAACTTTAGATAGCTTTGCTTTCAGCTGTTGCTAAGGAATTGTCACCCTTAGAGTGGGTTAGGGTCATTCCGAGTTGGATACTTTCCCCCACAACAGACTGGCGACTCCACTGGGGATCGTGTCTTGTTGGTAGCTTGTGTTTCTTGCTATTCATTTCTTAAACAAAGGAGTACCGAATCGAACTGCATTCGAGTCCTTCGAATGCAAAGTAGAGGGCAGCTACTCTAGCCCAGTGCTGGGCATGTTTATGATTTGAAGAGCTGATCCACAAGGACTCTTTTTAGCTCTTTGTGATAGTGTTCATCTTCCTTTAATCATCCTCTAGTGTATACTTGACTGATAGCCTCTGATTTGGCCAGCGTTTTTACCTGCCCCAATAGAATTCCCCTTTCGAGGGCTCATTCCACCCTTCCATTTGATGATCCCAGCCCTATAAACCTTCTTTGGCTCATTATTGCCGAGACAACGGCCTACTTCTTCACATTCACCGCGCGATGCATGCAGTTATTGACAGACAAAGAAATCATGGTATGCATTTCCGGGTACTGGCTAAAGCATTGCGTATGTCCGGTGGAGATCATATTCACGCCGGTGAAAATAGCAGTTTACGGGAAAAGCGGAATCGGTAAATCAACAACTAGTTGTAATATCTTAGTCGCTCTAGCGAGACGAAAACCGTTGATTTTTGAGCAAACTGTGAGCCGGAATCTGAGAGAGACGAGAGTTGTCTCATCAGTGCAGCTGCAACAAAGGCTACCTGCACTGCAACGCAGGTCCCGAAGGGGCTACCTGTGCTGCATCGCAGATTGACAGTGCAGCACCTGCGCTGATCCAGTTTTGCCTTGTGCAGCTGGGATTCCCCACTGTCTGTTGCCCAGCTTTCAGTATTGTTTCTGCAGCCTGTTGTCAACCTGTATACCCAACTGAAACCACTTCTCTTTGCCTTCATTCCGCCTCAGTTGTATGAAGAAACCGTGATTGTTCTTATTGTATTTCTTGCTGTCATTCACAGTTTCCCATAGCGAAAGTGAACTAGTCTTGCTATGACCTCTTGGATCTAGACCTGTGAGAAAGTGTCGTTGTGATTCTAAGAGCTAGTTTATTGCTGTTCATAGCTGCTTGAGCATTTGCTTTCGTTATATGGTTCGAATTTCAGTATTTCTTGTGTTGAAACGAGTGAATCTTAAGGTGTTCTTTTGATTATTGGACAAACACTTGTTTGCTTTCACTTGAAATTGAATTCGAAATCGTACAACAGCTTTCTTTTTTGTCATACACCAACATTAAGAGAGAAGAAAAGAAATACTTGCATTGTGCATGTGCATTTTGACAGTTTGCATGTCGATTTAGGAAAGTGCATCAGTGTGTGCTCTATGATCTGTTTGAAAAGATGATGTCTTTCTTTTCCTTTAGTAGTTAAGATTTTCATAAGTTGAAAGAATTGAAAAAGCCTGCTTATCATTCTTAGACTGCATTTAGGAGTTGTATCATACATCACGTGGTGATCCGTAAAGGCAAACTGCTAAGCAAGATCAACCTAAAAAGAACTGAATTTATCTAACAACGCTTTGAAACATAACGAAACACAGTAGAGGTCTAGGTAGAGACGTGAACCGGCGTCGTTAAACATAGTGACTGTCGATCTCTACGAAGGTGGGTGATTCCTCCTGAGGGACGATAGCACTAATACAGATTTTTGCTCCCGCGTACCGTCGCGTATATTGGGAGACCCCTATAGGAACAAAGCCTTTATCCATAGGAAGCCGTGTCGGCCACCCTACTGATCGCGATGCAGTGAACACAGCATTCACGAAGATCGACCACTCGTACCGTAAAACGTATTCTGTGGTTTCGCGAAAGGTTTGGCACACCCTCTGCCTAGAACTCCAGAGTAGTTTCTTTTGGCCTTTTTCAAACTCTATAACTGAAAAAGTCCATCCGAGCATTTGTCACTTCGGGCTCGTTAATACATCGAAGGAGACTAGAGTCATCTTTAGCTTTTTCTCGACTCTTAAAAAGTGAAAAAGCAAGTTGTGTCTAAAAGCGTCGTCATAATAAAATTCATTTTAAACGGAACATAATCACCTCCTATTCCTGTGTTGATCTTCAAAGTTAGTCTTTTGGCATCGTAAGTTCTTGTAGAATCGCTAAGAAATCTTTTGGATAGACTAGATATGTCTGAACAACCGTCGACATCTAGGACTGTGTCGTCTGACACAGCAGCAGCAGAACCTCCTGCTGCTACTCCAACGATGTTTGCTGGTATACCATCTGTCCCGACAAATTGTCAACAACAAGCCGGAGTCCAATCGGGGGCGACAATATGGTTAGTTCCTATTTCTTCATCCGGATTATCATCTGGTACTTCTTATGTTGAAACTCAACAAACTGATCCAATGTGTCTTCAAAGGCCAATTTACCCTTTAAGTACTGGATTTCCACCATATGGAGGGCAGTATGCTCTTTCATTGTTCCCTCCCGGAGAACAACCATATGGGAGTTTACAACAAGGTTCAGGTCAAACTGGAATTACATCCAGCGGTTGGGTACCAATACTGCCCCAACAACCAGGAGTTGTATATTCAATGCAACCAGTACACCCTGCGTCGAATATTACCACCACACTTGCTATGGCGAATGTGTCGCAAGTACAAGCGCTACCTGTTGTAATACAACAACCTCTTGTCTCAGCGGCTCAATCACAATCTCAGGGTAGTGCCTCCTTATCTGGAGCGACTCAGGCTCAAACAAGTACTGTGACCCCTCATCCTGGTCAATCATCCAGTATTGGTCAACAGCAAATGGTCCAACAACCAGAGCTGGTTCAATCTCAACAACCGTCATTCCAGCAATCATATCAAGGACCTGAGCAACAAGTCTTTGTAAGTAATGGGCAACCATGCTATAATGGTTATGCCCATCAACCTTGTCAAAGTTGTCAGCATTATGCTGGTCGGCAAAGACCCATTGCTCAGGCGATACCATCTTATCCCAGATATGCTTCGCCTAACCTGAACCAACAGTTGCCCTTTATAGAAACTCTAGAATTACCAGATCTAAACCAGCTGACTAATGATCCAATTGCTTATGCCTCTTGGTGGCCAGCGATTCCGCATAAACTTCCATCGGACATTCCTAAATTCAATGGAAATCCAGGTGAAGACCCGTCGAATCACGTCATGACTTTTCATCTGTGGTGTTCATCGAACACTCTAAACGATGATTCGATAAGACTTCGCCTCTTCCAGAGGACATTGACAGGTCCAGCGGCTAAATGGTACATTGAATTGCCAAGAGCCTCTTTCGACAATTTCAGCTCCTTAGCCACGACTTCCTTAACCCATTTTCAATTACCGATAAGGTATGAAATGGGAACAGAACTCCTTACCAACTTCAAATAGACAACGGCCACTCACATATCTGATCATATACATGAGTGGCGACGTCGTCGTAGGATGGTGAAAACTTACGTTCCCGATCAGCTGTTAGCTGAATGGTTTATAAAGTTGTTACTTCCGGCTATAACGGAAGATGTGGCCAAGGGGGGAGTCATAACAGAGGAGCAGGTCATTGCTCGTGCTCAATATCTGGACTTAGTATATACTCAGTCTGGCACGCTCTACGACAAAATACCTGACGCCCCCAGACCTGAATTTTCAATTCCTCCCCCTCCTAAATCGAATACTGACTCTCACGCCAGCAATGGCGTGACTGGCAAACACAAAATTTCTAGTCAAAGTGCAAATGAGGAACTTCTTGCCTCAGAAGTAAATGCCATGTCGACCGACAAGGGCAAACAACTGAAGCAACCAGGGGGCAAGAAGAAAAAGAAAAGGAAAGGGAAACCCCCGACAGGGTGTCATATATGCGATGAGGATCATTGGACGAAAGATTGTCCACATATAGCTGAAGTTAAGAAACTCTTCAAGAGTTCAAAAACCCCAGCAGTATTGACTAATCCGTTTCCTAATCCAAGGCAAAATCTGGTTGCGAATCAAAATGCTTCCCGATCCCAAGTGCTTATGTTGTCCACCTCAAAGCAACAGAATAATGCTTTGACAAGGAATAAAGGTTACCGGAATCCACAGCGGTCGAATAACAAGGCTGATAAACAACCTAGTAGTTCGACAACGACTTTGAACGAAGTTGTGCCACCCATCGTTCCTAAGCCAATAATAAACTCGCCAAAGGGAGTAGTACACAAATCGACATTTAATCCTCGTGCAAAAGTAGCACAGAATTACAATATAGCAGAGGACCTGGCCCAATCGCCGTCCGCTATGTCGACGCCTGAGGTACAGCAAAATTGCCCCTCCCAAGAGCAAACTTTATTATCAACACTAGGTGGGATTGGCCCAATGGATTCCAATCTTGTGGCCTTTGATCATAAAGGATATGACCCTCAGATACCAGCTCAACTAGCTTTCCTTATTCAAGTGAAAGCCCTCAACAAAACTGTTCATCGAACAATTATTGATGAGGGGGCATCTACATGTCTTATGTCGATGAGTTGCTGGAAAAATTTAGGCTCACCACCCTTGTCGAAATCGTCAACGACATTAAAAGCATTTGATGGACGATCATACACTCCATACGGGATTTTAAGTAACTTGCAAGTTGAACTGGGGGGCAAAACAGTAGAAGTTGATGTTGAAGTAATCGACGGAAACCCCGATTACAACATCCTACTGGGAAGGCCTTGGATATATGCCATGGCTGCAGTTGTGTCGACCTACTTTAGGAGGATTGTATTTCCTTTTCAAGGAAAAATTACAATCGTCGACCAACAAACATTTCTCCCCAACAGTTCTCAAGTTACGGGAAGCAGCACAATGATCCATGAAAGTAATCATTCGCTTCAAAATATTGGAGTAGGTATCCTAAAAGACCCTGCCTTAATGGGTACTTTTTCCCTACCACCGGCAACTAATCTGGCGGAAGTAGCCACAGTGGAAACCTACAATATGAAATCTTCTATATCTAACGGATTCAGAAGATTCCTAAACATTTTGTCAGCATGGATCATCGCCCTAATGGAAATACTGTAAATACAGTAGGCGCCGAGGACGGTTCTTATCTCATGTCAACCTCGTTAAAAAATGAAACAAGGAGACATGAGGATAGTTCTTTTACTATGTCAACCTCATTAAAAAATGAAACAAATCCCCTTTTCAAAATTCAAAGGTAAACCTTCATTCCAACCACCAAGTTGAATGCAATGAAGCTTGGGGGGCACCCTCCTTTGACATGCGTTATTATGATGCTGGGGGCATGCAAAAAAAAAAAAACGAGCAGTTTTGGCAAAGTTCATGCTCGTTAAAAAATAAATGCAAGAACCGAGCAGTTTTAGCGCATAGTTCATGCTCGTTAAAAAATAAACATAAGATTGAGCAGTGTTTTGGCGTATTCAAGCTCTTTAAAAAATGAACCCAGTACCGGTAAATAACCATTTGAGACCGCAAATTCATCAGCCATAAAAGCCTTGGTCGTGTTTGTGCACCGTCACCTCCACTTTTCATTTGGCCGATCATTCACATCCACTTGATTGTTTACCTATCTTGAGGAACAACTGTGAAGAGTGATTTCACCTAGCCATCCTTGTAATACTGCCGTGATTGGAAAATTCCAACCTGTACCTGGAATCTGCTGCTATCCCTGTTTATCACTCGTTCCTCAAAAGACGAGTCTTCTTTGAGCTCTTTTCACTGACTCGTAAAATATGAAAAGTTTGCCGAGTTTTGGCCTTCCAGCTCGTTAAAAGGACCAGAAGAGCTATCCCTCCTCTAGATTTTAATCTTTTTGGACATGAGGGATTATTGCACAAAAAGATCGAGCACTTGTCTGGTTCGGCTCGATAAAGATATCGAACATTCATCCCTTCTGTATTGTTTTATACTTTTTCGGACTTAAGGGATTAGATGACGAAAAAGGACCCCTGGAGTCCACTTTATGTACCCTTTTCAGACTCTCTAAAAATGAAAAGGACCGAGTTGTCTTTGTCGCTGGGCTCGTTAAAAATATTAGATAGCGACAAACTTGTCTTTAGATGAGAACGAGTTTCCCTATCGCTAAGCTCATTAAAAACATAGCGATGGGCTTGCCCGAAGGGCAGGTTATAGATCAAGCATATGTTATCCTCCTCAAGCTTGACAAAAATAAAGAGGTACTGGTCAGAAATGACTGGGGAAAAATTGGGAAGAACCTCAAAGCTTAAATGGTAGCAAGTCGCTCTTGAACATGACACTTTTGCCTCCGTAAGTATCGGGTTGGGTTATTATCATTCACCGGTCCCTTCACCATGGTTTCGCCACACCATCCATACATGGGGTAGTGCTACCGATCCATCACATCAGTGTCGTTATATGTTCAAGAGATGTCATTCAGAAAGTGTCAACCGGGTCCCATCCACTACCGTACATCATCTTTCATCCTTCCATGACCGCCACCCTGAATCATATTTCACAGATCGTTTTCACCATCATCACTAGCTCCGTTCCGTGTCACTGATGTGGGATTCATTAAGGCCCTCCTTTGATGGATCACTTCTTGTCGACATTAGCTCACTATCCAAGAAGTTGATCTAGGAACACCCCCTCAGTACTTTGAAGCTTGCATGCCTCAATGGCAAGTTTCTCACTCCCGATGATAGGTATACATTAATGACCTTCGACCAGGAGACTTTGCGTGGTGTTCGATGTCAAATCCTATATTCACACCACGTGAATTGTGCTGCAGTACCTTGAGGGTCATCATCATTATCGGTGATTCCTCTTGCGCTTGTTAACAGTTTACATTATTGACTGGAAATCAAGCGATGTCTTTCCATGTTCGACTTCAAGAAATTCTCACATGGATCGACTTGTACTAAAGTGAAGATCGGATAAGTTTGAAGACCCCGGATCTAGTTTCATCCATCCGGGCTGCGATATATATTTAGGAGATAAAAACATAGACATGTGCAGCAGATGATCATCCTACTAAAAAAGGATGATAATTAAAAGCAGAGAATTATCAGTCTATTATCAGACGATCGTCTGTTTATGTACAGCAAATGTATTTATAAAGCTGAGCATGGGAAATGCCCGCCTCAGCTAGATCATGAAAAGAAAGTATGAAAAGATAATGTATTGTATTGTATTTTGTTACAGGTCACCTCCCGACGATTGAATGAACTTCGGATCCTCCTAATAAAGCATTTCACCCGATAAACGACCTCATACTTTAGGGGGCAACTGTTATAGACATTTTTGTGCCTTACAGCATAGGGCATGAAATGTCAATAATCTAAGGGATCCAAAGTCCCTAAACATGTTGTTCTTACCCTTAGAGGAACAAGGTCAGCAAACCACAGCACTGCAAACCAGTTCTCCACTGAAAAACACTCAAAAACAGGTCAATTTTGGATCAAAGCAGCTGCTCCACTAGGCATCTGCGCTGCATAGCAGGTACAACAAAGGCTACCTGCTATGCATAGCAGGTAGAACAAAGGCTACCTGCGTTGGGCGTACTTAGACATGTGGAGGAATCTTTTTCTCAAAGTGCCAGTGCCCAGGAAGCTTCTAAAAAGACACTTGATCATAAGATTCGCCTAATGATGAGTTAAGAGCTTCTAAAAATCCAAGTGGAAGGCAGAAACTCTGAGTGAAGGACTGAAGAACAACTAGAGTTGAAGAGGACAACAAGTCACACATCAAGATGACTTACCTTCACTCCAAAACTCTATATAAGGATCTCATCCCATGGGATCTGGAGGCCGGAATTTAGCGCGAAGAATTGTTGTTGGTTTACAGTTGTGAGCATTGGGTGATTGCTTGAGGGAGGTGAAGAAGAGATTTCTCTCCGTCGGGAAGGTGATGCTGGATTGGACCTCTCATGGTTGTATCACCGCCTGAACCTTACTTCCATATATTAATAAAGCATTTGAGGTTCTTCTATTCGCATGTGTTTCAATGATGTGTTGTCTTACTTGCGTCTTTGATTTATGCTAATCCTTGAATCATTTATGAATGCATGCTTCTTGTAGTTTCCTTTCTTTGTCTTTTTTACAGGATCTCGTGTAGCTGGGCCCGTGAAAAAACTTGGAGCTGGGAGCAAGCGGCGAACAAAGGAGATTGGATCGACCATTTGCGCAAGACATCGGTAAGTGGATCTCATCCTTCTTATCTCTTGCATGTCATAAAGAAGAAACTTTAGATAGCTTTGCTTTCAGCTGTTGCTAAGGAACTGTCACCCTTAGAGTGGGTTAGGGTCATTCCGAGTTGGATAGTTTCCCCCACAACAATAAGTCGATATTGCAATATGCGATTCGCGCCCAAACCCACACCATAGAGTATTAAAAGCAAATATTTCGAGTCCGTCAAGTCTATTGCCTAGGATGAGCCTAACAATTAACCATACATGAAATAGCTAATGGACAACTCGCATATCGCATCTCGCAGAAACACAACAAGAGGTAAGAATGTTAAAAGGAACACTTTGCGATATTGCGATATTGCTTCGCAAATCACACAATCGCTATCATTGCAGTATAATGGCTCTCCACCCTAGAAACTTTCATCCCGTTTTTCAACACAAACATTTATGAGCAATAAAGCTAAGGGATAATGAATCATTAGTGGGCATTAGTGGGAAATAATTGCATTTATGTGTTAAAAGCCATTTAGCTTGATACGGTATCTTGTTATGTGCGTTCAAATAATGCTTCTTTTACCACCTTTACAAGCTATATTCATTATTTCATTTTTACGTTCATCTTTGAGTGTTCGATAGCTTTTGTTCTTCATTTCAAGAAAAACCAGTAGAGCAGAGCATTGACAACAATGGGGAAGAAAGGCAAGGCTGTAGCCTCTGAGAAGACAGAGATGATTCCCCTGTTCACAAACACCACATGCAGCAGAGAGGGAGGAACCTCTACATGGGAGACTATGTACAACATATTGGAGGAGGAATAACCGAGGATTATGGAAACAAATGTTACAGTTGACAGCCGAGATTCCTTAGACGCTTCCATGCTAGAGACGGCTTGCTCATTTTTGCACCGCATAGCTGCTCGGTCGAAGATAATCCCTTATACTGATATGGTAAAATGGGTTATCGATGAAGCAAATATTTTAGACAAACAATTCAGGATGAGAAGCCAAGGGATCATCAGATCTTTTACCCTGGACAATTTATGGCTTATGTACCACCTACAAGAGCCACAGGTCATCTACAACAGGCAATTCGTAGAAAATTTTGTTAAAGAGAACAACGACCTAGTGGATTGCACCTGTGCCTAGTCGAATAATGTAGAGAAAATCAAGAAAGACAAAAATGGTATGTAAACTACTACATCTATTTGTCCCCCTTATAGTTTGCTACGACTATGTTATGTCGAATGTTTGGTAGACCTGATAGTACCAAGTTCTCCCCGGAGTGGTTGTCATTAATAGAAGCAATTTTTAATGCAACTATCATGAATTGGGCCCAAATATTGTCAGATAATTGAGAAAAAAATAATTATCGATTATAGAAGGAGAAGAAGCATTGCTTCAAGGGTTTACCCTCCATTTTTATAATCACCTATGTTATGGATGCTATTTTTTTCAGTTCAAAGTTCCCCATCATGGGATCAAAATGGACTGTTCAGATTCCACTTCCCATTCACGTGTACCATAAGGTCATGTGGGAATCCAATTTTCAACCACATTTTTTCAAGATTTTCCATGGAGTTATGATCGCTATTTACAAGCGGTTGTATAATCGAGACACCCCCAGATTTTCTGAAGATGCTGAAGTTGACATCCTCTTAGTGGCCAGATGGTTTGGGGAGGAGACATTTACATACATCAGAGGTTTTAGCAGCATCACCCCCCCCCCCCACATCTTCCCATACTATGTTCCATATAAATTGATGGCTAGGGAGATATCCTACCAGACATCTAGTGAGGGAGGAATGAGCCATACATTGAAAGAGTCAAAGAAGGCCATTTGGCCTGCATTCCCTATATAGTGCAGAGAATTTGCACTACACAACCTGGGACACGTGTTCAAAGAAGCAGAGAACATGCTATCTCTATAATTACCCAAATTCCCTGGACGACAATATGACCCATTTGGAACAATCAAGAATTTCACCACCATGGTGAAAATAAAAGTATTCACCAATGAGGAGGATGATTTTGATGATATATTTTTGCAGAAAAACACCTTTTCAGAGGTGAAACATATGGCCCAACTACTTTTTGACCATGAAGATCTGGAAAATTTTTACAGTTACAGAGAAAGAAGGCTCGCAATGGTCCCATTGGACCAATTGTTAATTGAACCAACAAGGGATCCTTGATGGCCTTAACAAGGGCGTAGATTGTGACTCCAAAGAAAACTCCAAATCTGATTCTAGAGTAGAGTCTCAAGAAAAACCTATCGGGGAATCACGACATTCATCACAGAACGGAAAAAGTAGTAGCATCGAGGATACGACCCAATCTACGCAGAAGATAGCTGAACAAGCTTCAGCTAGCAAGTAGGTTGAAATCTATACTACCTATGCACAACCAATAAAACCCACAATAATTGACTTAGAGGAAGAGTGGGATAATTTTAATAAAAGTCTTAATATAGAGGAATAGGTGTCAGAGCTACAAATGTTACAACACAAGATAGATCTAGAAATTACAGTGGAAGAAACTGCAAATGAACTAGAAGTAGAGCATATCCCTGTTATCCCCACCTCCGAGATAATTCTCAAGATTGAAGAAATACCCCCTCTGGATGTATTCTATAGGCCATAGCATAAGGCTGTGGTGAAAAGGAAAAGAAAGAAAATAAAATTGGACTCTATAGTTTTTACTACCCCTGAAAATGAACTAATGGATGTTCTATGGAAGGACTCGCCTATTGATCCATTCGCCAACTTAACTAGACTCTCGTAGTTTGCAGTGGCTTATGCTACAACAACCATAAACAAATAAAAATAAGTCCAAACGTTGCTTAGAGAAAATGAAATAAAATAACGTCGCTCTAACAACAGTTACAGCAAGTCAAGTCTGACCAGCAGGCAAGATACAGTTGGCCAAGCTTCAACAAGAATTTTAAAAGATGCAAATAGAACATTGAATCAGCTTAGCCGAGAAGGAAGCACAGGTGTAGGCAATAAATGATCTCCATAAAGTCGATACAAAAATCGATCAGTTTATCACTGAAACACTCGGGCTTAATTCCCAGTTGACACATTAGAAAGAATTACTGTGCGAAAAGATTTCACATTGGAAATATTATTGTGAAACAAGTGATAAACTGACAAGTCAAGTCGTAGAAATGCGACTTGAATATGATGATATCTTTAAATAGGTCTCTGATCACATCGCCTAGCAAAATACAGAGGAGGGGAGAAAAGCTGACATGCCCAAGCTAGAAGAATCACATAAGGAAATTATGTTTGCAAGCTGGGATTCTCGGCTAAAAGAAGCAGAAAAGGCAACAATGGACGCGGCGGCAACAACAAAAATTATCATAGAAAATATAAATGAGAATTTGCATGGTGCCAATCTAGTAGCAGAGTCCATTCCAAGGTTCCTTCCAGATGCAAAACAACTCGAACAACAATGGAAACAGGTAGCGGAAAACAAAGCGGAAGTGATAAGGCAAACAACTAGGCTAGACTGGGAGGCATATTGGCAACATTTGGTCAAGCCTCATAGGAAATGGATGACCCTGCGATGCCTAACCACCTATGCCAAGAAAATGGTGCCAGCACTAACCGAATTGGTATTCGATGGAAAATTGAAAGCTGAAGTCGGCAGGCCTACATAGCTGAAGCCTATGGTGGATATCTACGATCTGAAGGATCAAATGCAACATAGTTAGTCACCCTGTTTACTTTAATTTTGATTTTATTTTTGCATAAATTGAGGTAGGTCATTTAAACCTCCTCAACTATTTTTGTAATAATCTATTTTTATCTTTATAGTTTTAGTATTTAAACCCTTCTCATGCATTTAGAGAGGGGTCCAGAATTTTATCAAAAACTCTCTTCAAAACATGCACTTCTATCCCTTTGAGGAACTTCTGGTGAAATATATGGAACAAGATTTATTTTTATTTGACTTAGCATCTTCTACTGAAATTGCACTTTTGTGCTCTTAGACGATGTTGAATGGATTGAAGATAGATCAATATTGCTGAAACACATGAGTATGACGTATTATAAATGGTACTTTTATCTTGTAATCCTTTTTACTTTTGTATTAAGCAATCTTTTCTTTTCAAATTATGTATGTATGAAACTTTGAATTTCGATTATCGTTATTGCACTTCTATATGATGATGATCTTTATTTTATGTTGAATATATGAATAACTCTTTATGCGATATATTTCTCACAATCGTTTCGGCTAACCTTTTATACGAAACGATTATTGTTAAAATGGATTCACTTCTAATTGTAATTGAATGATCTTTATTACCAATTACTTTTAGAAATTATTGTATATCACATACATCAATTTTATCATGGGTATATTATGATTAGATAGCTTTTTAGAAATTAGAAGTTAAATGCATTTGTGATAGATTAGTTTAGACTAGATTACCGTTAGCTTAAAGAGTTATTCCAAACACATCACACATCATCCCATTTAGCACAAGAATTAAACAAATTGGGAAACTGGTCCCATTATCCCCAGTCGGAGTCACTATTCCAAACGGAAAAGGAGCTACTTTAAGGTCTAGACCGGGTGGTTTTCCCCCATGTTGAGGCAACAATTTTTGAGGCTTCAATAGGTATTGATCTAACTTGGGAATTCATAAACATGGAACTCTTGAATCTATTTTCCTTCATTCTTTTAGATTTCACTCCCTATCATTTTCCATATGATTCCTTTGTCCATGTTTTCCACCACCATTTTCCTTTTATTCCCTTAATCTTGTTAAAATTTAAAGAAGGATAAGGGTGAGGCAAACTTCATCCACTTAAAGTCTGGAAAATATTGCAGTAAAACACCATTTCAATCCTTTGTCCTACATTTGAAGTATATTTTTGACCTAGTTAGATTTCATACCCCTCAATCCTACTCCCTCTTTCCTTGAAACAAAAGAAGTATATAAATATAAAAATGGACTATATATACAAATGAAATAAAATATAACTAAAGAACTAGAAAGAAGGAGAAAAACAATAATGATATGCAAAGGATTAAAGACTACAGGAACATTTTATAATAGGTAACATTCCACATAT
Organism: Pinus tabuliformis; assembly: GCA_031772625.1. NCBI lineage: Eukaryota > Viridiplantae > Streptophyta > Pinopsida > Pinales > Pinaceae > Pinus > Pinus tabuliformis. The sequence continues at coordinate 1,298,879,107 of CM062818.1, forward strand.
ATCCTTATTGCATGAGAGCATGCGAAGATTCATGTGTGGGGGATATGTTGAGCATTGGATTTAACATATTTTTAATGACCATTTAGTGTAATATATTTAATTCCTTATTTATCCTTTACGCATTTATCGTTCACATTGTCAAATATCACCCATATTATCCACTTTCACTATACAGAAGGTCCATGAGACATGTGATCTCCAATTTTATTAATTTATCATGTTTTGGTGATTATTTAGAATATATATTTCAATTCCAAACTATTTTTTTAGTTTCAGTAGCCTTCATGACAATTTCTAGAAATTTGATAACGAAGGCGCCATTGAAATTCTTGTAGCAGCCCGTTTTCAATACCATTTTTCCATGTCATTTACAAATTAAAGAGGCCAAATTAATAAATTTAAAGACATGGGTTTTGTGTATAATATCATAATATGACTAAAATAAGGGTATACTTAAAAAATAATGTATGTGCAAACACATTTCCAAGGAGGGGTTTTATGATAATTTTCAAAAAAATCATATGGTGGTCATTTTCAAAATTATGCATTGATCTGCTAGGTTTCACCTAGTACAAGAAAAAATGGGCACATGGGTTTTGTTAATATTGGAATCAATATGGTTACTTAATATTAATTCATAACCAATTTCATCAAATGTTTTTTGTATCTTTGGCCAAATTTTTGGACAGCGCTGGTACATAAATAGGTTTGAGCATACTTGGCTTGGATACCCTAGATTTCTCCATGATATTCACCAACAATAGAGAACTAAATTGATCCTTTCCAAAATTGTTAAAACCATATGTTAGCGCTTGAAATTTCACCTCAGGCTGAGAAAGGTAAACTTCAAGGCAACATCAAACCACTTAGCCTCGTAGCTAGCCCTACGGGGCAGGAGAGCGCTCTCTCCGGTCTATCTCAGTAAAGATCTTCAATGGGTGAGATAACCAATGAGGAAACATTGATTTTAGGCTAGTAAACTGATAAAAGGTTTGATTTGAGATTTTTAGGATTTCGGTGGAAAATCGGGGAAAGGCAATTTTGGGTGCGGGGATTGGACACAGTTTTTGCAGGGGGTTCTTTGGGGCAAGATAGGAGACTGTATTGATGCCTTTGAAAGATTTGGATGGATGAGAATGACTGGTGAGGAGCTAAGGAGAGCAAACAATTCACCTTGAGTTCTCAAACAGATGAAAACATTGATATTAAGCAAACTTAAAAGCAGAGCATGGCAATCATGAATTCTACTTTAACACTTCATTTGCCTAATTTGCAGAAGGAAAAGTAAGAAGATGTTTCACATAACAAACTTACAAGTACAAAGAGAAACACACCATCAATACATGTAACCACAGGAATCCCAAAAAGGACTGCAAAACCCTGGTCTTTCTTCCTTTGCCAAAATTGAAGAGATACAATGAGTAATACAATAAAATCTTCTCCCTCAAGAGTCCAACCATGAAAATGACCAAGAAAGTACATAATATAGGCAATCTAACATCTTTCCTTGCCTCTAGGGGTCAAACTCACTATCCTAGGAGCTGTTTCAACCAATTCTAAACTGAGCACTGAAAACTAGGCAGTCAAAACAACTTGCCTCTATAAGCTAGGAAACCAATTCATTCATTAAATTTTTGCCTATCTCATGAATGAATCATCTAGAAGAGATAAATGAGTGTCAAAATATCATAAAATTATATCATTTACAACAAGGAGGATCAAAATCCACTCCAAAAAGTCAAATCTAGTCAAAACTGCGTTTTGCTGAGCTGTAGATGCATTTCTGTGAAAATTGCCCAACGCGTAGCGCCCTGATTCTGAACGCGTAGCGCGCCTTTGGAGAAACGTTTGAGGCACTTCCAGGTGTCCAAATGAGGAAAAAGTGGGCTTGTTGGAAAGGCCTCAATGTCTACTTTCCAGCCCAAGTGGGATTTCTGAATTTGGTATCCATTTGCCCCTCCAAAATTGCAATCTCCCAAGACTGCTTCCTGTGTGTCAAAAAAGTGGCAGAAAGTCATTTTTTGCTTGTTTTTTGACCTTCTGGAGGCTCAAAACTTGATGAAATCTCTTGGTAATTGCCGAGCAGGTGTATTTTTGCATGACAAATCCAAAAATACTGAGTTTTCCAGAAATGGAGTTGCCCATCTAAAGGGTCGCGCGCGGCGCGCTACGCGTTGGTGAAGAAAACCTGTTTTTAGCCCAAAAATTCACAAGTGACCAAAAATGCTCAATTTTTTTTGAAATTTGTGCTGGAGAGTCATTTAGCACCATGCTCCTTCAAGGAAACCTCAGCCAAGATGTGGAGGGGATCGGGCCCTTTTCTTCGTTTTAGTGCCTTGGCCAACCGTCTTTTGAGCACCTTCATTCTCGCCTTGCATACGTGCATTCGGGCCCAATAGTGGTTCTTCATGTTCCGGAGCAGGTCCTTATCTTTGTTGGCCTTGGCCAGCAGCCTCTCCAAATGAGCATTGACCTGGAGGAGCATAGCCTCTCGCTCAACGAGTATCAAATCACCGGGTCTCTTGCACGCCAAGTTGCGGTCTTCATGGATCCTCCGCAACTCATCAAGAGTGTGTTCATCTTCCAATTGCTTGTTGCGCTGCTCTAAGTAGGTGATTGTCCAATTTGCCGTTTCCAACCTTTGTTGCAACGAGTCATTTTCAGCCCTTAGTTGCTGGATGATATCCTTTGGCTCTAAGCTAGGAGAACTGATATCAAGGTCAACAACATCTATGCCTGGATCACCTGATGGCCCCACATCAATTTTGGGCTGCTTGCCTCTCTCTTGTACCTGTGCTGCTGTCGAAAACGAGGCCCCTTCCACCTGGTGTGGAGATAACACTCGCGGTGCTGATGAAGAAGGCGAGACCCTTTCCACCTGATGTGGAGAAAATACTCGCCGAGCTGATGCAAATAAGGCCCTGTGGCCTTTCTGATATGTGACCAATGGAGGGGGCTGACATGTCTGGCCTCGGGGATATCATGTTGTTGTGAAGGTCCTCCCTCCTCATGAACAACCTCAGGAGGTGGTGGTGCTGTGAAAAAATCTCGAGAGATAAAATCCTCCCATGGGATACCCTGCTGAGCCAACTGATGCATGACCACAAGCTTGATCAAACCATAATGAAAGATGCTCCAATGTTGCTGTGCTGGGCTCTTTCTCTGCACCAAGGGCACCATCCTCTCACTATTCCGGCACATGAAAAATGGTATGTTCATCATCCGTACCCGTGTGAAATGCATCAACAAGCGGATATGGTACAAATACAATCGTGAAAATTTGCCCTCACAGGTGAAATAGCGAATGATGAGCCTCATCAAGGGAGCATACTCATCCCTAAAAAATCTGAAAGGAAATACACCAGTCATGTACCTCATGTACACAGGTTTAATGTAGGGCTCATACTGAAATCTTTCCAATAGTTTGCGCTTGTTCCACTCTTCTCCAACATTGGGTATCCCTGTTGCTTGAGCAACAATCTCAGGTGACAATATAAAATCCACCCCTGCAATATTTACATGCCCGTCATGCAAATGAAAAACAAAAAAGCGGACCAATTCCCTATGGTGCTGAATTTGAGAAATCCTCTCGCAAAATTCATAACATGACTGATGGCGGAAACATGTGACTGCAAGTGGACAAGCCTGCAAATAGGTCAAAGAGGTGGGCTCCTCTCTCACATGGTGACCACCCTTACCACCCCTGTGAGGCCTCCTTTGTACCTCAACCTCTGGTGTTGACTCACGGTCATCACTTTGTGTTGGCATTATGATTCAAGTGTTGTCCTTGATGGCAACTCACTCAGAGGTTGGTACAGGTGCTCAGAGACTGGTACAGGTGATGACAACTTAACTAATGGACAGATCTCAGTACAGCAGGACAAGAAAGAGATATACGCAGGTTCAGCAAGGAGAATCAGCGTGTACACGCAGGTTGGCTTCAGCAAAAGCGCGTGTATGTGGAAACGTACCTTTGGTCCATGGCGGTTAGTCCTTGGAAGTTGTGCCTATGGTTTCGGACCATTGTGTCTCGACGGGCGTGTCGATCCCTAGTATTGAAGTTGATGGTATTGTGTTACTATGGTTTTGGCTCTTGGCATTGAGCAAGGCCTAGGGCTATATAAGGAAAAGATCACTAGGCCAAAGTGAGGAAAAGAGTGTGCAAGTGTGAGTGATGAAGATCTGAGAAAGTGTGTGATCCAAGTGCTGGTTATGGGTTGGTGATCTGAACCAAGGTTTCACCCATGTGGAGGATGATGAATGATGGAACGAGATCTCAAGGCTTGGAATGATTATCTTCATATGGTTTGACTCTGGATAGACTAGATCTACTGACGCATGTTTATTATTATGATCTGGGTATGCTTTGATGTCTGATATAGCTGCAGAGTTTTAAGGTTGAATTTATAGATCTGTACGCGAGTTGGTTTTGGTAAAAGAGCGTATACACGCAGGTTGGGGTCATCCAAGTAGCGTATACAATGTGAAGTATGATATTTGAATATGGAGCTGGATCTGGTTGTTGCTATGATTGTCTGGTTATTGTTGACAGGGTTACAGTGATTCAGAATTGGGTGTTTCAGTGATTGATGATGCAGGTTGTACTACAATGATGATTGTCTTATGGATCTAGTATGAAAATGTATGAAACATGGTCCCGGGAAGATCGTAGGCCGGCACCTACGTACTGGTAAACATATCAGCCAGTACAAGAGCCAAGGGGGGTTGTAGCTCCCTTCCAGGAGCAGCTGGAAAACGAGTGAAGGTTGTAGCCTTCTGTAGGGTTGGCACCTACGTACTAGTAAATGGATCGGCTAGTACAAAAGCTATGAGGGTTGTAGCCCTCTGCAGGTTGCAGCCTGCGTGCTGGTAAATGACTGCACCAGTGCATTGTAAAAGAAGTTTCTTATTAAAGAAGAAAGAGACGAATTGCAGCAGGTGGTTTTCACCCACATTGGGTTTCCACCTTATATCATGGTGTTCATGTGTGTGGCTCTTGTGTGATGTTCTGTTCTGTTATTCTGCACCTGTTTACTGTTAATATGCTTAATAATGATCTGATGCATTTACTGAAGATTAAGATAACTGAATTATAAGATCTCTGGATATACGCGAGTTTCATTAGACACAGTAGCGTGTACACGCGGGTTCACTTAATTGAAGTAGCGTATATGTTTCTGAGTATGAAATAGAAAAAGTTTGATTGATCTGATAATACTGATTCACCCCCCCTCTCAGTATTATTTCCAACAATTTGTATCAGAGCAGGTCCTTCAGAGAAGCTTGATCGCTTGAAGGAGATTCGTAGAACAATGGGGAAGAAAGCACGTCAGAAGAAGAAGACAGCTCAAAAGAACAATGACAACCTGTCGTTGTGTGGAAGCAAGTATTCAGATCCAGAAGCACCTCAGATTGAAGATGGACAAGCAAATGAAGTGTCAGATCAAATCATAGATCAACAAGATCTACCTAGCAAAAGGGAGAATGCCCTCAAAGAAGAAATCATCAGATTAGAAGAACAGTTGGAATGTGCCTTCAAAGTTCGAGAAATGCTGCTAGCACTGAATAAAGAGCAAGAAAACGAGATCCTCAAACTAAGGCATCAGTTGGATGAAGAAAGGAAAGTTGAAGAGACCTTGAAGAAGCAATGTCTTGAAAAAGAAGAACAACATCAAGTTGAGGTAAATATCTTGAAAAGCAAATTAGAAGAAAAGGATAAGCTTTTACGATTTCAAGATAGCTCTAAAGTCTTGGATGATATTCTTAGTAGTCAAAGATCTCCTGCTATCAAGACTGGTCTTGGTTTTCATGAATATGTTGAAGGTGAATCTAGTTCACAAGGTGAGGCAAGAAACTCTAATGAGAAATCTGAAATGCCCAAAAAGGAACAACCAAGGAAAGAAATTCCTCAAGGAAGATTCTTTACTCCTATCTATGGACGTGATAGACGATTATTTCCTCCACTGAATAATGTTGAATGTTATGTATGTCATAATCTTGGACATGTTGCAGCCATATGTAGAAGAAGACGGTTTCAAGACCATCATGCAGAAAGATCATCACATTCAAGATACTTTAATGGATATTGCTTTTCTTGCAATATGTTTGGCCACAAAGCTGCTGATTGCTACAAGAGGAATATGAAACATATAAGATGCTATGCATGTAACAAGTTTGGACATAAAGCAAGAGATTGCAGGAACAAAGCTCATGATAAGAAGAAATCATCAACATGCGTGAAGATATGGAAGAAGAAGGAAGTTCAGTCAGAAAGATGTGGCACAGCACAGGGTACTCAGCACAGCACAGACATAACAGACTCAGGGGGAGCTGAAGGTATAGAACTTCAGTGTTCTGATTCTCATACGCAAGTTTCATGAAGACAAGTCGCGTATATACGCGAGTTACAGGCTGCAAAGTCGCGTATATGAAGAAAGGGCAGCAGAACAGACCCAGGTTCAGTCATGGTTGGCTCAGGCTCAGGGGGAGCAGAACAGACTCAGGAAATGGTTCAGACATGGTTGGCTTACACTCAGGGGGAGAATATTCTTCGAATAATGCATTGTTGGCATTATAGTTAGAAGGTGTTGATAAAGTCTATGAAGCTAAATGATACATCTTACTGTTTAGGAATGGTATTGCAGGCTGATGGTACAGATCATGATGCTGTTGGTGGCTTTCATAAGTCTTGGTCTAGATATTTCATCACTATGTCATGTATCTCTTTTATGATGTCAAGGTCATGTAACGGCCTATGTTGGTTTCCCCACTATGCCTGGGATGAATGATGAAATGTTCATGTATTATCATGTATCTTCACATGGTTAGGTGAATGAGTCAATATTGGGATATCCCCACTAGGTTGGGTGATGAATGTATGTTGAGTCTTTTGGTGATAGGAAGGTCTTCTATGATGTATAAGTCTTTGTTCTTCTTGTAGAACATCTTTTACAGATCTTGCCTACAGTCAAGGGGAGCATGAACAGCACAATTCAGCAAGAGCAGGATGGATAGATTGGTACACTTTGGCATACACAAAGGGGGAGCACATTTGGAGATTTCAGCATGTACTCAGGGGGAGTATGGACAGCAGTATGGACAGCAGAAGGTATACCAAGGAAGAGAATATCTTGGTCCACCCTTTGCCCTTGATGTCAAAGGGGGAGAGTGACTTGGTGTGGTGGTTGCCATCAAGTCCAAAGGGGGAGATTGTTGGCATTATGATTCAAGTGTTGTCCTTGATGGCAACTCACTCAGAGGTTGGTACAGGTGCTCAGAGACTGGTACAGGTGATGACAACTTAACTAATGGACAGATCTCAGTACAGCAGGACAAGAAAGAGATATACGCAGGTTCAGCAAGGAGAATCAGCGTGTACACGCAGGTTGGCTTCAGCAAAAGCGCGTGTATGTGGAAACGTACCTTTGGTCCATGGCGGTTAGTCCTTGGAAGTTGTGCCTATGGTTTCGGACCATTGTGTCTCGACGGGCGTGTCGATCCCTAGTATTGAAGTTGATGGTATTGTGTTACTATGGTTTTGGCTCTTGGCATTGAGCAAGGCCTAGGGCTATATAAGGAAAAGATCACTAGGCCAAAGTGAGGAAAAGAGTGTGCAAGTGTGAGTGATGAAGATCTGAGAAAGTGTGTGATCCAAGTGCTGGTTATGGGTTGGTGATCTGAACCAAGGTTTCACCCATGTGGAGGATGATGAATGATGGAACGAGATCTCAAGGCTTGGAATGATTATCTTCATATGGTTTGACTCTGGATAGACTAGATCTACTGATGCATGTTTATTATTATGATCTGGGTATGCTTTGATGTCTGATATAGCTGTAGAGTTTTAAGGTTGAATTTATAGATCTGTATGCGAGTTGGTTTTGGTAAAAGAGCGTATACACGCAGGTTGGGGTCATCCAAGTAGCGTATACAATGTGAAGTATGATATTTGAATATGGAGCTGGATCTGGTTGTTGCTATGATTGTCTGGTTATTGTTGACAGGGTTACAGTGATTCAGAATTGGGTGTTTCAGTGATTGATGATGCAGGTTGTACTACAATGATGATTGTCTTATGGATCTAGTATGAAAATGTATGAAACATGGTCCCGGGAAGATCGTAGGCCGGCACCTACGTACTGGTAAACATATCAGCCAGTACAAGAGCCAAGGGGGGTTGTAGCTCCCTTCCAGGAGCAGCTGGAAAACGAGTGAAGGTTGTAGCCTTCTGTAGGGTTGGCACCTACGTACTAGTAAATGGATCGGCTAGTACAAAAGCTATGAGGGTTGTAGCCCTCTGCAGGTTGCAGCCTGCGTGCTGGTAAATGACTGCACCAGTGCATTGTAAAAGAAGTTTCTTATTAAAGAAGAAAGAGACGAATTGCAGCAGGTGGTTTTCACCCACATTGGGTTTCCACCTTATATCATGGTGTTCATGTGTGTGGCTCTTGTGTGATGTTCTGTTCTGTTATTCTGCACCTGTTTACTGTTAATATGCTTAATAATGATCTGATGCATTTACTGAAGATTAAGATAACTGAATTATAAGATCTCTGGATATACGCGAGTTTCATTAGACACAGTAGCGTGTACACGCGGGTTCACTTAATTGAAGTAGCGTATATGTTTCTGAGTATGAAATAGAAAAAGTTTGATTGATCTGATAATACTGATTCACCCCCCCTCTCAGTATTATTTCCAACACTTTGCTCATAGTCGGTTTCGGTTTCTGACATGGTTTCAAGAGAAAAGTGGCTGAAATGTACTGCTGCTTCTGCTCAAATGACCTATTGTTTTTACTGTTGAAATGCTGCTTCAAGGGGACAAATAACACAAGGGATATGTTAGGGAAGGGAGACTTTTAAGGGGAATTAGGGAAAATATATGAAAAAGGGAATTAAGGGAAGGAATCATGACATATACAACATGATACAATTATAATTTGCCAGGGTTTTATGGGAAGTAGGGTTTAGGGTTATGTTATTGAATTTTAGGGATAGGGGTAGGGTTTTGGGCCTTTGATATTTTTGGTAGGGAGATTAGGTAAAAATGATAAGGGAGGTGGCTGGGATGTGGGGAAAAAATGGGAGTGAAAGAGATGACCTTGAGAGCAGCAAAACAAAACCCTAGCTTTACTTGCACTTTGACATTTTTAAGCAAATACACATGAACTTCTCATTTCAAATTGATGGCATTAAAACACATTTCCCATGCTCATTTTTCTTTATCAAGAAAAATACTTTGATGATCAGAGGCCTACCTGCAACCTTGAAGAAATTTGGGGTCGTTTGAAGCTTGTAGGCAAATTTTTTGTGTGTTATACCCCAACCCGTAGCGCGCGGGTCCTGACGCGTAGCGCACACCCAACGCGTAGCGCCCGTGTCTTTTTCCCACTGTGCTGACCGCCCCGACGCGTAGCGCCTGCCCAACGCATAGCGCGTAGGTCCTGATGCATAGTGCGCGGGCTCTGTCCACCAACTTGCACAGTTTTCACACTAAATCGCCTTTTTCTCTTGATTTTGGAGTCTTGGAAGCAAATAATGATAAAATGAAGGGAGGGGAGCTTTTATAAACTTGATTTGAATTAATTTCCCCTCAAACCCACTTTCTAATGTTTATAAAATGACACTTTTCAAAATTTAAATGCTGCTGACTTATGGTTCCCTTTTTGTCCTGAAATTGGTTGAAATGATGTTTTTTCTTGAAAAATTTTGCAGAGATAGCTTCTAAAGAGTCTTGGCAAAGGAGACCAGGGCTGCATGCCAACTTCTGGAGAGTTTGAATTTTTACAAATTTTTACAAAACATGAGAAAATGACCTTGCCTTCAAAAACAGGGTTTTTGAACTCAAGGTAGAAAAAATAGTTGTACAATATGAAATCCTTTGAAGTGATGCTTAGATAGACATCCCTCTGGCCTGCTGGGCATTTATTGACCTTTAAAGACATGACCTCAAAGACAAATTGGACCTAAACCCTAGACCTAGGACCTTGACTTAAAAACAAGACCAATGACCCTGTAAGAATTTTATTGACTGAAACAACTTGAATCAGCAGTGCCAAGAGGGGAACATAAAGACACAAGCTCCTCCATCAGGGTTATGGCATGCCTAATGGAATGCAATAAGATGACACTGATGAGACACCTACTAATGAAATGCAAAGTGTTACACTAAAAAATGTCACCATGACTATTTACAGTTAGTATGGCTTTATCAACAGTCATGCTATCCTCCTGGGCAAGTCTTATGCCTCTGCTCTCCATGTCAAACTCCAAAAAGAGAGAAAGTCTTTATAAATGTATTTATCTTTGGGTACGCAGGTTCTCTCAACCTTACCTGCGGATACGCACCTAATGTTCACAAAATCTGCGGACTTATACGCTCTGTATGTAAAGGGGCAGGTGCGTACCCCTGTAAAGGTCAAAATGCACAAGTTTCATCTTTAAAAAGTTACTTGTGGTCATTTCTAGAGGCTTCTAGAAGTATGTTTGACGTGTATGAAGCGCCTCCAGATGGTTCATGTACCCCTACCAAAGAGGAACTTATCCCATCAATGAGGGAGCTATCCCATCCAAAGAGGGGATTATCCCATTGATGGTGGACCTGATTAACTTCCTATTGAGCACTATAAATACAGGCATTGGGCCAGAAGGAGGGGAGGTTGAAAGCTAAACATTTCTAAGGGTAGATGCTGCTGGAATTTGGACTCCCATTTAGAAGCTTGTGAGGAGAGATTGCCATCTTTGCTTGTTCTATTTGGAAGTGGGTGAGCTTTGTCAAAGTAAAGGAGAACTCTTGATGGACCCTGGGAGGGACTTGCACAACACCAAGGCTCAGGTTGTAATTGTTCCTTTTGTTTCCTATTAATGCAAATGAGTCCATTCTTCTCAATAACTTGTTATTTATGAGTTGTTTCATGTACTCCTTGGTCTATGTGTTAAATATGTTTTATTTTATGAGATTATCAAGTGCTATTTAATCGTTTGATTGTTAGTGAATGCAGGTTTCGAAGTGAAGGAGGAGCTCATCCGGATCAGCGAGGCTGGATTGCTACAACAACGTTGGACTACAGGTAGGATCTAAACACTTGATTTCTTATATAGTAAATGCATGTTTAGAGAAGGATTTCTCTTGTTTGTCTTGTTTGTCACTAGAGAGTCTTAGGATCCTAGGGAGGTTGGTTGTGTCCGCACTATCGACTCTTTCCGCCTGACAAAATGGCGACTCCGCTGGGGAATCCATTGATGAAAAAGTTTTTTCCTTTGTATGCAACTTTGATCTGAGAAAAGTCATTTATTTTCTGGTTTTTGGCTTTGTGACTTTGTATTTGGGTGGGTTAGCTTAGGGTTAGATTGAATTTAGTTTTTCTTGGCTTTTTCAGTGGTACGCACCCTCTGAGTATTGCACAGTGCATACTTGTACGCACTGTTGCTGTGTGCACAGAGCGGGCCCGCACCTGGCTTAACAGGTTGACTGCGTACCCTGCTAAAAATTAAGAAATTTCCATTTTTTACATTTTTCCTCTTAGATTTTGCTTTTTCTTAGTTTTTACTGCCCAGATCCATTAGTCTCTTGTCAAAGATCTTCACCTGAACTTGTTTCGATAGCATTGAGTGTTTTAGTGGATTTCATAGAAGTTTAAGCCCTAGGGTTTGATTTTTGAGTAGGTCCTGTAGTGACTTTGGCGATAGAAGTTGTCAAGCCTTAGATCTCTCTGGTTTTGTCAGCCTTATTAGGAGTCGGACCTGTCATAAAGTCTACCTGTGAGAGCAACTTACCTTTGAGTTGTCTCTTCGGCAAATTTCGAAGTACTTGTTGATTGAGTATTGAATTCCATTTTACAAAAAGAACAAAAAGATTTGAGTTTTGTTTTGATTGGTCTTTTGATTCTGCATTAGCTGGTCCTTGGCTTGATTGTGGTCAAGTAAAACAACCTAGAATCATCCTTGTAGGCTTTTGCCTCGTTAGGTTTGCTTAGAGTAAATTTCTTTTTGATTTGCTTGTGAGTCAACTTTTCATAGATTTTATAAATTTTGAGATTGATTTTCGTTAAAATAGATTTATATGCTTTATTAAATAAGAGAAAATACAAAAACATCTCCTTTGAAAAGTTTTGTTTCAAGTAGCTTTGAGGTTTTTTGAAAGAAAAAGAATTTTTCGTGCACGTAAGGAGTGGTCATGTTTGTATGCTTGGAAAGATAAAGAGAATTGTTTCTTTGATTGTCTTTACTAAGAAAGTTGTTTTCTATAAAATTTTCATTTTCCAACTCTCTTAGTTAGGAGTTTCATTGAAAGAGAAAAGTAGCGTAAATCATCTTAGATGCATCTTTGTAGTGGTTTGATTCGAGTCTACACACCATTGGTTTCATTTCCGCTACCTTTTGTCTTTAAGAAAAACCATAAAATTAACGCTTAAAGTAAAATCAATATAGTAACTTTTATTTACTAGGGCTCTGAAACACCAATTTAGATCAGGCTAGTGTCTTGGAGTAGGAGAGTAATTAACTCTCCAAGACAACAAAACCAAACAAGTAGCTTATCTTGTGATAGAATAAATCCAATTGTCTCATTTGTACTCTGGGAAAGCTCCTCTTAAAGGAGAAGCACGAGCTCGTGTCCGAACCAGTGAGGGGATCAATCCTCCCTCGTTGGGAACGACGCCAGACACGCACGTATTACAAACGATAAACCTCGGATTAACCATTGTCGAGGAGCCAGGGGTCACTTGTCAGTAAACCTTGGATTATTGTCAAGGAACCGGAAAGGGGATTGAGCTTGATACTCTGCCCTTGCGTGTTGTCGGAGTGTAGACTGTTCCCCCAGGTGCATTTGTTGCGGTTGGTAACCTTAGTGACCATTATCTTTAAGATTCTACCGAGGTGACGGTGGAGGGAAGATCCCACTGTACCTGGAGCAGACATCGGCTAGACTCACTTGGATTTTCCGGGGGGTTCACCTCACTCGAGACGGTTAAAGTGGAGGAACTTGTGCCGGTCTATTCATTAAGCAGGTTGCCGGGGTAACTGTTCCACCCGCCACTTCTGTACTGAATCCGGCGATGTTGGGTTTCATCTCCAACTAGCGTTTTTGGTCTGGAAGGCTACTGTTTGTGCTTGGTTTGACGCCCTAGATTCTTTAGGCATGTGATTCAAATTTGTTTGGTTCTTTAGCGACTTTAGGTGGTTTGATTTGAGATTTTACTTTGTTTTCGTGTGTAGTAGTTAAAAGTTTTTAACTGTGGTGGAATTACCGAGACAGTCCCGTAGACTTCGGGGCCAGTCTCCTGAAGTTGTTTCTGTGGCCGAATTGTTGAGGAGATCCCGTAGACTTCGGGGTGAGCCTCCTCGAGACGACCCGAGTAATCTAGAAGGTTTGAAGGTCCTTGTAACTCCTCCTAGTGGCAGTAGAGTAGGTTCACCTGAAGAGGAAGAATATTCCTTGGTAGTCCATCCAGATTACCAAAGTCTAGAGATAGGTTATAATCCCGAAGCTGTTACAGTGTCTGAGCTTGCTGGTATTTTTTCGTCTACTAGTGATACAGGCGAAGAACCTGTTACTCCGACTTCTAGTGTTCCAGATTCACCAAGAATAGAACGAGTTATCACCGAAAATCTTCCTACTGGTTTGATTGCTATTGAAGAACTTGCTCCAGAGGAAGAAATAGGTGTCTCTAACCTTGAAGATCAACTTACTATTGAGCTCAGGGAGCGTGAATCTATCTTTTACAGTCCTCCGAGAAGTACCACTTGGTACCTTTCGTTAACCAATTATTTAGACAACTCAGGGGTAGGTTTTTCTACACCTCGTACTCCTTTTCCACCTGGAGGTATTTATACTCCTGTAAATATGTCTGGTCAGTCGTCCGTGTTTACTCAAACTCCTGAATCTTTCTTACACAGCGGTCCTTCTGTTCCCACCGGGTATCAATCACTTTCTGGTACCTTTGCGGGGGCATCTCCTCAACCCATTGATCATGGTTTATTAGCTGGAAACAATGGTAATGTACCATTGGGTGTAAGAGACATTTACATGATGTCAGGTTCAGTTCCCGTTTCTCAACCTCAAGGTGGCCAATTACCGCCTGGGGGGCAGCCTCAGTTAACGCTTGGGGGGCAACCTCAAGGTACACAAATTATGTCTGGGGGGCAGCCTCAAAGTCAGTATGTACCTATGGTGCAATACATGCCTCAAGGTCAACCCCAGCCTCAATATGTACCCCAGGGTCAACCTCAGTATCAATATTTACCTCAAGGGTATCAACCCCAAGGGTATCAACCTCAAGGGTATCTACCTCAAGGTCAAGGTCAACCCCAGTATCAGTATTTACCCCAAGGTTATCAACCTCAAGGTCAATACTCGAGTCAAGGTTATCAACCACCTCAAGGTCAGTCATATGTTCCGGGTATGGGAACTGTACCTTTCAGTTATCAATCCTATCCTCAATCCGGTTATGGATCTCAGTATTCTCAACCTGTTACGGGTCAATACCCCGGAATGATAGTGTGGGATCCATCACAGGGTCAACAGGTGTTGCAGCCAAGTATACAGTTGGTACCTCAAGCTGGACAACCCGTAGTTTCTGGTCCACCCCAGCAACCGCAACCTGTCCAGTCAAATGTTCAAACTTCTGTAACTTCGGTAGTTACTCAGCCGCCAATTGCACCTATTACTCCATCTCAAACGGCTGCTGCAACTACCGCTACATCTGTCGCGCTTACTTCTGGAGTATCGACAGCTCCGGTTTCTACTGTCTCTGCAACCACTCCTCAGACATCTTTACCATTGTCTGGATCTACGATTCAAACCACGGTCCAGATGCCTATAGGTCAGCCTGGTATAAGTACGGTTGTCACTACTCAACCTCAATTTGTTCATCAACCATACCAGGGACAGTACCAACATGGGCAAGCTGTCCAGCAGCCGGTTTACCAGTATCAACCGTATCCTGGGTACACTTATCAACAACCTCAGCAACCCCAGTACGGTCTGGTTAATCCTGGTTTTCCAGGAGGATATAATATCCCTAATGCGATTCCTGTTCCTAGTTATCCTGGATATCCTCCTCCTAAGACTGGTCTTGTGACCCAGAGTTTTAGAGATCCTAACCGACAATTACCATTTATCGCAACTTTGGATTTACCAGACTTGACGCGCCTAACGAACGATCCAATTCAATATCTTCCGTTCTGGCCGCCAATGCCAAATAAGTTTCCCAGTGATATACCCAAGTTCGAAGGTAAGTCTGGAGAGGATCCGTCCAATCATGTGATGACTTACCATCTCTGGTGTGCTTCAAATTCTATCTCGGATGATTCGATCCGCTTACGTCTTTTCCAGCGTACACTCATTGGTCTCGCGGCCAAGTGGTACATTGAGTTACCACGGGCCTCTTTTTACAATTTTAGCCAGTTAGCTACCTCGTTCTTAACTCACTTTCAGTTGCCGGTCAGATACGATAACGACACGGAGTTATTAACTTCACTAAAACAATCAACGTCCACGTATATTTCTGATCACATTCATGAGTGGAGACGTCGAAGAAGGCTAGTGAAAGTTTTTATTCCGGACCAAATCTTAGCTGAATGGTTTGTTAAATCATTATTACCGAAGATTACTGAAGATGTAGCTAAGGCTGGAGTAGTTACTGAGGAGCAAGTCATTGCTCAGGCGCAGTACCTTGACTTAGTTTATACTCAATCGGGTACGTTACACGAGAAGATTCCAGATCTTCCAAAATCGAATCAAATCGCTGCTGCTCCTTCGAGATCTCATGCCGCTAATGGTATGATTGGCATCGTGAATACAAAGAGTAAGAAGAAATCTTCCAAGACTTCTACTACTCCTATAATCACTTTGCCTGATTCCCCGACAGGAGAGTCTTCTCCTGAACTTTTCGCCGATATTCACGCTGTAGAGTCATCTACGACCAAATCAAAAAATGGTGGAAAGAAGAAAGGAAAGAAGAAGGCTAAAGCAGACAAGGCTCCGAAGGAGAAAACGGAAAAGTCGGAAACCAATGACGAAAAGCGCAAACCTCGATATCCTTGTCTTATTTGTGAAGATGATCATTTTACAAGAGATTGCCCTCATCGGGCTGAGGTTGTAAAAATAGTCAAAGGTTCTCCCACTCCTGCTGTGTTAAAAGATCCATTTCCAAAGCAGGAGAGTAAGATGATAGGTTCTTCCTCGACTGCCAGTGAAGAACCCATTTTGATGATGTCTCATGTGAGGATTGCGACTCGATCGCAAGATTATGGTAGTAAGAATCCTGTTGATGGTAAAGAAGCAGAATCTTCTCACTCTAATCCATCAACCTCAGCTCCTGGTTCCGATCCACTACAGATCGAAAAACCTAACCCAGACTTAGTAATCAAACCGCCCGCCAAGGGTGTACTTCGAAGGTCTGCTTTCAATCCACATGCGAGAGCAGCCCAGAATTACAACATTGTTGAGGACTTAGCTGTTTCACCCTCAGCAATGTCGGCTTTAGAAGTGCTGCAATCATGCCCAGCACAATGAAAATTACTTTTGTCAGCTATCGGAGCTGTTGATGTTCAGGACCCGAATCTGATAATCTTCGACCTAGGAAATAGTACACCGCGTCTACCCCATCAAATGGCTTTCCAAATTCCAGTGATAGTCAAAAACAGGCCTATTCATCGGACTGTGATTGATGAGGGAGCTTCTACGTGTATTATGTCGATTCAATGTTGGAGATCGCTTGGTTCTCCTTCGTTGAACCAATCCCCGACCATCCTTAAGGCCTTTGATGGTCGTGGGTTCCGTCCGTTTGGTATTCTACAGGAATTGCCTATAGGGGTAGAAGGTAAAACCGTTAGTCTGGATGTGGAAGTGGTTGATGCCCCTCTAGACTACAACCTTCTTTTGGGTCGAAGTTGGTCATATGCTATGACAACGGTCGTTTCATCGGTCTTCAGAGTAATAAAGTTTCCACATAACGGTAAGATCATGACAATTGATCAGCTGACATACTTTTCATCCGACCCAGCCTCTTCAGAGAGTATCCAGCATGTCGGTAAGACGACAATCCCTTATAGGGACGTTGGCGTAGGTTTAGTTAAAGATTCCGGTTTACTGGGAACTTTTCCTTTCCCTCCAATCAACGCAGACCCTTCATTTGCATCAATTCATATGATTACATCAGACACACTTATTTACGATGATCCTTGGATTGTCCCATCTGAATCTGAGATAGACTCATTCGGTGATGCTATGCCTTTGAGTCCATATGAAATTGCTTATGAAGTCGTCATGTCTTTTACCGACTCGCGTTCAACCCAAATCGACCAAATGAATGTGGTCAGTGAAGAATCACTTTTCACATCAACCTCAGAACGGATAGCGTTTCCCGAAGTCATGTCATCTGACGAGCAACTTCGCGAAATCCTAAGTGTAGACGATCTACCATGGGAAGATCTTCATCATAGATCTTCGTTTTTACCTAAGGATGATGCTTTTGAAAATGACTTTTCATCTATCTTTACCGTTGAATATTTCAAAGACGCTCATAATCCAACGAAACATTCTAATTCGGAGTTGAACTTAGGGAATATTTCTCACACTATTCCCATTGACATTTCAGTGAAGCCCGGAATTGAGGAAAACATTCATATAGGTGCCTCATGTACAGAAGATGAAATTCGAACTTACAAGGCCCTATTCCAAGAATTCCGCGATGTGTTTGCCTGGTCTTACGAGGAAATGCTAGGAATCGACCCTGCCATTGTTGTTCATGAAATAAAGACCTACCCGGACGCTAAACCCGTCCGACAACGGTTGCGTCAGATTCACCCTCGGAAAGCGGCTGCGATTAAAGCAGAAGTCGAGAAGCTGTTGAAAGCAGGTTTCATTTATCCAATCCCGTTAACAGATTGGGTATCGAATATTGTTCCAGTTAACAAGAAACAAGGAACAATAAGAATCTGTATCGACTATAGGGATATAAATCGAGCTTGTCCAAAAGACAACTATCCTACGCCTTATATCGATCAAATTATTGATGATTGTGCCGGAAGTGAAATGTTTTCCTTTATGGATGGTTTTTCGGGCTATAATCAAATCAATATTCTACCTGACGATCAACCAAAAACGACATTCATTTGTCCATGGGGGACATTTGCTTATTGCAAATTACCTTTTGGGCTTAAGAATGCCGGAGCCACTTTTCAACGGGCGATGTCTTACGCATTTCATGACATCAAGCACATTGTGCAACCGTACCTCGATGATTTGCCTGCTCATTCTTTACATCGAGCTGATCACCTTGTCCACTTACGAGCAATCTTTATGAGGTGTCGGCATTATCGAATTCGGTTGAATCCCCACAAGTGTGTGTTCTGCATAGAGAGGGGTCGATTGCTGGGATTTGTTGTTTCAAAAGCCGGCATTCGCGTCGATCCCTCGAAGGTCGAAGCTATCATCAAATTGCCTCCTCCTTCGAGTTTGCGCCAACTCCAAAGTTTGCAAGGGAAAGCGAACTTTTTACGCCGATTCATTCCAAATTACGCCGAGGTCACTAAAGGTTTTACACGGTTGTTGAAACAGAACGCTCAATTCCTTTGGGATGAGATTGCCCAACAATCTTTTGATGCACTTAAGCACGCGTTGACCCATGCACCGTTGTTGCATCCTCCCAACTACAACCAGGACTACTTCTTATACCTCGCAGCTTCGCATTCCACTATTGGAATGGTGTTAGTTCAAGAAGATGAATTCGGAGCAGAACATGTGATATATTATCTTAGTAGGACATTAAACCCCACTGAGCTAAAATATTCGCATGTGGAGAAATTGGCCCTGGCAGCCGTTCAAGCTGTCCAGCGTTTTCGTCACTACATTCTTCTCCGTAAAACTACAGTCATTTCGGATTGCAACCCTATGATTTATATTTTGACAAAACAACTGCTAGGGGGAAAGTACTCTAAATGGATCGTTATCCTGCAAGAGTTCGACTTGGAGTTTGAGAAGTCCAAGTCTAAGAAATCCTTAGTTTTTGCGGAATTGATGTGTGATTTCCCGCGTGCTGACACAGAAACTGTGGCAGAGGAGTCCATTGCGGACGAATCTTTGTTTCTTATCAGTACTTTAGATCCGTGGTACGGAGATATAATCATCTATCTCCAAACCCAAACCTTTCGGCCTGAAGCTTCAAAGTCGGAACGTCGAAAAATTCGGTTTCAATCCCAGCAATACAAAATTATTGGAGATACACTTTATCGCTGGGGGGCAGACTTAGTTTTTCGACGTTGTTTAACTCACGAAGAGGCTGAGAGGGTTTTGAATGATTGTCACTCTGGAGCATGTGGCGGTCATATGTCTGGGTATGCCACAGCTCAGAAGGTGTTGCGCGCTGGCTATTTCTGGCCGTCCATGTTTAAAGATTGTATCATTGCGGTCCGAAAATGCCACAACTGTCAAGTGTTTGATCGCAAGATGCGCACACCACCTGCTCCTCTCCACCCTATAATTTCCGTTGGTCCTTTCGCCAAATGGGGTATCGATTTTATTACTTGTAACCCTCACTCGGCCGGGGGGCATGCGTATATCATCCTCGCGGTTGATTATTTTACTAAATGGGCTGAGGCGATGCCTACATTCGACGCAAGCGGCAAAACAGCTGCAGTTTTCGTATTCAATCACATTATAACTAGGTTTGGTGTCCCACAAGCAATCATCACTGACCATGGGAGCCATTTTCGAAACATCATGATGACTGAGCTTACAAGCCAGCTTGGTTTGCGCCACGATAGCTCTACTCCTTATTATCCGCAAGCCAACGGTTTGGTTGAGTCTATCAACAAAGTTCTGGTTATCATGATCCGACGAATCATTGGTATTCATCGGTCGAATTGGCACAACATGTTATTTTCAGCGCTATGGGCATACCGAACTTCAGTGAAAACTTCAACAGGGTTCACCCCTTTCCAGCTAGTTTATGGCTTGGAAGCTGTGTTACCCATTGAATGCGAAATCCCATCACTTCAAATGGCTGTCGAATTACTCCCAGCCACTTCCGAAGAGGAGAAACGTTTATTATACTTAGCTCAATTAGATGAGACTCGACGTGACGCTGCATTGGCAATCGAGACTCACGCGAAGCAAATGAAAGCTCAGTATGATAGAAATGTGACCCCTCGGAGTTTTTCGGAGGGAGACCTAGTGCTATTATATGATCAAGCTAACGATAAACTAGGTGCTGGAAAATTCGTTCCTATGTGGCATGGACCCTACATTGTAAAGCGAAAGCTAGCAAAAGGGGCCTATGAGCTGGTAGATTTTGATGGGGACTCTTTGGGTAAACCCAGAAATGGACTTTACCTAAAGAGGTATTATGCTTAAATGGTGGGTATGGAGATTTTTAGTTAGGTTAGTTTTTCTTTCTAGCTAGTATGTTTGTTAGTTTAGATAGTGTGCTTAGCTTAGAAAGTGTGTTTTTCGTCGTTATTCTGGCTTATCTTGGTTTTACTCTTGATATTGCAGATGTCGACGCCTCTCCAAACGTACATTGGATTTGCCGATGGTGCTTGTCGTAGTACACGGAATATCTCTTCCGCAGCTTGGGTTATCTATTCACCCTCTGACGAGTTAGTTTCTATGCATGGGGTGAGCCTCGGTCAAACGAAGAACAACATTGCAGAATACAGTGCAGTGGTTGAATTATTGTCTGAATCTATTTCATTTGGAATTCGACGTTTGATAGTGAGGTTAGATTCTGAACTCGTTGTATTACAGCTTAATAGAGTATATGCCATTAGAAATCCTGTGTTATTAAGGTTGTTTTTGAGAGTGCGTCTCTTGGAACGTGAATTTGATTACATTGAATATCAGCATATTCCAAGGTCTTTAAATACATTAGCAGATGCAATTGCTTCTCGAATGTTGGACAGACATTTGCGATAATCATACAAGTAAATTTAAAAACATTTCATCGCATATGTTAAACAAGATAAACCGGTAATAATGATATATATAGATAGGAGTGTGTCAAAAATATACATCGTCTTCGATCATAGGTTGAAAAACACCTTATGATCAGAAAAAATGATAAGTACAAAAAGCCAAAATGTCATATGTGTCTACAAAAGTGACTAGTCAATCACTGGTGGTGCTCTCTATACGAGACCATTGCCCGCGCTACCCTACACAAGAACCTCCTAAAAGGTCCTGGGACTGCGACCACATAGCGCTGAAGTCGAATGGGAATGTCATCTATGGTGGTCTCTGGTATATTCGCCGTCAGACGCTCTAGATCCTATTCCAGCTCGGCTAAGGTCTCTGCGGCCGCATCCTGTGGGGCTGGTGCGGGTACCGCTGGTACTCTCCTCTCAAAAGCCCGGAGGTTGGCCGGACGCCGTGGACCTACATCTGCATTTTGAAAATTTGTGCTGTCAATTTTGAGGCGATATATAAAAACAAAAAAAATACATAATTTGAAAACTCGTGGAAAATGAAATACCTCTGTCGTCCCACTGTTCTCCCTGTGGAAGAACCATGTCTGGATCATTCCGAAAATCCATTCCGGCATAAGGAAAGTCCTGAATAGCAAAGACCTGACTCTCTAGCCAGTGAAAGTAACCATCAGGAAATCGAACAACTGCTGTGCCCTCATCAGGATGTCGGGCCATTACCGCAACCCATCTCGTCAACTTAGGCTCCCGAGGCGCCCCAACTGGAACTGTAAGATGCTGGGGGACCAGCATTGGAACTCTCTCTAGGGAAAAGCTCACGACTAAAGGCCCATATCCAAAGGTCTTCAGTTGTCCTCTCTTTGCCCTGGTTAGTTGGCCCTTCAAATTAGCCAACACAGCATCGCACCAGTTGAAAATGGTGCCTCGGAAGCAGTCTATAGCCATCCGCATTTGGGGCCCGATGGCTTGGTGCAAAGTGGCCGCGCCGCAAAGTCTGGTAACGGTAAAGGCTATCACCATAAGTTCAGGTCAGGATATGTACTTGATTTCTATCCCCTTCTCATGGTTTTGGTTGTTGCACCACTCTAGCCGGAGACTAGCAAGGGATTGGCCACCCGGCCTAGTCCCGAATAGAGAAAGTTGCTCGCCCCTGTTAGGCAATCCAGTGAGAAAATATATGTCGGAGGGCTCTATCTCGAGCTGGTGCTCTCCGATGTAGAAACATTTCTCCTGAATGTTCCACCTTTCAACCAGCCACTCAAGAAATGGCACCTGGCCCCTCATGCCAGGTATGGCCCAGTATTTGTACAGTCCGCATGCTTTTAATGCATCAATGGAAGGTTGATGACCTATCGCGGCCAAATCAACATCCTCGTGCTCTCTTTCACGCCAATCAAGCATGGTGTGCTCCCTGCACATCATAAAACATCAGTTAGAATCCATAAAATTTAAAAATTTTGGTCTATTTTGGAGGTATGAGGGTTTCAATTTGTGTTTTGCGGGGTACGCACCCCGGCCTTTAGGGACAGAGCGCCCGGACGCAGCTTCCCTTAAGGCCGGGTGCGTACACCCCGTAATTTTCCCATTGGGAAAATATCGGGGTACGCAGGTCAGCAGTGCATGACCTGCGTACCCCGAAGTGCGCATCTTGAAACCCCAAGACCCCCAAAAAATCAAATAAAAGCTTAAAAATGAATTCTAAACGGATGGAAAACAAGAGAGGGGTGTTGTAGAATACCTGGTGAAACGGCGTTCGATTCTGACGGTCGGATTCTCCGCAATCTCCACGAGAAGTTTCTTGTCAAAAGCCCTTTTCTCAACCTCAACAGTAAAATGGTAAAATGACATGGTAAAAAGTCTTTTTATAGGTTTTTTGGATGAATGAATGCTAAGTTTGTTTATTTTTCACCATGAAAGGACATTTTTCAATGTATTTTTACCCATCTTAAACAGGTATGAGTAATGTGTTGTTTCTGTGCAGGACAAAGGGACTTTAGGGTAAATTATCATTTTTCACGTCAGAGTCATCTTTTAAGCTCTTTTCTGACTCCTAAAACATGAAAAGATTGCCGAGCGTTTCTTTTACACTCGTTAAAACAGAATTAAAAGACGGTCCCCTTATAGCTCTTTTCTGACCGTAAAATCAGGAAAAGATTGTCGGGTTTTTGTCGTTTCAAACTCGATACGGAAATAAAACGACGTGTCCTTGATCGCTTTTTACTTTTCAGGTCAGAGACACTAATCATGAAAGTACTCCTTGGTCGCAAGATCAAGCGGTTCTCCCAAGTATTATTTTATACTTTTTCGGGCTTGGGGGACACAAATTTACGAAAAAGTTCAACCTGGAGTCTTCTTAAGTTTTTCAGACTCTCTAAATTTGAAAAATGCCGAGTTTCTCCTATACTGGGCTCGTTAAAATTTCACAGTAAAGGACCTGTTCAATTACAAACAGGAACGAACCACTCCTTCCTAGGGTTCGAATCAAAACTAGGTTGGACTCATCCGAAGGATGAGCTTATAATCAAGCATATGTTATCCTCCTCAAGCTTGTTAAAAATAAAGAGGTACTTGCCAAAAATGGTGGGGGAAAAGAGAGAAGAATGAGCCTATTTGTTATCCTTTGTCTCAGAAGAAACCTTATTACCACTCTTGAACACGACACTTTTCATTCACCTGGGTTGGGAAATCCTTTACCTCACAGTTGATCAAACCACTTTGAAAGTCTTCAGCCGGGTTCCGGGGATTAACTTTGAGTCATTCGTCACCAAGCCATCTGTTGTGTCGTTATGTGTTCAAGAGGTTTGCAAGCAAAACTTTCATCTGCAAAATACTTTTCGTCCATTTGACCATCCCTGAGTCAGTCCTTACAGCAACATTTCTTCAACTTGAACAATGATTTCGTGTTGTAGGCTTGCCTGCAACGGGTCGCTTTCTATCGACATCAGCACATTATCTAGAGAGATGACTTAGAAATCGTCAGTACCTTGAAGTCTGCATGCATCAATGGCAGGTTTCTCGCCTTTGATGTCAGTTTACATCATTGACTTTCGATCGAAGGATTCCGTGAAATGTTCGACATCAACTCATTCATTCACATCTCATGGATTGTACTGGGTACTTTGAGAACCATTGACATTACTGGTGGTCTCTCTCACACTTGTTAACAGTTTACATCATCGACTGGTAATCAAGTGGTTTCTACCATGTTCGACATCAACCCATTTATTCGCATGGCTAGAATCGTACCAATTCGGGAAGTAGAAATGAAGACCCTGGATCTAGTTTCCACCATCCAGGCTGCGAGGAGTTTTGTATTCATTATCTAGTAGACTAATCATAAACAGATGGCTGCGCCCATACTGTGTCTACAAAAGTCTATGATTATGATGTACTACAAGATCATTCCTGTATCAGAGTAGTTAGTCTGTTAGTTAAAGTTTTGATCTGAGTATGGGAATGCCTACCTCAGTGATGATATAATCTTATACATGTATTTTGTGTTGAAAATTGCAGGTTTTGACCAGGCTCTCCACGAGATAATCCTTGAAATGATAAAGCGCTTCACCCTTCCTAGATAATACAAAACCCTAATCTACTACAGGCTTCGCACTTTAGGGGGCAATCTGTTACACTAAAAAATGTCACCATGACTATTTACAGTTAGTATGGCTTTATCAACAGTCATGCTATCCTCCTGGGCAAGTCTTATGCCTCTGCTCTCCATGTCAAACTCCAAAAAGAGAGAAAGTCTTTATAAATGTATTTATCTCTGGGTACGCAGGTTCTCTCAACCTTACCTGCGGATACGCACCTAATGTTCACAAAAGCTGCGTACTTGTACGCTCTGTATGTAAAGGGGCAGGTGCGTACCCCTGTAAAGGTCAAAATGCGCAAGTTTCATCTTAAAAAAGTTACTTGTGGTCATTTCTAGAGGCTTCTAGAAGTATGTTTGACGTGTATGAAGCGCCTCCAGATGGTTCATGTACCCCTACCAAAGAGGAACTTATCCCATCAATGAGGGAGCTATCCCATCCAAAGAGGGGATTATCCCATTGATGGTGGACCTGATTAACTTCCTCTTGAGCACTATAAATACAGGCATTGGGCCAGAAGGAGGGGAGGTTGAAAGCTAAACATTTCTAAGGGTAGATGTTGCTGGAATTAGGACTCCCATTTAGAAGCTTGTGAGGAGAGATTGCCATCTTTGCTTGTTCTATTTGGAAGTGGGTGAGCTTTGTCAAAGTAAAGGAGAACTCTTGATGGACCCTGGGAGGGACTTGCACAACACCAAGGCTCAGGTTGTAATTGTTCCTTTTGTTTCCTATTAATGCAAATGAGTCCATTCTTCTCAATAACTTGTTATTTATGAGTTGTTTCATGTACTCCTTGGTCTATGTGTTAAATATGTTTTATTTTATGAGATTATCAAGTGCTATTTAATCGTTTGATTGTTAGTGAATGCAGGTTTCGAAGTGAAGGAGGAGCTCATCCGGATCAGCGAGGCTGGATTGCTACAACAGCGTTGGACTACAGGTAGGATCTAAACACTTGATTTCTTATATAGTAAATGCATGTTTAGAGAAGGATTGCTCTTGTTTGTCTTGTTTGTCACTAGAGAGTCTTAGGCTCCTAGGGAGGTTGGTTGTGTCCGCACTATCGACTCTTTCCACCTGACACAAAGAGCTTTGATCGCTGATGGAGGGCTACTAGACCGACTCTAACATTGGCTCCAATTGGGATGGTAGCTCCTTGGAGGTGCCAAGAACCTTAGACCTCTGGGAGAGCAGACCAGTGCCTTACAATCATTGGGCAATGGAGTCATTATTTACACATGTGACCCAAACCGGGACAGCTTTATTGACTTTAACAACTGACTGACAATTGGACTAACTTTGACCCAAACTAACTCAACTTTTGGACAGAAAATGGACTGATAAAAACAACATGAAAAACTCACACCAACTAATCTCCATCTTCAGAATTATAGCCTTCACCGCGGGCCCTAGACTAAAGATGAAAGATCAGTTCGCACTTGCAGTGAAATAAAAGTAAAATGGTAATTACAATGATAATGGCTAGAGCAGAAAATGCTCAGACATGGTACCTTTTAAGCAACCAGCCATTGACGAACCCTCCAAGACAATCATCACCGTTCATTTCTTTGAGAAGAAAGGCATTTGGACCACGGTATGCCGCAATTTTGTAAGGACCTTTCCATAAGTTGTCAAACTTTCCATGTTTCCCTTTGTCTTCATTTCGGGCATCCCACCTCAAAACAACATCATCTATCTGGAAATCATCCGGCTTTGCTTTTCTGTCATAGATTTTCTTTATGCGCTCTTGCAACTTAAGAGTATTTTGAAGAACCTCCTCCCGTGTCTGCTGTAAATGAATCATTTGACTAATCCGCCTTTGCATTGGATCCTCCTCACCACCAGCTTCTTGAAGCAACTTTGCTACCGGAATACTAAGTGAAGTAGGAAACACCGCATCTGTCCCGTAAACTAGTTCAAAGGGTGACATACTAATTGACTTTTTCTGACTTACACGACCAGCCCATAATGCATTTACTAAATTTTTTTTCCAGCTCTTCTTATTGTTTTCCAGCAATTTCTTTATGATGTTTACCAAAGATTTATTCAAAGATTCAGCCAGCCCATTTCCCTGCGGATGATAGGCGGTTGAATGCCCCAAGTTGATGTTATATTTGTAGCAAAAATCAATCATCTTCTTTGATTTAAACGCTACTGCATTATTTGTAATCAACTTATGTGGACAGCCGAAACGTGACAATATGTTATTTTCAAGGAAAGAAATAATTACCAAGTTCGTGGCCTGCCGGGTGGGAATGGCTTCAATCCATTTCGTGAAGTAATCGGTGGCTGTCAATATCCATCGATGCTGTTCGGAAGATGCTGGATGAATTTCACCGATGAAATCCAAGCCCCACTGCTGAATGGTGCGCTGACTTCAATAGGCTTGAGAGGCAATGGCTGTAATTTCTGCTTTCCTTGAAAATTTTGACATTCATGAAAACTCTTAACCGCTTGATATACATCTGAAAATAATGAAGGCCAATAGAAACCTGCCCTTAAGATCTTGTTTGTCGTGGTCTTCCAAAACAAGTGGCCCCCGCAGTCACCTTTGTGAAAATCCTCTACAACTCTCTTAGCCTCCTCCTCGACCAAACAATTCAGCAATATGCCATCGGGGTCTTTCCAATATAGTGCGGATTTTATGATGCAAAATTTGGTAGCCTTTAATTTCACTGTCCTAGCTTTGTTTCGAGGCATCCCGGGAGGTGAAGACAAATTTTGAAGCACATATACAATATCAGCATACCAAGGAGAAGAAATAAAGATGTCAGATACCTGTAGTGCTGAATTTTCTTCATCTTCGTCGGACAAGGCAACAATCAAATTAATGTCTAGGACATGGAGATTTGTTTCAGCCATCAATTTAGCAAGACCTTGGCCCTTGATCAGCTTGGTAGGCTTAATTTCCACATCATACTCCAATAGTGCAGCAATCCACTTACCCCGCCTTCCTTCCGGTTCCGCTTGTACCAAAACATCTTTAACAGCCGCGTTAGGAACATATGCCAAAATGTGAGAATTCAATATGTACACACGGAAATCTTTCAAGGCTTTTACCAGCGCCAATGCTTGTTTTTCAATGATATTATACTTCAGCGCTCCGTCCCTTATAATACGACTGAAAAAAGCAATGGGCTTCTCAACTCCATCTTTCTTTTGCATCAGCACAGCTACCAATGTATGCTCAGAAGCAAATGAAAATAAAAAAAAATCTTGTGTATAATCCGGGCTGATTAAAGTTGGGGCTGAAGATAAAATTAACTTTACCAAATTGAAAGACTTTACCGCCTCTTCGGTCCATTTGAGTTGGCTGTCCTTTTTTAGCATGTTAGTGATTTCTCTGAGGTGTTCGGCAAGATTTGGAATAAAGCGACGCTAGAAAATTCAACTTGCCATTAAAGGACTGAATCTCTTTCTTGTTTCGGGGCTGCTCTAATTGCTGAATGGCTTCCACACGTGCCGGATATATACGAATGCCATCTTTGGAAATGATGTGGCCCAACAACTTGCCTTCACTCATGGCGAAAAGGCTCTTCTTTGGATTCAATGAGATACCATATTTTCTGCACTTTTGAAACACCATTGTTAAATGATACAAATGTTCTTCATCAGATTTAGAAAACACAGTTAAATCATCAAGATAAACGACCAAAAAGACATCCTTCTCATTAGCAAAGGCCATGTCCATCGCCCGCTGAAAGGTGGCACCTGCATTTTTCAATCCAAACGGCATCTTGGCATAATGAAATGTCCCCCATGGAGTAGTGAATGCAATCTTGTCGCGGTCATCCTCATGCACCAAAATCTGATTGTACCCAGAATAACCATCAAGTAGCGACATCCTCGATGCCCCAACTACCCACGGCAATATATGATCCATCTTGGGCAACGAATAATTGTCCTTTAGCGACACCTTATTCAGATTTCTAAAGTCTATACACAAGCGGATCTCGCCAATCTTCTTTCTCACGGGCACCAAGTTGGAAATCCAATCGGAAAATCTGATTGGCACTATAATTCCAGACTTGTACAACCTGTTAACTTCCTTCTTGATCAATGGCAGCAACTTAGGATTAATTCTTCTCAACTTTTGTCGGAAAGGCTTTTGATTTGGCTTTATGGGAATGGTATGCTGAATGATACTTGTGTCATAAGTTTTCAAATCTGAATAATCCCATTCAAAAACATTGGAAAACGAAGACAACAAGCTGATATATTATTTCTTTACCTTTGGCAACAATGCTTTTGATAGTTTCACCATCTTTGGATTTTCAGTTGTTCCGAGATTCACTTATTCAACACCTTCTTCCGTTGGCCTCAAGGTTGGTTTACGGGCCACGTCATCTTGATCAAACAGCTCCTCCAAAGGAATTAATCCTTTAGGAATGAAATTGTCTTTAAGCTGCAATACATCCATTTGATTTACTTCCTCAGGTTCTGTGTCTATGGAGATGTCTTTGAACTCACCTTCAACTTGCAGAAAATCCTTGATTTCTTCATCATCTTGGAAAACTTGCCAACATCTTTGATTGTCTGGAACTGTAGGACGGTGCTTCATATAAATCTCAAACTTATTGCTGGAATTCATGGGGATTTTTAGATTGCTTGCTGCCTTAGCCAATGCATCCGCAACACCATTTTGGATACGGGGCACACATGTTAAAGTATGTTTAGAAAACAGTTTCAAAATATCTAGGACAGCATTTCGATATGCTCGCATACGAGGATGCTTGGCCTGGAACTCACCTTTCACTTGCTTTATAACCAACTCGGAGTCGCCGTATACTGCTATCTTCTTTGCCTTCAACTTCCGAAGGATTTTCAGGCCAGCAATGAGAGCCTCATATTCCGCCTCATTGTTGGAACAATCGAATGCCAATTTGTAAGAACATACTCGTACCTTGCTTGGGACTTTGTTTCGGACAGAAAATGGACTTCGAATCCACACACCTATACCAGCACCATCGCTGCCCACAGCGCCATCAAAATCCATGGTCCAAAGACCATTCTCATTATCTTCTAAGTGCTGAAAATGTGATGTCTCTGCATTTTTTGTTTGTTGTCCATTGATTTCAGCTGTTGGCTCCATGACAACGGACCTTTCTTCACTTTCTTTTTTCAAAATTTCTCTAAAATTTTCTGTAATGTCTGGTATATCTTCTGCTTGAACTAACTGACTATCTATCTCATTAAAATTATCTGCAAACAAAACAAATGACTCTAAATCTGTATGTACATAATTTACAGGATGATTAACTGGCTTTTCCTTACTAGTGATCATGTATTTCATCTTTTGCTCCCTATATAACTTCCTCATCTGACCAAAGACCAGAATTGTAGCATAAGAAAAATCGAGTTGAAGTGTACCTTTGAGCTTAGCTCCCCAAGATCTCGAAAGCAACATTCCGAATCGCGGAGGAATATCCGCCACCACCACATCCATCAAAACATTATTTGCTGGGATTTGATCTAGGCTCACTACCAAGTCCTTGATCAAACCAATAAATTTTACCCGGCTGGAATCAAACGAATACAAATCATGATATTTCCTTGTGATGTCTAGTCCCAGCTTTTCCATAATTGCTTTCGGCATCAAAATATGCGAAGCTCCCGAGTCAAACATGGCATTATGTAAAACATATTCATGTAATCGCAAACTGATATAGAATGGAGGAACATCACTTTCGGGAGACTCACCATTTAAAGCGGGCCCAAAAATCAATTCCGGCTGATCATCTTCTACATTCATCGTGTCTAGCATTGGATCAAAATTCAGAATCTTGGAGATTTGGCCTCGATAAGTGCTATTCTTCATGATTTCCGTTAAAGGAATGGACACTTTCAAATTTGAAATTTCATTCTCCAAACTGAAAGCTGAAACCTCCTCACCTTCTTTGGCCGGAACTTCTCTTTTTTCAACTTTATCTCTCGGTGTGCTTGATGGCTGATCTATCTTGCTTGCTGATGATGATTGAATTGCTGGGGGATCAATTATGTCTTTTCCTTTTGTCTGTGGGGAAGCTGAATCATTTTTTGCTGAAGTATCTTTCCTTTTCGGAATGGGATTTATGGGAACAGCTCGGTTTCTTAGTTGCCTCTGCTGAGCGGACAAAGCATTGAGATATCCTCTTATTCTTCCTCAAGTATTGCCTCATTTGATAAGATATAATTCTCATCCTGATGTATGACTGGATTTCTCACAAATTCTTCTTCTTCTGTAATATAGGTAGGCAGATCATCAGGAGTGAAAAAGTGATTTTCCTCTCCCACTGTATCACCTTCATCCTCGGATTCTTGGCTAACAAAATTCTGTTGAAAAGGAGGTTTAATTTGCTGCTGAACTTCTGCCTCTTGTGCTCTTGTTTCACGATGTTTGATTCTATATTGCGGCTGTTGTGGACCTCGGAAATTAGGATTACGGATCTGCGGTTCCGGCTTGCTGAGATGAGTATGTTCAAGTGCCCTTTCAATCTTTTCAACCTTACGAAGGAGCTGATCTGATGTAGAAGCTTCTTCTTTGATTGTGACTCGCTTTTCCGCCTTCATCCTTGCTCTTTTATCATTCAAATTCGCTTCAACACTAACAACAATTTTCTGCATATCCTCCAAGGTAGGCGGATCTCTATCTCGCAATGAATAAGCCATCTCCGGATCAAAACCATCCGGGAATTTGAGAAGTGCTGATTTTCTTGACGGTCTCAAATCATCGGGAATAGCATTGTAAACTGTATTAAATCTGATAATGTAATCTTGGACCGACTCACCATGATTACGCTTGAGGTTGTTGTATTCGGCATTAATCTGAAGCAGATCCTTTCTGATTTCCCATCGATCTAAAAACTGCCTCTGAAGTGCTTCCAAGGTAGGTATGCTTCTAGCTGTCAAACCTCTGAACCATTTTCTTACTTCTCCATCAAATGTTTGTACAAACAAACGCATAGTTACATCCTCTTCATCTATCTCATATAGATCAAAGAAAGTCGTCATTTTGTCTATATGTTGCTGAGCATAGATACTTTGTGGAGTGCCATCAAACATAGGAATTTTACTCTGATAATCGGTTGGCATATCATGCAGATTTTGGGGAAGAGCAAGAGGAGAAAATCGAGCAGCCATTGCTTTAGGTAGATTGGGTCTAGGAGTAGCAGGTGGAGTAGGTGTAGCTGTAGTATGAGGAGTATGAGGAGGAGAAGTGGTATGGGATGTAGAGGGCGAACCAACTGTAGATTCTGGATAAGTGATTATAGGAGAAACAGAAATAAAAGGAGGATTACTCTGCTCATGCGCCGTGATAGTGGATCCAATATGAACAGATATAGTTTCAACGAACTTAGCAAGATTAGTAGCATGAATATCTGACTGAAGAGATCTTAGGATGAAGTTGTCAACCAATTTATTGTGTCTCTCAATTTCAAGGGCAGCTGCGAAATCAGGGTTGGGAACTAGAAAATCAAGTGCACTTTCAGATTTGGTTTTTAACAAGGACAACTCAAAACTCTCGTCAAAATCAATGTCTTCAAGATACTCAAAAACAGCTGGACATGAATGAGATTTGAATATATGACCAGAATCTGAAGCCAGTTTGGATATCAAGGAACAAATAGCCAATCAGCCTGTGAAAACTCTTAACTAATCATCCAAAAGTTCAGAGTTTGCAAATATGCTGGGGTGAAATGAAAATGAAGTGTTACATTCACTAGCTCACGGAGATCGACTGAAGCAGCGTTTATCTACTTGCGCTGATGCAAAGAAAGAGAGTTTTCGAAGGCTACCTGGCGTATCTTCAGACTCCGTCTAAGACTTATGAAATAAACACATCAGTCAGCAAACTATTTTTTCTCCCCAGTATGGTCGCCAATATGTTAGCGCTTGAAATTTCACCTCAGGCTGAGAAAGGTAAACTTCAAGGCAACATCAAACCACTTAGCCTCGTAGCTAGCCCTACGGGGCAGGAGAGGGCTCTCTCCGGTCTATCTCGGTAAAGATCTTCAACGGGCGAGATAACCAATGAGGAAACACTGATTTTAGGCTAGTAAACTGATAAAAGGTTTGATTTGAGATTTTTAGGATTTCGGTGGAAAATCGGGGAAAGGCAATTTTGGGTGCGGGGATTGGACACAGTTTTTGCAGGGGGTTCTTTGGGGCAAGATAGGAGACTGTATTGATGCCTTTGAAAGATTTGGATGGATGAGAATGACTGGTGAGGAGCTAAGGAGAGCAAGAAATTCACCTTGAGTTCTCCTTAAACAGATGAAAACATTGATATTAAGCAAACTTAAAAGCAGAGCATGGAAATCATGAATTCTACTTTAACACTTCATTTGCCTAATTTGCAGAAGGAAAAGTAAGAAGATGTTTCACATAACAAACTTACAAGTACAAAGAGAAACACACCATCAATACATGTAACCATAGGAATCCCAAAAAGGACTGCAAAACCCTGGTCTTTCTTCCTTTGCCAAAATTGCAGAGATACAATGAGTAATACAATAGAAGCTTCTCCCTCAAGAGTCCAACAATGAAAATGACCAAGAAAGTACATAATATAGGAAATCTAACATCTTTCTTTCCCTCTAGGGGTCGAGCTCACTATCCTAGGAGTTGTTTCAACCAATTCTAAACTGAGCACTGAAAACTAGGCAGTCAAAACAACTTGCCTCTATAAGCTAGGAAACCAATTCATTCATTAAATTTTTGCCTATCTCATGAATGAATCTTCTAGAAGAGATAAATGAGTGTCAAAATATCATAAAATTACATCATTTACAACAAGGAGGATCAAAATCCACTCCAAAAAGTCAAATCCAGTCAAAACTGCGTTTAGCTGAGCTGTAGGTGCATTTCTGTGAAAATTGCCCAACGCGTAGCGCCCTGATTCTGAACGCGTAGCGCGCCTTTGGAGCAACTTTTGAGGCACTTACAGGTGTCCAAATGAGGCAAAAGTGGGCTTGTTGGAAAGGTCTGGATGTCTAATTTCCATCCCAAGTGGAATTTCTGAATTTGGTGTCCATTTTCCCCTCCAAAATTTCAATCTCCCAAGACTGCTTCCTGTGTGTCAAAAAAGTGGCAGAAAGTCATTTTTTGCTTGTTTTTTGACCTTCTGGAGGCTCAAAACTTGATGAAATCTCTTGGTAATTGTTGAGCAGGTGTATTTTTGCATGAAAAATACAAAAATGCTGAGTTTTCCAGAAATGGAGTTGCCCATCTAAAGGGTCGCGCGCGGCGCGCTACGCGTTGGTGAAGAAAACCTGTTTTTAGCCCAAAAATTCACAAGGGACAAAAAATGCTCAAAATTTTTTGAAATTTGTGCTGGAGTTGAGTCATTTAGCACCATGCTCCTTCAAGGAAGCCTCATCCAAGATGTGGAGGGGATCGGGCCCTTTCCTTCGTTTTAGTGCCTTGGCTAACCGTCTTTTGAGCACCTTCATTCTCGCCTTGCATACGTGCATTCGGGCCCAATAGTGGTTCTTCATGTTCCGGAGTAGGTCCTTATCTTTGTTGGCCTTGGCCAGCAGCCTCTCCAAATGAGCATTGACCTGGAGGAGCATAGCCTCTCGCTCAATGGGTATCAAATCACCAGGTCTCTTGCGCGCCAAGTTGTGGTCTTCATGGATCCTCCGCAACTCATCAAGAGTGTGCTCATCTTCCAATTGCTTGTTGTGTTGCTCTAAGTAGGTGATTGTCCAATTTTCCATTTCCAACCTTTATTGCAACGAGTCATTTTCAGCCCTCAGTTGCTGGATGATCTCCTTTGGCTCTAAGCTAGGAGAACTGATATCGAGGTCAACAACATCTATGCCTGGATCACCTGATGGCCCCACATCAATTTTGGGCTGCTTGCCTCTCTCTTGTACCTGTGCTACTATAAAAAACGAGGCCCCTTCCACCTGGTGTGGAGATAACACTCGCGGTGCTGATGAAGAAGGCAAGACCCTTTCCACCTGATGTGGAGAAAATACTCGCCGAGCTGATGCAAATAAGGCCCTGTGGCCTTTCTGATATGTGACCAATGGAGGGGAGATGACATGTCTGGCCTCGGGGATATCATGCTGTTGTGAAGGTCCTCCCTCCTCATGAACAACCTCAAGAGGTGGTGGTGCTGTGAAAAAATCTCGAGAGATAAAATCCTCCCATGGGATACCCTGCTGAGCCAACTGATGCATGACCACAAGCTTGATCAAACCATAATGAAAGATTCTCCGGTGTTGTTGTGCTGGGCTCTTTCTCTGCACCAAGGGCACCATCCTCTCACTATTCCGGCACATGAAAAATGGTATGTTCATCATCCGTACCCATGTGAAATGCATCAACAAGCGGATATGGTAGGAATACAATCGTGAAAATCTGCCCTCACAGGTGAAATAGCGAATGATGAGCCTCATCAAGGGAGCATACTCATCCCTCAAAAATCTGAAAGGAAATACACCAGTCATGTACCTCATGTACACAGGTTTAATGTAGGGCTCATACTAAAATCTGTCCAATAGTTTGCGCTTGTTCCACTCTTCTCCAACATTGGGTATCCCTGTTGCTTGAGCAACAATCTCAGGTGACAATATAAAATCCACCCCTGCAAGATTTACATGCCCGTCATGCAAATGCAAAACAAACAAGCAGACCAATTCCCTATGGTGCTGAATTTGAGAAATCCTCTTGCAAAATTCATAACATGACTGATGGCGGAAACATGTGACCGCAAGTGGACAAACCTGCAAATAGGTCAAAGAGGTGGGCTCCTCTCTCACATGGTGACCACCCTTACCACCCCTGTGAGGCCTCCTTTGTACCTCAACCTCTGTTGTTGACTCACGGTCATCACTTTGCTCATAGTCGATTTCGGTTTCTGACATGGTTTCAAGAGCAAAGTGGCTGAAATGTACTGCTGCTTCTGCTCAAATGACCTGTTGTTTTTACTGTTGAAATGCTGCTTCAAGGGGACAAATAACACAAGGGAGATGTTAGGGAAGGGAGACTTTTAAGGGGAATTAGGGAAAAAATATGAAAAAGGGAATTAAGGGAAGGAATCATGACATATACAACATGATACAATTATAATTTGCCAGGGTTTTATGGGAAGTAGGGTTTAGGGTTATGTTATTGAATTTTAGGGATAGGGGTAGGGTTTTGGGCCTTTGATATTTTTGGTAGGGAGATTAGGTAAAAATGATAAGGGAGGTGGCTGGGATGTGGGGAAAAAATGGGAGTGAAAGAGATGACCTTGAGAGCAGCAAAACAAAACCCTAGCTTTACTTTCACTTTGACATTTTTAAGCAAATACACATGAACTTCTCATTTCAAATTGATGGCATTAAAACACATTTCCCATGCTCATTTTTCTTTATCAAGCAAAATACTTTGATGATCAGAGGCCTACCTGCAACCTTGAAGAAATTTGGGGTCGTTTGAAGCTTGTAGGCAAATTTTTTGTGTGTTATACCCAAACGCATAGCACGCGGGTCCTAACGCGTAGCGCGCACCCAACGCGTAGCGCTCGTGTCTTTTTCCCACTGTGCTGAGAGCCCCGACGCGTAGCGCCTGCCCAACGCGTAGCGCGCAGGTCCTGATGCGTAGCGCGTGGGCTCTGTCCACTAACTTGCAGCAGTTTTCACACTAAATCGCCTTTTGCTCTTGCTTTTGGAGTCTTGGAAGCAAATAATGATAAAATGAAGGGAGGGGAGCTTTTATAAACTTGATTTGAATTAATTTCCCCTCAAACCCACTTTCTAATATTTATAAAATGACACTTTTCAACATTTAAATGCTGCTGACTTATGGTTTCCTTTTTGTCCTGAAATTGGTTGAAATGATGCTTTTTCTTGAAAATTTTTGCAGAGATAGCTTCTAAAGGGTCTTGGCAAAGGAGACCAGGGCTGCATGCCAACTTCTGGAGAGTTTGAATTTTTACAAATTTTTACAAAACATGAGAAAATGACATTGCCTTCAAAAATAGGGTTTTTGAACTCAAGGTGGAAAAAATCGCTGTAAAATATGAAATCCTTTAAAGTGATGCTTAGATAGACATCCCTCTGGCCTGCTGGGCATTTATTGACCTTTAAAGACATGACCTCAAAGACAAATTGGACCTAAACCCTAGACCTAGGACCTTGACTTAAAAACAAGACCAATGACCCTGTAAAGAATTTTATTGACTGAAACAACTTGAATCAGCAGTGCCAAGAGGGGAACATAAAGACACAAGCTCCTCCATCAGGGTTATGGCATGCCTAATGGAATGCAATAAGATGACACTGATGAGACACCTACTGATGAAATGCAAAGAGCTTTGATTACTGATGGAGGGCTACTAGACCGACTCTAACACCATATTTATATAATAAATATAAATCATAGATATGTTGGTTGTGAGATCCACATATTGAGAGATTGATCTTGTTATGCAACCAGATCACAAACAGAAGAAAATTTAGATACACAACTTGAAAATTAGCCTCTTCAAGGAGGTAATCTCCTTTACATCACATAAATTAACAATTCTTGAATGATACAAATTACAAGACCTCCTTTGTGTATATAGGAGTCTAAGGGGTCACAATATAATCAATACCTACAAAACAATAATAATGTAAGGGCACAACAACACAATAGTGGGCTTCTATGGGGCACAGCAATAACAATATGGGGACTACATGGGCACAACAATAAAAATAATGGGGCTACACTAAAAATAACAATAAGGGGGGTAAAATAGTATTATAGGGACCTAACATGTTCCTCTCCTTCAAAAAAGTGGTGTCCTCAATGCTTGAGTAGTTTTGGATGCTTCTGTATAAAATTCTCATCCTCCCATGTGGAATATTTAGCGGGTAAGTTCTTCCACTTAATGAGATAATCTAAAATTGATTGATTCCATAACTATCAGGTTCTTGTTTTTGTGATTTCTTTAGGATCCAATATGATTTTTCCTTCCTCATGAAGCTCTGGCGGTATTGTTTGAGCTGGGAGATGTCACTAATAACTTTCTTTACGCATGAAACATGGAAAACTAGGTGTACTAAGGAAGATGCAGGAAGCTCTAATTTGTATGCCATAGTACCAATCTTTTGCAACACCTTGTGAGGACCATACTTTTTGGGTGATAATTTATTATCCTTCTTAGTTTGCTTCAGGGACATTTTTTGTATGGTTGTAGCCATAAAAATACCCAGTCACCTATGCCAAAACTTCTTTCACTTCAATGTTGATCTTCCTGTTGTTTCATTCGATTTTGTGGCAAAGTGAGGTTATCCTTTAAGAGTTTGAGAATTTGTTGTTGATACTTGATGTGATCTTCCACTTCTTGAACCTTAGAATTTTCTCTTAAAGATGATGTGATGGATGGTGGATGACACACATAAAATGCCATAAATGGGGTAATTTTTGTTGCAATATGGAAGAAAGTGTTATACCACCATTCAGCCAGAGGTAACCACTTGACCCATTGTGTTTTTTTATCATATACAAAACAACGAAGATATCCTTCCAAACATTTTTTTCACTATCTCAATTTTCCTGTTAGATTGAGGATGATAAGATGAGTTATGAGCTACTTGATTACCAAGATAAGAAAATAATTTTGTCCAAAAAATTCCAGTGAAAATGGAACTTTGTCACTTACAATAATCTTTTGTTTTCCATGTAGCTTTTGAATTATTTCCATAATACAGTAGCAACTATACTGGCTTTAAAAGGATGGGATAATGCACAAAAGTGTGCATACTTAGCCAGTCTATCAACTACCACCATGATGACACTCTTTCCTTTGGACTTGGGTAAATCTATGATAAAATCCATTGTTACCTCCTCCCAACGATGACTTGGAATAAGCTAAAGGTTGTAACAGACTAAGGGTCTTAATTTTTTTAACTTTATTTTGTTAGCAAACCAAAAATTTTGCCACAAACTTTTGAATATCAGACTTAAGGTCATCCAAAAAAAATTCCTTCTTGACCTTGTGTTATGTTTCCAAAAATCATGAGTGCCCTCCAAAAGGAGAGGTGTGCAATTCCAAAATAATATTTTGTTTGAGTTGGAAATTATTACATATATATAAGCGATCTTTGTACCATAATGAGTGATTTTTCTAGATAAATGTATCCTATGTACTTGTTGTAACTTTTGAATGAGTGCCCACACCTCTTCGCCATTCTTCTCTTTGGTTATCCAGTTAAGTTGGATAATAAAAATGGTATAGAGAAATGTTTCCTCATCCTCATACA
The DNA here is from genome assembly GCA_031772625.1 of Pinus tabuliformis. Lineage (NCBI taxonomy): Eukaryota > Viridiplantae > Streptophyta > Pinopsida > Pinales > Pinaceae > Pinus > Pinus tabuliformis. Next base: position 1,298,917,846 of record CM062818.1, read on the forward strand.
TTCTTGAAAGTGCATCTACAACAACATTTTTCTTCCTTTTCTGCAGATGATTTCAAAGTCATAACACAAAATCTTAGTGGACCATTTTTTCTACTCTTCTGAAGATAATATTTGTTCCAAAAAGCATTTAAGACTATCATGATCCGTTTTACCTTGAAGTGTCTTCCCATTAGGTAAGGGTGTCATTGCTTTAGGGCATATAGTATTGCCAACATTTATTTATCATAAAATTGATTTGTGTAAATAATTTTTCTTGATTGGATGAATTTCAAAAGCAATGGGTCTTCCTTATTTAATTAAAATAGCACCAATTCCATTTCCATAGGCATCACATTCCACCATAAAGGTATTTGTGAAGTTTGGAGTAGCTAAAACGGAAGCTTGGCACATTGCCTCTTTAAGATGTTCAAAGGACTTAGTTGCTTTTGGAGTCCAAAAAAATGCATCTTTCTTCAATAATGTTGTTAGAGGTGCTTCTATTTTCCCATAATTCTTAACAAACTTTCAATAATACCCTATCAACTTGAGAAATCCTTGAAGATGTTTTAGGGTTGTGGGAATTTTCCATTCCTTGAGGGCTTTCATTTTGTTAGGATCTACCTTAACACCCTCATGAGATATAATGTTACCCAAATATTCCACCTCCTGTACCACAAAGAAATATTTGGAATTTTTTGGATACAATTGTTTCTCCTTCAATAGTTTGAGTACCCTGTCAACATGTTGAACATGATCCTTCCAATACTTTTGGTAGATTAGTCTATTATCAAAAAATACTAACACAAATCTTCTAAAGAAGGGTTTGAAAATGGAATTTATCAAACCTTCAAATGTGGAAGCCACATTGGCAAAGCCAAAAGGCATGACCAAAAATTCATAATGAACTTCATGAGTTTTGTATGTTGTTTTCGGAATATCTTCGACCTTCTTTCTAATTTGATGATATCCAAAATGAAGATCTAGCTTGGTGAAGTAAATTGTTCCATGTAATTCATCAATGAGAAGAATGGGAAATTGTTGGCTTGTTGGGGCCTGACCCAGGTTCTGAGTTAATTGGCCAAACAAATCCCTATACTACTGGCCCTTTCGGCAACAGTCTGCCGAGTGTGAACTGAGGTCTCACCCGAAGTAGTATGGGAGGGTGCTAGAACCAGGTTTCCACACCCTTGAGATGTCTGAGAGGTTTGACTGGTCCTTTGTTTGCTCCTGTGCATAGGTTGCTTCATGCACTTCCCGTTCCTTGTGGCCTGATACACTGCCTTCACGCAGCCCTAACCAGGGGTTGTGCCGCGCTCTGTGCTATTACCTTAGATCTTACTTATCTTCCAGTGTTAATTAACTACCTTTACCTACTTGAATGTCTTATAATTATCAATACAAATCATTCAACGATACAAAGCATTCATACACTATCACGCAGTAAATAAATAGTGTATTTGCAAATTATATCTAATCAAGCATTAAACTAGGAAAAGATACATAAAATTATAGAAAAACTTCTCTTTATTGATTCTTCCAAAGGTTACAGACTCAAACTACCCTGCGCACTCAACTGCAGGGGTCTGTGCACTCAGCTGCAGAGCCTTCTCTTACTCTACGACCCACAGACCCACTTTACACTTTGACTCAATCACTTAGACTTCTCATCCTTCTCTTAGTTAGTTCTTCTACACTTATAGCCTCACTCTATTTATACAATCCCATGGTCCGCGGACCATGGGTAGGTCTATCCAGCCGACATTACATTACAAAAACTAGGGCGGACAACCCTGTGACTCTATTATACTTTCTCGCCCCACGCCTGCAATACGCAGAGCTTTTACAACAAGATTTGGTCAAGCCTTGGGATTTAAGCCCCAAAACATGCCTTGGGGTGATTCCATGCCCAAAAGGCCCCCAACACAAACATCGTGACTCGCCCTTGAGTCACTCTATTGGTGCGGAGATCTTTATGCGGAGTCCCTCCAACTGTTTTCAAACTGCGGCAAGGTCAACAGCACACTAATTTGCTGCTTGATGGATCTGCTGCATACGTTGTTCCGAGACATCTATGTTGGAAGTGCTTCTCTGCATCAGTGCGTGCATGCCCTGCATTTGTGCAATTTTTCCTTCAACTCTTGCTCTGATGGCGAAGCCTCATCGATCCAAGGCTAAAAACACGCCTTCAGGACTGCTTCCTTGTGTTGTGCTGCGTCCACCTATTCTTTCAACGCTTTATCCTATTGCATCCGCGCGAGACTATGAGTGAGGGCCATCGTCTGCGTAGTTCCTTTGACGCTGTCATACTACTGTTGGAGTTCTTGCACCTTTGTCTCTAAGCACTAGATGTTGGGGTCCTCCTGCAGATTTGTGAGGACCTCAAATGATTCTTCCATCATGTTGGTGCAGTCTCGCACTGCACTACCAATTTCATCTAGTCCCATTGCGATAGTGCTAGCACGTTGTTCTCTGACTTCCACGGGGGTGGACGACTGCGCCTTTAACCGCAGCTCAGTGATCTGAAGATTTAGCTCCAGCTGCACCTTTGTCATTTCTTCCCTTGCCTCACGTACCCATGTTGCTAACCTGTGGATTCATTTCTCTGCTGGCATGTCTATTGGGATGGCCAGCTCTGGGATGGTTTGGCAAGCATCGACTATTACTTGTACCAGTTGTTGATTCTGTGACACCACTTCATTGTGCTACAAGCTCAATTGTTCCATATTGATTTTCTGCTCACTTAGGACTTTCAGTGTGTGGCCCTACCTAGCTCGCAGCACAGTAGTTATCCCATCCTGTAAAACATATAAGGCCTCTCATGGGAGTGCAACTATGTTGATACTGAGACCCTTTAGTGAGCTAATCGTAGGCCTGCCGGCCTCATTTGTTGTCACTAGTGCCCCTTCTGGCAGCACTATGGTATTCGTCATCCACGCAGGCAACATTTGTTCTGCTATCGTTGTTCTGACTGCGAGGCTGGTTGAAAGGGTACCATCCTGAGGAGGGCATACCTACAATTCTTGCAACTGCTCTCTAAGGGCCCCCAACACAATCTAGTTCTCCTGCATGAAATTTTGGAGGGCCTCAGAGGTGACATTGCGCACTGTCTCGCTAATGTCATGCAAATCACCCTTAGTTAAGGTGATCGGGTCAATTGACAACTTCGATGCCTTGACCTTTTTACATGACCTTGTCTGCTCGGTTGGGTGCTGGAGCTTCAACTATGTGTTAGCGCTTGAAATTTCACCTCAAGCTGAGAAAGGTAAACCTCAAGGCAACATCAAACCACTTAGCCTCGTAGCTAGCCCTACAGGGCAGGAGAGGGCTCTCTCCGGTCTATCTCGGTAAAGATCTTCAATTGGTGAGATGACCAATAGGGTAACACTGATTTTAGGCTAGTAAACTGATCAAATGGGTTGATTTGGGGTTTTTAGGGTTTTTGGTGGCAAATTGAGGAGATGGCAATTTTGGGTGCGGGGATTGGACACAGTTTCTCAGGGGGTTCTTTGGGGCGAGATAGGAGACAGTATTGATGCCTTATATTGAGGTGAATGGATGAGAAAGACAGGTGAGGAGCTAAGGAGAGCAAACAATAACTTTGAATTCTCCTTAAACAGTAGAAAACATTGAAATTAAACAAACTTAAAAGCAGAGCATGAAAGTCATGAATTCTACTTTAACACTTCATTTGTTTAATGTGCAGAAGGAAAAGAAAGGAAATGATTCACATAACACACTTACAAGTACATAGATAAACACACCATCAATACATGTAACCACAAGAATCCCAAAAAGGACTGCAAAACCCTGGTCTTCCTTTGCCAAAAATTGCAGAGATACAGTGAATAATACAATGATAGCTTCTCCCTCAAGAGTCCAACCATGAAAATGAGAAAGAAAGTACATAATATAGATCATCTAACCTCTTTCCCTGCCTCCATGGGTCGAGCTCACTATCCTAGGAGCTGTTTCAACCACTTCTAAACTAAGCACTGAAAACTAGGCAATCAAAACAACTTGCCTCTATAAGCTAGGAAACCAATTCATTCATTTAATTTTCACCTATTTCATGAATGAATCTTCTAGAAGAGGTACATAAGTGTAAAAGTTTCATAAAAGTACATTAATTACATCAAAGAGGATAATAATCCACCCCAAAAAGTCAAACAGGGTCAAACTGCGTTTTTCTGAGCTGTACACTGAAATTTGGAGAAATTTTCCTGACGGGTCGCACGCCTCTGCCTGACGGGTCGCGCGCCTTTGGGACCACTTTTGGGGCACTTCCAGGTGTCAAAATTGAGCAAGCATAGGCTTGTTGGAAAGTTCTGTGAGTCTACTTTCCAACCCAACTAGAATTTCTGAATTTGGTGGTCATTTGCCCCTCCAAAATTGCAATCTCCCAAAACTGCTTTCTGTGTCTCAAAAATGTGGCAGAAAGTCATTTTTTGCTTGTTTTTTGACTTTCTGGAGGCCCAAAACTTCATAAAATCTCTTGGCCATGGATGAGCATATGTAACTTCTCATGACAAATCTGGAAATGTTGATATTTTGCAAAATGGAGTTGCCAGGATGAAGGGTCGCGCGGGGGGTGTGACCCGTTAATGGAGAAAACCTGTAAATTGCCTGAAAAAACCAAAATTTACCAAAAATGCTCAAAATTTCTTGGGATTTGTGCTGTGGCTAGGCTATTTAGTTCCTTGGTCCTTCAGTGAGGCCTCGACCAAGATATGGAGGGGATCGGGCCTCTTTCTCCTTTTTTGTGCCTTGGCCAACCGCCTTTGGAACATCTTCATCTTTGCCTTGCACACGTGCATTCTCGCCCAATAATGGTTCTTCATGTTTCTCAACAATTTTTTATCTTAGTTGGCCTTAGCCAACAACCTCTCCAAGTGAGCATTGAGCTGGATAAGCATGGACTCTCGCTCAGCGGGCAATGGATCACCGGGTCTTCTTCGATTCAAGTTGCGGTCACTACGGATCCTCCACAACTCATCAAGAGCTTTCTCATCCTCCAAATGTTTGTTGCGATGCTCTAGATATGAGATTGTCCATTGTGCCCCCTCTAATCTCCTCTGCAATGCATCATTTTCAGCTCTAAGGTGCTGAATGATCTCCTTCGACTCTAGGCTAGGAGAACTGACATCAAGATCAATAAGCTCGATAGCTGGAACACCTGATGGCCCCTCATCAATCTTGGGCTGCTTGCCCCTCTGTGCTGCCTGTGCTGCTGAAGAAAGCGAGGCCCATTCCACCTGCTGTGGAGATAACACTCGCTGAGCTGATGAAGAAGGCGAGACCCCTTCCACATGCTGTGGAGAAAGTACTCACCGAGCTGCTGCAAATAAGGCCCTCTGGCCTCTCTGATAAGTAACCAAAGGTGAGGAGCTGACATGTCTAGTGACGGGGATGTCATGCTACTGTGATGGTCCTCCCTCCTCGTGAATAACCTCAGGATGTGGCGGTGGTGGTGCTGTGAAAAGCTCACGAGAGATGAACTCCTCCCATGAGATGCCCTGCTGAGCCAACTGATGTAACACCACAACCTGAATCAAACCATAATGGTAAAGGCTCCTATACTGCTGTGCCGGGCTCTTCCTCTGCATCATGGACACCATCCTCTCAATGTTCTGATAGAAGAAAACAGGGATGTTCATCATCCGTACCCGTGTGAAGTGCATCAATAGGCGAATATGGTACGAATATACCTATGAAAATCTGCCCTCACAGGTAAAATAGAGCATGATGAGCCTCATCATGGGAGCATACTCACTCCTGAGAAATCTGAAGGGAAACACACCCGTCAAATGTCTCATGAATGCTGGTCTAACGAAAGGCTCAAAATGAACACTGTCCAACACCTTGCGCTTATTCCATACCTCTCCGACGTTAGGTATCCCTGTGGCCTGTGCAATCATCTCGGGTGTCAATGTAAAGTCCACCCCGGCAAGGTTGACATGTCCATCATGCAAGTGTAAAACAAATAGGCGAGCCAACTCTCTGTGGTGCTGAAGCCGAGAGATCCTCTCGCAAAACTCATAGCAAGACATGTACTGGAAACATGAGACTGCCATAGGACAAGCTTGTAAATCTGTCAAAGAGGTGGGCTCCTCTCGCCTATGATGACTGCCCTTTCCACCCTTATGAGGCCTCCTCTGTACCTCAATCTCTGAAGCTGAAGCCTGGTCATCACTCTGCTCATAGGTTTCGGTTTCTGACATTGTTTAAGGAGCAGAGTGGCCAAAATGTACTGTTGTTTCTACCTTGTAAAATGTTGATTTATATGTTGTTTCAAGGGGACAAGGAGCACGAGGGGAATGTTAGGGGAGGGACACCTTTAAAGGGAAAATGGGAATAAATATATAAAACAAGGATTTAAAAAAATCATTGCATATGCATCATTATATACATTGTTTACATGGGTATAATGAGAGGTAGGGTTAGGGCTTGATTCTTCATTTTTTAGGGAAAAGGGGTAGGGTTTAGGTTTTCTTTACAAATTTAAAAGGGAAATATATATAGAAAGACAAGGAAAATGACATGGGAAATGGGAAAAATGATTTACAAGGGAAAAACATTAAAACATCATAAAACCCTAGGCATATTTTACAATTTTAAACCACAGCCATATAGAGCTTTTTCTCTTGCACAATGAGATCTTTAAAACATGTATTCATGATGTCTTTAACCATAACAAGCAGCAATTTGTAAGTTGGAGGGCCTACCTTAGGCAATTTAGCAATTTTGTTGGCTCCTTGGATGAATTTGCAGGTTATTTGGTAAGGAGGGCGCCGACGGGTCGCGCGCCTCACCCAACAGGTCGCGCGCCACTGACGGGTCGCGCCCGTTAGAAAATAACACTGCTGGAAGGCGCTTGACGGGTCACGCGCCTCTGACGGGTCGCGCGCCTGGTCTGCTCACAATTTCGCTCCAACCCTCGCCCCATCTCTTTTGCAAGTGAGTTAGATGCACAATGAGGGTAAATGGAGGGAGATTGGGCTTTTATAACTTTGATTTGAAATAATTTCATGCCCAAACCCACTTTATAATGTTTTTCTTTGACACTTTATAAAATTGACCATTTTGGTTTCCTTTGTCCTGAAATTGACTAATTTAATGCTTTTGCTCGATACTTTTTGCAGGGATATCATCTGAGGGATCTTGGCAAGGGAGCCAGGGTTACATTCTGTCCTTTGAAGCCTTTTGAAATTTTACCATTTTTTACAAAATTTTGAAAAATGACCTTGGCTTTAAAAACAGGGTTTTTAAATCCAAGGTGAAATTCAACTGCACAAGATAGAAATTTTCGAAGAAACACTTTGAAAAACATCCCTCTGGCTTGCTGGGCATTTATGGACCTTCAGAGACAATGACCTTGAAGACAATCTTGACCAAAACCCTAGACCTAGAATTTGATTTCAAGACAAGACAAGTAAGCTTGAAAGAGTCTAAGGACTGAAACAACTTTGATCCAGCAATGCCAAGAGGGGGACAAAAACACCAGCTCCTCCATCAGGGTTATGGCATGCCTAATGGAATGCAAAAATTGACACTGATGAGACACCTACTTATGCAAATGCAAAGAGTTTTGATCGCTGATGGAGGGCTACTAGACCGACTCTAACACTATGTTGACGTGGTTCGTGGGTCCGCACCTCCTTCTTCTTCCTCTGCATCCTGCCCATGCGAAGGTGAAATTTGGCCCTCGTGTGCCTTCACAACTGCCTCCTGCACTGCTGCTGTAGCCTGTTTTGGCTCAGTTGTTGTTTTTGCAGTGTCCCGCGCTGCCTACACTTCTGCTGCCGCTACTTCCTTCCTTTGCTTTTCAACCAACTGTGCGATGCGCAACTTGGCCTCATTTTTATTTCTTTGTGCTGCCGACTTTTCTATCTCCGCGATGTCTGGGGTGTGCCACTTCAGTGGCCATGCCTCTAGTACGTTAAAGATGACATCGTTCGTGGCTACAAAGGGTAGCTTTATCCATTGTTTAGCCAGGTCCTTGTGTGCTTTGATGTAAATGTTATGGATGTCCGCTTTGAATTTCGCAAAACTCTGCATGTTGTTGTAGATAGTGGGCAAAAACCGTGGCTTACAGTTGATCCCCATTTTGAGGTTCATCTCCATGAACACCCAAAATATTTTATTGTCGCGGATCTTCTTGGCATCCTTTGTGGCCTACAGTGAAGCGTACTTCACGGCCTTCGACAGGCCCTTTCAATTTTGGGGAATTGACTATCCTCTAGTAATGCCCCTGCCACAAGCACTATGGATAGCAGAAACAATGCATAGTGGAACGTTTTTCCCTATTACTGAGCTTCACGACAATTCTATAAAAACTCCTTGTAGAGGAACTCAGACTAGTTAGTCTGGACCCCCTCTGCACATTGCTCAGCCAGTGTGACCACTGGCATGGGTACTTCATCTGCGCAACACTTGCACAAAACCTTACCAACCAGTATTTGGGTTGCCACTTTCACTGCTTTGTCACTAATGCTAGATATGGTGTATCCCCTTTTCTTGTTCGCCAACTTGTATTTTTTATTCATGGCCTCTACGATGGCTAAGTCACTGCTCTTCCCCTCTGAGATGTCCGCAGGGTCCTCTACTAGGCATGGAAACCGGGAGATGTAGTGAATCAAGTCTACCGTGATGAGGATGGGCTCCTCCAGCCATAAACACCCATTATGCACCAGGTAGAGTAGCTGCTTGATGAAGAAAATGGTTATTGGGGCACGGTAGAAATGCGACACCCAGACCAGGTTCAGTAGCCCAGCCTTTTCCACTCTGCACAACCCCTTTCACGACTCTAATTCTGTAACCCCCACCGCGGTGTTCTTCTTGGGCATCATGAGGTGCCTAGTCTCAAGGTGAGGGAACTTCTTGTGGTCAGTGAGGTCGCAATCTTTGAATTTTAGGCTCGGCACCCGTCCTAGGTGTGTGCCCTAAAAAATAATGTTGTCTGGGAGGAGTGGGGTTTAGAGCGAGCTCTTGGTCTCATCTAGGTCATTGGGCACTTTAGCCTTCCCTTTTCACGGGAGGACATAAGCAGGCAACTTTGTCGGGGGCAGTGTGCAGCCTGAGTTTCCTCCTCCATGCCTTCATCCTCATCTTTTGTGATGATTAGGTCCTCTACGTCTTCCTCTTCTTCATCGGTCTCTATGGTGACGACTTTCCCCTTCTCCTCCATTGATAGATCGGTGCACAATGGGTTCCGTGGGGACACACGTACGAGAACCATCGCTTGTTTTTCCTTCTTGGGTCTTGGCGTGTGTGGTGATTTAAGGATTTTTACCATAATCTCGGCACCTTCTGGAGCATCCCCCACAGTCAGGGCCTACATGGCCTCCTTGGCGGTCATTCCTATTATCTCCAAAGAATCCTCAACTGTTGCCTTCGTATCTGTCCAAAAATCTAGCAGTCGTGAACTCAGGGGCTCAATTAACACTTAACACACAATAATCAGGGCTTTGCTTAATAGCTCAATTCACAAATGACCAAGTGTTGTTTGTTGGGAAACCCTTTGTAATTTATAGCGCTTTTTTAATTTGAATTCATCTATTCCCCCCAAATTCGGTTTATTAATAGTCCCTTGGTGGCAGATTTTCCCAAATCTTGCCCATAAATCATGTCTTAAATTCCTACCGCCCGCTCCATTTGGTCTCAAGTCGAGCATCCCATCATGAATAGCGACTTCAATGGTCACTTTTGGTCAACCCGTGCAGCAGCGCAACCCCCTGTGTGCGGTCACAGACCTTGTGACTCTTTTCTTCTGCACGCAGCTCCAATATCATGCAGCTCCCGGGCAGAATAGTTTATAGTCCCGCGCTCCCTTTCAATTGCCTGGAGCACTAAGACTATTCTTCCTTCGGCTAGTCAGGTGGTCGCACCACCCATGAAAATTTTCATCCTGTCATTCATCATGATTCCTGGAGAATACCCACCTTTTATTGTTACAGTTGGCATCACACACTGTACCATCTGCAATGCGCTACCTTGGTCAATACGCTTAGCAATGTGCAGTCCAAGCCAAGGCATTAGACTGATTAATTCACGACGATAGGCCTTAAAATTTTCATCGTGATCGTACGCATCCTGCCTTATCACCCTGGTTTTTCTTCCAACAAAACCTTCCTTTATCTCATCCTCCAAATTCTTGACTTCTACGTCCACCAGGGCATTTTTCTTCCTTAATCGTATCCTTAATTCTTGAAGTTATTGGAGTTTGAGATTTTCCTGTTGGATTTCTACTTCCAAGGTTCCGTGAACCATCGTATCTATCGGTGCTATCATGCGTGTTCTAAGTTCTCTAAGTACTATAGGGCTTACTATGGTTGCTTCATACTCCAGCCTTGGTGGTGCCTGCATAGTCAGGTTTTTGCATGCGGTCCTATGAGCCCAGAGAACCGCTGGTACGTGTAGGTCCTAGTTAGTCCACCTCACATTGTGGACCTTGTTCAATGCTTCGCATACTTTGTTAAAAGCTTCTGTGTGGATATTCTTCTACGCACTTGGTTTTTCCATACTTTGTCGTCCCATCCGGAGGGGTTGTTCGTGCCATTTCCTTACTCGTACCTTCTTACTGATCGTGTCTCCTATCACGAGGATGGTGTGCATTCATAGGTTTCACACCATATGCCTGTATCCACCTAGATAGGTGGGTGTGTGGGCTAGTTCGTCTATCATGCTTTTCTTTCAATCGCATCTGAGGCTTCCAAAAATGCATGTGTGTCATCCTTCTACATTCGCTTCAGTCCTCAAAACTTCTTTGGTGCATCCCCCACCATCTTGTGGGCATAGCTTGTAGTACCCATTTTAGAGCGTCAAAACACTGTTGTTCCAGTACTTCTCTTTCAAATTTGTTTAGGAAGTCATCCACCTCCCTCAAGTTGTCATACGTAGGCAAATCTCTTACCTTTGTTTCCACGTAGTGCAGTGACCTTGTCATCATGTTACAGGTGAGCATGGTTACCTTGTGTAACTGGTTCTGCCATCGTTCTATCTCCTCATCTGAATTTGATGTGCAGGAGCTTTCGCACTCCCAAGAGATTTGGCCATTTGCGGTTGGATTTACCCAATCTTGCTCCTGCGCGGTTATCTTGTAGATGCAGTCCAGATCATTTTTGTTGTCGTAGACAGGCACTGGCTCTGTGTAGCGTGATCCTTCTGCAGGGTCTAAAGGTACCACTACGCACAAAGACATTTTCTTAAAGATCATCTTGCGCTTCTTTAGATTTATCCCTCCATTCATGTTAGTGGCCCAATCTATTCAAGTTAGTTTGCAGGTTTCGAGTCGGGGGAGGTTGGAGTGCTCCTTTATCGTACAACCTCACTATCAGTGTTGGACAGTCCTCTATCTCATGATCAAAAAATGTACAATACAAGCATGATGGTCGCATCAGATTTGTACAATCGTGGGAATAATGTCCTGGCCCTCCGCAATTGTAACATATCAGCTATCTGTGAACTCTTCCGGGTCCCACTCCACCTCGGCCTCATATGTGCCTCTGAAATCCGGTGCGCGCCATTCCTGTGTTTTGATTGAGGGCCCGTGTTTTGGCCTAAACTCTGTAGGTAGGAGTTTGATCCATCATCAGTTCATAACTTCTACAAGTGTGCTCATCATGTCCTATTGACCTGCAGAAATTACAAAACAATTGTTGTGAATTATGCGTATACTTCTGTAATAGATGGCAGTTATCTGTAGCATGCTTTCCTTCTCACTGACAAATCACACACCATAACGTAGGTGTTTCACTTTGTCCTCCTTGTGCCTCTGGTCTTAGTGCCATTAGCGTTCATCCCGCAAGGTAATTCGCGAACATCGGGCAGTGGTCCTTGTTCTGCCCCTGGCCCTTGCATTTTACACACCATACCTCGTCGCACACTTTTGGGCGAGCTATCCTGTCTTGTTTCAAACTTTGCATCTCAAGGCACAAGTTTTTTGACTGCGCGTGAATATGATGAACTCCCAGGTTAGGATCTTGTATTCAAGTCTCGTGCAATCTCATCACGACCTCCATAGCCTCAGCCTGAGTGGTTAGCCTTTGTTGTGACAACACGTTCCGTAGATGTGGTGTTAACGATGCTACAAACCATTCGTGGTGTTGCCCATCTGTTAATGTCATGTTTTCTTTGCGAATTGTGCACTTCAGTCTTTGATCCAACTCCCACGAGGTTTCGCTTGGTAGCATTTTTATTTCCTTCAATCCAATGATTGATTGTGCCTCCCATTTTGGGCTGCTAAATTCTTTGTTTAACACAGCTTGGATATCTGTTATCCCCGCATTCGGATTGTCATTGGAATGCTTAATGTACCAAGTTAGCACGCAATCCTATAGAGCGCTGACCAATGTTGCCTTCTTTATATTGTCATCCATGACACCCTGTTCTTCCCATACAAATTTTATCACGAACCAAAACTAGTCCGGATCTTCATTCCCTACTCCCTTGAACACTGGTAGCTTTATCACACTGGCCATATTTCTTCGCGGTGGTGGTGGTGGTAGTATGGGCGAAGTCAGGGGTGAATATGGTGAAACTAGTGGTGGTGTGGGTGGGGGTGGTATGCACGGAATTCTCTGCATCATCAGATTGATTGCACTTCTTGGTGAAACCTTCGCAAGCTCTTCTTCACCCCCTCGCGGAGGTGAAATCAAGGGGCTAGTGCTACCTTCGTTTATGTAGATTTTCCCACTCCGCATAGACCCAAACATCAATTTATTCGCATAACCCATTTTTCACACAGTAGCATTTTAATCCAAGTGTTCAAATATTTAACGTACTTACCTTACGGTCCCTTGAGGAAACGTCTTTCTACCTCACTATAGCTAACTAGAGTATCTACCACGAATTTGGTGATCAATCCTCCTACGATTCGATCGAGCTAGTGATCGACAGTGTGCGCGATCTTATCTTCTAATGCTTCCACTCTGCACACTAATTCTTGAGTCCACACAATAGGTTTCTTGAGTTTACACCTTTCTTGGCTATCTGCTAGCTTCGCATCCACTCGTACAACTCAGTAGGGAAGGATGTAAAGAAAATTTCGTGGATCTCTATATACAAGTAGAAATCTAACCACTCTTCCTTTGATAGTCGTGGATTCTTGTTTTCTTGCGCCGTGAACTCGTGGATCTTTCTATCCAACCACTCTTCAATTCCTTTCTTTGTAGATTCCAGTGATACGACATCAGACATCTCTATGCAGATCCCGGTCCCGATAACGGAACCATTTGTTGGCTTGTTGGGGCTTGACTCAGGTTCGGAGTTAATTAGCCAAACAAATCCCTGTACTACTAGCCCTTTCGACAACAGTCCACGGAGTGAGCACTGGGGTCTCACCCGAAGTAGTATGGGAGGGTGCTAGAACCAAGTTTCCACACCCTTGAGATGTCTGAAAGGTTCGACTGGTCCTTTGTTTTCTCCTGCACGCAGGTTTCTTTGCGCACTTCCCGTTACTTGTGGCCTGATACACTACCTTCGCGCAGCCCTAACCATGGGTTGTGTCGCGCTCTACGCCATTACCCGAGATCTTAATTATCTTCCAGTGTTAATTAACTACCTTTGCCTACTTGAATGTCTTATAATTAGCAATACAAAGAATTAAGAAATACAAAGGATTCATACACGATCGCATAGTAAATAAACAGTGTATTTGCAAATTATATCCAATCATGCATTAAACTAGGAAAAGATACACATAATTATAGTAAAACTTTTATTTATTGATTCTTCTAATGGTTACAGACTCGACCTACCCTGTGCACTCAACTGCAGGGTTCCGCACACTCAGCTGCGGATTACTAAGCCTCTGCACACTCAACTCCAGAGCCTTCTCCTACTCTACAACCCACAGACCCACTTTACACTTCGACTCAATCAGTTAGACTTCTCATCCTTCTCTTCATTAGTTCTTCTACACTTAGAGCCTCGCTCTATTTATACAATCCCATGGTCCGCAAACCATGGGTAGGTCTATCCAGCTGACATTACATTACAAAAACTAGGGTGGACAACCCTATGACTCTATTATACTTTTGCGCCCCGTGCCCGCAATTCGCAGAGCTTTTACAACAAGATTCAGTCAAAACTTGGGCTTTAAGCCCCAAAACATGCCTTGGGGGGATTCCATGCCCAACAAAAATTTATCTTTAATAGTGATCTTATTGAGCTACCTATAATCCAGACACATACACCATGATCCATCCTTCTTGTGTACCAATACTACTAGAGAAGAGAAACAAATTTTGCTAGGTTGAATTATACCTGTCTCTAGCATTTCTGCAACCATATGTTCAATTTCACTATTTTGAGCATAGGGATATTTGTAAGGTCTAATGTTTCAGGAATGCTTCCTGTAATCAAATGAATATTATAATAATGATCATGAAATGGTGGGAGTCCTTTGGGAGTCACAAATACTTTGGAATGATTTTCCAATATTCTTTGGAGATCTTGAGAAACAAATGATTTCGATTTTTGAACATCTAGTGGGCATAATTGTGCAATTATGCCACGTTGTTATTTCTTCAAAATGTTTTTCATGCCATTATGTATTATTATATTCCCTGATTTCCCTGTGATGTCCCTTAATTCAATTTTCTTTCCTTCCCATGAAAAGTTCAAGAAAAAATCTTGAAAACTAAAAGTTATCTTCCCCAAAGATTGTAACCATTGGACTCCTAATACAACATCAACACCACCCACTGTAATGGAAAGCATTAGAATATTCAATACATATTCCCCCATGGTGATCTGATCTGACCATATACTAAAAAATGATGTAGAATTGATTAGCTATTAGTGATTTGAATGATAAACGAAAGCACGAAAAATGAGGAAAATTGTTGTAGTAGAACACTTTACGACAACTGGTAAACCATAATTAAGATGCAAAAAAAAGTGAAAACAGTGAAAACACAGATATACCAGACATAAATATTGATTACGGAGTTCCTCCCTGATGGACTACGTCTTTGGGTTTGCTTTCAAGATGGGCAAATGTTTTATTAGGAATGAGAGAGAAGAAGTGGATTACACAGTGATTTAGTTAGACTGAACTTGCACACAGGAAATTCTAACCTCTGTCATCAGATATCTTTCTGAACCAACTTTCCAATGCCACTTACGGTTTCCAAATCTGACTCCAGATGCTCCCGAAACACTGAAAACAAAATCGCCTCTATCCCTCTAGAACCTGCATACAAAAGCTGAAAAGCACTCCTCCTGTTCTTCAATGGACAAATCCTGCCTTTATAGGCCTGTAAATGCATAAAAACCACCTCTTCCTGATTTAGAGATGAACAAGCTGACTTCTGGGGTTGATTTGGTTGAGTTTAGCCACCTTAGGGCTTAGTCATGGTCCTTGTATTAATTAAGAAATCAATTTAACACTAAAAAACCCAAAATTACTTTGGTGAACCCCCGAAACTGTAAGTGGTTAGCCTAATCGACTGGAGGTAGTTGACTGTGCATGTGAGTGCTGGCCAAAACCCATGATTTGGATGCTGGCAGTTCCGGCTAACCTCGTGCTAATGATGATGGTGATAGTGGCGGTCACATGTTGCGCGGTCCCGATACGATTTACACTGCACGATTTAGGTTGGTGGTTAGGCGCTTGACCGTAAAATTCAGTGGTTCAACAGCGTTCACATGCTACCCACTATCTTTCTCCGATACAATTAACGTCTGCAGTTCTCAAGCCCCAACGACTTACCTTGTTCGCTGGTCACATGTCTACCGTTTTCCGATGTGGTTTGTGCTGACCGTGCGGTTTAGGGTTGTGTTTAGTTTTTTTTGTAATGTTTTTTATTAAACCATAGGCCGAGAGTATTAGAATTAGGGTTTAATGTTTTAATACATAGTTTTTCGATGTATTAGCATAGCTTTTAGGCTAGGTTTTTATTAATACATGGATTTGGCATGAATTTGATTAGGGTTTAGGCATAATGCATTAGGATTTAGGCATAGGTTTATGAGCATAGGATTCTTAGGGTAAAAAATGATGAAAAGATAGCTTAGGAGTTAGGGTTTAGGTCTAGGCTTAGGTTTTAGATTTCTTTTAACTTTTCAAGACACATGTCGGCTCTAGACAGCGACATCAGTGAAACTGAAGCCTTTACCAAATGATTGACCCTTGTACATCCTTGTGGTCTCATGCGACATTTGTCAATATTGCACGACGAAGACCATCACATATTTGTAACTAACACTGGTGGTGATGATGATAAGACTATGTCATCGGCTAGGTACTTTAACTTTAAATCTTTTTACACAATCAACTATATCAGTCATAAATCCTACAAAGTCGAACGACAAAACACATGTCATTGACAAAACCCTGGAAAAACTGTCAATGACATAAGTTGGTAGCCAGATACAACATCAAATCAACTGAACGCCATGAAACCATAACTACGAACATTACCTGAAAAACCTAATCATAACCAACACTTTCAATCTGTCGAAGCTGAACTGAATCAACGACGACATTGAACAACACCCATGAATACTAATGACAACACTTCGAACACTTGTGCAATTGGATCAATGGATCCTCCTGGATCATTCCTCTCCACTTGAAAGCTTTTAGACCACAAAGTTTTGACTAATTAAATAGTCGATGAGGGTAGAACTCCCTCTCTTTCCATCTTGACTTGACGATGTGCCAATACATTCGATCAATCATCTGCATGCGATGACCCTAATGATGTTGACCATGATATTTTTTGATTCGGTGACCTGTTTATTCCATCCACAGTCTGGCCAACTTGTCACGATGGGCAAACAACCTGTTATCAGCATGGCATTTGAATTCTTTCCACGAAGAATCATGAGTTAGTGATTTAGAAACATCTTTGAAAACAATATTTGTAGAACTTTGTTCAATACATCTGATGGGTATTAACAATCTACTTTCTAGAATAACTGAAATATTAAAAAAATCCTTTGATTTTGACTTCATATCAATTACTTGACTTGATTTACTTTCATGTTGACTGATTGCTAAGTGAACTTTCCGCACAAAACTCATCCACATGTGATGTAAAGACTGCTGCAACTTACTTTGATTCTGAAAGTACCTAAGTAATTGTTGATTTACTTGAATCACTATGTCTATTAACTGATATTTCCATTGACTAACACTTTCAGTTAATGCATTAGTTTCAAACCTTGGTAAGGAAACTTTAGATATGCTTTGGAAAATTCTTTGTCATGAAAACTTATAGACTTCCTCTCCACTTGAAGAGAGGTTTCATTACTTTTAAAATCATTAAATGATGATGCAATACCAAAGAAATGTAACACTGACTTCCCCAATACTGACTTGCACCCCTGAAACTCAAAATAAACATGTCATCTGAAACAAGTCTCTGATTAGACTCACATGTACCATTCCCTGCAATACACTGTTGATGATGATAGCTTCTAGAATTCAGTTGAATGAATGAATTGAGATTCATTATGTCTTTAAGAAGATGTTCATAGGACATTAAATGTATCTCATGTTTCTCATCTTGTTCGTGAATAAGACTTCTTGGAAAAGAATTAACCACCTTAACCAATGTATCTATAAACTGAATCTCGCATCTCGAACAATCAACCTTATGTTGTTCCTTAATAACCATGAGTACATATTTACTTGAACTTATAAACTGCTTAACTTGATTTGAAACAATTAAATCCAAGTTTGATTTGACTTTATGTGCCCTAACAATAAATTCAACCCCTTCTTTATTTAGGTGATATTTATGTTCTCTTCTGTAAAAATCTGCCTCTCTATCATAAAGATAAGGACTTCCTAAGACAACTCCACATATGTCTACTAGGACCACATCTAACTCCACTTTATCAATGTACTTAGATGTAATTGCAAATTTTAACCGACACTGGTTTGTGACATGTATCTGAGTTGATTTATTAATCCAACCTAATGTGTACGGTCTTGGATGATTCTATATCTCCAATCCCATTTGATTAACTATATGTTCAGATATTAAATTTGTTGGCGATCCACTATCAAACATTGTGTCAATCTTTGTATCCTTAGAAGTTATCCTTATGTGGAAGAGTTCAACTCTTTTATCCTCATGTGGAGGATTTATGTTTGAAGATACATTAGTTTTTGAACTTGAACCAGTATCAGAATTTTTACTTATCATAACCATGGCGGTTATCCTCCTTTCATCACCTGAATCTGAACCTAGATCCTGCTGGACTACTGCAATGGCCTTCTTTTCATCCTTCGCCTTAAGGAACTTTTTGGGCTTAAGTTCTGGATGAAGTTTCCAGCACTTCGATTCATCATGACTGATTCTCTGGCAATGAGAACAAGTAGGTTTTTCCTTCTAAACGATTGCTGATTTCTTTCTCTTCGAAATGTTCTTCCCCTTACTATCACTAGAATCTTTGGTTTCCATCTCTTTAAATGACTGGGATGACAACTTGAATGGTCTACCACTTGATTCAATATGTATGGCCTGAACACACACCTCGTCAAAATCATCAGGATTAAACATCAATAAAGTATGCTGCAAATATGAATGTAAACTGCCAATGTATTTTAACAAAGTTTCACATGTATCCAATAAAATAGCAAGCACCAACGATTTCTTCCTGAACTCCAAAGTAAACTCCTGAACACTATGCCCTTTACCTTGCCTCAGATGCTACCAATCAATAACAGCTTGCTGCATGTATCCTAAAGGATAGAACTATTTCCTAAGAGCTTTCAAAAACTTAGACCATGAAGAGATGACTTTTCCATTACGCTTTACATCTGACTGGGTTTTGCTTTCCCACTAGATTAAAGTTGTTCCCCCCATTCTAAGTGTAGCTAACTAAATTTTAGTTTTATATTTAGAAATGTTCTAAATACGACAATACACTTCTAATTGCTTTATCCAGTTATCTAGCTTGTTAGGATTCATTTCTCCATCATAAACAGGTAACTCAAATTTAACATCAAGTTTCAAAAGAGATGTTTTCTTAGGTTTCTTTTCCATTTCAGATTCTGCACTGGAAGAAGAAGAAGAAGAGGATGATGGAGATGATGGAGGTGAAGGAGGTTTATCAACCTTACCTTTACCTTTTTCCTTCTTCGATTCCTTTGAAGAAGAAGCATCTCTCGCCTTCTTATCTTCGTACAATTCTCCCAACATCTGTTGCATGGTTAAGAATGCCTACTGAAACTGCTCTTCACTCATCTTTGTTTCAGTGTTTTCACCTGCATCAAGTCCTGACATGGTCGATTTCTGAATGACTCGTCGCTTTCCAATCTCTAGATCGATCTGCTCAAGGATTCCTTCTCCTCGTTGGGAACCTCATGTCAGATGTTATCCTCTAAACTCCCTATGAAAACATCAATCCTATGCCCCTTCAAAATATCATTTACCTTTATATTCAATCTTTGTAAGTCATCAATGTTCTCCACCATTGAACCTTTTTGTTTTAGATTTATCAATTAGCTAAAGAGGGTATTTCTATTTGTATCGTCATAATGTGATACCAATTCTTCTACAAAAAATTTCCAAGTGACAATTGATTTATGAGAAAAAAATCCATCTATACCACACAAACTAATTTTTTTCTAAATATAAAGATGCAATGCGTACCTTTTGTGTGTGTGGTACATCATGTATATCAAAGAATTGTTCCATCTATAGTATCCATGTTATCAGATCCTTGCCATCAAAATTCCTCTTATCTATCTTTGGAATGTGGTGGGTATTAAAACCAATGTTGGATTCTCTAAAATCATATTTCATATTCCTTTTATCCTCATCCCAATTTTCATGGAGTACCTTGTCACCACTAGGAAGCATTTCTTGTAACAACTTTGTCAAACCCTCCTTCAAAGATTCCATGTATGTTTTTAAAACATTCTTCAAATAGTCCATGTTGTCTTTCATTTTTTCTTCTATACCATTCATCTTAGCTTCTGGTTAATTTTTGTTACTCTTTTCAAAAATGAAATTTGTTGCACCTGCTCTCGTAATTTTGATATATCATGTTGCATTTCTTCCTCTTCTCCAAGTGTCATAGTAGAGATTTATGGTTTCTTACTAGGTGTATCCATTTTTTCGTTTCAAGGAATTTTGGAATAAAATAATGATATCTATGCTTCAATATTCCCTTTGAATCGTTTCAAACTGATTTTTCAAACAAAATTTATGCAAAAATAGAAAACAAATACACACATTTTTCTTGCTTTTTAGGAGTTCGATATTGAAACTATTGTATCTTTGTAATTTCGGCTCTCCAAGGTATGAAATTTCATCCTATGGTATCCCTTTGAGTCTTATTTCCAATGACACAATTCATACCAAGATTGGATTCTTCAAGTTAAATTTATGACCAATCTCCCATGATGACCTCATTATGGACTAGTTCAGTAGATCAAACTTCTACGAAATGTTGCGCGTCCTTATTTCAAATTTGGCCCTGAAAATGATACAAGAAAAACTAAATTCTGTTCGATTTCAGTCACTTTTTATGAAACTTAAATATGATACTTGTATATAAAGTTATGACAACTTTCCCTAGGTCACGTTTTTGAGACTGAATTCTTGAGCCTACAAAAACCCTAACTTCTTCAAATCATATCTCAGAAAATATAGTGAACTAAGATCTGAAATTTCTACATGAAAATAATCATTATTTCGGCTCCACGTGGTATAAATTTTAGCTTCTGAAGTCTCGTATAAAAAACATTATAGCGAAAATTCCAAGATGGTCTGTTTGAAGCGGCAAAACCCTAGAATCCAAAGTTCTAATACCAAAGGTTACGCAACCAATTCTCAAGCAGAAGAAAAGATAGATCAAGGACTTGAAACTCAGCCTCTTCAAGGGGGAAACCTCCTTTACATCACATAAGTGAACAATTCTTGGATGATACAAATGACAAGGTTTCCTTTTTATATATAGGAGTCTAAAGGGTCACAATATAATCAGAGCCTACATAACAATAATAATGTAAGGGCACAACAATAACAATAGTGGGCTTCTACGAGGCACACCAATAACAATTTTGGGACTACTTGGGCACAACAATAACAATAATGGGGATACACTAACAATAAAAATAAGGGGGAAAAACTAGTATTATAGGGACCTAACCAATTTCATCTTATTGTAACCTCTTGCCCTTTATGAAATGTAGAAAATCCTGTAGATTCACAAGCTCATGCAATATACTAAAGCATGGGAAAAGAATATACTTCTACTTTCAACTAGAGGAACCCAATAGATCAATGAAAATAATATGAACAAGAAAAAGATAAATCAATGGCACACAACACAATATGTATCTGGGGAAATCCACTGCTCAAAACCCCACTATCTGTATTACATATATCAGAAATATGAGTGAAGATACAAAGCTTGTTCTCACTAGAACAATTCCACACAAGTATGCTCAACTCTCTTAGCTCACAAGCTAGCTCTTGGCCAACACTTAGCTAATTCTGAAGCTCTCCAAGCCCCTAATATCTTGTGTAATTCCTAGGATGAATAACCCATATTTAAAGAGAATTCATGCTTCCAAAACTACACAATCCAAACATAGGATCAATCTTTGATGCATGCATAATATTTACACTCTAGTAAATAGTACAAGTGATAGTAAAATATCCCTACACTCTAGTCTCGACAGGATCTTTCTCAGAATCAACATGTGTTGAGCCCTAAAACTACCTCTCTTCTACATACTTTCCTAGACCTTTTTCCCACACCTGTGCCTCATAAGCTATCAAATATCATTACATATTGATTGTAAGAGTGCATTTAAGTGGTTTTCTAACTATATTTTTGTGTTTTCTATTTGACTTAGATTTTGCTCATCAGTGGCGGAATGCAGCCACTTTCCGCAGCTGACTCATGATTCCGCAGCTATTTTTATTGATCTATAGGTTACAGGTGTCGACAAGTAAAATGAGGCACGTGGGCAGTTCAGGAATGATCTGGACATGGACTAGGTCCTATCTGTTCAGTCAAATTCGTAAAGGAAAGCCTTGGTCAAACGACGGTCAGAAAAGGAGTCCTACAACAAACAGGTCTTTGTTTTCAGCACGTGAAAGGTCGAAGACCGTTCATAGATCCGTGGATCCCTTTTGACAACTATAGACCGTCTCCACAATGCAAATCCAAAATCCACCTTTTGTAGATTGAATGATCATGGCAACCAAGACACTAAGCTCACAGGTTCTGTCTTTTTACGTGTCCTCTGCTGAAGGTTTCTCATAGAAAAACAGTTATGTAATTTCCTCTATAAATAACGTGCTTGCAAACGCATGTAGCTAGTCTGGATATAGTATTGCTATTAGTTTATATACTATTGTTGTAGCATTAGTCCTGTTGTTGTAACGAGAGGATACTTCCTCTGTTTTGCAATATAAAGACTATGTTTCTTATGACTATTTGAGTGTAATTTTGGGTTGACAGCGTATTAACCAAAGGCCGTGCAGAGGTCCCCTGCTGGCTGAGGTTTTGTTTCTTTATTTCTGTAAAATTTTCATGTATCGTTTTCTTATTTCCATTGTAAATATTTCATAGCTTGTTCACCTTTATATATTTCATAATTCATTTATGGTGTTAATGTTTCATTCTTGTACATGATTTTCCAGCATTGTATACTTTTGCTAACACTGATAAGTGTGTTTCAGGATAGGTTTTTCTTGAGCGTTTTCATATAATTTTTGCATCAAATAGTGACATGAGATTGGCCTTTCTGCTGACTTTGTTTTTTAGCTTTTCAATTTCAGTTATGCTTTGATTTCAGTCTTATTTATTTGCTGTTGTTAGCTAGTTTAGATATCAAATTCTTCATGTCATTTGACATTATCTCCAGAGCCATGGCTTAACCCCGAAAAGCTACTTGGCGAGCTATCGGATTATGAGTGAAGTGATTTGATTTTACTTTCGTTTCTACAATTAGATATCAGGTTCTTCATGTTATTTGACGTTATCTCCAGAGCCATGGCTTAACCTCGAAAAGCTACTTGGAAAGGTATCGGATTATAAGTGAAGTGACTTGATTTTACTTTCATTTGCAAGTAGGTAATTTAGACATCAATTCTTCATGTTATTTGACATTATCTCCGGAGCCATGGCTTAACCCCGAAAAGCTACTTGGCGAGCTATCTAATTATAAGTGAAGTAAATTGA
Organism: Pinus tabuliformis; assembly: GCA_031772625.1. Taxonomy (NCBI): domain Eukaryota; kingdom Viridiplantae; phylum Streptophyta; class Pinopsida; order Pinales; family Pinaceae; genus Pinus; species Pinus tabuliformis. Next base: position 1,298,940,985 of record CM062818.1, read on the forward strand.
TCTTACTTTCATTAGTCTGCAATTTTTGGTTTGTTTGAGTGCAATAGTTTAGATTTTATTTCTGTATTTAGATAGGCAGCAGAGACAGAGATTTCATGATCAGTATTTCATCATTTGTTTGATTTAAATAGCTGCACATTTACATTCCTGTTCAAGTAATGATTTTATCACTAGCATGTTTTGAGATCCTTTGAAGTGCTAAGTTCTAGAAGTTATCATAAGGGACATAAAACCTTGTCTCAAATCTATGTCTATACTTGCCTTCTAAAGTATTCTTAAAACTCAGGAATAGGATTTCCATTGGCTTTAGGAGACAAACAAAGATGAAACCCCAAAACAAAATAAAATTGGAAATAATAAAAAGTAAGAAAGAGGTTTTCTTGCACATATAGTGTGCCACACTTCATCAGTTTACGACTCCCCAGCAACGGCACCAAAATGTTTAGTCAATTTAACGTCTTAAATTGCTCTACATAAATTATCAAAAAGAAATGTTGAAGCTACCTATCAAACCCCAGAACCTTCCTCAGAAGAGGATCAAATACTTTTTGAAAGACTAATCTACCTTAAGGAACAATCATCTACAACAAAGGGAAAAGGGAAAGAAAAATAGAGTGTAGAGAAAGAAGACACCAACACACAGAATCTAAGGAGGAGCTCCAGACTTAAAAGTAAATTGAAGAAAGTGCAAAATAAAAGGGCCCACTTCATAGACTTAGGAGGAGAAAAACCAGAACAATCTCCAACAATCCCTCCTGACCATAGCCCACAACATTCTCCTTTTTTTCAACCAGATTTTGAGATCAGTCCTTCTCAGCCAGATTTTGGGATCAGTCCAAGAAAGGCTACACCTAAAATAGATCCAACCCAACAAGAAATGTATGATTTTATTGAATCTTTGGAGAAGACTACAATAGACCAAGGCACTTCATCTACTTAGCCTAATACAGCCCAGGATGTTTTAATCCAATCACTAAAATAGGAATTTTTTGAACTAGAAGTCTTGAATTGACACACCAAAAGGGAAAATGAAACATTGAAAGAACATAGCAGGTTGGATAAAATTATCCATGACAACACCATGTTGCATCTTAGGTTGTGGCAGAAGAAAAATAGTAAATTGAAGAAAAAGAGCAGGAGGTTGAGCAGAGCCCTTATCAACCTCAAATACAGGTGCCTAATGAGGAAACCGAGGATGACAGTGGTACCAAGGAAGAAGAAAAGAAGGTTGGATGTGTTAGCAGAGGTCTCAGAACAAATGAATTGAAGGGAGGATGGTCACAGTTTTGGTTGCATGAGGACATGCAACACCTTCACAGTGGGGGTATGTTGAGCCCTAAAACTACCTCTCTTCTACATACTTTCCTAGACCTTTTTCCCACACCTGTGCCTCATAAGCTATCAAAGATCATTACATATTGATTCTAAAAGTGCATTTAAGTGGTTTTCTAACTATATTTTTGTGTTTGCTATTTGACGTAGATTTTTCTCATCAGCTGTGGAATGCAGCCACTTTCCGCAGTTGACTCGTGATTCCGCAGCTATTTTTATTGATTTATAGGTTACAGGTGTCGGCAAGTAAAACGAGGCAGTGGGCGGTTCAGGAATGATCTGGACATGGACCAGTTCCTATCTGTTCAGTCAAATTCGTAAAGGAAAGCTTTGGTCAAACGATGGTCAAACAAGGAGTCCTACAGCAAACAGGTCTCTGTTTTCAGCACGTGAAAGGTCTGAGACCGTTCCTAGATCCGTGGATCCATTTTGACAACTGTATACTGTCTCCATGACACAAATCCAACATCCAAATTTTGTAGATTGAATGATCATGGCAACCAAGATGCTAAGCTCATAGGTTTTGTGTTTTTACGCGTCCTCTACTGAAGGTTTCTCACAGAAAAACAGTTATGTAATTTCCTCTATAAATAACGCATGTAGCTAGTCTGGATATAGTCTTGATGTTAGTTTATATACTGTTTTCGTAGCATTAGTCCTGCTGTTGTAACGAGAGGATACTTCCTCTGTTTTGCAATATAAAGACTCTGTTTCTTATGACTATTTGAGCGTAATTTTGGGTTGACAGCGTATTAACCAAAGGTCGTGCAGAGGGCCCTTGCTGGCTGAGGTTTTGTTTCTTTATTTCTGTAAAATTTTCATGTATCATTTTCTTATTTCCATTGTAAATATTTCATAGCTTGTTCACCTGTATATATTTCATAATTCATTTATGGCGTTAATGTTTCATTCCTGTACATGATTTTCTAGCATTGTATACTTTTTCTAACACTGATCAGTGTGTTTCAGGATAGGTTATGCTCAAGCGTTTTCATATAATTTTTGCATCAAATAGTGACATGAGATTGGCCTCTCTGCTGACTTTGTTTTTTTAGCTTTTCAATTTCAGTTATGCTTTGATTTCAGTCTTATTTATTTGTTGTTGTTAGCTAGTTTAGATATCAAATTCTTCATGTCATTTGATGTTATCTCCAGAGCCATGGCTTAACCCCGAAAAGCTACTTGGTGAGCTATCGGATTATGAGTGAAGTGATTTGATTTTACTTTCGTTTCTGCAATTAGATATCAGGTTCTTCATGTTATTTGACGTTATCTCCAGAGCCATGGCTTAACCCTGAAAAGCTACTTGGTGAGCTATCGGATTATAAGTGAAGTGACTTGATTTTACTTTCATTTGCAAGTAGGTAATTTAGACCTCAATTCTTCATTTTATTTGACATCATCTCCGGAGCCATGGCTTAACCCCAAAAAGCTACTTGGTGAGCTATCGGATTATAAGTGAAGTAAATTGATCTTACTTTCATTAGTCTGCAATTTTTGGTTTGTTTGAGTGCAATAGTTTAGATTTTATTTCTGTATTTAGATAGGCAGCAGAGACAGAGATTTCATGATCAATATTTCATCATTTGTTTGATTTAAATAGCTGCACATTTACATTCCTTTTCAAGTACTGATTTTATCACTAGCATGTTTTGAGATCCTTTGAAGTGCTAAGTTCTAGAAGTTATAATAAGGGACATAAAACCTTGTCTCAAATCTATATCTATACTTGCCTTCTAAAGTATTCTTAAAACTCAGGAATAGGATTTCCATTTTCTTTAGGAGACAAACAAAGACGAAACCCCAAAACAAAATAAAATTGGAAATAATAAAAAGTAAGAAAGAGGTTGTCTTGCACATATTGTGCGCCACACTTCATCAGTTTACGACTCCCAGATTGATAATTAATGTAGCAATTTAGGACATACTAAATTGACTAAACATTTTTGGATAGATACCTGGATTATTTTATGCCCACCAATCATAAGGATGAGGTATTCAAAATGATGCAAAAAGAAGATGAGAACTTGGAGGATTTATTGGAAATATTTCAATACAACTTAAAGAGAGAAAAAATGAGTAATTTAGATGAGGAAACCTTGAAAGCCCTTCTACTGAAAGCCATTAGAGATGAATGGATAGATATTTTAAACATGATGGGGAAAGGAGACATTTCTCAACTTCCACTACATGACATAGCAGAACTATGTGTCTATCTCTCAAGGGGAAAATCTAAAACTGGAAAAGGGCCTAGAGATCCTTCTCTTATTAGAGCAAACCAATCTGCAACTGGTTCAATAAGTAGGGTAGATATTGGCAATATGCTTGATGAGTTCAAAACTGATATTATAGGGAGCCTTAGTGAACAACTAGACACCCTTAAAATTCAAAACAAACAGAAAGCAAAAGCTAATGCCTTAGCCATATTTTGCCCCTGCAACCAAACAACCTGTACAGCTTCATTCACTGCACCTCTATACTCTGCCTCGGCTGTAGATAAAGAAATCATGGATTTCTTCTTTCTGGACCAACAAAAAGGCCCTAAACCAAATTTGAAAACATAACTAGAGGTGGACTTGTGGTTTGTACCATTGCCAGCCCAATCAGAATTTGTGTACCCAATCAGTGAAAGTGGACAATCTGCAGCATAAAAGATACCAAAACTAGAAGTACCTTTCACATATCTAAGGATTTTCTTTGTAGCTTTCCAGTGAATCTCATGGGGCTCTTGCATATATCTGGAACAAACTCCTACTGCAAAAGATATATCAGTTCGGGTGTGAGTAAGATACAACAAACTCCCAACCAACTGTCGATACAGTGTTCTGTCCACCAAAGGTGTAGTACTCGCATCCTCAAATCTGATCCCTGAAAGAAAGGGAGATGTTGCTAGCTTACATTCTGTCATTTGAAAGCGGACAAGTAGATTTCATGCATAATTAGACTGTGTCATCTTGATCCCTGAACTAGACTGAGAAACTTCAAGACCAAGAAAGTAGTGCAACAATCCCAAATCTGTCATGGAAAATCGATCATGCAATGTTGATTTTGCCAAATCAATAGCTGAGATAAGGTTCCCTTTCATCAGTAAATAATCTACATAAAGTAATATCAACAAAAGGGAATCATCATGTTACAGAAAATAAGCATTCGAATCAGATTTTCATCGAATGAATCCAATGGAAAGTAGGAAAGAATCCATCTTTGCATACCAAGCTCTAGGAGCCTGTTTTAGGCCATACAAAGATTTCTTTAATCTGCAAACGAGGGAAGAGTTATGAATGTATCTTTGTGGCTGATCCATATATATATATACTCCTTGATATCTCCATGAAGAAATTCACTCTTCACATCCATGTGATGAACTTCCCATCTGCGAGAAGCAGCAATGGCTAAAACTAGTCGAATGGAGTCCATTTTTGCAACAGGTGCAAATGTCTCTGTGTAGTCTATGCCATGTACCTGTGAGTATCCTTTTGCAACAAGTCAAGCTTTGTACTTGCTGATCTCACCATATGTAGCAATATTTTTTCGATAGATCCATCGACATTGAACAAGCTTTCTTCCTTTCGGAAGTGGAACCAAGTCCCATGCCTTGTTTTCCATGAGAGTAGAGTACTCTTCATCCATGGCAGCCTCCCAAAGCGAGTTTCTAGCAGCCTCAGAGTGTGACTGTGGATCTGAACCAAGTGTCATATAGAAATGTATGGGAAGCAATGGTTCGGTGGCAGCCAAGGCTTGAGGAGCCCCAAAAAACTATGATCTAGTCCTTCTCGCATCCGCAGGATCACCGACTAGTTCACCCGCATCTTGCAGGGTTTTCTCTGCCCAAGTTGGCAGCTGAGTTGGAGAAGCCATGACCTGCTCCTCATCCTCTGAATCATACCCAAGAGGATTCTCTAAAGGCTTCTCTGAAATTCTTGAATAAGTTTCGGACTTCTCCTCATTAGTGGCAACAAGCGGTTCCTCGGTAAGGTCTGCTGAAAAATCATGCAGTGATTCTTCTTCAAACTTCACACTTCGAGCTACAAGGAACTTTTCAGTGTGAGAGTCTAGCAATCTATATCCTTTGACACTGTCAGGATATCCAACAAAGATACATTCAACACTTTGAGGCTCCAAAGCCTTCCTCTTATATGTCGGAATGTGAGCCCATGCTAGTGAACCAAAAATGCAAAAGTGCAACACTTTCGGTTTCTTATTGGTCCAACATTCAAATGGAGTGGTGCCTTTGAGTGCTTTGTGAGGAATTTAGTTCTAAAGTTATGCTGCATAATTAATAGCTTCAACCCATAGCTTAGGAGCTAATGATTTTGACTATAGCATACAATTGACCATCTCTTTTAACGACTGATATTTCCTCTCCGCGACACCATTCTGTTGTGGTGTATATGGCACTGTGTGTTGTAGTTGTATACCTGCATCAATACAAAGTTGCTGCACATTTTTGTTGACATACTCACCCTCATTATTAGTATGGAGTATCTTAATCTTACACCCAGACTCATTCTCAGCAAGTGCTTTAAATTATATAAGGCATTCAAATACTTCCGATTTTAATTTCACAAAAAATACCCAAGTAAAGCGAGAGAAATCATCTATGAAGGTGAGTATATAACAAGCCTTACTGATTGAAGGATGAAGGAATGGGAAAGTGATGTCACTGTGAACCAAACCAAGAAGTGAAGAAGCTCTTTGTGCCTTCCCTTTGTCAAAATTTTGCTCCGGATGCTTGCTAAGAATGTATCCTTGACATACACTGCTTGTGAATTTCATAGCGGGCAATCCTTCTACCATGTTTTCCTTGATGAGTTGATGCAAGTACTTATAGTTTATATGGCCAAATATTTCATGCCATAGCCTGTTGTTATCAATATATTGTGACAAAAATACAATTCTAATAGATTTAGGAACAAAGTGGGAGAAGAAATACAAACGAGAATCGTGATCTGCAATTCCATGTGCAAGCTGTGAGCCCGTGGAAATGTCGGTAATCACTGCAGAGTCCGGAGTGAAATCCACCTTCCTTCCAGAGCCAGAATGAGTGATTCAATATATCAAGAGAAGATTTGTGGATAGCGAGGGAACATGAAGCACATTTGTGAAGCAGCCCCCTTCAAGGTCTACAGATCATTCTCCACACACCTTTGTGGGCGTGGCATCTCCCAAGTAAATTGGGGATCCAATGCTTTCTTCGATGGAGGAAAATTCATCTTTTGATGTAGCCATATGGTTTGATGCACCTGAATCAAGGATCCAAGCTGATGGAGTGGATGTGACAGCCATTAAAGCATGACCATCTCGTGCTCTCCCTCTCCCATCTCCTGTTCTGTTATCATCCTTCTTTTTTGCATTCTCTGATCCGAATTGGATCCATGAAGAATAATCAAAGTACCATGACTGTATCAGATCAGGACAAACTTCAAATTCAAGAGTACAGAACGATCAAAAAAACCTTTGAACAGTGGCAGTTGACAGCCAACGTGGAACGATGAGGACCTTGGTCAAAGCGCGCTAATCGAGGCCCATGGAGACTGCGCAAGAGGCGAAATTGGCACCTGGAAAGGCCCCGAAGCGTTCGGTTGCATGGAAGCCGGGAAAACCGTGGGGAAAAGTGCAAAAGGCTAAAGGCGAGACCCGTGCTCCAAAAATTGGCGGTATGTATAGGGGGAACCCTTGGGCGGTAAGCGGATTTGGCTAAAACCTAGCGATTCCATTCAGTGCCCGACGCGTGGAAAGCAGAGGAGACAGAAAACCGCCACTCATCGCGTGCTAATGGTCAAGCAAGTCAACTGCGCGAAATGAGAGAATGACGTTGGATCGGGAGGCTCCAGATCTAACGGCTGAGAATGCGCCCAATGAAAGAACCAGATTTGATAGGGGATTAAGCCAAGATCTACAAGGATTTGAGGTTCGATTTGACCGCTGAGGTGGCAGATGACTCATTCCATGATGTAACCAAAGAACCAAACTGACGAGGAAGAGCTGGCGCAGTTCACAAGAGGATAAGTGGCCACTCCCTGTGAGTTGATGACCATGATGCAGAGACAAGGAATTCCGAGTGAACAACAGCAGGCGACCTGACAGAGGAAGAAGGGGAATCGAACATTCATGATATCGATTGACTTTAAAGCCATGAACAGACAAAGCAGAAGACACCGAAGACGGAGAAGAGAGGAAAAGGAAGAAGACAGAGAAAACGAAGAAACTATAGTGAAGCAAAAGCAGAAAGACAGAGGGCCGAGCTGACCACAAGCAGCATCGAGCACCAGAGAGCTTGAGAGGTTCAAGCCAACCCTGAGGGGATCTATCGGGGATCGAGTACTGTATTGGGCTCCTCCTATTAAAGACCAGAAAGGTCAAGAGCTGGTAAGGAAAAGAGTCTGTGCACTCTAGTGGCTTGGGGAATCCAAGAACCACCCTGCCAAGAAATTCTGTTTCAGGTGACTCAGATTGAGCTCCTCATTGTAATTCTATGCTTTAAAGACACAATAAAATAAGGCCACCATTGAAAGCTAGACCGGAGACGTATCCCTGGAGGATAGGGTGAACTCCTTATTAATTGTTGTGTTCTTGTATTTTCTTACTATGTTTCTCTATTGTTTTCCATTTTCTAGTGTCTGTGTATTTTGCAACCTGATCGAGTTGTTGCCTAAAATAACATAGACACACACCAGCACATGATTCTGTAATACCTTCATTCAATAATTAATTAACTAAGGTCACTCAAGGGTGATTTTTAGATCAAGTGGTATCAGAGCTTTAAGCTGTTAAGGTTAGACAAGCTTGTGTTGGTATAGCTCTGAATGCTCACTAGATCAAAGCTCAAATTAGAAGAAGGAGAGTTTGTCGAAACTAACCCTGAAATTGGGAGAGTCTATCCTCAGAAGACAATGTCAGAGGAAGGTCCTATGGGTCCAGACACTCAATTCATAGAAAGTTTCCTAGCCATAAAGTCCATGGTAGAGGAAATGTATAAGGACTTTAGAAAACACAAGGATGAAGATTCATCAGGCTCTAAACAAGACAAAGGAGAAGATGAATCACATTTCCACGACCACTCAAAAGGAAAAGGGAAAGAGGAAATATTTCTCACACCTCCTAATAGCCCTGTACATAACAAGAAAGCATCTCTGATCAAACTAGATGTTAAATTTGATTTTCCTATATATGATGGAGAGTTAAATGCAGAAAAGTTGGACAATTGGATTAGACAAATCGATGTGTATTGCAGAGTGCAGAACATCGACTCAAACAAGAGAAAGATTCAGCTGGCAAGCCTATGCCTTGGAGGCACTGCCTTGGTTTGGTGGGAAGGTAGAACCCAAGCTGATATGAAAAGACATGGTAAGACTATCTCTATCTGGAACGAATTTGTGTCTGTAATCAAAAAGCAGTTCTATCCATTGGCCTACATGCAACAAGCCATGATGAGTTGGCAAACTCTTCGGCAGTTGAAAGGGAAAAGTGTGCAAGGGTACACTTAGGAATTTAGAAAGAGAGCATTGATTCTAGGAATCTCATTAGACTCACCAGAGACTCTTTTGAAGTACATTGGTGGTCTACACAGCTACATGAGGCATACCATCCTCATGTTTAATCCCACTAGTATAGATGAGGTATTTGTACAAGCTACTCATCTGGAAGCTAGAGGAAAGAATGGAAATCCAGAAGTTGGGGGAACATCCCAACCCACTGCAAGCAAGAGCAAGGAGAAAAGAAAACAGAAGTGGAAAGTAAGGAAGGCTAACACTGCACAGAAAAGCAAGGCTTCATGCACTCACTGTAAAAAGGATGGGCATGATGATAAGCATTGTTGGATTCTGCATCCAGATCTAGGACCTAAGAAGTTTGAGGGCAAGAACAAGAATACTACTACAGCTATTCAGAAAGATTTGGGGTTAGACTCGGGAGATGAAACAACCATTGCAACCACAGGTATAAAAGGTTATCTGCTTTAGAGAATGCTGAAATCAAGAAGTAGGTGCAGGAGTTGCTCGAGAAGGGGTTCATCAGGCCTAGCACATCACCATGTGGGTCACCAATCGTTTTGGTGAGAAAGAAAGATGGCTCATGGAGAATGTGCATTGATTACCGAGAACTCAATAAGATAACAATAAAAAATCGTTATCCCCTTCCTCGCATAGATGATCTTTTAGATCAATTGAAGGAAGCTGTTTATTTCACCAAGCTAGACTTTCACAGTGGATACCATCAGGTCAGAGTGGCAGAACAAGATGCATGGAAGACTGCTTTCAAAACAAAGCAGGGATTGTATGAGTGTCTAGTTATGCCTTTTGGCTTAACTAATTCTCCTACTACTTTCATGAGATTAATGAATCATGTACTCAGACCTTTTCTTGATGATTTTGTTATTGTGTATCTGGATGACATTCTGATCTTTAGTAAAATGTGGGAAGAACACTTAAAGCATGTTAAGCAGACACTAGATGTTTTGAAAAGAGAAAAACTTCATGTTAAACTATCAAAATGTGAATTTGGCAAAACATCTCTAAATTATTTGGGTCATATAGTAGGGGGTGGTGAATTGAAGATAGATCCCTCTAAAGTGGCAGTCATTGTAAACTTCCCTAAACCCAAGTCTGCTACAGAAGTGAGAAGATTCTTAGGGGTAGCACAATATTGGAGGAAGTTCATTTCTAACTTTTCCTCAACTACAACTCCCTTACATGCTTTAATAGGATTGAACAAGGTGTTTCAGTGGGGAGGCAAACATCAGAAAGCCTTCAACACCTTGAAAGAAAAGATTAGTACAACACCTATACTAGCACTGCCTGATCTGCAAAGACCATTTGAGATCCACACAGATGTCATTGACTATGCCATGGGAGCAGTGTTGACATAACACGGTAAACCCATATGTTATCATTCTAAAACTTTTAATCCTGTAGTAGTTAACTATCCTACATATGATAAAGAATTGTATGCATTAGTTCATAGTGTGAAAAAGTGGAAACATTACTTAATGGGAAAAGAGACAGTAATACATACTGATCATCAACCACTTCAATATCTACACTCCCAAACTAAGTTGTAGTAATCCAGAGTTTCTAGATGGATGGGTTTTCTACAACAGTTTCATTTAGTCATCAGATATAAAAAGGGCATACATAATAAAGTTGCAAACATATTATCTAGACCCATTATAAATGCATCTACTATACTTAAGCATAATTCTGTGTTACATAAGAGTTGCATTGAACAATATGCTCAAGATATAGATTTCAAAGATGTATATGCAACTTTAAGTCAAGGAAAAAGAGTAGAAGAATTGGATTATCATGTAAAGAACCGACTCTTGTACCATTGTGGGAAACTCTGTATTACACAAACTGAGAGAGTAAAGATAATTAGAGAAGCACACACTTCTTTGATATCAGGTCACTTTGGGGTAAGTAAAACAGTTGCACAGCTGCAAAGATTTTGCTATTGGCCAAAAATGAATGAGAAAGTTTCTAGATATGTAAGAGGGTGTACTATGTGTGCTAAAAGCAAGCCCAGCAACAAAAAACTAGGCTTTTACACTCCATTACCAGTACCTTCTCACCCTTTGGAAAGTGTTTCCATGGATTTTGTTGGAGGACTGCCTAAATCTAGGAAAGGTCATGATTATCTATATGTTGTTGTGGATAGGTTCAGCAAGATGTGTATTTTGATACCTTGTAATAAACAGATTACAGCTGAACAAACTGTAAAACTGTTCTTTGAACATGTATGGGTTCATTTTGGATTACCCACTTCCATTGTATCTAATTGAGACACCCGATTTGTGGGGAAGTTTTGGTCAAGTCTGTGGGAACTGATGGCCAGGCAGAAGTAGTTAACAGGACAGTGATCCAGTTACTCAGAGGATATTGCAGCAAACATCCTAATCTGTGGGATGAACATTTGTGTTATATGCAACATGCTTACAACAGAGAAAAACACTCTTCTACATAGAGATCTCCTTTTGAGACCTGTTTTGGTTTCACCCCAAGGTCTCCTTTGGATTTTGTCTTTGGTAAAGATACCACAATTGAGGGACACAGTGATGTGGACAAGGCAACTAGGTTCATTGAACAAATCCAAGAGATCCACCAGGCAGTACAGGAACCACTGGAAAAGAGCCAAGCCAAATACAAGGCTAGGCATGACAAGCATCGAATGGAGCATAGTTTCCAAGTTGGTGACCAAGTTTGGTTGTACATCAACACTGACAAGATGTAAGGTGAAGGTAAAAAAGCTAAAGCCTATCAGGTATGGACCTTTCAAAATACTTTAGAAGATTGGTGAGAATGCTTTTCTCCTTGACCTACCAGCTTACATGCACATCTATTCAGTCGTCAATGCAGATTGCTTGAGATTGTTTGAACACTCTCTAATTGAGGATCCCGAAGAGCAGAGTCAATTGCCTTCTATTGATGACCTGCTACCTGAATATCTTAATGAATTGCAGGAAGACAGAGTTCTGGACAGGATGGTCAGGACAACGCGTAGAGGAGATGTTGAGTACCTCAGAGTAGGGCTCAACAGTTCAAAGTTGAGCAGTGCAAAGTGGATTTAGATTGAACAAGTGAGACAACAGTACCCTCACTTAGTCGATGCTTGAAAACCAACTTTTGGTGGTCCAAAATCTTTTTAAGTGGGAAGGCCGTGATCCAAATTGGATCCAAGAAGAATAATCAAATTACCATGACTGTATCAGATCAGGAAAAACTTCGAATTCAAGAGTGCAGAGCGATCAGAAAAACCTCTGAATAGTGGCAGTTGGCAGCCAGCGTGGAATGATGAGGACCTCGGTCAAAGCGCGCTGACCGAGGCCCATGGAGACTGCGTAGGAGGCGAAACTGGCACCTGGGAAGCCCGGATCAGGAAAAGGAGGCAATTTCTTATGTGCTTAGTGCTAATCGCGCATCGCTGGGAAAAACCCCTTGAAATGGAAAAGCGCTCGGTCGCATGGAAGCCGGGAAAACCGTGGGGAAAAGCGCAAAAGGCTAAAGGCGGGACCCGCACTCCAAAAACCGACGGTATGTATTGGGGGCACCCTTGGGCAGTAAGCGGATTTGGCTAAAACCTAGTGATTCCATTCAGCGCCCGACGTGTGGCAAGCGGAGGAGAGAGAAAACCGCCGCTCATCATGCGCTAACAGTCGAGCAAGTCAACCACGCGAAATGAGCGAATGACATTGGATCAAGAGGCTCCAGATCTAATGGCTGAGAATGCGCCCGATGAAAGAACCAGATTTGACAGGGGATTAAGCCGAGATCTACAAGGATTTGAGGTCCGATTTGACCGCCAAGGTGGCGGATGACTCATTCCACGATGTAATCGAAGAACCAAACCGATGAGGAAGAGCTAGCGCAGTTCACAAGAGGACAAGCAGCCACTCCTTGTGAGTTGAGGACCATTACGCAGAGACAGGGAATTTCGAGCGAACAGCAGCAGGCGACCCGACAGAGGAAGAAGGGGAATCGAACAGTCATGAGATCGATTGGCTTTAAAGCCATGAACAGACAAAGTAGAAAACACTGAAGATGGAGAAGAGGGGAAAAGGAAGAAGACAGAGAAAAGGAAGAAAAGGCAGTGAAGCAAAAGTAGAAAGACATAGGGTCGAGCTGACCACAGGCAGCGTCGAGCACCAGAGAGCTTGAGAGGTTCAAGCCACCCCTGAGGGGATCGAGTACCGTATTGGGCTCCTCCCATTAAAGACCAGAAAGGTCAAGAGCTGGTAAGGAAAAGAGTCTGTGCACTCTAGTGGCTTGGGGAATCCAAGAACCACCCTGCCAAGCAATTTTGTTTCAGGAGACTCAGATTGAGCTCCTCATTGTAATTATCTGCTTTAAAGACATAATAAAAGAAGGCCACCACTAAAAGATAGACCGGAGACGTAGCCGTGGAGGATAGGGTGAACTCCTTATTAATTGTTATGTTCTTATATTTGCTTACTATGTTTCTCTGTCGTTTTCCATTTTCCAGTGTCTATGTATTTTGCAATATGATCGATGTGTTGCCTAAAATAACATAGACACACACTAGCACATGAGTCTGTAATACCTTCATTCAATAATTAATTAACTGAGGTCACTCAAAGGTGATTTTCAGATCATTCTCGGGCACTATTGAACCTTAGAATTACCCTCTCCTTGACAGCTTTTCTCACTTCTTTCCCTTGCTTTTCGATAAGATTACAGAACCCCATCAATGATAAATGATAGGTCTTGTCTTAAGGAGGGCATTAAATTATTGACATGTTTTTCTATTTGAATAATTTTTTTCAAACTAGCTATAGAATGCAGCCTATTCTGTAGCTAACTGTGTATTCCATAGCTATTTCCATGGTCTGGCAGGTTACAGGTGTCAAATGAAGAATCTGGCCACATGGGTATCTCTAGAATCATCTCCACATGGATCCTATCCTAGTCACTCAACCCAGATCGATAAGAAAGCAATCTCAAGATCGTAGTCAAAGGTGGAGTCAAACATATGATACCCAAAAGCAATAGGACTCTTCGTTTGCTCTTTCATGGTTAATCAATAAGCTAACAGTTTTGTTGCAGCATTAACTCAGATCAACCACCTTTGTTAATGGTTCTATTGCAAACATCTCGCTCAAATTTAAGTCACATGTAGCTGATCAAATGTTTACGCAATCCTTTTGTAATATGTATAGGCCACATGTAGCTAGTTTTCCTCAAAAATAGTTATGAGTATTTCCTTTTTAAATACTGGTTGCACGGAACAGAGGGGGTTCGAAGAATTTTATGTATTAAAGTTCAGACTTTCAGCTGCATTTTTGGACTTCGTTCCTGTCTATAATATAAAATCATGTGTTGACCAATGATAGTTTAAGAGAGAATTTTCAATTAGTTAGTAGCTCAACCCAGTCAGTTGCAGAGGGCCCCTGCACTGAAGGAGGTTTAGTTTCCATTCGTTTTTTGTTTAGTTTTAATTTCACTATTCGCTTTTAGCAGTATTTCTAACTTAGGTTGATTTATTTTAGTTTGATTTATTTAGTTTTGATCAATAGCATAATGTTAAAACTCAATTGTGCAGTCTTGTTTCTCCAACACATTTCATGAAAGGAAACTATTTTGTTTCTAAACAGAGTAAGGTTGAAGTAATGAGAATGCACTGTTGACTAGCTTTCTCACTATTTTGTTATTTATTTTCTAGTTTAGATTGTCAACACACTGTGTTAATGAATGTTTTTGATTACCATTTCAAGTTGATACTCATCCTAGACTAAATGGTTAAACATTCACGTCACGCAATGGTTGACATCAATCAATTACCTTCTGCATGTTTCATTTAGTTCTCTAGATCATAAAGTACATAAAGTTGCTTGTATTCCATCTCAAGAAGGTTATCTTTCAAAATTGAAGGTTAAAGTAACTAGAAGTACTTTAGTCGATTTCATTCTCTGTATTTATTTCAACATGCATTACAACTTCACCTTTAATTTTAAGAATTAGATTCATGACTTACGATTAATGACAAGATAGGATAGATGCTCTTTTTTTCCTTCCTTTAAATTAGATTTTGACTAGTTTCAACTCTTCATTCACCATTAGGAATTTTAGATTCAATTTCTCATAGTTCAGATTGTACATCATTAGGAATCAAAGAATAGAAACCACCAAAACAATATAAAAATACAAAACAATGAATTAAGAAGGGTTAACTAAGCACATATAGTGCACTACACTTCATCAGCTTACAAACCTTGATTGATAATTTGTGCAAACAATTTAAGACACTAAATTGACTAAACATTTTGGCGCTGTTTCCAAGGAGATGTAATTAGGTAACCTTATCTCTTACATTAAAAAAAAAATGATATGCATAGAGAAAGATACTCTAGGGGTAGATTTATAGCTAGACGCAGGAGTTCAATTCCTACAACACCACCTACTCCACCAAGAATACGAAGAGATACACCTCCATCTCAAGCTCATACTCCTAGCCATAGAACTCCTAAAATTCTAAGGTCAGAAATTCAATCAAGAGGATCTCCTACTTCATCTACTGAGGCAGTCCTAGAGGAGGAAAATCTTGGATCTCCAGCAGAAGGAGTAGCCTTTTTCACCTCCACAGGGGAGCATATTTTAGTTTAAGAATTAAGAATACCTAGTGAGGAAGGAGAAGTAGAACCTCTCTCCCACATACCATTAATAGAGAAACCAGAGGAAGATAAATTAACCTTGCAGGTTGAACCTTATACTGACTCTGAAGAAACTATAATGGCAGAAGAAGGAGAGGATGGAGAATTCACACTGTTTGGAGGAGGGGATAGAGGAAGAGGTAGAGGAAATAATGGAGGCAGAGGAAATAATTGAGAAGACAAAGGAAATAATGGAGGAGGAAGAGGAAAATAGGGAAATCGATAATTCTTTTGGATTCCCTGTAGTTGATGAAGAAACAAATGCCACAATGAAAAATAGCTCACCTTCTGTCCTCCCAAATTTCCATGGTTTAAAAAGTGAGGATCCTGAAACATTTTTAATTGAGTTTGAAGTCTTGTGCAGAACCTATGATTACTTAGAAGACTCTCAAAAACTTAATTTGTTTCCTTCAACATTGAAAGGAGCTGCTTTGAAGTGGTTCATGGGGTTGGTCACTCAGTCCATTAGAACATGGAATGACATGAAGAAAGTGTTTTTGGATGGGTATTTGGATTATTGCATGCCCTCCAATCACAAGGATGAAGTGTTCAAAATGATGCAAAGAGAGGATGAAAAATTAGAGGATTTAATTGAGATATTCAACTATAACTTGAAAAGAGCAAAGATGGATAATTTATATGAAGATACCTTAAAAGCTCTTCTATTAAAAGCCATTAGAGATGAGTGGATAGATATCTTTAACATGATGGGGAAGGGAGATATCTCTCAATTCCCATTAAGTGACATAGGAGAATTATGTGTTCATCTCTCAAGAGGAAAATCCAAAACTAGGAAAGGTCCAAGAGATCATCCTCTTGTTAGAGTAAATAAATCTGCAACTGGATCAGTGAGTAGGGTAGAAATTGGGAATATGCTTGATGAATTAAAAATAGATATTCTAGGGAGCCTTAGTGAGAAAATAGACACCCTTAAGTTACAAAAAAAGCAGAAAATTGAGGCTAATGCTTTAGCTATTTTCTGTCCCAAATGAAAAAAAAAAAACAAAAACAAAAAACAAAAAACAAAAAACAAAAAACAAAAAACAAAAAACAAAAAACAAAAAACAAAAAACAAAAAACAAAAAACAAAAAACAAAAAACAAAAAAAACAAAACAAAACAAAACAAAACAAAACAAAACAAAACAAAACAAAAAACAAAAAACAAAAAACAAAAAACAAAAAACAAAAAACAAAAACAAAAAAAAAAAACAAAAACAAAAAAAAAAACAAAAAAACAAAACTTTAAGAGAATGCCCTTTAGATGCAAAAATCATAGAGACTTGTGTGATTTGTTCAGAAAACCATGAGACCAAGGGTTGCCCTTCAATTCCAAGTCTTAAGGCTATTTTTCAAGAAGAAACAACTCCAAATTCAGCAGAATCTCTTTGCTTTGTCTCTAGAAGACCTTGGTAGAGGCCACAAGATCAGGGATTTAATAATCAAATGTATCTTCAGCCCCCACCAAATTGTAATTCTTGGCAACAACCTTGGCCTCAACCTCAACCTCAACCTTGGGCTCAAGGAATACAAAGTCCTTATGGAAGATTTTCTCAATATTATCAATATCCTCCATCATATCAGAATTATCCTCCCCCGCAAATTCCACAACAAAATCAGCAGCCACAACTTCAAAATCAGAACCCTCAACTTTCACTACCATTTCCACAACAAAACCAACAACCTCAACTTCAAAACCAAAATCCTCAACTCTTACTACCATTTCAACAGAGACCAGATCAGCTACCTGCCCAACCATTACCAAACTCCAATAATAAAAATCCTCAAAATACTTACATGGTGGAAGGACAACAATTTCCAACTTATATGATCACTCCTCTAGATCTCAATGATGTGCAACTAAGATCTGGTAGGATATTAGAAAAGGAAAAGCCTTTTGTAGTTATTCAGGAACAAGACAATTCTGAAGAAGATTCTCTACATCCCAATAAAAGTTTTGAAGAAACATCTCTCCAAAACCATAATATTGAAAATGAAAAATGGAAAGAACCAGTGAACTCAACTCCTATCATTGAGCAACCAATATCTACTTCTGCACCTCCTTTTCCTGAAAGATTACAAGTTGATAGAGGGGTATAAAAGCTGATTATGTTGTCTAATTATGATTTTCTAGATGAATTGAAAAATGTTTGTATCAAAATCCCTTTGTTACAAGCCATTAAGGAGATTCCAATCCTAGCTAAAACAATAAAGGAGTTGAGCATAAAGAAATCAGGAAGAAAATAAAAAGTAACAAAAAGAATTCACCT
This sequence comes from Pinus tabuliformis, assembly GCA_031772625.1. Taxonomy (NCBI): domain Eukaryota; kingdom Viridiplantae; phylum Streptophyta; class Pinopsida; order Pinales; family Pinaceae; genus Pinus; species Pinus tabuliformis. The sequence goes on from CM062818.1 coordinate 1,298,958,746, forward strand.
GGTAGGAAAAATAGTATACATAATGATGGAAAAATTTCCATACAAAAATATGTAGATCTAGGAAGTCCAATTGTGAAAACGCATATCAATGGAGTTGAAATTCTAAATACATTGATTGATTTAGTAGTTATAAACATCATGAGCAAACAAACCATGGAACAGCGCAAGCTTCCTAATCTTCTTTATACACCTACATTACTACAATTAGCATATAGATTTGTAATCAAACCAGATGGTTCGTTAGAAGATATTTCAGTGTCCTTAGATTCTTGGGAGTATCCTGTTGATTTTATGATCTTAACCCCCAAGAACAATCTAGGAGGACATCCACTTATATTAGGAAGACCTTGGCTGGCCACAGATGATGCTTTCATTAGCTGTAGATCTGGTGACATGTATATTTTTGATGGGAATTCAACAAAGAAATTCACTCTATATCCTCCAGCAAGAACAATCATAGAAATAGATGACAAAGAATGGATTGATGATGAAAATGACATTCAACCTCTCTTTACTATTTCAGACATTAGTGTAGAGAGTCAAATCTTGAATACCATGGAAAATTTTGAATCATCTCCAGAATATGAAGATGATAAATTCCAAGAAAAATCCAATATTGAATATTTGTCATCTAGGCAGATGTCTCTTTATTCTATGGAAGAATTTGGTAGCTCTACAATTGAAATCTTTCTAGGGAGAACATTGAACATAAACAATAACTTGGAGAAATTACAACATGAAAAGCTAATCAAAACATTACAGCAACATTTTGTTGCATATGCATGGGAATATACTGGCATGAAAGGAATTAGTCCTAAGAATTGTATACATCACATCTACATTGAGGAAAATTGTAAACCTATCAGACAACCTCAAAGAAGGATGAATCCAAATCTTAGGGAAATTGTGAAAGAAGAGTTGCAAAAACTGCTAAATGTAAACTTCATTTACCCAATTTCAGACAGCCAATGGGTTCCCCTTTAGTGATTGTGCCTCAAAAGAATGGTAAATGGAGGATATGCATTGATTATCGAGAATTGAATAAAGCTACCCTTAAAGATCATTTTCCTTTACCCTTTATAGATCAAATGTTAGATACATTAGCAGGTAAGAAGTATTTCTCATTCTTGGATAGTTTTAGTGGTTATAATTAGATTCAGGCGGCACTTAAAAATCAAGATAAAACCACATTTACTTGTCCATGGGGAACCTATGCCTACCGAGTACTTCCTTTTGGATTATGTAATGCACCTGCAACATTCCAAAGAGCAGTACTAGGAATGTTTTCTTATCTATTGTGTAGAGGTATATATGGATAACTTTACAGTCTATGGGAATACATTTGAAGAAGATTTAGAAAATTTGGAAAAAGTTCTTAAAAGATGTAAGGAAGCAAACCTTTCACTAAGCCATTAAAAATGTTTTATGATGTTTACAGAAGGGATTGTCTTATGCCATCAATAACTTCAGACATTATATAACAAGCTATGAAACCTTTATTCATACAGATCACTCTGCAATTAGATACTTAATGAATAAACCTATTACTAATGGCAAAGTTACAAGATGGCTATTACTCTTACAAGAATTCAATATTACTGTGCTAGATAGATCTGGAAAACAAAACACAGTTGCTAATTTCTTGTCCAGAATTCAAAATATCAAAGATGACACTCTGGTTGAAGATAAGTTTCCTGATGAATATCTTTTTGCAGTGACTACTCAGACCCCTTGGTTTGCAAATATTTCCAATTACTTAGTCACAGGGAAATTGCCTTCACATTTGTTTCCTAGAGAGAAGAAAAATCATTCAAATAAGTGAAAGATACTCATGGATCACATCAATTGTATAAAACACGTCCAGATCTCATGATCAGAAGATGTGTTAGGGAAGATGAAATGCCTAAGGTTCTCAAGGCATGTCATTGTAATGTCCCTTAATAAAAAATAAAAAATAATATAAATAATAAATAGTATAATATAATATTAAATAAATAATAAACAATAAATAAAAAAATAGTAATAGTAAATCAATAATAAATAATATTAATTACATGCTCTAAATAAATATAAATAAGAATAAACAGAAAATAGTAAAAATCAGTAAATCTATCAAAAAGTAAAAACAAAAGAAATAAAATAAGAAAGCAGTAAAAATCAGTAAAGCTATCAAAAAGTAAAAACAAAAGAATAAAACAAGAAAGCAGTAAAGTTGCGTGTTGACACATGGAGTGTGTGCATGTGGTTCCCCTTCCAATGTTTGCTCTATTTAATAGATGGGGAGGAATATGAGAGGCATTCCATCATTCCATGATTCCACCATCCATTCTCTTGGGAGAATAGTGTTGTGAGACAAAGGATTCCCTCGCAGTAGTACTTTGATTGAGGCCTCGAGGGTGGCTAGTTGTAGCAAGATTTTGTGCAACTGAGCCTACGGTTGGGTGGAGAGTCGTCCCTAAGACTTTGTTGCAGTTAGCATAATTCAATTAGCGTTTAACCCTGAAATCACAAGTGAGAAACATCATCGCCACAGGTAAGTAGTCTCTACTCATTTATTCAAATTTGATGTCAATTAGTGATAAATTGCATGTTGATTATAAATCGCATGATTAATCTAATTAATTACATGTTTTTATTTCGGGGTTGTTACATTCCAGGATGTTGTGAAACTTTCGTTGCCTGCTGGTTATACTAGTTCAGCAGATGGTTCGGGACTGTTACATGAAGTAATAAATAACAAAATAAATGTAATGTCCCATAATAAGAAATAAAAAATAACAAAAACTTAACTTCGAGACGAAGTTCCTTAAAGTGGGGGAGTATGTAATGTCCCTTAATAATAAATAATAAATAATAAATAGTAGAATATAATATTAAATAAATAATAAACAATAAATAAAAAATAGTAATAGTAAATAAATAATAAAAAATTAATAAATTAATTACATGCTCTAAATAAATATAAATAAGAATAAACAGAAAAATAGTAAAAATCAGTAACGCTTTCAAAAAGTAAAAACAAAATAAATAAAATAAGAAAGCAGTAAAAATCAGTAAAGCTATCAAAAAGTAAAAACAAAATAAATAAAATAAGAAAGCAGTAAAAATCAATAAAGCTATCAAAAAGTAAAAACAAAATAATAAAACAAGAAAGCAGTAAAGTTGCATGTTGACACATGGAGTGTGTACATGTGGTTCCCCTTGCAATGTTTGCTCTATTTAATAGATGGGGAGGAAGATGAGAGGCATTCCATCATTCCATCATTCCACCATCCATTCTCTTGGGAGAATAGTGTTGTAAGACAAAGGATTCCCTAGCAGTAGTATGTTGATTGAGGGCTCGAAGGTGGCCAGTGGTAGCAAGATTTTTTGCAACTGAGCCTACGGTTGGGTGGAGAGTCGTCCCCAAGACTTTGTTGCAGTTAGCAGAATTCAACTAGCATTCAACCCTAAAATCACAAGTGAGAAACATCATCGCCAGAAGTAAGTAGTCTCTACTCATTTATTGAAATTTGATGTCAATTAGTGATAAATTGTGTGTTGATTATAAATCGCATGATTAATCTAATTAATTACATGTTTTTATTTCGGGGCTGTTACATTCCTGGGTGTTGTGAAACTTTCGATGCCTGCTGGTTATACTAGTTCAGCAGAGGGTGCCGAGATTGTTATATGAAGTAATAAATAACAAAATAAATGTAATGTCCCCTAATAATAAATAATAAATAGTATAATATAATATTAAATAAATAATAAACAATAAATAAATAGTAATAGTAATAGTAAATAAATAATAAATAATAATAAATTAATTACATGCTCTAAATAAATATAAATAAGAATAAACAGAAAATAGTAAAAATTAGTAAAGCTATCAAAAAATAAAAACAAAAGAAATAGAACAAGAAAGCAGTAAAAATCAGTAAAGCTATCAAAAAGTAAAAACAAAAGAATAAAACAAGCAGTAAAGTTGCATGTTGAAACATGGAGTGTGTGCATGTGGTTCCCCTTCCAATGTTTGCTCTATTTAATAGATGGGGAGGAATATGAGAGGCATTCCATCATTCCATGATTCCACCATCCATTCTCTTGGGAGAATAGTGTTGTGAGACAAAGGATTCTCTAGCAATAGTATGTTGATTGAGGGCTCGGGGGTGGCCATTTGTAGCAATATTTTTTGCAACTGAGCCTACGGTTGGGTGGAGAGTCATCCCCAAGACTTTGTTGCAGTTAACATAATTCAACTAGCATTCAACCCTGAAATCACAAGTGAGAAACATCATCGCCACAGGTAAGTAGTCTCTACTCATTTGTTGAAATTTGATGTCAATTAGTGATAAATTCCGTGTTGATTATAAATCGCATGATTAATCTAATTAATTACATGTTTTTATTTTGGGGTTGTTACATATGGTATCAGAGCGGGTTTCAACTCTGCGTGACCTCTAAGTAAAATTTTTGAGAAAAATATTAAATTATTTTTTTCCAATTATTTTGTTTGTGATGATCAAGAAAAATTTAGTCGAACTAAAAAAAGCCAAGCAAGGTACATCACTTGGCGAGGACTAGTCTATTAATATAGATTCAAAAAAAATTATAGGAGGGCTCCATTACTTTTTGAACTCTAGTATTTTTAAAGTAGGAAATCTAGCATCATTCCTGGAATTTGCCTTCGCATAAAATCCGCTGATGGGTATCGGTTTAAATTTAGGGAATTTCTCTGTCGTTAATTTTACTCACTTGACCCACATGTGCATATTTTGTTGCATTTGAATGGCTTTGTCAATTATTTTCCATTTGAATTGATGCCTCTTTGGACCCGGTTCACTTCATTGTGCGAGGATAATATTAAACTCTGACCTGCTCGCTTACAAAAGCTAAGGGTGCTCTAATGAGAGTTGAACGATTTGAACTCATGACGTCAATCAATTCCTCCTTCTAAATTCCGGATGATTATTTTTTTTTAGTCTCTGGGCTGGGCATAAAATTTCATCATTAATGTCCTCATTTGACATATCTAAATTTTGGTCACAGTTTTTACGGCCTTTGAAATGCCTGTCTTGGAAATGAAAGGATTCCTACATAATTTATTTTATAAGGAGTTATTTGATATTTTATGCAATGCTTAAATTTTTTATTCATTTCATATTTCATAGATATATGTGGGGTAGTTATGAACTCAACTCTGTATTATTGTATGTGGTAAATCCACCTTAACTGAGGATCGTCAATGTTGGCCAATTCATACACATAATCAGGAATCTATGCTGGCAGAGGTTTGAATTTGAGTCATCATTATTGTGGCGAAAACCTATTTCAACCACCAGACTGCAGCCAGATAGACCTGTGTTGTAGTTTAAAATTCCCTGCCTATAGTCTTCTTTGCATGGAACTCTCAGAGTTGGGGGTTTCATAATCAAAACACCGTAACTTATCCATTGATTCTTGGGAGTTTCAGTAGCATGTTCTCACCAAGGGATTCAATGCCTTTCATTTTCCTAGATGTTGATTGAAACTCATAAAAAAAATTGGTAGAATAGGTCAATTATCGAAGTACAGAGAATGATGTAATTTGTATCATACCAAGAAGGTTGGCTGAACTGATTTGTAAGTAGTAATAGAGCGACTGTGATCTAACATCATAATGATTTTATGAAGCTGAAAATTTGCTTCATGAAGTTATAATATCTTAATACTAGGACTGTCATAATCAATAGCAGTGAGAATCTGTTATGAAACCAGCTCAAGAAAAGAAGAAAAGATAGATCAACGCCTTAGAATTCAGCCTCTTCGAGGGGGCAACCTCCTTTACATTACATAAATGAACAATTCTTGGATGATACAAATGACAAAACCTCCTTTCTATATATAGGAGTCTAAGGAGTCACAATATAATCCAGCCGACCTAACAATAATAATATAAAGCCACAAAAATAACAATAGAGGGATTCTATGGGGCACAAAAATAACAATATGGGGGTAATAGGGGCACAACAATATAAATAAGGGGTATAACTACAATAGTAATGCGGTAATCACTAGTATTATAGGGACCCAACATGCCCCTCTCCTTCAAAAAAGTGTTGTCCTCAACGCTTGAGTAGTTCTGGATACTTCTGCATAAAATTCTCATCCTCCCATGTGGAATCTTCAGCGGATAAATTCTTCCACTTGATAAGATACTCTAAAATTGATCGATTTCGTAGCTGTCGAGTTCTTGTTTCTGTGACTGCTTCCGGTTCCAATATAATTTTTCCTTCCTCGTCAAGTTCTGGCAATATTGTTTGAACTGGGAGCTTGTCGCCTATAACCTTCTTTAAACATGAAACATGGAAAACTGGGTGCAATCGAGAAGCTGCAGGAAGCTCCAATTTGTATGCCATAGTACCAATCTTTTCCAACACCTTGTACGGACCATAATACTTTGGTGATAATTTATTATCCTTCTTAGCTTGCTTTAGGGACATTTTCTTATATGGTTGTAGCCGTAGGAATACCCAATCACCTACATCAAAACTTCTTTCACTGCGATGTTGATCTGCCTGTTGTTTCATTCTATTTTGTGCCAACACGAGGTTATCCTTTAAGAGTTGGAGGACTTGTTGTTGATGTTCGATGTGATGTTCCACTGCTTGAACCTTAGAATTTTCTCTTAAATATGATGTGATTGATGGTGGTTGGTACCCATAAAGTGCCATAAATGGGGTCATTTTTGTTGATGTATGGAAGGAAGTGTTATACCACCATTCAGCCAGAGGCAACCATTTGACCCATTGTGTCTGTTTATCAGATACAAAGCAACGAAGATATCCTTCCAAACATTTGTTTACTATCTCAGTTTGCCCATCAGATTGAGGATGATAAGATGAGCTATGAGCTAACTGAGTACCAAGACAAGAAAATAATTTTGTCCAAAAATTTCCAGTGAAAATGGGATCTCTGTCACTTACAATAATCTTTGGGTTTCCATGTAGCTTTTGAATTGTTTCCATAAATGCAGTAGAAACTGTACTGGCTTTAAATGGATGTGATAATGCACAAAAGTGTGCATACTTGGTAAGTCTGTCAACTACCACCATGATGACACTCTTTCCCTCAGACTTGGGTAAACCTGTGATAAAATCCATTGAAACCTCCTCCCAACGTTGGCTTGGAATGGATAAAGGTTGTAATAGACCCGGTGTCTTAATTGTTTCAACTTTATTTTGTTGGAAAACCAAACATTCCGCCACAAACTTTTGAATATCTGATTTAAGGCCATCCCAAAAAAATTCCTTCTTAACCCTGTGGTAAGTTTTTAAAAATCCTGAGTGCCCTCCTAAGGGAGAAGTGTGCAATTCCATAAGAATCTTTTGTTTTAGCTGGGAATTCTTACAGAGGTATAAGCGATCTTTGTACCATAACGAATCATTTTTCCAGCTAAATGTATCAGAAGTACTGGAATCTTGTTGTAGCTTTCGAATAAGTGCCCACACTTCTTCGTCATTCTTCCATTCCTCCTTTGCTTCGTTTATCCAATCTGGTTGGATAATAGAAATGGCACACAACAATGCTTCCACATCCTCATCCTTTCTTGAGAGTGCATCTGCCACCACATTTTGCTTCCCTTTTTTGTAGATGATTTCAAAGTCATAACCCAACATCTTTGTGACCCACTTTTGTTGCTCTTCAGAGGATAATCTTTGTTCTAAAAAGTATTTAAGGCTATCATGATCCGTTTTTACCTTGAAGTGTCTTCCCATTAGGTAGGGTCGCCATTTCTTAAGTGCATGGAGTATTGCCAACATTTCCTTCTCATAAATAGCTTTGTTTAAAAACTTTCCCTTGATTGGACGACTTTCAAAAGCAATGGGTCTTTCATCTTGCATTAGAACAACACCAATTCCATTTCCTGAAGCATCACATTCCACAATAAAGGTTTTTGTGAAGTCCGGTGTAGCTAAGACCGGTGCTTGGCACATTGCCTCTTTAAGATGTTAAAAGGCCTTTGTTGCTTCCGGAGTCCATGAAAATGAATCTTTCTTCAATAATGTTGTTAGAGGTGCTGCTATTCTCCCATAATTCTTAACAAACTTGCGATAATACCCTGTCAACCCAAGAAATCCTCGCAGATGCTTTATGGATGTGGGGATTTTCCATTCCTTAATGGCTTTAATTTTGCTAGGGTCTACCTTAACTCCTTCATGAGATACAATATGACCCAAATATTCCACCTCCTGGACTCCAAAGAAACATTTGGATCTTTTTGCATATAATTGTTTCTCCTCCAATAGTTGTAGCACCTTGTCAACATGTTCAACATGATCCTTCCAAGACTTGCTGTAGATTAGTATATCATCAAAAAATACTAACACAAATTTTCTAAGGAATGGTTTGAAAATTGAATTCATCAAACCTTGAAATGTTGAAGGTGCATTGGTAAGGCCAAAAGGCATGACCAAAAATTCATAATGACCCTCATGAGTTCTAAATGCCGTTTTCGGAATGTCTTCAATCTTCATTCTGATTTGATGATATCCCGAACGAAGATCCAACTTGGTGAAGTAAATTGATCCATGCAATTCATCCAGTAATTCATCAATGACAGGAATGGGAAACTTATCTTTAATAGTGAGCTTGTTGAGCTCCCTATAATCTGGACACATGCGCCATGATCCATCCTTCTTGTGCACCAATACTACTGGAGCTGAGAAAGAACTTTGACTCGGTTGAATTATACCAGCCTCTAGCATTTCTGCAACCATACGTTCAATTTCACTTTTTTGGACATATGGATATCTGTACGGCCTGATGTTTGGAGGAACACTTCCTGGAATCAGATGAATAGCATGATCATGATCACGCATAGGTGGGAGACCTTTGGGAGTCTCAAATACCTTGGAATGATTGTCCAGGACTTTTTGGAGATCTGGAGAAATAGATGATTCCAATGTGGAAACATCTAGCGAACATAATTGTGCAATTACACCTCTTTGCTCCTTTTTTAGAAGCTTTGTCATGCCATTAGAGCTGATTATCTTTCCTGGTTTCCCTGCAATACCCCTTAATTCAACTTCCTTTCCTTCCACAGAAAATTTCATGAAAAGTTCTTGAAAATTAAAAGCTATTGTACCCAAGGATTGTAGCCATTGGACTCCTAGTACAACATCAACACCTCCCATTGGAATGGAAAGCATTGGGCTAGTCAATACATATTCTCCCATGGATAGCTTGATATTATGGCACTTTCCAGAACAATTTATTGTTCCTCCATTTGCAATCATCACTTGACACTCTGGTGCTGGATATAGGAAGCAATTCAATTCTTTTGCTACCCTACAATGAATAAAATTGTGGGTGCTTCCTGAATCAATCAACACTATTACCTTTTTCTTCTTGATTTGTCCTTCTATCTTGATGGTTTGAGGAGTGGTAATTCCCGCCAATGCATTACAAGATATGGTCGGATTTATTTGTTCTTCATCTAGGCTTTGTTCCTGGAATATATTCTCTTCTTTTGACCTTTCTTGCTCCTTTTCTTCTTCCTCTTCACAATCTATGTAGAATAATTTCTTCTCAGCACACTTATGACCTTTTGTGTATTTGCTATCACAATTGTAACAAAGCCCTTTTGCTCTTTTTTCTTCCAATTGTTGTGGTGTCAACCTTGTAGGTTGTGGAAGACTATGGGCAACAACACTTCCGTCTTTATAGTTGTGAATGGTATGCTTCCTAGTTGCCATAATTTTGCTTTCCATTTTTCTTGCTAACCTGAATGCCTTCTCTAATGAATCAGGTTCCCAAAGGCGCACATCATGTTGGATATTATCCTTTAAAGACCCTATGAACACATCAATCCTATGCTCCTCTGGAATATCTTTTACCCTTATGTTCAATTTTTGGAACTCCTCAATGTGCTCCATTATTGAACCCTTTTGTTTGAGACTTATCAATTGGCTAAAAAAAGTGTTGCTTTTTGTATCCTCATAATGTGCTATCAATTCTTCCGTAAAAATTGCCCAAGTGATAAATTGTTTACGAGAACAAAGCCATTGATACCATACAAACTGATTTGGTTCCAAATATAAATTTGCCATACGTACCTTTTGTGTGTTTTGCACATTATTGAGATCGAAGAATTGCTCCATCTGTAATATCCATGTGGCGGGATCCTTGCCATCAAACTTCCTCATATCGATTTTTGGAATGTGGTGATTCTTCGATCCAACATTAGCGTCTATGGAATCATGATTAACATTTCTTTTGTTCTCATCATGAGTTTCCTTTACTACCTTTTCACCATTAGTAAGTATTTCTTGTAGAAAATTAGTCAAATCTGTCTTCAAATCTGCCATGCCTGTCTTCAAATTTGTGTTTAAATCTATCTTCAAATTGTCCATCTTAGCTTCCATGCCATTCATCCTAGCTTCCACGCCATTTATCTTAGCATCTGTTAACTTTTGTGAGCGTGACATTTGTTGCACTTGTTCTTGTAATTTTGATATATCATGTAGCATTTCTTCCTCTTCTTCATGAGTCATGCTAGAGCTTTCAGGTTCCTTACTAGGTGTTTTCATTTTCTTTCCTCGGGGCATCAGTTACCGATAATAATGCTCTACTATGCCCTTTGAATTCCTTCAAAATAATTTTTCAAACCAAGCTTAAGCAAAAATTTAAAAAAATCTACACACCTTTTTTCACTTTGTAGGAGCTCGATATTGCCTCTGATGTATCTCTGTACTTTCCAGTCATCTAGTTCTAAAATTGTGACCTGTAGTAGCTCTCTGTGTCCTCTTTCCAATGCCACAAGTCTGACCCAAATTGGATTCTCCAAGGAAGAGTTATGTGAAATCTCCCACAGTGACTTGATTATAGACTAGTTCAGTAGAGCTAACTTGTACGATGTGCCACGAGTCACTGTTTCAACCTTTGGATCTAAAAAACACCCACAAGAAACTAAAGTCCATCCTCTTTCTGTACCTTTTTACGAAATTTCAATCCGATCCTCAGAGAGAAAGTTATGACGATTTTCCCTAGGTCACCTGTTTTGAATGTAATTCAGGAGTCTGCAAAAAGACAAACTCCCTCAGATCATATCTCCAAAAATGTCTCGCGAAAAGCTCTGAAATTCGAACCCAAGTTTTAGCGTCAATTCTTATCAAATGGGTTTTTTTTGCGAATTCTGAAACGTCACAGAAAAAAAGTTATAGCGAAAATGCCACGATGACCTGTTTGGAGCAGCGAAACCCTAGAATCCAAAGCTCTGATACCAAATGTTATGAAACCAGCTCAAGAAAAGAAGAAAAGATAGATCAACGCCTTAGAATTCAGCCTCTTCGAGGGGGAAACCTCCTTTACATTACATAAATGAACAATTCTTGGATGATACAAATGACAAAACCTCCTTTCTATATATAGGAGTCTAAGGAGTCACAATATAATCCAGCCGACCTAACAATAATAATATAAAGCCACAAAAATAACAATAGAGGGATTCTATGGGGCACAAAAATAATAATATGGGGGTAATAGGGGCACAACAATATAAATAAGGGGTATAACTACAATAGTAATGGGGTAATCACTAGTATTATAGGGACCCAACAGAATCAATTGGTATGATATTTGGATATTTGATTTACCTCTTGTATTACAATGTGGAAACCCCTCTCAGTCTGATTGTATGGATACATAAGAGTTTCCAGTTAAGGGACAACAAATAACATATAGTTAATTATTGCTACTTTGTCCTTTCTAGATCGTCATCTAAAATTGCCAATTGTCTAACATCCCTGAACTGGCTTGAGTTTATAAATACACAACCCTTTATCTTTTTGATATACGCATCTTATCCATTCATTAATGGCGTACAATAAAGTCTAAATGCCTTCGTATTCATGCATATATTGAGGGTAGGTGACCACATGAAGGTTTCCAGAATGAGGCACAAATCTCTATTTTAAATGTTTACAGAAAGTTTGTTGGATTTGTCCTCTAAGTTATGTTTCTCTGTGTTGCTTTCTCATTTTATGTCTCTTACAAGTCCATCTTTTCTTTATCCTGATTCAGTCTCAAGAATTGAATTCCTTATGGTCAGAAAGTTTAATGTTGGATAAGCCTTCCCAAGTGTAAGTCCCTAATAAATACTTATTTGGATCTACACATTTGAATATTCTCTTTTCATTCCTTGAAAGGCATATGACTAAATTGAGGTGCTTGTGGGAATTTGAGTATGTAGATCTGAATTTCAACATTTCAACTACTAAAGTTTAACATAACTGAAAGGAATAGCTCTAACTTCTAATATTATAACAGGTTAAAGTCTTAGAGTGGAGGCAGAGACTTAAGTTTTTATTCTTTTTAATATTTCATTCAAGATAACACTTTGTTTGCATCCATATTACAAGGAAAAAGGAAATTTCCTTATTCTGACTTCGTGTAACATTGCACAGTTCGCAGATCCTATTGCATAATATATGGATGTGATTTTTTCTGATGAAGAAAATTTATGTATGGGTGATGTCAAAGGGTTACAAAGAAAGAAATTAAATTTGTATTTGATTGATTCAGTGATTTAACAATCATGTTTAGATAATATAGCTTAGGCATTAGGCTCAAAAAGGTACTTTGAACTTAATTGTGTGTTACATAACAAGTATGGGGAAGTATAGGAGAACCAGAGAAAAGCTTTAAAATGATGTTAGACAATAATGGAGAATCAACAGGCTATCAAAGAGGAACTGATGGAAATATAACTAAGCAAAAGGTGTTTTTTAAGTGTCATTGCACTGAATAAATGACATCAGGATTCTATTGTGAGATGGTAGAACTTTGTGGGGTTTGTTGCCAAATTTTTCTTTTTGGGAGTTGGATTTAAAATATTTTTAGTCACCAATAATTTATATTAGCCATTTTTTTAACAAAGTACAGTCTAATATTCACCAAAATTTAGATGGATGAATGGTAAATAACCTGTTCTTCTTGAACATCATCATATAGTGCATATGTCATCCTACAACAAGATAGAAGTTACAAATGGAAGCAGTACTACTACCTGACATCGAAATGTTGGTTCCCTTGCTATGGAAAACCACTTCATAAATTGAATCCAATGCAGAAGAAACGATAATCAAACTAGTTAGGGCCAAGAATGATCTGAACCTATGGCTTGTAGAACAGAGACATTTTACTATTGTTGTATACCTGTTGAAATAAAATTCAGGATCACATCTCTGTGGCAACAGATCCTTGAACAACTTCATTTTCAACTCTTGTAGACAAAATACTTTCCCAAAAAAAAAAAAATGCAGGTATTAGCAACACCAATCCTATGCCAAGCATTAATATGAACACCATAGTCTATTTACTTCACTCGCAAGCCCCATTTTCACAAGGGCGTCTTCATTACAGAGTTATGGTTAAATGAGTTCATTTCAGTTTCTTCATAAGAACCATACAAGAACACTTTCATGGATTGATCGCTCGCTGGTCAAATTAGACAGTTACAATACTAGTCTTCAGATTATAGTTTCTTCTGAATAAGCAATGCTTTTGTCTACCATATAATATTTGAATTTCCAATCAAGAAAATAGAGTATCGAGCTCACAGCTGCAACATTAAAGTCAACACCAAATAGAGGGTGAGGCCTGTCATAGAACTTAGAAACAGCATCGAATAATGTCCTAGTAAGCTGTTGTAAGTACACCCTGTTCAAATCTAGTTATAAGTTAGACAATTGCAACTTTTAGTGTAACCCTTTTTGATATAATCCGAACTATATATACACCAAGTTTGCTAGCATACAAGCTTTGGCTATGTGATATTTCCAACAATAAAAAGTGTGCAAGACAAACCTATTATCTCAAAGTTTTTATAGCAATTCAATTATCAACCACATAGTCTACATCTCTCATTGTTTCCGCTGACATGAATTTAACCCTTTAAATATTTTTATAGTGGATAGATGGAAAACTCATCATGGACAGATATGAGATACATATTCTCTGTAATTTCCAAATCTTTAATTTTCTAACATCTTTCAAAGTAATATATTTCTTTATTTCAAGATCTAGAGTTGTTCTACGAGAATTATCACCAAACACGACAAAAACTTCAGAAAATCGGATAGCCTAATGTCTGAATACTTACTTGATGGCCCCTACTTTGACTATAATTCAGATTCCCTCCTATTTGAATACTTAGTTGCAACAACCATGGATGATTTTGAAACACAAAGGATTTTATCCAAATCTAAATGCCTCAAGGATCTTGGCCTCTAAGAAGTTAGACAACCATCCTTTTCTTGATCCAACAACTATGATTGGGATATATGTTGCTTCCTTGCAAAGTTATCTTATATCAAGATTCAGAACCATTGTTTCCTTCACATAAGGTAGCTATATGATCAAAGTAAATATTATCCTCCATGTTTTCAATACATTATAGAATAAACTCTGAGAACTTTTAATTGTCAAAATTCATATGACCATTTTGTTGGCGGTATGTTTATCATGAAATTAACATTAATTATTTTCTCCTTTTAAGTTTAGCAAGGATTAACTAGGACTTGAAAACAACTTGACTTAGAGTGTTTTTTCTACCAAAGAAAAATCCTGTCATTTTTTTTATAGATATAAAAGTATATCCATATATGCCCATGGCATTCCTGATAGGCCAAAAATCCCCTGGAAGTTGTCCAATTAGATAGGGGAGCGGAATGAAAAAGGATCTCAAAAAAAAAATGAATATACATCATTCCCTGTAAAATCCTTTTTGAAACAGTCTTATAGCAATGCATTAAAAAAAAAAAAGTAGCCTATAGTCTGCATATATTTCGATGATGCAAAAAAAGTTTTCAGGATCAGTCTTGCTACCATATTCCTAATTAGAACCATCAGTTATGAAAAATTCTTGTTCGGTGACCTTCTTTGTCTGTTGAAAAATGCCGGGATCCGAGTCCAGGCCAGTATTTGAGAGGTGATCTGCTTGATTCCTATCCCTGAAAACATGATCATAAATGATATTTGAGAAAGAAGAGACCAAATGTTGAATATTCTGGAAACATGGCTAGAGATTGTAATTCTGAAGCCTAGAGGAACTCTTCATCCAGTTTCTCACAAGCAGAGAATCTCCATAGATATGGAGATGAGATACCTCCTGTTCTTGAGCATGATGGAGTAAAAGCTTTAGAGCCATAAACTCTGCATAATTGTTGGTTGATGGCCCAAGTCCTGCAGAGAAGGAAAATAAATTGACCTTCCTCTTAGCCTGAAGGCAAGAATAAGGTCACTAGTACCGTGCCACCACCACATTATATACTCATTTAAGAGAACCACATAGATGATTTTTTTTTCAAGAGCTTAATATGTCATTTTATTGGTTTTGAATCTAAGTAGGGAAGATAACTATTTAACCCAACTACCCAAGATAAACCCAATTGAGAAATTTGTGGCCCTTTATGTTGTAGTTAGCAGCAATTAAACTCATCAAATTACTCTATGATCTTGAAAAATTATTGTGTGATCTTGAAAAGTGATCCAATATTCCAATATTTCTATTACTATCTATTAGTGCTGGTGTGTTCTACATGCATGGTGTAATAGTGTTATTAAATATTTTGTTCAATGTATGTTCCGCCATGAAGGGTCATGGTATAGTTGGACTTAGGAACTGACAGAAACACACTATTTGTGGGAATGTGAAATCTTTGTGTTAATGCACTCTCAATGTTATGGGCTTTGCAGGTCATCTTTTGGTTTCATTAGATTTCTTTCATTTTAAGGCTATTTTCAACTACAGATGGGTGTAGTCGACGGATAGCAAAGAGTTCAAAGAATTCACTCATTTATGTAAATTCATTTTGCTAAAAATGATTCAGTCACTGGTGTTTTTACTAGTAAATTCATTCTTCCGTTCCTTTTAGTATGGGACTTACAATTTAAGAATGTTGAAAGAATGATGTATCAAAAGATTTTTCGCACTCTGCTGCTTGGGTGAGTTGAGAATTATGGTTTATATGGCTATGTCAAGTCTAAATGTGGTTTGTCTAATCATGTAGATAGAAGTATTGTTCCATGATGGATAAAGTGCATTTGAATCATTTCTATATGTTCAATCTACAAACAAAAAAAATTGTCTATGGAAATAGATCTTGAAATATACCCCCACTTCAAGCTATTATTATAGAGTTGCATACATCATATTATTTGTATCTTGTCATTGCTGAACATCTTGACCATTCGGTTGTAAAGAAGAGATTATAATATTGTAAAGCTTCCAACTATAAATCTCCTTAGGCATAAACACTTTGGCAGCAAAGCTCTTACAATCCAGTATATTGTTAAAAGTAATTTGGTTTTGCAGATCATGTTGATAAGCTCACATCAATTATTATTTTCAGTTGTCTATGTGAGAATTGATCTCAAATTTTGAATGCATATTCATGTCAACCAGTCAATGTATAATTCTCTGAAATATCGGTATATTTTCTGTCTATCAGCTTATTTTCACATGAATTTTTCCTTGAGAATCCTGTGATACCATGCTATGATGTTAAACATATCTTGAATGATGGTCATTTCTGAACATTGTAAACAAATGAATTTCACATCCTAAACAATCATTTCTTGTGATTGAACAATACGCCCACTGACATGATTCAATCCACATTGGATGGCATTTTCCCTAAAAAATTTGAGCACTATTGATATGGTATACTAGCATGTTTTTGTGGAGGAACAAATCTTTAATACTGGTGTATTTTCTTAACTACTCACCACCGGTTCATTTTACAACACAGTTTACATAGTGCTTGAAGTATTTGGATAATTGATGTTGACATTTGTAATATTGTCACCATTTGAAGTGCTCTAAAATAGTGAAATCTGTTCCAATTCACAATGGTATAAACTCTGATATCTTATTACCTTTAGATGATCGTTGTTTATGTGGCAAAATTGTTGACTCTGTCCACTTGCATCTGTTCATTATTTTATGGTTTCAATCTGATCTAAAAACAAAAAGATAACATTACTTGAAGTCTGATCATATTATTCACTATTTATTTGGGTTGGATTGTCCTTTAGCGATAGCAGTTTGCTTGGCATTTCTCTGGTCTATTATTGCAAGAACACAACTCTCTGAATATGATCTTCTAATGAGGACAAAAATCCTTGATGATTAAGATGTGGTGAACTGATTAGGAGTGCTTACTTAGCTAAGACAGATACTTTTATGGAGCATCTAAATCATGTTTTATTGTTTAAACTGTATGATACATCTAAATCGTACACTATGATTTCAGTTTAGTTTAATTAACTGTTATGATGTTGAGTATAATGTTACATGAGGTTTCGTGATATAATGGTAGGAGGATAATGATACACATGTGGTTCTTATAGTGATGATGTATCCTTATGATGATGATATGCATAGGCATTATGATGTTATATCCAGGTATATTGACATATTCATAGGTATTTAATGTTGAATACCCATGATGGATATGATATGCATAACATGGCATAGGAATTATGATGCTATAATATGAGGTTTATTGACATGTGGTTTATTTATTATGTGAATTCATGATATGTCTTTGATGCAAATATGTTGATGTTCTAACTTATGATGGTATTTCATGAGGTGAAGCATGTGATAGTTGCGTACAAATTTATGACATGCATGAGCATGCCGTTCGTTATTATTCATAATGTTGCGATTAACAATGATGAATGTTCTCATGATGACATGAAAGACTTGGCATGTGGATTATTTTCTATGATACTATGATGGTATAGCTAATGTATTGGTTGCATGTTGAGATGTGATGATTGACAGGACTCCTCAAATGGGCCGAGAGGGCCAGTTTATTTGATGATCTCGTGCGAGCCCATACGCACGAGGGAGAATAAGTAACACCATATGGGTTGGGGACAAACTCAATCGACACTACATATGCCAGTGGTTCCTTTGCCTTGTGTAGCTCTTGATGGATAGCTCTTGAAGGGCTATGGGACCATCTTGAGGAGGCCAAGTGCTTGATGTTCTAGGCTAGCTGCCTAGTATGGTATTGGGATGCCGAAGTCTAGAAGGGGTGTAAGGACTTCGATGCTTGGGGTTGTGTGCCTTAGTAAGTTGTTGAGGGAGGGGGCCAACCTTGCGAGATGCTCGGTGACATTGAGCATTGTACCGGATGCCTGCCTTGGGGCATATGAGGCCTGAGTCAGGCGTGAGCGTTGGGGCTAGCCTTAGACTAGGATATAGATCGAGGATGCTTATGCCTGATTCTGAAAGTGGGAAAATGGACAAATATTCCTTGGGATTTCCTGGGTGTTGTGAAACTTTCGATGCTTGCTGGTTATACTAGTTCAGCAGAGGGTACCGGGACTGTTACATGAAGTAATAAATAACAAAATAAATGTAATGTCCCTTAATAATAAATAGTATAATATAATATTAAATAAATAATAAAATAGTAATAGTAAATAAATAATAAATAATAATAAATTAATTACATGTTCTAAATAAATATAAATAAGAATAAACAGAAAAATAGTAAAAATCAGTAAAGCTATCAAAAAATAAAAACAAAAGAAATAAAACAAGAAAGCAGTGCAAATCAGTAAAGCTATCAAAAAGTAAAAACAAAAAAATAAAACAAGAAAGCAGTAAAGTTGCATGTTGACACATGGAGTCTGTGCATGTGGTTCCCCTTCCAATGTTTTCTCTATTTAATAGATGGGGAGGAAGATGAGAGGCATTCCACCATTTCATGATTCCACCATCCATTCTCTTGGGAGAATAGTGTTGTAAGACAAAGGATTCCCTGGTAGTAGTATGTTGATTGAGGGCTCGGGGGTGACCAGTTGTAGCAATATTTTGTGCAACTGAGCCTACGGTTGGGTGGAGAGTCGTCCCCAAGACTTTGTTGCAGTTAGCAGAATTCAGCTAGCATTCAACCCTGAAATCAAAAGTGAGAAACATCATCGCCACAGGTAAGTAGTCTCTACTCATTTATTGAAATTTGATGTCAATTAGTGATAGATTGTGTGTTGATTATAAATCGCATGATTAATCTAATTAATTACATGTTTTTATTTCAGGGCTGTTACAGTCATGATGAACCGTTTGGTGGACACTTTATTGACAAGAGGACAACCTATAAAATCCTTTCATTAGGATATTATTGACCATCCATCTTCAAAGATGCCAAAGAATATGTCAAGAGGTGTGACAGCTGCCAAAGGGTAGGAAAACCTGCTCCTTCAAATGAAATGCCACTACAAATTCAAGTACTCATTGAACCTTTTGAAAAATTGGCCTTGGATTTTGTTGGACCAATTAATTCCCCATCTAAGCAAAAGAATTATATATTGGTATGCATTGATTATGTCATTAAATGGGCAGAGGCTAAAGCAATACCTTTTTGCTAATGAAAAATTTGTAGTTAATTTTCTTTTTGAGAACATCTTCACTCATTTTGGTGTGCCAAGAGAAATTGTGACAGATAAGGGATCTTAATTTACATCTAAAATGGTGAAGGGTCTTGTGGAAGATTACAAGATCAAACTTAGGAAATCTACCCTCTATCATCCACAAGCAAATGGTCAAGTTGAATCTACAAATAAGGTGATTGAAGGAATTCTCACCAAGATTGTGCATCTACATAGAAGAGATTGGGCAGAAAGGCTTCCTGAAGCCTTATGGGCTTATAGAACTACATGGAGGAACACAACAGGACACACACCCTATGAACTTGTTTATGGGAAACAAGTCCTATTCCCTATAGAGTTTCAAATCAAAACCTTCAAGATGGCAGTCCAATTGGGACTGGATTTATCAGAGGCACAAAAACATCGATTGGAGTAACTCAATGAGCTTGATGAAATCAGGCAAGATGAAGTTCAAAGAACCAGTATATTCTAATAGCAAAGGGCTAAATGGCATGATAAATATATAGGGGAGAAGAAGTTTCAAGCAGGAGATTGGGCACTTTTGTTCGATTCAAAATTCAAAGATAAGGGAAGCTTCAGACTCATTGGCTTGGGCCATATGAGATTGAAGAAGTCTTTAATAATGGAGCAGTAAGGATAAGGACAATAGATGGAAGAAAAATACCTCTTCTTTTGAATGGTCATTTGTTGAAGATATATCAGAAGCCAATTTCAAGAGAGGAGCTCATTAAGATTTTCCAGAATAACTCTGAAATGAAGCTAGTGAAGAAGAATTCTTCTTCTCCACTAACTTAGCCTTTATTTTTCCTAAAAAAAATAAAATAATAATAATAATAATATATAAAAATAAATAAATTGCACTAGTTTGAAAACTAATCACTGATTGGCATACTTATTTAGAAAATACAGGGTGAAAATCAAAGATTTCTGACATCCTATATTTTCCATTTCCTTTCTGTAATAAGTAGTGACAAAAAGCTACATTCATTTGCAGTTTAGAATCTGCAAATTCATAGTCTCATTCTATTTTCATTTTATTTTACAGTTCCATTTCATCTCACTGTCATATTTCATTTACATTTTATTTTTACAGTTTTACTCCATCTCACCCTATTTCCCATTTTATTTTACATCTCATTCCATCTCACTGTCATAACCCATTTCCATTTCATTTTTACACTCATATTCCATAGCCATACTTCACTTTTCCTTCTTTTCACATTCTACAGCTGATTCCATTCTGCAACTACAACTTACTTATCAGCTCTGGCACAATTGTATAGCTCACAAATAAATCATGAATGTAGGAAATTGAAGAATCAAGTTTTGGAGACCAAACATGCTAAAAGGTACCTACGGATCAACACCAAAAGAGTTATCAAGCAAAAGGTTAAGTTCTAAAGGTAAAATGAAAAATTTATTTCAAACAACAAGTTAAAAACATAAGGCATGTATAATATGAATAATCGTATGTCTCCTTAACGAGTCATCATTTGATTTGACTGCCACTTCATCATACCACATGTTCACTACACTCTCCATACTTTGTACCTAAACGGTCCCTAATAACTCCATCTATTAACGATCATGGCTATGATGTGACTAACTTATCCACGTCTCTCCAAACCCTCACCGTCTACTTATTCCAATGCAAACCCATAGTTCTTCTTCACCATACCCACAGTCAGTCCATTTCATAGACCAAGAGAGTAATTATGAAGGTTAAGGAATTTTTCGAAACAGAAGCCACGAGACTCATTGTCAGGATAGAGCCAGTAGGAGAAAAATATATGGAAGGATACCCATAACTCAAGGAAATACTGCAAAAGGTTGTATGGCTCAATTTCATTGAAAAATTTGATGGCTTCCACAAAGAGATCAAAAAATATTTTGCTAGATCATTTGATGGTACAGAAGTAGAAATTGGAGACATTAAGTTTGCAGTAACAGAATCTTACATAACGAAGGCTACAGAACTACCAAGACATGGTGAAAGATAGTTCAAAAACAAGGAATTCCACAGTGAATCATGGAAAGTAATCCTCAGGAACCCAGGTATGGATGTCTCTACGTTTAGAAAAGGAATTCCTATTTCAGCACTTAAAAGTAAATGGAGAAGAATGCTTTTGATATTACAGAAATTCATTACATGTGAGGGAAGATTCGAGTGCATGCATGTCTACCATATACGTTTATTGATGAAATTTCAAGAAAATGGAGAAATAAATCTCCCTTTCTTCCTGCTAAACAGTTTAAGAAGGATGGCTTCAAATGTACAGAAGAAAATAGAATTCATAGACACAACCATGTACCATCATGGGTTGGTAAAGATACTGGTTGAGTTTCATTTGAACAGAATAGGAGATACTTTGGAAAATTTCCTGATAAGAAACTATTTCCAAGAGGCACCAGAGTCACCTGAAGAGGGTAATGTCAGAAGGAGTAGGAGAAAGAAGACCGCTATAACCATTCAAAGCAAACCTTAGTCCTCAATGCAGAAAAATGATGAAGAGATAGTCTCCAAAAAATTGACAGAGATCAGGGAACAAATCAAGCAAAAAGGTAAGATGAAAAAGAAAGCTAGTGAAACTACTGGAAACAAGCCTGAATCTTCATTACAACAAGATGATGAAAAATCAATCTCTAAAAAATTGATAGAGATTAGGAAGCAAATCAAGAGAAAAGAAAATATAAGAAAGGAGAAAAAGGGTACAAAGGAGGAGAACGTAAGCCCTCTACAACTTAGAAGGAGCTCTAAACTTCGAGGTATGGTAAAGAAGATATCATCAAAGGGAACGAAGTTCATAAATTTAGAAGAAGAAACCCCAGTACCATCTCCTGATAATGTTCCATCTGCACACAATCCTCAAAATTCTCCTAAACAGTATTTCGAAGGCAACCCCAATAGAAGATCTCCAGGCATAGACCCAGTGTAGCAACAAATATATGATTATATAGAATAACTGGAGAAGAGAAGTGCCTCAATGGATCCAGAATCCTCTGTCAATCCAAAACCCTCTGTCAATCCATAAGAACCTCTAATTGACTCCCTCAAACATGAAACCTATGAGTTAGAGATATTGAATAGACATATCAAGAAAGAAAATGAAACCTTGAGGGACCAAAGTAAATTGGATAAGGCTATTCATGATAATACAATAATGCATCTAGGGCTATGGTATAAGAAGAATAGGAAGTTGAAGAGGAAGAATAGAAGCTTGAACAGAACAGTCATCAACCTTAAATACAGGCTTCTTATGAAGAAACCCGGAATGGCAGTCACTTCAAAGAAGAGCAAAAGAAGAAAATTAGATGTACTAGAAGAAGTGTCTAAGAAAATGCAATAGGAAAGAAGAATTCACAATTTTGGCAAACTGCATGAGGGAATGCAATGATTTTGCAGTGGGTTATGTTGAACCTTAAAATTACCCTCTCCTTGACAACTTTTCTCACTTCTTTCCCTTGATTTTCCATAAGATTATAGCTCCCCATCAATAATAAATGATAGGTCTTGTCTTAATGAGGGCATCAAATGATTGACATGTTATATTTTTATGCTTTTCTATTTGAATAAATTTTTGCAAATTAGCTATAGAATGTAGCCTATTTTGTATCTGATTGTGTATTCCGTAGCTATTGCCATGGTCTGGCAGGTTCCAGGTGTCAAATGAAGAATCTGGCCACATGGGCATCTCTAGAATCATCTCCACATGGATCCTATCCTAGTCACTCATCCCAGATTGATAAGAAAGCAAGCTCAAGATCATAGTCAAAGGTGGAGTCAAACATATGATACCCGAAAGCAATAGGACTCTTCGTCTACTCTTTTGTGGTTAATCAATAAGCTAACAGTTCTGTTGTAGCATTAACTCTTATCAGCCACCTTTGTTAACGGTTTTGTTGCAAACATCTCGCTCAAATTTATGTCACATTTAGTTGATCAAACGTTTACGCAGTCTTGTTGTAATACGTATAGGCCAGATGTAGCTAGTTTTCCTCAAAAACAATTATGATTATTTCCTTTTTAAATATTGGTTGCACAAAACCGAGGGGGTTCAAAGAATTTTATGTATTAAAGTTCAAACTTTCAGCTTTGTATTTTTGGACTTCGTTCCTGTCTATAATATAAAATCATGTGTTGACTAATGATCGTTTAAGAGAGAATTTTCAATTAGTTAGCAGCTCAACCCAGTCAATTGCAGAGGGCCCCTGCACTGAAGGAGGTTTTCTTTCCATTCATTTTTTGTTTAGTTTTAATTTCACTATTTTCTTTTAGCAGTGTTTCTAACTTAGGTTGATTTCTTTTAGTTTGATTTCTTTAGTTTTGATCAATAGTGTAATGTTAAAACTCAATTGTGCAGTCTTGTTTCTCCAACACATTTCATGAAAGGAAACCATTTTGTTTCTAAACAGAGTAAGGTTGAAGTAATGAGACTGCATTGTTGACTAGCTTACTCACTGTTTTGTTATTTATTTTCTAGTTTAGAATGTCAGTACACTATGTTAATGAATCTTTTTTATTACCATTACAAGTTGATACTCATCCTAGACTAAATGGTTAAACATTCACTTCACACAATGGTTGAAATCAATCAATTACCTTCTGCATGTTTCATTTAGTTCTCTAGATCATAAAGTATAGAAAGTTGCTTATATTCCATCTCAAGAAGGTTATCTTTCAAAATTGAAGGTTAAAGTAACTAGAAGTACTTTAGTTCATTTCGTTATTTGTATTAATTTCAACATGCATTACAACTTCACCTTTAATTTTGAGAATTAGATTCATGATTTAGGATTAATGACAACATAGGAGAGATTCTATGTTTTTCCTTCCTTTAAATTAGATTTTGACTAGTTTCAGCTCTTGGTTCACCATTAGGAAGTTTAGTTTCAGTTTCTCATAGTTCAAATTATACATCATTAGGAATCAAAGAACAGAAACCCCCAAAACAATATAAAAATAAAAAACAAAGAAGTAAGAAGGGTTAACTAAGCACATATAGTGCACTACGCTTCATCAGCTCACAAACCTCGGTTGATAATTTATGCAAGCAATTTAGGACACTAAATTGACTAAACAGGCACAGTGAGATTGTGCTGCTGCAATTTCTTAGCCATCTCATCGATTGTTTTCCTCATGCAATTTTCTTTGGGATGAAAACCTTTGGAACAATAGTTGAAAAGTGTTATTTCCTTCTTCTTCTTACCCTTAGGCAAAGAAGAGCTCTCTGAATATTGTACGGGTCTCTCCTTCTTCGATTCATTAAATTTACCCTTCCCTTTTTTCTTGTCTCTTCCACTGCTCTTTGGAGCATCAGTAGACGCAAGTGCTTGGTTCTTTGAACGATTGATGGCACCCATTTGGACTAACTTAGCTTGCTCTTGATTCAATTCTACAGTGAAGTCATTCAATGGAGGAATTTTCCATTTTTCCTAAGTCAATTTAGATGCTTGAAAAGGCGATACAAATACGGAATATTCAGGGCCTAATTTCGAGAGAATTGAAAGGATGAGTTGATCTTCCTCTTTCTTGACTCCACATGCATCAATTTCAATGAGGAAGGATTTAAACTTGGTGAAGTATTCTTGCAAGTTTCTGAAATGAGTTGGACTGAGGGATATGAGTTCATTCTCCAATTGATGCACTCTCATTTCATCCTGCTTGCCGAATAGTCCTTCCAATGTGGTCCAAACTTAATCAGGAGTAGTGGCTTCGCTAACATGAAAGAGAATTTCTTTGGAAATTGATACACATATTAGCCCAATTGCTTCATCTAATTTATTTTTATACTTTATCTTCTCCACTGCAGAAGTCGGTTCAGTCTCCGTTCCCATTGTTACCCTATAAAACCCTTTGCTTCGGAGGAGCAGAGTGATCTTTGTCTTCCATTCAAAGTAATTGAAAGGTTTTAGAAAAAGTTTTTTGGGCTCATAGAGATGATCCATTGCTACATTTTTCACCACCTGATGATCTATACCTGCAAATAAAACCGTGTACAATCCACTAGATTCAAACTAGCTCTGATACCATGTAGAATTCCTGCTGAAACTCCGATAGATCTAGAATTCTAGTTAAATTAAACACAAGTAATTTTCTAATATTCAAGAGAGGAGAGAAAGAATTTGCTCCATAAAAAATTTATTAAAATAGAACAATATTAATACATGAGAAACCAAACCTATAATCCCAAAAGGAGGTGGTTATATAGAAATTTATGAAACTAGAAAACTAGGAAAAAACTAGTAAAAAACTAGAAAAGGCTAAGAAAAGCTAAAGGGAGGCCTAAAATAGCAACAATGAATCAAGACAACCTATGCCAACTATCAGCCACGAGGAAAGCATGAGGATGGGCACATTTCCCAAGGAAGGCAGCTTTAAAACATGCTAAAATGGTCTGGGGGACCAAATCCCTTGATTTAAGGGGGAATCTTCATGTGGGGCACCAATCCTGAATTAACTCAAGTGGATGAGGTGTGGTTAGGAGTGAACATGCACTTAGATGTCTAAATGGTTTAGGAAAGTTTTTGGACCAATATTTCCATAATATTAAGCCTTTAAAGGCAAAAAACAAGGGAAAGTTGGTCCACCAAGCTAGTTTACCAAAAACCAAGTGTGAACATGATTTTTAGTGCATGTGGCTAAGTCAAGCATACATAGGCTAAAAAATAAATGTAGATGTTAGGATTATATTCGAACAAAATCTAGTTTTCCTACTAGCCTGAAGGTTTTAATTTGAGAAATGGTGGAATAAGATCATTCCAACGATTAAGTCGACCACATACACAAATATTTTCCAAGGCTAAATTGAATTACTTGGGTCGATTCACATTTGAGTGGCCAAGAAATTGAGGAAGGACACACTCATAAAAAACAAAAATCCTAGCACAAGAGAGGGTCGTACCAAAAAAATCCACAGCATGGGAAGCCAAATTATTATATTGTGATGGGTTGAGTTCATTTGCAAAGGAAACATTTCACTTGAAAAGGATATATTTATTTTCTAGGTGTCAATTCATCTTGCAAAGGATGAGTTCTAGTTTGTGGGGATGAGTTCCACCCTTGAAAAGGTTATATTTGTCTTGTGGGGAGCGATCTTCTCTAACATAGGCCATATTTCATTTCTGGGGGGCAATTTATCTTTCATAGGATGATTTCCAATTCTAGAGATGAGTTTATCTCTTACAATAGCTGTATTTATCTTATGGGTGGAGAGTTTCTTTTTCATAGGTTGTATTTCTTTTCTGAGGGTGTTTATCCAGTAGAGGATGTGTTCTAGTTCATGGGGGTTTAATCTCACCTTTATGAGGTCGTATTTCTCTTGTAGAGATTGGATTACTCTTGCATAGGACAAGTTCAACTCATGGAGGTTGAGTTTCTCTTTAGGAGAGCCATATTTCTCTTTAAATTTCAAAGCCCTGGAACAAACTCGAATTTTGGGGGATGAGTTTTGTAGTATATCTATTTAGGTTGTAGGATGATTTCGATACCTTATTGTTTCTATCTCTCATTTTGTGATAGGGTGAAAGGCATGGTTCGAGTTTGAGAAAATTATGAAGGTCACCCCTCATTACAATGATGAATATGTTTTTTAGGCTAAATATGGAAGTCGATTATGGTCATGTTCATCCTCTGGTGAGATGCCAAACTCATGAGGGACAAATTTCCCCATATAATGTGCCCATATCCGAGTTGATTGCTAATGTGTGATCAAACCCCTGCGATAGAAAAAATTGAGGAAAAATTCTATTCGGTACCTGGATAATGATTGAAGAAGGGTTAAGGAACAATCGAATCAACAGTACCAGGTTCCCTTGCATGATTACTTAAATGTAATATGTAACATTTGCATAAAAGAAAGTGGGGTTTGTTTTCCAATAACTATGTGAATTGTGTTCTCTTCTGGTATTATATGTATCTATGTTGAGAATCTTATTCCTGTTGTCATTATTTTCCATTCCTTTACTGTAACTATATTGGTGTGCACATATTTGAGAAATTTTCATGTCAATTCATATGTGTAAAGGATTGAAGAACTATGTGTGAAAATGTATGCTTTCCATGTGCTTGACAGAAGTCCCCTTAGGGAATTTTGAAGGATCTAGCATTCTTAAGGGAACAATACAATGTCCTAAAATCCCTTGAAATCTAACATAAGGGAACATTCATACCTAATGGGATTAGCAATGAAAGATGGATTTTATCAAGCAATCAACACTCCTCCTGAATTAGTTCAATAGTATGCATGTTTGTTCCTTGACAATAATGTTTTCAGAGAGGAAAGAGAAATGTATAAAAGTAAACCCTTCCCAAATGTATTCCATGTTGAGAAATCAAATAAGATAGAGATTATGGTTTCTATTCCTCTTTTCTTGATAATTATTTTTGATTATGTGATGGCTTTTAATTATTTATTATTATCTCTTATTTCATCAAGAAATTACCAATTCAAAATATATGAATATCGCAAGAACAAGAGACACAAGGTATAGGACCTCAACCACGGAAAAACCCCTCTTCTAGGGTAAAACCCAATCAAATTATTCTCTATATAGAACCAAGTTAAAATGAGACAACCAAGACTCCAAAACAAGACCAAGAACTTCCACTAAACACCAAGTTATCCCTCCAAAGTATCTTCTTCAAAAGAGTCCAAGTCTTTTAAAGTCAAGGAGAATCAAAGTACTTCAATTCTTCCTAGGTCAAAGTTGCAGCCTCCTAGTTTAGGTCTACAACTTCCGTCTTTAATTTTCGGCCCTGCAATTTGCACATATTCCTAGATTCTTCACATGTGTGAACTAGACAAGGTCCAATTTCAAACTTCTTCTTCTTTGCTTGGATTCAGTACTTATTTTCTACCCTTCACTCTTGATTTCACTTCAGTTCTTAGTGCATATCAAATGGATTGAATATAGATCCAAATAGGTCCAATACTATTCCCTCTTATACCCTTTTCATAGGTCGAATGGGCCTCTTCTTGGCTTACATCACCGACAGGGTGGACTTGGTGATGGGAGTCCAAAAATTACATTGTAGACTCGAAATCTAAATTTCTTTCTTGACAAAATTTTCCCATAAGTGTCTTATACATATGACAAAGATTCTAATGACTCAATGAATCCTAGAAGCATGAAGAACATGATTAACCTAGTAAATAAAAGGAGCATGAAACCCATGCTTCAAAAAATAATTTTCTTTCTCTTTTTTATTTTTACAATAAATGTATAATGATACAAATATAATAATAATTATGAATATTGAACATAGTTGCATTTCTCATCACTCCCTCTTAACTAGGGAGGTATTCATAAGCATGAAAATGATACAAGGATGAACTCAAGTTGAAATGTTCTAAGAAGAGTATCACAATCAACTTATACAATGCTAAAAATCTTGATACCATCTAGGCTAACTGACAAGATATCTAGGTACCATCTAGGTTTCTTACCAAGGTACCAACATGGATCCAAGTGTCATCTAGGATACCTACCAAGACACCAACTCAATCAAGGATCCATATTTCATTTAGGCTACCTACCAAGACATCTAAACAACAAGGATCCAGGTGTCATTTGGGCTACCTGCCAAGACACCAACTCAATCAAGGATCCAGACGTCATCTAGGATACCTTCCAAGACATCTAAAAAACAAGGATCCAAGTGTCATCTAGGCTACTTTCCAAGACACCAAATCAAACAAGGATCGAAATTTCACCTAGGATACTTTCCAATACATTTATATAACAAGTATACAAGTGTCATCTAGGCTACTTGTTAGGACACTAATAGGGATCTAGGTACCATCTAGGCCATCAGCCAAGGTACCAACCCTAACATGGATCTAGGTATCATTTAGGCTACCAGCCAAGATACCAATGCTAAGTATCATCATATGGGCTAATTAGCCTAAGGTACAATACCTCATCATCATGATTTGGTCTATTCCTCATCCTTATGGTATGTAGATTAGTACATATTATTTATCATCAAGGTCAAACTTCAAGGAACATATATTCTCCAGTCTCATATGCTTACCCAATTATTTGGTCCCTGTTCTCTCTTTATGGCATATAGTTGTTAGTCATGGCTTAGTGCATGACACATGAAGTAGATAATCATGTCCAACATCACTCCCTCTAAACTAGGGAGGATATACACATTCCTTTACATATAAAGGAAATATATCCAAGCTCGCTCGCAACTAGGGAGATTTTTTCAACATCAGCTATTTTACATAAGCTCTTCCTTTTGCATCATCTTGTCATCCAAGAAAGTTTATCATATAAACATCATGGAGCCATATTTTAATACAAGGTTTACATCACTTTCATTTTTTCCTCATCAAAAAAGGCATTATATTGATCAAACTTCAAACTACTCAAAGCTTCCTTATGAAACTGATTTCTTTGTTGTTGTATGAACTTTACCTATAGTTTATCTTCTTGCACTGCTATCTTTTAAATATGAACATATCTTGAATTCAAAGTTGCCAAATATGTTGAACATACCTTATCATTCTTCATATATTCCTACAATATCTTTCCATATAGCAAAAACTGTGTGTTAACTAGCTAACCATCAATAATTACTAATATTAGACTTACCTCATCATGATGACCTTCTCATAAAAGCATAAAAATAATCATGATCCATCTCCACACGAATCAGAGTGCGCAAGGATCAAACTTGATTACCAAGTTATATATTTCTTGGATTTATCATTGATAACTCCAAAATTTTCTTTCAGAGACTATACTTGATGTTGATCAATATTGTCATATTCATGAGATCAAGCACAATCATAATCAATTCTTCCTGCATGATCCAATTCCCTATTTCCATCAATTTCAAGTAATCAACAGACATGAGTGTTCTTTGATGTCAGCTTTCATCCTTCTCATCTTGCTTCCTTTATTATGTACCTACAATATTCACCAACAAGTACAATCAAGAAAAATATACAAAGATAAGAGCATAAAGTTGATTTTATCAATATAGGGTTATCATTACAAAAATTTTGCATCTAAGGTTTTGGTTACAAACCATAGATATTCCATGACCTAACTCTTATTAGGTTTTTTACTTTGAGAAAAAATGTCTACACCTAGGGTTTTAACATTCAATCCCTAGGTTTCACTTTTACATCAACCCTCACTAGGGTTTAATACATATCCTTGATTTTATTTATAATCCCTACAAATCAAGAGCTAGGGCTCCATAACAAATAATAAGGATTTATGGTTCTCACTAATCTATCATATTCAAATTCAAGTCCCATCTGGGGATTACAAGCCCTAGATACCAAAAATTTATTAAATCTACAAACCCTAGAATTCAATTTCTTTTCAGTTTTGCATACTAAAGAGTCAATTGTAAAACCTTAGGGATATCATGCCTTCTATTCATGAGATTTTTTTGATATGCAAGAGGATAATTTAAATGTTATGGATTTCTATGTCAATTTTTCAAACCTTATATGCATGATATGATAAAAGTATGTGTACATTTTTTTTATTTTTACCTTGTTCACTTCTGCATAGATATTTGACTTGTCAGCTTTCTTCATCGAGCACACCATTATAGTTGAATCAATATTTTTCATGAAGCCTTGGCCTAATGAATTGTGTGTCAAACACCTACTTTAGATTAAATTTTAGATAACAAGGTGACATAGTACATCAAGGGTCCAATTCTATCATATGGTTTTCATTATTTTCTTGCTTTTCAAACACTTTGTCTTACAATAATTTGTATAAAAGAGGGTATAACTTGTATCTAACTTCAGAAGAATTGTGTTTCTTAGAAGAATCATCTTTCATCTTAGTCCCAGAGTAAGTATCTCATATTATTGTTAGTGAGGAAAGCCATATATCAAGGTTTGTCATATTGCTTCAACTAGTATTGCCTCAATATATCTAGGTTAAACCTTTGTATCCTAGGATTGTCATCTAGTAGTGACTTGCATATCATTATTATGTCAAGAAAGGTAAATCACTGAAAGGGGGAATCCATATCAGATAAATGGCATTGAAGTCATAGTGTAAGTGACTTGGATCAATGTCCTAGAAGGAGAGCCATCTTACACTTAGTAGGAACTCACATTAATAAGATATGAAGCATCACTGTCTCGAATCATTATTTTAGAAGGGATAAATTCAAGGATGAGTGACTTGTGTCATTATTCAAGGAGAGTTCATATTTCTGTTGTAATATTATAACTTTCATCGATATTTTAGTGTCATGCCTTGATTCAGTTTGTTATGAAAACTCAAAAATTTTGTATTGTAGAGATATTATGATGGAGTTCGCATCTAAGAGTTTATTACTGAAAAAACTTGTCCTTTATAATAAATAAGGTCTATTGTTATCCTTCTTTACTTTAAATGTTGTGGGAGTACCTTCAAGGGTGATCTTCAAGATGCTTTTTCCACCACATTATAGCTTCAAATATGTAGACCCAATGCCCTTGATCGGATAACTCTTATTATGTCCAAGCTTCACTGATGAGAGCTTTTTATTTTTGATATAGTTTGTATTTAACCACATTCTCCTATGTTTCTTGAGGCTCCACTGTCAATTATCCATAAATATTCATATTGAAAAGTACTGGTGAGAACGAAGAAGAATCATTATCCATGATACCCTTAGATAGTATTGAGATGAACTTGACCACCCTATCTTTGGTAGATATCATTAAGTCTCCAATAGCCTTGATGTCTTGTTTCATATAACTAGTCATTGAAGATAGTCATTTCAAGGAATACTTCAAGGGAATCTTCAAAGTATATGTCCAATGAAGTGCTCTTCAAAGCACCCTTCCTGAATTTTAGCTCTGA
The DNA here is from genome assembly GCA_031772625.1 of Pinus tabuliformis. Lineage (NCBI taxonomy): Eukaryota > Viridiplantae > Streptophyta > Pinopsida > Pinales > Pinaceae > Pinus > Pinus tabuliformis. Next base: position 1,298,991,014 of record CM062818.1, read on the forward strand.
TACCATGTTGAGAAATCAATGAAGATAAAGATTAGGGTTTTTATTCCTCTTTTTTTTATAATTACTTGTGATTATGTGTTGGCCTTTAATTCTTTATTATTATCTCTTCTTTCATCAAGTAATTACCAATTCAAAATGTATGAATATCACAAGAACAAGAGACACAATATATATGCTCTCATCTAGGGAAACCCCCATCTTCTAGGAGAAAACCAAGTCTAATTCATCTTTATATTGCACCAAGTCAAAATTGGACAACCAAGGCTCCAAAACAATACCAAGAACTTCCACAAAACACCAAGTTAGGCCTCCAAAGTATCTTCTTCAAAAGAGACCAAATCTTCCAAAGTCAATGAGATTCAATGTATTAATTTTTCCCAATTCAAAGTTTCGACCTCCTAGTTTAGGTCTACAACTTCATACTTTAGTCCGCGGCCTTGACAGTCACATTGATTCCCCTATTCTTCACTCGTGTGAGATAGACAAGGTCAAATTTTAGACTTATTCTTCTTCACTTGGATTTGGTTCTTGTTTTCTATCCTTCACTCTTGATTTTACTTAAGTTCTTAGTGAAAATCGTATGGATTGAAGATATATCCAAGTAGGTCCAACGATATTCCCTTTTATACCCTTTTATACCATTTTTCATAGGTTGAATGGGCCTCTTCTATATTGACTTCACTAGCAGTGTCAACTTGGTGATGGGAGTCCAAAAATTATACTTTTGACTCAAAAATAATATTTTTTTCTTGATAAAATTTTCCCATAAGGGTATTATACATATGACAAAGACTCAGATGTCTCAATGAACCCTAGAAGCATGAAGAACATGCTTGACTTAGTAAATAAACGGAGCATGAAACCCATGCTTCATAAAATAATTTTCTTTTTCTCTTTTTCAATTTCAAAATAAATGTATAATGGTACAAATATAATAATAATTATGAAGACCAAACATTGTTACATTTCTCAACACTCCATATGAAGCAATCGAGGAATCTATAGAAAGAAAAGGGACTAGGAAATTGGTTTTTTGTACTGGGGTCAAATTTGAATTTATGAAAACAAGAGATGTCCTCTCTAAACTAGATAATTTGGACTTATGTTTGTCTAAGGTAACCTGATCTGATTGGAATATTTTAAGTTGGAATTTAAAGCCATAACTACCTACCTTGATCCAACACAGCTTTATGGAACACCCTTATAAATAGGTAGGACTTGCATTTTCTTCTCACCTTAGCGAGATCATAAGGATAACTACTCATGTGCCCCCTTATAATGATGAAATTTTAGGAAGAGTTCTATATCTAATTGTGGAAATCTTCCACAGATTGCATGATATCGAGGACCCTATATTTAGTAAGAAGATCAAGGTATTATATATTATGGCAAGGACCTGATTGTGTGCCATTATGCTCAATCTAGAATGCAATGACTTAATTCTTAAAATTTTCTAATGCTTCCTCACCAACATTAGAGAACATCATGCAAACATTATTAAAACAAACATGCAAAATATTTTTTCTTTAATTTTACGTGAAGAGGATTCCATTTGCAACCAATTGCGGTCAAAGATGTTGGCTATTTGGAGGAAAGAGCAAGTTGTTTCTCCTAATGCTCATGACTTCTTAGCAACATTGGTTGAGCATAAATTAAAAGGGTACAAAAATCAACTAACTAAAAAGGAGATAAATTCAATGGGGTTGCAAGTCACAGGAGAAAGAAAAATTGTCTATCCAAACTTTATCCTCAAACTATTCCTAATATTATTAAAGACTACTCCACCATTTGTGATCATCACCATAAATATATTTTAGTATTGAACTTATAGTAGTCCAAATGGCCTTCATAGCACACAACCATTCTTTGAAATAAATCCCATATCCATATCCATAAAGATTGATATTTCAATCATTCCTTATCGCATTCTTCAAGTCTCTTCAAACTCCACAATTTGAGTTTGAGAAAGAAGTAAAGAAAATTTTATGATAACTACTCAAATACTTCACAAGCTAGGCATTTTTTTAAACCCTTGACTTCAAAAGTGAAGATATTCATAAAATATAGCCAATTTTGTCACAAATTTTACTCAAATAATATATATTTCCTCTTTAGGTTATTTTTAAATAAACTAACTTGGATATATCAATCAAATGTTGTGCCCGATTCAATTTCACTTCTTCTTATAGAGGCTTCAACGTAGATTGGTATATAGGTTGACCTTGTATAGAAAATAAATTTGGAAGCTACACTACAATTTATATGAAATTCAATTTTTAATTATTAGAATATTTTCCTTTATGCAATAAATCTCACTCAATTTAGATATTTAAATGATAAGTTACTTGAAATTTCCTAAATCCATAATGGTGTAGCCCTTCCTCAGAGAGAATATTTGTACACATTATAACTCCTAATTTTCATGTCAAATAATTGGATATTTTTAACTTGTAACAACCCCAATTGTCTTTGTTTAGATTAACTAAGTATAATTATATTTAGTTATGGGAATCAGAAAGTTTGATTTGTTTAATGCACCATATTGTTTCAGTAAAATGTTAGGACTAGATATGAACCCTAACTTGTATAAACACTATCTCATATTCCATTAGTTTCACTAAAATTTTAACTAGTGTCACTAGATGCATTCTTTCCAAAAAATCAAATGACACTTAATTTAAATCTTAAATAAAAGGAAGTAAGAGAATACCATGTTACATAGCTCATGGACAGGCTCTCCCATTCAAAAAAGGTTGATCTATTTGACAAATTTTCAAGCACTGAATGTTAAGGAAGAGTCATTAAAAGACATTCAATAGGAGGTATCAAGTGAAAGTACAAGATAGATATTTCTGGAAAAATCCTTATAAAGCCTCCTATGAAAATTTATTGCTCCAAATGTGAAATACGTCCCTTGAAGGTTCAAATCTTAGAATTTCTTTCTCTAATGCACTCATTATGAGCAAAATTACTAGAAAAAAAAATGTAACCACTTTGAATATGTCAAATATCAAAGCAGAGCATGGTTCCCAAGAAGGTACATAGTAGCTAATAGAGTATTAGGAAATATCATACTAACTCCAAATATATTTGTATACAATGATCAATGTTAATGTTTTTATTAATAGATATGATAATCTCACACATAATAATTCTCATTCATGCAAGTGTTGTTACAGGTCACCCGACTACTTCTTTATACAAATGACATTTTGTATTGGCAAGAGTGCTATAGAATACCCTTTGTTAGATCCATAACCAAAATTTAGCATGGAGAATGCTCAAAGGATAAAGCTACACTTCTAGTCAAACTTACCTTTAAAAATAACTCTGGATGCCATTAATTCCAAGTTGGGGTTTCTTTGATCCAAAAATTTCAAAATAAATGACTCATATAAGATATGTTTTTCTTTGTCCAAATTTTTCAAGGATAGAAGCATACTCCTTAGAAGATTGGATAGTGACATTTTATTTAAACGTATATGCATCTTTTTTATTATGGGGGAGATTGATCTATCTATGATTTCTAGGAGATTCCACAATCTTTAACAATCAGTTTATCTATTTTTCCATTGTATCATATGGTGAAATATTAGAGTATATTTGGGGTTAGAAATGGGCCTCATAAGGAAACTTGTAATATACGTAGGGAGGGTCATGTAGAGTACCTAAGAAGGTACTCAATGACACTTTCTATGGAGAATGTTAGTAACATGGTGTTGGAATTGATGTCAACAATTGAGTTAGCATTGTGTTGGCATTGATGTCAGCTAGATGTTCATGCATTGTATGAAGTGTTTTGGTGATGTATATGATGTTCGTAGGTGATATGATGTAGGTGTTGGAAGATTTGGTTGGAGTCGATTACAAAAGTCTGAGTTTTGTAATCCATACACAACTTATATGTGAGAAACTCATGTACACACGTCGGTGTCCTGAAGAAGAGTCATGTGCACAAAACTTAAAAACCATGAGCTTTCCTATGGTATTTTCTCAAGGTTCCAATAACTACAAAGTCAATTGATTTGGTCCAAAATGATTAGCAATGATGAAATGTAATAAATGCATGTTGATTTGGTCGATTGGTAAAATAGATTAAAATGGTGTTGTCAAGGATCTAATTGAGGTTAGACACTGTAGTGTATTATCAAAGTTATGTGTGCAAGGATGTAGCAGATATGAAGATCATAGAAATGTGTGGAAGGTTCATAGATCATATCTAAAGCAGTGTGTTTCAATTGATTTTTGTTAATGTATTGTTATTTTGGATTGAGATGTTGAATACAATGAGTGTTTTACTACTAGTACTATGTTGCTAGTGTAATTATGTTAAGGATAAAGTTTAGCATGGATAATTGAGGATTTGTATACTTGTGGTTGTTTTGTATTGTTAGAATGTGTTGCTAGGGTTTGAGCAAAGAGAGTTTCTTATGGTGTTACTATGAGTGTTGAGTTTGAAAATGTTATGTATCGTTGCCTATCGTTGAGAGGTATCATATTGGAGAGAGTTACTTTGGCGTTGTTGTGATTAAGCAGAGAAAGTAGGTTTTGATGTATTGTTGAATGTGTTGGGTCAACAAAGGTTTTATATTTAGATTGAGAAAATAGATATATGTGGGTCTAGTGTGAGAATTGATGAAACTAGGTCCACAGTGTTTTGATCAGAGTTTGTGGGCCCAGTCTAAAAATATATGAAAGGTAGTCAACAAGGGATTGAAGTTTGGGGCCTTAAGTGGCAAGTGGTGGCTTACTGATTCAGGGAGTGGTGGCTTCCTTCAAGTGGTGGCCTAAGAAACTATTGGAGTTTGGGGCTTGCATAGTTGTGGAAGTGGTGGCTTCTATTAGGCAGTGGCCCAGAATGAGTGGTTGTGCACACATCACAAGTCAGGGCTTGCACACTAGTGGTGGCTAGTGAATGATGTAAAATAAGATTTTAAATAATAATAAAAAGAAGAGAACAAGCATTTGGTGGTTTTTCTCCTAAAAGGGTTTCTACCTAATATCTAGTGTCCTCACGTGTTGATGATGGTGTATGTGTTTCTCATATGTTTATGTGCCTTGATATTCATATGATCTTTTCTCATGCTTTATTAATGTATTATCTACTATTGATATATTTTTTACTACAAGTTATATATTGTGGTGTTGAGTAGTTGTTGGTTCAGATAACTGTTAAACTGAAGCTGAGTAAAAAGTCTAATAAATATATGATGTTATGTATGAGAAAAGTGTGTACATATTAGAGGAATTTTTAGCCTAACAGTGCCCGTGAAATTTTCATGTACATAATATGTAAGGCAATCAAAATCCTTTAAATTTTAAAAGAGGTCCATGTAAATATTTTGGAGGGGAAATTAAAAAAACTACTTTTTAAAATTGTATTTTTGGCTTATCTCCTTATAGGTTTACTCAAATTTCAAGTGGAGGCACTTGTTGGATGCATAATTAAATTATGCATCCAATGAGTAAACATTATGCATACTTTTGAGGAGACCCACATTGATAAAAATTGAAAATACATTAAAAATGTGTTGAACACATTTTTTTAAATGTATATTCAATTTTTATCAATGCGACTCTCCTCAAAAATATGCATAATGGGAACTTGTTGGATGCAGAATTTAATTCTGCATCCAATGAGTGTATACACTTGAAATTTGAGTAAACCTACAAGGATATAAGCCAAAAATACGATAAAAAAGTAGTTCTCTTCTTTTCCCTCCAAATTCATAACTCTTATTTTATTATTTCCCTATTATTTTATTATTTTTCCTTAGGAGGTCCTCTATTGTTTGCGTGTTACCTTTAGGAAATTCGTGTATGTATGAATGATGGTGAGTTATTTTTGAGTTATGCAATAGATATTTCTAATGGTATCGATTCAAATTTGATCAGTCAAGATAATGATGTAATGGTTCTAAAAATTGAACTTGAGTCGGCCATGGTTGTAATTGATAAGCTAACTACTGAAGTATTAAGGTTGACAGTTGTGTGTAAAGATCAAGAAAAGTTGTTGCATATATTTGATGTCAATGAGGTTGAGTTGAAAGAGGAATTTATCAACATGAAGACCTATTTAGAAGAAATAAGAAGAATTGAGGATGTGATGGTCGATCAACAAAAGGAAAGTGAAAATTGTGTTGAAAAATTTGAAGCTGAAGTGGTCTCAATGAGTAAACAACTATAATAGGATAGTTAGCTAAATTTAGAGAAGAGCTCCAAGGTTTTTAAAAACATGCTTAACTTCCAAAGATCTCCCTCAATTAAATATAGTCTTGGCTTTCATAAGGGAGAATCTAGTTCACATGCAGGTGGAAAGAATAGTGCAAAACCTAAAAATCATGTAGAAGGTAATGTAAGAAACAAGAGAAGAAAAAGAGGAAGGAAGAAGAAAATCCAACAACTGGGAAATGTACCAAGAGGAGAACCTATGACAGTAATATAATTCACTCCAAGAGAGGAATATGGCATATCTAAAAGGAGGAATAATAACCCCCATTGCTCCTTTGATGAATGAGGTCAAGTGTTACATTTGTCATAATGTTGGACATGTTGCAACCAACTGTAGAAGTAGATGTTGGAAATAATACTGAGAGGGGGGGTGAATCAGTATTATCAGATCAATCAAACTTTTCTATTTCATACTCAGAAACATATACGCTACTTCAATTAAGTGAACCCGCGTGTACACGCTACTGTGTCTAATGAAACCCGCGTATATCCAGAGATCTTATAATTCAGTTATCTTAATCTTCAGTAAATGCATCAGATCATTATTAAGCATATTAACAGTAAACAGGTGCAGAATAACAGAACAGAACATCACACAAGAGCCACACACATGAACACCATGATATAAGGTGGAAACCCAATGTGGGTGAAAACCACCTGCTGCAATTCGTCTCTTTCTTCTTTAATAAGAAACTTCTTTTACAATGCACTGGTGCAGTCATTTACCAGCACGCAGGCTGCAACCTGCAGAGGGCTACAACCCTCATAGCTTTTGTACTAGCCGATCCATTTACTAGTACGTAGGTGCCAACCCTACAGAAGGCTACAACCTTCACTCGTTTTCCAGCTGCTCCTGGAAGGGAGCTACAACCCCCCTTGGCTCTTGTACTGGCTGATATGTTTACCAGTACGTAGGTGCCGGCCTACGATCTTCCCGAGACCACGTTTCATACATTTTCATACTGGATCCATGAAACAATCACCATTGTAGAACAACCTGCATCATCAATCACTGAAATATCAACCCTTATCATGCATACGCTACTTCACTGTACCAAAACCGCGTGTATACGCGCTTTCTCCAAAGGCAACCCGCGTGCAGATCTAGAAATGATTACTTCTGCCTTTGCTGTCAGATCCGACCCTTACCAAGCGTCCCGAACAGATAACCAACAATACCAGATCCTCTCACTGCGTCAGCCACACACAATCCATACATCTTTGCCTAGTGATCTTCTCCTTATATAGCTTTAGGCCTTGTTCAATACCAAGAGCCAAAACCATAGAAACACAATACCATCAACCTCGAAACTAGGGATCAACACGTCCGTCGAGACATTATGGTCCAAAAACCATAGGCACAACTTCCAAGGTCTAACTACCACGGACCAAGGGTACTTTTCACATGTACGCGCTTTTACTGAAGCCAACCTGCGTGTACACGCGGATTCTCCTTGCTGAACCTGCGTATATCTCTTTCTTGACCTGCTGTACTGAGATCTGTCCTCTGATCAAGTTGCCATCACCTGTACCAACCTCTGAGCACCTGTACCAACCTCTGAGTGAGTTGCCATCAAGGACAACACTTGAAACATAATGCCAACAATCTCCCCCTTTGGACTTGATGGCAACCACCACACCAAGTCACTCTCCCCCTTTGACATCAAGGGCAAAGGGTGGACCAAGATATTCTCTTCCTTGGTATACCTTCTGCTGTCCATACTGCTGTCCATACTCCCCCTGAGTACATGCTGAAATCTCCAAATGTGCTCCCCCTTTGTGTATGCCAAAGTGTACCAATCTATCCATCCTGCTCTTGCTGAATTGTGCTGTTCATGCTCCCCTTGACTGTAGGCAAGATCTGTAAAAGATGTTCTACAAGAAGAACAAAGACTTATACATCATAGAAGACCTTCCTATCACCAAAAGACTCAACATACATTCATCACCCAACCTAGTGGGGATATCCCAATATTGACTCATTCACCTAACCATGTGAAGATACATGATAATACATGAACATTTCATCATTCATCCCAGGCATAGTGGGGAAACCAACATAGGCCGTTACATGACCTTGACATCATAAAGAGATACATGACATAGTGATGAAATATCTAGACCAAGACTTATGAAAGCCACCAACAGCATCATGATCTATACCATCAGCCTGCAATACCATTCCTAAACAGTAAGATGTATCATTTAGCTTCATAGACTTTATCAACACCTTCTAACCATAATGCCAACAATGCATTATTCGAAGAATATTCTCCCCCTGAGTGTAAGCCAACCATGTCTGAACCATTTCCTGAGTCTGTTCTGCTCCCCCTGAGCCTGAGCCAACCATGACTGAACCTAGGTCTGTTCTGCTGCCCTTTCTTCATATACGCGACTTTGCAGCCTGTAACTCGCGTATATACGCGACTTGTCTTCATTATATCAGCGTATGTAGGATGGAATACTGAATTTCATCACTTTCAGATTCCCCTGTGTCTGTTATGTCAGCTGTCTGAGTTATTCCACACCTTTCTGTCTCTGTCTTCTTTAATTCCTGCAACTGTGATGATGTATGGTCCCCTTGTCTTGAATTTTGAAATCTGCTTCTGCATTCCCTTGCTTTATGCCCATAGTTGTTGCATGTATAACACCTTATATTTTTCATGTTCCTTCTATCACAATCAAATGCTTTGTGTCCATATGCATTACAGGCAAAGCAATACCCTCTGAAATACCTGGGATGAGATGATCTTTCTTGAACCATTCTACTTCTGCATCTGGCTGCAACATGTCCAAGATTATGACATACATAACATTCAACTTTATTCAGCGGAGGAAATAATCGTCTATCACGTCCATAGTTAGGAGCAAAGGATCTTCCTTGAGGAATTTCTTTTCTTGGTTGTTCCTTGAGCATTTCAGATTTCTCATTAGAGTTTCTTGTCTCACCTTGTGAACTAGATTCACCTTCAACATATTCATGAAAACCAAGACCAGTCTTGATAGCAGGAGATCTTTGACTATTAAGAATATCATCCAAGACTTTAGAACTATCTTGAAATCGTAAAAGCTTATCCTTTTCTTCTAGTTTACCTTTCAAGATATTTACCTCAACTTGATGTTGTTCTTCCTTTTTCAGATACTGCTTCCTTAGGTCTTCTTCAACTTTTCTCCCTTCTTCTACTTGTCGCTTTAGTTTGATCACTTCATGTTCTTGATCTTCAAGATCTTCTTTTAGAGAGAGGATCTTTGATTCAAGTCTCTGAATAGTTGTGCTCTGATCTTTTGCTATATCCTGCAATTTCTCCCTTACCCTGGTTTCTGTTTCCAATAGTTCTTTTAATTTGGCAGCTTCTTCAGTTTCTGCATTCTTCTCTTCATGTGCCATGAGACTTTTAATATCCTCGCTATCATTGGATGAAGCATTCTTCTTCTTGTGCGCCATGAGACTTCTAATATCTTCACTATCATTAAATGAACTTTTAATATGGGAATAATAGCTTCTACCATCTTCTTCATATATCCTTTCTTTGTTATGAGGACATCTAGCAGCATAGTGACCAACTCTACCACATAGAAAACATTTGAAAGGCAGCTTATCTTTGAACCGTCCAGTTCCACGTTCAAGATTCTTGACAAAATTTACCTCATCTTCTTCCTCTGACACTTCGAATGCGGCCTCTGGTGGTACCTCTAGTCGCATTTCAAAAGCAGTTAAGATCCCGTGAAGCTGTGACATGGTAATTTTTCGCACATTCTCCTTTTCTTCTACGGCAGATACTTTAGAATCAAATTTAGTAGACAGAGATCTCAAAACCTTTTGAACTAAGACAACTTCCTCAAATTCTTCACCCAGATCCCTCATACAATTCACAATCTCATCCATACGCAGGAAATAATTAGCTACGCTTTCATTACTTCGCATCTTAAGAGTTTCATACCGGATTCTGAGAGTTTGAAGCTTCGCTATTTTTACCTGATCATCTCCTTCGTAACTTGTAATGATTTTGTCCCATATTTCCTTAGCTGATTTGAGATGCATGATCTTCATAAATTCTGATTGAGTCAAAGTACTCAATAGGATATTAACTACTTTGGCATTGAGCTCATATTGCTTTTTCTCTGCTGGATCTGTAGGAGTTACTGATGGGAAATTGTATCCTCCTTCTATGAGTCCCCAAACTTCTGCTCCTTCAGACTGTAGATATGCAGTGGTTCTTATCTTCCAGTGAGTAAAATTGTTCCCGTCAAAGACTGGTGGCCTGATGTGTGCCTCTCTTTCTGGATTAGCCATTTTGATGGATCTTTTCCTTCAAGCGATCAAGCTTCCTCTGAAGGACCTGCTCTGATACCAATTGTTGGAAATAATACTGAGAGGGGGGGTGAATCAGTATTATCAGATCAATCAAACTTTTCTATTTCATACTCAGAAACATATACGCTACTTCAATTAAGTGAACCCGCGTGTACACGCTACTGTGTCTAATGAAACCCGCGTATATCCAGAGATCTTATAATTCAGTTATCTTAATCTTCAGTAAATGCATCAGATCATTATTAAGCATATTAATAGTAAACAGGTGCAGAATAACAGAACAGAACATCACACAAGAGCCACACACATGAACACCATGATATAAGGTGGAAACCCAATGTGGGTGAAAACCACCTGCTGTAATTCGTCTCTTTCTTCTTTAATAAGAAACTTCTTTTACAATGCACTGGTGCAGTCATTTACCAGCACGCAGGCTGCAACCTGCAGAGGGCTACAACCCTCATAGCTTTTGTACTAGCCGATCCATTTACTAGTACGTAGGTGCCAACCCTACAGAAGGCTACAACCTTCACTCGTTTTCCAGCTGCTCCTGGAAGGGAGCTACAACCCCCCTTGGCTCTTGTACTGGCTGATATGTTTACCAGTACGTAGGTGCCGGCCTACGATCTTCCCGAGACCACGTTTCATACATTTTCATACTGGATCCATGAAACAATCACCATTGTAGAACAACCTGCATCATCAATCACTGAAATATCAACCCTTATCATGCATACGCTACTTCACTGTACCAAAACCGCGTGTATACGCGCTTTCTCCAAAGGCAACCCGCGTGCAGATCTAGAAATGATTACTTCTGCCTTTGTTGTCAGATCCGACCCTTACCAAGCGTCCCGAACAGATAACCAACAATACCAGATCCTCTCACTGCGTCAGCCACACACAATCCATACATCTTTGCCTAGTGATCTTCTCCTTATATAGCTTTAGGCCTTGTTCAATACCAAGAGCCAAAACCATAGAAACACAATACCATCAACCTCGAAACTAGGGATCAACACGTCCGTCGAGACATTATGGTCCAAAAACCATAGGCACAACTTCCAAGGTCTAACTACCACGGACCAAGGGTACTTTTCACATGTACGCGCTTTTACTGAAGCCAACCTGCGTGTACACGCGGATTCTCCTTGCTGAACCTGCGTATATCTCTTTCTTGACCTGCTGTACTGAGATCTGTCCTCTGATCAAGTTGCCATCACCTGTACCAACCTCTGAGCACCTGTACCAACCTCTGAGTGAGTTGCCATCAAGGACAACACTTGAAACATAATGCCAACAGTAGATTGCACGGATCTAACTAGAAAATCATGTAGTAGTTTGGGAAGAAAAGGATATCAATAGCCTTCAGTTATACTAATGCATTTCATGGTAGATGGCATGCTATATATTGTATGCTATCTGGTTTCACAAGGAAACTCAAGAAAAAGGAGTAGCTTACACAGAGTAGGCCAAGTAGGAAACTAGAGGAGAATGTGCATACCAGAATGCAGCCTACTAGAGTGTGGAAGAAGGAGGAGAAACAAATAAAGTGTGGCATCACTTTATGTGTTTTTGATGAAGATGACCAATGGTACATAGATACTGATTGTTCCCATCATATGTCAAGGGACAAGAACAATTTCATCTTCCCGAAGAAAAACAAAGATGGTTATGTTATTCTTAGAGACAATACACCTACTAAAGTGTTAGGAAAAAGTAAGGAAAATCTTGGTGATGAGAAAATGTAGCTAATGTGTTATTGGTAGAAGGAGTAAAGTATAATATCTTGATCATGAGCCAAATGGTTAATGGAGGAAAGGAAGTGATATTCAACTCCAAAGGTTGCAACATTAGGAAAGAAGGGGTAAAGAGAGTGATTGCAAAAGGAATCATGACCTTAGATAATATGTATGTGCTAAAGGGAAGAGTATGAATAAGCAAGAGATTCAAGATAATATCTTCCACTTCAGATTTTGAGTAGGAGAAGCTAGTCTCCACTGTAGTCCATTATTCTCGGATTTATTCACAAGCAAGACTGCAAAAGAGTGCAAGATCTTAAGGGGAGCATATGGAGTAACATGGGAAGCATGAAGAAGGCGATGAATATGAATTGTAGAAAAAGCATAGTGTGATGAAGAGCATACAAGTAAATATCAGGACCACGGGATCAATAAGAAGCTTGTAAGATGCATGATTTCAGGGGGAGTTGTGACAATTTGGATCTAAGTGAAAAAATTGATTTTCACAGTTTATACGTGACTTACATAAGGGTAAAGAGTGTTTGTACATTGTTTTATCCTTAAAAATATGTGTATGTTGTCTTGTACATGGAGTTGTGGTATCAAGGGTTTCATGCTAGTTACCTTGCTTTCACTCATTTTTTTTTATAGTAGATGCATATGTCGAAATCATGAGTAGAGAGTGCTAAATCATCCATTTATGTTCATGATTATTATTTGGAAATCATGTTGTGTAATCCTTGACTTAGGAATGCATAAAAGAGATTCATATTCCAACCATGTATGCACCTTTGGGTGTCAAAATATGGCACTAAACTACCATTGTTTAAGTCCTATAACATCATTATTTATCATTTGGTGATGGTATGTTGCATAATTATTGCAATAGTGACCACTTATATGCATAAGGAAACTTAAGTGAAGAACAAGTAGTCTATCAAGTTTTCAACAATTGGTATTAGTTAAGTGGTTAATAAAACAACAACCTTAATGGTTGATTCTGTTAGCGCTTGAAATTTCACCTCAGGCTGAGAAAGGTAAACCTCAAGGCAACATCAAACCACTTAGCCTCGTAGCTAGCCCTACGGGGCTGGAGAGGGCTCTCTCCGGTCTATCTCGGTGAGATCTTCAATGGATGAGATGACCAATAGGGTAACACTGATTTTAGGCTAGGAAACTGATCAAAAAAGGTTGATTTAGGGTTTTTAGGGTTTTTTGGTGGCAAATTGAGGGGATGGCAATTTTGGGTGCGGGGATTGGACACAGTTTCTGCAGGGGGTTCTTTGGGGCGAGGTAGGAGACAATATTGATGCCTTTGATTGAGGTGGATGATTAAGAATGACAGATGAGGAGCTAAGGAGAGCAAACAATAACTTTGAATTCTCCTTAAACAGTAGAAAACATTGAAATTAAACAAACTTAAAAGCAGAGCATGACAACCATGAGTTCTACTTTAACACTTCATTTGTTTAATGTGCAGAAGGAAAAGAAAGGAAATGATTCACATAACACACTTACAAGTACATAGAGAAACACACCATCAATACATGTAACCACAAGAATCCCAAAAAGGACTGCAAAACCCTAGTCTTCCTTTGCCAAAAATTGCATAGATACAGTGAGTAATACAATAAGAGCTTCTCCCTCAAGAGTCCAACCATAAAAATGAGTAAGAAAGTACATAATAAAGATCATCTAACCTCTTTCCCTGCCTCCATGGGTCGAGCTCACTATCCTAGGAGTTGTTTCAACCACTTCTAAACTAAGCACTACAAACTAGGCAGTCAAAACAACTTGCCTCTATAAGCTAGGAAACCAATTCATTCATTTAATTTTCACCTTTTTCATGAATGAATCTTCTAGAAGAGGTACATAAGTGTAAAAGTGTCATAAAAGTACATTAATTACATCAAAGAGGATAATAATCCACCCCAAAAAGTCAAACAGGCTCAAACTGCGTTTTTCTGAGCTGTACACTGAAATTTGGAAAAGTTTGCCTAACGGGTCGCGCACCTCTGCCTGACCGGTCGCGCACCTTTGGAGTCACTTTTGGGGCACTTGCAGGTGGCAAAATTGAGCAAGAGTAGGCTTGTTGGAAATTTCTATGAGTCTACTTTCCAACCCAACTGGAATTTCTGAATTTGGAGTTCATTTTCCCTGTCAAAAATCAAATCTCCCAAGACTGCTTTTTGCAATTCAAAAAAGTGGCAGAAAGTCATTTTTTACTAGTTTTTTGACTTTCTGGAGGCCCAAAACTTCACCAAATCTCAATTCCATCCATGAGCATGTGTAACTTTGCATGACAAATCTGGAAATGCTGAGTTTTTGTCAAATGGAGGTGCCATGATGAAGGGTCGCGCGGGAGGTGAGACCCGTTAATGGGAAAAACCTGCAAATTGCCTGAAAATGCCAAAATTCACACAAAATTCTCAAAATTTCTTGGGATTTGTGCTGTGGCTAGGCTATTTAGTGCCTTGATCCTTGAGTGAAGCCTCAGCCAAGATACGGAGGGGATTGGGCCTCTTTCTCTGTTTTAGTGCCTCGGTCAACCGCCTTTGAAACATCTTCATCTTTGCCTTGCACACATGCATTCTTGCCCAGTAATGATTCTTCATGTTCCTCAGCAATTTCTTCTCTTGGTTGGCCTTAGCCAACAGCCTATCCAAGTGTGCATGTACCCGGATGAGCATGGACTCTCGGTCAGCGGGCAATGGGTCACCGGGTCTTCTTCGGTTCAAGATTCGGTCACTACGAATCCTCCACAGCTCATCAAGTGCTTGCTCATCTTCCAACTGTTTGTTGCGCTGCTCCAGGTATGTGATGGTCCATTGTGCACCCTCTAATTTCCTCTGCAAGGCATCATTTTCAGCTCTGAGATGGTGAATTATCTCCTTTGCCTCTTGGCTCGGAGAACTGGCCTCAAGATCAACAAGCTCAATATCTGGAACTCCTGATGGCCCCTCATCAATCATGGGTTGTTTGCCTCTCCCTGGTACCTGTGCTGGTGAAGAAAGCGAGGCCCCTTCCACCTGATGTGGAGATAACACTCACTGAGCCGATGAAGAAGGCGAGACCCCTTCAACCTGTTGTGGAGAAAGTACTCGCCGAGCTGCTGCAAATAAGGCTCTCGGGCCTTTCTGATAGGTAACCAGAGGTGAGGAGCTGACATGTCTAGTGACAGGGATGTCATGTTGCTGTGATGGTCCTCCCTCCTCATGAACAATCTCAGGATGTGAAAGGGATATCCTTGAGAGCAGCAAACCAAAACCCTATCTCTACTTGCATTTTGACCTTCTTAAGCACAATACACATGAATTTCCCATTTCATCTTGATGGCATTTGACACATCTTCCATGCTCATTTTTTCTTTACCAAGAAAAATCACCATGATTTAGAGGCCTACCTGAAGAAATTTAGGAGAAATAAGTTGATTTGTGGCTCACTGGAAAATTTCTGTGGAGAAATCCCCAACGGGTCGCGCCAGTGTAATTTTTGCACTGGCAAATGTGTCCTGATGGGTCGCGCGCCTTCAACGGGTCGCGCACTTTTGCAGGAGGCTTTTGGAGGCCTTCCCGGTGTCAGAATCGGGTGCAGGATAGCTCGTTGGAAAGGTATTTGAGGCTAATTTCCAACCCAACTATAATTTTTCAATTGAGAGTTGATTTGACCTGTCAAAAATCAAATCTCCCAAGACTGGTCAAAAAGTGCCAAATGAGGCTGCCTCAAGGAAGAGTGTTGTTTCAGTCAACTTTTGAATGCCTTCCTCAACCCCAAATTGAGCTCATGATAGCTCATTGGAAAGCTCTTTGTGTCTAGTTATCATTTTACCCATCAAGAAAATCATTTGGCCAACAAAGCTAGGAGAAAACTTGATTTTCCCAAGGTCACTTCATAGGTGTCTTTGATTCTCCTGAAGCAACGGTATTCTTGAAATTTTTCTCAAACCATGACACCTGTGTAAAAAGTGACTGAGTTTTTTCGTTTTTGGCATGTTATGGACAAAAACCTCTCTCAGTTTTCCAAAATTCATCTTTTATTGCTCTGGAACATCATTTGAGTGTGACTTGTCCCGATGTGTGAAACAAGGAATTTTGTAGAAATGGAGCGAAATGAAGGGGATAGGGGGCTTCTAAATTCTTGGGGAAATTTTTGGGAGTAGGGAGGGATGTTAGGAAGTAGGGGAAAGTGGAATCTCAGAGATTGAGTGAGGGGAAGGGATCCAAAAATGCAAAACACAGGCCCAACCTAGAAAATTGCCAGGTTGTAGCTAGAAACTAGGGTTTGTGCAAAAATGAGGAATTTGGCGGATCTAAGGGATGGGAAGTGTTTGATAAGGTACTTTAAGGATAGGGGAAGGTGTATGAACATCAGGATACAAGTTTTGCCGATGATTTGACCGTCCAAGAAAAATTGCCTTCAAAACCCTAGGAGAGGGAAATGACCTTGCCTAGGCACAACTGAAGCATGAACAAGGTGTAACATGACCCAATGGAACCTAATATGATGATGACAACCCTCTGAATCATGATACACTCAGATGAATGATGACATGGACTGCCATTTGGACAACTTTAAACCAAAGCAAAGTGGAGCTTTTCATTTGCAAATGAAGGCCTTTGAGAATGCAATCATGATTTCCTTTAACCATGGCAAGCAAGAATTGTTTAAGATTGAGGGCCTACCTTACGAAATTTGGCGATTTGTGGCTCCTTGGTGAATTTGCAGGCGGTTTTACAAAGAGGTCACTGACGGGTCGCGCGCCTCACCCAACGGGTCGCGCGCCACTGACGGGTCGCGCCCGTTATAATTTTGCACTGCTGGAAGGCTGCTGACGGGTCGCGCGCCTCTGACGGGTCGCGCGCCTGTCAAGCTCACAAATTTCTCCCAATCTCTCTTGCAGGCACTTGCTCAATGACTTAGATGCACAATGAGGCTCGATGGAGGGAGATTGGGGCTTTTATAACCTTATTTGAATTAATTTCATGCCCAAACCCACTTTATAATGTTTTTCCCTGACACTTTATAAACTTGACTTTTTCTTGGTTTCCTTTGTCCTGAAATTGACTGATTTGATGCTTTGGCTTGATTCTTTTTGCAGGGATATCATCTGAGGGATCTTGGCAAGGGAGCCAGGGTTTCATACTGTCCTTGGAAACCTTTTGAAATTTCATCACTTTTTACAAAAATTTGAAAAATGACCTTGGCTTTAAAAACAAAGTTTTTAAATCCAAGGTGAACATTAACTGTACAAGATTGAAATTTGCGAAGAAACATCTTTAAAATCATCCCTCTGGCTTGCTGGGCACTTATTGACCTTCAGAGACATGACCTTGTAAACCATCTTGACCAAAAACCCTAGACCTAGGAATTTGACCTCAAGACAAGACAAGACAAAGCTTGAAAGAGATTTAAGGACTGAAATTACTTTGATCCAGCAATGCCAAGAGGGGGACAAAGACATCAGCTCCTCCATCAGGGTTATGGCATGCCTAATGGAATGCAAAAATTGACACTGATGAGACACCTACTTATGTAAATGCAAAGAGCTTTGATCACTGATGGAGGGCTACTAGACCGACTCTAACAGATTCTATACCTATCACATGTTCATGGGGAGCATGTTTAGCAAAGGCATGCACATCATTTCCATATTCTACAAGCAAATCATTGTTGGAAAGAGTAAGGAGCTGAAGGTTTCCTTGGTTATAAAGCCTATTTGCAGATCAAGGTAGCTAATTATTCTTCATCATAAAATAATTTGTATTAGCATAACACAATTATTTTTAGCATGGTGTTTCAACAAGGTTTGGTCACCCTTTTCCATTAATGTCAAAGGGGGAGAATGAGACCAACCACTAGTGCAGAATAATACCAACAAATGGAGAATGAAAGTCAGGTAAAGAGAGTCAATTGGTGATGTGGTTGTGGTGTTTCCATCAATACCAAAGGGGGAGATTTTTGGCAACATGGTGTTGACATTGATGTCAATAGTTGAGATAGTTGTGTGTTGGAATTGATGTCAAATGGATATTCATCTAGGTATGAAGTGTTTTGTTGATGTATATGATGTTTTCAAGTGATACGATGCAAGTATTGGTAGATCTGGTTGAAGAATATTGCCAAAGTATGAGTTTTGCAATCCATATGTGACTTCTATGTGATAAAATCTCATACACATACATATGTCCTAAAGAAGGGTCACATACATGATCTTGTGTGCGCAAAATAAAAAAAACTGCGAGATTTCCCATGGTATTTTCCCAAGGTTTTGACAACTACAAATTCAATTGATTTGGTCCATAATTTCTATGATTGATTTGGTCCAAAATGATTAGCAATGATGAAATGTAATGAATGTGTGTTGATTTGGTTGATTGGGAAAATAGTTTAAAAAGTTACGAAAAAAGCATGAACAAATATATTCATATCAATAATTTATTTTGCCAAATTCAAACTAACCATAAAAAATAGTTTATTAATAATTTTAAACAAGCATGACTTTGCATAAATGTGTAATAGTGCACATCAAACAAACTTATATTAATCTAGAACAAAATTTAGAAAAAATAAAAAAATCTCAAAATCATAATAGTATCGAAATCATAACTTCTTTCAAAATCCTCTATCATCTCCCACCCTTTATGTTTGCATTCATTTCCCTTATATAACGATGGGAGATTCTTTCTTTTCATTGATATTATGCCTCAGAGCTCCATCTCTAAAGTGCAATCTAAACAATAAGTTATTTTTACATCAAACATGGTTTTTGAGAATTTATAACTAGATTTATTTTAATCAAAATATTAACAAAACAAAACTAAAATCTTTAAATAATAAAACTAAACAAAATTTATCATAATAAAAAATAATAATTACATAAAATTAAAATATAAAAATAATAAAGAATAATAATTAACTAAAACTAAAATATAAAAATAGAAACCAAAATCTAAAAGATGAAAATAAAAATAATAACAATAAAATCTATAATAAAAAATAATAATTACATAAAATTAAAATATAAAAATAATAAAGAATAATAATTAACTATAACTAAAATATAAAAATAGAAACCAAAATCTAAAAGATGAAAATAAAAATAATAACAATAAAATCTAAAATTAAATAAGAGAATGAAAATTTCCCCAAATGTTTATATTAGAAAATTGAAGTATTTTTTTTTAGCCTCGTTCATCATTAAAATTATATGGAGAAAATTTTCCAATTCTAAAATTAAAATTAAATTAAATTAATAAAAAATTAAACTTTGAAACTAAATTAAATTTAAAACTAAATATAAATTTAAAAGTGGAATAATATAAATAAACTAAATTAAAATTAGAAAAAATAAAATAAAAACTATTTAAATAAAAACCAAAAATACTAAAATTCATTAAAAAAAAACTATTTATTAAAATAATCAAATCTGCAAAAAAAACAGAAACTATAATAGATATCATTTATTCGGATTCAACTACGTTAAAAGTAAGTCATTCATCTATGACCATTTTTATGAGAGATAGTTGTAACTCACTAATTTTTCATGATTTTTGAATAGTCTACTTAGCACTCATTGCATCGGGTGATGCTCATAGGGGTGAATAAGTGGGATTGAAACTAGTGAAATGAATCACATAACATCAATCATCACGTCCGGGGCTTGCACCCGGTAACCAAGACTTCTTGGGAGGTCACCCATCCTAGATCGCCTCTGGACCAAGCGCACTTAATTGTGGAGTTTTCTCCACAATCAAGCCCACTTAGTCTGCTAACCCATTTGCAAAACCTTAGCAAGTATTGTGCCTCATGAACGATTCGAGTAGAGTTCCCTTCACTCTTTTGAATTTAAGTATTGAGGGGCTTTTCACAGTGCATTATATTAGATATCATTTTTTGGGATTCGACTATGTTAAATAAGTTATTCATGTATGACCATTTCCATGAGAGGTAGTTGTAACTGACTAATTTCTCATGATTTTTTAATACTCCACTTAGCACTCATTGCATCAGGTGCATTATATTAGATATCATTTTTTGGGATTCAACTACATTAAGTAATTCATTTGTGTATGACCATTTCCATGAGAGGTAGTTGTAACTCAATAACTTCTCATGATTTTTTAATACTCCACTTACCATTCAATGCATCGGGTGATGCTCACAAGAGTGAAGAAGTGGGATTGAAACTAAAAAAATGAATCACATAGCGTCAATCATCACTTCCAAGGTTTTCACCCGGTAACCAGGACTTCCAAGAAGGTCACCCATCCCAAATCGCATCTGCCTCAAGCACACTTAATTGTGGAGTTTTCCCCACAATCAAGCCCACTTAGCTTTCTACCCCATTTGCAAAACCTTAGCAAGTATTGTGCCTCATGAACCTTTCAAGTAGATTTCCCTTCAATCTTTTGAATTTAAGTATTGAGGGGTTTTTCACAATAAATTATATTAGATATCATTTTTTGGGATTCAACTGTGTTAAGTAAATCATTCATCTATGACCATTTCCATGATAGGTAGTCGTAATTGACTAATTTCTCATGATTTTTTAATAGTCCACTTAACACTCATTGCATCGGATGATGCTCACAGGGGTGGAGAAGGGGGATTGAAACTAGTGAAATGAATCACATAGCGTCAATCATCAATTTCGGGGCTTACCACCTAGTAACTAGGAATTCCTGGGAAGTCACCCATCCCATATCGCAACTGGCTCAAGTGCACTTAACTGTGGATTTTTCCCCACAATCAAGCCCACTTAGCTTGCTACCCCATTTGAAAAACCTTAGAAAGTATTGTGCCCCATGAACCATTCAAGTAGAGTTCCCTTCACTCTTTTGAATTTAAGTATTGAGGGGTTTTTCACAATGCATTATATTAAATATCATTTTTTGGGATTCAACTGCGTTAAGTAAGTCATTCATCTATGACCATTTCCATGAGAGGTAGTCGTAATTGACTAATTTCTCATGATTTTTGAATAGTCCACTTAGCACTCATTGCATTGGGTGATGCTCACAAGGT
The DNA here is from genome assembly GCA_031772625.1 of Pinus tabuliformis. NCBI lineage: Eukaryota > Viridiplantae > Streptophyta > Pinopsida > Pinales > Pinaceae > Pinus > Pinus tabuliformis. The sequence goes on from CM062818.1 coordinate 1,299,012,326, forward strand.
TGAAGAAGTGGGATTGAAACTAGTGAAATGAATCACATAGCATCAATCATCACTTTCGGGGCTTGCACCCAGTAGCCAGGACTTCCCAGGAGGTCACCCATCCCAGATCGTCTCTGGCTCAAGCACACTTAACTGTGGAGTTTTCGCCACAATCAAGCCCACTTAACTTGCTACCTCATTTGAAAAACCTTAGCAACTATTGTACCTCATGAACCATTCAAGTAGAGTTCCCTTCACTCTTTTGAATTTAAGTATTGAGGGGTTTTTCACAGTGCATTATATTAGATATCATTTTTTGGGATTCAACTGCATTAAGTAAGTCATTCATCTATGATCATTTCCATGAGAGGTAGTCATAACCGACTAATTTCTCATTATTTTTCAATACTCCACTTAGCACTCATTGCATCGGATGATGCTCACACTCATTTCTTTCTCATGATTTTTGAATAGTCCACATAGAACTCATTGCATCAGGTGATGCTCACAGGGGTGAAGAAGTGGGATTGAAACTAGTGAAATGATTCACATAGCATCAATCATCGCTTTTGGGGCTTGCACCCAGTAACCAGGACTTCCTAGGAGGTCACCCATCCCAGATCGCCTCTAGCTCAAGCGCACTTAACTGTGGAGTTTTCACCACAATCAAGCCACTTAGCTTGCTACCCCATTTTCAAAACCTTAGCAAGTATTTGTCCTCGTGAACCATTCAAGTAGAGTTCCCTTCACTCTTTTGAATTTAAGTATTGAGGGGTTCTTCGCAGTAAATTATATTAGATATCATTTTTTGGGATTCAACTGCGTTAATTAAGTCATTCATCTATAACCATTTCCATGAGAGGTAGTTGTAAGTGACTAATTTATCATGATATTTTAATACTCCACTTAGCACTGATTTCTTTCTCACTATTTTTTAATAGTCCACTTAGCACTCATTGCATCGGGTGATGCTCACACTTATTGATTTCTCATGATTTTTTAATAGTTCACTTAGCACTCATTACATCAGGTGATGCTCATAGGGCTGAAGTAGTGGAATTGAAACTAGTGAAATTAATTGCATAGCATCAATCATCACTTCTGGGGCTTGCAGCTGGTAACCAGGACTTCCTAGGAGGTCACCCATCCCAGATTTCCTTTGGCTCAAGTGCACTTAACTGTGGAGTTTTTGCCGCAATCAAGCCCAGTTAGCTTGCTATACCATTTGCAAAACCTTAGAAAGTATTGTGCCTCATGAACCATTCAAGTAGTTTTCCCTTCACTCTTTTGAATTTAAGTATTGAGGGGTTTTTCGCAGTGCATTATATTAGATATCATTTTTTGGGATTCAACTGCGTTAAGTAAGTCATTTATCTATGACCATTTCCATGAGATGTAGTTGTAACTGACTAATTTCTCGTGATTTTTGAATACTCCACTTAGCACTTATTGCATCAGGTGATGCTCACAAGGGTGAATAAGTGGGATTGAAACTAGTGAAATGAATCAAATAACATCAATCATCATGTCTGGGGCTTACACTCAGTAACCAGGACTTCTCGGGAGGTCACCCATCCTAGATCGCCTGTGGCTCAAGCGCACTTAATTGTGGAGTTTTCCCCACAATCAAACCCACTTAGCTTGCTACCCCATTTGCAAAATATTAGCAAGTATTGTTCCTCATGAACCATTCAAGTAGAGTTCCCTTCACTCTTTTGAATTTAAGTATTGAGGGGTTTTCCACAATGCATTATATTAGATATTATTTTTTGGGATTCAACTGCATTAAGTAAGTCATTCATCTTTGACCATTTCCATGAGAGGTAGTTGTAACTGACTAATTTATCATGATTTTTTAATAGTCCACTTAGCACTCATTGCATCGAGTGATGCTCACAGGGGTGAAGAAGTGGGATTGAAACTAGTAAAATGAATCACATAGCATCAATCATCACTTTCCAGGCTTTCACTTCATGGAAATGACCATAGTTGAATGACCTACTTAACGCAGTTGAATCCCAAAAAAATGATATCTAATATAATGCATTAGTAAAAACCCCTCAATACTTAAATTCAAAAGAGTGAAGGGAACTCTACTTGAATTGTTCACGAGGCAAAATACTTGTTAAGATTTTTCAAATGAAGTAGCAAGCTAAGTGGGCTTGATTGTGGGGAGAATTCCACAGTTAAGCGTGCTTGAGCCAGTGGTGATCTGGGATGGGTGACCTCCCGGGAAGTATTTCTTATCAAGTGCAGACCGACTTCCTCACCCTTGTGAGCTATGTGATTCATTTCACTGGTTTCAATCCCACTTCTTCACCCCTATGATCTATGTGATTCATTTATAGGGTGCAAGCCCTAGAATTGATGATTGACATTATGTGATTCATTTCACTAGCTTCAATCCTATTTCCTCAACCCTGTGAGCTATGTGATTCATTTCACTAGTTCCAATCCCACTACTTCACCCCTGTGATCTATGTGATTCATTTCACTAGTTTCAATCCCACTTCTTCACCCCATGCTCAATTACCACTACCTCTCATGGAAATGGTCATAGACAAATGGCTTACCTCACCTCTGTGATCTATGTGATTCATTTCACTAATTTCAATTCCACTTCTTCACCCATGGTGATTCATTTCACTAGTTTCAATCACACTTCTTCACCCCTGTGAGCTATGTGATTCATTTCACTAGTTTCAATCCCACTTCTTCAGCCATGTGATTCATTTCACTAGTTTCAATCCCACTTCTTCACCCCATGCTCAGTTACCACTACCATTCATGGAAATGGTCATAGACAAATGTCTTACCTCACCCCTGTGAGCTATGTGATTCATTTCACTAGTTTCAATCCCACTTCTATGTGATTCATTTCACTAGTTTCAGTCCCACTTCTATGTGATTCATTTCACTAGTTTCATTCCCACTTCTTCACCTGTGGTGATTCATTTGGCTAGTTTAAATCCCACTTCTTCACCCCTGTGAGCTATGTGATTGATTTCACTAGTTTAAATCTCACTTCTTCACCCCATGCTCAGTTACCACTACCTCTCATGGAAATGGTCATAGAAAAATGGTTTATGTAAAATGATAAACCCCTCCATACTTAAAAACTATAATAATAAAACTAACATAATATGAAAACAAAACTTCGCTAAAATTTAAATTAAAATAAAATTCAATATAATGTTTTTTTTCCAACATATCAAAATGCAAACCCTTGAATCGATAACATCCTCTACTTTGCTGATGTGGTGTGATTTCAAGTTGAAGAGGTATTCTAGTAGTGGGAAAAGACAATGTTGTGTCTTCTTCATCCAGTTTTTGACACACATTTTTAAAATGGGCTAGCGCTAGCTCATGAAACATTTTTTCAACATTTGTATCCCTCAGGTCCCATAAGTGCTAAGACTTTGAGGCTACCACTATCTAAATATATAAGCATTCAGCGATGTCATTTCATATTACCCCATGTGTTTAAGTAAATTTTGGATTCCCGGATCGGATGACCATAGGAAGGTCAAATAATTAACTTTGTTTATGTTTATTAGATATTTTCTTATGTTTATGTTGTAGCATCTACAACCACCCTCCAAAATTTTTCCTTAGCCTATTTTGGAGCCTCTATACCAACCTTACATAACACTTTGTCTTGCTTCGTCAAGTACTCAAGCTTCAACTATTTTCCTCACACAAAGGAAGCCTATCAATCATAGTTGATCCATTCCCCTCATAGGCTTCTCACTCGGACTTGGTCCAACTGCAGACTGACCAGATTCCCCTTGAAAATTGTGCATTTCTGGATGGAAACTAGCCTTCCTTCCAAGAATTGTGCAATCCTCTCTAACGACTTGCTGGGCTCTAGGATTACGCAATCCTGCCAACCAACCCTCCCAGCAGGATTTGTGCAAATTTTCCCAGTAGCAGGTTGTTCAGCCTAAGATTTGTGCAAATCTTGGTAGCAGTCAGCTTCTCTGCCCAGAAATTGCACAAATCCACTAGGCAGCCAACCCAACTGCCAGCCAAAAATGTGCATTTTTCTCCAGTAGCCGAGCAGTCTCTTGCATGTGTAGCTGAGTTGATCGGTTCCCTATGAGACTAAGAAAAACAAACTTGCATGCATGGGCTGCTTCTCCCAAGGTAAGATACAAAGGCATCCCTTGTTTCATGGATCTATGTTTAGCAATTGGAGGTTACATGCAAGGAGCAATTCCAAAACCTCCCACCAAGTGTCGCTTCCCCTATATTCGTGGCATGAATGTCACAACCTATATGTTATCAAAACTCATCAACTGGACACCGTACAACCTGTTCCTCACATCAACCTTGAAGCTTTGACATCCCACATCACATCTAGGAGCAGTGGGCACATTCAGCTCAACTGTTTTGGGGTAAGCCCGCTTCCCATGCATTCTGCTGCATTTCTATCACTTATTGTGTTTTCGCTTGTAAAAGTATTGTTTGCTTGATTTCTTTGAACCCTTGTTATCATTTACATATATACAAGAGTTTCCTAGCTCTATTTCAGTTTTCGTTGCTATCTCACTACTGTCGCATGCATGAAACTATTTTGCACGGACGTTCGCCCAACCAGCAAACTACCTCACCCACATGCATGTTGATTTGTTTGTTGAAATTTTCATTCATGTTTTGCATGCATTGTCAATCACTTCTGCTATCACTTTGTGTCGCCATGCATTCACTAACTTAATTTCTTTTAGTCACCCATTGGCGAGTTGGGTCAACCTTGGCCTGGGCCTTGCCTTCACCAAGGTTGCATTGCGAAATATGGGAAAGGAAGGCTCACCTTCCTCTCCAGATTTGCACATTCATGCCCAGCATTGGCCTATAGGACTGTTTTGTGAATTTCTAGAGGACAGTGGCTACTTGGCCGAAGAAATTGCGCAGATGTCCCTAGGCCAGCAGTCCTTCCCAGCTGGAATTGCACATTGTGCATTCCCAATAGTCAACAACCAGACTAGACTATGCAGTGTGCAGTTCCAGTAGTCATTCAGTCTCCCAGCAACCCAGACTATGCCTTAAGCAGTCTTGGCAGTAACTCTCCTGACCTCCTGGCTGAAATTGCACAACCTTCATGATCATTCACCTAGGTATGTTGCAAGTTATTTCTCATGTTCATTTTGGTTTTCGACTGACAGATTTCTTACTATGAGTGTTTCCATGTCTCTAGGTATCACAGGTGTTCATTTTCCTCTCAACAATATAGGTACAATGGTTTCCAAGAAAGAAAAGACGAGGACACCGTCCAGATCATGCCTGGAGATGCATTCGATCAAGTGTCTATGAGCTTGCCTACTCACAAAGACATCAAGTTGTTCGTAGACAAGGACATCAAGTGGAAGCATCACAGCAAGCAACATCGTGAACAACAGCTGAATACAACATACCAAATGCAACAAATGCAAGAGGAGGGTTTTTGACAACATGGAGGCAGAACAAGGTTGCAAGCTCAAGCAGGTTCACTGATGATGAAAGAAACTTTGGAGACTTTGGCTATGGAGTAATGACACGACATGAAGATCACACGAAGGAAAAATATGTAACAAAGAAGGAGTTACATGCACTGAAGCAGTAACTTAGGAAGAACATGAAGTTGCATAAACAAACGAATAAGTTGCAGCAGGATCAGGAACAATAGTGGGCACAACTTGCACTCACAGATGAAACTGCACCCAGACAAGTTAAAGATCCATCCCAGCAGCTAACACAGAGCATACATGATGAGAAGTGTGGTTGATCGCATTGAAGGGATTCAACAACATGCATATCATTGTGCACATGCATGCAATCCAACCCATTCAACACACTCACCAAGGCGAAGACAAGAAGCAAGTCCAACTGGAGCCGAATGGGTACTTTGGAAAGTTGATGCGCATGACCACTAGCACCCACCTAAAGATCAGCACAGACACTATGCATCAGTGTGCTGCCCGTTCAGCCGCACCCAAGAAGACCATGTGCATGTTAGCAGATGAGTTGGATGAAGGGGCCAAACCAATGCACCGATTGCAATGGAAGCAAGATTTCACTTCAGGAAGATGTCACCATGAGGTGCATGCACATCATCACGGATGACCAAGCTTGGCATCAACTCACCAGCTTCACCATCACAAGCATGTCAAAGAGTTGGTCTCACCACAGCGGACCAAGTGTCAGTGATGTCTTGCAAGGTTTACTCAAGCCATGTTGTCTCACATGAGTACATGTGCGTTGTAATGTTGAGTCATGTCAAGTGTAAGTCAAGTTTCAATAGTTGGATGTAATAGTCATAAAGTAGGTGAAGAGTCATGAGGGTAGTTGAACCGTCACAAAGGGGAATGTCAAGGGTCACCCCACCCTTTGTTATAAATAGTCCCTCATAACTCATTGTATAGGCTTTTGGTTAGCCAAGCTTCTACTAAGACTATCTTGAAGAAGGCTTGGACAGTATTGTAACGTGTCTTGGCTTCTCCACTGCACGGAGATAGTACATCTCTTTGGAGGAGAAGGTGAATGTGGCTATAACATTCCACTATTGGGGCTAGCAGGTTTACATGGATGTATTGTATGATTGTGACTTACACTTCTTTATATAATAAGAGCCAACACAATTTCATGCATATGTTGTTATTGTAGTTTGACTGCTCCAATTGCCTTAATGATATATGTTGTTTAACTTACGTACTTGTGTATGAATTGATTCACATGTAATTATATGAATCTTGTTGTTAATGTGTTGAATATGTTGTTAACGTTGTCACCTTTCGTGTTGACTGCTCTGTCAGATATCAGACAAACTTTCACATGAACCTTGTTGTAACAACTGTTGCACTCGTCTCTGACTGATCCATGAGTGTTATCTTACCTTTTATGATGTGACTGTTGCGTCCGAGTGTATTGTTTCACTGGAAGTTGTGCATGTCATTTTGTGTTGTGTGTTCCTAGCTGAGTTGGTACTGATCCCTTTCAACCTAGAACTCACCTTCACCGCCTTCCCCCTTTCGAAGGGTTAGAACCTCTCATACACCTTCCTTGACTCATTGCATCAGTCCCACCCTTGCTACTGATAGAGTTATCTTACTTGCCTTTGCGTGACATCGCAGTTAAGGCATTACCTTACGACCCACTTCTGAGACTCCTACACCAAACAGTCTGAGGTCTAATTGGGACTTCTTACCGGGGAGATCCCCTTGACATTTGGTGGGTCCAACACCGTCAACATTTTTGGCACTAGAAGGAGGGCTTGATGACAAGCTGTGTCCTCTCATCCATTTTTGAACCTTTACATATCTTTCATGGAATCTTGCACTCTTCTTCCCCCAAGGTGTTTTTCTAATCGTGAAGATGTCTCCATCTCAAGGAATCTTTTCAATCTCTTGTCCACTGACACGTATGATGGTGAAGGTGAAGTAGCCTAGCCTGAGCACTTACTTAACTTTCTTTCCATGATTCGTGAAGAAGATGAGTTTTCTTACGAACAGGTCGGTTTGCTGCTTGAATACACACTTCATGAATCTCCATTTCGTTGGGTGCTCAGCCTATCAGCTTACACAATGCATTCATTTGAGCACTTATGTGATCTTATTGAAGACACATTCTATCATTTTGATCCAGACAATCTTGACCAGAAACTGTTACAGCAACGGAGGGCTCCGCATGAATCCGTTATTGATTTTTGGCAACGCTTTCGTGACTTGCAGTTTCAAGCTTCGAGGAGCCAAATGAAATTTTCTTATCTTTGGGACCGGTTTGAGTGTAGCCTTAATAAATCTTCCCATCCCAAGAGAAAGTTTGAGATAAAGCCTCGCTCAAAATTCTTCGTTGATGAAGCTGTTCAATCTCATGTGGAAGTGGGCATTATCTCAACTAACTATCCACCTTCCTCTTATTCAACAACTCCACCACTACACAGTGATGTTGAGGATCATTCTTACACACCTGTTCATCCTTCACACCCTCCCAACATCACTTCACTCAATTTTTGCACAGATTTCATTGTGAGTCCTTCGAGTCCTCATATGCATTCTTTTCTATAACCTCCATCTTCACACCCAGGTGTTCCTCCGGATGATGTTGTCTTGTGTTCATCCATTCCAGACTCTTAACTTGTTGTGAACGAGGAACAACCCACTGATGGAGTTGATGTTGAAAAACCAACATGCGTTGTCATTCATGAAGAGTATGAGTGGGAGCTTGAGCATCAACACTCGGCAGAGGATGAATCCCTTTTGTCTGAGCCCCCTTCATTCTTTCCTAACATCGTTGATGAACCTGTCATCCATGACTTTTCATGTGTGTCTTCATCCATGGATGCACCCATTGTTGATCTTTCGCAAGACACACTGTATGTTATCCCATCATCCAAAAATGGAGAGGACTAATCATTCATTGAAATCCACTTGATCTTTCATCTGCCTTTTCCAAAAATGCAGAGGGTGAACATCCTTCCTCCTCATCTACCCCTCTGTGTGATTCATCAAACCATGAGGATGCCAACCAACATCCTGAATTTTCTGACCTTGGTTGTCGTGATCTTTTAACCTCGTCATCCAATCACGATTTTGATTCACTCATTGTTCCATATAAGCCACTAGTCTATGAAGATTCATCTGTCAATGAAGTCGAAATCCCACAGACCGTTGAGGCACTTCAACCCGAGCCGATGGTTATGTCAAGTCCTCGCTACCTTGAGGTTGGTTTTTCTTCCGATCAAGAAATTGTTCAAACATTCAAGGCTCCTCATCACTCATTTGTATGCACTCAAGATCAATCTAACACTTATATTTTACTTCCTCCACTCAAAATACATGATCCCATTGCTCATGCATTAGAGGAGTCTTACATTGCAGGCACTCGTCTTTGTTTCTTTCGTTTGCTTGCATGTCACAGTCAAGAGTTTGCTTATCCTTCAAAGTTGCATGTAGTGTCACACAACACCATGATAAGTCCACGGACTGCTCGTCATGCACATGCACTCACTTATCTCCCGTGGGAACTTTGAATCATGAAGTGTGGTTGTCTTCATTGTTATATCTTTCTTGCTTGTTGGTTCACACAACTGGGTTTCTCATGGACCAAGCCTTCACCAACATGGGTCTACTAATGTGCCGATGGCTACAATGGAAGTATCACTTCATGTAATCAATCCCATGTACTGTTAGTGTAGGAGTAGGAGTAGTGTTTTCTTTCAGTTGTTTGCTTGCATGCTTGTTTGCTTACATGCTTTGTTTGCTTGCTTGTTTTCTTGTTTGTTTTCTTACTTGCTTTGCTTTCACTTCTTCTTATGATTTTGCTTTGCTTTTATGTTTGTTAGTTCGTTTGTTTTGTTTGTAGGTTAGTCTTGCATGAAACCATGTATGACTCTTGAAGCAAGTTAAGTAAAGTACAAGAGGGCTTGTACAGCTATCAATACTTGATCATTTGTCATCTTGCCTCTATATGATGAGCTTGCTACTCTTAGTCCATGATATGTCGAAGGAAAATACATATTGTTCAAAGTGAACCTTGGGGAAAACACAACGCTTGTGCGCTAACTAGTGTCACCTTCTCTAGTCGGTTGTTTTTGGGTTAACCCTTGTCAGCCCAGTCAAGTAGAGAAAGGTGAGGGGGAAAACCTTAACAGGCACGTCATAGATATAATAAACTACTTCTCTGCTAGAACAACCTCTTCTACTCTCAATAACTCGGGATCCCTCTTCCGCCTTTGAAATGAATAAGTGTTATGCACAGTGAAAATGAAAAAAATTAGAAGTCAAAAAAATTCAAAATGGAAAATGAATAAGGCAAAAGAAGAGAAAGGCTTCCTACGCAGGGACGTGATGCACGTAACTCCATCGAGGTACTAACCAGGCTTGCTGGCAGTGGATCCATGCTTGTGTTCCTATGTGAATCCATTGGGGTACTGTCCAGGCCTGCTGGCAGTGGAGCAACACCAGAGATGAAACTAAGACTCTGACGACTATACTGCTTGTGCACCTATATACCCCTCAACCCCAATCGAAACAACTATCCTGCCTTGGTTTGGAATGTGTGTCAATCGACCAAGAGTCTAGCAGATGCTACATGTTACAATCAATCTATTGTGAAGCCAAGATGAGCTGAGATCTGAATAATACTTCCGGAGGTGTTAGACTTGCTTTTCACGAACAAGGTCCATTCAGAGAGTTGGAGTTCTACCAGTGTGTCGCCAAGTGTTGTAGCGGCTACAACCACCCTCCAAAATTTTTCCTTAGCCTATTTTGGAGCCTCCCTACCAACCTTACATAGCACTTTGTCTTGCTTCGTCAAGTACTCAAGCTTCAAGTGTTTTCCTCGCACAAAGGCAGCCTGTCGATCACAGTTGATCCATTCCCCTCATAGGCTGCTCACCCAGACTTGGTCCAACTACAAGCTGAGCAGATTCCCCTTGAAAATTGCGCATTTCTAGAGGGAAACCAACCTTCCCTCCAGGAATTGTGCAATCCTCTTTGACAGCCTACTAGGCTCTAGGATTGCGCAATCTTGCCAGCCAACCGTCCCAATGGGATTTCTGCAAATTTTCCCAGCAGTAGGCTTTTCAGCCCGAGATTTGCGCAAATCTGGGCTACAATCAATTACTCTGTCTAGAAATTATGCAAATCTCCTGGGCAGCCAACCCAGCTCCCAGCTAGAAATGCGCATTTTTCTCCAGCAGTCGAGTAGTCTCTTGCATGTTCAACTGAGTTGACCGGTTCCCTCTGGGACTGAGCAAAATGGACTTGCATGCATGGGTTGCTTCTCCCAAGGCAGCATGCAAAGGCATCCCTTGTTTCATGTATCTATGTTTAGCAGTTGGAGGTTACATGCAAGTAGCAATTCTGAAACCTCCCACCAAGTGTCACTTACCCTAGATTCGTGGCATGCATGTCACAACCTCAATGTTATCAAAACTCATCAACCCAATGCCACGGATCTCATTCCTCACATCAACCTTGCAGCTCTAACATCCCAGATCACATCTAGGGGTAGTGGGCACATTCAACTCAACTGTTTTGAGTAAGCCTATTTCCCATGCCTTGTGCTGCATTTCTGTCACTTTTTGTGTTTCATTGTACAAGTATTGTTTGCTTTATTTATTTGAATGCTTGCTGTCATTTACATATATACAAGCTTTTCCTAGCTTTGTTTCAGTTTTTGTTGCTATCTCACTGTTGTCACATGCATGAAACTTTTTTGCACAGATGTTCGCCCAACCGACAAACTGCCTCACCCACATGCATGTTGATCTGTTTGCTGAATCTTTCATTCATGTTTTTCATGCACTATCAATCACTTCTTCTATCACTTAGCGTTGCCATGCATTCACTGACTTAATTGCTTTCAATCACCCGTCGGCGAGTTAGGCCAACCTTGGTCGGGGCTCTACCTTCACCAACGATACAATGTGTAATCTGGGAAAGGAAGGTTCACCTTCCTCTCCAGATTTTGCGCATTCATGATCAAAACTTACCTCCAGGACTGTTTTTCACGTTTCTGGAGGACAGTAGCTGCTTGGCCCAAGAAATTGCGCAGATTTGTCCCTAGGTCAGTAGTCCTTCCCAACTGGAATTGCATATTGCGCAATCCCAGCAATCAACAGGTAGACTGGACTATGCATTACGTAGTTCAATCAGTCATCCAGTCTCCAAGTAGCCAAGACTATACCTTGAGCAATCTTGGCAGTCGATCTCCCGACCTCCCAGCCAAAATTGCACAATCTTCATGATCATTCACCCAGGTATGTTGCAAGTTAGTTCTCGTGTTCATTTTGGTTTTCGACTGACAGATTTCTTGTTATGAGTGTTGCCATGTCTCTAGGTATCACAGGTGTTCATCTTCCTCTCAACAGTATAGGTACAATGGTTTCTAGGAGAGTGGAGATGAGGACGTCATTCAAAGAACGCTTGGGGATGCAGTCGATCAAGTGTCTATGAGCTTGCCTACTCACGAAAACATCAAGTTGTTTGTAGACAATGACATCACAGTGATCAGAATCATGAACAGTAGCTGAAGACAACATACCAAATGCAACGAATGCAAGAGGAGGGTTGTTGACAACGCAGATGCGGAACAAGGTTGCAAGCTCAAGCAGGTCCATTGATGATGAAAGAAACTTTGGATACTCTGGATATGGAGTGACAACATGACATGAAGATCGTGCAAAGACAAAAGATGTAACAAAGAAGGAGTTTCATGCATTGAAGTAGCAACTCAGTAAGAACATGAAGCTATGTAGACAGATGAATGAGTTGCAGCAGTATCAAGAACAACAGTGGGCGCAACGTGCAATCGGGGATGAAACTGCACCTGGACAAGTTAAAGATCCATCCCATCAGCTAACATGAAGCAGACATGGTGAGAATTGTGGTTGATCGCATGCAAGGGATTCAACAACATGCATTTCATTGTGCACACGCATGCAATCCAACCCATTCAACACACTCACCAAGGCGAATACAAGAAGCAAGTACAACTAGAGAAAAAACGGGTACTTCAGCAAATTGATGCGCATGACCACCAGCACCCACTTGAAGATCAGCACAGACACTATGCATCAGTTTGCTTCTGGCTCATCCGCACCCAAGAATACCATGCTCATGTTAGTAGACAAGTTGTATGAAGGGGCCAAACCAATGCACTGTTTGCAACGGAAGCAAGAGTTCGCTTTAACAAGATGTCACCATGAGGTGCATGCACACCATCACAGACGACCAAGCTTGGCATCAGCTCACTAGCTTAACCATCACAAGCATGTCAAAGAGTTGGTCTCACCACAGCGGACCGAGTGTAAGTGATGTCTTGCAAGGCTTGCTCAAGCCATTTCATCTCACATGATTACATGTGCATTGTAATGTTGAGTCATGTCAAGTGTAAGTCAAGTGTCAACAATTGGATGTAAGTCATAGAGTAGGTGAAGAGTCATGAGGGTAGTTGAACTGTCATAAAGGGGAATGTCAAGGGTCACCCCACCCTTTGTTATAAATAGTCCCTCATAACTCATTTTATAGGCTTTTGGTCAACCAAGCTTCTACTAAGGCTATCTTGAAGAAGGCTTGGACAGTATTGTAACACGCCTTAGCTTCTCCACTGCATAGAGCTAGTACATCTCTTTGGAGGAGCAGGTGGATGTTCCTGTAACATTCCACTGTTGGGGCTAGCAGGATTACATGGATGTATTGTATGATTGTGACTTACACTTCTTTATATAATAAGAGGCAACACATTTTCATGCATATGTTGTTATTGTAGTTGGATTCCTCCAGTTGCCTTAATGATATATTTTGTTAACTTACGTACTTGTGCATGAACTGATTCACATGCAATTATATGAATCTTGTTGTTAATGTGTTGAATATGTTGTTAATGTTGTCACCGTCTGTGTCGAATACTCTGTCGGACATCATACAGACCTTTCACATGAACCTTGTTGTAACAACTATCGCACTCGTCTCGAACTGATTTATGAGGGTTGTACGTGTTATCTTACCTTATATGATGTGACTGCTGCATCCAAGTGGACTGCGCCACCAAAATTTGTGCATGTCCTTTTATGTTGTGTGTTCCTAGCCGAGTTAGGACTAGTCCCTTTCAACTTGGAACTCATCTTCACCCCCTTCCCCCTTTTGAACAATTAGAACCTCTCATACACCTTCCTTGACTCATTACATCAATCACACCTTTGCTACAGATAGAGTTATCTTACTTGCCTCTGTGTGACATTGAAGTCAAGGCATTACCTTACGACCCACTGTTGGGACTCCTACACCAAACCGTCTGAGGTCTAATTGGGACTTCTTACTGGGGAGATCCTGTTGACATGTTGGTAGGTCCAACACCGTTAACAATTTATTTTATTTTGGAATATTTTGGGAATCCTTAATGAATATAAAGATGGTCCATATTACTAGACAATAGAAATTCAGCTAGAAGGATCAATTTTTTTTAAATATATGTCTCACTCTTTCTTTTTCATTTTTTCCGCCCTTTCAAGTGAGGTTGAGTCTAATGGAGGTTAATGTCAATGTTGAATGGAAGAAAGATATGAGGTTGAGTCTAATGGAGGCTAACGCCAATGTTGAATGGAAGAAAGATATGCTCACCAATAAGATGTTATATAACCAAAATTATGCTAGGACCCACTTTAAAATAGTTAAATTCCCCAAAAGTGACTCCCATCCTCTCAACTCCTCCAATAAATAGTGTCAACACTAGACATGGGTGTTGTTATTTATCACCTAATTTCAATTCCACCTAAATATGTTCTCCACCAATAGTTTTTTTTTAGGTAGCATCATAGGTAGCAAGGAAATGAACATCATCGCCATTTTCATTGTGCGAGCTTCTTTTGAAGAGTTATTCAGATATGCATTTTATCCCTCTGCTTCGTAAATGCATATGACCTGCGATTTCCAGTTGACAGAACTTTAATTAGTCTCTCTACATCTGCATAATTACAAGCCATATAGCAACTGCATAATTACCGGGCATAGACCAATTCCGTTTAGTGAAAATTTATCAGTTGTAATTTGGTAAGATTATTGCATTTTTTGTTATTGGTATATTTTTTTCAATGATAGAAAAGTGAAAACAAAAATCATTTTATTTTAGGATGTGAAGTCTTTAAAGATAGTTGTGACAGTTATGTAAATATCTTGACAACTAACTCTTGGGATAATTTATTTAGTCAACAAATTATTGAGAAATTAAAGGCACACATTGTCAAATTGCGTAGGAAAAGGGCAGAATACAGAAATCAAATGGTCAGACAATTTGCCTTGGGCATCCTTATTTGGATTGCAGATTCCCAAAATATTCCAGAAATCTGCAATAGACTTAGGCTTAGGGCATGGGATGGTTCGTACCATAGGCTATCTTTTACCTCATGGATGTTAAAAACATTTCTGACTAGTGTAACTGCAATTTATTTAGCACCAACATAGATCCATCTTAAATGTTTATCTAACATGAGCTGAGAGGGATCCATTATTCATGATGAAACAATAATTTTACGTGATGCAACAATCATATTGCCAAATTATAATTATTGTGTTATGGCATCATTAGATCATCAATGGATCATTCTATGAAGAAAATCCAAAAAGAGTGGATGCAAAGAAGCACGCAAAACTAGAGAAGGAAGATCATCAAACCATGACTCTAAATCAAGTAAACAAAATGCAAGAAAAGGTAGAATTTTCAAAATTTATATGGGGTTTGCTTTATTTTTTCCCAAAAATCAAAAGGAATTGTTGAGACCTCAACAAGAACTTAACTTATAAACTCTTATTGTTACCCTAATCATGGTTAAAGTTAAAAGACTTGTATTAAAATATATAGAATCATGAGGAGATTATTGAGTTGTTCGTAAATTAGAAAGGACCAGGGTTCATATATCAGAGTTATTTTAATGAACATTTTTTTTGGTCATCTACAATTTTCCTACTTGAAACATAAACCCTTATCAATTCCAGTTAACTCTCAACTCCCAGAAATTTTAGAAGAAATTAATATGGTGTGAGATTTAGTTCACTATCATAGTAGAAATTGGATCCCTTTACCTAAATTAAAAGAGTGATTTAAACTCGTCAACTCAAATAGAATAATCCTTAACTAGAAGAAAGATCTTATCCAAAACACTCTTTTGATAAGTTAATCTTGTGATCTCTAGTCACTTGGCAAATTGATTGAAGTCAAAACAATACAAGGCCTTAAGGAAACATAAACAAATGGATTCCTATAAGTGGCTCCATCATAAACATATGTTGGATGCTCATATAAACAAGATGCGGAGACTAAATTCCAAGTACCCAAATTGTGTAGCATTTATAAACATATTGTTCAATCAAATAAGGCTTTTTCTCTTAGTCTCTTATCCTAGGTGGGTATATTATTTTTGTTGAGTAGTCCATTTTTGAACACCTATTTATCAGTGGAATTGGCCAAATTTCAAAGATAACATCCCCCCTAGCTCATTCAAGGAATTTGGAGATATATGAGTCTCTTAAAGAAAATAATTGTTTAAACAATAAATAAGAGTTATGCCTTTATAAATAAAAAGAAAGAAAAATAAATTTTAATTGTATTTTTGGCTTATTTCCTTATATTTACTCAAGTGTCAAATGTAGCGCCTATTGGATGTGGAATTAAATTTTGTATCCAATGAGTGCCCACTCTATATGCTTTTGAGTAGACCTTAAACCTTTAATTTCTTAATTCTTTCTTGGGATGCAAAATTTTGTTCTTTTCTCTAGGCTTCATTCATACCTGACACTTTTATATTTAATGTAGTTAAATCCTCTTTATATATCATTTCATCATTTTCTAAATATTTTTGTAAAAATTCAATGAGATAATATATTCTAATCAATAAATTAACTAAGGTCATGGTTACTTCCCACACCTCTAATATTACAACAATTCTTTGTTTATATCATCAGTGACGAACTGCCAGATTGTGACTAACCAGCTTGACGTTACTATGATCCTTGAACTACTTTCTGATATATCTTCTAAAACATGGATTGGAATGAAAGTGATATTGGTTGAACAAATAATGGCTTTGGTAACAATGTCACTTCCAATTCCTTTATTATTTGTCTCGAAATTATAGTTTCTATTCGCTACTTAGAAATTGAATAAGTCAATGTGTCTCCATTGTCTTAATGAAATTCAAAGAACTTAGACAATTTTGTTTCTTTGATGTTTATTTATGATTTCACCTTATCAACAACCTCATCATTTTTTAAATTAACCTTTTCAAACTATATCTTCTTTGAAATTTTACCATATACTACATGATGTAATGTTGTAGATTCAATTTCAAAATCAATAGGTTCTTGTTGAGTTGATTCATCAACAATAAGTTAGATTTCCAACACTTTCCTTTTAGTCCAATCTGGTATCTTCTATGTTTCAAAAAATACCATATATTTTCATTACTTAAATGTTCATATCCGTAATTGTTCCCTAGGTATTCTCTTGTGTGATACTTCTTTTCTTTCCTGAACCAAAATAAGCAATGTGAGCCTTTTCCAAATTAATGTTGGTGTGATTTCTATCACTGCCTTCACCAACACCATCACTGCCATTATTCCTTGGTTCTTTTCTTTGAGATTGAATCTTGGATGTAGAATTACTCTTCTAGGATTTCTATAGGGTAGAACCATCACTTTCAACAAAGTGTCCGTGTTGTTTATATGGCCTATTAGTACTATCTAAGCCACTAAGGTATTCATGAAAAGCTTGATTGGTCATAGGTAAGACATGATTGTCTCCTCCACCTTTAACATATCTTTATTTAATGACAACACTCTATCTAGTAGAATTAAGATGGGTATGAGAAATAGTTTTAGGGTTGAAACCCTTGATTGTTTCTAACTCATTGAATTTGAAACTCTCCAAATAATCAACATGTTCATCAATGTTTGAAATAAGACATTGAAATGGCCAACTCTAATATGAAAATGATCCAAGTGGATATTGTTGGCCACCCGCCAAGTCAACTTGGACCCCCACCATTGTTTCTTTCAGTTTTTTAGTTTCCTTAATTGTAGCACAGTTTACTATTTTTAGCAGTTTTTCGGGTCCTGAACTTCCAGAGTCATTTTGAGGCCGTAAACAAAGTTTTTTGGGAAAACTAGGAGCAACATGGGTCCATGGACCTATGTTTCTCTTCCCAAAGTAGTAGGTCTCAGATAGATCTTTCTAACGAGATATTGTGTGTGTCAAACGGAGATCGTATGCCAAAGTTACAACCCCGGGAAGTTGATGTACCAATTTACCCAAATGGGGCCCACAGTTTGGCGTTCCATCTTCTAGGGTTAGGTTTTTGGATATTTAGGGTTTTCCATTATTTCTCAACAATAAATTGGCCTTCGAGCCTCATTGTAACACAGTTCAGAGGCATGTAGCTGCCACATCTCTTCTTAGAGATAAGCTACCATCGCCCTAGCTAGTTTATTTCCATTTCTGTTTCTAAGCATATTTCAGTATTTCACAATAATGAAACGAAGTATTATTTCTACTGCATCTCTATATGTATGGTTATATCTATAATTTGTTACGTTCCTATTTAAATCTGGATCAGTGGTATCAGAGCGGTCTGCTCTTTCTTTGCATGTCCCGAACAAGGTTGGGATATAAGGAGTTAGGGCTTGAACTAGTCGAACCTTTGCAAGACCAGCCTCGCAAATCCCGACGGCCTCCCATGGCAGATGGAAAGAAAGATGAGGAGACAGGAGATCCTATCAAAATCTTTCTTGAAGAGGCCCTCAAGTGACAAAGGAACGTGATGATGGACAACTTTGCCCAGATCCTTCAGTGGCTACTAGGGGCAACACATCTACTTCCAGCAGCTACTCTGGAAGCAACACACCCTTTAAGGTACAAGTTAACTTTGACATTCCCATATTTGAGGGTCATATAGATGCAGACGCCATAGATAAATGGTTAAATCTGTTAGAAGGATATTTTTCTATTCATGATTTTTCCAGCTGGGAAAAGATTACTTTCGCTCTTCTCAAAGCGACCCCCCACATCAAGGATTGGTTGGAAACCTACTGCAAGCAAAAGGATGAAAGTACGAGCTTGCTATTTTCAGCCAAACCCACTTGGGATTCATTCTGGACTGCCATTAAGGAGAAGTAATAACCTGTCGGAAGCTATGAGGATCAATACATAAAGTGGACCACGCTCCGATAAGGAAGGGACCAAGACATGCCAGAGTTTACCAATATTTTCCATACCCTTCACACAAAGTTGGGTATCAAGGATTCGGATCAGGATTTGGTACTCAAATACCGTAGCTGCCTGCACAAGTACATGCAGGAAGAAATATAATTCATGAACATCTCCTCGCTCGACACGGCATACTGATATGCCGTCAAGATCGAGAAAAAGTTTAAACAGAAGCGAGACTTTGGATCTGCGAATCTGAAGCAAGGGAAAGAAGCCCCCAAACTGTAGAACAAAGGACAAAGCCAAGGCGGGGTGGCCCAAGAAAACCAGCCAAAGTTGCAAGAAAAGAACAGCGTTGCGAAGCCGAAAAAGAACACATGAAAGTGTTGTGAGTTCCATAAGAGCTCCACTCACAACATAAGTGAGTGTCAGGCCAAGAAATCACTGGTGGCCGAGCTAAAGGTTTCAGAGTCAGATGCATGTTCTGACTCTGAGTCAGAACCCGACAAGGAGAATGACAAAGGGAAGTAGATTATCGATGCGAATCCCAACACCACCATTGCCACCATGAAGATCCAGAAGGAGGAACCAGAATATCCAAAGGAGGAGGAGTGTCTCTTCCACCCCCAGATGTGGGTAAAGGGCTCCCTGCTACAGTTCATTGTCGATAGTGGGAGCCAAAAGAACCTCATTTCGACAGAGGTCATGAAGCGGCAAAGCTTACCAACCACAGCACATCCACAACGTACACCATTGGGTGGCTTCACCAAGGACGGGATCTTTGCATAAGCCAGCAATGTCGCCTCCCATACAACATCAAGCCCTTCACGGATGAGGTATTGTGTGACATTTCTCCCCTTGATGTTTGTGATGTATTCTTAGGACAACCGTACTTGTGGAAGTGACATGTTGTGTATGAACCAAGGCCCCATGCTGTTATTATTACTTTGGGCTATAAGTTGTACAGGATATCGGAGGTAGCACCGCCTACCGCCATCTCTTTGGTTACTGCAAAACAATGCAGTAATCTCATTTCCAAAACCGGAAAATTTGTTTTCCTGATGATATGCCCTCAAGGAAAGAAGAATACAGTGGCCACAACCTCCAGACAGGGCCCCTCAGCACGACAACTATATATGGACAGGGTCATTGAGGAGTACGAGGACATCTTCACCTACCTCGCAGGGGTTCCTCTACACTGTCAGGTCAAGCACTCCATCGATCTGACCCCAGGTGCACTGCTGCCAATGGACCAATCTATCAACACTCCGTTCTGGAGAACGATGAAATCAAGAGGAAGATTCAGGAGTTGTTGCAAAAATGTCACATTCATCCGAGTTCATCACCCTATGGGAGCCCGATCATGTTGGTACAGAAGAAGGATGGGACTTGGAGACTCTGTATTGACTATCGAGTGCTGAATAAGATCATTGTCTGTAATAGGTACCCGATCCCACAGATTGATGACCCCCTAGACCAACTGAAGGGGGGGGAATATTTCAACAAGATCTATTTGAATTCAGGCACTAGGTACCAATCGAACCCTCCGATGTGTGGAAGACTACCTTCAAAGCCAAGGAGGGCCTTTTCGAATGGTTGGTTATGCCTTTCGGATTGACGAATGCTCCTGCAACCTTCCTGAGGCTAATGGATGACATCTTGCAGCCATTCACCAACTCATTTGTAGTGGTATACTTGAATGACATCCTGATCTTCAGCCAGAGGTTGGAAGAGCACCTCCACCACATCCTACAGGTTCTCCAAACATTGCAGCAACACAAATTATGTGCTAATTTGGAGAAATTCACTTTTGGCATGACCTAGGTTCAGTATCTAGGATACACTATTGATGAATGGGGGGTGCATGTGGATCCAGCCAAGATCCAAGTCATTCAAGATTGGCCATCTCCAACCACTCTGACAGAGCTCTGCAGCTTTCTAGGTCTTGCCAACTTCTACCGTAGGTTCGTGTTGGGATTTTCTCATATCACTTGGCCCTTGAGTCAAGTCACCAAGGGAGGAATAAAAGAAAAATTATTTTGGTTTGAATCTCAACGGAAGGCATTCACAGAGTTGAAATATCGCCTCTACTCAGCACCAGTGCTCGCATTACCAAACTTGCAACAACCATTTGAGGTCGAGACAGATGCCTCTGACTATGTTATTGGGGTCGTCCTTACTCAACACAAGCATCCAGTAGCATACCACAGTGAGACACTTTCAAACACAGTCCGGAAGTATCCCACTTATGACAAAGATATGTATTCCATTGTGCAAGCATGCTAACAATGGAAGCATTACATTTTGGGGAAGGAAACAGTCATCCACATAGACCACCGACCCCTGCAATTCATACAGACCCAAGGGAAATTGCAGAATGATCGCCATCAAAAGTGGTCCACATACCTACAACAATTCCATTTGAATATCAAGTATAAGAAGGGTAGCACCAATAATGTTGCATATTGCCTCAGTTGAACACCGATCATGGCATTAACCACCGTGCTCAACTCTTGTGGGCACAAGACTTCTGATTGGCCACTTCTCTACAAAAGTGACCCAGAATTTGGCCACACATACCAAACACTCTTGGAGGGTCAGCATGTTCCAGATTTTCACCTCCATGATGCCCTGTTATGCCACCTAGGTCACCTTTGTGTTCCTTCAGGCGAGCGTGCCAAGATGATTTGGGAAGCACACTACGGTCGGGCTGCTGGGCATTTCGAGGTCGAGAAAACGGTGGAAGTACTACATAAATATTTCTATTGGCCAAATCTTCACCAGGATGTCGGGACGTACATCAAATCATGCATTTCCTGTGCCATTGCCAAAACAACCATCAAGAATCAAGGCCTCTATACCCCGTTTCCTACCCCTAGTTGACCTTGGGAATCCATCTCCATGGATTACATGTCGAGCCTTCCTTCTACTAAGCATGGAAACGACTGTGTTTTTGTGGTCGTCGACAGGTTCTTGAAGATGGCCATTATGGCGGCCAAGCAGAATATCATAGCAGAAGCCACTGTTAAACTCTTCTTTGAACGAGTGTGGGTACACTTTGGGATCCCACAATCTATCATCTCAGATCGAGATAGTAGGTTCCTCAACAAATTTTGGTCCAATCTCTGGTCGATGTTGGACACCAAACTCACTAAGTCCACAGCCTTCCATCCTCAAACTGATGGCTAAACAGAGGTTGTGAACAGGATGATCGTACACATTCTGTGCATGTACAACTCAAAACATCCATGCACATGGGATGAGAGCCTCCCCTATGTTCAATACAGCTACAACCAAGCTCTCCACAACTCGACTGGCCACATCCCTTTTCAGGTGGGCTTGGGATTCCAGCCACTATGTCCCATTGATGTGGCCACGCCATTTGCAGCTACTCATGTAGATTCGGCTCTTGTCCAGCCTGAAACAGATAAGGCAACCAGCTTCATTGAGCACATCCAACATATTCGCTAGCAGGTCCACGGCATTCTAGAGAAATCAAATGCCAAGTACAAGCAACGACATGATCAACATCAAGTGCCACACAAGTTTCAGGTGGGCGACAAAGTCTGGTTGCATTTGCAAAAGGAACGCCTTACTGGATCCTATCGGAAACTTAGACCACTCCGATATGGCCCTGTTGATGCCTCGAAAATCGTTGCAACAACATAGGGGAAACCACCCGGTCCGGACATTGATACAGCTCCTTTTCCGTTTGGAATAGTGGCTCCGGCTGGTGATAATGGGACCAGTTTCCCAAAAATTATAGGTAGAAGGGATGGATGAATGACTTATAGAATATGCTGGCGATAAGCGAATAACTAAAACTATCGGCAAAAATATAATAACTATGATCTATCCCGGGAACTTATTGTTTTCTAAAGCGTAGCATTTGATGATTTGTGCTTTAAGATAGGCATATAGATGACTCCATCTCTAAAACGTAGATATTAAATCATTCAAGACTGCTGTGCATAAATAGTTACGCAAAGCGATAACAGCAAAATTACTACACTTCATCATTTATATCATTGTTACATGCATGATTAAAGAAAAAGGCATATCGCAATACATCCAATAGGTGAATGAGATAGAGATTTTTTGTTACAGCACATACATGTATTCAACAATAGCAAGAATAATTACACAACAATTCATATAAAAGGAATGAATACAGATACA
Organism: Pinus tabuliformis; assembly: GCA_031772625.1. Taxonomy (NCBI): domain Eukaryota; kingdom Viridiplantae; phylum Streptophyta; class Pinopsida; order Pinales; family Pinaceae; genus Pinus; species Pinus tabuliformis. The sequence continues at coordinate 1,299,035,162 of CM062818.1, forward strand.
GATAATAGTACCATATATGCTGATTAACACTCCCGTATATCAATCGCTATGTCACAGTTCTTCCTTCAACTCAGAAAACATCTCCAACAAAAGACAGTAGTGCACAATTGCATAAAGAAACTTCCTTGTCAAATTAAGAACGATTGGTCGAGTTTCATAAAAGAATATAGGCTGAAGCACAGTAGTGCAAACTTCAGTCTTTAAGTCTATTACAAAATTTTACGACCCTTTCCAAAACAATGAAAGGGTCTATAAATACTAAGCTAATCTAAATATCTAATAAACAGAAATCCTACATAATTGGTATCAATAACTATTGATCCTATTTCTTGGAACGATCTGGCAGTCGGCAGCAATGATTCATCAGGTAGGCTCTTTGCCTTTAAACCTGAGCTGATTTATCGCTAGCATTGGTTCTAATTCAGGCGGTTTGTTGAGGCGCGAACTGAGCTGAGCGGCGTATGTGGCATCTTGGATATCGGGAATTATACACCCGAGTGCATCAGTTAAACACTTGAGGGCAGACCTTTGTGTGTGTGGCTTGATCAGAAAGAGCCAATATGCATCGAAAGTCAAAGTGTTAACCCCAGCGATTAATCTTCCCTTCTCCTCTAAGTCAGGATAACTTGTTTGCTCAATCACATTTGCTGTTGTTATCCTTCCAGGTGTACACTGGGAGATCATGTTTGCCAGGTAGAGGGTGTTGTTGACTAGATCAATCATATTGCTTGCAGTTAATTTACATCTTGAAGCTGCCCTTTTTGCTTTCATCACTTGAGTGTGCCATTCTGTAAAGAGTATGTCCTTATATGTTTCTTGGATTCTAGGCAACTTCGTTGCTTTTCCCACATCAGAATCTTGCCAGTCAAGATATCCACTTATGAGCTCATCGGCCTGGTCCAATTCATTTCTGGCCTTCTCTACCTGTTGATTAATGGATGTAGTTAGCTCGCACAATGGTTCTGCCTCAGTGAGTTGATTACACAGGAGTCTAATCTGTGATATTAAAGCATTGTTTATTTGCGATGCTTCTGCTCTGAACTCCTCCACCTTTTGGGTGCCTTTTATGATTTCGAGTCGTGATGATAATTGAGCTATTTGCTCATCCTTCATTTTCAGCATTAGCTCATTTGCTGTCCTCAACTATGCTAATGCCTCCGATAACTCCTTTTGTTTCTGGATTGCGCTTTGGTCGATCCTCTGCTTTTCTTCCTGTAATTGCTGGGTTAATTGATGATTCATTTGTTGTTGTACCAGCAACTGCTCCTTTGCTTGCGCTGCCCTCTGTTTTGCCTCGGTCACCTCTGCCTGTAATGCAAAAATATCTTGGTCCTTAGTCTTCAATAGAAGACTTACCTCTGATGCCTTGTCGATAGTTGCTGCAGAATAGGCACCTGCATACTGTGATAGCTTTGTTAGGTCATCGGAGGGGTCCAATTCCTCCTTCCATACTACATTACCCGTGACTGTTTACTCTGGAAAGACAGAAGGTTGATCAATCCTTCGTCTTTTCCTTGATCGCTTCACAACTGCCCTATGCCTTGGGTTGTAGAAAACATCCAAGGGAGGAATATCTTCCACTTGGAGAACAATTTGATCGGAAGGGTCTTTAGGAATTACCTCAACATCCTGGGAAATGGGTGGGCCGCTGGTTCCGCTTAGAACCTGAGGAGAAGTGATGTCTTGCGTATCATTTGTCTTGGAAGTGTACCCATCTTTTGAACATTCCAATCCACTGATGATGGAATGAAATTGCTGCCATTCTTGAAATAGTTTGGGGTCTATGGTAGTGTCTACATTGACATCGGTGGTTTGCTTTTGCTGCTCTTTTTCCTGTTGTTTCCTCTGCTGTTCTTCTTGTTCTCTCTTCTGCTGTTCTTCTTGTTCTCTCTTCTGCTGTTCTTCTTGTTCCCTTTTCTACCTATCTGCCAGTTCTTTTTTCTGTTTCTCTTCTTGTTCCCTCCTCTGCTGTTCCTCTACCTCCTTCTTTTGCCTTTCCACTTGTTCTTTTCTCTGCATTTCTGCCTGTTGCTTCTTCTGATTTTACTCCTGTTGTTTCTTTTTATCTTTTGTTATAACAGGAGGCTGGTTTGACTGTTGCTGACCAGACTCGCTTGAAGACGTCGCTGGGGTTGTTGCCAGTAAATCTAGAGGCAGAGTTTGCAACCTCTGCTCCCTAAGTTTATCGAACTCAGTTACCCCTTGATCATTATATTTTAATCGAGCAAGTTCTCTAGCTTGACCTATTGTTTCATTCGAAACAAATAGGTCGTCAAACCAATCTTCTTGATGATCAAATTTTGTTAATTTGGCCTGTTCTAATGCAGCATAGGCGTGTTTGGTTGGATCATATAGCCTATTCGGGATAGTGGCCAGGGTTAAAGACTGCATCTTTGTGGCTTCCTTTTCTGCGTGTTTAAGATCATGCAGAGTATATACACCAATTCTCAAGGGAAAAGAGGGCCAGCCCCTCTTCTTTTCTTTCTTGAGAGTCTGTGTAGTACTCTCTGCCATAATTTGATAAGAGACTTCTCTTGCTAGCAGTTTATCTGGAATATACAAAGGGAGAACATGCGGATTGGCTTGGCTGCCAAAAACCCTAATGTAGGTAAATCTTTCTTCTCCAAACCAACTCGCTACTGTCGGTAAATCAAAGGAAGCTAGGTAGGAGATTCTGGGAATGGGCTTATCAAAAATAGAATAATGAATGGGAACCATAAAGCCATTGCAGATTTGATACAAATGGTCCTTGTAGGAGGATTTCCACAATTTCTAGTGGTATATATGAATGGGTGAGGGGTCTTGGGCAGTCCACCTCCAACCAAGGATGGGAAACTCAGAATTAAAACATAACGTATCTAAAATGTATGCACTGTAATAAAATGGGGGAATTTTCCTTTCAGTAACAACAGAACCTTTTCTAAAATCACGAACAGCTACGGCTAGCTTATCAGAGAGAATAGTAGCCCAATCCATAATTATGCTGTTTACTGCTGCTTCCATTAGAGGAACCATCTCTATGGTAAAATTAGCAGAGTCATGTAATCCCCATAGCCTACACATCATTATCCCCGCATAACAATAGGGAGAAGCCAAAGAATCGACTGAGTACTTACCGGAAGACTCGTGCTTGTGTTTAGCTGGATTCTGCCTCCAATCTCGGATGGGTTCGGATTCTACTTCATTATCAGCTGTAAATTTCTCCAGGAAGGTCTTGTTATAGACTTTCTCTGGCTCAGGCAAATGATACATTTTCCTTAGATGTTCTGGCTTGAACGATCCAAAAATCCTCCCATCTCTGGTGCAAAAAGTTCTGTCGAGGATTGGAATTTCCTCAATTGCCCATCGCACGACGTCTGTGTAGGGGAGAATCTGTTCTCTGGCCGCTATCCTGTGAAGGAAAGAGTCAGCTAAGTCTTTGAGAGTGGAATCAGACTTGCGAGTGGGATCCGCAGTAGCTTCTGTCACTGCCTTCTCTGGTTGTTCGGCTTCAATCAAATTATATGTGCCTTGCCATGTAGCTCTAGTAAGGCCCGTGCATGTAGTATCCGATATTAAGCCCTTCTTTTTATCTGTGGCAGCTTGGCCTGCAACTGATGTAGCAGCGGAACCCGCGGTCTTCTTAGATTTCTTCCCCATCATGCTCAGGCTTGTGTTGGAGGATGAATTCTGCACAAAGGCAAGAAAAACGTAACATAGAAATATAATAATGAGGACTCATGGTGGGAAAGATATATCAATTGAAGCGTGCTGAGAGATTAATTCTCAAAAATGGCTGCGGATCCAATCATTGAGCAGATATTACAGATATATTAAATGGCCGTTTAAGGCCTGCTACTCCTTAAATGCTTATTACACCATTATCCGGTTGAATGACTCCCTTAAGCGTGCAATGGATATATTGGCAGTTGAGCGCAGGTGATCGTTAATCGAAGGGGCAAAACTTTAAATATGAATACATCACCTTATCCCTCCATTTAACGGCTTTTTCGAAATCCGCGCTTTATTGATCGGAAATCAATAACACTTTAGATCTTCAAGCTATACCTTTTGAAATTCCGATCGTCGATAGCGATATCGCATCGCATGGGGAGAATGGGCATTATATAATCATAAGCATAGGATCCTCCGAACGTCGATTGCGACATCGCATCGGATTAGCGCGAAGAAATATGACAAGGTGAATTTAGAGTGAATTGCCGATTTCCCGATAGCCGATATCGCATCGCATCGGGGGTAAGACCTAAGCACCTTATTAATGTGCATGGGATGTTCCCGACTGCCGATTGCGCAATCGCATCGGATCGAAGTAAATGACTTAAACTGCCTTGACCGCATATGGAGTATCGCCGATACCCGATCGCCGATATCGCGTCACGTTGGGGCTTACGTTATGTGTGTATGAAGTGTTGCCGAACGCCGATTGCGACATCGCATCGGGGGTAATCAATGTGCCGCTTATTTATATTTCTTATGTCATTGCGATATGCGATCTTGCGATCGCTTTATCGTAATGACAAAGATTTGCCTTATTTCTTTTTAGGGTCTTTTCAAAAAGGGTTTTATGAAATGAATTCATTTGATTATCGGACCTCTTTTGAGCAATAAAAGAATTGATACCAATTAAATTTTAAAGGGACCCATTTCATACGTTAATATTTATAAGTAAAGATGATATGAAATGGGGGGTTGTTGTAGAGCACAACAATTGGCGATTCGCTGGAAGAACCAGTTATCTCTTTGAAAAATAGAAACATTTAAACTTTTTCAACAATAGAGTTTCAATCAATTGGGAAATTTCTAATACAACTAGATTTCTATATATTCTGATAAAAAGAAACTATTTTGTTGACTTCCTCTTTTTTAAGAAAATAAAAACATTCTAAGCTTTAAAATAGGCCTTTATTGGTTTATGATGATAAAATAGAATACCTTTCCAAATCAGCCTTTATAGTAAACTCATCTGTCATAGGTAGAGCCTCTGCTGCCAGCAAACATCTATAGTTTCGACAGGGATACCTTTTAACCATATGATTGTCCATTGTCCCATTCAATTAAGAGTATGATTAACAGAATGAATTCCAAATATTTTTTCATATTTTGTACTTCATTTCCTTTTTTATTCTTTGTTACTGATAAGATAAAAAGCCATTGTCCTGGTTTGGTGGCCAACTGTTGACAATGCCACTCACTGATAGTAGTCTAACTGAACAAGCTGGATCGTGATGAGACCCCTTGTCTTGTAATTTAAAGCCATTACCCTGTTTTGGTTTGCAGTATTGGTAATGTCAGATAAACTATTTTTCTATGAACATGGTAAGCAGGCTTGCAATAAGACCTCTTATCTTTAATCTCTTATATTTTAGAATTACACTCTGAGTAATCGTAAACTTTAGTGAATGGGGTGAAAAATCTTCTTCTTAAGATTAAATGGATGACAGAGTAAGATTTGAAGATGCTGAGATTGGATTGATTTCTATCTTAGTATGGATAACCTTTAGTGACCAATTTAAAAACAGAAAATGATTTACAATATTTCTATGCTTTGAGAGGAGTTGACAAAATTTGAATTGTGATTTCAGAATACAAAGATATCTAATTTCCTAGAAATTATCCTTTTTGGTCAAAAGTTCTACCATTTTAAAAGCAAATGTTCATATTCGTTCTATGGGACAACTTTTCAAACACAGCAAAAAGGTCAATGGGAGACATCTCACAACCTTATTTCCTAAAATCCTACAAACTATAAAATCCTACTGAAATGAAAGGAGAAGGGGTTACCTCCTCAGTGAAAGAATTTCTTCAAGACAAGGCCATTAACAGGGAGAGAATCTCTCAAACCTGATAAATCTTGCAATATAAAGGTTGAATGGCCTATCTTCTCACAGATCTGAAATGGTCCAAGCCACAACTTCTGGAACTTGGAGTGTTTACCCTTGTCCTCATGGGCTTTGTCCCATTTCAGAACTAAATCACCGACTTGGAACTGTTTTGAACCGGATGAGACTGAATCAAAAGCTGCTTTGACGACTTGCTGATGTTTGGCATGGATAACCTTGGCTTTTTCTCTTTCCTCTTCTAATTTTAGGATCTGGTCATGTCTAAACTGAATAGAAGAGGAAGGAGTTTCCTCAATAAACTACACTAGGGCTAAAGAAGGAAGAACAAGATTTGTGGGTAAGATTGCTTCTTTTCCATAGACGAGATTAAATGGAGAAGTTCCAATAGAAGCTTTCTGTGTTATCCTATCAGCCCACAATGCAAACACTAAGGATTTGTGCCAATTTCTCTGATTTTGTTCGATAGTTCGCTTAATGATTTTAATCAGATTATTATTAGTAGATTCTGCTAAACCATTTCCTTGGGGATAGTAATTAGCAGAATATTTTAACTTAAATCCTCTTTTAATAGCGAAATCAAACATAGCATTGCTTGAAAAGTAAGATGCATTATCAAAAACAAGAGCATTTGGGACACCAAACCTGGTAATAATGAATTGGTCTATGAATTCAATGGTTGCTTCAGAATTTGCTATCTTTAAAGGGATTGCCTCAACCCACTTTGTAAAGTAATCAGTAGCAGTAAGGATATACTTATGATGTTTAGAAGATGCTGGAGTAATCTCCCCAATGATGTCCAATCCCCATTGCTCAAATGGTTGCTCAATGTTGATTGGTTGCAAAGGGAAAGCTGATTTACGTTGTCTTCCGCCAGCAGTTTGACAATTGAGACATTTCCTTACGTACTCGTGAGCATCTTTAAACAAAGTAGGCCAATAGTAACCAGCATGGATAATTTTGTGAGTTGTTGTGTCAGCTCCGAAATGTCCTCCTGCTGGTCCGTCATGTAGCTCCTGCAAAACCTTTTGGGCTTCAGGTTTCTCAAGGCATCTTAACAAGATAGAATCATAATTCTGTCTAAAAAGCACATCGTCAATGATTGTAAAATTTCTCGCTTTTAATCTAATGGCTCTTTTGTTTTTGTAAGACAAATTCAGAGGTGCATAACCATTCTTTAAATAAAAGATTAAATCCGCATATTGGGATCTAGAATCAGTAACACTTATCTGATTAATTTCTTGAATTTGATCTGTATCGCTTGATTCTGGAATGTTGGATGCTCCTGCCAATATCCTGCAAAAACCTTGGCCCCTAACAATATTTGCTGGCTTAATTTCTAAGTCATACTCTTGAAGTGTTGTGACCCAATTTGCCCTTTTTTCACCCAGCTCTTTTTGGATTAATAGTTGCCTAACTGTCGGGAAAGGAACTATTACTTTTGTATGGGTTTTTAAAAGAAAGGGTCTATAATGTTTGACCGCTTTAAATACAGCAAAGGCTTGTTTTTCTACATCGGAGTAATTTAATTCGGCACCCTGAAGATTTGAGCTGAAGAATGATATGGGTGCTTCTAAATTGTGAGCATTTGGCTGCGTGAGAACTGCAGCATAAGACACATCGGATGAAATGGTATACAATGTAAAATGATTAGAAAAATTTGGAGTATTCAAGGCTGGGGCATTGATTATTGATTGCTTGATTACATCAAAAGCTTGCTTTTCTTCTGATCCCCACTTGAAGACTGAATTCTTCTTGATCATTGTCTGAAGTGGTAATACAATTTGAGAAAAATCTGGAACAAATCGTTTAACAAAATTAATCTGGCCTAAAAATGACTGCATCGACTTTTTATTGTGTGGGAAAGGGATTTCAGAAATTTCCTTGATCCGATCAGGATCGATATAAATGTCATCTTTGGATACAATAAAACATAAGAGTTTTCCTTGATCAAGAGCAAAGAAAGACTTTTTGGGTTCAGAGAAATACCATATCTTTTGCATCGCTGAAAGATTTGATTTAAGTCATGCAAATGATTATATCTCTTCTTAGAATATACAGTAATATCGTCTAGATAGACGACTACTGTTCGATTAATCAACCCTCTAAAGGCTATATCCATAGCTCTCTGGAATGTCGCTCCTGCATTTATAAGTCCAAAAGGCATTTTCTGATATGCATATGTTCCCCATTTTGTTCTGAATGTGGTTTTAAGTTGGTCATCAGGATGAACCAGAACTTGGTTATATCCTGAGAATCCATCAAGAAAGGACATCAATTCAGAGCCTGCTACTGATTGGAGTATTTGCTCCATAGTAGGTAATGGGAAGTTATCTTTCAAGCTCGCTTTATTCAGGTTCCTGAAATCAATACAAATTCAAATGTCGCCATTTTTCTTTGTGACTGGCACCATATTAGAGACCCAATTTGAGTGTCGGACCGGAAAAATAATCTTGGCTTTCAAGAGCTTGTTAAGCTCTGACTTTATCTGGCTTTCCAAATTTGGATGTATTTTTCTTAACTTTTGCTGAATCGGTTTCTGATCAGGAAGCATAGGAATGGTATGCTCGATAATAGATGTATCATATGTCTTCAAGTCATCATACTTCCAAGCAAAGACTTGTTTGTTTTTTCTTAATAATTTAATAAATGCTTCCTTTTCTTCCAGGGAAAGTCCTAATCCTAAATTGATGTTTTGAGGAGCATGGTCAGTACCTAGATTTATCAATTCAAACCTAAGGGTAGAAATTTGAAGCTTTGCATTAATTACAGGTTTAAACCTGTCTTTGATATCATAAAGATCTTCGAGCTTTACCACTGGTTTAGGAATTGAATTTTCTTGAGGTGTTTCTTTTATCTGTAGATCATGGTCATTTTCCTCAATAATTTGATTGTCATAGGACTTTTCGGAAGTTAGAAATTGCAAGATATCTTCATCGTGGTTAAATACTCTCCAATTAGTGACATTGTGAGGAATTGAAGGCCTAAAAAGTAATTCTACGGAAAATCTATCAAGGCTATAGTCTTCAGAAGGTAGAAGCTTAGAAGCTACATTGGCTAGTAGGTCGGCTGCCGAGTTTTGCGACCTAGGGATGGAGGAAATGTTAAATGCTGAAAAGTGTGAGGTAAGATCCTGTACTAGCGATTGATAATGATTGAGGTGACTTGAAAGACAATGAATTGCATTCCTCACCTGTTTAACAATGATTTCTGAATCGCCGAATACTTTTAGATATTGCACTTTGAGGCCGATTGCTTTATATAATCCCTGGACTAAAGCTTCATATTCGGCTGTGTTGTTAGTGCAATCAAATTCTAACCTACAAGACAACATTGTCTTTTCTCCTTGTGGACTGACCAAAATGCAACCTGCTCCTGAGCCCTCGCTGGACTTAGAGCCATCAAAATATAAAGACCAAAATAAAGGAGTATTAACAAAAATATTTACATTTTCCTCAGCATCATTAAAACATCTAGACTTATCAGTTTGTGAAAAAATTTCAATCTGAGATGTAAAATGATTAACTGAAAAAGGAGATGGTTGGGCAAGAAAGTTGCCAAAGAATGACTCTGACGAATAGTTCCCCAAAATGTTGTTGTTGAACGCTACAGGTTGGTTTTCTTGCTCAAATTCAGTAACTGTGTGGGTCATATGCTTCTCTCGATCGATCTTTATTTGATTTGGCTTTCCCTTGTAGGGAAGCCACATATGCGACCAATCTGTGGAAATATACCCATGCAATTTTTCGGACCAATCTCTGCTCAAAATTAAACCGTAGAATTCAAGTATGTCAGCGATTAAGATATCAATCCTCTGTACAATCCTGGGATCGGCAGACAACCTGATAGTTACGGAATTAATTTCTCCCACAACCTTCACTTTGGTCCTGTCCAACTGTACAATATGAATAGCAGACTTCTGGGGTTCAATGTTCAGTTTAGAGCAAACTGAAGCTGGCATTATGTTGGATGATGCCCCTGAATCAATTAGACAGTTGTGCAGGTTTCTGTTATAAATCTCATAGGTCAGCAGGAAGGGTGGAGTATGAGAATTCGATCTATCTCCAATTAGAACTGAATCGGTAGCTTCAACCATACCTGGAGGAGGTTGGCCTGAATCATTAGCAGCTTTTGCACTGGGAAGGGGAGTAGAGGGAACAGCATTCAATTCTTTAAGAAGTAATTTTTGCTGATGTTTTAACTTACTAAGCTCAAACATAGTTATGTTTGCCTTGGTTTTCTTCATGTCATCAACAATATTATATTCCATTGAATCGGATACCACTAATGTTTTGGATGTTGAAGGAGAATTAGAAGTTGAAGGCTGGTTTTGCGGAATTACTACAGGCGACTTCTTTGGGGGAACTTTTTCCTTTGTTGTGGTAGCACCTGCACTCCTTTTCTTTGAAGTTGCCTGAGTAGGTTCAGAAGTACTTTTACTTCTTGTAGTAACATGAAAGGCTTCTTCTTCATTCTCGGTATCAGAGTTTGGGAGTATAAAATCCCACATTCTATGGCATTCAGCTACTTCTTCTTCATCATCAGTTTGTGAGGTTGTTTCCTCTTCCTCTTCTTCTTGCTCTGAATCTGCATTAGATATGACATTTGGCGGTTTTGTTTCAGTTTTCTTATAAGTCCTAAATGGTATTTTGTTTGAGGTTTCGGCCACCTGCTTCTTTATTTCGACCATTTCATTAGACAATGTTTTCAAGACTTTTTGTAAACCCTCCATGTCGTACGGGTCCTTTGGGGTTTTCTTCTTGGAATCCTCTTTAAATGAGACTTTTTTAGCTTTTCTATCTTCCAAGGCAGCTTTCTTCTCTAGAGCATTGATGCGATTTTCAACAGTAAGTGCTTCTCTCATGTTTTCAGCTAAGGTAGGTTTCCCAGCCCTGTCCACAAAAATGGCTATGTTGGCAGATAGGGCGGTAATATACCATTCGCTTCGAATTTGTTCACTTGGTTTGGAAGCTGTAGGGATTTTATTCAGGAATTTATTAAATATGGCATTAAACTCCTTTATTGGTTCCCTATGCTCTATTCTCAGATTGGAGAGGTCGTTTATTAAAGTAGCTAAGGACCATCATCTCCATATTTGGTAAGAAACTGCTCTTGGCATGTGTTCCAACTGGTAATTGAACCAGAGGGTAAGGAAAAATACCAGGATCCTGCTGATCCTTGCAAGGTGTAGGGGAAGAGTCTTACAACAACATCTTGTTCTGTCACTCCTTTTAAGTTAACTGCTAACATAAAATTATTAATGTGTTCTTCAGCTTGGGTCCCGTCATCTGGGTTGAATTTAGGCAGCCATTTTTCAGGAGCATCTGGTAGATCATGCAATGGTGCAGGCATGTTGACTGCACCTGGCCTAGTCCATGGGTCTACCATTATAATAGCGACAGTGGTTGATACTACTGTTGGAATTCCAGATGTATGGGAAGGGATTAATGATGAGGAGTGAACAGGTTGGGATGTTGAGGCTTCTAATCCCTGGTGAACGACAATATGTAATGGGGGAGTGGATGGTTGACTTCGCAGAGGGGAAGAAGCAATGGAGGATGTGGATGAAAGCTCTTCACTATCAGATCCTTCAATAATTTTCTTCGCCTTTTTCCTTTTGGGTAAAGGGAACTCAGTGGGTTCAATACCGAGTTTTTCGCTCTGAAGTCTGGTGAGAGGATGAGTTAGATTGAACTGTGAAGTCGCACTACTTTCTGATACCTCAGATTTCTGTGGTGAAATCGAGAAGCTCTGAAGTTTATGGATTAGAGACTGGATTTCAGGTGATTCAAGACTTAATTGTTCTAAAGTATGATGGGTTTGAGCAGTGGTAGTTGATTCCCCTTCTCCTTGTTTGGATACCAGCGAACCAATGTGCAAATGGGAAGGTCGAGGGGAATTGGAGGGAGAATTACTCTTAGAATGGCTTATAGGTTTGGACTTATGTGCCATTCACAATTGATGGCCCTCCTTCTAGTGCCAATTATGTTGATGCCTCGAAAATCGCTGCAACAACATAGGGGAAACCACCCGGTCCGGACCTTGATACAGCTCCTTTTCCGTTTGGAATAGTGGCTCTGACTGGGGATAATGGGACCAGTTTCCCAAAAATTATAGGTAGAAGGGATGGATGAATGACTTATAGAATATGCTGGCGATAAGTGAATAACTAAAACTATCAGCAAAAATATAATAACTATGATCTATCCCGGGAACTTATTGTTTTCTAAAGCGTAGCGTTTGATGATCTGTGCTTTAAGACAGGCATATAGATGACTCCATCTCTAAAACGTAGATATTAAATCATTCAAGACTGCTGTGCATAAATAGTTACGCAAAGCGATAACAGTGAAATTACTACACTTCATCATTTATATCATTGTTACATGCATGATTAAAGAAAAAGGCATATCGCAATACATCCAATAGTGGAATGAGATAGAGATTTGTTGTTACAGCACATACATGTATTCAACAATAGCAAGAATAATTACACAACAATTCATATAAAAGGAATGAATACAGATACAGATAATAGTACCATATATGTTGATTAACACTCCCGTATATCAATCGCTATGTCACAGTTCTTCCTTCAACTCAGAAAACATCTCCAACAAAAGACAGTAGTGCGCAATTGCATAAAGAAATTTCTTGTCAAATTAAGAACGATTGGTCGAGTTCCATAAAAGAATATAGGCTGAAGCACAGTAGTGCAAACTTCAGTCTTTAAGTCTATTACAAAATTTTACGACCCTTTCCAAAACAATGAAAGGGTCTATAAATACTAAGCTAATCTAAATATTTCAAAATAGAAATCCTACATAATTGGTATCAATAACTATTGATCCTATTTCTTGGAACGATCTGGCAGTCGGCAGCAATGATTCATCAGGTAGGCTCTTTGCCTTTAAACCTGAGCTGATTTATCGCTAGCATTGGTTCTACTTCAGGCGGTTTGTTGAGGCGCGAACTGAGCTAAGCGGCGTATGTGGCATCTTGGATATCGGGAATTATACACCCGAGTGCATCAGTTAAACACTTGAGGGCAGACCTTTGTGTGTGTGGCTTGATCAGAAAGAGCCAATATGCATCGAAAGTCAAAGTGTTAACCCCAGCGATTAATCTTCCCTTCTCCTCTAAGTCAGGATAACTTGTTTGCTCAATCACATTTGTTGTTGTTATCCTTCCAGGTATACAATGGGAGATCATGTTTGCCAGGTAGAGGGTGTTGTTGACTAGATCAATCATATTGCTTGCAGTTAATTTACATCTTGAAGCCGCCCTTTCTGCTTTCATCACTTGAGTGTGCCATTCTGTAAAGAGTATGTCCTTATATGTTTCTTGGATTCTAGGCAACTTCGCTGCTTTTCCCACATCAGAATCTTGCCAGTCAAGATATCCACTTATGAGCTCATCGGCCTGGTCCAATTCATTTCTGGCCTTCTCTACCTGCTGATTAATGGATGTAGTTAGCTCGCACAATGGTTCTGCCTCAGTGAGTTGATTACACAGGAGTCTAATCTGTGATATTAAAGCATTGTTTATTTGCGATGCTTCTGCTCTGAACTCCTCCACCTTTTGGGTGCCTTTTATGACTTCGAGCCGTGATGATAATTGAGCTATTTGCTCATCCTTCGTTTTCAGCATCAGCTCATTTGCTGTCCTCAACTGTGCTAATGCCTCCGATAACTCCTTTTGTTTCTGGATTGCGCTTTGGTCGATCCTCTGCTTTTCTTCCTGCAATTGCTGGGTTAATTGATGATTCATTTGTTGTTGTACCAGCAACTGCTCCTCTGCTTGCGCTGCCCTCTGTTTTGCCTCGGTCACCTCTGCCTGTAATGCAAAAATATCTTGGTCCTTAGTCTTCAATAGAAGACTTACCTCCGATGCCTTGTCGATAGTTGCTGCAGAATAGGCACCTGCATACTGTGATAGCTTTGTTAGGTCATCGGAGGGGTCCAATTCCTCCTTCCATACTACATTACCCGTGACTGTTTGCTCTGGAAAGACAGAAGGTTGATCAATCCTTCGTCTTTTCCTTGATCGCTTCACAACTGCCCTATGCCTTGGGCTGTAGAAAACATCCAAGGGAGGAATATCTTCCACTTGGAGAACAATTTGATCGGAAGGGTCTTTAAGAATTACCTCAACATCCTGGGAAATGGGTGGGCCGTTGGTTCCTCTTAGAACCTGAGCAGAAGTGATGTCCTGTGTATCATTTGTCTTGGAAGTGTCCCCATCTTTTGAACATTCCAATCCACTGATGATGTAATGAAATTGCTGCCATTCTTGAAATAGTTTGGGGTCTATGGTAGTGTCTACATTGACATCGGTGGTTTGCTTCTGCTGCTCTTTTTCCTACTGTTTCCTCTGTTGTTCTTCTTATTCTCTCTTCTGTTGTTCTTCTTGTTCCCTTTTCTGCCTATCTGCCAATTCTTTTTTCTGTTTCTCTTCTTGTTCCCTCCTCTGTTGTTCCTCTACCTCCTTCTTTTGCCTTTCCACTTGTTCTTTTCTCTGCATTTCTGCCTGTTGCTTCTTCTGATTTTCCTCCTATTGTTTCTTTTGATCTTTTGTTATAATAGGAGGCTGGTTTGACTTTTGCCGAACAGACTCGCTTGAAGACGTCACTGGGGTTGTTGCCAGTAAATCTAGAGGCAGAGTTTGCAACCTCTGCTCCCTAAGTTTATCGAACTCAGTTACCCCTTGATCATTATATTTTAATCAAGCAAGTTCTCTAGCTTGACCTATTGTTTCGTTCGAAACAAATAGGTCGTCAAACCAATCTTCTTGATGATCAAATTTTGTTAATTTGGCCTGTTCTAATGCAGCATAGGCGTGTTTGGTTGGATCATATAGCCTATTCGGGATAGTGGCCAGGGTTAAAGATTGCATCTTTGTGGCTTCCTTTTCTGCGTGTTTAAGATCATGCAGAGTATATACACCAATTCTCAAGGGAAAAGAGGGCCAACCCCTCTTCTTTTCTTTCTTGAGAGTCTGTGTAGTACTCTCTGCCATAATTTGATAAGACACTTCTCTTGCTAGCAGTTTATCTGGAATATACAAAGGGAGAACATGCAGATTGGCTTGGCTGCCAAAAACCCTAATGTAGGTAAATCTTTCTTCTCCAAACCAACTCGCTACTGCCGGTAAATCAAAGGAAGCTAGGTAGGAGATTTTGGGAATGGGCTTATCAAAAATAGAATAATGAATGGGAACCATAAAGCCATTGCAGATTTGATACAAATGGTCCTTGTAGGAGGATTTCCACAATTTCTGGTGGTATATATGAATGGGTGAGGGGTCTTGGGCAGTCCACCTCCAACCAAGGACGGGAAACTCAGAATTAAAACATAACGTATCTAAAATGTATGCACTATAATAAAACGGGGGAATTTTCCTTTCAGTAACAACAGAACCTTTTCTAAAATCACGAACAGCTACGGCTAGCTTATCAGAGAGAATAGTAGCCCAATCCATAATTATGTTGTTTACTGCTGCTTCCATTAGAGGAACCATCTCTATGGTAAAATTAGCAGAGTCATGTAATCCCCATAGCCTACACATCATTATCCCCGCATAACAATAGGGAGAAGCCAAAGAATCGACTGAGTACTTACCGGAAGACTCGTGCTTGTGTTTAGCTGGATTCTGCCTCCAATCCCGGATGGGTTCGGATTCTACTTCATTATCAGCTGCAAATTTCTCCAGGAAGGTCTTGTTATAGACTTTCTCTGGCTCAGGCAAATGATACATTTGCCTTAGATGTTCTGGCTTGAACGATCCAAAAATCCTCCCATCTCTGGTGCAAAAAGTTCTATCGAGGATTGGAATTTCCTCAATTGCCCATCGCACGATGTCTGTGTAGGGGAGAATCTGTTCTCTGGCCGCTATCCTGTGAAGGAAAGAGTCAGCTAAGTCTTTGAGAGTGGAATCAGACTTGCGAGTGGGATCCGCAGTAGCTTCTGTCACTGCCTTCTCTAGTTGTTCGGCTTCAATCACCTTATATGTGCCTTGCCATGTAGCTCTAGTAAGGCCCGTGCATGTAGTATCCGATATTAAGCCCTTCTTTTTATCTGTGGCAGCTTGGCCTGCAACTGATGTAGCAGCGGAACCCGCGGTCTTCTTAGATTTCTTCCCCATCATACTCAGACTTGTGTTGGAGGATGAATTCTGCACAAAGTCAAGAAAAACATAACATAGAAATATAATAATGAGGACTTATGGTGGGAAAGATATATCAATTGAAGCGTGCTGAGAGATTAATTCTCAAAAATGGCTGCAGATCCAATCATTGAGCAGATATTACAGATATATTAAATGGCCGTTTAAGGCCTGCTACTCCTTAAATGCTTATTACACCATTATCCGATTGAATGACTCCCTTAAGCATGCAATGGATATTTTGGCGGTTGAGCGCAAGTGATCGTTAATCGAAGGGGCAAAACTTTAAATATGAATACATCACCTTATCCCTCCATTTAACGGCTTTTTCGAAATCCACGCTTTATTGATCGGAAATCAATAACACATTAGATCTTCAAGCTATACCTTTTGAAATTTCGATCGTCGATAGCGATATCGCATCGCATGGGGAGAATGGGCATTATATAATCATAAGCATAGGATCCTCCAAACGCCGATTGCGACGTCGCATTGGATTAGCGCGAAGAAATATGACAAGGTGAATTTAGAGTGAATTGCCGATTTCCCGATAGCCGATATCGCATCGCATCGGGGGTAAGACCTAAGCGCCTTATTAATGTGCATGGGATGTTCCCAACTGCCGATTGCGCAATCGCATCAGATCGGAGTAAATGACTTAAACTGCCTTGACCGCATATGGAGTATCGCCGATACCCGATCGCCGATATCGCGTCGCGTTGGGGCTTATGTTATGTGTGTATGAAGTGTTGCCGAACGCCGATTGCGACATCGCATCGGGGGTAATCAATGTGCCGCTTATTTATATTTATTATGTCATTGCGATATGCGATCTTGCGATCGCTTTATCGTAATGACAAAGATTTGCCTTATTTCTTTTTAGGGTCTTTTCAAAAAGGGTTTTATGAAATGAATTCATTTGATTATCGGACCTCTTTTGAGCAAAAAAAGAATTGATACCAATTAAATTTTAAAGGGACCCATTTCATACGTTAATATTTATAAGTAAAGATGATATGAAATGGGGGGTTGTTGTAGAGCACAACAGGCCCTTACACCATTACCAAGGCTATGGGAGACAATGCATTTGAGCTCAACATTCCCCCATTCCTTGGCCTACACCCAATGTTCAATGTGGACCGCCTTCGGCCATACTTTCCACCATTACTAGACACATCTGACATTGCAGAATAGCTCACACCCACAAAGTTAAATCCAGATTGCATGGAACAAGCTACAACTGATCGGATCATGGACACACAGATCAAGCACACTTGCTAGCAAAATATCCAACTGTATCGAATTGTCAAAGTAGGCCAACTCCTTCACCAGGGCAAGTGGCTCACCAGGGACCAAGTTCAACAAAAGTTTCCTCATTTCATGGAAGAACTCAACGCAATGAGGACCATTCCTTCCTAAGGGGAGAGGAATGATCTAGGTGGATATTGGTGGCCACCCGCCAAGTCCACTTGGACCCCACGATTGTTTCTTTCAGCTTTTCAGTTTCCTTAATTGTAGCACAATTTACTATTTTTAGCATTTTTTTGGATCTTGAACTTTCTCGGAGCCGTTTTGAGGCCCTAAACGACATTTTTTGGGAAAACTAGGAGCTTCCCAAAGTAGTAGTTCTCAGATAGATATTTCTAACGAGTTATTGTGCGCGTCAAACGGAGATCGCATGCCAAAGTTACGACCCCGTGAAGTTGATGTACCAATTTACCCAAACAGGGCCCACAATTTGTCGTTTCATCTTCTAGGGTTAGGTTTTTGGATGTTTAGGGTTTTCCATTGTTTCTCAACAATAAATAGGCCTTCAAGCCTCATTGTAACACAGTTCAGAGGCATGTAGCCATCACATCTCTTCTCGGAGATAAGCTACCATCACCCTAGCTAGTTTATTTCCATTTCTGTTTGTAAGCATATTTCAATATTTTATAGTAATGAAATGAAGTATTATTTCTGCTGCATCTTTATATGTATGGTTATATCTGTAATTTGTTGCGTTCTTGTTTAAATCTGGATTAGAAAAGGTATAAAACTTTCCTTTCCTTTTTCATTAAATAGATGTGCCCATTACTTTTACTGTCAAAACACTTATTCTAGCAAAAACTTGTCACAAACATAGATTGGAAGCATTAGAGGCTTAAATTCAAATCCAAATAGGAAAATAACTGAAATTTTTTCTTGTATCTAAAAATTCCCTTTCTTTCCAAAAGGGTAAGGACTTTAGGGAAGCACCTACTAGCTGAGTGATCAATCAACATTTTCCTACATTCTTCTAAGAAAACATTATGTACAGGATAAAAGTGGAACTAAGATTTATTCCACCAAAGAAAGGAGTCCCATAACTGTATCAATTCATCATCAAAGTTTGAATTTCATGACCTTAGTATGCCTTTAAAAGGACATATAAAACCTTTTTGTTTGAGAAAAACTTTCAAGATGGTATGAAACGTCCACAAAAATTGTATGGACTCTATTGAAAATGACTCCCTCATGGACCAAATGATGTATAACACAAAGAAAACACTTAAGGACAAATTTAGTGGATTCTTGATGAAGAATCCTTGCAAATAACTAGGAAAATTACCTATGTGGGATTTCTAATGTACATACCTCAACTTTGTTGGAATTAACTAGTTCCTTGGTAGGTTTTTTTAGGAATTTTCTTAATAAGACCCTTTTGTCCAATGTGGTTCATAAGGAAGGCATAAACCTCTGTTATCATAAAAAATCAGTTAGATATAGGGAGCCAAATCATTTTCTTAAATAAACTTGGAGTTAGAAAAATGGGATCTTACTAGCTTTTGGGAATCATATATGTCTCCTCCTACTATCAAATCTATCAACACACCAAGGAAAAACCTAAAAAATCAAAGACTTTAGACATGCACCTAGCATATATTGGGCCTAAAGTACCTACTTTGTTACCACTCTTCTATTCCAATTTAAGCATTGAATACCATAGATAAGCCACGAAACACGGGAAATCATGATCATGTAACCCAAGTGTGTGAATGTCTCCACAAAAAGCCTCACTCATTACGTTCAATATCTCCATTTAATACATATTAACAATGTTCAAAGGATGAATGAGATATGATGTAGATAATTGGAAATTTTCATGGTGTTAAGTGATGTAATGGAATTTTAAAAATCCCACTCAGATTCCATGTTTCTTAATTAATGTTTTCGATCAATAGTTGAATGTCATTTTTTGTTGAAATAAATTATAAATAGTAATTAGAGATTAGATTTTGTTAAGGATTATTTAATTTATGAGTAAGTTAATAATTATAAAAAGGAATCAATTTGGTTACAAACATTTGATCTCAGATTTTGGAAGTTATGTAAAAATAACGAAGAAAATTCCAGATTTGGGGTTTTGGGATGTTCTTTATAATTTTCTCTCCCCAGATTTGAACTATGTAATCAATTTTTCAATGAAATGAAGATTTTACCGTTATATTCTTAATGCTCTATTCAACTTTAATGTTTAGGAGCACTCCTAACATCCTATAGACTTAACACTGTTCATCTCTAGTTGTTTTAACTCTGTGGTAGCAATGGACATTTAATTGTGGTGAATGCGTGGATGATTGGCCTGTGTGAACAGTAAAATAATATAACCAGACAAGGCAGTGCGATTTACAAAACTTAGAGAAACCATGGACACTCAACTTTAAGCACTGTGATTTTCCAAAAAAAATCTGTCATGCAGACACGAAGTAGATTTCAGGTAACATATATTTCTTGGAACTATTCTTGTTTTGAATTGATATTAAATTAGAACAATGCATTTTCAATTTAACCCATGGAGAATGAGTAATGGTTGATATACCAAAAACCGAGTTAAACCAGCAAAGCCATCAAATTGTTACCTACAGGAATTCTTGTTCCCCTGTGGCGTTCTAGTGATCACAGTTCAGCTCATGTTCCGCATGTACAATTCTTGCTAACTGAACAAAGAATTTTGAGACCCCTATGTTTATTTGTTGAAGAAAAGGTTTCTTAATCATTTACTTCATTATACGAGACTTTAAATCCAAGTACACTTTTTGCAAGGGGTTAGAATTTAGTATGGGTTGCTTTAAGGAGAAAAATACGCCTTTCCCCTGCACCATTAGTAGTATCAGAGAAGATTTGCAGTTAGAGTTCGCAGTTGATTGCAAGGTGTTTCCCTAGTAATTTTTATGCAAGAGATGGCACTCAAGATCAAAAGAGGTCAAGGTGGACAAGAGAGAGATCATCCACCTATGGCTAATACGGAAGTGTTGGAAGAGGCCAGACTTTTGCGAGAAAGGATGGAGGCTATTGAAGTAGCCAAACAGGTAGAAGAAATTGCATAATTGAGGGTTCTTAATTCCATTTTAAGTTCTAGTTCAACGCAAAAAGTTGAGATTTAGACATATGGGGTCACTATGGAACCATAGGAGTTGATCGATTGGATAGCCACCTTGGAAAAATATTTTGGTTACAAAGAAGTAAGCGAGGACAAGCCAGTAATTTTTTTTGTTACAAGGTTGACAGGACACACAACCTTATGGTGGGATGGGGTGGCGGATGAAAGAAGGTGCAAAAAAAATCCAAGATTAAGAGCTAGAATAGAATGGTGGCTAAGTTAAAAGGTAGGTTCCTGCCTAAAGATTATGAGTCCAAGATGCTAATTAGAAAATTGCAAAAAATGAGACAAAAAATAATGATAGTAAAAGTAGACGGAGGAATTCTACAAGGTAAACATCAAGGCAGGTTATATAGAAGATACCCCTAAGAGAGTTGCCAGATATATCAATGGGTTGAGGCTTTACATAGAGGCTGAAATAAGTTTTTTTCATTCAAGTCTGTAGAGGATGCATATCAGGCTACTTTAAAGGCTGAGAAAAAGTTGGCAAGAAAGAGCCAAGGAAAATGTATAGGTATGTCAAGAGGAAGAGGAGAGCATAAAGGGAAGAAGCATGTTGAAACTAGAAATTATGGATAGCAAGAATAAGTAACAAGACCTAATGATTCTAGGGCAAAGGATATTCTTCAATATGAAGAGGCATAGATAGAGATAATCAATTTCAATGTTACATATGTCGCAAGTTAGGCCATAAGACATGGAACTTTCAGGAAATGCTACAAAATAGAGAAATGTACAAGTGGTGCAAGCTGAAAATGAAACTAAAGAAGATGAAGCACATGTTGAAGTCCCAAAAACCAGAGAATCCCTATTGATGAAAAGAGCCTTGTTGAAGCCAAGTAAAGAAGTGTGTGAGCCACCTCAAAGAAGGAATATATTCTAGAAAATATTTCTGCTAAAGGTAAGTGTTGTAAATTAATTATTGATAATGGAAGCACTGATAATTTAGTCTCTATAGAAATGGTAGACAAGTTGGGGTTGGAAAGGATGCCACATCCTACCCCATACAAAGTTTCTTGGCTATGGAAAGATCAACAAGTATTGGTAAATGAACAATGCAAAGTAGAGTTTTAGATTGGAGGATATAATGACCAAGTGCTGCTATGTGACATTATGACTATGGATGTTTACCATGTGCTACTTCGAATGCCTTGGCAATACAATTAGAAAGTAATTTATGATGGTAGGAAAAAAACCTACACATTTGAGAAAAATGGTAAGAAGCACACCCTCATGCCCTTGAAGGAAGAACAAGATGAAGTACAGAACACTCCCAATGTATTGTTGGTTAGTTGAAAGGAATTCTTGAATCAATTCCAAGGAAAAAGAGATAAATTCTTTGATTGTGAAACCCAAAGTTATTTTGACAAATAGAAGGTTAGATGATTTGCCAATTGAAGTTCAGAATTTGTTTAATGAATATGTTCATATCGTAATAGATAATTAACCAGATGTGTTTCACCCATTTAAAGCATAAGCCATGATATAGATATGATTTTAGGAGCAATATTGCCAAAAAAGTTAGCCTATAGAATAACACTAGCAGAGAATGAATAAATCAGAAAATAAGTGGAACAATCGTTGGATAAAGGGTTGATCAAGGAGAGTTTGATCCCATGTGTCATACCTATAGTTTTGAGCTGAAAGAATGGTGGAGAGTGGAGAATGTGCACCGAATCCAAAGTCATAAACATAATCACTACCAGGTATCAATTTCCTTTACCATGTATTGATGATTTGATGGATTGTATAAGTGGTGCTGAATATTTTTCAAATATTGATTTAAAAATCGGATATTACTAGATTAGAATAAGGGAAGGGCATGAATGGAAAACCTCCTTTAAATAATGAAGGATTGTACGAGCAGTTGGTCATGCATTTTGGTTTGACTAATGCGCCTAGTACATTCATGAGACTTATGAATGAAGTCCTTAAAGAGTTCATAGGAAATTTTGTAATTGTATATCTTGATGATATCCTAGTGTTCAATCAAACAAAAGAGGAACATTTGAGGCACTTAAACTTGGTTATGAAGAAGCTGCATCAAGAAAATATTTTGAAAAATCGGAAGAAGTGTTATTTTATGAAAACATAATTAAATTATTTGGGCTTTGTAATTTTGCATGAAGGTATGAAAATGGATCTAGATAAAGTGCAATCCATCCAAGAGTAGCCTTCTCCAAGAAATATTTTCAAAGTCAGGAGTTTCCATGGGTTAGAAAGCTTCTATGGGAAGTTTATGAAAAAATTTAGTGGAATATGTGCTCCAATAGTTGACACTATCATGAAGGAAAATCAACCTTTTAGGTGGGAAAAAAAAGTATTGATTTTTTGAAGAAGAAGATCATTGAGAAGCCTATATTAGCTCTTCCATATTTCAATAAGGTGTTCCAAGTCAAGTGTGATGCTAGTGATAGTGCAATAGGGGATGTTCTTAGCCAAGAAGAGAAACTAGTGGCCAACTTTACTGAAAAATTAAATGAAGCAAAGAAGAAATACTCCACATATGACAAGGAGTTCTATGCAGACGTCCAAGCTATGAAGAAATGGAAGCATTATATTATACCTAAGGAATTTGTCTTATATTATGACAATCATGCCTTGCAATCTATTACTAAACAAGAAAATTTAAATAAAAGACATGTTATGTGGGTAGAGTATATGCAAAATCTTACATTTGTTTTGAAACGTATTAGTGGAAGTACTAATAAATTTGTTGATTCTTTGAGAAGAAAATGCCGATTTTTGCAATAGTTTCAAGTGAATGCCTTGGGATTGGATCATATCAAGGAGTTGTACAAAGATTATGCATATTTTCAAGGGGCTTATGAGGTATGTCAGAATCTGGTAAGCAGGGATAGGAGTCCTTGGATGGACTATATGCTACAAGAAGGGATACCAATTATGCATCCCAAAATATTCAGTGAGGGACAATTTATTACAAGAAAATCATACTGGGGGATTGGCAGGGCATTTTGGAAGTGACAAAACATATGCTCAATTGAGTGCACATTATTTTTTGCCAAGAGATGTAAAATATTCAAACATGCCAAAGGAAAGCATAAAAGCAATAGGTTGTATCAGCCACTACCTATTCCATATAGACCATGGGATGTGGTAAGCATGGATTTTGTCTTAGGATTTCCTAGAACTCAAAGAGGAAATGATTTATATTTATTGTAATATACATATTTTCAGAGATGGCGCATTTTATAACTTGTAACAAAACAAGTGATGCAACACACATTTTTTTTTAAGGAAGTAGTAAGACTACATGGTCGTCCTACAAGTATAGTTTATGACATGGACACAAATTTTGTTGGACACCTTTGGTAAACATTGTGGAAGAATATAGGAACTAAGCTCAGTTTTAGCTCAGCCTATTATCCTCAAATGGGTGGCCAAACCGAAGTCATCAACAAGAGTTTGGGAAACCTATTGAGAATCTTGATGAGTGAGGACCCACGTCAATGGGATAAAGTCCTTCCATAGGCTGAATTCACCTACAATGATTCTCCAAATCAAAGTGTTGGTTTTAGCCCATTTAAAATAGTTTGAGTACACCCACAAAGATTTTTTGAACACAGAGATTTGGGTAAAGTGGGACTAAGGAGCACTGATGGGGAAGACTTTATTACAACCATGCAATCTTTGCATGAACAAGTTAAGGGAATAATACAGGAAAACACTCAAAAGGCATAAGAAGAAGGCATATTTGAAGAGAATAGAAGTCAATTTTTAAGAAGGAGATCTAGTGTTTCCACTTCTATAGAAAGAAATATTTTGTAAGAAAGAATACAACAAAATCAAACTGAAAAATATTGGGCCATGAAAAATTTTGAGGAAGTTCTTAACAAATTCTTATGATATTGAACTTACAACTGGCATGGGAATATCTCCTATCTTTAATGTAGAAAATGTGTACCCTTATATTGAAGACAAGTCAAAAATACCAAAAGTTGAACAGAATAGTGACAAGGACTAGCAAACCAAATGGATGAAGAAATTACCTACAACCAAGCCAATGCAAATAGAGAATATTTTGGACAAAAAAGTAGTGAATAGAAACCAAGGAAAATAGTACTATGAGTACATAGTCAAATGGAGATATCACCTGATAGAAGATGCTACTTGGGTGTCTACTGCAATTATAGAGAAAAGCAACAGAACACTCGAAGAAATAATGGACGGGAGCCCATGAATCCTTTTTATTCCCTAGGTGTCTGATGTAGGAGCATTTGAAAATTCCTGCTTAGATTCTAGGAGTCTTAATTTCATGTTTTTGAGCAATAATCAAATGCCAATTTTTGTTTAAATAAATTAGAAACAATATTTAGAGATTATATTTTGTTAAGAATTATTTAATTTATGATTCATTTAATAATTAAAAAAAAGGATTCAATTTGGTTACATACAATTGATCTCATATTTTGGAAGTTTTGTAGAAAGAACCAAAAAAATATAGATTGGGATTTTGGGATAAAAAAAGTCTGAAACAATTATCTATAATTTTCTCTCCCAATATTTGAACTGTGTAATCAATTTTTCAATGAAATGAATATTGTACAGTTATATCCTTAATGCTCTGTTCAAGTTCAAAGTTTAGGAGCACTCCTAATATCCAGCAGTCTTGTTGAGTATCACGATCTAAATCATCTTTGGTTGTTTTAACTATGTGGTAGCAATGGATGTGTAACTATGGTGAATACATGGAAGATTGGGAAACATCCTATGTGAACAGTAAAATAATAGAACCAAACAAGGTAGTGTGATTTTCATAACCAAGAGAAAGTGTGGAACCTCAGCTCTGAGCATTGCGACTTTCCCAAATTTTAGTCCATTGTGTAGACACAAAGTAGATTTCAGGTAACATATACTTCTGGGCATTATCATTGTTTGGAATTGATATTGAAGTGGAACAATGCATTTTCAATTTAACCCTAGAACAAAGTTAAACTAGAAAACCCATTAAATCGTTACATAGAAGAATTCCTATTCCCCTGCGACATTCTTATGATCATTGTTTACTTATTGTTCCATGTGTGGAATTACTCCTAACTAAACAGAGCATTTTTAGACCCCTGTTTTTATTTATTGAAGAGAAGGTTCCTTAATGATTTACTTCACTGTGTAAGAGAGTGTAAATCCCAGTACACTTTTTGCAAGGGGTTAGAATACAATTTGGGTTGCTTGAAGGAGAAAGATGTCTTTCCCCTACACCATTAAGTGTTTTATTAAATTCTTTGTGTAAATGCATGTAATTGTTTTATAACATCATCGTGGTTTTTAATTGGTTTACCCTTAACCATTCAAAGATGAAAATGTTCATGAATGATTTACTCAAATAATGACTCACAACTAAAATGACAATTATAACGTAATCATTGGAAGTTGAAATTATTCTTTTTTCTTCCCCTTAATGACAAGTGAATTTTGAAGACCAAAAAACTTAGGATTTTATGTTGGATGTTTTATTGTGCATTGGAATATTCCACCTTATAGAATCATTTCAATGTAAAAGTATCTATTTTATTCATGCACATCTATCCAACCAAAATTTGTTCGTATGTGAAGTGTCAATATTTGTCTTTTCCAACATGTGCGATGATCATGATTTGTTAAACCACACATAGTACAAGGGTACAAATTCCAAAACTTAACATGCATGTGCCATGATCTACCACAATGATTGTAATGTTGCTTTTTAAATGTTTCTATTTATACAAATGTGATGTTTATTAGTTCACTCAATGAAATAAACTAATAAATTTATTGATAGCACCTATCTTCAGGAAAACAAAAGAAGGGCATTTTACATCACTGTATATCACCATTGGAGTAGAACTCTACTGGAACAAAACAAAAGGTTGTCGGGACAAAAAATCTAGATGAAATAGATCACAAGAAATTGAATGTTATCTTCGCATCTACTTGCATGGCCATGGTAATATGTATTCAATTTTGGGCACTTCTAATAGGTGTGAGCTGAAAAGAGGGGACTTGCCAATTGCCAATATTTGATTTTGTGGAAGTATAATTGCCACTTTCATGTAGATAATTCATAGCAGTGTTTCATTTGTATCTTCTAATGTGGCAAACTTAATTCACTGTGGTGTAAAAGGATTTTTTTGCTTAACTTCTCAATTAAATCACAAAATATAAGAAAATAAATCATTAATTAAGCATAGGAACATTATATCATAGTAAGTTTAAGATATATTCTAGTAAGTCAACTAGTGGAATATCTAATATCACGTATAATATTATTATCAAAGTGATTATCTTCAGGAATTTGTATTATTTGAGTACACGATGTGCTTACTCGAATTAGAAAGTCTATATCTAAGGGAGAGATGTGCCCTATGGATCTAATGATACATATGAGAAGGGAAAGGAATGAGTAGTAATCCTTGGATAAGGTGGATGAGCATAGTTTAAAACAAATGTATCAAGAGGAGTTAAGATTTGCAAGGTTGGAAATTCAATTCACTAAAATTTCCAATAGTATGGCCTAGTATGGCCTTACTAATGATCTCTTTTGATAGGGTAGAAAAATTCTATGTTGGATATTTAATGCAAAAATCACATCTTTGACAAGAGGTTTCCCAAATATTAACCTTATAAATTTCATCCTAAGTTAGGGTTTCTATGAAAAATAGTATAAAACAATCGTTGGAAAAATATAGTAATTCCCTCTATAACAACCAAATATTCTAGGAAATCTAAGGGAAAAAATATCAAACTATCTAGATAAATTAATCCCTACTAAGATAACTTACCATACATAAACCATATCTTAAAATTCACTCTTAAAAAAGATATAGTAACGACAAAACATCCCTTAAATTATTTAATGATGATGTCAAATCATTCAAATAATTTCTCTCTTACTTATGTCAAATGAGAAAGACATATATGGTTGTAAATAAGAATGCATGAAGAACATCTATGGCTAAAAATCAAATATGGAAATTGCACAAGTTTCGGACAGATAAAACATCCATTCTTATGCTCAAAATGAAGCTCATATCTATGCATGTTAGGCCCTAAAGTTAGGCGCGCCTTTTACCATGATGCATGCCATGGGTGACATCCCACAATTTGCGATGAGGATGTCATAGGAAATGTGACAAAAGGGGATTTTGAGTGATGGGACACCAACTCAAGGTTTTGAAAAATGAAAAATTGGGATTTCCATTGGGAAATTTTGGATGGCTTCGTGGCACATGAGAAGTGGCACGACCAAGCACCCAACTTGCTTGAATTATGGGTGAGAACCGAGATGATATTTTTTTATGGATGGAATAAATTCCCCCATGCACAACACAACATGCCCTGAGATGAGTAGTCGAATGGCATTTAACTAAACACTCCATATTGGTCTGAGGCACAATGGGGCCAAGCGACGAGTGCACTTGCATACATATGGAATGAAGAGCCAACTGAGTGGGCACATTTAGCAGAAGGTGTGTCAGCTTGAGATGAGTGCGCACATTTAGTAGAAGGAATTTCTATAATGGAGTACCAAGTAGGAAAGGGATTTTATCTATTGGTTCTTAGTTCAAGTTAAAATGGATGGTTTCCCCAGGATTCCATCCACCAAGGTAGCTTATCAAGAATCATCTTAGGAAAGGGATGGAGATAGGTGTTTGAATAAAATCTAAGTCATTCCTAACAGTTGGTCCAAACAATTGGATAAGTTGAAGGAGTTGGCATGTGACATCAAATACTTCCAACTAAAGGTGGAAGAAGGGATGAAGGTGCACCTCATAATTTCAAGGGAAGTAAAATGAAGTTGATGTTCAAAGGAAAACTTTGTGGATTTTTCCCCAAGAGAGGAAATTTGTGATGATCCAAGGATGATCCACGCTGAATAAGGACCTCAATAGCAAGGGAAATTAATTCCTCCACATGAAGACTAATCAGGTATTGACCATAGGATGGAGCTTAAGCATAACTAGGTTGACCTTGATATGGGACACTTGCAGAATTCTTAGAAAGTAATGGAACCATGAAGGGAGGCTAAGAAGAAGTTAGATTGTATTATCAAGAAAAATAGAAAAGAGTAGAAACAACATATAATAGTAAAAAGATGGTCCTTGTAGATAAATTGAAGAAGACAGTGAAATATGGATTGCATAAGGAAGCCATGATGCTTACAGCTGTTAATTTTTCTTAGGGATATATTTTTCTTTGCTTTGATAATTGCATTTCATTATTTACATACTGAATTCACCCCACAACATCGTAACATCACTCAAAACATATGAAATTATATAGAAATAACAATATCATCATCGATGTAGTGAAACATAAAGGAACAATAGAAGAAAAGCATTCACACTTAGAGACACTAGGATTGGTCGCAGACCGGGGAAAAACCCCACAAGGGAGAAAAACCTTTCAAATTATTCTTCTTATTAGATTGTCATAAAATGTTTAACAAAAAGAGAGAGTACATGTTAATTTTTCTTAGGGCTATATTGTTCTTTTCTTTAGATAATTGTATTTCATTATTTACACATTGAATTCACCCCACAACATCATAACATTATTCAACAACATATTAATTATACATAAATTATAATATCATCGTCAATGCAACGAAACATAAATGAATAATAGAAGAAAATAATTCACACATAGAGACACCAGGATTGGTCGAAGACCAGGGAAAAACCCCACAAGGGGGGAACCCTTTCAAATTCTTCTTCTTATTAGATTGTAATTAAATGCTTCAGCGAAGAGAGAGTACAATAATCCAATTCTTTATCCACAAGACTATCCAGCAAAACTCAACCAAACAATATCTCAAAGATGAACCCAACAACAACGATGATCAATATGATTCAAAATTTTGTGGTCAACTGTAAAGATAAAATCATAGTTTCCAGGTTCACAAAGAGAGTATATGTGTGTGCGGTTGAAACCCTCCAACCACAGGCATAGGCTTACATGCGTGTGATTGCAACCAAACATATTTTGTGGTAGCCTTGTGTTTGAGAACCAGAAACCCTAATCACATGTGTGAGCTTCAAACCCTGCAATTTCGGACCTATGTGAACCAACTTTTGCGAACCAACCTTAAACTTGTGTGAGCCAAAATAAAGAAAGAAAATTGATTGATGATTTCCAAATGAGGGTCACTTGACTTGTATTTATATCCGTCCAAGGGTATCCAATTTCTCTTTTGTTCTGACCTATCCTTTTGTGAACGTGTTTTTCATATTAAAATATATTTTTCCTTAGTCAAGTTAAATTCTTCCAAGGGCTAGGAGGGGTCTTTATTGAAGAGGAAGACTATCCAAAGGAGGGAATTTGTCCCTGAGCTGCCAAATTAACACTCCCTCTCATCTATGGAGAAATTACCAACTGCAAAATGTGATTGTTTAGTCAATTTAGTGTGTCCTAAATTGCTACATTAATATCCAGGAGTCGTAAACTGATGAAGTGTGGCGCACTGTATGTGCAAAACAACCTCTTTCTTACTTTCTTGTTTTCAGTTTTTATCTTGTTTTTTGGGTTTTGTTCTTCTTGGTCTCCTAAAGTGTCTAATGCAAATGGAAATCCTAGTCTAAGGTCTTAAGAATACTTTTAAAGGTCAAGTATGGATGTATAATTTAAGACAAGGTTTATGCCTCTTATGGTAATTTCCAAACATAGCACTTCAAAGATCTCAAAACATGCTATTTATAAAATCAGAACTTGAACAAAAGTGTAAACATGCAGCTACTTAAATCAAGCAAAAGATGAAGTACTGAACATGAGGTTACTGTCTCTGCTGTCCATCTAATTATAGAAATAAAATCTAAATTACTGCACTCAAAACCAAAAAAATAAAGAAGTTGGAAACTAGTCACTGATTTCACCCATAATTCCAATATTTCGTCAATTAACTTCTAAAACGGGGTTAAGCTAAAGACACCGGAAATAACGTCATATGGCATGAAAGAATGACATTTAAACTATTTACTTGTAGACTAATGAAAGCAAAATCAATTACTTCACCTACAATTCGATAGCTCGCCAATTAACTTCTAAAATGGGGTTAAGCTAAAGGCACCGGAGATAACGTCATGTAGCATAAAGAACTGATATCTAAACTGTCTACTTGCAAACTAATGAAATAAAAATCAAATTACTTCACCTACAATCCGATAGCTCACCAATTAACTTCTAAAATGGGGTTAAGCTAAAGGCACCGGAAATAACGTCATGTAGCATGAAGAAATTGATATCTAAACTAGCTAAAAGCAGTAAACAAATCTCAGTGAAATCATAGCATAGCAACTGGAATTAAAAGCTAAAGTACAACAGAGGAAGCAAATCGCAGAACACCACTTGATGCAAAAAAAACTATATTAAAAAGCTCGAGCATAACCTATCCTGAAATGCAATAATCAGTGTTAGTGGAAAATATAACAATGTTGCAAAATCATGTACAAGAGTAAAAACGATTAATACCATAAACAAATTATGAGAAATGTACAATTGAAATAAGAGAAAACACGCATGAAAACAATACAAAAACGAAAAGCAAAACCTCAGCTAGCAGGGGCCCTCTACACAACCTTGGGTTAATACGTTGTCACCTCAAAACCACGCTTTAAACAGTCATAAGAAAACAGAGTTTTTGTATTGCAAAACAGAGGATATGTCTCTTGGTTACAACAACAAACTAATGCTAAAACAACAGCATCAAGACTAACTACTTGCGTTGCAAATGCTTTATTTATAGAGAAAAAAAGATAACTATCTTTTGGAGAAAAATCTTTAGTAGAGGACACGTAAACAAGACAGAATCTGGAAGTTCAGCCTCTTGGTTGCCATAAACATTAAATCTACGAAAGGTGGGTGTTAGATTGCATCATGGAGGCAGCCTGCAGATGGAAAAAATGGATCCATGAACCCAGGAATGGTTTCAGACTTTTTCACAAGCTGGAACAAAGTCCTAATTGACATAGGACTCTCTGTTGGCCGTCCTTTGACCGATGCCTTTCTTCATGAATTCGGTTGAATAGATAGGACCTTGTCCATGTGTACATCATTTCTGAGCTTCCCACGTGCCTCGTTTCTCCTGCCGACACCTGTAACCTACAGGACAATGAAAACAACTGCAGAATTACGAGTCAACTTTGGAAAGTGGCTACATTCTGTAGCTGATGAACAAAATCTAAATCAAATAGCACACACAAGGATATAGTTTGAAAACCACTTAAATGCACTCTTAGAATCAATATGTAACAATATTTTATAGCTTATGAGGCACTGATGTGGGAAAATGGAAGAGAAAAGGTTTATAAAATTATGTAGAAGAGAGGTGGTTCTGGGGCTCAACATACCCCCACTGTGAAGATGTTCCATGTCCTCATGCAACCAAAACTGTGACTATCATTCCTTCAATTCATCTGCTCTGAGACTTCTGCTAATACATCTAACCTTTTCTTCTTCTTCCTTGGTGTCACTGTCATCTTGGGCTTCATCATAAGGCACCTGTATTTGAGGTTGATAAGGGCTCTGCTCAACCTCCTATTCTTCTTCTTCAATTTCCTATTTTTCTTGTGCCACAATCCTAGATGCAGCATGGTGTTGTCATGGATAATTTTTTCCAATTTGTTTTGCTCTTTCAATGTCTCATTTTCCCTTTTGATATGTCTGTTCAGGACTTCTAGTTCATAAACTTCTTGTTTTAATGATTGGATCAAAATTTCCTAAGCTATACCAGGCTGATTAGATGAAGTGCCCTGTTCTGTTGCAGTCTTTTCCAATGATTCAATAAAATCATACATTTGTTGCTGAGTTTGATCAATTTCTGGTGTGGTCTTTCTTGGACTGATTTCAAAATCTAGTTGAGAAGAAGGAGAATGTTGTGGACTATGGTCAGGAGGAGTGATTTCTGGTGACTGTTCTGGTGTTTCCCCTCCTAGATCTATGAAGTGGGCTCCTTTGATTTGCACTTTCTTCAATTTGCCTTTAAGTCTTGAGCTCCTTCTTAAATTCTGTGAGCTGGTATCTCCCTTTTCTACACTCTGTTTCTCCTTTCCTTTTTATTTTGCCTTAGCTGACTGTTCTTTAAGATGAATTAGCCTTTCAGAAAGTATCTGTTCTTCTTCTGAAGAAGGTTCTAGGGTCTGATAACTATCTTCAACATTTCTTTTCCCTTTCTGTTTTACTTGTTTTCTAATCTCAGTCAAAGTTTCAGAAAGTGTTTCTTCCTTACTGGTTTCTTTAGTTATACTAGTAGGAGTATCTTGAATGTTTACATTTGTTCTTCTTCTCCTACTTTTTCTTGTTGAGCTACCCTCAGACATTTCAGGTGGGTCCTGAAAGAAATTCCTCATTAGGAATTTTTCCCATGTGTCCTTTCTCTATTTCAATTGATTTTCAACCAGAATTTTAATAAGCCCATGATGATAAAGATGAGGCTCCATGTCAACTAGATTTTTTTTTTACAGTGGTAAACATCTTTTTCAAGCTACTCAACAAGAAATAAGGAAGATTGATGGTTTGAATCTCCAGAAAATTCGTTAATAACCTTATATGGTACATGTACATAGACCCATACCTTCCTTCACACGTAATGAATTTTTGAATTATCAATAGTAGACTGGTCCATTTTTCCTTTAGGGCTGAAATAAGAATTCCACATTTAAAAACGAATATATCCATACCTGGGTTATGCAAAATGATCCTCCATGCCTTTTCATCGAAGTCCTTATTTTTGAACCATCATTCTCCTTCCTGTGGGAGCTCTGCTGCTACTGCAATTGATGCCTCTGTTACCGAGAATTTGATATCCCCAATCTCAACTTCCATACTGTTGAAGGACCTTGCAAACGTCTTTGTGACTTCTTTATTATGACCCCTGAACTTTTGAATAAACTACATCCATCTTGCTTTCCTTGACGTGCTTTTCGGTTGTGGATAACCCTCCATAAATTTAGCTCCATCCAGCTCTATTCTTACCAAAAGACCCATTCCTCCTCCTTGCTTCAAAGATACTTCTGTAAGTGATGGTTTCACAGAGGTGGGACAGTGATATGAGCGGAGAATGGAAAAAGGGCTGTGGAGAAACCAGTGGTTACAAAGCAGGAAGAATATAGAGCATGCAACGAGAACAGGTTCACGGAGCAGAGGCCTGTGTAAACAAACCCTGAATTAGCAATCATAAACTCGGTGTGAGAGTATGGAGACAGAGTGAGACTAGCAGAATTTTGAAATAAAAGGCTACAGAGTGGACATTGGAAAATTCATAAAATGACTACGGAGTGGAGCGTTAAAGGGGGAGAGCCGTGGTCAATTGGCTTACATCTTCATGATTAGTCGGTTCAACAGGTGTAATGCGGATGTACAACTGAGTACGAGTTAACTTTGGAAGAGGATTATGAGGCCGTTGGAATTTGATGCGGAGGTCATGGTGGAGTTATGCAGAGGTCATGGAGGAGTTAAGGAGGCTATCAAATCAATCATTACACATTATGGAGTTTGTGATTTTATGAACTATACATATTATGTGTTTAAAGTGCTATTTGAAAATGATGTTGCTCATACGTTAGAATATTACCACTTTTGATTGGTTGCCTCTTGTAGGTGCTTTTAGGTGCTGACATCTTCAAAGTACTTTCCTCTTCCATACCTGCATCTGGTTTTCATCATTATTTGGCTAACACTTGACTGCACTGCAGAGTAACAGAGGATTAGCTGCGGAATCATTATTCAGTTGCGAAATCAGAATTCGGCTGCGGAAACTGACATAGTGAATAACACAAGACTTGGAAAAGTGAATGGAGATGGATGGAAATGAAAGATGGTTGAATGAATGATGTATGGAAAGCTGAACATTAAGATAAACTGATAGATGATGATGAAAAGAACAAAGACTAGGCTGGTGGAGAAGAAGGATTCTTCTTCACAGGTCTCATTGCAGAATTATCTTGAAAGATTTTGATAAAATCCTCCTTTGAGAGTGGCTTATGATAGATCTTCAATCTGTGACCATTCACAATGAGAGGAATTTGATACTCATCAATTGTTTTGATTCTTACCACTCCATTGCTAGAAACTTTTTCAATCTCATATGGCCCAAGCCAATGAGTCTGAAATTTACCTTAAAAATATTTGAACATGGAATCAAATAGCAATGCCCAATCTCCTTCCTGAAACTTTTTGTCCTTGATGTATTTGTCATGCCACTTAGCTCTTTGATGTTGAACTAGATCAATTCTTAGAATTGCTTCTTGTCTGATCTCATCTAGTTCATTCAATTGTTCCATTCTATGCATTTGGGCTTCTAATAGATCCATTCCCAATTGAACTGCCATCTTGAAGGTCTTAACTTGAAACTCAATGGGGAGGAGAAATTCCTTCCCATAAACAAGTTCATAGGGAGAATGTCCTGTTGTGTTCCTCCATGTGTTTCTTTAGGCCCATAAGGCTTCAGGAAGCCTTTCTGCCCAATCTCCCCTGTATAGATGAACAGTCTTGGTAATGATGCCTTCAATTACTTTGTTTGTGGACTCCACTTGACCATTTGCTTGCCGATGGTAAGGAGTGGATTTTTTGTGCTTGACCTTGTACTCTTCCATCAGCTTCTCCACCAATCTGGATGTGAATTGACCTCCCTGATCTGTCACAATTTCTTTTGGAACACCAAAGCAAGTAAAAATATCCTCATAAAGAAAACTAACAACTAAATTTTCAGTAACAGAAAATAATGCTTTGGCTTCTACCCATTTAGTGACATAATCAGTACATACCAATATATACTTTTTCTGTTTGAATGGAGGATTAATAGGTCCAATAAAGTCTAAAGCCCATTTTTCAAAGGGTTTGATGAGTACTTGAGGTTGTAATGGCATCTCATTTGACGGGGTAGGTTTCCCTACCCTTTGGCAGCTGTCACACCTTTTGACATATTGTTTTGTATCTTTGAAGAGGGACGGCCAATAATATCCTAAAGAAAGGATTTTATAGATTGTCCTCTTGTCAGCAAAGTGTCCACCGCATGGTTCATCATGACATGCTTTGAGAATATCAAGCATTTCATCTTCCCTGACACATCTTCTAATCACAAAGTTTGGTGTTGTTTTGAACAATTCGTTAGAAATCCATGAATACCTTGAACTCTCCTGAATAATCTTTCTTCTTTCACTAGGAAATAAATGTGGAGGTAGTTTCCCTGTAACCAAATAGTTAGCCATATCTACAAACCAAGGAGTTTTAGTAGTTACTGCAAATAAGTATTCATCAGGAAACTTATCCTCTACAGGTGAATCTTCTTTGATATTCTGAATCCTAAACAAGAAATCAGCTACTGTGTTTTGTTTCCCTGGTCTATATAACACAGTAATATTGAATTCCTGTAAAAGTAGGAGCTACCTTGTAACTCTGCCATTAGTAACAGGTTTGTTAATTAGATATCTAATTGCAGAATGATCAATATGAATAAAATTTTCATAACCTATTATATAATGTCTGAACTTATTAATTGCATGAACAATAGCTAAGAACTCTTTTTCAATCACAATATAATTCAACTCAGTGGAAGTCAAATTTTTACTGGTATAGTAAATGGCATAAGGAACCAAGTCTTTTTGTCCCAACACAGCTCCTAGAGTTGTATCTAAAGCATCTGTATAAATATGGAAAGGAAGTTTCCAATTTGGTCCTCTCAAGATAGGCGCTTCGGATATTCTTGTTTTCAAAGCTTCAAATGCTAATTGGCAATTAGGACTCCATTTGAATTCACAGTCTTTTGTAAGCAGTTTGAAGAGTGGAGATGCTATTTTGGTCAAGTTTTCTATAAATCTTCTATAATAGCTAGTAAATCCTAGAAAACTTCTAGCATCTTTTTGACAATTTGGAATAGGTAACTTGGAGATGACTTCAACTTTTGATTTATCAACTTTAATCCCATCCCCTGAAATATGATGTCCCAAAACAATGCCTTCAGTAAACATCAGAAATCATTTTTCATGGCTTAATGAAAGGTTTGTTTCTTTACATCTTATGAGGACTTTTTCCAAATTTTCTAAGGCTTCTTCAAATGTATTACCATAGACTGTAAAATCATCCATATACACCTCTACACAATCATGGATTAGATCAGAAAAAATTCCTAGTATTTCTCTTTGGAATGTTGCGGGTGCATTGCATAATCCAAAAGGAAGCACTTGGTAGGCAAAATTTCCCCGTGGATAAGTAAATGTGGTTTTATCGTGATCTTCAAGTGCTACCTGAATTTGATTATAACCACTAAAACCATCCAGAAATGAAAAGTACTTTTTGTCTGCTAATGTATCTAATACTTGATCCATAAAGGGCCAAGGAAAGTGATCCTTCAAGGTTGCTTTATTCAATTCCCTGTAATCAATGCACACCCTCCATTTACCATTCTTTTTGGGTACTATAACCAAGGGAGAAACCCATCGGCTATCGAAAATTGGGAAAATGAAGTTCACATTGAGTAGGTTTTGGAGCTCTTCTTTTACAATCTCCCTAAGATTTGGATTCATCCTTCTCTAAGGTTGTCTGATCGGTCTACTGTTTTCCTCAATATAGATATGATGGATGCAAGACTTAGGGTCAATACCTTTCATATCAGTATACTCCCATGCAAATGCAATAGAATGTTTTTGCAAGATTTTGGTTAGCTCTTCCTATTGTAACTTTTCCAAATTTTTGTTAATATTCAATGTTTTGCCTGGAAAAAATTCAACTGCAAAACTGCCAAACTCTTCCATGGAGTAGAGAGACATTTCCCTTGATGACAAATATTCAATATCAGAATCTAACTGAAATTGTGTGTAGTCATATTCTGAAGATGTTTCAAAATTTACTAATGTATTCAAGATTTGACTATCTTCACTAACTTCAGATAGAGTAAAGATAGGTTGTATAGTATCTTCATCATCGACCCATTCATTGTCTCCTACTTCTATAATTGCTTTTGCTGGAGGATACAAGGTGAATTTCTTTGTTGAACTACCATCGGAAATGTACATGTCCCCAGATCTACAACTAATAAAAGCATCAACTATGGCTAGCCAAGGTCTTCCTAAGATGAGTGGGTGCCCTCCTAGATTACTCTTGGGAGTCAAAATCATGAAATCTACTGGATATTCCCAAGAATCTAAGGATACCAAAATATCTTCTAGTACACCATCTAGTTTGATTACTGATCTATCTACAAGTTGCAATAAGGTAGGTGTAAAAAGAAGATTAGGAAGTTTAAGTTGTTCCATAGTCTGTCTACTCATAATGTTTATAGCAACCCCTAAGTCAATCAATGTATTTGGAATTTCTATCCCATTTATGTGTGTCTTGACAATTGGACTACCTAGATCCACATATTTTTGCATGGTAATCTTTCCCATCATGATATCTGCTATTTTTCCTACCATGTGGATTCTTTTTGTGTCTCTTGGTTTCCTACCTGGTCTTTTGATACTCAACTCCTTTATTGTTTTTGCTAGAATAGGAATCTCTCTAGTGGCTTGTAGCAAGGGAAACTTGATACAGACATTCTTTAATTCATTTAGGAAATCATAGTTAGGCAACAAGATTTGTTTTTCCACCCCCTTGTCAATTTGCAATCTTTCAGGAAAAGGAGGTGTGGATGTAGATGCAGTTTTCTCAACTATAGGAGTTGTGGGGGTTGACACTTTTTGTTTTTCTTTTTGAATGGTTGGGTTTTGAAGGGATGCTTCTTCAAAACTTTTATTGACTTTAAGAGAATCCTCCTCAAAAACATCTTGCTCTTGAACATCTATAGAAGGTTTTTCCCTTTCTAAAATCCTACCAAACCTAAGTTGGACATCATTAAGATCTAGAGGAACAATCATGTAGGTAGGGAATTATTGTCCTTCTACCATGTAAGCATTCTAAGGGTTTTTGTTGTTGGGATTTGGTAATGGCTAGGCTAGCAGTTGATTTGGCTTCTGTTGAAATGGAAGCATGAGTTGAGGATTTTGATGTTGTTGAGAAGGTTGTTGTTGTGGAAATGGTAATGAAAGTTGTGGGCTTTGATTTGGAAGTTGTGGATTTTGTTGTTGATTTTGTGGGATAGGATAGCCCTGAAAAGATGGAGGATATTGATAAAATTGAGCAAATCTCCCATAAGGATTTTGTACCCCTTGTGCCCATGATTGAGATTGATACTGATTTTGAGGTTGGGGCCATGGTTGTTGCCAAGAATTCCAATTTGGTGGGGGCTGAAAATTCATAGGATTTTTAAATCCTTGATTTTGTTGCCCTTGCCAAGGTCTTCTTGAAACAAAACAAAGCGATTCTACTGAATTTGGGTCCTCCTAAAAGACGGCTTTGAGTCCTGGGATTGAAGGACAATCCTTGGTCTCATGACTTTTTGAGCAAATCATACATGTTTCTACAAATTTTGCATCTAAGGGACATTCCCTTATAGCATGTTTCTTTCTACATTTTGAGCAAAAGATGGCTAAAGCATCAGCTTCTGTTTTCTGCTTGTTTTGTATTTTGAGGGTGTCTAGCTGTTCACTAAGGCTCCCTAAAATGTCAGTTTTGAATTCATCAAGCATATTACCAATCTCTGATCTACTTACTGATCCAGTTGCAGATTTGTTTGCTCTAATAAGAGAAGGATCTCTAGGTCCTTTTCCAGTTTTAGATTTTACCCTTGGGAGATGGACACATAATTCTACTATGTCATGAAGTGGAAGTTGAGAAATGTCTCCCTTCCCCATCATGTTTAAAATATCTATCCATTCATCTCTAATGGATTTCAATAGAAGGCCTTTCAAGGTTTCCTCATCTAAATTATTCATTTTCACTCTCTTTAAGTTGTATTGAAATCTTTCAAGTAAATCCTCCAAGTTCTCATCTTCTTTTTGCATCATTTTGAATACCTCATCCTTATGATTAGTGGGCATACAATAATCCAGATATCTATCCAAAAATGTTTGCTTCATATCATTCCAAGTCCTAAGAGATTGGGTGACTAATCCCATGAGCCATTTCAAAGCAGCCCCTTTCAATGTTGAAGGAAACAGTTTGAGCTTTTGAGATTCTTCTAGATAGTCATAGGTTTGGCATAAGACTTCAAACTCAAATAGAAATGTCTCGGGATCCTCACTTCACAATCCATAAAAGTTTGGGAGGATAGATGGTCAAATGTTTTTCATTGTTGTATGGGTTTCCTCATCGACTATATGGAATCCAAATGATTTATCTCCTCCCCTATTTCCCCCATTATTACCTCTACCTCCTCCATTGTTACCTCTACCACCACCTTCATTGTTTCCTCTACCTCTACCCCCTCCTCCAAATAGTGAAAATTCTCCATCTGTCACTTCTTCTGCCATGATAGTTTCCTCAAGGTCTTTCGGTTCTTCTATTAATGGCTGACGAGATAGAGTCTCTACCTCTTCTTCTTCTTTGGGTGATTCTACTTCTTTTACTGCAATATGTTGCCCTATGGAGGTGAAGATAGGCTCTTCTCCTACGTCAGATTTAGTAGATAGTGTGGGAGAATCTTCTAATTCAGTTGCTGCCGCTTTGATTCCAGGAATCCTAAGGCTGAGAGTATGAGTCTGGGATGGAGGTGTATCTTGTCTATTCCTTGAAGTAGTTGGAGTTGTAAAAATCGAACTTTTGGCCCTAGCTATAAACCTTCCCCTAGAATCTCTTGCTCTATGCATGTCATTTTTTCTTAAATGAATTTTTTAATCAGGCTAATAATCCTTTTTCTGATCTATCAGATCACACTAGGTGCAAGAAGAGAGCATACTCAAGAAATTATTAAACTAATAACTATCTTTTCTGATCCTCCAAATCACACTAGGTGCAAGAGGAGAGCATTCTTCAAGATATTATCAATTTTTCCCTATATTTTTTGTTTTGAATGTAAGAGATAGGCTACCTAGTTACACTTCCCCGGAAACGGCGCCAAAATGTTTAGTCAATTTA
Organism: Pinus tabuliformis; assembly: GCA_031772625.1. Taxonomy (NCBI): domain Eukaryota; kingdom Viridiplantae; phylum Streptophyta; class Pinopsida; order Pinales; family Pinaceae; genus Pinus; species Pinus tabuliformis. Next base: position 1,299,075,506 of record CM062818.1, read on the forward strand.
GTGTGTCCTAAATTGCTACATTAATTATCAATCCGGGAGTCATAAACTGATGAAGTGTGGCGCACTGTATGTGCAAGAAAACCTCTTTCTTACTTTCTTGTTTTCAGTTTTTATCTTGTTTTTGGGATTTTGTTCTTGTTGGTCCCCTAAAGTGTCTAATGCAAATGGAAATCCTATGCTAAGGTCTTAAAAATACTTTTAAAGGTCAAGTATGGATGTAGAATTTAAGACAAGGTTTATACCTCTTATGGTAATTTCCAAACTTAGAACTTCAAAGATCTCAAAACATGCTATTTATAAAATCAGAACTTGAATAAAAGTGTAAACATGCAGCTACTTAAATCAAGAAAAAGGTGAAGTATTGAACATGAGGTTACTGTCTCTGTTGCCCATCTAATTACGGAAATAAAATCTAAACTACCGCACTCAAAACCAAAAAAATAAAGAAGCTGGAAACTAGTCACTGATTTCACCCATAATTCCAATATTTCATCAATTAACTTCTAAAACGGGGTTAAGCTAAAGACACTAGAAATAACATCATATGGCATGAAAGAATGAAATTTAAACTATTTACTTGCAGACTAATGAAAGCAAAATCAATTACTTCACCTACAATCCAATAGCTCGCCAATTAACTTCTAAAACAGGGTTAAGCTAAAGGCACCGAAGATAACGTCATGTAGCATAAATAATTGATATCTAAACTATCTACTTGCAAACTAATAATAAAAAAAAATCAAATTACTTCACCTACGATCCAATAGCTCGCCAATTAAATTCTAAAATGGGGTTAAGCTAAAGGCAGATAACATCATGTAGCATGAACAAATTGATATATAAACTAGCTAAAAGCAGTAAACAAATCTCAGTGAAATCAAAGCATAGCAACTGGAATTAAAAGCTAAAGTACAGCAAAGGAAGAAAATCTCAGATCACCACTTGACGCAAAAAAAAAACTATATTAAAAAGCTCGAGCATAACCTATCCTAAAATGCACTGATCAGTGTTAGTGGAAAATATAACAATGCTGCAAAATCATGTATAGGAGTAAAAACGATTAATACCATAAACAAATTATGAGAAATGTATAGTTGAAATAAAATAAAACATGCATGAAAACTATACAAAAACTAAAAGCAAAACCTCAGCCAGCAGGGGCCCTCTGCACAGCCTTGGGTTAATACACTGTCACCTCAAAACCACACTTTAAACAGTCATAAGAAAACAAAGTTTTTGTATTGCAAAATAGAGGATATGTCTCTTGGTTACAACAGCAAACTAATGCTAAAACAACAACATCAATACTAATTACTTGCATTGCAAACGCTTTATTTATAGAGAAAAATAGATAACTGTCTTTTGGGGAAAAATCTTCAGCAGAGGACACATAAACAGGACAAAATCCGGAAGTTCAGCCTCTTGGTTGCCATAAACATTAAATCTACGAAAGGTGGGTGTTAGATTGCGTCATGGAGATGACCTGCAGATGGCAAAAATTGATCCATGAACCCAGGAACAGTTTCAAACTTTTTCACGTGCTGGAACAGAGTCCTAATTAACGTAGGACTCTCTGTTGACCGCCCTTTGACCGATGCCTTTCTTCATGAATTCAGTTGAACAGATAGGACCTTGTCCATGTGTAGATCATTTCTGAGCTGCCCACGTGCCTCGTTTCTCCTTCCGACACCTGTAACCTACAGAACAATGAAAACAACTGCGGAATTGTGAGTCAACTGCGAAAATTGGCTACATTCCATAGTTTATAAACAAAATCTAAATCAAATAGCACACACAACGATATAGTTTGAAAACCACTTAAATGCACTCCTAGAATTAATATGTAACAATATTTGATAGCTTATGAGGCACTGATGTGGGAAAATGGAAGAGAAAAGGTTTATAAAAGTATGTAGAAGAGAGGTGGTTCTGGGGCTCAATAGTGACCCATCACAATTATCTCGATATCAACAAATGTCAGCACTACATATATCATCTCATCTCGAATCATCTCTACTAATTTCTTCTCATTTTCTCATCTCTTCTTATACTACTTTTCTCATATGTTGAACACTCTTGAATCTAAAAGAAGAAGAAGAATTTGACAACATAGGGTAGTCCAAGCTACCACCCTCTATTCATCAAGGATCCACTATTACCACCCAAAAAAAGCTACAAGCAAGGAGCCCAATTATACAACCCGACAATATTATCAGCGGGGAGCCAATTCTATAACCCACATCAACATCACAAAGCCTATCTCAATCTGGAATAAAATCAGGGAGCACTGCTTAACCTAGAAACACATCAAGGAGCCTTACTCAACCCTCTATCAACATACAATAGGCAGTATATGACTCACTGAAAGGTGAGGATCACAACTTTCCTATTGTGGGAACAATAGGTAGGATACTACCCACCAAGAGGTGAGGATCACAACTCTCCTATTGTTCATTGATATTCTCATCAGGACCATGAAGAGTCATGTAGTTGAACACTTGCATCCTCTCACTTGGGAATGATACTACTTACCGAGAGGTAAGGATCGTAGCTATCCCAAGTCACCTCAACCCTTTGGCCAGATGGGGAGGAACAGTCCTAACAAGCCCGACTTATGGGTAGGATGCTAACTAGGGTATACTCTGTCACAACTCAAAGATGACAATAGGAAGGATGTTACTTACCATGTGGTAATGATCTCAACTATGTTATTGCTAGACAATAGGTAGGGTACCACTTACCATGAGGTAAGGATCACAACTATCCTATTGTCTAGAGTTCTCTCAACCCCAAGAGATTTCTGGCTTAATTCCTCACCCTGGGAGCTCAGATAGGGAGAAGAGCTAGCTTTGTGTCCTTAATCATCCTGGACACTTACCGAGGAGGGTCACATCCATCAATCCATGTTTTCTCTGTAGATCAGAAACATATCAACGTGCCCATATCCGGTACCAACTTAAACAATTCACTGAAGATTTAAGTCACATTTCCTCATACATTACCAAGAGCAGCAATCCTTTGTTTTTCTTGATCATGCAGGACATCAAATCAAATATTATGTTAGAACAAATACATGACATAAAATTATACCTTATTCTTTCTTTCTCCCTCTCACAGAGATAGCAACCACAAGACTAAGTTGGTTTCATATAGCAACATTGTCTCAATGTATGAAGATATCTCAGTCTCAACAACATACATGATTTTCCGCCAATCAAATCGCACTATTTATTATCACAATGTATCATTTTCATATCTAGAACTTGCTTAAACAACTCTCCAATGTGGACATACCAAGCTCATGGAGCTTGCTTCAAACCATACGATGCTTGTTGCAAACATAATGCTGATCAAACCAATATGCTCGGCCTCAAAAAAATTAATATTGTGCAATCAAATCTACTAAGTTTGTTTATCAGGCCTTAAATTCCAAACCAAAACTAATATCACTGAAAAAGTAGTGAGATCAAGTGCCTGGAAGAGATCACACCCAAATACTAGGTTACAACCTTATCTATTTTTCCTATTAGCAATTGTCATCAAGCAATATCAAATTTCATCAGGGCATCCACATAATCATGATATGAATTATTTTTGTCCTTATGCATCAAGGATAAGTCATATAAGTTTCATCCATTCATTGTGATATTTCTGCAATAAAAATTGTCGCATACCAAATCACAACTGTTTACAATTCAAATAATGTGCCAATGCCAATGCCAATGTAGAATCAAAATTGAAAACCAATATTAATCACTATGCCCATATTGTCTTGCCACATCAAGGAAAATTACCATTTTCAAGTACCAATTCTGATCAAAACCCTAACTTGTTATCGCTGTGAATTCAATCAATCCATAATCCAAAACATATCTATGAATTGTCAAGAATCATGTCAAAATTCCAATACTGCTAATCTATATTAAGTCAAGCCAATAAGCCAAATTTTGTCAAACCCTTGCAACTTTTACCAAATATTGTCATATATTAGTCCCAATGATCAAATAAAGACAATAGCATATTGATATGCATACTCCAGTTCGTGCAAACACAAAATTAGTCAGGACTTCTACATTCTCTATAATAAGTCAAACATTCAAACTTACTTTCTCATAGAACTCTCTATTATTTGATCCATATATGTAGGTATGTCATACTCTTGGTGCGCTCTTGGTTTTGTGCATAAGGTTTTATTTTGTGTATCCTATAGGCTCAACCACCATAGGCCCTTTATGTGACTGGGAGGCCTATAACTGCACCCTTAAGCCTTTCTCTGAGAGGTTAGGGCTTGGACTAGGAGAAACCTTCTCTCCTTAGATCAGAGCTTGCCAAAACCTCTTCAACAACACCAGATAGTTATTCTTGTCCAAAATCCTTCCTTCAATAGTCAAGTGTCTTATAATAATAATAGATGTTGGGATCTTATGGATATTTTCTCCCTCTTAATGGGAAGCAACTTTAGACATCATCACTCACAACATCAATATGTTTATCATAATACTTTCATGCATCAAAAACATTGTTAGGTCACAGAGTCAAACTATATCAGGTTCTAAAAACATATATTCATCATAGTCATAACAAATCATCATCAAATTCTTCATTGTCACATATGAACATGTCATGAAATATTCATGAAGGGTTTGTGTCTTATAATTAGGGTATCTAACAAGTGTATATTCATACTACAAAAATCATAATGACAACATCACTTCTTTATCATTAAGTCAGGTCATCCATTCATATTTTCTAACCTTATCAAAAACTAAACAAGATCAACAAGAAGATCCTGAGTATCCATCTTATTGTTACACTTTCATCATCAAATTTGTCATGCTTATCACAAGAATTTAACTATAGTATCAAGTTTCAATATATCAAAATCATTTTATCTAGCCTGCTTTATAAGATCAGAAAATCCATCATGTCTAAAATGTAAGATACTTGCCAAATATCAAGTGCACCAATATATCACATGTACTAGAGATCAAACTTACTTTCATATGCATTCATAATTCATTTATGAAGGTGATATTCTCATTATATCTCAAGGCTTACCATGCCATCCAATATTGCAGCTATAATACTAAAACAATGTATTATACATACCTTGTAACATTCAGATACCTTTGCAACTTGTAGTTCCTTTTTGTGATTGGTAGTTATAACACTTTCATATTGTAATTTCTGGATGGTACCATTAGAGAAATTTTGAGGTCTAAAATGGGCCTCCTAAGGAATATTATAAAATAATATTGGAAATAATAACATAATAGTAGATTACATCATCAAATTTTAGAGGAAAAAAGAAAAACTACTTTTTCATCCCGTATTTTCAACTTATCTCTGTATGGTTTTACTCAAATCTCAAGGAGGAGCACTCGTTCAATGCAAAATTTAATTCCTCATACAATGAGTACACATGTTGCATACTTTTGATGGACTCTGCTAAACTAAAAATGAGAAATACATGAAAAATGTGATTGTAATCACGTTTTTCAATTATTTCTCATTTTTTGTGTAGTTGGGACCATCGAAAGTATGCAACATAGGTACTCCTTGGATGAGGAATTAAATTATGCATCCAATGAGTGCTCCTACTCGAAATTGGAGTAAAACAATAGGGAGATAAGTTGAAAATATGAGTTGAAAGTAGTTTTTTTGGTTTTTTATTTTTTTATTTTTTAATATTTTAATTTTTTTACTAAAAAAATGGTGCATCATACCCCATGGTTGACATATTCATCTTGAATCCTGTTGGTTCTTATAATTTTATTTTGGTTGCACATTTTTGTTTTGAGGCCCATATTTTACCTCAAAATTTCTCTAATGTATGAAACCTTTTCATCGGGTACCACCAACTATTTTCTACCTGCACTAGCTCTATTTTCCTACACCTTAGATGATCCTCAAGAAGGATATACTTATCACAGCTCATATAGAAGTATTCACATACTCAAATATGTAGGAAGAAATAAGTAATAATCAAAGCAATAAATATAAACAAGAATCTAAAAAGGTACATCTTTAATGAGAGGTGATCAACTCTTCAAGAGTCATTACTGTAAGTTACCCATAATGTTGTCTTTAATATAACCAATTGTCTTCATCAATAAATAGTGTTGAATGAGACTAGCCCAATTAGGGGTTATACTGAATTTATCATGATTTGAGGAAGTTAGGGTTTTTGCAGACTCTCGAATTACATTCCAAACAGGTGACCTGGGGAAAATCGTCATAACGTTTGTTTTGAGCATCAGATTGAAATTTCGTAAGAAGTTTCAGAAAGAGGACGGCCTATAGTTTTCAGTGTATCAGTTTTAGGTACTAAGGTCAAAACAGTGACACGTGGCATGTCATACAAGTTCGCTCTACTAAACTAGCCTATAATCAGGTCACCGTGGGAGATTTGGCATAACTCTTCCTTGGAGAATCCAATATTGATCAGACTTACAGGGTTAGAAAGAGGACTCAAAGGGCTACTGCAAGATGATATTTTAGATATTCGAGATCCGCAGTTATATAGATACAACAGATTCAATAGCGAGATCTTACAAAGTAAAAAAAAGGCGTGTAGTTTTTTTTTAATTTTTCATAAGATTGATTTGAAAAATTAGTTTGAAGGAATTCAAAGGGAATAGCGATGAATTATTAGCATTAATTAATGACCCGAAGAAAGAAAATGGAAACACCTAGTAAGCAACCTGAAATCTCTAGCATGACTCGTGAAGAAGAGGAATAAATGCAACATGATATATCAAAATTACAAGACCAAGTACAACACATTTCACTCTCACTAAATGTAAATGAAGCCAAGATAAATGGTGTGGAAGCTAATATGAATGGCATGCAAGTTAATATGGATTGCGTGGAATCTAAGATGGATGGCGTGGAATCTAAGATGGATGGCATGGAAGCTAAGATGAATGGCATGGACGATAATATGGAAGAATTGAAGACAAATTTGAATAAGTTGCTACATGGAAGCTAAGATGGATGGCATGGAATCTAAGATGGATGGCATGGAAGCTAAGATGAATGGCATGGACGATAATATGGAAGAATTGAAGACAAATTTGAATAAGTTGCTATAATAAATGGTCGCTAATGGTGAAAGGGTAGTAAAGGAAACTCATGATGAGAACAAAATAAATGTTAATCATAATTTCATATACTCTAATGTTGGATTGAAGACTCACCATGTTCCAAAAATCGATATGAGGAAGTTTGATGGCAAGGATCCCAAAACATGGATACTACATATGGAGCAATTTTTCGATCTCCATAATGTGCAAAACACACAAAAGGTACGTATTGCAACTTTATATTTGGAACCAAATCAATTTGTATGGTATCGATGGCTTTTCTCTCGTAAACAGATTGTCACTTAGGAAATTTTTACAGAAGAAATGATAGCACATTATGAGGATACAAAAAGAAACAACTTTTTTAGCCAATTGATAAATCTCAAACAAAAGGGTTCAATGATGGAGCACATTGAGGACTTCCAAAAATTGAACATAAGGGTAAAATATATTCTAGAGGAGCATAGGATTGATGTGTTCATAGGGACTTTAAAGCATAATATCCAACATGAGGTTCGCCTTTGGGAACCTGATTTATTGGAGAAGGCATTCAGGTTACCAAGAAAAATGGAAACCAAGAAGCCTACCACTCACAACTATAAAGATGGAAGTGTTGTTGCCCCTAGCCTTCCACAACCTACAAGGTTGACATCACAGCGATTGGAAGAAAAAAGAGAAAAAAGGCTTTGTTACACTTGTGACAACAAATACACTAAAGGCCATAATTGTGCTGAGAAGAAATTATTCTACATAGATTGTGAAGAGGAGGAATAAAAGGAACAAGAAATCTCAAAAGAAGATGATATACTCCAGGAACAAACCCTAGATAAAGAAGAAATGAATCCGACCATATCTTGTAATGCATTGGCTGGAATTACCACTCCTCAAACTATCAAGATAGAAGGACATATCAAGAAGAAAAAGGTAATAATGTTGATTGATTTGGGAAGTACCCATAATTTTATTCATTGTAAGATAGAAAAGGAATTGAATTGCTTCCTATATCCAGCACTAGAGTGTCAAGTGATGGTTGCAAGTGGAGAAACCACAAATTTCTCTGGAAAGTGCCATAATATCAAGCTATCCATGGGAGAATATGTATTGAATAGCCCAATGCTTTCCATTCCAATGGGTGGTGCCGATGTTGTACTAGGAGTCTAATGGCTACAATCCTTGGGTACAATAGCTTTTAATTTTCAAGAACTTTTCATGAAATTTTGTGTGGAAGGAAAGGAAGTTGAATTAAGGGGTATTGCAAGGAAACCGGGAAAGATAATTAGCTCTAACGGTATGACAAAGGTTCTAAAGAAGGAACAACGAGGTGTAATTGCAAAATTATGTTCGCTATAGTTTCCCACATCCAAATCATCTATTTCTCTAGATCTCCAAAAAGTGTTGGACAATCATTCCAAGGTATTTGAGACTCCCAAATGTCTCCCACCTATTCGTGATCCTGATCATGCTATTCATTTGATTCCAGGAAGTGTTCCTCTCAAGTCGTACAGATATTCCTATGCCCAAAAGAGTGAAATTGAACATATAGTTTTATAAATTCTATAGGCTAGTATAATTCAACCTAGTCAAAGTTCTTTCTCTACTCCAGTAGTATTGGTGCACAAGAAGGATGGATCATGGCGCATGTGTCTGGATTATAGGGAGCTCAACAAGCTCACTATTAAAGATAAATTTCTCATTCCTGTCATTGATGAATTATTGGATGAATTGCATGGATAAATTTACTTCACCAAGTTGGATCTTTGTTCAGGATATCATCAAATTAGAATGAAGACTGAAGAAATTCCGAAAACAACATTTAGAACTCATGAGGGTCATTATGAATTTTTGGTCATGCCTTTTGGCCTTACCAATGCACCTTCTACATTTCAAGGTTTGATGAATTCCATTTCAAACCTTTCCTTAGAAAATTTGTGTTAGTATTTTTTGATGATATACTAATCTACAACAAGTCTTGGAAGGATCATGTTGAACATGTTGACAGGGTGCTCAAACTATTGGAGGAGAAACAATTATATGCAAAAAGCTCCAAATGTTTCTTTGGGGTACAAGAGGTGGAATATCTGGGTCATATTGTATCTCATGAAGGTGTTAACGTAGACCCTAGCAAAATTAAATCCATTAAAGAATGGAAAATCCCCACATCCATAAAGCATCTGCGAGGATTTCTCGGGTTTACAAGGTATTATCGCAAGTTTATTAAGAATTATGGGAGAATAGCAGCACCTCTAACAACATTATTGAAGAAAGATGCATTTTCATGGACTCCAGAATCAACAAAGGCCTTCGAACATCTTAAAGAGGCCATGTGCCAAGTACCGGTCTTAGCTACGCCAGACTTCACAAAAACCTTTATTGTGGAATTTGATGCTTTAAGAAATGGAATTGGTGTTGTTTTAATGCAAGATGAAAGACCCATTGCTTTTGAAAGTCGTCCAATCAAGGGAAAGTATTTACACAAAGCTATTTATGAGAAGGAAATGTTGGCAATACTACATGCACTTAAGAAATGGCGACCCTACCTAATGGGAAGACACTTCAAGGTAAAAATGGATCATGATAGTCTTAAATACTTTTTAGAACAAAGATTGTCCTCTACGGAGGAACAAAAATGGGTCACAAAGATGTTGGGTTATGACTTTGAAATCATCTAGAAAAAGGAAGAAAAATGTTGTGGCAAATTCACTCTCAAGAAAGGATAAGGAAGTGGAAGCATTGTTGTGTGCCATTTCTATTATCGAACCAGATTTGATAAACGAAGCAAGGGAGGAATATAAGAATGACGAAGAAGTGTGGGCACTCATTCGAAAGATACAACAAGATCTCAATGCATCTGATATATTTAGCTGGAAAAATGATTTGTTATGGTACAAAGATCGCTTATACCTATGTAAGAATTCCCAACTCAAACAAAAGATTCTTATGGAATTGCACACTTCTCCCTTAGGAGGGCACTCAGGATTTTTAAAAACTTACCACAAGATTAAGAAGGAATTTTTTTGGGATGGCCATAAATCGGATATTCAAAAGTTTGTGGTGGAATGTTTGGTTTTCCAACAAAATAAAGTTGAAACAATTAAGACCCTAGGTCTATTACAACCTTTATCCATTCCAAGCCAACTTTGGGAGCAGGTTTCAATGGATTTTATCACAAGTTTACCCAAGTCCGAAGGAAAGAGTGTCATCATGGTGGTAGTTGATAGACTTACCAAGTATGCACACTTTTGTGCATTATCACATCCATTTAAAGCCAGTACAGTTTCTACTGCATTTATGGAAACAATTCAAAATCTACATGGAAACCCAAAGATTATTGTAAGCGACAGAGATCCCATTTTCACCAGAAATTTTTGGATGGAATTATTTTCTTGTCTTGGTACTCAGTTAGCTCATAGCTCATCTTATCATCCTCAATCTGATGGGAAAACTGAGATAGTAAACAAATGTTTGGAAGCATATCTTCGTTGCTTTGTATCTTATAAACAAACACAATGGTTCAAATGGTTCCCTCTTGCTAAATGGTGGTATAACACTTCCTTCCATACTGCAGAAAAAATGACCCCATTTATGGCACTTTATGGATATCATCCACCATCCATCACATCATATTTAAGATAAAATTCTAAGGTTCAAGCAATGGAACATCACATCGATCATCAACAACAATTTCTCCAACTCTTAAAGTATAACCTCACGTTGGCGCATAATAGAATGAAACAACGGGCAAATCAACATCGCAGCGAAAGAAGTTTTGATGTAGGTGACTAGGTATTCCTACGACTACAACCATATAAACAAATGCCCCTCAAGCAAGCTAAGAAATTATCACCAAAGTATTATGGTTTGTACAAGGTGTTGCAAAAGATTGGTACTATGGCATACAAATTGGAGCTTCCTGCAGCTTCCCAAGTGCACCCAGTTTCCCATGTTTCATGTTTAAAGAAGGTTATAGGTGACAAGCTCCTAGTTCAAACACTATTGCTAGAACTTGACGAGGAAGGAAAAATCATATTGGAACTGGAAGCAGTCACAAAAACAAGAACTCGAGAGCTATGAAATCGATCAATTTCGGAGTATCTTATCAAGTGGAAGAACTTATTCGCTGAAGATTCCACATGGGAGGATGAGAATTTTATATAGAAGCATCCAAAACTACTCAAGTGTTGAGGACAACACTTTTCGAAAGGAGAGGAGCATGTTAGGCCCCTATAATACTAGTGATTCCCCCATTACTATTGTCATTGTATCCCTTATTGTTATTATTGTGCCCCTATTGTCCCCATATTGTTATTAGTATGCCCCATAGAAACCCACTATTGTTATTTTTGTGCCCTTATGTTATTATTGTTATGTCTACTTGATTATATTGTGACCCCTTAGACTCCTATATATAGAAGGGAGGTTTAGTCATTTGTATCATCCAAGAATTGTTCATTTGTGTAATGTAAAGGAGGTTGGCCCCTCGAAGGGGTTGAATTCTAAGGCATTGATCTATCTTTTAAATATTTTTGTGAGTTGGTTTCTTAAAAGATTATCCCAAACTTAAGAAGGACAACAACAACAAGAGAAAAATGGAAGAATCTCACTTAACTCAATAAGTGAAAGAAGAAGACAAGAAGCAAAAGAAGGAAGATCATCCAGATCTCTACTATGACTAAGCCAACTTCTTTACATATGTCTTCTTTAAAAGTTTTGAGTAGTATAGGAGCATATAGAAATAGGATAGAATGCATGGTTTAAAGATATCTTCTAGAATATAGGAGCATGATGTAGATATAGGTCAAGATATTCATGTAGAAGGAATACATATATTATAGGACCTCATCCATAATGAAAGAATAATTAATCATGATTAAGAATCAGAAAAGGCCTATATCATCAAAAGGAAGAAACATTTGCAGGATAAGGGTCCATTATCCTCTAATAGAATCTTCAAAATAAGGTTGATAAATAAGAGCAGATGTCTCATTGGGAGTCCCATTCATGGGATTCAATAAAGGATGATATGCAAGCAAGAAAGGTTACACCAATCAATAAGAACCATTAAATGAGGCCAAGATTATCAAAGAATAATCAATATGAGGTATGTATACATCAAAGTTTAAGTCATTTCATCATATATATTATTGAGTCGTGGGAATAGTTCTAAAACATGATCAAGCATAAAAGAATCTCTTTCACCAATGACATGCTCAAAAGCATGTACTACAATACAAAGAATGTCAACATGAAGAATTGATCCCATAAGGAGTATAAGTTGCTTGACTAATCAATCCAAGAAGAAGCAAATGAAGAAAGAGATCAAGCATGTGAAGAACACCATGGCCACAAAGAATCATTATTTGATAAGATCCATTAAAGACATCTCCCAAAAGAAGGCATGACAACTCTGATCAAGGAAGAAAAAGATCAAAGGATCCTTGACACCTATGAAGGCCTTAGAGATATTAAGATGCAGATGATTTATTCAACTCCACGAAGATGTCATGATGGAAATATATCTAGCCAAGCACCATTTGATGTTGAAGCAATATCAAGATGAAGCCATGAAGGGCTACTAGATCGAAGTATGGGAACAATCAAGTAAAACTAATCATCCCTATGATAAATATTCAGAAGTATAGTTAAATGATAAATGTGTAACCAGATGACAAAATATCCAAACATACACCAAGAATGCCACTTTCCATAAATGAAGAAATGACATGACAATCTAGGAAGGAAAGTGATCGATGGTCGATGCCCTACCAAGAAGAAGTTCAAACAAAGACTTCATGACATCAAAGGAAGAAGGAGATCCAGCAACTAAAGAACCCGCGAAGAAGAAGTTTTTAATGAATGGACAAGTCCCTAGCTAAGAGGGAGTTCTAACAAGTTCCCAATTACAAAGGAGCTTGATCAAGTTTCTGGTAAGAGGAAACTTGGACATGTCTTCCTCAATTAAGAGGAAGAGATAGCCACCACATTCTTGTCTTCACTTTGGAAGAAAGAATGGAAATATTGGGTAATAATTTGGAATCCAATACTCTTTGAGGATGTGTAGGGCATCCAAGATAAGAGTAGGCAAGAGGACCAAAATTCTTTGAGGGTTGGAAACCCAAGACAAGAATAGTCCTAGAAGGTCATACTCAGTGCACACTCGAGTGGGTATATACCTTGAGAGACAACGATTAAGGTGTCTATAAGTCATTGGTGTCACCAACATTGTGCTTTGATCTTATGAGAGATAGAGTTGTTAGTCAAGGCCTTTCTATAAATAGTTTTGGTTACATAATGCTATGACAGAAGGATTTGCAATCCGATTTCTCTTATGTGAATTCTTCAATATTGAAAAATAGTCAAACACATTGTAATGCTTTATGAATAACTCCCTAGTTAAGAGGGAGTTTTGAAGAAAGTGAAATTAGGTTCAATCTTCATAAATGTACTTTTGATATGTGTATTTATACAAGAAAAGAAATACTATTTTTGTTATATTTATCAATGAGTTTCTTGCTCATTGAAATAGGTCTAGCACATGTCAAAGTGCTATAGGTAAGTCAAAGAGTCAAAAGAAATTACTGAAGACCCTTAAGGGCATGTTACACCATGTATATATTTGTATAAGAGTCAAAGATATCCCTCCAAGCAAAGTCACAAGTCCTCTCCAAGCAACGACATCACCAAAGAAGAAATTCTGAAGAAGAAAACTCAAGTCAGCCTAAAGTCTCCTAGTCGGCCTAAAGTTGGCCTAAAGGAGGGACAAACCTCTATATATAGAGGTTTTCCACTCCTCCAATGACAAGCAACATACCTATGAAATAAGCGAAGCCGATAGCTGAGAAAAGGGTGAAGGAAGTCGAGTTTAAACAACCTCTAGTGCGACGAAGAAGGAGAGACCTAAACCGAAGTTTAGAGGGTTGCTCTAGGGAAGAAATACAGTCACATGTGCAAGAAAAGGAGGAAATTCTATGGTCACCACAGTAACAAGATCACAGTAATATATATCTCATTGTTAGGCTAGTAACTTAGGCCTATAAGTCCTCCTACTCAAGTGTAGAATAGGGTCTCTCAAGCGAAGGAGAAAGGAGCCAAAATCATAAGGGAAACCTCCCACAAGTACGAGAAACTAGAGTTGCGGTGTTGTCATATCAAGTCTACAACTACACATCAAGAAAAATCTCGGGTGGGTCAAGAGAAGGAAGGTATCCTCATTGGTGAAGAATCTCACTAAGGATCAAATATTGGAGTCTCTTCTAGAGCTAGTATACCAAGGACTATGAACAGTTTAAAGAAGAATGAAGTGTCATAAGGAGGAGGATGAAGTGCATGGAAACTAAGTGCCAGAAGGAAGAGTACGAAGTGTCAGGAAACGAAGTGCGGGAAGGAGGAAGGACTTGACTTGTGCTTGGAGTATATTCTTGTCAAGGGTCTAGGGTTTGGCATTGATCAATATAAGCTTCAATAAGAGAAATTTATGAAAGGATTTTCCTTTCTAAGAGAGAGAGGTTTTTCCCAGGAAGAGAGACAATATATTGTGCTCTTGTTTCTTGTGTTTTGGTAGCAGTTTGAAGAAGTAAATACACACACAATAATAATAAGAGAAGAATATCAAGATAACAATATAAATTGTAAAATTGTTTCACAAATTGTTATCAAGTCTAGAAGAATCCTACTATATCTAATTGCACTATATTCTTCAACATTGAAGACGATTTTGAAAGTCTGTATGGTGTGTTTCAGTCAGTTCCACTTCCTTAAAGTGACTTAGGAGGTCGAATGATATCATAATGGCCTCTCGTCGCATGTTTACCCCGACTGGTTGGTTGCTTGGGAAGATGTGAGAGGAGGGTGTTACAAAGTGGTATGAGAGCATGGTTCACCCCTTGGACTGGATGGCCTATGTGTTGGTCATGCATGCATGTCAGTTGCATGTGTGTCTCTCACACTTTCATTCCATGTGCTTGTTGCATTTTCATGATGTTGTTCATAGTGGTGGTGATGTCATCATGTGAAATTTGAGGTTGTTATTATGGAATGCAACGTCATGAGCGTATGACTGGTTACATGTCGATTTATGTCGCTTACATGTATTGTTGTAGATTTTTTGGTTACAATCTTGCATGCTTGGTTACATTCTTGTATGCTTGGTTGCATGTATCATTCTTACAAGTTTGATTTCAAGTATCGTTCATTCATGCTTGATCATATGTTCTTATGCATATGTGAAGTTGGTTACGTATTTCTTATGCATGTTCATGTTTTCATGTGGTCAAGTGTACAGTGATGTAGTGGTTGTTGTCATGCATGAGGTCATGGTGTGTGTTATTGTTAAGGTCATGCATTGATGACTGGACCCTAGCTAGAATGACAGTTTCATGGTTATATGCTTAGATGTTATGTTCTTATATGTTGTCATGGTTATGTTATACATATATCACACTGATTTGTTGATCTTGCAAACAAGGTATCCTCCCCGAGCTATGCTTAGGTACGTTGGTTTATTGTGATTTGGTTTAGCTGACATGATATACCTTGCAGGAAGAAATATCAAATGGCTAGAAATATGGTTGACTATAAGGACTCTCCCTATGAATCAAAAGAGCAGTATGGTGTTGGGAACTCATCTGATTTGGAATTTACACTGAGAAGCCTAAAAGACGAAATAATGAGTTGTAAGGCAGATAATGACATAATCATATAGGTATAGGAAAAGCTAACAGAGCTAATTGCAGTGATACTTCAAAGCTTGTCAGATTTGCATTGACAGGGACCATGTTCAATGAGATATGAACAGGAGGATAGAAATAACAGAGCATATGGTAGCAGGTTGTGTGGTGGTCACATCTCAGATAGAGATGAAACAGTCAAATATGGTAGATTTTTCGATGCTTCGGATAGGAGAGGGGATAGACACAGGTATGATTCTAGGTCTAATTCAAATAGGCACTATGATCATCATCGGTACCATCCTTATAGGAGGAGTGATAAGGCGTATTTTCCAAATGATTTTAAGAAATAAAATCCACCTAATTTTGATGGAGAGGTAAGGAAACCACAGGATGTAGAGGCATGGTTGCTTGTCATGCAAAATTTCTTTAGGTTGCATGACTATTCAAAGAAAAAGAAAGCTAGAGTGGCTACATTCAGTCTCAAAGGAAAAGCATACATTTGGTGGGAAGATGTGAAGAATGTCAGAGGTATAAATGAGGAAGAATTGACTTGGAGTGAGCTTGAGTAGCTATTCAAGAAGAATTATTTGTCAGAAATATACTTTGATGACAAGGCGAAATAATTCTATGAGCTAAAGATGGGATCTATAACAGGAAATGAGTACACTAGCAGGTCCTTGGAACTACTGAGGTATGTGCCTTACCTCAATGAGGAGAAGGCTAAGATTCAGAGATTCGTTGGTGCATTACCAAGTGCATTTAAAGATAGGATTAAGTTCAATGAGCCTAGATCATTGGAGGAGGCCATATGGAAACTGAAGCATTATTATGAACAATCGAAGCATAGAACTGAGACGAAACCAATTGGAAAGGTAATGCAAAGAACAAAAGAAAATGGGACAGAAAGGGAGTAATACCACATGACATAGGGAACAAGGAGAACGTTGCACCATCTAAAAAGTTTAATGCATTAGATAGAGGACAGGGATTATGATCAAGAGAATAGAACAAGGAGACAAGTTGGAAGCCTATAAAGTGTTTGACTTGTTGCAAATATCATCACAGGAGAGATTTTCCGTAGAATCATTGTGGTAGACCTCAAATATATAGTGTGCAGGAGGCACAGACTGTTGGGGATGTTGGTCAGAGTATTCCACATATTTATGCCACATTGAATAACAAATAGGCAGATTATTAGGCATCTATCATAGAGATGGACGACGGTAAGCTTTGTGATCACTTTATTTCTATTTTGATTGACCCTGGATCTAATTATAGCTATGTTAGTTATGACTTGGTGGATAAGTGTGGTCTGAGTAAGGAATTGCATGCAGAATATTGGTTAGTGTAGTTGGCTATAGGTACGAAGAAGTGAGTTCATCATTTGGTAAGAGCTTGTGCATTTGATTTCAATGGTATGCCTACCACAACACATTTGAATGTATTACTGTTGAGTTCATACAGTATGTTATTTTGCTTGGATTGGTTGTATCTTCATAGAACCAAGGTAGATTGTTATGACAAATCCATTGAGTGTGTTGATAAAAATGGGGAACCAAGAGTCTTACAGGGTAAGAAGAAAGCTACGTCAGTTAAGATGGTGACAGATATGAAAGCAAAGCGCAATTGCAGTAAAGGGTCCAACTTATTTGCAGTGCACATTTCTAGTGATAAAGGTAAGGAAGTTGAGGATGCAGATGTGTTGAGCAGGTACCCAGTTTTCAGCAGTTTAAGGATGTATTTCCTGAGGACACTACAGATTTTCCACCTCACAAGGAGGTAAACTTTTCTATTGAGTTAGTACCAGGGGTATCTCCAACATCAAAATAACCTTACAAGATGAGCACACCTGAGTTGATTGAGTTAAAGTTGCAATTGAAGGAAATGTTGGACAAGGGATACATTAGGGAAAGTGTATCTCCATGGGGTGCACCAATATTGTTTGTGAAGACGAAATATGGTGCTCTCATATTATGCATTGACTACAGACAATTGAACAAAGTAACCATCAAGAGCAAGTATTCATTGTCAAGGATTGATATATTGTTCGATCAGCTGAAGGGAGTAGTAGTGTTCTTGAAGACTAATATGAGATCGGCATATCATCAGGTACACATCAAAGAAGAGGACATTTAAAAGACATGTTTCTAGACTAGGTATGGGTATTATGAGTTTGTTATAGTTCCATTTGGCTTAACTAATGCTCCAACTACATTTATGTGCTTGA
This sequence comes from Pinus tabuliformis, assembly GCA_031772625.1. Lineage (NCBI taxonomy): Eukaryota > Viridiplantae > Streptophyta > Pinopsida > Pinales > Pinaceae > Pinus > Pinus tabuliformis. The sequence goes on from CM062818.1 coordinate 1,299,093,484, forward strand.
TGAATAGTGTGTTGCGACCATATTTGGATAAGTTTGTTATTGTGTTCATTGATGATATATTGGTATATCCTAAAAATAAGGAAGAGCATGTAGAACAATTAGTAGCAGTGTTGAGGTTGTTGAGAGAGCATCAGTTGTATGCTAATCTCAGCAAGTGTAGTTTCTTTTAGACTGAGGTACACTACTTGGGGCATGTTGTCTCAAGGGAAAGTATTGTAGTAGGTCTAGAAAAGATAAGAGACATCATGGAATGGGTAGATCCTAAGAATGTAGATGAGGTGATATCTTACATGGGTTTGGCAGGCTAATATAGGAGTTTCATCAGGAACTTCTTGTAGATTTCTTATCCTATCACATCATTGCAAAGGAAAGGTAAGAAGTTTGAATGGATAGAGGAGTGTGAGTCTAGTTTTGAGAAGCTTATGCAGTTGTTGACACATGCACCAGTGCTAAATATTGTAGATCCAAACAAAGAGTTTGTAATATGCATATATGCTTGCAAGAGAGGACTTGGTGGAGTCCTTATGAAGGATGGACAGGTGGTATGCTATGAGTCACGAAAGTTGAATGAGCACGAGCAGAACTATCCCACGCATGACCTTGAGTTGGAAGTGATTATACATGCATTGAAGATGTGGAGACATTATCTTTTGGGCAGGGGGTTCACATTGATGAGTTATCACAGTGGTTTGTGATATCTATATGAACAACCGAATCTGAATGGTAGGCAAGATCAATGGTTGGCTAGGATCAATGAATTTGATTTTGAGATCAGGTATATCAAAGGTAAAGAGAACAGAGTGGTAGATGCTCTTAGCGAGAAAATATAGGTAAATCACTTAGAAGCTATGAGCTCCTATGGGATAGATCTACAAGATAGGATCTTGCAAACTGGTCAGCGGAATGTCAGATATATGGATATTTTGGACAGATTACAGCAGACCCCAAGTACAAGTACAAGTGATGGTATAGGTACATGTATACGTGATGGTAAAGGTATAGGTATAGTTATAGGCATAGGTATAGGTGTCGATGCACAAGATGTGGACTGTTGCCTTATAGGAGATGTAGCTAAGTGTTTTGATTATCAACATGTGAAGGCGGAGTATAAGCACCCAGGTGGACTGCTATAGCTAATTTCAATTCCATAGTGGAAATGGGAAGTCATATCCATGGAATTTATCATAGGGTTTTTGAAGACAGTGAGACAACATGATTCCATCATCATTATTGTGGACAAGTTTACAAAGGTTGAACATTTCATTCCAGTGAAGTCTACAAGTGAGTGATCTAATGCTTTTCAGACCTCGACCTTGCCATCAAAGATATGAACGAAGTGTCATTTTTATCAGATGTGGACCAAAGACAATAAATTTATCATCATCTTCAGCAAGTATAGAACATCATGTAGAATAAAGTATGGAAGGCCAGTTAGTTTGAGCCTGATTGTGCCAAGCCCTGATGGCTTGAGTTTTGACTTGTCTGCAAAGTATATTGCTCCATCAACATTGTCAGCTTCAAAGAAATATCTCCTGAAAGTCGTGTGACAATTTGCTCCTGAATCAAGCAACCAATCATCCTTCCATGAAGAAAGTGAAGCATTGAATAAGTATTTAGTTACTCCAATGTTGCAATGTTCCACAACATAATGAGAGGACTCAGGTGCTTTACCTTTCCCTTTGTCAGTTTTTTTACCTTTCCCTTCATTTTTTTCCTGCTCAATTCTATCCCAAGGAAGATTACATGTGGAAGCATCATTTCCATACCTATTGCATCATATGCAATGAAGATCGGACTTTTCTCCTTGGAGTTGTCCACCCCCCTACCTCTAAAATTCCTCCTTCCTCTTCCTCTTCGACCACCTCTTCCTTTAGAAGAATCTTGTCCATGATTATTATTCTTTATTGCAAGTCATACAACTTCTTCAGTAGACTGAGGAGTTATCTTCTTCCCAAAATATTTCTCTCTTTCAGCAAACTTCTTTTCAAGGGAATCAAAGGTAATCTCCTTAATATTTCCACTTGCTTGCAATGACTCAATATAATGTGAATAGGTGGGATATAGTGCCTTGACATAAGCTATGAGAGGAATGTCTATTTCAATACTAGTGGCTTTTATTTCATGCATAATGGATCTTAATTCTAATGCTAAGGCAAGGGGGTCATCATTTTTCAATTCAAGACTGAACAAATTAATCATCAATTGAACAACTTCAAGTTCAGAGTGTGAGTCATACAATCCTTCAACTTCTTTAAAACTTCAAAGGTATTTGAAAATGGAGAAATATGGTGACTCACCTCTTCATTTACTGACGCTACAATCAAGGCATATGCCTTGCTATTCTTGTTTTCCCAAATGGAAATCTCCTTATCTAAAGTAGGATTTTCAGGGGCATTGCCTCCTTCTCCTTCACAAACCCCTTTCCACAACTCATTGAAAATGAGGGTGTGTTTTATCTTTCGGTACCATCCAGTGTAGTTCCCTTTTCCAGTGAAAACTACTCCCAATATAGAAATTAAGAAATGCTTTATGTACCCAAAAAAACTCCACTCAGAGATAATGAAAAAAATATGATCCAACTCTCACTACTACTCACATCATCTCCATAATATATTTACAACATACATATGTGTTTCATAATGGGAGAACTCAACGTATGGATTTATAATATAAAAAGAAAATTATGTATAGGATATGATCATTATGCTTTCCATGTCATACCCATTATATTTTCATTCCATATAATCCACTTTCATATTTCATGTGAACATATGCCAATCACTCATAATATAATCATATGTCCTTTTAAAAGCTCTACACATATATAAAATGAATTTTCACTTTATATACACGCTATAAAGAAACACACACCACATTTTATACTATATGGAAAATGTTTCCAACGCACACAACTTTCAAAAAGGAGTTTGACTCACATTCCACCATACATGCCCTTCATAAAAAAATTAATGCACATTATATGTCATATGTGACATATGTTGAAAATAGCAACAATAAATGATAAAAATAGAATCCGAAAATTCCAGTTTGATTTGTCCTTGAATTAAAGTGAGAACTAAAATCGGATTTTATTCTCATATCAACTTGTAATAGTTAACTAGAGTGAGTTGATGTAGTTAACTCAGGAATTTCAAGTTGGAATTATTTATGAAGTCATGTATATGTTCTCCCTGTGTTATAGGGGTCCAAGATGAGTTAAGTATGAGTTGTAATTAGTTAACTCAGTTTACTGAGTCAAGTCCAGTTAAATTAGTTCCAAACTATTTGAAGAACTAATAGTGAGTTAACAGTCAGTTGATGCATTAATGCACTCAACTAGTGCTACTCCAGTTAACTGAAGATTCCCTCATTAGAAACTCATGCATGTCGATTCTGAGAAAGACCCAGTTGACACTAGAGTGCAGGGACAATGTACTCTTTGTTGTATAATTTTCTGAGTTTTACAGATGATGCAGACAATCAAATAAGGACCTAATTTTGGATTGCATAGTTATGGATGAGGAATTTCCCTTTAAATACGGGCTAATTCTCTCAAGAACTGTGCAAATAATTAGAAGCTTGGAGGCTTGGAAATTTGGCTAAGTATTGGCCAAAGGGAGTCATCAGGCGGAGGATAGGAAATACTTGTGCAAGTTAAGCTCAAGTTTGAGCAGGGCATATTGTATTCATCCAAATTCTTTGACTAAGGGTGCAAGCAAATAAGGGCTTGGAGAGCTAGAGAATTGGCTAAGTGTTGGCCAAGAGTTTGCTTCTGAGCTGGAGATTGATTTTACTGAATGATGGGATTGCTCTTGTGAGAACAAGCATTGTATTATCATCTTGGATTTCTAATTAATGCAATATATATAGTGGGGTTTTGAGTTGTGGCTTTCGCCGGATATTTATTGTGCTATTTGCCTTTGATTCTCTCCCTCTATTGATTATTGTTTTCTCGATGTTTATGGGCTTCTGTTGTAAAGAGTAGAAGTATATTCTTGTCTCTTGTTTTAGTAGATTACATGAGCTTGTGAATCTACAGGATTTTCTACACCATATATACGCACCGCACTTTCAAATCAGGCAACCCTTCAAAACTTCGTTAACACACCAGAGTTTAATGCATCCCATAGCCAACACGGATCACTGTCAGCTACAGATAGCACTGAATAAATATAATAAACATTTATTTTGACAGTAGAGTAGAGCTAGTTCAAAGTAGGTGGCAATGGAAACTTCGAATCCATTTCATCTTCTCGGTGATGATGACAATGGTGATGTCTTCAATGGCCTCTCCTTGGCTTTTGGTAGTGCCTCTATCCTCCTCCAACAATCTCAACAACATATAAATAATTAATAATTTCAATAGAGGTTGCATATGGTCTACATGGAGCACATTAGCATTCGAACTATGGTGCCTTTGATACCTATGCACAACAACATTGGAATGCATACACATGAAAAATATATGCCTCCAACAATGCACCGAATAGTATTCATTTCACCACATACCAACGCAAAGAATTAGCATAAACAAATAGAATGCAAGGGGACAGTATGTAACAGAGCCATTGGAAAGAGCAGGAACAAGTAGGAAAATAGCAGAAGTTACAGGGCATAAGGAAGTTAAAAAAGGGTTGGCTCTAATACCATGTCAAGCCAGAAGGTAACTCCATGAATTGAAATGTGTTTTTTATTAAGATGGAACATGGATATATACATGGAGAGGGAGACTATTGGATCTCCCAATGTTTCTTAGTCTTCTAATTCTCTTAAATTTTTTTATTTCAATATTTACATGGATTTATCTAATCCCAAATATTAGTTGTCTAGGGTCTACCAAGGCTACAATTTCTCCTAGACGATGAAATTCCTATCAGAATTTGGTGATTTGTTTAAAAAAAAAAAATCAATCATAAGAGTCTTTGAATCATTTTTATAAGGGTGGAAACACTTTCAACACCATCATGAACCCATGGGGCACCAAAAATCCTAAAGCTTGACAATCATAACCTGGATTTTCAAAAATTTCTACGGGAATTTTTAAATCATGTTGGAATTTTCGTTGTTTTCCAAGTGAAATTGCGGCCTCGTTATACTACAACATTGATATTTATATTGTTCAGTACATCCATATAAATTAAGTAAAGAAAAATGACAGTAAATAAAGACATTGCGAGTGAAAATCTTGTCATTGCATCGGGCTCTGCAAACCTGATGTGGCAGCAGTGTTGAGATCATCGTATAGGGAAACTAAAAACCTAAGGTGAACCATGGAGACTCTACAAGTCTTTTTCCAAAAATTTTGTATGGATAAGAATAATACAAATCCATGGATAATAGATGTAATTGTTATGCAGGGACATAATAATCATGGTAAAAATTGTAAAGCTTTGGATAAGGGTGAGATTTAACATGCAAATTGCTCGTTATATGGAAATGGTTCTAAGACGTCTATAATTTACTATGGCAGTTGTAAAATGTTATGTGATGCAATGTTATTTTGACTTTATTAAATTATTTAAAATAAATTAAAAATTGAAAAACAATATTTATTGAGTAAGTTTTAGTCACTTATTTGATGGGTTTACCAATGGTGTTTTATAAGCCTATGGTATTACATAGCCCATAATATTTGTTATGATGAAGCCTTTAGGAAATTCACTATGGAAGTAAAGAGTATCATATTAGATCCATTTAAACTCCTGGCTTATCCCCTCTCAACACTTGCTAGTTATCTAAATTTAAAATGGACCTAAACTAATTTATCTATCAAATATGGTTTAAAATTTGAGTGGAATATCAAATTTTTTTTGTTAAATATGTAAAATAAGTAGTAGAGATATTTAAATTGTCAAATTTGACTAATTTCTTGGGTTTGAAACTTAAATCCCGCTTAGCCATAAACATTTTTGGAGAACATTAAATTTTTGCAAATGATGAGGTATTTAAACAATATTTTTTAAAATAAATGAAAATTTTCCTTTTAATATTTTATTTCCATGTTTAATTTGTTTTAATTATATTAATAAGAAGATAAAATATATTTTTTGTACTATGACAATAGGTAAGCTTGTTATAGAATGGGGCTTTCATAATTTAAATTCAATTATCAACAATTATTAAGTGTAATCTTTATGGAATATTTTAAAATATTCCTAGTAATATTCACAAATCAAAGGTTGAAATTCATTTGCAAAGTAGTAAGACCATTTTTTTCCTTTTAAATTAATTAATTAAAAAAATGACATATGAAATGAGTTATGGTTTTTAAGCATGTGTTATTGATAAGTCATGATATTGGCTCATGGTATTGTAACAAAACATATTTACAGATTTAAAATTTCCATTGTCGAGTGAGGATGAGACCGTGGTCATGAGAAATTAGATTTATTTTTTCAACAACTCAACAATCAGTCCAATTCCATCAAATTTACCATGGAATATGACGTTGATGGAAGCTTACCCTTCCTTGATGTTCTTATCTCAAAAAAATATGATGGTTTTTTTCTCTCTCCGAGTATTTCTTAGGAAAACCCACACTAAACAATATTTACATGCAAAATCCCATCATTGTCCAAACCAAAAGCTAGGTGTTCTCAACACACTAACAACTCCGGCTTTAAGGGTTTTCGATGAAGACCAACTTGTTGATAAGAAAACCCATCTCCTTAATGTTTTTAAGAAGAATGGTTATTATAGGTCCCAAGGTATCAGAGCTTTTTTAAAAGCGAGCCAGGGACCTAGGACTAAGAAAGAGTCAGTTGAGTTGGCCTCTAATGTCCATCTTCCCTTTATCCAAGGGACTATTGAAAAGATTGCTAGGATTATTAGGATTCGCAAGGTGGTTTCCACCTTTAGACCATTAAAAACTTACCACAAGGTTAAGAAGGAATTTTTTTGGTATGGCCTTAAATTGGATATTCAAAAGTTTGTGGCGGAATGTTTGGTTTGCCAACAAAATAAAGTTGAAACAATTAAGACCCCAGGTCTATTACAACCTTTATCAAGCCAACATTGGGAGGAGGTTTCAATGGATTTTATCACAGGTTTACCCAAGTCCGAAGGAAAGAGTGTAATCATGGTGGTAGTTGACAGACTTACCAAGTATGCACACTTTTGTGCATTATCACATCCATTTAAAGCCAGAACAGTTTCTACTGCATTTATGGAAACAATTCAAAAGCTACATGGAAACCCAAAGATTATTGTAAGCAACAGAGATCCCATTTTCACTGGAAATTTTTGGACAAAATTATTTTCTTGTCTCAGTACTCAGTTAGCTCATAGCTCATCTTATCATCCTCAATCTGATGGGAAAATTGAGATAGTAAACAAATGTTTGGAAGGATATCTTAGTTGCTTTGTATCTGATAAACAGACACAATGGGTCAAATGGTTGCCTCTTGCTAAATGGTGGTATAACACTTCCTTCCATACTGCAGCAAAAATGACCCCATTTATGGCACTTTATGGATATCATCCGCCATCCATCACATCATATTTAAGAGAAAATTCTAAGGTTCAAGCAGTGGAACATCACATCGAGCATCAAAAACAAGTTCTCCAAATCTTAAAGGATAACCTCATGTTGGTGCAGAATAGAATGAAACAACAGGCAGATCAACATCGCATAGAAAGAAGTTTTGATGTAGGTGACTGGGTATTCCTACGACTACAAAAATATAAACAAATGTCCCTCAAGCAAGCTAAGAAGGATAAGAAATTATCACCAAAGTATTATCGTCCGTACAAGGTGTTGCAAAAGATTGGTACTATGGCATACAAATTGGAGCTTCCTGGAGCTTCCCAAGTGCACCCAGTTTTCCATCAAGGAGAGACCTAAACCGAAGTATAGAGGGTTGCTCTAAGGAAGAAATATAGTCACATGTGCAAGAAAAGGAGGACAGTCTACAGTCACCACAGTAACAAGATCACAATATATCTCATTGTTTGGGATAGTAACTTAGGCCTATAAGTCCTCCTACTCAAGTGAAGAAGAGAGTCTCTCAAGTGAAGGAGAAAGGAGCCAAAAGCATAAGGGAAACCTCCCATAAGTACGAGAAACTAGAGTTGCAGTGTTGTCATATCAAGTCTACAACTACACATCAAGAAAAATCTTGGTTGGGTCAAGAGAAGGAAGGTATCCTCATTGGTGAAAAATATCACTAAGGATCAAATATTGGAGTCTCTTCTAGAGCTAGTATACCAAGGACTATGAACAGTTGAAAGAAGAATGAAGTGTCGTAAGGAGGAGGATGAAGTGCATGGAAACTAAGTGCCAGAAGGAGGAGGACGAAGTGTCAGGAAACGAAGTGCGAGAAGGAGGAAGGACTTGACTTGTGCTTGGAGTATATTCTTGTCAAGGGTCTAGGGTTTGGCATTGACCAATATAAGCTTCAATAAGAGAAATTTACGAAAGGATTTTCCTCTCTAAGGGAGAGAGTTTTTTCCCTGGCAGAGAACCAATATCTTGTGTTCTTGTTTCTTGTGTTTTCGTAGCAGTTTGAAGAAGTAAATACACATACAATAATAATAAGAGAAGAATATCAAGATAACAATATAAATTGTAAAATTGTTTCACAAATTGTTATCAAGTCTAGAAGAATCCTACTATATCTAATTGCACTATATTCTTCAACATTGAAGATGAAGTTGAATGTCTATATGGTGTTTTTCAGTCTGTTCCACTTCCTTAATGTGACCTAGGAGGTCGAATGATATCACAGTGGCCTCTCATCGCATGTTTACCTTGACTGGTCGGTTGCTTGGGAAGATGTGAGAGGAGGGTGTTACAGAGTGGTATGAGAGCATGGTTCACCCCTCAGACTGAATGGCCTATGTGTTGGTCATGCTTGCATGTCAGTTGCATGTGTGTCTCTCACACTTTCATTCCATATGCTTGTTGCATTTTCATGATGTTGTTCATGGCGGTAGTGATGTCGTCATGCGAAATTTGAGGTTGTTATTATGGAATCCAACGTCATGAGTGTATGACTGGTTCCATGTCAATTTATGTCACTTACATGTATTGTTGTAGTATTTTTTGTTACAATCTTGCATGATTGGTTACATTCTTGTATGCTTGGTTACATGTATCATTCTTGCAGGTTTGATTTCAAGTATCATCCATTCATGCTTGATCATATGTTATTATGCATATGTGTAGTTGGTTACATATTTCTTATGCATTTTCATGTTTTCATGTGGTCAAGTGTACAGTGATGTAGTGATTGTTGTCATGCATGAGGTCATGGTGTGTGTTATTGTTAAGGTCGTGCATTGATGACTGGACCCTAGCTAGAATGGCAATTTCATGGCTATATGCTTAGATGTTATGTTCTTATATGTTGTCATGATTATGTTATACATATATCACACTGATTTGTTGATCTTGCAGACAAGGTATCCTCCCCGAGCTATGCTTAGGTACGTTGGTTTATTGTGATTTGGTTTAGCTAACATGATTACCTTGCAGGAAGAAATATCAAATGGCTAGCAATATGGTTGACTATAAGGACTCTCCCTATGAATCTGAAGAGCAATATGGTGTTGGGAACTCTTCCGATTTGGAATTTGCACTGAGAAGCCTAAAAGACGAAGTAATGAGTTGTAAGGCAAATAATGACATAATCATATAGGTATAGGAAAAGCTAACAGAGCTAATTGCAATGATACTTCAGAGCTTGTTAGATTTGCAACGATAAGGACCATGTTGAATGATATATGAACAGGAGGATAGAACTAACAGAGCATATGGTAGCAGGTCGCGTGGTCGTCACATGTCAAATAGAGATGACACAGTTAGAGATGGTAGATTGTTGGACGCTTCAGATAGGAGAGGGGATAGACACATGTATGATTCTAGTTCTAATTCAGGCACTATGATCATCATCGGTATCATCCTTACAGGAGGAGTGATAAGGGGTATTTTCCAAATGATTTTAAGAAATAAAATCCACCTAATTTTTATAGAGAGGTAAATAAATCACAGGATGCAGAGGCATGGTTGCTTGGCATGCAAAATTTCTTTAGGTGGCATGAATATTCAAAGAACAAGAAAACTAGAGTGGCTACATTCAGTCTCAAAGGAAAAGTATACATTTGGTGGGAAGACGTGAAGAATGTCAGAGGTATAAATGAGGAAGATTTGACTTGGAGTGAGCTTGAGCGACTATTCAAGAAGAAGTATTTGTCGAAAATATACTTTGATGACAAGGCAAAATAATTCTATGAGCTAAAGATGGGATCTATAACAGGCGATGAGTACACTAGCAGGTCCTTAGAACTACTGATGTATGTGCCTTACCTCAAGGAGGAGAAGGCTAAGATTCAGAGATTCGTTAGTGGATTACCATGTGCATTTAAAGATAGGATTGAGTTCAACGAGCCTAGATCACTGGAGGACGCGATATGGAAACTGAAGCATTGTTATGAACAATCGAAGCACAGAACTGAGACGAAACCAAATTGGAAAGGTAATGCAAAGAACAAAGGAAAATGGGACAGAAAGGGAATAATACCACATGACATAGGGAACAAGGAGAACGTTTCACCATCCAAGAAGTTTAATGAATCAGATAGAGGATAGGGATTTTAATCAAGAGAACAGAACAAGAGACAGGTTGGAAGCCTATAAAGTGTTTGACTTGTTGCAAAGATCATCACAGGAGAGATTTTCCACAGAATCATGGTGGTAGACCTCAGATATACAGTGTGCAAGAGGCACTGACTGTTGGGGATGTTGGTCAGAGTATTCCACGTATTTATGCCACATTGAATAACAAATAGGTAGATCATCAGGCATCTATCATAGAGATGGACGACGATAAGCTTTATGATCAATTTATTTCTATTTTGATTGACCCTGGATCTAAGTATAGCTATGTTAGTTATGACTTGGTAGATAAGTGTGGTTTGAGTAAGGAATTGCATTCAGAATATTGTTTAGTGTAGTTGGCTACAGGTACAAAGAAGTGAGTTCATCATTGGGTAAGAGCTTGTGCATTTGATTTGAATGGTATACCTACCACAACACATTTGAATGTATTACCATTAAGTTCATATAGTATGTTATTTTGCATGGATTGGTTGTATCTTCATAGAACCAAGGTAGATCGTTATGACAAATCCATTGAGTGTGTCAATAAAAATGGGGAACCAAGAGCCTTATAGGGTAAGAAGAAAGCTACGTCAGTTAGGATGGTGATAGATATGAAAGCAAAGCGCAATTGCAGGAAAGGGTGCAACTTGTTTGCAGTGCCCATTTCTAGTTATAAAAATAAGGAAGTTGAGGATGCAGATGTGTTGAGCAGGTACCCAGTTTTACAGCAGTTTAAGGATGTATTTCATGAGGACACTACATAGTTTCTACCTCACAGGGAGGTAGACATTTCTATTGAGTTAGTACCAGGGGTAGCTCCAACATCAAAATAACTTTACAAGATGAGCACACCTGAGTTGGTTGAGTTAAAGTTGCAGCTGAAGGAAATGTAGGACAAGGGATACATTAAGGAAAGTGTATCACCATGGGGCGCACCAGTATTGTTTGTGAAGAAGAAAGATGTTGCTCTCATATTATGCATTGACTACAGACAATTGAACAAAGTAACCATCAAGAACAGGTATTCGTTGTCAAGGATTGATAACTTGTTCAATCAGCAGAAGGGAGTAGTAGTGTTCTCAAAGATTGATCTGAGATCGGGATATCATCAGGTACGCATCAAAGAATAGGACATTTAAAAGGCATATTTCTGGACTAGGTATGGGCATTATGAGTTTTTTGTAGTTCCATTTGGCTTAACTATTGCTCCAACTACATTTATGTGCTTGATGAATAGTGTGTTGAAGCCATATTTAGATAAGTTTGTTATTGTGTGTATCGATGATATACTGGTATATCCTAAAAATAAATTGGAAAGGTAATGCAAAGAATAAAGGAAAATGGGACAAAAAGGGAGTAATACCACATGACATAGGGAACAAGGAGAATGTTGCACCATCTAATAAGTTTAATGCATAAAATAGAGGACAGGGATTCTGATCAAGAGAACAGAACAAGGAGACAGGTTGGAAGCCTATAAAGTGTTTGACTTGTTGAAAAGATCATCGCATGAGAGATTTTCCACAGAATCGTGGTGGTAGACCTTAGATACACAGTGTGCAGGAGGCACAGACTATTGGGGATGTTGGTCAGAGTATTCCATGTATTTATGCCACATTGAATAACAAATAGGCAGATCATCAGGCCTCTATCATAGAGATGGATGACGGTAAGCTTTGTTATCAATTTAATTCTATTCTTATTGACCCTGGATATAATTATAGCTATGTTAGTTATGACTTGGTGTATAAGTGTGGTTTGAGTAAGGAATTGCATGCAGAATATTGGTTAGTGTAGTTGGCTACAGGTACAAAAAAGTGAGTTCATCATTGGGTAAGAGCTTGTGCATTTGATTTCAATCGTATGCCTACCACAACACATTTGAATGTATTACCATTGAGTTCATACAGTAAGTTATTTTGCATGGATTGGTTGTATCTTCATAGAACCAAGGTAGATTTTTGTGACAAATCCATTAAGTGTGTTGATAAAAATGGGGAACCAAGAGTCTTACAGGGTAAGAAGAAATCTACGTCAATTAGGATGGTGACAGATATGAAAGCAAAGCGCAATTGCAGGAAAGGGTGCAACTTATTTGCAATGCCCATTTCTAGTGATAAAGGTAAGGAAGTTGAGGATGCAGATGTGTTGAGCAGGTACCCAGTTTTACATCAGTTTAAGGATGTATTTCATGAGGACACTACAGAGTTTCCACCTCATAGGGAGGTAGAAATTTCCATTGAGTTAGTAACTAGGGTAGCTCCAACATCAAAATAACCTTATAGGATGAGCACATCTGAGTTGGTTGAGTTAAAGTTGCAACTGAAGGAAATGTTGGACAAGGGATACATTAGGGAAAGTGTATCACCATGGGGCGCAGTAGTATTGTTTGTGAAGAAGAAAGATGGTGCTCTCATATTATGCATTGACTACAGACAATTGAACAAAGTAACCATCAAGAACAGGTATTTGTTTTCAAGGGTTGATAGCTTGTTCGATCAGCTGAAGGGAGTAGTAGTGTTCTCGAAGATTGATCTAAGATTGGGATATCATCAGGTACGCATCAAAGAATAGAACATTTAAACGACATCTTTCTGGACTAGGTATGGGCATTATGAGTTTGTTGTAGTTCCATTTGGCTTAACTAATTCTCCAACTACATTTATGTGCTTGATGAAAAGTGTGTTGTGGCCAAATTTGGATAAATTTGTTATTGTGTTCATTGATGATATACTAGTATATCCTAAAAATAAATTGGAAAGGTAATGAAAAGAACAAAGTAAAATGGGACAGAAAGGGAGTAATACCACATGATATAAGGAACAAGGCTAACGTTGCACCATCTAATAAGTTTAATGCATCTGATATAGGACAGGGATTCTGATCAAGAGAACAGAACAAGGAGACAGGTTGGAAGCCTATAAAGTGTTTGACTTGTTGCAAAGATCATCACATGAGAGACTTTCCATATAATCATGGTGGTAGAACTCAGATATACAGTGTGCAAGAGGCACAGACTGTTGGGGATGTTGGTCAGAGTATTCCACATATTTATGCCACATTGAATAACAAATAGGCAAATCATCAGGCATCTATCATAGAGATGGACGACGGTAAGCTTTGTGATCAATTTATTTCTATTTTGATTGACCCTGGATCTAATTATAGCTATGTTAGTTATGACTTGGTGGATAAGTGTGGTTTGAGTAAGGAATTGCATGCAGAATATTGGTTAGTGTAGTTGGCTACAAGTATGAAGAAGTGAGTACATCATTGGGTAAGAGCTTGTGCATTTGATTTGAATGGTATGCCTACCACAACACATTTGAATGTATTACCGTTGAGTTCATATAGTATGTTATATTGCATGGATTGGTTGTATCTTCATAGAACCAAGGTAGATTGTTAAGACAAATCCATTGAGTGTGTTGATAAAAATATTGAACCAAGAGTCTTACAAGGTAAGAAGAAAGATAAGTCAGTTAGGATGGTGACAGATATGAAACAAAAGCGCAATTGCAGGAAAGGGTGCAACTTATTTGCAGTGCACATTTCTAGTGATAAAGGTAAGGAAGTTGAGGATGTAGATGTGTTGAGCACGTACCCAGTTTTATAGCAGTTTAAGGATGTATTTCCTGAGGACACTACAGAGTTTCCACCTCACAGGGAGGTAGACGTTTCTATTGAGTTAGTACTAGAGGTAGCTCCAACATCAAAATAACCTTACAGGATGAGCACACCTGAGTTGGTTGAGTTAAAGTTGCAGTTGAAGGAAATGTTCGACAAGGGATACATTAGGGAAAGTGTATCACCATGGGGCGCACCAGTATTGTTTGTGAAGAAGAAAGATGGTGCTCTCATATTATGCATTGACTACAGACAATTAAACAAAGTAACCATCAAGAATAGGTATTCGTTGTTAAGGATTGATAGCTTGTTTGATCAGCTGAAGGGAGTAGTAGTGTTCTCAAAGATTGATCTGAGATCGGGATATCATCAGGTATGCATCAAAGAATAGGACATTTAAAAGGCATATTTCTGGACTAGGTATTTATGAGTTTGTTGTAGTTCCATTTTGCTTAACTAATGCTCCAACTACATTTATGTGCTTGATGAATAGTGTATTGTGGCCATATTTGGATAAGTTTGTTATTGTGTTCATTGATGATATACTGGTATATCCTAAAAATAAATTGGAAAGGTAATGCAAAGAACAAAGGAAAATGAGATAGAAAGGGATTAATACGACATGACATTGGGAACAAGGAGAACGTTGCACCATCTAAGAAGTTTAATGCATCAGATATAGGACAGGATTCTGATCAAGAGAACAGAACAAGGAGACAGGCTGGAAGCCTATAAAGTGTTTGAATTGTTGCAAATATCATTGCAGGAGAGATTTTCCGGAGAATCATGGTGGTAGACCTCAAATATATAGTGTGCAGGAGGCACAGACTATTGGGGATGTTGGTCAGAGTATTCCACATATTTATGCCACATTGAATAACAAATAGGCAGATCATCAGGCACCTATCATAGAGATGGATGACGATAAGCTTTGTGATCAATTTATTTCTATTTTGATTGACCCTCGATCTAATTATAGCTATGTTAGTTATGACTTGGTGGATAAGTGTGGTTTGAGTAAGGAATTGCATGTAGAGTATTGGTTAGTGTAGTTGGCTACAAGTACGGAGAAGTGAGTTCATCATTGGGTAAGAGCTTGTGCATTTGATTTCAATCGTATGCCTACCACAACACATTTGAATGTATTACCATTGAGTTCATACAGTAAGTTATTTTTCATGGATTGGTTGTATCTTCATAGAACCAAGGTAGATTATTGTGACAAATCCATTGAGTGTGTTGATAAAAATGGGGAACCAAGAGTCTTATAAGGTAAGAAGAAAGCTACATCAGTTAGGATGGTGACAGATATGAAACAAAAGCGCAATTGCAGGAAAGAGTGCAACTCATTTGCAGTGCACATTTCTAGTTATAAAGGTAAGGAAGTTGAGGATGCAGATATGTTGAGCAGGTACCCATTTTTACAGCAGTTTAAGGATACACTACAGAGTTTCCACCTCACAGGGAGGTAGACGTTTCTATTGAGTTAGTACCAGGGGTAGCTCCAACATCAAAATAACCTTATAGGATGAGCACACCTGAGTTGGTTGAGTTAAAGTTGCAGCTGAAGGAAATGTTGGACAAGGGATACATTAGGGAAATTGCATCACCATGGGGTGCACCAGTATTGTTTGTGAAGAAGAAAGATGGTGCTCCCATATTATGCATTGACTACAGACAATTGAACAAAGTAACCATCAAGAACATGTATTTGTTGTCAAGGATTGATAGCTTGTTAGGTCAATTGAAGGGAGTAGTAGTGTTCTCGAAGATTGATCTGAGATCGGGATATCATCAAGTACGCATAAAAAAATAGGACATTTAAAAGAAATCTTTCTGGACTAGGTATGGGCATTATGAGTTTGTTGTAGTTCCATTTGGCTTAACTAATTGTCCAACTACATTTATGTGCTTGATGAATAGTGTGTTGTGGCCATATTTGGATAAGTTTGTTATTGTGTTCATTGATGATATACTAGTATATCCTAAAAATAAATTGGAAAGGTAATGCAAAGAACAAAGGAAAATGGGATAGAAAGGGAGTAATACCACATGACATAGGGAACAAGGAGAACGTTGCACCATATAAGAAGTTTAATGCATCAGATATAGGACAGGGATTCTGATCAAGAGAACAAAACAAGGAGACAGGTTGGAAGCCTATAGAGTGTTTGACTTGTTGCAAAGGTCATCGCAAGAGAGATTTTTCGCAGAATCATGGTGGTAGACCTCAGATATACAGTGTGCAGGAGGCACAGACTGTTGGGGATGTTGGTCAGAGTATTCCACATATTTATGCGACATTGAATAACAAATAGGCAGATCATCAGGCATCTATCATAGAGATGGACAACGGTATGCATCAAAGAATAGGACATTTAAAAGGCATCTTTCTGGACTAGTTATGGGCATTATGAGTTTGTTGTAGTTCCATTTGGCTTAACTAATGGTCCAACTACATTTATGTGCTTGATGAATAGTGTGTTGCAGCCATATTTGGATAAGTTTGTTATTGTGTTCATTGATGATATACTGGTACATCCTAAAAATAAGGAAGATCATGTAGAACAATTAGTAGTAGTGTTGAGTTTGTTGAGAGAGCATCAGTTGTATGCTAATCTCAGCAATTGTAGTTTCTTTTAGACTGAGGTACACTACTTGGGGCATGTTGTCTCCAAGGAGGGTATTGCAGTAGGTCCAGAAAAGATAAGATCCATCATGGAATGGGTAGCTCCTAAGAATGTGAATGAGGTGATATCTTACATGGGTTTGGCAGGCTAATATAGGAGTTTCATCAAGAACTTCTCGCAGATTGCTTATCCTATCACATCATTGGAAAGGAAAGGTAAGAAGTTCAAATGGAGAGAGGAGTGTGAGTCTAGTTTTGAGCAGCTCCAGTAGTTGTTGACACATGCACCAGTGCTAAATATTGTAGATCCAAACAAAGAGTTTGTAGTGTGCATATATGCTTGCAAGAGAGGACTTGGTGGACTCCTTATGTAGGATGGACAGGTGGTATGCTATGAGTCGTGAAAGTTGAATGAGCACAAGCAGAACTATCCCACACATGACCTTGAGTTGGAAGTGATTATACATGCATTGAAGATGTGGAGACATTATCTTCTGGGCAAGAGGTTCACATTGATGAGTTATCACTGTGGTTTGTGATATCTATATGAACAACTGAATCTGAATGATAGGCAAGCTCGGTGGTTGGATAGGATCAGTGAGTTTGATTTTGAGATCAAGTATATCAAAGGTAAAGAGAACAGAGTGGAAGATGATCTTAGCAGGCAGGTATAAGTAAATCACCTAGAAACTATGAGATCCTATGGGATAGATCTACAGGATAGGATCTTGCAGGCTGGTCAGCGGGATGTCAGATACATGGAGATTTTGGATAGATTACAGCAAAGCACAAGTACAAGTACAGGTGATGGTATAGGTACATGTATAGTTGATGGTATAGGTATAGGTATAGTTATAGGTATAGGTACAGGTGTCGATGCACAACATGTGGAATATTGCCTTATAGGAGATGGATTGGTCAGGTTCCAAGATAGGATATATGTGTTGGATAACAACAAGCTCAAGAAGGTGATATTGAGATAATTTCATGTGAAACCTTATTTAGTTCACCCAGGTTATCATAAGACATTGACCACAGTGAATAAATTTCACTATTGGTCGAATTTGAAGAAGGATGTAGCAAAGTTTGTAGCTAGGTGTTTTGATTCTCAGCATGTGAAGGCAGGGTGTAAGCACCAAGGTGGACTGCTACAGCTAATTGCAATTCCATAGTGGAAATGGGAAGTCATTTCCATGGAATTTATCATAGGGTTTTTGAAGACAGTGAGACAACATGATTCCATCATCATTATTGTGGACAAGTTTACAAAGGTTGCACATTCCATTCCAGTGAAGTCTACAAGTGAGTGATCTAATGCTTTTCTGACCTTGGCCTTGCCATCAAATATATGAACGGAGTGTCATTTTTATCAGATGTGGACCAAAGACAACAATTTTCTCATCATCTTCAACAAGTATAGAACATCATGTAGAAGAGTTGAAATGTGCCTCTATCCTCCTCCAACAGTCTCGATAACATATAAATAATTAATAATTTCAATAGAGGTTGCATATGATCTACATGGAGCATATCAGCATTCGAACTATGGTGCCTCTGATACCTACGCACAACAACATTGGAACACATACACATGAAAAATATATGCCTCCAACAATGCACTGAATAGTATTCATTTCACCACATACCAACACAAAGAATAAGCATAAACAAATAGAATGCAGGGGGACAGTATGTAGCAGAGCCATAGGAAAGAGTAGGAACAAGTAGGAAAATAGCAGGACTTACAGGGAAAAAGGAAGTTAAAAAATGGTTGGCTCTAATACCATGTCAGGCCAAGAGGTAACTCCAGGAATTGAAATGTGTTTTTTGTTAAGATGGAACATGGATATATACATGGAGAGGGAGACTATTGGATCTCCCAATGTCTCTTCATATTCTAATTCTCTTTATTTTTTTATTTGCAATATTTACATGGATTTACTTAATCCCAAATATTAGTTGTCTAGGGTCTACCAAGGCCACACTTTCACCTAGATGATGAAATTCCTGTCAGGATTTGGTGATTTGTTTAAAACAAAAAAAATTCAATCCTAAGAGTCTTTGAATAATTTTTATAAGGCTAGAAACAGATTCAACACCATCATGAACCCATGGGGCACCAAAAATCCTGAAGCTTGACAATCGTAACTTGGATTTTCAAAAGTTTCTACGGGAATTTTTTAAATCCTGTTGGAATTTTCATTGTTTTCCAAGTGAAATTATGGCCTCGTTATACTACGGCATTGATATTTATATTGTTCAATACATCCATATAAAAAGTAAAGAAAATGACAATAAATAAAGACATTGCTAGTGCAAAGCTTGTCATTGCATCGGGTTCTACAGACCTGATGTGGCAGCAGTGTTGAGATCATCGTATAGGGAAACTAAAAACCTAAGGCGAACCATGGAGACTCTACAAGTCTTTTTCCAAATTTTTTGTACAGACAAGAATAATACAAATCCATGGATAAGGGTGAGATTTGACATGCAAATTGCTCGTTATATGGAAATGGTTCTAAGACGTCTATAATTTAGTATGGCAGTTGTAAAATGTTATGTGATGCAATGTTATTTTGACTTTATTAAAATATTTAAAATAAATTAAAAATTGGAATACAATATTTATTGAGTAAGTTTTAGTCACTTATTTGATGGGTTTACCAATGGTGGTTTATAAGCCTATGGTATTACATAGCCCATAGTATTTGTTATGATGAAGCCTTTAGGAAATTCATTATGGAATGCAAGAGTATCAGATTAGATCCATTTAAACTCCTGGCTTATCCCCTCTCAACACTTGCTAGTTATCTAAATTTAAAATGGACCTAAACTAATTTATCTATCCAATATTGGTTTAAAATTTGAGTGGAATATCAAATTTTTTTTGTTAAATATGTAAAATATGTAGTAGAGATATTTAAATTGTCAAATTTGACCGATTGCTTGGGTTTGAAACTTAAATCCCGCTTAGCCGTAAACATTTTTGGAGAACATTAAATTTATGCAAATGATGAGGTACGTAAACAATATTTTTTAAAATAATGAAAATTTTCTTTTTAATATTTTATTTTCATGTTTAATTTTTTTTTAATTATATTTATAAGAAGATAAAATATATTTTTTGTACTATGACAATAGGTAAGCTTGTTATAGAATAGGGCTTTCATAATTTAAATTCAATTATCAATAATTATTAAGTGTAATCTTTACAGAATATTTTAAGATATTCCTAGTAATATTCACAAATCAAAGGTTGAAATTCATTTGCAAAATAGTTAGACCATTTTTTTCCTTTTAAATTAATTAATTAAAAAAATGACATATGAAATGAGTTATGGTTTTTAAGCAAGTGTTATTGATAAGTCATGATATTGGCTCATGGTATTGTAACAAAACATATTTACAGATTTAAAATTTCCATTGTCAAGTGAGGATGAGTCCGTGGTCATGAGGAATTAGATTTATTTTTTCAACATCTCAACAATCAGTTCAATTCCATCAAATTTACCATGGAATATGAAGTTGATGGAAGCTTACCCTTCCTTGATGTGCTTATCTCAAAAAAATATGATGGTTTTTTCTCTCACCGGGTATTTCATAAGAAAACCCACATTGAACAATATTTACATGTAAAATCCCATCCCTATCCAAACCAAAAGCTAGGTGTTCTCAACACACTAACAACTCGAGCTTTAAGGTTTACCAATGAAGACCATCTTGTTGATGAGAAAACCCATCTCCTTAATGTTTTTAAGAAGAATGGTTATTATAGGTCCCAAGGTATCAGAGCTTTTTTAAAAGCAAGCCGGGGACCTAGGACTAAGAAAGAGTTGGTTGAGGTGGCCTCTAATGTCCATCTTCCCTTTATCCAAGGGACTACTAACAAGATTGCTAGGATTCTTAGGAGCCACAAGGTGGTTTCCACCTTTAGACCATTAAAAACCTTTCATGACTATTTAAGATCCATCAAAGACCCTATGGATCCAGAAAACATGAAGGGTGTTTATTTGATTCCATGTTCTTGTGGAACCCCCTACATTGGAGAGACTGGTTGTTCCATATTTCAAAGAATTCAAGAGCATGCATCGGAGCTTAGAAACTATAGGACTCACTCATCTACATTAGTGAACATGCTAAAATGAAGAAACACCATATATGTTTAAAGGATTCCAAGGTCCTCACTAGGGTTGATCATTTCCATCATTGTAAATTAAGAGAAGCTATCGAAATTGAAAAATTAATTAATACTCTTAATAGGGACAATGGATGGAAGGTCAGCAGTTCGTGGGTCCCTTCCCTTTATTCTTAAACCCCTTTTGTTTTTCTCCCCTCCTTGGTTTCCTTCTGTCCTCGTTATTTTTTTCTAAAAAAAAAAATTATGTGTTCTCCTCATTTTATATGTTTATTATTTTGATTTAACCCCTTTATTCCTAAACCCCTTTTGTTTTTCTACCCTCCTTTGTTTCCTTCTGTCCTAGTTATGTTTTTCTAAAAAAAAAATATGTGTTCTCCTGTTTATTATTTTGATTTTAATTTGATTTTAAATTTTTATTTTTATTAATTTTTCTAATATATATATAGATATTATATTTTTTATGTTTTTTAATAAAAATTATTATAGTTGAATCTTCTAAATATATCATATTAAATATATCATATTAGAAGTTATGATTAATTATTAGTGTTTGTTAAAAGTTATGATTAAATATTAGTGTTTGTCAAAGTCATATTTGAATATTAGATATATAAAAATAATTTAAGAAATTGATTATTAATTCATTGATTAATAAATTTCTTATTTTAATTATTTATTTCAATCTTATAATGTTCCATTTTATTTTAAAATATTTATTTTTATGACTATCAAAAATTTATTGTTGCATTTTTGCTATAAATATTTGATTGTTGATCTTGCTCTCCAACTTTGTCTTGATGATGAACCTCAAACACGTCAACTTTATGATATCAATGTAATTTTTCTGGAAGATTTTTGCTTAAATCTTGTTACATGATTTTCAAAATGTATATATCGTCAACCTATATATTAATTCCTTTCATAATTAATAACAAGAATCATAATTTAAAATAAATTTATAGTTTAGTTGATTTTTTAGATTTTTTTGTTTTAGCAACTTGATATGTATAATAAAATAAGTGTTTTGATATTTATCATGGATTGATGTTTATTGATGTTTACCAACCATTTAATCTATATGATTGCACTAGATTTATTATAATCAATATAGATTTATTTTAGCTCCAAATCTACCAAGTATCAAGATGGATCAAATCTCTCAAGATGCAAACTTATTTTTAAGTGCAAAATTCAAAAAAAAAATTGCACCTTGAGAGCTTTAATTCATAGTTCCCAATAATATTAATTATATTTATATAAATTTCACATATTGATATCTAGAAATATTCTTATTTTTAATTTCATT
This sequence comes from Pinus tabuliformis, assembly GCA_031772625.1. NCBI lineage: Eukaryota > Viridiplantae > Streptophyta > Pinopsida > Pinales > Pinaceae > Pinus > Pinus tabuliformis. The sequence continues at coordinate 1,299,115,784 of CM062818.1, forward strand.
GAAATTCTAATAATACATATAATTACATACATATCCTCTTGAACTTTTTTTAAATTTAATTTTTTAATATATTTTTTATCATATATAAAAATAATAATTTAATGTAAACATTAAATTTTATAGGATTATTAATTAAATTTAAATATAAAAATTTGAAAATTCTTATTATTTTAAGTTATATAGTAAAATGGATAAAATATTTGTATTTTTTTTATATTATTAAAAAATGTAATTATATATTTAATACGTTTTTATATCTTCATTAATTATATCTTTTGAAATATTAAGGCTACTAATATGAAATATGAATTATGAATTATTGGACATGCATTGTAACATCCTTTGAAGCTGGTGAAATATGGTTAATAACAGTGTTAATTACCATGTTTTACAAATCAATTTGCTGCCAAGAAACAGTTTCTGAATTGGTTTCACATTAGGAAAGTGTTTCACTTATGGTGCAAGTCATGAAGTCGTTAAGGTTTTGTGTGGTTGGAACTACCACACAAAAGTTGACTGAAGTTGACTGGTAGTAAATCCAATCTTGTGGGCGTTATGGTTCCGCTAGGTATTTTTCTTTGGAATCTTTGAATGTGTTTTAGTTATAGTGGTTGCTTTGGATACCGATTACATTCACTTTGATGGGTCTCGTAACCTAAGGAAGTTGGCATTGGCATTCTGCATCACTTCCCAGAATCTGTGTTTAGTCATGGTTATGTGTGTTCGCTGGCAATCATGGTAAAAAAATAGAATTAATTATATTATTTTTTGGAAAATAAGGCATCATTTACATAATTTATTTACATTAAAATGTTAGTCAATCTTAAAAAGGTTTTCTTGGTTTTCATGCATAAAATATGGGTTAACTATGATATTTTCTTGGAAAGAATACATGAGAACTTTACACATTAAAGATAAAGAAACCATGTTGTTTCTCTTGAAAAGAGGATCTCAAAGAATGTATATTGCAAGGATGTATGTGTTCTTGATAAGGTTTGTTTAAGTTCATGCACATGACAAGATACGTTAGGGATGTTGTAAGTTAGGGATGTTGTTTCTCTTGAAAAGAGAATACACATGAATCTTGCCCACAAGATTTAAGAAGTCATGCTATTTTTCATAAATAATGCATATGAACTTTGCTTGGGAAAAGATAAAGAAATTGAGTTATTTTATTAAAAAAATATTGCATGGAATTATGTGCCGGGAGTTAGACTATTAATTTCTTTGAAGTTATTCACATCATTCCTCTGCATTGGATTCTTAAAGAAAATCACAAGACTCTTAAAGAGGAATGTGTGTTTATTTTATTAGATTTTCTTGATGAGAAATATGCACAAATAGAACTATTAAGTTTGATATTTATTTGAGAGGAAATAAATTATCTGCATGCACAAAATAGAAATACTATGTTTGATATTTCTTGAAAAGAAATATGTTATTTGCTTGCACAAAAAATAGAAATATTGTGTTTAATCTCTTGAAAGGAGATATGATGTTTTCATACATGAAAAGTACACCTATTATGTTGGATTCTTTGAAAAGAAATATGTAAAGAAAGTATATAATTATTGTGTTAGTCCTTTTGAAGAAAAAACATGAGTTTGTGTGCAGAAAAGAATAATTATTATATTAGACCTTGGAAGATAAACAAGTAATTTCATGCAATAAATGTATTAGCTTTCCTTTGGAAAAATACATATATCCGCACACAACAAATAGTAACTAACACATTGGTTTTCTTTTAGAACAGAGCATGTGTTTGCATGTACAATAGACTTTATAATAACTTTATCTTGGGAAAGATGCTTTTGGAAAAAGGACTTGCATTTGCATGCATGATAATAGTATCTATTACGTTAGATTTCCCTTAGAAGGGGACATGCATTTGGATGCATAATAATAATAATAATATCTATTGTATTGAAAAGATTATTTAGTTACATGCACAAAGAAGAAGTTGAGGGGCTAACTTTCTTTGAATAAGATTTATCTAATTACAGACAGGAAAATCCAAGCTAATTTGCTAGTATCCTTTAAATGAAAATGGATGGTTAGAGTGGTTTCCTTTGGAAAAGAACGTGTGCTTTTGCGAGAAGGATCATAGTAATGTGGTATTTATTTTGATATGTTTTTGCTTATAATTAATGCATGAGCAGTGTTGTTAGAAGAAGCATGTTGTGATATTTTATTTACATTTCATGTAGGAATATGAATAAATGTTGAAGAGTCACTACTAAAGATTGATTATTGGTTCATAAATACTTTATGTAATCATGATATCAAAGTTTGATGATGACAGCAATAGCAGGAAATGATGGTAACTTATGCAAAGGATAGATTATGTTTAACATTGTGGAAGGTTAAGAACTAATGGTCTATGAAAATGAGTGTGAGTTGCAGGATGGCCCATTGATGGAATAACCAGGTTGCAAAGATATAAAAATTGAATATTTGTGGGTAAATGATATCATGATGATTTCAATATCTTTTAGATAGATATGTTGTATTTAAATGATATTTCCTTGTAATATTTTATAACAATGGTCAAGGGATGGACTCCCTTAAAATCCATTGAGTGAGGGATGAACACCCTCACGAGCGTTTAATAATAAAATTAAGTGTTTGTTGGTTTTCACCCTACATGGTTTCCAGGGTGTATCGGTGTCTAATGATGTGGTTGTCTGTTGTGCTACTTTTATTATGTGGATTCTTTGCATGAACTGATATTTATAATATCAAGTATGTGATTAACTAATCTAGTTAAAGGAACCATAAAAATGATGCAAAGTTACATTAGAAAGTTTATGTTAATATGTTACAACAGTGGTTGTTAATGATTATGTAACTTATTATTCCTTTACTAAAGTTACTCTATGTAATGATGAAGATTATATCTAATAGTTAATGAGGAATTTGGAATAGTAATTCAAAAAGTTACACATTGGCAAAATGATGTAAAAAAATTCTAACTCCATGCATTTTTATGTGAGGTTACCAAGTGATGTTTCAAGTGGTATTAGAGCTTAAGGTTGCAGCATTGGCTCCTTCTGGGAAATGGTAAGCAGAAAATAAATCGAGGTATGATATTAGTGGGCACCAGCTCAGGTATGATTCTAACAATATACATATCGAAATATGCAGTAGACTACTTTTTTCATGAGATGCATGATGCATTTATAACCACATTAAAGAGTAGTAAGTAATAAAGTATGTTGCATAACTATGCTCATGACATTTGAATCTTGTAGAGGATAAAAGACAATAAAAACCTTTGTTGCACCTATGAACAATCCTAAGTACTCACTAGTGAAAGTGAGAGTTGACTACGAACCTTTGCATATATGACAATATTACTGATACATTTAATGAACATGACTAAAGTTACAATGCACTACTTATAAAGAATAAATGCATGAATGTAAAAGATGGGGAATGTCCTTGAAGAGGATAATATATTGTTTTAAAAATGACATTGAAAGAACCCCTTTAGATGTTAAAAATAAAAAATGAGTCAAGTAGTGAGACTTGACTGTAATAGCTAGTTGTTGATTGAGTCTTTTCATGGTTGCATTAAGATGGTTGGTAGAATTGATTAGTTAGTGTTGCATGACTAACTATTAAAACTTGTATGCATGATTTTTTAAATTAAATCTTATTGTAAATTGTAAACTAGTGATTATGGTAGCGCTCATGTACTGGTCTATTAGTAACAGTACACTGTAGGAAATTGAAAATGTTGGATTGTTAACCTAACTGTTATTGACATTTATATGTTAATGAATATGTGTATATGCCTTTTATGCATGAAACTAAAATGATTGCGAAAGTGAATACTTGTTTAAGCAATGCATATTCATGACTAACGTTGCTTATGGGATTAAGTAGGGGTAGCTTAATGGAAACATGAGAACCTGTGAACGTAAAATGTTGAAATGTGAATTATAACCGTAAATGAGAAAGTATAATGTTATTATATGCATGATTGTGTTATTTGAAAAATTATAATGTATACCGCTTGTATGTCAGTAATGTTTCCTTTCAATCTAGATATTGTGAACCCATGCTAAGGGTCGAGTATGAATGCATGATTTACATAAATGTTTCCTTTGTTTTAATGATGATGTGCATATGGTTTGTTATGTAAATTATTGCGGGAAAGAGTGCTAAAAGAAAATTTCACTTGCCATACAGTTGTGGATAGTTGTGAAAGGCCAGCAGGCCTTGTGTTGATGGTGGTCCCTTCCTAAAGGGGTTGATGGTGCTTGCCTACCTGAATTTTGTCTCCCTAGAAATAGCTGATCTATGTAAGGGAAAAGAGTTGGCCAAGATGGTGAGAGGAGAAAAAGTTTAAGGCAGCTCTATTGATTTTGGAGTCTGTTGGAGGAGGCCCAAAATTCCTCATAGATAGGACGTTGTCGGAGGAATAGGCAAGATGTTGTCAAGGGGAATCTTGTATTGGACCCTATGTGGTCATTGGAATGCTTGAGTTGGTTGGTCAGTGGAATTCCAAACTGGACCTGGTATGGTCTTTGTTCGAGAACTATTTGGATGTGAAAATGGCTCAACCTGGTTGTGGAAACCAGTTCCCATTGATTGGGAGGAGCATTCTTTTTCCATTGTGGTTTTCATAGTAGAACAAATTAACTAATAAGTTATGTGGTATGTTAAAAATGGATTTTCTATATGATTGCATTAAAATTTTATGTACATCTTGATCGGAAAGGAGCCTAGTGCTCGATAAGGAATTACTAGGAGTGTAAATTCCTTTATTGTATTAACAATCCTATGAATGTCCTCGTGGGTGCTAAGATAGTATGAACTTGGTGCAGATATTGATCGTTTCGATGATTAGAAGGTTGGAGCTCTCTAAGTACTTGTGGAAGTAATGTGATTAAAATATCACTTGACATTGCATAAATGATTGATATTTAAAAGTATTTCATTTGATTGAAAATGTTGTGACTAATGTGATTATGTTGGATTTGTTGATCATAAATTACAGGCTGCTTGTTGTTGGGATGTTAAACCACTGGATTTCTTGCGTAAAAGTTACCATGACTTCCAAGAGTAATTGGTAAGTAATGGTAAGTTGGTACAAATTTTTGTTTTTATTTCTGCAAAACTGAAGAAGGTTAAGTGAGGGAAAGTTGAAATTGCATATTTTTGCAGCTATAAATGTTTATGATTATTGACAAAACAATAATATTATGTTTAATGGTATTTCCTAGAAATTAAATCCTTTATTTGTAAAGGGAAGGATCCTTTTTGGTGGTTCTAGATACATGTCATATGTAAAATATAATGATGAACATTGAGGACGGTGTTCTAGGGGGGAGTATGTAATATCCCTTTGACACTCGTGAAATGTGGTTAATTAACGTGTTAATTACCATGTTTTACGAATTAGTTTGTTGCCAAGAAATTGTTGTGAATTGGTTTCTAATCAGGAAAGTGTTTCACTTATGGTGCAAGTCATGAAGTCATTAGGGTTTTGTGTGGTTGGAACTACCAAGTTCTTGACCGGTAGAAAATCCAATCTCGTGATTGTGGCTTTAGTTACAAGCATTTTGGTTCCACTAGGAGTTTTGTTATTGGCATCTTCGAACGTATTTTAGTTATCGTGGTTGCTTTGGTCATTGATTGCATTCACTCTTATGGGTCTCGCAATATAAGGAAGTTGGCATTGGCATTCTGCATCACTTCCCAAAATTTCTATGGGTGCTTTCATCTCTCTGGCCATGTTAATGTTCACACTCACAATAAAGGTACTCCCTTTGGTAGTTTTTAAGAGCTTTAGTTACTTCCAATTATAGTGAGTGGTTGTGTTGAAGGTAGTGCATGTTACTGCATAACTAAGAAGTTAAGGTATGCAACGATTCCCTTTGTTTAATATATGTGGTGAATACATTTACGTAAGTGTTTAACATGGAATAGTGAAGGATATGAAATAGTAAAGGAAGTGAGAATGTGTTGATAAACCATAGAGACGTAGGTGAATGAAAAATTAACCATACTACATCTTGAAAAAGTGAAATACGTGTTTGCATAAGATATGCTTTAATTCTACATATTGTGGTATTTGCTTATAAGTATCTAAATACTATCTAATTCTTAATTTCTTATTTTGATTCATTCCCTCAAAAAAAATATGTTGGTATTTTGCTCATATCTTGGAGAAGAGCATATTATTTTGCTAATCTATGTGCTCATATGCACACCAATAATAGTGATTTTTTCAATTCCTTGGAAAGAACCATAAAAGTTCTCTTGGAAAAAAATATGTTTTGTGTTAATTTCTTTGAAAAGGAATGTGTGTTTTGAAATGATTGTGTATTTATTTTTGCCCACAAAAATAGTTATTTTATTTGGAAAAGAAAATATGTTGTTGATTTTCCTTTTGGTTAGTCATGATGAAAAGGAAATAAGTTTTTGATTTTGTCCTTTTGGTTAAAATATATATATATAGCTATTTTTCATAAAGAATGCATGTGAACTTTTCTTGGAAAAAGATAAAGAAACTAAGTTATTTTATTAAAAAGAATATTGCATGGAATTATGTGTGGGAAGTTAGACTACTAATTTCTTTGAAGTTATTCACATTATTCCTATGTACTAGATTCCTAAATAGAACCACTAGACTCTTAAGGAGGAATATGTTTTTATTTTATTAGATTTTCTTGATGAGAAATATGCACAAATAGAACTATAAAATTTGATATTTCTTTGAGAGGAAATAAATTATCTTCATGCACAAAATAGAAATACTATGTTTGATATTTCTTGAAAATAAATATGTTATTTGCTTGCACGAAAAATAGAAATATTGTGTTTGATCTCTTGAAAGGAGATATGATATTTGTGTCAATGAAAAATACACCTATGATGTTGGATTCTTTCAAAAGAAATGTGCAGGGAAAGTATATAATTATTGTGTTATTTCTTTTGAAGAAAAAAAATTGCTTGCAGAAAAGAATAAGTATTATATTAGAACTTGGAAGAGAAACAAGCAATAAATGCAATAATACATTAGTTTTCTTTTAGAACAGAGCATGTATTTGTGTGTACAATAGACTTTGTAAATAACTTTATCTTGGGAAATATGCTTTTGGAAAAGGGACTTGCATTTGCATGCATGATAATAGTATTTATTATGTTAGATTTCCCTTAGAAGGGGACATGCATTTGCATGCATAATAATAATAATATGTATTGTATTGAAAGGATTACTTAGTTACATGCACAAAGAAGAAGTTGAGGGGATAACTTTCTTTGAATAAGTTTTATCTAATTGCAGGGACGGAAATCCAAGCTACCTTTCTAGTACCCTTTAAATGAAAATGGATCGTTACAATGGTTTTCCTTTGGAAAAGAATGTGCGTGCGAGAAGGATCATACTAATGTGGTATTTATTTTGACATGTTTTTGCTTATAATCAATGAGTGAAAGGTGTTATTAGGAGAAGCATGTTGTGGTATTTTATTTATGTTTCATGTAGGCACATGAATAAATGTTGAAGAATTACTAAATATTGATTATTGGTTGATAAATAATTTATGTAATCACAATATCAAAGTTTGTTGACGACAATAATGGTAGGAAAGGATGGTGACTTGTGCAAAGGATAGATTATGTTTAACATTGTGGCAGGTAAAGAATTAATGGTCCATGCAAATGAGTGTGAGCTACAGGATGGTCCATTGACGGAACAACCAGGTCACAAAGATATAAATATTGAATATTTGTGGGTAAATGATATCATGATGATTGTAATAGCTTTTAACTAGATATGTTGTATTTAAATGATATTTTCTTGTAATATTTTATGACAGCGGTCAAGGGATGGACTCCCTTAAAATTCACTGAGTGAGGGGTGAACACCCTCACGATCGTTTAATAATAAAACTAAATGTTTTTTTATCTTCACCCTAAGGGGTTTCTAGGGTATAAGTGTCTAATGGTGTGGTTGCCTATTGTGCTACTTTTATGATGTGGATTCCTTGCATGAGTTGATGTTTATAATATCAAGTATCTGATTAACTAATCTAGTCACAAGGAATCATGAAAATGATAGAAGGTTACATCTGAAAGTTTATGTTAATATGCTACAACAACAGTGGTTAATGATTATGTAAATTACTATTCATTTACTAAAGTTACTCTATGTAATGATGAAGACTTTATCTAATGGTTAATGAGAAATCTGGAATAGTAATTCAAAAAGTCACACATTGACAACATGTAAAAAATTCTAACTCCATGCATTTTCTGCGAGATTACCGATGGATGTTATAGGCTCTATCCATACTAGTGTGGTAGAGATGTCGTAATGTATTGTAATGCCTTGTAAACAATTTGACCAGGTCAAAATAAAAATAATTAATAACTAAAAATTATTATGAATAACACATTTTGACTAGGTAAAATTACATAAATATAAAAATAAAATATATAATTAATAATTAAACTAGCTTAGATCCATCTTAAGATATACCAAGTGTCAATAGGGATCAAATGTCTTGAGATACAAACTCTTTTATAGTGAAAAGAGATTTGATCCATCTCAGAGCTTGGTAGATCTGGAGTTCACATGGATCTAATCTAATTATTACTCAATTTTATTTTAATATGGTTGTTATATTATGGGTTTTCTTTTTTAAAATATTTTGTAATTTTATTAATAAAGACAAAATTACACTATAGTGAATTGAGTTATTATTTTATTACTTTTTACTTGTTATTACCTTTTTAATTGAGTGGACAATATCTTTTACGAATGTTAGTTTTTAATTTAATGATTCACTAGAACATCTCATCTAATGCACCACTACAACATTTCACCATACTCCACTTCCACTCTAGAACACCTCTAACAACAATAACTAATAAATTATAAATGGTTATATTTACTTACTTGATTTTATAAATAGACCTATGCAAAATAATTACAACAATAAGTGTGTTTATTTTACAATATTTTTAGTAGTAGTCACAAATTGAAGGTTAAGAATTGTCTCAAAAATAGTTATGTCAATAAATTATACATTATAATAATAATAACAATAATTTAAACTAAAGTTGTAATTTCATTAATTTCAAAATATATATATATATATATATATATATATATATATAATATATATATATATATATAATATGTTTTGATACTTATTATAATAAATTGATATCTATAAATGTTTCTAATCATTTGATTTATATAACTATCATAATTTAGATGAAAATAACAAATTCACATCACTACATTTTAAAATAATAACATGTATAAAAAACCACCATATATGACTATCTTCATATACTTCCCCCATGGAGGTGAGTTTCTGGTGGACGGTGATCGGAGAGATTTGGTAGGTGGTTTTTTAGCTTCTCAACGTACATGAATTCATAATTGACATGCATAGGATTTTGGTGGCCAAGTTGGAGGTGGCCATTAGGGTGAGTGTCATGCCCTCCACTTGGCTTACCCTCCCTGACACATGGACTGATAGAAGGGTTAAATAGAGTTGAAAATATTGTGTATGGCTCAAGGAAATAAATTCACAAGGGTGGGTACTAGTGTAGATGGGATTTTTAACACCTCAATATATTTTTTTGGGTGATTTCGACACAAGCATGGAGCAACAGGTAGGTGGGTGATTGGAGGAAGGGTGGATTCGTTCTGAAAATCAGTGATCATTCTAGATGAATGATTTCTTATCTGAATTTCTGCTCTCCGGAGTTGATCTTAGTTTCTCATGTTAATTCTTTGTGGGTGTTTTCTATCATCTTATATTCTTTTTTTTGTACTCATGGTGTTTCACTATGTAATGGATTTAACTAACTGTCAGTATCTTTTTATGTCTAATCAATTCTCAAGGTTATCTGTTCAATATATTGTAGTTACCTTTTGGGGGAGATGTCAGTAACCCAAACTTGTGATGTCAATGGTTTTTTTATTTGGTTGACAAGGTCAACATAATACTTCAAAGAATACCACTTGTAACTTGGTTTTATTTGGAATATCAATATAAATTTACATGCCCATCACAACATGTTTTGCAGAACTCCTTATAATGCCAAATCAACTTTCAAGCTTAGCTTGATTCTGCCTCTTCCTTTTACAACTTTTGGGCAATGCCTCTACTCTATAAAACGTAACATAAATTAAATGGAAGTGTAGGTTTGCGAAAGGAATCCAAGAGGTGACATATGATTGGATATAGTCACCGCCTTTGTTTTTACCTTCGTGTTGATGTGGATAGCGACAGTGCACACATTGGCCTCTATAAGTTTCCCACGCAAAGGTTATAAAGATGTAGAAGCCCCTCTCAAGCATTGATTCTTAAATCATCTTGACCTATACCACAACCTACATATAGGTCTTACTCCTCCTCATGTACATCAAGGATTTAACAATTGTGATAATTCTAGCTAGTTTCTTTTTTTCGTTTCATTTCAATAACGGTTCTCTTTTACTTATCCACCTCTATATATAAACACTCTCACTCTTAATTTGTGGTGAAGGATGGATCTTATGGCATGATTTCCTTGCAAAATAGTAAGGATCTTATCCCAAGAAAGTGCATCATAGCCTTTGCACCCATACAATGTATTTAATCATATTGGGAACTTTTATAATTCGATATCTTCATTTTCTAAGCATCTTAATGGCATTGGACAACACTAAGGGTTGTGTTTGTAACACCTCTTTTTTAGGATCGTTGTGTGGAGCTAACTATATGTAGTTGTCGATGTACAATTTTTTAACTATGTGTACAAAGTGTATCACTTGAGAGCATGGTATGCTCTCAGAATTTTTTCTCAAGGATTGTGTCAAGCAACAAGAGCATTAAGATAGAGGGTCAACATGTTGTTTATGTATGATATTATATTATTTTTCAATACATTATATTTGCAATGAACTTTTTTTGTTTCCAATTATTACTAATAATGACATTAATTGTATGCATGTCTTTTCATCTTTTAAGTACTTGAGTTTCATGCATCCAGTACTTAATAGAATATGATTTCCTTTTATTATTTGTTGAAATAATGTTAAATTTTTATGTTGTGTTTATATAGTGAGAAAGAAACATCTATTTTTAATCTTAAAATTTTGTAATATGTAATTAAGACTTATAATGGTAGAATGGCTAACATGAGTATTTTAACAGACTTCATTTAATATAAATATTCTTATTTAATGTATTTCTAAATCTAAAGAAGAGAGGAACGAACATAGATCCTACTGCGTGACAGAGGAAGTTATAAGGGGGGTTTGGAAAAGTTTATTATCTTACCCAAATGAAATGTTCTTATTATTAACTTGGTAGTTCAAATACCCAACTACCAACAATTATGAGAGGAATGGGAGGGAGGGATTGGTATTGAACTACTCTAGGAGTATGGGCTACATACCCATTCCAGAGACTTCTTATTAACCACATAGCCCGAGAAGGGACCCCAAATTCTCATGATGGGTAGTGCACATGTGGGTAAAAGAGGCAAAGGAAGAGCAGAGAGAGAAGTGAGGAGAGAATAGTCAAGGAATGTGAGAGTGGTGTGAGAAGGGCAGAGAATGTGTGCTAGTCAACCAATGGAATCCGTGAATAGAAATATATCTACACATGAGGCCATGAGTATGGTTGAGCCACTCACATAAAAATTTGTGCAAACTTTGTGCTATATCCACGATTCCTCCTCCCATAAATACTTTAAAAAAAAGATAATGCTCATAAAACATCCAAAATCCTAAAGTCTTAAGTAGGTGGGGTCCCCTAGAGAAATAAGGACAGATGACATCATATTATTACACAGTTCTTATTCTTATATGGGTGTGTGATGTTGCAATAAGTTGTATGTTCTCATACATGTGTTTGTAAAGTGCATATGATTTGAAAGCTTTATTATCCTGACAAAGCTAACATGTTTATAATCTTGATAGTTATATCATTTTTGTTAGCGTGCCATCTTCATTATTCGCATTTTGAACATTTCCTCCTTAAGCTAATATTCTTCATGACATCATAACACTTAGAAACGTGGAGATATCGCAAAACTCACCATCCAGACCATCAGATGTATATATGCTTTTTTTTTTTAAACCATGAAATTATATCAACCAAATTTCAATTTATAAATAAATAAATAAAATGTGCCCAAGGGCATGGGCGCATAATCATGTTTTGAAGTTTGTTTTAAAGCAATGAGCCTCATAGTGCAATCAAAATATACAGAAGACAAAAGACCTCAATGCCAACATAATGTATCAACAATGGAAACACAATTTATGTTAAAAAAAATTAACCTTGGCCTAGCCACGCAAATCATAAAAAATTATTTAATTCAAGGTGTCATTAGTGGTAGCTCATGGACCATAGAATTTGGTAATTGGAATGTCACCCCCGCAGTCATGAGAACAAAACTTATACTTGTGTCATCACCTACTTAACGAATCAAGCGCATGCCTAATATATAGTTCGCATCTCGTCCATGATCTATGTGTAACACAACATGTTTAACCACATGAATTAAGTCAACATGCCCTCACCAACATGCCACGACACGGTTCAATAATGTGGAATGGTGGCAGTTGGTTTAACAATTAATTTCAATCAATTAGTAATTCATAAAATTGGTAGGGGATGGGTAAATAATAGGGAGGATTGAGTCAAGTTAATAGAAAATGATTTGTATTAACTCCTCTAAAGCTCGAGGAGAAAGTAGGTATTTTCAATGGGAATAAGGCAGTTAAGAAAAACCTATAACTTATTCCTGCAAATTGCAATTCTTGAGAGAAAATCCAAGCTCAAAACCTTCGTTGGTGCCCCCAATAGCAAGAGGAAACCACTGCAGCTGATTTGGAAGAATAACACATCTGTCACAGGTATGGGTTTCAAGCTTCTATGCAAGTTAGGATTTTGTTCGACCTGTTGAACATAGAGATGAAGTTAATCCTTCTCATTTTTTCTTCTCCCTTACATTTCTCCCTTACTCATGCATGCACATATTTTAGTGTATTTTTCTAAAGCCCTCTGTGAAAGAATAGACCAAGCAAGTTAGATTGCTATAATTTGCACATAGTTGTAAAGCCTCAACTATCACCCAATTGAACTCTTCTTCTCTAGAATTTTATTTTGGTCTCTGAGCCATGGCCCAACCTCATTTTGGCATATGTCACTATGCATAATGAATTCATAGAAAAGAGGTTGAAACCTCATGAATCTTTAACTTGAACCCCTACCCTGAGTTGCTCATAGTTTTCCATTCAACTCAGTCCAGCTCTTATTCCCTCAAAAACCAATCCAAGCATCATGTATGTCAGCCATGGCACAACTTTGTCCCAAGGAAAACTACTATTACAATATGAGACACAATCGCTTTTGATACACATAGTTACCTCAGAGCCCGCCTATATCATCTCATATTCTGGTTTTAAAGGTAGTTTTAAGTATGTGAAGCCAATCACTCCTCTGCCTTTTTCCATGCTCCTTTTTCTCGGCCCAATTTTGATGATGGTGTCCTCACATAATTATACACAAAGCATAATACCAGTGACAATATCTTCACCCTCATCATGGCTAAGTGTAATTCCACATAAGCCTCTATATGATTCAAGACATGTTGTTTATGTTCAACCATCTCTACAACCCATTGCATTGGTTGAAAGAACTCTTTAATTTTTTTCCATATGCATATATACCAACCATGCCAAAATTAAAGGGAAATTCTCTTGGCTTGTTACATAAAAAAATATAATTCTTTTACAAAATTTTGCTACTCACTTTGTGATATCATATGCTCAGGTAATCATAAATTGATTCAACGAAGCTCCAACTTCACTTGACTTGTATAATTGTTTCAATTTGAATGACTACCTAAGCGCAAGCATGCAATCAAATGTTCTTCTCTCATCTTAGTCATATTAACTTCGATTTCCTTATTGTGTCGACTAGGGTAGCATAATTCCCCTCTACTTCTTTCCCCTACCTAATATTGTCATGTCTAGAGCTACAACCCCAACATCCACTACCCTTGTTTGACGCGCCATGTGAATTTTTACTAATATGTTTGTTCACCTTAGCATTTCCTTGGATGATTTTTTTCCTAAAGAGGAAACCATTTTATTATTACCAAAATATATATAGATATTGATATGTGTGCATAATGAATCATTCCATATCATATGTATTGCTTTCCATCTCCTTATCACCCTTAAAACAAAAGAATATATTGAGTCTGGTTATTTATAGGCAAGTCGCCATCTCTTTTCACATATATGTCCATTGGATACATACTCAATCTTGAATATAAGCACTTTTTTCATTGATTTTTATACTCACTGTTATGAGGTAAAGAGAAAATGCAGAGTATCCTCATATTTTACACAACCATGTGATATTCATGATGCACATCTATTACATATTATGCCTCGACTAGCAACGCATTTCATATTTAATTTCCCATTTTATACATTACAACACCTTGCATATTGTTATGCCACATGGTTATGTAATATTTGATCAACATTCATATAAATGCTATATTCCTCCATCAAATTTATATTATTAGCATATGTGTTTTCACTACACTGATTTTTATTGCATGCATGTATAGTCCCATTTCCTTGATTACATATATTCCTTTTGTTTGCATGCAAATACTCCAACATTTATGTGAAACATGGTCCTAAATAGTCCTTTACTTTGTTAATTATGTACTTACAATCAGAAGATTGATGGTTAACAAATTGTTTTGATTACAATAAATTGAGCTTATTTAGCAAAGGATCAAGGGGAAATAAATAGGACATAATGAAATAACTAATATGAAATGGGGAGAAAATAGAAGTAAAAAGATTATATTTTCTATTCATTTTGACATATATTCCGAGGAATTTAACCAGTTAACTCAAACATGTCACTTGTACCTCGGAGGTCCCTCTCCCCCTCCTCCTAATCCACATACATCTTAAAACATGCCTTTGCCTCACCCAAGCATAATAAGATTTCCTCAATCTCAGGCTCCCCAGCAACAACCAATAGAAAGCTATGTATGGGAGGTTAACCATGTTAGGCCTATATCCTAATTTGCTCATTGGCCCACCTTATCTCATCAATTTGTGGATCATGTCATTGTTCCTCCTAGATACCCTCTTCCCTTTCTCATGTTACGTCATTTCACGCTCAACACCCCTCTGAATCCCCTGCATAGTTGGCATTGAGTAAATTTCATGCATTTACTATGCTTGTACACTCTCCTTCTAAGTCCACCTCCTCTCATACTCATTCTGACATCCATGTAGCTGAAGGAGGAGGTATTAGGAGGGGAATGTATTTCATTGATATGCACCTAGAGATGCAAGGAGAGAAGAAGAAAGAGAAGAAGAGGCCCTCCTATGTGGTTGGTCCAAGCAGAGATCTGGAGCTGACTTAAGTATTTTTGATGTTATGGTTTTTACTTTACTTTACTTGTAGTCATTTTAGACTTTGACATTGGTATATATTTGGACAACATTTTATCTTGATCATGGTACATATTTTTGATGATTACATCATATGGGAAACACGAGGTAGTTTTATATTCTTGATTATACATATTCATGGATCTTGGCTCACTTTATGCACATGATTATCATGATGGTGGTGTCATCAATGATGTCAAATTTTATATGTTTGATTATGGAGTTACGAGGTTAATATGAATATTTATGAACACAGTCGAGGGCCCTGACTACTTTATAAAATTAAATAAATTAAAAAAAATATCCCTCCTAAATGTCTTTTGTCGATTTAAAGAAAAAAAGGTATTTATCATAATACATAAATTTGTTAAGAGACAGTTTTGCCCTCCAACTACCTAAGGGAGGTATAAAATTGAAGAGAAGGTAAGGAATTGGAGATGGAAAATACTAGTGAGAAGAGGTATGCATAAATTTTGAAAGTTGTCATTTTTCCTTTGATGCGTTATTTTTAGAGTACTAGAGCTTACCTATTTTGGTGATAGAAAAAATATTTTGGTGATAGAAAAGAGTGACAAGGAGAAAAGTGAGTTCATTTAATTTATAGTTCTTTTTGAAAGGTGGTTGTTTATTTCTTGCATCAATTGTTGTTGTCAGAAGGTCTAATAGTTCTTTTGTACCATTGCTAATTGGTATCTCTTTTACGGAAAATATCGATTTTCAATCTTATTGAAAGTGTCTTTGTTGCCCAACATTTCATCTTGCTTTATTATTTTCCATTATGGATGTATATTGTATGAATTTGTTCCATATTAGACATTTTAAAGTGATTCCTGGTCTTGGTGTTCACAAATATTGGTCGAAACAATATGATGTACTCCCATTTTATCAATAAAAATCATTTTTTTGACTACTTTTATTTTTGTCATATTTTCTCCATTGAATTTGTTTTACATTTTCAAATGATAAAAACACATTTCTCTTGTATCAATGCAGAAAATTATAATTAATTCATATCAAATTGTATAAGCATATTTGTGCAGTCTTATGGTTGACAAGGTATGAATTTTTAAAAAATTGCCTATAAATTACTATATTTCATATTATTATTAGTTCGTTTTAATTTCAGTTATTTACTTACAGCGATGTATATGGCCGTTTATACAATTGTTTTTCTATTTATCTTGCTACTATAATATTTTTTCTTGAATTTTCTTGTACAAATATGCTATAAATAGTTTTATTTGTTATTGTATATAAATTGTATCATAATTTTAGGTATTAAACTTTGGGCCTAATCCCATTATCTCACCATTATAATGATATTCAAGGGTGTTGACAATGAAGCATAAAAATGTTCACCCATTCAATTTCATGCAGGCTCGGTCACTTATCGTTTGTTCACCTACACATTGTCCAACTTGTAAAGGAATTTGGTGGAGTTTAGAATGGTGGTTGGTGGTATCGAAGCAAAGAGGGAGTGGGGGAATAAGCATGGAGATGGAGAACTTCATTTTAGCAGAGGGGTGGTGGAATGGGCATGAAGACAAAGAAACATGAGGGTGGGAAACGACCAAGTGGAGGTCCCATTTTAGGGCGTAGATGAACAACCTACGTGTCATTAATGAGCATGGGGCGTGTGAAGAAATCCTAGCGATGCATTGGGCAAGAGAATGTTCTATAAATTCTCATGTTTATAAGTGAATTAGGTTGGTTAAGAAAGGACATGTGTTTCGTATGGTAGATGAAGGAGTGGGGAGCTTGGGGATTTATTATTACAGAGAAACAGGGAGGCTATGAAGTTAGGCTTCGCTCGTTCTCGGGTCGGCAAGTGCGTAAGAGGAAATTTGTTTGGAAGAACAATGGTGCTATGTGGAACCCTGAGACGGTGCAACACGCTACTTGGGATTCTGGTTCATATGGCTCTTTCATGAATGAAGCATTCAAAACAAAGGCTAGAGGGAGGGTGGTCGCAATCTTCGGGCCCTCTTACAGCCAGTGCCAAAGGGAAGTAAGCTATACATTCTCTTTGGTCTACTTGTATTGTTCAATTTATGTTGTTTTCCAGCCACATTGGTTTCTGTCTTGTTGGGGGATTGAGGCAAGTTGGGTGGAGGTTGAAAGGGTCTATGTGTATAATTGGTGGTCGTGGTTGAATTTTAACTAACATCTCTTTTATTTATAGGAGGGTCTTGTGTTTTCCTCAAGTGTTATGTGGGTTTTTGAGGTTGGATTTATTTAAATTAATAATGTAAATAAATGAATAAATATATTAATAAATAATAAATAATTAAATTAATTAATTTGATTAATCAAACAAATTAATTTATTATTTAACCAAATTAATGAATCAATTGAACCAATTATTTAAAATAGAATTAATAAACATAATAATTAATTTCTATAGATAATAAAATTATTCGATTAAGTTATCCCCTTGAATAAATTAATTAATTAATTAAATAATAATAATAATAATTATAATAATAATAATAAATAATTTAATTAATTAATTAATTAAATAAAAAGATAACAGTCGGCCTATTTTCTTATTTCTTTTGTTTAATAACTTATATATATACCCTAATTATAGCTCTTAGATACATCATTATGATTTTAAGAATATATATTGACGCTTTCTCCCCTGATGATGGACTCACTTGGTAGTCCGAAACGTTGGGTTCATAAAACTCTACAACAGGTCATTCCTCCTCTATCTAAAACTATCCTCACCTGTATGGATTCATTATTTAAAAATATACGAAGTCGTTCGAGCAGATATTTCTTGCATGGATACACAAGGCCAAACTCCCTCATTGTTCTAAACATATCTAGCATTCCTCTCATGTACCAATGGATCCTCGTGCCAAAATTCCTGACCATGACTGGCAGTTGCATATTGGAGTTCCGTAACTCCCAAATATAATTATCTACAAATAGGCTAGAGATCGATCTTCCCCCTCTTTATAATCCATAAGAGTTCCTCTACCCTTTCCATGTTAAATGTAAATGTGAAAACCATTGTACAGAATGGATAAGGCCACACCCACTCCAAAATCACACCAAAACAACCACGGTCACATTTATACTAATTCCTAGACAACGATTCATTAGGGCTAAGGTCGTTGTTTTCTCCATATATGAACTGCAGCTTGACGACTATGTAGAAAGAAACCCTTGCGTCCATCATTTTCCCCACCCTCAACACTTTCCCAACCTATTGTCACATCATCTTCCCTTTCAATTTTCAACTCTGAAGAGTGAAGGAGGCAACCTCTGAGATTCTTTAGTTGCATTTTTAGGTAGTGGTGGGATTTTGTGAACTAGCATAACTTTGTGGGGAAGCTATACACGTCTACATTGACCATCATTGTGGGGCTCACTCTGGATTCACATTTGAAGTGCCAATGCCACCACATAAATGAAATTGCATCACAAATGGTAGCATTGTAGATTTATTTTAATTTTGAATTAGTATATTTAAAAAAAAAAAACAAAAACAAAAACAAAAAATATTTGAGAACATGAGGGAGTCAAGTTATTTTATTATTTCTCGCCCATATTGTTGAACAAGGGTACACGACGTTGCAAGTCATTACAATTATACCCTCCTATCTAAACTATTTAAATATATCCTTGGTTGGATTTATATTGCCCCTTTCGGTTGGTTACATGCTTTTCCTCATGTCTCCTTTCGCAGTTCGCCCTCTTGGATTACTATTGCTTCCTCATATAGTTCATCCACTTGAGTGCCTTCTTGCTTAGCTAGTTTGATCACTTTGGATTGTACTACTTCTTGCATGGGTCATGGTGTGGTATTCGTTGCAAACTTCCAATTTGTTTACTGATTGAGTGAGAATATCGTGATCATGTTATGATACATGAGGAAGAGTTATTTTGTGTTGACTATTAAGGCCAATTTCCTCCTTTCGATTCCATATATCAGATCCAATATTCCCCTTTGTTGATTCAACCCTATAGTTTGATCACATTATTTCTTTCCTTGTGCAATCCATTGGCTTTGTCCATTGATTTGGGCTTGAACAACATCACTTTCTCCTACAGATGGCGGTGTACACCCCCCAAATACTTGAGGAGTACTTTTGGGTTCTTTGGGAAGATACCTAGCATTATAGCTATCTTTCTGAACTTTGTGGTGTACTCCTGCATGCTTTGCCTAGACTTTTTCCTAACGTAGTGCCACCAAATCCGTCGGTCCTCTACGTACCCAATAGGGTAAAATTGTCACTTAATGAGGGTTTTGAAGTCCCCCCACTTAGTCACTAGAGGCTCTCCCTCCAGCCTCAAGGCCACCTTATGGCTCTCCCACCAAATCAGGGAATGGACCTCTAATTTCAGCTGCACAAATGAAATCTTTTGTCCTTACTCAATTTGATGGATGTTGAAATACACTTCCAGTTGTTGCAACCAGTGATATAGTTTCAAAGTGTCAATCTCGTCGTGGTACAACTTGATATCGACTTTTGCTTCCATTTTAAACAAGAGTTGTGATTGATTCAAGAAACTCAAATTGGGTTGATATTTTTTGGGTTCTTTCTTTGGTTGATTTTATGTTTCTTCCTCATCTGTTGATCCCCTTTTTTATTTGTCCTTTGCATTTGAACCCCTATCTTCTCCAAATATCCCAAACTTATTATTTAGGGCTGCCATAACGATATTTTCATTATGACTTATGTCTGAGACTTATTGTCCTATCCGTGAAAACCTCTCCTCTCCAGGATCATGAGGGTTATTCACAGATTCGTTGACCATGATTAGGGTTTTTCAACTTTTTGCCCAGTCGATCTAGATCTCCTGCAAATCTCCACAAAATACCCAAATAAACCCACTCTGATACCAATATTCCAATGGATAGTTTGTCACAACAAATCTAATACAATTATATTTAAATCTAAAATTCTATATTACAATTTTATTAGATTTCTGCATCTGTATATTTAATGTTAATAGTGCATACAAGCGAATGAAAATTATGCAGAAAATAGAAAATGAAAAAATAAAATCTCTCACACACACACACATTTTACACAAGATTTGCTATGGGAAACCCTTTCAGGAGAAAAACCCAATTGGAAGGTAAGGTCGCTTCACTCTCTCAATGGAAATATAGTTGCAGGTACAAAGAAGTAATGTATGTGGCTCATGGGCTGCTATAGTGCACATATCCTCCCTGTGTGCTCTACCTCCTATCTCTCCTGGCTATCTTTGTTTAGCTATGGAACAAATTCTCTCGAAAGAATGGAATGTCTCTTCCTCCTAGTGGCCCGATTATAACACAACCTTCTAGCCTACTAGAGGTTAGGTTTTATTACCTCAACTCTTAACCACGGTTACAATATAGAATCTTCAAGAGTCTTCTACATCATAATCACATGGCTAGCCCCTTGTCCATGAGTAACAGGGGTTGACGTGGCATCCTCTCAAACTATGGTGGTGAAAACAGGAAGGTCAAATTCTAAATGGCATAACTTTAGCATAGAAACTCTAATTGACACAACTTTTATGTCCTTGGAAAGGTGTATATCTGTAGAATAGCATAGAAAGAAGCTATGTTAAATCAGCAAAGTTTGATGCCCCAAAAAATGACATTCGATGCCTCAAAACAATATCGCAATGTTTCAAACCTTGTTTTGCCAAATTGGGTCCTACTAGTAAAAATGGTCCCGCGCGCTGATTCCTCCACATTTTCCACTCTAAAAGCATCAAGATGGAGGACAAAATATAATGATCCAATCCAGATCACTAACTAAATAGCGTCCTCCCATGCATATTGAGGATCTCGATAAGGAAACTTAAAACGAAGGATCCAAGCAGGAGTTGTCTCTGAAACCTTTAAGAACCGAACACGTAAACCCTAAACTTCAAGAACCACCTTACCCTAAAAGGTTAAGTTAAGAAAAACCTTTAACTAAACTAGAATTTGATTTATTGGGTGAGTTGAACAATGTGCATGTTAAGATCCCACTTTTTCAAGCTATTAAATATGTACCAATTTACTCAAAAACAATGAGAGAACTTTGTTTAAGGAGGCATGTCCGAAAAGAAAAAAAATGATCCACAAATGATCCATGTCATGGGAAAATTATCTGATCATATGATGGGGGGAGTCCTGGTAGCCTAGTTGTTAATGCGTTCATAAATAATATTGTTATTTCAAACATGTTAATTGACTTGGGTGTTTCCATTAATGTTATGACATGGGAAACCATGGAATCCTTAGGGATCTTTGGCCTCAAACAAAGCCCCATTGTATTTCAACTAGTGGATAGGTCGATAATTAAACTAGAAGGAATTATGGAGGATGTGGTGATATGTGTAGACTTGTGGGACTATCTCATTGAATTCATGGTTCTCTACCCTAAATCATCTATAGCGGCATTCTATCTAATCCTCGAGTGGTCATAATTGGCCACTACATATGCATATATCAACAACAAATCTAGGAGTATGGTAATCTCCCATGGAACCTCCACTAAAAATCTAACCTTATATCCTCCTACCAAACCTAGTGTAGACCTTGAAAACATATTTCTATGATGATGGAGAGGATAGTGACATGGAAGACATAGTGCATCAAGTCCTCACAATTTATCAATACCTTTCCATTAGGGAGAAAATTGAGGCTGAGGAAAATATGATTTTATCAACTTTTCCTCCTCCTCCTCACTCTCTAACACACATTCTCTTGACCATATAATGCAACCTAATGTTCAAGTCTCTCTACCCTCGACAAGTGCTTTACTTCTCGAACATGAGTCCTCAACTGAAGAATACCAAAGCTCAACTTCAAAAACAATTGAAATCAACTCGGTAAAACCTTCAAGATTATTCAAGGGCTGAAAGAAGATAAAAAGGAGTTGTTGGTTAAACTATTGCAAAAGCATAGTGATACTTTTCCTTGGAATTATTCAGACATGAAGGGGCTCCATCCTGATTTATGTACACATCACGTTTACATTAAGGAAGGATCTCGACCCCTTCTATAGCCTTCGTGTAGGATAAATCCCACACTAAGAGAAATAATAAAGGAGGCACTACAAAAGCTTCTCCCAACTGGCTTTATCTACTCAATTTTCGATAGCCAATGAGTCTCCCCTCTTGTCATAGTTCCAAAGAACACTAGTAAGTAAGGAATATGAGTGCGCTACATAGAAATCAATAATGCAATACACAAGGATCATTTCCATATTCCATTCATAGTCTGAGTCCTCGATACACTTGCAAGAAATAAGTACTTTTCCTTCTTTGATGGATTTAGTGGTTACAATAAAATCCAATCTATTCCTAAGGATCGAGAAAAAACCATATTCACTTATCCATGTGGGACATTTACTTATTGTGTCATACCATTTGGATTATGCAACACACCATCCACCTTTCAAAGAGAAGTGATGGATATACTTTCTAGCCTTATCCATGATTGTTGGAAATATAGATGGATGATTTTACCACTTATAGCAATGAGTTTGATGAAGCCCTTGATAATCTAGAGAAAAAATTAATAAAGTGTAAGGAAAATAATGTTTCCCTCAGTAATGAGAAGTGCGAGATAATGTTAACTAGAGACATTGTATTGGGGAATCATATATCGTCTAAAGGCATCTATAGACACGACAAAGATTAAAGAAATACTTAACTTTCCCATTCCATGATAACAATGAGAAGTACCAAATTTCCTAGTTCATTTTAGTTACTATTGCCATTTTACTGAAGACTTCTCGTAGATAGCTCATCCATTATTTTTCTTAACAAATTTTTTTGTGTTTTTATGGACAGGTAACTACTAACATGCCTTTGAGGAACTAAATTCTAAAGTGTCATAGGCTCATATTATAAGAGGGCCCCATTGGTCCCTTCCATTCCACATATATATGCATGTGTTTGACACTTACATTGGAGTTTTCTTAGGGAACCAAGAAGAGAACAATATGTATGCAATAACCTCTCACTAATAGAACTTAAATACACAGTAAATGAAAAACAATTTATTGTCGTTATTCATGCCATAAAAAAGTTTAGACATTATATTACGAATATTTGGTAATCTTACGTAATGATCATGTGGCTATTAATTACTTAATGAATAGACCAATTACAAATGGTTACTAAACAATTTCTTTTATTGCAGGAGTTTGCTATTACAATATTGAATATACATGGAAAAGATAATGTAGTCATTGGTTTTCTTTCTATATTAACATCCAATGAAAATGTGCCCCCACTAGAAGATTACTTTCCTAATAAGCATCTCTTCATAGTATATTCTAACTCTGTGGTTCGCAGATATTGCTAACTACTTGGTTGCAGTAAAACTTTTGCATCACCTAACTCTGAAAGAACCATAGAGGATCATCAAATAGAGTGAAAGATTCTTGAGGATCAATGGTTGTCTTTTCTACACAAGAATCGACTTGATTATCAAAATATTTGTATGGGAAGACGAGGTCTATGAAATACTAAAATGTTGCCATGATGGTTTATGTGGGTGCCACTTTGCGAAAAAAGAACAAGGTATAAGGTACCCCATCAAGGGTATTATTGGCCCTCTATTTTTCAAGCATTCCAAGGAATACATAAACAGATGTGATGATTTATATTGCATGGGTAGACTTATATAGGCAGACGAGATGTCGTTACGAACTCAATTGGTTTTGCAACCCTTTGATAGATGACCCATTGATTTTGTGGGACCAATAAATCTCCCTTCCCATCAGAACTCCTACATCCTGGTTATCACTAATTATGTTACAAAATGGATGGAAGCTAAAGCACTCCCAATGGAAACCAAACAAGTAGTAGTGGAATTTATCCATGAAGAAATTTTCACTAGGTTCAAAATACCCCGAGAGATAGTGACCAAGGGAGGAACTCAATTTACTTCAAGGCTTGTTGAGGAATTCATGGACAGTTACAAGATCAATCATAAGGTAAAAACATTGTATCATCCAAAAGAAAATGGATAAGTAAAGGATACTAACAAAATCCTTGAGGCAATCATCACTAATACTGTTAGGCTACACCTCAAGGACTGGGCCAATTGACTCCTGGAAACACTATGAGGCTGTAAAACAACCTAGAGAACCACTACCAGATGTACTCCATATGAACTAGTGTATGGAAAGAGAGTGTTTTTTTCCTATTGAAACAAAGATCCAAACACTAAGGACAACAATACAAGTTAGATTAGACTTATATGCAACTAAAAAAGAAAGGCTAATCAAGGTCAATGAATTAGATGTACTACCTTAAGCTTCCCTACAACACAACACAATGATACAACACGAGGTGTCAATTGGCATGATAAGTTCATCAAAATGACATTTAAAGCTTGATATTAGGCACTATTATTCGACTCCAAGTTCAAAAACTTTAGAGGGAAGTTTTGCGGCATATGGCTTAGAACATATGAGATCGATACAGTATATGATAACATAGCCATCAAGCTTCATACTATTGTTGAAGAAAAGTCTCCTCTAATGGTCAATGGACACAGGCTTCACCTATATCACCAACCCTTATCAAGAGAGGTGTGTTATAGGAATATTATTAACGGATGGTCTGATAATGATTTGGAAATTGTCTATAAAGGAGAAATCCCTACGAGATGAATCATTCTTCCTTCTTTTCCACTAAAAATTGGTGGGGGGATGCTTAAGTATGAAAACCCTTAGAGGCATACTTGAGCACATGTCATGTGAAAAGAAATTGAGGCCAACACATAACAGTCTAAAAGAAAAGGAAAATCCATTGAAATCCTTCTACTTACACACTTATGTTTTCTTTTTGCTAATATAGTGATTTCCAGGATATGTAGGAAAGGACACTACCATTGCTACAATTATGTTGTTGTAACTCCATTACACGATCTAGTTGTTGCAACATTGAACACCATTGCTATAACTTCTCATTGAACTGATATTGCTACACCTCCAAAAATTTGTTCTTATAACTCTAGGACTGCGACTCTGTTGTTGCAATTCCAATGGTCATAACGGGTAACAATCTTCCTACCATGACACCATGGTTGATCTGATCAAAGGCTATTGTTGCAACTTTTTTACACTACTACAACTCTACGCTCATGCTACAACTCTAACAAAAAAATGTGAATTTGAGTTGCTTGTGGGGCTAGTGTGCCAATATAGAAAAAGCAATAGCCATAGCCACTTATGTACATTTCCCCAACAATTTGCATGGTGAATAACATTGATTGGCATAATTCGACTTAACCTAATGATTTAAATCACATGCATCATTATCGCTGCCACCATTAATGACATAATCTCCCATCATGAAGTCCCTCCTTCCATAATTAAAAATCCCCATTTTCAAACCATTCATTAAAATTGTAACAGTGGTATTTTGAATTCTAAGAAAATAGGAAAAAAATTGGAGGCTCCATCATTTGTAAAAAACATACATAAGCTCTGTTATTGCAAGCATATCATCATCTATGAGAAATATTTCAATAAATGGGTTGGGTTGTGCATATCCAAAGGTTGTAGGGGCACAACATTTAAGTGGCCCTAGAGTTCAATCTTAACTTTTTGGAAAATTGGTCGATGGTGTTAAGAAAAATTGTAGTCATAGAGGAAATCTTGGTTGAGGTGACAATGTTACCCCGAACAAGAGAGAGATGGTATTGTAAGAGAAGGTCAAAGCCAAATATTATGGGATAGTTCCTAGATCCTAGTGTTGACTTGAGTCACTCACCATATAGAAATTGTGCAAACCATTGTGACTATTGAATTGTGCATCTATTGTTGATCTTAATAATTAATATTTTAGCCTTTGAAAATATGAATATAAGACATGTTCTTCATGTCGATTTCAAAAGGAAAATTTTGAAATTTGAAATTTAAATTATTATTTCCTCCAAATTGTAAAGTCAGACCTCCAAAGTTTACGCAGTCTGCCCTCTTAGACACACTCATTCAATCATCATGATCACTATGTGTGTGTGTGTGTGTGTGTGTGTGTGTGTCATTTGTCTCTCCTTTGGGCAACCAATTCAAATCCTCTATACATCAAGGAGTAGAAGGGAGGTTGAGTTCCTCCAAAAGGAAGAAGTATTATGTGGCAACTAAATTCATCATTTGAACAAATTGAAATTGTGGGCGAATCCAAGTTCTAATCAAACTAAATTATAAGGTAGGAGGTCGATTTCTGAGCAGACAAGGAAAAATTGTTTGAGGAAAAGATTGACTTGTCTTAGAGGTCAATTTGACTAGGTGTGGCCACGACTATGCTACTAGTTAGTTCGACTTTACAAATTGATGTATCTTTGTTGAACTTAATGATTTCTCTAAAAAAAGGTTGTTGGATTTTTCCTCCATGTGGGTTTTCCCAGGTAAAATGCTTTGTGTTTCTTGTTTGGTTGTCTCTTTATGATCCTACTTTCATTCTTCTTCTAATGTTGAAGATATGTGTAATTGATTAATGATAAATGGGAGTTCAAGTGAACTTAAATTAATATCATCAGAAGTAATTATCAGTTAAGAAGACTACAAAAAATCAACACGATACTGAACCAGGTTCAAGGCAGCCTTGAACTATGACCTTAGATCAACAAGAAAAGTCAACAATGTTTTTAAGAGAGATCGAAGTTCTATAGAATCTGAGGTCTGCTAGTGTAAGGAAAAAAATTGAAGAGGGTCAGAGCCTTAAAATTCTAGACCTTATACCAAGCCTCAGCCTGAGCCTCAAGACCTATTACAGGGCCAAGAAACCTCAGGAGATTCGAGGAACCTCTGACTGTGACTAACAGTTGTCTCAACTAATGGAAAAGTTGGCCCATAATTTCTCTTGGTTATAACCTAACTTAGAAAAGTGAAGCATACTCTGTTTAACAATGAAGAAGCCATGAAGCATGAAAGATGTCATGTACTAACGTGATCATGAGTATTGTTCTAGCTATTTCTTGAAGGTAGTGTTTGGAAACTGCACCAAGAAATCAACTCAACGTACTTTAGGTCAGTGTTCCATGGGGTCGCATCCCCCCACCTATGGGTCAAGTTTCCTAACTCCCTCGCGCTCTGGGGACTTGGGGACGATTGGGGGTTGTTTCCCCATGCACCCAAAAAGTAGGGTACGCGCGGAAACTTGGAAGGGGGAAATTCCTCAATTTTCGGGGTCGAATCCTCCAAATGGGGTCATTTCCTAGGCAAAAGGGGTCGTGAGGGGTCATGCCCTTGGACAAAAATCACAATATTTTTAATGAAAAAAAAAAATCCTAATTTTTATGAACCAGAACACAGTGGGATGTTGATCCAGAGGATGATGCATAGGTAGATATGGAGGAGAGACTTGATGAGACGGAGATGGGGTTGGTTGGTGTGCCACTTAGCATGTCTGAGAATGCAAGTGATTCAGATTCAGATAGTCACATGGTTGATCCTAATTTATTCATGCAGCAGCTGGATACAGAGACTAGTGGGGCATTACCTTGAGAAATTATGCTCATTTATGATTTATCATTTGATATGTTCTTATGTTATTAACTTATTTTATTTTATGTTTTAGACTTCAGTTGTAGACTTCAATTTATTTTAAATCTTGATATATGATATATTAGACTTGAGTCTTGACTATTAAAAAAAATGACTCTTGATGTATCAGACTTGACTTTTATTTCAATATTCAGTGTTCATAGTTGGAACTTCAATATGGTTTAAACTTTAAATTTTAAACATTTATTTTCTTTGTACATTGTTAGTAGTTACATTGTACATTTACAAACTTACATGTATGATGTATGATGTATGATTATATGATATCATGCTTTTAGTTTTAAATTTGTTTGTTAGGTCCCTATAATACGAGTATATTCCCTTTGTTATTGTCATTGTACCTCTTATTATTATTGTTGTGCCCATGTTGTCGCCATATTGTTATTATTGTGCCCCATAGAAGCCCACTATTGTTATTGTTGTGCCCTTACATTATTATTGTTATGTCAACGATGATTATATTGTCACCCTTTAGACTCCTATATATAGAAGGGAGTTCTTGTCATTTGTATCATCCAAGAATTGTTCATTTTATGTAATGTAAAGGAGGTTTCCCCCTCAAAGTTGCTACTTTTGAAGTTGTTTATTTACCTCTTTCTTCTACTTTGTTAGTTGGTTTCATAACAATTGGTATCAAAGCTTTGGATTCTAGGGTTTTCGCTACTTCAAACAGGTCATCGTGGCATTTTCACTATAACTGTTTTTTTACGAAGCTTCAAATGCTGAAATTAAAATCCATTTGAGCTGAAATCGTGATGAACCTCGTGACTGAATTTCAGATCGTGTCTCGCTATATTTTCCAAGATATGAACTGAGGAAGTTAGGGCTTTTAAAAGCTCCCAAATTCGATCTCAAACAGGTCACCTTGGGAAAATCATCATAACTCTCTCTGAGCATCAGATTCAAATTTCGTAAAAAGTGACAGAAAGAGGACGGACTGTAATTTGTTGGCTATCGTTTTCAGAGCCAAAGGTCGAAACGTAGACACGTGGCACATCGTACAAATTCACTCTACTAAACTAGTCTATAATTAAGTCATTACGGGAGGTTGGGCATAACTCTTTCTTGCAGAATCCAATTGCGATCAAACTTGTGGGTTTGGAAAGAGGACTCAGAGGGATATCACAAGCCGGAATTTCAAAACTTGGAGATATGAAATTACAGAGTTACAGTGGTTTCAAGATCAAACTCATACAAAGTGATTAAAAAGAAAAGGTGTGTAGTTTTTTTAAATTTTGCGTAAGTTTTGTTTGAGAAAGTAGTTTGAAGTAATTCAAAGGGCATTTTTAAGCATAATTCTCATTCATTGATGACCCGAATAAAGAAAATGGAAATACCTATTAATCAACCTGAAATCTCTACTATGACACATGAATAAGAGGAAGAAATGCAACATAATATATCAAAATTACGAGACCAAATGCAACAAATTTCGCTCTCACGAAAATTAACTGAAGTTAAGATGGATGGTTTGAACAATGGAATGGAAGCTAAAATGGATGGCATGGAAGCTAAGATGGATGGTATAGAAGCAAAACTTAAAGGCAACATGGAAGATTTGAGGATAGATTTGACAAAGTTGCTACAAGAAATGTTTATTAATGGCAAAAGGGTAATAAAGGAAATTCATGATGAGAACAAAACAAATGTTAGTCATGATTTCATAGACTCTAACGTTTGATTGAAGATCCACCATATTCCAAAGATCGATATGAGGAATTTTGAGGGCAAGGATCACGTAACATGGATACTACAGATGGAGCAATATTCCAATCTCCATAATGTGCAAAACATACAAAAGGTACGCATTGCAACTTTATATTTGGAACCCAATCAGTTTGTATGGTATCGATAGCTTTGCTCTCGTAAACAAATTGTCACTTGGGAAATTTTTAAAGAAGAAATGATAACACATTATGAGGATACAAAAAACAACACTTTTTTTAGCCAATTGATAAATCTCCAACAAAGGGTTCAATGGTGTTGCACATTGACAACTTCCAAAAATTTAATATAAGGTTAAAAAATATTCTAGAGGAGCATAGGATTGATATGTTCATATGGACTTTAAAGGATAACATCTAAAATGAAATTTGCCTTTGGAAACTTGATCCATTGGAGAAGACATTTAAGTTCGCAAGAAAAATTGAAAGCAAAATTATGCCAACAAAGAAGTCTACCACTCACAAATATAAAGATGAAAGTGTTGTTTCCCCTAGCCTTCCACAACCTACAAGGTTGACACCACAACAATTGGAAAAAAAAAAACAAAACAAAACAAAACAAAAAAAAAGCAAAAGGTTTTTGCTACAGTTGTGATAGCAAATACACTAAATGTCATGAGTGTGTTGAGAAGAAATTATTTTACATAGATTGTGAAGAGGAGGAAGAAAACAAAACAAAAAACATCAAAAGAAGATGATACACACCAAGAACAAACCCTAGAGAAAGAAGAAATGAATCTGACCATATCTTGTAATGCATTGGCCGAAATTACCACTCCTCAAACTATCAAGATAGAATGACATATCAAGAGGAAAAAGGTAATAGTGTTGATTGATTCGGGCAGTACCCATAATTTTATTCATTGAAAGATAGTCAAGGAATTCAATTGCTTCATATATCCAGCACCAGTGTCAAGTGATAGTTGCAAATGGAGGAACCATCAAATGCTCTGGAAAGTGCCATAATATCAAGCTATCCATGGGAGAATATGTGTTGAATAGTCCAATGTTTTCAATTCCAATACGTGGTGTTGATGTTGTACTAAGAGTCCAATGACTACAAACTTTGGGTACGATAGCTTTTAATTTTCAAGAACTCTTCTTGAATTTTTTTTCGGAAGGAAAGGAAGTTGAATTAAGGGGTATCATAGGGAAACCAGGAAAGATAATCAGCTCTAACAGCATGAAAAATCTTCTAAAGAAACAACAATGAGGCATAATTGCACAATTATTTTTGCTATAGATTCTCAAATTGGAATCATTTAATTCTCCAGATCTCCGAAAAGTCTTGGACAATCATTCCAGGGTATTTGAGACTCTCAAAGGCCTCCCACATATTTGTGATCATGATCATGCTATTCATTTGATTCCAAGAAGTGTTCCTCCAAACATCAGGCCTTACAGATAGCCTTATGCCCAAAAGAGAGAAATTGAACGTATGGTTGCAAAAATGCTAGAGACTGGTATAATTCAACCTAGTCAAAGTTCTTTCTCTGCTCCAGTAGTATTGGTGCACAAAAGGATGGATCATGGTGCATGTGTCCAGATTATAAGGAGCTCAACAAGCTCACTATTAAAAATA
The DNA here is from genome assembly GCA_031772625.1 of Pinus tabuliformis. NCBI lineage: Eukaryota > Viridiplantae > Streptophyta > Pinopsida > Pinales > Pinaceae > Pinus > Pinus tabuliformis. The sequence continues at coordinate 1,299,147,077 of CM062818.1, forward strand.
AATTTCACATACCTATCATTGATGAATTATTGGATGAATTGCATGGAGCAATTTACTTCACCAAGTTGGACCTTCTTTCACGATATCATCAAATCCAAATGAAGACTGAAGACATTCTGAAAACAACATTTAGAACTCATGAGGGTCACTATGAATTTTTGGTCATGTCCTTTGGCCTTACCAATGCACCTTCTACATTTCAAGGTTTGATGAATTCCATTTTCAAACTCTTCCTTGGAAAATTTGTGTTAGTATTTTTTGATGATATACTAATCTACAGCAAGTCTTGGAAGGATCATGTTCAACATGTTAACAAAGTGCTCAAACTATTGGAGGAGAAAAAATTATATGCAAAACATTCAAATGTTTCTTTGGAATACAAGAGATGGAATATTTGGGTCATATTATATCTCATGAGAGTGTTAAGGTAAACCCTAGAAAAATTAAAGCCATTAAGGAATGGAAAATCCCCACATCCATAAAGCATCTGCGAGGATTTCTCAGGTTGACAGGGTAATATTGCAAATTTGTTAATAATTATGGAAGAATAGCAGCACCTCTAACAACATTACTGAAGAAAGATGCATTTTCTTGGACTCCATAAGCAACAAAGGGCTTTGAACATCTTAAAGAGGCAATGTGCCAAGCACCGATCTTAGCTACGTCGGACTTCACAAAAACCTTTATTGTGGATTGTGATGCCTCATGGAATGGAATTGGTGTTGTTTTAATGCAAGAAGAAAGACTTATTACTTTCGAAATTCGTCTAATCAAAGGAAAATATTTACACATCTATTTATGAGAAGGAAATGTTGGCAATACTACATGCACCTAAAAAATGGCGACCTTACATAATGGGAAAACACTTCAAGGTAAAAACGGCTCATGATAGTCTTAAATACTTTTTAGAACAAAAATTATCTTAAGAAGGGCAACAAAAATGGGTCACAAAGATGTTGGGTTATGACTTTGAAATCATCTACAACAAAGGGAAGCAAAATGTTGTTGCAGATGCACTCTCAAGAAAAGATGAGGATGTGGAAGCATTGATTTGTGTCATTTCTATTATCCAACCAGATTGGATAAATGAAGCAAGGGATGAATGGAAGAATGACGAAGAAGTGTGGGCATTCATTGAAAAATTGCAGCAAGATCCCAATACATCTGATACATTTAGCTGGAAAATTATTTGTTATGGTACAAAGATCATTTATATCTTTGTAAGAATTCCCAACTCAAACAAACGATTCTTATGGTATTGCACACCTCTCCCTCAGGAGGGCATTTAGGATTTTTAAAAACTTACCACAGGGTTAAGAAAGATTTTTTTGGGATGGCCTTATTCAAAAGTTTGTGGCAGAATATTTGGTTTGTCAACAAAATAAAGTTGAGACAATTAAGGCCCCAGGTCTATTGCAATCTTTATCTATTCCAAGTCAACATTGGGAGGAGGTTTCAATGGATTTTATCACAAGTTTACCCAAGTCCGAAGGAAAAAGTGTCATCATGTTGGTAGTTGATAGACTTACCAAGTATGCACACTTTTGTGCATTATCTCATCTATTTAAAGACAGTACAGTTGTTATTGCATTTATGGAAACAATTCAAAAGCTACATGGAAACCCAAAGATTATTGTAAGCGACAAAGATCCTATTATCACTAGAAATTTTTGGACATAATTATTTTCTTGTCTAGGTACTCAGTTAGCTCATAGTTCATTTTATCATCCTCAATCTAATGGGTAAACTGAGATAGTGAACAAATGTTTGGAAGGATATCTTCATTGCTTTGTATCTGATAAACAAACACAATAGATCAAATGGTTGCCTCTCGCTAAATGGTGGTATAACACTTCCTTCCATACTGCAGCAAAAATGACCCCATTGATGGCATCTTATGGATATCATCTACCGTCCATGACATCATATTTAAGAGAAAAATCTAAGGTTCAAATAGTGGAAAATCACATCGAGCATTAACAAATAGTTCTCCAACTCTTAAAAGATAACCTCACTTTGGCGAAGAATAAAATAAAACAACAGGCAAACCAGCATCGCAGCAAATGAAGTTTTGATATAAGTGACTGGATATTTTTACAACTACAACCATACAAACAAATGTCCCTCAAGCAAGCTAAGAAGGATAGTAAGTTATCACCAAAGTATTATGGTTTGTACAGGGTGTTGCAAAAGATTGGTACTATGGCATACAAATTGGAACTTCATGCATCTTCCCGAGTGCACCTAGTTTTCCATGTTTCATGCTTAAAGAAGGCTATAGGTGACAAGCTCACAGTTCAAACAATATTGCCAGAACTTGACGAGGAAGGAAAAATCATATTGTAACCTAAAGCAATCACAGAAATAAGAACTCGATAGCTACGAAATCGGTCAATTTCAAAGTATCTCATCAAGTGGAAGAACTTACCCGTTGAAGATTCCACATGGGAAGATGAGAATTTTATACAGAAGCATCCAGAACTACTAAAGTGTTGAGGACAACTTTTTTGAAGGAAATGGGCATGTTATATCCCTATAATACTAGTGTATTATCTTATTGTTATTGTCATTGTACCCCTTATTATTATTGTTGTGCCCATGTTGTCCCCATACTGTTATTATTGTCCCCCATAGAAGCCCACTATTGTTATTGTTGTGCCCTTACATTATTATTGTTATGTCGGCTCTGATTATATTATGACCCCTTAGGCTCTTATATATAGAAAGGAAGTCTCCTCATTTGTATCATCCAAGAATTGTTCATTTTATGTAATGTAAAAGAGGTTGCCCGCTCGAAGAGGGTACTTTTGAAGTCATTTACCTATCTCTTTCTTCTATTTTGTGAGTTGGTTGCATAACATTGTTTCAAAATTCAGTTATATGATTCATCGATTTATGATATATCCTTCATGATGTAAGTGTTATATATTATATAATGATAAAGACAGTTACATTATAAATATTAAAATTTCAATGATATATCATATATTTTTATATTTACAAGTTTCTAAGACCCCGATGTCCCCCCACGTTTCCTGAAAATTGGTGGGGAGTTTTTGCATAGGCCGCTCCTGCGTATCCCCACTCCCTTGCCCCCACGTCCCAAAAACTTGGTAGAACATTGCTTTAGGCATTGCTAATTGATTGGTCATGGCACAATAGTTGGTCCTTTGAACCAGGAAGGAGCTAGGACTCCCTAAAAGAGATATCAACTACCAGTTATGCTCAGTGTGAATACTTATGTCAGTGGATGAGATAAGAAAGCCTGAGAAAATCCTGTTATTCAGAAGTAACAGAACATTGCTTTAGGCTCAATCCCTCAGATGTTATGAGGCTAATTGATTGGTCATGGCAATGAACAAGTCTTTTAAGCACAATGGCCATATTTAGGTGTCTTTTGAGAGGTGGTTGATTAGGGTTTCAAATCCTTGCTTAAGAAAATAAAACCCTCCCTTTCAGGAAGCTTAATCAAAGAGCTGACATTCAATCATGACAGAGTAATATAGCTTGAAAAGATGTGGGCAGAACACTAAAAGAGATATCAACTACCAGTTATGCTTAGCGTGAATACTTATGTCAGTGGATGAGATAAGAAAGCGTGAGAAAATCCTTCAACAACTCAACAAAATATAAATCTCTGTTATTCAGAAGGAAATAATCTAAAGGTGCAGAGGGACCAAATTTGACAACCTGCCTATTTGATATACTCAATATTGAACATAACTTTGCATGGGAAGGGAGGCTAATCCTCACCCTAGCCTCTCCCAATGATCTAAACAACTTCATAATATGTGAGGAAGGAGAATGTAAATACAGGGAATCACTCATATATGAAACAAATTTTGTCATAAATTAAACCCAAAAGCCTTTTATTAAACTCTAAAGTCTCAGGCTTTACAAAAAATATAAGTCTTTCTAGGCCCAAAAGTCAGCGCTTTGACAATCAAAATGAAAGAATATATAGAAAATTACAAACATAAATTTATTACAAGCTTTTAGGGATCAAATCCTATCAATTAACTAAAAATAAAAACAATATTTAATTTAGTTTGCAAGAAATCTGGAAAATCCTTCTTGATTGATGAATGAAGAACTGCCTTCATTCCTGGGACTAGTTGCTCGAATATTTCCTCAAAATATATCTTTAAATCTGAAATAATCTTCTACTTGTTGATCCACTGCCTTTTAAAGCTGAAACTCTTAAGTATCTGTTTCCACAAAATTTGTTATCCTCCCTGTAAAAATGGTCAACTCTGTCACATGTTCAATCGCTGTCACATAATACACTTTCCCTTATTAGAAAAAGTACTTCTACTTCGGGAAGAATGACTCGAACCCAAACCTTGCGCATACTGCTTGTATTCAGTATTCCTTCCATCATCCTCACTAATACATTAAGAAGTAGGTAAGCAGGATTCATTCTCCCACAAATCCCTAAGATATGACATATTTTTGGATGTAATGTGCCATTAACTGACACCTCTCTAGGAGGGGGTGAAGTGACTTGACCAATAACCTCAAACAGGACACCTACAACATGAGTTCCTTGGCAATGATGTCAAGGTTGCCACTGCTAACCTTGAGGACAAAATCAAGTTCTTTTGTAAACAATACTTTAAATATATCAGTGTTTTTGGAGCTTAGGTTAACCTTCATTCCACATCTTCCTGCAAAATCCATCTCAAACAGAAATACAACTATACCCCCATTACTAATGTCATGACCAGGTCAAACAATATTCTCTCCAAATAATTCCTAGACTGAATTAAAGACTTTTGAAATCTAGAATATTATCAAAATTTGGGAAAACGTGAACAATCTAATCAAAAACATAAGGGAAGAACCACCTAATTGGTGTTTTCTTTAAGCCGAATCAACATGGAGTAGAATTCCATCACCTCCTAGCTTCAAGTCTGGTGTAACAATCTTTGAAAATTTTGGACAAGTCACATTAGCACTGCCTACTAGATTCCTAGGAGCTTTGACAATTTCTGCGCATCTCTTCACCACATCATTATCTTCTCCTGATGAGTCTTCTTTCCTTTTGGACACAGAATAAGGTGTTCATCCAAAAGCATAATCCTTGAAAGTAGTTCTCCCTGGGATACTTCACAAGAGAAACCACATTATTTATCTTAAGGATGAAATGTGTTGTTTCTTCAGAGAGCCAATGAAGACTATGGAGTGAATCAGTAACACAGTGGATCCCAATGTTGACAATAGTGTTTGTAACAAATAAAATATATATAAATAAATATAAAATAATGTAAAGGATAATAGGCATAAATAATTATTAGTTAATTAGTAATTAAGTTGAAGAGACATGTCTAAATGAGACATGACTCTTCATGAAGAGACACTTTCTTGGTATATAAGTAAGCCTCTCGTTCTCATTTGTAAATCATTCTTATTCTTATTCATATATTTAATATAATATTTATATCCTAAATGGATCTCTTGACATTCCAAGTCTTTTGGAGTAATTAATTTATAAAAGTAACTTTGTTCGCTTCATATTTGGTATCATAGGAGTTTGGTCCTTCAGGTTGTTTGACCTGTGCACAAAGCTTGTTCCCCGATCCAGGTCTTTAACTATCGAATTTTGTCAACCTTGTTGCCGTAATAATTGAAGCATTTTGCTCAATATTTGGGAGTTTCTCATTTTCTCCGTTTTTCTAAGCCTTTGTTCATATAAAAAAAAAAAACCAAAAAAGAAAAAAAAATATATATATATAAGTAAATAAATTTAAAAAAAAAAAGTAAAAGAAAAAACAAAATTGATACAAAATCTCATACCAAGTGTATTTAAAACTTTGTACGTGGAGAAGCTCGTGGTTTTAAAAACAACCCATGGTAATTGCCCATGGTATTTTAAAAAGTTAAAAAAATAAATAAATAAATAAATACGTTTTACTTTTTACTTTACGTGGAGAACATTTTAACAGAGGTTTTAAAAACAACCCATGGTAATAGCCCATGGTATTTTAAAAGTTAAAGAAAAAACAAGGATACAAAAGCTCTTACGTGAAAGGTAAATATTAATTTTTACACGAGGTTTTAAAAACAATCCATGGTAATAGCCCATGGTATTTTAAAAGTAAATGATATTTTGATAACATTGGAGGAAAAAGATGTAATCTAAATAATTTTAATCTAAAGATTGTGACCGTACCAAGAGTCACGTCTCATCCAAATTTTATAAGAAAAAAATATTATTATAATTATAAAAAAGGATACTATATAAGCCTTATATAGTTACATATAAAAGGAAAAGTGGGTTTAAATTTTATATAATTATAATTTCATAATATATATAAATTAAAATTATATAATATGTATAATTTATAATTATATATATTAAAATTATTATATAAAAAATTTATTAAAAGAGTGAACAAAAAAAGAAGAGAATATTGAAATATATATATATATATATAGATTTTTAAAAGAGAGATGTAAATTTAACAAACAAACAAAAAAATATGGAATGCCTGAGTTGGGAACAAAAACAACCAATCGCAAGAGATATAGAACAATTAATTACAAGAATAGAGAAAGAGAATGAATTCCTTCATCGATTCTCTATATCCATCATCACTTCCACAGAATGATGTTATCCAGTGTACCAAGAAAGTGCAACTAAAAGATCAAGAGAATGACAAAATAGCCAAAATTCAACAAAGCAAGGAAGTGTTAGATTGCGAACATAAAAATCTTGTGGATATACATTACAAAGAAATAATGGAAAAGGATAAAGAAATTTCTCGTCTCAAGGACCACGTCGAAAAATTACTGGCACAAGTAAAGAAGACTAAAGTCTCAAAGAAAGAACTCAAGCAGCGTTTATCAAAACAAGAAGAAGAAAAATTGCGTTTAAAGAACCTTAATAAAAATTTATTAGAACAAATCAGAGATCTAAAAGATGAAAAACTTAAAATTCAAAACACTGAAAATAAGATTGATGAATCAAAAACCAAAGAACTTTTACGTTTGAGAAACCATAATCAAAGTCTGCTCAATCAAACTAAGAAACTTAAGGAAGATAAGAAAGCATTAAAAGATAAGTTGGAACAAGTCACTCAAGAAGAAGTATCGAAATCTCCAGTCACAATTGTTCAAGTTTAAAATAAGGGAACGAATACCGGTCCAGTGAATATGACAACTCAAGAAGACAAGTCAGTGGAAGAAACGACACACGCAGATGTTGCAGGTCAGACAATGGACATCCCAAGTGAATGTTCCATAACCAATTCAACAACTTCTTCGCCAGAAGAAAATCTAAAAACTTTATATTGGCATCTGAATCATGAGAATAGACAAATCAACCAAGCTATGTATCAGGACCATTCAAAACATAGACAACAAATTAATGTTTCAGAGAATAATGATGTAACATCAATTCCGTCTTATGCTGACAAGTCGTTACAAAATTTTAGTGATCAGAATGTTATACAGAGGATTAATCTGGGATGGTCTGATCCCTTCTCAGTGCGACAATTTTGTTTGTCCCTAAGAAGATCATATCAACTTGTATCGACAAGGATGACTATTCCGAGAGAGAAAGATGTTCGAAGCCGAAAAAGAGATCAAGCCTTTTTTCATCGACAAGCTTTGAAGACAAAGCTCTTTGAGGAAGGAGGCAATGTAACAAATAAAATATATATAAATAAATATAAAATAATGTAAAGGATAATAGGCACAAATAATTATTAGTTAATTAGTAATTAGGTTGAAGAGGCATGTCTAAATGAGACATGACTCTTCATGAAAAGACACTTTCTCGGTATATAAGTAAGCCTCTCATTCTCATTCGTAAATCATTTTACTCTTATTCATATATTTAATATAATATTTATATCCTAAATGGATATCTTGACATTCCAAGTCTTTTGGAGTAATTAATTTATAAAAGTAACTTTGTTTGCTTCAGTTTTTCTAGCTGAAAATTAAAAAAGACCAATAGCTTTTCATCTAAATGGAACCATAGCAAGAAAACCAATATCGATTTCTTCCTTGAGCTCCTGCGTTGCTATCATCTCCTTAATATAATTTGTAAAGTTGAATGGAACACCTTCTACCTCTATAGCAAGCAGAGTGACAATCCACCTTGGGGACCAACCACAAGAAAGCCGAAATATACATCAATAATATACAGATATCTTGTGATCTTATTAAATTTTTGCCTAAGAGGCTGACTTGGACCTATTTGGAGATGTGTAGGAAAATTGACATCAACCTAAAGTTGGGGTATCTTAGCACAATATTTGACCATTTGTAGTACTAATTAAGGGTCCCTCGTTTTTATGAGCGAACACTAGACTTTTTGGACCTGAAACTTCATATCAGGAGAATGTTCATACTTTAAACCAATGCATTATTCCAAAAGATGCCTTCTATATTCCCCTGCAGCCATACTGACTATGGCAAAAGCTCCATGTACCATACCTGGAAAATTTGTGCTTGTAGCTTTTCCTCAATGTCACACTAGAGATCATATTGGTTGTGATACAGGAGGTAGAATTTTCTTTAGCTACAACATTGCAAAGTTGTCAACTTCTGCACTAGACATCCTTTTTATGTCACTAGCAATTCTTCCTGTAGGCATGTACACAAGAACAACATGTCTAGTTGCTTTTGTAGTTTTTTTATAATAGGCTGATCAAAGCTCTTCATCTACTCTAAAATGCCATTGCTCAAAAGGAAATCCAAGAAAACAATGTTCTAACACCACATGGCGTTACTCATCAACTCCAGATTTGCTTTGAGCCTTCTTTCTACTAACTGGATTTCCTGTGAGGTCTCTGTTTTTATGTCTTGGTTGAAATTTCCAATCCTTGAGGTTTCAATCAAAATGCAACAAACGATGGTCTTTCCAACATTAGCTGCTGCTTCTTTGATGCTGGTGAATTTTTCAATTCACTGTTTTGTGACTCCCATTCCTTCATTTGTTGCTGGTACCGCTCCCAAAAGTTGGCTGAAAATGTCAAACCAAAGCCATGCCTCTCTTTCCAGGGAGTGATTTCTTCATAATCTGCTTGTGTTCTCTAGAAGAAAATTCATTCCATACCTTTCATCAACATTTCCTTCTCTTTTTATACAAAGTACTAAACCAAACTCCATTTAATTTGAAAATTAATGAAATCATCTCCTTCACCTATGGCACAAACAAAATGTAATTACTATGAACATCAACAGCAAGAGATATAATCTATGCAAATCAAGCCCCAAACTTGTGTGTCAAAGTGCTTTGCAACAGTGATCACGCCCCATATGCTGCCAGCGTTGTTCTTAACTGCTATTTCGACAATGCAAATGGAATAACTCATATATGAACCAAAATTCATTGTTCAATGCTAGACCATCTCGTATTGAAGTTCTGGATCTTGTATGGTATTTATAGGTTTGTTTGGCCTAGAGTCCTTGTCTATCCAGTATAACACTAGCTGCGCTGCACCCAACATAATTTCTATTCCAATCGGAACCCAAAATATGCATCTTGGCCAAGAATGTCATAAATCAAAATAACATGTAGAGGGATACAAACAATGATAGTAAATGATGGAAAATAAAGAACATGCAATTAATAATTATTTCCCCATTGCCATAAGCTTTGTGTAATACTCCACAACATTTCCTTCATACAAATCTGGCTGAGTCTAATTGTGTATTGAAAGAATATTCACAACAGAGCTCCTTTGATCTTGTTGAATCGAGACAAATTATTTATTCACCAGGTGTACAACCATATCCATATGCCCTTTAAATGATGAAATCTCTACCCACATCATCGTCTTTGAGCCCAAACTCCTCAAACCATGAGCAGAATAGCAGAGGGGGGTGTAAGCTATATCCAGTTTAAAGTAGGGGGGCCCCACTATTGACCATATGTTGCCACGTCACAAAAATGGTTTTGACCAAACAAGAAATCGTAGACCCCCTCCACCATTAAATGTTGAATGGGCAGGGGGTAGCGCTTTTGAATCTGAGCCGTCCAACTCTGAGCAATGCTGCTAGTCATTGAAGCTCCATGTGCTTTATAAAAAGCACGCTGCCTAAAAATCTTGATGCTCAGTTAGACATAGAAAATGAATATTGTTGCCAACATGAAAGCATGTGTTCATCATTAGGTCACAAATATGTTTGGTTAATGTAGTCCTTGAACAACAAGATAGAGAATGCAAAATTACTATAAAGTGACAACATGACAAAAAGAATAGCTGGAATATAACCAATTTATCAATGCACTTCTCCCTAGTACCTACTACTACTTTTTGAGAGTGAGTATGTTGAGTTCATCATGATCTTAGTTTCGTGCCCAGTAAACAAGACTGCTGCATATATAAAGGAAGTATTCTTCAACTTTGAACTACGTAAAAGGACTTGCATAGGACTTGAAATTTAGTATCATGCCTTTTCATAAGAGATTTCCCATGAAAGTATTAATAGAGGGATTTTATTTGACCATCTCACTCCTCCTTCACAAACCTCAAGCTATATCAAGTATATCACTCCAAAGATATCAAGTTACCATATAATGGAACCTTTTATGTAAAGGATTGCTGCCCCACAAACTTTGATGCATCACAAGCATGACTGAAAGGGATATGACCAAGGCAATGAGAATGAAGAAAATTCCAGGAAATAAATTAAAAGAATCTGCTATTCGATATACATTCAAGTGAACGTACATTATGTCTACATTTGTGGATGGCAGAGATTGCAGCACAACATTCTAATTCTGAGGTATATTTTCATCTTGATATATGCATGACTGTAGGTGAATACCAAAGCACATGCGCTTGAGGATTTATGCCCATAGGTAAACAATGAGTATTGTTGTTTTTGATTTGCACAAAACAAAGAGGATGTCTGTAGCTAACGATTCACTTCAAGCTTGTTTCCTATGCTACTAATTGCTAATGGAAAATTTTAGAGTTTGCCAAATGGTAAGCCAATGATATCTAGGAACTTGAAGAAAATATTTTAGTTGCTGCTGCATAAAAAGAGTTACTGGAAAGAGACAATTGCACAGGGAGACATGGCTGTATGCAAACCTTGGACCTGAGCACCTTTCACTAGCAGTCATCCTGTATACTGAGAAAAAGGCTATTGATTTACCCCATTATACGTAAGACAGGGCTGGCGAGGGGTTGAACTAGTGTCCCTAAACTTCACTGCTCATAAAGAAAGTAATTGTTGTATTGTTCATGATAGCTCTATGCTTGACTAAGGAGAGCAGAACAATGAAGGAAGTTGACATATTTTTGGCAAAGCTCAAAATTTTTTGTGTGACATTCTACCAACAATATGTTACAACAAGTATAATGGAAATCAAAGCCTCAGACATGGCCTCAGTCCATCTTTTATCTCTGAAAGATGAAGATACTTCAACAAAAGTTTCCGATGATATTTGCAAAAGGACGTTTGTCTAGATTGAGATTCACTATTTACTTCCCTCAAGTCAAGCCTCAAGGAAAGAAAATTCTATGATCAGAACATAAGGCCAAATTACCATGGATTTCTCTGTCCAAGCCAAAATAAGAGGAGGAACCATCGAAATTCTAACTAGAAGAGTGAGTTCTATTCTGTGAAAATTCGACCTACTGTGTAAGAACGAAAGGCCTCAGATGGTTTACTGAAATTCTGTTCTTAGGCTGAATCCCAGGTGAATTCTGAAATATGTACTTGTGTATACATTGATATCACTGTGTAAACAGATCTAATATACAGTTCATTATTCGACTCTTCTTCTTGTGTTTTTCTTCTGCTTGTCTTCTTCTCTGTAGCGTTTTCGGCGTTCCTCACGTTGACGCCGCTTAGCAATCTGTTCATCTTTTTCCTTTTTCAATTCATATGCCTTTCTTTTCTCTTCATGCTGCAATTTGCGCTTCTTGACCTGAAAACAAATAGGGTAAATTATTCAAATTTTGGGTTTCCAAATAGACCAATATTCTAAAAGCAAATGATATGAAGTCTGAAACATCAAATCTTTTATGTTAAGATTCTTCATAATAAAAAACTTAATTCAAGCTCAGTGCAGATAAAATATACCTTGTCCTTTCTTATTGTTTGCAATTGTTGAACAAGAGCATGAACTTTCCGCTCATGAGGTTCTAAAACCACAGCGCGGCGACTTTCAAGTAGGGGGGTTTTCCGTTTTGGAAGATCTTTTGGCTTTGACGCAAAAGGGAGGGCTGCTTGTAGTTTCCTGGGTATCTTCAATACGTTAAAACGCCTTTGTTGTCGTTCTATAGGCTGTAAATTATAGAACAAAAGCATCATGTAAGTTCCCAAGTAATCAAATGCTATAACATACAATACCAATATTTCCATTTGCTATGTTAGTTTACTCACTTTGTACAAAGAGTCCTTATTGACAGGAATTGGCAGGCATTGTTGTCTTCTGAGTTCAGCCACAGTTTTCATGCCTTTCCACACCTCATCATCAGGTTGAAGAGCAGTTGCCACAGGATTAAAGAAACGAGGTATATCAACTCGAGTCCATGCTCGTAAGAAGACAATATCACTAAGGAGAATTTTGTCCTCAAATGTACATCTCGCACTGCCTTCTTTCCCTTCTCCAGTCTTCACAGCCTACAGACACAGTAGTTAATATTCATGTCAGAACAAACTAGCTTGGGTAGTAAATCTGAAAGGGAAAGACAAAAATTAAAACAATCTCTCTCAAATCTTGTTTGAATACCTTCTTAACTTGACCTCGTATTCCACTAACAGTTTTGATGGAAGCACCTTCAAACCTAGCAACCTCTAATGCTGACGTGAACATGTCCTTGATAAAGGCTGTCTTCTTGAAAATTTTGTAAGGATACCCCACAAGTTTGAGCTTCTTAACAATCTGGACAGAGTGATTAAATTCCAACACAACTCCTGTTGCAGTAATCCGAAAGGATGCCTGCATTGAGTTTCATATTAACTGAATTAACACAACATCTTCCAATCTACAAAAATCACATGGACAAAATAATAAATGCTGGAAGTTGGAACAAACCTGATTGTTAGATAAGTTTTGGAAAGCAACTATCCCTGTATTTGTAGGTGCAAGTGGGCCCCAAAATGTCGCAAGGCAGTGCATGTGTTCCGGTGTGTATTTGAGCATTCTACACCGCCCATTCCTATCCTCTAGTGAATAGACAGGCAATGTCTGATAACGCCTCCATCCAATGGAGACTATTATGGGGTCCCGATTCTTCAATACCTTTCTATGCCATCTATGCCTCTTTAGTCGAACCTGAAAATAAATAATGTTATCAGCAATTGCCAAGGTCATTTCTTAGGTTTAAGCAGTATATCATACAACAAAATTACGTCAATTTTAGTTGACAGATCAACCAACCTGCATGTAGCCCACACTTTCTTCCCCTCTACCAATTCCTCCAACCAGGACTGGATGCCTGGGGTTAAAATATTTAACCATCTCAAATGGCATATGATTCACCTCCAACCTTAAGTATGATCCAGTACGGAATCCCTCCATTTCAAGACGTGTAACCTCATCAACATCATTCAGCACAGCTAAATTCCTTTGCTTCCGAAGCTCCATCTCTTCTTTAATCTACAAAACCAACCCATTAAATCAACAGAAATCAGAAGCCTTATATAAATATTAAACACATCTATTTGCACTGCCACATCAAAACTCTAAGCAGATAAGAAAGATTAGCTAATCACCTTGTCTATGTAGTCACTCCCACCAACTTGACTCGTGTGATATTTTGTTTTCTTACTGTCCTCATCTTCCTTGTCCAAAGGCTCAGATCCATCATATGTAATGTATTGGTCAAGGATTAAGAGGAAAATATTTACCAATTACCATAGCAGTTCAATAAATAATGGTATAAGATGGATGCTGCACTATACGAGGCAAATTCATTTGCTTATCAAGATATGTATCCATGTGGTGAGGTCCATCCAATGGACTTTTATTAAGCAAGTAGTTGCTTAGAATCCCTTGAGATTAGACAAAACAGAAACATCACTATTCAAATCATACATATGGTTCAACAGAAAAACTTCAAGAAATCAAAAATATTGTGAGGAACTGTAATATTGTAACACCGCTGATTTTTGTTAGAAAATTCTGAGTTTGGTTTTGAATTGTCAGTGATAAATTTCTCCACACATGTTGTTTACACTCTACTGTGGGTGCACATTATAATTTTATTTTTCTGAGTATTGCATTCTGTACTATATATACTAGCAATCTTCCAAAGATAGACACACATTCTTTATATCAGCCCAGAAATTCGTAATACTCACAGAATAGTTATTTTCTCATTAAGAATCTGAATACACATTGAAGGAATTAAAGATGTGGAACCTAATATGTAATGATAGCCATTAACAAAGGTCCATACAGTAATTTTGGTCCATATGTGGTGACAGCTCCTTATTTGAGTGGAGAAATATATCTCCAGGAGGTAGTACGCAGACCCAACTCTTTGTATCAGCTCCCAACAGCTCAGAAATAAATACACGGTTGACACAAAATGAAATAACCCACTAACAGCCTTCTCACATTTAAAATTTAAGTATACAGTGAGCAAACAGAAGGGTAGCACCTGTTATTTAATGGCAGTCCCTTAATAATATGTACAGACATTATTATCAGTCCATCTGAGCAACATTCCTGGAGCTTCTGAAGCTTTCGAATTCCTGGATATCGGGTTTACGGTGTTCATTCGCATTGTCAAGATCATTGCCTTTCAAGATCAGAGAGATCGGCCATTGTGGAAGTGGTGCAAGGATTCATTACTGCAATCTCCAATTCGCTCAGTCGAATGATATGATTTTGATCTATTTGGAACTTTCCAGAGAACAGAATCCAGAAAACACCAATGAAATATTGATTGAGGGCTGCTTGTTGATCGGGTAATTTTGACCTGTTTTGAACGGATGAATGATATGGTATAATGAAGGAATGCACAGGACTAATATTCGATCCACAGGACTAATATTCGATTTGAAAGACAAATTTTGTCAGCAGGTGTCTCGCCTATTGTAAAATGCTCGATTCACACTGTCCCGTACTTTAATGGCTATGGCTATCTCCGCAGCTCAGCTCCTTCCAATCCGTCATTCTCGTCTCCTGCTTTCTACCTGCCCTCCCGCTGCTTTTGTTATTTCATCCGCAGATGCCAGTTCCAACTTCGGACATGCGATACAAGCAGAGCAGTGTGGGCAGCAGCGAGAGCAGCGAGCAGCGAACAGTGAGCAGTGTGAAAGCAGGGAGTTTTTATGCAGCGGAAGTATTGAGCAGCAAGCAAGCAACAGCAAATGCATTCAAACATGACAAAGGAACCAGAAATTTCAGAACATGTGGAGACAAATGATTTAGGACAAGTGAAAATTGCCTCATCCGCCAAAGCTGGGAAGTGGGTTTGGGTCAATGCCAAACAATATCGGGGCATTTTAAAACAAAGAATAGCCCGTCTAAAATGGGAGCAAACAAGGAAGAAACAGTCTAAAAAGAAAAGTAATCGAGTCCTTCGCAAAAAGCACTCAAACAAGTCTCCTCCACAAGCACGTGGCAACAAGAAGTCCAAAGGAAAAACCATTGATGATTTTGCCTTATATAGTCCCACATCCACACCTCTCACCTGGTCATCTGATCTTTATGTGAAAGAATTGTTAAATGCAAAACAAAGGTTGGAGGTTTTAGAAGCTAAAGGGCAGGAAAGAGATCATAAAATTCATATAATAACGGCTGAGAACAAGGCGTTAGCAGAAAGCAATAAAATTTTAGAAGAACAAGTGGCATTGCTACAGGAAGCTCTCCTGATAGGGAAGACAGAATGGCAACGCATGAAGGCGGATGTGCAAAACATAAAGAAATCTGTAGTGGAAAGTACAGAGGTGGTGAATGTGAAATCATCCCAGGATAAAGGGAAAATGATTGTCCAAATAAACAACCATGAAGAGAACGCAAGAGAAATGAAAGAAGATTCCACCAAAATTTCCAAAACTTGGGCTCAAGTTATTAGCAATTCTGCTAATAAGGAAGGAGAAACAAATATTCAGGTTGACAACATGCAAGATAGTGAAGGCAAGGAAAGACAAAATAGGGAAGCAAACATAATTATTAAAGGGGTGAAAGACTTGTTGAATTGAGGCTTCTGTGATCCATCATAGTTATAAGAAGAGCTTCGGTGTAAATCACATATAGAAAGACCTTTGTCGACGCGTTTCGAACCAACCAGTGTGGCTCATCGTTAGGACAAGTTGAAGAAACAGATCCAGCAATTGCATGTTATATAGTCTGAGCAGAGCATCCAACGGCTATCCTAGACCAACGGCTAATTTTTGACTTAAGGACCAAGGTCAAAAAGTCAATTTGATAATCTAAGGAAATTAGTTATATTAGGTAACTATACCTTAAATATATATATATATATAAATTAAATTTAATGGTATTAATAATTGAAAAAGAATCTTTTGATAATTAAAAATTAAAAGTTATTTTAATTTTAAATGGGATTTAGTTATAAGGAAGACCTTACTTCCAATAAATATAAGGTAAATATTAGAACGAGAGATTAGTAATAAGTTAAATAAATAAAAATAATTAATTAATGAAGAACGTAGCTGAAGAAGGTTAAAGTTAGTTACAAAAAATAAACATAAAAATCAATAAATAAAAAATAAATACAAAAATAAATACAAAAAAAAAATTTAAAAAAAAAAATAAATAAATAAATAATAAATAAATAAAATAAAATAAAATCAATTAAATGAAATAAAAATAAAATAAATAAAAATACAAATAGAATAAATAAATAAATAAAATTTAAAAAATATAAAATAAAATAAAAATAAATTAATTAATTAAATTTATTTATTTATTTATTATTATTATTATTATTATTATTATTATTTATTTATTTATTTATTTATTATTTATTTTTTTATTTATTTATTTTTTTTATTTAAATACTAATAATAATAAATTAAATTAAATAAATAAATAAATAAATAAAAATTAAATACTAATAATAATAAATTAAATTAAATAAATAAATAATAAATGATATATTAATAAATTGAATTAAATAAAAAAAAAGGGACCAGAATAAAGACCATTAAAAAACCCAGAGCAGGAAGGATAAACCCTAGGAGGAAGGAGGGCTCCAGGGGGAATAAAGAAAGCTGGAAAGGATAAAAGAAAGACTAGGACGAAAGGGCAGGGATCCAACAGCTACTGATCTTCCAGCCATCATCTCTATTGAGATTGTTCGGCCTTTTTTCAATCTCAATAGCTTCCCTGAATTTACGATGATGGAACTGAGCAACCTTGGCAACGACCTTGGCCTCCTCTATGCAAACCTGATGATTGGTCTTTTCCACATGCTCTGCTAATGCTGAAAACTTGGTTCTTCCATGTCTTAGGTCAACTGCATGCTCGCTAATCCTCTGATGGATGGAGCGCCCTGTTTCTCCGATATATGGGGTCCCACAAGAGCAAGGGATCAAGTAGACACCCTTCATGTCCTTCGGGTCAACAGGATCTTTCACCGATCGAAGGGAATTACGAATGGTGTTGAGGGGCCTAAAGGTCGAGGGAATACCATACCTTTTAAGGATCCGAGCAATCCTGTCCGTGGTTCCTTGGACATAGGGAAGATGGACACCCATTCGGCGTTCCTTCAGTTCCTTTTTAATTAACGCATTTCTAGAGGCTTTAAGGAAGGCCTTCTGACCTAGGCGCCTACTATAGCCATTCTCCACAAAGACATTAAGGAGATGGGATCTCTCCTTATCAAGGCTCTCCTTATCAGAAATCCTAAGCGCACGAGTAGCGAGGGTGTTGAGAACACCCATCTTCTGAGCAGGGAAATGATGAGAATTGGCATGAAGGTATTGCTCAATATGCGTTTTCTTCCAGAACACAGAGTGGGAAAGAGAGCCATCCTTATTCTTCGATATAAGAATATCCAGGAAAGGGAGGCAACCATTGACCTCTTTTTCCATGGTGAACTTAATGGCAGAGGACTGACAATTGAGGTGATTGAAGAAGCGATCCAGCTCCTCCTGGGAAAAATGAATGTACTCTTGACCTTGCAAGAGACTTCTTGAAAGACAAGTTGCTATGGCAAGGACAAATATGCATGGAAGGTGGGTAATTTTAACGGGGAGAGAGCCAGGCCCATAAAAGTCATTATGCCTAGCTTGCGTGATAAATATATTATTCTAAGCAAGAAACCTCTCTTGAGGGGTTCTCGTTTTTTCATAAAAGAAGATTTAACTGTAAAACAACAAGAGGAAAGAAGAGAGGAAATTTTAAAGGTTAGGGCAGCAAGAGATGAAGGAAAGAGAGCATGGATTTATATAGGCAAAGCTGTGATAGTGCAATTTGGACCTCCTTCCAGAACAGAGCAGCAAGATGGTAATAAAGAAGAGGCAACAAACTCTTCAACAGGAAATCAGAAAGCAAGGTCAATATAGGAAAAAGGGGACAAAGACTCAAATGTGAGTATTGCATGTCAAAATAAATAGCAATCAAGTCATACCCAGGTTTCCTTAAGATTACTTTGTTGAAACTGCGGAGGTTACCCATGGAGACGAGGACCTGGGTTAGGGCCTGTTGCGGAAAATAGAGACATAATTTGCCTCATAGAAACACATGAGCATGAAGGGTGCAAGACACCTTCGTTTGAAGGATACTGGAAGATGGCAGTGTGGAACAAGGCAGTAGGGAATGGCAAAGGGCACAGGGTATCATGGTTTTAGTAAGGGAGAAAGAAGGTCGTCTCATTTAGTTAGAAAAAGAAGACTCAAATAAACAATTCATTTGGTTTAAAATATCAGAAAATGGAAACCACATCAGAATTGCAGCATGCTATTTTGCGGCACAGGTTTCAAAAATCTACAAAGGTAGAGGGCTTGACCACAAACATCCATTTGCAGCTTTAAAAGCGGATATTGCAACATATTCTCAGCTAGGTGAAGTCCTTAGAGTGGGTGATTTCAATGCTAGGACTACAAGTGAGCAAGCTAGCATTCTTTGTTGTAAAGATGATTGTAACCCTATTTGGCTTACAGAAGAAAGTAATCATCAATGGGAAAGAATTTCAAAGGACAAGGGCTGCAATCTCTTTGGTGAACAATTGCTTACTCTATGTGGGACCTTTGATTTAGTCATTTGTAATGGCTTGACTAGATGGGCAAAGTCCGGTAATTTCACTTGCAATACTTACAATGGACCAAGTGTGGTAGATTATGTAAATTGCTCGCATGGGTTGTGTGAGAAAATGGAAGAAGTTTTGGTTGGAGATCAGTTGTGGGATTTGAAATCAGATCACAAGCCAATTTATTTATGTTTCTCTTGGATTGGAAAGAAACCATTAGAGTCAAAAATTCAGCATGTCCAGCAAAAGCTCCCACAGGGCAGAATTCTTCTGACCCCAGAAAATTGTAATACCTTCAAAATGACGCTAGAGAGGCTCTTTGAGAAGGAGAAAATTACAATTCACAGCATTCATAGTCACGAATTAACACATTTAATTCAATGCGCACTTGCAAAGTGCAAAAGAACAAAAATTAAGAACTCTGAAACAAATTGCTTTCCGGTTAATGCTTGGTTTGACGAGGAATGCAAAAAGGCAAGGAGAATGTGGAAAGAGTCAAACAAGGATAACATAAAGCTCAAATCTTACAAGAATTTATTAACTAAGAAAAAGGTTGACTTCATGGTTTCAAGGAGGGAAGAACTAATCTTCCTTGGGAAAAATAATCCCAAATTATTTTGGAAGGAGCTCCAACCGAAAAAGATACAAATTGGAAATAATATTACAGCTTCTAAATGGTTTGACTATGCAAGACAACTCTATGAGCAGGTTCCCAAGGTTGACCCTCCCCCCTTGGTCAACACTGATACTAAACTCTTCACGGTACAAGAGGTAGAGATGGGTATCAAGAAGTTGGGTGTTGGAAAAGCAAAAGACATAGTTGAACTCCAAGCAGAATATCTAAAGTGGGGCTCAAAGATTCTTGCACCTCACATTACAAAAATCTTCAACAACATCATACAACAAGGGCACCCCACAAATTGGATAACTAGTCTGGCAATACCTCTTTTCAAGAGCGGCGACGTCAATAATCCCTCCAATTATAGGACCATCATGATAAACCCTTAGTTTGCAAAGCTATTTGGAAGCATGCTAAAAAGCAAAATTAGCAAGTGGGCGGAAGAAAGAGATAAGCGTGCTAAAGGGCAAGAAGGTTTTAGACCTAAGCATTCCACAGTTGATCATTGCATAACTTTAAGGCACATCATTGAAAAAGTTTGGGAGAAAAAGGAAGAAGTCTTTTGTTGCTTTGTTGATTTCAGAAAAGCGTTTGACTCGGTTCCTAGGGATAAACTTTGGCAAAGAATGGAGGAACTTGGGGTTCCTAAACATTTGAGAGCAGTTGTGCATAGGCTGTATGAAGAGGTGAAAGTCAAAATTAGAACTTGAGCAGGTATTTCTGAAAGTTTTAGAAGTGATATCGGGGTCAAGCAAGGTTGCCCACTGTCTCCTACCCTTTTTGGTTTATATATGGACAAGCTTGAGGAGTGGTTAAATTCGCAAGGGGGTGATGGTATCTATTTGTGCAAGTTTGTTATAAGGCTTCTTTTGTATGCAGATGACCTTATTCTGATTGCTAAATCGGCTCTTGGTTTGCAAGAGCACTTACTATCCCTTGAGCATTTTTGTAGAAGTGTGGGGATGCAAGTCAATATCAGCAAAACAAAAGTAGTGGTCTTCTCTAAGAAAAGAAAACATAACCAACATAAGTTCTACTTTGAAGGCAACATTCTGGAAGAAGTTGCGGATTACAAATACCTCGGAATTGACTTCAACAAAAATCTAAGCTGGAATGGTTGTAGAAAGAAAAGAACTTTGGGGGGTTGGAAAGCATTTTATGCTTTTCAAAATAGGTGTAGAGAGGCAGAGTTATGGGACTGGAAGACCACTCAAACTCTTTTTGGGCTTCTAGTGATTCCAGTGATTCTCTATGGTTGTGAACTGTGGGCTAGCAGTACCTCCGACATGTAGTGGAGACAAATTGAGAAAATTCAGAAGCGTTTGATTACAAACAAATTTAAGATTAAAAGTGCAGTTCCTTATGATATCTTGTTAAGTGAAACAGGGACTGCTCCTATTGAAGCAATTGCTATGGTGCGAGTCATAAGGTATTTAAAAAAAATTGAGCAAATGGAAGAGGGTAGATGGCCTAAGGTTGTCTTTAATGATAGATTGTGCAAGAGCAAAAAAACTTGGATGCAGCAAAATAACAAATGGTTTAGTAAATGGGGTATTCGCTTGAACACGTGTCCCATAAACAGCAAAGAGATAAAAGCTTTTGTTATGGAAAAGTTCCACAAACGTACTTGGGATAAGGAGCTAGGAAGAAAGAAAAATTACTATATTGAAGTGTTTAATCCCACTCATAATCATCAACCAAAAGCATACATAGAGGCCAATATCTCTTGGAGAGCCAAAATTCTTATTGCTCAGTTAAGGACTAATTCTCATCAACTCCGTTGTGAAACAAGGCGCTGGAAAAGGCCAAAGGAAGTGTGGGAGGAAAGGGTATGCATTTTTTGTTCTTCCGGGAAAGTGGAAACAGAAAAACATTTCATTTTAGAATGTGAGGCCTTCAAAGACAACAGGGAAAGTTATGCAGATACGTTGGCAGCTAGCTCTTGGGATAATCTATTTAACGAGGGGTTTGTCGAGAAGATGGGAGCATTTATTGTGAAGCTTCACAAAAAAAGGGCCGAATACATCAAGCAGATGAAGAAGCAATCTGTCCCATAGGCTATCTTTAGCCTCGTGGACGTTAAAATAATTTCTTTCTTTCTTTCTTCCAGCCCTTGGTGAAGTCATACGCTGCCCCTTTTGGTGAAGAAATAGCCCAGCCTCCAATGTAAGACCTCCACGTCCAGTCAATGATCCAGTGGCAAGTAAACTGTGTGCTCTCCTTCAATGTTTTGACCGCTCCAGTATGCACAATCTGACCACGTACCACCCAGCACTATGAATTGGTCCTTGGCAGCCCAGAATAGAGGCTTCGTGGCCCTTGAAGGCAATAAATATTTCTGCGTTGAAGTTGCTGCTCCCTAAACCACACGAACAGTTAGCAATCTTGGCTTTAGACAGTTCGTATCAGCATGAAACTTAGGTTCAGGCCTTCCCAAAACACAGCAAGGGATTTCGACTTGTCTCACTGGTATCTTTGCCTTTTTTATCAGCTGTAAACTCAACCAGGAGTGAATATTGTGTGTTCTCTTATTCACAGACGAAAATCGACCCAAGGCACCCTAAACTCATTTAGCAACAAATGGTGGGAAGCTAGGTCTCTTCTCAGCTTGGACTCTTCAATAGCTATGCCCCAGAACTCGATTTCTCTGTGGAATAACTACCCAAGATTTGGTTTTGACTGCTACCTGAGCTTGAAAAATGTTAAATTAAGAACAATAAGTCACAGATTCATCTGATAACACCTCTTCTAGCTCAAATCTCTGTAAAAATCTTTTCTCTTTTGAATTTTGACAGTGAAATCTGAGTGGTTTCACTCTCAAATCTAACTAAGGTGTCTAGTTTCAACATCGAACTCTAATATGATGGCTAGGGTTCCAAAACTCTAAGTTTCTTATCAAGAAACTCTCCAATGGCTCTTCTCTCCAAAACTCCAAATGCACAAATGAATGAGAGACCCCCTCATTTCCCTTTTTATAACTCACTTACCTTTTCCCACTAATTAAATATTTAAAAGCACTTTTCTTTTCTTTATTTAATAAAATAAATTTTATAAACTAATTAAAGTCAACTTTAATGCCAAAAAATGCTTAATTTGCCTTTGTGGTCACGCTGGCCACCCAAAGCCCCTTTTTATCATTCTACCCTGCAAATCTTTTCGCCCCGATTCCAACAAACTATTACACTAAGGTGTTTCTCCAAGTAATCAGCCCGAAACAACACCTTAAGCATAATTAATTAAAATATGTCTATTAATAACGCCATTTTATGGAAATCGTCAGAATGCAATAGAACCAAGAGCAAACCATGCGAAATTGATCCCAATGATGAAATATGGTAATCGATTCTAGTTGGACCCATAAAGCTCCTCTAAAACCCTCTAAGGCCCCCAATGGAGTAATCCTACTCCTATGACCAGGATGACACAAGCTCTGGAAAACCCTCCTAACCACCTCGCCAAGTAATCCAAAATTTGAGGACATTACAGGAACCACTGAATAACTTGCTCATACCCATATAAAACCAGCCCTGGTATTTGCTAATAAGTATTAATTTCTTTGGTATCTGAGAGCTTGGGACTGAGGGCCAAAGGGGATGCATGTTACTTCTAGAATCCATAGGGATAAACAATTTGTGCTAGTGATTGCAAAACCTCATTTAAATTAAGTTGGAAGGCAACACCATTTCTATATTCACCATTTTTACCACAGTATGCCCTAAAAATGAAAATCTCTAGATCAGTTACTGAAAATCATACCATGCCCATACATTCAGGGAAAATAACCAACTGGCCACTGCTACTGACTAATTGTTGCATCTCCATTGCCACTACCATACCCTCCCTTTTTTGTGTTGTCTGGATTGGGATCGCATAATTTAAGGAGGTATTCGTCCTTTTCTTCCCACTGATCATGATGTTGCCCAATAGAGTTATATTAACTTTCATTAATATCCTACAATGAACCAACTCCATTACGAAGATGGGTATGATATTATGACAACCGTGTAAGAGAGAAACATGGTCATTAAGACATGCATTAATACCTGGAAACTAGGCATAGTATCCTATCGAAAAACAACTTGATTTCTTCTCTCCCTCTCCTTGCGATGTTTCCGAAGCGATTATTGTTTTTCCCCGTCAATATCAATCGTAGCAGCAATACTCCCCGGATGCGGGTGAAAGGACGGGTGGCAGTGAGGAGCCACATGCCAGCGATGTGCTGCCTCGAGCATAAGCTTGGCATTCAATTCGTTTCTCGCCGCCGAGGAATAAGTGTACAGGTGAAAGCGGAGGTCATTCAATGCAGCGTCCGGTTAATTGGTGCGACTGCAAATCGCAGTTATGGAGAACAGATCTCGAGGGAATGTTGAAGTTTTTAAACAGGGTGATGGATTGGAGCAGGTTCACGCTCAGTGCTTGGGTGACGAAGTTCAGGTTCCTGCTTGCAGTATTCTTATCCAGGCTTCAGCTCTTGCTGCTAAAGTCTGCCTCCAAGTCGTTGAGGGCTGTCTCAAGCCCGGAAAATCTGTTGGTTGCTATCTCTGGTCTATTGGGTGTCGTCCCAGGTCTGTTGGGCGCCGCTTCAATTCTGCTGGGTGTCGGTTCAAGCTGGGAAGGTCCTCTGTCTCAGCATTGCTCCAAGCCCCCGGTGCTCCAGCAAAGATGGTCAGACCCAGACAAAGATTACTCAGTCGTCAAGGTTCTGCTCAGGGAGGGTCCTCTCGTCCTCCAGTCACAGAGCCCCATCTCCACTGTTGCCGCTATCCCTGCCATAGAAGTGCTGAGGCCACTCCCCTCCAGGCAAGCCAATTCATGGACGCGAGCAGCCCAAATTCTGGTCCGGAACCTTTACCTGCCTTCGGCTCAGCTATCTTCACCTTCGGTAGCTCGATGGATAAACCCCGCATTAATGCACACGTATCGGTTCTATTAATCGAGGAAACTCAGGATGGTGACAGAGGTACGCACAGTAAGGGGAAGCTCCCAGGTGGAAGCTCGGAAGATGACGAGGAGAGACCAGCGGGGGCACCAGAGCAAGCTCCTAGTTGCCCTCAGGCTCAGAAGGCGTCGACCTCCAAGGAAAACATTGTCGAAGACTGGGACTCCCTCCCCACTTCAGGGTATGGATGGTGCAGGGTGGTCGAGGAGAAGCCGGAGGAATAGCCTTCGACTGTTTCAATCTCTCTTCCTCCATAACTGCTCAGGGCATGTTTTGGTTTTATGTCTATGTCTATGTCTTTATGGTTTATGTCTATGTCTATGTCTGCTCTTGCTATGTTTGTATGGCTTGTAAGAGAATTCGCTGAAAATCTTTTGATGCCCCTACGAGGGGTGCACTTTTTTGCCTCGGCGCCCCTGCGCGGGATGATCTTGTTTAGTCTGGATGCACTGTCTAGTTGCGCAGCCACTGTGAGGGCTGATTTTGTAATGAGAAATCCTGGTCCAAAGAGCCACAGTTTGCCCTGGGCAAACTGACTCTGTGAATGTAATGTTTTCCTGTATATAATAGAATAGAATAGATTTACCGAGAAAAAAAAAATCGTAGCAGCAATACTAATATATTTTAGAATGGTCAATATAATGGAAAAGAACTCTAAACAGCCTCTAAAGTCCAAAAAACATCATGCTACAGAAAATAACTACATATAATCCAAATCATCCCTATAATGGGATCCTCATTATCAGTGTAACCCTTTGCCTTTCCTCTGGCCTCTACCTCGATCATCCAAGGACATTAGTACTAATGCTTGGTGTTGCATGTGGATTCAAGTCCATCCAACCATAAGTCATCATCTTCAATGGTTGTCATCAAAATTTCCACAACTCATTCCGAGGTAGATAATTTGATAAATATCCTCCAACAAAGCAAACTATGTATCAAGTGTTTCTATAGCCATTGCTTGCATCTTGGTGGAAGGTTGTAATACACAAAGGCAAGATCATTTAAGGCAACCTTCCTCCACAACCAAACTAAAGCACGAAGAATTAAGAATCGCACAGAGGTGATATAGGGAGAAGGGAATGTAGATATTGAAGGGCAGGATGAAATCAAAGGGGCACATCAACATTTTAAGATTAGTAACTGCAGAGGAAGAGCCAAACAGCGTCAAGGAATTTTTAAGAACTACTCCAAAATTGGTTTCTAATGAGGCAAATGCACAACATTAATCAAACCAATAGAGGAAGAAGAGCTACAAAGAGTAATATGGATTATGCACCCTAACAAAGCTCCAGGGCCAGATGGCTTCACCATAGCCTTCTATCGCTCATTTCGGAAGCTCATCAAGAAAGATATTCTCAAGATGATTCGATGGGTTCAACGCAAGCACAAAATAGGAGGTAATACAAACTCGACCTTTCTTGCCCTTATTCCTAAAGAATCAAGGCCAACCTCCTTTAACCACTTCAGACCTTTATCCCTATGCAACTCCTCTTACAAAATCATAACCAAGATTTGAATAATTGTCTCAAAATTCTCCTCCTCCAGCTGATTTCTAAAAATCAAGGTGGTTTTGTTCTAAATCACCAAATAGGCAATAATATCCTTTTAGTCCAAGAAGCCATTCACTCTAGCCTTTCCCGAGAAGATCAAGGATTCATCCTGAAGTTAGACATGGCAAACGCTTTTGATAGGGTTAGACACTCGTTCCTTTTTGTTGTCCTAGACAAATTAGGATTCGTCAAGGACTTCATAGACCTCATAAAAGCTTGTATCCATAGGCCCTAGATAGCCCCTTTAATCAATGGAAGGCCAGGGCAATTCTTCCAAATCTCTAGGGGTCTTAGGAAAGGTTGTCCTATCTCTCCTTTCCTTTACATTATAATGGTTGAATCCCTCAGTAGGAAACTTGAGCAAGATAGGCAAAGTGGGCTCCTCACTGGAATTCAATACAGCAGAGGAATTAAAAGCATGAATCACTCCCAATTCGTCGATGACACTTTATTCATTGGAGGTGCTTCTTGTACTATTGCTAGAAGATTCAAATCCATTATGGATCAATTTCTGGAAGCCTCGGGAGGACTACTTAACAATTTAAAGAGTAGCATATATGGTTGGAATATCCCTCCCAGAACCCTTCAACGTATCTCTCAAATTTTTGACATCCCTTTCAAATCAGATTGGATGCATTTTAAATACTTGGGAATGCCAACCTCCAAATGTCCAACAAAAGCAGAGGTTTAGACAAGGGCTATGGAAAAAACGAAGAGAAAAACACAGCAATGGGGAATGCAATGGCTCAACCTAAGATGCAGAATAATCTTAATTAAATCAATTCTCTAACCTCTACCCTTATACCAATAGACAATTGTGCAAGCTCTTGTTGGGATTCAAAAGCAAATTGAGTTAACAATCAAGAAGTTCCTATGGCAGAGAGGTAGAACAAAAACAAAAAAGTTAAGTTTAATAAGTTGGAAAAAAGTAATAACACTTATGACAAAGGGAGGATATCTATCCGACAACCAGGATTGATGCATTTAGCTTTGGGAGCAAAACTCATGTGGAGGTTAATAGCAGGAGAAGCATCATGGTGGAAGCAAGTGTTAGAACATATATACATCAACAGTTCTCGACATGAGCTCCTCATCTCCCAGATTCATAACAGGTCATGTTCACAAATTTGGAAGCTATGCAAAAAAAACCCTACCCCTCATTCAAGCCAACACTCCAGAATTCTAGGGGGAGGACAAGAAATAAACTTCCAGGACGATAGCATAATGGGCAAGCCCAAACTCACATCCATGCCAAACATCAAGCACCTCAAGAATTGGCTTCAAGGTAAAGGCATTACAAAATTGGATCAAATATCAGTTTGGAATTAGCATGACAACTCAAGGGAAGGATGGAAAACACTTGCAATTCCATCGGAGCTCCTCCAACAATGGAATCTTCTACTCCAACATCTCAAGGAGTAGCTCCAATATGCTTCAAGCAGCAAGACAGCTTCAACCAGAACCCAACTGGAAGGGATTATACAGTTAAATCAAGATATGGAATGCTTCAA
Organism: Pinus tabuliformis; assembly: GCA_031772625.1. Taxonomy (NCBI): domain Eukaryota; kingdom Viridiplantae; phylum Streptophyta; class Pinopsida; order Pinales; family Pinaceae; genus Pinus; species Pinus tabuliformis. The sequence goes on from CM062818.1 coordinate 1,299,174,841, forward strand.
GGAGAACAGGAGCAACAGCCCAACTACCCCCTCTGGAAAATTGTTTGGAAAACTGAAAGTCTTCCCAAAACCAAAGTCTTTATTTGGACAATGCTTAAGGGGAAGATCCTTACACTTGACAACCTCAGAAAACGAGGCATCCAAGGGCCCTGAACTTGTACTTTGTGTTCAAGGGTTGAGGAAACCATTCAACACCTATTTATCTCATGTGAATTCTCAAAAAATTGTTGGCAAGCCTTGGTTAATCCTCTTCAAGCTCAGGTAAATTCCAACCTTAGCATTTCTGAATTCTTTGCCAAATGAAAATCTAGCTATCTATATTCTTTCAAAACAAAAATTTGCTTAAACGATTTTGGACTAGTCTCCCAACATTCTTATGTTGGCAGCTTTGATTAGCTAGGAATAAATATATTTTCCAAAACAAAAAGCCAGAAAACAGGAAAGTTAAGGCTAAAACCTAGAGTCTCCCCACAGAAGACATCCTCTCAAAAGGAAATAGTAAAATCAACACTCAATCCTTGCAAATTAAAGAAAGGCAACGGTTCAACTTCGTCTTGGACAAAACACCCCATAACATTTGTCTTCCCCTAAGAAACTGACTCAGCATAGTCAATTGGAAGGTGTGACTAAAAGATAAGGAATTCAAGGACTAGTTAAAATCTCATAGATGGCCCTGCCTCTTCCTCGATGGCGCATCTAATGTTGAGAAATCTAGGGCATCGATGATTAGGAGATTTCTCTTCTAGATAATTGCTTGTGATATGCCTTTACTTCTTGGATTATGATCTTCTCTTCGTTATATTATTAATGTGTTATTTTCATCAAGACAATTACCAAATAAACAATAGAAGACAAGAGACACAGTATGTAGGCTTGTTAGCCAGGGCCAAAACCTCTCACTCTTTGAGAGGAAAACCCAATCAGAAATTCTTCTTATAGATCTTCAATTGACGAATACCAAGACCATGACAAAGACCCTTGACTTTAGTGTCCTCCCAAGACCCTTGTCACTAGCCTCCTTAATGCTTTACCTCTTCCCTTTCTCAACTTCCTTCTAGAGTCTCGAACTGCTCTTCTCCTTCTAGCTCTCGGCTTCCTTGATCTTCTGGTCCTCGGCTTCTTCTTCTTCCTCTTGATCTCGACTACCTTGGTCCTCAGCCTTCTCTTGTAGGCTAGTAGCCCTACCACCGAAACCTTAGCTCTTCTTCTTCAACTTCTTCTAGAGAGGCTTTATACCCATACAATAGACAACAGTTACTTCGACTTCTTCTAGATACCTTCGGCTCTACTTTCTTCGCATGTGGGAGGACAAACTAACCCAAGACCGAAACTGGAATATCTTCGTTCTTCTTCCTTCTAGCTTTGTTGATATGGAGACTTCTTCTAGAGGCTATCTCGCACTTCTTATTCGACTTACTTGACTGAATTCATGCCTTTCAAATGAGGCCAAGTATGGGTATATATACAAGGTTGATCATGACCCTTAGGCCGACATGACCTCTTGGAGGAAAGCTGACTTCATCTTCTAGATTCTTTTCTTTGTTGTAGGCCGACATGGAGAGGGCTAGTGACAAAGTCTTGGAGAAATACTCTACATAGACAAGTGTGACTCTTTACAATGTGTAACATGACTTCGTTACATGACAATGACATGACAATGACTATTTTATTCTTTTATGACTAGATGACTAAATTCCTAAAGGTTCTCAATGGGAGCCTTGACTCAAAAATTAAATCACTTGCTCATGAAACCCATGAAGCAAGCATTACAATATTTTACTTTTTCTTCTTTACATCTCTTTACATAAAATCACAATTACATGTCATTATGAAGACCGAACCTAGTTACACTTTTCAACATTTAAATCTAATCTCGGACGAGCTAGAGCAGGAGGAATCATCCTTGATCATGAAGGAATAGAAATAGTGACCTATGAGTGGGGAGTGGGAAATGAAACAAACAACAGGGCTGAGGCTTATGGTCCCCTTCTAGGCGCACAGATCCTTCATGAGTCCAATTGTAAAAATCCAATAGTAATCGGGGATTCAGCTATTCTAATCAACATATGGTCAAGAGAACGAGACCCAACAATGCAAATCTTCGGCAAATTGTGACTCGAATTCAACATCAAATGAAGAACTTAGGAGAGGCCTCTTACTGCCATGTTCTCAAAGAAAACATTGGCATGGACGACTTGGCAAACAAGGCCTCTCATAGGCCCCAAGGAGAAGCCAAGATCAATGAGAAGATCCTTCTCAAGCATATTCCTTGAAATATTATCAAATCACATGCAAGAAAGGACCTTAGAAATGATCATCTCAAATCGACTTCCCCAAAAAGACGACAGACATCACTTCATTGATCACCAGCAAATCTCCGAATGACAAATCGTCTATCCCCATGTGGATCTGTTATCCACTATTTTGTGGGTGATTTCCCTAGGAGAAAATTTTCTCCAAGATGCTCCAAGTCAGCGGCAAGAAGCCCCTTGCAGCCACCAGCTAGCTCATTGTCCCATTTCTATGCCACCTGAGCCAGCGATGTGGTCCCTCGCCCATTTGCCATGATTGTATGTTCGAAGGTGGGCCTCCCGAACCTAAAGGTATACCTTGTCATTTGGTAATTGAGTATTGTAGTTTGCTTATCATGGACACTTCTAGACATGGATTAATGGGGGGATTCGACGGAAACAATGGGCTAAGTCTGTGCTCTTCTCCCCTAGACCCCTTTTGGGTATTAACCCTAGATTCTAGTCTAGTGGGATCTCTTTTACTAACCATTTGGCTTTAGGGATGGTATTTCACGAGAAACCTTGATTTTGTTTGCGTGGTCCCACTCCCTTATCCACATATATTGCCCCTTTCCACTCATTATTACCCCATTCCACATTACTCCACTAGCTCCACATAGGGTTAGCTCACCCCTTCCCCTTGCCCACACCTTGGGTTAGGCCTGGAATGATGCCCCAGAGGTTGATGAAGCTAAAAAGAAAGATAAAAGCATATTTCGCCATATTCAACAGGAAAATGTACTACAAAATGCAAAAGATGGTTGGGACAAACACATTTAGCACGTGGGAAAAAGCTAATACACGAGCTCTACCCCATCATCATGGCCATCACCCTAGTTCCTACAAGTTCTATGAGCCTCCTTCATCATATAGGAACCCATGATTGTTCCAACCCCTGCTGGGAAATTAACTACCCTACCTTAAAAGGGGGTATTCACTGATATATCTTATGTATCATGCTCTTACCCCTTAAACCAACCATGCAGTGCTTCAGGTTGTGAACGCAACTGGAGCATGTTTGAGAAAATACATTCTAAGAAGCACAACCAATTGACACAAAAACGCTTGAATGACCTTGTATTTGTCCATTACAATCTACGACTTCGCAACAAACAAATACTAGGTGAGACTCGAGAGCTTGAATTTGAAGGTTTCATAATCTAGTTCGTACTTTAAAGTTCAAACTTCAAACTTCAAAGTGAAACTTTAATTCACATTCCAATGTCTCATGATAATGACAGGTATGGATCATTCACCAATCGACCTTGAAGAGATAGATTTGCAAACTACAATGCGGCAGACTGGGTTCAATTAGATGAGCCTCCTCTTTTAAGCCTTCAAGACTTGGAGAACTTTGAGAGTTAAGCAAGTGAAGGAGTGGAAGGAATCGCTTCTAGTTCTCACTCTTAAGAGTCTTAGACCCTTAGTTGCTGATTTTTTTCTGATTAGTATGAAGTTTTTTGTAAACTTTTAGAAGCATATGCTTCTAAGGACTCAAGACTCAGTGCTTTGGATCATGTTTGGACCAATGTTTTACAACTCGGACTCGGACTCCGACTCGGCCGAGGATCGACTCCGACTCTGACTCCGAAACAGTAATGACTCGGCCGGCTCGATTTCAATGACTCGGTCGTTGTAAAAAATACATTAAATATTTTTTTTATTAAAAAACATAATTTTAAATATTTTAAACATAATTTTAAAGATTTTCATTCATGTTTCCAAGCACACAGCATTATAATATAGATGGAAGACAACATATGATCAAAGTAGGCTCTTTGCTTCTGTTCAATTTGTACATTAAACCTTGACTGTCAATCTTGACATTGTCACTAAACTATACAACAACCACTGTTGCCCTCGACACAAACACTGCAATGCTCACAAATGAATATGCAATAGGGAGCTCATGGCGCAGTTGCTAAATCAACTATGCCAAGCTGCTTTCAATCTTACACTGCTGCACTGGTGCCGAAAGGATGCTGCGAGCAGTGAGGCTCAGAGCTAGATGTCTTAGGTCAGCTCTATGACCTTGAAAATATCTCAACCTCTGCCCAAGGAGGCTTACTGGTATGCGTCTTATAGCTGCTCAGATATAGCAATGAAGCACCTTCCAGAGTGCTACAACAATGATGAAACATAAACCTTTACTGCCCCCTATCTTAGAATGAAGGACTGTTGAATCTTGATGAAGTAAGCCAGGACTCATAACCTTAAAATGACCTCGGAATATCTGTCTGAAAGAGCAAAGTTTATACTGAAAACTCGAGATTTGTTTAAGAGCAGCAATACTTGTGAATTTGAAGGGGGGCATGTTTGACCAAGGAAATGTGAACACTATTTTGGGAGTGGCCAACTCCAGATAATGCAACACAAATATGGCAATTTCATAGACATGTGAACTTTATCAAAAGTTCATCCGAACATTTAGTAAGATTGTAGCACCTATGAATATTTTGATGACAGCAGACAATAGTTTTTAAGATCCAAGGTAGCTGAAGAGGATTTCCAATCTCTTAAAAGTTAAAAGATGACTAATGGAAGCTACAGTTTTAGCCATTACAGATGGTAACAAACTTTTCAAGGTTGAATCTGATGATCAAGTTTGGTTCTTGGGGCACTAGTTAGCCAAGAAGGACATTCCAGTGCATACCACCATGAAAAGTTTAATCAAGAAAAAATTAAATAGAGAATTTCCAATCAAGAATTATATACAATTATACAATATCTATGTCATCAAAGGCAATACTTGATGGCTAAGGAGTTCATGCTATATAGTATATATAGATCATCAAGCTTTGCAACACACATCAACTTCACATCATGCCAAATAGTTAAATTAATTGCAAAGTTTTGTTTCTAACTTACTAAGATCGAACACAAGGCAGGTAAAGCTGCAAAAGATGATGATCACTGTAGGACAATGGTTCACATCAAATTCGTATCAAATGACACTGTAATTGCAGTCACAAGTATGGGTATGACAGAGCAGTTTATAAAACAGGAGGCAAGGTTTATGACAGAGCAGTTTATGACCGAGTCAAATTGGATCCGGCCAGGTTGACCAAGTCACACATGACTCGGCCGAGTCATGTGTGACTCGGTCAACCGGACCGGTTACTTGACCGGGTCACTCCTCCAACAATCAACTCGGTTTGACTCGGCCGTTTCGATTTCAAAACGGCCGGTTTGTAAAACACTGGTTTGGACTCATAACATATATGAGATACTTATTCATTCATGATATTTTGGACATCTATTGATATTATGCATTGTTTGGACATGCCTTTACCCAATATTAATGAAAAATGGTTTTTTTAATTCAATATACGTGTATATTTTTATTTAATGAATTCAACGATTTTTTCCCGATCCGATTAAAACTCTTCGCTCTTTTGCCTCGCCGATTTATTGCCAATTCCGAGTCTGGTAACATTGGTCAAGATGTCCTCAAATTGCCCCTAGAAGCACTATCTCTCGATGAGGGCAAGGGAACCACACCCTTTACTCAACCAAGGCTGGAGGGCCTGCCACAAACCAAAATGAAGCAGTGTGAACTGTACTCCTGAGTCCCAGTAGGTATAAGCAATGATGAGCTCAATCTTTGTGCCTCGATAGTAGATATGTAAGTCTATAATGAGCCATTTGATACATTGAAGATCAAAACCTTGGTTTTACCTAGGTTGACTGTCAGCAGTCGGAGGTCACAAAAATTAATGCATCAAGTTGTCTCTTTAAGCCCTCAGTAGCAGGGATCAAAACAAGACCAAGTCATTGATGAGTGAGAGCAGGGAAATCAACACCTAATATGGAAGACAGCCATCCCCCTCTTGAAAATGCTCATTATGGAAGGACTCCAGCTCATCAATATAAATTCCTAATAGGATCAGCAAGAAGGGGCACCCCTGTTTTACCCCGATGGTACTCTGGATGAAGTCGAAAGAGCCCTGTGCAATCCTGATGCATCTTAAAACTGACACATACAGTCTCATGATGGCTGCCAATAGGGTCTCTCGTATGCCAATGTCATGAAGCCTCTCGAATAATGTCTATCTCAGGACTCTCAAATGCTTCCAGAAGGTGTATAGAATATTCATATGATAAAGATAGGATGTCTAAATGAAATAATTCCATACACCTTACGAGGATTTCTTTTATGCTTAGAACCATTCCATAACTATGTATAGATATATATGTGTTTCTTTAAATGTTTGGTCAGGGACTGTGACAGGTTATTGTTGGTGCCAGTATTGCAGGTTACTCTTGAGATATGAGACAGAGTGATTGTGGCATTGGAATAGAATTAAAATATACTAAGTACACTTTCTGGCTTGTTAACGAATTATTGGAATTAACGGTATATAATATATGGGTACAATAACTTTTGTAAGGTTATATTCTGCAACACAGCAATATAATGATTCCAATAAGCTTTGAAGTGGAAAATCTAAATTACAGATTACTGCCAAAGGAACAAGAATATAGACATCATTCAGCAAAATAAAAGGATATTGAGCTTCAAATTTTGCACGAAGCGCAAGCTTTTTTAGTTTCCGTTCCTCTTCTGTAGAATCCTTATCACGTTTACCATTCTCTGAACCACTGCTGGCATCACCATCTTTATATTTCTCTCCAGTCTCTAAATCTTCAAAATCTCCATAGACAGAGTCATCATCTTCTTCACATCCCTCCATTTGTTCACTTCGGCGAGCAGCCTTTAACCAATCTCCTGTAACAAAGCGGTCACGAATGCTTTCAATAGTCTCTTCATTCAACCAGTCAGTTAACTGTGAGCAGTCCACTTGTGATTTGGTGCAATCATCAGCATTAGGTTCTTCAACGTCAACTTGTCCATCAGGTTTTTTCTGTCAAATACAATAGAAACAAATACAGTAAGTCTTTTGTGTGAATACAAACACTGACAAATGAAAAAGATGCAAAGCAACATATATTGTCTTTTAGATAAGCTTGCCGAAAGAACCAGCTTTGCATACATCTTCTTTGCTAATAATCCCTCTTCAAAGATCAATCTAAACCTATTCGTGTCTTTATCTTCTTCCATGTTAAATATAACTTGACAGGAGGGACAGGTTGAAGCTTCTAATGAAAGACTGAAGCATTATCACATATCTAGCATAACAAATTAGATACTCCCTCACACTCCATGCATAAGAGTCGAATGCCCATTGGGACATATTACTCTTCCTAACTCGCATATATACTGCTTTTTGAAATCAACTAACAGAAACAAAGAAAGACAGAATGACACAAATTTATTATGGTATGGTCCTTCAGTCATGAAGCAAATCATGGGCATTTAAATTCATAAACAAGAAAGCATACTGCAACAACATGACCACATGCACTTGGTTCAATGTATGGACTCTTAAGCAATGTTCCGAATGTCTCAGAAGAAAGCATTTGCATCATCAACAGCATTATCATCAAAGGTAACATGTATTACATACCTTCTCAGAATTTCTCTTCAGCTTGAAAACTTCCTCTTCATCACTATTGTCACAATCACTATCTTCAGCCAATTCCTGAAAGGACATTGAAGTGGATGTCGATGTAGAATGGCCGTACACGAGCTGCATCAAATTTATTTTCCTTTTGGAAATTGTCCTAGAAATCAGACTTTCTTTCCATTTTGAAGCATCACCCAGTGTATCTGTTTCCATAGAATGAGAAAACCAAGCATGCAACAGGCAAGCTAATAAGGTTTATATATTTAAAATAAGATCTGATGAGCTTAACATTATTTAAACTTTCTGAGCAAACTTGTATGTGACAAAAGACTCAGAGATAAGAGGCCAAAACAAGTGGTTGAAAAATAGCATGACTACTTTACTGGAATTTTAGAAGCAAAGAATAATATGCCAGGTTATTTATCACTAAAACGAGTCATCTTTAAAAGAATTATACCTAAAGAAGCAACTTTCCGTGAATGATATTTCTTATTCAACTTGAACCACAACCATAGAAATAAACACATACCTTCTTTGTCTTCTTCTGATAAACTTTCATATTCATTTAGTGCTTCGCTCACTATTGCCCTAGAATTAGATGTTCTGCTTAACTTATGTGTGCCATGGTGTTTATCCTGTTCTCTCCAATCAGGCTGATCATCCTCTTCATTATGGCCTTTGTCAGCATCAGAATCAGAATCATTGTCTTCATCAGCATCAGAACTGTTCTTCTCACTCCCTGTGCCCTCTTCATTATCAATTTCTTCAGACTCCTGTGAGCCAGTAGTGGCATTTTAAGAATTTATTCATGATAATCTTCAAAAATCAAAATCTTGTCTTTTAAAAAAAAATTGTTTGAAGTAAGAAAAAGAAGCACAATTCATAACTACTCTGCCATACTCCCTGCATAAAGCATTTGGGTAAAAATACATTTCAAGAGTATCTCTAATGCTGATGTTATAACTAAGCTTTCAGATGTTCACAGATCAACTAATCCAACCAATTTCATACATTCATGACCCCACGTTCTCATCAAAGGTTGTGAATAAGTTAAATACTAACCGGATATTGCTTGCTTTCAGCAATAAGAAACTAGAGTTTTAGAGATATGAAGAATTTAACCAACAAGTAGCTCATTGAAACATATAAGAAGTCCTTGTCATTTGGGTCCCTGGACATGTGGGGATCAGGAGACAAGGTTTGCAAACATCTGAGTGATATTCCCAGAGTTAAGGGCGTGAAGGTACTGACTACTCCAGAAGTAGAAATGCAATTTTTTCTTCAGTGGGCAATACTTCTCTGACCCAGGAAGTTACACTTGAACAGACTCAAAAAGAAAACCCTAGACTACTACCAAATATTACACATAGAAAGCTATTTAGTGTTTATTAAGCCATACAATGCTGCAAACCGACTGGGAAATTGTACACAGATTCTAATTTCTAAATATGAATCCCCCAACAAAATGTTATTATATGGATGCCAGTTATGGTAATATTAGTTTTTCTTTGTCCTTTTTCAGGGAAAAAAATAACTACATAGCTAAAAGCTTGATAACTAAATTACACTATAAAGACATAAAGAATTAGATTTCCCAATATATTCTCCACATTATCTTTACTTATACTGGTTGGTATCTCTATTTTATCTTCTAGTTTTCAGAAGTAATCTTAGTACACCTACTGCATATTGCTAATGGATGTACTTTTGAATCTCAGATATTGATAGAATTATTTATCTTATCTAACTCAGAGTGTGATAAAATGAGTTTCATCATAGTGCATACACGTTATCTCCTTCTACCAATAATAATACACAATATAATTAATGCAACCAAAGGATTTTATAGCTAATTCATGTTCAAATATTCTGTCAAAGAGTTATTTCATATGTCATAAATTCATAATCAATGTTGCAAATATCTTTTGGGGGAATATATCGCCAATAGTCCAGAAATAAACTTATCAGAAATATTGGGGAAAATATTGGAAGTTATCCGAAATGTGGACTTGAAAAACTCAAAAAATATTAGAAATATTGGCAACCTGAAAAACTCTCAAAAATCAGAAATATCAGGAGAAACAGGACATAACTGCCATGTTCCACAGGGACACGTCACCCAAGGTGGCATGCGCACACCCCACATTTCCCACACACCTAGGATGGGAGGACGCCTAGGGCCCTGCCGCCCTACTAACTGTTGAAAATGTAACTAGTTTCGGTCTTCATAATTGCTGTACTCATTTCAATATGTATCCTATACAATAAACAAACAAAAAAGATAAGAAAAAGTTATTATTATTAAAGCATGGATTTCATGCTTCTTATTGATGATCTTCTAGGTAAAAGCATGTTCTTCATGCTTCTAGGGTTTGTTAGGTTTTGGGATTTATTGTCATGAGTCAAAAGAGTCAACATCATGTTTATAAGGCCCTTTCGGGCAAAATGTAATTGGAAAAAGAATTTATTTTGAGTCTAGAAAGTCCTGAAAACTCCAAAAGTACAAATCGGCCCTAGCAACTTCAAGTCGGCCTAAAGGAGGGAATTCAACCACCTAGAAAAACTATATAAAGGAGCAGTTCGACCTCATTTGGCATCTACTCACTCACAAGTTCGATCTCAAGAAGGAAGCTCGATCTATAGCTGGAAAGCAAAGGAAGAAGAGAGCGAAGGTCTAAAAGAAGAAGGAAGGACGAAAATCTTGTTTTGGGGCTCAATCTCCCTCACACGTTCAAAGGATTAGGATTTCTACAGCTTCCAAGAAGGGTCGAAATTGCAGGACTGTGTTGCAGTAAGACGAAGTGCAAATCTTGTTGTTGCAAGGAAGAATACTCTATCTTGACCTCATTGACCTTGGGAGGAGTAGTCTTGCTCTAAGAAGGTCTCAAGAGGAAGTTGAACTATGGTTTCTGCAGCAGCAACAAGGGCCGAAGCTGCAGAACAAAAATTGCAAGTCGAGTTGTAGTAGTGAAGCTGGAAGGTTGAAGTTGAAGTTTTGAAGTTGGTTGGAGCAAGATCTAGGAAGGACTTGCTGGAAGGGTTGACCTGGTACTTGGAGGAGGACTTGATATAGGATTGGGTCTTAGTGTCATATTTGAAGTTGATTCTATAAGAATAGAAGAGTTTTCCAAGTTCCCCCCTTGGAGGGGTTTTGCCCTGGCTAGGAGCCTCATTTATTTGTCCTCTTATTGTTACTATTTCGCTCTTGATATTTGTTTGATGAAAAGATCTAACTCAAGAACATAAGAAGATTAACAAAGTTCACAAGCAAATATTAACGGTAAGGAAAACTGGAATTAATAGTTTCCACTTGGAATTTTCCAACACCAATGCTATGTAATTAAAGGTAATGTTAAATTCTTGAAGTAAAAGAATGAATTCATCCTTTTACTTAAACATTTAACATTCCCATTAATTGAGTCATGATGTTTGAGAGTGGTTTTGACCTCATTGGATTTCATATTGAGAAAGTAGAACTTTAGAGTCCACTCAAAATCCAGCAAACTTAACAGTTTTCAAGATTTCAGGGTTGGGGGAATTGTAACGTTTCCATTGGATTCTATCATGTATGGTCTAGAACTAGTTGTTATAACTTATAACCCTATTTTCCACTCTATTATAGTGAGAGAGACCCTAGTTCAACTTACCTCAGTTGTTGGTTAGAATGCATCCCCTTTCACCTTTGCATTTACTTATGTGGGATTTATTCCATGTTAAAAGAGTGGAATTACATAATTGAGTAATTTTTCATAATTACTTTGTCAAAATTTTATAATTATGAGATACTAATTATTTCATAATTGTGACAATTGAGAAAAGGGCTCATAATTGAGGAAAAGGTTTCTAGAGTTTTTCATTTCCAAGGAGATCAAATTGACCCACTTGTCTATGAGTTGGCTAGGAGTCCATTATTGTAAAAGTTACATAACTTCTCAAGTCCCTAGGTGTCTACATAGATTCTCCCGGAGGATAGAATGAACACATATAATCTCACCAAGAGAACAGGGAGGAAGATCTAGTATCCATATTATAGCGTTGGAGCTTTGTTGCATCACGAGAAGGAAGCCAAGTTGCAAGTTGGAGGAGAGGAGCTTATTTCTTGCGTATATTATCTTGTGTATTGTCATTTATGATTAATGGATCATTGTTCCCATCCTATACTTGTGATCTGATCATGTTTTCAGCTTATGCATGTTGTTTTTAGACTGGCAAGCCCTCTGCGGAAGGCTATTGTTTGCTTGGTTGGCGGTGTATTTGTGCAAGGTCTTGATTTCAAGCAGTAGGAAGCGAGATCTTCAACTAGAAGCCGATCTTTCTCTGCATTAGACCCAAAAGACTTCACTGATCTACAAGGGTGCCTAGTACCAGTCTCCAAACCTTCTTCTTATTATATCATGTATGAGTATGAAAACTAATTGCTTCTGTAAGCGTGAACTAGGGCTAGATTTGTTGATCCCTCTTCAACATTACACACACAACTATGGGTAAATCCTTAGCTGATCTACAGGGTTAAAAGCAGCTTGCAATCTCAAGCAAAATTCTCCCATAACACTGGCATTTAATCAAGAGCACGCAGCCCTCTATGTACCTCAATGTTGGTGACATTAATTATTGGTAAAATTGTAACCATCGCTCAATCAAAATATCGACTTGGCATGTTAAGTTTTTTCCATATTATTTTAATGCTTGGAGGGTGTTATTGATGACGAGGATCATCAATATATGCAATGATTTTGATGATATGTAAGTATTTATTGTAGCATCAATTTTTTAGACTATAGATGCCATCTAGAGCCTCTGTGTCTGTGTTTTTGGTTCAAATATCGACTGCACTCGGTGTTATTTTGGTTATATGCACCCTTTGTTGAGAAATCTAAAGGGCATTGATTAGAGTGATTTCTCTTTCTTTGATAACTTATTGTTATGTCTTTTTACTTATCTTACTTATTAGCTTCATTTATTATTATTGTGTTTGTGTATCATCAAACAGCTACCAAAAACAAGAACAAGAACACAGAATATAGGCTACAAGCCAAGGCCAAAACCTCTCCACTTCAGAGGAAAACCCGCAAATCACTTTTCTTCATTATAGATTCTTCAATTGAAAAATTCCAAGACCTTTAGACCAAGACTAGTACCCTCCAAGGCCAAGTCCAACCTTTCCAGATGATGTGCTTTCCTTGTCCAAGTCAAACCCAGTCAAATCTCTTCCAGTAGCACAACTTCGACCTCCAGCGACATAATTTTGGCCTCCACTGCAGAACTGAAATTTTCGACCCTCTTGTAGTTGTTGTTGCCACACATGTGAGCTTCTTGTAGCCTCCTAGGACTTCCTTAGACCTTTGCTTGCCTTTCTCTGACTTCTAGAGCTTGAGGATGGCTTATTGTGACCTTCTTGCCTTCTCTTCTTCAAGATTGAACTTGCAGAGGAAAACCCTAGATCAAAACAAAAACCCTAGCCTTCCTTTGCACGTGTGAGAGACAATTAGCCCAAAACCAAGTCTTCTTCATCATTTTCCTTCTTCGTTGCCTTATTCCTCTTCTTTTCTTGCTTGAATGAGTGAGAGATGAATGTGCTCCAAGGAAGTCGAGTTTCCTCCTTTATATAGGCTTCTCAAAGGTGGACGTGGCTCCTCAAATTAGGCCGACTTGCCCGCTGCCAGACCAACTTGATCTTGGAGGGTACTTTAACACTTTCGAGGACAAAAATAATTTTTTGTACAAGTTACAATGTGCTCGAAGGGGTCTTCAACTTATGACAATGACTCTTTTGACTTCTTGACCTAGGACAAACCCTAGAAGCACTCAATAGGTGCTTGACCTATAAAATAAAAGACCTTGAGCATGAAATCCATGCTCCAAAAATAATAAAAATAATTTTCTTTCATTTTACAATTTACAAGAATCAAAAGTACATTTCATATTTATGAAGATCGTCCCCAATTGGGGTGTGAGCTGGCCCTTGTGGGCTTGTCCTGGCCCAAAGATTAATGAGTATCTTCAAGATCGTCCAGGCCACCCTCCGGATGCATACAACACTTGGAGTGGTGGCAGTACGCATGCGATGTTTAATGCCTGAAGGCGGCAGAGTTTCAAGGACACTTGGAGTGGGAAACATTTTGTTCGGCTTGTTGAGTAAGGTAGCTTGGGCACTTACGCTCCTCTGGATCTAGTGTGCGAGGGGGATTCTAGGCGGCCAAAGGTCATCATCGTCTTCAGGTTTTGGTAGCATTTCCTGGTCTGTAGTGTGAGCGCGACCTTTGGCAGCATCAAGCACCCAAACTACAACCATGTGCTGGTGGAAATTCGGTGTTGGGAAAAAAACAGTGTTTGCCAGGCAACAGTAACAGCATAACCCGAGCAAAGGGTACAAGGAAAAATGGCGGTGGAGGCCGAAGACGGGGAAAGCAGAGAAAAGTTGCCCTGTTGCCAAGAAGCGAACCCAGCTCTTCCAGTGGAGCGGCTAGGGCGAGTCGAGGGCGCAAGAAGGCCCCTCGCATAATTGAAGAAGCGACCCAAGCTTACCTTGCCAATAGCTCCAACCCAATTAGGCAACTGATTGCAGAGTGGGAAGATGAAATTCATCAAACCGTGGAGGACTTTCAATTGGACATGGATGAGTGGCAAGAAGTAGCCCTAGATCCAGGCCATACTCGTGGAAAAGTAACCCAATACAAGCAGACAATACACTTGTTCTAGATGATGAAGAGCATTGTGGCAAAAGCTCTAGAGAAGTTTCCTTTTGACAAGCATGTAGCCCCCCGGGGGCAGTCGGATTATACAAAAGAATTTCAAAAAATCCAATTTCAATTGCAACAACAGAGTGGCCGGCTAAGCCGAATTGAGTAGCACATCCCTTGCATACCCCACACGGAGCCGCCAGGTTCCACTGTGAAGGACCCTGCTCCGGTGGATTCAGCTAATAATGAGCAACGACAGTGCATCCATGATTTTACATTTTGAATGTTTCAGTCCCAAAGTTTTAGACTTATTACCAATTACGTTTATAGTTATATAGAAAATAGGAAGTATAAAGACTCAAGTTTATATAGCATGGCTAGACAAACTTATTATTTTTTTCTTATGGATGGCATATTTTGCGGTTAGATGGCGAACAGACCTGGTTTCCCTCTAGGCAGGTTGAGGCCACCTAACTCTCAGACATATGGATGTAACCTACTTTATCTTCGAAAATTAATAGAAAGATACCACCAAGCTTACAAAAAAAAAAATATTTAGGAAAACTGAACCTAGTTACACATTTTTCAACACTCCCTATTAACTAGGGAGGTATTCATAAATGGTACATGGACATTCTCAATCTCAAGAGGTCTCATAAGAAGATTCGGATTGGTAACCCATCTATTTAGCATCATAACAACTAGTATTGCAATATAGCAAGGCCTTGACTAACAACTCTATCTCTCCACAAGATCAGAGCACAATGTTGGCGAGACTAATGATTTATGGACTGTTGAAGCTTTTAAGCCTAACAGTTAGAAACCCTACATGTACTTTCTGATTTATTCCTTCCTACTTGTTCTGATTAATTAACAAGTTATTTACCTGTAAATACTGAAAATAAACACAAGTACATGCTCAACACATTACAGATCATCAACTGAAGGAAACAGAAACAAGCACACAAATGACACCATTATTTTTGGACTAATGTCCATGAAATAACCTAATGCGGAAAAACCGGTGCAGCTATCTGAGGGTTTTATTATTATGCAGTTTCTGAATACAATATGGGTGCCAAAACCAGCTCACCCAACAGAGAATAATCTCGACAGTAGTACCTCTCCTTCGGAGACAGATGCTCCGACTGAAACCCCGGATAAACACTCTGGCAGCTCCTCAGCTCCAATCTGCCCCACAAAAAACCCCAGTGTCAGCCTCTAGGGACTACGTCAGCCTCTTTTACACTCTGTGTCAGCTTTCCAGGTAGTTCCCGGCAATTCCAGCTTCTGCCCTCTGCGTCAACTTTCCAGGCAATTCTGGCAGTTCCGTCTTCTGCCCTCTGCGTTAGCTTTCCCAGCAATTCTGGCAATTCCAGCTTCTGCCCTCTGTGTCAGCTTTCTCGGTTGTTCTGGTTGTTCCCGGTAGTTCCGGCTTCCCAGCAATTCCCGCTGCTCCCGGCAGTTCCGGCTTCTGCCCTCTGCGTCAACTTTCCCGGCTGTTGCACTAATCCTCCCAGCACTATCTCTATCTCTCTGCTTCTATATTCACTGCCCCTCAGCTACAACTCCTGATCACTCTCTCAACTTTCTTAACAAACCCAGCCCCAAGAAGTCGAAATCTTGATCTCTTGGTGTGTTCTCCAAGTGACCCTCAAGCCTCCTCTTATACTTTTCTCGTTGACAGATCAACAGCCGAGATTAAGTCCCTAATCAACGGCTAAGAATAGACCTGGTTGATCCGTGACTTTTAGACCATTCTAACACAGTTTTATATTAATTCACATTAATATTTTAATTTCCCTAAGTTTAGACTTAGGGACTCCATTAAAAATATTAATTATTTTAATATCTCCCAAACTGTTTAGAATCTGCCCAAACCCTTTCTGGGTATTGGAGATCTCATGTGCCTTAGCCTTTCCACCAATTTTCGTGGCTAGAGCACATCTGATGCTACCCCAAATCAACACTCCCTCTTAGCGAGGATTGTGCTCTAGTAATACTCCTCACTGAGCATCACTCTGATCATCCGGCATCGGTCCCTGTGCTGATGTTAGGCCTGCTGCCCAACATCCTCTGCACTGCTGCATCCTGTACTGCTACCCATGGCCCTGCCACTGCCACTACTGCATCCATACTGCAACTCCCTCTACATCCATGTTGCTGCCCATGGCCCTGCCACTGCAACCCAGTTACTGAGAAGTAAGTAATTGATCTCCCAATTCTGACATCTCTGTCAGGATAGAGACACCCCTGATGTTGAAACTTCCCCTATCACTGACAAGTGCTCCCTCTCTGACCTTTGCGCTGCTGCAACAACTTTGTGCATCTCACACCGTTGCACACCTCTTTGTGCCATCTTGCACTGGTGCAACACTCTCGTGCTTCTCGCATTGCTCCCTCACGTTTTCCTGGGAATCCTGCACTGTATCTCCCTCTGTCGCTCCATCTACATCTGTCTCTACTGACATCTGCCAGCATTGTTATTCCTCTTCGGGGCTCCCGTAGCAACGTCTAATCCAAGAGGTTGGGTACCTCGAGGATCCTGCCCCTCATCGCCTGTAGTCCTCCTGACTACAGCTCGATGTCTCCCCACTTCTTCTGAAGTGG
The DNA here is from genome assembly GCA_031772625.1 of Pinus tabuliformis. Classification (NCBI taxonomy): domain Eukaryota; kingdom Viridiplantae; phylum Streptophyta; class Pinopsida; order Pinales; family Pinaceae; genus Pinus; species Pinus tabuliformis. The sequence goes on from CM062818.1 coordinate 1,299,191,890, forward strand.
CACATGAGCACTCATGGCACACAGAACAGAAAGGCCTTCCAGATGACAAAGTTGGATGCCTCATCCAACCTGTCCTGATCCCTCAACCCTTCATGGCCATCTCTCTGCTCTTCTTGTTGACTTCTCCGAGTCTCTCTACTTCCCGCCTAGAATTTCTATGTTCGACTCCCTCTAAGCCTCAATTTCCCTCCTGGAAATCCTTCTGCTGATGTCGAGATACCCCCTACTCTGATCGTCTATGCAACCGCACCACTGATCCGGATTTCTCGGCTAGAAACCCTCGGTAGAAACTCCCTCCTCCTTGGCCTTGCCCTATTAGGTATTGTTCTGACAACAGTACCCCACCATCTCCACTCTGCAACTTATCCACAGCCTCCTATACCCTAGCAACATGAAGGTGAGAGCTCCTAGGCTCTGCACATTCCCAACACCAGCAAACTAGCTCCCTAAGCCAACTACGTCAGCTCTCCTGGCCTCTGCGTGGCTCTGTGTGAGCCTGCCTTTGCCTCCCTCAACCTCTGTGCAGCCTCTTCTTGGCCCAAACTTGATGACACAGGCACTGCGTCACCCCTTCCTTGTTGTTTTGCTACAAGGAATAGCTTATGTCACTCGGGATAGCTGTTTTCTGTTGTCGCTACTCTGCTCAGTTGATGTCCTCAGTTCTCGTGTGATCTGCAACCATGCTCTGATACCATGTTGAAGTTTCTAAGTCTAACAGTTAGAAACCCTCTATGTACTTTCTGATTTATTCCTTCTTACTTGTTCTGATTAATTAACAAGTTATTTACCATGTAAATACTGAAAATAAACACAAGTACATGCTCAACACATTACAGATCATCAACTGAAGGAAACATAAACAAGCACACAAATGACACCATTATTTTTGGACAGATGTCCACGGAAAAACCCAATGCGGGAAAGTCGGTGCAGCCATATGAGGGTTTTATTATTATGCAGTTTCTTAATACAAACTGGGTGCCAAAACCGGCTCACCCAACAGAGAATAATCTCGGCAGTAGTACCTCTCCTTTGGAGACAGATGCTCCAGCTAAAACCCCGGATAAACACTCTGGCATCTCCTCAACTACAATCTGACCCATGAAAAACCCCAACGTCAGCCTCTTCTGCCCTCTGTGTCAGCTTTCCCGTTGTTCTGGCAGTTCCCAGTAGTTCCGACTGTTCCCGGTAGTTCTGGCTTCACAGCAGTTCCAGCTGTTCAAAGCAGTTCCAGCTTCTGCCCTCTGCGTCAACTTTCCCAGCTGTTGCGCTGATCCTCATGGCACTATCTCTGCCTCTCTGCTTCTGTATTCATTGCCCCTCAGCCGCAACTCTTGATCACTCTCTCAACTTTCTCAGCAAACTCTTAATTCACATTAATATTTTAATTTCCCTAAGTTTAGACGTAGGGACTACATTAAAAATATTAATTATTTTAATATCTCCCAAACTGTTTAGAATCTGCCCAAACCCTTTCTGGGTATTGGAGATCTCATGTGCCTTAGCCTCTCCACCAATTTTCATGGCTAGAGCACATTCGATGCTACCCCAAATCAACATGGACACCATCATCATTGTCTCTGAAGGTACATACCCCACCCAAGTGTTCACAGGCTATGACCTTCCTTGGACTATTCTTATTTTGGATAGCTAGTCCTCAAAGAATATCAGTCCATGACTACTCTTATCTTGGATGCCCTACCTCATCCTCAAAGAGTATCACATGCCAGAGGCTTACCCAATCCTCCATTTTGTCTTCCCAAGTGAAGACAAGAATGATGTGCCAATCTCTCCCTCTCAACTAGGGAGGATACATAAACCAAATCAAGCTTGTTTCTTAAATACACAAGCTTCTTATTAGGAAGAGATTTTGTCAATATGTCAACTATCTGTTCATCAATGGAGATATATTGTAGCTACAACACACCATCTTGTACTAGCTTCCGCATGTAGTGATACTTCTTGTTGATATGCATTGTCTTTCCATGAAACACTGGGTCTTCAGATAGTCGAATACAACTGGTGTTATCACAACGTATCACTGTAGGGTCCATAGGTTCTTCAAATAGGTCAGATAGCAGCTTCCTCAACCAAACCGCTTCTTTGCTTACTTCAAAGGTTGCAATATGCTTTGCCTCAACACTACTCAAAGCAAATGTATCTTGCTTTCTGCTCATCCATGAGATCATGGAGGATCCCAAACTGAAACATCCTCCTGTAGTGCTCCTTCCATCTTGCTCACTGCCTCCCTAGTCAGAATCTGTATATCCAATCAAGTGGACATCATTCCTCCTATCGTATTTCAGGCAGTAGTGGATGGTTCCTTGCAGATATCTCATAATATGTTTTGTTGCTAGCCAATGATCATGCTTTGGCTCCACTTGGAATTGACTGACAAATTTATTGCAAAGCATATGTTTGGTCGAGTATTCACCAAGTACATCAGGAAGCCAATCAATTGCTATACTTGTAAGGATCCACAAGGCTATATTTGGAACTCCTTAGTCTTTTCAAATTTGTGATCATTGGGGTTGTCATTATTTTGCAATCCATCATGTCAAACCTCTTCAACACCTTGATCACATACTTTCCTTGACCTAAATAGATCCCATTAGGTCCTTGCTAGAGTTCTAGTCCCAAATAGTAGTGCATCAGCCCTAGATCCTTCATGTCAAATTTTGTTGCTAGTTGCTTCTTACATTCTTCAATTCGACCTTCCCCGCTTGTCAAGAGAAGGTCACATACAGAAGAATGGTTACCGACTCTCCCTTCACCATCTTAATATAAAGGTTTGGATTACCAAAACTCCTTGTGAAGCTTAATCTTTGAAGGTATGCATCCATCCTAGCATACCATGCCCTTGGTTCTTGCTTGAGGCCATATAATGACTTATTCAATCTGCACACATATGCCTTTCTATATTTAACTTCAAATCCCAAGGGTTGTTCTATATAGACCTCCTCATCAATTGTGCCATTCAAGAATGCAGTCTTGACAACCATTTGCTGAATGCTCCATCCCATCAATGTTGCCAAAGAGACCAACGAACATATAGTTGTATACCTTGTCGGAGCAAATGTCTCTTCATAGTCGATGCCTTCTTATTGAGAAAAGCCTCTAGCCACAAATCTTGCATTATATTTATCAATACTTTCATCTGCTACATGTTTGATCTTGTAGATCCGTTTGGAAGTTACCACAGATTTGTCTTCAAACCTAGGTACAATCTCCCAAACTCCATTCTTCATTATAGATTAATATTCTTCATTCATGGCATCTTTCCATTCTTGGTGATTGACAGCTTCTTCAAAAGTGGATGGCTCTGCTTCTATTAGTTTTGTCATGTAGGTTGCATATCCAGAGTATCATTTGGGCTTCTTGCTCTCCCTAAATGTGCCTTGAGTTGCTCCATGACCTTTTGCATCAAGTAGTGTAGACTTCAACCAGTTAGGTCTCTTTCTAGTTTCGGGGATAACCACAGGTTGTATAGGTTCATTGGGACTTCATCTTCATAATTTGATTCTTCTTCTTCCCTAATAACTTCGTCTTCAAATATTGGAAGTTCTTAATCATCAGAGTCCAGTGGGAGATCCTTTGATTTCTTCAATGTGATACGTTCGTCAAATATCACATCTCGATTGACTTCTATTCTGTGTCCTTCCTTTATGTAGATCTTATAGACCTTAGAGGAGTTACTATAGCCAACAAATGTTCCCTTCATGCCTGATGGATCCAGCTTCTTTCTTTTGTCCTTAGGTATATGAATATAGACAGGACAACCAAAAATTTGGAGATGATCTACGGTAGGTTTCTTCCCAGTGAATACTTCTTCAGGAGTTTTGTTATCTAGTGACCTGTGGGGACTTCAATTTTGTATGTATACAATTGCCTTTGTAGCTTCACCCCACAGAAATTTTGGTAAGTCTTGATCATGTAACATTGCTTTTACACTTTCTTCAATGGATCGGTTCTTTCGTTCTGCAACTCCATTTTGTTCGGGATTATATGGGACTATCAACTCCCTCTTAATCCCAAACTCCTTACAGAAAGCTATGATTTCCTTGGATGTATATTCTCCTCCATTATCGGATCTTAATATCTTGATTCTTCTTTCTGTAAGGTTCTCTACTTCAACTTTGAATTCTTGAAATTTTGTAAATACTTCATCCTTGGATTTCATTAAGTAAACCCAAGTCTTCCTTGAATGATCATCTATAAATGTGACATAATATAGATGACCTCCAAGTGATTGAGGAATCAGAGGACCACAGACATCGGAATGAATAAATTCCAAGATTTCTTTTGACTGTGAAGCACTGCTTCCAAATGGTCTCTTGGTGTTCTTACCCAATGCACATCCTTTGCATACTCCTTCATGATCTTCATTTAGTTCGGCGATTCCATCTACTATTGAACATAGAGTTTGAAGGATTTTAAAATGGAGATGACCAAATCTTATATGACAAAGCCCACATGGGTTGATTTCAATGTGAACCATGGCTTGAGCAAGAGAAGATATCAACCTATAACGTCTTCCTTTACGAATTCCCATCACTTTATCATTTTCTATGCTTGAGTTTTGACTTCATTCTACAACTTTTCCATCAATGAAAGCTACTCTATCACCTTTGTCTTCTAGACTTGAAATGGAGAGTAAATTCTTCTGCAAACATGGAACAAATAGGATGTTGTTGAGATGAATATTGTCTCCATTCTCCAGTTCTATCGAGGTTGGTCCAATTCCTCTTACGAGGTAGCTCTTATTATCTCCAAGTTCTATGGAGTAAGAAGATTTTCCTTTTGACAATGTCTTTAGTTGCTTGTGATGACCAATGATGTGTCTTGATGCACCACTATCTATCACATAAATGTTCTCATCTTGAAATGTGCCAGTGAGTGCTGAGAAGAGTCCTCCATCCTTTGTCTTGGTCACTTCCTTCTTTGGAGTAAATAGAAGATTCCATGCTTCCTTGATACCTTTCTTGAGATGGCTTGCTACCTTTGAACACTTCTTGAGAAACTTCTTCAATGTAGTAGAGATCTTCATAATTCCCTTAGCCAACCTTAGCTCTGATATCATGTTGAGAAATCTAAAGGGCATTCATTAGAGTGATTTCTCTTTCTTTGATAACTGCTTGTGATCTCTTTCTACATATCTTACTTATTAGCTTCACTTATTATTATTATGTTTGTGTATCATCAAACAGCTACCAAAAATGGGAAGAACAAGAAAACAAAATAGAGGTTGCAACCCAAGGCCAAAACCTCGCCACTTAAGAGGAAAACTAGCAAATCTCTTCTCTTCCTTATAGATTCTTCAATTGACGAATTCCAAGACCTTTAGACCAAAACTAGTACCCTCCAAAACCAAGTCCAACCTTTCCAGATGATGTGCTTTCCTTGTCCAAGTCAAACCCAGTCAAATCTCTTCCAATAGCACAAGTTTGACCTCCAGCTGCATAATTTCGGCCTCCACTGCAGATATAAAGTTTCGGCCCTCCTATAGTTGTTGCTGCCACTCCCAGGACTTACTCAGACCTTCGCTTGGCATTCTCTGACTTCTGGAGCTTGAGGATGGCTTCTTGTGACATTCTCTTGACCTTCTTGCCTTCTCTTCTTCAAGATCGAACTTGTAGAGGAAAACCCTAGATTTGTTGCAGAAACCCTAACCTTCCTTCGCATGTGTGAGAGAGAATTAGCCCAAAACCAAGTCTTCTTCGTCCTCTTCCTTCTTCGCTGCTTTTCTCGCTTGAATGAGTGAGAGATGAATGTGCTCCAAGGAGGTCGAGTTTCCTCCTTTATATAGGCTTCTCAAAGGTGTATGTGGCTCCTCAAATTAGGCCGACTTGCCAGCGGTCAGACCAACTTGATCTTCGAGGGTATTTTGACACTTTTAAGGACAAAAATAATTTTCTATACAAGTTACAATGTGCCCGAAGTGGTCTTCAACTTATGACAATGACTCTTTTGACTTCTTGACCTAGGAAAAACCCTAGAAGCACTCAATGGGTGCTTGACCTATAAAATAATAGACCTTGAGCATGAAACCGATGCTCCAAAAATAATAATAATAATTTTCTTTCATTTTACAATTTACAAGAATCAAAATTACATTTCATATTTATGAACAACGAACATAGTTACACATTTTTCAACACTCGTGCGATATATATGAGAAGCTTGCATATTTGTGTAAAATGGTTTGGATTCATATGGATGCACATTAATTTTTATGATTTTTTTTCGAAATTTGAATATTCATTTAAATTTTGGTCAACCGATTTTCTGGTCCGGTTTTTTTTCAGTTCTAAATTTTGGGTAACGGGTCAACCAATTCGATCACCAATATGTTTCTGATAACATTGGTTAGTTTCCCATGTTCATTTTTAATTTTAACTTTTGAGTCTTGACTCTAGATACTGATGACCTTAAAACAAGTCTTTGATTGGTCACTTTCTACTATTTTTGAGTTTGAGTAACTTCATTTTACTATTCCAGAATTCAGACTTTAGTTTCTGCTATTTTGCTTAGTACAAATCAGATTCTAAAATAATGAATGATTAATTTTAATCAATATATACAACATTTTACTATTTCTATTTCATCAAATCATTTATGATGTATGAATCAACTATATCATTATTGAAATTGAATTTGAATCATGTTTATTATATATACAAACACCCTGACGTCCCCCCTATGTGTCTCCTTGTTCCCCTTGCCCCCCCACCCCGGAAACTTGGTGGAACACTGCGTAATTGCAACATTGGATATAATTATATCATTGATTTCATATTAACTAGAACCAAACCAATCAAACTGAAAACCAAACCAGTTGACTCAAAAATCAGGAACTGGACTGCAACCAGAACCTGAGCCAAAACCGGTCAACTCCAAAATCATAAACCAGAATGGAACAGGGTAAAAAACAGGAGAAAACAGCCGATCAAACCCCACATAAAATATTCAAATTTATATATATATATATATATATATATATATCAAGCTTATGATGAAGTCCACTAGCCTAAAGTGGTGCCCATAGGCTAAAGCGGGCAGATATTTCATAAGGGGATTTAAATTGCCTAAGGAAACTTTATGAAGTTGAAAACGGGGAAAGTTTGATATTTCCTAGGCAAGTTAGAAGTCACTTTAAATTTATAAAGTAAAATATCATAAAGTGACTTTATAAAAGTGAATTTAATAAGAAGGGAAGGTGAAAAAGCAACCCTAAAACTCATAAAAGAAGGAAAATGAGGAGAGATTCTCCTCATTTGTGCATTAGTGAGTTTGGAGAAAGAGCTCTTGGAACCCTAGCCACCATAGCAGACTTCAGTATTGAAACTAGACACCCTTGTTTAGGATTTGAGAGTGAAATCACCCAGATTTCACCACTGAGCTTCAATGGAGAACGAGATTTCTGAGAAATTGTGACATATTCAAGCTTATACTGTATTTTCCATTTCTCTTGACAGGCTGGAGACTTTCATGGGAGAATGGAGTAGCAGAAATAAATTTGAGCCAATAAAAAGAAGGCTGTTGTAGAAAGGTTAATGTTCCAGCTCACTGGGGCTCACGAGTTACCAGAAATATGCTGCGTACAGTAATGTGGAGCCAGTCTAAAGATTTTCCATAAAACATTAGAGCATAGACCGTCACGTGGTTGAGTGTGGAAGAAGGAACAGGCACGAATACAAACTGGAGTAACTCGAATTTTTGGAGGTATCGTATGAGTTTCCAAGGGACAGAAACGGAACTTTAATCTCTCACCGCACGAGTTCCCTTTTTAATATTTTTCAGAGCCAAGCTACCTCCTTGCTAGCTGAGACATATCTTTACAAGGGCCAAGTTCTGGTTGGAATTGCTGAATCGCATCCCTCAAGACACAGCTGGTTCGATTTCCTTTCAAGTTGGCTGTTGTGCATGACTCTTATATGATTTCTCTTGGTGTTAGAGCCACAAACCTTTGCATTCAATGGCTGGCGCATTCTGCAATAAAGGGGTCAATTTATTGAAGTGCTTAACTTCAGCGTGGTAGACTGTCTTTCTGTTGAGGGTGTCGACAAATCTTGGGCAGGTCGTGGCCTCTATTCAGCTGGATATATATTAATTATCTCTCAGTCCTGTTCGTGGAGCATTCCCAAAGTGGCTTACAGGAAATAACGAGTTGTTATTTTCTCATCCTGGATATGCTTGCAAGTGTTGTAGCTTCATGAAATTACAGTGGCAGCGTATGGTAGTGGCATGGTGTAAACCTCATAGTGGCTCTTTTCTTTGCATACCTGGGTATGCATTCCTCAATCAAAAGACTGGCATATATCTCTATTATTTCAAGAGGCTATGCTTTCTACACACATATTCCTGTGATTGCTGCCTATAACCAGGTTCACTATTTCTTACTTGCCTACTGTACATTTAATTTCGAAGTGAGAAAAACGTTCCCTGTGAGTGTTATTGCCATATATTTATGATGTATCTATTTTCTGGGTTTGATGCTGGTAGAAAAAGTGGGTTAATGCATATTAAAATTTCAATGAACTACCTCTGGGCATCAAATTTAAGACAAATCACCTAAAGCAGAAATCAACCCAACTGTCTGACAAAATTCTTACTGAAATTTTAATCTCAAACTCAGAAATTTATTGGGGAAGTTTAAGAGTTTCCTGAGTGGGAATATTTCAATATATATGTCAAAAATTGTACCGAATACATATCTGAACTAAGATAAATATACACAGAGGTCCTAAATGGCCTATACTGTCCCAAAAACAGGTGCAAAATAGGTTTTAGATGAGGTGTAGGGCCTTTTTTTATTTTTTTCGTAACTGGGGCCATGCTGCTGTGGAGACAGCTGGTTTTAACTGATTCCACACAGAACCAGCCACTTCCAGTCCAGTTCAGCCAGTCCTAATAACATCAAGTCTTTTAGTTGCAACCTTGATTTCATCTACCTATATTACATAAACATTAACCTTCTGTTCATTTTAAAGCAAACAAACATAAGCTCATTATACGAGTAATTATAGGAACACCACAAGAAATACAACATATGATGAATAATTACATACTAAAAATTCTTAGTGAAATTAAAATGAAAACTGATATATAATTGTTGCATTGAGCATATCAACAAGCCTGCACTTACACCTTAACGAAACTCCAATAAAATCTCAGATCATTAAAAATAGAGAAATGCCATACATACTTTGAAATCACTTTCATCCTCATCTTCAAAAACAGCTCTTCTTCTTATCCTCCCATTTTGAAACTCAGATACTTCCCTTAAACTACCTTTCAGAGTGTGAGAATCTTTTGAACTGAATAAATCACGAGGCTTACTCAGTTCCTCTTCACTATCAGATGTATTTGTATCTTTATCCTCCATTAACTTGTTCCCTCTAAAAATTTGACAATCATTTCTATTTTCCTGTCTTCTCTTTGCTGAATGATCAAAATCAGAACATTCTTCATCATTTCTTCTTCCTGTATCATCTTCATCTGGAGAACTATCAGAATAAGAATCCAAATCAACTCTGTTCCTTGAAATAGTATGATTCAGGATGCTCTGACCATCTTCGATGAGTTTGTTTTTGCCATCTGCAATGGTGGAATCATTGTTTTTTATTTCTTCATCATTAGTCCCTTCTTTATTGCTGTATCTTTCTTCCTGTTCAATAAGATCAGCATCCCTTCTCACTTTTTGGCTATTAGGAGTAGACTTTCCTTTAAAGAGCTGGATAAAGCTCTGCTCCAGTTTTTCATTAACCGAATACCTTGTATTCTGAAGTGTTTTTACAAGGACTTCACCCACATCAGGATGCTTCCCTGAATAATCACAAGACACATTTGACATGAGAATACAAGCATGCAACATTACCAAAATATTCTAACTGCACAACTGAATGGCAGCTCACAAAGCTAGCAAAGAGAACCCTCTAAGAATTCCAAAAGAATCAAAAAAGAGGAAACAACAATTCATTAAAAGATCAAACCAATGATTATTTACAGCAGTGGGTCTTCAAGTTACCTCATGGTTCTCAGTATTTACCCCACCCAACATGTCTGTTACCAAAATCTCAGATTGGATATGACAACCAAATTTGCCACTGCACTTTTAGTTATCAGTTTTTGAAGACATTGGGAATATCTTGGACAGATCTAAAAACAGCTATAGATTGGATTAAGCTAGGTCCTTTTACTTATGGACATATATGTGTGGAGATAAATGTTTAGTAAGAAATTATCAGACAAGCTGAAACTTCAAAGAAAAGGATCCAGAGGGACTCAGAAATTGGATTACCAAAATAAAGCTTCCCTGTGCAGGACTTGTCAACAAGCAAGACATTTAAAGAGTCATTACTTTAAGCTAGAGCTTGTCCTAAAAGGGAAAAAGGACATAAACCAAAACCCACAATGGCAATCATTTGAGCAACAGCCATCAGATGATGAAGAGGAACAGAATACAGAAAATCAGCAGACTGCAGTTTCAGAAAAGAATACCAATGGATTCACAGAAGTACAGGTTGAAGAATCAGCACCCTCTATGATGGATCAAGAAGAAGACGAAAATACCTCGATGGTGGTAGTTACACATGGAGTCCCACCCAGGGTCATGAAAAGAATACACGAATTTGACATTTACGATTCTTATAAGCAGTTGGCACACCATCCAAATACTGTATATCCAATCTTTCATATGAATCCTGACCATTAATTTCTGAATTACCATTAGTCACTGTGAAATCTCCTCCAGGAGAGTGCCATGAGGCTAAACGGAAGACAGGAAAAAAGGGAAGGAGTGAGGATCATTTTTCAATAAGACAAAAATGTCCTATGTATTAATATGTGACATTGAATTTTTCACTGCAGTATGCACATGACAAGTGTAATTTCCATTCAATCTCTGAATAGAAATGGCCATTTTTATTTGGGATAAGAAAAACCCAGTCATTATTTGAAGCAGCAAAATATTTCAAGACTCTTGCCTCATCCTACAAATGTGGATGCCTTTTGACATATATTGAAAAGTTATCATGTTTGCACTACCATTGAACCCATAAATGTGAATGGATGTAAGAATCAGGTGTACATAACATTTTTGACAATTAATCCTCTAGTATGTTATTATCCCCTGTCCTTCCATCTCCTATTCCCGAAAGAATCAGGTGTACATAACAGGTTTGACAGTTAATCCTCTAGTATGTTATTATGCCCTGTCCTTCCATCTCCTATTCCTGAAACACCTATGGTGGTCCCTCGACAAAGTTAAAAAAAACCCACTGACAAAAATATCCACATAAAAATTTATTTGAACAAAAAAACACAAACTAGAAGAAAATCAGAATTTGCATGCAAATAATAAGAATATGAAGTTGTCTCTATGATGAAAGAAAGGCAACAAAACCTTTTTTTCCTTCTGCTTCTCCATCTTCATTGTCTGGTTTGGAGAACTGAACCATATGATCATCGATATTAATGTAAACAGCATCCTTATCATAAAGGAGATCACCTAAATCTGACATTGGTGCATAAAACAGCTTATCTTTTTCACGCAATCCCTTCTTCTTTGTTGCTGAGGGCAAAGGGCATGGATCAGGTAAACTAGCAATTCCAGCAAGATGACAATCTCCTACACCTGCAATATGTACCTGCCAATTTTTTCAAGTCAATCAAGAGTGTATTGTAATAAAATTATTTTAATTTCTAAGATAAACATGCACATACTACAAGAACTCATCAATCTAATGCCACCTCTACTTTTAAGTTTTCCTGCAATGATGTCATCCACTCCAAACTGCAGTTTCAGTCGTTTCACTTTGAAACGCTTCTCTGGAATTCATTTATTTCTTGTTACAACTAGATAGTGTTAAAATGAGTCATGAGTGCTACTGTTTACTTGACATTTTTTCAAACTTCTCAGAAAACTACAGGGATAGGTCAGATTGAAGGCAAAAATTGCAGACTTTTGTAATCACTAGTCCCATTGACTATCACTTGGTCATTTGTGAACATTAACAAAATTATCTTATATATCTAATGAAGCACATGGTATGTAACGCCCCAAAAAAAGAATGTATCAGTTCGTGAAATTGTTATGAACATAAATATATAATCAATGATTAATAATAATTAGTATATTGAAGAGACCAGTGTTGCGGGGGAGCGCCCCCCCCCCCCCCTCGCTCCCGCTCCCGATCCGCGCTCCGGGCGGGAGCGACTCGGGAGCGGGTCGGGAGCGCGCTCCCTAAAAAAAAATTCGCTCCCTGCCTTTTCGGGAGCGTTTTCGGGAGCGTTTTGCCTTTTTTGCATTTTTTTTTTTTTTGTAGTAATGTTCGAAATGCAATTTTTTTTGAAAGAAACAAATAGTTTTTGAGTGGGGCAACTTAATGATCAAGTCTAGGCCCCTAGTATTGATATGCTATTCATGGTAATGTTAAATTCTTAAAGTAAAAGTGACATTTTCTTTAATTTTCATTTTCATCCTTTTACTTAAATTTTTAACATTACCATGAAATGACTCAGGATGTTTGAGAGTGGTTTCGTCCTCATTGGATTTCATATGGAGAAAGTAGAATTTTAGATTTCATTCAAAATCCAGCAGACTTATCAGTTTTTCAGGATTTCAGGATTGGGGGATTGCAATGTTTCCATTGAATTTTGTCATGTATTAGGGTATGGAACTCATATTTAATCAAGAGTACCAATCCCTCTATGTACCTTGATGTTAGTGACATTGGTTGTCGAACTCCTCTATCATGACCCTTCTGAAAATGTACGCATCACTCAAACAAAATCTTGACTTGACATGCTATGCTTTTTCTATCTTATGTTAATGCTTAGAGGGTGATATTAATGACAAAGATCCCTATACAGATACAAAGGTAATGACAAAGATACCTCTGGATATTAATGCTTGGAGGGTGATATTAATGACAAAGATCCTGATTTTGCAACAAGACTAAAAAATTAGACATTTCTCGTGGTGGCAAGAGGCCCAAGCATAAGAAATAGATAATAGATTTACTTCTCTTTTCTAGTTTCTAGTAGCTTTTATAACTATTGACTCTTTCATATTTATTATGATATTTTTTTAAACAATATATGACAATTTAAGTTTGAAGTTGGCAATTATAACTCATTAGTAATGAATTATGAATATGATGCTTCATGAAAGTTGAAAGTTGTTTCATTTCATTTCATTTTATAACATTTCATTTCATGTTAGATATTATTTGTTGTAATGGTTACACTTAGCTTACAAGTACAACTTTGGTGATCAATGATGATAAATGTTATATATTGAATTTTGAAAGCTTGAAACTTTAAGATTGATGAATCATGAGACTCAATATGTTGTATGTTACTATGTTACTAACTTGCGGACGTGGTTGATGAAGATTATAACTTCTAGATGATTGTTGTTATATGGTTCAATCTATGCTTTTTTATGTTTTTTATATCTAATTCATCATTCTACATGTTTTTGTTGACATATATGTATCAAAAATTAAAAAATATAAAAAATATATATATTTTTAAAAAATCGCTCCGGGATTCGCTCCCAAACCGGGAGCTTCTGAAAATGGTCGCTCCCGCTCCCCGCTCCCGCTCCGCTCCCGCTCCCAAGTAACATTGGAAGAGACATATCCCAAAGGACATGGCTATTCATGAAGGGGCACCTTCCCTAATATATATACAGGGTCATCATTTGTAACCAAGCATATCTCTTATACATTCAACATTCTTGTATATAAATATTACTTGTCCTATAATGGATATTTATATATTCCCGATATTTTGAATATTCGGAGTATATGAACCTTGTTCATTACATTAGTATCAGAGCTTCATTCTCCAATCCTGGCATTTGGCCACTAGACCTTGGGTCAAATTTTTGTTGCTCCTGGCAACATATTTGTTGGCATTCAGCCACAACCAAGTTTCCCAAGTTTTCCCAATCTGGTCATTGACCACAGTCAAGACTTTGGCCATTCTCAGAGTTTTGTTGAAGGAATTTTTGACAATAAATTTGTAAAACATAACCAAAAATTGAAACAAAGCTTAAAGTATATTTTAACAAAAATCGTTGTCAATAATGGCAAAGGAACATTAAAAATAATAATTCTGGCAAAGGGACTTTAAAAATAAAAGTGAAATGAAATACTCCGTACACATATTAGTGATTCAACAGTTCTATTTATGCATGAAATAATTGCTGCAATCCATCTTAAGTCATCAAGATAAGCAACTGCATTTTCCATCAATGTGGTGCAGGCATTCATAGAAAGTCAAATTGATATAACCATTCGCTTTATGAAATACAACTACACCCACTTCATACAAATCACCTTGCACCATACAGAACAACCGCCTGTACTATCATCCATACATCCACAAATTTTTAAACTGCTATTGAAATAATTGTACTGTAAATTAATTAACAGAACTGCCATTTCAAAAGAAATTAATATGCTGAATATGAAAAGCACAAGGAAAATTTTGCTGAGAAATTGTCACACGAGTTCAGAAAAGAACATCCAAAAACCTTATGCTTCTATTATCTGCTGCCAACACCATAATAATTCACACAATCTCCCTCAAAGAGATACACAGAATCACAGGGACCCGCTACATTAGGCTTTGCAAGACAATCCACCGAGCACATTTAAGTCTTAGAAAAAATAAAAAAATAAAAAGGGTTACACCAAGAGAAATGTGGTGTAATTTAGTTGTAAGTTCAAACAATCCCTATCAGTCCACTGCTGTGGTCTGTCCATAAAAGGTATCTGTTTAACTAAGCCAAACGTTGAGACCCTCCAAGGGAAGACGTAACGATAGAAGAGTAGAAATGTGTTGCTGTAATTCATGGGTAATAGCTCTGTAGCCTTGAAATGTCCACAAATTTTGGATTACATGGCGAGGTCGTTAGGAGGGTTTTCCAGAGCTTGCCTTAGCCTGGTCAGAGGAGCAGGATTACTCCACTAGTGGGACCGGAGGCTTTTAGAGGAGTTTTATGGGTCCGACTGCGATCTTTTATCATATTTCCTCATCGGGATCAATTCCGCATGGTTTGCTCTTCGTTTAGTTGCATTCCAATGATTTTCGTAAAATGGCATTATTAACAGGGATATTTTAATTAACTATGCTTAAGGTGTCATTTCAGGATGATTACTTGGAGAAACGACTTAGTGTAATAGCTCATTGGAATCGGGGCGAAAAGATCTACAAGGCATAATGATAAAAAAGGGGATTTGGGTGGCCAGTGTGACCACAGAGGCGAATTAAGCATTTTCCGGCGTTAAAAGTGACTTTAATTAGTTTATAAAAGTCACTTTATTAAATAAATAAAGGAAAAGTGTTTCTAAATATTTAATAAAGGAGAAAGTGAAAGAGCTCTTGGAGAGAGTTTGAAGGAGAATCTTAGGGTTTTGGAACCCTAGCCGCCATAGTAGACTTCGGTGTTGAAACTAAACACCCTAGTTTGGATTTGAGAGTGAAATCACTCAAATTTCACTGTTGAGCTTCAATGAAAAACAAGATTTCCAAGAAATATTGAGGTATTCAAGTGTTATCAGTTGATTTTAAAGTCTTATTTGATATTTTCCATCTCATTTTTGACAGGTTGAAGAAAACCCACAAGCTCTGCAAGTTCCATGGCAGTGACTGGGATTGTTTGACCTATAGTTTTAAAAACCAGAACCGGTGACCGAACCGGTCCACCTAATAAACCGAGTTTCAAACCGGGACTCGTCAGATCTCAATGAATCGATTTGCAAAAAAATATTAAATAATTAACTTTTAATGAAAAAAAAAAACTATTTTTAAGATTTAAAACAATGATTCCAAGCCAATAGAGACAAAATATGCAAAGTTTGTTCATCTATATACCATGTAAACATGAATATATCATAATGGCACCGAGTGCAACACATATCATCGACAAAATACATAAGCAATGAGGCTCTAAATGGCCTATAAAGTCCAAAAGCAATGCTACAAGCTATGAGGCCATTAGCCTACTACAAGACTACAAGTCTACATATGATCAATCATCAAACTCATGACCACTACTAGACACAAGATCATCATCAAAAGCTACATAGACATCATCTAGTTCAGAGTTTGAGGGTGCCTAAGCCTCATCTGCAACCTCACTAGCACTGCCACCAATAATAATAGAAGTGGACCTAATGGAAGCACGAGATGATCGAGTTGCAGGACTAGTGCCTTCCATTGATTGTTTGCCTTTCCTTGATGCGACTACTGATCTTGGTTCTGATGGCACGACCAAATCTGCTTCATCCCCTGCTAATGCCATGTCAATATCAAAATCAGCATCAAACACAGGATCTTCAGTCTCCTCCACCCATTCTGATGTTGGATCAAAATCGTCCAACATAATGGAATCTAGATCAAGTGTTTCGTTTATCATTTGGTTTTGCCTTAGTCGAAGGTTGTATTGTACAATGACAAGATCATTTAACCCTTTTTGTTCCAAAACGGTTTCTCTTCTTCGTGTGTATGAGCTCCAACACAGACCAATTGCGCTCACAACCTGAAGCACTACAAGTTTGGTTGAGGACTCTAATTGCAAACTTTTGCAATTGAGGACATTGGCCGTCAAATGACTCCCACCAATGTGCTGCAAAGAAAAAGACATTAATTAGTAACTTAGTTCATTTCATTACTTATTTACAAATTACAAGTATTTATAGATAATTTGAATTGTAAATTTGTACACAATTTAACTTGAAAAGAAAAACAAATTTGAATTGCTTACATGGTTGATCCACATCTCTTGCCATCTTTGCCAAGTTTTTTCCAAAGTACCAGCTGCCATACTGAAAAGAGTAAGTTGTTTATGTATTTCCAACTAGTTTGCATGGATAGGGAACATGCGCTCTAAGCAATTAATCAATCCAGCTCTAACCTCCCCATCCTGCAGATCTCCTAACCGAGCTTCATAATAATACCTTGGGTTCCAAAAAATACCCAGCTGCATGTATAGGACGATGGAGTTGATTATTCCATGTGTTATCAATGATCTCCCATATACGGCCATATTTAGCTAACCTATCCTTGTAAGTTGACCGTATCTGCTCCTTTGCCTGACCCATAGAATCATAAATGTAGCCCATGGACAATTTTTCCCCATCCACCATCCTGATTCTTTAGCACCTTAACAAGGGGCTCGGTAATTTTCACAAGCTTTGCGGACCTTTTCCAAAAATAATTGTCAAAAGCTTTCCTTTTGGTGTCTTTGCCATCTTGTCTATGAGCCCACCGAGATTCAATCCAATCATCAAAAGAAAACATTCTCTGCAAGTTTTTCTGTTGAGAATTGAGACATTGCAACGTGAAGAAGTGAGTTGCAAATCTCATAATTGCAGGCCTAACAAGCTCTTTGGCCTAGTTTTTTTTCTCATTAGGCTCAATACCCATGAGTGGTGGTAAATGTATTTTCTAATACACTTGGCATGCTCTACAATGTTTTTTACCTACTCCACTTTGCCTATGTCCTCAAGCATGAGGTTTTTGCAATGTACAGCACATGGAGTCCAAAATATGGTCTTATATTTGGACTCAAGCACCTTTCCAGCAAGAACATAGTTTGAGGCATTATCTGTGATAACCTGCACAACATTTTGCTCCCCCACTTCCTAAAGAATGTCATCCAAAAGCTCAAATCAATGTTTCGGGGGAGCGCCCCCCCCCCCCCCCCCGAACCCGCTCCCGAATCGCGCTCCGGGCGGGAGCGGCTCGGGAGCACGCTCCCAAAATCGCTCCCGGACGGGAGCAATTTTCGGGAGCACGCTCCCTTAAAAAAATTTGCGCTCCCTGGTCTGTTAGGGAGCGATATAGGGAGCGATCGCTCCGGCGCTCCCGGAGCGATTTTTAACGCTCGGGAGCGATCGGGGAGCGATCGCTCCCTGATCGCTCCCGAGCATTAAAAATCGCTCCGGGAGCGATTCGAGCCGGGCCGGGAGCGGTTCGGCGGAAAAAAAAAATCCGCGGACCCGAAAAATAAAAAAAAAAAATTAAAAAAAAAATTGGGTTTTAAAAGCCCAATGGGCCAAAAAAAATTCATTCTAACTTCATTGAGCTTGAGTTTGGAGCTGGAGCAAGAGCAAAGGAGCGAGGAGCAAGTGCTGAGGAGCGAGGAGCAAGTGCTGAGGAGCGAGGAGCAAGCGTGCAGAGGTAAGTAACTTAGTAATTTAGTTAGTTTAGCTGGTTAGATAGTAATTTAGTTAATTTAATTTAACTGTTTGAGTTTAAAAATCATGTATTTAAATTAAATTAATAAATTAAATTAATTAATCCCAATAAATTAAATTAATTTGCAGATTCAAGAATCAAAACCCTACAAACATCAAACACCATGGACCTAGCTATATTTATTGGCATTTTCCTCTTCCTGGTCCCTTTTATGGTTATTATGGTGCTGGAGAGTAGGAAACGGAGGGGGCCCCAAACTGAAGAGGGGGATGAAGAAGCCGAAGAAAGTCAAATGGGTGAAAACCCCGATGAGGAGGAGCTGGAGGAGGGTGAATATGACCCTCAAAAAACTAAACAAGACCAAACTCCATTGTGGAAATATGTTCACAAGGCTGAAACTGGGAGAGGGGGTGGAACCACTAAATCTCATTGCCCCCATTGCAACACTGATTACACAGGTTCATACACCCGTGCTAGAAGACACCTCTGCGGGAAAAGGCCATGGGATGGAGAGAAACAAATAGGAATCAAAACTTGTACAGCGGTGTCAACAGCGGATAGAGCCAAATACATAAGGGAAGAGGAGGAAGCACAATACATAACAAAAAAATCAAGGGGTTTCTTTGAACCAAGCTCACAATCACAAAGAACTCCTTCAGCATCCTCCCAAGGCAGTGGATATGGACATGGAGGCACAGGGTCATCATCTTTAAGGCGTAGAACCATATCAGATTTCCTTGATGAGGGGTGTAGGAATGATGCGGATTCAAAAGTTTACAGGTTTCTCTATGCATGTGGGATACCATTCAATGTTCTACGCTCACCTTATTGGCACGAAATGGTTTCTGCCATAAATGATGCCCCTAAAGGATACAAGAACCCTGGGTATGACAAGGCAAGAGTCGTTGGCCTTGATCATGAAAAAGCAAAAATATCACATTCTTTGAAATAAATGACAAGTTCTTGGACTGACCATGGGGTGTCCATTGTATCTGATGGATGGACAAATGTAAAAGGCAAGCCATTGATAAGTGTTCTTGATGTGTCTGTTAGTGGTCCCATCTTTCTAGCTGCACATGATTACTCAGACAAGTTCAAGACCGCCATCAACATTGCAGAAGCATTACTTGAAACAATTGAGCGTATTGGCCCATACAATGTCATCCAAGTCATCACTGATAATGCTCCTAATTGTAAGGCAGCGGGAGCAATTATTGAGGATAAATACCCCAACATATCTGGATGTTTGGTTCACACATTGAACCTTTTGTTGCATGATATTGTCAAAAACAAAAATGAACAATACCAATGGATTGGTGATTTGTACAAGAAAGGCAAACAAATGATAAAATTTATTACAAATCATAGCAATACCCATGGCCTTTTTCGCAGTCACTCGAGATTGGAGTTGTTGAAGATTGCGAAGACTAGATTTGGTAGCTATTACCTCACCTTCAAGCACCTTTTGAAGGTAAGAGAGGCATTAGCTAGCATGGTATCAAGTCCACATTGGCAGGTGTTAAAGGAATGGGCTACAAATGTAGCTGACATGGCAGGTTTTGAAATGGTGGAGGAGGCCGCTCTTGATGGGCAGTTTTGGACAAGTGTGAGGCAGGTATTGGATTTCACCAAGCCAATTTATCACATGATTCGGTTTGCAGATACAGACAAACCAGTGATTGGCGAGGTGTATGAGCAAATGGATACCATGTTGGGGAAATAAAAGACATTGTTCATAATAGAGATCCCAACTTGTACAAACTGATTCATGATTGTGTGTGTGAACGGTGGAATAGGCTTAACCTTCCACTACATTGCTTGGCGTATATCCTTACGCCAAAATACTACTCTACATCTTGGTTGGGCCAACCTGCAGCAGGGGGTGGGGTTAGGACCAAACCCCATTTAGATCCAGAGGTAACTAAAGGATATTTGGAAGCATTAGAAAAGTTGGTACCTGACAGGGAGGAATGTGCAGTTGTGCGCCTTGAAATAGGCAGATACTTCAGTGGCACTGGTTTGTATGGTAACTTCCATGCAATGGACGACAAAGATAAATTTGAACCTCTCACATGGTGGGAAACATATGGCGGCCACGGACTTTTGCCAAAATTGGCAAAAAAAGTTCTTTCACAGGTTGTAAATTCTTCTTCTGCAGAGAGGTGTTGGAGCACCTACAGCTATATACATAATGTGAAAAGAAACAGACTCAATGAAAACCGAGCAGAAAGCTTGGTTTATGTGCACTACAACTTGAGGTTGTTGAGTCATTACTGTGATCGGGCTAATGAGGATCCCACATTAAAATTTGGGACAGTCACCCAGAGGATGACAATTTGGAGGATGGCATTGTACATATTGAAGAACTAGAAGAGGAACTTGTAAGGGATGAAAATGAAGCAGCAGCTATGCCACCTCCACCTCCACCTCCACCATCCAGTAGCAGTGCTCAAGGTCCGAGTCTTGTTCCTTTGTTGTCGCCACCTCCATCTACACCCTCGCGTGGAGGTTCTAGTTCTGGTCGTCGGTCTGTGCGGGAGACTCCTAGAAAACCACCACGACCTGCTTATACTCCTGGAGACTCTCGTGGCAAAGGCCACATGTAGATTTACAGTTTACTTGTCTTTTTTAGTTTCTATTAGACTTTAGTTTTCATAACTGTTGAGTTTTGAGTCCTTGACTCTTGACTCTTTCATATCATAATGATATTTTTTGTAAGCATATATCACTGTGACAATGAAAATTTGAAGTTTGAAGTTGGGCCTTGGCAATTATAACTCATTGGTAATGATTGTGAATTATGAATATGATGCTTTGTGAAAGACTAAAGTTGTTTCATTTCATCTCATTATTCATGTTATTTATAACTTTTTAACATTTCATATCATGTTAACAGTTAGAAGTTAGGACTTAGAAATATCTTCGATATTACTTCTTGTAATGGTTAAAATTAGCTTACAAGTACAACTTTGGTGATCAATGATGATAAATGTTATTGAATTTTCAATTCTGAAAGCTTGAAGTTGAAACTTTAAGATTGAATTTGATGAATCATGATTTATAAGACTCAATATGTTGCAGTTGTAATATGTATTTTACTAACTTGTGGACATGGTTGATGACGATTATAATTTCTAGATGATTGATGTGATATGGTTCAATGATCAATCTATGTTTTTTTATGTTTTTTATGTCTAATTCATCATTCTACATGTTTTTGTTGACATATATGTATCAAAAATTAAAAAATATATATATTTTTAAAAAATCGCTCCCGGATTCGCTCCCAAACCGGGAGCTTCTGAAAATGGACGCTCCCGCTCCCGTTTTCGCTCCCGCTCCCGCTCCCAAGTAACATTGGCTCAAATAGAAGGGTTGCATCCTTCACCTTATCAGATGCATCAACTGATCTCAAAAACATGGTTCCTTGAGGGAAAGAAACAAGGAGATTAATGATAGTGTGGTTCTTTCCATTTGTCCATCCATTTGTGTTAAGTTTTGGGTATGTTCTATGCTAGAGCAATTTATAAAATTTTCATAGTTAGCAATCACATCAGCATTACGATAAACTGCAGATAGAACATAAATATAAAACGCAGAAGACAAGCCAAGGCAAGAGGACACAAGATATGGCGCGAGCCAGGGACAAACCCCACAATGTGTGGGGAAACCCTTTGATCAAATCTTCTTTTATCTTCAAAGTTCAGCAGAGAAAGAGAGAGAGAGTACATTTACAACAGAAGTCAACACTTTGACTTGTCTAGATCTGAGCATAGATCATCTCCTATAACGATGAGATCAGTTGAAGACATTCTGCTTCAACTGATCCTCCAAGGTGACTCCTTCACCTATCATCGTGCTGCATCTGGTTCTCTTGCTGCACCACTGCATACTACACCATGCTGCACTAATCATGATTATCAACATGTTTCCCATGTCCATGATCTTATTAATTATCTTGCTGCCTTTTATCATGCAGCCCTATGACTAAGCTGCTCTCATCTACTCTTAGCATCATCTTGCTGCCCATGCCCATCATGATCGGAGACATATCATTCTTATCATTCTCATTATGTTGATACTGTAACCATCATTGCTCATGATCCTTGTCATTGTGAGTGCATGACTGCGGCTATAGGAATTTACAACGGCCCCATACCTTGATTGTTGTTATGACTGCATATGGATATCTCTGTGCATAACATGAACAACGTATATATATATATGACATATGAACAACGTGTAATAACATGAGCAACATTGAACATCGTATATATGAACTATGTGTAAGGGTATCTTCATGACTGCGTATGGACCCTACGTGTTATGAATTTATGACAGCATATGACTGAGACCATATGACTGATATAGTATCTCTATAAATAAATGCCAAGACTTATCTATTGACAGCGTATGGAGTAATTGCTGTAACGAATGCATTGATGTACATGATCTAGGGCTGTTGGGAAGCTGAGTGTTCCACACTGTAATGTCGAGACATGTGAAGATTACAGTGATGCTATTCCATCTGTAGACCTGATCTGTTGCCTTACTGTAATGCGAGGTCATCCGAGAGCCAGTCTTCCTATAGTGCGTGGTCAGACCTGATCTGTTGCCTTACTGTAATGCGAGGTCATCCGAGAGCCAGTCTTCCTATAGTGCGAGGTCAGACCTGATCTGTTGCCTTACTGTAATGCGAGGTCATCCGAGAGCCAGTCTTCCTATAGTGCGAGGTCATCCTCCTTCCATCCGAAAACCAATCTTTTTGCTTCCATTCGAGGGCTAGTCTTACTACACCTTAAACCCATCCGAGGTGCAGTTACACTCTCCTTGCCCTAATGCGGATCTGCTCCATGATCACAGAAGGGATTGCACGTTCTGTCCATCATTTTTCGGATCCTCTGCACCCACGACATTTCAGAGAAGAATACAAATTTCTTGTGTTTATTGCTAGGGTTGCGTATAATCAACGTGATCCCATGACTACATGAAACCAGCGTATAGCATCCATGACGTATCCAATGTGAACAGCGTATATTATGAATAGATGTTTTCATAAACAGCGTATGGACCAGCGTTTTACCATGACTGCGTTGTACTACGGCTAGGGCATTTTCATAAGGCCAACATATCACTCTTGGTGTATCACTCCTCCAAAAACCCAAGACATGGAGAGGAGGAGATCACTCAAGAATATATGTTTAAATGACATAAAATCCTCATCTATTTTTACTAAAAATGTAGAGGTTGAATAGACACGTCGGTTGGGCTTCTAGAGCCTACATATGTGCTGGTCGGCTTGATAATAATTACATAAACAAAATAAATTCATATCTCCATCAATACTTATCGGAATCGGATGATCTTTGGATCAATCCTACACCTCTCGACGAGAGGGATCCAATAAAAATATCAGCTGCCAGAAATAAGCCAATCCACATGGGGTTTGGCCCTAGTTGCCAATTTAACAATTTGACATGATGGAACAACCAGTTTTGAGCCATGCCTCTCTATACTCAGCCAAATATTCACCAATGGAAGAAATCTCTTTTCGCAAAAGAGCTCCCCTCAAGTCATGCATACTAGGGCCTTTGAAGCCCTTTCCTGCAGCTAAAATAGAGTCCCACATAGCTTGGTAATAAGGTGAGCGAGCTACATTAAATGGGATATCTGCATCATACCACCATCTAGCAATGTATTGATAAGAAGTTCCTTTGCATTGTTTTTTCCAATGTTGATCCAAAGTGGGTTGATGACTTCACTGGGAGGAAGTGGGATTAGCATAGGCAATAGTAGCAAAGCATGAGAAATAACTTTGGATGTTTGCTCTCTTTGTTCCTATAGATTGTTGGCCAAGAGAAGGAGGAACATAGTGAAAAGGGTCATTGGTGGAAGGGATAGAAGAGGAGTCTTGAATCCCATAATCATCATACCCACTCTCTTTCATGGCTTCTAATAATTCCCTCTTCCTTGAAATTTCATCTTTGATTGTCAAGGCCTTCTCCCTAGCCTTATTCTCCTCAAACTTTTCAAGCTTGGAAAGGTATTATGCCCTAACAGGACCTAACACTTCATTTGGTGTTTCACATGGATTTACTTGGCCTCTTATCCCAGCCAAGTGTTGTTTCAATCTGAGAATACCCCCACCTCCAATAGGTTTATTGCAAAATTTGCATATCATTTTTCCATCAATCAAATCACAATGAGCCCATGCACTGTCCTTGTCTTTTGGAGCCATGTTGCCTTGAAATAATTAAAATTTGCAAAAAAAATATGTCATTTAAAAAAATTGCAACTAAGAAGAAAAATGGAAAACCAAAGCTAAATTTAGGGAAAAAATGCACATTGTAGTTAGCACTAGAGATTTGACAACATAGAACACATTAAAAAAATTAATACATGGACAACAGAAAAATGAGGAATTTTTCAATTGAAAAACTTTACCTAGAAATGAAAACTAGCCTCCTTAGCCTCCTCTTGACGATGTCAACTCTACTGACAGCTCCAAAGTATCTCCAAAATAGCTCCATCTCCAACTCTAAGCCTCCAAGATGACTACTCCAGCAAAAACTGAACACTCTCCAAGCTCCCAATCAAACTCACAAAAACTCCAAATGAGATGTGTGAAACAAATGAGAGGGGTAAGCTCCTTTAAAAGCTTGGAGATGGTGTTTTTGGAGGGAAACAACCCTTATTTTCCCTCCAAAACACCCTGGAAGCTTCCAAAACCATGTCGTGTAGGTCAGTCGCAGCCTTGGCAATGAATTGGCCGGTTTAAGATGAAACCGGCCAGTTTGACCATAAACCGGCCGGTTTGACCATAAACCAGCCGGCTCCGTCCTAAACCAATCTGTTAAAATTGGCAACTAGGGCCAAACTCCATGTGGGTCATCTTATTTATGGCAGCTAATATTTTTCTTGGATCCCTTGCATCGAGAGGTGTAGGATTGATCTTAAGGTCATCTGATTCCGATAAGTATTCATGCAGTTATGAATTTATTTGCGTTATAAAACAATTCGTCAAGGTCGGCCAGCAACCAAATTACCCCCACAAGTGCTCAATGTTTTAGTATAAAAGGAGATGACTTGAGAGTCATTTCACACACACTTCACTCTTAATTTCTCTCCACTTGTTCTGGGTTTTAGTGGAAGAGAAATCTAAGAGAGCAAGCCCTAAACAGAGAAGGTAAGGAGCCCTAGTATGAGACCTAGACGCAGTCAAGAAGGAAGCCTACACGTTGCCCTATACGCTGATCTCTACAAGCCCTAGCCGTAGTCAAGGAGGGTTACTATGATGCCCAAACCGCAGGTCCATGATGCCCTAGCTGCAGGCCACTTCAAGTGAGTGAATTGATGGATGGAGGGCCAAGGATCTAGGACCAAGAAGGCCGAGTAGAGGGAAGCTAAATGCAGGAATTTGAGCGGTTGTTTGAGCACATTGAGGAGGCCGCAAGCCATAGCGAGCTGTTGGAGTTATTTCATGGCTGCGTTGAGAGTATAACGTGGCATGGGAGGAGCCTCTTCAAGGTTGGCCGCAGCGCTAGAGGGCTAGTCTTGCTATAGGGTTAAGGGCAGTGGCACATACCCTAACCAGAAGTGCAGTGACAGAAATGCCAACAATTGGGACAGCAGCAATGGTATTCTAACAATTGGGACAGCGGCAATGGCATGTTAACAAATGGGACAGCATCATAACATGGTGCAGCAGTAGCCAATTGGGACAACAGCAATAATGGGACAGCAGCAATGGTATGCTAAAAATTGGGACAGCAGCAATGGTATGCTAACAATTGGGACAGCAGCAATGGCATGCTAACAAATGGGACATCAGCATGACATGGTGCAACAATAGCCAATTGGGACAGCAATACGGTAAGCATGGTGCTGCAAGCACATTGCGAAAGGTGCAAAAAGCACATGGTGGCAAGCATGACGCTGCAAGCACATGGGACAGCAGTGTGGCAACATGGTGCAGCAATGGCCCCTAGGACAGCAATGGTACATGATGCAGTACAGTGAGGTACAGTATGAGGCAGCACTGGTGAGTGCAGCAAGATGATAAGGTACAGCAAGATGTTGCAGTACAGGAAGGTGCAGCAGTATGATGTGTGCAGCATGGTAATGAGGTCCAGCATAGTGATGATGGGTGCAGCATGGTGCAGCACAGTGAGGTGGAGCGTGATGATGAGGTGCAGCACAATGATAGGTGATGGAGTCACCTTGGAGAATCAGTTGAAGCAGCATGTCTTCAACTGAGTTCAGCTACCTCATGTATCATCTACTTAGAGATGATCTATGCTCTTATTTAGATAAGTCAACGTGTTGACTTCTGTTGTATATGTACTATCTCTCTCTCTCTCTGCTGAACTATTGAAGAACATATAAGAAGAATTGATCAAGGGTTTCCCCACATTGGGGTTTGTCCCTGGCTAGCGCCACATCTTGTGTCCTCTTGTCTTGGCTTGTCTTCTACGATCTATGTTTATGTTCTATCTACAATTTACTTTAATGCTGATGTGATTGCTAATCTGGAAAAGATATTGAGCTAACTATGAAAATTGAAATAAATTGCTCTAAGCATAGAACATACATAAAATTAACATGGTATCAAAGATGAGGTGAAGACAAAGCCCAAGCAAGAGTGAAAGAGCAATCACCGAAGACAGTTGGGAAAGGACAAATGGCTCAATGGGTTCCTCGTCCCTCTTCAAGTTCACCAAGGGTGAAGTTGAAGCAGAGAACATTATCAGTATGGCGCAGCGGAAGCATCTGATGGCCTACCTAAAGATCACTTCAATGGGAAGTCTAAATCTAAGGGTGGAAGGAAAGGCAAATGCCTTGTTTGTAATAAGTTCAGCCATTATGCAAAGGAGTGTCCAAATGGTATGAACACATCATTTGATGATGATAACAACAATTCCAAGGACATCTTCAATGATCATAGGAATGATAGGTAATGCAGGTCATCAAGGAAACGACCGACTCTTCAAAGAAAGCAAGGAACCCCAGGTATGAAGAATCAAATGTTGTTTCTGATAAGAAAAAGAAGTGTTATCTTGTATTGGCCCTCTCCTTCAGACTCTTTGGGGATCTGGCTTATTGATTGTATTGATTCAAGGAACTTCAACGAATAGAAGGGTGCTCTCTCTAATTTGGTAGAGATGGAAACAATCATGGGATTATACTTGGAGTCAATGCCACCTATCCTAGAAAGGGCGTAGGGAATGTTACCCCTCAATTGAATGAGGGTAACTCAATTCATTTACAAAATCTCTTTTACATACCTGATCGCAAGAAGAACCTAGTGTCCATTTCGGCAATGGAAGTTAAAGGTTATAGGGTGGCATTCATCGATGGAAAGGTATGTGTTTGAAATTAGAATTTTCAAAGATGCTTTTATCTTTGAGTTCAGGGTTAGCAGTTTGTATCAAGTGGCAGGATGGTCCATGAGGGACCATGTCAATTGTCACATCTCATCAATAGCACCGGAGGTCTACTTATTATGGGGCCCTACCCGATGTGATTTAGATGGTAACAGGGATGCATGAATTAAAGAAGAGCATGAAGGTACATGTCAGAGATGTACCGAAGGAAAATCTTACAAGGGGACAATTCCCCTCATGTAGCAAGTTCACAGGTTTGGAACAACCCGAGGTGTTTGAGATTCATGATCAGGAATCTCATGTATGCAGGTGGAAAAAAGCCCTCTATGGCTTGAAGTAAACACCTCGGGCTTAATATTAGAGGAATGATAGTTGTCTGATGCAGCTGAGATTCACTAGGAGTGAATTCGATCCAAACCATTGCTTGAAGGTTGTGGATGATATACCTCTCATACTAGCACCTTCTGAGGACGACCTCTTTCTGACAGGTATAGACCCTCTCATTTGCAGAAGTAGGAGGGAGTTGGATTCCAGATTTGGAATGGTGAACTGCAACCCTGCGACTACGTCGATGGATCTTAACTTTCAGAAGTTATGTGGTAAGGATACTAGACCTGTTTTGGGAAAGGCCTCTGAGTTTCACAAACTCATACTAGCATTGATGTTCTTGGTGAACTCCCGTCCGGATATATGTTTTGCAGTTAGCATGTTGGGCTCATATTTGGTTGAGCCTCACTGGATTGATGCCAAGAATCATTTGAGATATCTTCAGGGCACAATCTCTCATGAATTGAGATACATTGTCGGAAATGTGAAGTTGCATGATTATTCTAATCATGATTAGGAAGGCAGTGTGAAGGATCGCAAGAGCACTTATGGGTGTTTACTCTCTTTGGGTTTTGCTCGAAATCCTGGATGAGCAGGAAGTAGAAGACGGTTGCTTTGAGCACCGCTGAGACCAAATACATAGCTACGAGTATGATCTCGTGTGAAGCTGCCTAGTTGTGGAAGCTCTTCAATGAGCTGTTTATACACATGATGGATACCACCAAGATCTTCTGTGTCAACCGAGGGGGGTTCGATTGTTGAGGAATCCCGCATTCTATGATTGCTCCAGCATATAGACATCAGAAACTACCTTATCTGGGATATGGTACATCGATGAGCGAGAAGGCTACATCGCATTGAGACTGACGTACAGGTCACAGACATTCTGTCGAAGCCCCGGGGAAAGGTCAAATTTGTGACTTTTCCGAACGACTTGGAGTCGTTGAGAGACCCTCTTATGAGGGTCCTGCATGATGCATTCATTAAGCTCTGGGAGCGCCAAGGGGCTTGGCTACTTCTTGGAGCAACAAGCGACCATAGGGCGACTCCCCCTCCCCTAATAGTGCGCTGTGTACACAGTGAATGGTTCAACCTTCCCTTGTAATTCCCCGTGGCAACTTATGGACAGGATGAGGGATTTTCCTGTCGAGGCATCCTACCCATGCAGTCTCAGACTCATGGGAAGTACCTCTCATCTGGCCAATGAGCAGAGAAATGGGGTTATGGACCATAGTAGTACTATCGATGGACACATCATTGCATCTACCGTACTCCCTGTTGTCGCGCAGATTGACACGACAACGCTCAGACCGGGGGTTGTCACTCTGATCCCCGATCCCTCCGTTTAAGCCTGTCTCCCGCGGCTAAGGGGGGTAGTCCCTGTGAGATGATGAGACCAACTGTCAACCAGTTGGTTGGGAGACACGAGATATGATATAAAAAGCACTAAAATGATTTGACTAAAATAGCAGACCAGTGCCTTAAGAGATTGTTATTAAAATGATTACTTGTTAAATGATATAAAAATATGAATCGTGAACAGCAATCATTTGTCATCAGCTAAATCACAATGCTCTTAAAATGACCAAAACGATATCCAGCAACTGAAAATTTTGAAAAGATGAAAGCCTTAAACCACCACGAGAATCATGAATTATTAACCAGATATCGCATCTCGACTTGAAAATTTTAGATCTCAGCATGAAAGGTGATAAATCCCGAAAATGATTGGATCTGACGAAGAAAATTTTCCACAAGGTTTATATATATATATATATTTTTTCGAAATTTTTTAAATCTTTTTTCAGATTTTTTTTTTTTTTAAATTTAATCTAAAAATAAAAATCTAAAAATTTAAAATAAAAATTGAACCAATGTCTAACTAAACTAAAATCTAATGACTAAATATTAAAAACTAAATAAAAAAAACAAAACTACACAATTTTTTAAATCTAAACCTAAAACTATTGAGACCTGAACTAAAACTACGCTAAACCTTTTGGATTTTATTTGAAATACAATTTAAACAAAATGAAAACGAAACTATAGCGGAACCCTAATCTAAAACCTTAGATTAAACTAAACGCAACCACAAAAGACTGTAAAGCAATATAACTACGGCGTAAACCATAAAAAGCTCTGTGCGTAATGTGATGTGCGTATGCTTACGGCGTTTTGAAGAAATGTAACCCGGAAAAACCACGGCCTGGCCACGCAAATGTCAATGAGGAAAATCCAATGCGCATTCATCGAACGACATACTTTGGTGACTAAAACAGGAATCGTAACCCTTGAAAACGTAACCCTGGCGATTTCCGATCGAGCTTTGCTTGACCATGTTGTGAGAATTTCAACGATGTTCTGAGCGGGAGCATGCGGAAGACTGCTTCAAATCTTTCCTAGTGCTTGACGGAGAAAGGTTTTTCGGTCAATGCTTCTAAATGCCCGCGCGAAATGCTGAGAAACTGAACTGACTGTCGTGTTCAACTCACGCTGATCCTGGCGCTGATCATGTTTACCACGAAACCCCAAGGAATTTCTGCGCAGAACAGTCAGAGGGACACGCTGTCTGCGTAAATGAAAATTTGTGTATTGACGCCCACGCTGAAACTGTTGATTGATTGCGTAAATGGACGAGTTTTAATATCTCAGCAGCTTGTTGTGTCTTTATATTTTTATATAGTGTGCCTTGTTTGTACGCAGGTCAACCCGTGAGCAGCATGGAGACGTGTATTGTTTTTCAACGATTGAAACACACAGAAACGCACAGCTTTTGAAACGCACAGTGTTTGAATGCTTTTCCGCACAGCACATACAATGCCCAGTACTTAACCTTGTGTCCACGGATTGGCGTTTATCATTACAGGTGCAGTGGGCGAGAAGATTGACGGCTGTGTTATTTGTGACACTGAATCTCTTGACCAGATCCACGTATATTACCCACGCTGACAGCCTTTGAAAACTGATTTGCAGCTACGCTCTGACAGATTGTTTCTGAAAACCCTGTACAAGAAAACAAAACCCTAATGAAAACTGCATAAAGCAAAAATTCGAAACCCTAGATCAGAAAAATTAATGTATAGATTTGGCCCCTTAACAGCCAGATTCGGCAATAAGCACGGAAAATATTTAAAGAACAGAAATTTCAGATTTTCACTGTGAAGAACTTCATAAAATCTCTCATGTAAACTTAGAAAAATAAACCGAATGATAGACCCAGGATCAAATCCAACTGGGCTCAGCAAAAAATGCTTGCGGGAGTTGGCTGGTTCAGCCGAGAACTTCCCCGAACACCCACAAAATTTCCTTCAATGATGTTTTCTGCACAGCTCAAAACAACTGTCAATAAAGAGGGCAAAAATGCTGCTAGATCTCAGGAAGTAATGGAGATACCTGCCATTACTTCAGAAACCCTAACAGCACCCAAACCCCAGCAAGTGAACAAGATACCTGTGCTCACAATACTCAACAAAAAGCTATTATTAACAGCTGAAAATAACATATGCAGAAAATGAAACAATCTCACAACATTTTAAGAGAGTAACACCAGCAAGATATGGACCCCAAAGTCTTCTTTTATTAACCAGAAACAGATTTACAAGAGAGCTTCTTCAGTCTTAGACTCACAGATCGAATGATCTGAAATGACCACCTAAGACCCTATATAAAGGAAATGATCCCAACGGCTAGTTCGAATGATCCATGTAGAAATGATCTCGACCGTTGATGAGGATCAAGACATCTCTTGATCTCATCCGTCGATTTATTCACTTAAAATATTATTATTTTATTAGTTAGGGTTTTTGCTTTATTTTTTAAATTTTTTATTATTTTTTATTTATTTCATTTTTTTAAATTTTAAAATTTTTTAATTTTTTATTATTTATTATTTTATTTCATTTTTTAAATTTTTAATTTTTAATTTTTTATTATTTTTTATTTATTTCATTTTTTTAATTTTTTAATTTCTTAATTTTTATTTATTTTATTATTTTATTTCATTTTTTAAATGGATCATCGAACTAAGCCTTCGGAAACATCACCTAGGACCTAGGACTTAGGACTCACGAGGGGATTTAAAACATTTTTTGACCCTCAAGACACATTACATCACGACTTTTACAACTTACATCTCAAGGGGACAAGCCCACTTAACACAGACCCTCATAAATCACCCAGTTCTGCGACACAACTATAATCTAGCAGATTAACACACTAGGATTCTCCTAAAGTTCTAATGACAAAATCCATCCCGGCTTTGGGGTCAGG
The DNA here is from genome assembly GCA_031772625.1 of Pinus tabuliformis. NCBI lineage: Eukaryota > Viridiplantae > Streptophyta > Pinopsida > Pinales > Pinaceae > Pinus > Pinus tabuliformis. The sequence goes on from CM062818.1 coordinate 1,299,224,085, forward strand.
TTTGAAGGAAAACTCTGCCGATCCATAGATCGGTGAGACAAAAAACCTCCCGGGACGTAGATTACCACTAGAAAGTTAGGTCCACCTAGGCAATTCACATACACGACTCATATCTGCTAAGATTATTTACAATTAATACATGCAGACTGGGTTTACAATTAGATTGATCAAGCTGCTGATGACTGTTGGATGGCACGGACACGCTGATCAGGTGCTGCCCCTTTTTTGCAAAGAAAAGGGGGATGTACTGCATGGGTAGTTGACCAGTAGAGGTCAACATCTAGCTCTACTTGGGGACACGTTGCTGCTTGCAGGAATGTGAGAATCCAGAATCTGCATCCATACAACACAAAAATAAGTAGCGTCCATCCAAAATCATCATATACATTAAGCACAATAAAGATAAAAGCTCTTCATTTATTAACTATTTAAAGCATAAATGAAAATGCGGAAAAACAAGGAGTAGGGTTAGAAATACGATACAAAAGATGCCCCATGGCATCACATGTGTTCAATATAGTGCATACTGAGCATTTGCCTGCTTTCAGGCAAATCTGTCGGCTGCTTGTCGGATGTGCCATGTCCAATTTTGCATATGGTAGGACTTTTTCCTATCCGAAAATCAAGCTGCTCACGGTCGTCTGATGCGTCAAATCTTCTTCTTATTTTCTTTCTCTTGCGCTTTTTCTTTCTGGCAGGTTGAATTACTGATGATCTAGAACTTTCTGTTTCAAAACTATCAGATGAAGTATGCGTGATATGTCTTTCTTTAGCCCGCATCTGATCTTTATCATTCTTAAGTCTATCCGGATCACCTTCAATTAACCATCTTTCAATCGAATCAATAACCTCCTCATAATAAGATGGAGCTTGTCGCAGCAAATCAGAAGGCTCCTGATCTATTGATGTCACCTGGTTTCTTTCATCTTCCAATTGCTGAAACCTTTGAACCTGTATTCTAATGGCATCCATCTGTCTAGAGTATTCAACCTTTATAGCATTGATTTGTCTGACATGGTGTTCTTGCATATCTTTTATTACTTTAACATTTTCTTCCTTTATGTTCATCAAGCAATGTTGTATGGAATTTATTTCTTCTTTGTGATTCGCTTGCATGTCAGCCAACTGATTATTATGATTGAATGTCATGATAGTCATTTCCTCATCCATAGTAAATAACTTGTTTTGCATAGAGTCAATTTCCCTATCATGATCAGCTTTCATGGTCACCATATTTTCCTCTAAGACTGACATCTTGCTTTGCATGATTCTAATTTCTGTTTCATGATTAGTCTTCATGGCCTCAATTTCTTTAGCATGGTGACTTTACGTGACCTCAATCTCCCTATTACGTTTTTCCAGGTGGGTGCATAAAGTTTTCACATCATTGACATAATTAGTTTGATTGATTTCCATATTTCTCACCAGCATCATTAGATCTCATAAAATTTGCTTTTGCTCTTCCCTTTCATTGTCATTTGTCCCTGATTTTTCACTATCATGAACTTGATCTGCAATATTTCCGGTGGATGACACATTCTGACATGATGAATCGTCTTGGGATCTTTCAGCTGGACCTCTTATCAAATTACTTTCATTCTGTTGCACAATTTCAGAGGCAGAAGGCAAGTTGTTTGGACTATCATATCTATCTTTAAAAGCATTGAGAATGTCTTGTAAAGAAGTGAAAAAATCATTAGGAAAATTATTAAACCAATTCAAGGCATCACCCTCTAAAGAATGGACAAACAGACGCATCTTGAAATCTTCATGATTATATTGAGGAAATCTACAATATAAGATCATTACACAAGTAAACATGTTTAAATGCTGTTTAACAGTGACCGAATCACCACCCGAGAACTTAAATAATTTACCAACGGCCTCTTTCGGAAGATCATGGAGATTATCAGTAAAATGACATGGTTTAAATGAATAATCCATGATGAACAATAAGGGATCAAATGGATGATAGAAAGAGATTTCTGCTCAAGAAAATTAAGAGATGAGAGAAGTGGAGTCGTCACTTGAACAATGAATCTGATTCTAAGATCCAAAAAGGAATCACAAGCAGATATGAGGAAGGCTTCTTGTCTGGGAAAAAATGAGAAAAATGGAGTCGCCACCCAAACAAGAAACAAACCCAAGAGATGTTGCTGATATGGGATGAAAAGATGCCAAAAATATTGAATTTGCCAGCTCAACTGAGAGATGAGAGATGAGAAGATGAATGTCGATGAAACTCCAGGAACAGAAAAACTCTATTCCCCGGCAACGGCGCCAAAAAATGTTGGCGTTGCCGGGCCATATGAATGAGGAAAATGATTTGTCGTTTGAAACACTGAGAAAAAGTATCCCCGGCAACGGCGCCAAAAAATGTTGGCGTTGCCGGCTCAAACGAATGATAGACAGATGAAAAGATGATGAAATGCTGAGAAAACAAATTCTCCGGCAACGGCGCCAAAAAATGTTGTTGCGCAGATTGACACGACAACGCTCAGACCGGGGGCTGTCACTCTGATCCCCAATCCCTCCGTTTAAGCCTGTCTCCCGCGGCTAAGGGGGGTAGTCCCTGTGAGATGATGAGACCAACTGTCAACCAGTTGGTTGGGAGACACGAGATATGATATAAAAAGCACTAAAATGATTTGACTAAAATAGCAGACCAGTGCCTTAAGAGATTGTTATTAAAACAATTACTTGTTAAATGATATAAAAATATGAATCGTGAACAGCAATCATTTGTCATCAGCTAAATCACAATGCTCTTAAAATGACCAAAACGATATCCAGCAACTGAAAATTTTGAAAAGATGAAAGCCTTAAACCACCACAAGAATCATGAATTATTAACCAGATATTGCATCTCGACTTGAAAATTTTAGATCTCAGCATGAAAGATGATAAATCCCGAAAATCACTGGATCTGACGAAGAAAATTTTCCACAAGGTTTATATATATATATATTTTTTTTTTTGACCCCAAGACACATTACATCACGACTTTTACAACTTACATCTCAAGGGGACAAGCCCACTTAACACAGACTCTCATAAATCACCCAGTTCTGCGACACAACTATAATCTAGCAGATTAACACACTAGGATTCTCCTAAAGTTCTAATGACAAAATCCATCCCGGCTTTGGGGTCAGGTTTGAAGGAAAACTCTGCCGATCCATGGATCGGTGAGACAAAAAACCTCCTGGGACGTAGATTACCACTAGAAAGTTAGGTCCACCTAGGCAATTCACATACACGACTCATATCTGCTAAGATTATTTACAATTAATACATGCAGAGTGGGTTTACAATTAGATTGATCAAGCTGCTGATGACTGCTGGATGGCACGGACACGCTGATCAGGTGCTGCCCCTTTTTTGCAAAGAAAAGGGGGATGTACTGCATGGGTAGTTGACCAGTAGAGGTCAACACTCCCTATGCTAGGATGACCTACACTGATCTGGGATCAGTGTGAGTGGTTTGAAACACTCTCTTTTGATATTGATCTAGGATCAATTGGAACTGACTTCGGGTCAGTAAGAGTGATATGACTCACTCTCTTTTGGAACTGATATGGGATCAGTAAGAGTGGTATGAAACACTCTCTTCAAAGGAACTGACTACGGGTCAGTAGGGAATGGTATGAGACATTCTCGATCAATTCATCTTCTTCGTGGTTCAACAGAGCAGAGTAGAGCAATGCAGGGCACTGATGGTAGAGATAGTACACTCTGGCAGGTCGATCAGCGGATGGAGTTCTCCCTAGTTGAGAGGGAGTGTTAAAATTGGCAACTAGAGCCAGACACCATGTGGGCCATCTTATTTATGGCAGCGGATATTTTTCTTGGATCCCTCTCATCGAGAGGTGTAGGATTGATCTAAAGATCATCCGATTCCGATAAGTATTCATGGATTTATGAATTTATTTGTGTTATAAGACAATTCGTCAAGGTCGGCCAGCAACCAAATTACCCCCACGTGGGCTCAACGTTTTAGTATAAAAAGAGATGACTTGAGAGGCATTTCACACACACTTCACTCTTGACTTCTCTCCACTTGTTGTGGGTTTTAGTGAAAGAGAAATCTAAGAGAGAAAGCCCTAAACACAGAAGGTAAGGAGCCCTAGTATGAGACCTAGACCCAGTCAAGAAGAAAGCCTACACGTTGCCCTATACGTTGGTCTCTACAAGCCCTAGCCGCAGTCAAGGAGGGTTACTATGATGCCCTAACCGCAGGTCCATGATGCCCTAGCCGCAGGCCACTTCAAGTGACTGAATTGATGGATGGAGGGCCAAGGATCTAGGGCCGAGAAGGCAGGCTGCTAGGCCGAGTAGAGGGAAGCTAAACGCAGGAATTTGAGTGGTTGTTTGGGCACATTGAGGAGGCTGAAAGCTACAGCAAGCTAGGTCGCAGGCCATAGCAAGCTGTTGGAGTTATTTCATGGTTGCGTTGAGAGGATAACGTGGCATGGGAGGAGCCTCTTCAAGGTTGGCCGCAGCACTAGAGGGCTAGTCTTGCTGTGTGTTGGGTTAAGGGCAGTGGCACATACCCTAACCAGAAGTGCAGTCACAGCAATGCCAACAATTGGGACAGCAGCAATGATGGGACAGCAGCAATGGTATGCTAACAATTGGGACAGCAGCAATGGCATGCTAACAACTGGGACAACATCATGACATGGTAGCAATAGCCAATTGGGACAACAACAATAATGGGACAGCAGCAATGATGGGACAACAGAAATGGTATGCTAACAATTGGGACAACAACAATGGCATGCTAACAAATGGGACAGCAACATGACATGGTGCAGCAATAGCCAATTGGGACAACAGTATAGTAAGCATGGTGCTGCAAGCACATTGGGCAAGGTGCAGAAAGCACATGGTGGCAAGCATGATGCTGCAAGCACATGGGGCAGCAGTGTTGCAACATGGTGCAGCAATGGCGCATAGGACAACAATGGTACATGATACAGTACAGTGAGGTACAGTATGAGGCAGCACTAGTGAGTGCAGCAAGATGATAAGGTACAGCAAGATGTTGCAGTACAAGAAGGTGTAGCATAAGGTGCAGCAGTATAATGTGTGCAGCATGGTAATAAGGTCCAACATAGTGATGATGGGTGCAGCATGGTGCAGCACAGTGAGGTGGAGCGTAATGACAAGGTGCAGCACAATGATAGGTGATGGAGTCACCTTGGAGAATCAGTTGAAGCAGCATGTCTTCAACTAAGTTCAACTACCTCATGTATCATCTACTTAGAGATGATCTATGCTCTTATTTAGATAAGTCAACATGTTCATTTTTGTTGTATATGTACTATCTCTCTCTCTCTCTGCTGAACTATTGATGAAGATATATGAAGAATTGATCAAGGGTTCCCCACATTGGGGTTTGTCCCTGGCTAGCGCAACATCTTGTGTCCTCTTGTCTTGGCTTGTCTTCTGCGATCTATGTTTATGTTCTATCTGCAATTTACTTTAATGTTGATGTGATTGCTAATCTGGAAAAGATATTGAGCTAACTATGAAAATTGAAATAAATTGCTCTAAGCATAGAACAAACCTAAAATTAATACAGTCGGTTTTCTGATTTTTGGGCAAAATGGACCCATGAACCGGCTTTTTTGAACTGGCAATGAACTGGCTTGGAGAGGGTGTTTTTGGAGGGAAACAACCATTATTTTCCCTTCAAAACAGCCCAGAACCTTCCTAAACCACGTCGTGTGGGTCCGTCGTGACCTTGGCAATGAACTGGCTAGTTTAGGACAGAACCGGCTGGTTTGACCATAAATCGGTCGGTTCTGTCCTAAACCAGCCGGTTAGGGCTGGTTTTCTGATTTTTAGGCGAAATGGACCCATGAACCAGGTTTTTTGGACCGTTTGACCCAGTCACCCAATGCACCGGTCGATTTGACCAGTTTCCGATTCAAGTCGGCCGATTTTTAAAACTATGGTTTGAGCCATTGAGGGAAAGTCATTGCACTTCCTGCAACCTGGGGTCGATTTTCTAGAGGAACCAAGTCAAGTCCAACGCTGCAACTATTAGGAAGAGAGAATAAATCCATCTCTTGTCCCGCTGATCAAATCAACGGAGATAGAGGTCGATTTTGAATGAAGGAGCAAGGAGTAAGTTCTGGGCATTGGTAAAACATCTCCCTTTTGCACCAGGGGTCAATTTTTGGAGCATACGTTGAGTTTAGAGCTTTCCCTTCATTCGCTGGACAGGATTCTTGAGGAAGATGAAACGAAACCCACAAATTTCTGATGTTGTATGATATATCTCCTACCTGGGTCGATTTTCTACCACCTGAAGACAAGTTCACACCTATGAGTTGGGTTTGTTGGGAATGCATGAGACCGAGTGCATCAGCTAAACACGACAAGATTTACTTCCCATGACCAAATCTCCATTTTTGAGCTAGCCACAAGTTCTAGAAGTGACAGAAAGGGAGTCGAACACCACTCTGAGACTACTTATGGACCGGGTTTTCTTTCTTGGGGTTGCGTGTTAACTCAAAGATAAATTTTGGGTGGATTGCTAGTGTATAGATGTTGAGATTGAAGAGACAAACGGGCCGAAAGCTAAGCTAAGCAACCAAGTTCCAATGTTTTATCTACCTTGTTTATTTGGCCGCTATTAAGAAGAAAATGACTTCTGTACTCCTTGTTTGTTGATTGTGTATTCAGATTTAAAAGAAAAAGTTTATTTGTGGGTCCTAGCATTGATCTTGGCTCAGCCGTGGATTATCTTTGAAAAGCCATGTTTGAAGGCTTTATTTTAAAGGTGTCAAAATATAGCAGTTGGGTTCAAAGGGTAGATTATAACAAGGAAAAAAAATGCTTCCAAATCAAGAACTGTTTGCCAAAACATTTTGAAAATTATAAAAAAACCTTTGGCAAAGGTGATAGAGCACATGGAAGCATGGGTGTCATCAAATGCAGTAAATAGGAAAAGCAATAGCAAATCCAAAGATGAAAAAGTAGTCAAGGACCAAGAAGCAAGGATTGAAGATGAAAACCATTACCAAATCTTCTAGAATGAATTGAGAAAAGTCACACCCATTGAAAATAAAGCTATCACAGATTCACCCCAACAGGTTGGAACGAGAGTTTGGGATGAAAGGGAATCAGAAATTGCTACAAAATGTTTGTCGTCACTTAGCGAGATTGTTGAATTAGATGATGGGTACAAAGAAAATCATGAGGCTACAACAGTTGATGATGATTCCCAAGGGGTGTGAAAAGATGATAATACACAAGCAGATAACAATGCAAACCCAAACCCATCAGTTGATGAGGTGTTGGTCACAAGCCTACCTATGAATATAACTTGGAAAACAAATTGAAGATGAATGCAGACAAGATTAGCGCAGCCACGTGGCAATATGATGATGCACTGGTATTGGTGACAGATTATTGTTGGAGAAGTGCAGTGGCATATGAGAGTGTAGGAGGAGAGCCTTCACTTTCAGATTTTCAGACTCTCAAGAAAGCATTGGTAGAGATGAAATCTAACTACCTGTTGTCGCACAAAGTGTTTAGGCACCGTGACAACGCTTAGAGTAAGGGTTGTCACTCTAATCCTTACTGTAAACTTTTGTAGATGTTCTATGCTAAGAGCAATTTCACTTTTCTCGCAGCAATCATACAAGTAGATAAGCAAAATGCAGATAGAACATATAAGCAGATCTTACAGAAGACAAATCAGAAACAAGAAAAATGTATGTGTTCGTTTCGGCGGTCAACAGGATGCTTCAACCAGCAAAGTCTCCTTTGGTCAGCCAGCCCAGCATGTGTCACAACAACCCTCCAACCAGTAGATGAGTCAACCCAAGTCAGTTCTACAAAAGTCAACGCTGTCCTGAAAAGTCAACGCAGGGGCAGCAAGCTAAAAGTCAACGCAGTAGCAAAACGGTCAACCCTTTGACCTCGATTTTTGTTCCAGGTAGTACGGCCTTCAAAAATCGAACCTCCCACAAGTTTTCAGCTTGTTTGGACCAAGCATTGACCAAAGTCAACGCTGGTCAAACTTCTGCGAAACCCTAGCAGCAGAAACCCTAGCAGCAGAAAAATCCTCTTCGTCCTTCCCACGTGTGGCTGAAATTCGTCCTCCAGGTAGCTCGTACTTTTTAGGATGAGAGAGGAAGATGTGAGTTGTGTTGTGATCAAATTCTCTCCAACTTTTCCTGTATATATATCCATCAATGAGGGTGTGTGACACATCTGTTGGGCATGTGAGCCTACATTACAAAACTCGCTGACCTTGCACATATAATTTATTAAGAATAATAAATTCAAAATATAAGTTCTGCTCATCGGATTAAGACTATTTTTATATGGATTTTACACCTCTCAGAAAGAGGAATCCAACAAAAATATTAGCCTCTTAATCTGAGCATCAGAACATGGAGTTTGGACCTAGTTGTCCAAATTTAACACTCCCTCTCAACTAGGGAGAACTCCATCTATTAGTGCAATTAACATCGTGAGTCATCCCGCCGAAACTTGCTTTGTTGGCTTCTTTATTTCAGAACAGAAGTGGGTCAGTCACAAAGACATCATTCCCTGACTGACATAATCAGTCCAGAGGTCCCAGACCTCACAAATCTTGATCCCAGATCAAGTGGTTGGACCATGCCATCCTAGATAGAGAGTACGGCAATCTCTGATGCGTCCATCAGTCTTTGCTAATAGTCTCTAGCTTTTCCACACCTCATTGGCCAAATGAGAGGTACTTCCCATGAGCCCTGAACTCAATGGGTAGGATGCATACGGGGCACAGATTAAATGAGTGGCGAACCAGCTCAATAATCACAAGGGTGGGGCAGAAGCATTATGAGTGCTTATAGCTCTGAGAAGCTATCCCCAAAGCCCCCCAGAGCTCCCAGAGCTCATCGTCCAACAGGACCCACATCATAGGGTCTTTCCACGACACCAAGACTCTCACGGAAGGTTAGGAACTTGACCTTCCCCAGGGGCTTAGTGAGAATATCCGCGACCTGCTCATCAGTTCCTATATGATCGAGCCTTACGGCGCCTCGCTGTACCATATCCCGGATAAAGTGGTACCTGATATCAATATGCTTGGATCGGTCGTGGAACACAGGATTCTCAGTCATACGAATCCCACTCTGATTATCACAGAGTATTACAGTGGTATCTAGCACATGTTGGAACAGCTCACTAAAGAGCTTCCTCAACCAAACTGCTTCACAACAGGCCATACTAGCAGCAATGTATTCGGCCTCCGCGGTGCTCAAAGCCACCGACTTCTGCTTCCTGCTCATCCATGAGATCGAAGCAGAACCAAGATTGAAACAGCATCCAGATGTGCTCTTACGATCCACCACACTGCCAGCCCAATCGGCATCAGTATATCCCCGGAGTATCACACTCCCGGCAGTGTATCTCAGCCCATGGTTTATCGTGCCCCGAAGATATCTCAAAAGATTCTTGGCACCAACCCAGTGAAAATGATGAGGCTCAACCATCTGTTGACTCAAAGTATTCACTGCAAAACATATGTCCGGACGGGTGTTCACTAAGAACATCAAAGCTCCTATGAGTTGACGATACTCAGTAGGATTGGCCAAGATAGGCCCTGCAGCGCTGCCACTCAACTTCTTAAAGTTGAGTTCCATTGGTGTCGACACGGACTTACAGTCCACCATCCCAAATCTTTCCAGAAGCTTCACAATATACTTTCCTTGAGAAAGGAAAATCTCTCCAGGTCTCTGCTAGACCTCCAGGCCTAGGAAATAGTGCATCAGTCCTAGGTCTTTCATCTCGAACTCAGCAGCAAGCTCCCTCTTACATTGATGAATGAGAGGGTCATCACCTGTCAGGAAGAGGTCGTCCACATACAGCACTAGAATGAGAGGCTTTCCTTCCTCAACCTTAAAGTAAAGGTTTGGATCAGCATTGCTTCGAGTGAAGCCCAGCTTCATCAAGTAACTATCCATCCTCTCATACCAAGCTCTGGGTGCTTGCTTTAACCCATAGAGGGCTTTCTTCAACCTGCAGACATAAGTGTCTCGATCTTGAACTTCAAATCCCAGAGGTTGTTCTACATACACCTCTTCCTTTATTGCACCATTCAGAAAAGCGGTCTTGACATCCATCTGATGAAGACTCCATCCTTGCGTAGCAGCAAGGGCTATGATGGATCGGATGGTGGTATATCGAGCCACAGGTGCAAATATATCGTCATAGTCAATTCCTTCCTTTTGAGAGAAGCCACGGGCAACAAATCTTGCCTTAAACTTTTCAGCACTCCCATCAGATCCATGTTTAATCTTGTAGAGCCATTTAGCGGTGACAACAGATTTGTCCTTCGGCCTCGGGACCACATCCCAGACATCATTCTTCATAATAGCCTCATATTCTTCATGCATAGCATCCTTCCAGACTTGATGCTTGATGGCTTCCTCAAAAGATCCAGGTTCAGATTGTATAATAGTACTCATGGCAGCTAGATACCCTTGGTATCTACACGGCTTCTTGCTTTCTCGGAATGTTCCCCTTGGGGCAGCATGACCCTCAGCATCTTCGAGGGTGTCCCTGAGCCATGATGGCCTCTTTCCTAGAGAAGGGGAAGGATCAATAGGGTCCATTGGACCTTCAACATCAGGCATAGTCTCATCCTGGGGTTCTTCCAGATTTCCAGGTCTTTCTTCATGGTTTTCTTCAGATCTAGGAAGATCTACTACTTTCTTCAGGGAAGCATCTTCGTCAAAAGTGACATCATGGCTTATCTCTACTTCCCTTTGACCAGGTACATAGACTCTATAAGCCTTAGAAGTCTCACTGTAGCCCACAAACATTCCTTTCTTCCCAGTAGCATCCAGCTTACTTCTCTTTTCTTTCGGCACATGAAAATAGACAGGACATCCAAAAATTCTAAAATGTGAGACATCAGGTTTCTTACCAGAGAAAACCTCTTCGGGAGTTTTGGAATCCAAAGCGGAATGAGGGCATCGGTTTTGAATGTACACAGCAGTATTTGCAGCTTCTCCCCACAGAAACTTTGGAAGACCCTGGTCACATAGCATGGCACGGGCAGCTTCCACAATAGTCCTATTCTTGCGTTCAGCAACACCATTCTGCTCAGGAGTATATGCAGTGGTAGTCTCCCTCTTAATGCCAGCTTCTCTGCAAAAGTCTTTGAACTCATTTGACTCATATTCAGTGCCATTGTTAGTCCTCAAAATCTTGATCTTCTTTCCGGTCATATTTTCCACCAAGGCTTTGAAGGTACGGAACCACATGAAAGCCTCATCCTTCTTCTTCAAGAAGTATATCCAGGTTTTGCGAGAGAAGTCATCAGTAAATGTCATATAGTAAGAACATCCCCCCAGGGATGTTACAGGCAACATACCGGAAAGATCAGAATGGACCAGTTGCAATATCTCAGATGTCTTTGTGACACTTGAGGGGAAAGGTCCCCTTGTATGTTTTCCTTCAGCACAACCCTTACATACACCTTTATGATTATTTCCAAAATCAGGCATCACTGTCACCACCTTCCTTGCTTCGGGAAGAGCCTTGTAATGAAGGTGTCCAAATCTTCGGTGCCATAGTTCGGTTTGACGGATAGTATCACAAGTCATAGCTCCCAACGGACTCCCTCCAACCTGGTAGAGTGTACCAACTCTAAAACCAATTGAGATAGCTTCCTTGAAGCTCTTCTTCCACATGAGTACCTTTCCATCAGAGAAAGTTACATTGAAACCTTTGTCTTCCATGGCAGATACAGACACAAGGTTTTTCTTCAATTTGGGTACATAGAGTACATCTTGTAGATGGAGGACTTGTCCTTGAGACAAGTGGAGGGTCACAGTCCCGGTCCCTTTCACAGGATAAGTGGCATTATCCCCAAGGATAATTTCTAGATTAGTATCCCTTTCAACCATGTCAGAAAGTGCTTCCTTGAATCCGGTGATGTGTCTTGAGGCACCACTATCGATTAGCCAAACATCCATAGTGTCGGGGGGAGATGCAGCTGAGAGAGCAGATATTAGAATATACTCATTTCTTTTATTAACAACATTAGACTCCTCATACCTGGTATTTCTGGTCCTTTTAGAAGGTGGATTGTTTCCTTCAAAGTGAGCCTTCCTCTTTCCTTTGGATTTCTCATTTCTTCGATTCCCATTCCTTCGGTTGTTGTTGTTGTCGTCACTATCGAGAGAATTCTTCTGGAAGGGGCATTCTCTAGCATAGTGTCCAGTCCTATGGCAGGTGAAACATTTACCCTTCTTCTTTTGAGTCTTAGTCCTTCCTTTGTCCTTGGAACCACCAGAGTTCTTCTTTCGGGAATGAGCAACATAGGCAGCATTTCTTTCATTATCAAATTCCTTCATCCTTGTTTCTTCTTGCATACATCTAGACAGAAGCTCATCAAAGTTAGGGATGGTATTATTGTTGAGAATGGTAGTTGTGAATACTTGCCATTCATATGGAAGTCCTCCAAGTGCGGTGAGAACCATCTCACGATCAGCTATTGTCTCCCCAATAGCTAGCAGATTGTTCCTGGTTTCGGTCAACTTCATAAAGAAAGTTTGAATAGACTCGTCTCGGCCCTTCTTCATATTCTTCAACTTGTTCTTGAGGAATAGCACTTGGTTCACATTGTTTACTCGGAACATAAGTATCAGTTTGTCATACATCTCCTTGGATGTGCCTAGTTCAGATATGTAGGCAACCAGACTCTTATTTATGGATTCCCTGATCAGCAGCTTTGCTCTGATTTCTCCCTTCTTATACTTGTGTTTAACAGCAGCAGAGGCAGATGGAGGTTCTTGAATCTTCCCTGTCACATGATCTAGGAGATCATGATCTTCTAATTTGAGATCTAATAACATCTTCCAGGCATGGAAGTCATCACTTCCAGTCAGCTTGTCATTCTCCCTGAATTCAAGCTTAGAGGAATCCATTTCCTTCGATGATGATTGCTATAGATAGAGTTTGTCTTCACCTCAGCTCTGATACCATGTAAAGTTTTGTAGATGTTCTATGCTAAGAGCAATTTCACTTTTCTCGCAGCAATCATACAAGTAGATAAGCAAAATGCAGATAGAACATATAAGCAGATCTTACAGAAGACAAATCAGAAACAAGAAAAATGTATGTGTTCGTTTCGGCGGTCAACAGGATGCTTCAACCAGCAAAGTCTCCTTTGGTCAGCCAGCCCAGCATGTGTCACAACAACCCTCCAACCAGTAGATGAGTCAACCCAAGTCAGTTCTACAAAAGTCAACGCTGTCCTGAAAAGTCAACGCAGGGGCAGCAAGCTAAAAGTCAACGCAGTAGCAAAACGGTCAACCCTTTGACCTCGATTTTTGTGCCAGGTAGTACGGCCTTCAAAAATCGAACCTCCCACAAGTTTTCAGCTTGTTTGGACCAAGCGTTGACCAAAGTCAACGCTGGTCAAACTTCTGCGAAACCCTAGCAGCAGAAACCCTAGCAGCAGAAAAATCCTCTTCGTCATTCCCACGTGTGGCTGAAATTCGTCCTCCAGGTAGCTCGTACTTTTTAGGATGAGAGAGGAAGATGTGAGTTGTGTTGTGATCAAATTCTCTCCAACTTTTCCTGTATATATATCCATCAATGAGGGTGTGTGACACATCGGTTGGGCATGTGAGCCAACATTACAAAACTGGCTGACCTTGCACATATAATTTATTAAGAATAATAAATTCAAAATATAAGTTCTGTTCATCGGATTAAGACTATTTTTATATGGATTTTACACCTCTCAGAAAGAGGAATCCAACAAAAATATTAGCCTCTTAATCTGAGCATCAGAACATGGAGTTTGGACCTAGTTGTCCAAATTTAACACTTACTCCGTTTAGACTCTCTCCTAGACAAGTCAAGGGGGGTAGTCCCTGGGGTGAATGAATGAGGATAGCCTATGAAACACGGGCTCTAGGAGACTTAAATATGGATAACTTGACGACTGTAAACAAGTCCTGGTTAACTGAGATGAATAGATCAAACATTAATATGACCAAGACACAACCACAAGATAGATATGACTATAGACCAATGCCTTTATATTCAATTAACCATAGACTAAATAAATAAAAAACAAGTTATCCAGAGCAATTTATAAATGTGACGAATAGCGATGATGTGAATCCTCAAAACTTTAACATGCAGGATATTCTAGATTTAAAATAATTTTCATTAATAACTCAGATCTAGAATAATTTATCATTCTCCAATAGTCAATGATTTAAAAAAATTGCACCTGACAATAGAGAAATCACTACCACGAAAGGACACCAAGGAACTTTAGATTAACAATTTAACTATTCCTTAGGCAATTAATTTAATGTGGTAAATGAAGAAAAAAAATTATGTGACAAAATTAAAACAAATCAGAAGGGTTAATTGAAATTTTAATGGGCCATAGGCCACATTAAAAATTTTAATGTGAAAGCTTAAGTACCGCATTTGATTTATTTCATTACCAATTCTAAAGTCACCACAATGTTCTAATATTTTTTAATGTTTTTAAAATGTTAAGATTTTTTAATTCTTTAATTTTTTAGATTTTTTAATTTTTAAATTCTTTAGATTTTTTTTATTTTAAATTTTTTAGATTTTTCTAATTTTTTAAAACAAAATCAAAAATAAAGAATAAAAGAAATTAAAGAAGGAAACGAAAACCAAATAAAAAGAATTTCGAACTTTTAATAAAACTAAAACCTAACCCTAATCAAAACACAAAAAAATAAATAAATAAATGTAAAGTCGAATGTTTGTTTTGATGTGTGTGCAAGTAGATGACGGCAGCGTTTCGACGGACGAGGCAGTACGTAGGCAAGGGAGAGGAGGCAGCGGAAATGACTGCGAGGAGTTTGAGGAATGCGGCAAGAGGAACTCAAGCGAAGGGATTTGAGGGAGAGGCATAGGGAGCAGCGAGCAGGACAGGCAGCATTTGGATTTGCAACATGCAGGTTGACGAGGAAAGCCGAGAGCTGCGAGGAGATGAGTCGACAGAAGCTAAGGAGGTAAAACGCAGGTATGTCAACTTGGAAGAGGGAAAGACTGCGAGCAGGGGTTTGGCACTCGTTTTTTTTTGGAGGAAAGATGGCAGGAGGATGAGGATTATACGCAGCAGAGAAAAGCGGGCAGCGTTAGGGAGGAGAGGATGACGCAACAGAGAAAGGAGGGCAGCACACAAAGAGGGACGGAGGTGGAGATACGCAGAGGAAGAGAAAGCGAGAGGGCAGCGATGAAGGGATGATATTGGAGGGATAAGGGTTCCCTAAAAAAGGTAATCGAAATTTTGCTGGGAACCCAAAAACCCAATCAACAAATCGAAAAAACAAATCAGCAAAAAAGATGGTACCCCAGAAACACTTCGAAAAAATTCTGGAAATCTTAATTAAAATGTTGAATCCACTTGCTTCAGATTTAACCATGAAACCCTCATGAAAATTTCCAGATCTAAGAATTTTGGAACCCTTATAAAAATTCTCAAATTTAAAACTTTTTAAACCCTTGGACTGCAATTATTTTTTAGCAATGTCCCTGAAAAATTATGTTGATAAACCCCCAGAGATCCAGATCTCACCCTCCACGGCCTGAATCTAGACTCTACACAAATTTCCTCCTCAGATATGTAGCTGCACAACAACAAGAAAACACCCAAACGATATATACAATGATAAAAACTAAAACCCAGAAAAAGCCCGCGTTAGAAAAATAATTATAAAATTTACAAACTGCGGGCTCTAATCAGCCAGCTCTATCATTATGCCGCACCAAAAAAAAATTAAGGAGGTGCTAACTCGAAACCCTTCGTCCATCACCAACAAAAAATCTTATGATAAGCCCAGAATTAATTTTACTGGGCTTCTCAAAAAATACAGATCGGGAGTTGGCTAGTCCAACTGAAAACTTCCCCGAACACCCAAGGATCTAAAATCATGATTTCCCTGCAAAACTCGATCTAGCCATTAAAAATAGAGCGAAAAAATAATAATAAAACTCAGACAAATAGAGGTACCTACTATTACGTTCAAAATTTAGATTATTATTCAAACCCCAGCGGTTGAGAAAAATACATGTACCCAAATCACTCTTTAGAAGCTATCATCAATGGCTTTAGAAACAATTATGCATGAAAACAACACATCTTACAGTATTTCCATGAAGAGTAACACCAGTAGAACTTAACCCCAAAGTCTTTCTTTATTATCCAGAAAAATTTACACACGAACTTCTTGCTAAGCACGCCATTCAAAGGTCGGATGAATCAATTGACAAATAACTTCATATTTAAAGATAAATCCTCCAACGGCTAATTCAAGTGATCCTCGTCAAAGCAATCTCGACGGTCTATGAAGATTAAAATTTCTTTTAATCTCATCCATCGAAATATTTAAATATTTGGGAAAATTCGAAATTTTTAATTAAATGCATTTTAATTAACTCAAAAATAAAAATTTCGAGTTAATTGTTAAAATTTGGGTACCAGAGGACAAGTGGTTCCCTAAGGCTTTGATCTTTGGCCTAGGGAAAAGTGTCCAAATTTACTTGTATTTTTCTCGTAGAGTGATTTTATAAGTGGTAAAGTCAATTTAATTTAAAAGTGACTTTATAAGTGGTAAAGTTACATTCTAATTTAAAAGTGACTTTATAAGTGGTAAAGTTACATTCTAATTTAAAGGTGACTTTATTAAACTCAATGAAGAATTAGAAAGTGAAAAGTGACTATGGAAATAAAAGGCTAAGTGGGTCTTTATTTAAGTGGGTGAATTAAAAAATAGAAAGTGAGAATTAAATGCACATTTATTCTCATCCCTAGATCTAATCTCAGCCATTAGATCTTAGCGTAACCCAAAAAGTCATTTAGAAAATAAAAGGAGAAGAGAAGAGGAAAATATTATTCATTCTTTCATGAGCATTTGAGAGAAAGAGAAGAGAGAGCAAGGAGAAAATTTCTGAGCAGTGAGGAAGTGAAGGAGAGCAGCAAGAAGACATTTCAACAAATCTGGGCAACAACATTTATTCGCACACATCCCAAGGAAAATCATACAGCAGGAGAAAGGCACAGAAATCAAAGAAGAGGGGCAGCAAGTTTTGGGCACGTTTTTCGAGGCTAGCCATACAACATTTAATGTTGTTTTATCGCTGTAAAACTTTCTGTTTTTGTTGTTTGCTGATTGGCACGATTTTCGAGGTGGAGTTCAAGCACGAAAATCGAGATAAGTTGTAATTTGTGGTTGCTGGAATTTTTTACAGTGTATTTCAATCTCTATAAAACAATTTTTCAGAAATAAAGAAGAGCTCTCAAACTGGTTTTCCCCAAGAGTTGTAGGTGGTTTTTCCAAGGTCACATTGACCAAAAAACAGTGTTATTTTCTGTGCATGGCTGCCATAATTTTGCTGTGTTTTATTTCTGCAATTTCAACAGTTGTGAAATCTCTAAATTTGTTTTTTCAGAAAATTATTATCATTTCTAGATTTTAGAATTTTTATCATGCTTGGATTTAAAACTAAATGTATGAAGTGATAAGGAAAATTGATAACCGGAGTGGGGTTTAAAATTTCTTCATTAATTTCCCCAAAAATTGGACTTTGACTTAACACCCAAGGATCAAAGGTTTTAAAGTTTAGCAAAATAATTAATTTACCTTAGTCACAGGACCTTTTAAAATTTTATTTTTAAGGTCCTGCGAATTTTGCCTTTGGAGAATTTAAATTTACCTAGGTACTAGAATTAATTAAATTTTTGGCTTAAGATTTTAATTAATTTTTGGCCATAATATTTTATTTATTTAACCTATGAGGGGATAAATTATTTTTCCAACCCTCAAGACACTTTACATCATGATTTTCATATTTTTTACATCATAAGGGGGAAACCCATTTGTAATAGACTCTCACAGACTACCAATTTCTGCGACACAAATATAATCTAGTAGACCAAGCAATTTGTAATAAAATAACCTAACCAGATAGTTAAGATTATTCCTAAATCACTTTTACATAGACTCGATCTAGAACACTAGGACTCGCCTAAAATCCTAGCGACAAGATCCATTTTGGCTTTGAGGTAACACTGGAGGAAAACTTTGCCAACCATCCAAGAATGGATCGATAAGACAAAAAACCTCACAGAATGGAGATTATCACTAGAAAAATAGGTTTACCTAGGTCGTTACATACATGACATAGATCTGCTCAAATTATTTACATTATACACATGCAGAAAGGGTTTACATAACATCTTGGAAGTCGGGCTGATAATGATAGCTGGACACCACGTACACGTCGATCATGTGCTATCCCTTTTGCGAAAAAAGGGGGTCTACTGCTATGGGTCGTTGACACGTAGTGGTCAACACTACCTATATCTCCTTCCAGATAGAGATCACCTACTCATGCTTACTGAGATATATCATGATGCACTAGTAGGGAAAGAGGAGGAATTCGACCAGCTTACTTATGAGCTTGAAATTTCCCAAGAGTCCTCGAAGAGCACTCAAATGGCCCTTCAAGAATCAAAGGTCCAAGTTGACCAGCTTTGCATGGACATGAATTTGTTGAAGAAAAAGGTAACTAGGTTCGGTATTTGTCAATGTAATTTTGATCTTTGTACTTGTCAAGAAAAAGAATTATTATTTTTATAAATTATACGAATGAGTTTCTTGCTCATTCCATAGGTCTAGGAAACTCTCAGAGTCAAAAGAAAATTGAAGAGGCTTCTTGAGCCTGTGTAATATATATGGGTCAAACCGAATGTCTAGAACAGTCCTCCAAGACAAGCACAATCCTTTGGATGAAGTCGGCCAACAAATGAACTAAATAAAAGGCATGTCGGCTTGCAAATAGAGACACATCTGTTCACACTGACAGGTCAGCTAAATATGGGGACAAAACCACTATATATACCCAGCTAGGGTATCTGCAAAACAGACACACAGACCTCGGACTTGTCTGAGATTTTTGGGTCTGTCACAGGGTGAAAATTTGGATGGGTACAGGAGGTGCAGGATCTCGGATGGCACAACTTCGAATGGGTGCAGCAAGGTTCTCGGATGCCTCTATAATTTCGTAGGCAATTACAGTGAAGAAAATTGCAGTCTAATACTCCTCGGTGATGGCAATCTCCGCATACCTGCAATCATAATCTCAGTACAAGGATAGCAGACGTTATCTTAGTAAAACAATAGTAATGAAGATTTTTGTGTTAGTGCAGCAAGGTGCAACAATAATGGTGGTAGAGATGATCTCAGTGTGCAGCAATGATCTCAGTCAAGATGGATCAATGATGAAGCAGCAGTGACGATGATCTCAGCGATGACAAAGAAGAGGATTGTTGACTTGGTCTTGGAGTGGCCTAGTAAGTAAAGGGTTATGGTCTTGGTGTTCGTCAATTAAATCTCCTTAAGAAGAATTTCATGCGGGTTTTCCTCTCCAAGAGGGAGAGGTTTTGGCCTTCGCAGAATGCCAACATCTTGTATTCTTGTATCTTTAGTTTTAGTAGCAATTTGATGAAATAAACACACTCTAATATAAGAATATGATCAAGCTAAGATAAATTGTAACAGCACTTCATAAATTGCTATCAAGTCTAGAAGAATCTTACTAATCCTATTTGCCCTAGATTCTTCAACATGGAATCAGAGCCAAGGTGCTGAAGTTAAAGGAAGGGCAGCAAAAGAGACATACAAGGATCTGTCTTCAAGGACATCAAAGCGGAAGTAATATATTGCATAAGTAATCCAAGGAATACCTCTCACAATTTATGTTACATCATTGTCTCAATATAGTTATTACATCAAGGCAGTTTTGGTGATGAGACAGTCTCTCAATACAGTGCCACCCACAATGTAGTTATGTTATTCAGTGACAACTTTAGGCTCGTTATACATTGCATCTCTCCACAACTCTATGCACATAGACATCACTGTCTCAGTGCAGTACCATATCAATATACTTGTCACAGTCTCAAATTTTGTCTATGAATATGATCTCAATAGCATGATGCTCGGATCAAAACATAGTATCACTAGCATGTCAACAATATGTTGAAGTCAAAAATACCTTAAAAATGAATTGAGAAGGTCATGAAATTAGTTTCGGTGATGTCAAGACCACTAATGTCATGGTGCTAGAAGGTCTCCAAGGAAGTCATGATGAAAGGATACTAATGATGGGCAACTCAAGCAAAAGAAGCATCAAGGTGAAGATCTCCTCTTCACACACCAAGTAAGTATCTTTCAATTTTATAATCAGATTTGGTTAAATGATTTCATGATTGCAAGGGGATTTATAAATCGGTTAGATAATCGAAAGTCCTTGCATAGAATAAGGAGGATTGTCATAATCCTCATAGAAAAGAGAAATCATTGATATCTATGAAAAGGTCTATGAAGGTCAAGCATTGTTTGAATCCATCAAGAGATTCATAGGATTCATGTGATATCACTCAAAAGTCCTCTCATACCTAAATAGCAGAAGAGGATACATAAAGAGAGATATACGCAATGCTAGATATACTCTCGGAAATTAAAGTAAAGAAGGTTACTTAGACCTACACAATAGTAAAGGCATCAAAGAATGAAGGAATAACTTCATGAAGATCTAGGAAAGATGATAAGAAGGTAGTCATCATTGATGAGCAAGGTAACAAATATCAATGAACAAAGAAGGTTACCTCACCCGGCAATTTGTGGTCTCTATGCTAGATAGAGAAAGACAAGTTGCAATCTATAGTATTAAAGGATAAAAGAATTCAACCTTGTGCTAAAAGGAAAGGCAAGGTTGGTCCTCAAACAAAGACAAAAATAAGTATTGTTAAGATTCAAGGCTATAGAAATATTTTGGAAGCTCATATTACAAAAAGATGGAGGAAGCTAAAGAAAAGGGCCAAGGAAAGAGGGAGTATCAAATCTCTCCTATGAGTAAGATAGTATCCCTCACAAAAGGATCCTATCATAAGCTCCTATATCTTGTGTTATAAGATATGACAATGATAATAAGATGCATCATGGCATCATGAAAGCATTAGAAGCAAGAGCTCGTGACATCACCATGGGAATCATGAAGGAAAAAAAGAAAAAAATCCATGGCAGTCAAACATGGAGGATATAGCTCTTGGGAATCTCATTGAACATTAAAGGAAATAAAGATGTCATCTAGGACAAGGCTCATCATACATCAAGAAACATCTGTCAGATGGGAATATGCAAGATCCTCAAGATTCTCAAATGGAATCCTCATCGAAGGGTTCAATAATCTAGAGAGGAAGCAAGTGTTTCATCAGGAAATCCAACTTATGGAATTAATGGGATAATTGTGTGATGACATGAAGCAAATCAAGGGATTGAAGATCTCTTCAATCAAGGAAGTTGTTGGAAGAAGCCTAGATGACCTAAAGGTGAAATAAGGTATGTATGCTTGTATTTAATATTATAATGTCATGTCATATGGTTGCACGTAACAATGGATAATTACTTCTATGTTGAGAAGCATGATCAAGAGAAAAAGGATCTTCTCCTCTGAAAGAATGCAGGAAGGCATAAATCGCACTAGATGAAATCAACATAATATGTCCTCATATGAAGTATGACGTAGTTAACTAAGAAACTCTAATTAAAAGCTCCATGAAATGGAATGTGTAAGGAGGGAAGAGATCGTAAGATATGCAACCATGATGAAGGCAATCAACATCCAAAAGACCAAGAAGATTTGACTAGGAAATCGACCAGAAAGATATAAAGACTCTAATGAGATTCTGTAAAAGATGAAGACCCTTGACAATGGATATCTTTGGGAGATATGTCAATAAGTGTGCAGGCTGTTGATACCTACACGAAGATGTCATGATGAAGAGACATCTCGTAAGGTATGATTTAATTTAATATGATGTTTTGATTTCTTGAATAATATCTAGATGAGTTGATGTAGGGCTACTAGAACAAGACTTGTAAGTACAAGTACAACCAGCATGCATGTGTTGGATGGAAACTCCTGAAAGAAGCACAGAAAGAAAAGAAGTAGCCATAGGAAGAAAGTTCCAGATGTATGCCAAGAAGGCCACTTTCCATGAAGAAATGAATGACAAATAAGAAGTAAAGAGATCGATGGTTGTTGCCCTACAAGGAAGAAGCTCGACTAAATTTCATGACATCAAGGAGAGAATTTGATCAAGCAGTTGAAGAACCCATGAAGAACAAGTTGTTGATGTACGAAAGAGTCCCTAGCTAAGAGGGAGCTCTGACAGGTCCCTGATCAAGAGGGAGTTTGAATTAGATCACCCCTGATTACAAAGGAGTGACAATTGTGTTTTTCCATTTCATGTGTCATGCACTAGACCAGGACTAACAACCGTAAGTCTAGATGAAGGCCATGAATGGAAATGTAGACACATGATAGACACAACATTCTTGTCTTCACTTGGGAAGAAAGAATGGGAGGATTGGGTAATCATCTGGCATTCGATACTCTTTGAGGATGTGTAGGGCATCCAAGATAAGAGTAGGCAAGAGGACTGATATTCTTTGAGGGTTGGGAACCCAAGATAAGAATAGTCCTAGAAGGTCATACTCAATGAACACTCGGGTGGGTATGTACCTTGAGAGACAATGATGAAGGTCTCGCCAACATTGTAGCTCATGATCTCATGGAGAGATGGAGTTGTTAGTCAAGGCCTTGCACTATGACAATCCTGATTGATATGATGCTATATAGATGGGATTACCAATCCGATTCTTTTTATGAGAAATTCTTCAGATTGAGAATAACCAAGTACCATTGTAAATACCTCCCTAGCTAAGAGGGAGTGTTGAAGAAAAGGGTAACTAGGTTCGATATTTGTCAATGTAATTTTGATCTTTGCACTTGTCAAGAAAAAGACTTATTATTTTTATAAGTTATATGAATGAGTTTCTTGCTCATTCCATTGGTCTAGGGAAGTCAAAGAGTCAAAAGAAAATTGAAGAGCTCTTCTTGAGCCTATGTGTAATGTATATGGGTCAAGTCGAATGTCTAGAACAACCCTCCAAGATAAGCACAATCGTCTGGATGAAGTCGACCAGCAAATGAACTAAATAAAAATCATGTCATCTTGTAAATAGAGACAAATCTATTCACACTGAAAAGTCAGCTAAATATGGGGACGAAACCACTATATACCCAGCTAGGGTATCCACAAAACAGAGACACAAATCTCGGACTTGTCTAAGATTTTCAGGTCTGTCACAAGTGAAAATTCGAATGGGTACAAGAGCTGCAGGATCTCGGATGACACAACTTCAGATGTGTGCAGGAAGGTTCTCAGATGCCTCTGCAATTTTGTAGGCAATTACAATGAGGAAAATTGCAGTCTAATACTCCTCGGTGATGGCAATCTCAGCATACCTGCAATCATAATGTCAATACAAGGATAGTAGTGATTATTTCAATAAAACAGCAGTAATGAAGATCTTCGTGGTAGTGCAACAAGGTGCAACAGTAATGGTGGTAGAGATGATCTCAGTTAAGATGGATCAATGATGATGATCTCAGAAGTGACAAAGAAGAGGATTGTTGACTTGGTCTTGGAGTGGCCTAGTAGGTCAAGGGTTATGGTCTTGGTGTTCGTCAATTGAATCTCCTTAAGAAGAATTTCATGCGGATTTTCCTCTCCAAGAGGGAGAGGTTTTGGCCCTAGTAGAATGTCAACATCTTGTGTTCTTGTCTCTTTAGTTTTGGTAGCAATTTGATGAAATAAACAAACTCTCTAATAATAAGAAGAAGATCAAGCTAAGATAAATTGTAATAGCACTTCACGAATTGTTATCAAGTCTGGAAGAATCTTACTAATCCTATTTGCCCTAGATTCTTCAACAAAATTGTGTACATTCTTCTATGGCAACCATCACACAAGAGGATGTTAGGGACACTCATGATTTGATAGAGGAGCCTCCAGTGATAATCAAGCACGAGGAACACCCAAATGAACTGGCACTTGTAGAGAGGCATGTTCCAGAGATTTTTGATTATATACCAACAAGACGTGGATACAGATGTCAGATATATTCCACATGAGGATACATCCATCTGGGATCCAAGTTCGATTGACATGAGTGGAATGGATACTAGAGACCCTAGTTGGCATTGGGATCTAGATGCAGTTTTTAATCATTTACCAGGTGTGAAGGATGACTATGGCATTAACAGGGTGATTGACCTAGTAACAAAGAACTCACATTCCTTAACACTTCCGTCAAAGTATGGTCAATGCTAGTGGCGAGTTGCTTTGATGCAGGAGTGTGCAAACTTCGGGAGATGTCTTGGCACATTGTTCATGCATGGGATTGCAGGGTGATCAACATGCCCCGATGGGAATTATTCAGATGGGATGGCATTTGTATGCCACCAGATAGAGCAGTATAAGGGGATGGTGTTCTTCCATTGATGTAATGGGCACAGGAGCCACCAAGGATCGACACAACAATGACATCCCCATTAGCATGTGAGGAGTCATGCCACTTAAGTCTACCAAGACAGAGGAGATATAACTCACAAAATGGTGGATCCACTAGCAGGATGGAATATAGATTGGTGCATGCAGGATACTAGACAGTACAAGGTGCGTTAGCAGCAGGCGATGATACCTAGTGGGGTAGAGAGATATGCCATGGTGTGCAGAGGCATGCAAAGGAGTACGGTGTAGCATGGTTTTATGCAGTGGAGTATGGCGTTGCACAACAGGATCTCGGAGCACTGCTTCTGGCGAGACAGATCGATTGGGACATGGGGCATACCAATGGCCCTGGCTTACCCAGGAGCGATGAGTGGATGGATGGGCATCAAGGAGCATTGCATTCCTCGAAGTTTGATCTTCGATTGGAACATCACCTAATTAGAGTGCGAGAGAAGGATACTCGCAAGACTACCCATGGGTATCCATGTGGGTTTTTTATCATGCCTTTGGGATTGACCCATGCATCTGTCACTTTCTAGTTCGGCATATTGTTGTAGAGCCTTTTGTTGTTGTTCTTTAATGCTCTCATCACATATAGCAGGAACATGGGTGTCCCCTGAGACAATTAGGTGAGACAATGCATCGTGGACAAGAGAATGACTTCCCAGTTGAGCCATAGGGTTGGAGCGTGAGTTGACAAATACTGGATTAGGGATGGTGTGACCCACTGCAAAAGCAGCATATGTTCTACCCTCAAGCCCCTTCTTATATCTTCCTGTTGGGCAACCAACGGCCTAGATTAACTATTAATCAAAGGCTCAGATCATTTTGACTTGATCTCCGTCTTTATCTAGAAGATTCACCCACAATTAGATTAATACCCATTAATAATTTAATTTTCCTAAGTTTAGACTTAGGAACCCCATTAAAAATATTAATTATTTTAATATAATAGTCTTTGGGTGGAATTTCCCAAAACGGTTTTTGGGTTCTTTGGAATGCATGTGCCCAAGCCTCCCTGCAAAATTTGAGGCCTAGAGAATATCCGATGCTACCCTAAATCAACACTCCCTCTTAGCGAGTAATGTGCTCTAGCAATATACTGCTCTTACTCTGAAGCATCATCCTCTGCACCGCTACTGTCTGACATGCTGTCCACCAACTACTGCGTTGTTGTTGCAACTATATTGTTGCCTTTGACACTGCCATTGCAAATGCTACATCTGTACTACAGCTCCCTCTCAAATGTTGCATCTACTATGTTGCTAGCACTGTTACTGTTAACATTGCATTCGTACTGCAACTTAGTTGCTAAGAGAAGCAACTGAAAACAACCAAAACTAGACAAGTATCTAGTGGATACACCTCGGTGTTAAAATCATGATTGCTGCTAGTCCCACGTTGTCTTCTGAAGCCACTACGTTGTCGAAGCTCTGCACTGTGCCTCCACGCACTGTTGCCTCTCTGCTTTGCACTGATCAAGTTCTGGCGCTACTACCTACTGCATCTATCGAATCAACACTCCATGGCACTAATTGAAAACTCCTCCATCCCGCTACTACTGATCATGGGCTCCTGTAGCAAGGTGATGATCCAAGAGGTGGGCTCCTCAAGGATCCTGCCCATCTGTAGCTCTATTGAACTACAGTTCTATGTCAACCCACCTCCCTCCTGGAGGTATCTTGGCTGTCATGGCGAACTCGTCCTCTTATTCGATCTTTGCGTCTACAACCTTAGGATCGTGCTTCTCATCCTTGTCCTTTTTCTTCAATGGACACTAGGATGCATAGTGGCCCATCCCCCCACATCTAAAACATTTCACCTCGGAGACGTCCTTTCGTCTTTGTTGCCCCTGCTGCCCCTTCGATGCAAGGGTTGTGTTATCCCCCTCCTCTACTTTGGGCTTCGACCCACTACTATTGCTACTCCCATCAAGTTTGACCTTGACTAGGTCTCTCCTCAGCTCCTCTTGTTTTAGAGCTACCCACATCTCATCCCAATTCGGCAATGTTGCTTTGCCCAGGATTCTCTGGACAAAGACTTGCTACTCATCTGAGACAGAATTAAGGGCCAATCTCGCTAACTCCGAATCCTGAGGTGTATGCCCAGTAGCTGACAACTCATCACAAGTCTCTTTCAGCTTCGTGAGGAATGGATCCACACACTCCCCCTTCTGCATCTGAGCAGATCTCAGCTTCTGCTCTAAGTACATCTTCGGTCGCTCGGAAGATCCCTGATACAATGTGGGCAAGGCATTCCACATCTCCTTAGCAGTCCCTTTGCTAGCAACGTGACACACCACGTGATCCTTGACTCCATCCAGGATCATCCTCTTGGTCTTCGCCATCTCAGCTCTGTACTTCTTTAGCGGATCTACATCCGCAAGGACAGCTACCACATTATCAACATACGTCTTGAGGGCATGCTCATCTTGAAGGAAAGACATTCTAGCCTTCTAGATGACATAGTTGGATGCTCCGTCCAACTTGTCATGATCCCTCAAGCCACTGGTAGCAATATCCTCCGAAAATTGTCGAACAACTCCCTCTTGCTCCCTACTACGTAGCTTCTAGGCTGGCTTACGTAATCCCTGATGGAGGTGGTAAGTCTGTTGCCCAGCAAATGAGAAAATTTGATTTCCTCGACAAGAAACCACTGAGGAAGTATCCCCTCACTATGCAATTTGCTTCCTTCTTCCAACGGCTTTTTTGCCCAACACTCAACTTGCAGAAAACTATGTCCCTCTAGCTTTGTGCTGAGGCTTTGTTTGGCTCCCTCTGCCTTGGAAAATTCTCAATCTGGCAATCTTACCTCTTTGTCGACTCACTCAGAGAGAGATAACCTCGAAATATAGCCCTCCTGGCTAGAACTGCGCAATCCCTCAAGGGATTCAAGTTTTTGCTTGCTGTAGCAGGTTGGCTCTTGGATCAGTGCTAGATCTGCTCCCTTGTTTCACATAAACATGGCTCTAATACCATCTGAAAATTCCTAGATCTAACAATCTCAGGAATCCTACTACAACCAACTGAATCTACTTCACCTAGATTGTAAATTACATTACAAACTTATTTAAAATTTCTTCTTGAAATATTGAAGCAAATTAATGAAGCAGCCTTCACCAAATTAAATATGATTCTAAAACATAGAAGCTGAGCAAAGAAATACAAACACATAGAACACTGTTATTTTTAGACAAATGTCCCCGAAAAAACCCAATGCGAGAAAACCGGTGCAGCAGCTCTATAAGAGTTTATTATTATTAAGTAGTAGCAAATTCTGAATACATATTTAAATACCTCACAGGGTTATTCAGTTATAGAGAGAAATATTGGCAAAAAGGTGAGCACTATCACTGGAAATCCTCGCTGATCCAGCCCCCCACTGATTGCCCCCAACTTTTCTGGTTGCCTCTACGCAGTGTCTACGTCAACCCAGCGTCAAGCTCTCTGGGGACTGCGTCACTCCTCCAACTAGTCGATTTGTTGCCCAGGAGATTCGATTTCTGCCTCCCAGTCTCACACCCCGGCTCCCGGCTTCTAAAACACAAATTCCCTCTGCAACTTTCGGACTCCTCACTGGTTTTTGCGCTGCCTCTGTGTGGCTCTGCGTCAACCCCTCTGGCTCAGCACTGCCACTACTGGATTACTCTCTGCCTCTCTCTACTAATGATTCTCCGACTAAGAAAGTCACTCTCTCTCCAGAAGCTATCCCTGCCCCTCTACTGCAAGAAATCTCCTCAATTGAATTTTCCTCCTGAGAACAACTCACTTTAGAGAATCGATTTCTTGATCTCTCTTGGTGTATTTTACAAATGACCCCCAAGCCCCTTCTTATATCTTCCTGTTGGGCAATCAACGGCCTAGATTAACTCCTAATCAAAGGCTCAGATCATTTTGACTTGATCTTCGTCTTTATCTAAAAGATTCACCCACAATTAGATTAATACCCGTAAATATTTTAATTTTCCTAAGTTTAGACTCAGGAACCCCATAAAAAATATTAATTATTTTAATATAATCATCTCTGGGTGGAATTTCCCAAAACGGTTTATGAATTCTTTGGAATGCATGTGCCCAAGCCTCTATGCAAAATTTGAGGCCTAGAGCATATCCGGTGCTACCCCAAATCAACAAATCCCTGAAACAGTATTTGTTGGGTTGATACCTTGGCAGTAGCCTAGATGGTATCTAGATCCCTGAAACAATATTTGTTGGGTTGATCCTTGGTAGTAGCCTAGATGGTAGCTAGATCCCTTTAATAATATGTATTGATGCCTAGATGGTACCTGGATCCCTAGATCAGAATGTCTTTTGGATTGGTGTCTTGGCAGTAGCCTAGATAGCACCTAGAGTTCCAGAGAAAAGAATGTCTGTTGGATTGGCACCTTGGCTGTGAAGAGAGGGCTCCTATCATTATGACTTTGGTCGAAGAGTAGTTATGAAGGCAGCTCAGATAAACAGATTCCTCCCAGTATCTTGCTCAGAACTCTTTAAGGTCTGCTTGTTTAGTATCAGACCTAGGATAAGGTCTTTCAAGTTTCACCTAGTCTATGTATGAAGATTTAGTTGTTATGATCATATATCTACATGTATTGATTATGTTGTAGTACCATTGGTTAGGAACATGGATAATGGTACTGTGTAATGTGTAACCTTGTTCTTATAGAAATCTTGCAACAGAGAATATCTAGATAGGCATTATGAATACCTCCCTCGCTAAGAGGAAGTGTTGGAGAATGTAGCTATGGTCGGTCTTCATAATGCCATTGTTATCTTTGTATTTGGAAAAACAATTTATTATATTTATCACCAGCATGTTCTTCATGCTTAATGTTGATCAAATTATATTCTTGTAAGTCATGTTCTTCATGACAAGAAAAGAAGGAAAAACATTTATTTGTTACACAGTCTCAAGATCCTCCACAAGTGCTAAGTAGGCCAGCATCCAGATCAAGTCAGCCCGCTTCCTCATTCACACCCATTCATGACAGTTGATGAATATATATATATATACACACACACAATTCGGTTCACTCATTAAGCATCGATCAATTTAAGTCATCATCGAATAAAAGGGTCTGTAATTGGAACTACAAAGGAATAGAAACTTAGTCTCTGCCTGCTATCCAAAGTCAACTAAAAGAAGCTAAGTCTGCATTTGGTGTACTAACATAAAAGGATCGAAGACTGTATCATCTTTGTCTTTATATATAAGAACAGAAGTCGAAGAAAGGAGTCCGAATCATGATCTGTTGCAGGAGATCAAAGCTTATCTAAGATAGAAGTCAATCTCAAGAACAGAGGACCGAAATCCGTGACATCACAGAGAGCCGAATTTTGCAGTAAGGAACGAAAGGTTTGTCTTAACATCCGAAATCCGAAATATATCCGTGGAAGAAATCTGGAAGGTAATCCGAAATCTGTTGAAGCACGAAGTCTGGAAGGTAATCTGAAATCTGTTGAAGCAAGAAGTCTGTTGAAGCATCCAAAGTACGAATTCAAAGCGTGAATTAAGATCTGAAATAGTTCGTGTGAAGATCCTAAAGTCTATCACAGAAATCCGAACAAGATATTCTACAGGGGCTTGATATATCACAGAGATCCGAAAAGATGCATTACAGAGGTTTGTTATATTATAAATATCCAAAATCTTGCAGGAAGAAGTTCAAAGTCTTGCAGAATAGAGGTACTGAAGAACTGAAGAAACTGGCTTAGCACTTGTGGAGAGCTAAATTGAATTTGATTTCTCTTTTTGATTTGAAGATTTCTCTGAGAAGGTTGCTGGGATTTTCCCCACATGGGGTTTTCCCAGGATGAATTGTTGTCTTCTTTTCATGCGTATTGTGATCTTAATCTTATGGTAATTGCTTGATGAAGAAAGATTAAAAAAAGAACATAATATTTACAAGTAATTGTATAGTGAAGGAATTTCATCATCTTCCTTGAAATTTCAACATTGCTAAGGCGTAATACCATTTGCTTAAGATCACAAAAGCTAGCTAAATCAATGAGTTGCCTCTACATGCACATAGGTGTGGAGGCTAAGAGGACCACATCATTTGTAAACAAGAGTATTGCAATAAATACATGGTGTAAGATGTAGTGGTCATCTACACAACTATTCTCTCTGAGGTACCTTTCCAGCTCATCAATGTCAATTCCAAACAGTGTAGACGAAAGGGGGCAACCCTATTTGACCCAATAGTTCTCCTGATAAAATCTGAAAGGCCCTGTTGTGTACAAAACCACCACACAACTGTCTCGTATGGCCTCATAACAGATACATAAGGACCTCAAAGAAAATGGAGAGCCTCAAAAGGAAAAACTGGACAGTCTCGAAAAGAAACCCCTTGTGACAGAAGCAATCCAGCCTAAACCTCTAAAATCAGAAGAACTAACAGTTATCTCAAAATGCAGATTTCCCCAAATTGTCTGGCTCAATCAACTTGATGAAGGCAACCAATTCTCGGCCTCCTAAAGAACACTCTCTTCTCAGTTAAAACACCCCTCACTTCTTTGATGGAGCTTATATAAAAATCATAGCCCCTCATGTGTCGTCCGTAGTCACATATCAACAGAATTACAAAATCATTTTCAACATGGTAACAGGTTTCACTACCAGCAATGTCGCAGAAGCATCTGATCTCTTAGAAGGCATTAAGGAGTTGATCTTGTGCAAGATTAAGCCAGCTAGTGTTTTGGGAAATGACCTTTATCATTAATTCCATAACCAAAACTTTCAATACTTTTGATGTATTGGCAGACATTTTTCAAAAAAATAATTTCTATTCTTGGTAATTTAAAATTCTCTCAAGTTGACACACATTCTTAGATATTTATATAGAGAGGCGAACTTCCCTGCTAAGGCAGTTCCTCACCTTGAGAATTTATATTCTCTCGAGTTGACACATATTCTTAGAGATTTGTATACAGAGGCATACTTGTCTGCTAAGGCAGTTCCCTTATATAAGAAGAATGCTAGGAAATACAAAGCTCCTATTAGCAAGGGTATATGTCATCCATTTTTACTTTTTAAATTTGAAATGATAGATCATAAACCCAATATTTGTTGGTTTAAAGGTACCTTTCTGAAGAAAGGAGATGGCGGCTTGAAATGTTCTCCTGTCTTTTCACTTGTCACAAGCATTTTTTACTCACATACCAAAAACAATTGAACAGGATACTCACGATAATCTGCTTCTCCTTTTCATGTACAGTAAGGATGACAGAAAGCATTTTCATCTAAGCCCTTCAGTCTGTGTCCATTAAGAGATTACACAACAAATTACTAAATAGAATTGATGGTCTTACTTCATCCAAAAAGTCCACTTTGAATTTACAAGAAGGAAATGTTTCATTCATCTCTAAGCTTCTCCACTTTTCTTTTATATGCAATGATCTCCTTTCCACATTGATATTGTCATTTGACTGGCTTTCCAGTTGTTTGCCATCCAGAAACGTTAATAATAGATTTCACAGGACACCTAAAAGAAACTTATCAGCTTTGTCAAAAAATAAATAAATAGGCTAATGGCAGAGATTAAATGAAAAAAAAACAGCAATGAATAAGGTATCAAAGAACATGGGTCAAAGAATGAGATGCAGAACACATAGGTTCCTACTAGACTAGTAGACACTGAAGAAGAATAAAAGATGCTCAATTAAGCTTGTAAAACGATTAGATTGGATCTTGATGAACTCATGGAGGAAAAGAAGAGAATAAAACAAAATCTACTTGCAAGCGTATGAAAAATCAAAGACAGATGGAATATTGGGTGCTCAGGGAAGTTGGAAGAGATGAAATGAGGACAATGACAGTGATGAATCCTGCCTGCACCTTTCTTTGTTTCTATGACCATTTCATAATCATTTGTGTATTTTGTTGTCTTTGGTCTGTCTTGTCCAGTCTAGGATTTGATGAGTTTATGTTTCCTATAAACTACAACAGCCTTTAAGCTGTTCTTGAATCTACTGATTACAGCCTTTCTGGTTTTTTTACTGAGGCCCTTTTATGCTCATGTAATATTTGAATAGTTTAATATTATAGTCTTTTACTTGTTCTATGTGAAAAATAAAAATAAAAAATAAAAAAACAGTAGCATTTGTACTAAAGCTTTTGGTCCATTCATCGACTTCTTTCACCCAATTTGCCATGTTTCATGGATATCTAACAAATCAAAGTTCTGTACAGAAAACATATATAATGAAAAACCCAAAGGCAAATGCCTATTAGTGTAACTACAGATGGATGAAAGCATAAGAACAGGATGAAGGAGGACCTTTGTTCCCTTCTTCAGGTTGCAACCACGCAGGTAACCATAGAGAGTCACATTTCGATCACATTTTTCATCTTCTTGTACTCTCTCCGGAGGAGTAATATCCTCAAAACGGTCTACCAATATATAGGGGTGAGAGGTTCTCCAAGATAGAGGACGAAACTTTGCAACAGAAATAAATCTTGCCAGATTATGTATTTCACGCTTAAGATACCTAGACAAAGAACATAATCAAAAAGATTAAATAAACCATAATAGCTCCCACTAACAAATTCATGTTTCGTGTATTCAAATTGTAACTTCCGTACTATATCTAGGTTATCATCTCCAACAGGAAATAGTTACTGATGACATAATAGAAGAGAATGAAAATTATTTAACTGCAACAAATTGATACAATTAGAGGGTCAGAAATTCTTACTTTTCATGAATGAGACCTGACAAATAGAACAATTTTGCACCATCATATATCTCTGTCCAAAAACGGTGTTTGAGACGTTGCTTAGTCTTTCTCAGCTTTTTAACATCTTTGAACTTATCTAAATGTGTAAGAACCCCCATAACTTTTGGAAATCCATGAACTTGAAGAATATTCAAGAACTCAAAGGTTTCCTGCAAAGAATTGAAAAATCACTGACATTAAATAAAACAGCATATTCACCAAAATACCACATAGGTGTTGAATAATGTAACCAGTGTCGGTCTTCATAATTGTATTTGAGTCATGAAGTAATACAAAAGTAAGAAAGAAAAAAATATTATTAAAGAAATTGACATATTAAAGCATGGGTTTCACACTTGGGTCATTTGTTTATAAGTCAAAGCCTCCATTGCAGGCTTCCAGGCTTTATGTCAAGTGTCCTTGTCCATGTCATAATGTAAAGAACCCTTCTTGGGATTTATTTGTCAAGAAAGAAATTTATTTTAATGTAAAATAGGTCAATTAGGCCTCCTCCACCAAGTCGGCCTCATAGAAGCACAAGTTAGCCTAACTGGGGTAGAATCACCTATATAAAGGTAGCAACTCAACCTCATTTGAAGTATCAACTAAACAAGTTTGATCTGCAGTTGCAGGGAGCGGGAAAAGTGTGAAATTATAAAGTAGAAGAGGAAAAGTCTAAGGGAAAAGAAGGTCTCTCTCAAGGTCTAGAAGTTGAAATTTCTCTCTCTTATCCCACACATGCGAAGTTCTTAAGTGTTGCAAGAGGCCGAAATTCTGCAGTCGCTGGGGGACCGAAATTCTGGAGAAGCAGGGGCAGAAATTTCTGGGTTGTTGGATTGTAGTTGTTCGACAAGAAGAGACTATTAAAAGCTACTGACTCATATTGGAACGTTGACTTGGTGGGGGAGGAAGGTCTTGTTCTGTCTCAATTTGAATTTACTGAAGGAA
The DNA here is from genome assembly GCA_031772625.1 of Pinus tabuliformis. Taxonomy (NCBI): domain Eukaryota; kingdom Viridiplantae; phylum Streptophyta; class Pinopsida; order Pinales; family Pinaceae; genus Pinus; species Pinus tabuliformis. The sequence continues at coordinate 1,299,258,192 of CM062818.1, forward strand.
GAGTTCTGACTGGGTTCTCCCCTATAAAGGGGTTTTAGCCCTAGTTGAGTGCCTACTTCTCGTGTCCCTGATCTTCATGTTTTTGAGTTGTTGATTGTTTGATGAGAAGAAGATAAAGAAAGAAAATAACAAGTTAATAAGAACATAATAATATCACAAGTAATTATCAACATAAGAAAATATTTCTGCCTTTCTGATTTTCTAACATGGTATCAGAGCTAAGGTAAAGAAGGAAGAAAAAGGCAAGTTGAAGATCTATTGAGGAAAGCAAAATCAAAGGAAGGTCATTAAAGGAAAGTCTACAGAAACTATGTCAAACTCAATGAAGGGAGAAAACAAACTAGAAGGAGTCTCCAACTACAGTGCCTGGAAAAAGAGGATAGATCTGATCCTCGAAAAGAACAATGTTTTGGATCTTGTTCAAGGAAAAATCAAAGCCTACGAATGAAGCAAGTGAAACGGAGAAAGCAAAATTCAGAAAAACTAAAATCTTGGATATGAACCTAATAGTGGTTGGAGTTAAGGACAACCTAATTCCATACATATCCAACATAAATTCCTCTCAAGAAATGTATGAGGCTCTCTCCAAATTATTCACCATCAGGATTCAAGAACATTGGTCAAATAGCAAGCCGCAAGAATGAATTAAGGACTATTAAGATGACGAAAGATAGATATCATCCTACTTTATAAGAATATCTAGAACCAGAGGTGAACTCCAAGCAAGCAATAGATGAAGTTGTCCCAAAAAAGGAGTTCATAATTACTGCTCTTCTAGGACTACCAAAATCTTGGAGCGCCTTCGCATCAGGACTTAACAGTTGGAAGGATACTCCAACATTTGAACAAATGTGGAATGCATGCAGTGAAGAAGAAGCTCAAATATCATTAGTAATTAACAGGGAGGATGAAGAAGAAAATACCTCTAATGCCTATTATGTTAATCACAAGAAGGGAACCTTCAAGAAGTTCAAAGGACCAAAGAAGAAAGTTGACCTATCCAAGATTGAATGTTACAATTGTCACAAGATGGGTCACTACAAAAATAAATGTCCGGAGAATCCAAAGAATAAGAAAAGAGATAGAGATCAAGCAAATGTTACCAATGAAGCTCCACCCAAGAAGAACAAGACTAAAGAATCAGATGTCAAGGACTTATACTACTAAGTCCTCTCTCTCATGTATCTCTCTTAGTCTTCTATTTTAAGTTTTGAATTGTTTTTCTTTATGTTTTGATTTTTAGAGTTTGCAGGTCTAACATGTCTTGTTAGAACATTTTTGAATTTCCAATAAATTGTAGGTATCCCTCAAAGAATAGATTGAGAGGGAGGGAAGCCTTCACCATTTTACCAAAAGATAAGTATCTTGTTTCTTGTTTCCTTTTTTATGTTTGATTTCCCTCTCGTATAAGGATTTGTTTGTATTATATACTAATAACTTTTTTCTTTATATTTTCCTTGGTTAAGAAAGATTGCAGATTACACAAAGGTTATGGAGTAGACTTCAAAGGATAGACTTTTTGTTGCAAATGAAGTGTTGATTTCTGGTAGCATTGGATGCACTCTAAGTCTCAAAATTTGCAAGGAGGCTTAGACACATGCATTTTCCAATACCCAGAAACCGTTTTGGGAAATTCCACCCGAAGACAGTTTTATTAAAATAATTAATTATTTTTAATGGGACCCTAAGTCTAAACTTAGGAAATTAAAATAATTAATCAGTATTAATCTAAATGTGGGTGAATATTCTAGAAGAAGACGAGGATCAAGCCAAAATGATCCAAGCCATTAATTAGAAGTTAATACGGATCGTTGGTTGTCCAACAGAAAGATATAAGAAGAGGCTTGAGGGGCACTTGGAGAACACACAAAGGGGAGATCAGAAGTTCGATTTTCTGAAGCAAAGCAGTTGTTAGAGAGATTTCAATAGTGATCTTTAGCAGTGAGGAGCAGGGATAGTATCCGAAGGGAAATCTTTCCCGGTCAGAGAATACTCAGCAGAGGAGGCAGAGAGAGATCTATGAGAGGCAGCGCAGAGCCAAAAGAGGTTAACGCAGGGCTACGCAGAGGCAACGCAAAGCCTTGAGGAAGTCTGAAAATTGGCTAGGGAGATCGATTTCTTTGCTAGAAGCCGGGGTGTGAGACCACGAGAGCAGAAGTCATAATCTCATAGGCAAATCGATCAACTGAAGGAGTGACACTATCCTCAGAGGATGTGACCGTGGGCTGACGTAGTGATTATGCAAAGGCAGCTAGGGGCAGCTCATTCAGTGGATGGATCAGTCAGGATTTCCAGTGATAGTGTGAGGTAACCTCACTTATCTTTCTATCAATGATATTCTTTGTAACTGGATTGTCGAGAAGGCATCCAAACATTGTATTCAGAAATTACTACTGCTTAATAATAAAACCCTCAGAGTTGTTGCACCAATTTTACCACATTGGGTTTTTCCGGGCACATTGTCCAAAAATAACTGTGTAGATGTGTTGTATCTCTTTCATGTTCAGTTTCTTGTTTCTTGATGGCTTCTATCTCTGCAAAGTTCAAACATAGGTGTTGGTGCAAGGGAACAGCAAGTCATTTTTTTCAGTTTCAATTTCTACAAACACAGGTGTTGGTGCAAGGGAACAGCAAGTCGTTTTTTTCAGTTTCAATTTCTACAAACACAAGTGTTGGTGCAAGGGAACAAGAAGTCATTTTTTCCCAATCACGCAGTTTGTAAAAACACAGTTTAAAGATCACTTCGGAACTCCTCAACCAAGGATTTTTTTGGAAAATCGCTCGCAAGTTACAAAATAGACCCTGCTCTACACAAAACCCAGATGGCGGAATTTCGATTTTTGTCTTTCTTTGATTAGAAATTGACCCACAAGTTTGATGACGATTTTCCCTTATTCTGTTGGCTTGACACAGAGTGCTCTATATTCTCGAACCTGTAACATAAATGGCTCTTTCCAATATAGAATCTTGGACACAAAAGCATGAGATTAAAGGATTTACTGAAATGTGATTCTCCAAGTTCTCATTTAAATGTAAATAACAGATAGAATACAATGCACGAATTACTCACTACACACGGTAATTTCTCTGGGAAATATATTAAAGAATAAAGACCAAAACAATTTCAAACTCCAGATATTAATATGATTGTTAACAAGCCTCACAAATGCTCATACAATTAAATATCTCATACACACATACAAATTTGACTTGATAAAGCAAACCACTTGTCTAAGAAATGTTGTTCCATTAACTTCAATCTCACACAACAACCAAAAAAAAAAACCCCTCTTCCAATACACACTCCAAAATCTTTAATAAAAATGTTCCTCTCATTTTTTCCAAAACTGAAAAACAAAAAACAAAAACAATTTGTCCAAGAAATGAGTTCACGGATGTGAACCAATTTCCCTTAGCTCTAACTCCCAACTAACTATAAAATCATTTCTTTTAACTAGATGTTCCTAACTAATCTTAACTAAATATCAAAAACTTTTCACAAATAAACTTTAAAATGTTCTAGCCTTGGCATGTGATCAATCCATCACATTGCTAGGCTCTTGGTCTGACTTTAATAACTTATCATTTTTATGTGCTCGGCCTAATGCACCTGCATCAGACTCCCCAAGAAAGAAAAATTTTATGAGCTCCTGCTCATAAGATCTTCTATAGAATGACCTGCTTTTTGTAGTGTTGCTTCATCCATCCAAGTAGAATCCTCCATCGGATGGTCTTTCCATTTCACAAGATATTCCAAGTATTCTTTCCTTCTGGTCTTCTTGGCAACACGTGTATCCAAAATTTGTTCAGCCTCTAAACTCTTTGCCATAGGCATTTGTTTCAACCACTGTTGTTCCTTTCCTTCATCCTGGTCAAGATTCCCAGAAGCTTGATCTGCATCACCAACTATGTAGGAATACAAATCTGCTACATTAAAAAAGGGTGAAATGCCAATTCCTGGAGGTAACTCCAGCTCATAAGCATTCGTTGAAAACTTGCTAAGGATCTTACAAGGTCCTATCTTCTTCATTTTCAATTTGTTGTATTCTCCCCTTGGAAACCTCTCTTTTCTTAAGTGAGCTAGGACCACATCTCCCACTTCAAAGTTTACCTCTTTCCTGTGTAAATTTGTTCGTTGCTTGTAGTTGTTGCTTGTATCTTGTATCTTGTAATCTTTGTTTTACTTGCTCGTGCAACTCACTCATGGATGTTGCAAAATCCTCTCCATCGGCACTTCTATGCTCAAGCTTTCCCAAGTCTCTTAGCTCACAAGTTACCCTCGGATGCATGTCGTACAAGATCTGAAATGGACTCTTTCTTGTGCTCCTATTTGGTGGGTTATTATAGGCAAACTCAGCCTGGGCTAGCACATGATCCCATTGCTTTGGTCGGTCACCTACTAAACTCCTCAACAAATTACCCAAACTCTTGTTTACAACCTCTGTTTGCCCATCAAACTGTGGATGATAGGCTAAGCTAAAATTTAGCTTAGTGCCAAGTTTCTTCCACAAGCTCCTCCAGAAATGTCATCTGAATCTTGTGTCCCTGTCAGAGATTATACTTTTTGGCAAACCATACAACCGAACAATCTCATCAAAAAAACAAATTAGCCACATGGGTAGCATCACTAGTTTTGGAACACGAATGAAACGAGCCATCTTAGTAAATCTATCCACAACTACAAGGATTGAATCATTACCTCGTTGAGTTCTCAGTAAACCCATAACAAAGTCCATACTCATTGAATCCCAAGGTCTGTTAGGAATGGGTAATGGCATGTATAGTCCAGCATTCTGACTTCTTCCTTTCGCATGTTGACATACCCTGCACTTACTCACGTACATTTGTACATCTGCCTTCAGCTTAAACCAAAAATAGAAGTGACTCAGCTGCCCAAGTGTTTTCTCAACACCAAAGTATCCATCCAACCCACCATTATGCTTTTCTTGGACCAAGTTTTCTCTCATTGAGCAATTGGGAATACATAGTTGATTGTTCTTGAACAATAGCCCATCTTGTAACATAAACTCCTTCCATGCACTGTTGTCCCTATTGACTAGATTCTTACACACTGCAAAAGCTTCTTTAAAATCAGCATCAATGTCATACAAGTCCTTAAAATAATCAAAGCCTAAAATTTGTATTTGACTTTCCTGCATGATTAAGCATCTCCTACTCAAGGCATCGGCAAACCCTTATTTGCCTTCCCACTAATGTGCTTCAAAACAAAAGTGAAATTTTGAAGGAACTCCACCCACTTTACATGTTTATGATTTAACTTATGTTGCTGCATAATGTATTAAAAGGCAGAATTATCTGTGTATAGAACAAACTCCTTAGGCATCAAATAATGCCTCCAATGCTTCAAAGCTTGAAGCACCGCATAAAATTCTTTGTCATAAGAAGAGTATTTCTGTTTTGACTCATTTAACTTCTCGCTAAAGTATGCAACGAGCTTATCTTCTTGGCTCAATACAGCTCCAATGGTTGTCCCACTAGCATCACATCTTACTTGAAAGGGTTGATTGAAGTCTGGCAACTTCAACACCGGCTTCACAGTGATCTTCTTCTTCAACAGTTGAAAAAAAAATTATGTTGCTGCTTTAAAATAAAATGGTTGTCTATTCTTCTTGATGGTGTCAATGATAGGTGCACAAATGCCACTTAAATTCCTAACAAATTTTATGTAGAAGCTAGCTAAGCCATGAAAGCTTCTCGCCTCAAAATGTTCTTAGGTGAGGACCAATTTACAATTGCATCTATCTTCTCCGGATCCATTTTCAAGCCATCCTTAGAAACGACAAAACCCAATTATATAAGCTCACTCTTCATAAAAGAACACTTCTTCATGTTAATCAATAGATTTTCTTGTTGCAATATCTCTAAAACATACTTCAAATGTCTCAAGTGTTCTTCTTTAGTTTGACTGAAAATTAAAATGTCATCCAAGTAAACAATGACGAACTTAACAATGAACTCCTTCAAGACTTCATTCATCAACCGCATAAAGGTACTAGGTGCATTTGACAAGCCAAATGAACTCCTTCAATCTTTGAGAAGTAATTTGCCCCACACAAGCAATCCATCATATCATCCGTCCGTGGCAATGGAGACCTGTAACAAATGGTGATCTTGTTGATTGCTCTAGAGTCAGTGCACATTCTCCATTCTCCACCCTTCTTTGGACTTAGTACTGTAGGTACGGCACACGAACTCAAACTTTCTCTTATTAGTCCTTTGTCCAACAATTCTTGGACTTGCTTCCTCACTTCCTCATTCTCTTTGGGTGTCATTCAATATGCAGCCTTGTTCGGAAGACTTGCTCCCGGTATCAAGTCTATGTGATGACTGATGCTTCTTTTGGGTGGCAACTCACTTGGCAATTCATCAACTACAATATCATGAAACTCATGCAACAACTCTTGAACTTCAATAGGTAAATCTACAATTTCAGTGTGCAGAAGTACTACCTTTGGCTTGCAAACCACTGCATAGCTTACCTCTTCTTCTTCCATCTGTTGTAGAAATTCCTTTCCACTAAGTAGCAGTGCTTTTGGGTTGCTTGTTTCAGTTGTACCTTCCTCTTTCAATGGTACAAGAGTGTGCTTGATGCCATCCTTTTCGAACTTATAACAATTGCTCTCTCCATCATGTGTCACCTTCCTATCAAACTGCCATGGGCGACCCAAAAGAATGTGACAAGCATCCATTGGCATTATGTCACAGAGCACCTTGTCTTTATACTTGCCTATCTAAAACTCAACTTCACTTTGTTCATGCACCAACAATTGGTGTCCTTTTTGCAACCACGATACCTTATAAGGTGTGGGATGCTTAATCTTTTTCAATCCCAATTTTTCCACCATTAATGGGGAGACTAGATTGTTCGTATTTCCGATGTCAAACACCAGTTTGCAGCATTTGCCTTTTGCCTTACACATTGTCTTCAATAAGGATTTCCTTTGGACTGGTTCAGCGGTCTCCTTTGCTGGGTTTAACAAGACTTTGTGCATCATCTATTGATTTGAGGTAGCATCGGATGTTCTCTAGCCATGAAAATTGGTGGAGAAGCTAAAGCACATGAGATCTCCAAGACCCATAAATGATTTGGGCAGATTCTAACCGATTTTGGAGATGTTGAAATAATTAATATTTTTAATGGAGTTCCAAAGTCTAAACTTAGGAAAAATAAAATATTAATGGGTATTAATATAAAAATGGGTTAGAAGGTTCCAAAAGTCATGGATCAAGTCAAAACTAATCTTAGCCATTGATTAGAGATTTAATCTCGGTCGTTGAAGGACCAACAGAGAAAGTATAAGAGGAGGCTTGAGGGTCAGTTGGAGAACACACCAAGGGAGACCAGTCAGTTCGATTTCTGGAGCGGGGTTAGCTGAGAAATTCAAACTAGTGGTCTGGAGAGCAACAGGAGGCAGCAAGTACAGAACAGAGAGTCGGGAACAGCACCAAGGGAACAATGCAGAGGTTGGAGAGGTAGACACAGAGGCTGCAGACTGCGCAGTCACTGGAGGGCCTGCGTGGGTGACGTAAAGAGGCCCAGTGCTGACACGGAGAGGCGGGCGCTAACGCAGAGGGTCTGGGAGCTATGCAGAGGTCAGCAAGGCTGACGCTGAGACTGGAGGAAGTGCTGAAGAATTTTCTCTCTATTAGGTAAGCCAGTTTGGCACCAAGTTGTACTGAAGAATTGCTTAATAATAAAATCCTCCCTTGCTGCACCGGTTTTCCCACATTGGGTTTTTCCGAGGACTGATTGTCCAAAATATTTGTGTCGATGTGTTAATTCTTGTGCATGTGTTTGTTTCTGTATTATGATGTGATATCTGCAGCAGAATTGGAGGGGTACCATAGTTTTTCAAACTGAAACGAGAGAGCGGTTCCATGCTACCAATGTGCTACATGTACCAAGATCGGGGATGAACTTACTTTCTGCATCGCAACTTCAAGGCAAAGGTTATGACGTTTTCTTCATCAACGAGAAAGTATACGTCAAACACCCGAGCTGGAAAAAAAAAGTGCAGATCGAGATCAAAAGTAACAGGTTGTAGAGACTACAACTAGAATCACCAATGGCGCTAATAGGCAGTCATGGAGACAAGGATTTGAATGAACTATGGCACAGAAGAATGGGACATTTGCACCATGGGGCTCTGAGAATTCTCAGGAGCACTATAACAGCGGTTCTAGATCTTAGTACAGAACAACATGATGTATGCAAAGGATGTGCTCTAGGAAAGTATGTCAAGGCAGCATTTCCTAGAAATAAAAACAAGGCCAAGAGTGTACTAGGATTGATACACTCAAATATCTGCGGACCCATGTCCACTAAAGCTCTTAGTGGTGCCAAGTACTTCCTTACCTTCATTGATGACCACTCAAGGAAAACTTGGATTTATTTTCTAAAAACCAAGGACGAGGTTTTCTGTCGATTCAAAGAGTTCAATGCTCTGGTGGAAAATCTGACTGGGAAGAAAATAAAAGTTTTGCACCCAGATAATGGTGGAGAGTATGTCGATAACGACTTCACTGATTCCACGAAGTTTAGTGGATCGGAAAAGTACCTCTAGGTACTGTTTCAACATTGGATCAGGAATGACCTCCTGGTGCAATAGGAAATGGAAATCTATGGCTCTTAGCTCAGCTAAGGGAAAATATATGGCCGTAAGCACAGCTTCGTGCAAGGCCATATGGCTTAGAACACTGCTTGTGAACCTATTCAGAAGAAAGATGGAGGCGACCAGGATCATGTGTGATAATCAGAGTTACATCAAGCTCTCTGAGGATCAGTCAAAGCATATTGATATCCGGTGTCACTTTGTCAGAGACTGTGTCCAACGAGGAGATGTACAATTGAGATATAGTTCTACAGGACAACAGGTGGCAAACATCCTTAGTACTTACCAAGGCCCTTGGAAGAACCAAGTTTGATTATTTCAGGGAGAAGATGGGGATGATAAAGAATCCATTTCAGTAGCAGAAATGGGTATAATATTGCAGTGCAGTAGCAGTCAGCAGTAGCACGATGCAACATGATGAGGAGGAGTTTGCAGTGCAAATGCAGTGTTGGGAAGATGGACCAGCAGCAGCACGGATGCAGAGGGAGTTGCAGTACAAATGTAGCAGTGGCAGTGATAGTGCCATGGGTAGCAGTACAAGATGCAGCAATGCAAAGGATGTTAAGTAGGGAGGCTTAACATCAGCACAGGTACTGATGTCGTATGATCAAAGTAATGCTCAGTGTCGAGTATTACTAGAGCACAGTCCTCTCTAAGAGGGAGTGTTGATTTGGGGTAGCATCGGATGTTCTCTAGCCATGAAAATTGGTGGAGAGGCTAAAGAAAATGAGATCTCCAAGACCCAAAAATGGTTTGGGCAGATTCTAACCGGTTTGGGAGATATTAAAATAATTAACATTTTTAATGGAGTTCCTAAGTCTAAACTTAGGAAAAATAAAATATTAATGGGTATTAATAAAAAACTGGGTTAGAAGGTTCCAAAAGTCATGGATCAAGCCAAATCTAATCTTAGTCGTTGATTAGAGATTTAATCTCGACCGTTGAAAGACCAAAAGGAAAAGTATAAGAGGCTTGAGGATCAGTTGGAGAATACACTGATGGAGACCAATCAGTTCGATTTTTGGAGCGGGGTTAGCTGAGAAATTCGAACTAGTGGTTTGGAGAGCAACAAGAGCCAGCAAGTATGGAATAGAGAGTCCGGAACAGCACAAAGGTTGGAGAGGCAGACACAGAGGCTACAGACTGCGCAGTCACTGGAGGGTTTGCGTGGGTGACATAGAGAGGCCTAGTGCTGACGCAGAGAGGCAAGCGCTAACGCAGAGGGTCTCGGAGCTACGCAGAGGTCAGTCAGGCTGACGCTGAGACTGGAGGAAGTGCGAAAGAACTTTCTCTCTGTTAGGTAAGCCAGTTTGACACCCAGTTGTACTGAAGAATTGTTGAATAATAAAATCCTCCCTTACTGCACCGGGGTTTTCCCACAATGGGTTTTCCGAGGACTGATTGTCCAAAATGTTTATGCCGATGTGTTAATTCTTGTGCATGTGTTTGTTTCTATATTATGATGTAATATCTGCAGCAGAATTTATTTTAATGTTTACTGAACGATTTTTCATAAATAACTTATCGAGAAATAAGTAGGTAAAATAAATCAGTTGTTGCAGTGATAGAATTCTCACATCACCAACACCTCTCCAGTTTCTGGCACATTCTCTACCTCAAGTACTTGTGCCTCTGTTGCTTCGGTTTGAGCTATGTATGCACCTCGTTGTCCCATATTGTCATTCTCAGGACATTGAAAAGATCGGTGACCCAATTTGTTACATCTGTAACACCGGTAGACAATCTCTCTGCCTCTTCCTCTACCTCTACCTCTCTGGTAAGGTCTTCCTCCTCTACTGCCACCTTCTTTCTCTGACTGCCCTTGCTGATTTGAGTTGCCTTCATCATTCTTTTGCGCTGGAAGCTTTCCTCTTCCATTTGTCTGTCCTTTCCCTTTGGAAAAACCATGTCCTCTGCCAAAGCTTTTCTTCTTAGCTATATTTTCTTCTGCCTTCAAGGCGCACTGGTATGCTTCCTCTATTGTCCTTGGAGAAAGTATGTTGATTTCATCTTGGATATCTAGCCTCAAACCATTGATATACCTTGTTGTCTTCTCTGGGGTATCTTCTACATAGCCTGCTCTCAAATTCACCTTGTGAAACTCTTCGGTGTAGTCCCTCACTATCATCATTTTTTGTTTAAGATTTTGCATATGTTTGTAAAGAGTTAGTTGGTCATCCTTAGGCAAGAACTTACTCTTCATCTTTGCCACCATTCTATCCCAGCTCTTGATCAATGGTTTGTCCTTCTTCCTTCTTCCAACCTGTACATTGTCCCACCATAGTGCAGCATGGCCTTTCAACCTTGTCACAGCAAACTTGACTCTCTTATCCTCGTCAATTTCCTTGTACTCAAAATACTTGTCCATCTCACTGATCCAATCTATTAGATTCTCATCTTTCAAACTGCCATCGTAAATAGAGATTTCAGGCTTTGGCCTTGAACTTGAGCTCAATACTGCTCTCAACAACCTAATCTCAACAGCTTCTTCAACAGGTGTTGCTCCTTCTTCTTCAAGTTCCTCTTCGGCCTCACTAACATCTCCACCTTCAGGATCCCGTTGTCTCCCTACTTCCATGGCTTCTAACCGAACTTACAGTCTCCTTATCTCTTCCCAGAGTTCTGCATTACCTGCGGGTCTGCCTCCTCGACCTCGTGCCCTTCCTGCTTGCCTATTCATCTCTCTATACTGTAGATACCAACAATGTTAAGGCTCTGATACCACAAATTGATGACTCCTATCTCTGCAAACACGGGTGTTGGTGCAAGGCAACAGCAAGTCGTTTTTTCCCAGTGACGCAGTCTATAAAAACACAGTTTAAAGATCACTTCGAAACTCCTCAACCAAGGATTTTTTTGGAAAATCGCTCGCGAGTTACCAAATAGACCCTGCTCTGCACAAAACCCAGATGGCGGAATTTCGAATTTCATCTTTCTTTGATTAGAAATTGACCCGCAAGTTTGATGACGATTTTCCCTTACGAATTTCCCTTCTTTTGTTGGCTTGATACAGAGTGCTCTATATTCTCGAACCTGTAAGGTAAATGGCTCTTTCCAATACACAATATTGGATGCAAAAGCACTGGATTAAAGGATTAACTGAAATGTGATTCTCCAGGTTCTCATTTAAATGTAAATAACAGAGAGAATACAATGCACGAATTACTCACTATACACGGTAATTTCTCTGGGAAATATATTAAAGAGTAAAGACCAAAAAAATTTCAAACTCCAGATATTAATATCACTGTTAACAAGCCTCACAAATGCTCATACAATTAAATATCTCATACACACTTACAAATTCGACTTGTTGATAAAGAAAACCACTTGTCTGAGAAATGTTGTTCAGTTAACTTCAATCTCACACAGAGAAAAAAAAACCCCTCTTCTAATACACATCCAGAATATTTAATAAAAATGTTCCTCTCTTTTTTTCCAAAACTGAAGAATAAAAGCAATAAAACAGACAAAAAAAAATTATCCAACAAATGAGTTCACAAATGTGAACCAATTTCCCTTAGCTCTAACTCCCTACTAGTTATGAAATCATTTCTTTTAACTAGATGTTCCTATCTAATCTTAACTAAATATCAAAAACTTTTCACAAATAAACTTTAAAATGTTCTAGCCTTGGCATGTGATCAATCCATCACATTGCTAGGCTCTTGATCTAACTTTAATAACTTATCATTTTTATGTGCTCAACCGAATGCACCTGCATTATTTCCGCTTATAATTTAAATGGTGTAGACTGCAAGGTATTAGTTTCGATATTTACTATAGGAAACAACAAGCAACTTGATTCAAAAATTAACAAGTAGGAGAAAAATAATCAGCTGTTGCAATAGAAATTTGGGCATCCAAATTTTCACATGGTATCAGAGGTGCAGGTGAAACAAAAGAACATTGTCGAAAGAGCCCAACACTGAAGGAAGAAGGGAGTTTGAAATTCCTGCAAGAGGCAGCAATTTGAATCCCCAAAGGGATTGCGCAGTTCAGGGCAAGAGAGCAAGATTTTCAAGGAAGGTCTCTTTTTGAGTGAGTCGAAAAAGAGAAAGACTTCCAAATCGAAGCTTGCCAGTGTCAGAGGGAGAGGCGCAACAGCTTCAACGAAGAGGCAGTTTCAGGTGGGACGCAGTTTTTTGTAGGCAGTTGCTAGGCAGAAAGACATCAGAAGGAAGAGAGAGACACGGTTGAGGGAATTCTTCCTTAGAGGACTTCCAACCAAGGAGTCTGAATTCTCACTTACTGAGCAACAGCAGCAGAGGGGCAGATCTACAAGCTCCAACAGGGAGTGTGTAGGCCAATCTAGTGATGCGCAAAGGAGAGGAGGCTATTCGACTTTTCGTTTGGCGGGGATGGCAACCAGTGGGTTGAGAGATGAGGATCGGTTGGATGGTGCATCTAACTATGTGATATGGAAGGCAAGGATGTCTTGCCTTCTGGATGAGCATTTTCTAAAAACCTACATCGATAGCGTGGTAGTTGTGCCCACGGTTCCAGATCTGCTCCAAAAGTACAAGGGAGAGATGGCAAAGACAAATCTAATGATCCTCAACGGAGTGAAGGATCATGTAGTCTGTCACATCGTTGGCAAAGGGACTGCCAAGGAGATGTGGGATGCATTGTCGACGTTGTATCAAGGATCATCTAAGCAGCGGAAGATGTACTTAGAGCAGACGATGAGATCTATACAGATGCAGAAGGGGGAATGCATTGACTGGTTCCTCACTAAGCTTCAGGAGACCCGAGATGAACTGCCAATTGTGGGGTCAACACCTCAAGGTTCTGAGATGGTAATACTGGCCCTAAATTCAGTATCTGAGGAGTGGCAAGTCTTTATCCAAAGCATCTTAGGCAGGGCGACTTTGCCAAATTGGGATGAAATGAAGGCAGCTCTTAAGCAAGAGGAGTTGAGGAGAGACTTGGTCAAGTGTAAACTTGATGGAAGCAGCAGTAGTGGGTCCAAGCCCAAGGAGGAGGAAGAGAATGCAGCCCTCGCATCCAAGGGGCAGCAGGAGCAGCGGAGGCAGAAGGACGTACGAAGATTAAATGCTTTAGGTGCGGTGAATTCGGTCACAACGCAACACGGTGTCCTCTCAGGAAGAAGGACAAGGAGGAGAAGCATGATCCGAAGGTTGTAGCCACGAAGATCAAGGACGAGGAATTCGCCATGATAGCCCAAGTAACTCATAGAAGCCCTGTCGTAAAATGAAGGCGGCAACTTCCAACCATGAATCTACCATGTCAGAAGGTGGTTGCCACCTGAGAATTTTAGGGAAGGTTAATGACATGCTGGTTTATGGATGGAGAGGTTGTCGGGGAAGGAAGGAACCGCGGGAATATAAGGGGATCGATGGAGGCTATTGAGGGGGAGGAGTTTTTTTTTTGGAGCATTTCACAGACAGAGAGGAAATTTCGAGGAAGTCACAGACAAAGAGGAAGATTGAGTCTTAATTGTTCTTGGAGTTTTGGGCACGAGAGTTAGAAGAGCTCCATTTTGAAATCTTCTGGATCTGAGAACCGGGTAAGTTAATACCAGATAGGTTGGGAGGAAAAGAGTCAGTTTGGTAGGAGGAGCAAGAGCAACAACAAACCAGAAATGCCTTCAATCTGATTTCCAAGTGTTCTTCTTCATTTTTTCTAGTTCAAATTTACTATTTGGTTCATTGACAAATTTAGGGCTTAGATTCAATCTGGCATAAATTGGTAAAATTGGGTTCTCTGGTTAAATGCACAAATTGGGTTTTACATTAATGTGGTACTAAGCTAATAAGTAAATAGAAATAACCTAATAGGCCAACGCTAGCAATTGAGTGCTTCGAGCTTCATATAGGAGATCTCGGGGCCAATCACTTTGAACTCGTTGTCTTTATTGTGTGACTCACTCAATGTCCCCAACAAGTCAAGGAACATAATTAACATAAATAGGATTACACTCAGTACCTGTTACCACAAAATCTAGCAACCTAGTGCAAAGCCACATTAGGCAACCTAAGGCTTAGGGAAACAAAGAGATTAGCCACCACTGCCACCTTAGTGACCTTTATCTTGTTGTTTTGTAGTTAGATGTTATTTCCACAAGGGAGGCTTCCCTGGCAAGGCTTAGAGGATAGATGATCTATGGTTACTAAGGCAAATGATTCTCTAAGGACCTTGCTAAAAATATCACCTAGAAATCTTCAATGATGGAAGGCTCAAGGGTGATATGAGTTTAACGGTTATGGAAGAGGTATCGGCAAAGCCTTGGAGGATAAATATATAATTTACAAATGTTCAAGTAACTTTACACCAACCCCAATAATTTAAGAAAAGGTTGTTATAAGTTAGGGTTTCAATGATCGGTAGATTGACAGGATGCAAAACCATATAACAGCCAAGAAAATTCCTACAAAGGATAAGATCAACAAACGTTTGAAGGTTATTAGAGAGGTAAGCAAAGGATAAGTATACAAGAAGTTTTTAATGTTGAAAATACGCAAAAAAAAATAGCAACATAAATCTGTGATGTTAGCCCTAAAACATGCAATAAATGATGGATTTTGCTTTAAGAACATTAAAAATGCAATCCATACCTAAAGTACAAAAACATATAGGTATACAAATGTTATTAAATACAATTTTTGACCAAATCCTAACCTTACCTACCATGAAATAAAGAAAAGAGACAATTTTAGAGTGATCAACACAACAAGACTAGTGCCTCTATTAAATTGAGTAATGGAGTCAATTAGGTCAAGATCAAGGTAGGAGGACCTTGGTTGAAGAAGGGCATAATACAATCTGCTCCCTTATAGAACTTAGTGACTTATTTCATAGGAGATTTAAGGCCAAAGAATGAATGGAAAACAAGTTCCTTCAATGGATTGTTGAATGACAAATTATGCATAAATATATAGAAACAAGGATTCATAAAAGATATTGCACTTTATAATATGGCACAAGATAAACCTTAATTTCAGAAATTACATACAAAAATGGAAGAAAATAGCATTAAACTTACACCATTTAGGCAATAATCACTTCATCAATCCATAAGATAGCCTCTCTATGCAATAAATATCCTCCCCGAGACAATTCGCACTATACTTGGCCATTGCATCCAAGAGAAAAAGAAGAAACACTAGTGCACACTCTCTCAAGAGAAGAGAAATGAGTGTATGTGATGATGATCGAAAGGAAAATGACTTCCCTTTATTTATATGAGGGCAACCAAGTCACTTTTCCTTAATTTACAATGAAAATCCATAAATTGTTTACTTAAACCACTCAACAAGGCTAAGAAATCACAAGCCAACCTAAAGACAGCTTTACAAATATATAAATCATAATAAAATGTCATAAATCCTCCACACAGGTGGAAGGAAATGCTCTGCAACATGACGTCAACCTCCATAAATGGGTATCTCCATCAAGCAAAGCAACAAAGTGGTTCGAAGAGTGATCCTCACTCTAAGGGACATCATCAAAATGAAAGGTGCATCTCCAAGTAACACCTTCTCATCGAAGATGTCATCATTAAGAAGGCTTGTGTCATCCTCCTAAGGCATGCATGGGTGACATGGTAGCCCTAGGGCAACAATTAGCCTCAAAAGGGAGTGTGTCACCCCTCCAAAAGCATCTCAAGTGATCTCCATCCTCTCTGGGTTGTAGAACAAGGCAACGTCCATCAAGTAGGTATAAGGCTAGCCTCGGAGCATCTTGGATCGTCTAGGCACATCATCAATATAGGTTAACACCCTATCTTCCTTGCTCAACGTTAACATCTGAAGTTGTAGAATGGGCCTTACAACGACATGCAGGCTCCTCAAGGCCAACGCTCATCTCTGAAGGGAAATGTTTGGGCTGCAACGGCACAAGTGATCTCATAGTTGGGTTAGTCAGAAAGGTATCAAGTTATCCCTCAAGAGGCATCCAATGTGTCTGTATGAAAACCCCTGAAACACACCCTCAAGATCAAGTGAGATTAACATCATTAGGGACAAACAGCATTAAAGTATCATAGTGGACCATATTCAATGTTGGGGGCACAAAATACTTTGTAAGCAAGTTACCACACTTATGTTAGGGATGATTATGCAATTAGCCTTGGTGCTTCCAGCTCCCAAGGGGAGGGTCATTTCCTAGGTAGGCCCATCAATCCATAGATGCATGTGATAAATGTGGTTGTTTAATGCGAAAGACTTCAAGGAAGATAGTTATTGTCATTGTGTCAATTGAAGGAGGTCTAACATCTTGACTAAATGATAACATAGGGGAGCAATTATGGAGACATGAGTTACTCCTTTCCTCTGCTTGCTTTTTCCACCCCTCGTACAACTTTTACTCTAATGATTTTCTTTTCTTTCTTGCATAGCTTGGGTAACCATCTTGCTTTATGCCTTTCCAATAGCCCTTAAAGATGTAGCAATTTATTGCTTATCCGAGTTGGGGCTTTCATAAGTTCCTCTATATACATAGAGATTGAAATGCTTAAGAACTGAATGATGGCTAATGAAGGGGTTAGAGTTCATGTGAGGTTTTTTCCCACATGCTTATTACATGTCGTAGTCATCTTTTGCATTTTCCATATTCTTTCACATGTGGCTTCATATGCTTTTATCTTTCTTTCAACTGCATCAACCTCTTAGGGAAAAATTTCTGAGCCCTAACTCAGAGATGTGGATATAGGGGGCCTATCACAATGACAAATGACAATCAACCCAAAGAATGGAAGTGAATATAAGGGAAAGGTGTAAAGTGTAAGTATGGAATACCTTGAGCACGCTATATGTATAAGTGCCTCCTATTAGTGCCCCTCTTAAATAATGGAAGAAAAGGGCCTTGACGGGGGTCACACTAGACTAAGGACAAGGGATAATATCCCAAGAGAACTACAAGAACAAGGGTACAATAAAGAGTGGTAATCATCCAACTCGACCTGTGATCCATATTAGTATACTCTTAACATTAAATGAAAGCACATGATTACAAAAAAGGTTCATATACCTTTGATAGATGACCCACCTTCCTTCAAAAAGTATACAAGATGAGAGAGAGCATTGATCGGGGCATAGGTGGAGAGCACTAAAATAAAGCCATATGTGGACCATCATAGGGCTACTCATTGGGTGATTGACAAAAGGGGAGAAAAAGCTTCACCTAGGGGTTACCTACTTTTGGTGGGTAATAGTAAAATCCACAAAATGCAAGGAGGAGACCTATGTTTCTTTATGACATTTTTATAGAAAGCCTCAAGGTTAGCTCAATATTATTAGTGCCATTTTCGTCGGTGCAATGTGCAAATCCCCTGTTCTATTCCATGGTGTTAAACTCCCTAAGACCCTAAGTCCATGCCACCCACTTTACACTAGGTATTATAACCACAAAGTCTTGCAACCAGGTGCAAAGCCTCACTAAGCACTCTAGATGAAGGTCAACAATGAGATCAGCCATCACCTTCACCTTAGCGGTTGTTCTCTTGTTGTTTAATGGATGCATAATATCCCCATGGGGGAGACTTCCCCAGCAAGATTTAGAAATTAAATAACCCAAGGATTCCTAAGGCTAAGTACCCTCCAAATAACTTATCAATTAGATATCCTAAAATGATGTTCAATATAGTAGGGCTCAAGATCAACGTGGATGGCAAGTTCAAAGAATCTATGGCTAAGTATAGAAGGTTGATTCAAGTCTTAAAGATGTTCAAACAAATTCCAAACACATGCCAACTCACAATAAACAAATTGTTGTTATAAATTAGGGCTTGAAATATAAACACTTTACAACATGCAAAAGTTATTATAGCGATAATAATCAGCCCCAAAAATGATATTAACGATGAAATTATACCGACTAATAAATTGGTAAACAAGAGAAAATTATAGCAAATTTTCCAATAGTTGTGTTGTCGCACAAAGTGTCTAGGCACCGCGACAACGCTCAGAGTAAGGGTTGTCACTCTAATCCTTACTCTGTTTAGACTCTCTCCTAGACAAGTCAAGGGGAGTAGTCCCTATGGTGAATGAATGAGGATAGCCTATAAAACACAGGCTCTAGGAGACTTAAAGACGGACAACTTGACAAATGTAAATGAGTCATGGTTAACTGAAATGAATAGATCAAACACTACTATGACCAAGATACAACCACAAGATAGGAATGGTTATAGACTAGTGCCTTTATATTCAATTAACCAAAGACTAAATAAAAACAAGTTATCTAGAACAATTTATAAATGTGGTAAAGCGACGATCATGAACAATTAAATGTCAACGCCCAGAACTTTATCACGCAAGAGTTTCTAGCAATTAAATCCAAAGGTCAATGATTTTAAAACATTAATCGCACTTGACAATAGAGAAATTACTACCACGAAAAGACACCAAGGAACTTTAGATTAAGAATTTAATTATTCCTTAAGCAATTAATTTAATGTGGTAAATGAATTTTTTAATGTGACTAAATAATCAAATCAAAAGACCTTAATCAAATTTTAAAAAAAATTATGGGCGGTAGGCCACGTAAAAAATAAAAATTTCTTAAATGTAAAAGCTCAAATTCTTTTGAATTCATTTGCAATTTCAAAGTCACCAAATTTTAATTTTTAAATTTATTTTTTTTATTTTAGATATTTTAATTTTTTAGAACAAAATCAAAAAACAAAAACAAAAAACCAAAGTCATAATGAAAAAAATTAAATTAAAACAAAATCAAAAAGAAACTAGAAAAAGTAAAAATAAAATGAATTCAATTGAAGCCCAAAACTAAAGTAAAAATTAAAAAAAAAATGAGATCAAAACCTAATTCATAACCAAAAGAAAAGAAAAAGAAAATGAAATTGAATTATGTCTAACCCTAACGCATGCAAATGAAACAAAACAAAAAAGGGAAAAGAGAAAGTGTATTGTTTGTTGTGTGCAGGTCGAGAGCTTGGCAGCGGCAAGGAAGTTCGACAGGAGAACGATGATGGCAGCACGCAGAGGAGAATAGAAAGCGTTGCAGGTCAAGCAACAAAGGGAGAAGAAGGGGACGCAGTCACGTAGCAGATATGGCAGTCAGGGCTTGCAGGAGAATGGAGAGGTGACTGTGTGCAGGGATAG
Organism: Pinus tabuliformis; assembly: GCA_031772625.1. NCBI lineage: Eukaryota > Viridiplantae > Streptophyta > Pinopsida > Pinales > Pinaceae > Pinus > Pinus tabuliformis. The sequence continues at coordinate 1,299,277,909 of CM062818.1, forward strand.
GGAGTGCAAAAACGTAGGTCAAGCAAAGACGATCCTTGAAAGTTCTAGCGACAAGGAAGAAGAGGGCGCAGCGGGCATCAAGCTATGGATAGCCACGACAAGGGAGCAGCGAGGGTAAGAGTTGCAAGCCTAGCAATGACAAGGGAAACGAGGGCCGCTGGAAAGAGCAAGGGTTAGAACTCGAGCAATGTATGGAAAATGGGATGCAGATTTGAAGAGAAGAGAGGAAAGGGAGATCCGTGTGCAGGCTGAAAAGATTAGGGCTGCGGCTAAAGAGAGATGCAGAGAAAGATGGAGCTGTGAGAGAGGGCAACAAAGATGCAAGGGATGAAGGAGAGGATGGAATGTGGAGGAAGAGGGAGAAAAATGCAACAGGAAAAGGGTTGGCAACAATGGAGCTGCAAAAGGGTTTTCTTAAAAAAAATCGAATTTTCCAGCTAACACAAAAACACAGGCAGCAAATCGAAAAAACCAATCAGCAAAGAAATGGTAACCCAGAAACTTAACAATTTCTGAAAATTTTGATTAAAATGTTGAATCCTTTTGCTTCAGATTTCCTTGAAACCCTTATAAAAATTTCCTGATTTAAAATTTTCAAACCCTTGGACTGCAAAAAATTTGAATAATATCCCTAGAAAATTATGTTGATAAACTCTAGAGATCCAGATCTACCCTCCAGGGCCTAGATCTGGACTCTACACAAATTTCTTCCTCAGATCTGCAGCTACACGACAACAAGAAAACACCCAAATGATATACAGTGATAAAAACTAAAACCCAAAAAAACCCATGTTAGAAAAATAATTACAAAATTTACAAACTACAGGCTCTAATCAACCAGATCTATCATTACATCGCACAAAAGGTTAAATTTTAAAGGAGTTGCTAACTCAAAACCCTTCGTGCATCACCAACAAAATTCTTATGATAAGCTCGGAGCTAATCTAGTTGGGCTCCTTCGGGAACACAAATCGAGAGTTGGCTGGTCCAACTGAAAACTTCCCCTAACCCCCGAGGATCTAAAATCAAGATTTCGTTGCAAAACTCGATCTAGCTATTAAAAATAGAGCGAGAAAATAATAATAAAACTCAGACAAATAGAGATACCTGCTATTACGTTCAAAATTTAGATTATTATTCAAACCCTAGTGACTGAGCAAGATACCTGTACTCAAATCACTCTTTAGAAGCTATCATCAATGGCTTTAGAAAAAAATATGCATGAAAACAACACATCTTACAGTATTCCCATGAAGAGTAACACCAGCAGAACTTAACCCCAAAGTCTTTCATTATTATCCAGAAGAAGAAAAAAAAATAAATAAATAAATTACACAAGAGCTTCTTGCTAAACACGTGACTCAAAGGTCGGATGTATCAACTGACAAATGACCTCCTATTTAAAGATAAATCCTCCAACCACTAGTTTGAGTGATCCTCATCAAAGCAATCTCAATCGTTGATGAAAATTAAAATTTCTTTTAATCTCATTCGTCGAAATATTTAAATATTTGGGGAAATTCGAATTTTTTAATTAAATGCATTTTAATTAACTCAAAAATAAAAAATTTGAGTTAATTTCCCCAAAAAATTGACTTTGACTTAACCTCCAGGAATCAAAGGTTTAAAATTTGGCAAAATAATTAATTTACCTTAGTCCCGAGACCTTTTAAAATTTAATTTTTAAGGACCGACGAATTTTGCCTTTGGAGAATTTAAATTTACCTAGGACCTAAAATTAATTAAATTTCTGGTTTAGGATTTTAATTAATTTTTGGCTAGAAAATTTAATTAATTAACCTATGAGGGGATAAATTATTTTTCCAACCCTCAAGACACTTTACATCATGATTTTCATATTTTTTAGATCATAAGGGAGAAAACCCATTTGTAATAGACCCTCACAGACTACCCATTTCTGCGAGACAAATATAATCCAACAGGCCAAACAATTTGTAATAAAACAATTTAACCAAATAGTTAAGATTATTCCCAAATTACTTTTACATAGACTCGATCTAGAAAACTAGGACTCGCCTAAGATCCTAGCGACAAAATCCATTCCAGCTTTGGGGTAAGACTGGAGGAAAACTCTATTGACCATCCGAGAATGGATTGGTGAGACAAACCCTCCCAAAATGGAGATTGTCACTAGAAAGTAGGTTTACCTAGGTCATTACATACATGACACGGATCTGTTGAGATTATTTACATTATACACATGCAAAAAGGGTTTACATAACATCCTGGAAGTCAAGTTGATGATGATAGCTGGACGGCACAGACACATCGATCAAGTGTTATCCCTTTTGCAAAAAAAGGGGTGGTACTGCTATGGGTCGTTGACACGTAGTGATCAACAGGTTGAAATGGACAAAAACAACTATGAAACCCCAGACATCAACCTTAAATATATGACTGAAAATGCATGTGAAATGATCATTTTCCTTTTTCGAAGAATTAGATGCAAACACTAGGCCTAAGACTATAACAGGCAAAGAGTGTTAAGCTATCAAATGCATATTTTGCCAACCCCTAGGCCCTACGCCTAGTTTACCATGATAACAAAAGAAAAAAATTTAAAAATATGAGAATGACACACATAGACTAGTGCTTTTCATCAATTGGGTATATGGAGTCAAAAGAGAAAGATCAAAGGTGGACGACCTTGGATGGAGAGGGAAAGTGATATAAATAAGATAAGATCACTTTATTAATGTCCAACGAATGACTACAAAAGTAGGTCCATGGGACTAGAGGATACATCTAGTAAGAGTATAATGTGGGAGTACAAGTGCCACTCCTAAAAAAGCTAAATCTAATACAATATATATATATATATGCAAAATGAAGTAATCAAAATATAAACAATAGGACATCCTCATGAACATGAACATATATATGTATAAAACCGTATCAACGGCTCAATGAAGAGCCCATGGAAACAGGGTTGAACATGAGGTCTATGATGTCAAGAATGCCCTGGTCTAATAACCTATGGCGAGGAGGCTGGCCAGGGCGCCGGCTCACTGTCTGAGTCCTCTAGATCTATCTGGGAATATGGTTGCACGATCCTAAGGGGAAGAAAGGAGTGAGGGATACTCCTAACATTCGATATCAAAAGAGAAAAAGCTTTGGATAAGTATCTAGTTGCTCCGCTGCAGCTGGGAAAGAACCTGTCGAGGGGGTTGCGTCTAGAACTGATCCCTCTGGTGCTCTAGACATGCATAGACTAATGTGCCATTCGGCACCTCCAAACTGGTCTCGAGGATATCGATCAGCCTCCTCTGGTGGGGGGCTAAAGAGAGACCCAACATCTCACTACTCTACTATCTTAAGTACTCAAGAACTCAACTTGCCACTTATTGTTTCGATCAAATTGGTTCAACCTAAAAGTATGATGTGATTATTTGGGTAATCCCCACACGATGTGGCATATGTAGGGCCAAAGATCTGTGTCTAAATATCTCCCTGACGAAGAGGGCTAAGCATCTCTAATCTAGATATCAAAAGAAGATGGAGAGGTTGAGAGAAAATTTCTCAATCCAACCCTAGCAACTTTCCCAACTAGAAGATATAAGGTCAAGGAACGCTACACATAGTACTCTTATGCAAAAGGCATAAGAGTACTTCACACAAGCTTCACCTTCAAATGCCTTTCTACTTGATGATTTGAAACAAGTTACTGCACTTAAGACATGGGAGGATTCTCCAAAGACCCTATTATGTGCTTCCAATTCTAAGGGGATGAACAGTTCCTAGGTTGACACAGAATTCAATAAGTTCATGTGAAAAGTGTTGAGAAATCTAGGGGCATCTAGATTAAGTGATCTCTTACTTTGATAATGTTTGTGATGTTCTTTTACTTTACTTGATCTACTTATTATTAGCTTCTTTCACTTGATTATTATTATGTTCTTATCATCAAACAGCTACCAAACAATGAAGATCAAAGAGACAAGAGGACACAAAATGTAGGCCGCAAGCCCAGGCCAAAACCTCTCTTGAGAGGAAAACCCACAAGAATTCTTCTATTCTTATAAAATGTTCAGATGACGAATTCCAAGACCTATGACCCTTGAAAAAGATCCCTCCAAGACCAAGTCCAACCTCTTCTTGATGAATTTCTCTTCTACAAAGTCAACGCTGGTCAAACTTGTTTCAATACTTCAGATTTCAACCCTTTTCCAGAATTTTGACTTGTTGCTTCAAGATTGCAACTTCGGCTTCTACTGCAGAAACCCTAGTTGGCACGTGTGAGGAAATAATGGTGAATCTAGCCTCCTTTTTCCTTCGCTTGGTCAGCTCTTTCTTCCTTGATAACTCGGCCTACAATCTTGACTCTTTTGACACTTAATTTCGGCCTCCAAGATGACTGCAATTTTCAGTCTTGTTGTTCCAACAGTTGCCCTGATTTTTCCGCACGTGTCAGATGGAGATGGCCCAAAACAGTCTCTAAATGCTTCGCTTTTCCTCCTTCGTTTCTTCACTTTCTTCATTGGTTCTAGGTCTTGTTCTTTGTAAATCAAACTTGATTGGATGCTTCTAAAGTGAGATCGATTTCTTCTTATTTATAGGCTTCACAAGGTGGCCAAATAGTCCTTCACGAGGCCGACTTGTTCTTTCATGTAGGTCAACTTGTTCTTTCATGTAGGCCAACTTGTGGTAGCAAAATTGTCTTGTCTTAAAGGGTCTTTTATGACAAATAAATTTCTCTTACATAATACAAGATGCCCAATAGGGTCTTACATAAATAACAATCACTCAATAGACTTCTTGACTTAATGACCAAACCTAGAAGCACACAATGGGTGCTTGGCCTACTAAATAAAATAAACTTGAGCATGAAACCTATGCTACAAAAATAATAATGATAATTATTTTTCTCTTTACATCAAATACATAAAATCATGATTACATTAGACATTATGAAGACCAAACCTAGTTACACTTTTCATCACTCCCTCTTAACTAAGGAGGTATTCATAATTCGTACAAGGTACATGTACATTCTCATACTGAAGAATTCTCATAAGAAGAGTCAGATTGGTAAGCCATCTCATAAGCTATTTATTCAACTTATATCAGTGCATCTCATTATAATTGTCATATAGCAAGGCCTTGACTAATAGCTCTATCTCTCCACAAGAATAGAGCACAATGTTGGGGAGACAATGACTAATAGACACCTTCATCATTGTCTCTCAAGGCACATACCCCATCTAAATGTTCACAAGGTATGTCCTTCTAGGACCATTCTCATCTTGGATTAACACATCATCATGGAATTTCCTCTTCGACTACTCTTGCCAATTGGATGCACTACCTCATCCTCAAAGAGTATCAAAATCAATCTCGAATGCTTACCCAATCCTCCATTCTTTCTTCATAACATGAAGACAAGAATGATGTGACTATCTCTCCCTCTCAACTTGGGAGGGTCTACTCATTCCTATAAAAGGAATATACCCAAGCTCCCTCTTAACCAGGGACTTGCTACCAATAGCAACTCTCTTCGATGGAGATCATGGTACTATCAACTACATGTAGGGCTCCTCCTTTCGACATCACGTCATAAACTTCAACTTCTTCATCATGGAGTTGCCTTCTTGTAGGGCATTGACCATATTCTTCATCACTTCCCTTCAACAAAACAAAGTGTTGAACCAACAATCATATCATCCTTCTTTTCATCGAAAAGTGATCTTCTAGTCCATATCTAGCTATCCTTCATACAACTACCTCTTCCAAGTCATCATTCTTTTAGGATCTTCCATCTAATCTCATGAGTGCTAGTTGTAGGTCACTTCTACAACCTTCTTTCGGTAGTCTTGTTTCAACCCAACCAGATCTTTTTCAAAAATCAAAAATGAACATCAAATCAACATTACCTCTTTATGATAGCCTTTCGTCATGACATCAGTTTCTTGCAATATCAACATCCTTTCGCATATCGTATGAATCCATCTCCAAGACATACATTATCAATGTTCTCCTTCTCCAACATACATATCTGAGTCTTCATACCTTGTTCATGGAAATATCATATCAAATCCTCCTTGATATCTGATGTTGATCACTTATCTTATCTTTCTCACGAACTCTTCTTTCATCTATTTTTACATATTGCTTCCTCAATATTGTCTATACATAGTTCCTTCATCATACGATCCATAGTTGCTAACCTTCTCATTCTTCATGAGGTCGTATTATGTTGATTTAATTTTTGTCAATATGTAGAAGAGTTCAAGGCACATTATCTACATGCCTTCATGCATTATTCCAATGGAAGAGTTTCTTCTTCTTTCATCATGCTCATGAGATAGAGCATTTTACTTGTTCTATCTGTAATCATGCGATGACATGACTTTACCTATCTATTACCAAATATATACATACCTCTTCCTTCTTTTGATCATCTAGACTTCCTTTGGCAACTTCCTTTTCTTGCTTAAAGATGAGAGTGCTTCAACCAACTGGACATGTTGCATATCTTTGTCATCATACCATCATCCTTGTAACCAGTGGATCCCACACACAGTGGATTCTTCTTAAGTATAGGTGAACCTTCTAATGAAGATTTCAATGGAGGATCTTGATGATCCTCATTTTGCAAATGCCTCTTCCTAATGATGATGATGTATGATAATCTTTTTATCTTCTATCTCGCTAGATGACTTTCTCCAATCATAAAGACTGCTACTTCAATTATCCTTATATGCTTCCAATGAAGATGCCATGAGCTACTTCCTTTCTATCATGATGATAGCTTCAACCATATATACTTTTATTTCTGCCATCTTTTTGTGCTTCTTTGACGATGTCATCTTTGCAAAAATGTATCCTATCATTTTGGACATGGTTCCCCCTTTGACTTGCTAACTTCTATGCACTTGAACAATAGGTTAAGTGAGTGAGAGACCTTCTAATAATGGAGGGTCTATCACTTCTTCCTTCTTTGACTTCTTATTTTCCGGTTCTTCTACTTCTTCAGTGACATAGGCTTCATTTCTTTCCTTTCTCTTCTTGTTGTCCCTCTCGAGTTTAGGACAATTTCTTTTGAAATGCCCATATTCATTACACTCGTAGCATTGGATCTTTGACATATCAATTCTCTTTTGAAACTTATTTTGAGGCTCAAACTTCCCAAATTTTCCTTTCTTGTCAATGTTGCATATGCTTGAGTTGCTTCAGTTGATCCAACATTGTTCTTCTCTTTTAATCTAGATTCCTCAATCTTGCATAATGACCACAAATCGTTGGATGGAGTGGTTTCCTTTTTCCCATAAATGCTTGACACAAAGTTGCTCCATTCATCAGGTAGTGCATGGAGCACAACAGTGGTCATCTCGCGATCGGGCATTACTTCTCCTAGCTCTTGTAGTTGCTCTTTAATTTGAGATACCTTCATGAAGTATGAAGTTATCCCTTCTTCCTTTGAGATTTTCAACTTGTATAGTTTGGTTCTTAAAGATATGATTTCACTTGGAGTGCTTACAGAAAACAACTGCACCAATTTGTCATAATCTCTTTTGATGTCTTCAACTTTGCTACATAAGGCATGAGAGAATCATTAATAGACTCTATGAGGATCCTTTGTGCCCTTATTTCTCCTTTCATGTATTTTGATAGTGCTTGAGATTGCTCTTGTGATGGCTTGGTGATGGAGCCCTTTACATGTTCAATAACTTCATTCTCCATGGGAATTAAATCAATTCTCTTCTTTCATGCAAGGTAGTTCGAGGTCCCGACCAATTTATTGTTCTCCTTGCAAAATGAAGTCATTTGATTTGAGGATTGACGCATTAAAAATACAGAATACTTACTTGTCAAGTGAAGATGCTTCTTTATGATGATATCTTCAACTTGATGTCTTCTTTGATGATGATGTCTTCCTTCTTCAAAGATGACAATGTTTCTTTTTCAAGAGAGGGAGATCGCCTTGTTGCCTTAATCCCTTTGATGATAAAGTGCTCTTCTTGCTTTCTTTGGATCATGATTGTAGAATGTGCGAGCTTCCTAAGAATGCTTCAAGTGTTGAGTCCTTCTTTGAATGGTGATGGGGTCTTTGAGGTCTTCTTCTTCTACCACAGGTTGTGATGATGTGTCCTTGTGATGTGATGGTATTCCTCCTTGATGCTCTCGATGATTTAATGTCCTTGATGCTTCTTAGTTTTCCTTGATGATCTCCTTGTGCTCAGCCCTTGTGTATCCTTCTTCAACGGAGTGATCTTCAAGCTGCCTCTTTTTCTTCTTGTAGTCATCTTAGCTCTGATACCATGTTGAGAAATCTGGGGACAGTTAGATTAAGTGATTTCTCTTACTTTGATAATTGCTTGTGTTATTCTTTACTTTACTTGATGTACTTGTTATTAGCTTCTTCTTTCACTTCATTATTATTATGTTCTTACCATCAAACAACTACCAAACAATGAAGATCAAAGAGACAAGAGGACACAAAATGTAGGTTGCAAGCCAGAGCCAAAACCTCTCCTCTTGAGAGAAAAACCCACAAGAATTCTTCTATTCTTATAGAATGTTTAGATGACTAATTCCAAGACGTATGACCCTTGACAAAGAACCCTCCAAGCCCAAATCCAACCTCTTCTTGATGAATTTCTCTTCTACAAAGTCAACGCTAATCAAACTTTTTCCAATACTTCAGATTTCAGCCCTTTTCCAGAATTCCGACTTGTTGCTTCAGAATTGGAATTTCGGCGTCTACTGCAAAAACCCTAGTTGGCACATGTGAGGAAACAATGGTGAATATAGCCTCCTTTTTCCTTCGCTTTGGTCAAATCTTTCTTCATTGATAACTCGGCTTGCAATCTTGACTCTTTTAACACTTAATTTCAGTCTCCAAGATGATTGCAATTTTCGGTCTTGTTGCTGCAACAATTGCCCTAATTTTTTCACACGTGTGAGATGGAGATGTCCCAAAACAGTCTCTAAATGCTTGGCTTTTCCGCCTTAGTTTCTTCACTTTCTTCATTGGTTCTAGGTCTACTTCTTCGTAAATCAAACTTGATTGGATGCTTCTAAAGTCAGGTCAAGTTCTTATTTATAGGCTTCACAAGGTGGTCAAATAACCCTTCATGAGGCTGACTTGTTCTTTCATGTAGGCCAACTTGTGGTAGTAAGGTTGACTTGTCTTGGAGGGTCTTTTATGACTCAAATAAATTTCTCTTACATAATACAAGATGCCCAATAGGGTCTTCCATATATAACAATGACACAATAGACTTCTTGAACCAATGACAAAACCTAGAAGCACACAATGAGTGCTTGGCCTACTAAATAAAATAACCTTAAGCATAAAACCCATGCTACAAAAATAATAATGATAATTATTTTTCTATTTACATAAAATCATGATTACATTAAACATTATGAAGACTGGACCTAGTTACACTTTTCAACAAAAAGTGGACATGGATTAAAAGTTTGGCTTCGTGGATAATGTCACAATCTTGGTACTAGATTTTAAGGAGTTCCAACATCTTGAGCATAATGATGTGAAGAGGAAGCAATCATGGGGCATGAGTTACCCCTTTCCTTGGCCTATTTTTACCACCCTCTAGTGCACCTTTTTCTCCAACAATTTTATTTTCTTTATGGAGGCATAGCTTGGGTTACAAGCTTTTTAGGTCCATTATAATACGCCTTAAAGATGCAGTGGTTCATTGCTCATCACAATTAGGACATTCATAAATTCCTTTTATTTAGATGGATCATGATATGCCAAAAACTAGGTAAAGGCTAATGAGGGGGTAGAGCTCAGGCTAGGCTTTTGTCCCAGCCATCTCTTGCATTTTACATTTTCTTTCATTTGTGGCTATATATGCTTTTACCTTTCTTTCAGCCATATCAACCTCTTCAGGGCAAAGTTTCCGAGCCATTACTCAGAGATGAGGATAAAAGGTAGCCAGTACCGGTGACAAATAATAATCAACCCGAAGAATGGAAATGGATATAAGGGGTATGTGGAAGGCAGTAACTATGGATTACCAAGGACACGCTACATCAATCAATGCCCCCTATCTGTGCCCCTCTTGGATAGTGGAAAGAAAAGGCATCAAGGAAGATCACACTGGACTAGAGGTAAAGGTTAACGACCTAGGTGAAGTGTGATAACAAGAATACAACCAAGAGCAATCAATCATCCAACTCAACCTGTGATCCATACTGGAATGCCCCTAACATTAAATGAAAGCACGTGATTATAGAAATGGTTGATGTGACTTATTACAAATGATACATCTTCCTTCAAGAAGTAAGCTAGATGATGGAAAGCACTGAGATGCGCATATCTGAGATTCTGAAGTGCTCTTGAGGTGTAGCTATATGTAGATCATCATAGGGTCGTTGGCTAGCATGCTAAACAAATAGGTGAAAAGTTGTCTGCTAGGGGTTACCCACTTTGGGCGGGAAACAGATACCATCCTCAGAAGGGAGGAAATGCGCTAGCGTTTCACGGAGAGTTATTTCCAAGGGAAAAAAAAGTAAACACAGAGAGAAAAATAGTTGCCACATATGTGTAGATGTATGTGTGTTTTGTCTGTTTGAATATATCTGTGTGTGTGTGTGTGTGTGTTTAGAGAGAGGCGGAGAGAAAGATCATTTCCCTAATTCCAAATACTTTAAAGATAGATTTTAGAAACTTAAAACATTTTGCATGTTAATTTCCTATGAACCCAGCTACAGACTTGATGTTCAATGAAATAAACACAGAATAGAAATGCAAATGCTTTCTAATCTAATTTCATAACAGCAAATACTCTGGGTTCATTTACTAGCATGCACAGCAGAAGCAAATACACGAAGCCACACACATAAAATTAATAACACAGCTTTTACCCTGGAAACCCGTGTCAAAAGAACCAGCAAATGTTGGGCTTTCTATTCAGCTTCAGAATGAGGAATTACAAGGGGAAATACATCAGCAATTTACAGCAACTACAGTCCTACAAAATATGTGTACAGCCCAAAAATGCATTGTACGGCCCAGAAATGTGGCCTGCTCATCCCAGCAAGTATGGCACCGTACAGCCTATATTTCCATGCTGCTTTGTTGCCCCAGAAGATACTCTTTTCCTCTTCAACCCCTGCACTCCAGATGAATGCCCAGATGTACCACTCAAACTGACTCCTCAACAACTCGATCCCTCTTCAAATAGTGGCTGACCTAAATCTCCAAAGAGATGGATAGTTGAGATTGCATCTCATCTTTTGAGATCAAGGAACATGACTTAATCTCTATTTTACCTTTTTACCCTTTACCAAAATGGTGGCCAGAAAATCAAATTATTAAATTTAACTTACAGCCTAAAGTCCTGACATAGGGAATAATTAAATAACGCTGTAGGAATGAATTTTAGGTGGCCGGCTGCATGTCATGGCACCTGACCTAAGCAGAACCACCTTCCAAGCTACAAGTTTAACATTACAGGCTTCATTAGTTTCCAGGTTTCAGTAAACGAAAGTTTCACAATAATTCAAATTTGTTAATTTGGTTCAAACGACTGTATATATATATATATACGTATCTATATATAGATAGAGAGAGAGAGAGAGAGAAAGAGAGCATTTCCATATTTCCTGATATTTTAAAAAAAGATTCTGACAACTTGAAACATTTGGCAGACTTCATTAGTTTCCAGGTTTCAGCAAATGATAGTTTCACAAATTCAATTGTATTAATATGGTTAAATGACTAATTAGCATCCATTAGACCAATTGGTGGTGTAATTCCAAAGCACATAAAAACTTTGACCAACTAGCGAGTTGCCAGACTAATGATTAGGTTGAGTTCAGAGATATCTAATCAAGTGGAAAATCTTCCACTAAGAGATGGTCAGCTCCAGAACAAAATATGCTATACATCTGCTCTTTTAAGATACAAATTTAGACATGCACTGCTAGCTTAACGTTATATACTGAAGACAAGAGAATATAGCAACAATCTGATGAGAATTGACGCAAGAAATTTTATTTCAAGCATTCCTACAGTTTTTAGGACTCACCATTTCAAAACCATAACTTCCGTCTATGAGAAGCAAAACAAGATCAGCAAATTTGGCTGCATCAATCATAGAATTCATATCATTTGGACACTCCACAAACTGCAGTCTTCTTTGTTTACCTAAACCACAAACAAAAGCCGAAAGGAAAAACAAGTCAGTATTCTCTGGCTAGGAACAAAGACCATGTGGCGCAATGCCGAACCTCCATATATCAACAATGCCATCTCTCCAGCAATAAACAATCTTGATTCATATGTATTGTTTTCAAATATAGAATCAGAAACGACAGAGTCAGCAGACACCTGAAACAGAGTTACTATATGAATGGTTTATGTTACTGCTGTAGAACAACTTCCATGGATTTTTACTGCAATAGTAGTTGTAATGATGATGTTATTAAATAATAAAAAATAGTGATTTTTTTTAATAAAATGCTTCCTTTAACTATTAATATAAATAAAGTACATATGCATTATATATATATATATATATATATATAATGGTCACAACTTCCGCTACCACAACCACTAGCTAAGGTCAAAGCTCAAATGGTTAAACACCAAAAAATTCTATTAACCTCATCCTGGCCCCTTGGGAAAACATAAAGCATAACAGCCCATAGAGTGTCCAAAGAAAAGATAAACAAAGGGCCCTAGTCCCAAGAACAAACACACCAGAAAACATCAGACAGATGCAGGGGGAGGCCAAAGACTGGCCTCTCACCCTCCAAAATGGAAAGTGCTTGCATAAGAAGTAATCATTCTGTTGAACTAGTTAGGGGAAGAGTTGAGCCTCGTCTTATCTCTTATAACTTTTCCAACTTGACAAGAAGACATTTGAAATGGCAAAAAGAGATCAAACCTTTCATCAGTAAGCTTTGAGGACAAAACTTTTTTACGAGAAAGGCAATGTTATGAATAAAATATATATAAAAATAGTATAAATAATAATAGACATAAACAATGATTAATTAACTAATAATTAGTAGGGAAGAGGCATGTCTCTACAGACATGACCGTTCATGAAATGGTACTTACCTGGCTATATATATAGGACCCTCACTCTCAATTGTATCATCATTCTCATTCATTCATTTTAATATATATATATATATATATATATATATTCTTGCATCTCAATGGAGATCTACATATTCCAAGTCTTTTGGAGTATTTAACTTGAAGAACGAACTTTGTTCGTTCCAGAATCCATATTTCAAGTAAAGTGCATTACCTCTCCTTGTTAGTGTTTACACTTCCCACCAACTCCTCAATTTTTCTTTGTATCTCTTTTCTTTTGGTACTAAGGAGTTGTCATGGCACTGCCACATTACTAGCAAGGTTGTTTGGAAGCGGGAAGCGGGAGCGGAAACAGGAGTGGAGAGCGCTAATTTTCAGAAGCTTCCAGGTCGGGAGCGAATTTTATATGGTATATATTTTTATATATTTTGATGCATATATGTCAACAAAAGCATGTAGAATGATGAATCAGATATAAAAAGCATAACAACATGGATTAAACACATGGATTAAACCATATAACATCAATCATCTAGTAGCTATAATCTTCATCAACCACGTGTCCACCAGCTACAAGTTACAACATATTAAGTCTCATGATTCATCAATCTTAAAGTTTCAAAATGCAATATATAATATTTGTCATCACTAAAATTGTACTTGTAACCATTACCAAACTATAACAAAGAATATCAACGTTTCAAACATCAAATGAAATGTTTCAACTTTCTCAAACCATCATATTCATAAGTCATTACAAATGAGTTATGGTTGCCAACTTCAAAATTTAAACTTAAATATTGATATATTGTTTACAAAAAATACCACAATAAATATGAAAGAGTCAATAGTTACAAAAAGTACTAAAAATTAGAAAAGACAGGTAAATCTATTATCCACTGCTTGACCCTCTTGCCACGAGAAATTTCTAATTTCTTTTCTCGTGGTTTATTAGGGGTCTCCTCTTGCATAGTCGGACAGCTACATCTAAAACTAGAAGGCACATGACCTCCACATGAGGTTGCAAATGGAGGTGGCTGCAAAGTTGGTGCAACTCGAGCACTGCTAGTGGATGATGGGGGTGGCATGGTTGACAATGCTATTGTTGTTGTTTCATCATCATCTTTCATAAGTTCTGCTTCCAATTGTTTCAAATGTAAGGCTCCATCCTCCAAATTCTCCTCCTACGGGTTGTTGTCCCAAGTCACATATGCTCTATCATATCGAGCCCAGTCACTATAATGTGTCAAACAACCTCAAGTTGTGTACAAAAACCAAGCTTTCTGCCTGGTTTTCATTGAGGCAATTTCTTTTGACATTGTGGATGAAGCTATAGGTGCTCCAACACCACTTTGCAAAATAAGTATTAACCCCCTGTGAAAGCACTCTAACTGCCAATTTTGCCAAAGGCCCCCCGGGAGCCATACATGTTCCACCACTCTATAGGATCCATTCTATCTCTATCATCGATAGCATGCAAAGAACCAAACACTCTAGTTTGACAGAAGTATTTGCCTAATTCTCCACGCAATCTGGCACACTCCTCCCTGTCAGCCACCAGTTTGTCTAATGTGGTCATATATCCATTTTGTACCATTGTTTTAAGATTCGGCCGGCTCAAAACCGACTCGGCCAAGTTGGTCCGAGCCGGAAAAAAAATTTCAACCTGGCAGAAAATTCAATGCGGTCAGTTGAGTGATGACTGACCCGGCCAAGTCATAGCATGATTCGACCGAGTCAGTCATAACTTGGCCGACTCGGCCGGATCCGTAACTACTCGGCCGAGTAGCTAACACTAGCCAGTGAACTATAAAAATACGCTTTTTTTATTTTTCTAAGTGTGGGGGACTCCAAAGGGGTTTATGAATTAGTTTGCTAGTTTTTGGGGTCCATTCCCCTCTCCCAAACCCTATTATTTGATCATATTGCCCTACTAAGGCTATGCTATTCATGGTAATGTTAAATTCTTAAAGTAAAAGTGACATTCTCCTTAATCTTCATTTTCATCCTTTTACTTAAATTTTTAACATTACCATGAAATGTCTCGGGATGTTTGAGAGGGGTTCCAACCTCATTGGATTTCATATGGAGAAAGTAGAATTTTAGATTTCATTCAAAATCCAACAGACTTATCGGTTTTCAGGATTTCAGGATTGGGGGATTGCAATGTTTCCATTGAATTTTGTCATGTATTAGGGTATGCAACTCGTATTTAATCAAGAGCACCAATCCCTCTATGTACCTTGATGTTAGTGACATTGGTTGTCGAACTCCTCCGGGATTCGCTCCCAAACTGGGAGCTTCCGAAAATGTCGCTCCCGCTCCCCGCTTTCGCTCCTGCTCCCAAGTAACACTGAGCAAGATGATGTTGATAACTCTAGCAGTAGCCAGTAGTACTAGTCACAGACTTTTGTTGTAGAGGCCATTTTTAGCCTCCTTGGTTATGTGTTTTTGTTTTGATCTCTATATCATCATCGTGTATGTATTGGACAGTGCATTGGGTGCCATTTTAATACAATAGATATATTCATGAGCCTACTTTGATCATATGTTGTCTTCTATCTATATTTAATGTTGTGTGTTTGGAAACATGAATGAAAATCTCTAAATTTATGTGTTTTTATAAAAAATAAATATCTAATGTATTTTTTACGACGATCGAGTCATTGAGATCGAGTCGGCCACGTCGATACCGAGTCGGAGTCGGAGTCGGAGTCGACCCTCAGCCGAGTCAAAGTCTGAGTCGGAGTTTCAAAAAATTGTTTTGTACCCCCAAATCTATATGGGGTTTTCTCCTAACCCCACCCTCAAGTGCGGGTTGGGCCAACCAAGCTGGAGAGTAGTATTATCCCAACCTTTTACCACATGTTTGTGAATATGATCATAGAAGATGGGATCTTTCGTTTCAACAATATCTTTTATTTGCCCTAGCATGCTATCCACCGGATGATACACCTCTCCAATCATTAGCACATATGTATCTGCAAAACGAATCATGTTATAAATGGGCTTGGTGAACTGCAAAACATTCCTCACACCTGTCCAAAACTGACCATCAAGAATGATGTCCTCCACCTCTTGAAAATATTCCTTGTCAGATGTTGTTGCAGCCTTGTCCTTTAATATCTACCATGATTCACTTGATACCATGCTAGCCAATGCCTCTCTTACCTTCAAAAGGCGCCTGAAGGTGAGGTAATAGCTAGCAAATCTAGTCTTTGCTATCTTCAATAGCTCCAACCTTGAGTGACTACGGAAAAGGCCATGGGTATTGCTATGATTGGTAATGAATCTTATCATTTTCTTGCCTTTCTTGTACAATGAACCAATCCATTTGTATTGAGGTTCCTTTATCTTAATAATATCATGCATCAAAAGGTTTATCGTGTGAACCAAACACCCAGACCAAATTGGTTGGGGTATCTATCCTCAATAATTGCTCTCATTGCCTTACAATCAAAAGCATTATAAAGTATTGAGGTTCCTTTATCTTAATAATATCATGCATCAAAAGGTTTATCGTGTGAACCAAACACCCAGACCAAAATGGGTTGGGGTATCTATCCTCAATAATTGATCTCATTGCCTTACAATCAAAAGCATTATAAACGACGACTTGGATGACATTGTATGGCCCAATACTTTCAATTGTTTGAATTAATAGTTCTACAATGTTGACGTCGGTCTTAAACTTATTTGAGAAATCATGAGATGAGAGGAAGATTGCACCAGTAGCAGACACACCAAGAACATTTTTCAATGGCTTGCCTTTTACATTTGTCCAACCATTAGATATAATGGATACCCCATATTCATTCCAAGAATTTGTGAATTACCCAAATCATTTTTTATTTTGGCTTTCTCCCAGTCAAGTCCCACAGCTCTACCTTTATCATACCCAGTGCTCTTGTAACCTTTAAGGGCATCATTGATGTAAACTACCATTTCATGCCAATAAGGTGAGCGAAGAATGTTGAATGGTATGCCACATGCATAGAGAAGTCAGAAAATTTTTGCATCCACATCATTCGTACAACCTTGGTCAAGGACTTTTGAAATTGTTTTACGCCGTAAAAGGGATGTTTGTGCCTGTACCTGCAAATCCTCTACCATGGGTGGATATTGATGGAGTTCTTACAGTTGTTCTATGTGTCCTAGTGGTGTCATGTTCACCCTTTGATCTTTTTGTTTGGTATTGTGCCTCCTCCTCTTCCCTTATGTATGTAGTTCTTTGTTGTGTTGACACATCTGCAAAGGTTTTTATTCCCATCCCATGTCATTTTTGTTGAAGAAAATGTAACTAGGTTTGGTCTTCATAAATGTACTTTATATTTTTGTACTTATTCAAGAAAAGAAATATTATTTTTATAATGTATGTCAATGAGAATCTTGCTCATTGAAATAGGTCTAGCACATGTTAAGTGCTATAGGTGAGTCAAATATTCAAAAGGAAATGTTGAAGGCCTTAAGGGCATGTTACACCATGTATGATTATGTATTAAGGTCAAGATAATAAATCCAAGCAAAGTCAAGTCTCCTCCTATGCAAAGGCACCATCGAAGAAGCTCCTTCAAGCATATTACACCACCGTAGAAACCATCTGAAGTCTGCTCAACAAGTCGGTCTACAAACAGTTAACATGTCGGCCTTCCAGTCGCCCTAAAAGGAGGGACAATCCTCTATAAATAGAGGTTGTCCACTCCATTACAACGCCAATAAAGTAGCTCTAAAATCAGCAAAGTAAAAGTACTAGAAAAGGTGGAAAAGAGCGAAGTAAAAGGGTCTTCAAGTGCAATGAGGAAGAATGGTACACAACCGAAGTTAAAGAGGTATGTGCAGGGCAGCGGCAGTCACACATGCGAGGAAACAAAGGGATATCCTTGCGGTTATGACAACAGCAACTCATAGTCATCCATCTCTCTTTGTTTGGGGCTAAATCTAGGCCTATAAGGCCTCCTACTCAAGCGTAGAAGAAAGGTACTCAAGCAAAGGAGAGAAGGGTATACAACATCAAGTGAACCTCCCACACATGCCAGAATCTAGGGCTACTATACAGTGACCGTTGTTTACACTCTCATCTCAAGGAGGATTTCATTTGAAGGAAGGTGTATACATAAGTAAAGGATATCTATAAGCATAGAAGAGAAGCATCTCATCTAAAGCAAGTGCAACAAAGGTGCACCAACAGCTGAAAGAAGAACAAAGTGCCGGAAGGAGGACGAAGTGTCGAGGAACGAAGTGCCAAAAGAAGGAAGTACGAAGGAACAAAGTGCAAAAAGGAGAAAGGACTTGACTTGTGCTTGGACGACATTCTAGTCAAGGGTCTAGGGTTTGGCATTGACCATTAAGAAACTTCAATAAGAGAAACTTACTAAAGGGTTTTCCTCTCAAGAGAAGAGAGGTTTTGGCCCTAGCAGAGAGCCAACATCTTGTGTTCTTGTTCTTATGTTTTGGTAGCACTTCGATAAAATACACACACATGCATTAATAAGAAGAAGAAGAAGATTAAGCTAACAAGAAAAAGTAAAAAGACTCCACAAATTGTTATCAAGTAATGAAGAATCACACTACACCTAATTGCCCTTGATTCTTCAACATGGTATCAGAGCTAAGATAACACATCAAGGAAAGGGCAACTCAAGAACACTTATCAAGGAAGGACATCTACAAGGTTGAAGCATCAAGCCTAGAAGTCTCAATCACTTCAAGGACAAGAAGGTCTCCAATCCATCATTCAACAAGGAAGTCTACATAGCAAGAAGAAGAGTCTCACATAAAAGCACCTACAAAAGAGATCAGATCGAAGCAGGACCTACATCAAGCTACAAGTCATCAAGCAAGTCCACTAGGAGAAGTCAACTTGAAGAACATCAAGATCCAAGGAAGGCAAGCCATCAAGTCTTCAAGGAGGAAGAAAATTCCATTACATCTCAAAAACCTATCAAGTACATGTCCCCTTCTAAATATATATCAATGTTTTTTTGCAAGGAAAGCAATAAATTGGTAGGTACCAATAACTTTCTTGCATGGAAGAAGAGGACTGATTTACTTCTCAAGGAGAATGAACTCCTAGAACATGTCAAAGGGAATATCACTATCCCTGCTAAGGAACAAACTCAAACCTTAGCTAAGTACAATAAGGAAGAGACAAGAGCTCAAAGGATTCTGATAAAATCAATCAAAGACTCTCTCATTCCATATGTCTCCAAATTTGAAACATCAAAAGAAATTTATGATAAGCTAGTAGAGCTATTCTCAATATCCACAACCGGAGAAGTAATATCTCTAAGGAATGAATTGTACAAGATGAAGATAACAAAGGAAGGAATAGCTCCCTACTTCATGAAAATCTCTGAAATGAGAGATCAACTTAAAGAGCTTGGGAAGTCATGTCTGACAAAGAGATGACAACTGCAGTACTCAATGCTCTACCTAAGGATTGGGGCAACTTCACATCAAGCATATATGCCAAGAAGGAAGCAACCACACTCAGTGAAATGTGGTCTCTATGCAGGATAGTGGAAACCAGAATTTAAGCAAAGGAAGATGTGGGATCAAAAGAGCAAGCATTTGCTACCATGGCCAAGAGAAAGGGAAAATTTGGCAAATTTGGTCCATGAAAAACAAACAACAAAGACATTTCCAAAATCCAATGTTTTGGATGCCAAGAATATGGACACTACAAAAGGAATTGTCCTAAGTTTAAGAACAACAACAACAACAAGAGAAAGAGGGAAGAAGCTCACATGACTCAAGAAGTGAAAGAAGAAGAAAAGAAGCAAAAGAAGGAAGATCCTTCGGATCTCTACTATGATTAGGTCAAACTCTTTACTTCAAGTCTTATTTCAAGGTTTTGAGTAGGATAGGAGCATGTAGGAATAAAATAAAATTGCATAACTAAAAACATCTTCTAGAATGTACAAACATGAAGTACATAGAGTTCTAGGTACTCATTTAGAAAGAGCATTTATAAATGAGAACAAAAAATGCATGGTTAGAAATATCTTCTAGAATATAGGAGCATGATGAACATAGCTCAAGATATTCATGAAGAAAGAGCATACCTAGAATAGGACCTCATCCACTATGAAAGAAAATTGATCATGAAAAACGATATTAGAAGACCTCCATCATCAAAAGAAAAGAAACATTTGCAAGGAAAGGGTCTTTAAGATCCTATGATGGAATCTTCAAAAGAAGGTTCATAAACCAAAGCAGATGTCTCATTGGTAATCCCATTCATGGGATTCAAGAAAAGGATGATATGCAGGCAAGCCAAGATGAAGCAAGAAGGGCCATACCAAGGACAACCAAATGAAGCTAAGATGATCAAAGGAGAATCAAGATGAGGTATGTATGCATTAAAGTTTATTCATGTTATCATTTGTATATTGAGTCATGGAAATAGTTCTATAACATGATCAAGTATGAAAGAATCTCTTTCACCAAGAACATGCTTGAAGGCATGTACTACAATGAAATGAAGGTCAACAAAATAATATGATCACATAAGGAGTATAAGATTGCTGACTACAAAGCAAGAAGAAATGTTGACTAGTCCAGGACGCAAGCAATGAATAAATGCTCTCACAAGAAGCATAAGATGGTTGACCTATCTATCTGAGAAGAAGCGAATGATTTAAGAGATCAAGCATGTGAAGAACACCATGATCACCGAGAATCACTATCTAACAAGATACTCTGAAGATATATCCCGAAAGAAGGCAGCACAACTCTGACAAAGGAAGGAAGGACCCTTGACACCTATGAAGGCCTTGGAGATATGAAAGATGCAGATAATTGATTCTACTCTACAAAGACATCGTGATGAAGAAGCCATCGAGCAAGAGAAAAAGCAATGTTGAAGCAATATCAGGATGAAGACATGATGGGCTACTAGGTCAAAGCATGTAAACAAACAAGTACAACAAAGCATCCATGAGAAGAGTATTCCGAAGCATGGACAAGATGGCAAAGGAGTAGCCTGATGACAAGAAAACCCGATGTATGACATGACAAACCAGGAAGGAAAGTGATCGATGGATGGTGCCCTGCCTAGAAGAAGTTCGAACAAAGACTTCATAACATCAAAGAAAAGAAGGAGATCAAGCAGCTAAAGGACCCACGAAGAAGTTGTTGATGAATGAAAGAGTCCCTAGTTAAGAGGGAGCTCTGACAAGTCCCTGACCAAGAGGGAGTTTTGGATCACCCCTGATTACAAAGGAGTGACATTTGTGTTTTCTCCATCTCATGGGTCATGCACTAGACCGGGACTAACAGTCATAAGTCTAAATGAAGGCCATGAATGGAAACGTAGACACGTGATAGACACAACATTCTTGTTTTCACTTGGAAGAAAGAATGGGAGGATTAGGTAATCATCTAGCATCCGATACTCTTTGAGGATGTGTAGGGCATCCAAGACAAGAGTAGGCAAGAGGACCGATATTATTTGAGGGTTGGGAACCCGAGATAAGAATAGTCCTAGAAGGTCATACTCAGAGAACACCCAGGTGGGTATGTACCTTGAGAGACAATGATGAAGGTGTCTATAAATCATTGGTCTTGCCAACATTGTAGCTCATGATCTCATGAAGAGATGGAGTTGTTAGTCAAGACCTTGCACTGTGACAATGCTGATGGATATGATGCTATAACAGATAGATTGAGAATCCAGTTTCTCTTATGTGAATTCTTCAAGATTGATAATAGCCAAATACCTTGTAATGTTGTATGAATACCTCACTATTTAATAGGGAGTGTTGAAGAAAATGTAGTTAGGTTCGGTCTTCATAAATGTACTTTTGATATTTGTACTTATTCAAGAAAAGAAATATTATTTTTATAATATATGTCAATGAGTTTCTTACTCATTGAAATAGGTCTAGCACATGTTAAGTGCTATAGGTGAGTCAAATAATCAAAAGGAAATGTTGAAGGACTTAAGGGCATGTTACACCATGTATGATTATGTATTAAGGTCAAGAGAATACCTCCACACAAATTCAAGTCTCCTCCTATGCAAAGGCACCATCGAAGAAGCCCCTTCAAGCATGTTACACCACCATAGAAACCATCTGAAGTATGCTCAATAAGTCGGCCTACAAACAGTTAACATGTCGGCCTAAAAGGAGGGACAGTCACCTATAAATAGAGGTTATCCACTCCATTACAACGCCAATCAAGTAGCTTTGAAATCAGCAAAGTAAAAGGACTAGAAAATGTGGAAAAGAGCAAAGCAAAGGGTCTTCAAGTGCAGAGAGGAAGAAGGATACACAACCGAAGTTAAAGAGGTCTATTCTAGGGCAACTGCAGTCACACGTGCGAGGAAACAGAGGGTTGTCCTTGCGGTTATGACAGCAGCAAACTCATAGTCATCCATCTCTCTTTGTTTGGGGCTAAATCTACGCCTACAAGGCCTCCGACCAAGCGTAGAAGAAAGGTACTCAAGCAAAGGAGAGAAGGGTATACAACATCAAGTGAACCTCCCACGTGTGCGAGAATATAGGGTTGTTATACAGTCACTTCAATCTACACTCTCATCTCAAGAAGGATTGCATTTGAAGGAAGGTGTCTACATAAGTAAATGATATCTCTAAGCTTAGAAGAGAAGAATCTCATCTAGAGCAAGTGCAAGAAAGGTGTACCAACAGATGAAAGAAGTACTAAGTGTCGGGGAACGAAGTGCCAAAAAAAAGGAAGTACCAAGGAACAAAGTGCAGAAAGGAGAAAGGACTTGACTTGTGCTTGGAGGACATTCTAGTCAAGGGTCTAGGGTTTGGTATTGATCAATAAGAAGCTTCGATAAGAAAAACTTACTGAAGGGTTTTCCTCTCAAGAGAAGAGAGATTTTGGCCCTGGCAAAGAGCCAACATCTTGTGTTCTTGTTCTTATGTTTTGGTAGCAGTTTGATGAAGTACACACATATGCATTAATAATAAGAAGAAGAGGATTAAGCTAACAAGAAAAAGTAAAAAGACTCCACAAATTGTTATCAAGTAACGAAGAATCACACTACACCTAATTGCCCTTGATTCTTCAACAATTTGCCCACATAGATGCTTTCTGGCACGGGTATATCAACCTATGTAAGTGGCTTTGTAATGGGGGCATACAAATTTAGTGGTTCCACCCCCTTTCCCTCCTCCAATCCTTGTGACATACCACAAGGGTGTTTGGTTTAACTTTTTCTTTACATCATCTTCACTCTCATTATCCTCCCCCTCTTCCTCTTGGTGCTCCTCCTCTTCTCCAGGGTATCCTCTACCACTACCCACTTCTTCATCATCTTCATGATTTCTTCTTCTTCTACTTCCCAACAACATCAACATAGCAAAAAATGTGATGGACACCTAATCCGCTAAGGGTTATGGTGTGGAATTTGAAAGGTCATTGGAGTCCAAGAGACCACTTGCAATATAAGGGTACATTTAGGTAGGAGGGCAGTGAAAAGAAAAGAAGATAATCAGGGTCTGCAAGTCTAAGTGCACCCAAACCAAATAGAAGAAAAAATGTTAGGAAAGTAGGTTGGGTAAGTAGTTTGAGGTTGCAGAATCATAAAGTGTGATCAATTTTGTATTTCAAAGTGTTATTTTACTTCAGATCACAAGTACAAGACAGTTTTCCCTTGGAGCAGCTCAAGCGAGGCATGATTAACTTCTCTTTCTTCCTTTCTCCCAAATCATTCATTAACTTCCCCGAAAGATGTTAAGATCTGCTTAATATCTTTAAAAATTCATCATATTCCACAGCATTTGCCTAAGTAAAAGATCTGCTTTGCTTAAAGGATGCTTATATTTTTATACAGGTCCTGTTTCCCCTTTAAAGCCTGGGATTTTTATCCTTAGCGCTTTCTTCGCAAAATTCATATTAACTCCTCACAATATTATGTAAATTCCTATCTATTTCCCCTTCCCCTTATTAACAAGCATTAAATAGCTCCCTTATTTAATATATCCCCTCCTTTGGTTGAAATATAACCATAAATATGCTTGGGAATTACTAAGATTGCCTGAAACTTAGTAAGAACCCTCAGTTTTGCTTCTTAAAAACTCCCTCAAAATGTCTTTGGACTCCTTCCAAGGCATGAAATCCCTCTTCTTTGGCTATCGGCCCCCTTCCGAGGCCTCAAAAACCCTTCCAAAGCTTTAAAGAGCCTTTTCCGATCACATAAATCATTTTCTGATCGCAATAACCCTCTTCTGATTGAGTGTTTCCTCCTCCGATGAGTTTTCCTCCCCTCCGACGCGATATCGCTGTCGGAGGTCGCAGCATTCATTCATCGGCCCCCTTTTATAACTCCCCGATATCAATTCTCCGATGCGATTTCGCGATCGGCAGTCGCAAGGTTTTTGTACCTATATACATATGCCCCCCTCTCATCCGCCGATGCGATATTGCTATCGCACCCGAAAGCATATCGCATCGCGATCCACTCATTATCGCAATCACATCATTTATCCATATATGCCTCTACTTCCCCGTAAAACTTGGTTATATTGCAAAACTTAAATTTTGCCGCTAAACTCATTTTACCTCAATAATATGGCATTTCCGCAAATATTTCCCATTTTTTCGCACAGCTGCATGTCTTATCGCTTTTCCGATATCGGCGATCGCTCCCATCGTCTCGCACATATAAAAGCCATCACCCCCTGTCCCCGTCGTACTGCCACGTCACCCTGCCACATCACCCTGCCACGTCACTGCCGTACTGGGACCCACTGATGGCGTCACACTGACTTCATGCTGACGTCATCACTAAAAGAAGGCGCGAAGGGCGAAAATCGCAGCAAAGAGAGCCCGGAATGTAAAACAGAGGCAGTTTTCGATGCGCGATTAGCGCTAATCGTGCTAACTAAGAAAAAATGACCAAAATGGAAGGCTTCATATCGCTCGACTACCAACAGGCCCGAAAATTTGCAGTTTTGATAGGATTCCTTCATTTATGTTCATCGGCCAACGCCGATAGCATTCCAGAGGCCACAGAAATCATTTGCAGTAGCCATTTTTGCCTTGAAAGGGCAGAAAAGGGGCGATTTGACAGTTTCAATCATATCAGGTCGAGAGAAAGTGGCCCGATTCAAGTGTTAAAGAGTATCAGAGGAAAGATAAAGCCCAAATTCAATCAAAGAGTATCATTGAAGCAGCAAAGTGTATCAGGTCAGCTAAAAGAATGTCGAATGAATTAATTCAGAATGAGCAAGAAGCTCAATGATAATACAGAGATATTTACAATAATAGAAACATCAAGTTTCTATGTAGAATATGGAAACACTCAGTTTCATCTAAGAAACTGCTTAAACGAATAAATATAGCAACAGCTAAAAGAATGAGTATTAAATACTAAATAGGAATAGGAATATTCTAATACCCTCCCTTAATACTCAATCTATTTACAACACCAATAGACCCTCTGAATTTTACAAATTTATCAGGACCAAGAGGCTTGGTGAAGATGTCGGCGGGCTGCTCTGTTGTGGGAACATATTGCAACTGAACTGAGCCGTCTTCAACAAGCTGGCGAATGTAGTGGCAATGAGTTTCCACATGCTTTGTTCTTTCATGAAAGACTGGATTTTTGGCAAGTTTGAGAACTCCCTGATTATCACAAAACAAAGAAGTAGGCCCGGTCTGGGAAACATGCATATCTGCAAGCATACGTCGAAGCCAAACTGCCTCACAGGATGCCTTAACTGCTCCCCGATACTCTGCTTCTGTTGAGGAGAGAGCCACTGCCTGTTGCTTCTTACTAGTCCAAGTAACAGCACCAGATCCTAGACTAAACACATACCCAGCTGTAGATTTACGGTCATCAACCGAACCGGCCCAGTCAGAGTCAGTGTAACCACTGAGAATAGGATTGGAACTGCGAGTATATAAGAGGCCATAATCAGAAGTACCACGCACATATCGTAGCACACGCTTTGCTGCTATCCAATGATCAGCTTTAGGAGCTGACATAAAGCGGGAGATATAGCTTACTGCAAAACTGATGTCAGGTCTAGTGGCAGTAAGATAGATGAGACTGCCCACTAGTTGCCTGAATAAAGTTTCATCCACAAGGGGAGAGGATGACGGTGATGAAAGTTTGAGCCCTGGTTCCATAGGAGCCGTGGCTAGTTTGCAATCATGCACTCTGAACCTGTCCACAAGATTTTTTGCATACTTGGACTGAGAGAGAAAAATATGATTTTCAGTCTGCCAAACTTCAACCCCCAGACAGTAATGAAGAAGTCCCAAGTCTGTCATCTCAAAAGTTCTGCATAAATCTTGTTTGATCCCATGGATCAAATGTGCAGAGCTGCCAGTAATGATAAGGTCATCCACATAGACAACCACAAGCAAGATATCATCAGTAGTATGCTTGATATACAGGTTTGCATCAGATGGGCTCCGCTGAAAACCCTGATCTGTCAGGTACTGATCAATTTTCATGTACCAAGCCCGAGGAGCTTGCTTCAAGCCATAAATGGCTTTAGCTAACCGACACACTTTCTGTTCTTAACCAGCAACCTTGAATCCTGAAGGCTGCGTCATGTAGACTTCTTCTTGGAGATCACCATTTAGGAAAGCACTCTTTACATCCATCTGATGAACTTTCCAATTGAACTGAGCTACAAGGGCAAGGACAAGCCTTATGGTACTCATCTTGGCTGTAGGAGCAAAAGTCTCTTCATAGTCGATGCCTTCCTTCTGTGAGAACCCTCGAGCCACAAGATGAGCTTTATACTTGTCTATGGTTCCATCAGCTTTGTATTTCACTTTATACACCCATTTGCAGCCTATGGGCTTTTTCCCTGCAGGAAGATCAGAAAGTGTCCAGGTGTGATTCTTCTGAAGACTCTGGAATTCGGCTTCCATAGCCTGTTCCCACTCAGATGTACCCTTAGCCTCTGAATAGGTTTGAGGCTCAAAAATACTGTGAAGGTTAGCCATAAGAGCAAAATTGACTGTAGACTGTTGTTTGTTCTTATGTCTAGAAGTTCTACCTTCAAGAAGCTCATCATCTCGGAGATCACCAATGGTTTTAGCCCACCATTTAGGCCGAAGAGTAGAGGAACCAATATCAGGAGGAGATGAAGAAGACTCAAGATCAATAGGAGCAGCAAGAGGAGGGTTATTTTCTGGAGGAAGCTCAGATAGAGTATTATCAAATACTGATGCTACATCATCCCTCCCATCAGGTGGACCGACCGGAAGAAGAACACTGTGAGGCTGATCCTCAGAACACTGCTTAGAAGAAGAAGACTGAAAAAATCCTCTGTCTTCATCAAATACTACATCCCGACTGAAGCTAAGACGACCGGTGGCTATATCTATCAGCCTATAGGCCTTGTGATGATCATTGTAACCTGTCATCATGAGTTTCTGGCTTTTGGAATCCAACTTAGAGCGCTTAGCATGTGGAATCCAAACATATGCAACTGAGCCAAATACTTTGAGGTGACTGATCTGAGGCTTACGGCCAGACCAAACCTCTTCAGGAGTCTTCCCTTTAACAGCCTGAGTAGGTGATCGGTTAAGAAGATAAACAGCAGTAAATACTGCTTCAGCCCAGAATTTGTTTGGAACACTCCTGTGTTGTAACATGGAACGAGCCATTTCAACAACCGTGCGGTTGCGACGCTCGACAACACTGTTCTGCTGAGGAGTGTAAGGTGTGGTTAATTGACGTTTGATGCCATGACTATCACAGAAGTTGGCAAAAGCTGAGGAACAAAATTCCCCCCCATTGTCGGTCCTAAGGGTCATGATGTTACAACCAGATTCTTTTTCAACTAAGGTTTTAAACTTCTGAAAGGTACTAAGAGTATCAGATTTATTTTTTAGAAAATACACCCACATCTTTCTACTGAAATCATCTACAATAAGTAAAAAATATTTGCAAGCAGTGATAGAAGTTGTATTCATAGGACCACAAATATCAGCATGAAGTAACTGAAGTACCTTAGATGCGCGCCAAGATTCTCCATCTTTGAATGAAGACCGATGTTGCTTTCCCGCTTGACAGGCGCTGCATACCCCCAACTGTTGAGTCTGAATATCAGGTAATCCTGACACAAGTCCCTCCCGAGAGAGCTGAGAGAGATACTGCATATTTAGATGCCCATATCGCTAATGCCATAGAGTGCTGATGGGAGAGACACGTGCTGCTAGAGCCACTTCTGAAGAGTCACCGGTGTCAAGTAGCCTGTATAGACCATGGTCCTCTAGGCCAACAGCAACTGTTAGACTAGTCTCCCTGTCAATAATGGAGCACTTGTGTGCACTGAACACAACATCAAGCTGAGGAGAATTCCTCATAATCTGGCTGACAGATAGCAGATTAATTTCCATACCAGGAACATAGTATACATTCAGAAATATGAGTGTGCGCCCACCAGACTGAATTTGAACTGTACCTCTGCCAGCTACTGTGTACTTTTCACCTCCGCCAAATACCACGGAATCACTGAAAAGTGAGAAGTCAATAAACCAGTCACGCCTGTGAGAGAAATGGCGTGATGCACCAGAATCAATGTACCATGCAGAGGAAGGAACATGATCTGAAGACCTTTTAGCCATAAAGGCGTAAAAAGCAGAATTTGTCTGCTCGGAATGTTCTGCAACATTTGCTGTCTGATGTGGCCCTCCCTGTTTCTTCTGTTCAGAAGCAATCCTCTGTCGGCAATCTTTCTTCATGTGACCGAACTTGTGACAGTAATTACACTGCACACTTTTCTTCCTAGCAGGATCAAAAGGCTGAGAAGAGCCTTTCTGCTGAAAGGACTGAGAGGACTGATATTTTGCAGCAAATGCATTTTCCGAGGACACTGATGAAGCACCACTACCAAACTGCTGTTTCCACCGATCCTGCTGCAGAAGTTTGGTACATAACTCTGGAAACTTTAGATCAACATTTGTGGTGGTAATGTTGAGTGTTTCTATGAAATGTTCATAAGATTTCAGTAGACTTTTCAAAGTAATGACTACCATATCTTCTTCCTCCATGGTCCGACCAATGGCTTCGAGCTGATCTCGAATGTCTTTAATTTTGTTGAGATGTTCCTGTAAAGACATATGTTCGTCCATTATGATGGAGAACAACTGATTTTTGAGAAAAAAGGCTCTGCTTTTGTCAGATGTCTCGTGCAGTTCTTTCAACTGTTGCCAGATTTCGGCAGCTGTCTTGCCAGAAGGAATCTGTGGTAACTGATCATCGGCGACAGAGAGCTTGAGAAGCATAACAGCCTCTCGATTTCGATCATCAAATTTATCTTGATCGGTACCAGCTGTACCGGGACGAAGCTCTTTGCCCAAAATGAGTTGATCAAGACGCCTGTATTCAAAAATGGTCAACATTCTTTGTTTCCAAATGTTATAGTTGCTGCCATTAAAGCGTTGATTTCCTTCTAACATCAGATTGGTGAGCGTGGGCATTTTCCCAAAGACAATACAGAAGTCCAGCAAAAATATATCTCCACAGTCTAAAAAAATAGCAATAGAGCAGGTTCCACTGCTGTAGCTGTACCCTTCTTTCACAAGTCTTATACTGCTGCTTGAAGTGATTTTATTGACTATACAGCTGTCGGTTTAACACAGGCTGCATAGGTCACAATGTAAGCTTTGCAAAGCTGATTTGTTCATGCCACATTGTTCATGATTGATTTATTTTTCAGAACTGCAGAACAAATTCTCCACAGGTAGCCTTGAGCAAACAAATGCCAAACTTCAGAGATCAAGTAACAGGAAATAAGGACCGAGACTCTTGCATGGCTAGGGTTACAAGATACGTTTTAAAATTCCTCTTTCAGGTGATGCCTTTTCAAATGAAGGAGCCGCAAATAAATTCCAAGAAAATATCAAGATGACTATATGAGACTGACACAGAACTTTACCAAATTCTGCCTTGAAAGAAATAGGCTTGAACAATGCACAAAAATTAACTCAGGTCTTTGCTAGATAAAAGTTTAGACAGTCCTGAATTTTTCAAAAAAACGCTGTCTCAGGCTCAAATTCTCCACACTCTGTTCTAGGAAAGAATATGTGCAAATGTCAATCAACAATATGCCTCAGATGTGTATCAGTGCACCAGACCAAAACCATGACAAGAGGTCGCATGCATCCTCATAAAATTAAAGCTGATTTTGAAGAAAAAAAATACGTAGATTGAAAAAGCGAACCCACGTGAGCCGTCGTTTTGATAAACCCACGCTGCATACAGACTGCGTGTCGGAGAATGCCGTCAAAGTTTCACGTCTCTGCCACGATTGACCAATAGAAAAGACGAGAGCCACGATGAGACGACAAGGCTTCAAACGACAAATAGACTGTTCAAACGACAAATAGACTGCTGCCCATAACACCACGATCCAGCTCCTGGGGTTCCTGATCGTGCGATTGATTCCGAGCCGGAAAGCCGTCGGAATTGGCGTGTATGACGAGAATGATGCAATAAACAAGATCATCAAAGAGCTTTGGCAACAAACTTATCGCGGGCAAGACATAGATAATATAGGTATTCGTTCAGATACGGAAGGTGCGAGCACCCGATCTTATAGTTACCGGGTTGTGATGCAAACTGGCCAGCCAGAAAACGAATCCCGCTCCCACGAAACGGTCACCGCCACAAAGTTAATTCCTCAGAAAAATGATAATGCAGGAGAAGAATCCATTTCTGTATCGAGATAGACGACTGTAAGCTTTTATCACAGTGAGCAAAGCCGAGGCTAAGACTCAGTGAAGGCTACCTGGCTTACAGAGGGCTCGACCTTAGAAAGGAATGAAAGAAAGAACTCAAGAGATTAGGATGCAGAGAGAATAACTGTTCAAGAAATCTCTTAACCTCGCTCTGATACCATAAAAGAATGTCGAATGAATTAATTCAGAATGAGCAAGAAGCTCAATGATAATACAGAGATATTTACAATAATAGAAACATCAAGTTTCTATGTAGAATATGGAAACACTCAGTTTCATCTAAGAAACTGCTTAAACGAATAAATATAGCAACAGCTAAAAGAATGAGTATTAAATACTAAATAGGAATAGGAATATTCTAATATCAGCAATACCAAAGCGGGTGAACATTAAAGGCCCCCAAGCAAAGTCAAAGAAAGCGGTGAAGCCATTTAAAGGCTCTCAGATCACAGTTAATGCACATCAAAACCACTCAAGAGCAGGGGATCAAAGCCCAAAGCACAGTTATGGCTAAATGAACAGCACAGAGCCATAAGGACACCATATTAACTCATTTTGATACAGCTGCCTCCAACGCAGCTCAAAGATATTTTCTTGCATTAATTTCAGGGCAAGATTAGGTTAAAGAACGCATTTCCCTCAGACCTGTTTAAGGTCTGCTGTAATAGATATTTCTAGAGATTTTCCCTATATAAACCACCCTAATTCATTGTTTAAAGGGGTTGGTTGGTTGATAATCTTCATTCTGGACTCGCACTGTATGTTTGAGAATTTCCATAATCAAAGACTGCTAAAAAGCTGGGAGAATGGACTGTTTGTTGTGTTATTAGTGGCTGAAGAGTGAAATATAGAATTCTTGCGCTACTACATGGCCCAATAAGTGTTTCTTACCTCTGTTTTCAATTCATATATGTTTAGACCATACACATATCACCATCTAAGTTACAGAAAGAAAGATTAGCTTAGAATTTGCCTGGCTGCACTCTATGCTCAGTTTCTGTGACTTCTATATGTTTTTCTGTTGATTTAGGCATAAATATGAATTCCTCATGGCTCGTATTTGCTCTATTTCATTCATGTATGACTGTTATTTAGGAATTCTTGACTGCTCCTAGATATAGTTCACTCACCTTCCCTCTGTTAAGCTGAATGAGAGATTCTTAGTTACCTTTCATTCCTTAGCCTTCATTTCATCCTTTTAGCTTGAATGATTGTTTCATGTGTAGCTATCCTACTCTATATTCCTCTTGTGACCAAGAAAACGCACCACCAGCCCTACTCCACGACTCCATGCCCAATGGTTTGAACCTCTCACACTATGCATGCCTCCCTACTTGAAAACATCAATCATCCCACCAAAACTTAAACAAAAACCCAGAGAAGCATATGCCTAAAATCAACCCCAAAACAAAGTTAAACAGAAAGAGAGAGCCCTCTCTGATTGCAGGTAGGCTAGGACCTGCAGTCCAAAGATTGGTTTGTGGTTACCTCAGCCGTATCCCTTAAGGAGCCAAGGGACAACCTGAGTGATAACAGGTTCAATATGGAACCAACTATTATTGGTTCAAACTTTCAACTAGACTAGCACGGCCTTGGAACTAATCAAACCAACTGAATTTCATGGAAATTGGTCAAGTTCTAATAACAATGGTTTTGACTTCTATAGTCTTAACTTCATCCAATGGCATAATCCCACACAATGCTTTCTCAAATAAAAGAATATGAACCTACGTTATTTTATGACAATGGGGTCATATAAATTTTGTGGCTCCACCTCTTTCCCTCCCCCAAGCTTTGTAAAATATTTCCACAAGAGTGTTGAAGCATGTTTGTGTTTATGTTCATCATCACTATTAGTTTCCTGATCATCATCCCCTTCTTCCTCATTTCCATGGTATGTGTTTCCTACTTCTAGTCCTCCCAATATTGGGTCCTCCCAAATATTTACTCTATTTCCTTTCCCGACTTTCCAAACCAACCATTTCCCTAATAGTGAAAGGCTCTACCTAAAGCCTTCCAAATTACTACCGCCCCACAACATGACTTCACCTCCCTTATAAGCCAATCCTCCATCAACCAAGGAGCTATGCACTTCATAGCCATTACTTTTCCACATAATCCCCCGTTTTGCATCATCTTAAGGCCCTTCATGTTGTGGAAGAACCTAGACGGAGAGCCATTTATTAGTACTGCAAATAATGTTGATGAAAGACAACCCATTGTCCAATTAACTACTTAAATTCTCATTCCTATTTGAATCAATTGTAACTTAATATATGGCCAACAAACTTTGTCATAAGCCTTAGCCAAGTCTATTTTCATTACCAATGTTGGAAATATTTTTAACCTTCACTGAATGGAGACCTTATGTTAATTCATTCATAAAGTAAAAGTTGAATAATGGGTAAAAGGATATATACAAATCCACTATAATTTTATTATCTTCCTATCCATCTTGGATTGGAAATCCACCTCTAAATGAATCAAATTGTCCAAACCATCCCCTCGAGATTTTAGGATGTTTTTTGTCCATAACTCCATAAGTAATCATTGAATCATCACCTAAGCTAGCTAGTTGAAAGTTATTTCCTTCCAGGGATCGAAACTCACCCTCCTTCACTTGAGATGTAGTAGAGATGGCCCTCGATACCAGTTTTGGACTAAGATTTTTTCCATGTTAACTTCAAGCCTAAATTCAAAAGGAAGCCATTCGTGAAGTAGAGTATAGAACTTTGGTATACACCCTAAATCTTTATACTAACTATTCTCTAACCACCACCACATAAATTCCTCCTTGACTTCTTTCCCCATAAACCACAATGTTTGGCCCTTCTCCATGAAGGTGTTCGTTGTTAACCTCTTCCATTCCCAAATACTCACGTAGGATTGATTTTACCCTTGCCTTCCAACGTCTTATGCATTTTTTCTTCAACTTACTCCCCCAAAGCCCTAAGTTTATTCCCTCTTACTATCTTCCTCCACTCCTACGAATTTGGCCTAAGATAAGGCTCCAAACTCCCACCCATATTTGAGGCATTGTTCATTATCAAGCTTGTTGCTAGTGTTGAGAAATCTAGGGCAGCTAGATTAAGGTGATTTCTCTTATCTTCTAATAACTGCTTGTGATGTTCTTTTACTTAACTTGATGTACTTGTAATTAGCTTCTTCTTCACTTGATTATTATTGTGTTCTTATCATCAAACAGCTACCAAACTATGAAGATCAATAGAACAAGAGGACACAAGATATAGGCTACTAGCCAAGCCCAAAACCTCTCCCTTGAGAGGAAAACACACAAGAATTCTTCTTTTCTTATAGAAGCTTCAAATGTCAAATTCCAAGACCTATTAGACCCAAGACCAAGACCCCTCTTTTCTTATAGAAGCTTCAAATGTCAAATTCCAAGACCTATTAGACCCAAGACCAAGACCCCTCCAAGACCAAGTCAACTTCTCCTTTGATGAACCTTCTCTTCCACAAAGTCAACTCAAGTCAAACTCCTTGAAAACTTCAGATTTCAACCTCACTTCAAAATTTTGGCTTCTATTATAGGTGTGCAACTTTTCAGCCCTCTTGCAGTAGTTGATTTTCACACGTGTGAGTGGTTTAGGGAAGAATAAGGTCCTTCTCTCCTTCACTAGGCTTGGTTTTCTTTCCTTAGTATTTCAACTTGCAAGTATGATCTTCTTGACACCAGATTTTGGCTCTTTTGATGACTACAATTTGTAACTTCAGAAACCCTAGCTGCAACTCGCACGTGTGAGAGGATAGACACAAAAATTTCATCTTCACAACTACAATTTTCCTTGAGTTCTTCTCCCTTTCGCTTGTCCTTCTTTTATCTCCTTTTTGTCCTTATGAAGGAACATGCTTGAGTGAATTTTCAAATGAGGTCAAGTTGCTTTATATATAGGCCTTCCTTGGAGCTCAAACTATCATCATGAGGGCGACTTGGTCTTGGAGGGATTTTGACACAATTTATGACTCAAATAAATTATTTTGACTTGATACAAAATGCCCAATAGGGTCTCTTACATATGACAATCACTTTTTGATTTCTTGGACACTAAGACAACTTCCTAGAAGCACACAATGGGTGCTTGACCTAAAACAAATTAACCTAGAGCATGAAACCAATGCTATAAAAATAATAAATAAATTTTCTTTTTCTCTTTACATACATAAAATCAAGATTACATAAGACATTATGAACACTGAACCTAGTTACACATTTCAACACTCCCTCTTAACTAGGGAGGTATTCATAATACATACAAAGTACAGGGACATTCTCATATTGAAAAATTCTCATAAGAAGAGTCGGATTGGTAAGCCATCTCATAAGCTATCTATTCAACTTATATTAGTGCATCTCATCATATCAACCAGCATTGTCATATAGCAAGGCCTTCACTAACATCTCTATATCTCCACTAGGTTAGAGCACAATGTTGGGAGACAATGATTTATAGACACCTTCATCATCGTCTCTCAAGGCACATACCCCAACCAGATGTTTGCAAGGTATGTCCTTTTAGGACCATTCTTGCCTTGGATTTCCACATCCTCAAGGAATTTCCTCTTCTACTACTCTTACCTATTGGATGCCCCACCTCATCCTCAAAGAGTATCGGTATCAGTCTCAGATGCTTACCCAATCCTCCATTTCTTCTTCATAACATGAAGACAAGAATGATGTGTCTATTTCTCCCTCTCAATTAAGGAGGATCTAATCATTCCTATAAAAGTTATATATCCAAGCTCCCTCTTAATTAGGGACTTGTTTCCAACAACAACTATCTGCTCTTCGGTGGAGATCATGGTACTATCATTTGCTTGTAGGGCTCCTCATTTCTGCATCATCATCTCATGGATGGACTTCAACTTCTTCATCATGGGGCCATCTTCTTCATAACTTCTTCATAGGGATTCGACCATCTTCTACTTCACTTCCCTCAACGAAACATAGTGTTGAACCATTAGTCATGTCATCCTTCTCTTCATAGGAAAGTGACCTTCTTCGTCATCATCTGGCTATCCTTCATACTACTACCTCTTTCAAAATCATCCATTCAATATATGTGTACTAGTTGTAGGTGAATTTCTACAACCTTCTTCTGGTAGCCCTATTCCAAATTCCAACCCAACTAGATGCTTGCTTTCAAAAATTAAAAATGAACATCAAATCAAAGTTAACTCTTTATGATGGTCCTTCATCATATCAGCTTCTGCAACACGAAGATTCTGCATATTGCACAAATCCATTTCCAAGACTTTTACAATCAAGGTTTTCCTTCTTCATTATACATATCAGGGTCTTCCTACCTTCTCGATGGAGATGCCATAGCTAATCAAATGTTGATCAATCTTCTAAGTGGCTATAGATATATCTTTACGAACTCTTCCTCCAACTTCATCATATAATGCTTCCTTGGGATCTCAATACATACTTCATCATAGGAACAATAGTTGCCAACCACCTCATATTCGTTATGAGGTCATATAGTGTCGATTCTATCTTGTCATCATATAGAAGAGTTCAAGGCATATTGTATTTATGCCTTCATGTATCATACATAGGGAAAAGTCATTTCTTCTTCAATCATGCTCATGAGATAAAACATTTTAACCATTCTATCTGCAATTATGTGATGACATGACTTTATCCATCTATCAAAGTTAACAAATATATGCATACCTCTTCCTTCATGTGATCATCTAGGCTTCCTTAACAACTTCCTTTTCCTCGCTTGAAGATGAAAATGCTTCAACTAAAATGTCATGTTGCACTTTTTTGTCACCATACCTTCATCCTGTTAAACTGGGGATTCCACATTAAGGTGGAATGTAGACTATCTATGTGACACTTGCTTCTTCCAAGTAGAGGTGAACCCTTTTAACAAAGATTCCAATGGAGGTACTTGATGATCCTCATTCTACAAATGCTTCTTTCTAATGATGATGAAGTGTGACAAACTCTTATCTTCCTATCTTACTAGATGACTTGCTTCGACCATACAAACTGCTACTTCGGTTATCCTTTTATGCTTCTAATGTTGATTTTATGAGCTACTTTCTTTCCTTTTTATCATGTAAGATGATTGCTTTAACCATATCCTTTTCATGCTTCTAGAATGATGTCATCTTAATTCTGATATAATGCATCTTATCATGATTGTAATGCTTCCTATCATGACTTGCTAATTTCTATATACCGAAAAATAAACTAAATGTATGTGAGACATTCTTAATAGTAGAGCTCTTTTACTTCTTCCTTCTTTGATTTCTTCTCTTCCGGTTCTTCTACTTCTTCGGTCACATCGGCTTCACTTCTTTCCTTCCTTTTCATTACATTCATAGCACTAAATCTTAGACATGTCAATTCTCTTTTGAAATTTCTTTCGAGGCTCAAACTTTCCAAACTTCCCTTTCTTCCTTGTCATAGTTGCATATGCTTGTGTTTTCTCATTTGATCCAAAATCATTATTTGCCTTCAATCCGGTTTCTTCAATTTTACATAATGACCATAGATTGTTGAATGGAGGGGCTTCCTTCTTTCCACAGATGCTTGATTCAAAGTTGCCCCATTCATCTGGTATTGCATTGAGTACTAGAGTGGTCATCTCTGGATCTAACATTGTACATTGTTTCTCCTAGCTCTTGTAGTTGATCTCTTATTTGAGATACCTTCATGAGATATGAGGCTACCCCTTCTTCCTTTGATACCTTCATCTTGTATAGTTCGGTTCTTAACGATATTATTTCTCCTGTAGTGCTTACAGAAAACAACTCCAACTTGTCATAGATTTCTTTCGATGTCTTCAACTTTGCTACATAGGGGATGAGAGAATCCTTGATTGATTCAATGAGGATTCTTTGAGCCCTTATTTCTCCTTTCATATATTTTGATAGTGCTTGAGATTGCTCTTGTGGAGGTTTGGAGATTGAGCCCTTGACATATTCAATAACTTCATTCTCCATGAGAATTAAATCTATTCTCTTTTTCCATGCAAGGTAGTTTGAGGTCCCAACCAGTTTATTGTTTTCCTTACAGAAATAAGTCATTTGGTTTGTAGATTGAGACATAAAATATAAAGTACTTACTTGATAAAAGAGGATGTCTCCTTGATGATGATCTTCTTTCTTCAAGAATGACAATGCTTCTTCTTCAATACAAGGAGAGATGTTCTTCTTCCTTCAAAGATGCTTGAGGTGTGATCCTTTCTTCAATGTGAGGGAGATCACTTTGATTTTGATGATGATGAATACTCTTCTTATTTCCTTTTGGATGATTATGTAGAATGTGAGGACTTCCCAAAATACTTCTAATGTGTAGAATCCTTCTTTCTTTGAGTGGAGGTAGGGCTCTTAAGTTCTTCTTCGTCTTCTTCTTTTGTCAAACATCTTGAAAACTTCAGATTTCGGCCTCACTTCAGAATTTTGGCTTCTATTATAGGTCTACAACTTTTCGGCCCTCTTGCAGTAGTTGATTTCGCACGTTTGAGTGGTTTAGGGCAGAGTAAGGTCCTTCTCTCCTTCGCTTGGCTTGGTTTTCTTTCCTTAGTATTTCAGCTTGCAAGCATGATCTTCTTGACACCATATTTTGGCTCTTTTGATGACTGCAATTTGTAACTTTACAATCCCTAGCTACAGCTCGCACGTGTGAGGTCTTAACAACTTCGATTTTCCTTGAGGTCTTCTCCCTTTCGCTCGTCCTTCTTTTATCTCCTTCTTGTCCTTATGAACGAACTTGCTTGAGTGAGTTTTCAAATGAGGTCGAGTTGCTTTATATAGAGGCCTTCCTTGGAGTTCGAACTGTCATCATGAGGCCGACTTGTCCTCTTGCAGGCTAACTTGGTCTTGGAGGGATTTTGATACAATTTATGACTCAAATAAATTATTTTGACTTGATACAAAATGCCCAATAGGATCTCTTACATATGACA
Source organism: Pinus tabuliformis (assembly GCA_031772625.1). NCBI lineage: Eukaryota > Viridiplantae > Streptophyta > Pinopsida > Pinales > Pinaceae > Pinus > Pinus tabuliformis. The sequence continues at coordinate 1,299,316,579 of CM062818.1, forward strand.
ATGACTCTTTGACTTCTTTGACTCTAAAACAAGTTCCTAGAAGCACACAATGGGTGCTTGACCTAAAACAAATTTACCTAAAGCATGAAAGTCATGCTATAAAAATAATAATAATAATCTCCTTTTTCTCTTTACATCAAATATATAAAATCAAGATTATATAAGACATTATGAAGACCGAACCTAGTTACATATTTTGACAGCTAGAAGTATGAAACCTCGGCTCTTTGAAAATGCAAGTATATTATTCCTTCGACCAACAACATGGATGACTCCACGTCAAGTTTGATGTTACATTCATTTTGTCAACTCACTCCCCAAGTTCTATTGAAGCAAAGTTCCATCCTTACCTTATGTCACTAAGAAACCAACTTAAATGTCCTTGCATTAGATACTTCTATTGGAATCTCCCCCAATGGTATGGACTTTTCTAATTTTCTATCTAGCCTCCCTTGTCCCTTGTTAACCTCCTCATTGTAAACCCTAAATGCTTTCCAGATCTCTATTAGCTCATCTCTTGAACTAAAAATGGATTTTAGGAGCCTCTGCTCCCTCATCATAGTCCACTAGCTCTTCCTTCATTTCACCTTTCCTTGAATTAACTAATAGTAATGAGCTAAACTGAAATTAACAACTAGAATGGGCATTTAATTCTAGCATTCCTCACCATGATGAGTTTGGTATGTAGATGACTTGCACTAGGCTAGGAGGAAGTCTTGCCTTGGACTTTAGTTCTTCAACTTTTCTATGTATTTGGCCACAAAGATCTACAGGAAAATTTGCATAAGCAATATTGTAGGATTTAGCCAGATTCAATTTGTTGAGAAATCCTTTGGGACAGCATGGTTAGGTTATTATTATGATGATTTCTCTTATTTTTGACATTTTCTTGTGAAGTTATTTATTTGTTCTTCTTTCTAATTGTTAAATTCTCCATCCATCAAGCCATACCTCAAGTCCATCAAACCATCCATCTAGTTAGTCAATTAGGGCTTCGGTCCTTCTACAATTCATCTTGTAATCATAATCTTGTACCTTCGTCTTGCAGACCTTCAATTCCTTCACACGTGTGACAAAATAGATAAATATCTAGCTTCTTCCTTCTTCGCTAGGTCTTTCCCCATCTTGCATGTTATGGGATAGGCTCCTTTTGATATTCGCACTTCATCTCTTCTACTTGTGTTGCAAATCAATCTATGCCAAAGAGGTCGAGTTCATTTGCTCTATATAGTGGTTGGATTCTGTACTTTTGAAGCCAACATGATGATCCTGAGGCCGAATTGATGGAGGAGGTTTTACATGATTAATAATAAATCTTTCTTGACATACAGGCCCGAGAAGGGTCTATGACTTTGACTTTTGACAAACCTAAAAGCCTACAATGGAGGCTTGATCTAGAAGCATGAAACCCATGCTATATTATGACTCAAATACAATTATGAAGACCGACACTAGTTACATTCTTCAACACAATTAGCTCTTTAGGCTATTCATCCACAAATTGGACAAAATCTCCTCTTAGATGTTTTCTAATCCATCTTTTTCCCATCATGTGCAATGACACCTCTAGGTGTTTAAGGGGCAACGTTTAGCTTATTTTCCTAGATATGAATGGCTTGCACTAATAAGGTTACCTTCATTTTCTCAGTCAAATATGCACTTCAAAATCACCTCCAAAATCATCCTACATGATTTTCATGAACAATTTACAAGAACTCGGGGTTGACATTTCTTCTTCCAATCAAACCTTCATCACTAGGCTACAAAGTGTACTCATTTAATAGAGAGTTTTGGCTTCAATTAAGATATGCAAGCTTCCCTTTCTAATTTCTCAATGCAACCATTTCCATGTTTCCTCTTTTAACCATTTCTATTTCCTCAATGCACTTTGAAAGCCTTTCAAATGTTCAGTTTGGTGGTTGTCAGAATGATTGTCTCCTCCCTTGTGACTCCTGGTGGATGACAACATCACTTGATTGTATGTCAAGATCTATGCGGTAAAAGCCCTTGAGTCCAACCAAATGCAAAACCATTATTTTGCCACCACATGTAATGTGCCTTGTGAATTAGCATGCTACTACAAATACACGTATAAACTAAAATAGAAGAATAAATATTTATATATAAAGCTAAACAAAAGAATGAGTCAAATGGATGGAAAATAGTGACAATAACCTGCAGACCCAAGAATGAATTGCATCTACAAATCCAAGTTAAAAGACGAATACTTGTTAAATAAAGTTCTTGATTATAATTCTGAAGTGACAAAAACTAAAAAATAAATGGGGGAAACCCTTATTTAGAACTTAAAATATATAGGCTTATGTTATAGAGCGAGAGCCTGGAGCAGCATGCGTGAGAGGAACTAGATAGCAGGAGCCTGGTGCAGCCTCCGAGCCGGTAGGAGGAAGCCCGGGGAGCGTGCAAAGAGACACAACCAAACTCGAGAGCACGAAGCTCCAGAGCCATGGCCCCAGGAAAGGGCCGCGAAAAGGAAACTCCCTTGCCACCTGAGCTAGCTGCATTTCGGGATCTGGTTGCAGCATGCAATAAAAGGCCAACAACCGAAAACCAACAGAAGTTTGTGAAAAAAATGGCATCCATCCCCATAATTGCTCTACCTACTGAAGAGTCGTGCAAAGTGGATTTAAACCTAGCAAAATGAGGGCTTATCGGCCAGTTCACAGGATTATGGCCCTCGCCAAAAGCGGTAGAAGCCTGGGTTCAAAGGAATTGGCATTCACTGGTTAAAGAAGGAATAAAAAGCCATGTTTTCGACAAAGGCTTCTTTGTATTTGAATTTGAAGCAGCAGAAGACAGGAACCTCATATTCAGAAACGGCACGTATTTCATGGGGCCTCAGGGTCTCTATCTGAATCAATGGACTTCAGACTTCGATCCGACTCAGGATGTGCCCTCAGCCGTTCCGGTCTGGGTGCGATTGCCCCACCTTCCTCTTCACTGTTGGAACCCTAAATCCTTGGAAACCATAGGCAACAAGCTAGGCAAATACATCAACCGAGCAGAAAGAAGAGACCAGTATTCATGTGCAAGAATTTGAGTAGAAGTAGACCTGGAAGAAGGTCTCCCTGAAGCCATTAAATTCATGGTGGCTGATTGGTCACACATACAAGTGCTAAATTACGAGCAACTCCCATTTAAATCCAGACACTGCCATGGCTACGGGCACTTTGCCAAGCATTGTAAACAGAAATCAGAGGATGTAGCTGAGAAGAAGAAAGGAGATCAATGGACTCAGGTTCAAAAATCAGGACCAACTAAGCAGAGCAACAAGAACAAAGGGAAAGTCGCCTCCACTGCGAGGGTTGCTCCTCCAGAACCCCAAGCAGAAGGAAGCTCAGTCCCTCCAATAGCAGACATATCAACCAACCCCTTTGATATTCTCAGCACACCAGAAAAACTCCAAGATCCAACAGATAAAGAGATTGAACAGCAGGTAAACAACATGTAAGAAAGAAAAAGGCAAGAGGAACCAGTCCAAACCGCATCCCCAAAGGTGCCTCTAGCTCCCCAACCTATGCAGATATGACAAGAAAGAAGACCCTTGAGATATCAGGATCCTTGAAAGATGAAGCATCTGAGAGGCCCTTGAAAAGAGTGAAGAGGAAATCTCACAGAGAGGCCAGAGAAGAAGAAATAGAAAGACAAAAAATGCAAGGCAGTCAGGCCACTATAGAGATGTCTATCGGCAGAAATACTAGAACCAGGCCTCCCAAGCGAGGTGTTGCCCCAACCCCTACCAGTAAATAATGCGATTAGTCTCTTGGAATTGCAGACAACTGGGGAACCCATCAAAAGCTGAAGCAGCCAAGAGCCTATTAAAGTCAGAACTTCCTGAGATCCTCATGCTCCAAGAGGCTAAAATAGAAGGAGAAGCCCTTCTGGAACTCAGCAAAGCAAAATGGAAAACAAAAGTTGGAAAAGTGGTAAGTGTTAGAGGTACATGCGGCGAGTTAGCCACTCTAGGAGGCTGACAAATTCCAGCTTGAGAGCTCCTTTCAAATGCAGCGCTAGATTTACACCGAACTCTGACACCTACCAAGTAAGATAAACATTGCTCTCTTTAATCTCTATGTTCCTGTCCTCTATGTAGAAAAGGAACAATGTTGGAAAACTCTAACTGATTTTTTGGAAGCTTACTCCCTCAATAATATAATTATTGCCGAAGACTACAATCTAATCCTAGACCCAAAGGAAAAAAGAGGAGGAACCAGCAGCAGGGATCGTTTCCTCCCCTTAGTGGAAAACCTGATTCAACAATGGGATTTAATGGATTAGCCAAAAAAAATGGCTATACACGTGGACAAATAACAGAATAGGGGAGGAGCATATTTCAGCCAGGCTGGATAGATTCCTTCTTCAGAGTTCTTTCCTCCGAGAAGATGATCATCTCCACAAAAATTCTACCAAAGTGGAACTCAAACAATAAACCCATCCTCCTTCTGAAGAAAGAAGAAGAAAACCTGGGACCAATCCCCTTCAAGTTCAGCCCACTACGGGCAAAGAGAGAAGGGTTTTTGGATACAGTCAATAAGGCATGGTCCATTCATGTTATTGGATCACCCAGCTATGTTTGGGAGCAAAAGATAAAAGCCACCAAAACAGCCCTGAAGCAATGGATAAAAAACCCCACAGTCTTTCCCACTACACAAAGAAAACAAAGCACAAAGCAGTTGTTGGACCTCCAAATGGACCTGGAGATTCAAGACATAACTATAGCAGAAATTCAGAGTGAGCAAGATCACCAAATCAGCACCCTCCGGACATTTAGAGAAGAGGAAGAATATTTGAGGCTCAAGTCTCGCAATCTCTGGCATGTGTCTGGAGACAAGAATACAGCCTTCTTCCACAAGCAAATTCGAACCCGCCTCTCGAGAAACCACATTGCTGAAATCACCTCGCCAGATGGGACTGTCCTTAAAGGCACAACTCTGATAAAAGAGGCGGCAACATCTCATTTTCAAATGTTGTTCAAAGAAGGAGTGGAGGATAATGAGGAAGCTCAGGACGTCCGCAAGCACGTTCCAAGGATGGTTAACGAGGAGGACAATGCAACTCTCCTGAAGCCATTCACTGAAGAAGAAATTAGCAATGTCATATGGAAGATGGAACCAGACAAAGCCCCAGGTCCTAATGGATTCTCAACAAACTTCTATAGACTCTACTAGGATATCATCAAGGTTGATTTGTACCGAATGATCAAAGGATTACTTCGAAAAGCCAAAGTGGGAGGAAGCACAAACTCCACCTTCCTAGCCCTAATTCCCAAAGAATCCAACCCGGAGCCATTCGACAGATTCCGACCAATCTCGCTCTGCGATGCGTCCTACAAAATTCTCACCAAGCTACTTGCTAATAGAATAAAACCTCTACTGGACAAACTCATCTCTCCCAACCAAGGAGGGTTTGTCAAAGGCAGGCATATCCTGGACAATGTGATACCGGTGCAAGAAATCATCCATTCCAGCCACCAACGCAAAGAGCAAGGCATGCTCATCAAACTGGATATGGTGAATGTCTTTGATAGAGTAAGACACTCCTTCCTCCTCCAAGTTCTTTCTGCATTTGGTTTCAGTTCTGAATTTGTAAAATTGATTAAAGCATGCATTGGAGAACCTTGGATAGCCCCTCTAGTAAATGGTAGACCGGAAAACTACTTCAAAGCAACAAGGGGAATTAGGCAAGGCTGCCCTTTGTCCCCCTTCCTGTATATTCTGATGGCAGACTCTCTAAGCCGAAAGCTCACAGATGAGAAGCTCAACGGGACACTTCCTAGCATTAGGGTGATACCCGAAACAACCCCAATCAATCATGCCTTGTTCGCAAACGACTCTATCCTTTTGGGAGGAGCCTCTATTAAAATAGCAAGAGCCTTCAGTGGAGTAATCCAAAGCTTCTGCAGAGTCTCCGGAGCTATGGTCAATAATAGAAAAATTGCAATGTACGGCTAGGCTATAGACCAGCAATCTATACTCAAGATTGCCCAAGCCCTGGGCTTCACCGGATATGTCTCTTGGGAAAAACTCAAGTATCTTGGCTTGCCTTTAACCTTGGGTACTACTAAGGCCCCTCATTGGATGGAAATTATTAGCAAAATCAAGGAAAAAATGACTGCTTGGGGTGGACAATGGCTTACCACAACCGGGAAGCTCACTCTGGTCAAGTCAATCCTCTCATCCCTTCCTATCTATCAGGTTTCTTTCCTTTTAGCTCCAAAAATGATCACCGAGCAGTTAGCAAAGCTGATTCAAAATTTTCTATGCCAAGGAGGAAAGGGGAACCAAAAAAAATTCCATATAGTAAGCTGGGACATAGTGAAAAGGCCAATATCTAAAGGTGGACTTCAGGTAAGAGATCCTATGTTGGCCAATCTAGCAATGGGAGGGAAGATCCTTTGGAAAATCTTTTCAAATCAAAGGCACCCTGTAAGTCAAGTTCTAATTAAAAATATATGCATAGACTCTCAATAAAGAATATGGAAGAAGGAGCTTCACATAAAGGAACAACATTGTGGAAATTGTGCAGCCAAGGATGGAAATTCTTCAAAGAACAGCTCTACAGAATTCCAGGAAATGGGAAAATAATTAGACTGTGGGAGGACAAGATCATGGGTCTCCAACCCCTAAGTCTTGCACCAGATATAGCAGACTTGCGTAACTAGCTCATCCAAAAAGGCACCCACAAACTTGCTGACATCTGCACATGGGACTCAACAGGGAACTGGAATAATTGGGCCCTACAACACCCCCCTGATTGGATGCTCCCTCAACTCCATCAATTACTAGATAAACTCATTGGTCTAGCTTATGTGCACCTTCATTCGAGGGACAAGTGGGGCTGAGGGAAGATCGGAACTTACTCAGCTCGGCTGGGTTTTGCAGCTCTCCAAGAACAACAACATCAGATCCATACTACAAAGCTTTGGCAACATGTTTGGGACCCATTTGGACTCCCAAAAATCAACTTCTTTTGTTGGACTCTCATGCACAGAAGGACCCTTACTAGGGAAAACTTAGAGAAAACAGGAATCATTGGGCCACACAGATGCCCTCTCTACTGCAAGGACCAGGAAACAATTGATCACCTGTTCATAGACTGCCCCTTTTCTCAAGAGGTCTAGATGCAAGCAATTATGGGACTCAATGACCAAACCCCTCAGCAAATTTCAGTGGTTAGTCTTTTTACCACATGGAAAGAACGTTATACTCACTCTTTGAATAGCAAATCAATATGGACTAAAATCTGGAAAGCAATCCCAAAATGTATCTGCTAGGGAATCTAGTTGGCTAGGAATGAAGCCATCTTTAACAATAGGCTACAATACTCCAACACAGTGACTGCCAAGGCCAAAGCAGGAAACTTTTGAAAATAGACCTCACATCTCAGACAATACCCTTCTCCCTGAAGAGCTCAGCTGGCTAGGTGATTCCCAGAGAAGGGCAAGCAAAAAAAAAAGAATATTTCCTCGCCTAGCCACAATCTAGAGTGGCGTCTGCGGATCTCTGAGGCGGACTTTAAAAAATGGTGGAAAAGTCAGGGCAAAGTCACGATTTTCTTCGACAGAGCCTCCAAAGGAAACCCGGGGATATCAGGGGCAGGAGGAATAATTTACTCCACAGATGGACAAAAACAGGACAGCTTCAGTTGGGGCCTAGGTCAGAGCACCAACAACCAGGCAGAGATCCTCGGAATGCTCAAAGCGTGTCAGCTAGCTCAAAGGAACAGAGGGGAAAATCTTCAAATCATCGGGGATTCTGAAATCCTGATTAAAACTCTCAACACGGGCGACCAACTTAACAATTCGGCTCTAAACAAGACCCTTGAAATAGTAAGAAAGGTTATTCAAAACTTCACATCCTGCTCATACTACCATGTCTTGCGATCTCTTAACAAGGAAGCTGATATAATGGCTAACAAAGGATGTCTTCTAGCTCAAGGTATGCTAGTAAAGAATGATGAAGAAGTTGAAAGGCAACCAATTCCTTAACAGACAAGGAGAGTTGGTCATGGGCAAAACTCCGCAGAACACAAGCTAGCACAGGTTGACTTTCACTGACGAGAGAGAGTGGGAAACTCCTCGCTGGTTTAACATCCCACGGAGTCGTCAGGAAATTGGTTTTCAGCATGGGACAACAGTTTTGGGTGTTTTAGCTTGGAGAAGAACTAATTTCATACAAAGGAAGGTTATGATAGACGCGATGTGTAGGATCTAGGGGGGAGATGATCCGACGGTCATCGCGCGCTTGAATAAGAGGGGAGTTAACGATGCGAGGAGTGGTAAGCGGTATGCATCGCACCGCTCCAGGCCCCTGGGCAATATTTCATGAAATGGACGCGATGTATCTTAGGGTCTGACGCATGGCAAGGCAAAATCGCTCATATCGCGCGCTCCTGAGGTTATAAGGACCGGACAAAGAAGGACGCGATAAGCATTGGATCTGGGCAGGGCTTGATCTAACAGTGATCGCGCGGTGGTTATTGAGGGGACTTAACCTTGATGTGGGGTCGGGCACGGATGAGGCCTGGAATATCGGAGGTGGGGTCAGGTTAAAGGCCAGACAGGGAGGGACGAGAAATTCGTCAAATCTGGGTGGCGGTTGATCTGACGGCCTTCGCGCATTGCAAGTGGAGGGGCGTTAATCACACTGGGAGTGGTAAGCGGTTTCATCACACCGCTTCTGGCTGCTGGGCTGTTTTGAACGAAACGAACGCAATTCCACGTAGGGGCTAACGCGTGGCAGGACAAAACCGCCCATATCGCACGCTCCTCAGGAATTAATGGTCGGACAGTGAAGGTTGTGAAAAGCATCGAATCTGGGCGGAGGAAGATCTTACGGTTTTCGTGCATCGATTAAGTCAGGGTCTTAACCTTGTTGTGGGGTCGGGTTCGGATGAGAAGCTTGATATCGGAGGTGGGGACAGGGTATATATTAAAACAGTTTAATATATGCGGGTTTTAACTTAAAGTATATGCAGAATTAACTTAAGTCAGGAAAGTTTCAAAGCAACAAAGGAAGCGGATTGCAAGACAGGACACTCAGATGCCATCAGCAAAGCAAGGAACTCTAAGCCATGATAAAAGCGTTAAAAGCAGCAGCTCTTCTTTGACACTAATGCTAGAATAGGAGGACTCTATAAAGTCAGAAATCTCACAATTGACTGTAATCGAGGTTGTTTGGCCACGGCCAACCTCTTCTTATGAATAAAACTTAACCACTTTTGTTAAATTAAATATAAAATTAAAAATTAAAAAAATGAAATTAAAAATTAAAAAAAACACACACACACACACTGAAAATATATAAACTAAATCCTAAATTACTAATAAGAATAATTAAGCCCGTATTACAAGGAAGACACCTTTTACAATAATTGAAATATAATAGCTAGGGACTAAAATATTATATTTGCAAAAGAGCTCATGTAAAGAATCTAATAGAGCAATAATTGAATAATGGTAATATGGAAGATAAAGAGAGTAAACAAATAAACAAGCAAAAAGTAAACATGGAAGATAAAGAGAGTAAACTATGCCACAAGAGATAGAGAGAGAGAAAGTCAACCAAACCATGAGTATAAAGTAGAAGAAAAAGCAATATTTAGTCAATGTCTAAACGAGATCCATATCTTGCTACCAATGACTGTGAAGTCACCAATATTCAGCATTCATAATATCATCTAGACAATGTCTTAGGGTCTTGGAGTAAGGGGACCCATGTTCCAACTAGACTAAAGAAGCGACCAAAAGCTCTACACAAACTATCTCCCAACATCCAAGGTCAAACAAAATGCATGGAAAGAGGCATCAACACTTCTATGTCAATAATGGAACTAGCATGATGAGTCAATTGTAGGGCAGCTCAAGTAAGGTGCATTTTGTGATTGATCTACTATTTCCCATGTTGATATCTTCGATATCCACGTGACACTTGACACTCACATGGGGCAAGGTGGACCAAAATATGAACATGATCAATTTGTTAGACCTTGAGGAGCAAGATAACGCCTATTGTCTATAGCAACAACCTCTTTGAGAAACAAGGCCAAGGATCTCTGACCAAGCTAAGGCCAACTTATTGTACAAGAATCATGTGACTAATTCAACAAGTTCAAGAATTCCAAGCAAAACTTATAAATGATGGGATGTCAATGTTCCAATAGATCATGGAACAACAAAAATCTTAAATCCCTACAGTAGTTCTTATTAATCAACCCACTTTTATGCTTGCCCACCAAGAGTGTTCATCACCTTAATGACAAAATGTACAAGAAAAATTAGAGGTACATAAGCCTCAAAGCCTATATCCCTACATAACATAACCTAATAAATCCATGTGCAGTCATAATTGCAAATGTTCATATGGACAATTAATCTCTAGTATAGTAACAATCCCATGTTTGCTATCTCACTAACAACTATTATATATCAGCCTGCCATCAAGTTATGATATCAATTCATGTAATGTTCCTTTTTCTAGTGTTCCTTATGGCATGGTTAGGATGGACTTTCAGATTTGGGGGCAGACAGGTCATAGGTGCAGGTTGGCATCCTCAGCGGGCTCAAGGACTTTTGGAGGGGTTTTGAGAAGTTTTTATGAGGTTTGATGGGATTCGCTTGGTATATTCCATCATCTACACAGTTTGCCTTTCGTTCCATTGCATTCCGACAAATTTCAAAAAGCAGAGTTATTAATGGGCCTGACTCAATTAGTTACGCTTAAGGTGGCATTTTGGGAGGAATACTTGGCAGAACACCTTAGTGTATGTTAATAGCTCGTTGGAACTGGAACGAGAATGTCTATAGGATGGGATGGTTAGAAGTGATTTTCAGTGACCTGACGAGGCATGGTGGCCAATTTACCCTTTTCCCACATTAAAAAGAATATTTTAAAATAAAAGAGGGAAAAGTGCTCCATGATTAAAATAATAATAAAATAGGAGGTTCTAGAGGGGTCCATCGGATTTATGAAAAGAGGAGGAGGAGGCCATTAGGGGACATCTTGGATTATTGATATTTTCTATTGGTGAGGTTTGGAGAACTTCCCCACTTCTCTAGGCCCAGGACGCATGCCCTCGGGTACGCTGTTGAGTGTTGGACAAAAACCCAACTCTCTTTGAGGAGACTTCATCCAAGAATTTCATAGAGCTTCAGGGATATTGGAGTGAGGGTCATTCAGGTCCTCAATTGGTGCTTCATCGTCTTTCAATTGATTCAGTGGTAGTTGTTGTTGCAGGGAAAGTGTAGCCATTGTGGAGTTTTGAGGGATCAGGATCAACATAGCAACAAAATATTTGGAGGTCCACTCAGCTATCATCTTTACTATTTTGTTTAGATATTTCAAGTTGTACTATGCATGATATATTATAATAAATGAAGCTGATTCATTCCTTGTGTTGCATTTTCCAATGCTATTTGAGTTAAGGGTTTATTGTGCTTGTATAATTTTTGGGTTATTATTTATTGGTGCATTTTGGTATAATCTCGTGGGCTTTTGGCAAAAATGTCGGCAGCAAATTTTATAAAGTAAATTCTCAAAAAATTATACCTCAAAATCCCCGAAAAGGGACATTACAGTGGTATCAAAGCGATAAACTTGACTTAGTCGTGGGTTAATTTGAAAAAGCCAAGTTCGAGAGTTTATTTTGAAAGTGTCAAACTCTAGTGATTGAAGCCAACTGATACTTCAAAATGTTGCAAGCACAATATTGATTCGACAATTTGTGAGGAGTCGAAAGAAAATAAAAATAAAAAAAGTCGTCGATTAGATAATTTTAAAGGGGCCAAATTCCAAGGTTATATTAGAGACCCATATTATCATGTGTTTTAAAAAACGATCGAGCCAACTAGGATTTGGCCGAGCTGGCCGAGCCATAACCTTGGCCAGTCTGACTCGGCAAAAAAAATCAGTCTGATGGCCAGTTTGTTACCGAACCGACCGAGTCAGTCACTAACTCAGCCGGTTCGATAACAAACCAATCGGCTCGGCCAAGCCCGAGTTAAACCGGCGGAACCGGCTAGCGACGCCCAGCGCTATCTTTTGGAGGGAAAAACGGACCCCAAACTTAATTCTAATTTGGTTTTAGGTTATCTTTAAGGCCATTTACCTCTCCCAAGCCTATAAAAGCTACCCACCCCCTCACATTTCCTCACAGCTATCTCATTGCATTTGTGTGAGGAATTTGTGAAGAGTTCTGGAGTTTGTTTTTGGAGCAGCAGTGAGGAGTCTTGGGCAATCATTGGAGCAACAATGAGGAGCTTCTTGGGCAGCCATTGGAGCAACATTGAGGAGGCGGTTTGTGCCTAGAGGTATTTTTTTTCACTTCTAAAATCTGTTTTTGCTTGTTTTTCTTTTTGTGCAAATCTGAAAATTGAAAAGAGTAATTTTTGTAAAAGAAATGAACATTGAAACATTGATTTTCTTTTTTTCATTTTTAGATTTTTTTTCCTTTCATTTCCAAGTCCAAATATCATAAAATGGCTCCTAGAATGAAAGATGTTGCTTGGGCATATGCTGAAATGATTGATAATCAAATGCATTGCAAATTTTGTCATAGAAAAATTAAGGGGGGTGGAGGGGGCATTCATAGGCTGAAACAACACTTGGCTGGTGTTAGAGGCCAAATTACTCCATGTGAAGCACCATCAACACAAATTGGGGAGATTAGGAAGGAGTTGCTAGATAACTTTGAAAAATTTGAGCAAGAAAAAGCTAAGCAAGAAGAAATAGAGGCTGAAATTGGGAGGAAGAGGAATATAAAACAAATGATGGTTTCCAACCTTAATTTTGATTATGAGGACTCTTCATCTATCCCTTGCACTGATGCATCCAACCCCTTTTGCTATGTTCCTCCCTCTTTGGAGTCCATTCAAGAAAAGGGTAAGGCTAAAATGAAAAAGAAGGGTGATATCAAAAGTTATTTCACACCCTCCTCTCCCTCTAATAATGCACATGGTACTAAAGCTAATAGAGGTCAAATGCAATCCATTTTATATGACCATTGGAAGAAATAATTGAGAGAGATTGTCTGTGATTACATAGATAGATGGTGGTATGACGTTGATATTCCCTTCAATGCTTCTTGTTCACCATATTATGAACCTATGTTTGATGCCATATTCGCTGCTGGAAAGGACTTCAAAGGACCTATTATGCATAAGTTAAGGGGATCTCTTTTGCAAAAAGAAGTTTCCTCCATTGATGAATATTTGAAAGATTTCAAAAGCTCATGGGCAAAAACAGGATGTACCATCATGTCAGATGGATGGATTGATCAAAAGAACCGTACCATCATAAACTTTCTTATCTTTTGCCCACAGGGAACCATGTTTCTAAAATCAGTTGATGCATCTGATAGGGTGAAAGATGCACACTTGTTGTTTCAGCTTTTGGATGAGGTTGTTGAAGAGGTGGGGGTGGCTAATGTTGTTCAAATCATCACAGATAATGCCTCTAACTATGTTCTTGCTGGTAAAATGTTAAGAGGAATAAAAATAAAAAAAATAAAAATAAAAAAAAACAAAAAACAAAACAAAAACAAAAAACAAAAACAAAAACAAAAACAAAAAACAAAAAACAAAAACAAAAACCATCTTTTGGACCCCATGTGCTGCACATTGCATAGACCTCTGCTTGAGGAAATTGACAAAATAGATTGGGTCAAGAACACTGTAGAGCATACCAAAAGCATAACAAAAAATATCTACAATCATTCATGGATTTTGAGCATGATGAGGAAACACACAGGGGGCAAGGATATTATTAGGCATGCCATCACTAGATTTGCAACTCATTTTTTGACATTGCAATCTATGCTTTCCCAACATAGAAACTTGCAAAAGGTGTTTTCCAGTGATGAATGGAATGAATGTCAATGGTCTCGCAAACATGATGGCAAAGATGTGAAAAAGAAAGTTAATGAAGAAATATTTTGGAAAAGGGCAGCAGAGATTGTGAAGGTCGTTGAGCCACTGGTTAAGGTGTTGTGGTTAGTGGATGGGGAAAGATTGGTTATGGGCTTCATTTATGAAGCTATGGATCAAGCAAATGAGGAAATAAAGGTAGTATACAAGGATAGAGTGGTTAAGTATGGGTCCATTTGGGAAATCATTGATCAAAGATGGAACAATCAACTCCATTGCCCTATACATGCAGATGGGTTTTTTCTGAACCCAAGGTATCATTATAAAGCTCTAGAGGCAGAAGCTTTGAATGAGGAGGTTAGAGATGGATTGATTGACTGCATTGACCGCATGGTCCCTAAGAAGAGTGATCAGCTGGAGATACACCGACAAATCACTTGTTTCAGCAGAGTCACAGGTACTTTTGGCAAGAACCTAGCAAGGATTGCAAGGGAAGCAGATGAGCCAGGTAAACAAACAATTGCAATTTTCAATTCTTATTTTGTTAAAATTGTTTATAATTTGAAAGTTGGATATAATTTGTTGAGCTAACTCATTATACAACTATGTTTTTTGCAGCACAATGGTGGGAGGCATTTGGTAGCCATTGTCCTCAATTGCAGAAGTTTGCAATCTGTATTTTGAGTCAAACTTGCAGTGCTACTAGGTGTGAGCGCAATTGATCTGTCTTTGAGAGGATTCACACGAAGAAGAGAAACCATTTGGAACAAAAACGGTTAAATGATCTAGTCTATGTCCAATACAACCTCCGGCTAAGACACAACCAATTGTTGAACAAAAGACTTGATACAGATCCCATTGTGTTGGAAGATATTGATCCAACATCATATTGGGTAGTGGAGAGTCATCCAACGGAGTTTGATTCTGACTAGGATATTGGTATTGATTAGGATTTACAAACAGAGGCATTAGTTGAACATAATGTTCAAATGCAAATCCACTTGTACCAAGCCCAACCCCAAGTCCTCCAATTGCAAGCACTTCCTCTACACAGCCACGATGGAAGCGCATAGCTCGTCTATCTCAGCGTGCAGCTGTTGTGCTTGCTAGTGCTACTACTTCTACAGTTGCAGTTGGAGATGTTGATGAGGAGGAGGAGCCATGGGTTTCCCTGTCTGACTCTGATTCAAGGTCTGAGCCAGATGATGTTGGCTTCTCTAGCAGTAGCCAGTAGTACTTGTGACTAGTGATGTTTTACAGTTTACTTTTGTTGTAGAGACCATTTAGAGCCTCCTTGGTTATATATTCATGAGCCTACTTTGATCATATGTTGTCTTCTCTCTATATTCTAATGCTTTGTGTTTGGAAACATGAATAAAAATCTTTTTTGGTGAAAATCACATAAAGATTCATTTGTCGACGTGTCTTGAACCAACCAGTGTGGTTCATCGTCAAGATAAGATGAAGAATCAAATCATGCCAACAAGTTAAATAGAGAGGCAAATCATTCCAACAGCGAAATTGAAACAACTACATTTGACTAGGTCAAAAATTAGGTAAAGCATTATTTATATAGTAATACAAGTAACACAAGTAATCAAATAAAATATATTTAAGCTATTATTTTAATATATAAATTATGTTTGACTTAGACTAAGGGATACGAAAAAACTAATAACCAAATAAATAAAATATATAAGATTAAGGAATAATAATGGGATTTTACCCAATCCTCAAAATGAGGCATGGGATAACAAGATAAATTATAAATGGTAAAATAAAAAATAAATAAATAAACTAAAGACAATGGACAAATGAATCTTTATGAGATTTTCACCAAAAAATATTTCTCAGAAACTAGAGATGGATCACAGAAGCCTAAATTCGATGAATAAAAATCTTTAAAATTATGTTATTTCATAAAAAAATAAATATTTAATGTATTTTTTACAACGACCGAGTCAATGAAATCAAACTGGCCGAGTCAATACCGAGTCGAAGTCGGAGTCAGAGCCGAACCTTGGCCAGTTCCAAACCCGAGTCAGAGTTTTAAAACATTGATTATCATTTGGTCGAATCAATTTACCAAGGTGCCCAAAGTGAAATTATTGTTGGGCTAAAAAATAAATTTTATGAGGGGCCGAAAGCATTATATAGGGAGGTTGAGCACCTTCTCTCATCAAAAGGTCGAGAACAAATCATAAATAAATAATCTGAATGGAAGTATAAGGGTTATAACCAATCTTATGAAGGACGAATTTAATTCAAGCCCAGACCAAGTCTCTAGAGTAAGGGACTGAAATCGTGAGCCTCTTAACCCCAGAATTTTCAGATTTCAGAAGGATGCATTTGATGAAGTCGGGTCAATTTTTTTCTAGAGGTCGATTGTTCTTGTATGAGGCCGTAGTTCTTTTCAAAAGGGGGCAAGGGTTCCAAGTATTATTTCTCCACAATTTCCTCATAATTCATCCACAGAAAGGCGGAAATTTCAAGCAAAATTTATAGGTTGATATTATCACAACAGAAGGATGACTGATAATTGGTTGGGCCACATTCTTACTAATGTAGCAGAATGAGCCATTTATTATGATTTTATCTATGCCTGTAAGAAGAGGGAACTTGTTGGTCGAGTTCTATATGAGAAATCGATTTTTCTATCACCACAAGGACTGTGAGTTACCTTTGTTGGTTGTACCTGCTATTTCTTCACAGGAGGTCATAGCTATTTGTTATATGGGTTGTATACCATCCTCTGAATAGTGTGGGTGTTGTGGGAGAATTATTTTTCTTATGGGACGAGTCATTCCAGACTCCCACGAGTTGCCCTGTGGGATGTGCCTGCATTCATCACCTAGTTGAAGGCCACCTCAGGGAGTTCATTCACAGAAGTGTGGGATTTATCATCAAGAACAAGTTGTTGTTTATTCTTGCGCTCATAATTGTATATATACCAAATGTGAAAGTTTCCAGTCTGCACGAGGGAATTCATATCTCTGGTCCATCGTTGTTTGGAAATCACTGTGCACATGGAATACATTTCTGAGTATATATTGGTCGTCTAATAGCTGGTATCCATCTTCAACTTCACTATTGTACTGAAGTCTACTCTGTTGGTGTGTTTCCAAGGTTTATTATTTTCCTATTTGCTCATTGTGTATTCGTTTATCAAGCAAAAAAGGTCTTTCCAGTGTTTGATATATGTAGTGTAAGTTGTTTGGGAGCCTTTTTGGTGCATACGAATCATTGTATGAATTGTCATGGAAATAAAATAACCTACAGCATGTTAGTCTTCTTACTGTTTGACAAAATCTCCAAACAACAATACATTAAACACACTCAGAAAATTATTGGCATAACAGAGGGAGGAATTATTTAAAGAGGCAAAGGAAATTTCAGATTCCAAAAGTATTATATTGGTTGGGTTTGTTAGAAAAGATTCTCTATCAGAAAAAGTACACTGAATTCTCATTCCATCAGAGGATCAATTCATGAAATCTGAATCTTGGCATTGATATCATTCATATAGTATCAACCATCAAGAATTAAATGTTGTAGCAGGCTGCCTTGAGAGGCGAATTGCCCTAGTATGTATTGTCTAGTAGTCCAAATTGTTGTGTGTTGCCATCTTGTATGTTGTTGGTAAGCGGATATATATATATATATATATATATATATGTTGAAGCATTGTTGAAAGAGTATTGTTTTGAGTGTGTATACTGCTAGAGAACTTTGATGTGTGGTTAGTGTTGTTGTTGTTTGTGAGGATATAGTGCAGTGAGATAGTTAACCATTGTCAGTTGTACACTCATCATTGTATGTTGCCACTCCTTGAATGGTGCCATGAATCTTGATGCCTATAGTAGTTAGACTTAATGTCAGTATTAAGTCAACAACTATTCTATATTTTTTGTGCTATCAGTCAAGTATTGTAGAAGTCAGCCCAATGTATTGTCCTCAATAAACTAAACCATGGAGAGGCTCACAACACTCTATGAATGAATTGAGAAGATTGAACAACACAAAAATTAGTTCCTTGAACACCCATGCATCATTGGACTGGAAACCCAACCAAGATAACAAACCTTTATCAAGGGGGGCCAATGCCATTCTTCAAAAAGAACAGCCAAAGGATCTGCAGAAAGAGCTAGATATTGGACACAAAATCCTTGCACTTGGGACAGATTTAAAACACATGAGGATCAAAGGGAAGGTCCTTTTCAAACTAGATGAATTGGATGCACTCCTTTCCGAAGTAAACCAGTTAGAAGAGAAGAAACTAATTTGGGCTCTTAAACCAGCTATGCTTGCTCTCATACAACACAAGTTCTTGGAGGAACCTTGTGAAGGGGTTAGACTTCCAGTTGCATCTTATTTTAGTAATATCATGAGATTAGCCGCCCCTACAGCTCCTTATAATGATGATGTTATGAGGAGAGTTTTCAAACTCATAGTAGAGACTTTCCAGGACTTGGAAAACAGTGCAGGCTCTACCTTTGGGAAGAAGCTTGAGATTTTAAAAGCCATGGCCATGGTCTGAACATATGAAATCATGTTTAATCTGGAGTGTGATGGTTTGATTCATCAGATGTTCCAATGCTTCTTTAGCATTAGTAAACATCATCCTGACGCAGTTATAACACATATACAGACCATTTTGTCTTCATGCATGGGAGGACATGATGCCATTTGCAGAGAGTTACAATCTAGATTGTTGGCCATTTGGAGGGAGGAACAGTGGGTTTCACTTGTTGTTTATGAACTAGACGAAAGGTTGGTTAAGCAAAACATTGATCTGTTCAGGAGATGATTGACCCAGGAGGAGTTGCGTAGGATTGTGGGTGACCAACCATGCAGCAAGAATGAGTTGAGGAGGAAGGTTCTTTGCTTCATTTGCAAGGACCAGACCACTCATGCTTGAGTGACACCGAGGAGATGACAGGGGTAAAGCAGGACGAGATTCCTTCTGATTTTCAAGATGAGGATTCTTCTTTGGATGAATCCATGGGGTCATACGAGAATGCCTATGGGGAGCATGAGCAATCATGTGGAGTTGTTGACAGCAAGCCAGATTTATATCCCGGTGTGTATGATGAGTAGTTAGTGGATCATATGGGAGACATTAAGGGTGATGAGTCACCAATAATGATTCATGATGGAGAGCACATAGAGGAGAATGAGTCAGCCGAGGAGGATGTTATACACAGTATGCATGATGAGCCTTTTGTGGAGAGCCAGTTGGAGGATCATATTGAGCCCGTGATGGAGGAGGATGAGCAGCCACCCTTGGGGTCGGCCATTAATGAGGAGCAGACAGATGTACAAACAGCTAACCAAGTGGCAGTACTTACAGACACTTGTCCTCAAGAGGTGTTGGAGTTTGACAGGACAGATTTGCAGGAGATTGGTGGACTGGAGGAGTGTGGAGATCCCTATCAGACGAGGGAGATGGCAATGCATCCATATTTGGGTCTACCCATCGATGAGGTGCAAACAGATGTGGTGGCAGCCAGCGTAGCTGCAACATTTTCAGGCAACAACCCTCTCCCAGAGTACATGGACAGGGCTTGCAGCACAGCATACTCACTTTTGCCCATTATAGGGAGAGAGGCGAGATTTCTTGGACAAATTTTGTTGGTTGGCTAGGTAAAGCGTCAGGAGTTGAGCATGGAACAATATTAGCCTAGACGACATATTCCTTGCGCAGCATCCATACATTAGATCGACAGGAGATCATGAGTTGGTATCCTACGATGGTACAATATCCTTCGTCAAGGGCATAGTGGAGCAGGGACCCTTCAACATGATGGATACTACAAGATCCAATTGGCAGTGGGATACAGGTGGACATCTCTTCAGTGTTCCACCCCAGCATCAAGAGAATGGGATTGGCATTAGATTGAGTCAGGGGTTAGACAGCAGAGAGGTTATGAGTTGGTATTCAGTTGAGAGAGCATTAGCCATAGCTGGAGACAGAACACAACTAAAGCCATGGGATAGGTGTGTTGATGAGTGGCCTTGGTGGCATTGGGAAATAGGAGGATTTGTTGATGGCAGGTCGAGTCAGAGATTGGTTTGGGATCTGGGCATTGAGGGATATGTTCTTGGTTGGGTAGCACAGAGGTATGGTATCACCCAATGGTTTGTATGGGATCCACGTATTGATTCTCAGTTGCCCGGGACTGCCAGATTGGTCGACAGATATGGATTGCTTGAGGGCAAGAAATCTTGGGGCGAGAGGATTTGTAATGTTCCTTTTTCTGGTGTTCCTTATGGCATGGTTAGGATGGACCTTCAGAGTTGGGGGCAAACAGGTCATAGGTGCAGGATGGCGTCCTCAACGAACCCAGAGACTTTAGGAGGGGTTTTTATAAGGTCTGATGGCATTCGCTTGGTATATTCCATCATCCGCACAGTTTGTCTTTCGTTCTGTTGCATTCCGACAACTTTCAAAAAACAAAGTTATTAATAGGCTTGACTCAATTAATTACGCTTAAGGTGGCATCTCGGGAGGAATACTTGGCAGAACACCTTGGTGTAATAGCTTGTTGGAACCAGAACGAGAAGATCTACAAGATAGGATGGTTAGAAGTGATTTTCAATGACCTGAGGAGGCATGGTGGCCAATTTACCCTTTTCCCACATTAAAAAGAATATTTTAATTGAAATAAAACAGGGAAAAGTGCTCCATGATTAAAATAATAATATAATAGGAGGTTCTAGAGGAGTCCATCAGATTTATAAAGAAGAGGCAGAGGTCAGTAGGGGACATCTTGGATTATTGATATTTTCTATTGGTGAGGTTTGGAGAACCTAGTTCCCAACTTCTCTAGCCCTGAGACGGAAACCCTCGGGTACATTGTTGAGTGTTGGACGAAAACCCAACTCTCTTTGCGGAGATTCCATCCAAGAGTTTCATAGAGCTTCAGGGATATTGGAGTGAGGGTCATTCAGGTCATCAATTGGTGCTTCATCATCTTTCACTTGATTCAGTGCCAGTTGTTGTTGGAGTGAGAGTGCAGCCATTGTGGAGTTTTGAGGGATCAGGATCAGCATAGCAGCAAAATATTTGGAGGTCCACTCAGCTATCATCTTTCCTATTTTGTCTCAGATATTTCCAGTTGTACTTTGCATGATATATTATAATAAATGAAGTTGAGTCATTCCTTGTGCTGCATTTTCTGATGTTATTTGAGTTTATGGGTTTACTATGCTTGTATAATTTTTGGGTTGTTATTTACTGGTGCATTTTGGTATAATCTCGTGGGTTTTTGGCAAAAATGTTGGCATAAAATTTTATAAAGTAAATTCTCAGAAAAATACCTCAAAATTCCCAAAAAGGGACATTACAATTCAGCATAGTTATCTAAAAGAGATTTTTGAGAGCTAAGATATAAAGAAGATATGTTGGGAGGTTGGTTGTATCTCAAGCAGATGTCCCAACAAATAGTTTAACAATATATCAATGACTTTGACAAGCTTTCGACTAAACTGAATGTAAATCATCCAAATGGAACACTCAAGACTGAATTTATCTTAATATTGGTTACTCATCCTCAAAAAAAAGTTGGTTTTCTTAATAATTCTTCCAAAAGCTTGAGGCAAAGTTAGAGCAACAGCTTATAAAGAAATCGCATGCTTCCTTTTCTGAATCCTCTGTTTCTACCCTATCTAAGAAGAATGGAAAAGGAAACAAACAGCGCCAACCCAAGCATCTATGACAAGGGCCCACAAAAGTGTTTTCAATATCACAAGACATTGTAATTACGAAGAGGAGTGTCCCAAACAAAATGCCATGAGCAAAAACTTTGATCACAGAGAAGCAAAAAGTGAAAAAAGATCCGTTCATCTTTTGATTGCATGCATTTAAGAGGATATGTTGTTCCCCCAGCCTAAATTCAACTAGTAAAAGAAATAGTCCCACAAGACCATAACATGAGACGAATAGTACAACAGAAATGCCCTCTATTTTAATCAACGTTTCACCTGAAATTAGAAGGAAAAAAAAGTCTATATTATTTCCTAAAGCAAATAGTACTCTTTTTTATGTCTTCAGGAATAGACACAAACGCAAAGGAAGAAGGATGGCCTCCCAACGTGTTCCTGAAAGGGGAAAAATATAACACTAACAGACTTTCCTATAGTAAAATTTTAACATAATACACACCTGATATTACAGTTATTGGACCACGGACGTCTGAAAGATTATGCTGGGTGTAGTGCTTTACAAGTGATTTTATGACTAGAGACTTCCCAACCTGCTTGCAAAAGATAAGTTCATGGCAATATTGAAAGCAAAGATTCCAATGTTATAAAATCATGTCAAATAGCCTGAAATTGCTTAACTTGAATATTAATCCGAATACCTTTGGAGGACCCTGCACCACAATTACATAGGGAGCTGGTTCTCCAGTAGAACGGTCAACTACAGGCAGATGAAGTCGGCGTTGATCCTTCTCTGATGCAATAGATTGTAGACGCTTTGCCTTCAGTGAAGACTTAAAAGCAAATGCCTGTTAATGCAAAATCAAAGTCAGAGTAAGCTGGAGCTCTCCAAGATGGTAAGTCCCAACTACCATGTTGGAACATAGCACTGGGGCTTTTGTAATCTGTGCAAGTGAACCTATTTGGAAAATTTTTAAATCAGTGATCATGACCACTGCTTGATAGTTCATCCAGAAACCATCAGTCCTAACTAATATTATGGTAGAACCACGTTTGCAAAAAACTGTCATGCCCATTGAATCTTTGAATAGTTACAGGGATTTGGAGTCTTGGATTACATAATCATACGTTCTGTCAATATATTCAGTTTGCCACCATGTTGTCAATAAATCAGGGTCACTGTGCCTAACTAGTATGTTATAATCAAATTACTCAATTAAGTCAGCTTATGTCATTGTTAGATGATCTGATTAAGCCTTTGTCAGCTTCATTAGAGGCATAAGCTGGTGTATACACAAAACAGAGCTTAATTCTGAGGAAATAGTAAAACATTGGAAACACCATCTTATTAATATTTGTGGAGAACGCTCATATCAAACCACAACTGCAAATGTGGGCCTTCATCGAGACTGGACCACCCCCAATTCTTGTCATTTTCCAATGGGCAGATCAAGAAGAAAATATTTTATTGATCTTAGTGCAAATTTTTGCAACATTCTGTCATAGATTTTTCGTTCTTCTTTGAGAGACCTGATGATGTTTGTAAAGTACTTGCAGGCTGATACTATTATTTAATTTGCCAAAAAATTATTGACGAACTTGCCATTCGCATGAAAAAAACCTGTAAGGATGACGAGAAAATCCAGTGCGCACATATTGAACAACTACATGGTAATTAACCTACTGATCAGTGTTTGAAAACTGCTAATTCGACAATTAGACCGAACAAACTTCCAGCCTTGATGGCATATGCTGCAATGCCTACACCCTCCTAAGCTGATGTGAAAACACTCAAACGCTTATCCTAAAAACAGATATTCAACAAAACAACGAATTGAACTATAGTCTACTTTGAAAATATAGATAAGGTGGCAAAGTATAACGACTGAGCCAACCTTGGGATTATGCCTGTCACTGGATAGTCCACGCTTCTTCTTGTCTGTTTTCTCTTTTTTCCTCGAGGACGTTCCAGACTGACGGGCTCTATGGGCCTTGTGAGATTGCTCCATTGTTCTTGTATAATCTGCAGTGATAAAAATAGCATAAACTCAAATCAAATGTCCAAATTTCCTCACACAAAAATAAGTAAATAAATTGAAAAAAAAACACATATTTCTTCGTAAGTCTACTTTTGTTACTGCGACAAAAGGTTAAATGAACGAAAACCCCATTGTAATTTTGTTATTGCTGACAAAAGGTTAATGAACAAAACCCCAGTGCCCTTGGAACGTTTAAGAGGGCGTCATGAAAAAAAAAAACCTAGCAACCATTAAGTAATAAATAAATTGATGCTGCATATTTCAACCCAAACCCTAAACCCTGCAAATCCCGGTGATGCAAGCTTGATATGTACATAACATAAATAAGCAGAGAAATAGACGCCAAGAACAACTGGATCAATCAACACAGACACATTTAAAGCAAGTCTCAGGCTTTACCTTTGAATTTTTCCGCGAAAATAAATTTAAAATCCTCGTTGATAGCAAGCTTCTTCCAACATTGAGATGGCTTGGTATGAAACTTCTACAGTAAGTATAGAATCTAAAGCTGCTGTGCAAACTGCCTTCGGTCTCCGCTGATCATGTGGATTTCAGAAAATTAGATTTGACCAATAGAGTAAACAATTCAAACACAGAGTGTAGAAATTCCAATATTCTTTTAATCTTTAAAAAATATATATGTGAACTTAATAATGGTGGAAACACAAAATATGAATTCTATACATATTTTATTTTCCGAGGTTTTCAGTTGAGAATACCTTACAATGTAACCCGCCTTAGACAATGACCTAGTTTGCAAACGGAGAACCTAACTAAGGGAATAAGAACGTTTATGGCGGCTGAGAATGCCAGTAAAAAAATTGCACGGTGAAAGCTTCCTACTAAACGAATATGTGGTAATAAAGAGTCCGAGCTGTGCTATCTCACAGCCTATCGGTCAAGATAGAGAAGGGCAAAGTCATTAGCTAAACCTGTTGGGAGTATTTCACAGGATTACAATAGATTTGTGACAATTGGTATGGTAATTTTAAAATTTTGGGATTTTATTTCCAACTTTGGCTGCTTATATATATTTTGGGATAGAAAAGAAAAAGAACTGCAACAAAGTATACACATCATTCTTTACAAGGTTGTATTAAGGTATTGCGCAAAAAGTTATTTATATTTTTATTGGTAATAATAGCAGTTTGTTTTATTGCTTACTAAAAAATATAGTAAATTTATGTGATTATTTTTGTTATATATTAAAAGAATGAGTTACTATGTTTTGTAAATAAAGTCGTAAAATATATATGTAAACTTCAATTTATTTTAATCTCAAAAATTATAATTTAAAACATAAATTAATATAACACAATTTTTGAAAAAAATATAATTTAAAACATAAACTAATATTACATAATTTTTGAAAAAAAATATAATTTAAAACTTAAACTAATATTACACAATTTTTGAAAAAAATGTGATTGGTCAACCATTTATGTGATAGATTCACTACTTGTTTTAAAAAATTACATCTTAATTTAAAAAATTTAAGAAAATAATAAAATATATTATTTATAAATAATTAATACAATGTATTATTTTTAAATAGTTAGTTGTAGTATATAGTATGTTTTGGTTGAGGAAACAATATTAGATCTTTGAAATATTATATTTTTAAAGATAGTTTGTTTAAAATTTAGTTTAAAAATAAGATTAGAATAATAAATTTGAATTGTTAAATATATTCTATTTTTAATCAAAATAATATATGAGTTGAACACATATATATTAAAAATATATATCTCATAAAATATTAGAAATAGAAATATCCTATGAATACTTATGAAAAAAATAACTATATTTAAAAACAATAGATAAAACTAGACATTTAAAATGAGAAATTTATTTTTATTCAATTATATATAAAAAATATAATTAATTTATTTTAAATATAGGTCACATGTTCAAAACCAAAGGGAGTAGAGTATGTATGCCTTCGTAAACTTAGCAGTCAAATCGATGTGCGGAGGTGGGCCCCTTGTCCCAGAAACAAGGGGGTCTCATACACCAATTTGGTGTCTCGCTTGGTCGTGACCTTGAAATTGGATAATAATAATATTATTATTATTTCAAAAACATGTTTGCTTGGGGTAGCTCAATTGGCAATGGTCGTGGAATGAAGTCTCACCAAACCGGAAGTCTTGAGTTCAAATCTTGTGTAATCCTCGCCCCCCGATCAGGATGAGAAGTTGGACATGATGAAGATGTAGTTCCCACCAAGCTTACAAAAAAAAAAAACAAATATGAAAAAGACACTCACCAAAAATTTTAAAATTTAAATTTCTCTTTATTTTAATCTATAAAACCATTAAAAAATTAATGTTGTACGTTACATTATAACATCTCGGTTTTTTATGCATAAAATTTGTTTGAATGTTTGAATAGTAAATAGATGGTCATCATACAGTTGACAAATGAGAAATTTGGACACACTAATTTGGTCATACTTGTTGTAATGCAAACTAAAGGCAATTCCAGTACCCCTTTCTATTAATGAGCGACTTCAATTTTCAGAGATCGGTGACATTACCAAGTGACGTTTAATCACTTATGTAGCTTTCTATTTATATTTCCATGGATAGTATTTGCTCTGTGTTGTTGTCAATTAAAGTGTATTTATTATGATGGACATGGAGTCCTCCCTCTGATCGTATTTGAAAAACTAAATTGTTTATCCTACAAGTTAAAAACTATATTATTTTAGTTTGGTCAACGTGTCATATATATTAGATAAATATAGTTTCTAGTTTCTATATATGTTTTGGTGGGAGACATAATATATTTATGATATATTGCATGTCCTAGCAAAATTTCATGTAGAAGCCCATTGTGATGACCTACTACAACATATAAAGAATGTTTTGATATGCAAGAAGGCATAGAAATATACAAGACCTGAAGAAATTCTTCAATATACACCAAGCGTCTCTCAAGTACTTTGTTAATTCAAGCAACTTGTAGTTGTTTGTTTTCCATGAATAGCGACTTACAGGAATATGTCTAGTTCCAATGTAGCTTCCATAAGGCGGACACAGTAGTTTTTTCCTAGTGAAATCCAACTAGGCTTGTCTTCATTATTCTCTAAAAGAAGAATATATTATCCTTCACATGTTTGTCCTGATAGAGTATGGAATTATCTCTCATGGGTTAAGTTCATATCAATCATCCATGGAGAAGTCTATATATAAATATATTTCTCCCTACGCATGTAGTTTGTGTCAGATCTTCCGGTTGTCATGGCACCTCCAAGAAGAGCGAGGAAGAAGAAGAAAAGAGAGAAACATAAGGAGACAAAAGGTGTTGTAAAAGCTTTCATGGATGAGTCAGAATAGTGGGGTGAACTATCTTGGAGGCTATCTACTATAGGTTTCATAGCAGCCTTACATTTCTTTGTTCATGAAAAATAGTGTAATTTTTATTTCTTCGTGGAATAGTGTTGGTCTTTGTATGTAATGATACCTCATAGAACCTCATCAGAGGAGTAACTGCATAAGACAAAATAAATGTCATTGTCTGTGTGCTTCCATCAATTTGGATCCCTGAGAGTCATGGCCATCATTCACTAGAGCCACACTGTGGTGGCACGTTGTAGGATTCGGACAATGTCTTAATAAGTAGAGGAATAGAAATAAATAAGGCGAGAAGAAATTGTAGCAGGTCGTAATTGCTATGTAGAGTTGAAGTTCGACCTTGTTAAAAAGTGTGCATATAGACCATAGAACAGAGTACATGTAAAAGATTAAACCGCCCTAATGTGACCTATGTACTATTGGCCAACAATGTGACCTATGTACCGTTGGATGAACAATAACCTGTTCAATCTGATAGTCAATTAGATTGTAGAAAAACAAATTAAAAAATTGTAAAATCATAATAAATGTCAATGTGCAAAGTTAAACTATGGAAACTTTGCAATTTTTTTGGTCAAACCAAAACTAATATGGGTTTGACCAAAAACTCAATGTAATATCCTATTGCCTTTGGCAAGGATAATAACTAGCATACTCTCGAAGCGAGGGAAGGGAATACCCACTTGTAATTTTATTTTATTTTTATTTTTTAAGTTTAATTTTTATGCTCATGTATGGAGAATAATTTGGGTATTACATGTGCATAATTTGCTTTAAAATTTAATTCATAATAATACATTGAATGTGGTAAAATGAATTTAATAGCCTAACTACTGAGGTGACGATGTGGTCGAGATTTTTTATTAACGAAAACCAAATCAATGACAGTTATAGGTGATATAAGAGATGATGGCTCTCGAGACTCTATTAACATAAAACTAACATTTATTTTGCCAATGTCAATGAATAAATGCCCTTCATTTAGTTCAGCCTTGAAAAATCTCCATTCCTATGTATGCCAACAATATTTACGATACCCATCCATTTAAATATGTCATAGTTATAAAAGAGAGATAGAATCCCAACTAAAATATTATGAATATTCTTATTACCTTTCGAACATCATAGTGGTGGTTTATGGGTTGGTTCTAGGACCGTTTGCCCATGTTGAGGTGTCCACAATCCCGAGACTCTCAACTTTGACATGACATCTCTGGTTGACCGCAAATCCAACATCACATCCTCCATGGAAATGCTAGATTGTGTTCAACATCGGAACATCTCAGAGAATTTAATATTCCTCTAGCCCTACATGCACCCTTAGTGGGACAAAGGGTTCAAGGCAACCCCTGTGCATCGGTAAGTTGGCCATCTCACTAGCTTTACAACATACAGGTAGTGTGTATCCTTGAGGCCTCTCAAAATTACATCGAGTCCCTAAGCAACTTTTCAATGGCAACATATATATATATATATATATATATATATATATATATATATATATATATATATATATATATATATATATATATATATATATATATATATATATATGTATGTATATATATATAGATATATATGTCTATATATATATATATATATATATATATATATATATATATATATATATATATATATATATATATATATATATATATATATATTTATATATATTATATTTCTTTTTCTTTTTTTACTTTTTTTCTTCCTAACATTCCCTTCTCCCAATTTGTGACCAACTAAAAAGACAACCATGCTTGCTTTCCACATAGTATTTTGGTGTGTGTTCCACAAATTTTGGTTGACTCCTAGAACCACCTCCTCCCACATTCTGCCACTTTCACCGGCTTGCCCGAGGTAAACATGAGTTGAGGGTCACTATGATAAGACTCAACCTCCTATATGGCCTTAAGGAAATGGAGTCGACAACTTGAGACCTTACTAACTTCCCTCAAGTGCTATAGTACCTTCAGGAGCAACCCAACCCCTCCATGTGTCCATCCCCTAAGATGACTCTCCTTTTCACTAACTTTGAGCCCCAATCACTCCCTTGGCAAGCCCTCCAAGTGACTGAGAGCCTCTAATTGCTCTCATGAGCCTGCCTAGGTGTGAATATAGCCTTTTTTTGCTAGTGTTATGTTAGGGACTACGAGATTTAAGACCATTTTCCAAGACTAGGACCCAATCTCAGCCCATAACTCCATGAAACTTCCAAAACTCATAAAATACATAGAAACAATGCTTGTAAACCAAAACTGAAACCAGGACTTGACCTAACCTTCCCCAACCAGGACTGACATTCCGTCAAACACTTGGTAAACATGTAACCTACAGGTCGTGAATGCAAAAATGAACATAATCATCTAAAAACTTATTTGAGGTTTAATAAGAAGGGCCATTGCCTTCTCACATTAGTTTTCATAACATCAAATAGGTCTTGCATTCATTATTCATTCAATTACAAGTAAAAGCATGAAAAGAGGCATGACTAGGAACTTTCAAATAACCATGCTTATAACCAGCATATAACCAGATAAATAACAATGAGAGAATAACCATTAAAGCCATGTAATTGTTGAAAATGCAACAAGATGATGGAGCTTAGTGAAAAGAAGTTGCCTTCACTAAGTGGGCCCGCATGCTATTTTTGGCACAAAGTCTATTTTTAGACTATGTCTATTTTTAGACATATGGATCATGGTCTATGAGTTGCAAGATGCTATTTGTGGATGATTGGTCATGTTGGTAAAAATAGATGGACTTCTATTTTTAGACATATGGGCGGAGTCTATTTTTAGACTGCCAGGCTAAAAATAGAATAGTCGAATATTATTAGCTCTTAATAATATTTGGACTATAAACATTATCTTATCCTCTTGGAGCACTTCAGTTCGAGCTACGGATGTGGCACATGCAACTGCCAGAAGGAAATGCGCTTTTCTTATGGGTCAGTTGAGCTATTGCGTGATGGACTTCAGTTAGAACTCAAGTGATTGAGTTTGGTGGAGTTGATTGAGGAGTTGATGGAGTTGTGTTCAGTTTGACTTAGTTGAACTAGTTGTATTTAGTCTAACTGCAGAATACACTAGTGATGAGTGATGTGAATTAATTATTAATTAATTCACTAATTATTAACTCATAAAGCAACTAAAGAATACATCAGTTAACTCAATGCATGGACAGTTCAATGGAGACAAGTGTTATAGGTGGGTGAAAGAGTGAGACTGCTATCAGTTGTGACTATAGTTGTGCATGAGATTTGCACAATCAATGATGGAGATTGCCAATGAGGATTGCGTAGTACAAGCCAAGGAAAACGAGCTTGGATCATTCCTATTCTCACATTGGATTGCGCAGTAGAGGCAGGCAAACAACGGAGGAGATTTGAACCTGTGACTTGATTCAGATCTGAGCTAGTTTATGTGTAGCAGGTGGAGATAGTACTGAGTACTTGTGAGGAGTATTGTACTATGTATTGTTACATGTTCTCTATCATTATAATATACATATAGTTGGGGGTTTTCAGCTGTATGCTTTCCCCAGTACATACTGTGTTAATGTGCACATGCGATTGATGTTTCATTGTTTTTAATTCCGCAAAATTGATGATCAACGTAGAGGAGGTTATGTATTATGCATGCATTCCGCAAATAGTGTATAATCAGGATAATCTCTGTGAATAAGTGTTATATTATTCAAAATTTCTACATGGTATCAGAGCAGGGTTGATCATCATATCTATTATTCAGAAAGTGATTACATTTATGTCTTCAGGCAGAGTTTGTAATCGGGCCAGGTAGCCTCTAGATTCATCCTTCTTTTGGAAGGTGAGATATCTGGTAAAAGCCCGTACAGTCAATCTTTGTACGAGAAATACTTTGTTCTCACAAATTTTAGATCAGAAGCGGTTGAGTTTGGAGCTGGTGGAATTCAAATTTGCAGCAGTGTTTTCTTGGTGTCAAAGTTGAAATGTCTTTCAACGGATTGCGATTGGAGTATGCTCTTGAAGGCAGCTCGAATTATATTGCATGGAAAGACGGGATGGCGACGGTGTTAGATGACAATGGGCTAAAGGAGTTCATAAAGGCTGAGGTCCCAAAGCCTACTGATGTTGCTCACGTTGAGGTTTGGCAAAAGAAGACATCAAAGTGTCGAAGGATTCTGTTGGAGGGCGTGAAGGATCACATTGTATCCAGCCTGCATGGAAAGGCTTCTCCATACTTGATGTGGAAAGCGTTGACAGATCTATTCCAAAGCAAGAGCGACCAGAGGAAGTTGGCGCTCAAGGATAAACTCAAAAACATTAAGTGTGAGAATGGAGATAGTATGCCCAAGTATCTCACGAAGTTCACCCAATGTCGGGATGAGTTGGGAAGTGTGGGGGTCACTGTCGATGATGAGGACTTGGTGAGCTTGGCTCTCCTTAGTCTTCCGAAGAGTTGGCATTCCTATCAGGACTCTGTCAATGGTCGGGATAAATTGCCAGGATGGGAGAGACTTTGGTCTGATCTTGTGCAAGAGGAGATCAGGCGGAATACCAAGGACGATCTTCATCAAAGGCATCTGATGAAGAAAATTGCGCTTTGGCTGCCAAAGCAAAGAAGGGGAAGGAGAAGGTTTCTCTTTCCGAATCTAGTTCTTCCAATGATGGGAAGAAGGTTGACAAATCGATAGTGCGATGCTTTCGTTGTCATGAGGTGGGCCATTATGCTTCAAATTGTCCACGGAGGAAATCCAAGAAGGGATCCGGGGAAGGATCTGAAGGTGAGGCACTTGCTTCACAGTTTGAGCTGGATTTCACACTCTTTGCATGCATGGTTTCATCCATGGCGGGAAGTGGTTGGTTTCTTGACAGTGGAGCTTCTTTCCACATGACCGCTGACAAGAGTTTGTTCAGTACTTTGGAGGAGAAATATCTCCAGATACTCATAGCTATGGGTAATGATGAGAAGTATAGTGTCTCAGGTGTGGGCACGGTTATTTTTCAGAGGGAGCATGGAGCTCGCCTTACCTTGACCGATGTCAAGTATATACCAGGACTGAAGAGAAACTTGGTGTCGATCGCGATGCTGGAAGACAGAGGCTATGATGTAGTCTTCAGTAAGGGAAAGGCTTTCCTTGGACACATCATCACTAGATAGGTGAAGAAAATTGGTTCACGGGTCAAGAACATGTATGCTCTTGAGGTTCAAGATGCATGCAAAGCCTTGAGCAGCGAGGCAACTCATCGAGACTTGGTGGTTGAGAGGGAGCATATATTACCTCTCAACATGCAGAGCCAGAAGAAGTCTCAGACGATTATGGAGGAACCACGATTGATGCAGCAGCTTCAAGAGGTTGTGGAGCAGCCACAACAAGGGAAGCTGAGAAGAGATCGAGTAGAGACATCTACTCATGCAGAGACCTCCAGTAGGGGGAAACTTCGAGCCAGGTGGGCTGAGGGATCACATGCAACCATACCTCCAAGTAGGAGGTGGGGCGATATAGAGTGATCGTCCCAAGGAGGAGGGGCAGGATCCTTGAGGTACCCAACCTTTTGGATGAGACCTTGCTACGGGAGCCCCGATGTGGAGTAGCAAGAACTAACTGATTGGGTAGAAACAGATGCAGATGGAGCAGCAGAGAGAGCGATAGTGTAGGGAATCCCAGGACAACGCATAGCTAGCAGGCTACAACAATGCGAGAGGTAGAAGTGTTTTGCACAATGCTAGGTGGCACAGAGAAGTGTGCAATGGTGCGATATGAATGGAGATGTTGCAGTAGCGTAGATGTCAGAGAGGGAGCACTTGTTAGCAGCAGGTAAAGCTTCAACATCAGAGTATGTTCCTAGCCCAACAGAGTGGTCAGTTGGGAGTGTTTTTATTCCAAGTGTTGTTGGAGCAAGTGGACCGGGCAAATGTGTTGCATGCAGAACATTCCAGAGTTGCGGGATAGGGGTTGTAGATAATCCATATCTTGTTGAGGGGGAGTGTTGAAAATGCAACAAGATGATGGAGCTTAGTGAAAAGAAATCGCCTTCACTAAGTGGGCCCGCAGGCTAGTCTATTTTTAGACTATGTCTATTTTTAGACATATGGATCATGGTCTATGAGTTGCAGGATGATATTTGTGGATGATTGGTCATGTTGGTAAAAATAGATGGAATTCTATTTTTAGACATATGGGTGGAGTCTATTTTTAGACTGCCAGGCTAAAAATAGAACAGTCGAATATTATTAGCTCTTAATAATATTTGGACTATAAACATTATCTTATCCTCTTGGAGCACTTCAGTTCGAGCTACGGATGTGGAACATACAACTGCCATAAGGAAATACGCTTTTCTTTTGGGTCAGTTGAGCTATTGCATGATGGACTTCAGTTAGAACTCAAGTGATTGAGTTTGGTGGAGTTGATTGAGGAGTTGATGGAGTTGTGTTCAGTTTGACTTAGTTGAACTAGTTGTATTTAGTCTAACTGCAGAATACACTAGTGATGAGTGATGTGAATTAATTATTAATTAATTCACTAATTATTAACTAATTCACTAATTATTAACTCATAAAGCAACTAAAGAATACATCAGTTAACTCAATGCATGGACAGTTCAGTGGAGACAAGTGTTATAGGTGGGTGAAAGAGTGAGACTGCTATCAGTTGTGACTATAGTTGTGCATGTGATTTGCACAATCAATGATGGAGATTGCCAATGAGGATTGCATAGTAAAAGCCAAGGAAAACGAGCTTGGATCATTCCTATTCTCACATTGGATTGCGCAGTAGAGGCAGGCAAACAACGGAGGAGATTTGAACCTGTGACTTGATTCAGATCTGAGCTAGTTTATGTGTAGCAGGTGGAGATAGTACTGAGTACTTGTGAGGAGTATTGTACTATGTATTGTTACATGTTCTCTATCATTATAATATACAGATAATTGAGGGTTTTCAGTTGTATGCTTTCCCCAATACATAATGTGTTAATGTGCGCATGCCATTGATGTTTCATTGTTTTTAATTCCGCAAAATTGATGATCAATGTAGAGGAGGTTATGTATTATGCATGCATTCCGCAAATAGTGTATAATCAGGATAATCTTTGTGAATAAGTGTTATATTATTCAAAATTTCTACAGTAATAACAAGTACATTTACTCATGAAAAGAAAGAGGAACTTATCTCTTGTTAAACACAGGCAAAATCCAACCAGGTTTGGGACTTCCACGTATCACCCGACCATAGATTGGTTGAACCAAATCTTTATTTCAGCCAATCACCCTTGTGCCATATTAAAAGCATGAATGGGGGATCTCATGGGATAAACCAATCCATAAACAACCAAGGGAATCCAGAGGTTAAACCACCTCCATCGTGAACTTACTTAAACCAATTCTGAGATCACAAAACCAAACCTAACTTGGATGCCTCATAATTTTTTCTCCAATACCTTGAGGAATTTTCTGTCTCCACCCTCAGGCTTTACCATGTATCGCACCATTACCGGTCAAGATATTCCTAGGCATTTGGGAATTTTCCTGAGACCACCTCACCTAGATCCAAAATCTTTCGACAATCCAAAACTCAAACCGAGAACAATCCCATCACACCATGGTTATCCGAAAATGGCAAGGCTAGGCTAAAATCACTTTCAAACATGGCAAAACACATGCCAATGACAGCAAGAGAACCAAATACCAACATGCACATACATTCCATTCCAAAACCAGCTAGGAAATCATACGTGCAACATGCCTACAAGTATTCCCGTTGAAGTTGTTTGATCCAACTTTTCCTTGCTTGATCCTTGCTTTCCTTGTCCTTCCTTGGCTTTCCTTGTCCTCCCTTTGCTTTCCTTGTCCTTTCTTTGCTTGCTTGCTTTCCTTATCCTCTTGGTGCTATTGTCCTCTCTGAAAACTAATTTCAAAATTGAACTGTCAAAAAGCTACCAATTGATGCTTTGATGTCTTTTTATTATTCATGCCTCTAATTTCTTCAATTTTCCATTATTTTCCTTCATTTTCCTCCTCACATGCAACCTGTGACCTTTCACCTCCCTTTTCTCCTAATTTCCTTTATTTTCATAAATAAAATACCAATAATGCCTTTTTGCCTTTTCAAAGCCTTTGTCATTGCCTTTGCCAATTTCCCCTTAGCCATAAACACATCAAGTGATGCCACTAAGATATTTTTCCCAACATTCAGCTTGGAATAAGTGTCCCTTGAATGTGGTCTTATTTTGCCTTTATTAACTTTTATTACATGAACTTTTAACCCGGGGTTGTTACAGACCCCTCCCCCTTAGGGGAACCCTGTCCTCGGTGTTCTATGACACCTACAACTAGAAAAACATACTACCCATGGATATTTATAACCCATCTTGTTGTAGTATTTACAATAACAACCTGCTCACTAGCAAAACCATCATGACGAACATGACAACATGAGAACCATACTGCTTATTGGAGCTTTATAACACAGATCATGGCGATATTTACAATAGCAACCATACATAAATATATACAATACCAAAAACTCATTTTCCTCCACCAAAAAACAATGAAGGGTACATAGCCTGCATTTGATCAACCATCTCCCATGTAGCTTCATCAGGCCCATAATGCTTCCACTGCACTTTAACTTGCTTGATTTCTTTGTTCTGGAGCATGAGATATTTCTGATGCAATGTGCTCTAAGGTTTTGGAAGGAATTTTCCTTCTTACTCCACCTGCAATATAGACCAACCAATAACGTGATCAACATCCTTTACATATATTTTAACCAATGAAACATTAAAAACATCATAGACTTTCATCATCAGAGGTAGTGCAAGTTTGTAGGCCACTAGTCCAGTCCTCTCAAGGATCTCAAAAGGCTTGCAATACCATGGTGCCAACTTGGCACATGATCCAATCCTCAATGAGCTCTTTTTGGGCTTGATGTGCAAATACACATGCTCCCCAACCTGAAACTCCTTAAATGCCTTATGTTGGTCTACATAACTCTTTTACATGTCATATGTTGCCTTTAGATTCTTCTTTATAGCCTACATTTCTTGTTCCATTTCTGCCAACATGTTCGATCTAATAAGTACCTTGTTCACTGGATCACTCCAATTGATGGAAGTGTTACAACTTCACCCATACAGTGCCTCAAACAGACTCATCCTTAGTGACTCGTGATAACTGTTGTTATAAACAAACTCAACCAATGAAAGATACTCCTCCCATCTCCTATGCTGGTGCATCACATACATCCTCAGCACATCATCCAGTATCTTGTTGACCCTCTCTCTCTATCCATCTGTCTGTGGATGATAAGGTGTATTAAAGGCCAACTTTGTCCCCAAACCTGCAAACAACTCCTTCCAAAACTTGGAAGTGAACTTGGCTTCCCTGTTTTACACAATCTTCTTCGGAACACCATGCAATGTCACGATCTCCCTAATGAATACATGTGCTACCTCACTAGCTAAATAGGTAGTCTTTACTGAAATAAAGTGAGCTACCTTGCTCAACCTATCTATCACAACCATGATAGAATTGGTGACGTGACCAAGCGACGTCTAATTGCTCACGTAGCTTTATATTTGTATTTACATGGACAGTATATGCTCCATTTTGTTGTCAATTAGAGCGTACTTATGATGGATGTGGAATCCTCCCTCTAACAGTGTTTGGAAAACTAAATTGTGTATCATACAAGTTAAAAACTATATTAGTTTAGTTTGTTCTGTTAGAAAATCATAAAGGCAGATTTTTTTTCTTATTCTTGATCATTACTTGTGATGTTTCTTATTATTATGATTATTTATGTCTTCTTTATTTAGTTCATCAAGCAATTACCAAAAACGGCAACACATAAAATATTAGACACCAAATGTAGGCACATGCCAGGGAAAACCCCCCTCGAGGGGAAAACCCAGTCAAGATAATTATTCATTTCAATAGTATTCTTTGAGACTCTTCACCCTAGACCAAGATCAGGCCTTCTCTCCACACCAAGTCAGCCTCCTAGAATTTTGACCTCTTTCTAGCAACTTTGACTAGGGCAGCAGCTTACAGCAACTAGTAGCTTCCGATAGCAGTGAAACTTATGAGACTTCGATCTCCCAATCCAGAGCACGAAACAGAGAAAGAGAAACACCAAAATTTTGATTTTCTTTCTCTCCCTAGACTTCCCCAAACTCGCATTCACTACGGCTTCCTAGTAGCAGACTTCGCACCTTTTCCTAGCTACTAGAGAACTTCACACTTCTGCCCAACTACAAGAGATTTTCGCATTTCTTCCCAACTACAATAGAAATCGAAGTTGTGTGAGTGAATGATGCTCCAAATGAATTCGATGAGCTTCCTTTTATAGGCTTCTTGTGGGGTCGAATAATGTCCTTAGGCACATGGTGTGGAGGTTACATAATTCATATTTGACTCAACACTTAACCCTTTAACATGATTCAAAAGCACAAGATGGGTCTCTTTAAATGTACAATAACTCTATATACTCATAATAAATCCTAAAAGGCCTCAATGGGGACCTTTGACCTAAACCATGGTGGCCCAAGCATGAAACCCATGCTTTAATAAGTCACAATAATAATAATAACAGTTATTTTCTTTATTCTTTTGACAAGTACATTACATGATGACTCAAGTACATTATTGAAGACTGAACATAGTTACATTTTCTAACACTCCCTCTTAACTAGGGAGGTATTCATAATGTACATATACAATGGAAGATCTCAAACTATATGAACCATGAAGAACTTTAGGCATTGCAATGCAATGGACTAGATTCCTGACTAGGACAATCTATCCAAAGAGACACTCAACAGTTTAGGCACTGCAATGTCATGGACTAGATTCTTGACCAAGGCAATCTATCTAGGTGGGACTAAGATGGACTCAAGCTTTCAGCCCCTTTAGGTACCCTCGAGCTTACTTGCTAACCATCAACCCAAAAATCCAACTGCGTGTCCAAAACAGAGCTCAATAACCAACACCACCTTTCCAACTTCAGACATCAACACAGTGTCAACCAGATGTCTTCTCAGACAATGCTTCACTCACAAAGCCTCAACACCCCTTGATCCAACAAATCAAGAATGACCAATCTCTCTCAATCAAACTGATTGGTAACCAGCACGTTATCAAATCATTCAAGAGATTCACCTGTACAAACACAACCCCAATCAATAATATACTTTCACATGTACATAA
This sequence comes from Pinus tabuliformis, assembly GCA_031772625.1. NCBI lineage: Eukaryota > Viridiplantae > Streptophyta > Pinopsida > Pinales > Pinaceae > Pinus > Pinus tabuliformis. The sequence continues at coordinate 1,299,354,710 of CM062818.1, forward strand.
TCAAATAAAAACCTTCAGGGTCTTTCGGACAACTTGATGTTGCTTCTCAAATTTTCATAGTAGGACTATCAACCGAATCTTTGAGAGAAGATTCCCCAATAATATTTTTTCCTTCCTACTACCCATGCAACAACATATCCTTTGAAATTAATTCTTTAATTAATACCAATTTATGCCCTCCCTCTTAACCAGGAAGGACCTGTTTATCTGAACTTCCTCTTAATCTTAGGGAGATCTCTTCTATTCATGCTTCCTCCGGGAGGTCAGCATCTTCCTTTTCAACATCAGAGAATATTTCGTGGCTTCCAACCATTTGATAAGAGTTATTATCAACCCCATCATGCTTATCACATCGACGAACATCTTCACCATATTGAAGATAATGTTCCTGCACAACTTAAATAGCAAGTACAACCAAATCTATAGAAGCAAGATGTTATCCATATCAGAATCACGGAAATATTTAAAATTTTATATATATTAGACACCCAAACTTAATTACAAACAAGAGACATATACTCTTCAACATCTTGCTAGGGACTTTTGTCACACACCCTAGACTACTTCATAACACTTCTCATTCCATATAGGGTTTCAATGTTTCTTCCAAAGGTATGACATACCTTCCTTTCAACATATAGCGAACCGTAGAAACAATTCACAAATATATATCTACAAAGCATATAACAATCTTTCAAAATACATATGTTAGAATTCTCACTAGGGATTCATATAAAAGAATCAATCAGAGCTTAGTCATTAACCTGACCAGCTTTCACTAGGGTTAGTTCCAACCCCTATATTTTTAACTAACCATCAAGCAATCACTAACATGACCAACTATCACTAGAGTTAGTTTCAAACCCTAGATTTTTGTTCAATCATTAATCTCAAAAACTCAACAAATCTCAAATTATCATATAGTCAACATTCATCAGAGATTTCTACTTCAACTAAGGTTCAACTCCAAAAGCCTAGAATTTCATTTCAACAATCTTACATAGATTTCAAATCATCATATTTCAAATATTTTACCTTGACTAAGCTTCAATTTCAAAACCGTGGAATTTCATTTTCACAATTTCAACAATCATTAAATACATAGATCTCAGATTGTCACTAGACAATGTTGCTACTAGGATTTAACTGCAAAACCCTAGATTTTTTTCATTTTCCACAATCACTTAATAGATTTAAGATAGTTATATCATACATACTAAACAATTTAAATTCACTAGGGTTTAGCTACAAGACCCTAGATTTTCAAATATCAACATCCTAGAATCTCAGACAAGGATTTCCATTAAATCCTAAGACTCATGACCATCAATGACTACGTAAACACATATATCTAAGAATTCACAATCATTCATAAGCATATCATATGTCCAACAACATAAATACATCTGACCTAGACCAAGCTAGGGTTTCAATCAAGAAGGACACATCTATACATGCCTATATTTCATCATCATGCAAATATATTACATATCATGAGTTAATCTAACCCAACTTCACAAATATCAATAAGAGTTAGATACCTAATCATCTTGATTATACTAGGGTTTGTGTTGAAAAGTGTGCAACAAGAAATGCTTGTTGAGAATGCAACAAGATGATGGAGCTTAGTGAAAAGAGTCGCCTTCACTAAGTGGGCCTGCAGGCAAATTATGGCGCAAGTTCTATTTTTGGATCCCAGCAGGGATGATCACAGCAGGAGCGACCACAACAGGGATGATCACAGTAGGAGTGACCACAGCAGGAGTGATCACAGCAGGAGTGATCATAGCAGGAGTGATCACAGCAGGAGTGATCAAAGTCTATTTTTAGACTGGCTGTCAAAAATAGAAAAGTCAAATATTATTGTCTCATAATAATATTTGGACTATAAACTTGATCTTATTCTCTTGGAGCACTTCAGTTTGAGCTACAGATGTGGCACATGCAGCTGTTAGAAGGAAATACGTTTTATTATGTGTCAGTTGAGTTGTTGCATGCATGACTTCAGTTAGAACTCAATCAGTTGAGTTTGGTGGAGTTGATTGTAGAGTTAATGGAGTTGTGTTTAGTTTGACTTGGTTAAACTAGTTGTAATTAGTCTAACTGCAAATAGACTAATGATGAGTTGTTAAACTAATTATTAACTCATAATGCAACTATAGAATACATCAGTTAACTCAGTTGCATGTCAGTGCATGTTCAGTTCAACAGGGACAGGTGTTAGAGGATCAGATTGCTATCAGTTGTGACTATAGTTGTGCATGAGGATTTTCACAATCAAAGGGATTGAGTATGCCAATGAATTGGCCAATACCAAGTATTATAGCCTCTGCTCACATCTTTCCCAGTGTGAGTGATTCTTTGGAGGTTAAATACGAGTTTGGTAAACCATTCTCATTCATTCTTGAGCAGGTATTGAGCTGTGGAGGCAGGCAAGCAGCGAGGGAGATTTGGAGATCAGATCTGAGCTGTATTGTGTGTAGCATGTGGAGATAGTACTGAGTACTTGTGAGGAGTATTGTACTATTTATTGTTACATGATTCAATCACTATAATATACAGATAGTTGGGGTTTTTAGCGAGATGCTTTCCCCGGGAAAATACTGTGTTGATATGTGTGATTGATGCTTCTATGTACGCCTGTGAATGTTTATGCTTCTGTAAATTGATGATCAACGTAGAGGAGGTTATGTATTATGCATGTTCTGCTTATAAGTGTATAATTAGGATAATCTCTGTGAATATGTGTCATATTATTCAAAATTTCTACAGTTTGACTAGATAAACACACACATATCAAGGAAAATATTTATAGGATAATATAAGGGTCTTGCTCACACATTCCACCAAACCCCAATGAACTAGTGTTCCAATGTAGAAGCATAGCAAACCCTATATTACCAAAATTTCGAAGGTTCTGGGATTTTAGACCTTATCACTCAACCCTAACAAGTTAGGATTTCCAAATCATACCAAAATCCCAAACATGACATCATTATTAAAACTTCAACTAGCATTTCACAATATCCCTAAGCAATTTAGAGTTTCAGACATTCACATGAACATACTCTTCGGTTAGGGTTTTCCAGAACATGTTTAGGATTCTACATAGTCAATCAAGAATATGAATGGGGTGGGTAGATTTATCAAGAGATGAATCACCCGAACAAGAATAATTAAGATTCAATACAACTAGCCAGAACAAAGTTAGTAATAGATTATTAGATGAAAAATCCTTTCAATCAATGTATTCAATGCATACCTTTGTTTCTTGACTAACCTTGCCTTGAGAGATCCTCCTTGTAGATGTTTTCCTAATCAAGACAATAGAGGGAGAAAGGTGATTATTATTTTAATATATTCAAAACTAAATGAGTACATGAACCCAAAATTAAAAATACATGAGATACTTATATTTGGGAGTTATTGGGGGCTCCCTCCACAGCTTGATGGAAACCTACAAACTTGAAACAATACAAAAATGTCTTTTCCTAAATATGTTAAAAACCTATAAATCCTAAAACATATGAAACAAGATACGTAAATCTATAAGAAAAAGACTTAATAGTGTAAGTCCCTAATGTTAGGTTCTTCGGGCTTGACTTTATTTGAGTCTCCTTTTATAGCAAGGTTGGCTTGATCTCTTCATTTCTTCTTATTCTTTAGATTCTCGGGACAATCACTTTTGTAGTGACCCTTCTTATGACATTGATAGCATTCTATCTTGGACATGTCAACTTTCTTCCTTGGTCCCTTCGATATCTTTCCTTTATGATGAGAAACATAAGCATTTGATACTCCTTTAGGATTAGTAACCATTAAGATCCTTAATTCTTCTTGACTACAGGCGGTCCATAATTCTTCAAAGGTGGGAGCTACCTTCCAACTGTTAAGACCTATAGCAAATGCACCCCAAGAGGGTGGTAATCCTAATAGGGCGGTGATCAGAAGTTCTTTGTCCATAACAATCTCATCGGTGGCCAAGAGATCATCCTTGACTCTAGCTATCTTCACAAAGAAGGTTGACACAATATCTTCTTTAGTCATCTTTGTAGCCCTCAACTCATTTTTCAAACTTGCTACTTGACCAATGTTCTTAATAGTGAACAAATTCGACAAGGATTCATGCATCTCCTATGCATGATCGATGTTAGCTATGAATGGGACAAGATTGTCTTTTATCCCTTCTACCATCAGAGTCATAGCTACCAATTCTAAATCCTTGAATTTTTCTTTGTCGGCATCACTGGCTTCTTCTATAGGCTTCTTTACATTTCCTTTTACCAAGTCCAACAACTTGTTCTTCTCAAGGATTAGGTCAATCCTCTTCTTCCAAGATTTGAATTTAGATCCTCCTTCAAGTTTGTTCTCACCCTCGATTGAGTTAGACATCTTCCTTGAATATAATAGACTTCTTCCCTAAGATAGTACCTATGAATGGATAAAGTGCTTGAGACTACCTTTTCCTTATTCAACAAATCTCTAATACCATGTTAGAAAATCAGAAAGGTAGAAAGATTTTCTTATTCTTGATAATTACTTGTGATGTTTCTTATTATTACGATTATTTATATCTTCTTTCTTTAGTTCATCAAGCAATTACCAAAAGCAGCAACACATAAAACAATAGACACCATGTGGTGTAGGTAAATATCCTCTGTGGACAGAGGTGATCCCTCTAGCCCGAGAGCGGGTCTAGCTGCAAACATAACAACTTAATGTAAACATCCTAAGACTATAATCAAATAAGAGGGCCTACCTCTTAGAATGCTAATCCACTTGATGGTGATCTCGCTCCTTTGTTCTAGCTTCCTTTGAGTTCTTTCCGTTCAAACACATGAAACAAATACACAAGAGATAACAACAAACGTGATAGCATACAATCACATTCAATCTACTTAAAAGGTCAAGGAATCTTAAGCCATCAAATGTAATATGAAACTCAATGTAGTAAATAAACCATTAGTTGTATTCATATAAAACTTAGAAAGAGATACAACCAAAGCCTTGACATTGCACGTCTCCTCCGACGTATCCAAGTTCCAACACCACTGCTAGCATCTCATGGTTAGCCTCAACAATGGAAGTTTAAGGCTTCTTCCCTTTAGTTCCAAACCAAACCAAACACACTATTCTCCCTTCACAAACATAAACTAGAAGTCTAAAGCTATAGATATCTTGCTGGTTATTCAAGCTCCCAAAAAAACTAGTTCAGCTTGGAAAAAGGGGGGGGGGGGGGGGGGGGGGGGGGGGGGGGGGTATATAGCTTTGATGGAGGGGATATGGTTCCTCTTATTATGGGAGAGGTATTATCTCTTTCGTTTGTTCCATCTTAATAGGGGAAAGGAACCCAAACAGACTCTCTCAGCTCTATCCAACCCAACCATTTACTAGACTTCCGTTCGCGAAGCTTCTAGACCTGGAAGCTTCGACTCCATTTTTTAAAAACTTGCCAAAAGAGGGTCGGCAAGAGTGATGAAGGGTTCATTTGTGCCTTTCGACGTTAGGCCTGGTTTCAAACTCTACAAATCGGTGCGGGGAAGGAACTGATCACTAGCTTCGGTCTTGAGAACTGGGTTTGAATGAAGATTCTTGGGAAATGATGTAAGAGGGAAATGTTCTGCAAATGAAGATGGATGTAGGGACATATTCTTCATTGTAGGGAAACATATGAGGGTCACTGTAGAGGTCCTCTAAGATCGAGGAATGGGGAGTACAGGGACAGTGACAAAATGTTGTGTAACAGATGCCCCCTAAAGCGTGAAGGTCGAACTAGAGTGAGGGGTGAAATGCTTTACAAGTAGATGCATGGAACCATAGATAGTGGTCGGAAAACCTGCAAGCAAGTAGAGATACATATACATCACTAAAAACTCTGATAAATGATACATGAATCATGGTATGGACGCAGCCATCTAGAGAAAGATCATGTAAGTGGATCTAAGGTATGGGCGCAACCATTTAGTAAGGAGGACCATATCGAACCCAAGGTATGGTCGCATCCATCCAATAATGAGAAGGATCACATATAACACCTCATGGTATGGTCGCAACCATCCATCTGAAAGAGACGTGTATAATAGCATGATCATGTCACATCGCCTTATAACCTGGACTTTAGTAATCTGAGCCCAGGGTCTTGCGCTCCAACACGACCCAATCAAAGTATAACTTCTAGCATGTGAATAGATGTGTTGATGTTGAACATGCTAGAAAATCGGTTGATTACCAATCAATGATGTGAACTGTTAACAAGTGCGAGAGAAACCACCAATAATGACAATGGATCTCAAGGTACCAGCAGCACAATTCACAAAGTGTGAATAAGGAATTGAAGTCGAACACTTGTGAAGTCACCCGATTGAAGGCCAATGATGTGAACATGTTGTCAAGCGCGAAGAACTTGCCATTAGGGCATGCAAGCTCTAAGGTACTGAAAGGGAGTCTCACGGCCAACTTTCTGGATAATGAGCTGAAGTCGACAGGAAGTGACCGTGTCGAAGGAGGGCCATGATGTATCCCACATCATCGACAGACGACAAGGGATGCAATGATTATGAATGTAAACTGCAAAAAGATTAACTCTTGAACATATCAACGATATGACTCCGAAGTTTGGAAGCTTTGGGATCCACAGGATTGGAGGCCATGATGACATGGCAGGGATCAAATGGAAAGGAAAAAAATGGCGGCCCAAACCCAGGAAGGTCAATGATGAAGTGAGGATGTCCCAAAACCCGATACGAAAATCAGATGAGTGTCAATGTTCAAGAGCGACATGTTGCCTCAAGTGAAGAATACAACTGATGAAATACATGACAAGTCTTATGTCGTTTAATCTTTTAACGAGTCCGACAAAGGTGAAACTCAGAATCTTTTTCATGTTTAGAGAGTTTGAAAAATGAAATAAAAACAAAACAAATTAAAACAAACAAACAAACAAACAACAAAACAAAAAACAAAACAAAACTCCAAAAGGTCCCTTTTCGTAAATTTTTCTCTCGAGCTCGAAAAGGTAGAAAGCAATACTCGAAAGAACCTCTTGACCATGTCAGAAAAGGAGTACGTTTTTCGTAAATAGTTTATCCCAACCCAAAAAAGGGATAAACGTATACTAGGTAAATGACATTTTGAAACCATTTACGAGGTCAAAACGACAAGAACTCAGCAATATTTTTGTGTTTTGAGAGTCAGAAAAGGGCTCAAAGTAGACTCCCTGTTTTTATTTTCTTTAACGAGTAAAAAAGGGGAAAATATTCGGCAATATTTTCATTTTTTACGAGTCAGAAAAGAGATTAAAGGTGACTCATCCTGGAGGAACAAGTGGTATAAAGGGTAGCAGCTAGTTCCAGTTATGGTGGAACTGCTCAAAAACATATAATGGTAAAGAGGCTGGCTAACAAGACCACTCGTCGCTGCGGTTCCTCAAGAAAGGAAAAAACAACCAAGTGAAGGCATATGATCAGCCAAAGAGATGGTGGCGATGGAATGAAACAACCAAGGCTCATCTAGCAAAAATTAGCTGATAAAAATGGCAATCACGAGATGTAAATCGGGCATGGATTCATTTTTACACAAGCTTGAACCATGGGGAACTCTGCTTGAATTCGGTTTCATGTTTACACAATCTTGAAATGAAAAACTATGCTTGAGTTTGGTTTCATTTTTACACAAGATTGAAACAAAGATAAGATTGAAACAAAGACAAACTATGCTTGAGTTAAGTTTGCATGCCCCCAGCATAATGACTCAATTCGAGGTACATGCCCCCCAAGGTTCATTTCATTCAGCTAGTTGGATGGAATGAAGGTTCGCTTTCGAGATCTAGGAAAGACTCGACTGGGATTTTACGAGATCTTAATCAAAGACTCGATTTGGAAAAAGGAGTTGTTTCATTTTTTAACGAGGTTGACATAGTAAAAGAATTATCCTCAGACATCTGTTTCATTTTTTAACGAGGTAGATACAGGAAGAAATTATCCTCGTACATCTATTTCATTTTAACAAGGTAGATACAAGAAGAAACTATCCTCGGACATCTGTTTCATTTTTTAACGAGGTTGATACAAGAAGAAACTATCCTTGGACCCATTGATTCATTTTTTAACAAGCTTGACACAATACAAGGAACTATGCTCACACCCCTTGTTTCATTTTTTAACGAGCTTGACACAAGACAAGGAACTACGCTCCGACCCCTTGTTTCATTTTTTAACGAGCTTGACACAAGACAAGGAACTATGCTCCGGCCCCTGTTCATGGACCATACGAGAACATGGCTCCCAAGAGGTCCTCACTAGACAGGAGAACCATGCTCTGGGAGGAATACATGTCAACTAGTACCAAAGGCAGATCGGGTTCCAATGCCCCCAATACATAATGTACTATACCATCTGTGTGATCATCAACAGATGTGGAGACGGAATAGGTAACCACATAATTGACCTGTGGTGGGGAGGGTGCTACTTGCAAATAAGGACCAATAGGGGACGATGGTTTCGTAGGAGGTACCTGGTGACCAATGAATGACAATTGATCAATGGTCACTATTCTCCTTCATGTGGAAAACAAACCACACGAAAAAGCGAAGAAACAAGGGCTCCCATGACATAAACATAGTCGCGTCCAAGGAGAAGATTGAAATCTAAGGGACCTTGGACTACCATCGCGTCTATATAGACAGTCTTTCCTCCCAAAGTAATAGGGAACTTCAAAAGGATCCCTAAGGGTTGACTGGTTCCTCCGTTGAAAGCCAACAGATTCTGGGTGACAGACACAAGTTGTGGGGAACCCAAAGCTTGCCAAGTAGTAGAAGACATGATGCTAACAGACGTGCCTACATCTAGTATAGTTCCATGTAATACCATATTATAGGCGTGTACTATAATATGGAAAGGCACATAAGATGGAAGGTGGAAAGCATTCAATCAGCTCTAATCAAAGGAAACAACAGAAATACTTGGGGGTGGTATCATATGATTCCCCCCATGCTCTTTAGGAATAAGAGAAGGACTCTCCTGAACAACCGGGACAAGAGATTCACTCTTCAATTCATGAGAATCTGAGGAGACGAGAAGAACATGAGCAGTATGATCACCACTACTCTTTTCGGGAACAGAGTGAACATCTGAAGGCGAAGCCAAGTCGACACTCTTTTAGACCAATGGTTGGTCGTGAACAGACACAAAAGAGTCATGCTCAGGAAGAGCGCGATGAGTAAGAGATGAATCCAATTTAAACTCTTTACCAACTAGGAGAGGGTCAGAAGAAAGCCTCTGATAACCAACAAGAAGTTGGGGTTGACGAGTTGTAAGGTTTTCCAAAACTTTGGAAGCTTTATCCATAAGAGGACAAAGGTGAATAAGATGCTCTCCTTCACATAACCTACAGGGGAATTTAATTTTTCCCTTCTTCTTACCATCGGTAGCTGAGGGTCTAGTATCGACATGATCTCCAGAGGTTGACGGGGATGGTCGATTCAGGTCTTGAGACCATACCTCTAAGACTCTGGGAATTCCAGGACAGTCTCGAAGGAGATGGTCACCCTTACACAGCTTGCAAGGGAATTTGACCTTCTGTGGAGGATTGGAAGGTTTGTCCACAGGAGGTGCATTTGGAGCAACAATTGCATGGTTGGCCTCTTGCTTATCTGACTTCTTCTTCTTAGCCTTCTGGTTACTGGATTTCAAACTTTCACCAGGCGAAGTAGAAGAGGAAGGTGAAGAAATAGGGGAAGAAGGTGAGAGGTCAACCTTAGAATCAATGTGATGTGATTCAAATAAAGGAGATGGCGAGGCAGGAGTTGGGACACTCGGGACCACCGAGGTCGAAAATAACCAGACAGGTAAACCAATGGTTAACCTAGGGAGGGACAACATTGCCATATAAGGAGCACCAGTGTTTCCAAAAGAAGGAAAAGGACCAGAATTCCCATCCTAGGGGAATCCTTGGCTGGTAGACTCTGGAAATGTTGCCATTGAAATCGACCCTAAAGAATCACTAAGGAAGATAACTTTAACCAGGAATATTTTGTGGGTAGTTAATTTTAAGACATTGAAACAAAACTTTGCCTTTTCATATTTTAAGAGTCGAGAAAAGGACAAAAGGTGACTCTAGTCGCTTTCGGAGTTAACGAGCTCGAAAGGACAAGTGCTTGGTGATATTTTAAATTTAAAGAGTCAAAAAGACCAAAATGACTGCTCAAGATAATCTAGGCAAAAGGATTACTAGGTAACCGTGAACTGCAGAATACCTCCAAGAGAACCGAGAAGTACGGGCAGGTGTTTAGTCAATTTAGTGTTCCTAAATTGATGTCATTAATTGTCAACCCGGGGCTTGTAAGCTGATGAAGTGAAGGTGTACTATATGTACTTAAGCAACCTCTTAGAGCTTTTTGTCGTTTGGGGTGTTGTTTGTGGTTAATTTATCTTCCTAAGATGGAGTGGTGATTTATAAACAGATGAGTGATAGTGTGTGTAAGGTGAATTCTAGATGAGTGAGAGTGTGTGATTAGTGGTTTCTAACTACTTGCTGAAAAGAAAAAGCTTGAAAGAAATAAATAACTTGAAATGACTTGAAAGCAAAGAACCACTTTCTAATGGCATTAGACACCATTCATGCTGCTGCAAATAAAAGGTAAGAAAATCACTTTAAAAACCAATGATAACGTTTATCTCTTCCTAACTCCCTGCTTCTAACACATAGTACTGTGTAAAACACGATTAGGAAGTAGCTAAAGATGAGTTTAAAAAGTGATCAAAAATGAGAAAAATCTACTTTAAAGACTAGTTATAATGTTCAGCTCTTTCTAACTCTCTGCTTCTAACACATAGTACTGTGTAAAGCACGATTAGAAAGTAGTTAAAGATTAGTCTAAAAAGTACTCAAAGCCAGCTGTAATTTATCAGTATTCTGATCTCTAAAAGATAAACAATTTGTGATAAAGAGACCATTCATATGTTAGCAGACAACTTTGAGAAATTAAACTAAAAATCAGCTATGAAAATAAAGTAAAGGCAACAACTTTGAATCTGTCAACTGAAACTACCATTAGATATAAAGCAAATACACAAACACACACAATCCCAAGTTTAAAAACCTGAAGAAAAACAAATCTGATCAGTCAAAATGAATGCTGCAAATGAAATAACAATGAAAGTGAATTAAGCTGTACATGTTTCAAGAAAAGGAAATGTTGAATGGAAAATAAAGAAATAGCAAGAATATAAACATGAAATACTATACAAGGGCAGTCATGAACAGGGGCCCTCCATTCATAATACCCAAAGAAGACTCAAAGATTTGAAAACTTCATAACAGCGCTGTCTTCTATTACTCCATATGCAGAAAATTACAGTCAAGAGTGCTAGAACAACACTATCAAAACAGAGTCTTGAAACGCACTAAAATTATAACAAGTTCATAAAACACAGCAGCTAAAAAGTAACATTAAGCGTATGCAAATGCTAGTTTTTATAGGCATCTAAACGATGGCCTAATGCGTAAAGCTAGAAACTGAAAATTAACTAATCTGTCATGCGTAATAAAGGTGCAGCAACACGTCATGAGCTTCGTGGATGAGATGGAGGTTCTGGTCGTTATGGGAATTGAATCCAGAGTTAGATTATGTCTCCCACAACCTGCGTAACACGGACAAATCACCATTTGCATTGACGTGACCCAACAGCTTACGTATCACCGTTTAAGCTGCCTTTGTTGACCGTGGCTTCACCCTCGTTGACCGGAGGTGTAGATGATGTGGCTGACCGAACTAACAGCACAGGAACCTCGAGCACCTTTATCCCTACATGCCCATGTGGCTTGTTTTGCAAAATGACACGTGGAACCTTGAGATTAACAAAAAGGCTGCGGAATCATCAGATGGCTGCGGAATCGCTGAATGGCTGCGGAATTGCCAGACAGCTACGGAATCTCTGCAAATATGTCAAAATCTAAACAAAACAGTCACACATTAGCAAAGTTCACTTAATCATGCTTAAAGACATCTAATGTAATGATCTGGGTTGGTTTGCAAGGAAAATGAGGCAAAAGAGAGAGATGAATGAGGGAAAACTGTAGGTAATGATGGATAATCAAGTGCAAAGTAGAGGCTCTACATACCCCCACTACGAGGGCATTGCATGTCCTCATGCAATCAAAACATGGTTCAGTCCTCCCGCTGAGATGTCTCTGCTAAGACATCCATCCTTCTCTTCTTTCTCTGTGTGGCTATATTGACTCTTGGTCTTTTCATCAAACATCTGAATTTTAGATTGATCAAAGCTCTATTTAACTTCCTGCATCTCTTCTTGAGCTTTTTGTTTTCCTTTTGCCACAGGCCCATATGAAGCATGGTGTTATCTTGGACCATCTTGTCCACATTGCTCTGTACCTTCAGTTTTTCATTTTCTTGTTTGATGTGGCGATTTAGTACCTCCAGCTCAAATATTTCCTGCTTCAGTGATTGAACTTGCTGCTCCAAAGGTTGAACAGTGCTTGGACCAGCAGCTGCTTGTTCTAACGTCTCCAGGTAATTATAAACTTTCTGCTGATCTGGGTCAACCTCAGGTGACTTCTTAGGACTAGGCTCATACTGAAATTCAGATCCATGTTCATATTCAGGTTCATGCTCAAAAGGACTTTCCTCACGTGGAGGACTGGTCTCAACATACTCAGCGTGTGGAGGGCTTTTCTCAAAGTCAGGACTTGTAGCAACCTTTTCAGGTGTGCTCAAGTCAATGATGAGTGACTTTTTACCCTTTGTGGCCCCCACTTTTCTTTGTAACCTGCTGCTTCTTCTCACGGTGGTGATGTTCTGTTTTTCTTTTTGTGCCTTTTGCTTTTGTTTTTCCACCTTCTTGGAAAGGGCAGTTTCATGGAGTTTGGCCATTCTTTGTGCTAAAGGCTGAGTATCTTCTTTACTAGAGTTCTCAGGAGTAGCGTAAGTTTCTTGGGCTACAGCTTTGCCTTTATCTTTCTTTTGTTTCTTCCTACTCTCTTTTCTCTTTTGAGCAACTTCTTGGGCAAGTTCTGAAAGGGTTTTTGTGATGATTCCTTGAGCTGTTTGATCAGTGTCCACAGCAGGCTCAGGATCAATTTCATGTTCAGAATGATGTACATCAGTTTCTTCTACAATCTGTTCTTGGACAGTTTCCTCTTGGACAACAGTTTCAGGGGTAGCCTCTTTTCTTTTTCTTCTACTCTTTCTAGGCACAGAGGTTTCTCCTGCTTCTTCAAAATGGTTTCTCACAAGAAATCTCTCCCAGGTATCTCTTTTTGCTTTCAACTGTTCCTCAACTAGCATCTTAACAAGACCATGATGATACAGATGTGATTCAATGTTTCTTGGGTTCCTTTGGACAATTGAACACATTTTTCTAAGACTTGAGAGTAGAAAATATGGAAGGTTAATATCTTCTCCTAAGAAATGCATCATGACTTTGGCATGGTAAACATATAAAACTCCAAACCTTCCCTCACAAGTAAAGAATTTTTGCACTAATAAAAGTAAAGTTGTCCATTCTTCCTTGACATAAGTAACAGGAATCCCTTTTGTAAAAATGCTGGTATCCATACCTGGATTCTTTAAGATTTGCTTCCACTGTTGGTCTTGTACCGATCTGTTTTTAAACCATCTTTCTCCAGTTTGTGGGAGTGAAGTGGCCTGTGCTATACTGCTCTCAGTGACTGTAAACTTTAGGTCCCCTATCTCCACTTGATTGTCTTTGTCTCTGAAGGAACGTGCAAAGGCCTTCGTAACCTCTTTGTGGTAACCTCTGAATTTCTGGATGCATTGGAGCCAGTTTGCTTTCTTCAAAGCCTCTTTAACTTGAGGATATCCCTCCAGAAATTTTGAACCCTCGGGTTCTACTCTTAAGAGTTTACCCATTGGCTCTACGGCTCTGTTCTAAGACTTTTGGAAAAAAGGTTACACGGCTTCAACAGTGGCCCTAACACAGTAAATTTACGGCTCTAATGTAACAGCCGTAACATACGTTCACTGATAATCAGAATTAGCAGAGAGGAAGAAGTAAAACAGAGTATGGCTAAGGTAGCAGCGTAGTGAGCACAGCGGAATAAGGGAACTGTGGAAATGAAACAGCGTGAATGGAATGATACGAGAGTATGAGGGTTATGAAATGATGGGTAGAAACGGTTAGGTCCTTAGGCTTCGGTCATGGGTTTACACTTGGCTGCGGGAATTATGACTTAGAGAGACGTAGTACAGTAGTCTACGTCACTTAGGTACGAAAATCTTAATGGAAGAGCAGCCGCAATTGAGTTTCAAAATCGTGATGAACATGACCGATAAGTGTGGGGGATACGTGGATTTTTGGTCGCATGATGGGAAAGACTGGTAATCATTACATTAAATGGCAAGAAACATAACCCCAGAAACTTTGCAAAATGAGATAACCGTAAGTTTAGGATTTAGATCATACCTCATATCCGCGCTTGGATTGCCTTTGATCATTCTCCACTAACCCTTCATTGTTTTATTGCTGTTGCATGACTCTTCTCCACTTATTGTTGATGACTTCTGAACTGTAAATTTCTTTTCAAACAGACTGTGTTTTTTTATGCAGGTGCAGAGAGCTACGGAATCGTTGGATGGCTGCAGAATTGCCAAACAGCTGCGGAAACTGCAGTGATACCCTCCGGCTGCACAAAACAACTTCAGTTATCTAAAAAAATGACTTTATTGATGGAATGAAATGTAATGAATGGATGGATGGATGGAAAGAAATGAGGTGGAGTGAGAGTGATTAAATGAATGAGATGGTGAATGAAATGGATGAAATGGCAAAATGAGATGGAAGAGAGAGAGAGATTTTTTTTGGAAAACATGAGGTGTCAGGTGACCTTGATTTTCACCTCAGGTTTTCTGCATGAGACTGCCAATCAGAGATTGGTTTTCAGGCTCATACATTTATTCTTTTTTTTTTTTTTTTTTTTTCAAAAACCAAAGATTAGGCTGATGGAGGAGAAGAATCCTTCTCCACCAACCTGATTGCAGAATCTTCTTTAAACAACTTGACAAACTCTTCTTTTGAGAATGGCTTTTGGTAGATTTTCAAGCGATGGCCATTCACAATAAGAGGAGTATGAAATTCATCAATAGTTTTCACTCGAACTGCTCCATTGCTAAAGACTTCATCAATCTCATATGGCCCAAGCCAATGAGTTTGAAACTTTCCCTTGAAGTCTTTGAACTTTGAATCAAACAATAGAGCCCAATCTCCTTTCTGAAACTTTCTTTCTTTGATATGACGATCATGCCATTTAGATCTTTGGTGCTGAACTAGATCGGTCCTTAGAATTGCATCTTGTCTTATTTCATCTAGCTCATTTAGCTGGTCCATTCTGTGTCTTTGGGCTTCTGAGAGGCTCATTCCCAATTGGACTGCCATCTTGAAGGTCTTGATTTGGAACTCAATGGGGAGCAGGACTTCCTTCCCATAAACAAGTTCATAGGGAGAATGTCCTGTTGTGTTCTTCCATGTAGTTCTATAGGCCCATAAGGCTTCAGGGAGCCTTTCCGCCCAATCTCTTCTATTAAGATGAACAGTCTTGGTGATAATGCCTTCAAGAACTTTATTGGTAGATTCCACTTGGCCATTTGATTGCGGATGGTATGGAGTAGATGTTCTGTGCTTGATCTTATATTCCTCCATCAGCTTCTCCATCAATTTAGATGTAAACTGGCTGCCCTGATCTGTCACAATTTCCCTTGGGACACCAAAACGAGTGAAAATATCCTCAAAAAGAAATTGAACAACTGAATTTTCAGTAGCAGAAGGCAATGCTTTCGCTTCTACCCACTTAGTAACATAATCAGTACAAACCAGTATATACTTCTTTTGCTTTGATGGTGGATTAATTGGTCCAACGAAATCTAGAGCCCATTTCTCAAAGGGTTCGATGCATACCTGAGGCTGTAGAGGCATTTCATTTGAAGGAGTTGGTTTCCCAACTCTTTGGCAGTTGTCACACCTTCTAACATACTGCTTTGCATCTTTAAAGAGAGAAGGCCAATAATATCCTAGAGAAAGGATTTTATAGGCTGTCCTCTTGTCAGCAAAGTGCCCGCCGCATGGTTCATCATGACATGCCTTAAGGATGTCAGGCATTTCATCTTCCCGAACACACCTTCTGATTATACAATCTGGCCCTGTTTTGAACAATTCATTAGAAATCCAAGAATAATGTGCACTCTCCTGAATGATTTTCCTTTTCTCATTAGGAAATAAGTGTAGAGGAAGCTTCCCTGTAACAAGATAATTAGCCATATCTGCATACCAAGGAGTCTTGGTAGTCACTGCAAACAAGTATTCATCTGGAAACTTATCTTCTACTGGAGAATCTTCATTAGTGTTTTGGATTCTAGACAAGAAATCAGCTACTGTGTTTTGTTTTCCAGGTCTATCTAACACAGTAATGTTGAATTCTTGTAAAAGTAAAAGCCATCTTGTAACTCTACCATTAGTGACAGGTTTGTTCATTAAATATCTTATGGCAGAGTGATCAGTATGGACAAAGGTTTCATAGCCGGTTATGTAGTGTCTAAACTCGTTGATTGCATGTACCACAGCTAAGAACTCTTTTTCTGTAACAGTATAATTTAACTCAGTGGGAGTCAAATTTTTACTTGTGTAATAAATGGCATAAGGGATCAAATCCTTTTGTCCCAAAACAGCTCTTAGAGCTGTATCTGAAGCATCAGTAGAAATGTGGAAAGGGAGTTTCCAATTTGGCCCCCTTAAGATGGGTGCTTCAGATATTCTAGTCTTTAAGGCTTCAAAGGCATATTGACACTCGGGATCCCATTTAAACTCACAGACCTTGGTAAGCAATTTAAAAAGAGGGGATGCTATCTTAGTGAAGTTTTCAATAAATCTTCTGTAATACCCAGTAAACCCAAGAAAACTCCTAACATCCTTCTGGCAATTTGGAACAGGTAACTTAGAGATGACTTCAACTTTGGATCTATCAACCTTAATCCCATCTCCTAAAATATGATGTCCTAAAACAATCCCTTCAGTAAACATCATAAAATACTTTTCATGACTTAAAGAAAGATTTGTTTCCTTACATCTTACCAGTACTTTTTCCAAATTTTCCAAAGCTTCTTCAAATGTATTACCATAAACTGTGAAATCGTCCATGTATACCTCTACACAATCATGAATCAGATCTGAAAAGATTCCTAGTACAGCCCTTTGAAATGTAGCGGGTGCATTGCACAATCCAAAAGGGAGTACTCGGTAGGCAAAAGTTCCCCAAGGACAAGTGAATGTGGTTTTGTCTTGATCTTCAGGTGCTACCTGAATTTGATTATACCCACTAAAACCATCCAAGAATGAGAAATACTTTTTACCTGCTAAAGTGTCTAGTACCTGATCAATAAAAGGTAGAGGGAAATGATCCTTTAAGGTTGCCTTGTTCAATTCTCGATAATCAATGCAAACTCTCCATTTACCATTCTTTTTGGGCACTATAACCAAGGGAGAAACCCATTGGCTATCTGAAATGGGGTAAATGAAGTTTACCTTGAGCAATTTCTAGAGTTCTTCTTTCACGATTTCCCTAAGGTTTGGATTCATCCTTCTTTGTGGTTGCCTAATAGGTCTGCTGTTTTCTTCAATATAGATTTGATGAATACAAGTCTTAGGATCGATTCCTTTCATGTCAGTGTATTCCCATGCAAAGGCAGTGGAATGTTTTTGCAACAGTTTGGTTAATTCTTCTTGTTGTGGTCTTCCCAAGTTTTTGTTAATGTTCAATGTTTTTCCTGGAAGGATTTCAACTGTAGAACTACCAAATTCTTCCATTGAGAAGAGAGACATCTGTCTAGAGGAGAGATATTCAATGTCTGCATCTAACTGAAACTGTGTAGAGTCATATTCTAAAGGTATTTCAAAATTTTCTAATGTATTTAGAATTTGACTATCCTCACTGATTTCAGAGATGGTTAGAACAGGTTGAATAGTGTCCTCATCATCAACCCACTCATCTTCTCCTATTTCTGTTATTGCCTTTGCTGGAGGATACAAGTTGAATTTCTTGGTGGAATTACCATCTGATATATACATGTCCCCAGACCTACAACTTATGAAAGCATCAGCTGTGGCCAGCCAAGGTCTTCCTAAAATAAGAGGATGTCCTCCTAGATTGTTCTTGGGAGTTAAAATCATAAAATCAACTGGATATTCCCAAGAGTCTAGGGAGACTGGAATGTCTTCCAATACACCATCAGGTTTAATGATTGATCTATCTGCAAGTTGCAGTAAAGTAGGTGTAAAGAGAAGGTTAGGAAGCTTTAACTGATCCATGGTCTGTCTACTCATGATGTTGATTGCGGCTCCTAAGTCAATCAAAGTATTTGGGATTTCAACCCCATTAATATGAGTTTTGACAATAGGGCTACCAGGATCCACATATTTTTTCATGGTAATCTTACCCATCATTATGTCTGCAATTTTTCCAACTAGATGTATCCTTTTAGTATCTCTGGTTCTTTTTCCTGTTTTCTTCAAACTCAACTCCTTTATTGTCTTCGCTAGAATGGGAATTTCTTTAATGGCTTGTAACAAGGGGATCTTGATACAGACATTCTTCAATTCATCTAGGAAATTATAGTCAGGCACCCATATCTGCTTTTCCACCCCTTTGTCAATTTGCAATCTTTCAGGAAAAGGAGGTGTAGCTAAAGGTGTAGGTTGCTCAACTATGGGAGTTGTAGAGGTTGATTCTTTTTCTTTTTCTTTTTGGATATTTTGGTTTTGAAGTGATACTTCAGAACCTTTAGTGACTTTGAGAGATTCTTCCTCAGAAATGCTTGGTTGTTGAACACTTGTAGAAGGTTGATCTAAGATTCTACCTGATCTGAGTTGTACTTCATTGAGAGGAACAACCATATAGGTAGGGAATGGTTGACCTTCCATCATGTAAGCATTTTGAGGGTTCCTATTATTTGGATTTGGTAATGGCTGAGAGGGAAGTTGATTTGATTTCTGCTGGGATTGAAGTGATAGTTGAGAATTTTGATTTTGTGGAGGAGGTTGTTGTTGTTGAGGGTATGGCAATGATAATTGTTGACCTTGATTTGGAAGTTTTGGGGCTTGCTGATTCTGAAATGATGGAGGATATTGATAGAATTGAGCAAATCTCCCATAAGGATTTTGCATGCTTTGCATCCATGCTTGAAAAGCATTTTGAGGTTGAGGCCAAGGATTCCAATTTGGTTGGGATTGAGAATTCATAGAGTTGTTAAACCCTTGATTCTGTTGTCCTTGCCAAGGTCTCCTTGCAATAAAACAGAGAGATTCAAGTGTATCTGGATCCTCTTGAAAGACTGCTTTGAGGCCAGGAATTGAAGGACAATCCTTGGTCTCATGAGTTTCTGAGCAAATTACACATGTTTCTACAACGTGTGCATCTAAGGGACATTCCCTTAAAGCATGTTTCTTTCTACATTTCGGGCAAAAGGGAGCTTCTGCTTTTTGTTTATTGTGAATCTTAAGGGTATCAAGTTGTTCACTAAGACTCCCTAAGATGTCAGTTTTAAATTCATCAAGCATACTGCCGATTTCAGCCCTACTCACTGATCCTGTTGCAGATTTATTTGCCCTAAGGAGAGAAGGATCTCTAGGCCCTTTTTGAGTTTTTGATTTGCCCCTTGAGAGATGGATACAGAGTTCTGCTATATCATTGAGTGAAAGTTGAGAAATATCCCCTTTCCCCATCATGTTTAAGATGTCTATCCATTCATCCCTAATGGCTTTTAATAAGAGGGCTTTTAAGGTCTCTTCATCCAAGTTACTCATCTTTGCTCTTTTCAAGTTATATTGAAATCTTTCAAGTAAATCTTCTAAGCTCTCATCTTCTCTTTGTATCATTTTAAAAACCTCGTCCTTGTGATTAGTAGGCATACAATAGTCCAAATACCTATCCAAAAATGTTTGTTTCATTTCATCCCAAGTCCTAATGGATTGAGTGAGTAACCCCATGAACCATTTCAAGGCTTGATCCTTCAGTGTTGAAGGGAACAATTTGAGTTTCTGGGAGTCATCCAGGTAGTCATAAGTTCGACACACCACTTCAAACTCAAATAAGAATGTTTCAGGGTCCTCAGTCCTTAACCCATGGAAGTTAGGGAGGACAGATGGTGATATGTTTTTCATGGTGGCTCGGGAATCCTCATTAACAATGGGAAACCCAAATGAATTATCCCCATCTCTATTTCCTCCTCCAAGGGGACCTCTACCTCCATTATTGTTATTGTTGTTTCCTCCTCCTCCTCTACCTCTACCTCTACCCCTACCACCTCCTTCTTCCTCTGCCATGATGATTCTCCTAGGGATTTCAAAATCTTCTGGTTCCTCTACAAAAGGTGAATGAGAAGAGATTTCTCATTCTTCTTCAGATGATTCCACTTCCTCAATTACAATTGGTCTTTCTGTAGGAGAAAGAGAAGAGTCTCTTCCTGGTTCAAACTCAATAGAAGGTGTAGGAGAGTCAACTCTTGGCTCTTGAATTCCAGGAATTCTAGGACTAGGAGTTTCGGTTGGAGATAAGGGGGGTGTCTCTTGTCTGTCCCTTGAAGCAGATGGACTTGTAAAAATTGAACTTCGAGCTCTAGCTAAAAACCTTCCTCTAGAATCTCTAGCTCTATGCATGTCATTTTTTTATTATTTTTCTTCAAGTCAAGTTAATAGTTCTTTTTTCTGATCTTCCAGTTCACTCTAGGTGCAAGAAGAGAGCATACTCAAGAAACTACCAAATCAATAACTTTCTCTTTTCTGATCCTCCAGATCACCTTGAAGTGCAAGAGGAGAGCATACTTTGATAGGTTATCAACTTCTTTCCTTGAAATTTTTATGTTTTTTTTTCTAAGAATATGGCTACTTAATTTCACTTCCCCGGCAACGGCGCCAAAATGTTTAGTCAATTTAGTGTTCCTAAATTGATGTCATTAATTGTCAACCCGGGGCTCGTAAGCTGATGAAGTGAAGGTGTACTATATGTACTTAAGCAACCTCTTAGAGCTTTTTGTCGTTTGGGGTGTTGTTTGTGGTTAATTTATCTTCCTAAGATGGAGTGGTGATTTATAAACAGATGAGTGATAGTGTGTGTAAGGTGAATTCTAGATGAGTGAGAGTGTGTGATTAGTGGTTTCTAACTACTTGCTGAAAAGAAAAAGCTTGAAAGAAATAAATAACTTGAAATGACTTGAAAGCAAAGAACCACTTTCTAATGGCATTAGACACCATTCATGCTGCTGCAAATAAAAGGTAAGAAAATCACTTTAAAAACCAATGATAATGTTTATCTCTTCCTAACTCCCTGCTTCTAACACATAGTACTGTGTAAAACACGATTAGGAAGTAGCTAAAGATGAGTTTAAAAAGTGATCAAAAATGAGAAAAATCTACTTTAAAGACTAATTATAATGTTCAGCTCTTTCTAACTCTCTGCTTCTAACACATAGTACCGTGTAAAGCACGATTAGAAAGTAGTTAAAGATTAGTCTAAAAAGTACTCAAAGCCAGCTGTAATTTATCAGTATTCTGATCTCTAAAAGATAAACAATTTGTGATAAAGAGACCATTCATATGTTAGCAGACAACTTTGAGAAATTAAACTAAAAATCAGCTATGAAAATAAAGTAAAGGCAGCAACTTTGAATCTATCAACTAAAACTACCACTAGATATAAAGCAAATACACAAACACACACAATCCCGGGTTTAAAAACCTGCAGAAAAACAAATCTGATCAGTCAAAATGAATGTTGCAAATGAAATAACAATGAAAGTGAATTAAGCTGTACATGTTTCAAGAAAAGGAAATGTTGAATGGAAAATAAAGAAATAGCAAGAATATAAACATGAAATACTATACAAGGGCAGTCATGAACAGGGGCCCTCCATTCATAATACCCAAAGAAGACTCAAAGATTTGAAAACTTCAGAACAACGCTGTCTTCTATTACTCCATATGCAGAAAATTACAGTCAAGAGTGCTAGAACAGCACTATCAAAACAGAGTCTTGAAACGCACTAAAATTATAACAAGTTCATAAAACACAGCAACTAAAAAGTAACATTAAGCGTATGCAAACGCTAGTTTTTATAGGCATCTAAACAATGGCCTAATGCGTAAAGCTAGAAACTGAAAATCAACTAATCTGTCATGCGTAATAAAGGTGCAGCAACACGTCATGAGCTTCGTGGATGAGCTGGAGGTTCTGGTCGTTATGGGAATTGAATCCAGAGTTAGATTATGTCTCCCACAACCTGCGTAACACGGACAAATCACCATTTGCATTGACGTGACCCAACAGCTTACGTATCACAGTTTAAGCTGCCTTTGTTGACCGTGGCTTGACCCTCGTTGACCGGAGGTGTAGATGATGTGGCTGACCGAACTAACAACACAGGAACCTCGAGCACCTTTATCCCTACATGCCCATGTGGCTTGTTTTGCAAAATGACACGTGGAACCTTGAGATTAACAAAAAAGGCTGCGGAATCATCAGATGGCTGCGGAATCGCTGAATGGCTGCGGAATTGCCAGACAGCTGCGGAATCTCTACAAATATGTCAAAATCTAAACAAAACAGTCACACATTAGCAAAGTTCACTTAATCATGCTTAAAGACATCTAATGTAATGATCTGGGTTGGTTTGCAAGGAAAATGAGGCAAAAGAGAGAGATGAATGAGGGAAAACTGTAGGTAATGATGGATAATCAAGTGCAAAGTAGAGGCTCTACAGCAGGCAATCTCCCCGAATGCTGTGTTCGGTGTATCACGTTTACAAGGTGGCAGACTCGGCTTCCTACGGATAAATGATTGCAAACCTAGTGGGGTCTCCCTTTATATACGCGATGGTACGGGGAGCACAAGTCTGTGCTAGTGCTGTCTAATGCCGAAGCAAATGACAACTGCTAGGTTTAAAGACGTTGGAACACTTCTCTAGCCTAGACCACTAAATGTGAGTGTTAAGTTTGAATGCTTCCTTAGGTTAATTCAATAAATTTTAATGGTTGATCTTAAGTTTCAATTCCAAGGCCCTATCGCTGTCATTTGAAAACTCCTATATGTAGCTGTATGAGAAAAGAAATCTTTCTTCGATGAATTTTAACACTGATTGAGGGATAGAGAGCACAAAATCAATGCAACAATCAAAGAATGAAATCTTTCACTAATACATGTCCTAAATGCACTTAATCTTCCCTTAACAACAAAAGAAGTTTCATTTCATTTCCAATGCTTATGATGATGCAATTCTAGCTTCAATGACACTATTAATGCAATATTTCCGCTTAAGTAAACTAGAATGATGTTATTATTTTCATAAAATGCAAAATGAATCTTTCACATAAAGCACTTTAATGAAAATTTACACAATTCCTAAAAATCAAGCATCAATCAAATCCAAAGCATGATAAATGAAACTCAAAGCAACGTCTTCCTTGAATCAAACAAACCAAACACACAAATGCTTCAATCAACAAACCAAGCAATGTAATCTATGCTCGGAAAGAGGAAAGAGACACTCGAAATAAGAGAACAAACGAGACTCTTTCACTCATTCAATTGAGAATGAAGCAATGAAGATGTTGCGACTGAAAGATGGATTAAATGAAGCAGCAAATCAGAAACTTGACACAATGAGTAAACAAAAAAATGAACGGTAATTGACCTAGATTCCCTAGGGTCATAGAAACCATCCAAAAAACTCAAAAAATCAAGCAATGAAACTTCAAGTCCATCAATCAATCAAAGCCATCAAACAAACCATCCTAGTCACTTCTAGGCGGAAGAATAGAGTCTGAAGGTCAAGACACACTGGCACTGGAATGGGAAAAAACTATGATTTTTCCTTAACTCAGGGACTGGCATGCATATTGGGCTAAAACTAACGCTGATCGACACAACTGGCCAGGCTACAACTAGCGCTAATAGGCCTAATCGGCGTGATTGTTTGGTCAAAATGAGCACTGATCGAGGGATTCAAAGAAAAAATAAAAAATAACTTCACACAGGGCCAGACTTAACACATCAGAGGGTGGGCTAACCAACAACTTGACTTGATGAGCAAACAAACAGCTGAATGGACGATGACCTAGATGCCCTAGGGCCACAAACCATCCAAAGACTCAAAATAAGCTAATGAAGCTTTCTAGCTAGGGAGAACAAAGGAAAATAGGCTAAGAGGCAGAAATTATGAGGGCAAGACACACTAGTTATGATTCAGGAGAAACCCTATTCTTCACCTACAGGAATCAACGCGATTTCCTAACTAACAACAAGCGCCACAAGGCAATATGACGCGATTGTTTAAGAGGAATTCGTGCTAGTCAGTGCCATTGTCAGAAAATAAAACGCATTGATTGAGGATTTAAAAGAAAAAAAAAAATCAAATATCAAAACCAGACCTGTCACTTTAAATTTCCACACCAAAGTAGTAAACTAGGCAAAGCACATAAAACCAAAGGGAAAGGGTGATACAACAAAAGTTCGCACAAACCACGAAATGAAAAACAATCAAAAGAGACAGAGGGCTCCCCAGTATGGTCGCCAATTTGTGGAGTAGGTAAATCTCTTCTACAGACAAAGGTGATCCCTCTAGCCCAAGAGTGGGTCTAGCCGCAAAAGGAACAACTTAATGTAAACTTCCTTAGACTAGAATTGGATAAGAGGGCCTACCTCTTAGAACGATAATCTGCTTGATGGTGATCTCACTCCTTTGTTCCAGCGTCCTTTGAGTTCTTTCCGTTCAAGCACCTAAAACAAATACATAAGAGACAACAACAAACGTGATAGCATACAATCGTATTCAATCTACTTAAAAAGTCAAGGAATCTTAAGCCATCAAATGTAATATGACACTCAATGTAGGAAATAAACCATTAGTTGTATTCATATAAAACTCAGAAAGAGATACAATCAAAGCCTTGACGTTGCAGGTCTCCTTCAACGTATCCGAGTTCCAACACCATTGTTAGCATCTCATGGTTAACCTCAACAATGGTAGTTTAAGGCTTCTTCCATTTAGTTCCAAACCAAACCAAACAAACTATTCTCCCTTCACAAACATAAACTAGAAGGCTAAAGCTATAGACATCTTGTTGGTTATTCAAGCTCCCAAAAAGACTAGTTCAGCTTGGAAAAGGAGGGGCTTATATAGCTTTGATGGAGAGGAGATGGTTCCTCTTATGATATGAGAGGGCTTATCTCTTTGGTTTGTTCCATCTTAATAGGGAAAGGAGCCCAAATAGACTCTCTCGGCTCTATCCAACCCAACCATTTACCAGACTCCCATTCACGAAGCTTCTAAACTTGGAAGCTTCGACTTCATTTTTTAAAAACTTGCCAAAAGAGGGTCAGCGCGAATGATGAAGGGTTCACTTGCGCTGTTCAGCGCTAGGCCTGGTTTCAAACTCTGAAAATCGGCGCGGGGAAGGAACTGATCACTAGTTTCGGTCTTGAAAACTGGGTTTGAAGGAAGATTCCTAGGAAATGATTAAGAGGGAAATGTTCTGCAGATGAAGAGAGATGTAGGGACATGTTCTTCATGGCAGCGAAACATATGAGGGTCATTGTAGAGGTCCTCCAGGATCAAGGAACGAGGAGTACAAGGATAATGACAAAATGTTGTGTAGCACCCCAGATGTAGGCACATGCTAGAGAAAAACCCCTCTTGAGGGGAAAACCCAGTCGAGATAATTCTTCCTTTCAATAATATTCTTTGAGACTCTTCACCCTAAACCAAGATCATACCTTCCCTCCACACCAAGTCATCCTCCCTAAATTTTGATCTCTTTCCAGCAACTTCAACTAGGGCAACAACTTACGACAACTGGCAGCTTTTGGTAACAACGAAACTTAGGAGACTTTGATCTCCCAATCTAGAGCATGAAACAGAGAAGGAGAAACACCAATATTTCGATTTTCTTTCTCTCCTTAGTCTTCCCCAAAATTATATTCACTTCAGCTTCCCGACAATAAACTTCACACCTTTTCCCAGCTACAAGAGAACTTCACACTTCTGCCCAGCTACAAGAGATTTTCACACTTCTTCCCAACTACAAGAGAAATCGAACTTGTGTGAGAGAATGATGCTCCAAATGAATTCGATGAGCTTCCTTTTATAGGCTTCTTATGGGGTCGAATAATGTCCTTAGGCCGAATTTATCTTCCCGTAGGGCGACATGGTGTGGAGGTTACATAATTCATATTTGATTCAATACTTAACCTTTTTACATGATTCAAAAGCCCAAGAAGGGTCTCTTTAAATGTAAAATAACTTTATAAATTCAGAATGAATCTTAGAAGTCCTCAATGGGGACTTTGACCTAAAACATGGTGACCTAGGCTTGAAACCCTTGCGTTAATAAGTCACAATAATAATAATAATAATAGATCTTTTCTTTATTCTTTTGACAAGTACATTACATGATGACTCAAGTACATTATTGAAGATCCAACATAGTTACATTTTCTAACATGGTCAACGTGTCATATATATTAGATAAATATAGTTTCTAATTTCTATATATATTTTGTTAGGACACACAATTTATGATATATTTGTAGGTTTTAACCCCGTACAGAAATTACCTGCATACGAATTCTAAAACACAGAAAATAAACAATGCAAGAGCATAACACATAAAACACATATAAACAGAGATTTTCCCCTGGATCCCAAAAACCGGGACTACCAGCTTGATTTTTCATTATGTTCCTTTCAATGTTATAATACATATTTATACATGCCGAAGCATCCAATACCATGGACCGAAAACCATCACGTCCAATACCATGGACTGAAAACCATCCGTCCAAAAACATGTGCGAAAATCATGCACAAAACCATAGGTGGGTCCGCCCAACCTAACATAGGGTCAAAAACCAAAATTTTATGGGGCGCTGCCCCGGACCCCATAAAGTGGAGTTAAGGGTACCCCTCAAACCCCCTGTGACCTCCCCCCTTGTAACCCCCAGTTAACTACATGGGCTAGTTGTGGAAAGAATATAACACGACCCAACATTCTCCCACTTGTTGTTTTCTTTCCACAGGGGGCCACAAGAGAGCTTAGTCATTTTTCCAGCCATGAAATGCCCATTGTTTCTCTACACCAAGAGAACTTATCAGAGCTCACAAATTTTGTTATTGCATCTGCAGTATTCTTCAAAGTGTCCACCTTTACCAGCAACACCTTTTTGTCTTCTATCATATCCCTCACAAAGTGATACTGAACATCAATGTGCTTTGTCTTTGAATGATATGCGGGGTTCTTTGCCAAGAAAATTGCACTTTGGTTGTCACAATCTATCCTTATAGCTCCCTGTACTAACCCCATACTTAAACACAATCTCTGCAACCAAACTGCTTCCTTGCTTGCATAAGTGGCTGCCATGTTTTCTGCCTCTATAGTCGATAGTGACACTACAGATTGTTTCTTACTCATCCAACTGACTGCACCTCCAAATAGGTTAAACACATACCCACTTGTAGATCTTCTCTGATCCAGATCTCCAGCCCAGTTTGCATCAACAAAGCCACGAATATCTAACACTCTGTCCAATCTTGGTCTTCCTTGGTAGCACAAACCATAATCACTAGTGCCACACAAATACCTGAAAACCCGCTTCACTGCTGTCTAATGCTCCTTTCCTGGTTTTGACATAAACTTGCTCAATACTCCCACTGCATGTGCAATGTCTGGTCTAGTACATACCATTGCATACATCAGGCTACTGACTGCACTTGCATATGGAACATGGGACATGTCCTCTTCCTCTTCTTGTGTCTTGGGACATTGTTCAGCAGATAACCTCACACCTACAGGAATAGGAACCTTCACCGGTTTACTATCCTGCATATTAAACCTTTGTAGTATTGTCTCGACATACTTCCTCTCGTTTAACCAGAACTTCCTCTTTGCCCGATCTCTTTTAATTTCCATGCCCAAAATATAGTTTGCAGCACCAAGATCTTTCATGTCGAATTTGGAGGACAATTGGGTCTTCAAATCTTGGATAATTTCTTTGTCATTTCCAACCAGCAACATATCATCCACATACAAGACCAAATAAATAACACGGTCACCAATTAATTTAAAATACACACAATGATCTGCTTTGCTTCTGGTGAAGCCAAGTCCCCTTATAAATGTATCAAATTTCTGATACCACATCCTTGGTGACTGTTTTAACCGACACAGAGACTTCTTTAACTTGCATACTAGTTCTTTCTTACCCTTCACTACAAAGCCTTCAGGTTGCTTCATGTAGATTTCCTCTTCCAGATCCCTGTGAAGAAATGTTAACTTCACATCCATCTGTTCTACCTCAAAATCAAAAGCAGCAGCAACAGATAAAAGTAATCTAATAGAAGTTACCTTGGCAACAGGAGAAAAAATATCACCAAAATCAATTCCTGGCACCTGGGAATAAGCTTTCACTACCAACCGAGCTTTCTATTTCTCCACTTTTCCTTCTGCATTTGTCTTCTTTTTTAACACCCATTTGCTGCCAATGGGTTTCCTTCCAGCCGGCAACTCCACTGGATCCCAAGCCTCATTTTTGTGCAAAGATGCCATTTCATCAACCATGGCCTCTTTCCAGAGTTTTCCAGCCTCTGAATCCACTGCTTCCTTCACAGTTCTGGGATCATCATCAGTAACAAACAAAGCAAAATTTGAACAAAAAGCAAATGGACTATACCTTTCCGGCTGCCTTCTTTCTCGAACTGATCTTCTCACAGCCAGAGTTTGTGGCTCTTCATCTTCTGATTCCTCCTCTACTGTAGAGTCTGATTCTTCCTCCTTTAGATCAAACTCTATCTTCTCAGGTTCCTTTGGTTGGACTTCATGTTTAATAACATCTTTCACCTCTTTGAACACCACATCTCGGCTGTACACAACCTTCCTTGTTACTGGGTTCCAAAGCTTATAACCATTTAAACCATCCTTTTTTTTTAACAGGAACAATTATGTTGATATATTGATTCTTGGCTGGAAAGCCTTAATTCAGGTTACAATAAGGTGAACAGAGGTCAGAATTCTCATCTACCTCGCACCACATGGCTTCCTTTCTAATGAGCTTGTGACTTTTGCTAGTTGTGCTTCTTGTAGCTTTGTCTATTTTTCCTAAATTACAAATGCAAACAAACTGCTGTAATAAGAGGCAATAAAACATTTTAAACAGATGGTTAAGGGATGGAATCCCAGCCTTCGTCTCCGTCTCTTAGAAGGACTCCAGGAGGGAGGAGAACAACTTTGTTGGCTTCAGCATCAGCATATTTATTATTGTCTCTCTTTATATGAAGAAATTCCACATTCTGAAAGGTATTTGTTAGGAATCTGATTCTGCTCAGAAGTCTTGATAATCTTAAATCAGTGGGAGAAGAATTATCCACCATGGCCTTAATAATGGACTGGGAGTCTCCAAAAATAGTTGCTTCTTTGATACCCAAAAAAAGGAGCAGCTTGAGACCCTGGAGAAGAGCTAGAGCTTCGGCTTGAATGCTGGAATTGAACCCCACTCCCCAAGCATATATGGATTCGATTCTGCCATCTGTGTTTTTAATAACACCCCCTGCTCCGAAGCTGCTGGGGTTACCTTTAGCAGCACCATCGAAGAATAGAGTTTTTCTTGCCTTCTTTTTGCAAAGATCAACGAGCTCTGCAGCATTGAGACGGATTTGCCAATGCTTAAGGATATGAGGGGGACTGACTTTTTCAATGAATTGGAGGCCCAAAGCATCGCCCCAGACAGCGTCCTGATCGCTAAGGTCTGCTCTGTCTAGCTGTTCGCCCAAGCATTCTTTCAAATGACTTTTGATTTTTGCCCAGATTATCCTGAAGTCACCCTTTTTGCCATTGAAGATCCTATGGTTTCTTTCCAGCCATATGTGCCAGTAGGTTATTTTAGGAATGGCGAGCCACGCTTGTGTGATATGCAGATTCTGAGGTGATCCACCTGGGTACATGCGCTTCCATATAGAAAACAATTTTGAGCAGTGAGCAGGGGGGGCAAGGTCATTGTTTAAAGGCTTTAGCACTTCCTTCCATAGATCGGCTGCAAAGCTACAAGAGAGCATCATGTGGGCAGCAGTTTCTTCGTGGTCTTCACACAATGAACAACGCGAGGGTCCAATTATGCCTCTTTTACGAAGCCTGTCCTCAGTCAAGATCCGGTGATGACAGAGGAGCCAGCAAAATATGTCAATCTTGGGAAACGTTGGCTGAGAACAGATCCCTTGCCATGGCTTCGGATCTGGCGGCACATTCGGTTTCTGAGAGAGCTGATTGTAACCTTTTGAAACTGTATAAATGCCCAGGACCGAACCCCATCCCCGTGTGTCAGCTTTCCTGGTATTCAAAGGGGCTTTGCCTTTTAATTGAGTGAGGAGGGAGGCGTAATCGTTGGAAAAATGCGATGGTACCTCCAGATTTCTCCATCTCTTCCAGCTTCTGTTCTCCCACTGCGAGAGATCCCACAGCGTTTTGACACCTGCTCAATCCATCCATTCTTTTAACTGAGACAGGGAACGATCATCAGCAATGGGATCGCTGCTCATAATGCGGTCCTCCCAAATATTAATGTGTTTTCTGTTTCCTTGTATCCAATGGACGTGCTGTTTGATTAAGGCTAAGGCTTTCTCGCACAGCTTATGTATCATGGTGCCAGTGGAGGAAATAGGGTTGTCCAGGTAGCGTGCTCTTTGCCCACGGAAGTATCTTTTCCAAAGCGCAAGCTGAGCCCAGCCTAGGTTTGGAGCAATTATCCTCCATAACAACTTTGCGCCCAATGCTATATTTTGATTGCTGATATTCTTAAAATGCAACCCGCCTTCCATTTTGGGCAAGGAGATTGTGTCCCAGCTTATTAACGGAATTCTCTTCTCATTTGCTTTGCCACCTTTCCAAAAGAAATTTCTGATATACTCCTCCATTTTCCTCGTGATGCCAATGGGAGCCATCATCACTGCAGCCTGGTAAATGGGAAGGCTATTCAAAACAGCTTTTATAAGCACTGTCTTGCCTACTAAATTGAGCCAGTTGAAGCCCCAGGAATGAATTTTAGATTTGAATTTTTCCATCAGAGGCAGCCAATCTCTGCTGAGGGCTCTTTTTTGGAAGACCGGGAGGCCTAGGTATTTGAAGGATGACCAAATAAAAGAGGCTGCAAAACCAAAACAGTTATATATGGCTTGGATCGATCTGATCATTGCATTCTAGCAGTAAATATGGCATTTGCCTTTGTTGAGGCTGCTTCCCGAGTCTTCGCAGTAGGCAACCACCACGTCTTTGAATCTTATAGCCAAGGGTAGGGAGGCAGCACCCAGCAGGAGAGTGTCATCCGCAAACAGTGCATGGTTTATGCTTCTAACACCTCTTGTTGTGTTTAGTCCCATTATTTCTTGGTCAGTCTGCTTTTCATTCAAGAGGAAGCTGAGGACAGAGGCTTGGGGAATAAAGAGCAAGGGGGATAGGGGACACCCTTGCCTGAGCCCTCTAGAAGCTCTGAAAAAGTCAGTGGCCCTCCCATTCACCAAGGGGGCAATCCATGGCTCACTGATGCATGCCTTGATCCAGCTGATGAATTTGGCCCCAAACCCAAACTTATGCAGAACATCAAACAAAAATCTGTGTCTCACCCTGTCAAAGGCGCTTTCTAGATCTAATTTGACCACCATTCCTTTCTCTTTCCGGGTCAAGCTTGTGTGAATCGCCTCTTGGACCAGGATATAATTATCCACTATCTGTCTCCCTTGAATGAAACCTCCCTGATTCTCTGGGATAATGGAAGGAAGAATAGTTTTCAGCCTGTTGGCAATCACTTTTGTTATCAGTTTGTAGCCTATGTTGCAAAGGGAGATGGGGCGGAACCTAGAGAAAGTATTGGCTCCTTTTTCCTTAGGGATAAGGGCCAGGAAGGCCGAATTGGTGCTGCCCCCTAATTTCTGACAAGCTTGGGATTTCCGGATCATTCTGCACAAGTCTTTTTCCATAATCTGCCAACAATTCTGCAGGAATCTGGCAGTGAATCCATCTGGGCCCAGGGCCTTGTCCGGTTCCATGGCAAAAAGAGCGATTTTGATTTCTTTGTTGGTGACTTCTGCTTCCAAGGACTGATTCTTTCTAGCCGATATCAGAGTGGGCACCTCATTGACTAAGGTGGAAGTCTGCCCCAGGGTCTCTTTCTCACTGTACAGGTTTTTGAAATGGAGGAAGGCAGCCTTTTTTATGCTTTGCAGATCTCTATGATTGATATTCTCTACCTTAATTTATGAGATGGAGTTGAAATTTTTCCGTGCTTGAGCTTGCTTGTGGAAGAAGGCAGAGTTTCTATCTCCTGCCTTGAGCCAAAGCCTCCGAGATTTGACCCTCCAGTACTCTTCCTCGGCCGAGCTTGCTTTGAGAAGTTTTTGCTGAAGATCTGCCTCCTTATCAAGGATTTCTTTTGTGATCACTTCCTTTTCCGATTTCAGGTGATGGTTCTCAAGGCATTCTTGAATCTTTTTCCTTTCCATTGCTGGGTTAGGAAGGGATTTTGCCCAGGTTTTCAAGGCTGCTTTCACTCTCCTAAGCTTTTCTTCCCAAACGAAGAAGGCAGAGCCGTTAACAGGATGCTTCCAAGTGTCTTTTACTAATTGCGAAAAGGATTGTTCCTTGACCCAAAGGGAACTGAATTTAAAAGGGATGGGGCCTTGATCCATGTGGGCTACCATATCAAGTTTGATGGGTCTGTGGTCAGAAACACTACAAGGGAGAATATGCATTCTAGATTTTAAATCAAGAAGAAGAAAGGAACTTTGAACAAGAAATCTGTCTAACCTTACAGCTATGTGACCCGGGCCGAGCCTTCTGTTGGTCCAAGTGTACTTGCCCGCCAAAGGCTTGATGTCGATCATATCCCAGTCCTAGAGCAGATCCTCCACCCATTCGTGCGCCGGATCCCTTACTATACTTCCTCCACGTTTTTCCGTTAGAGATAAAGTGAGGTTTAGATCTCGAGCAATGATGATATTTGCTAAATCTTCAGATTCTGCCAGTCCTCTGATGGAATCCAAGCAGATATTTTTCTCTCCTGCACTGACTGGAACATACACATTAAAGAGGCAGAGGGTCTCCACTGAGTCTGCATGTTTCAGCTTAGTGAACAACCAATGTGGGTTGGCGACCTCTTTAACCTTTGAGAATTTGTTTGCATTCCAGAGGGTGCCCAGGCCTCCTGAGGCCCCCTTGGCTGAGACTGCTTGTCCTTCACTTCTTTTTCATAAGTTTTTCCGATATGGAGGAAGACCTTATCCTCCATTTTGGTCTCCTGGATTAGGAGTATGTCGGGAGAGTCGGATCTTATCAAAATTTTGATGGCTTCTTCTTTTCTTTTGCTTCCCATACCCCTACAATTCCAGGAGACGATCTTCATCACTTACTTTTAGAGTGAGGATCTCCTTTAGAGCTCTGGAGCTGATTTCTGGTCATCTTTGGGGTTTTAGCCAACAGTTTCTCGAGGGTAGGTTGGCTTCCTTGCAATTTGTCCTTGTAATTTTCCTGCTCCCTTTTTTGCAGGCAGTTTTTCGGCCTCTCAATGATCTTCTGGCCGAGGATTGCGAGCCTGCTATTTCACCTTCTTCTTTTGAGTCCTCTGAGCTTTGCACTTCCTCAGCCTCTTCTGAGGGTATCTCTTCCATTTTGTCTACATTGTTTTCGACTTGCTTTGGCTTCGAGGGGGGCTCTTTGTGAGGCGATCCTTCATTTTTTATCTCTATACCTTGAGTGTCCTCTGTTGCTGAGCTTAGCTGGATGAATTTATTTCCTTGTTCTTCCATGTGAGGAGTTTGAAGCCCAGGGCCTGTCTGGGGAGCCTTGGTATTATTGTTTCCATTTCTTGGGGCTTTGCTTTTGGATCTTTTGACCTGCATCCATCCTTCCCCCTTGCTTTTCTCTGCTTCACTATTTTTTGGACAGTCCCTAGCAAAATGGCCGTAGACCTGGCACTTCCTGCACTTGAACGGAAGCTGCTCATAATCCAGTTTTTGAACATGCGACCAACTTCCAACCCTAATCTTTATTGCCTCAGGC
Source organism: Pinus tabuliformis (assembly GCA_031772625.1). Lineage (NCBI taxonomy): Eukaryota > Viridiplantae > Streptophyta > Pinopsida > Pinales > Pinaceae > Pinus > Pinus tabuliformis. The sequence goes on from CM062818.1 coordinate 1,299,388,819, forward strand.
AGACCAACCTCAAGGTCCACTTCGACGCAGATTCTAGCACAGTCAAATTGATCTCTGCTGTTGGCGCGGTCAATGAATTTGCCTAGGGTATTTCCAATGTGTTTGAGGGATTCCCAGTTCCAGCAGTGCATTGGCAGATTGGGCAAACGAACCCACACAGGAACAGTTGAGGGGACGTCAATTGATGGATCAAAGTCGGGCGTCCACTTGTTGAGATACAGCCCCTGAGGGCCCATGAAATAGGGACCATTGCGGAATATCAGCTCCTTATCTTCTTTTTCATCAAACTCAAACAGGAAGAAACCCTTCCCCAGGAAATACGAGGTGACTCTATTTTTAATGAGCGGCGCCTAGTTCCTTGCTACCTAGCTCTCCGTGGTTTTGGGGGAGGGCGAGAGCCCGGTGAACTGCCCAACCAAAGCTTGCTCCGCTAGTGAAAGGGCGACCTGGATCGGCTTCTCAGGAGGAAGCGAGATCTCAGGGATGTCGTCCAGACGCTTTACAAATTTCGCAGCCTCTGCCGATTTCTTCTTTGGAAGAGATTTCAGCAGGTTGACAAAAGCCTCGACTTCAGAAGAAGGGGGCGAGGGGGACCCCGATGAGGCAGCCATAGCTCGATCTGATCGAGCTCACCCAGAACCTGCGATCATATCCCCTAGATCCGCTCAGAAGGAGCCCCAGGAAGGAGCAAGGGCCGATCCACCGATTAGAGAGATAACCAACTCGCAGAAGGAACGCAGAGAAGGGAAGCCCTCCAAAACAGCCTCAGGGCCGAGACGGCTTCAGGCGCAGGGACGAGGCGGCTTCAGGCGCATCAGCTCGCAAAATTTTTTTCCCAAAGAAAACTATCTTCACCAAGGAGAAGTTTTCTATTCTCCAACCATTTAAACCATCCTTATACCCAATAAAGATGCACTTTTCAGATTTACTATCCAACTTGGTTCATTTCTCCTTTGGAACATGTACATATGCATCACATCCAAATACCCTTAGATGTGAAAGAGAGGGTTTCTTACCAGTCCATACCTCTTGTGGAGTCTTATCCTCCAACGCTGATGAAGGTGCCCTGTTGACCAGGTAACATGCAGTATCCACTGCCTCTGCCCAGAATTCTTGTCCTAACTCGACACCACTGAGCATGCTTCTTGCCCTTTCCATCAACGTCTTGTTCATTCTTTCTGCAACTCCATTTTTCTGAGGTGTATATGGAGTAGTCTTCTGCCGTGATATAACACACTTCTTACAGAATTCTTCAAATTCCTTGCTGCAAAACTCTCCACCATTATCTGTCCTCAGCACTGTTATCTTCTTCTCTGTCTGATTTTCCATGAGAGCCTTAAATTCTTTAAACCTGTCAAAGACTTTAAATTTCTTATTAAGGAAATATATCCATGTATTCCTTGAGAAGTCATCTATAAATGATACATAGTACACAACCTTACCCAGTGATGGTACCTTCACAGGTCCAAACACATCACTGTGCACAAGCTCTAATATCTGTTTCGCCCTCTTACTACCAGAGGGGAAACTCACTCGATTCTGCTTCCCATATACACAATTTTCACAGGAATCAAAATCTAGAGAGTTATTACTCATACCTTCTACCATACATTTACCATGAAGTATTCGAAGGCCTTTCTCTCCAATATGTCTAAGCCTTTGATGCCACAACATGGTCTTCTCTCCAGAGACCACTAGATTTTATGCTCTAGTTTCAGGAACCACAGAACTGTTGCACCCATCAACAACAGTGCTACCTTGCAACTTGTATAGAGTTCCAATCCGAACTCCCCGCATCAATACCAATGCTCCTCGAACCATCTTGAGGTATCATTCTCGAACACTGTTTTTACACCTGCATCATCCAACTTGCTTACAGAAATCAGATTTCTGGGCAATGCAGGAATATGCAGAACACCCGGAAGTGTTCTAACCCTTCCACCTTGCAACTTCAACTTTACTTTTCCGCGACCAACAATTCTAGCCTTCCTATCATCCCCTAAAAAGACATCACCACCATTGTATTTCTCATACTCACAGAACCACTCTCTATGGGGAGTGAAGTGAAAGGATGCACCTGAGTCAATCAACCATGCCTCATGATCTACATGTGTACTTGAAGAAGCCAAGTACACATCCCCACCTTCATCTGAGGTGGTTTTCGCCTCTACAAAAGGAGCATCATCATATCCCTTTCCTTTATCAAGAGTTTTAGATTTACAGTCCCTTTTGGAGTGCCTTTCCTTTCTACATTTCTAGCACACCACCTTTACAAGTTTTCATGGAGATTTAGATCTCCCACTCGATGACTTATTTTTGTTTCTGTTCTGGGACCGTCCTCGTACAGACAAGGCATCACCATTCTGGCTCTCCATATTTTTCCATCTCATCTCCTCTGTCAGCAAGGATGAGACCATTTCATCAAAATGCAAGGCAGTTGCATTGCTACCTATTGCAATAACCAGACTATCCCACGAATCTGGTAGAGAACACAACAAACTGATGCACTTATTTTCATCTGAAATTTTAATATCAACAGATGCTAATTTACTTACCACAGTATTAAATGCGTTCAGATGCTCTGTCACTGAGTCTCATCTTTCATCCTCAGGTTATACAGTTTTTTCCGCAAGAATAGTTTATTCACCAAAGACTTAGATTGGTACAAAGTCCCTAACTTGTCCCATAAAGCCTTCGCTGTAGCTTCCCCTGATATATTCAGCAATACTGAATTTGAGACACACAATTGTATTTTGCTCTTTGCCTTCCGATCCAACTTCTTCCATTCTTCATCGAACACTCCCGTTGGTTTAGTACCCGTATCTACCGCGATCCACTGATCTTTATCCACCAACAGATCCTCCATCTTGAGTTTCCACAACTCAAAACTCTGACCATTAAATTTCTCGATCTCTATCTTTCCATTGTTCGCCATCTTCTTTCACCAATAGAATCGATCTCGCAGATGTCCCACTGAACAGGGTCTACCACAGGCCCAAGCGAAACCCCTCAGCAACAAAGGCGTCCCCTTGAAGCCAAAACAACTCTGATACCAAATGTAGGTTTTAACCCCGTATAGAAATTACCTGCATACGAATTCTAAAACACAAAAAATAAACAATGCGAGAGCATAACACATAAAACACATATAAACAGAGATTTTCCCTTGGATCTCGAAACCGGGACTACCAGCTTGATTTTTCATTATGTTCCTTTTAATGTTATAATACATATTTATACATGCTGAAGCATCCAATACCATGGATCGAAAACCATCGCGTCCAATACCATGGACTGAAAACCATCACGTCCAAAAACATGTGCGAAAATCATGCACAAAACCATAGGTGGGTCCGCCCAGCCTAACATAGGGTCCAAAACCAAAATTTTCCAAGGTGCTGCCCCGGACCCCATAAAGTGGGGTTACGAGTGCTCCTCAAACCCCCTGTGTCCTCCCCCCTTGTAACCCCCAGTTAACTACGTGGGATAGTCGTGGAAAGAATATAACACAACCCAACAATATTGCATGTCCTAGCAAAATGTCGTGTAGAAGGCCACTATGATTACCTACTACAGCATATAAAGAATGTTTTAATATGCAAGAGGGCATAGAAATAAAGAAGACCTGAAGAAATTATTCAATATACACTAAGGGTCTCTCAAATACCTTATTAATTCAAGCAACCTATAATTGTTTGTTTTCCATGTATAATGACTTACAGGAATATGTATAGTTCCAATGTAGCTTCCATAAGGTTGACACAATAGGTTTTTCCTAGTGAAATCCAATTGGGCCTATCTTCATTATTCTATGGAAGAAGAATATATTATCCTTCACGTGTTTGTCCCGATAGAGTATGGAATTATCTCACATGGGTTAAGTTCATATCCATCATCCATGGAGAATGCAACACCAGTTGGGATTAATTCATTGATCTTCCATATAGAAGTATGTATGTAAATATATTTCTCCCTATGCTTGTAGTTTGTGTCAGATCTTCTGGTTGTCATGGTGCCTCCAAGAAGAGTGAGGAAGAAGAAGAAAAGAGAGAAGCGGACGAAGACAAAAGGTGTTGTAGGATCTTTCATGGATGAGTCAGATTGGTGGCGTGAACTGTCTTGGAGGCTATTTACTACAGGTTCTGTAGTAGCCTTACATTTCTTTGTTCATGAAATATAGAGTAATTTTTATTTCTCCGTGGAATAGTGTTGGGATTTCTACGTAATGATATCTCGTAGACCTCATTAGAGGAGTAATTGCACAAGACAAAATAAACATCACTGTCGGTATGCTTCCATTATTTGGATCCCCGAGAGTCATGGCCATCATTCACTAGAACCACATTGTGATGGCACATTGTAGGATTTAGGAAATGTCTTAATAAGTAGAGGAATAGAAATAAAGAAGGTGTGAAGAAATTGCAAGAGGTCGTAATAGCTATGTAGAGTTGAAGTTCAACCTTGTCAAAAAGTGTGCATACAGACCATAAAATAGAGTACATATAAAATATTAAACCGCCCTGATGCGACCTATGTACTGTTGGCCAATGATGTGACCTATGTACCATTGGATGAACAATAACATGTTCAATCTGATAGCCAATCAGATTGCAAAAAAATAAATTAAAAATTTGTTAGATAATACTAAATTTCAATGTGCCTAGTTAAACTATGGAAACTTTGGAAATTTTTTTGGTCGAACCCAAACTAATATGGGTTTGACCAAAAACTCAATGCAATATCCTATTGCCTGCGGCAGGGATAATAACTAGCATACTCTCGAAGTGAGGGAAGGGAACACCCACTTGTAATTTTATTTTATTGTTATTTTTTTAAGTTTAATTTTTATGCTCATGTATGAAGAATAATTTGGGCATTGCATGTGCATAATTTTCTTGGAAATTTAATTCATAACAATACATTGAATGTGGTAAAATGAATTTAATAGCCTAACTACTGAGGTGACAATGTGCTTGATAATTTTTATTATCGAAAACCAAATCACCAATGTTTATAGGTGATATAAGAGACGACGGCTCTCGAGACTCTATTAACATAAAACTAACATTTATTTTGCCAATGTCAATGAAGAAATGCCCATCAATCAGTCCAACCTTGAAAAATTTCCATTCCTACATATGCCAACAATATTTACGATACCCATCAATTTAAATATGGCATAGTTATAAAAGAGAGATAGAATCTTAACTAAAATATTATGAATATTCATATTACCTTTCGAACACCATAGTGGTGGTTTATGGGTTGGTTCTAGGATCATTTGTACATGTTGAGGTGTCCACAATCCCGAGACTCTCAACTTTGACATTATATCTCTAGTTAATTGTAGAGCCAACATCACATCCTCCATGGAAATGCTAGATTGTGTTCAACGTTGGAACATCTCAGAGAATTCAAAATTCCTCTAGCCCTACATGCACCCTTAGTGGGACAAAGGGTTCAAAACAACCCCCATGCATCCATATGCTGGTTATCTCACTAGCTTTACAACATACAGGTAGTGGGTATCCTTAAGGCCTCTCAAAATTACATCGAGTCCTTGAGCAACTTTTCAATAGTAACATATATATATATATATATATATATATTCACACCATATCTATTTTATATTCTCTTCCTAGCATTCCCTTCTCCCAATTTGTGACCAAATAAAAAGGCAGCCATGCTCACTTTCCACATAGTATTTTGGTGTGCGTTCCACAAATTTTGGTTGACTCCCATGTTGATTTTTTGTAGCATTGGGAGGTATTCCTGCATGGCAAAAGGGGTCTCTAAGTCGGCCTAGAAATATTATATATATATATATATATATATATATATATATATATATATATATAGACAAGTCAGCCCAAGAAGGTGAAGGGACATGTCCCTTGGGTTATTTCACTCTATTTGATAACTATAAATAGATGATGTAATGCCTCATTTTTACCGTTGAAGATTAAGTCCGATCAGATTTTTTTTAGGTCTATCTTCTCTCTCTTGGATAGTTGCATGTGTGAGGAAGGAGGATGTTTTGATCTAGCCCCTTAGCCAAAGTTGATCGAACCTTTGACCATCATGTTTGACCAAGTATTTGACTGTTGTTTAACCAATATGCTTGACTGTGTTTGACTGTAGAATAGGCCAAGTTTGATCGTGCATGTGAATTTTTTTTCACATGGATTTTACAATAGGTTTGACCAAGTTGATCGCAAGTATGAGTTGATTGCAGGGTTGAATTTGACCAGATTTGACTTTTTGACCAACGTTTACTAATTGTTGATTTTACCCATATTTGAATAGTATTTTGACTTTTATATTGGCGTAGATTTCTAGACAATTTGTTGTTTTGTAAACCTTGTTGAAGAATAATTTCTCCTAAAGAAAGAGTTGTTGGGTTTTCTCCCAAGGTTGGGTTTCACAGGGTAAAATTATTGTCTCTATTGTGCATGGTTGTCTTTCTGTGATCTTTACTATTTCTGCTACATTTGCTATTGAGATTCTACGAAGTGTAATTATTCAATGATAACAGATGTATAATGCTGATTGAAAATCATTAGGAAGTAATTACCTAGCAAAAATTGTATCTATTGTACATCTTGCAGAAAAATCAACATCCCATGCTTAAGATTCAAAAAATAATTCTAGTTAATCTTAAGAATAATATATGTTCCTCGCAGTTTTTTAGAATCACATTTTTTTTAATCACAAATTCGAAGGTCGCAACAGCCATGGCTACTAAAGAATGAATATGTTTATCTTCACAGTACGGTCATTGGTGATATTTTTATAAGAGAATGGATGGCATGATTCTCACAGAGTAGTAGTAGTATTTGCATGTAAGGATATAATTGTTAAAAGAAACATTTATTAAAATTCATAGCAAGGTGAGGGGAATGATATATGTAATGTGGGGACAACACATCACAACACTTTATCACTGTATTAAAGGCATGTTAGAACAATATGAATCAAGTTGCTACAAGCCAAAACAAGGACTCTTCCAAGTAACCATAAAAAGCTTCAAATAAGCATACTTGTGAACAATTAAATTCGTAGTTGCAAAAAAAATTAAAGGCCTCCTCCAGTTACTTGTAGTTGTGAAACCCTTTTATGAGAAAAGCTCCAAATAAGCATGCCCATAAACAATTGAACCTATATCCCTAAGGATACCCGCTACTTATATTTTGTAGAACTAGTGAGATAGTCAAGGATGCACGGGGGTTGTCTTGAACCTTTTGTCCCACTAAGGACGCATGTAGGACTAAAGGAATATTTGATACTCTAAGATGTCTCAACGTTGAACACAATTTAGAATTTCCATGGAGGATGTGAATTTGGCTCTACGGTTAACCATAGATATTAGGTCAACGGAGTGGAGAGTCTCGGGATTATGGATACCTTAACATGTACAAACGGTCCTAAAACCAACCCACAGGGCACCACTATGATTCTCAGCGAGCAATATGAATATTCATAATATTTCAATTAGGATTATATCTCTCTTTTGTAGTTATGGCATATATAAATGGATGGGTATTGTAAATATTGTTGGTGTTGTGCATGCATGTAGGTATGTAGGAATGGAGATTCTTCAAGGTTGGACCGAATGAAGGCCACTTCTTCATTGACATCGGCAAAAGAAATGTTAGTTTTATGTTATTAGAGTCTCGAGAGTCATTGTGTAACAGCCTCGGGTTAAAAGTTCATGTAATAAAAGTTAATAAAGGCAAAATAAGACCAAGTTCAAGTGACACTTATTCCAAGTTGAATGTTGGGCAAAATATCCTAGTGGGCATCACTTGTTGTGTATCATGGCTAAGGGGAAATTGGAAAATGCAATGGCAAAGGCTTTGAAAAGGCAAAAAGGTACTATTGGCATTTTATTTATGAAAATAAAGGAAAATAGAAGAAAAGGGAGGTGAAAGGTCACAAGTTGCATGTGAGGAGGAAATTGAAGGAAAATTAGGGGAAAATGAAGAAATTAGAGGCATCAATAATAAAATACATCAGAGCATCAGTTTGTAGCATTTTGTCAGTTCATTTTCAGTGAGGAGAAGAGCCCCAAGAGAGGAGAAGGAAAGAAAGCAAGAAAAGGAAGGACAAGGAAGGATAAGGAAAGCAAAGGAAAACAAGGATCAAGAAAGGAAAGGTTTGATCAAGCAGATGCATCAGGAATACTTGAAGGTAACAAGTTGCAATTATGATTTACTAGCTAGTTTTGGCATGCATGGTATGTGCATGTGTGTATTTGGTTTCATTGTTGTTGACGGCATGGATTTTGTCAGGTTTTGACAATGGTTTTTAGCTTTGCCTTGCCATTTCCAGATAGCCATGGTGTGATGGGATTCTTTCTCGGTTGAGCTTTGGATTTTCGAAAGGTTTTGTATTTGGGTGAGGTGGTCTTAGGAAAATCCCAAGGGTTGGGGGTGGAGATGGTCTTCTCTAAGGAAGCCCTCAATGGGTGGGTGGAGACAAGAAAATTCCTTAAGGGATGGTGAAGGAATTATGAGGCATCCAAGCTCGGTTTGGTTTTTTGATCTCGAAGCTAGTTTAGGTAAGATCACGATATGGCGAGGGTGGAGGTGGTTTAACCTCTGGATTCCCTTATTTGTTTATGGATTGGTTTATCCCACGAGATCCCACATTCGTGATTGGAATATGGCACGGGGGTGATTGGATGAAAGAAATATTTGGTTCAACCCAATCTATGGACAGGTGGTACGTAGAAGTCCCTGACTTGGTTGGCTTTGCATATGGTTAATAAGATCTAAGTTTCTCTTGTCTTTGATAAGTAAATGTACTCATTATTATGTGGCTTTAGTGGTTGTTCTATCATTGTTATATATGTAGTTATATGATGGTTATAAGCATGGTTATATGACAGATCTAAGTATGACTCTTATCACATTTCATTGAATGAATGTATAGCTAATGAATGCATGACCTAATTGGTCTTATGACATCTATTATGAGAAGGCATAAATCCTTCTTGTTAAACCTCAGATAAGTTTTTAAATCCTCATGTTTAGATATGCATTCATGACCTGTAGGTTGTATGTTGATCATGTGTTTGACAGAATGTCAGTCCTGGTTGGGAGAGCTCAAGTCACGTCTTGGTTTCATTTTTTGTTTGGAAGCCTTGTTTCTATGTGATTCATCATTTTTGGAAGTTTCACTGAGTTCTAGGCAGGGGCCTAAGTCTTAGCCCTGAAAAAAGTGGCTTAGAATTTGGGGTCGCTGCAATAGAACTCACTGAAAAAAGTCCACAGTCGTTGGGAAGAAAGCCTTTGGGAACGACTAGAGGGTTACAATCACTTGGAGGCCTTGGCAAGGGAGAAACTGAGGCTCTAGATTAGTGAAACAAAGAGTTAACTCAGGGGTTGGACACCTGGAGGGGTTGGGTTTCTCCTGGAGGTCCTATGGCACCTGAGGGAGGTCAGTAATGTCTTAAGTTGTTGACTCCATTTCCTTAAGGTCATATAGGAGGTTGAGTCTTATCATAATGACCCTAAGCTCATGTTTACCCTCGAAAAACTAGCAAAAGTGGGTAAATGTGGGAGGAGGCGACTAAAAGGTGGTATCAGAGTGGGTTGAACCCTCTTTGGGTAAAACATGATATTGTCATGGTTATGGTTATCATGCATGGGGTCATGGTACACACTTGGTATGGTTGTGCATGATGTTGTTATATTGATGTGATTATGATTATACATGTATCATGCTAATGTGGATTGATTTTGCATATGAGATAATCCTCGCCTGAACATCAATGAGGTATAGTTTTGATTTTGGTATCTATTTGGTTTATCTGACATGGCCTACTTGTAGGAAGAAGAGAATCAGAGATGACAAGCAAAATGGTAGACTACAATTCCTGTGACTCTCCCTACAGATCATTTGGGCAAGAAGGAGATGATTATTCTCCTAGTATAGCAGATACATTGAGGAGTTTGAGGGTAGAGATTAGAAGTTGCAAAGTAGACAATGACAGGTTGGTTGAGGCTCAGGAAAGACTTGCAAGGGCTCAAGAAAAGTAGGTAGAAGTCAATGCAATAATTCTTCAGAGCTTGTCAGAATTGCAGATACAGGGACAATTGAGGATTAGTCAAGAGCAGGAAGAGAAAACTAATGGAGCCTATGGTAGCAAGTCTCGGTCTGCATATAGGTTGGATAAAGGGGATACATTCAAAGGCGATAGGTCACTAGATACACCTGACAGGAGGACTAGTATGTATGGGAATCATTCTAGTTCCTCATCCAGGAGACATTATCGTTATCATCGTTGTCATCATCCTTATAGGAGGACTGATTGCTTTCAGAGAAGTTCAAGAAAGTCAAGCCTCATACATTCGATGGAGAGATGAAGAAGTCAAAAGATGCAGAGGCATGGTTGCTTGGGATGAAGAAATTCTTTAGATTGCATAGCTATTCAGATAACATGAAATTCAAGATAACCACCTTCAGTCTCAAAGGGAAAGGAGATATTTGGTGGGAATATGTGAAGAATGTTAAGGGCATTTAGGAAGACGAGTTGATTTGGGAGGATTTAGAGAGACTCTTTAAGAAGAAGTACCTATCAGAGAGGTACTATGATGACAGAGCTAAGGAGTTCTATGAGATGCATATGCATTCTCTGACAAATGATGAGCACACTAGCAGGTTCCTGGAGCTATTGAGGTATGTGACTTACCTCAAGGATGAGAAGGCTAAGATTCAAAGATCCATAAGTGGATTGCCAACAACATATAGAGACCGAATTGAATTTGATGAGCCTAGATCGTTGGAGGAGGTCATCAGGAAGTTGAAGCATTGCTATGATCAATCACACAAAGTTGAGCCTAAGCGTGATTTGAAAGGAAATGAGAAAGTTAAAGGGAAGTGTCCATCGAAGCGGGGAGGACCTCAGGAGGCAGGTGAGAAAAAAATTGTTGTTCCTTACAAGAAGTTCAATGCAGTTGAGAAGGGACATGGGTCACGACCTGGAGAGCAGCACACTAAAGGTGATGGTAAGGGACCGTTGTACTGTTGGATATGTGGCAAAGATCACCACAAGAAGGATTGTCCATTATACCAGGGTGGTAGGCCTCATATCTATAGTGCTCAGGAGGTGTAGACAGTTGGGGATGTTGGTCATAACATTCCTCGAATTTATGCAGTTATGAACTACAAGCAGGCATATAACTACACATCCATTATTGAGATGGAAGGTAAGCTTTGTGGTCAAGTTGTTGCTATTTTGATTGACCCTGGATCTAATTATTGTCATGTTAATCCTAACATGGAGGATAAGTGTGGTTTGAGAAAATAAATGCATGCAAAGTCTTGGTTGGTGCAGTTGGCTACAGGTACTAAGAAGAGAGTTCATCATTGGGTAAGAGCTTGTGCATTTGAGTTGAATGGTATGCCTATAGTAGCACACCTGAATGTATTACCACTAGGATCATATAGTATGCTTTTGCATATGGATTGGTTGTATCTTCACAGGACCAAAGTAGATTGTTATGACAAGGATATTGAGTGCTCGTATGATAATGGGGAAAAGAGAATCTTGTAGGGAAAGAAGCATACATCAGTTAGGATGGTCAAAACTATGTAGGATAAGTGCAGTTGTAGGAAAGGGTGTGTGACGTTTACAGTTCATATTTCTAGTGACAAGGGTAAGGATGTTGAGGATGCAGAAATATACAAGAGGTTCTCTGTATTACAATAGTTTCAGGATGTGTTTCTAGTAGAGATTCCATAATTTCCTCCCCATAGGGAAGTGGAATTTTCTATTAACATGGTACTAGGGGCAGCAACATCATCAAAGATATCTTACCATATGAGCACACCAAAGTTAGTAGAATTGAAATTGCAGCTGAAGGAAATGCTTGATAAGGGATACATTAGGCCAAGTGTATCACCTTGGGGTGCACCAGTATTATTCGTGAAGAAGAAGGATGGTACTCTCCGGTTATGCATTGATTATAGGCAATTGAACAAGGTGACGATCAAGAACAGGTCCCTGTTGCCGAGGATTGATGACTTGTTTGATCAGTTGAAGGGAGCAACAATGATTTGAAAATGGGGCGTTAAAGGCTTCTTGTCTAACTTACAAGAACCTCTCCCACTTTCAAAGCTTATATATATTCCCAAGATCTAGTGATTAACCAATTGTGGAATTAAAAGTGCTTGAAAATAGGTGTATGCTTATGTTTGCCTTTAACTGTTAAGTGCTTTGAGTTTTGTTGCTTATGCTGATATTTAAATACTTGTGACAGTAAATAATGTAGCAAATAAACAAACACACATAACAACAATATTAATATGGAGTTCACCCAAGACTCTTGGGCTATGTCTCCTTGAGCTCTAGTCAACTCGACTAGGCTCTCTCGGATTATGGCATAAGTTCTTTTACAAGATCCACAATCAACTCCATTGGATTACATGGAAATAATGGGCTTAGAACACCATCTTATCCCTGGCTCTGGCTTTGGCTCTCGGCTCTTTGCTGCTATCGACCCTCTGGTTCTGTGCAGCTATCTTGAGCTCTGGCTCTCGGCTCTTTGCTTTCTGCTCTCAGCTCTTGGCTCTCTGAGCTTCTCTCGGCCTCTGCGTGCATCAATGGTTCGCTCAACCTCCAAGTGCCCCTTAGCAACCTTCCAGCGACCTTCAGAAACTTTCCGCTGCTGTCAATTGAGCTCTTTGGTTCACTCGACCTCCAAGTGACTCCAAAACTCTCTGCTCTCTCTCAGCCTCTGCGTGTTGTTTGTCAATTGTGCTCTCTGTATTTTTGTGGAATCTTCCAACTCTGCGGATCCCCCATCCATTCCTCTGTCTCTCATCATGAGGAGTCATTCCCTTGCGACTCTGTGGCTCTGCGTTTGGCCCTCTGGCGCTCTAGCTCTGTGGCTCTGCATCTGGCCATCTGGCTCTATGGCTCTCTGCGTGTAACGAATCATTTTTACAAACACCCACTTACAGTGTGGCAAGGAGAAGGGGACAGTTACAAAGGAATTGGGGCCTTCCTTCAGGCGAAAACCTGAAAATGGAACAAAATTCCAATACACAGAGATTTATCGGAAATACACTATCAGGCGCAAAATCCTGGACTTCAAATTCTATGAAATCGCGCTCATAATCCCTATTGGGTCTGCCCTTTTATGGTTGTCGCAAGCCCCTTCATATTTCACATCGTTGATCTCCTTGATCTCTGATCCAACGACTGACATCCATTTCGGGTGGCTTATGTGCACGGAGATTACCCGCTCGAAAAGGCGGTTTTCTCTCTCCTGCGCCATGCCACGTGTCGGCCAGTGTATGGGATCGGGCGGAGCCCGTCCAATACCACTTACCGCCTGAGGCCCACTCGAAATCCCGCTTACCACAAAACTCAAATAACACAAAGTCGCATCTATAAACCTTTCAGGTTCGACTTTATCGCTTCGGGTCATTTCCTTTGTATTTCGGTTTTATAATGGAAATGCGCTAATACACAGAAAAAGCCCGAAAAGACTTTCATATCGGAACTCAAAATTTATAAGGCTTCATTTATAAACCCTATCGGGTCCACGCCTTGATTGCTAATTGCAATCGTGCTGTGTCAATGACCCTTTGTATTGGGGATCACCGATCTCCTGATCGCCGATTAAATCTGGACCGTTGATCCCGCTCCTCGATCTGACGGTCGACATCACACATCGCATGTCGCTATCGGAATGTCCCTAGGGGTCTTTCCATATGCCATGGACCACGCCAACGCCAATCCGCCGATCGCCGATATCTCCGATCATCGCTATTGGCTCCAATCACAAATCGCAATCGGCATATCGCAGTGCCTTGGGTCCCGATATCGCATGCAGGCCTATCTCCGATGCAATAAGTTAGAGGTCGTAGTCAGGGGAGTCCTTCCGCCTTTGCCTTAAGTCCACCCCTTTGCACATTTGTGATGCGATTTTCTTAAGGAGCCTTTTATGCCATTTTTAGAAGAAATGCCTCCTTTTTCAAAGGACAATGGCAATCTTCTTTTTGCGATAACTTATTCATTCGAAGTGCATTTTAGCCCATTCAAATTGCATCGGATTCAGAATGAAAAGATCTATGCAATGGGAATATTTCCAGGAGCAGCCCTAGACTTTAATTTTCCTCTGCGAGGAACATTTTAGACTTAGAAGTCTATTCTAGATCCATTTTGGATCAAACAATGTTCTTGAAGATTGATCTAAGATCAAGATATCAATAGGTACGCATCAAAGAAGAGGACATCTACAAGGCTAGTTTTAGGACTAGTTATGGGTATTATTAGTTTGTTGTGGTTCCTTTTGGTTTGACTAATGCCCCAACTACTTTTAAGTGCTTGATGAATAGTGTATTGCGTCCTTATCTAGACAAGTTTGTGATTGTATTCATTGATGATATATTGATATATTCTAAGAACGAGGAAGAGCATGCCAAACACTTCACAAGAGTATCGAGATTCATGATAAAGCATCAGTTATATGGTTAGTTTAGCAAGTGCAGCTTCTTTCAGACAAAGGTACATTATATGGGACATGTTTTCTCTAAGGAAGGCATAATAGTGGATCCAGAAAAGATACGGGCTATCATGGAGTGGGCAACTCCTAAGAATGTGAATGAAATCATATCATTCATGGGGCTAGTAGGTTACTACAGGAGGTTCATTAGGAACTTCTCATGCGTTGCATATCTGTTGTAGCGGCTACAACCACCCTCCAAAATTTTGACCTGCACCAATTTTGGAGCCTCCTTTGAAGAGTTTCACTTGACGACTACACACACTCGGGTTCACTCCATGAGCTCCTGTGAGTCTTTACATCTGCCTTTCTTGTTCATTGCATTCAAGTCTCTACATGCTCATGTCTAAGTCATGCTTGCGACCATGTTCTGGTTATGCTCAAAGTCTTCGCTTCATATGTGCTTGTTGTGTTCGCTATGAAAGCATCTGTCGCACTTACACACGGAGTCACATTCAGTGTCACGCAAGCATCGTCTTGATCAATGAACGATCAATCACGAGTGCCACGCTTGTCACTTACACCATCGGTCAGTCATGTTGAACATGTGTGTCTAGATGGTTTGGTTGTTTCGTCGTCAAGTCATGCAAGCGGGTGTTCGTATGATCACCTACACATCTTTCAATTGTGCACACACTTAGCTATTTTTGCTGAAGTTCTAACGACTAGACTCCCCTCTGACAGCCGGACCGTCACCCTGCCATCGACTCGATCGAATGTCAACCAGAACAATGCAGAAGCACCAAACTATTATTTTCAGGCTACGCTGCCCGCAAGCAATTCAATCAACTCTCATGCTGGCCACCCAGACAATTGGACTGACAGTCACCCTGGGACTGACTCCCCCAAAAAATTATGCAGAGGCCACTGACCTCACCCACTCAACTGGCTGAGGAAATTGTGCAGACAAGTCGGACAGACACCAAGTGCCCGTCCTTGTCTCCCTCAGAAAATTGCGTCGTTTTCCCAGTTCGTCGTCCTGACAATCGACCAACTGTTAATCTTAGAAATTACGTAGTGTTCATGAGCAGGCCTTCCACTTCCCATCAATCAGATCAACTTAGAAATTGCTTAGAGATGATCTGCAGGCCGACCTATCGGCCTAAGTGCAGTTTCCTTTGCCAGCAGCCCCTAACAACAGACTGTCAATTCCCTCCAGGAATTGCACAGTTTCTACTGCTAGTGACTCCAACAGCCAACTGGCAGTTCCCTCTAGGAATTGCACAGTTTTGGCTGCTAGTGACCCAGCAGCCAACTGGCAGTTCCCTCTGGAAATTGTGTAGCTTTGGCTGCTAGTCTCCTGGGCAGTTCCCCCAAATAATTGCGCAATCCCTGCCTGCTAACCCTTCATGCAGCCTGACCTGTTCCTCTGGAAAATTGCGTAAATTTGGTTGTCTAGCCTCGCTGCCAGTTCGTTCTGAAAAATGTGCAAAGCATGCCTGCCTTGCCTTCCAGCAACTCGAACTGTCCCTCCCAAAATTTGCGCAATTTTGCCTCCCAGCCGAGCCAAACCTCGCAGATAGTCACTGTCGTCTTAGATTGCCTGTTCCCATCACTCAGTGACTCTTGTGCAGTTTTCAATAGCAGTGCCCGGAGCCATCATCCCACTTCACAACCTTGCTGCCTCTCCCAGTCACCTGCATCCGAAATGATCATGTTTCATGGTAGACTAGGAGGTTTTGGATTTGATGTCATCTCGTCATGAGTGACTGTAGGTACAGGTACACCAACAAACATGGTAAGATGACGAATGGGATGAATGAAGGGAGCACATGCAGAATGACAAGTTCACTAACAGATGAACAAACAAAGCATGCGAAGCGAACGAACGCGACGAACATGCACCTTCGTGAACATATGACCCTGTCAAGCCTTCTAGCATGCAAGCAAAGAACAACATGCTAAAGCTTCATCAAGCGAACCAAGGACCATCAAAGACATCCATCACCCAGCAACACTATGGCTCGACATGCACTCTAGCAGTAGCACAAATGTACCAAGATTGTCATGTCAAGTCATGTCGAGTCACGTCATGAGTCATGTCGCCCACATCTCCACTATAGGATTGTTGTCAATCAATGTGATGTAACGTGGAAGTCCAAGAGACCCACTTGTTTAAAAAAGAGTCATGTAAGTCGAAAAGTCATGGAAGTCAAACGGTCATGAGGGTAGTTGAACAACCACAAGGATAAGTTTCACCCTTGGCTATAAATACCCCCTCATTTGTACATGTAAAGGAATTTTCACCTCATCTCCTCCCACATAGCCAAGAGAGTATGTAATTTTTTATTTGAGTAAGTAGTGGCTCCAACGCCCCATTAATGGGGTTAGTGATGTATGGTGTAACGATGTGTCTTGGAACTCTCACTTAATTCAGAAGCATGTTAACAGGAAAACACATTTTCACAAATGTATTGTATTTGTTATAAGACTGATATTTAACACTTGTAATGCATGTTGTTATAACCTGTGTTCTACATCCGAACTGATTCATTTGTTGTAATGCATAATCTATTAATGGAAATGTGTTGTATATGTTGTTGATGTTGTCCCGTCCATGTCGACTGCTCTGCCGGACATCAAACAGACCTTTCACATGAACCTTGTTGTAACAACCATTACACTTGTTTGGATTGATCTGTGAGTGTTGTATGTGTTATCTTACCTTGTACATTATGACTGCCGCATCCGAGTGGACTGCTCCACCGGAAGCTATGTATGTCCTTTTGTGTTTTGTGTTCCTAGCCGAGTTGGGACTGATCCCTTTCAACCTGGAACTCACCTTCACTCTCTTCCCCTCATAGTGAAAGAACCATTGACACAAGTACACTTCGACTCACTAGGCACGCGAACCTCACTTCCCGAAGACAAAGCAGACCACTCTCTTGTGCTGACAAGCAAGAGTTGAGGCAAACCCTTAAGACAATGGCAACCAGGCCATCATACCAGATGGGACTCCCACACCAAACAATGTGAGGTCTAGTTGGGACTTCATACTAGGGTGATCCCATAGATGTTGATGGGTCCAACAGCGCCAATATTTCTGGTGCTAGAAGGAGGGCAGCTAGTTGTAAATGGTTGAAATTCCCCTCACACTCACTCATCAACCATCTAGTCAAGGCAGTAATTCACACTCCCTCTCACCTACACACGACTCTGCATCGGTTACTCCTCGCCTCCCATAATTGAACACAAGATTCCATATCAACACCTTCGCTCCATCCGTCCCATCACTCACCACTTCACGAAAGTAGTTAGACTGATCCCAGGCATACAACACCTTCCATACGCATCAAGGAAGTCAAAAGCCACTCCCACGGGAGTTGTTGTGTCATTGATGGAAGAAGTAGTCCTTGCCACACTTGAAGGTTTGGCAGAAGCTATTAAGGACAGAGAGGAACCTCCGGTCTTCCAGCAAGGTGAACAAGACACTCTTGTGATCTTGGGATCATATTCCGGTACAAGAGGCGGAGGGGAAGGCAATTGAGGAGGTGGAGGTGGAGACGAACCAACATACTCAGAGCTGGAACCATCAGACTCCGAAAGAGAGGAAGAGGGCGAAGAAGAAGAAGAGATGGTTGGCCCAAATATTGAATGGATGACTCAAGGACCATTGGATCTCTCGGCTGTTCTGCACAAGATGTCGAAGAGAACGGAGAGAATGAATATCAAGTTTAACCGTGACAGCACGATGAAGGCAGAAGATCATTTGGACAACTTCTACCTACAGCTGCAAACCCTTGAGGTACGATATGACGATGTAGATTGTAGATTGTTCCCACATACCTTGGATGGTCACGCAGTTGCGTGGTATCACAACCTTCCACCAAACTCCATACAGAACTGGGGTGTATTCAAACGCATGTTCCTTGAAAATTTTGCTCATGACAAGACCCCAACTATGTTACTGAAAGAATTGGGTAGCTTGAAGATGGAGGGGAAAGAAAAGTTAAAAGATTTCAACCAGAGGTTTACACACATATTGAAAAAATTTGCAGCGGACACCAAACCTTATGACTCCATCATTGTTGATTACTACACGTTCGCACTGCCGACTAGCATTGCGTAGTTCGTTAAGTGAGTTGCGAAACCAACACCCTTAGAAAACTGTGAAGAGGTGATTGTTGTCGAAAAATACCTGCGCGCGATTGGACTCATCAAGGATGATGAACCAGTGAATGACTTCAAAGACGTGAGAAGGAAGTCCCAAGCAATGGCGAGCAAGGGTAGAGACAAGGAAGAAAATGATATTGAAACCCTCACTCGCCTCGTCAAGAACTTAGCAACTGGAGTATCTGAGCTTAAACAACGGAAAAAAGACACATTGGCAAGGAGTTATCTGCCTAGACAGAGACAAGGAAGCAACTCATCAGCCATCAACTGGTTTGCTCAAGAAAATGCATAGATCTCTCTGTTCAATGTTGATCAATGCATAGATCTCAATTTCTATTCATTCCACAAAGAACATCACCCCAAGAAATGTTCGGACTGGAAGCGAGTCACAAACTCGGTATACAGTCATACACCCGATGTAGAGAGCAGCATGCAAAAGTAGCCAGATGACAGAGATTATGATGAAGGTATTGCACCTGTTGAAGAATCAAGTTATGGGCATGTGGTGAATGCATATCATTGCTCATAAGTAGTGCCGAAGAAAAACACTGAGAAGCATCCCCCATGTCAAAATGACTGTTACAATCTTAGGAGTAAAGGGGTCCCACTACACTTGGGGAAATGTAAGAGAATATCATACTGTTGATAAGGAAGGCTGATCCACCAGTCACCCCAAAGCAGAAAACACAAGACAAGTCTAGGAAGACATCGACGAGCAAGAGTACTTCCATGAGCAGCGAACTACAAAACACTTCGCTGGACAACACGAACATCTATTATACCCCGGACACCTCGGTAAGTCTACCACCTCTAGACTACAACATTGTTGATGACATGAAGAAAACTCGAGCAAACATCAGTTTGTTCGAGTTAGCTAAGATCCAGAGCCAGCGAGATATCCTACTGAGCGCACTGGGACAGACATCAACATACATCGCAACCTCTACCAGCAAGGGAGCAAACACACCTCCCGAATCACTTTCCACTGTGCTAAATTCACTCTGGATGGAAGAAGCACACTCAGGTTTCCCCCCATTCATGATATATTTTCAAATTTTCAACTGCAATGTTCACAACTCTTTGGTTGATTCCGATGCAGTAGCCAACGTCATGCCACACTCCATTGTGAAAAAGATCAATGCACGATGGAGCGAAACATCCGCGCGAATCATCCAACTTGATCGAACATCAGTACCAACCATTGGTGAACTACGAGACGTGATCATCCAACTATCTCATTATGGTCGAGTCCACAAATGCATCAACATAGTGGTTGTAGACATCCTGGAAGCATACGGTCTACTACTCAATAGAGATTGTTCCAACAAGCTAGATGAATATTTTTCTACTGACTGGTCTCACATGTGGCTTCTATACAAGGGAAAATGCAACCAAATCCGGGTAGAGTCTAAGAGGTACATGAAGCATAATGTCACTCCCCCTAATGACGAGAATGAACCGTTGGTCTTCGCAAAACTCATCTTTGGCAACTGCCTCCTGGAAAAGACATTGGAGTGTTATCCTGCATGACCAGCTCCAACCTCATCAGACATGCAGTTGAGATTCCTTCCCTGCCCAACTTATGGTAATGAAACTTGTACAATTTATTTCTTCGATAGTAGCAGTAGTAGCAGCAATAGTACTATCACGCCAAAGGGTCCGTGTATAAATGAGCTGTGGGCCATGAGTCCTGACAAATCAGAAACACATGATGGCTCAAGGACCGAGTGTACCTCAATTGTCCAAAACAATAGACAATGCATGATTTCGAGTTGTGTGAAGTTCGAAGGCACAAACAATGATGCTAAGCATGAAGCACTCAGGTTGAACACAAAAAGGACCACCACTACGAACGAACAAAGCAACTTGGGAACCTATCATGATCCAAAGATAGTTAGTCTCGGTACAAGCTATACACTGCGGCAGCGAAAAAACTTTGATTGCTTGACCAAACAATACTGGGATGGGTCTACACGGGCAGATGATGACCTGAGTACACACTACATGCAAGCAATCCAACTCAGGATTCCAGGTAAAGGAGGAGATAAGCCATTGTAGTGAAGACCAGGTAACACATACGTGTTGTTTGCACTCCTTATACGAAAAAAATTGACTAACATTTTGGATGATCAGATTACTTGCAAAGTTTGTCATCATACTTGGTTTTCTAATTTGGATCCCTCATGTAAGGACTCTGGGGAAATACTCTTACGCATTAACTTTAGAAATTTGAACCCCTCTCGAAATAAAAACAATTACCCCATGCCATCATTTGAGCCCATGTTGCACACAGTGCTTGAAACAGTGGTGTTGTCTTCACTTGAAGGCCTTTTGGAATGCCACCAAGTTCTTGCCAACGGCCAAGATCTCAAACATTATTTTCACTAGGTCGGGCCGCACCCGTGCCATGTACATAGTATGCTTGCTTCTTGTTGTTTCATTTGGTTTGTATTGTTTATTATATTTGCTTTTCCTTTGTTTGATTTTGGTTACTATTTTTGTTCACGTTTGTTTTGTTTGTTTGATATATTACTATTTTTGTTTTCGGAAATAAGTGCTGTCAACTACTGCGTCTTGGATTTTGAATCGAGTATGTGGCTGAAATTTGAGGAAACTCATGACACTGCAGCACTTGGTCAATCTTGTGTCTTCCTTCTCTGTGCTTGGTTGTAACTTTTGGCCGATAAAGTCTTGACGGAAAATAAGAACTGTCTGCAAGGGAAGTTTCGGTCCAACCATGAACCTGTGTCCACACTGGGAAACCCCATGTGTGTACTCAACCTTCTGCTCTATGTGTTCAAGCTCATCCAACTAGTAGAAATGGAGAAGGGGAAAACCTAAACGAGCAAACCTATGTAATAGGTATTACATGCTTCTTTGAAGGAACAACCTCTTCTACTCTTAATAAGTCAGGATCCCTCTTCCGCCCCAAAAATAAATAAGTGCCTATGCATATTCCTCTTGAAAAATACAAAGGTGAAAGAAGAGAAAGTCTTCCTGCATAGAGAGGTGAAGCATGCAACTCCACCGAGGTACTGACCAGGCTCACTGGCAATGCAGCAATGTATGTGTTCTTGCGTGACTCTATCGGGGTACTGTCCAGGCCTGCTGGTAGAGAAGCAATACCAGAGATGAAAAGTTATACTCTAAAAATCTTCAAATCGTGAGCTAAACTACCCTTTCCAGATTCGAAACACTGAGATCTAAGCTTAACTTTTGATTGTGTTTGACTGAGTGGTAAAGGGTGAACCATGTATGTCCATGGGGTAAGTGGGGAAACTGAAGTAACCCGCACAATGATTCAGTACTCCCTGAAAGACTAAGGCCCTGTGCTAGCAATGAACCAAAACAGAGAAGCTGGAGTTCTACTAGTGTTTCGCCAAGTGTTGTAGCGGCTACAACCACCCTCCAAAATTTTGGCCTGCACCAATGTTGGAGCCTCCCTTGAAGAGTTTCACTTGATGATTGAACACACTCAAGTTCACTCTGTGAGATTGTGTGAGTCTTTACATCTCCCTTGCTTGTTCATTGCATTCTAGTCTTTGCATTCTCATGTCTAAGTCATGCTTGCGACCATGTTCTGGTTATGCTCAAAGTCTTCGCTTCGTATGTGCTTGTTGTGTTCGTTATGAAAGCATCTGTCGCACTCACACACGAAGTCACATTCACTGTCGCGCAAGCATCGTCTTGATCAATGAATGATCAATCACGAGTGTCACGCTTGTCACTTACACTGTCGGTCAATCATGTTGAACATGTGTGTCTGGATGGTTTGGTCGTTTCGTCGTCAAGTCATGCGAGTGTGTGTTTGTATGATCACCTGTGCATCTTTCGATTGTTCACACACTTAGCCATTTTTGCTGAAGTTCTAACGACCAGACTCCCCTCTGACAGTTGGACCATCACCCTGCCATCGACTCGATCGACTGTCAACCAAAACAGCGCAGAAGCACCAAGCTAGTCTTTTCAAGTTGCACTGCCCGCAAGAAATTTAATCAACTCTCATGCTGGACACCTGGACAATCGGACTGACAGTCACCCTGGGACTAACTCCCCTAAAAAATTGCATAGAGGGAACTGACCTCACCTGCTCAACTGACTGAGAAAAGTGTGCAGACATGCCGGAAGACACCAAGTGCCCATCCTTGTCTCCCTTAGAAAATTGCGCAGTTTTCCCAGTCTGTCATCCCGACAGTGGACCAACTGTTCATCTCAGAAATTGTGCAGTGTTCATTGGTAGGCCTTCCACTGCCCATCAGTCAGCTCAACTCAGAAATTACGTAGAGATGATCAGCAGGTCGGCCTCCCAGCCTCAGTGCAGTTTTCCTTGCCAGTAGCCCCTAGCAACAGACTGCCAATTCCCTCCTGGAATTGCACAGTTTCTACTACTAGTGACTCCAACAACCAACTGGTAGTTCCCTCTAGGAATTGTGTAGTTTTGGCTGCTAGTGACCCAATAGCCAACTCGCAGTTCCCTCCGGGAATTACGTAATTTTGACTGCCAGTCTCCCCGACAGTTCCCCCAAAAAACTGTGCAATCCTTGCCTGCTGACCCTCCATGCAACTCGACCTGTTCCTCTGGAAAATTATGTAAATCTGGTTGTCCAGCCTCGCTTTCCATTCGTTTTGAAAAATGCACAGAGCATGCCTACCTTACCTTCAAGCAGCCTGGACTATCCCTCCCAAAATTTGCGCAATTTTGCCTCCCTACCAAGCCAAACCTCGCAGATAGTAAGTGTCGTCTCAGATTTCCTGTCTCCATCACTCAGTGATTCTTTTGCAGTTTTCAATAGTAGTGCCCGGAGCCATCATCCCGCTTCACAACCTTGCTGCCTCTCCTGGTCACCTGCATCCAAAATGATCATGTGCCATGGTAGACTAGGAGGTTTTGGATTTGATGTCATCTCGTCATGAGTGACTGCAGGTACAGGTACACCAAAAAACATGGCAAGACGATGAATGGGATGAACGAAGGGAGCACATGCAAAATGACAGGTTCACCAACGGATGAACGAACAAAGCATGCGAAGCGGACGAACGCAACGAACATGCACCTTCACAAATAGATGAGCCTATCAAGCCTTCCAGCATGCAAGCAAGGAACAACATGCTAAAGCTTCATCAAACGAACCAAGGACCATCGAAGACTCCACGCACTTTGCCATGCAGAGGTGAATCTATGATACACCATGAAGACATCCATCACCTAGCAGCACTATAGCTCAACATGCACTCCAACAGCAACATGAATGTACCAGCATTGTCATGTCAAGTCATGTCGAGTCATGTCATGAGTCATGTTGCCCACATCTCCACTATGGGCTTGTTGTCAATCAATGTGATGTAACGTGGAAGTCCAAGAGACCGACTTGTTAAACAAAGAGTCATGTAAGTCGAAAAGTCATGGAAGTCAAACGGTCATGAGGGTAGTTGAACAACCATAAGGGTAAGTTTCACCCTTGGCTATAAACACCCCCTCATTTGTACATGTAAAGGACTTTTCACCTCAGCTCCTCCCACATAGCCAAGAGATTCTGTAATATTTTCTTTGAGGAGTAAGTAGTGGCTCCAACGCCCTGCTAACGGGGTTAGTGATGTATGGTGTAACAATGTGTCTTGGAAATTTCGCTTAATTCAGAAGCCTGTTAATAGGGAAACACATTTTCACACATGTATTGTATTTGTTGTAAAACCGATCTTTAACACTTGTAATGCGTGTTGCTTTAACCTGTGTTCTACATATGGACTGATTCATTTGTTGTAATGCATAATCTATTAATGGAAATTTGTTGTATATGCTGTTAATGTTGTCCCGTCCGTGTCAACTGCTCTATCGGACATTAGACAAACCTTTCACACGAACCTTGCTGTAACAACTGTTGCACTTGTTCAGACTGATCCGTGAGTGTTGTATGTGTCATCTTACCTTGTACGTTGTGACTGCCACATCTGAGTGAACTGCTCCGCCGGAAGCTGTGTATGTCCTTTTTTGTGTTGTGTGTTCCTAGCCAAGTTGGGACTGATCCCTTTCAACCTGGAACTCACCTTCACTCTCTTCCCCTCATAGTGAAAGAACCATAGACACAAGTACACTTACACTCACCAAGCACGCGAAACTCACTTCCCAAAGACAAAGCAGACCACTCTCCAGTGCTGACAAGTAAGAGTTGAGGCAAACCCTTAAGACAATGGCAATCGGGCCATCATACTGGATAGAACTCCCACACCAAATGGTGTGAGATCTAGTTGGGACTTCATACGGGGGTGATCCCCTAAATGTTGGCGGGTCCAGCATTGTCAACAATATCCTATTACATCATTGCAAAGGAAAGGTAAGAAATTTGAATGGACAGAGGAATGTGTAGTCAATTTTGAGCAGTTGAAGTAGTTGTTGACCAATGCTCCAGTTTTTAAGATTGCAGATCCAGACGAACAGTTCATGGTGTGTACAAATACCTGCAAGAGAGGACTTGTGAGGTCTTGATGGTGTGTTATGAGTCTAGGAAAATAAATGAGCATGCGTAGAAGTATGTGACTCGTGATCTTGAGTTGGTAGCTATTATACATTCCTTGAAGATGTGGAGGCATTGTCTTCTTAGCAAGAGTTTTGTATTGATGAGAGATCATAATGAGTTGAGATATTTGTTTGACCAACCGAATCTGAATGCTAAGCAAGCTAGGTGGTTGGACACCATCAGTGAGTTTGACTTTGAGATCAGATACATTAAAGGTAAGGAGAACAGGGTTTCAGATTTTCTTAGTATGAGAGTGCAGATGAACCATGTTGCAGTAGTGAGGCCTTATGGGACAGATTTACAAGATAGGATCTTATAGACAGGCCAACAGTATGACAGATACATGGAGCTTAGGCATAGATTACAACATGGTACAAGTGATCAAGATGCAGATTATCATCTCACGGTAGATGGTTTGGTGAGATTAAAAGACATGATCTATGTACCGGATGACATTGGGCTCAAGAAGTTTATCTTGAGGGAGTTTCATGTTAATCCATATTTAGGACACCTAGGATATCATAAGACATTGACAACAGTGAAGAAGTTCTACTACTGGGCAAATCTGAAGAAGGATGCGGGAGAGTTTGTTGCTAGATGTTTGGACTCTCAACAGGTGAAAGCATAGTGTAAGCATTTAGATGGTCTACTACAACCTAATTTTATTCCAGAATGGAAATGGGAGGTCATTTCCATGGATTTCAGTACAAGTCTTCTGAGGACATCGAGGCAAAATGATTCTATCATGGTTGTGGTTGATAGGTTGAGAAAGGTAGCTCACTTCATTCCAATGAATACTACTTATTGAGCTAGTGAAGTGGCACAAGTCTTCATCAGGGAGATCGTGAGATTGCATGGTGTGTCAAAGAAGATTGTGTCAGACAGGGATGTTAACTTCACTTCCAAGTTTTGGAAGGAGTTGTTTGCAGGTTTGGGGGCAGAATTAGCCTTCACTATAGCTTATCATTTGCATACAAATGGGCAGACAGAGAGGGTCAATAGGATTATGGAGGGTATGTTGAGGATGTATGTCATGCACCAACAAAGGAGATGGAAGGAGTACCTTCCGTTGGTCGAGTTTGCTTACAACAATTGTTATCAGGAGTCACTGAGGATGAGTCTGTTTGAGGCACTCTATGGGAAGAGTTGTAATACTCCCATTAGCTAGAGTAATCCAGTGAACAAGGTACTTATTGAACTGGATATGTTGGAAGAAATGGAATAGGAGATGCAGGTTATAAATAAGAATCTAAAGGAAGCACAATGCATGCAAAAAAGTTATGCAGACCAGGATAAGGCATTTAAGGATTTTTAGTTTGGGAAGCATGCGTATTTCGCATCAAGCGTGAGAAGAGCTCCTTGAGGATTGGATCATGTGTCAAGTTGGCACCATGGTGTTCTGATCCTTTTGAGATCCTTGAGAGGATTGGACTAGTGGCCTACAAACTTGCACTACCTCCGACAATGAAAGTCCATGCTGTTTTCCAAGTTTCATTTCTTAAGAGATATGTAAAGGATGTTGATCATATTATTGATTGGTTTGTATTATAGGTGGAACCGGAAGGAGGATTCCATTCGGAACCTCAGTGCATATTGCAGCGGAAACAACTCATGCTCTGGAATAGAGCAATCGAGCAAGTTAGAGTGAAGTGGAAGCACTTTGGGCCCGATGAAGCTACATGGGAGATGGTTGATCAAATGCAAGCTAGGTATCCTTCATTGTTTTCCAGTTGATGTAACACAATTTTGGTATATGTATATATGTACATGGATGTAACTACTGCCATGAGATGTGATATAAAGTTCTAATAAGCGGTATGGTTGTCATGTTGTCATGATGGTTTTGCTTTTGAGCAGGTTGTTCATTGTAAATACTGCATCGAGCTAAGTTATAAAGCTCCATGGGCAGTATGTTTTACTTTTCATTGGTATTATTGGTTGTAGGTGCCATAGAACACCCACGACAGTGTTCCCCTAGAGGGGAGGGGTCTATAATAGCCCCAGGTTAAAAGTTCATGTAATAAAAGTTAATAAAGGCAAAATAGGACCAAGTTCAAGGGACACTTATTCCAAGCTAAATATTGGGCAAAATATCCTAATGGGCATCACTTGTTATGTATTATGGCTAAGGGGAAATTGGTAAAGGCAATGGCAAGGCTTTGAAAAAGAAACAATGTATTATTGGCATTTTATTTAGAAAATAAAGGAAAATAGGAGAAAAGGGAGGTGAAAGGTCACAAGTTGCATGTGAGGAGGAAATTGAAGGAAAATTAAGGAAAAATGAAGAAATTAGAGGCATCAATAATAAAAATACATCAGAGCATCAGTTTGTAGCCTTTTGTCAGTTCATTTTCAGAATTAGTTTTCAGAGAGGAGAAGAGCACCAAGAGGAGAAGGAAAGCAAGCAAGCAAAGGAAGGACAAGGAAAACAAAGGAAAGCAAGGAAAGGTTGGATCAAGCAACTTTAGTAGGAATACTTGTAGGTAACAGGTTTCATGTATGATTTCCTAGCTGGTTTTGGCATGCATGGTATGTGAATGTGTGTATTTGATTTCATTGTTGTCGGGGGCATGGGTTTTGTCGAGTTTTGACAGTGGTTATTAGCCTTGCCTTATCGTTTCCGGATAGTCATGTGATGGGATTCTTTCTCAATTGAGCTATGGATTGTTGAAAGGTTTTGTATTCGGGTTAGGTGGTCTTAGGAAAATCCCAAGGGTTGTGGGTGGAGATGGTCTTCTCTAGGAAGCCCTTAATAGGTGGGTGGAGATAGGAAAATTCCTCAAGGGATGGTGAAGGAATTATGAGGCATCCAAACTTGAATTGGTTTTGTGATCTCAGAGTGGCTTAGGTGAGAACATGGTATAGTGAGGGTGGGGGTGATTTAACCTCTAGATTCCCTTGGTTTTTTATGGATTAGTTTATCCCACGAGATCCCTCATTCATGCTTGGTATATGGAACATGGGTGATTGGTTGAAAGAAAGATTTGGTTCAACCCAATCTATGGTCGGGTGGTACGTGGAAGTCCCTGACTTGGTTGGTTTTGCATATGGTTAATAAGAGTTAAGTTTATCTTATCTTTGATAAGTAAATGTACTTTTTATTATGTGGCTTTAATGATTTTTCTATCATTGTTATCTATCTAGTTATATCTTGGTTATAGGCATGGTTATATGACAAATGTAAGTATGGCTCTTATTACATTTCATTCAATGAATGTTTGTTTAATGAATGCATGACCTAATTGGTGTTATGGAAGCTATTGTGAGAAGGCATAAATCCTTCTTATTAAACCTCAAATAAGTTTTCATATCCTTATGTTCAGAAATGCATTCATGACTTGTAGGTTGCATGTTCATCATGTGTTTGACGAAATGTTAGTCTTGGTTAGGAGAGGTCAGGTCAATTCCTGGTTTAAGTTTTCATTTGAAAGCCTTGTTTCTATGTGATTCATCATTTCTGGAAGTTTCACTGAGTTCTGGGCAGGGGCCTGAGTCTTAGCCTTGAAAAACAAGCTCAGAATTCAGGGTTAGTGACATAGAATTGATTGAAAAAGTCCACAGTTGTTGGGAAGCAAGCCTATGAGAGCAACTGGAGGGTTACAATCGCTAGGAGGCCTTGGAAAGGGAGTGACTCGAGGGTTATAATCGCTTGGAGGCCTTTGCAAGGGAGTGACTGAGGCTCCAGATCAATGAAACAAAGAGTTAACTAAGGGGTTGGACACCTGGAGGGTTTGGGTTAGTCCTCGAGGTCCTGTGGCACCTGAGGGAGGCTAATAAAGTCTTAAGTTGTTGACTCAATTTCCTTAAGGTCATATAGGAGGTTGAGTCTTATCGTAGTGACCCTCAGCTCATGTTTATCCCGGGAAAATAGGTGAAAGTGGGTAAATGTGGGAGGAGGCGGTTACACGCAGTATCTTGAGTCAGCTATAACTACCAGTGATTTGGTTTTCGTTAATAAATATTCTCGAGCACATTGTCACCTTGGTAGTTAGGCTATTAAATCCATTTTACCACATTCAATGCATTATTCATAATTGAATCTTTAAGAAAATTATGTGCATGCAATACCCAAGTTATTCTTCACACACGAGCATAAAGATTAAATTTTAAAAATGGCAGAAAAAGAAAGAAAAAAATTGCGACAGATAATGTTCTATTTGGCATGTCCTTCCCATAAATAAATTTAATAAAATAAAACTAAAATGAATACATGGTAAAGTATATAATACCTCCTTATTTAATTTGTTTCATCAGTGTAAAGCCTCTTTGTAATCATTCTGCGTCGTTTGGTCCCTGATGATGGATGGAGTGTCCACCCGAAATGTTGGACATAATCCTCACACCACGTAAAAAGTAAAAATCTCCAAAAATAACATTAATAAGTCAAAATAACTTTTGTCATACAAGCGTTCACCTGAAATCAAAAGAAAATCGTAGATTGAAATACTTTTTACATCTTGAGTTTTTCCTCTATATGGATCCTAAATAAATCCTTAAAACCTCTCTCTACATCGTGAGTTTTCCTTTTTCTGGATCCTAAATAAATTCTTAAAACTTAAAGTTATTGTTTAATTTATTTAAAGTACACCCAACATGACTTGAATTAAAGCATGGACTAACATGTAACTATTACTACAACTACGATGATTGGGCCTTTTCGATTATCGATAATCTGGCCTTGGGTCACTCCCTTTTTCACCATCCTTTTTTTGGTGGCATATTTGATAATGTAACACCAATTCCCAAGGAATTGCCCAGGTAGTTGTGGTTGTGATGATTACTACCATTTGTATGACACACTTCCACTCTCCCGCATTCTTATTAGGTGTGAATAGAGCAGGAAGCATGTGGTCGTGTTCCTTTTGGATTCGATGAAGTGACTCACTCATATATACTTTTATACTCCATGAAGGTCCACAGATTGATTATGGTGAAACCAACATTTTGTATCATGGGAAGGTCGAAAGGTTACAATATGCAATATGGTATTACAGTTCACTAACTCATACAAACAAGCTCCTATTAGTATGTTCATTATTTTAATTTGTCTATAATTATTCATTAGTTTTCTTATAGGATTACCTGAAATATGATTGTACAAATGCAAGAATGATACTAGATATGTTAATGGAAGTAAGTATGAGAGCAATTTAAACAGAATTTTGGATAATGTGGTTAAGAATGTAGTAAGATTAGGGTTTAATAACACTTCTTATAGGGATAATGTAGAAGAGAAGGTTTATGGCCTTTTCTAGTGTAGAGGGGAAGTATCGTCACAAGAATGATCAAAGATTTCATAGGAAACGATCATCCCTCTTCAACAACTCTATGGGAATGCCATAGGCAGCCGACTGTGTTTAGATGCGCGTTTCTTACATTATGATAATGCCAATTTCTTTTTAGACTTCGTCAAGAGTATTCTCCCTAATCCACAAACTGTTAAGGATGATGTCGTTGTTACAAAATATACATGACATTTTGCAATAAGATAAAGAAAGTGAACACTTTACAGCTTGCAAGTGGCTTTCAACAGATGGCGAAGGTTAGTGGGGAGTTGTCCCCTAAAAGAATACCTTTGGCGTAAAAATAAAATAACCCAATGGGTAGGTTTTTATAATTAATAATAATGTTATTTAATTTTTTTGGAAGCAAATTATGTGAAAATTTTGAAATCTTCATACCTCTAATTGGTAAAAATGTTATTTAAATTGTTGAAAGTTTTGAAATGCTTAAAACTTTTCATGCACTTTTAAAACTTTCCACATGATTTACTTTCAAATTTTTAATTAAAAAAACATTACATATATAAATAATTAAATAAAATTTAATTATTGAATAGGTTTTATATGTTTTTTATTCATTCACATATTGATAATTATCCTGTTTATAATTATAATTAAAAAGCGTAGACAATATAATATAATATAATTATATCAATGTCTAATCAATGACAACAAAAGTAGGTTAATGAGACTATTAACCACAATACTATAAATACAAAGCAAGAACACTAAGAAATATCTTGTATTAAGAATAATAAATAAAGTAAAAGCGTGAAGTCTATATGTGAAAACAATAGAAAATCTTCGGATCTAAGTGTGGATCATAGTAACATGAGGGAGATGTAGAAAGGGAAAAGATATAGGGACTTGTCATGATCCACTAGATTTTCTCCTAACATTGAAGGATGAATGAAGAAAAGTCAATATAGGATAATTCCCTTAATAAGAGTTAGGGGAAGGTATAGACCATCTCTTGTGTTGTTATCTGGCCACTATAATTAACTATAAATGTATAGGTGATTTGATATGCCTACTAGTAAGAGATCTCATCTGACAACATCTTTGAGCTCTCTAGTGGGGGAGAAAGGTCTCTTTGATTCACGTTTATTTAAAGTTAGAAGTAATGATGTCATGAACCTGTCCCTTAGTGCCCCTACCTAATGGGAGCACTGTAAACAAGGAGGTGATTCCCTGAATAAGATATGGCCTAGGAGGAGGTTGGAGAGTGCGGTTATGAAGCCTAAGGGTTTCCTACACGCAAAGGGCTAAACATCTCTAGTTTGAGTACTGGAAGAAACTAGAAAGGGTTTGGACCTCGCCAAACAAGTAATGAAATCTCCCACATATCTCATAACAAATGGGGTAATGGAAGATGGAGTGCTCCTTTGAATCAATCTCTCAAAGATGACATAGCTAGAAAATATTGTCTAAACGGTCTATCTTGTGGTTTGTCTTATTATGTATTCAATGAGATCAAAATCTGAACTATCCTAAGGGAATATGGAGGGCATTCATCCAATGAAAAAGTATGTAATGGGGATGAACAATGAGTCCATCCCTTGACGTCATGAAGTGCTTAGCATAGAAGGTCATCTTCAGACATAAGACACACTCGAGGGTTTATCCAAGTGACATGTACATTATACTTATATATATCACATTGATTGTATTCATCTCTTATTCGGTTAGTAAGAGGTGGCCAAGTGCACATAAGGAATATCTAAATGGAGAATGTCAATCTAGCACCATATCAATTGAAGTAAAGAGGTTTGAGAATTTGATGTATTGGGTTCAAGATTGAGCCGAAGGACTAGCTGCTAAATGGAATCTAATGAGCAGTAGATGAAGTATGGATATCTATCCCACCCTAGTGTTATATTAGCAAAAATTTGAAAATAGTGCAGAAGTGAGACAAGACTAAATACTACCTTAAGTTGGAAGGGCCAAGCGCCAAACTCTGCGAGGATGAGGGGCTAAGGGATTGCCTATTTACACTAATTGAAGGGGCAAAGGAGGATGGTAGGTATTATCTCGACTAAGAACCAATTAAATTCTAGTAAAATAGGTAGCCATAGCTCAAATCCATATAGAAATGTGTTGTGGACAAGAGTGTCCACGCGTGACATCTTAGACAATATGTCCTAAAAGTGATGTTGAAAACAATGTCTCATTAGAAAAACCAAGGACTCATAACCCTTATTGATTCAAGGTTGAAGCACATGCCAAAAAATGAAGCAAGGACTTGTGAATAATACCCCTTGATACTTATATGTGGTGGTGATCTCGATCTTCTCACCTTTGCAAAATAAGTGGTGATTAGAGAGAACCTTCTTGGATGCATTGAACATCGCAACCTTGGTTTTACCCAAATTGATTGTCAAGTGATGAAGATCGTAAAAGGGACGAGGTATCTAGTTGTTGTTGCAACATATTTGTGGATGAGGTTAGAAGGACCACATAATATGCAAACAAAAGGATATAAATTAGGACTTGGTGTAGAAGGTTTCCATCACAATATTGGATGTTTTCAATCAAGAAGGACTCCATCTGATCAATGTAGATCCCAAATAATGTTGAGTCTAGGGGAAACCCTATTAAACCCTAATAGTACTTTGAATGAAATCTAATAAGTCATGTGTTGTGCACAAGAGACCAAGGACTGACTCATATAGACACATGATGCCTAATAATAAGAATGTGTAGATGTCAATGTCTCTAAGTCTCTAGAATAAAGCCTCGATGATGGCCTTGAGTGTAAAGGTGTGATTAATAGTTTGGTGCTTGGTCGAAAATCGACATGTCCTCTAGGTCTCACATGTCGATGCTTAAGCTTCCTAGAGAGCTTCAAGTGGAGAGCTTGACAGGTCTCAAATTTGCATCTATTTACACCCTCTTTTCACTATTATTAATTCCTTTTCACTTGCTTATGACCCCATATTAGTCCATTCTAATGCTTATATGTGAGATTTAGACATAAAGTGTTTATATTTGCATTTCCATAGTATCTTACATGAAAGTATCACTAAACATTACAAAAATATAATATTTACATTTATATTCGAGTTAATTTGTAAAGATGATGTGCCAAATAGGTTGTTGTGCAAGTTGTGATATTTCCATAGGGGATGTTTTAGTTATAGTTGTTGCAACTCCATTTCATGTTGTTGCTATGACTCCAATTCACGCTTTTGCTGCAACTCTAGTTCACATTGTTGTTGCTCCTATTGTTGCTCTTGTTGTTGCAACTCTAGTTCATGTTGTGTTTGTTATTCTCATTGCTGCAACTTTGGTTCATGTTGTTGCTACAACTCCAATTTCATGTCATCATTGTAACTTAGGAATTACACTACAACCCATTGTTGCAACTTTGATGTTGCAACTTTTAAAGTGCAAGTCGACACCGAAACCATGAGCTAAAGAAACCTTGAGGTGATTGAAAACTTGAGTTGATATCGTTACATAGTTGTTATTCCATTATTTCAATTTGGATCAATATTAGGCTTGATTAATTGATTTATTAATCATTATTTTTGGAATTATGTATAGGAGTCATTTATTGTCTAATAATTGTGTCAAGAGGCGCTCTCCAACCCAATATTGAAGAGATGTTGTAATGTCCTATCCTATCCTATCTTGTTAAACTTTTGACTCAGTTAAATTACATAATAATAAAATATAATAATAATAGTAATAATAATCATCATTATAATTAATTATAATTAATAATTAAACTATCCTAGATCCATCTTAATTATGGATCTATCAAGCATTGAGAGGGACCAAATCTCTTTTCACTCTAAAAGAGGTTTGAACATCGAGAGATTTGATCCCTCTCGACGCTTGGTAGATTCAGAGTTAAGATGGATCTAGGCTGGTTACTAGCCAACCATATGAGAAATTTGTGGATCTCATTTATTGGTTGTTATTTATTTTTAAACAAATGTTATGTATAAAAGGAGTTCCTCTTTCGTTCCACATGGAAGACTCTTAGAACAATGTGCAAATTATAATGAAAAAATTAAGCTTTTACTTTAATTGTAGTTTATGATTTGATTAATTAATTAAACTTATCTCTTTTTGCATATTTATAAATTATATTGTTTTTTTTTTTAATTATATTAGTTAATTAAATTATTTTACGCTATCAAAGTACCAAGTGTTGATAAATATCAACACTCTTTTATATGGAGGTAGGGCCCAACTTCAATAGAACAAAATGTTGTATAATTTAAGTAGCTCTCTTCCTCGTTGTGTAATTTAACTCCTTAGTTGTTTATTCATGTAGAATTTACTTTATTAACTTTTGTAACTAATTCATGTTTGTGTGATTTTTAATTATTTATTCAATTAGTTATTTGTGTATAGTTGTATTTAATTATTTATCAATTTATTTATGCAATTGATTATTCATGTTTATTATTAATTTTACACGTGTGCAATTCAGATTGATCTGCATTCATTTATGTTGTTGAATCAATGTGCTCAACGCAATGATTACAATTGTTCATTGCAATAAAAACAAGGATCAACTTGGCAAGGATTAGTCCTTTTATTCATTTATGTTGGTGTGATTTATTTCTTGCACGTGTGTTTACATTCTTGCAAGTGTGTTTAATTTCCTACAAGCGTGTTTACTTTTTGCAAGTGTGTTTAAATTCTTGCAAGTGCGTTTACTTTCCAACAAGCGTGTTTAATTTCCTGCAAATGTGTTTACTTTCTTGCAAGTAGTTTTAGTCACTTTACTTTTGAATTTGTAAAACTGTGCCAAGCTTGTGAATTGCCTACACTCCATTTGCAAAATTAATCATCGATACTACAACTACAAAACAAACCAATGTAAGTAAAAAGTGTGATCTACATATAAAATGCATGGTAACTCACAAGTTCCATATGTGCCTCAAGTTGACAATTAAATGCACAACCTTTCGATTGTCTTTATGAAAAATTATAAGAGTAATTATAAGGCCCATCACTTTTGGCACCATTGTTGGGGAGTTACAAAAGGCACATTTTTTTCTTGAATTGGTTTGGATTTCATATTTTTGCATGCACAAGAGATTGTTTTGTTTTGTTGTTTTTAGAGTACATGATATAGGCCATTTATATACATTAATTGAATTGCTAAATATTTTTGTGTTGTAGTAGGAGCCACCCATAACACTAACCTTTCTTTTGCAGGAAGCTTAGAAGAAAGAAAGGAAAAGCACTTATGAATGAAAAAGAGCCAAGGGGATGTCAAAGCCTTCAAACTCAAGGTATGAGATGCATTATGGATTTCATGGATTTGGTAGGTTTGCAAATCACAATTTTGTAGTTGAATTTTTTTATTTTTCATTCTTCCCACTCATCCCTTCCTTACGATTATTTTCTTCAAGACACCTAGTCTATTTGTTTTTGGGAAAATATTTGAATCAATGTTTAAGAAAATAATGGTTGGCAATAGTACTTGAGTATGCTTGGTAAAATTCAATTGCATGTCTCCTCTCCTCCATTTTCTTAGTAACAGGCTATTATAGGGTTGTTATTGGTATATCCCGTAATTAGACCATTCTCCTATAAAACTAGCAAGTGCCATGGTTGGATACCTAGGTGTCTTGGTAGATGGGAACATGTCCATATGATGACCAATGGTTCACTATTTACATCATGGTTGATGTTTGGCCCTCAAATACAACAATTTCCCAATTGACCTATACTAGTATACCAATGCTTGGCTCAAAGGTATGGTTGGTTCCCAGCTGGTATAATAATTTTTCTCCCAATCACAACCTTGCAAGTGAGTAGAGGATTATCATCTTCTGATATATTTAATCCAAACTCTCTCCATAGGATTTCATGTTTCATCTTCTCTAATTGTTTCTTGGTGAATGGTTGTTGCTTTATGAAGAATGTAAGATTGACATTGATACATCTCGCATGAAAACAATCCTCCTAAAGCATTGGCGAGCATCGTGGTTGGGTACCTAGGTGTCTCTGTACATGGGAATGTGTCCATAAGGTGACCAATAGTTCAATCCTAGTTAATGTTTGGCCCTAGAATACAACTGGATGCCAATCAAGTTATACTAGTGATCTGAATGGGAAAATTAGTTTTGCTGTGCTAAATTCCTCTTCAGAATATGTAAAAGTGCTTAAGGATTCATGAGGTTAATTGCAAGTTTTATCATGATTTTTTGAGTGTTTTTATGTAAATTTCATGTACAAATTAACATA
Source organism: Pinus tabuliformis (assembly GCA_031772625.1). NCBI lineage: Eukaryota > Viridiplantae > Streptophyta > Pinopsida > Pinales > Pinaceae > Pinus > Pinus tabuliformis. The sequence continues at coordinate 1,299,425,461 of CM062818.1, forward strand.
AACAAATGACTAAACAATAGCATACAACAAACAAGAACATCACCAAAACAGTATCACAACAACACATGATGAAGGAGTTCACCCCACCTGGGCTACGTCTCCTTGGTCTAGCTTCCAATGGCTTGGCCCTCTCTATTATGCTCAAAAGTGTGAATGCATCAGTTTACAATGCTCAAACAACTCTAAAACCTGCTCCAATGGCTCTATAATGCCCAAAAATGTCTATTTAGCCTCTTCCTGCTCCTGAATTCGTAGAAAAATGAAGAATTTATGGCTTCCCCTAGCTCTTGCACTATTCACTCTACAATTTGCCCAAAATCTGGCACCATCCTACAATTTCGCCTCCAATTCCGCTAACCGAGCGCCAAATTGCCTAATATCGGGCGAATTTGTCGGGGCACTTAAAATTCCTCTAACGCCTTATTTCCAAAAATCAGGCCACATGAGGAGGCCACATGCCCGGGGCTAAGGCCAACGGCTTGCCCCCGCCGGTCGGGCCCCCACTCCACTCCGCGCGTGATTCTATTGGGTTGCATGTGCCCAGGGGTTTGTCCCCGTGGCTGGCCCCTTTCCTGAAACTTCTCTACGCCAATGTTTAAATATATTTCGACGAAATTAGTTATTAAGAACTAACGTGTGGTGTGTTGGTAACGGCATGGAATTGAAACTTGGAGGTCACGGGTTCGACCCCCACCCGCTGCTGCTCATATCTTACCCAATTTTTGGTGGCCATCAGGGTTCCACGTGGCCACATGTGATTGGCCACCTAAAACCCAATCAAAATGTGCCACTTGTCACCACGTGATTCAATGGAGGAGCCCAGTCATCTGTATAGTCAACCTACCACATAGGCATCCCAGTTAGTGACACGTCAACAACACGGATTACTGACTGGGCTGCCTGCATTTTTTTTTAAATTTGCCTTTTTGGAAAAGCGAACAAAACATGTTTATGGGAGCATATGGAGTCCGTTTTGCGCGAAATGAGTAGCGCCAGATTCAGAACGACGAGCACTACGTGGTCGTTAAAGTTCCACACCAATCTGACAACTTTGAATTTTGAGCAAATTTTTGAGCACCTCATAAACTAGTTTTTGACCCAAAGGTATTGTTGGTTCCCAACTAATATATTGATTTAAATAATGACCTTATAAGTAAATGATATGAGCATCATCATTCCAAAATAGTCACTACAAGAAAAGCCAAATTTTTTTCTGCACATTTTTTTTCAATTTCCCTAAAAACTAAGTTTAACAACATATTGGGCACTTCAAATCATGACAATCTAATGAGGCACTTCACAAACTCCCACGATGGTTATGTCATTATCCCATTGATACCTTACCATATTTGAAAATAATATTGATCAAATTATTATAGCGTGATGGCTTGACAAATTTACTAAAACATAGTTAGGACAATCTTGTTTTGAGAGACCATAAGGGCATATTTTTAGAACCAATTTCTACCTAGAATAGCCGTTTAAATATAGTTTATAACTCAACTTGAATTTCTCAATTTGGATATCAAACAAAAAAGTTATGGTCAAAACATTCACTTATTGTTAAACAAGGAATTAAGGACAAAGTTGAGACAATTAATTTTTGGATGCCTCGATGGATGAATATTTCGAATTATTTATATGGTGTATTCTCCTATGGATCTAGTTTGCAACAAAATTTGAATCACTCCATATCAATATCATACAATAAAGTTATGCCTAAAATACTAATGGTTTGTCCTAAACCTATACTACTTAAAACTTTGTTTCTTATTTTGTTCACTGGCATATTTGACTCATCAAAATTTTTAATCCTTAAGACCTATTTCTAATGTATATACCTACATGAATTTGCTTTCATATTCATTTGGAATCATTTTGACCTGTCATTAAATTAAAAGTTACACCTAAATTAGTGATTGTTGGTATAGGATGGAGAACAAAAACAACTATGTGATAAAGGTTGTTCCACAACGTGTTTGGCACACTATTTCATGGAATTTTAAGAAAATATTTCTGTTGGAGATATATTAAAGAATCTAATTTCACCTTCAATTGGAATCATTTCAATCCATCAACAAATGAAGAAGCTATACCTAAAATACTAACTATTGATATATGCACGAATTCCAAAGCAGGTTTGTTATTTAGGTTGTTCCTAAGCAAATTTGACATAGAATCTCATGCAATTTTCAAAAAATGTTTCTACTAGAGATATTTCTTCGAAAATAATTTCATTTTACTTTGAAATCACTTTAATTAGACATCAAACAAAGAATTTATTTACAAAACACTATCGTGTACTCTAGTTGGTGAGCACTCTTTAATAGGTTTAAAAATTGAATTTCTTTGGATCTATTTTATTAGCACTGTTTATGAATTATTTTCCATAAAAAATGGGTAAAGAAAGATTTCTCTTCTTTCTTATCCCAAGGTATCATATTTTATTGCAGATAAATACTATTTTTTGCAAGTCCTATGAAGAACAGGAAGGTCAATCCATGCATAAAGTGATTTTCGAAGATACAATTTCACACAAAAAGGCATAGAATGTTGTTGCAACTCTAGAGTTCAATTGTTTCAACTCTCGAGCACTATTTTTGCAACTCGAGAGTGTTGTTACTACAACTCTGGAGCAACGTTGCTACAACTCTAGAGTGTTCTTGTTGCAACTTTGGAGCATTATTGTAACTTTGAATGTTTTTGTTGCAACTCTAGGGTGCAATTTCTACAACTCTAAAGCATCATTGTTAAAACTCAATTACATCCAACAAAGGGATTTTTGAGTCCTTTCATGCACCATGATTTGAAGCTCAAATTCTTAGAACCGGTTGATGCCTCGAAAATCGCTGCAACAACATTGGGGGATAACCACCCGGTCCGGACCTTAAAAGCAGCTCCTTTTCTGTTTGGTGTGGTGGCTACGACTGTTCATCTAGGTCCAGTTACCTTCTCCCTATTGCTATTGGTTTATAATGTATCCTTAACTACCAATAGACAGGGACATCAGATCACTTCTTCTTGCTGATCAGGCAAGAGAATGACCCTTAAGCTGATTTGGGTTCAGCCAAGCCACAACTAAAGTTTTGCCTCTTTGAGGAGAGGACTTAAAAGAATGTAAAATTTACTCTAAATGCAAGCTTATTCTATGATGCAAGCAAAAGAAACTAATCTAAATCCTATCTTAATTAGGTAGATATAGATCTAACCCAACCAAGAGCAAGATAATCAAAATATTGGGATTTAAATATGTCTTGTTTATGATGAATATCAAGTTAATGAAGTAGTTCAATTAACTGATATTATGGTTACCAAAACACATTCTATTGAGACCTTAAAACTGAAATAATAAACCAACAACATTCCAGGAAGTAGTTCACAAAAATGATATTGATTACCAAATCAATAAATCCAATAATTGAATAATGATATGTGGAAATAGTTCACAACATATTACCACTCAATAAATCAGTTTTAATAAGGCAGATTTCTGAGTAAATAGTTACTCAGAAATCAGAAATTAATCCATAAGAACAGAGATACATGATAACAACATTGAGACAAACTACCCATATTGACAATAGTGCACAAACATGAATAAAATTACACATTCCTGTTACCATAAAAATGAAACTGATATTTAAAACAGTAGTATTAAAAATACCAATTTATTGCATCCATTTCTCTGTCCTTGGTCTCCAACAGCCCTTTACATTGCTTGAACTTCTGCTTTCAAAACTAGAGCCACAATAGTGCAAGCTTTGTTCTTCATGCATAATTCAATATACAAAGGGAAAATCCTCAATAATCCCCAAATCTGTGATTTTTCACTCCTCTCTCCTACAACTCTAAATTCCAATTACAATAGTGCTTTCATGGAGTCTAAAATTGCAGAGGAGAGCAGCCCCTTTTACATTCTGCAATCTGTTATTTATAATATCTGTGAAGGAATTTTGGAGAGGAGAGTTTGTTGAAGAGAAATTTGCCAAATATAATTTTACTTGCTCCTAATTCTGATCTTCAATTGCTGGAGCATTCTCATTGACTGAGATCTTTTTCCCCATATTCTTTCCACTGTTTTCCTGCAAAAAGAAATCAAAATAAATTAAAATGCAACAATAAAATCAATCATGGCATTGCTGGCATTTAAATCAAATCCAATCAAATTCTATAAAATATAAATTCTCTATTGATGTCTGGGATGATTTAATTGGCCAAGAATATCATTGACGAGTGAATCTGCAATTAGAAGAGGTTTTGGACAAATGAAAATGAAGAAAACAACTCAGAAAATTGATTTTGTTTTCAAAATTCGGAGCTTGATCTTCTGCCTGATTTTTGGCCCAATAAATGATCAAATCTGTTGGTGAAACCTCCTCCAAAATGTTCTCCTTGATTTTCTCTTTCCAATGAGCCGTCCTGGGCCTTATTTGGCCAAGTATAACTCATCTTATGAGCTTCCAAAGTTGATGAGTCAAATCTGACATGAATCTGGAAATTCTGTTGCTGGACTAAAAAATCGTAATTAAAAACTAATCCTAAATTAGTCTCTAATTAATTCTAATTTAATTGCTAATTATTAATCTAACTAACTAATATTTAATTAATTATTTATAAACAAATTAAATCTAACTAAAAACTAATTAATATTAATTTAAATGATATTTAAATTAATTAATTTAATTAATAAATTAATATAATATATTACATATTATTAATTAATTAATATAATATATTTACATATACATATTAATATACAAATTAATATTAAAAAACATAAACTAACCATATTACCATATAAAAATATTAAAACTAAACCTTGTCACTATACGTAAGAGTTAAAAAAGTCATTTGAAATAAACTATACAAGGTTTTAATTCATAGTTTTTATCCCTTTTCGCTATCGGCATGAGAGGATGGACGAGTTAATAAACTTGTTTCGCATACATATAAGTTCCGATGCGATGGACGAGTTAATAAACTTATTTCGCATACATATAAGTTCCGATGCGATCGCAGTTTTAATAAGACTTGGTCAATGCCTTATTGCCTTTTGCTTATCGGCAACTCGCGTCGGGGGTAGCTCAAGGGGTATATCAGGTGTTGTCATATATGAAATTTGCGATGCGATATTTTTATTTTTATTTTTTATATTTTTCACATATTAAATTTTAATTTAATTAAATTAATTATATTTTTAAATAATAATTAATTTAATTAATTTAAGATTTAATATTAAAGATTAATTTTTTATTTTGGTTTATGAATTTTAATTAAGTTGTGAAATCATCTAAACTACAGCCACTTGAAAAATAATTAAAAATAATAAAAATAAACTACAGCCACTTGAATGATTGGGTTTTTTAGTTTTAGGATTTGATTTGGAATTTAGAGTGAATTTCTTAAAACCCCGATAATTAATAATTTGGCTGCATGACTAAAAAATGAAAAATGTTAGTAAAAACTTGCTACGGGTAAATATTTAAAATGAATGACTTATTGAACTAATTTATTTACAAAATGCAATATTGTACATTTTATACATTTTAAACCCAGGCTAGATAAATGATGAGACTTCAAAGGAGTGCCATTTTCAAACCAGTTGACCAAATGAGGCGAAACAAGCGTCAATGGGAAGCTTGTAAAAAATCGATTCTAAGAAAACAATCAAAACAAGAATCCAAAGAAAACTAAAAATTAACAAAAGCGTAGGGCAATCAACTAAAATAAAAATCCAAAAGGGTGTTTACCAAATTTTTATAGAAAGGGTCCCCATTATTTGAAGTAAACACATCAATAATGGGGGGTTGTGTTTTTACCACAACAGAACCTTATCCCAACAATAACTTAGCTAAAAATAAAGGTTACATTATAAATGGATAAGAAAACAAGACAAACAAATAATTGATTGAAAGATGAAGTAAAAAACAATGTTCTAAAAACCAATTTCCATCACTACATTGAAAATTCCTTTGATGCAGATGAAGCCTTTCAATGAGACTTACTATTCATATTTCCTAGTTTGAAATAATTGCATGCTAAAGTTTATGAAGTTCTTGTATTTATGTGGCTCCACTTGAAATTTAATATTTTTCACTACCATCAAATCACAAATCCAACCTCATCATTTCCCACTTCTAACTCTGACCATCCCTAACCCATGCAATACAGTGACTTGACTCACTTACAATGTTGAGTTACCTCATTTTCCTATCTCTTTCCTTAATAAATTTGCTGGTGAAAATCTGTCTCGGGCATCATCATACCATCAAATGTTTGAAAACTAGCTTGTTGGCGGGAATTCAATGAAAAAATAAAAAGTTGATCTTCAAGTTTCAATTGCTCTTTCAATAGGGATTCACAAGTTTCACACAAAAGGTTGTTCCATGTCTTAGTCTACATCTCACACGGTGATAAAAAATTTCAAATTCCACAATGTTCTTTTCCATAAAATTTTACATCATCGTGGACCATCTTAGGCTATGATACACTTTCTGCAAAGTTCCAGGTAGGTTATTACAAGATTTGGTGTTGTTACAAGTGCCATCATTGGTTCTACTTCAATTACTGCAATTCCTATCAGCCAGTTGCCGCAACACCTACCAGTGAGTTGCTACAACACTTATCAATGAATTGTTATAATATCTATTAGGTAGGTGTAGGTATGTTTCTTTTTCTTTTATTTAAACTAAGTTCATTCGATGTTGTGGATTTGTATTTGGAAAGACACTTATAATTCCATCCTTCTTCCTCATCCATTTCCATATCTTAAAGGTGGATACTCTCTTCAGTTTGTGGGGTATCATTACCTTTGCATTCTATAACATTCCCTCACCATTCTTATCTATCTCCACTCCAATATCCATGCATGAGAAGGATTCAAAGATGCCAATAGTAAAATACTTTGTTGTTTCCACACAAGAACCAATAGTAAGAATGATAAAAATCCTTATTTCTACCACACAAGAACTAGTAGTAAGAACAATAAAAGTTCTTGCTCATGCCACACAAGAACTAGTAGCCATAAAAATAAGATGTTGTTGCTCCACAAGAACCAACAATGCAAAAATAACTAGATGAAAGGGAGAACCCGCATTTATTAATGTGATATATCTGTTGTTTGTCCATGAGCATCTTCATATCTACCATTTTAAGTAGCATATCCAACTTATTAGTGTCTTTAATATGCAAGCAAGAACACGGAAGTTTGACAACAATAATAACATAAAGAAGCCCTATTGTTACTACACAAGAACCAACAATAGGAAATGAAACATCATCATGTCATAAGACTTAAACTATTAGGATGCTGTTGTTACTACTCTTATAACAGTATTATTGCTACTCTAGTTTTTAATGTGCAAAGAAGGGTTTGGCTATATCTCAAAATATGTGCATCAGATGGTCATGATTTATTTTGAGGAAATTGAGTGAAACAAGACAATTATGCTTGCAAAACTTCATAGAAAATTAGTTTGTAGATAATGGATAAAAGAAGTTTGCCACTACTCCTAGAACACTCTTAATGCAACTCCTTATAGAAGGTTGTTGCAATCTCATTAAATTTGTTTAGGGGTGTTAATTTTGAAGTTTGAAAGATGCTATATAACAATTCACAACAAGCATTTAAGGAAAATGAAAAATGTTCACAATGGAGAGAGGTTTGCAGCGGGAAAAATAAGTATCCCTCCAGTATTGATAATAAGAGGTATTAGGTTGCATGAGGATATGCAACATTTTCAGTAGGGGGAGATGAAGAGCCTCATAATCAACATCTTTTTACACCCTCTTTTCCCTATTATTAATTCCTTTTCACTTGCCTATGACTCTATATTAGTCCATGCTAATGTTTATATGTGAAATTTAGACATAAAGTGTTTTCCATTGCATTTCCTTGGCATTTTACATGATTTTATGATTAAACATTAAAAAGATGTCATATTTGCATTTATCATTGACTTAATTTGCAAAAATGATGTCCCAAACATGTTGTTGTGCAAGTTGTGATGTTTTCATAGGGGATGTTTTGGTTATAGTTGCTGCAACTTCGAACTCTATTGCTACAACTCTAATTCATGTCATTGCTGCAACTCCCATTGTTGCAACTCTGATTCATGATGTTGCTACAACTCCCATTCTTGCAACTCCAATTCACAATGTTGCTGCAATTCCCATTGTTGCAACTCCAATTCACAATGTTGCTGCAACTCTAATTCATGATGTTGTTGCGACTCCTACTGCCGCAAATACAATTCATGTTGTTACTGTTGTTGCAACTCCAATTCATGTTGTTGTGATAACTTCCATTGCTGCAACTCTAATTCATGACATTGGTGCAAATCCAATTCACACCATTGTTGTAACTTATGAATTACATTGCAATTGTAGAAATTAATGTGTAGATTCAATATTGCTCGTGAAATTTGCTAAATCACAAGATTTTAAGCTACTCTGCCGATCTTCGAAAGTTAATTCACCATCTAAAACAAGAAATACTGACATGCAAAAGGAAACATCACACATACATAGAGATTTAACTAGGGGAAAGCAACTGCTCAAAACCCCTTACTATCTGTATTGCATTAATCAGAGAATAGAGAAGAAATACAATGCTTTCTCAAGCCTGAGCACAACCCGTAATAGTATATTCTATCCCACTTCTTGATTGACTAAACCTTACCCAACACTTAGCCAATTTCAAGCCTTCCCAAGCTCCTATTTCCTTGTGTTGTTCCCTTGGGAAATTTCCCTTATTCTTTTTAGGAATTTCACACCAAGGAATTGTGCAATATCCTTAGGTCAATCTATGATTACATGCACCAACTATACACATGGGAATATGCTACAACTGATAGTACACTACCTTGGAATCTCCATCTCAACTGGGTAACTCAAATTCTCTGCATGTAACAATTATTTTGGGTTGATTGATCAGTTACCCGGTTGATCACTGAGTGATCCAGGTGGATATTGGTGGCCACCCGCCTATTCCATGGGGACCCCCACCATTGTTTCTTTGAGTTTTTCAGTTTCCTTAATTGTAGCACAATTTACTATTTTTGGCAGTTTTTCGGGTCCTGAATTTTTGGAGCCATTTTGAGGCCCTAAACGACGTTTTTTTGGGAATATTTCTATAGGCTATTTCATTTAAATCACATTTGTAGTTGTAGTCCTCAGAAAGATATTTCCAACGAGGTATCATGCGTGTGAAACAGAGATAATATGACCAAGTTACGACCCCGGGAAGTTTGCTGCCCAACTAACCCCAACGGGGCCCATAAACTCTTGGTGTTACATCTCCTCGGGTTAGGGTTTTGGTTGTTTACGGTTTTCTCTTATTGTTAAATAATAAAAATGCCCTTGAGCCTCATTGTAACTCAGTTCATAGGCATGTAGCTGCCACATCGCTTCTAAGAGATAAGCTACCATCACCTGAGCTAGTCTCATTTCCATTTTGTTTGTAAGCATATTCAATTATTTGATATTAATGAAAGATAATGTTATTTCTGCTGCATCTTTGTATTTATGGTTATATCTGTAATTTTTTGCGTTCCTGTTTAAGTTCGGATCAATGGTATCAGAGCGGTCTGCTCTTTCTCTGTTTTTCTTTGCATGTTCCCAACGAGGTCGAGATATAAGGAGTTAGGGCTCGAACTGGTCGAACCTTTGCAAAACTAACCTCAGAAATACTGATGGCCTCCCATGGGGGAAGAAAAAAAAGATGAGGGAGTAGGAGATCCTATCAAAATATTGCTCGAGGAGGCCCTTGAGAAAAAAGGAACGTGATGATGGATAACTTTGCCTAGATCCTTAAATGGTTGCCCACTTGCAGCGCATCCACATCCAACAACCACTCTGGAGGCTCCACACCTTTTAACGTACAAGTAAACTTTGACATTCCCATATTTGAGGGCCAAATAGATGTAGACGCAGTAGATAAAAGGTTGAATCTAATAGAAGGATATTTTTCTGTTCATGATTTTTCCAGCTGAGAAAAAATTACTTTTGCTCTTCTCAAAGCCGGCCCCCACATCAAGGACTGGTGGGAAACCTATTGTGAGTAGAAAGATGAAAGTACGACCTCACTGTTTTCAACTACTCCCACTTGGAATTCATTCTAGGACGTCATCAAGGAGCAGTACTACCCTGTTGGGAGCTACGAGGACAAATACATAAAGTGGACCACGTTGTGGCAAGGAAGGGACCAAGATGTGCCAGATTTTACCAATGTTTTTCATACCTTTTGACACGAAGTTGGGTATCAACGATTCTGAGGAACATTTGCTACTCAAGTACCGCGACTGCCTACATAGATACATCCAGGACGAGATGGAGTTCCTAGACATCTCCTCGCTTGGCACGATGTACTGATATGTCATCAAGATCGAGCAGAAGTTTAAACAGAAGAAGCGAGACTTTGGATTTGTGAATCTGAAGTAAGGGAAAGGTGTCCCGAAACCGTAGAACAAAGGAAAAAGCCAAGGCATGATGGCTCAGGACAACCCACCAAGGCCACAAGCAAAGGACAACACTGCGAAGTCGAAGAAGGACATGGGAAAGTGGTGTGATCTCCATAAGAGCTCCACTCACAACACAAGTGAGTGTTGGGCCAAGCTGTCACTAGTGGCCGAATTGAAGGCTCAAGAATCAGATGCATGTTCCAACTCTGAGACAGAAACCGACAAGGGGAATTACAAAGGGAAGAAGATTATTGATGCGGAGCCCAATGCCATCGTTGCCACCACAAAGATCCAGAAGGAGGAACCTGAAGATCTAGAGGAGGAGGAGCGTCTCTTCCACTCCCAGATGTGGGTAAAGGGTTCCCCACTATAGTTCATTGTTGACAGCGGGAGCCAAAGGAACCTCATTGTAGCAGAGGTTGTGAAGCGACTAGGCTTATCGACCACAACACACCCACAACCATACACCATCGGATGGCTTCACCAAGGACAAGATCTGTGCGTGAGCCAACAATGTCGCCGTCCATACAACATCAATCCCTTCACGGATGAGGTATTATGTGACGTTGCTCCCCTTGATGTTTGTGATGTATTATTAGGCCAACCATACCTGTGGAAGCAACATGTTGTGTATGAGTCAAGGCCCTGCGCTGTTATTATTAGATTGGGAAATAATTTGTACAACATATTAGAGGTAGCACCGCCTATCACCATCTCTTTGGTTACTACAAAACAATGCAGTTAGCTCATTTCAAAAACAAGTAAATTTGTTTTCCTTATGATACGTCCTTAAGGAAAGAAGAAGACGGTGGTCATGACCTCCAGACAGGGCCCCTCCGCATGACAACGACAAATGGACAAGGTCATGGAGGAGTACGAGGACATCTTCACCTCCCTCGTAGAGGGTGCCTTTGCACTGTCAGGTCAAGCAATACATCGATATGACCCGAGGTGCGTTGTTACCCAATCGACCAATCTATCGGCACTCCGTTATGGAGAACGATGAAATCAAGAGGAAAATTCAGGAGCTGTTATAGAATGGTCACATTCGGCTGAGTTCATCGCCCTATGGGAGCCCGATCGTGTTAGTACAAAAGAAGGATGGGACTTGGAGACTCTGTATTGACTATCGGGCGCTGAATAAGATCACTGTCCGGAACAGGTACCTGATCCTGCGGATTGATGACCTTCTGGACCAACTCAAGGAGGAAAAAGATTTCAGCAAGATCGACTTGAATTCTGGATATCACCAGGTACCAATCGAACCCTTCGATGTGTGGAAGATTGCCTTCAAAGCCAAGGAGGGCCTTTTTGAATGGTTGGTTATGCCTTTCGGGTTTACGAATGCTCCAATAACCTTCATGAGGCTTATGGATGACATCTTACAGCCATTCACCAACTCATTTGTAGTGGTATACTTGGATGACATCCTAATCTTCAACCAGAGTTAGGTGTAGGTTTTAACCCCATACAGAAATTACGTGCATACGAATTCTAAAAAACAGAAAATAAACAATGTGAGAGCATAACACATAAAACACATATACACAAATATTTTCCCCTAGATCCCAAAACCGGGACTACCAGGTTGATTTTTCATTATATTCCTTTCAATGTTACAATACATATTTATACATGCCGAAGCATCCAATACCATGGACTGAAAACCATCACGTCCAAAACCATGTGCGAAAATCATGCACACAGCCATAGGTAGGTGCACCCAACCTAACATAGGGTCCAAAACCAAAATTTTCCGGGCGTTTCCCCGGACACCATAAGGTGGGGTTACTTGCACCCCTCAAACCCCATGTGACTCCCCCCGCTATGTAATAAGCGCAACGAAGGGGGGGCTCCGCCCCCTTCTAACCCCCGTTAACTACATGGGCTAGTCGTGGAAAGAATATAACATAACCCAACATTGGGAAGAGCACCTCCACCACATTCGACAGGTTCTCCAAACACTATGGCAACACAAGTTGTGTGCCAATTTGGAGAAATGCACTTTTGGCATGACCCAGGTTTAGTATATGGGATACATCATTGATGAACGAGGGGTGCATGTGGATCCAACCAAGATCCAAGTCATTCGGGATTCACCAGCCCCAACCACTTTGACGGAGTTCCACAGCTTTCTAGGTCTTTCCAATTTCTACCGCAGGTTCAAGTTGGGGTTCTCTCATATCACTTGGCCCTTGAGTCAAGTCACCAAAGGAGGAGCGAAAGAAAAATTATTTTGGTTTGAATCTCAACAGAAGGCGTTCGAAGAGTTGAAACATCACCTCTGCTCTGCGCCAGTACTCACATTACCATACTTGAAACAACCATTTGAGATCGAGACAAACGCCTCTGACTATGCTATTGGGGCCGTCCTTACTCAACAGGGGCATCCAATGGCATATCACAGTGAGACACCTTCAAACACAGTCAGGAAGTATCCCACTTATGACAAAGAGATATATTTCATTGTGTAGGCCTGTGGACAATGGAAGCATTACATTTTGGGAAAGGAAATGATCATCCACACAGACCACCGACCCTTGCAGTTCATACAGATGCAAGGGAAGTTGCATAATGATCGCCATCAGAAGTCGTCCACATACCTGCAACAGTTCCATTTGAATATCAAGTAAAAGAAGGGCATCAAAAATAATGTTGCAGACTGCCTCATCCAACCACCGATCATGGTGTTAACCACCGTGCTCAACACTTGTGGGCACAAGACTTCTGATTGGCGACTTTTGTACAAAAGCAACCCAGAATTTGGCCACACATACCAGATGCTCTTGGAGGGTTAGCAAGTTCTAGATTTTCACCTCCAAGATGCTCTGTTATGCCACCTAGGACACCTTTGTGTTCCTTCAAGCGAGTGTGCGAAGGTGATTTGAGAAGGGACTACAGTTGAGCCTCTATGCATTTTGGGGTCGAGAAAATGGTGGCAGTACTGCAGAAGTATTTCTATTGGATGAATCTTCAACAGAATGTCAGGAAGTACATCAGATCCTGCACTGCCTGTGCCATTGCCAAACCGACCATCAAGAAGCAAGGTCTCTATACTCCGCTGCCTACCCCTAGTCAACCTTGGGAATCCATCTCCATGGATTACATGTCAGGCCTTCCTTCTACTAAATATGGAAACGACCGTGTTTTTGTGGTCGTCGACAGATTCTCTGAGATGGCCATTATGGTGGCCTGCAAGAAGAGTATCATAGCAGAAGTCACTGCTAAACTCTTCTTTGAACAAGTGTGGGTACACTTTGTGATCCAGGTGGCTCCAGGGACACACGCAAGACAAAGAGGGCTTATGAAATCTTGAAAACCAAAGTGATCAGAATGCTTTCAGTCTAGGACCAGAGCGTAGATCTTGTTGTCCTAATCACAGTGGTGCAAACGGTTTGTCAATCTGAGGTCGTATGAGGGAGAATGATCCAGTCAAATTTTTGGTCAAAGTTGGATTGTGGGCTAGGATTAAGTGTCCTACAATTTGACCGACTCTAAGGCATGGAACCTAGCTCCCAAAAGCGGGCAAATTTGTTGGATCATTAATTTGTCTGATATCCCCTATATTAGACAAATTCAAAAAATGTGTTGTTGTTATAAAAAATAAAATAAAAAAATATTTATTATGGGGTGGCGGGCCACCAACCTCGCCACCCCCCAACAAACCAACACTAAAATTAAAATTGGGCCGACAGGCCGTGACCCTCATCGGCCGACCCTACCACATAACCAAACATATATAATTAATGGGCCGGTGGCCATGACCTCGCCGAACCCTCCAACAACATTGAACCACATTTAAAAGGGGTGGGCGGGCCACCTCCAGTGGACCTGACCCACATCTAACCACAATTTGAATTCTAATGAACCGAGGGTGGCAGGGCTTGAACCCGCCTGGCCAGTGTGGCCAGCCCACCTCCCGAGCACCCTCACAAACCTCATGTCACATACAAACAAACATTAATATGCCATAAATGTTACACCAACCCACGGTTCCACTTAATATTGGTTGCAAAAACAAAAAAAACACGCCATAAATATAAATATATATGAATGTTGTTAAAAATACTTGTGCGCCAAAGTATTGGGCGGGATCTGATCTCGGGTGTCGTGTGCCCAAGTGGGAGTTTACACCAACCACCCAACGACTTTTGTCTTTGAAAAATTCGCCGTTGGTTTATACATAAACCCTTCATTTCATTTGCATGGAGGGGGAACGAAGCATGGGGGAGCCAAGAGCGCGCACATGGATCGAGGCATTTTTTAAATTAATTTTTGATGTAGGGTGGAACCATGAACCTGAGAAAAACACAGGCAGAGCCATGAGTGGGCGAAATTCTCAGGAGGGTGAAATTTTTGCAGTGTCCAAATTGGACAAACTTTATGTCGATCTTACACCCCTCAATGACACAAACTTGATGGTGCAGTTAGTTTCTTGATGTGAGTAGCTGACTTGAAAATGACCCAGAGGAGGGAATATTTGAGGAATCTAAAAGATTCCTTAAGCCCCAGATTTTCACTTTCACAGAATTCCGAAATTTGATAGTCGATTTTGCACTATTCGATGCCACAAATCTGATGGTGCATTCAGATTTTCCATTTGATCATTTCGTTTTTTGGCCACTTTTCTAAGTGGAGTGTAGGTGTCAGCATTCAATGTGTGAGTAGTCATTTCCATGAGATCCGACGTCGCGAGATTGATGGTACAACCGACTTCAGCAGTTTGACATCCTTTTCTTCAGATAGTCCCAGGATGTGAGGTATATGCAGTGTGTTCATGCACTTCTTTTTGCTATGAGATGCATTGTGCTGCACAGATCCCTATTTGATGTTTGATGTGGGATCTTGTTTTCTTACTTGTTCATGGTTCCTGCTTGATGTGATGCAGAATCATTTGTCGGATGTACTTGTTGTCATGATTCATCATGTTGTTTGAGATCCCTTTGTCGTTATGTTGATGGGATACTTATGTGTCACCATGTATGATTGCATTGAGATCCCTTTTATGCCATGTTGGCGGGATGTTCATTATCATCATGCATGAGTTTATGTCATACTAATAGGGGTCCTTTTGAATGAGAGTTCCTGCAGCGGAACATCTCTTGGAGCCACTCCTACATGAGGGCATTTTCCTTGTATGATAGCGACGTCACCACTTATGTACATCATCACTATTAACAACACTTAATGCAGCGGCCTACACCATCTTGACATCGGGGCCGGAGACGTAGTCCCTCCTGGATGAACTCCGTTATCAACAGCTTATGTTTTCATGTGCTGATGAATGTCATGTTCCTCTTCTTTACAACACACAGATGTATTCATTTATGTTCTTTTAAAAATGCAATTTAACACATCACGAAAGTAAAAGGTCTTGGAAGGGTCCTTTGTCACACCCGGACCCGGATCAAGTGGTATTGGAGTGGTCTTTGCGTGGATGTGAATTGCAAGCATGGACAATAGAACGTGCAGTGACAGAGGATGAAAAAGCGATGTACGAGACCATGCTCAAAATTTCCAAAAGAGTGGAAATAATGTATGAAGCTCTACAAAAAGAGACAGAGGAAAAGGAGCGATTGCAGCTTCAGTTGCGAGCCATGGAAGAGGCCCCAGAAGAACTGAAGCGTAACAACCAGAATCTTCAAACAGAGAACGTTGAATTGAAGATGCGTCTACAAGAAGAGAAAGAGGAAAAACAAAGTTTGCTATAATAACTGCAAGCTAAGGACGAGGCCTTGGAAAAGCTGCAACATGACCCATGCGAGGTAAAAAGTAGTTTTCCATCTTCATGTATGTTCCCTGATGATGATTTTGCTGTTTTTGAAAATCATACCACAAGAATTGGCTCCAAACTGTTGAAGAAAATGAGGTATGAAGGAAAAGTCTTGGGCGTTAATGGCCAAGGCATTGTCAACCCCATCAAAGTAGAAGAATTACCCCATCAGGCAGGACTTGGGTATGTCAGAAAGGAAGTTGGGGAATGCGCCCAAACAGTTAGCGAACCACCAACAACAGATGATGATAAGCCCTCATCAGTTCTTTCCAAATTGATAAAGGAGGTAAAAGATGTTGATTTCCTTTTGATTTCGTCTTCACATAGTATGATTTCTGTTAGAGATTTGGAGATCCCAATTACAGGGACAAACATGAGGCTCCTTACCAGGACGAGGCATAAGGAGGAAAAAGAACTTGGTGTTAATAACCAAGGCATAACTCAACCATTGGAGGTTGTGCAGAGGCCTCAAATTGCAGGCTTGAGATACACAGAGGGAGAATGCTTGAAGGTGTCAGATGCTTTTGAGACGTCGTTGAGGAAAGAGAATAATGGGAACACATCCCCATCATCCCATGGCAGTGTCCATTGCAAGAAAAAAGCTGAGGCAAGCTCTCATCACCATAATGGCACCAATGACAGCAAGGAAAGGTATAACCAACCTCGATATGTTCATTTCGATTATAATCATGTCGTTAAGGATGAACGTAAATCATGGAATTGAAAAACATGTACCTTTTGTGGATTACATAACCATACATTTTCTAAGTGTTGGAAAAGAATATTAGCACAAAAAAAGAGGAGGCATGAAAGACCCTCTCAGCAGCAAGGAAAGAAACATGTTAAGTAGATATGGAGGAAGAAGATGTATTGCAGTTATTGCAACAAAGGTGGCCATCAAAGAGCCACTTGTTGGAGCCTCCATCCAGAGCAGCGCCTTAAAGATAAAGTGTCGGTGCTTGAACTAGGTGAAGCAGTTGTTCGACAAGCAAAATCACCACAGGGGGATGACCCATTCACAGCGATAAGTGAAAAAGGGTTTCTAGATATGTTAGCATGTCATGGTCATGCTTTTGTAAATCATTTGTTGCATTTTAAAATGTAAAAGTGATGATGTGTTTTCCATCACTTGTTCAGCAACAATGATGTCTGGTCTTATTTTGTGTTGCATGATAAACTGATGTCATGTTTTCATCACTCGTCAAAGAAAAAGTAGTGTTTGGCCTTATTTTTGTAAATCATGTGTTGCAGTGATGATGTGTTTTCCATCACTTGTTGAAGCAACAATGATATGTTGACCTTGTTTTCGTCCCTGGGGGATTGTTTCTATTTCGATGTAAACTTGACCACTGAGTAGGTGTTATAAAATCGTGGCAAGTGTGGGATGCTTGGGTCATTAGTTGGTCATGAAAGTCAAGCATGTAATTTGCAAAACAATGTACTAGAGGTTGCAGGTGTCGGCTCATCACTTAAGGCTCCGAAGAACAAAGGTGAAGGAGATGGAAGTGAGACCTTTCAGGACGCTTGTGATGCAGACAAGGTACAGAGAAGTTGCATATTATTTTTCATGCTTTTGGAGGACCAAAAGCTCCTCAGTGGGGAGGATTGATCCAGGTGGTTCTAGGGACACACACAGGACAAAGAGGGCTTATGAAAGCTTGAAAACCAAAGTGATTAGAATGCTTTTGAACTAGGACCAGAGCGTAGATATTGTTGCCTTGATCACATTGGTGCGAACGGTTCGTCAATCCGAGCTCGTATGAGGGAGAACGATCCAGTCAAAGTTTGGTCAAAGTTGGATTGTGGGCTAGCATTAAGTGTCCTATAATTTGAACAACACCAAGGCATGAAACCTAGCTCCCGAAAGCGGGCAAATTTGTTAGATCGTTAATTTGTCTAATATCCCCTATATTATACAAATTCAAAAAATGTGTTGTTGTTATAAAAAAAATAAATATTTATTATGGGGTGGCGGGCCACCAACCCACAACACTAAAAGTAAAATTGGGCCGATAGGCCGTGTCCCTCATCGGCCCACCCTACCCACATAACCAAACATATATAATTAATGGGCCGGCGGCCATGACCCCGCCGGACCCTCCAACAACATTGAACCACATTTAAAAGGGGTGGGTGGGCCACCTCCGGTGGACCCGGCCCACACCCAACCACCATTTGCATTGTAATGAATCAAGGGTGGTGGGGCTTGAACCCGCCCGGCCGGTGTGGCTGGCCTGCCTCCTAGGCACCCTCACAAACCCCATGTCACATACCAACAAACATTAATATGCCATAAATGTTACACCAACCCACGGTTCCGCTTAATATTGGTTGCAAAAACAAACAAAACACGCCATAAATATAAATATATATGATTGTTGTTAAAAATACCTGTGCGCCAGAGTATTGGGCGGGATCCGATCTCGGGTGTCGTGTGCCCAAGTGGGGGTTTACACCAACCACCCAACGACTTTTGTCTTGGAAAAATCCGCCGCTAATTTATACATAAACCCTTCATTTCATTTGCACGGAGGGGGAACAAAGCATGGAGGAGCCAAGAGAACGCACGCGGATCAAAGCATTTTTTAAATTAATTTTTAATGTAGGGTGGAACCATGAACCTAAGAAAAACACAAGCAGAACCATGATTGGGAAAAATTCTCAAGAGGGTGAAATTTTTGCAGTGTCCAAATTGGACAAAATTTATGTCGATCTTACACCTCTCAGCGACACGAACCTGATGGCGTAGTCAGTTTCCTGATCTGAGCAGCCGATTTGCAGATGAACCAGAGGAGGGAATCTTTGAGGAATCTAGGGGGAATCTAAAAGATTCCTTAAGCCACAGATTTTCACTTTCTCAGAATTCAAAAATTTGATAGTCGATTTTGCACTATTCGATGCCACAAATCTGATGGTGCATTTAGATTTTCCATTTGCTCATTTCATTTTTCGGCCAATTTTCTAAGTGGAGTGCAGGTGTTAGCATTCAATGTACGAGCAATCATTTCCATGAGATCCGACGCGCGAGATTGATGGTACAACCAGCTTCAACAGTTTGACATCCTTTTCTTCAGATGGTCCCAAGATGTGAGGTATATGCAGTGTGTTCATGTACTTCTTTTTGCTATGAGATGCATTGTGCTGCACTTATCCCTATTTGATGTTTGATGTGGGATCTTGTTTTCTTACTTGTTCATGATTCCTGCTTGATGTGATACGGAAACATTTGTGGGATATACTTGTTGTCATGATTCGTCATGTTGTTTGAGATCCCTTTGTCGTTATGTTGATGGGATACTCATGTGTCACCATGTATGATTGCATTGAGACCCATTTTATGCCATGTTGGCGGGATGTTCATTATCATCATGCATGAGTTTATGTCATACTGATAGGGGTCATTTTGAATGAGAGTTCCTGTAGTGGAACATCTCTTGGAGCCACTCTTGCGTGAGGGCATTTTCCTTGTATGATAGCGACGTCACCACTTATGTACATCATCACTATTAACATCACTTAATGCAGTGGTCTACACCATCTTGACATCGGGGCCCGGAGACGTAGTTTCTCCTAGAAAAACTCCGTTATCAACGGCTTATGTTTTCATGTGCTGATGAATGTCATCTTCCTATTATTTACAACATGCAAATTTATTTATTTATGTTCTTTTAAAAATGAAATTTAACACATCACAGAAGTAAAAGGTCTTGGAAGGGTCCTTTGTCACACCTGGACCCGGATCCCTTTGGGATCCCAGAGTCTATCATCTCAGATCGGGACAACAGGTTCCTTAGTACATTTTGGTCCAGTCTCTGGTCGATGCTGGACACCAAGCTCACTAAGTCCACAACTTTCCATCCCCAAACTGATGGCTGGACAAAGGTCATCAACAGGTTGATTTTACACATTTTGTGCATGTACAACTCAAAGAATCCATGCACATAGGATGAGAGCCTCCCTTGTGTCCAACACAGCTACAATTGGGCTCTCCACAACTCGACTGGCCACAACCCTTTTCAGGTGGGCTTCGTATTCCAGCCACTATGTCCCATTGATGTGGCCATACCATTTGTAGCAACTTAGGCAGATTCGGCTCATGTCCAATCTGAAGCCGACAAGGAAAATAAATCCATTGAGCACATTCAACACATCTGCCAACAGGTCAATGACATATTGGACAAATCCAATGCTAAGTACAAGCAACGACATGATCAACATCGGCTGCCACACAAGTTCCAGGTGGGCGACAAAATTTGGCTACATTTGCAAAAGGAGTGCCTCGCTGGGCCCCACCGCAAGATTCGCCCGCTTCGATATGGGCCATACACCATCACCAAGGCTGTTGGAAATAATGCTTTTGAGCTCATCATTCCCCCATTCCTTGGCTTGCAACCAAGGTTCAATGTGGATCGCCTTCGGCCATACTTTCCACCATTACTGGACACATCCGACGTTGCAGAACAACTCACACCAAAAGAGTTAAATCCAGACTGCATGGAACAAGCTGCGACTGATTGGATCATGGACATGCATATCAAGAACACTCACCAATAGAAGACATAACTGTATCAAGTTGTCAAAGTCGGCCAACTCCTGCACCAAGGAAAATGGCTCACTAGGGACCAAGTTCAACATAAGTTTCCTCATCTCATGGAGGAACTCAACGCAATGGAGACCATTGCTTCATAATGGGGGAGGAATGATCCAGTTGGATATTGGTGGTCACCTACATATTCCACATGGACCCCCACCATTGTCTCTTTTAGTTTTTCAGTTTCCTTAATTGTAGCAAAGTTTACTATTTTTGGCAGTTTTTCATGTCGTAAACTTCCGGATCCATTTTGAGGCCTTAAAAGATGTTTTTTTGGGAATGTTCTTGTAAGTGATTTCATTGAAATCGCATTTTAAGTTGTAGTCCTTGTATAGATCTTTCCAACGAGGTATCATGCACGTCAAACAAAGAGAACATGACCAAGTTACGACCCCGGGAAGTTGGCTGCCCAACTAACCTCAACGAGGCCCATAAACTCTTGGTGTTACATCTCCTCGGGTTAGGGTTTTGGTTGTTTAGAGTTTTCTCTTATTGTTCAATAATAAAAAGGCCCTTGAGCCTCATTGCAACTCAGTTCAGAGGCATGTAGCCGCCACATCTCTTCTTAGAGATAAGCTACCATCGCTCGAGCTAGTCTCATTTCCATTCTGTTTGTAAGCATATTTCATTATTTGATATTAATGAAAGATAGTGTTATTTCTGCTGTAACTCTGTATTTATGGTTATATCTCTAATTTGTTGCGTTCCTATTTAAGTTCGGGCCACTGAGTGTGGTTGAAGTTACACAACCACAACTTGACCTCCACTATTTCTTCTCACAGTTAGAACTAGTTAAACTAACAATAACTCAAATTAACTGAAATAGATTGCTACAAATTAGCAATCAATCATGTAGAACTGAACTCAAGTGTATCCAACTCAAATTTACTGAGTTAACTGAGTGACAACCATGTCACCTGAGTTAACTACCTCCAAGTATTCTGCTGAAATAGAAATTCGAATTTTAATCTAGTTTGACCAAGGCAAAGTCAAAACTATATTCTATTACTGCATTTTCAACACTCCCTCTCAGCAAGAAAGGGATTATCAGATACCCCAAGCCTACTTTTATGGAACTTGAATTTTCCTCTTGAAAAATCCTTTGTCAAAATATCTGCATATTGTTCCTCTGTTGGAATGTAATGTAACAACATAATTCGCCTCCGCACACAATCTCATAGACGGTGATACTGGATGTCGATATGCTTAGATCGATCATGAAATATTGGATTTTCACAGAGTTTGATACAACTCTTCTTGTCACAGTAAATCACTGTAGGATCCATCTTTTGACCAAATAACCCAACGATAATATTTCTCATCCAAATAACCTCGCATGTTTCTTGACCTACAACCATGTATTTTGCTTATGTTGAGCTGAGTGCAACAATTCTCTGCTTCCTATTGTACCAAGAAACCACTACTGACCCAACACTGAAAATTCCTCCTGATGTGATTTTCCTGTTTGATGGACTCCCTACCCAATTTGCATCTATTATGCCTTGTAACTTCACTCCCTTTGTCTGTGTGTACCAATTACCAAACTGAGTAGTTCCTCTGAGGTATCTCAACACATGCTTTGTTGCCTTCAAATACAATTTAGTTGGCTTAACCATTGCTTGACTAAGCTAGTTAACTGCATAACACAAGTCTAGTCATGTGTTCACCAAGTACATAAGTGAACCCACAAGTTGCCTGTATATGGTAACCTTCACTACTTCACCAGAAGTAACATCCTCTTTCCTCGAGTTTCTTGGTAGAGGAGTCTCCATGGGTTTGCACCTGTCCATGCAGAACCTTTGAAGTATATCATTGGGATACTTCCCCTAAGAGACAAACAATTCCCCATCTCCTTACCGTACTTCCAAACCAAGGAGGTAGTGCATGAGGCCCATGTCCTTCATCTCAAACTCTCTTGCAAGGCCCTCTTTGCAAGATCTGATCAGTTGCCCATCACTAGTAAGGATCAAGTCATCAAAATATAAAACAATAATCAATAATTTACCTTCTACCACAATGTGATAAGGGTTTACATCTGCTTCACTTTTGGTGAATCCCAAACCGGTGAGATAACTATTAATCCTGGTATACCAAGCACAGGGTGCTTGCATGCTTCCATACAATGCTCGCTTGAGTTTGCAAACATGTGACTCTCTATCAAAGGTCTTAAACCCCTTTCGTTGCTCAATATACACCTCCTCCTCAATAACTCCATTGAGGAATAGTGTCTTCACATCCATCTGGTGGATCTTCCACCCTATCTGAGATTATAGTGCTAGAATTAACCTGATGGATGAGTACCTTGCTACTGAAGCAAAGGTCTCCTCATAGTCAATTTCGTCCACCTGAGAGAACCCCTCAACCACAAATCTAGCCTTTTGTTTCTCTATGCTACTGTCTGCTACACGTTTTACCTTGTAAAGCCATTTCGAACCAACCACTGATTTTTCTTCTAGTCTTGCGACCAATTCCCAAACATTGTTTTTGACAATGGAATCATATTCCTCTACCATAGCATCAACCCATACTGGTTGCTTTGCAATTTCCTCGAATGAGGATGGCTCTGTCTCTACTAGCTCACTCATCATAGCCATGTAGCTAGTGTACTGATCTGGTGACCTCCTCTGCCTGCGTTATGATGTGGGTGCTCCCACATTCTCTTTAGCATTCTGCAATAATCTGTCAGCTTCCTTGGTTCACTTTCTTCCTTCTCTAGATGTCTCTGCTTGAGTGGATGTCTCCACTCTCTGCTATCCGCTTGTGGCTGCTCCACAACTTCCTGAGCTTCTTCCTTTGGAGACAAAATCTCTTGATTAGGGTGAAATTGAAGCTCCCTCTCAAGAGAACACCTCATTGTCTTCTCCTCATCGAACTTCACATCCCATCTAACCACTGTCATCTTGAGGGATGAAAATTACACACAATAGTTGTGAGGTGTGTCTGTTGATGAGCCCCAAATTTTGGTAACAATTTGGGCTCATTTGGCCTACTTACCTTGCTCAACCCTTCATTTTTTATCACTTATGCATCATTTCTTAGTATATTCGTGTTATTTGTAGGAAGAAGGCAGTCATTATGCCTATGTGGCTAATACATGATGATTTCAGGTTTTTTTGACATTAAATGGAGCAAAGACCACGCAAATGAAGACAAGGAGACAGCCAAGGTGGCATTGCGGGTTTATAGGGAGGTTGTCCACAGCCTTGAATGACCTTCCTCGTGATCTCCACCCCAACTCCGAGCTCCAACAGCTATCACCACTGAGCTAGAAGGCAACCAACGGATTCTATAGGAACAACAATTTACTTTTAGTTGGACAGCCAAGCTCCACTAATTGAGGAGGCCAGCTTGGCCCTCATCATGTATAAATATTGAGGCTGTAGCCTTCGATGAGACTCTTGAACTTTTGTTGTAGGTTTTGGATTACGAGCTGTAGCTCAGTTTTTGCTCTTTGTAAGCCAATTTTGGCATGTTGTTAGACTCATGATTATGATATTTTAATAAAAGGCAGGCAGATTTGGATTTGATTCTGAGTTCTTAGGGGAGCTATAGCTCTCAGGTTAGGGCCCAACCTGAGAGCAATAGACCTCCTTCTTTTTGTATTGTTACTTGTCTTTCTTTTATCATTGCATTTCTTTCCTTTACATGCACTTGAAAAATACAGTTTGCTGAGTTGACTGTTTCGGTTTGGTTATGTAGGTTAGTTTCATGAATGCAGTTGTTTCAGTAGTTCAGAATTAGCGTAGGGAGATTGAAGTTACGTTGAGTTCAAAAAAGGTTGAATGCATGCTCACTTTCACCTCTGTTTGGGGACCGGAAGTGTAGACCGTGCCAACTGCCAAAAACACTGTTTTAACATATGCATTCAAGTATTGATGTAATGTTTTCAGTTGCAGAATTGTCCATATGATTATATCTTGAGTAATGACTCTTTGGTTCAACATCATGCACAAATTCCCTTCAACTTACATTGTTGTTCTTCGATTCCTAATAAAACAGTTAGAATAGGTTGGTGAACTTTCGTTTACATGCAAGATAAGGGTGATTTGTTTCATTTACACTGCGCAACACCACTTCATCGTGTTCTTATCCTTCTGAACCATGCCTAAGCCACCTACTCATCCTCTGTTCAGCTCATTTGCCTTCCAACCCTTCTACTGTCCACGTTGCTCAATCTTTTTGACCTTCCACTACTCTACCCTTCTATCGACCAACCAGCTTTACACACGCCTTCCCCATCTCATCTTTCTGTCCATAGGTCATCTCAAGCTCCTCTTTCATCTTACCCATCCATCCATACAACTCCTTCACTCCTCCATCACCCAAAACTCCGACTGCAGAACATCCTGTAGAAGTTAGCAAACTTCCTGTAGAAATCCCGAGCTTCCTGTAGGATCCCCTGCAGAAGCCTGCAAACATGGTTTCCAAGCACCTGAACGTTGTGGACTTCTGTGGAATGATGTGAGGGATCCCCTGGAACCTCTCAGAGTCCTCCTGACCGTTCCCAAGCGTTCCTTCCCTTTGAACTACCCCTGCACAGTCAAGACCCAGTAAGAAGCACAATCATAATAACTCTACCCACTTGAGAAAAAATACAAAAACGTGTTCTCTTCAATGGAAGTAGTTTAAATTCATGCATCTCATCTCACTAGAAGTAATGGAATCATTTCTAGAAGTTGCATTCCCACCATTGCATCATAAGGATTAAGCTAGTCAGATTAGGGTTTACTAGGGTTTCCATGTTTGGTTGGCTTTCAGTTCATTCTTGCAAAGTAGGTTAATTTCCTTTGAGATAGCCTTCGTTCATCATTTAGAAAGCTTCTTCTGAGAACATATAGAAGTTGGCTTGAGCCCTAGCGGACTTGTGCCAGCTGACCAAGTGACAGCTGCGACAAGAGCTAGTACTTGTGCATACAGCACCGTCGCTTCCAAGTTTGTTACGAACTACCGGGTTGATAAAATTAGAGAAGGAAGCTCCAGGAGTTGTAGCATTATTGCTACAATACTGGAGCCCACCATCTTTTTGGCGCCGTTGCCGGGGAAGCGTCAGAGTATTAGTAACTGTTGCTTTTCTTCTATTTTCTTCCTCTTGCCTTCTGCCAAGTAGTTTATTTCATTTCCATTCTGCAAAAGTAGCATAGACATTTCATGCTTTCATAGATTAGCATTTCAATTCCGCAATTTCAATTTTGCAAGCATAGATTAGCCTTTCAATTCTGCAAGTGTAGACTAGCATTTCCATTCCTGCAATTCCATTTGAGCAAAGTAGATTAGTCCTTTCCTGCTTTCATTTCAATTCTGCATTTTTATTTCAGCAAGATAGTTAGTTGTAGATCAATCTGTTTCAGTTTTGCAGGTACCGAAGAAAAAAACAAAAGCAATCAAAAAGTCTTTCCATTTCATGCCTCGTAGGAACCGAGATAAAACAAGTAAATTCCTACCCAACACCCCCACCACATCACTGAGTCAACCTTCTCTCTTCTTCGGTGACAGTGATCCAGAAGAACCTATAGGTGAACCTCCTGAGATATACGAAGATCCTATAGCAGAAGAAGAATTAGAGACCATCCCATCTGAAGCTATGGCTGACAATAGAGGAGAAGATGAGAGAATAGAAGGTGCCTTCCCCATCCGAGAAACCAATGGAGACATGAAAATGAAAAGCATTAGCCCCTCTGCTCTGCCTCACTTCCATGGACTGACTACTGAAGACCCTGATACCTTCCTGTTTGAGTTTGCTGTCCTTTGTAGAACCTATGACTATACCGAAGATGAGCAGAAGCTGAAACTCTTCCCTTCAACTCTTAAGGATGCAGCATTACGCTGGTTCATGGGCTTACCTGGGAATAGTATCACCACTTGGGCTCAGATGCAGCAAGCTTTCAATACCAAGTACCGGGACTACTGTAGGTCCAAGGAAACCAAGGGAGAAATCTTTCGGATGACCATGGGAAATGATGAGTCCTTAGAGGATTATGAGGAGAGGTTCCAACTTAGCTATAAGCGGGCCAGGTGCACACTTGACCCTGAATCCCTCAAGTTGGTCCTGCTCCGAGGAGTCCCTGAAGACCTTTTAGATACCCTTCACATGTTAGCTGGGGGAGATATTTACCAGCTGCCTTATGAGGACATCAAGATTGTGTTCAGAAACCACTCTAGGGCAGCTCGGAAACGAGGTAGAGGAAACCTTCTCTCAGCTGGTATCCCTTTCTCCAAGCATGAGTTTTCAAATCAATTAGAAGATCTTAAGAGTGAGGTGAGACAGACCATTGCCATGCAACTGGACACATTCAGGATCTAGCAGAAGAAGGAAGAAGCTGAGAGGGCCTTGGCTATCTTCTGCCCTAGATGTACAAGGAGACACCCTGAGAACGAATGCCCATTGCATTCGGTTGAAGTGTGCTTCGTTTGTGAGGAGGACCATCCCACAAATCAATGCCCAACCTTACCTGGACTTAAAGCTATGTACCAAGGGACAGAAGCTCCCACTGAACCTCTCTATTTCCTCAACCAAAGGAGGCCACAAGGACCTAGACCTTACTAGCAAGGGATGCAAGGGGCACCTCAAGCTTATTACAACCCCAACCAATCGACTCCTATGCCTTCCTGGTGTCCCCCTGCTCATCCTTCCTGGTCTATGCCTCCTCCATGGTCTTATCCACCTCAGTACCCTACTCAACCCACTAGTCATTCATATCATTCGCATGGCCAGCCATAGCCTCAGTGGAATGCACCTCAGTCGGGGTGGAGGCCCTAGTACAACACTCCTCCCGCCATTTTTCCTCCACCACCAGTTCAACCTCAACCATTACCTCCTGCTCCTCCAAGGCAACCTCAATGCCTGCTCAACCGAACCCGAACCCCAACAATAGACAGGCCCAGCAGGTATACACTGGGGAAACATCATGCCCTACCTGTGCTGTGGAGATCCAGGAGATCAATCTTCGATCTGGAAAGACTCTTCCGGATCGCCAACCTCCTCCCCCAGAGGACGAGGAGGACAAACAGGAAAGTGAACCAAAGGCTATTCCACCCTTTCCTGAGAGACTAACAGCCACCACACAACCCAACCCAGAGGAGGATGAGCTTCTGGGAGAGCTCAAGCAGTTGTGTGTGAAAATACCACTTCTCCAAGCCATCAAGGATGTGCCAATATACAACAAACTGGTTAAGGAAAAGTGTTTTAAACACCCAGGCAGGCGAAAGAGAGATGCTTCAACCATCAATGCCTTAGGACAACTATCTGACCTTATGTTAGGACAAGTCATCTGCCCAAAGTACCTAGATCCTGGGAGTCCTGTAGTAGATGTCCACATCAATGGCACCATCATACCTCACACCTTGATTGATCTGGGGGCTGCCATTAATGTGATGACCAGGGATACCATGCTCAAACTCAATCTTCAGGGTTCCTTGAGGAAGACCTCGACGGTACTGCAACTAGCAGATCGCTCCACTGTGACTCCCGAAGGGATTGTGGAGGATGTCTTGGTCTCTGTCGACTCTTGGGAATACCCTGCAGATTTCTTGGTTCTGCAACCCAAGGCAAAGCTTACTGGATATCCTCTTATTTTGGGAAGGCCTTGGTTAGCCACTGCAGATGCTTACATAAGTTGCCGTGCAGGAAACATGACCATCAAAAACGGTCCTATGTCCAAGTAGCTAGTCCTATACCCTCCTGCCCAACCCTCCTTAGAGCATGACTTACCACTGTGGTTGGAGGAAGGAGAAGAGGATGAGGTGTACTCAGCACCTTTGTGCAACCTAGATACCACTAGAAGAGACCCCCCAACCGAGGATGACTTGATTGAGACTTTGATCCAGAATCCACCTTCCAGTGCACTATCCTTAGAGAAATTGGTGGAGGACGCCCAAGCCAGCACCTTAGTGGACCTTTGTGCCACCAACCCTGTCACTCCCAGAGTCAAGAATGTGGAGTTCGGCCCTGAGAGAACATTAAAGATCAGATCCGCCCTATCTCCTTCCCAGGAAAAGGAGCTGTGTAGCCTGTTGGCCAGTCACCTAGATTCTTTTGCTTGGAGCTATAAGGAGATGAAAGGAGTCCATCCCTCGGTCTGTACCCATCACATATACATCAAAGAGGGTTGTAAACCGGTTAGCCAACCTCAGAGGAGAATGAATCCAGCCCTTAAGGACATTGTCAAGGAAGAATTGCAAAAACTGTTGGATGCCGGATTCATTTACCCCATCTCAGATAGTGAATGGGTGTCCCCTCTGGTGTTGGTTCCCAAGAAAAATGGGAAGTGGAGAATCTGTGTGGACTACCGAGAACTAAACAAAGCTACCAAGAAAGACCATTTCCCTCTACCTTTCATAGATCAAGTGTTGGATGGACTGGCAGGAAAGAAGTTTTTCTCTTTCCTGGATGGGTTTAGCGGGTACAACCAAATCCAAATCAGCCCGGAAGACCAAGATAAGACCACCTTCACTTGTCCTTGGGGTACCTTTGCCTACCGAGTTCTTCCCTTTGGGCTATGCAATGCTCCTGCTACCTTCAAGAGAGCTGTCTTGAGCATCTTCTCGGAGCTGGTCCATGATGCGGTGGAAATCTATATGGATGACTTCACTCCTTATGGGTCCAACTTCCAGGAAGCATTGTCCAATTTAGGAAAGATCCTAACCAAATGCATTGAGATGAACCTGTCCCTTAGTCCTGAAAAATGTGAATTCCTGATGACTGAAGGGACTGTGCTAGGCCATACCATTTCTTGCCAAGGGTTACAAGTGGAT
This sequence comes from Pinus tabuliformis, assembly GCA_031772625.1. Taxonomy (NCBI): domain Eukaryota; kingdom Viridiplantae; phylum Streptophyta; class Pinopsida; order Pinales; family Pinaceae; genus Pinus; species Pinus tabuliformis. The sequence goes on from CM062818.1 coordinate 1,299,455,036, forward strand.
CCTAACAAAATTGCTCTCATCAAGAAGGTTCCACCTCCCCAAAAGGTAAGGGATGTCCGGAGTTTCTTAGGATTAGCAGGGTATTACCGGAGATTCATTAAAGACTTCAGCAAGCTAGCCTCGCCATTGTTTGGTCTGTTGGCAAAAGATGTGGAGTTTAAATGGACTGACGATTGTCAGAGGGCTTTGAATGAATTAAAGGACAAGTTGGTGTCAGCCCCAATCCTGAGAGGTCCAAACTGGGCCCTACCTTTCCACATCCACACTGATGCCTCAAACAAATCCATAGGGGCAGCTTTAGGACAAGTTGAACAACAATTTCCATATGCCATTTACTTTGTTAGCAAAAACTTGTCCAAAGCCGAGCTGAATTACACTGTAACCGAGAAAGAATTCTTGGCTGTGGTCCATGCACTGAACAAGTTCCGACATTATATCACTGGCTATCAAACCTTTGTACATACGGATCATGCTGCAATTAGATATTTAATGAATAAACCAGATGTGAATGCTCGTATTATTAGATGGTTACTTTTGTTGCAGCATTTTGATTTGACCATTGTTGACAAACCAGGTAAAGAAAATGTTGTTGCTGACTTTTTATCTAGATTGGATTTGTCTGCAGATGAGGATGGAACAGTGGATGACCAGATGCCCGATGAACATCTGTTTGCTATCTCAGTAATCTCTCCATGGTTTGCTGATATAGCAAACTACCTTGTTTCAGGACAGTTCCCTCCGCACTATCTTCAAGAGAGAAGAGCAGAATCATCAGAAAAAGTGCCTCATTTACTTGGATCGGGGGCAATCTGTTCAAGCTTGGCCCTGATCAGATCTTAAGGCGTTGTGTAAGGGAGGAGGAAGTCTTTGATATCCTCCTCACCTGTCATGACGGGCCTTGTGGAGGACATTTTGCAGCAAAGAGGACTGCCTTCAAAATCCTGCAGGCAGGCTACTATTGGTCCACACTTCATCAAGATGTCAGAAGATATATCAGCAAATGTGACTGATGCCAAAGAATGGGGAAACCGACTCCAAGGGATGAGATGCCTCTCCAACCTCAAGTGACTCTTGAGCCATTTGAGAAGTGGGGTATGGATTTTGTGGGTCCAATCAACCCTCCTTCGAGGCAAAGGTCTTACATCATTGTGTGCACTGACTACCTGACAAAGTGGGCAGAGACTAAAGCAATCAAGGCAACAACAGAAGAGAAGGTGGCCGAGTTCTTAAGAGAAAACATCTTCTACAAATTTGGCTACCCAAGAGAGCTGGTCACCGATCAAGGGAGCCAGTTCACATCCAACTTGATTGAAGACCTACTAGCTCACCACAAGATCAAGCATAGGACTTCCACCCCCTATCATCCACAGGCAAATGGGCAAGTGGAAGTCACCAACAAAGCATTGGAAGGGATTTTGACTAAGGTGGTGAGCAGCAGTAGGAAAGATTGGACAGATCGCCTGGTTGAGGCCACATGGGCTTACAACACCACCTGGAAGACCACCACCGACTTCACACCTTATGAGCTGGTCTATGGGAAGAAAGCTTTGTTGTCCATTGAGTTTGAATACAAGACTTTGAGGATGGCAGCTCAGCTAGATCTAGATCTCAGCCATGCACAATAAGAAAGGTTATTGCAGCTGAATGGACTGGACGAGCATCGGATGCAGGCCCTCCTTCACTCAGAAGTGGTTCAACTTCAGAGAAAGGTGTGGCATGACCAACACCTCCATGACAAGCAATTCCAGCCGGGAGATTGGGCCTTGTTGTATGATTCCAGGTACAAAGATTTCAAGGGGAAGCTGAGAACCAGATGGCTAGGACCATATGCAGTGGAAAAATGCCATGACAATGGATCTGTTCTTATTCGAACCATTGATGAGGAAGCCATCCCCATGCTTGTCAATGGGCATCGCTTGAAGATCTACAGGAAGCCTCTCTCAAGACAAGAGTTCATCAAAACTATGGAGAAATCAGTATTGGTCATAGAGAAGGGTTCTGCCTCTGCTTTGGGCATACCCTAAAAGATCTAAAAAAAATAATAATAATAAAACAATAAAGATCCTTGGGTGAAAACCTTTCTGAGGCTCCCAAGGCAGGTGGTAGGGGTGAAAACCTCGTTGAGGTGCCCCTATTGTCTTTCAAAAAAAAAAAGAGATTTAAAAAAGATCTTTGATTGAAAACCTCTCTGAGGCGCTTAAGGCAGATGGCAAGGGTGAAAACCTCATTGAGGCGCCCCTGTTATCTTTCAAAAAAAAAAAAAAAAAAAAGGAAAAAAAAAAGAAAAAAAACAATAAGCAAAAAGATAGGGACAACAAGTTTATAATGTGAAAATGCATGCAGGTTGCAGGTGTTCTATGAAGGAGAGGAGGTCTTTTAACGCAAAGCCAAAGATCCTTATCATGCTGCCAGGAGACCTCACCAACACCTCCTCCAAGAATACTCATTTTCTCCAAGGTATGTGCACAATTTCATCACGGCTTGAGTCTTCTACAGGAAGATGCAGACTTTCTACAGGAAGGTGCAGACTTTCTACAGGAAACGCAACCTTTCTACAGGAAGTTCTGTATTTCTACAGGAAACTTCCTATAGAATTTTGGGACGGCCCAGAATTCATTTTATGAGGAGATCTAACGACCAAGGATCGGTTTGGACGCATGCAAGCTACTGTTGTCACCCTTATACATTGCTGTCACCTCTTTTTACCATCCCTGTCGACATGTAATGAAGTTACCTGCACCATCAAAGCAGATCATTGAGTTATCAAGAGAAAAGCAATTTTTGAGATGAAAAAATGGCTGAGATGTCATACCATATCCCTCCCAGCCATCCATGACCTCTGTGAGCGTGATCGTGGGGCCATTGCCTTCGTCGTGCAGCATGCACCCGAGGAGGAAGAAACTGTTACAAGACATCCTGCAGGAGTCCCGTAACAGTTAAGCCCGCTGGAGTGCACACCATTCACAGCGCCTGCCATATACAATGAAAACGCGGGCGCATGCAGCTGAAGCATCAAATCCATCGTCAACGACCTGTGAATATGAACCTCCGGGCCTGTGCAAATCCACCAGCAGCAAATACATCCACTCATCGTCGTCTAAGAGCCTGAACAATCGTGTTGCGACCGCACAGGTAAGTGCCTTGACCCTTTCTTCCGTCGAATTGCATGAATTTTACTTTGAAAATGTTTGCAAGTGTGAAATGGATGGGTTGAGCGGTTGTATGGTCAATCGATTGGCCATGTCGACCAGTCAGCTGGTTGAGCCGGATGTGTGAATGGTGGCCGTGGAAAAAACGGGCAGTGGACACGTGAGCACTGTCCACTCGGGGAGAAACGAGTTCTAATGAGAATGGCGGCGGCGGATCTGCGGGGAATGATGCGGCAGTAAGGGAACTCGTAGGCAAATGATGGGATGACGTCGTCCAACGGTCCGGCAGGGACAGCTCACCCCCGCGCCACAGATTCTGCCGATTCAAATCTAATCGGCTAGATTGCCACCCCATGCATTTATCACTCACCGTTTGCGACTCGAGTGATCATCCGGATCCCTCTGCAGCTCGATACTCCGAGTCTTTGGCCATCAGAACGCCTGTGAAGCAACACCAAGAGCGCAGACCCACTGCAGTATCCCCCGGAAATCGCGCACTGCTCCTACAGGAAAGTTGTTTCTACAGGAAGTCGGGTTCCTCACGTCAAAAGGTGGCGGATTAAAAAGGTAAGCCTGAACTCTCCATGCAATTGGTTTTTGAAGGTGGCAGAATCGTCGTCTACAGTCTGGTCGTAGAAAATTGTTGCAATTGTTGTCTGCCGTGCATGAACTGTCGTCCTACAGGATGTCAGTGTAGTTGGCTGTGTTAAAGGTTCTCAGGGGGTAAGCTTTGTGAATTATGTGCATGACAGAGGCGTAATCCTACGCTCTGTCCCAGTAGACCGAATTTCTTCCCCATTTGCCACCTCCAGCTAACGCAACAATTTTTCACCATGCCGGGTGGGTTCATCAGAAGGGAGCCCACTGATTCAACGAAGTTAAGAGAAAATCATGAGGTGGTGGAGCTCTTCACACGAGCACAATGGATATCCTTCTGTGACAAATTGCAGGGCTATGACGACAAAGTGGCAGAAGAGTTTTTGCAAGCTCTGAGGCCGAAATCTAAAACATTGGCCACCGTTAACTTCAGGGGTTTAAGCCTCAAACTCACCCCACAATTCATCAGCCGAGTTACGGAGCTCCCAATGAGATTACCATGGGATAAAGAAGAAAGGAAATTGGGCCAACAAGCTAAGAAATAATTCTTTCCACGAGAGGAGGAATTCTCAGAAGACAAAAATGGGGTTCGTAGAACCAGTTTACTGCCACCATGGAATGAAGTGAGCCTGCAAATTATGAAGTACATCACCTGCGAAGGCTGTTTTATATGGGTACCACTTTCGGTTACTCACTGAATTGCGGCACCAGATGGATCTACCTGTAGAAAACAAGCTTAGTCTCCCTTACTTTCTACTACAGTCTCTGATTGAGTGTGCAACCAAGTTGAAAGAAGGCACACCAGACCAGGTAGCCCACCATGGGCTGATCAAACTCCTTGTGGAGGATGCGCTCCACACATACAAGCTTCCTCTCTCATGGGAAGCCTTCAGAAATTTGACAAAGGACGGGGACATAAAGATGCTAACTGAAGAGCTCGGTTCTTCTAGCAGTGAGGAGAAAGAGTCAGTGGCCGTAGTAAGGAAAGAAAAAGGCCAAAAGACCCCGACCACAGAGCAGAAGAAAAAGCAAGAAAAGAAAGAAGAGAAAAAGGGTGACAAGGAGAAAGATGACACACCCATCTTGACAGCAAGAGAGCAAAGGTTGCAAGGCAGAGTGGACAAGGCTGAGAAGGTCCACATCAGCAAGAGTGCCTCGACAGCGACCGCAACCAAGTCAAAAAACAAAATTCATGAAGTAAAGAAAACCAAGGTGGTGACACCTGTTTCTACAGGAAAGCCAAAACCGGCTTCTACAGGAAGCCCGAAATTAACTGAAAAAGGGTCTTCTACAGGAAGCCCGAAATTGACTAAAACAGGGTCTTCTGCAGGAAGCCCCGAAAAAGTGAAACCCAAGGAGAAGAAAGCTGACATTCGGGAAAGGGAGGCAGCAGCTGTGCTGGCCGCCCTCAGCACACCTCCTAAGCCAAAGGAGAAGAGAAAGAGGGAGACCCCTCTATACTTTAAAGCTCGAAGAAGTGTGAGAATAAAGACGGGCAAGCCACAGCCCCCATCCAGCAGCCAAATCACTACAGGGGATGCCCCTACTTCACCCAGTGAGAGGTCCCCCTCGAAGATATCGGTCACCTACGAGAGGGGGAGCCCAAAAACAACTACTTGGAAAGGAAGGTTAGACCAATCGGCTTCAAAAGCCCGGCTCAAGGTCAAGGAAACAGAGAAGAGGGAAGGAGCGGCACCCTCATCACCACCAAGGGCAGAACAGGCAGAGCCACCAAGAGTAGGAAAGAAAGAGCGTATTCCGGAGCCTAGTTCTCGGCCAAGGACAAGGAGCTGGAGCAAAATTGCTCAAGGATGAGCAAATATTTTAGCTGGGGGGTGATGATGAGCCCCAAATTTTGGTAACAATTTGGGCTCATTTGGCCTACTTACCTTGCTCAACCCTTCATTTTTTATCACTTATGCATCATTTCTTAGTATATTCGTGTTATTTGTAGGAAGAAGGGCATTCATTATGCCTATGTGGCTAATACATGATGATTTTAGGTTTTTTTGACATTAAATGGAGCAAAGACCACGCAAATGAAGACAAGGAGACAACCAAGGTGGCATTGCGGGTTTATAGGGAGGTTTTCCACATCCTTGAATGACCTTCCTCGTGATCTCCACCCCAACTCCGAGCTCCAACATCTATCACCACCGAGCTAGAAGGCAGCCAACAGATTCTATAGGAACAACAGTTTACTTTTAGTTGGACAGCCAAGCTCCACTAATTGAGGAGGCCAGCTTGGCCCTCATCATGTATAAATATTGAGGCTGTAGCCTTCGATGAGACTCTTGAACTTTTGTTGTAGATTTTGGATTACGAGCTGTAGCTCTGTTTTTGCTCTTTGTAAGCCAATTTTGGCATGTTGTTAGACTCATGATTATGAAATTTTAATAAAAGGCAGGCAGATTTGGATTCGATTCTGAGTTCTTAGGGGAGCTATAGCTCTCAGGTTAGGGCCCAACCTGAGAGCAATAGACCTCCTTCTTTTTGTATTGTTACTTGTCTTTCTTTTATCATTGCATTTCTTTCCTTTACATGCACTTGAAAAATACAGTTTGCTGAGTTGACTGTTTCGGTTTGGTTATGTAGGTTAGTTTCATGAATGCAGTTGTTTCAGTAGTTCAGAATTAGCGTAGGGAGATTGAAGTTACGTTGAGTTCAAAAAAGGTTGAATGCATGCTCACTTTCACCTCTGTTTGGGGACCGGAAGTGTAGACCGTGCCAACTGCCAAAAACACTGTTTTAACATATGCATGCAAGTATTGATGTAATGTTTTCAGTTGCAGAATTTTCCATACGATTATATCTTGAGTAATGACTCTTTGGTTCAGCATCATGCACGAATTCCCTTCAACTTACATTGTTGTTCTTCGATTCCTAATAAAACATTTAGAATAGGTTGGTGAACTTTCATTTACATGCAAGATAAGGGTGATTTGTTTCATTTACACTGCGCAGCACCACTTCATCGTGTTCTTATCCTTATGAATCGTGCCTAAGCCACCTACTCATCCTCTGTTCAGCTCATTTGCCTTCCAACCCTTCTACTGTCCACGTTGCTCAATCTTTTTGACCTTCCACTACTCTACCCTTCTATCGACCAACCAGCTTTACACACGCCTTCCCCATCTCATCTTTCTGTCCATAGGTCATCTCAAGCTCCTCTTTCATCTTACCCATCCATCCATACAGCTCCTTCACTCCTCCATCACCCAAAACTCCGACTGCAGAACATCCTGTAGAAGTTAGCAGACTTCCTGTAGAAATCTCGAGCTTCCTGTAGGATCCCCTGCAGACATCCTGTAGAAGCCTGCAAACACGGTTGCCAAGCACCTGAACGTTGTGGACTTCTGTGGAATGATGTGAGGGATCCCCTGGAACCTCTCAGAGTCCTCCTGACCGTTCCCAAGCCTTCCTTCCCTTTGAACTACCCCTGCACAGTCAAGACCCAGTAAGAAGCACAATCATAATAACTCCACCCACTTGAGAAAAAATACAAAAACGTGTTCTCTTCAATGGAAGTAGTTTAAATTCATGCATCTCATCTCACTAGAAGTAATGGCATCATTTCTAGAAGTTGCATTCCCACCATTGCATCATAAGGATTAAGCTAGTCAGATTAGGGTTTACTAGGGTTTCCATGTTTGGTTGGCTTTCAGTTCATTCTTGCAAAGTAGGTTAATTTCCTTTGAGATAGCCTTCGTTCATCATTTAGAAAGCTTCTTCTGAGAACATATAGAAGTTGGCTTGAGCCCTAGCGGACTTGTGCCAGCTGACCAAGTGACAGCTGCGACAAGAGCTAGTACTTGTGCATACAGCACCGTCGCTTCCAAGTTTGTTACGAACTACCGGGTTGATAAAATTAGAGAAGGAAGCTCCAGGAGTTGTAGCATTATTGCTACAATACTGGAGCCCACCATCTGTGTACCCCACAAATAAGCCCAACTTTGTTGTCGACTCTAGCTTTTTCCTTGTTTCCTTGGAAACATGACAATAAACTGATGATCTAAAGATCCTGAAGTGTGACACATCTGGTTTCTTCCCTTAAAAAGATTTCTCTGGTGTACTCATGCCAAGAATCTTGTGAGGACTCCTATTTCGCAAATAGACCGTTGTGTTGCATGCTTCAACCCATGAGTGTAGAGGATGGATTTGGTCATGAAACATCACCTGTGCTTCTCCCACAATAGTTTTTTTCTTCCTCTCAGCCACCCCATTATGTTGTGGGCTATGGTGTGTTGTCAACTCCTGTCGAATGCCTTGCACAAAATTTTTTAAACTCATTCGACACGTACTCACAACCGTTATCACTTCTGAGAGCCTTCACTTTCCTGCTAGTTTCTTTCTCAACAAGTGCTTTAAACCCAAAATTTTGAGAATGTCTGGTCTTTTGCATGAAGTAGATCCAACACTTCCATGAGAAATTATATACAAATATAACATAATACATGTGCTTGGCAATGGAGGTTGTCGAGAAAGGTCCACAAACATTAGAGTGGATCCTTTCAAGGGCTGCATGCGCCCTGATGTCCTGATCATTGAAGGTGGATTTTATGTACTTCCCCAACATACACCCTTTTCATGTATCTTGCTGCTCTAGTGCTCCTTTGGGGAGGCTGGTAGAAATCCGTTATATGATCTTCAAAGCGTCGTGATGCAAATGGCCAAGTCTAATTCATCGACATCTCGGCTTTCCACCTTCTCTGCTTTTGTGCTCAATGATGCATCGTCTTCCACATCTAGTTTGTAGAGGTTCTTCACTCAAATTGTGATCTGCTTCACTTGTCCCGTGGCGATATGTCTCAGGAAATCCTTCCCTTTGCTGAATATCACATCGTATCGATGGTCCTCCAACAAAACTATGAAAACTAGATTCTTCTTCAGATTTGGTACAAACATCACATCCTTGAGCCTAAGAGGGGAGCCATACTCCCTCTGAAAAGTAATAGTACCAATACCGGTCGTGATATACCTTCCATCATCTCCTATCTCGATGTGCATCTGGAGATGCTTCTCCTCTAAGTTATTGAAAAATTCTTTGTTGCCCGTCATGTGGAATGAGGCACCACTATTGTGATACCACACTCTACCCATCACTGTGCTTTCCATGCATGTAATGAGGGTAAAATCAAGTTTAAATTATGAAGCCAAGGCTTTAGCCGTTGCTCCTCCTTCGATCTTCTTGCTTGCTTTCTTGTGTCGACACTTCATTGCATAGTGCCCAAATTCATGATAGTGAAAGCAATTGATTTTGGGCAAGTATTTCTTCTTGACCCCTTGACTCAAATATGCTTTGTATTGGGATTTCTTCCCCTTCCTTTTATTTGCCTTTCCATCCAAGGCATAATTCTCCTCATCCTTTCCCTTGGATGAGATCCCATCTCTGGTGTTCCACCTTATTTCTTCATGCACTAGATTGAACCATAACCACTCCCAACTTGGTAGTTTCTCTCTACCATTTACTGAATCTCGATAACTATGCCATCTCTTGGGAAGGTCCAAAGGGATAGAGCTACCAATTCTTCTTCAGGGATAGTCACACCAACCTCGCAAAGTTAATCATGATATTGTGTAAACCTGCTCAAGCACTGTGAAATTGCGTCATTCTTTTGCATTTTGATACTTTGAAGCTTGTCCTTGAGTGCCAGCTTCTTGTGGTCACTGTTGTTCTCGAACAATTCGATCAGTTCTTTCGACATTGCGAATGCAGTCTCTTTTCCGTGGATATTCGAGACAATATGATCTCAAACGCCCTCCAATATGATTCTCGTTGCTTTGGCCACATCCTTCTTCCACTGAGCGAGATTATGAGCATCATATGTTTGGGGTTTTTCTACATTGGTATTGATGTATTCTAGCAACCCATTATCATCCAATTCTACCTCCATCCGGTCCTTCCACGCAACAAAGTTTGAGGTGCCTTCCAAGGAAAACTCGAGCCTGAGTCCAGTGAAATTCGTCATCTCAGTCCTGAAGAAAACCTGCAACATTGATCTTCAAACTTGAATCTCCTGCATTGACAACTTCGAAATGTCTTCTCTACAGTGATTCCAACTCTGATACCATGTTGAAATTAATGTGTAGATTCAACAATACTCATGAACTTTTCTAAATCACAAGACTTGAAGCTACTCTATTGATCTGCGGAAGTTAATTCACCATCTAAAACAAGAATCACTGACATGCAAAAGGAAACATCACACATACACAAATATTTATCTAGGGAAAATAAACTGCTCAAAACCCCTTACTATCTGTATTGCATTAATACGAGAATAGAGAGGAAATACATTACTTGCTCAATTTTGAGCACACCCTGCAATAGTATAGTCTGTCCTTTTGCCTGACTGACTGAATCTAGTCCAGCACTTAAATTTCAAGCCTTCCAGAGCTCCTATTTCCTTGCGTTGTTCCCTTAGGAAATTGCCCCTAATTTTTTTAGGAATTTCACACCAAGGAATTGCGCAATAGCCTTACGTAAATATCTAACTACATGCACCACCTGTACACATGGGAATATGCTACAACTGATAGTACCCTACCGTGGAATCTCCATCTCAACTAGGTAACTCAAATTCTCTACATACAACAATTATTTTGGGTTGATTGATCAGTTAACTGGTTGATCACTGAGTGTGGTTGAAGTTACACAACCACAACTTGACATCCACTAGTTCTTCAGACAATTAGAACTAGTTAAATTGACAATAGCTCAAAATTCGCTGAAATATATTGCTAAAAATTAGCTATCAATCATGTAGAACTGAGCTCAAGTGTCTCCAACTCGAATTTACTGAGTTAACTGAGTGACAAGAGCCATGTCACCTCAGTTAACTATCTCCAAGTATTCTACTGAAACATAAATTCAAATTTTAATCTAGTTTGACCAAGGCAAAGTCAAAACTAGATTTTCTTGCTGCATTTTCAACAGCAAGCCACTGTCGCAACTCCCAAAACCACGAGTCGATACTAGAACCATGAGCCAGTGGAACCTTGCAATGATTGGAAACTCGAATTGATGTTGTTACACAACTGTGATTGTATTTTTTTTTTTTAATTTGGATCAATATTAGGCATGATTAACTGAGTTGTTTATAGTTATTTTGAAATTATGTAAGTTTCATTTATTGTTTATTAATTATTAACAAATCACATGAGATGCTTGTGGAAACATATTTATTATTTTCTAATTGATAACAAACCATACGAGAAACTCGTGGATCTCATTTATTGGTTGTTATTTATTTTTAAACAAATGTTATCTATAAGAGGAGTTCCTTTTTCATTCCATGAGGAGGACTCTTAGAGCAATGTCCAAATCATAATGAAATAATTGAGCTTTTATTTTAACTGTAGTTTATAATTTCCATAATTTATTATTTGATTAATTAATTTAATTTATATTTCTTTTTACATATTTATGAAATATTTTTTAATAGATAAAATGATATTTTGAATGTAAAATTTACTTTTAACTAAAATGCTTAATAATTTTTTTATTGATATAATACTTATCAATATTTACAAGAAAAATTTATGAGATATTTAATTATATATTTTTAAAATATTTATAATAGAGTATATGTTGAATTATTTGATGTAAAATATTGATAAATATCAATAAAATCAATATAAATCCATTTTAACTTAAGATCTACCAAGGGTTGCAAGGGATCTAATCTCTCAAGATGCAAACTCCTTTTTGAGGCAGAAACTTGAAGAAATGTTTACACTTTGAGAGATTTAATTCCTCTCAACACTTTGTAGATCCAAAGCTAGGATGGATCTATATTAATTCTTTATAATATTATTTATATTACATATATATTTGTCATCTCTCTATATAAAAATATTCTTATTTTTAATTCTATGAAATTACATACATATGTTTCTCGCCACGGGTGAGAATTGATGAATGTATGAGGGAAGAGAGGGATGTTATTCCCCCACGCGGTGATCATTATCACACAACGTGTTAGCAGGTGGGCATTGGGACGATTCTCAGGGAAAATTCTTGAGGTGATAGTCGTTATATTTACATAAATGATGCTTTGGATGGTAGCTAATGTTTGCATGGAAATGAAAACAGACGTTACAGAGAGAATTGGTCTAGACTCCAAGAGTCTCCTCAAAGCAATAAGTTGGCTCATTGGCAGAGGAGAGGCTTAATTTACTAGTAGAAGGGTTGCCAAGAGTCACGGTGTGCAATTAGTTGGAACAAAGCCCATAGTTTGGGATCTTGGTGTGGTTTACAATTGGAAACTCAAAACGACGGGAGCTCCCTGGTATATCAACATCCCTATTTGGACTGGGTTGCGGTGGAGTCTAGTCGGGTTGACATTCTAGGAGGCTGTTGAGATCCTTCTGGATGAATTGCAGGTACTTAGCTTTATTCTTCTTTGCTATAGCGGGATAATTGGGGTGTATGTAAAATTCAGAGAGTCGTCTCCCTATGCCCATAGGGCATCCTGGAATTCAATCTTAGTATTTGCTGGAGAGGGGTGGTGGTTGGATTTGTAGATATCCTGTGTAAAAATTTGGATGTTCTATGGAGGCCTGGGAAGTGGCAAAGCGCAAGGTGTACTGGATTTGTCCTTGTTGTGTTTACCGTCTCATTTCTGACTACGATGGTGTCTGGGAATGGTGACCAGGGTTGGTTGTAATATGTAATCCCCTCTCAGTCCGGAGCCTGCAAGTTCCACTCCCTCAGTCTTCTCAGGCAGGGTCAGAGGAGTGTTACTGTGTTGTGGTTTTCAGAGAGGTTCTCTAGTTTATACCAATTCTTAGGGCTTTAGGAATTCAGGGATGCTTAGAAAATGTGATCGGCCTTGTTGATGGGGTGGTCGTTAGGGGAGAGGTGATAGATGAGTGGGAGGTTAGGAGGAGGAAGGGGAGCTTTAAGTTACACACAAAGACTCTCCTGTGTGAGTGGAATTTCCAGCTCCCTTCGACTCCATTGAAGCACAAATTCGTCTTCTTCAACACTCGGTGGATCAATTTACCCAAGCTCATCAGACAAACCACGAAGAATTGGTCAATTTTTTTGCAGACATATTACACAACCAGGGCATATTCTGGACCGTCAAGCATCTCTGCGATGAAACCAACAAAGGTTGCAAGAGTGTATAGATGGTTTCAAGGGTTGGATGGCACACATGGAATCCCATATCTATACTGCCTTCCATCACCCAACTAATTGATGTAGTGATGCCAATGATCTAAATGAAGGAAATATGTAATGAGGCAAGTTGGGTATCTTCTGATTTATGGCCAGTTTTGTACTTGGTGGGCTCCTGACATTGTTGGGTGTGTGTTATATTATTTTCACAAGTAGTTGCACATGTGAGGGGGTCATGTGGGGGGGGTGCGATAGCCCCCTTTGTTCGTTGTGTTGGGCGCAACAGGGGGGTGACAACTCCCCCTCTTTGTTGTGCCGGATGCAACAGGGGGTTACAGGTGCGCAGTGCCCTTGGAAATTTTGTTTGGACCCTTTTTTAGGTGGGTGAACCTACCTATGGTTTTGTGCATGGGTTTTGCACATGTTTTTTGGCATGCTGGTTTTCTGCCCATGGTATTTTGTAGATCCGGTCAAGGGAACTACATTTATGTTCTAATCTAGTGTTAATGGACTGGGGTTTATGAATGCTTCAACATGTATATGTATGTATTGTAACATTGAAAGGAACATAATGAAAAATAAATCTGGTAGTCCCGGTTTTGGGATATAGGGGAAAATCTTTGTGTATTTGTTTTGTCTTTCTCGCCATTGTATATTTTCTGTTTTTTAAAGAATTTGTTTGTAGGAGTATAGGATTAAAACTTACAGACATGAAGCGAAATAGTTTTGACTAGATCCTTTCAGTTCTCTTTTGTATGTATCTAATGGCCAACAATTCCAATCAAAGTGAGGCCCTGTCTTTCTGTTTGATGAACTCCTCACGATGTATCATCTTCTTGAATTAACAGAAAAATGTTGAATTACAAAAAAACATTACATACATATGTGTATAACATTTTTCTTTGACATGTTGTGTAATTTTTGTAATTTATTTTTTTAACATTATATGTAGAGCATAGATTATATGTATATATAGAAAGAAATCATTATAAGTATTAAGTTTTAATATGTTTATTAACTAAATTTAAACATGAAATTATGAAATATTATAGTTACGAATACGAATCATCATTATTTTAATTTATTGATAAGATGGTTTTAGTTATATCTTATATAGATTTCACAACTCTTTATATGTAAATCTTCTTATGTCTAATTCTATTAAAACTCTCGTAATAAGCCCGTGGGGCGTAGAATTGACGGTGACAAGGGGTTTTGTCAAGGAAATCCTTGGTGAAAAGGTCACTAGTTCAAAACTTTGTGGGCAAAATTCAACCATGCTAAGGGCTGGCTTGGCCCAGGCTCGATGCAATCCTTGGGTGATTTTGGTGGCTTAGATGCCCCTCAGTCGCAATTACTCAAGCCACAAGTTAGGCGTGCCAATCATCTTAGGACTCACATTACCTAACAAAAAAAACCATTGTAACATATATAACTACATACATATCTGTATAACATTTTTCTTTCACATATTGAATAACATTTTTTATAGTTTTAATTTTTAACGTGATATTCATAACCTAGATTATATATATAAAGTTCAAAAAAATTATTGTAAAAAATAAATATTTATATGGTTATGAATTAGATTTGAAGATTTGAAAAATCATGGCTAGTTATGAAGCTGCATTAATACTATTATAATTATTTTAATGGAATATACATATTATTATTATTATTTTTGAAAATAAATTGTGTGTAATTTTATCAATTAAAAACAAAATTACAATATAACAAATTGAATTAGGTGAACTTATTATTTTTATTATTGCGTTTATTACTTTATACGTTTTATTACTTTTTAATTGAGGTGTTTTATTATTATTAATTATTAATTTACCACTTAACTGCAACATCTCCCCCATAACGAATATAGCATTATTATTATTATTACATTAGGACGTAGAGCACCTCTCGATGCAATCATGGTCTAAATACTCTAATTTTGTAATATCTATCTATATATATATAGTTACTTAAAATTATAAAAGCATGGGATTCTGAGGGCTTTCTAAGGCTTTAGAGGAAACCTTCAACACATTTAGAGCCTGAATTATATGAAAAACAACTAGGTGGAAGCATATGCCTTGTTTCAAGGGCACTCCCTTGTAAATCATATAGGCCTCTCAAATTTGGTAGTCATCAATAACTCAAACATTATTACCAGGCACATGATTATAAGAACATCCCAAAAGGACAATAAGTTGACAAGCATTTTGTTTCGTATTGAGAAATTTAGAATCTATTTTAACTCATTGTTGTTGTTTTAGGTCATCCATGTTAATAACGAGCAAGCAAATTTACAAGCCAACGTATGGTCTAATAAAAAATTGGGGTTATTAATTATTGATGGGCAGGAGTATCATCAAGATGTTCCATAGTTATGAAGAGAAACATGTAATTAATTTCCAAATGGAGACTGGCATGTTATAAATCTCCCACGTAGCACAAAAATTTCAGCCTAGTATCTATCACTCTAATGACTTGCGTCATTACATACTCCAATCTCATTTTATAACAATTTATCTACATCTGAGAAGGATGTCCCATTATGCTAGTGGGAGTGTGTTTGACAATCAAGATGATGTTACAATTAGTAATTATGCTTTTCCCTCCATGTCATGATGTGTTTGTAAGGGGCATTTGACAGTTAGATGGTAAACAAGGTTTGGTTTTGAGGGGAAATTGTCTCTATGAAACATTTCTCCTAATTATACTAGTGTCTGGTTTGGGAATTTATGACGATTCTCGGTTAATTGAGTTTCCGAACTTTGCTTGGTCACCACTTGAGGTCTATTCCTAAGTGTTTGTTCATGCAATTTCTCGGTAATCTTCGACAATATGTAAATTGTTAGTTGTGAGATTGGGGCTCTGGTTTTTTGGGATTGGGAGCAAGATAGACTATTATGAGTTATGGGCTACACACAACTCAATAAAAGTGTATGGAGAAGCTATTGGTGTCTTAGGCATGAAATTTGACTCTTTTTGTTCATATCTTAGCGAACGGGAGAAGAGATGAAGACAACAATGGGACTAATGTTAATTTTGCTGCCACCAAAAAGGTGAATTTAAATGTTAAGGAAAAGTTGAAGGAACTCTACAAAAATATCACAACTTGATAATGCTCCCAGTGTTATCATTTTGCACCAGCTGTTTCCAATGTAGCAAACATGCAAAAATTATTCGCCACTTGCGAAATTTACTATCTCATTGCCAATAGAACAATTTAAAGCTAATTACGATGTCTTGAAGTAGGTTAGATAACATGTATGGTTCTTTATTTTGTATGAAGCTTCTATGACTTCAAAGGAACCTTCTATTTCTAGTTTGGTATGGGATACGGTAATACCTTTACAAACTCTAGGCTATTTTGAGCAAAGTAACAGGAAAAATCGTAGAGGGTTTGAATTTCCTATATAACAAGCTACATGATGTAACTCTCTATATTGAACTCGATCATAGACTTTTATAATATAATAAATTTTCACATGCACACACACACACACACACATGTTATTAATTTAATTATATAATAAATATCATTATTATAATTAATAATATTATTTTATATAAATAATTACTGATAAAGTTATTATATAACTCTTTAATAAATATTTTTAATTAAAAATATTTTCTCATATAAATATGTGCTTTAGTTTTCTAATAAAAACTTCCTTCTCCTAAAATTAGAAAAAGGCTTCAAAAAATATCCATCATATAATAATAATAATAATAATTACAACCAAAACCTTTTAGCCAAAACAAAAGTGTGAGAGAAAAGGGGAGATATTGGGCTTGGTGTATGCCCTAAAATTGCTTCTTTTGGCTAACAGCTTGTTTTTCTTGGACGTAAGGAAATATGTTAACTTCCCAAGACCTAGAGGCATCTTGTACAAGTGAAATCTTGCCTCCTTACAGGCCACCAACAGGTAATTCCAGGTGGTGTGGTTTTCCTTGAATAAGGGTGATGAGTAAGCTTGCATTCATAGATAACAAGCAATGATTGATGTCCTCATTATTAGTCTGACAACTAAGTTATAATAGGTTTTCCCACAATTGAAGAAAAGGGGAGATATTGAGTTAAGGAAGTGATACTCGATAAGAGTATTTATTTCCTTATGACTCATGCCATGTATCTCTTTTCTTTTTTGCTTTTCAATTTTTTGTTTTTATGGAATATTATTATTATTATTTTTTTGAGTTAAGGAAGTGATACTCGATAAGGGTATTTATTTCCTTATGACCCATGCCATGTATCTCTTTTCTTTTTTGCTTTTCAATTTTTTGTTTTTATGGAATTTTATTATTATTATTATTATTATTTTTTGAATAAAGACTAGAAAGTATAGTACAATCAAGCTTGCATGCAAGCTTAGCAGAAAAGCAAGGGAGCTGAACGTGAAAGGCTATCCACCTCGCTCAAAATAGACAAACAAGGAAAGGGCCATAGAGAACATGGGAACACAAAAAGCTATAACTAAGCAGAGAGATCTACCCTGAGAGGGCAGTTACTGCCTTACGACATTTTTTGCCTTTTGTCTTGCTTACTTTGACCCATCCAGAGGAGTTTGGCTGAGCCGTTACAAGTTGTAGACTATTCTGCCTTGGCGGCGGAATATCCTTATCAGAGTCTGAGGACGAAGATAAATGAGAATGTTTCTGAGAGATCTGAGGGCTGGAGGGGTTTTCCGGACCGACCGAGGGAGCGTCCAGCGGAATCTCAACATTCTGCCCATTTGCTACAATTTCTTCCTCATCCGAACTAGAGGAATCCGTATCGTCCATAGGAGGGGGAGGCACACATGGATTCCAGCTTTTGGATTTGGGTTTGCGATTTAGATTCTTCTTTTTGTCGAGGAAGTGGGTACAAGAACTCTGGAGGTGTCCCGTTTGATGACAATGGCGGCAACGGAAGGCTGTATTCTCGTAATCCAAGGTTTGAGTCCAGTGGAAATCGCCATACTTGAGATTAATCTGATCCGACAGTCCTTTGCTGATATCTATTTCTGCACAAATTCTGCCATAGGTGTAGAGTCCATTTTCCTTTCATGAAGAATCTACAGCCAGGTATCATCCTAAAGTGTCTGCAATGGCTAAGAAGACAGAGATATGCCATAGATGCGCCGTAAGATTCAAGAGACTGACCCAAATGGGAATCTTGGTGATGACAGCTGTAGAAGGGTCGAAGTCTGGAAACCAGGGGGTGAGAAAAAGCCCAGCCAAGCCCCAGAACCAAGGGCCTCCCGTTAAGGCCTTCTGGTAATCTTCATTTAAGTCAAAAGCCACAATGAAGAATCCTTTTGAACATAAGTAGATCTCACTTTTTTTAGTCCAATTGGTATGGATCCATTGGTATAGATCTGATGTGCGAGGCCAGAGCCCATTAAATATGCATATGAGTGCAGATTCTGCAAAAAGCTGATAGCGCTCGTCAATCCCATAATGAGAGAGACTGATGGAAGGAATTTCCTCTGGTTTTTCTACCAAAAATGGCTTTGGAGCCCTAGATGGTTGGGCTGCTTTCGCAGAGGGCTGTGGTTGGGCAGCCTCTTTGCAGACTGCATCTTTATAAGAGAAAGAAGGGGCAGAGGAGGTCTACCTAAAGGAACCACCTCTTAAATGGAAGGTAGCCACAATAGAAGCGTCCTTATGAATGCTGTAAGAGGAGAGAGGAAGGGGATTCATAAGTTTCTTACCCTTATATAGCAATCTGAGGTAAGAGGCGGGGATCCCCAGCTAGTGTTCGAGTTTTTGCAAAATATCCTGCACGAGATCTGTTGCGCATGCCCATAACATTGTCATTTTTCCCGAGAGATTGACTTGGATCTGAAATTCATGTGTTTCTTCAGGCAGATCTGGCTGGTTCAAGAGAGGAAGCCGCTTCCAACCAACAACAGACAGATCCAAGTCCAGTTTCGCCAGTCTTTGAGAATTGACCAGAGCGTCTCCGAATTGTCTTTCGGTGCCTTTGACGGCAGCAACAATAGCACTGCCATTTTCCGTGACCTTTTCCATCTTTGTTATGGCTGCCTCAGTTATTTGAAGACCCAGATCTGGGCTATATTCCATGACTGGCTCCTCGCGTGCTACCTTCCAGTGCTCGTTGGTGTGCTCATGGAAAATCCTTGCGGTTTGACTGAGATCTATGATGTGGCCAGTTGCAAGGTAGATCTCCCCTTTCCAAGCTCCAATATGGGCCTGTGTGCCCTCTGCTGAGAGATCCATGCAGTGGGCTATACATGCAGTCCGACGGCAGCTTGTTCCGTCCAGAGTCGACCTTACGGCAGCCAGTTCTCCCAGGGCAACAGCAACACAGCTGGCTGCACCACCTCTAACCCCCTTATCATTGCGTCCCTTCTTGAAGTGCCTAGCGTTTCTCCTAGCCAGGATTTGCAATCCTACCTTTGTTGTTTTGCACGCAGGCTGCTTCCTGGAGCTTGTTCTGAGTTGCCTGTCCTTTCCGCTGCTCTTTCCTAAATTCACCATCGCTGCTCAGTCAAATCCTATGGAATTTTATTATTATTATTTTTATAATTTATGATATATATATATATATAAATTAAATTAAATTATTTATTATTTATTTATTTTTCAATTTTTATTTTTTCTCGAGTTAAATAAAGTGTTTAAAAATCTTTCTTATTAAAAAAATACACACTACAAAAATTCCAATCCAAACAAAAGCTCAAGAGGAAAGGGGAAATACTCAGTCAGAGAAACCATACTAAACATAATGTGTTAATGTGCTAAAGGGTTGCAATGAGTGAATTAGGCTTTCACTATTTGATAGCAAATTGGATTCCATGTTTATATGATTGGTTTACTTGGCATTCATAATCCCTAACTTCTAGGAGACAAAGCAAATATTGGGTTGCACTTATGTATCTATGTGAGAGGATTATTCATGGAGGAGATGAATAATAAGTAGAGAGGTTTGGAGTAGTTGAACACTTTCGAAATCGATGATATCACTGGGTTGGCTCTAGGAGTGGGTCTCTCCATGGCTATAGCCACCATAGCTTTGCATGAAGATGACTAGAAAAACATGTCACTGCAACTCAAACCCTTGACTTTTCTTTCCATTGCAACCTATGTCAACATTGATTTGATGCCCTTGGCGCCATTTATTTGGTTCCAAGAATTGTCGATATAGATCAACACTTGTATTTTTGTCTTATTAGATTGTATATATGCTTTGCTTTTGTATGTGTTTGTCACTGTTCATTATTTCTAGTTTGGGAAGAGGTAACAATTGTAGAGATGAGTCCATGTAGTATTGTGCATGGAGGGATAGACATGAATTAGGTTTTATCCACCAATGTGATTGAGTATTCATCAATTCTCTAGGAAAATGCATTGTGAACAATTAACAATGATCAATGGTAGTGAAGAGGGAGAAAGACAAAATCTTTGACTTGGAGGTGAAGAGGGATCAAACATGTGACATGAGTTTTAGGACTAGTAATGAGGAGGAGATAGGTTCGATGAGGAAAAATTTATGGCATTCCAACGAGTAGTCTACACTACTAGAGGAAAGTTTCTTGGAGCACGACACTTTGAACCCGATAATGTATCCTTGAAGTTTAAGTTGCACTAATTTTTTAAGAAGGCATTGGCTAAAGAATTGAATTTGCAACCTCAACACGCAGAAGTCTAGTTTCAAAAGGGAAGAGTATGGGAAGAATCCATTTTAGGGGGCCTTTGTTGTGCCGAACAACACCCATCCCCCCCTTGCCCACCCCCCCATTGAAAATTGTGTGGGGCCCCTCTATAGTCACCCACTCTTCAATCTAAGACCTTTAGCAAAGAATCGATTTTAAGGTGCACTCTAAATAAGTATTTGGGCCTTAGATTTACCTAAATAAAGAACTTTTCCCTTGAATATGTCCATTTGTATCATAGAGCAAAGATCGAGAGCTTTTGCACTTAGTGAAAATCACATACTTCTAGTTTTCTTAATATCGATGACTCATTAGTTTTCATTCCTCGTCATCCTAATTATACTCTTTTTTGGGGTTTGTAAATTGGAGATTAATAAATCAGTTTGTCCCTCAATCATTTAATTCTCTTGATTCCCCAAAGTCAGCATTGTACTGAATACTCCTCCATACTCATCTCTAGTGTCTATTTTATCGGACGTCAGATGTCGAAAAGAAGCACTACATATAATATATTAGATACACCTGTAAAACCTTAATGCCGATGTGATTATAAAAGTAAAATATTGAGAGGATTCCTAGGGGTCTTTCATGTGCTCCTATTGCTTAATCCTTTAAAGTATTGTTGCCTTTGCTTATTTGGCATCAAACTCAGTATCCTTCCACTTCTCTATCACATCATTTAGTGAATTTACTCCTATAAGATTCCATAGTAACAGGGTTGATCTTCCTTTTGGTTAAAGCACTCTGATAGGTTCTCTCAACCAACTCGCCATCATTTACCCACCACATGAGTTTTGAAATCTACCAATCACACATCCATGATCCCTGCATGAGGTCAATTTATTGCATTAAAGTTAGAGTGTTGGCCTATCCTCTAGACATTAACAACTTTCTTGCTCACATTAACAACCATCTTGATTATATCAAAGCTTCCCTTGATTCAATTAATGCTACACATGATTACATAAAGCCACCCTAAGCAGTCTTATCTCCTTATAAGCAAGGCTTCAAGCACCTTCCTAACTCATTATGAGATTTTCATCTATACTTGCTGCTCTATCTGTTCTATACACCTAAATCTGGTTTCAAGCTCAAGAAAAAACTAGTATAGGTTTTAAAACCACTATGTGCTAGCAATTGTGTTTTGAACTCTTTTTAATTATACACATGCTATGTATTGTGTAACTCATATTAGTTGTTGTATGTAGATGCCAAAAGATATTGGAGTAGTAAAATGTTAAAAATGTGCAAGGGAAGAGGACAAAAGCTCAACATCAGCAAACCTATAATGCTAGACCCTCTTATGGGTGAAGTTTTCTACGGGGATATTGGGTTCTACGATGGAGGCGACATATATCATGATTGGGGAGAGATCTATTGCACCTATGCTAATTCGCAATTTGATGCAACCGACCAAGACTATACAACCATGTGTAACATTATTAAGTACCAAATATATTGAGTCATCACCAAACCACCCATAATTCCTTACAATGACATGACCAAATGGGTGGTGCCACGAGTTGACTTGAAGCAGGAAGTCACTGTTAATATTGGAGGTGAAGTTGTGACCTCTTTAAGGGCATAAGCATTCAACCAAATGTACCACCTCTACCCTTCCCAAATCAAGATGAATAAACAATTCCTCAACAACTTCTCTGCCATGCACCCCAAATTCATCAAGATCATGAAATGATGGTTGTGGGATGATGAATAATTCAACGAATGCACCAACAAGCAATATCATATGCAACAATCGAGGGCACCTTTCCAACACCTCAGAGTGATGATCAACTAGTTGTATGGTGAGTTTAATGCCTCCCACTTCAAGATTGAATTGTTTCCATTAGAAATTGAGATAAACTCAACCAAACATATGTTTAATTGGCAGAATACATTATAAAATAATTTGTTAAAATCCCTCGCAAAAGTGAAGGACACCCTAGTGAATCAAAATGCTCCATTCTATATGTCTACATACTTAATAGATTCCTTATGCATTGCCAATGAGTTTGCAGGCTAAAACTAGAAATTGACACCTTAATTGCCTCCTATACATATCTATTATCAAGAGTTGTGGGGAGACCTTTATCCAAAATTCTTCTTTGAGATTTATGACCATTTCCTAGCCCAAACCCATCAAATTATATTTGGCTTTTCAGCCCCTAGGGTATCAGAGAAGCAATAAATGCGCTCAGAGGGATGGGAAACTGGTATTACAAATAACATTACACCTCTATCCAAATTTATTGATGCTCAACACCCCCTCACTTCATGCCACAGTTAGTTCCCAACAATCTCATGATAAGGGAAATCACCTACCAGACTATGGGAGCGGGATGACATGGACATAAATAATAAGAGGTCATGGATAAGTTTCCTTATCAGAATAGGCCACTATGCTCTAACCAAGTTTCTGCAGGTGATGAAAGAGGCATATAACATTAAGGAGTTAAAACTCCTTATAAGTATTTTTAGGAAGCATCACCCACACAATATTGTGAATGGGCAATGCAAGTCTATAAGACTTTTAACTGACTATGAACATGAGTCCTTCCTTGATGACTCGGTGTTCCAAGATATCCTTACATATGGGGAAGAAAAACAAAGGATGGAGGAGAGAATGCAGACCGGCTTGGCACCCATTCTGTATCTTAAGGAAGCACAAAGAGAAAAGCATAGGGAACAACACTCTTCGTAGATAGAAGTAGATTAGAAGGAAAGAGACAAGGATGAAAAAGACAAGGTTGAGGCCTTGGAAAAGAAGAGGCTTGAAGATGAGATGAGAAGAGAATGGGAAAGCTTGACCCAAGTAGAAGCATTGACTACTGAATAAGTTACTATTGATGTTGAGGAAATATAAGAGGAGATATATGCATTAGAAAAGGGCACCAACATAGGGAAAGAGCCAGAACATCCCTCAGATTCATCTCAATAGAAAGAATTCATGGAGATAAGTCCTCTGACGACTATCTTGGTTCATAGTCCTATCATTCTGCAGGACCCAATTGCCTTAGTCTCGTCAATTGTTCAACAAACAAACACTACACCTTGGTCAACCCTCCTAGTGACCTCAATGAAAAAGTTGTTGAGTTGGGAGAGTATTAATATAGTAAATCCAAGAAGGAAACCATCTGTAAAATCCCTAAGAGGATGAAAATTGGAACTTTAGGAGAGGAAGATGTTATTTTAGAAGGCTTAAAACAAATAAAAATTTGGAATTTGGCTAACTAAAGTACTCAAAAGGTTTTAGTGGACATGACCTCTGTTCTAGGAGCCCTAACCACGACAAACAAGGGCATGACACAAAGTCTGTCGATGGATGTAGATCAATTAACTTAAATGGTAGCATCTTTACAAGAACAATTGAAGGAACACAAGCTTCGGTTGGACATTGACAAATGAGAAGGGTTGGAAACACAATGCATAGCATTATCTGAGCCTTTTAAGACTTGATTGGAAAAACATGTAGCACAACTCAAGGAGGCTCACCTTAGTGAGCTGAAGAAATTGAATGAAATTCACATGCTAGATATCAATTCAAATATTGAATAATCTCAAAAGACTCAAATTGGCCTCTAGTACTGAAAGCCCAAATTATTAGAGTTAATAATGATTTTCAAAAAACAAAATTCCTTTATGGAAAAACTGGAAAAGGTCCAAGGCTACTTCACACAATTGGAGAAAATAACCTCTGAAAGTGATATTCAATTGCAAACCCATGACAAATCCAACAAAACTCTTAATCAGATTCTCAACTAACAAAAGGAACATTTGGATGCTCTAGAATCTTTACCACAATTTAAAAAAGGGTGGCAGTTAAAGGATTGATCTCCAATTTATGCGTGGAGATCAGAATGTGAAGAGGTTGGCAAATCAAGCACTGAAGGGAAGGCGAAGATTATGAAAGATAAAAGATCCTCATATTTCTAAAATCCTAGATATCCACATTGCTTGGAATATGTATTGACAATAGGCACTTTCAAAGATTTCTTAATGTTTTTGTTGTTCCTAATGTGTTACTAGCTGAAGGCCATTTTTTGTAACTGAAATCCATGGATAATGGAAGAAAGATCCTCACTAAAAAAGAAAAGAAGGAGAAAGGATGGGGGAAAGGGAAAATATATGTATTGGGAGGTTGAGTGCCTTAGTAGAAACAAATTCTATAATATTTTTGTTTGAAAGCTTTTGCTGATAAATACAATCTTCTTGTATAATAATTGTCATTGTTTACAATGCACGAGTCTCGTACATTTGCATATATGTATGAGGATGACTGGATTCTTACATCTCTGCGTGGTTGGTAAGAATGTGATCCATGTTTATTTTCTTGTGTTTGTTAAAGGTATCAATTGTTGATTTTTGTAGCTTGGGAGGTACTCCAAGCCTTGAGGATCGAGGGTTTGGAGGAAGGAGCTCCACAAATGGCCTTGTGGGCTTGAAACCCAAGCTTTGGGTTTTTCACCCATCGATATTTGTGGAAAAACTAAGTGCAGATTTCCACATGTGATGGGTTGAGACGATAGAGGACATCAAGACAAGAAAGATGCAAGAGGAATCACTCAATTTTGAGTTGTAAAATAAGAGTTATGAATTTTTGAAGTTATAAGGGTATTATTGGATGGGCATAAATGTCAAAGTTGTAGTTCGGCTTGCCTAAAGGTGCCCAAAAAAATGGATTGAAGTTTTACCCATACAATTGTATCTATTGGGGATGAGTTACCTCCATTTGTAACATATCCTTGAGAAATAAATAGAGTGATCTCTCTATGAGTTAGCCACAGGTTGGCAAGACTCCAATGAAGGAATGAAGAGCAATTATTTTGAGTTTTTTTGGAGTGTTTGGAGGTCTGAATTCAACAGGCAGGAGGTTGCAGGCATGAAGAGGAGATCTGGGCAGATTCTGGACACAAGAATGACGTGTTCTTCTAATGTTTAGCAACTGCATATGACAGGGTGTATTACAGGTGTCTAGGTGTATCTTGGAGGAGGACCGAAAGGCCTAGAAGTACCCTCACACTATGTTGCATGTACAATAGTCCAAGTGCATGGACAGGAGGATAATTCTAGGATTGTTTTGTCTCTGAAATAGGTCGTAGGCCTTTCTGATGTATTGTATGGTTTGGATTTGCCGTATGTAGATGGTAGAGAGGCCTGGAAGGTATCCATACTAGGCCGGAGTCACATAAAGGAACAATGAAGTATTTGGGCCTATTTTGGAAGGCAAACACAGGTAGTTGCAGGAGAAAATTAGCATTGTCAAGTACCCTAACTCGGGCTTCCAGAAGTGTCCAAGAGCCAAGGAAAAGTGAGTAAAAGATAAGGTATGGTTGTTTTCACTTGTTGATGTTGCTGCTAAGTGGGTGTGGGTCCTATATTAGGACAATTGTGGACATTATAAGGAGCAGTCACATCAACATCTTATGTGTCGTGTCAAGAGGAGTAGCACAAGGTTGTAGAGCAAAGGTATGTTAGTCCTCTTGAGTTGATGCGACTTGCAGGTGGATGGATGTCCTAGGAAGAGGACAAGCTGAGAAGTATGTTGCGAGCTAAGAGGAGGGTTTCCTAGGTATAAGGATGCCCTAGACAGAGGAAAATGCTACAACAAGTATTAACACTTGTGGACTATTGGAGGGCAGTGTGAGAGTGAACCAAGTGTGTACAAATATTGGGCATTTATGTTCTGTTGGAGGACAACATGATAGTGTCCAAGTTGGAGCCCGATGTGCACCATCTTCATGAACTTAAGTGGTTGCTAGAGTGGTAGTTGTTGATCTCAAGGTTTGATGAGCCAGAGGAGTAGTTTAGCAACCCTAGACTTGTGTGTGGAGAAGTACTTCTATAATAGATGATGGGAATTCCTCCTATCCCATGTTCATTGTGGGAGATGGACATCTTACAGTGATAGGTGGCAGCCCTCTGTGCCATATATTGGTCTTGATTGGAGAAGCATAGGAAGACCATAGTGCATTGAAGTCCCTGAGTAGATGAGGAGAAACAGTGGGAAGATTGAAGGTTGTTCAAAAATTGAGTTGTGAACAACTCGATAAGAGTCCCGATGTGTTGATGGACCAACGATCAATTAGTGAGTAGATTGGATAGCCAAGTTTCAGTGGCCACATGGACTTGGATCTTTGATAGAGGCAGTGTTGTAGATCGAGTGCAGAAGGTTCGGGCAGGTACATCGTACGACTAAGGCAACTGTGAGGGGATCTACATTAGCGAGGCGACCAGAGTATCTTGTTAAGGGTAGATTGGTTGTCAATGGATCAACACCAAGCCCCAATTTTGTATTCTTGTACTTGTGGATATTTGAGGGCCATTATCCTTGGTAAGGGAGCCATAGACTATTGTATTATTCAGTTTGATTACTATAACAAAGTTGGGTTGAAAATTATAAAAAGTTGTCTATATTTTGTGCATTAGTATATTTACTGTTGTTCATATTCCACTGTGCAAAGTAGCTTCCTTGTGATTCTTGGTTTGGTACCATTAGTGATTTAAGATTCTATCCTAGACACCAAGGTTGTGGAAAAAAAACATCAATATTTTGGTAAGTCTATAATCAAGAAACACCTTTCTTATATTTAAGACAAGGATTCGTTTCCATCATTCATTGTTTCCATTCACTCCAATGATCATATTTCCCTGATCCTCTAAGAATTATTATTCGATATAAGTTGAGATAAACATAGATGTAAGGATGGGAAAATTACACTAAGTGTTAATATAGTCACAGTTTACATAAGCATACCTTACCCCTAAGTGGTAATCAGGTCAGCCACATATCGGTCATAGGTTACCATCCCAAAGAAATTGATACTAATTGGGCCTTCAAATTGGGTTTCATGTCCTCGTTGACAACAATCCCAACAATAGTCACATATGGGTCGTCAACAACCCAATATATTTTTTCTTATAAATTTATTGATTTTCCTTTGAATTTCTTATTTAAAGTTATTAATAAATATTTTTATTTTCCTATGAATTTTATGATTGCTAAGGTTGCTAAGGTACAACAAGACTTGGCCCTTAGTAGTAATAAGCCTTGAAGCTCCAACTTCCCTAAATCCTGATACTCTTTAGTTCCAAATATATTCAATTCTCTTAGTTAAATAAGGGGAATCAATCCATTAGTGACCATAACTTTATCAAGGTCTTTATTTGCGAGCATTGCGCAATAGTATTTGTTTGTGAACCACCCAATACCCCTTAATATGAAATCCCGATAAAGCTAGAACATATGAGTTTATGATGCAAAATGAAAAATTATTTAGCTATTAATAGATATTATCGAAAGGTTATTTTGATCTCCCGATACCTCGGTCTCATAATACCTTGATGCCCCAATCTCCTGATCTCCTAATACACCGATCTATTGATCTCTCGATCTCCCAAAAGGTCCATCACCTGATATCCTTGTTAGGTAAACTTGACTTGGAAAAAGAGTCAAAGTTGACTAGGTCAAATGGTAGTGGTTTTGGCCACGTGGTTTAGCGTGCCCATGGTTTTCTGCCAATGGGATTCATGTAATGAAGCCTTTAAAAGGTTTTGAAGACTTCATTTTAATGGAGCCAAGGATGTGAGTGGTGAAGGCTCACTTTTTTGGCTTGGCCGGGGTTTTGGCCAAGGGCTAATGGAATTCCATTGGATGGTTTTTTCCTCGGAGTGGGGGTTTTCATAAGGTAAACATTGGTGTTTATGTTTGCATGTGTTTTTGTTGTTGTTTATGGTTAAATGTTATTCCCTGTAAATTTTTATTTTCTCTTTGGTAATATTTTAACATGTGGTATGTAACAAACCCAGGTTAAATGTTCATGTAATAAAGGTTAATAAAGGCAAAATAAGACCAAGGCCATGGGACATGTATTCCAAGTTGAATGTTGGGAAAAGCATCCTATTGGTTTTTACTTTCGATTTATTTATGGCTAAGGAAATTGGCAAAGGCAAAGAGGCATTAATTGGAATTTATTTACGAAAATAAAGGAAAATAGGAGAAAAGGGAGATGAAAGATCACATGTTTGCATGAGAGGGAAATTGAAGGAAAAATAGGGGAAAATGAAGAAAATATAGACCTCAATAATAAAAAGGCTTATGAGGATCAATTCATAGCTTTTGTCAATTCAGTTTTGGAGCTCTCTTTATTCTCTCATACTCATGCACACTTAGAGAATTCTTGGAGCAATCTAGCATTGGAGAAAGGAATGCAAATGGAGGACAAGGAAAATAAAGGAAAGCAAAGGATAATCAAGGAAGGTTGGATCAAGCAACTTCAACAGGAGGCTTTTGTAGGTAACATGTTGCGTGTGTGATTTCCTAGCTGAGGTGTGAGTGCATGGTGCATGTATTTTTTCATTTGGTTCATTTGTTGTTATTGGCGCGGGTTTTTCCTGGTTTGACACTGGTTTCAACCTTGCCTTTCCGTTTCCTAGATATCCATGGTGTGATGGGATTCATTTCTTGGTTGAGCTTTTGATTACCAGGAGATTTTGGAACTAGGTGAGGTGGTCTCAGGAAAATTCCCAAGGGTTGGGGGTGGAGATGGTTTTATTAAGGGATCCTTCGACAGGTGGGTGAAGACAGGAAAATTCCTTAAGGTACTGGTGAAGAAATTATGAGGGATCCAAACTTATTTTGGGCTTTGTGATCTCTTGACCGGTTTTGGCAAGATCGCGGTAGCCTGAGGGTGGCGGTGGTTTAATCTCCAAGAAACCATGGTTGTTTATGCCTTGAGATTCCACATTCATGCTTGGAATATGGCACGAGGGTGATTAGATGAAAGAAAGGTTTGGTTCATACCAATCTATTGTTGGGTGGTATGTGGAAGTCCTGACTTGGTTGGCTTTTGCATAAGATAATAAGATTTGTTTTCCTATTGTATTCTATGAGAACTTATACTTGATATGATAATGATTTGATGGTTATCATGTCATGGTTAATAATATGGTTATATGTTGGTTATAATCATGGCTCTGTAATGTGCTCTAGCTATGGATTTGTTTAGGATTTGATAAGTATATGATGGTTAATCAATGCATGGGCTAACTAGTATTATTGCAGCTATTATGAGAAGGCATTAGACCTTCTTAGTGATTCTCAGATAAGTTTAAGACTCATATGATCAGATATGCATTCATGACCTGTAGCTTACATGTTCATTATATGTTTGATGAAATGACTGTCATGGTTAGGCTTGGTTAGGTTAATTTCTTATTCAAGTTTTGTAGGTTTAGCGTCGTCCTTATGTCATTTACCATTCTGAGAAGTCTCAAATTTTTTTGGGCAGGGGTCTAGAGGCTAGCCTAGATTTGTGGCTTAGATATCGGGACCACAGACATTGAACTGAGTAGTTTAGGTCACAACCACATGGAGCAAGGCTTGTGAGTGTGGTTTGAGGCCTTCAACTGCATGCAAGCAGTTTGAAGGGTGCGGTTGGGAGTCTAGGTCACTAAAATAAAGTTCGAGCTCAAGGATTGACCACGTGGGGTGTTTCTTCAACTCTTGGGTGATATGTAGTCCCTATAGGATGTCAATTTATGGTTATTAATTCTTAGTTGTAGGCTTCACTTCCTTAAATGGAGCTAAGAGGTCAGGTCATGTCATAGTGGCACTCCTATTCACATTTACCTTGAAGGCTTTTAAAAGCGGGTAAATGTGGGGTGGGGCATTATAGATTGGTATCAGAGTGTGGTTCAAATACTTGAGATGGATGGGCTAGATGCATGTTATTATGCATGCATTATTATGGTTATGGTTCTCGTACATGAGGCCATTGTAATCTAATCTAGATTGATTTTGCAGATTAGGTATCCTCCCCTAAACTTCACTGAGATATATTTGATTTTGTTTATATTTGGTTATCTGACATGGTACGTTTGCAGGAAGAATAAGAGGATCAAAGATGACTAGCAGAATGTTGGATTATATTTCATGTGACTCTCCTTATAGAACATATGCAGAACACAAATATGAGTACTCTCTTGACATAACATATACCTTGAGAAGTTTCAAGGCAGAAATTAGAAGTTGTAAGGAAGATAATGATAGGATCATTCAGTCACATGAAAGACTTGCCAGGGCACAGGAAAGGAAAGCAGAGGTCAAAGCAGGGATCCTTCAGAGTTTGTCAAATTTGCAGAGACATGGACAACCACAGATTAGTTATGGGCAGGAGGACATGACTAATGGGGCATATGGTAGCAAGTCTAATGGAGGGATTAGGTTAGACATGGATGAAACAGTCAGAGATGGTAGGTTCTTGGATACACCTGATAGGAGAGGTAGTGGTTATGGGTTCTACTCTAGTTCTGGTTCAGATAGGTATCATGGTCATCATCGCTATCATCCTTACAGGAGGAGTGAGAGGGGATACTTGCCAGATGAGTTCAAGAAAGCCAAGCCTCCTACATTTGATGGAGAGTTGAAGAAACTAGAAGATGTAGAGGCATGATTGCTTGGGATGAAGAAGTTCTTTGATCTGCATGATTATATAGAGAACATGAAAGCCATGATAGCTATTTTCATCCTCAAAGGGAAAGTAGACATCTGGTGGGAAGATGTAAAGCGTGTTAGAGGCATTAGGACATAGGAGTTGAGTTGGCATGAGTTTAAAAGATTCTCCAGGAGAAAGCACTTGTCAGAGAGATACCATGATGGAAAGGCCAAGGGTTTCTATGAATTGAAGATGGGATATATGAAAAATGACTACAAAACTAAGTTCTTGGAGTTGTTGAGGTAAGTGCCTTACCTCAAGGATGATAAGACAAAATTTCAAAGGTTCATCAGTGGACTGCCATTAACATTCAAGGATCAAATTGAGTATGATGAGCCTCGATCGTTGAAGGAAGTCATTGGGAAGGTGAAGCACCGTTATGAGAAATTGAAGTGTAAGTCTGAGCCTAAGAAATATTGGAAAGGGAATGACGATACTAAAAGAAAGTGACCACCGAAATGAGAAAGGCCTTACGATGTAGATGAGAAGGAAAATGGCACACCTTACAAGAATTTCAGTACAATAGAGAAGGGATATGGACCTCAGCCTCGAGAGCAAAAAAATAAGGGTAGTGGGAAAGAACCTTTGTAGTGTTGGATTTGTGTCAAAGATCATCGCAAGAAGGACTGTTCATTGTATCATGGTGGCAGAACTCAAATCTACATTGATTAGGAGGCACAGACAGTTGGGGATGTGGGCCAGAGAATTGCTTAAATCTATGTAGCATTTAATAACAAGTGGAGGATCACCATGCATCCATTATTGAGATGGAGGTTAAGCTCTCTGATCAAGTTGTTTCCATTTTGATTGACCCTAGATCTAATTATAATTATGTTATTGTTGACCTAGTGGATAAGTGTGGTTTGAAAAAATAAGTGCATGCAGAGTCTTAGTTGGTGCAGTTGGTTATAGGTACTAAGAAAAGAGTTCATCATTGGGTGAGAGCTTATGCATTTGAGCTAAATGGTATGCCTACATTAACGCATCTAAATGTGCTTCCATTGGGATAATATTGTATGCTTTTGGGTATGGATTGGTTGTATCTTCACAAGACTAAGGTAGATTGCTACAACAATGCTAATGAGTGGTTGGATGATGACAAAGAGAAGAGAAGCCTACATCAGTAAGAATGGTTACAACTATGTAGGCAAAGTGCAGTTGAAGGAAAGGGTGTGTATTGTTTGCAGTGCATGTTTACAGGGACAAAGGTAAGGATGTTGACGATGCAAAAGTCTTGAAGAGGTATCCGATTTTGCAATAGTTTCGGGATGTATTTCTAGTAGATATTTTAGAGTTACCTCCTCACAAGGAAGTGGACTTCTCTATCGAGTTTGTACCAGGAGAAACACCAACATCAAAGACACCTTACAGGATGAACACTCTAGAGTTAGTGGAACTGAAGCTGCAGTTGAAAGAAATGCTTGACCAAGGATACATAAGGACAAGTGTATCGCCTTAGGGTGCACGAGTGTTGTTTATGAAGAAGAAGGATGATACTCTCATGTTGTGCATTTATTACAGGTATTTGAACAAGGTGATGATCAAGAACAGGTACCCATTGCCTCAGATTAATGACTTGTTTGATCAGCTGAAGGGAGCAATAATGTTCTCGAAGATTGATTTGAGATCAATATATCATCAGGTACACATCAAAGAAGCGGACATTTACAAGACTGCTTTCCAGACTATGTATGGGCATTATGAGTTTGTTTTGGTTCCTTTTGTTTTGGCCAATGCTCCAACTACTTTCATGTGTTTGATGAATAATGTGTTACGTTCTTATCTGGACAATTTTGTGATAATATTCATTAACGATATATTTCTATATTCTAAGAATGAGGAAGAGCATGCAAAAACCTGGAAACAATGTTAAGATTGTTGAGAGAGCATCATTTATATGCCAAGCTTAGTAAGTGCAGTTTCTTTTAGACATAAGATCATTACTTGGGACATGTTGTTTCCAAGGAAGGAATAACAGTGGATCTGGAAAATATCAGAACTATCATCGAACGGGCAGCTCCTAGGAATGCGGTTGAGGTCAAATCATTCATGGGATTAGCAGGTTGTTACAGGAGGTTCATCAAGAAATTTTCACGGATGGCCTATCCTATTACATATTTGTAGAGGAAAGAAAATAAGTTTGAATGGACAGAGGAATGTGCAACTAGTTTTGAGTAGTTGAAGCAGTTGCTTACAAACGATCCAATTGTAAATATTCAGACCCAGATAAAGAGTTCGTGGTGTGTACAAATGCTTGCAAGAGAGGACATGGTGGATTCTTTATACAAGAGGGACAAGTGGTATGCTACGAGTCAATGAAACTAAATGAGCATGAGCAGAATTATGTGACTCATGATCTTGAGTTGGCAACAATCATTCATGCATTGAAGAAATGGAGGCACTATGTTCTTGGCAGGAGGTTCGTTTTGATGAGTGATCATAGTGGGCTGAGATACTTGTTTGACCAACCTAATATGAATGCTAGGAAAGCTAGGTGGTTGGCCATGCTCAGTGTGTTTGACTTCAAGATCAAGTACATTAAGGGTAAGGAGAAAAAGGTTGCAAATTCTCTTAGTAGAAGAGTGTAGGTAAATCATATTTCAACTATGAGTTCATATGGGACAAATTTGCAAGAGTGAATCTTGCAGGAAGGGCAGGAGGATGACAAGTACCGGTAGCTTAAGCATAGGTTATAGTACCATGGTACAAGTAATAGGGATGAGGAGTATCATCTCATAATATATGGTTTGGTGAGATTTAGGGACAAGATCTATGTGTTGGACAACAATGAACTCAAGAAGCTTATCTTGAGGGAATTTCATATTAATCCATATTGAAGTCACCCAGGATATCATAAGACTTTGATAGTTTTAAAGAAGTTTTACTACTGGCCAAAACTGAAGAAAGAGGTAGTTGAGTACGTCGCAAGGTATTTGGATTGTCAATAGGTAAAAGTAGAGTGAAAGTATCCAAGTGGGTTATTGCAGCCGATTCCAATTCCATAGTGGAAATGGGAGGTAATTTCCATGGATTTCATTACAGGTTTTCTGAGGACATCTAGATAACATGATTCCATCATGGTTGTGGTTGACACGTAGACCAAGGTAGCTCACTTCATTCTAGTGAAGTTTACTAATTCATCTAGTGAGGTAGCTCAAGTCTTCATCAGGGAGATAATGAGATTGCATTATGTTCCTAAGAAGATCATATCAGAGAAAGATGCCATTTTCACTTCTAGGTTTTGGAAGGAATTGTTTGTAGGTTTGGAGACCAAGTTGACTTTTACTACAACTTATCATCCATAGATAGATGGACAGATAGAGAGGGTCAATAAGATTCTAGAGGATATGCTAAGGATGTATGTTATGCAACAATAAAGAAAGTGGGAAGAGTATCTTCTACTAGCAGAGTTTGCGTACAATAATGGGTATAAGGAATCCTTGAGGATGAGTCCATTTGAGGCATTTTATGGGCGGAGTTGTAATACTCCCATTAGCTGGAGTGATCCAGTGAACAAGATATTGATTGGACATGACATGTTGGTAGATATGGAACATGAAATGCAGGTTATCAATAATAATATAAAGGCAACACAAGATAGGCATAAGAGTTATGAAAATCAACACAAGGCATTTAAGGAATTTTAGGATGGGGAGCATGTGTACTTGCGCATCAAGCCCAAGAAGACCTACTTTAGAATTGGATCATGTGCCAAGTTGGCACCTCAGTATTGCAGGCCTTTCAACCCCTGAGAGGATTGGACCAGTGGCCTACAAACTTACACTGCCTTCGATAATGAAAGTCCATGATGTTTTCCATGTTTCATTGCTTAAGAGATATGTAAAGGATGTTGATCATGTGATTGCCTAGTCTGTATTGTGGGTGGAGCCAAAAGGAGAATTCCAGCCAGAACCTCAGTGCATATTGTAGTGGAAACAACTCATGCTCCATAACTGAGCAATAGAGCAAGTTAAAGTGCAATGGAAGCACTTTGGGCCCGATGAAGCTACATGGGAGATGGATGATCAAATGTGAGCTGTGTATCCTTCATTATTTGTTGGTTGAGGCAAAGGAGTTTTGGTATATGTACATAACTATGTATGGTTTTTATTGTAAATACCACAATGAGCTGCGTTATAAAGCTTCAATAAGCAGTATGATTGTCATGTTGTCACGTTTGTCATGTTGCTTTTGGATTTTCAGTAGGTTGTTCTTGTAAATACTACATCGAGCTAAGTTATAAAGCTCCATGGCCAGTATGTTTTGGTTTTCAGTGGTTTTTCTCATCATAGGTGTCATAGAACATCGAGGATGGTGTTACACCAAGGGGGAGGGGTTTGTGACATCCCCAAGTTAAAATTTCATGTAATAAAGTTTAATAAAGGTAAAATAAGACCAAGGTCATGGGGCATGTATTCTAAGCTGAATGTTGGGGAAAACATCCTAGTGGGTGTTACTTTCGGTTTATTTATGGCTAAGGAAATTGGAAAAGGAAAAGAGGCATTACTTGGCATTAATTTATGAAATAAAGGAAAATCAGAGAAAAGGGAGATGAAAGGTCACATGTTTGCATGAGAGGGAAATTAAAGGAAAAATAGAGGAAAAAGAAGAAAAATAGAGGCCTCAATAATAAAAAGGCTTATGAGGATCAATTCACAACTTTTGTTAATTCAGTTTTGGAGCTTTCTATATTATCTCATATTCTTGCACACTTAGAGCATTCTTGGAGCACTGTAGAATTGGAGAAAGGAAGGCAAATGAAGGACACAAAAAGAAAAGGAAAGATAAGTAAATCAAAGGACAAGCAAGGAAGGTTGGATCAAGCAACTTCAACAAGAGTATTTTGCAGGTAACAGCTTGCATGTGTGATTTCCTAGTTGAGTTGTGAGTGCATGGTACATGCATTTTTTCATTTGGTTCATTTTTTGTTATTGACATGGGTTTCACATGGTTTCACAGTGGCTTCAACCTTGCCTTGCCATTTCCTTGATAGCCATGGTGTGATGAGATTCATTTCTTGGTTGAGCTTTGGATTGACAGAAGGTTTTAGAACTGGGTGGGGTGGTCTTAGGAAAATTCCCAAGGGTTGTGGGTGGAGATGGTTTTCTCTAGGAATCCCTAGACAGGTGGGTGGAGACATACAAATTCCTCAAGGTAATGGTGAATAAATTATTAGGCATTCAAGCTTGTTTTGGGCTTTGTGATCTCTTGACTGGTTTTGGAGAGATTGTGGTAGCCTGTGGGTGGAGGTGGCTGTTGGAAATAATACTGAGAGGGGGGGGGGGGTGAATCAATATTATTAAGTTCTTTTCAATATATCTTCCTTATTTATAC
Organism: Pinus tabuliformis; assembly: GCA_031772625.1. Classification (NCBI taxonomy): domain Eukaryota; kingdom Viridiplantae; phylum Streptophyta; class Pinopsida; order Pinales; family Pinaceae; genus Pinus; species Pinus tabuliformis. The sequence continues at coordinate 1,299,491,394 of CM062818.1, forward strand.
TTTGAATTATTCTTCAGATATTGATCGTTACTTTGTATGTCAGTACCATAAAATAATGAGCATGAACAAGATAAATAGATAGTCACACCAAAGAACACCAGATATAAGGTGGAAACCCAATGTGGGAGAAAACCACCTGCTGCAATATGTCTCTATCTTCTTTCAATTAGAAACTTATTTTACAATGAGATTGTACTGGTGCAGTCCTTTACCAGTACGCAGGCTGCAACCTGCAGAGAGCTACAACTCTCTCTCGTTTTCTAGTCTCTCCTGGAAGGGAGCTACAACCCCCTTACTTCTTTCAAGGACCACTTTTCATAAATTTTCAAACTGGATCCAAGAAGATCAAATGATCATAAAGTATAAATGATTCTTTAGAAATACCCAAACCTCAGATCAATGCATGTTTTCTTTATACAGCAGATCACCCACGCGCCAACCCAAGCACTAGCTATAACTAAATATCTGATCTGGTCACCTTTTAATCAGAGGTAGTATAAGCCAGAATCATACCATAATGCAGAGGACATACATGTTATAGAGCACCCAGAGGCTAGACACAAGACAAACCCAATATCCGGACCCAGAGACCTTTAGCGAATCAACAGAAGACGCTATATCAGAGTTAAGGAATGACTGCTACTTCCCTGCGGTTGGCTGCTCTCAACTGAACTGCAATACCCCCGAAGCGATGCAGATCTGCCGTCCTGCGCGCATTCTTCTTGAATTTGGTTTAGTAGATTGCTCCTTGACAGATCATAAGAATGCTGATCTATTCTCCCTTAAGATCTTCAATTCATAATCGATGCCTTGCCACCGGATCCCCTTTTTCTTTATATAGTCATGCTTTTGATAATACCATGAATCGAAACCAGAGGATCCGAAACCTGAGGCGCAACTGTTTTGACCAATTCTCTTAAGAGAAGGCTTAAGCGGGAAAACTATGATAGCGGTCTAAAACCACAAAAGGCGGGCTTTTAACTTAATGCATCCAAACTAACAATATATCGGGTCCAATCCTTATTGCTATCGGCGCCTGCCCATCTCATGATTTATTCCTGACGTCCGATCCGATGGATCGGATGAGACATGCCCCATTAACCAGCCTTTATTTATATATCGGGTCCACTCCTTATCGCTAACAATGCATGCCCGGCGTCCGATCCGATGGATTGGATGCGATATGCCCCATTAACCAGCCTTTATTTATATATCGGGTCCGCTCCTTTCATCGCTATCGGCGATTTGAAGTGGAAGGCTATTATAAGATGGGTGAACACCGCGGATGCGATTTAATATGAAATGCTTTTAGTTCCTTCATCGGGTCCGACCCCTCTTATCGCAATCGGAGGATTGGGGTGGGCGACCCTTTATGTATTCCGATATACTCTGGACGTGATATTTTTATAAACCATGTTTTGATGCCTTCATCATGTCCGCTCGCAATCAGAGGTTTCAACGAAGTCCGACGCGCATATATGCCGAACTGCGGATGCGATATTATTATATATTGCCTTTAATGCTCCCATCGGGTCCACTACCTCTTTATCGCAATCGACATTCAGGGCTTTTAAGCATCGGACACGATATTATTATACGTCAAGTTTAATTCCACCATCGGGTCCGCTGAGTTATCACAATCAGAGGATTTGAGGTGGGCGACCCTTTATGTATTGCGATACTGCGGATGCGATCTTGTTATAAACCATGATTGATGCCTTCATCGGGTTCGTTCCCAATCGGATGTTTCAACGAAGTCACTTAGCCGGACCCCCGATGTGCATGGATGCGATATTAATATAAACCAATTTTTAATGCCACCATCGGGTCCGTTGCGATATGCCATCGGGTCCATACGTGCTGAAACATATTTAACTTGTGTTGTTTCCGCCAAAAAGGAAAAAGGCCTTTGATTATTGTAAAAGCATATATATATGGGTTTTACGCACCCAACCAACTCCCGATAATATAAATGCATGCATATATGGGTTTTAGGCGCCCAAATACCTCCGATAACATTAATACATGCGTATATGGCCTTTCTTCTCTAATACATGAGTATATGGCCTTTCTTCTCTCCTCTTGGCTCTTCTTGTCCCCATCATGGTGTATATAAGAGAAATGACCGTCTAAGAGAGGGTTGCCATCAAGTTAAACATATGTTCATAATGCCATAATGCCAACAATCTCCCCCTTTGGAATTGATGGCAACAACACCATCCAAAAAGCACTCTCCCCATTTGACATCAAGGGCAAAGGGTGGATATCTGCTTCTCCTAACTATTTCTCCCCCTGAGAGCTTGCTCCTCCTGATTTTTCCCCTCTGACTTTAGGACAGAAAATCGAGCTATTCTGGCTATATATAAAATAGGAACAGTGCTATACTGCCTACATATAATATAATTCAGCATCTTTATTGCCATGGATAGATACAGTTCATTTACCCAACATGTTCCTCCTTCTGTAATACGATAATGCCAACAATGAATTATGCTCCCCCTGAACCTTGTACGCGTATACCCCATCAGAACCTCGCGTACAAGCACCAATCTGAGAATTAACAACAGGATGATGCGTCGACAACCCCCAACTTCTGCCTGAGGTATTCAAAAGTCTCCTTGGGAAATGGTTTGGTAAATATATCAGCCACTTGTTCCTTAGAAGAAATGTATTCCAACTTGACCTTTTGTTCAAGCACTTGTTCTCTGAGAAAATGATACTTGATCGGTATGTGCTTGGTTTTTGAATGCATGACTGGGTTCTTTGAAATGCTGACTGCACTTGTATTATCACATAAGATGGGGATAGGTGGAGTACAAGTGATTTGGAAATTCTGTAAAGTCTGCATCATCCAAAGAAGTTGGGTGCAACAAGATGCAACAACCACATATTCTGCTTCAGCTGTAGATAAAGAAATCAAACTTTGTTTCTTGTTGAACCAAGATACTAATCTGGAACCCATAAAGAAAGCACCACCACTTGTGCTTTTCCTGTCATCCACACTTCCAGCCCAATCTGCATCTGTGTAAGCATGAAGTGTGAGATCTGTATCTCTAGGATACCATAAGCCAAAGTTTTGAGTTCCTTGAAGATATTTGAAGATTCTCTTTACTGCCTGAAGATGAGTTTCCTTTGGGTTTGCCTGAAATCTTCCAACTATTCCAACTGCATGCATGATGTCTGGTCGGGTACCTGTCAAATAAAGTAGACTTCCAATCATAGATCTGTATGTTGGTTGATGAACTGCAACTGATTCATCATTCGCACTAAGACTGCATCCTGTAACCATGGGAGTACATACTGGTTTTGAATCTTCCATGCCATACTTCTTCAAAATCTGCTTGAGGTACTCGGTTTGAGACAAGAAGATACCGTCTTTATTTTGCTGGATTTGCAATCCAAGAAAGTATGTCAGTTCACCTAGCAGGCACATTTCAAATTCTTTCTGTATTACCGAGGAAAAGTTTTGACTCATAGTTTCTTCATTGTTGCCAAAAATAATATCATCTACATACACAACAAGTATTAGCAACTTGTCATTTTCAATTTTTATATAAAGATTGCTATCTACTGATCCTTTTGAAAAACCTTGTTGATGAAGATATTTGTCCAAACGATAGTACCAAGCCCTTGGATCTTGTTTAAGACCATAGAGAGCCTTTTTCAGTCTACATACAAGGTTTGGATCATTCCCAATAATGAACCCATCTGGCTGCTCAATGTATACTTCTTCTTCTAAATCTCCATTCAGAAAAGCTGATTTCACATCCATTTGAAATACTTTGAATTTTTGAAAGCTTGAGAGAGCAAGGAACATTAGGATAGCTTCAAGTCTAGCAACAGGAGAAAAAGTTTCTTCAAAGTCTATTCCTTCTTGCTGAGCATATCCCTTACAAACCAGTCTTGCCTTCTTTTTTTTTTTTTTTTTTTTTTTCCGAAGAAAAAGCGAACTTTTTATTGAAAGGATAAAAAGTTACATTGCACATGCGAGGCATCTCTAAGCAGGTATGGAACAAACCATAAACACTGCCTTGAAGCAAATCTGTTTTTCAACAAGGACCTCCGGTCCAAAAAAACCAAAACAAAGAAAACTCACCTATTTAAAGCTTTTCCATAAGGAGAAAAGCAAACAGGCAAAGAAACCAGTTCTACTCAGAAGGAGAGAACTTTGCAACAACACGAAAATTCTGAAAGGAAAGAAAAGATCCAGCAACAAAAACTAGAGAAAGACGCATGCTAAAACCGATCCCATATAAAAAAGCGCCCAAAAGAAAAATCCGATACAAATTGAAGAAGCAACCGTGCTAAAGGACGCACAGAGAGTAGCACACGGGCACTTTCAGCATGGAAAATGCATCAGCAGAGAAAAAGCGGCCAACAGGAAGAAAGAAGACCGATCACGGGACCCAAACTTCTGAGAGTGAGAAAAGAAAATCGAACACTGACAATACGGATAAGGCAACTCTGGAGTAGCAGACACACTCCAGCAACGAAAAGCGAGCATACTCTTACATCCCCGCCTGATTTCCGCCCCTGTTTTCGTAAGGGGGAATCTCTGACACTCGAATTTGTCCGAGCTCTTCTTCAACAATTTTCCAGCTGCCCGGATTCATCTGCAGTCCTTCCTTGGAGAGCTTATCAGCTATGTCATTACGATCCCTGTATATGTGGGATAGTGAGAAGCTGTTGAAGGATGATTTGAGAACCTGGATATCATCAACCAAAGAGAGTAAAATCTGATTTCTACACATACTTTGACCATTTACCCAGTTAATGACATTTAAAGAATCACCGAAGGCCTGAATACTGAAAATGCCCCTTTGGATGAGCCAACAGAGAAGGAGCTTTAAGGCCGAGAGCTCTGCATAATTGTTCGAACCAGAACCTAAACCAACAGAGGATTTAAAAGACTGATGAGAATTTGTGTGAAAAACGATTCCTGCACCTGCCCTGTTGTTTTGAGAGGCCCCGTCGAAATATGCCCAAGGAACGCCTTCATGAATTTGTTCTATCCTATGCTATCTCTGGGCTTTGTTTTTTTCTGGTTTAGGGATAGTTGAGTAGATCATAGTACTTTGAATTGCTATAGCTGATACCTGGCATTCCTTATCTTGAAAAATGCTCCGATTTCGGGCAATCCATACCCCCCAACATATTATAAGAGGTAAGTTCCGCATATTACCTTCCGGATTATTTTTCCACCAATTGTCCCATGCGTCATTCAGATTCCTTCCTACCCAATCAAACTTCTTATTCATCAGCTTTTCTGCCTCTGCCCAGACATTTTTGGCTACTAGACAAAAAAGGAATAAGTGATTGATAGTTTCTGAATCCGTTTTGCATAAAGAACATCGTCCCGGACCTTGCAAAAATCTGCCTTGAAGGATTTCCCAAGTAGGAGTTTTCCTTTTTAAAATGCACCAAAAGAAAAGCCTGGCTTTCGCTGGGCATTTTAATTTCCATAAATTCCTAGCCCACCATTCAGGCTCTTCCCATCCCTTTCCTGACATGATGAATTTATATCCGTTGCGAGGGGAGTACTCTCCTGAATCAGCGTGAGCCCAAATCAGCTGGTCCGATTCCTCTCTTATTCTGACATTTGTTCTTGATAGTTCTTGGATATATGCGTTCCATTCATTCCACCAAGGGGCCTCTAAGTCCAACTCTTCGCCTGATTTCCAAGCTTGTCCCCATATTGACGAGTGCCCAACTTTCTCAACCTGGTTTAGGAAGAAAATACCTTTTTGTTCTAACTGTCCAATTAGTCCAGGGGTTAAAGCATAGTTTCCATTGCAGCCCACCCATGGGTCTTTTCCTAACTGCAGATTTCTCCCATTTCCTATCTTCCATGCCAGCCCTCGTTCGACAACTTTGAAGGATTCCACCGTTGCTTTCCATACCACCGAGACATTCTTCTTTTTCTTATTTTGGCTTCTAATCCAGCCTTCTAACGGAATCGGATCTATATATTTCCTCTTTACGACTCTTGTCCATAAATTTTCCACCTTTATGAGCCTCCAACCTGATTTGGCTGCCAGCGAAAGACTGAAATCATTAAGGTTTTTTATTCCCCATCCTCCCCATTCTTTAGGTCTTGCCACTTTGTCCCAGGCAACCTAAGGGAGAACAGAATCATCCTTCGAGCCAGCCCAGAGAAACCTACTGCATATTCTTCTTATTTTCTCCAGTATCCCTTTTGGCACCCAGGTTAAAGCTGCCCAGTAAACTGGCATGGCTAAAAGCACTGCTTTGATTAGGGTCAATCTCCCTCCTCTTGACAACCATTTGTAGCTCCAATGCGCAATTCTGGCTTCTATTTTGGCTATCAACCAGTTCCAGTCTTCTTTCCTGTATGCATTAGGCTTCAACCAAAAGCCTAAGTACTTAAAATTCTCATCCATATTGCATATATCAAAAGGAAAAGATGAAAGGATCTGAGCTTCCTCCTGTCTATTTAAACCTTCCTGAATGATCTGAGATTTTCTGATATTTATGCACATTCCTGTTGCTTTCAAAAAGAGGTCAAAAATGAGTTTTAATTCTTTTATTTCATTGGAGGATCCATTTGAGAAAATCAAAATATCGTCAACAAAAAGAAGATGGGATATGAACAAATTTACCGCCACTTCAATCCCTTTTACCTTCCCTTCCCTTTTAGCCTTTTTAATCAGCTGGCTTAGTCCTTCAGCAGCTAATAGAAAGAGCAGGGGTGACAAGGGGCATCCTTGTCTCAATCCTCTCTGACCTTTAAAGAAAGAAGTAGCTGCCCCGTTTATGAGAACCGCATAGCTGACATTTGAAAAGCAGCCCATGATCCAACTGATAAAATCCACATTGAAGCCTAAATGAGTTAAAAGCAGCCTGAGATAATTCCAGCTAATTCTGTCATATGCTTTTGATAAGTCAATTTTTATTACAGCTCCCTTCAAGTTCTTCTGTTTAATACTATGCAAGGTCTCCTGTGCCACTCCTATAGCTTCATGTATCTGTCTCCCATTTAGGAACCCAAATTGTTCGCTGGATATGCATCTTGTCAGGATCGGCTTTATGCGAATAGCAATCACTTTGGCGATTATCTTGTAAATACAATTGCACAAGGAAATCGGCCTGAAGTCTTCAAATGTCTCAGGTTTTTCCTTTTTAGGGATGAGGGCTATAAAGGTTGCATTAAACGGACTGTATACCTCTCCCTTTCTTCTGGATTCGTCAACCACCTCAGTTATCTCAGAACCTATCAATTCGAAGAAGTGTTGAAAAAGCTCAATGGTCCACCCATCCGGACCTGGGCTTTTGTCTTTGGCCATTGATTTGATGACATAGCTCACTTCTTCCTGAGAGACTTCACTCATCAATTCCTCTGTTTCTTCCCCATCCACATACCGAGGGAAACATTGAGCAGTCTTGATAATTTCAGCGATTGTAATCTCTCCTTGGTCTGTATACAAGCTTTGGAAATGCCTTTGTCCAAGCGCTGAAAGGGACTCAAACATCTTTATCTCCCTACCCTCTTCATTCTTGAGATTCCATATTGTGTTTACAGATTTCCTTCCTTTTGCATAGTTATGGAAAAATTTAGTGTTTTCATCCCCTGACTCGAGCCAAATCGCCCTGCTCTTTAACCTCCATTCCTCCTCTCTTGCCAAAAGAATTTGGGATTGTCGTTTTTCCAGTGAAAGGATCTTCTCCTTTGATTCTTGTGTTGCATAACTATCAGCTTCTGCGCTCTCCAGCCTTTGTAATTCCTCTTTGATCCTAATTAAATCTTCATTCTGTTTTTGCTTCCTGTCCTTTGCCCATTCTATAGAAGCTTTCTTTAGTCTCTTTAAATTTTCCATAAACAAAAACTCCTTGTCCTCGGTTGTATTCCTGACTGGGTGTTGCCATGTTTCTTTGAACAATTTTTCAAAGGATTCCTCTTGCAGCCATGTAGCATTGAACTTGAAAGGTGCTGCCAGCTTAAGTGGAGGCCTGGAAATTTCTAGATAGATTGGAAAATGATCCGAGGGTCCTCCCTCTTTGACCCATTGCCTAAACAGAGACACTCTGGGGGATAACTCTTCGTTTATAAGGAAACGGTCCAGTCGTTTTGCAACTCTTGCGTCTCCTACTCTTCTGTTTCTCCAAGTCGGCTTGATCTTGCTTGGATTTGCATCTATCAAGTTGTTAGAGATTAGAAGATTGTGAAAAAAATCAGAGAGTGAGTCCTCTCTGGATGATGGCCCCCATGCCTCCGCCCTACCAATTGAAAAATTCAGATCTCCGCCCAAGATAAGATTTTTGTCTTTCACCACCGATTTTGACAAAAAGTCTGTCCAAAAAGATAATCTTCCCTGACAATGACCATAGATATTAATCAATGTTAAGGGAAAAGCAAATTCTGGAGACTGAATTTCGATGCCCATTGCATGCTTCATACCCCATTGATTTGTGATCATAAATTTCCCTTCCCTGCATCCTATCGCCATACCTCCGGAGTGTCCTACTGAGTCAATAGCTGAGAAACGCCAGCCCGACAAAATTGAGTTCAGAGCAGCTTCAACTTCTTCACCCTTCCCCAAAGTTTCCTGTAGAAAGAATATATCCGCCTTTGAATTTATAACCATCTCCCTGAATGCCAGTTTTTTGGGTTTACTGGCTAAACCCCTACAATTCCATGATGTAAAGATCATTTTAAACCATTGTCAGGGGTCTGCACTGCTCTAAGTGCCCTGAGAATTGATTGTTGTTTACCGTCAGCTACATCGTGTTTTGCTTTTACTTGGGCCTTGGAAAGCTTTGATTTCTGTCCTCTAGGCTTTCTTTTTTAGCACTGAGCAGAGGACTGGCCTATTCCGCCAATTGAGTCTAAAATCTCAGCCTTGTTATCTAGAGATCTAAGATTATAGTGGCGAAAAGGAGGAGCAACTGAAGGGGAAGGCTCCTCATAAGAGCCATCATCACGGATCAGCTTTATGGAGGGAATAACAGCCGAAAAAGTTCCAACATCATTTCCCATTTGCTTTTCAATATGCACTTCCACAAGATCGTTTTCTTCAGTAATACATTTATTATTCTGAATTTCAGACTGCAAGCATATTTCTCTTATTTCAGAAGGTAAAGATGTATTGCTTTTGTCCAAACCCATGCTCCTTTTGTCCTCGACTTGATAAGGGTTTTGTATTGCTGCAGCTTCCTTACAGGTCTCCTGTGCTACTTCTTCGATCCCAGAAACTATTACAGCTTCTTCCCTACTGCCCATATTGTCTTGAAAAATTTCCTCCGATGTTTTCCCCTCTTGCATAGTGTCCACCTCCATGACCCCTTCTGGTTGGAGAGACGAAGGTTCTGTCCTCTGGCTTGCTTGATTTTGATTCACTATCTTCTCAATCTGAGCAACTGTCTTCTGATATCTCCTTCGTCTTCTCCCTAAAGGGCATTCCTTAGCCAAGTGTCCATAGGCGTGGCACCTATGGCATCTAAAGGGCAAATGTTCGTAATCCAGAACCTGTTCATAAACGAACTCTTTGTATTGAAGGTTGATCTTTTCTGCTAGGCCTCCCCGCGGATTTAGACTGACTAGAATCCTTGCCATTTCTTTGTTCTGTGTTTGCAGGAATGATGTATCCGCTTCCAAATATGTGCCCAACCTATTCCCTATGGCTTTGAACACTGATTCCACCCAGAAAAAAGATGGCAAACCCGGAGCCCTTACCCATACCGGAAAAGGATCTGTTCTTGTATGCGCCGCATCGAACATTGGGCTCCATTTTTTGAAAAGAACAGGTATGCTTCCGAAGGCCTAGTTCCTTCCTGCCACCCAGTTTGCCGCTGCTTATTCTCGAAACGCACCATGAACCATCCTTTGGCTAAGGCCGAAACCTGAAAGCTTTTTATAAGATCTGACTTCCAGTTTTGATCTCCCCATGCATGGATGAAGTTTGTTGAGTATTTATACCCCCTCGCTCGTCCTACCAAAGTGCATTCAGCTACTTCCAGCGCCTCTTCTATCTGCACATCCATACCCAACACTAGATTTCCTTCGAGTTCCTGTGATTTTATCGTCCTCTGTTTCTTTCTTTTCTCCCCTATTTTCCTTACCCCTTGGCCCTCTACTCTTGTTTGCTGACTCTGTTCAGCCCTCTCTTGCAGGTCTTTTTCATACCCCAGAATATCTGATCTTGTTGCATATGATGCTGTCACCGTTTCACTGATCAAAGCATTGGTTTGCTCGAGGGCGATCTGAGATGGCTCCTGATTCAGTAACTCCGATCCTATTTGTTTCTTCTGTAGATCTGGACTGCCGTCATTTCCTGCTATCCTCCTTCCTTCATCCCTGTTGGGACTTCCCAATCCTTTTGCGATAGAAGCCCTGGTAACTGCCAAAGCCTTCCCAGAGCCCTCTGCGAACCTTATTCCTGAAAGCGTTCCGCTATTTACGATGTCCTCAAGACCTCCTGAGAGGAATGGCCCGGTAGAGGAAACCTTGCCTTTGTGACTTTGGACCTGGGATTGGAAACCTGCATGCATCTCAATCCATTTCATTTTTCTTGACTGCTGCACTTCCTTGCTGCCCTGATGGGTTGTTTCCTTCCCTTCCAAGTTATCTGATGGCTGGGGTATGCGCTTCTTACTAAACTTTTTCCCTTCCGGAGCAGTCAGGTCAATGCCACAACTATCTAATGCTCCGAAGTATCTTTCCAGGTTATGCGCGGTTGGATCCTTTCCCCAGACCGATAAGATGTCTTCAGGGGCTGGATCCTTGTTTCTAACTACTTCCCCATTTTCATTCAACTTATTTTTGAAGATCCATTTTGTCCCTATGACATTCTTATCTTTTGGTCTAGGAACTAATTCCCAAGTGTTGTTCTTTTCGATCTGCTCAAGTTCTTCATCCATAGCCTTGACCCAACATTCATCTCTGCATGCTTCTTTTACATTTTGTGGCTCAGTGGAGGAGAGCAATGCCAAATAGCTTGAGGCTTCTGCTATTGTTCTTCTTGTTTGTACACCTGCCTCTTTCTGCCCCAAAATCTGAGATTCTGGATGATTCTTTTGAACATGCCTGGATGGAGTCTTTTCTTCTATCCTTATCTGTTCCTTTGGAGCCTCTTGAGGTTCTTCTTCTTCATTATCAGTCTGATTTGAAGGGTAGTCTTCATCCTCTCTGATATCTTCATGATTTACTTGCCTAGGAATGTATCCTTTTTCATCAACCACTACATCAATGTTGTCAACAATTCTTCCAAGTCTTTTATTGTAACACTTTTATGCTTTGCTATAAGGAGAATAACCAAGGAGAATGCCTTCATCATACCAGAGCTCATGAGGAGTTTGAGTGCTGTTTACTAGGACATTTTTTTTGTTGAGAATAACAACCGTGGCATATGCAGCTTCACCCCAGAAGGTTGCAGGAGTTCCAGATTCATCAAGCATGGCACGGGCCATTTGTTGGACTGTTCTGTTCATCCATTCCACCACTCCATTTTGCTGAGGAGTCCTTGCTGTAGAGAATTCCCTTTTTATTCCATGCTCTTCACAGAAATCGAAAAATTCATTTGAGGTAAATTCCCCACCTCTGTCAGACCTGAGACACTTAATTTTGTGATCTGATTCATTTTCGACCAGGGCTTTGAAGGATTTGAATTTTTCAAATGCTTCGTCTTTGTGTTTCATAAGTCCTAACCAAACAAACCTGGAGAAGTCGTCAATGAATAATATAAGGTATTCCTCTCCTCGAGGTGTCCTCGTCCTAAATGGACCACATACATCTGTATGAATAAGTTCGAGAGGTTTGCTAGCTGATCCTTCCTTCTCAGGGAAGTTAGTCCTGATTTGTTTACCAAACTGACATGATTTGCATATTGTATTCTCTGGAATTTTGATATCTGGAAGATCACGAACTGCCTGATACTTACATGCTTTCCTTATTTGTGAAAAACTTAGATGCCCCAACCTCCGGTGCCATAACCAGTGCTCATCATCCTTGCTCATATAGCATTGTTGTTGTCCTTCTTCAAATATGTATAGATTGTTTGGAGTTCTTTTGCCTTTGATCACTGTTTCACCTGTATCAAGATCACGAACACAACATCCATTTGATCTAAATATTACCTCGGTTCCTTGATCGCACATCTGACTGACACTTATAAGATTATGTTTCAATCCATCAACGTACAAAACGTTTCCTGCTTTGACCTCTTCTTTCAATTGAGCAATACCTTTTCCTTTTATGGCAGCAAGAGTATCATTCCCAAATGAAACTTTCTTTCCTTTTTCTAAAGCAGTGTATGATTCAAGTTTTTCTTTATCACCTGTCATATGCTTCGAACATCCGATGTCGATGTACCATTGATTTTCCTGTCCTTCTGCATAAAATGCTATCCCACATCTTTCTGGTCGAGGTTCCTTTATTCTCCATGTTCTGGTGCTTGAATCTTGTTCCTTTGTTTGCCGAAACCTACTCCTGCATTCAGAGTCTTCATGACCAAAGTTATTATAGATAGAGCATTCAATTTCATTTTCCAGAGCCAAGAAGTTGTTATAGGTCCTTTTTGTAATCCCAGTCATACTTCTTTGCTTTTGAGCTTCTCTAGTCATGATTGTTTTGTAGGAAACACATTGAGCTGCTTTGTGACCGAAGTTATGGCAAGAGAAACATTGGCCATTGAAGAAACTTCTGCGATTATCAAATTTACCAGTCATATGATTGTGATTTCTATTTTCATCCATTTTTGAGGTAAATTGAGAGGATCTTGGCTGATTGTAGCTTTTGTTCGTCCTTAAGGGGAATTGTCCTTGATTTGTCTGGTAGTCTTTGTTTATTCTTGATGAAATTTGTCCCTCTTTTACCATGTGATCTCTGTTTGGCTTTTGCTCATATCTTCTTGCAGCATCGAGATAACTCTTCGAGGTGGATGCTTGAGATGTTTCTCCATTATACCCTAGACCTGTCTTAATTAGAGGAGAGCGCTGTACATTGATGTTCTCATCCAGAGTTTCAGATCCTTTAACAAATTTAAGATTGAGAGCCTTTGTTTTCTCAATTTATTTTCGAAGCCCAACAATTTCACATTCTAACTTTTCAAGAGATTGTTCCTTTTCATCAAGTTGGATTTGCAGAGTCTCAATGATCACATTCTTTTCTTTTAAGCATGTCTTGAGTCTAGACATCTCCTCATAATAACTATCTATATCTAGAGCATCCATGTAATCATCATCTTCAAAAGCCATTAAAAGTTTATAGGGATTACCTCATTCATCTTCATCACTATTTGATAGACCATCACTGTCTTCATGGGTGTAATAGCTCTTCTTATTTGCATTCTGTTTCTTGTTCCATCTAACAGGTTCCTTTCCCTTGTCAATCTTATCCTTATGAGGACATTTGGCAGCATAGTGACCTACTCTTCCACAAGCAAAACATTTGAAGGGTAACTTACCTCTGAATATGCCAGTACCTCATTGAAGATTTCTGACAAAATTTGATTCTTCTTCATCTTCTTCTGACACATGACTTGATTCAAGGTACTCTCCTTTGCCTGAAGCCTTGAAGGCAGCTTCTCTCCTATCTGAAGGACCTCCTTTTCTCATTTCATAAGCAATTAGAATTCCATGCAGCTGTGACATGGTGAGAGTTCGTAGATTCTCCTTTTCTTCTATGGCGGACACTTTAGATTCAAACTTGGTGGACAAGGATCTTAGAACTTTTTCAACCACAATAGCCTCTTTTATTTCTTCACCCAAGTTTTTCATGCAGTTAACAATCTCATCCACCCTAAGGAAATAGTTAGCCACACTTTCATCATTATACATTCTGAGATTCTCATACTGAATCCTGAGGGTTTGAAGTTTAGCACGCTTTACCTGTTCATCTCCTTCGTAGCTCAAGACAATCTTGTCCCATATTTCTTTTGTGGATTTATATTGCATAACCTTTACGAATTCTGATTGAGATAAGCATCCCAACAGAGTATTGACTGCTTTAGCATTTGTTTCATATTTCTTTTTCTCGGCCGGATCTGTAGGAGTAGTTGAAGGAAAAGTGTAGCCTGTCTCTATGATATCCCAAACTTCTGTACCAAGAGATTGAAGATTGGAAGTAACTCTTACCTTCCAATAATTGAAGTTTGTCCCATAAAAAATCGGTGGCCTGATTGATGCTTCCTTCTCGTAGTTGCTCATAATGAACGATCTTCCTTCAAGCGATCAAGCTTCTCTGAAGGACCTGCTCTGATACCAATTGTTGGAAATAATACTGAGGGGGGGGGTGAATCAGTATTATTAAGTTCTTTTCAATATATCTTCCTTATTTATACTTTGAATTATTCTTCAGATATTGATCGTTAATTTGTATGTCAGTACCATAAAATAATGAGCATGAACAAGATAAATAGATAGTCACACCAAAGAACACCAGATATAAGGTGGAAACCCAATGTGGGTGAAAACCACTTGCTGCAATATGTCTCTATCTTCTTTCAATTAGAAACTTCTTTTACAATGAGATTGTACTGGTGCAGTCCTTTGCCAGTACGCAGGCTGCAACCTGCAGAGAGCTACAACTCTCTCTCGTTTTCCAGTCTCTCCTGGAAGGGAGCTACAACCCCCTTACTTCTTTCAAGGACCACTTTTCATAAATTTTCAAACTAGATCCAAGAAGATAAAATGATCATAAAGTATAAATGATTCTCTAGAAATACCCAAACCTCAAATCAATGCATGTTTTCTTTATACAACAGATCACCCATGCGCCAACCCAAGCACTAGCTATAAATAAATATCTGATCTGGTCACCTTTTAATCAGAGGTAGTATAAGCCAGAATCATACCATAATGCAGAGGACATACATGTTATAGAGCACCCAGAGGCTAGACACAAGACAAACCCAATATCCGGACGCAGAGACCTTTAGCGAATCAACAAAAGACGCTATATCAGAGTTAAGGAATGACTGCTACTTCCCTGCAGTTGGCTGCTCTCAACTAAACTGCAATACCCACGAAGCGATGCGGATCTGCTGTCCTCCGCACATTCTTCTTGAATTCGGTTCAGTAGATTGCTCCTTGACAGATCATAAGAATGCCGATCTATTCTCCCTTAAGATCTTCAATTCATAATCGATGCCTTGCCACCGGATCCCCTTTTTCTTTATATAGTCATGCTTTTGATAATACCATGAATCGAAACCAGAGGATCCGAAACCTGAGGCGCAACTGTTTTGACCAATTCTCTTAAGAGAAGGCTTAAGCGGGAAAACTATGATAGCGGTCCAAAACCACAAAAGGCGGGCTTTTAACTTAATGCATCCAAACTAATAATATATCGGGTCCAATCCTTATTGTTATCGGCGCCTGCCCATCTCATGGTTTATTCCTGACGTCCGATCCGATGGATCGGATGCGACATGTCCCATTAACTAGCCTTTATTTATATATCGGGTCCGCTCCTTATCGCTAACAATACATGCCCGGCATTTGATCCGATGGATTGGATGCGATATGCCCCATTAACCAGCCTTTATTTATATATCGAGTCCGCTCATTTCATCGCTATCGATGATTTGAAGTGGGAGGCTATTATAAGATGGGCGAACACCGCGGATGCGATTTAATATGAAATGCTTTTAATTCCTTCATCGGGTCCGACCCCTCTTATCGCAATCGGAGGATTGGGGTGGGCGACCCTTTATGTATTCCGATATACTGTGGACGCGATATTTTTATAAACCATGTTTTGATGCCTTCATCGGGTCCGCTCGCAATCGGAGGTTTCAACGAAGTCCGACGCGCATATATGCCGAACTGCAGATGTGATATTATTATATATTGCCTTTAATGCTCCCATCGGGTCCACTACCTCTTTATCGCAATCGGCATTCAGGGCTTTTAAGCATCGGACGCGATATTATTATACGTCAAGTTTAATTCCACCATCGGGTCCGCTGAGTTATCGCAATCGGAGGATTTGAGGTGGGCGACCCTTTATGTATTGCGATACTGCGGATGCGATCTTGTTATAAACCATGATTGATGCCTTCATCGGGTCCGTTCCAATCGGAGGTTTCAACGAAGTCACTTAGCCGGACCCCTGACGCGCATGGATGCGATATTAATATAAACCAATTTTTAATGCCACCATCGGGTCCGTTGCGATATGCCATGGGGTCCATACGTGCCGAAACATATTTAACTTGTGTTGTTTCCGCCAAAAAGGAAAAAGGCCTTTGATTATTGTAAAAGCATATATATATGGGTTTTACACACCCAACCAACTCCCGATAATATAAATTCATGCATATATGGGTTTTAGGCGCCCAAATACCTCCGATAACATTAATACATGCGTATATGGCCTTTCTTCTCTAATACATGAGTATATGGCCTTTCTTCTCTCCTCTTGGCTCTTCTTGTCCCATCATGGTGTATATAAGAGAAATGACCGTCTAAGAGAGGGTTGCCATCAAGTTCAACATATGTTCATAATGCCATAATGCCAACAGTGGCTTAATATTTTGGAAGCCTGGTTGTTTATGTCTTGAGATCCCACATTCTTGCTTGGAATATGGCACGAGGGTGTTTGACTGAAATAAAGGTTTGGTTCAACCCAATCTATGGTTGGGTGGTACGTGGAAGTCCCTAACTTGGTTGGCTTTTACATAAGTTAATAAGAGCTATTTTTCTATTGCATTCTATAAGCACTTATACTTGATATGATAATGATTTGATGGCTGTTATGTCAAGGTTAATAATCTGGTTATATATTGGTTATAAACATGGATCAGTAATTTGCTCCAGCTATGGATTTGTTTAGGACTTTATAAGTATATGATGGTTAATGAATGCATGGCCTAACAAGTGTTATTACAGCTGTTATGAGAAGGTAGTAAACCTTCTTGGTGATTCTCATCTAAGTTTCAGACTCCTATGATAAGATATGCATTCATGACCTGTAGCTTACATGTTCATTATATGTTTGATGAAATGATTGTCATGGTTTGGCATAGTTAGATCAAGTTATTGTTAAAGTTTTGTATGTTCAACATCGTCCTTATGTTATTTATCATTCTAAGAAGTCTCAGGGAGTTCTAGGAAGGGGTTTGGAGGCTGGCCTGGAATTGTGGCTCATATATTGGGACCGAAATCACTGAAATGAGTAGTTTAGGTCAGAACTACATGAAGCAAGGTTTGTGAGTGCATTTGGAGGCCTTCAACCACATGCATGCAATGTCAATGGCGCGTTTGGGAGTCTAGGTCACTGAAACAAAGTTCCAGCTCAGGGATTGACTGCCTAGGGTGTTTCTTCAACTCCTATGAGATCTGCAGTACATATAGGATTTTAGTTTGTGGTCAGTAAGTCTCAGCTTTAGACCCCACTTTCTTAGCTGGAGCTAGGAGGTTGGGTCATGTCATAGTGGCACTCCATTTCACATTTACCCAAAGGGCTTGTATAAGCAGGTAAATATGGGGTGGGGTGTTACATGGTATTAGAGCTGGATATTTGGCTTCAGAGGTTACCTTTGTTACCAAGGGATTAATTTCCCTCATATATGGAGAGACGTAAATGCAAAATCCTCATGAATATCAGAGGTAGAGTGGTAAGCCACTGGTGGAAATGCACACTCGAAGAAGAAAACGTGGTTGTGTGGTGTTGCGTGAAGTTGTGTTTAATTTTTGTGTGTTTGCAACACGTAGTTGTCGTGTTGTGTTGAGCACTTGAATAATGAAGTTCAGTGTTGTGTGTCAAGTGCGGTTGTGTGCATTGACTTTTGTTGCATTGAAAGTTGTTGAAGTGATGCGTGGTAAAATACATGTTGTGTGTGGGCATATGTAGAGGCACACATGTGTTCAAGGGCCCATGGTGGAGCAACCTCGACATTGTCGTGTCCAATGATCCAGAGTTTGTCCATTATGTTTTGATGATCATTCCCTTGGTCTCTAGAAACAAGGTCTTGTGTCTGCGTTGTAATAGTGGATTCGTGGAACAGATCGAGGGGTCATCACAATCACAGAGGGTTGCCTCACTGTTCATAGATTCATCACGATTGGTAGCTTTGTTCAGCAGCTTCGCTATCTTTGGGAGGAAGAGAATAAGAGGATCATGAAAGTGGGGGTCCTAGTTGTGGTACAACCATCAGTTATAGAGCCTTTGCAGGCTTTGGGATTTGCGATGGCGGGGCTCGAAGGCCAAGGTTGATGGTGTAGAAGGGAAAATTTTCCAGGCTGATATTCAAAACGGTGTTAGAGGAATCAAACACATGACATGGAGATTCCAAAGACTATATTGAAGGGATTGGGAGGAGTGAAGGACTGATCATGACTGTCCAAGTAGCCAAAATGTTCAATATGGGGGCTAATAAATCGAGTTTGAGAACTTCTGACATTAGTGGCTTCAACCTTATGGAGGAAAATAAAACCATAGCAAGGGTTGGCTTGATCCCAAGTTGAGTGCCACAGAACATTATGGTGGTGGTAGGGTTCTCGGTTGATTAGGGAATGAAAACCCCAACGAAATGGCTGGAATGATGGTGGGAGGCTACACCGGAGATTGAATCACGAATGCAAAAGTTGTGTGAAGAAATCATATGAGGTGATGGGGCACGTCACCTGTATAAGGTATGACTTGAAGAAACATATGCTGTTATGAAATTTGTGTTATCTGCATAGTTTGTAGGGTGACATGCAAATGATTGGCATGTTGAGCACAGTACCATTGCTGGTGTGAGGATTGGTTACCTAAAGCTCAAGGATCATGATGTCGTGATGGATTTAGAGGCAACCAATGGACTATAATTCGTGTGTTTTAGGTAGTGAGGGGATCAAAATCCCTAGCAACACGCTTATGCCCGTGTAACAACAATGACAAGAAGTTGGGGAAAAATGGAAGGGATGATACCAGACATCTATAAGGACTTTCAATGATAGAATAAGTGGTGCTGTTATAATTCTCTGCACCACTCATATGATTCCTCTAAAACTTCAATTTTGGGACTAATTGTTGTGAATAAATGGTTGTTGTTTGGTTGATGGAAGTGGGGGTGAAGGTAGATTCAGATGCAGATGTGAGAGATATATGCGATTGTGACTTACAACCAACATTACAACAATCCTCAAAATAGTACTGTTGAGGTGTACATTGAAAGTAAAAACGAAGGAGGAGAATTGATGATTGTCAACAAATGTGGATCCAAAGTTCCCTCCCCCTCGCGTCTTCCAATTTAAATGTGAGGGCCTCTATTAACGATTTAAGCAAAACAATAAATAAATTGATGAGATGACTATCGATTTATCGACACCTATAATACTAGATTAGAGATAATACAATGCTATAATAATAAGAATGTGCACACCTATTAATAAGAGCATGTGTTTTGACCATGATGTGGAAACATAAAGTTGTATATATGCACTGGTGTGTAAGATATCTAATATGGTTAGTGCTTTGTGTGTATTTAGGAGTACTGATGGGTATAGTTAATTCAAAGCAATAACTAGGGAAGAGGAAAGAGGATGGAAGAAGGAATAATAAAACTATTATTATTATAATAGAGTCAATTATTGCATGTAAAAATGCATATTGTTGTAAGACCTCGTAAGGAATTTGTACCTCTGGGAAATTTCCTGTAAAGTCTTTGTTTACACTTAGGTGATAGGGGAAATGTCGGGTTAACAAATACCAAAAATATAAACTTTGAGGGGGGTAAGGGCCAGAGTGAGTGGGCCTTAGTCAAGAAAAACCCCAAGTCAAGGTTTAGTGGGGATTTTTAGGTAAACTTGACTTGAGGAAAGACCCAAAGTTGAACGGGTCAAATGGTAGTGGATTGGGCACGTGGTTTAGTGTACCCATGGTTTTCTTCCCATGGGATTCATGTAATGAAGCCTTTGAAAGGCTTGGGAGACTTCATTGTAATCGGGTCAGGAATGCGAGTGGTGAAGGCTTGCTTGGCCAGGGTTTTAGCCAAGGACTAATGGAATTCCATTGGCTGGGTTTTCCCCCGAAGTTGGTGTTTTCCTAGGGTAAAAATGGTGTTTATGTTTGTATGTTTTTGTTTTTGTGTATGGTTTAATATTCCTCTCGGTAAATTTTTATTTTCTCTCAGGTAATATTTAACAATCCCAACATCTTGTTAGTAGAAAAGCCAATAAACAATAGTTGTTTGACAAGATTTTTGTCCATTAGTTAACAAATATTACCAGGTGATGTTAATAATATGATTTATTATGGTTGTGTTGATGGCAAAAAATGACCATAATCAACATTGGGGAGATTATCTAGCCAGGGTTCCAACTAAGGCCTTATCCATTTGGGATGGTGATTATGACATGTTCAAATGGGTCTAGTTACCCCTCACTCTCCTTGATGACTTGTGATGTCTCTAACTACCATAAACAAGAAGATGCAATCAAACTTACCCTCTTGAACCTAGCTTGCAAGAAAGCAGTCCTTAAGCTGACATAAAGGGTTTAACCAAGCCACCAATGTAATCGCTCCTATGAAAGGAGACTTCTGCAAATGCAATGAACTAATCTAAATGCAAGCTTACTTACTAATGCAAACAAATAAAGAAAACTACTCTGACTTGACACAAAGGAAATAACACCTAAATGAAAAGTATAGGGATTAAAATATGATGGGGATTTTAACATGCGTTTTTTGAGAAATATCAAGCTGGTGAAGTAGTTCGAACAATTGATATTCTAGATACATAACATACTCCATTAAAATATTAAAGGACTAAAAGATGAGTCGCCAAAACAGTGAATTAGTTTACACTTTGACTATTAAATCGATTTATGATGATAAATTTCTAAGTAAATAGTTACTTAGAAATCTGTTTTAATGCAAGAGCGAATCTAGAAATAAACAACAGATCTATGTGATTATAAGATCATATAGCTAATCAAATAAACAACAATTCACATATTTAACAATAGTGCTACAACATGGAATTATTGACACAAATTTGCATAAAATAATAAAATTATATTTATAAATAATAATATTTGAAATAGAATGATAAACCTAGATCTCGTGCTCTGCTTTTACACGAAATTTCTCCCAACAATCCTTTAACAATGTAAACTTTGAAACGGGAACTATAAACTCAAAACGGGAACACTGGCCCAAAAACCCCGAAAAAACATGAAACACAGTGCTAAAAACGAAAAGTGTGTATACTAGAACGATGGTTTTTTTTTTAGGGTCAATTTTGAACATGTTTTAAAAATGAGAGTGAAAACGATTTTTTTGTGGAAAAATTGTGCAAAAAACATCCTGAAAATGAAAAGTGTTGATATTGGAATGATGGCTTTTTTTTTAGGGTCAATTTTCAACATTTTTAAAAAATGTGAGTAAAACCGAATTTAAAATTTAAAATTTAAAATTTCGATTTACATTTTTTAAGATGGTTAAAAAAAATATTTTTTATTTTAAAAACAAAAAAAGACTCACACTACCCTATAAAAATAAAAATAAAATTTTATTTTTTTTAACTGAAACGGGTATGATTTTATTTATTTGGAGAAAAGATTGGACTTACGCCATGGCAACCAACATTACATTGCTTCTGTTTTTGTTTCTTGTGCTATTAAAAAATGCAGCTTCCTCATGGATTATAGGGATGGAATGAGCTCTCGTCATTTATGAGTAGTTGTCCTTTCCCAAGAGTGCAGCCTTTGTTGGCCATCAGATCTGCTTCGCTGTTCAAACTTCTGAGAATATGGAGGAATTTGTAGGAGTCGAAATCAAGCAGGACTCTCTTTAGTCTGTTTAGAGTTTTGTTGAGGCTTGCATTGGTGAGCAATTTTTCCGTATTTAATTTTTTTATTAATATCTCTGAGTCTCCAAAATCTTGGAATTCTTTGTCTCCTCTGTCCCTGGCAATTTGACAAGCTTTGAGGAGGCCTAAGATCTCTGCTTGATTGTTGGTTTTCTGCCCAATGCCCCAGCAAAAGCTATCCCTTCTTGATCCATCTGGGGCGTAGATGACCCCTCCAGCTCCTGCTACCCCAGGATTGCCTTTGGAGGCTCCATCGAAGAATATCGTAGTTATTTTTTGATTTCGCCACCATTCTTGGAAGGTTGCTTCGAAGTCTCTTTTGCGCCATTCTGGATTCACTGCATGAGGGGCTGATAGCTGCTTCCGTGGGTGGGGGGAGAGGGGGCCCAACCACCTCTCTTCTTCAGGGAGAAGCAAAGAATCATCTGAAAAGTATTGTTGTTGGGCTGCTTCCAGGAGGAAGGATTTAGCCTTTACCGCTGCGGAGAAGGGAGCTTGCACCTTTTCGTTGAATATCAAATCATTCCGGGTCAACCAAATCTGCCAGCACACAAATTTGGGGATGGCGTTCCAGACTTTTCTCCAAAAGGATTTGCTGGGGATTTTGTTGGGGTAACATTGATTCCATGAGTCAAATAGACCAGCAACAGAGTTAAATGGGGGGACTATGATTTGTAGCTCATGGAGAATGAGTCCCCACACTTCTTTTGCGAACTTACATTCCATGAAGAGATGCTTGGCTGTTTCTAAGCTGCTTCTGCACAACTCACATCTATGCGGCCCAACTATGCTTTTTTTCATCAGGTTGTCTCCAGTTAGCAGCTTATCGTGGACCAAAGTCCAGAAGAAGAAATTTACCTTAGGAAGGGCGAGCAGTTCCCATACTTTCTTCCAGAAATCCGGTGTTTTGCTGCTATTCCTATTGGGCTGAAGGGCGTTGTAAGCTGCTGCATTTGTGTAGCTTCCAGATTGCCCCCAACCCCAGCTGTCCTTCGTTTTTTTGTTTACTAGGGCCGCTTCTTCCAGCAATTCTTCAAGGATGAGCTTCTGCTAGTTTAAATGATCAGGGACTCCAAAAAGGTCCCATCCTTGCCAATCATCGTGACAGTCCCATTTGGATAAGTCGTGCACGCTGTTGATCCCTGCACGTTCCAGCCAATTTTTTAAATTTGCGATTTCTTCGACTTCCGAGAGAGGGTCTCGGTCCATTATTCGGTCATACCACAGGTTTGTTTGTTTGCCATTACCTGGAATCTTATACGCCTTGCCTTTGAAGAAATTTAGACTTTTGCTGCAAAGTTTCCAAACCTGTGTGCTGTTGGATGTTTGACTTGCTTGCAGATTTCTGAGCGGCACCTTGTGGGCGTACTTCGACTTCAGCGTTTCACTGACAGGTTGCTTGGGGTCTTTAAAAAGGTTCCACAGAATTTTACCTCCCATCGCCAGATTGACTAGAGCAGGGTCGCGGATTTGCAGACCTCCCTCCGGGATTGAGCGTTTGACCAAGTCCCATTTGACTAAGTGAATTTTATGTTGGTTTCCCTTCCCCCCCTGCCAGAGGAAGTCACGGAGAATTCTGGAGATTTGATCCGTCACACTTTTTGAGGCGAATAGGAAGGCTGCTTGGTAAATTGGGAGTGTAGATAACACAGGTTTGATCAGGATTACCTTACCTCCTTTTGTGAGACAGTATCCTCCCCAGGCTGTAATTTTTGATTTAATTTTGCCGATGATTTCGATCCACAACGACCTCTTATTGAACCCATTTGTGATGGGAAGGCCGAGATATTTTATCATCTCCCAATGGGCATGGCCGTTGAAGCCCAGGATGTTAGAGATACTTGTGAGCTCTTGCTGCCCAATGTTCCAGCCGTAGAATTCACTTTTTCTTTCATTGATTGAAGCTCCCGAAACCCTGTAGTAGCATTTAAGGACAGTATCAAAGGCTTTGGCTATTCTAACAGAGGCACCTCCAAGGAGGAGAGAGTCGTCCGCAAATAGAGCGTGGTTCAGAGCTGGAGAGCTATTGGAAGGTTTGAGGCCAGGAAGGGAGCCTGAAGCTTTTTCGGATGATAACTTTCTACTGAGGGAATCCGCCATCAGGATGTATAGGAAGGGAGAGAGCGAGCATCCTTGCCTGAGGCCTCTCTGAGCTTGGAAAAAAGGAGTAGGGCGACCGTTGACAAGGGGGGCAATCTAGGGGTTGTCAGTACAGGCAATGATGAGATTGACAAAATGGGTGGAGAAGCCAAAGGAGTGGAGGACTTTGTAAAGGAAGGAGCGATTGACTCAGTCAAAAGCATTGGCCATGTCAAGTTTTATCAGCATTCCTTTTTATTTTCGCTGATTGCTTGAGTGAATTGTCTCCTGGACTTGGATGACATCATCTAGGATGCGCTTGCCTTCTACGAAGCCACCTTGATTGCTTGAGATCAGCTTGTTTAGCAGGGGCTTAATCCTGTTTGCTAGAAGCTTTGCCATAATTTTGTAGGATGCGTTACAAAGTGATATAGGCCTGAATCTTGCGAAGGTTTCGGGGTTGGTTTCTTTAGGAATAAGGGCGAGGTAGGTGGAATTAGTTCTTCCCCCTACCTTGGATTTTTTCATGAATCCTTTTATCATCTTTAATAGATTAGCTTTGATGATGTCCCAACAAGTCTTGTAGAAGTGTATGGTAAATCCATCAGGCCCAGGGGCCTTATCTAAATCCATAGACTAGATAACTTTAATGATTTCTTCTTTAGTGATAGAATTGATGAGAGCGAAATCGTCTTCAGGGTTGACCAGGAGAGGAATGTTTGAGAGGAGATCAGCAATTTTCTCCTCATTGCCTTGATTACCTGCGGTGTAGAGACGTCTGAAATGACTTTCAACTGCCTCTTTTATCTGGCTGAACCCTTTACAGATCTGCCCCTCTGCTGTTGTCATTTCAGAGATATGATTCCTGGAGAGTCATGTTCGATATTGGTGATGGAAGAAGGAGGTGTTCTGGTCGCCAACCTTCAGCCACAAACTTTGAGATTTTATTCTCCAGTACTCTTCCTCCGTTGGGAAAGATCGAAATGTTGAACATTGAATTTTTACTTCTCTGTCAAGCAGCGTTGGGGTGATATCTCTGCTTTCCATTTCGCCTTGCAGTTCCTCTAATGACTGCACTATTTCTTTTCTTTGGCTGGTAGGATTTGGGGCAGGTTTCCTTATCCATTCCTTCACGGCTAACTTTGTGGCTTTGAGCTTTTGTTCCCACACATAACTAGTGGACCCTGTGATGGATTTGGCCCATGCTGTTTTCACTATATCTATGAATCCATCCCTTTCGATCCAGAGAGGGCTGAATCGGAAGGGGATTGGGCCCAGATCTTCTTCATATTCCAAAATGAGCCGAACTAGTTTATGATCTGAGGTCAGTTTGGGTAGGATTTTGGTGGTGATAATCTTCTTGTTCATCATCAGAGAGCCTTGGACTAGGAATCGATCCAGACGGGCAGAAGTATGATCCTCTCCCACTCTGTTGTTGGACCATGTGTAGAGCCCTTTGACCGGTGTGAAATCAAGAAGATCCCACTGTTGTATGAGGTCTTCCACCAGGGGGAGCATGGGATCTCTACTGTTGATTCCTCCCTTTTTTTCTTTTGGTTTTAAAACAATGTTTAAATCCCCAGCAAGGATAATATTGTTTGGGGATCGCTACTCTAGGAATTCGAAGAGGGAATTCCAAAAGTCTCTCTTTTCAGAATACAGGACAGGTACATAAAGATCGAAGAGGGAGATGGTCAACTTACTTGTACAGTGCGTTAGTTCCGTGTAGATCCAGCGCTGGGTCTTGTGGGATTTGTTCAGCTGGAAGAGATCTTCTATCCATAGAGTTGCGAGCCCTCCGGATGAGTCTCTTGAGCTGACTGCTATTCCTGTACTTTTCTTCCATTTCTTCTTGCTGATATCTATAAGGGCTTTCCCCTCTATCTCGGTCTCTTGGAGCATGAGAATGTCTAAGGGTTCTATTTTGAGAAGATCCTTGACCGCTTCTGCTTTCGAGGGGTTACCCATACCTTTGCAGTTCCAAGAGACGAGGTGCGTTATTTACCAGGGGTGGGGTGGGAGCCTCCCTTAGGGGGCCTGTTCCTGGAGTTTCTCCCAATAGAAATCTCTATTGTGGGCTGACTTCCTTGGGTTTTAAGCCTTTCCGCCTCCTCTTCCCTTACTTCTCTGCGAGATTTCCTACCAACTTTTCTTGTGGGCTGCTCGTAGGTTTCATCCTCTGAAGAGCCGGAGCTATCAGCTGGTTTTTTCCTTATGACATCTGCATATGAGGGGTTGGAAGGGCTTCCTTGGGAGGCTTCCAGACGTGCCGTTTCCCCGTCTTCTTTGTTAGTGATGGGAGGAACAGTCTGATCCAAATCTTCCGAGACTATTGTAGCTGGGTTTCTCTGGCTGCTTTCTTTACCATTTAAGTTCTTTTCTTGGGTGGGGTTGGAGCTGCTTGGTGCCTCTTTTGGAGTGCCTTTCCAGTTGCCTTTTTTGTGATTGGTGGTTTTTTGTATTAGATTCCATTGCTCGCCATTTTGTTTGTCTGGTTGCTCTTCCTCCTTTTTCTTGCAATGTTTGGCGAAGTGTCCGTAGCCATGGCAGTGTCTACATTTGAAAGGGAGTTGTTCATAGTCCAACTCTTGGACATGCGTCCATTCTGCGACTGTAAGTTTAATGGCTTCCAGCAAACCCTCCTTCAGATCTACTTCAACACAGATGCGGGCACATGAGTATTGATCTTTTCTTGCAGCTTGATCTATGTATTTTCCTAAGCCGTTGCCGATGATCTGAAGAGACTTTTGATTCCAGCAGTGGAGTGGGAGATGGGGAAGCCACACCCACACCGGAACAACAGATGGGACATCCTGAGCTGGGTCGAAGTCTGGCGACCATTTGTTGAGATATAGACCTTGGGGGCCCATAAAATAAGGTCCGTTTATGAAGATTAAGCTTCTATCCTCTGCACTTTCGAAGATGAAAACGAAAAAACCTTTGCCTACAAAATAGCTTTTTATTCCTTCTTTGATTAACGACGTCCAGTTCCATTGAGTCCAATCCTCCACCGACTTGGGAGAGGGCCAGAGGCCCATGAACTGGCCTATGAGACCTCTCTCAACTAGATTCAAAGTTTCTTTGCAGGTTTCTTCTTCAGGTAGGGCTACCGAGGGAATGGTTTCCAGCTTCTTGACGAACTTCTGTTGACTGGCTGAAGGCGGGCGCTTGCTACACGAGGCAATCATAGCTTTGAAAGCTATAACCTCTGGTGGAGGGGCAGGGGAGGGTCCATGGGATCCGGGCCCCCAGAGGACGGCATGGCTGGGCGCAACAGAGCTGGTGCCTGGGCCAACCCTAGCACAAGTGCTCGAGGTCGCTCCGCTCAGCTGAAGAGGGCTGCCAATAGGTGGAACAGGAGGCAACCCAGAGGGGGCCGAAGCGAGGTTGAGATAACCCAGCAGCAGGAGGCTGCCAGGCGGGGAGGCCGCAAGAGGCAGAGCAGGGGAAAGGGACGGCTAGGTCGAGCCAGCGCAGGCGAGATATAATTCTGAATATAATTTTGATTCAATTAAAAAAATTAAAATTAAAATTATTATTATTATTTTATTATATAATGCTCATAACATATTTCATTAAAAATACTTAAAAATATTAACATTATGCGTATGTTTTTTTTAAATTGAATGTTTTAGTTTATATCAATACATCATACCCCTATATATATATATTCACTCCTTAATTAGTTTAACATATTTTGATAAATTTAATTATAAAAAATTATATATATTAATAAAATATAAAACACCTAAATATATATATTCAAGTGTAGATATCTTAATATAAACAAAGTATTAATTAGTCATATTTCTTAATTTTTGGTGATGGCATTTAACAATAAAGTGTTTTATTAGTTGTTTTATTTTTGCGATAAAACTGTGTTTATTATTTTTTTAATTTAATTAAAATATATTTAAATTAAATGACACCTACCAACTACTATATAAACTTTATTATAAATTTATCTTAATTTATACATTTAAATTCAAATTATTATATATTTATTTTTATTTGAATATGTTATACTTTAAAATTATATAAAATACTTACATTCAAATCTTTCATTCCATTTTTTTGAGATATTTCTATGCGCTAGGATCTTTATATTTAAAGTTTTTTCGATAATTTTTTTATTAGAATAACAAAACTTCATCAAAACAATCATTTAATCATTGTACTAGGATCTCAGTATCTAGAGTCGTTTAATCAATGTACTACGATCTCAGTATCTAAAGGTTTTCCATTGTCAGAACATTTAATAAACATCCTTTGCAATAAACAAAATATGCCTAGATACGACAAAGGAAGAGGAAGGCTGAAGGTTTAGCTTTGTTATGTTTATCATATTTACAGCGAAGTCATTTAAGAGATAAATGACTTTTCATCTATTCATTCACTATTAGAGTAATCACCAGAGTTATCTAGATTGTTTTCATTGGAATCATCCAAGTTGTTCTTCACTAATCGAGTAATCACCAGAGTCATCCAGATTGTTTTCATTAGAATCATCCAAGTTGTTCTTGGACGATTTCTCAAAATAATGCTCATAATAGATTCCAATATATTTGATAGATATCATATACAATAATTTGAGTTCTGATAGATATAACTTACAATAATTTCAGTTCTGACCACAACATCAATATGGATTTGTTATCGTGCTATCTATGCCTTCATAATAAATTTGAAATGTTTTTAGGGAGAAAATAAATTCAAGGAACAAATAGTTTGACCGAGTAATCTCTTATCAATTACATGATATAGAAGTCCTAACTGTCTAAAAGCTGCTTCGAATCTCAGTCTAGTTGCTTTGTTATTCTAAAAGGCTTGGAGTCTTCTTTGATTTAGATTAAAAAATGATAATACTAACTCTGTGTTTTCAGATTATGACAAATCTGGATGCACCTACTCCTAGCTACCCTATCGCACGCGAGTATTTACACTGGTATTTATTCATAACATTTTAAATTTAGGATTTTTAATTTGAATCTAATCCCTCTAAATTCCTAAATTTAAATCGCCCACGTAAACCTGCTAGTTTTTGGGGAGAAAAGATTTGACTTTGTTATGTTGCAATTATTTTTATTTTAAAATAAAACTGGTATTTATTCATAATATTTTAAATTTAGGAATTTTAATTTGAATCTAATCCCTCTAAATTCCTAAATTTAAAATATATTGGCGTTGGGCGATTCACTAGCTGACTTTTGGGGAGAAAAGATTTGACTTTGTTATGTTGCAATTATTTTTATTTTAAAATAAAATTTGATATAAAAAAACTAATATTTTATTTAAAAATACATTTAATTTTTTCAAACAAATAATATTTATTTTTAAAAGAACTTTGTCTTTACATATGATTGAATACTTTGTTCATTGAATTATTTTATTTCAAATTAAATGTGACACGCAAGATATTGGGTCATTCAAAAAGGAAAACGTGTGTTCCGCATTTGAAATCGGTGGAAAAAAGACTTGAATATTATGGAAACGGACTTGTCAGGAACCCACACAAATAAACAAAACGTGTGTTCCGCATTTGAAATCGGTGGAAAAAAGACTTGAATATTATGGAAACGGACTTGTCAGGAACCCACACAAATAAACAAAATTGAAAGGTGTGTGCATGGAGTTCAAATGTGTTATCACGAAAATGATCTCAGCGATATCTTATGCTCGGTCATTTATATGATCTCTATTAATAGAAATCTCTAAAACAATTTTCTCTGGTTATTTGCGTGTCGCTTGTGACATGTTGTTGTACAGGATGGCATAATCCACAACTTTGAAATTCATAAAAAGTTAAATTGCGAGAGTGGACGTGATTCATATTTTAAAATGTGTGCGGATAGTTTCCATTTATGCCAACATAGGCTTGAAATTTCATTCTCTCTACTTGTCAAATTTTAATGAAAATTTGATGACTTTTTGTGCATTTTTTTTATGCAAGTCATTTTACGTTTTAATCCAATCAAATTTGTGAGCATCTGCCTGCTTTTATTTGAAAATTTTCTTTCAACAACTCTTACAAATTTGTTTTATAATACAAAATAATTAAATTCCAAGCTAATAATAACTATTATTTATAAGCATTCATTTTAAATTTCCATCATTTACAAATATTTAATAATAATTTTTTTAAATGATATTGTAACAACGGTGTTGTAATTAAAACTGTTGGTTTTTGTGTCTCGTTTATTATTACTAGTGGTTTAATTAGGGACTGAGACTAGTTCTTTCTGGTTGGAAAATAATATTTTTTTAAATTAATAAATAAGTATTAATAAATAAAGTTGTTTTGTTGTTGAAAATAATAATGGGTCATACTAGAATAAATGATACTTTGCCAGAATTTTGAGGAATTAGATTCAAATTAAAATTCTTAAATTTAAAATATAGTGGTAGCCTGGCGATTCCGGGAATCACCCAACGTAAACGAGATGTAGATTTATTTGATTCCCTATTAATGTTAAAAAAATATCATGTTATTTGATTCCCTGTTAATGTTAATGAAGTTACTATTTTATCATTTTAACTCTTGGATTTTTAAATGAGGAATTAATAAAGTGGATTAACAACTTTGGTATCACTTAAAATATAATGATAAATGGTTTTTTTTTTTTTTTTTTTTAAATATAAAATATAAAATGTTTTTCTTTTAAATAAAAAATATGTTTGTTTTTGTTTTTGTTTTAAATTTGAAAATACCTATATTTTTTAAAATTTTAAATGCTTTTTTTTTTTTTTTGGTTAATTTTCTAATTTTTTATTAAATCTAGTTTGTTTTTAATTTGTTTTTGTATTTGTTTTTGTTAATGTTTTTTTAAATTTTTCTATTTTTACTTATTTAATTTTACAATTTTTTTTAATATATATTTTAATATTTTTTTTATGTCAAAAAAAATTGACATAAAAATTTTAACACCGTAAAAAATCGTTAAATTTAGAAAATAATTATTTAGATTTCATATGACATGATGTAGAATCATCATTTTTTAAAATCAGCATGAAAATCACTAACATTCTAAAACATAATGTACATAAAAAAAATTAAAGTGCCAAAAACTATGCTTTAAAAAAATTATGTGCGTTTTGCATCGCCCCTTTTCAAAATCAGGTCACTTTTTTGCTATCTCTACAAAACGGGTAACAGTATCAGTTCTCATTTCAAAGTTTACTTAGCTCTTCAAATAGAGAATGGAGCTTCAATAGTGCAATATCTAGTCTCTCCAACAAAGATCTAATCTTAAAAGGAAAACCCCCAAACTCAGATCTGAGTATTCCTCCTAGATATACAGGAAAAATCCTCTTCACAATAGTGCAAAGAGTACCCTCTCGCATCCAAACAAAGATCTAATCTTAAAAGGAAAACCCCCAAACTCAGATCTGAGTATTCCTCCTAGATATACAGGAAAAATCCTCTTCACAATAGTGCAAAGAGTACCCTCTCGCATCCAAAAAAGGAAAGCACATTCATTCTCCAAGAACTTATTTATAATTTACAAAATAAATCTCCCAAAAAAAGAAGTCTTTTGAGAAACAATTTTGATCTCTAACTTTGGATCTGTAAAGATCCTTTTTCCTTCTTTGCTGCTCCATTCCCATATTTCCAAATCCCTTGGGCCTGATCTCTTGAAACAAACTATGCCAAAACAAATAAAAATAAAAATTAAAACGAATTAAAAATAAAGAGATAACTCATATTTCTAAAATTGTGAAAAACAAATTAACAAATTCAAATCCAACTTGATGAATTAATAAAGTCAAAGTCAAGCTTTCCCTTGCTTTCCCGTGGTGCAAATATTAGCAATTCAACAATCTAAGAATGAGTTAGCGACAACAAATCTTCCTAACCAAAGAAATTCTTCCAAATCAAACTCAAGAAATTAGTTTTAATTGCAAATTCACAACTTTCACTTTAGTTGAATTTTTGGGATTGTAAATCTATAGGTTTGCTTGAATTAGTATTGCCAAATTGTTCTCCATGAAAATGTATTTCAAATGAGCCCTCATTTACCTCATTTTGTTAAGTAAATCTGAAGTTATTAATCGTCAAAGTCTGGGTTCCAAAACTAGTAAAAATATGTAAAAACAATAACATTAGGCATTTTATGAATATTTTTAAATTTAATATTTTAAGAATATTTTTAAACCCATAAAACAAATTTCAAATAAAACAAAAGAAATAAAAAAACAAAAGGAAAAAAAAAGGTCAAAATGGGGTGGATTGGTTAATGGTTTTAATGTTTTGCATATAGTACATGAGATGGGGAAGCGAGTGGAGTGTGGACCCTCCTTACTTCATTCTATATTTTAAAACCCTTTATAAAAAAGCCTGCCACATATCATATAAGCAAGTTATCCTAGACTTTTGATCTCAGGATTTCTCGATAGATCACGACAAGAACGGGTCGACTCTAGTGGTTCTTTATATTATTTCTATATAGTTAGTTTATTTATAAATAGTTAGTTTTTTCATTGTTTTATTTTAATATTTATATTTTTTATAATATTTAAAATTATATTTATAATATAATCAGATACAATTATCTTAAATTTTTTAATTAACTAAATTAAATTAATAGCTGATTAAAAATTTCAAGAGAAATTTTCTAGTAAATTACATTCCAGTTTTGGTTGATGCATTTTGAACCACTAAGTATGGTGCATTATCAAGACTTAAATGAATGTATTGATCCAACGTAGTTAATATATACTGTAGAGATGCAAAACGACTAGAAATAACTGAGAATAAATGATTTATTAAAGATGAATGTTAAAGGAAAAATAATAAAATATTTTATATGAACGTTAAATAACATATAATTTAATCAATATGAATTGGAACATTAGGTTTAATAAAATATTGTTTATAATATTAGATTTAGGCCTTCCACTAATTGTTCTTAGAATAAATTTTGCCCTAGCTCCTAGTAAAATCTCGATAGATGACATTATGTGTGACATTGAGAGACTTACCGGATAATACTAAAGATATTATTCGACAAGACTGTGTTGTTATCCTTAGGAAAGCTAAGCCCCCTAAGAATAACATTAGCAAATATGAGTTTGTCGCCCTTAAATCCTTGAACAAGAACCAAAACATCATTGTCTTGAGAGTCGACGAAGGTGGGGCCGTTGTGATCCTTGATAATGAAGATTACCAGAAGAAGATGTTGGATCACCTATTTAATAGTGGAAGCTACAGAAAGCTCGATAAGAATCCCTTGAAAAGGATCTCCAGAGTTGTTGCTCTAGCTATTAAGTCCAGTAGCACTGTTGGCTCCTTTAGCCACAAGCTTATCAAAAGTAGCCCCATCACTCCTAGGATCTATGGGCTGCCAAAGATCCATAAAGAAGCCCCCCCCAGACCTATTGTCAACACCATAGGAGGGCCAACCTATCTTCTAGCTAAATATTTATCCATGAAGCTTAAACCCTTTATTGGCCTTACAGAGTCCTTTGTCAAAGACTCCTCGTTGTTTGTTAATGAGTTGAGGGGAATGAAGTTTGACCCTGGAGAAAATCTTGTCAGCTTTGATGTAGTTTCTCTCTACACCAACATCCCCATTAAGGAAGCCATTGAAGTTATCTATCACCTTGTTGATCCCAACATTGCTAAGTTAGTCGAGATCTAACTTACTTCTACCTTTTCCTGCTTTGAAGGGGAGTTCTATGAACAAACCTGTGGTGTAGCCATGGGCTCCCCCTTGTCCTGTATTGTTGCTAATTTGTTTATGGAAGACTTTGAATCCAAAGCTTTGGCCTTAACTTTATTCAAGCCTAGACTTTGGAAGAGATTTGTGGATGACACCTGTGCTATATGGCCACACGGTCCTGAAAAGTTGGATTTTTTCTTCCAGCATCTCAATAATCAATCTAACTCCATAAAATTTACCATGCAGAAGGAAGTTAATGGTTTCCTATCATCCCTTGATGTCCTCATTTCGAGGAAGGATGATGGCTCTTTCTCCCATCAGGTATTTCGGAAGAAGACTCATACTGAGCAGTATCTTCATGCCAAATCTCATCATTTCCCTGCTTAAAATCTAGGTGTTCTCAACACGTTAGCGGCTTCTGCCTTGAGAATTTTTTACGAAGACCACCTCTCCAAAGATAAATCCCATCTTCTTAATGTTTTTGTTAATTTTGGATACAATAGGCGACACAGGCTTAAATCTTTCCTCAAAGCTAGCAAAGGTCCTAAGGTTAAGAAAGATCACAGTGATCGTATTTCAGGGGTTCATCTGCCTTTCATCCAAGGGACCATTGATAAGATTGCGAGAATCTTGAGGAAGCATAATGTTCCCTCAACCTTTAGACCCCTTAACACCATTAGAAGTTCCATGAAGTATGTTAAAGACTAGGTGGACCCCATGGACATGAAAGGTGTTTATGTTATCTCGTGTTCTTGTGGAACCTCATACATTGGGGAAACTGGCCGGTCCATAAATAAGAGGATTAAGGAACACGCTACCGACATTAAGCATGGAAGGACCTGCTCTTCAACTTTAGCTGAACATTTTGAGAAGACAAAGCATCATATATGCATTGAGGAGGCTAAATTTATTGCGAAGATTTCTCATTCCATCACCGTAAGTTTAGAGAAGCCATCGAAATTGAAATGAGGTTGAGTAATTTAAACAAGGATGACGGGTGGAAAATTAGTAGTTAGTGGATCCTTGCCCTTTTCTCTTAGTTTTTCCTTCTTGATTTGGTTGTTGTTTCGATTTTCTTGTTTTTCCCTTTTTATTTCCTTGGTTTCTTGTTCCTTCTTATTTCTCCCTCTTAAGTTTTTTGATTCCTCTTTATTTCCCTTTTAGATTTGTTTCCCCCTTTTTTTATATTTCATTCCCTTATTAATATTGATCCCTTATTTATTAATCCTTTATTATAAGATTATTATTTCCCGTTATTAATAGTCCTACCTTAACCTCATTTTAGGGAAGGGATTTCTATTTTTATGGTTTTTATTTAATTGTATATATACTTTCTTATTTATATTTATATATTTACTTTATATATATTCAAATTTAATCATTATAGAGAATTGATTTTAGTTTTATTTATTCCTTGATTATAGTGGGGAAAACTCCACAATTAAGTTCGCTTGAGCCAGAGGCCATCTGGGATGGGTGACCTCTCGGGAAGTGCTGGTTACTGGGTGCAAGCCCCAGAAATGATGATTGACGCTATGTGATTCATTTCACTAGTTTCAATCCCACTTCTTCACCCCTATGAGCATCACCCGATGCAATGAGTGTTAAGTGGACTACTAAAAAATCATGAGAAATCAGTCAGTTACGACTATGTGCTGCCCTTCTTATACTTGATATTCAAATGGAACTGTTGCAAATATGTGGACCACTTCTGATGGCGATCATTCTGCAATTTCCCTTGGGTCTGTATGAACTGTAGGGGTCAGTGGTCTATGTGGATGACTGTTTCCTTCCCCAAAATGTAATGTTTCAATTGTCGGTAGGCCTGCACAATGGAATACATCTCTTTGTCATAAGTGGGATACTTCCGGACTGTGTCTAAAAGTGTCTCACTGTGATATGCCACTGGATGCTCGTGTTGGGTAAGGATTGCCCCAATAGCATAGTCAGAGGCATCTGCCTCAACCTCAAATGGTTGTTGCAAGTCTGGTAATGCAAGTATTGGTGTTGAGCAGAGGCGATCTTTCAACTTTGTGAATGCCTCCTGTTTAGATTCATACCAAAATAATTTTTCTTTCGCTCCTCCCTTGGTGACATGACTCAAGGGCCAAGTGATATGAGAAAATCCCAACACGAACTTGTGGTAGAAGTTGGCAAGACCTAGAAAGCTATGGAGCTCTGTCAGAGTGGTTGGAGATGGCCAATCCTGAATGACTTGGATCTTGGCTGGATCCACATGCACCCCCTGTTCATCAATAATGTATCCCAGATACTGAACCTGGGTCATGCCAAAAGTGCATTTCTCCAAATTGGCACATAACTTGTGTTGCCGTTGTGTTTGGAGAACCTGTCGGATGTGGTGGAGGTGCTCTTCCCAACTCTGGATGAAGATCAGGATATCATCCAAGTATACCACTACAAATGAGTTGGAGAATGACCACAAGATGTCATCCATTAGCCTCATGAAGGTTGCAGGAGCATTTGTCAATCCAAAAGGCATAACCAACCATTCGAAAAGGCCCTCCTTGGCTTTGAAGACAATATTCCACACATCGAAGGGTTCGATAGGTACCTAGTGATATCTTGAAATTAAATCGATCTTGCTGAAATATTTTGCCCCCTTCAGTTGGTCCAGGAGGTCATCAATCCATGGGATCGGGTACCTATTATGGACAGTGATCTTGTTCAACGCCCGATAGTCAATACAGAGTCTCCAAGTCCCATCCTTCTTCTGTACCAACACGATTGGGCTCCCACAGGGCGATGAACTCGAACGGATGTGACCTTTCTACAACAGCTCCTGAATCTGCCTCTTGATTTCATCGTTCTCCAGCACAGAGCATCGATAGATTGGTCCATTGGGAAGCGGCGCACCTGGGGTCAAATCGATGGAGTGCTTGACCTGATATCGTAGAGGAACCCGAGTGGGGGAGGTGAAGATGTCCTTGTACTCCTTCACGACCTTTTCCATCTGTAGTTGTCATGTGGAGGGGCCCTATCTAGAGGTTGTGGCCACCGTCTTCTTCTTTCCTTGAGGGCGTATCATGAGGAAAACAAATTT
This sequence comes from Pinus tabuliformis, assembly GCA_031772625.1. Lineage (NCBI taxonomy): Eukaryota > Viridiplantae > Streptophyta > Pinopsida > Pinales > Pinaceae > Pinus > Pinus tabuliformis. The sequence goes on from CM062818.1 coordinate 1,299,527,948, forward strand.
CCCAGTTTTGGAAATGAGCTTACTGCATTGTTTTGCAGTAACCAAAGAGATGGTGGTAGGCGGTGCTACCTCTGGTATCCTGTACAACTTATTTCCCAAAGTAACAATAACAACACAGGGCCTTGATTCATACAAAAAATGTCGCTTCCACAAGTATGGTTGTCCTAATAATACATTACAAACTTCAAGGGGAACAATGTCACACAATACCTCATCCATGAAGGGCTTGATGTTGTATGGAAGGCGACACTTCTAGCTCACACGAAGATCCCGTCCTTGGTGAAGCCACCCGATGGTTTACGGTTGTGGACGTGCTATGGTTGGTAAGCCCATCCGCTTCATGAGCTCTATTGAAATGAGGTTCTTTTGGCTCCTGTTTTCGACAATGAACTGTAGCAGGGAGCCCTTTACCCACATCTAGGAGTGGAAGAGACGCTCCTCCTCCTCTGGATCTTCAGGTTCCTCCTTCTGGATCTTCGTGGTGGCAACGGTGGCGTTGGGCTCCGCATCGATAATATGCTTCCCTTTGTCATTCCCCTTGTCGGGTTCTGACTCATAGTCGGAACATGCATCTGATTCTGAAACCTTTAGCTTGGCCACCAGTGACTGCTTGGCCCAACACTCACTTGTGTTGTGAGTGGAGCTCTTATGGAACTCACACCACTTTCCCGTGTCCTTTTCGGCTTCGCTGCACTATTCTTTGCTTGCAGCTTTGGCAGATTGTCTTGGGTCACCCCACCTTGGCTTTGTCCTTTGTTTTGCGATTTTTGGGCACCTTTCTCTTGCTTCAGATTCGTAGATCCAAAGTCTCGCTTCTTCTGTTTAAACTTTTGCTCGACCTTGACGGCATATTGGTATGCGTGCCAAGCGAGGATGTTCAGGAATTCTATTTCTTCTTGGATGTACTTGTGCAGGCAACCATGGTATTTGAGTACCAAATGCTACTCAGAATCCTTGATACCCAACTTTGTGTGAAGGGTATGGAAAATATTGGTAAAATCCGACACGTCTTGGTCCCTTCCCTACCACAGCGTGGTCCACTTTAAGTATTGATCCTCATAGCTTCCGACAGGGTAGTACTGCTCCTTGATGGCATCTCGGAATGAATTCCAAGTGGGTGCGGATGAAAATAGTGAGCATATACTTTCATCCTTCTGCTCACAATAGGTTTCCCACCAGTCCTTGACGTGGGGGGCTGCTTTGAGAAGAGCGAAAATAATCTTTTCCCGACTGGAAAAACTATGAATAGAAAAATAACCCTCTAGAAAATTTAACCATTTATCGACGGCATCTGCATTTATCTGACCCTCGAATATGGGGATTTCAAAATTAACTTGTACCTGAAACGGTGTGGCGTTTCCAGAGTAGCTGTTGGAAGCCGATGCGTCGCCCCTGGGTAGCCGCTGAAGGATCTGGGCAAAGATGTCCATCATCGCGTTCCTTCGTCACTTGAGGGCTTCTTCGAGCAAGATTTTGAAAGGATCTCCTACCCCCTCGTCTTTCTTTTCATCTGCCATGGGAGGCCATCGGGATTTGCGAGGCTGGTCTTGCAAAGGTTCATCCAGTTCAAGCCATAACTCCTTATATCCCGACCTCGTTGGGGACATGCAAAGAAAAACAGAGAAAAAGCAGACTGCTCTGATACCACTGATCCAGATTTAAACAGGAACGTAAAAAATTACAAATATAACCATAAACACAAAGATGCAGTGGAAATAATACTTGATTTCATTAATGTAAAATAATGAAATATGCTAACAGACAAAAATGGAAATAGACCAGCTAGGGCGATGGTAGCTTATCTCTGAGAAGAGATGTGGCGGCTACATGCCTCTAAATTGTCTTACAATGAGGCTCGAAGGCCTATTTATCGTTGAGAAATAATGGAAAACCCTAAACATCCAAAAACCTAACCCTAGAAGATGAAATGCCAAACTGTGGGCCCTGTTTGGGTAAATTGGTACATCAACTTCCCGGGGTCGTAACTTTGGCATACGATCTCCGTTTGACGCGCATAATATCTCATTAGAAAGATCTATCCGAGAAATACAACTTTGGGAAGAGCAACATTGGTCCATGGACCCATATTTCTCCCATTTTCCCCAAAAAACGTCGTTTAGGGCCTAAAAGTGGCTCTGGAAGTTCAAGACCCGAAAAACTGCTAAAAATAGTAAATTGTGCTACAATTAAGGAATCTGAAAAGCTAAAAGAAACGATGGTGGGGGTCCAAGTGGACTTGGCAGGTGGCCACCAATATCCACCTGGATCACTCATGTAGTGATTCCTTCCATAAGGAGTATTTGATGTTGCTACCCTACCTTAAGGGTTCTTCTCTTTATATCCTTGGTGTATTTCATGGTGAATGTTTGTGATATCTTTGGTGTTTGGGGTTTATATTGGAATTTTTGTGGTGGATTATATTTTATATCTTTTAAGTTTTAATATAAGTGGTGTCAAATATCTTTCCTATGTATGAAGTGGGATAATTTGGGATGCAAAGTTGGAGATTTTTATTTTTTATTTTTTCTTGATTCTTGACGATAAAAAAGGACAACATAATTCACGTCATTTTCTAAAAGAAATTGTGCATAATTTTAAGAATCAAATCCTTGAAATGAATTCATCTAAAAAAATACCCAATTAAAAAAAAAATTGTCCAAAATACAATCCAAGAAGTGAAGTTACCAACAATTGAAAATCAATAAATTTTTAGTGTTTTTTGCAAGTGTGAATTTTATTGGTAGAATTCAGGTCAATTTCTAGAACTTTTTATGCAAAATTTGAATAATCTAATCAAAGTACTGAATTCCCCTAAAAGAAATATACAATTTCAAAAAATAATTCATTCAAAACAGAGTCCAGGAAGTGAAGTTGCCAACAATTGAAAATTGTCATTTTTTGTGATTCTTCTTGTGACAACCATGAGTTTTGTAGATTGGTTATATTTTGTTAGAGAGCACAAATTTTAGTGAAAAAAATTCGAAGAGATGCAAAGAAGTGGTTTCATTTCATAATTGAGGTTATAATAACAAATCTAAGGTGTTAAACAGAAATTATGATTATTTTACGTATCTGGCCTCGAACTCTAACTACAAAAGGGAGCTCCATTGGAAAGTAAGTGATTCTCTTTGAAACCCTGATTTTACTTTTGGATTTAAGTAAGATGTATTTTACAAAAAAACATAACGGTCCTAATATTGAAGTATACATATACATAATACATAAACAAAATGAAATCCAAAGTGGGGGAAGGGATGGAAATTATGGGTATGTATGTATTTGAAAGATGATGCATTCATGCAACAGAACTCAATTACACATGAAAATGTATGGGAATAAATTTCAAATGAAAAATAAAAAAAATATTTTCTAGATAAGTGGTTTCATATTGTGAAGACGAATAAGAAGAGCATTAGGAATTTATTTTCACATGATAACTTCATATTACAGGCTCATGGATGTATTCAATAATAGAATGACTTTGTTTCTATTAACCTTGGTTGCAAGCATAATTTCATCAACGTTAACTTGGCTAAAATATTGGAATTTCCCAAAAAAAATATTCAAAGCACATAGGTCGAGGGTGAAATTGTTCAAGCTTTTAAAAATTTGAAGGTTTCCATGGATAAACGTGTGTTGGATTTATATTTTTATGTTATTGGATGATGTGGATATTGTTTTGGGATATCCTTGGATGGAAACAACGGGTACAACTAATATTATTGTGCAAAAGAAGTTTTTAAAGCTTTGGTACAAGAAAGAGATGATCACATTATGAGATATTTGTCTTAGTAACTTAGAAGGGTCTAAAGGGCCATTTGAAGAAATCCATACAAAGAAAATAATTGCAGTTCCCAATGACATATCAGATGAACAATCCATGGTTTAATTAGAAGAAGAAAATATAGAAGCACTTGAAGAAAAGTCAAAGGTAGGGCATGGAAATTAATATGATGCTAATAAACTACATGTTGAAGAGTTACAAAAAGAAGAATCAAATGAAGAGTTAGAGCTTGAGTTAGAAGAGCCTATAAAACCACTTGAAGAAAAGAACCAGGAAGGGCATAAAAAGAAAGAAAAATATAATGAACCACATATTGAAATCCAAATAAATAATATCTAATAGCTAAGGTTTCTATATATCACCGCCCACACCACTCATATAAAGAAAAATCGTCCAAGTAAGAGCATGTGCGTCAATCAACTTACCATGGAACAACATGGAATTAGAAAAGTAATCAGTATGAAGGCACATGGAGGAATAAAATTAATACATGGAGATATTAGAGCAATGTAGTGAATATGTGGATCCCAAGAAGAAACCAGAATCAAGATCAAGGAAAGGCTACAATTGAACCCCACATACACATTTCACTAGGATGACTAGATACTTGCACAGGGTACCAGTTGGCTACATTGCTCAATGGGTCATATTATATCACTTCTTGCCATGTTTCGAGGACGAAACATGCTAAGGGGATGGAATGTAATGTACCTAGGAAAGATGATATGGGATACCTAGGGAGAAGCCAAAGTGAATAATGAATGTAATATGACCATTATAATGGAATAATCGAATTTTGTAATTAAAAGGAAATAATATAACAAGAAGAGGTATTTGGCATAAGACTATTAGGAATGCTCACGAGAAAGTATAAATAAATGTGAGTATCCTTGTATTGGGGAGTGTTGTGTTTTATTATCTTGTAGCAAGCATGACTTCTTGAGTGATTCCTTCCATAAGGAGTATTTGGTGGTGTTACCATACCTCAAGGGTTTTGCTCTCCATATTCTTAGTGTTTTCATGGTGAATGTCTTCGGTACCTTTGGTGTTTTGGGATTATATTGAAAATTTTCATGGTGGATTATCTTTTATAAGTTTGAATTTTTACTATAATTAATACCTGAATGCGATATAATGACCAATTTTGTGTTGATTTACTATTGATGTTAGTTTGGCCATATTTTTTTTTGAATGTGGTATAGTGATAGTCATCAATTTCGTTGATTTACTATCAATGCCAAATTTTGTTTGATCCTATATTTTTTTGGGATGGTTAATGTTTATTGATTTTAGTTTTACTATATATATTTTTTAATTTTTTGAGAATGGTTAATGTTTAAGATAGATAACATAATTTTGTATATGTTTAATTTAAAAAAAATATGTATTAGATTAAAAAAACTATTATTTCAAATATGATTGGACAATAATATTGAAAATTTACTTATTTATTTAATTTTTAACAAGAATGATTATATATTGTATTAATTCCGAAAAAAATTCGAGGCATGGATGCCTAAGTACATGGATGCAAAAGAGGGAAATGGTTCCCAAGAGAGTGTTTCAATCTAGCCACTGCTATTTACTATTGAACTATCATCTATTTCTACTGCACTTATTGTATAATAACATACAAACTGAGATAGAAGAAATACATATTTGCATTGCATATCTAGATACAAAATTGTTTTAAGTACTGATGGTGCATCTATTTGACTTTCCTTTATTCATCCTTGCTTAGCCTGGTTGATGGATATTTCTTCTTCCATGGTTTGATATTGGTCTTTGTTGTTTGAATCATATGCTTTTCAAGTTTTCTATTCCAACATAGATATTATTTGTTCTAGGGAGGAGATCTGATGGTGTTGGGTAGTGTCAATTTATTGCAGAGAAGAGAGTGATTTTTTGAGGTGTTTGTAGTGTTGGCCTTGTTGAGTGCCTCCCTGATTAAGTATGCATCTACTTGCAGGTGCCCAATATCTGAGTTTAAATCCTATTTGCATTGGCTTTCCATTTCCATTAGAGATCTATGGTTTGATCCAATTTCGTGTGGAGACTTTCAAAGTACCCACAAGGAGAATCAGATGATCCTAAGAGATCCATTTCAAAAAAGAAAACGAGAAGGAGGAAGCTTTGGGACAAAGGGAATATAGGCCAAGGAGCAAGATGAGTGTGGGAAGATAGCTAGGGAAAGGAGAATTTGTAGCTTAGCCTTACTTGCTCATGCATATGGTGCAGGGAGCACAAAATATTGGGATCCTTTCGTGGCATGATGTGAGTCAGAGTGAATGATTTTGAAGAGGATTTGGTTTGAGATGATAATCCTTCTAGAGATTGGGAATATCTTTGGAGGGGGGATATTGAACTCCAATGCATCCCTTCATGAGCATAATTTATGATGTTGCCAGATATACAGGTGATTATGAATATGGACTTGTTGTAGATGGAAACAGTTCCAAAGAAATGTTGATGTTCTATCTCATGTTCATGGGATGGGGATGTTCCGTGTTTTAATGTTGATCCTTGCTTCACCTTGAGGTATTTGGCAAGCTCAGTTTTCTTGATGATCTTCCACCTTGTTATTCTCTCTTAAGATATGATAAAAGGAGACTCCATGTAGGTGTGCTGGGTGGGATCAAATGCAAGTTATGATTTGCATTATCTTTGTACTGTTGGAGCTTGAACCTTCAACTAACTAACTTGTTAGCAAGGACGAATCACCCATAATTATGGGGTGATCTATTTTCTACTCATAGAGGATTGTAACAATCCAAAGAAGGGAGTAGGCCTCCACTCGATTGTTGGATTCATTTCCTAGTCCCCATTGAAAAGTAGTTCCTTCTTCTCCTCCGGAAGTGATGATGATCCCCCCTGCTCCAACATTTCCTGGGTTTTTTTTGGAAGCTCTGTAAAAAAATAAATCGAAGGTTTGTTTTTCTCGTTTATCCAAGCCAAGAAGTCTTGTTCTTATATTCTTATTTTCCAATTTTGCAAAGTAGGCAGTTCCTTTGTAGGGATGTGGGTATCTTGACCAATATTTGGAAGGACAAATTGGTACGTGTAACTATGCTTCCTGTAAATTTCGTGGATCCAAATTGTTATTTCCTTTTGATAAAATAAATTGATATTTTAGGCACCAATATTTGGCCATGATTTTCCCTTTCTCTAGCTATTATAGATCTAACCTGAAAATATAAGATAATAGAAATATACTCAAGAATAACAAGATCTGAATATAGATAAATGCTTCTCTTTATTGATCAAACCCTTAAGGTAGGGCAACACCATACATTCACTCCTTAAGGAAGGAGAACACTCCACATGCCATATGCTTTCCAATACAATAATCCTTGACATCTCTCAATGGGGAGTCTCTAGCCTCTATATAGGCCTCATACATACAATACCATGGTCATTACCATGGTTTCCTCAATACCATCTATCTAATACCATGGGCTTATTACATTATTGCTAACTACTTGTGGTCCCTTACATGATACGGGTTAACCACCTTATTTATTACTATGGCCCATCCCATTATTACATTATTCCCTTAGGTACCTCCCTCTGTACCCCATATTATCCCCCCTAGGTATACTACATTCCACCCCCCTTAAACATGTTTCGTCCCCGAAACATAAGAAGAACACAAATAATAAGATCTACTCAAAAGAGTAGTCCACTGGTACCATGCACATGCATCTAGCCATCCCAGAGAAAGGTGAACCCTCGATCTAGCTGGTGCCTCGCTCGCTTGAGATGGAAGTTGACCCGATGACTCTTCTGTGTTGATGTGTAATAAGTGGATCGTTGCCCCTCTCTATCTGTCATGTGGGGGTTGTTGTCCTTGTGGCTAATTTGTTGCCATCTTGTTGGTTGTTTTCTTGCGGGGTGATGTGGGTGGTGATATGCTGAAGTTTTAACCAATGATGTCTTTTTCTTTAATTCATCACCTAATGGAGCCTGATTGGTAGCTGGTACATGTTGTGGTCCCTGCTATTGTTTCTTATCTTCCAATATTACTTCAACCACTGAGTCCTCATCTGATGTATCCGTACCTATAACATTTTCTACTTCAGCCTCCTTGGAATCTACCTGTTTTTCTTGTACCTGGTTTGATGTTTGTGTTTGGTTGTCGACCATCAAGGGCTCATCATCTGATGTGTTAGTCTCTGGAACATCTTCTGCTTCAACCTCCTTGGGCTCTACCTGTTTATTGATGGAAATATCCTGTAAGGTAATTTTCTTCTTTTTATACTAGAGCTTCAGGAATTTCTTCTGCACATTAATATTGATAGTACCCACCAATTCCATCCAAGGGTATCCCAAAACAACATCCACATTAGCCATATCTGAAGCATAAAAATTAGAATGCAATACATACTTGTCCATAGAAATCTTCAAATCTTTATAAAATTGCACCTCCTCATTATTAACCTGTGTGTGCTCCATTTGTTTGGGTGGAACTTGCAATTTTTTTGGCAAATTGACATTTATAAGATTTTGCTTGCAACTAGGATTTATAAACACAATGATCTTCTCCTTCTGAATATATCCGTGAACCTGTAATAAGCAGATACCAGTAGAAAATAACCCCACATGTTTCTCATTATCTTGTTTTCTAGCATGAGACCATCCGTTTAAAAGGAATTTTTCAAATTCTTCATCGGGCAAGTTGGAACACTTCTTTTTGTTAAGTAATTCCCACCATGTGGCCGTCTCATCTGAAAAATTAGCCACTACACAAAATCTCCAATGTTTTTCCCATAATGAATTTTTTCTTTTATGTATTCTTCAATAGTAGGACCATTATCTTTTCCTGTAAAATATAGAATTGCTATGAAGAGGGTTTGGGAAAAAAAATTCACTTACTTGGCAAAAAATTGAAATTGTCACAATTTAGTCAATATTTCTCAGAATCCCTATTATGATCTGTTTTCGGAAATGGAACAACCATCATGCATCTTCCCATGTGATAGAAATCTCGATCTAGGCACTGGAATTTCCGATTTGCGCTGCAACTGTCCTGCCGTCACAAAAAAATTATGAAGAAAGAGATGATTTTAAATTAGCGATATCTCCTTCATCCGGACTCCGATTCGACTGATTTTTTTTTTTGAACTTGGGCTTTTTTTCGCTAAAAACTCAGATCTACAATTAGATTCTACAGATTTTGCACCAGAATGTACATATCTGATCTGCAAACTCACCGCCCCGCAAAATGTCTGCAACACAACTGATTTTTAAATCAGCGATATCTCCCTCATCCGGACACCGATTCAGCCGTTTTTTTTTTAATTGGGTATTTTTTCACAAAAAACATAGATGCAATTAGATTCTACATATTTTTCACCAGAACGTACAGATCTGATCCGCAAACTTGCCGCCTCGAAAAATGTCTACAACCCAACTGATTTTTAAATCAACAATATCTCCCTCATCCGAACTCCAATTCGGCTAATTTTTTTTTCAAAATGTGTATTTTTGTGCAAGGAACCTAGATATGCAATTAGATTCTGAAAAATTTTCACCAGAAAATACAGATTTGATCTGCAAATTCACCGCCCCAAAAAGTTCCTGGAAAAATAAAAAAAATTCTCTGCTTTGCCCAAGAAAGTGCTCTAATACCACTTGTTATAGATCTGACCTGAAAATATAAGATAATAGAAATATACCCAAGAATAACAAGATCTTAATGTAGATAAATTATTATCTTTATTGATCAAACCCTTAAGGTAGGGCAACACCATACATTCACTCCTTAAGGAAGGAGAACACTCCACAAGCCATATGCTTGCCAATACAATAATCCTTGACATCTCTAAATGGGGAGCATCTAGCCTCTATATAGGCCTCATACATACAATACCATGGGTCATTACCATCATTCCCTCAATACCATCTATCTAATACCATGGGCTTATTACATTATTGCTAACTACTTGTGGTCCCTTACATGATATGGGTTAACCACTTTATTTATTACTATGGCCCATCCCCTTATTACATTATTCCCTTGGGTACCTCCCTCTGTACCCCATATTATCCCCCCTAGGTATACTACACTAGCTCTTTTGATTCAAATATGCTCTTGTTCCTTGCTCACTAGAATTGTTAGTAGAGAGATGCTGGGAGGCAGAGCCAAAAGCGTATGATTAGAGTTTTATTTTTAATAGGGAAGGGGTAGCTTGTGTTCCATTAAGCAAAGAATTTAGGAAGAGTCAGGTTAAAATTAAGATGGACCAAGAGGGGATGGAGTAAAGAATTCCAACAAGCTTGAGAGAGTGGGCATAAGCGGAACACGTGTCGCACTGAATCTTCTGAATTCACGTAGAGGGGGAACCTTGAAAGACCCTAGATATTGCACTTCCTTAGGTTTTCTGTTGTCAAAATATTCCCCCTAAGAAGAGTCCAAGTGAAGAATTTGATCTTGGGCAGGATTTCGGGTTCCACACGATTTTCCAATATGGCCAGACTGGTTGTTGGACCTAGTTTTCTTGAAGCACCATATATCCACTTTTGACTATATAGTATTTTCCTAATAAATTCTATTTGAAACCATCCTCCTAAGTGTTTAAAATTGGAGCAACAAATTTTAAATTTTCTATTAGTAAGCTCTAGAGATGAGACATTCTGGTTAGGAGAGGTAGGGTTTCTAGCGCTGCTAGGTTGATCCACCTTGCTCCCATGAAGAGGTTTGCGTCAAATGAGAGATACCTCTATCTTCACACCAATTTATTAGAGGCTAAAGAGTGGGTAGGGTTTACAATATTGGTTTTCCTATGATAGTTTCCTCCCAGAAGTATATCTTAGTTTGATTCCATGGGATTCTAGATGTGTGAGATTTTATAAGGGGAATAGCCTTCTTACAAAGTTTCCAAATTGATCAACAAGTTTGAAGAGGAATATGATATTTGAGAAGTTTTTATCAAGAGGTTGATAGATATTTTCCTTCAAGGACCTATTTCCACCAAGATGGTCCCTCTATGATGAGTCTCCAAAGGAATTTCGCTCCCAAGGATATGTTCATAAGCTTAGACTGCCTGATTCTAGTCCCACCTCTTTCATATGAAGCTATGACCTTTTTCCAGCCAAGGAGGTGGAATTTTTTAGTTTCTGTCTGCCGCCCCTGCCATACAAATTTCCTTAGGAGGATTTCAATTTGTTTTAGAATTCCAACTGGTGCGTGGAGGATCACATATTGGTAGAGGGCGAGAGTTGATAGTATATATTTTATTAAGATGGTGCAACCTACAAGATTTAGCCATTGTGTCCCCCAATATTGTAATTAATTTCTCATATTGTCTATTATCTCTACCCATACCTCTATCTTCACATCTTGCTTGAATATTGGCATTCCCAAATATGTGAAATGAGTCTAGTTTGGTTTGTGAGGGATTTAAAAAATTTGGGAGATTCATCTTAGGATTATGGGGGATGTGTTTTAACTGTATATACTACTCTTGATTTTATTAAGTAATTCTCCTAATACTTCGAGTAAGAGATCAATATTTGTCTTGATTCTTCTCACCACTATTGTTGAAGCTCCTCTAATAAGGACAATGTCATTTGTGAATTGTAAGAGGTTTAATCCTTTTATTCCTCTGTTGAAATGAATACTTGTGATGAACCCTCCTTATCTTTCTTGCTCTATCTTTCCGTTGAGGGAGTTCACCATTAGAAAATATAGAAAGGGTGACATAGGGAACCATTTCCTTATCCCCTTTGTGATTTGGAAGAATTGGCTCGATATTCCATTTACTAATGTTGCAACCCATGACTTATTGATACAAAATTTGATCAAATCAATAAATTCACTAGAAAAGACGAATATTTTAAAACAACAAAAAGAAAGGAATGACTTACCCTATCAAAGGCATTTTCCATATCTATCTTAAGAACAAAGCCTTGTTCTTCTCTTGAGAGACTTGAATGGATGGCTTCCTAGACTAGAAGGATGTTTTCCACTATCTGCCTCTGCTTAATAAAGTTTCCCTAGTTTTCAGATATCGGGTAAGGGAGAAGGGTCTTTAGATGGTTTATTAGGATTTTGGTCAAGATTTTGTAGGAGGACTTGCATAAAGAGATTTATCAGAAGTGGTTGAAGGAGGAAGGCCTGGTTTCTTTGGGGATTAAGGTTAGAAAAGTTGAGTTGGTACTGCCCCCAATTTTGAATTTCTTTTGTGCATAATGAATCATTTTTAGGAGATCTTTTTTGATGCACCCCCAATAGGATTTGTAGAAGGCGACAGAGAAACCATCAAGTCTTGGCACTTTTTCAGGGTGCATGCCCCAAATTTTTCTTTGCATTTATTCTTTAGTTATTGGCTTAGTTAAGATAGACTTTTTATATACCATTACTATTTTAGGGATTGGACTCAACATTTCATCATAATCAGCTGGCTCAGGGTTAGCTTTCAGGAACTTTCTGAAATGCTAATAGGATTCTTGTTTAACCTCCTATGGCCCTTCAATTAATATGTTCCCTTCTTTGTAGATAATATTGAAATTACTTTTGTTTCTTTGAGCCTTTGTTTGGGGTATGAAAAAAGGTTGTGTTTCTGTCTCCTACTTGAATCCAAAGTCTTCTTGATTCAATGCTCTAGTCCTCATCTCTTATGTTTATTTGATATATTTTCCAGTAGAGCTCCTTTTCTTGCATTTGAAGTTCTTTTTTCTTCACTTCATTCTCTAGTCCTGATTTCACTTCTTCCAACTCTTCTTAGAGAGCACATGTTTCCTGAAGTGGCTCATTGTAGCTATTTTTTGCCTAGATTTTAAGAGTAGACTTGACAAACTTGAGTTTTGATTCCCAAATAAGGATTAATGAGCAATCAATTCTTGTGCGCCAAGCTTGTTCAACCCAGTTTCACTTCCTTTCTTTTGGACTAAAGGGGGTTATAGCGGAAACAAAGAGGGCCTAAATTTGATCTTTCTTCAAAATTTATGCTTACATGTTTGTAGTATGATATTTTTGTTGTTAGTGTCTTTGAAGACGTTGTAACATATCCAACTATGAGATCCATGTGAACTATGAACCAATACAACCTTCCTTTGATGTTGCTAGGTTTGAGTCATCTATTGCTCTAAGTGAACTTTCCATTCCTCGGTTTGATGTCTATAAGGCTATGATTAACCATTATATTTTCTATTTTGTCTTTACTTAGGTCAGGGACGTAGAGAAATCCTCTTTTTTCTTTACTATTCCTTACTAGATTGAGGTCACTTGCAAGTATTATGGAACGCCCACCTTCTGAATCTAGCTTTAGTGATAAAGAGTTCCAACTTTTCTCTTTGTTTCTATAGTGTGCCGGGGCATAACCAATATAAACTGAGTGTTGGGTATGTGTTATAATCTTTCCATGAATAGCCCCACGCATAAAGTTGGGGGGTTAGAGGGGGGTGGCTAGCTACCCCTTCGTTGCATCGGGTGCAACAGGGGGGGCGACAACCCCCCCCTTTCAGGGAGCGACTAGCCACCCCTTCGTTGCAACGGGCATAATGGGGGGGTCATATGGGGTTTAAGGGGGGCGGTAGCCCCCCTCTGTGGGGTTTAGGGCAGTGCCCACGAAATTTTTTTTGACCCTATGTTAGGTGGGCGAACCTACCTATGGTTTTGTGCATGGGTTTTACACATGGTATTGGGCATGACGGTTTTATACCCATGGTATCTTGTAGATACGATCAAGGGAACTACAATTATGTTCTAATCCACGATTAATGGATTGGGGTTTATGGATGATTCAACATGCATATATATGTATTGTAACATTGAAAGGAATATAATGAACAATCAATCTGGTCGTCCCAATTTTGGGATCTAGGGGAAAATATTTGTGTATAACTATTTTATGTTTTTTGCTCTCACCATTATTTATTTTCTATTTTAAGAATTTGTTTGCAAGTAATTTCTATATAGGGTTAAAACCTACATTTTGTATCAGAGCTATTTTGTTTTCAAGGGGATGCCTTTGCTGCTAAGGGTTTTTGCTCGAGCCTGTGGTAGACCCTGTTTGGTGGGAGATCTGTGGGATCGATTCTTGTGGTGAAAGACGATGGTGAGCAGTGGAAAGATAGATATCAATAAATTTAATGGTCATAGTTTTGAGTTGTGGAAGCTCAATATGGAGGATCTACTGGTGGATAAAGATCAGTGGGTCACGATATATCCACGTACTAAACCAACGGAAACGTCACATGAAGACTAGACGAAGTTGGATCTGAAGGAAAAAAGCACAATACAATTGTGTATCTCAGATTCAGTAATGTTGAATGTATTAGGGGAAGTTATGACGAAGGATTTGTGGGACAGGTTAGGGACTTTGTACCAATATAAGTCTATGGTGAACAAAATGTTCCTACGGAAAAATATGTATAACCTGACGATGAAGGATGGAGACTCGGTGACAGAGCATCTGAACGCCTTTAATACTATGGTAATTTAGTTGTTATCTATTGATATTAAAATTTCAGATGAAGACAAGTGCATCCGTTTGCTGTGTTCTCTACCAGATTCGTGGGATAGTCTGGTTGTTGATAGCTAGTAATACAACTACCTTGAAGTTTGATGAAATAGTCTCATCCTTGCTGTCGAAGGAAATGAGACAGAAAAATATGGAGGGTGAGAATGGAGATGCATTGTCTATATGAGGATGGCCCCAAAATAGAAATAAAAATAACTCCTCGAGTGGGAGATCTAAATCTCCAGGAAAACCTGTAAAGGTGTGTTGGAAATGCAGAAAGGAAGGGCACTTCAAAAGGATTGTAGATCTAAAGCTCCTAAGAAAGGAAAGGGATCTAATGATGCTCCTTTTGTAGAGGTGAAAACCACCTCAGATGAAGGTGGGGATGTGTACTTGGCCTCTTCTTCAAGTACACATGTAGATCATGAGGCATGGTTGATTGAATCAGGTGCATCCTTTCATTTCACTCCCCACAGGGAGTGGTTCAGTGAGTATGAGAAATATGATGGTGGTGATGTCTTCTTAGGGGATGATATGAAGGCTAGAATTGTCAGATGTGGAAAAGTCAAGATGAAGTTACAAGGTGGAAGGATTAGAACACTTCTGGGTGTTCTTCATATTCCTGCATTGGGCAAAAATTTTATTTTTGTAAGCAAGATGGATGATGTAGGTGTAAAAGTAGTGTTCGAGAATGATATCCGCAAGATGGTTCAGGGAGCACCAGTATTGATGTGGGGGTTTCAGACTAGAACTCTATACAAACTTTTAAGTAGCACTGTTATTGATGGGTGCAAGAGCTCTGTGGTTCCTAAAAATGGAGTAGAAAACATTATGGTCTCTGGAGAAAAGACCATGCTATGGCATCAAAGCCTTGGACATATTGGAGAGAAGGACCTTCAAATATATCATGGTAATGGTATGGTGGAAGGTATGTATAATTTCTCTCTGGATTTAGATTTCTGTGAACATTGCATATATGAGAAGAAAAATCAGGTGAGTTTCCCCTCTGGTGCTAAGAGGGCGAAAGGGATATTAGAGCTTTTGTATAGTGATGTGTTTGGACCTGTGTCGGTTCCATCACCAAGTAAGTCTGTGTACTATGTATCATTCATATATGACTTCTCAAGGAATACATGGATATATTTCCTCAGGAAGAAACCTGAAGTATTTGACAGATTTAAACAATTTAAGGTTATGGTGGAAAACCAGATAGAGAAGAAGATAAAGGTGTTGAGGATAGATAATGGTGGAGAGTTCTGCAATAAGGAATTTGAAGATTTTTGTAATAAGTGTGGTATATCATGACAAAAGAATACTCCATACACACCTCAACAAAACAGAGTTGCAGAAAGAATGAACATGACGTTGATGGAAAAGGCAAGAAGCATGCTCAATGGTGCCGGGTTAGGACAAGAATTATGGGTAGAGGTAGTGGTGACTGCATGTTACCTAGTTAATAGATCACCTTCATCATCATTGGAAGATAAGTCTCCACAAGAGGTATGGACTGGTAAGAAACCCTCTTTTTCATATCTAAGGGTATTTGGCTATGATGCATATGTACATGTTCCAAAGGAGAAAAGAACCAAGTTGGATAGTAAATATGAAAGGCACGTCTTTATTGGGTATAAGGATGATTTAAAAGGATATAAGATTTGGAACCCATAAACAAGGAAGGTTGTGTACAACCGAGATGTGGTTTTTAGAGAGGTGAAAGGTGTTATTAAACATGAATTCCTACCAAAGGAACCTGAGAAGATAGAGTTTGAGCTAAAGGAGGAAGAATCAAACTCTAAAGCAGAAGAGGAATCAGAATATGAGGAGCCACAAACTCTAGCTGTGAGAAGATTAGTTCAAGAAAGAAGGCATCCAGAAAGGTATAGTCCATCTGCTTTCTGTTCAAATTTTACTTTATATACTACTAATGATGATCCCAGAACTGTCAGGGAAGTAGTAGATTCAGAGGATGGAAAACTCTGGAAGGAGACCATGGTTGATGAAATGACATCTTTGCAAAAAAATGAGGCTTGGGATCTAGTAGAATTTCCAGCTGGAAGGAAACCCATTGGCAAAAAATGGGTGTTTAAGAATAGGATGAATGCAGAAGGCAAGGTGGAGAAATAAAAAGCTCGGTTGGTAGAAAAAGGTTATTCCCAAGTGTCAGGAATCGATTTTGGTGATATTTTTTCTCCTATTGCCAAGGTAGCTTCTATTAGATTACTTTTATCTATTGGTGTTGATTTTTATTTTGAGGTAGAACATATGGATGTGAAGATAACATTTCTTCACAGGGATATGGAATAAGAGATATACATGAAGCAACTTGAAGGATTTGTGGTGAAGGGTAAGAAAGAACTGATATGCAGGTTAAAAAAGTCTCTGTATGGGTTAAAACAGTCACCAAGGATGTGGTATTAGAAATTTGATACATTTATGTGGGGACTTGGCTTCACCAAAAGAAAAGCGGATCAATGTGTGTATTTTAAATTAATTGGTCACCATGTTATTTATCTGGTCTTCTATGTGGATGATATGTTACTGATTGGAAATCATAAAGAAATTATCTAGGATTTCAAGACCCAATTGTCCTCCAAATTCAACATGAAGGATCTCGATGCTGCAAACAATATTTTGGGCATGGAAATTAAACGAGACCAAGAAAAGAGGAAGCTCTGGTTAAACCATAGGAAGTATGTCGAGACAATAATACAAAGGTTTAATATGCATGATAGTAAATCGGTGAAGGTTCCTATTCCTGTAGGTGTAAAGTTATTTGTTGAACAATGTCCCAAGACACAAGAAGAGGAAGAGGACATGTCCCGTGTTCCATACGCAAGTGCAGTCGATAGCCTGATGTATGCAATGGTCTGTACTAGACCATACATTACACATGCAGTGGGAGTATTAAGCATGTTTATGTCAAAATCGGGAAATAATCATTGGACAATAGTGAAGTGGGTTTTTAGGTATTTGTGTGGCACTAGTGATTATGGTTTGTGCTACCAAGGTAGACTAGGATTGGACAAAGTTTTGGACATCGGTTGCTTTGTTGATGAAGACTGGGCTGGAGATCTGGATCAGAGAAGATCTACAAGTGGTTATGTGTCTAACCTATTTGGAGGTGCAGTTAGTTGGATGAGAAAGATACAATCTCTAGTGGAACTTTCAACTATAGAGGCAAAATACATGGCAACCACTCATGCAAGCAAGGAAGCAGTTTGGTTGCAGAGATTGTGTTCAAGTATTGGGTTAGTACAACGAGCTATAAGGATAAAATGTGATAGCTAAAGTGAAATTTTCTTGGAAAAGAACCCTGCTTCTCATTCAAAGAAAAAGCACATTGATGTTCAGTATCACTTTGTGAGGGATACGGTTGAGGAAAAAAAGATGTTGCTTGTAAAGGTGGACACTTTGAAGAATATTGCAGATGCATTGATGCAATTTGTGAGTACTGAGAAGTTTTCTTGGTGTAGAGAAACAATGGGTGTTGTAGGGGAAAACAACAAGTGGGAGAATGTTGGGTGTGTGTTACATTCTTTCCACGACTAGCCCCACATGCAAAGCCAAGGAGTTAGAGGGGGGCGACAACCCCCCTCCATGGGGTTCAGAGCAGTGCCCTGTGATTTTTTTTTTGGACCCTATATTAGGTGGATAGACCTACCTATGGTTTTGTGCATGGGTTTTGCACATGGTTTTGGGCATGGTGGTTTTCTGCCCATGGTATCTTATAGATCCGGTCAAGGGAACTACAGGGTTAATGGATTGGGGTTTATGGATGCTTCAACATGTATATATATGTATTGTAACATTGAAAGGAATATAATGAAAAATCAATCTCATAGTCCTAGTTTTTGGATCTAAGGGAAAATCTCTACATATATTTGTTTTATGTTTTATGCTCTCACCATTATTTATTTTCTGTTTTAAGATTTCGTTTGCAGGTAATTTCTATACAGGGTTAAAACCTATATTGAGAAGGTATTCCCATTTTCTTTATTATGAAAATATATCTTTATCCAATGCTGCTCCCAGTGAGTATTTTGAATATCCTAAATTGTGTGTTTCCATAATGTGCATATACCTCCTAAAGTTCCTCTCGCGTTCATTGTATCCCTTTCAAATATTTGCCAATTTTCTTAATTATAGATTCCATTTCTTCCTCACTTGATTTGGCCTCTTGGATTAATAGAGGCATGGGTTTTTATGATCTTACTAGATCTTTCATTGCATTTATTTTGAAGTGTTCCCAAGGCCTCTACAATTCTAGGAGACCAAAACCATTATTTACTTTGAGAGAGGGTGGCATAGCCTTTGACTCTCTCTGCCCGGGTTTGCAGTTCTTTCATTTCTTTCCCTTTCCCTAATAATAAATCCATAAGTTGTTGAATGACCATTGTCATATATTTTTGTGTTGCTTCATTACATACCTCTTTATTGGATTTTATTCTAGATCTTCTTTGTGAGGCTTATGAAGGTGTTGTGTTTTATTTAGCCTTCTTGGTTCTAATTAGAATGCCAATGAAGGTGGGAGTTGATTAAATCAGAGACAAGGTGTGGATCAAAGAAAATGGAGATGGGGTCATCATGCACTGACACTTTGGCCATTAAGGGTTCTTATGGATTTAAAGAGGAATAAGGGATATTACTTATTTGTTTGAGAACAAAAATTTGGTGATAATTGCTTGGTTTGATTGAGGAGAGTTTTTCTTCTGGAGTTTCCACCTCTTCATGTTTGATGTTTGTTGTTTGATGGTCATTTGGATCTGAAGGTAATTTAGCAAGGATTTCAAAAGTGTTGGAGGAGCTAGGAATGGAGGATCCTGAATGGTACAATAGGTTGGCTTTGATGGAGGCAGAAAGATAAGGTGTAGAGTGAGGAGCCAAAGGGATAGTGCCAGGATGAAAATGGCCCATTTCTGTTTGGATTTCAGCTGGGATCATTGTTTTTGTGTTTAGTTGTTTCCCATTGTTCCTCTGTAGGCTCTTTAGGTTCTACTACTGATTTTTTTGGACATCTATTGGAAAAATGGTTGTATTTGTGACATACCTTGCATTTAAACGGAAATTTATCATAGTTTAGTTGTTGTATATGCGACCAATTGTCAAACTTGAGCTTTAGTTCATCAGGAAGGCCTTTGGATAAGTCAAATTCCACATAGATCCTTGCATAGGCATGCATGCTCTCCTTTGGCTCTAGTTGATCTATGTATTTTCCAATTACATTTCCTATTGTTCTTACTGAGTCATATCCCCAACAATGAAGCAGGAGGTGAGGGAGACAAACCCATACCAACACTGCATTAGGAATGTAAATATTTGGATCAAAGTATAGAGTCCATCTATTTCAATAAATACCTCTCGAATCCATGGAAGTATGGCTTGTTTATGAAGAGTACGTCTCTATCTCCCTTGGTTTCAATGTAGAAGGTGTAAAACCCTCTTCCGTAGAAGTGAGCCTAAATTTACCCCTTGATTTTGGGAGACTAGTTTCATTCTATCCATTTGTGCGCTACTTTTGGAGAGGGATAGAGGCTGGTAAACTTCCCTACCAAACCTCGCTCAACAAAGGAGAGAGCTACCTTGCGAGGAATGAAAGGGAGTGCATTGTTGTTCAGGAATGGTATCTAAGCATTTTACAAACTTGGATATTAAGGGGAATTCATGGGAAGGACGAAGGGAGGAGATGAGGGAAAGGAAGGAAACAAATGTAGTGTCTTGCGGAGGGGGAGGGGGAGGGGGAGGGGGACGACCCACCGAAGAGGACTCCGAAGGGGTCATGGGAGCTAGCAGGTGACAGGGGATCAAGAATAAATATGGGAGAGATCAAGGAGAAAAGACAAGAGATTTTACAACCTTCTTTCCTTTATTACCATCCATTTATATATTGAAATTTTATTACTAAACCCACTTATTCACTTTTCTTGATACAAGTCAACATTTTCTTGATACAATTTAACCTAAGTTTTCATTCAATATTGAGTCTTATCTTGAATATCCATGAAGGTATTATCTTGTATATCATAAGTTACCCTCAAACATTTCCCATAACAAAGCTTAATTAAACAAAGTTACAACATTTATGTGATTATGTTCAATCATTGAGAACAATTGGAGTATTGACAAGTGTAAATGTCAAGTTGCATCATCTTCTACCTGGTATTGTATTCTATTGTATTTTAGTGGCCACCACTTCTAACAACATGCCACTTCTTTTGGCCACCTACCACTTATCTTCAAGCTACCACTACTTCATTCCATTGTCAACACACCACTTCTACCCGCCACATATTTGAGGATTTTCTTATCACAATAGTAAGTAGCTTTTCTCTTACCTATTTTGTTAATGCTAATACTCCCGGGTTTGCATTTTATCCTTGCATATACACTATTATCCTATTAGATTTATTATTTGTAGATAAACTATTAG
Organism: Pinus tabuliformis; assembly: GCA_031772625.1. NCBI lineage: Eukaryota > Viridiplantae > Streptophyta > Pinopsida > Pinales > Pinaceae > Pinus > Pinus tabuliformis. Next base: position 1,299,548,622 of record CM062818.1, read on the forward strand.
TTTTACTTCAATTAGGAAAAAAAACCACTAGTGATGTTGTTGTCGATTCTAAATTTGCGGATACACTATTATGCTATTAGCTTTGCTCTTTGTAGACACACTATTTGCTTTACTTCAATAAGAAAATGAAATCATTGGTGATGTTGTTGTCGATTCTTGATCTGCTATTGGTGCTAATGGTAAATGTAATTGATCTGACCTATTACTTCATTTAAAAATGAGGTAATTATCTTTTCTCTTTGCAGATACACTATTAAATTTCATTCAACCAGAAAAATGAAACCATTGATGATGTTGTTGTTGATTTTAGATATGCTATTGGTGTTGTTGGTACTTTTGATGGATATATTCATCTATTGTTTCATGTAATAGATATATTTATACGTAGAGAGAGAATTATGTTTAGTAGCATGCTTGGTCTTCTATTTCTCTATCACCTCATATCCTTTTGACTTATCGTATCCTTGTCAAAAATATATATTTGTCATGAAGTAATGAAAATTTCAATTATCCCTCTAGTTCTTATGCTTAGGATAATTTAATTATCTTTAACAATCCTCAATTGTATATGAGCCATAAGATGAACTCTGCACATTTAATTGACATCCCTTTTCAGGGAAAAAATACATCTTGCAAAAACGGTAAACTTAAGATTCTTTACAACTTCAAAAGATGAAAAATCTAAGAAAATTTATGATCTATATATGAGTCTCTGCAATAGAAAGAAATGACAAAAATCGTCTCTGCAATAGAAATAAATGAGGAAACTAGGGTGTTTCTCCCGCTAGCAAGTTCCACTCGCTATTTATACATACAATATTACTCAAAGGTGCCACTAATTCTATCTTTTTCCATGTAGGAATGAAATCTAACATTTACCTTGTATGATCATGATATATTGTGAGAAAATTTGTAGATTTCAGATATGGAGGAAGATCCAAACAACGATTTACGATCACTAAGCTATCCAAGTAGCTATGGACACGATAGATGTGGAATATTGAAAATTGTAACTAAGTTCGATCTTCATAATTATCTTTGTACTGTTGGCATTATGATGCATGTGTTGTACTTAATGGCAACCCACTTGTAGTAGAACAACTAACTTGTATATGGTAACTAGATGAATCTACATAACTAGATGAATTTACAGGATAGATATCAGATGTGACAAAATACATGACAGTTATGTTTACAGATGTGACAAGATGCAAGGCAGTTCAAAGGAATCATTTAAGAAGTAATATGGAAAATCACATTATAACAAGTCTATTAAGAGGGAAAAAAGTAATGGTACAAAAGAATAGGGTGAAGGAACAAAGGACTACAGATCATAATAAAAAAATTGAAGAAAGAGAATGGTTTAAGAAGTATACGCTGGTTCACCTTGTCCAAGTAGCGTATACACGCGGGCTCATGGAACATAAGAAGCGTATATGTATGCACACACTTTCACAGAAAAAAAAGCGCGTATGGATGGAAAATCAAGGTTTTGGTCCAAGGTATTGGTCCGAGGTATTTGGTCCAAGGTATTGGTCTGAGGTATTTGGTCCGAGGTATTGGTCCAAGGTTTTGGTCTGAGGTTTTGGTCCAAGGTATTGGTTCGAGGTATTTGGTCTGAGGTATTGGTCCGAGGTTTTGGTCCAAGGTATTGGTCTGAGGTATTTGGTCCAAGATATTGAGGTATTTGGTTCGAGGTATTGTTCTGAGGTATTTGGTTCGAGGTATTGGTCCTAAGTGGTTTTGGTCCAAGGTATTGATAAAGGCCTAAAACTATGTAAGGAGTAGAAGATCAAAGGGATAAGTGCACAAGTAATAAATATCTTGTGAAGTGCTAGATCAAAAGCAAATATGCATGTTATGGGTTTCTGATGCTTTGCTTGATCTAGACTAAGTATGCACCTAAGTGTTTGATGATGGATGAGATCTAATGATGGAACATGATCAAAATGACTTATCATTATGTGATCTGATAATGGATGGGCTAGATCTGATTGCTAACACATGTTTTATCCTTTATATGTGACGATCTAGGTATGTTTGAAGTCAGGAATTACAGCGAAGTTATAAGTAAGTATTTACAGATCTATACGCTGGTTCGCTTTGGTGAAGGTGCGTATACATGCTGGTTCGTCTCTTCCAAGTAGCGTATGCAAAAGAAAAGATTGATGTTTAGGGATGACTGATCTATCAGATCAGTACTGCTGTGTTGCTATTATTTTACTGTTGTTTTTCAATGATGTCTTCTTAGATCTGAAAGTAGAACTGAATGTATAAGGAAATTAAGTCTGATTGATTGATTGATTGAGAATGAAGGGTGATCCTTGTTGATATTTGTTTAGAACTCTGTAATATAATAGTAGATCTTCCAAATGTCACTGATTGGTACAATTTGTGGTTTAGAGGTTTTATGATTCAGTATCTTTAGAGGTATACGTAGGTTGGGCTAAAGGAAGTAGTATATACACATAGGTTGGTTTCATTGAAGGAGTGTATACATATTGACACATGCCTTTTGAAGTTACAGTTAGTTTTGGTTGTTGATGCAGTGATCTGGGTTCAGATTTGTGTATTGGTTACAGTGATCTGTCTGTTCCAGTTGTTTGGTGAATTTGATTAAATTTGAATGAATGGTTGATTCAGTTGTGTCATAGGTTCAATGATTGTTTGATTCAATATGGAAATGGATTTAGAGATTGATGATTGGTTTCAGTTATGTTAGACATTGATGATTGAGTTTTAGTGATTGGTTTTGATGGTTGTATTGTAGTGGTGATTGATTTTGAGCTTCAATGTTACTAATGGGTCCAATATGAAAATTTGATGAAACGAGGCCTTCATGTGTAGTATTGTGTACGAAAAATATCCAATCTGAAAATTCATGAAACGTGGTCCTTGGAGGATATTGAGGGTTGGAGCCTTCAGTGAGGAAGACGAAGCTTCGTGGCAGTAGTGGCTAGTGATTTGATCAGGGGGTTGGAGCTCCCTTCCAGTAGCAGCTGGAGAACCAATGAAGGTTGTAGCCTTTTGTAGGTCGGAGCCTACGTACTAGTAAACATATTGGCTAGTAAAAGAACTAGGGGGTTGTAGCTCCCTTCCAGTAGAAGATGGAGAATGAGAGAGGTTTGTAGCCTTCTGCAGGTGGGTGCTTGCGTACTGGTATGAGTCTGCACTAGTGCAAGATTGTAAACATATTTTCTTATTAGTAAAAGAAGAAAGAGACGACAACAGCAGGTGGTTTTCGCCCACATTGGGTTTCCACCTTAAATCTTGGTGTTCATGTGTGTTGCTTATGTGTGATGATTTATTTCGTTATTACTGCACATGTTTAATGTTTATTGTTTAATAAAGTACTCATGCACTGATTAAAGATCAACATATGATGAATTAACTGAATCATAAGTTCACTGGATATACACTGGTTTCCTTAAGAACAGTCGCATGCACACGCAAGTTACCTTCATTGAAGTAGCGTATATAAATCTGATTATGGAAATGAAAAAGTTATTGATTTGTAAATACTGATTCACCCCCCCTCTCAGTATTATTTCCAACAATTGGTATCAGAGCAGGTCCTTTGGTAGAAGCTTGATCGCTTGAAGGTGTTAATCTAGGTTGTCATTGATGTCAATATAGTAGTGTTTGTGATGGAAAATTCTTTAATACATGATGTTTCGTAATGATGCCATTGATCTTAATACTGCTCATTGAGGATCCAAGGATTGAATACAGACATAATATAAATAGTGGAACCTAGGAGGAAAGATATCGAAAGCCATCAAAGAAGTAAGTTATCAGAGCAAGAGAAGCAGGTTATCACATATGCCCGAGGAGTAGAGCTATTGAAAGAGGAGCCATAATGGAGGAGTTAACAGTAATAAAATGTGAAACTCTTTAAAGACCACAAAACACATCAACAACTTTATATTGATTCTTTATCGATGACTTTATTATATGCCACCGCAGAAAATCTCCGATTGCGAATTGAGTTGCGGACCTGATTACTCCATTATAACTCGCCCTATTGCAATATTGAATCCATTGTATCGGAACCTTCACATCAAAAGTCTTAAAGGGATGTAACGATAAAACATCGATTGCGATATAATATGCGGACCCGACAGCTCCATTAAAATACACCTTTATGTAGTATCGCGTTCGGGTATCGAAAGTTACACAAATCATAAAGGGTTGTCACCCCGAACCACTGGTTGCGATAAACCCCTGAACCACCGATTGTGATAGCATTGTGGACCCGCTGCACCATTATAGCATGGCTTAATTAAATATCGCATTTGCAGTAATCGCAAAGTTCAAAGGAATATCAAACTGCCGATTGTGATAGAGTTGTGGACCCGACAGACTTATTAAAATAGTTTATTAAATATCGCATCTGCCATGGGGTGACATGTGAATATCGGTGTTATTGAATGTTGCGATTGCGGGATTATCGTGAAGTTGCGATCGCGGGATTAAGCCATGACGTGACGTGTCGGGACCTCTATTAATGTGGATTTTCATAAAGTTGCAATTGAGGGAGTCTTATGAAATTATGATTGTGATAAAGTGGTGGACCCAACGGGTTTATCAAAACAGTTTAATATAATATCGCATCCAGTAGGGGCAATGGGCCATTGGCTATGTTATGGGCACGAATTGTAAAAGACCTCCGAAAGTTGCGATTTTGATTGAGGTAGTGATGTGGCATGTGGGACCTCCCTGTGGGTATAGCCTCTCTTATATGGTTTCCATGAATAATTAAGTCTGTGGATGAAAGAATCTTCGATATATTTTAATATGCAAGTCGGCCTCCCTCTAATAAACATGTCTTTCCAGTCATTAGTGAAACCCGTATAAATATAAGTTAAGGCGCCTCATTTCTGACTATCAGTCTTGTGCATCAATTATAGAACAGAACAATAGTTCACAACTTGTGAACATGAAGGAACAATAGAAAGAAAGCCGAAGGTCGGAAAAAGAAGAAGAAGTTGAAGGTCTGACGGAAGACGAAAGTCAAAACATTCTGTTCACTGGGTTAATCATTAAAAGTTCATACTTATAATGAATCCGTAGAAGCACAACCCGCTATCTGTTAAAGAGACTGCATAAGATAGGGTTGTTTTATAATTTGGACACAACCTGAAGCCACGACAATCATTCTTCTGAAGCAGTTACTCCTAAAGCGTACTCCTGACACAGTTACCATGATAGTTAGAACAGAGGATTGAAACAGAAAGTTGATGTGTGCAGAGCTTAGTACAATTCATTAAAGGTACATTGAAGTTGTGAAGAGACTATTGAGGACCATGATGTGTTAGTCATCAGGATCTGACTTGAAGATTTTTCTTGGATGTAATGAAGAGAAATGGTGACTCTTTCTATGAGACAAGGTTGTCATTGATTTTATAGCATGGAGACTACAGTGAAACTGTAGATTGACACAATTCAGTGAAGAAGTTTTTGGGAGCAGAGAATTACTATCAAACATATCTAGACAAAATATAGCAGTGGGTTGGAACCCAGAGGGTTGGTGCCCTGAAGGTTGGAGCCTCGAACAAACAAGGCAGGTGCCTTGAAAGATAGGGTCAAAGCCCTTGGGGTTGGTGCCTCAGAATTGGAAGGATTAGTGTCCTTGGCGTTGGTGCTCCTAAATCCAAAGTTGGTGCCTTGAAAAGATAGGGTCGAAGCCCTAGAGGTTGGAGCCTCATCAAAACCAAGTTGGAGCTTGGAACACATTTATATTGTATTTATTATTTTACTCAATAAAATTATACTTATACATTTCTCTATTTAAATTGTGAAGAATTAAATTGGTAATAATAACAATTGAAAGAAAATACTGATTCACCCCCCCCCCTCAGTATTTCCAACAATTGGTATTAGAGCTAGCTTCTTCATATCAGCCTAACAACTAGAATAAGGATTCTTAGTCACAATGAAAAATCAAGATGTGTCAGGAAGACTTCCTCTGTTTGATGGCACAAATTTTGGTTTTTGGAAAAAAAGAATGTCCTACTACTTAATGTCCCTTGGACCTGAAGTTTGGCATTAGGTTTTAAATGGGTACACATCTCCTTCCACTCTTCCAATAGATCAAGAAAAAATGAAAGCTTACATTGCAAATGCAAAAGCCTTAAATTCCATCACTAGTGGAATCATTGATTATGAATTTACAAAAGTCATGAATTGTGACTCGGCCAAAGAAGTATGGGATAAGCTAGTTAGCTTATACGATGGGGACTCCAAAGTTAAGAAGGCAAAGCTTCAAACTCATAGAAGACAATTTGAAAGTCTGAAAATGGATGATGAAGAAGATATTGTATCATACTTTCTTTGAGTAGCTGAAGTGGTCAACTCTCTTAAAGGATAGGGAGAAAACATTGAAGAAAACACTATTGTTCAAAAGGTCTTAAGATCTCTCCCAGACAGATTTGACTCTAAAGTAAGTGCTATAGAAGAAAGGAAGGACCTAGATACTCTCAAGATGGATGAACTTCATGGAATCCTCATTGCCTATGAGAAGAGAAAAGGAAGCCCAAGTTCCAAAGATGCAACATTCAAGGCCTCAAAATCAAAAAAGGGGAAAGAATGGAATACCAGTAGTGATGACTCCGATGTTGAATCCGAATTGGTGCAATTTTTACGAAGACTAAAGAAAGGATCCAAGCTAAAAGGTAATTACCCTATTATTTGTTTCAAATGTTGAAGAATAGGTCATTATGTTGCAAAATGTCCTCTTAAGCATGATAGTGATGATCAAGAAAATTCTAAAAGGATGGTATACAAAAAAAAGGGTTCAATAAGAAGAATTTCTTCTCTAAGCAAGATGAGTCTGATGAAGATGAATTTGTAGTCATCAAAAAGAAATCAACTAATCATTTCCCTCATCGCAAAGGAGGTAATGATGAATCAGATGAAGAAAATGACTATGCTGGAAGCCAAGAAGTATTATTCATGGCATTCACAAATGATGATGATTCAGGTCTAGAAGGAAATGTAGATGAATTGTTAATGAGTGCCATTGAAGAAAATGAGAAATTACGAAATAAAATCATTTCTCTCAAGGTAGAAAAGGAGGAAGAAAAAAGAAGGGAAGACCTCTTGAAAAATAAGCTAAAAGAAAAAGAAGAAATTTGAATAATACTTGACATTATCCTAAATGCTCAAAAACCTCAACATGAAAAATCTGGGAAAGGTTTTAAAGGAGAATCATCAAGTACTAAGAATAATGCGAAAAGCTATGTCGACATACTTTCTAGCAACCAAAAAGAAGAGAGAGTAACTCCAAGGAAGAATGTTGATTCAAATCATGGCTATTACAATAGGTACAAAACTATCTTTTTTGGGCATTGTTTTTATTGTAAAAATTCTGATCATCAAGCTAAACATTGCATGGCTCATAAGAATGAAACACCAAAATTGAAGGATCAAAGAAACAAACCATATGGTCTCAAAGGGCAAGGACAAATCAAGACGTACAACTCTTTTGATCCCTTGGCCAAATTTGATCCAATTTGCTCATTATGTAATGATAATGGACATAACGAACAAAATTTTCCACCTCAAAAGAAGAGAAGCAAAAAATAAGAATCCCAACACGGATAAATGTGGCCTAGCTCTATGTGCTCACAGTGATGAAAATCATTGGTTTGTGGATAGTGGGTGCTCCAGACATATGACATGTGACAAAAGGAAGTTTGTCTCATTGAACAAAAAGGAAGGAAATGTATCCTTTGGAAGTGGATCTGACAAAATTGCTGGAAAAGGGACTGTTACCCTTATTAATGGCAAAGGAAAGGCTCAAAATGCTTTGCTAGTAAACAGGCTTAAACACAATCTCTTGAGTGTTAGCCAAATCTGTGATCAAGGACATAATGTTGTCTTTATCACTAAAGATTGTGAAATAAGGAACTCTTCCTTAGGGTAACTTGTGGCGAAAGGAGTTAGAACATCAGATAACATCTACATTCTGAACAAAATTCAAGAAGATAAATGTTACTTAAGTCAAACAGATGAAAGTTGGTTGTGGCACAAGCGACTTGGACATACAAGTTTCGATAACTTGATCAATATCAACAAGATTAATGCAGTGCAAGAAGTCCCAAAGTTATTCAAGCCAAATCAAGGAGTATGTGTTCCATGTCAACATGGAAAGCAAACTAGAACTAGTCACAAGATCAAGGAGTTTTCTACATTAAAACCTTTGGAGATCATCCATGCTGATTTATGTGGACCAACTAGAACTCTGACACTCCAAGGAGAAAGGTACTTTGCTTTATTTGTTGATGACTATACTAGAATGTGTGGGTATATTTCATAAAATATAAATCCGAAGCATTTGAATGTTTTAAGAATCTTAAAGCTCTTGTATAAAATGAAAAAGATTCTAAGATTAAATGTCTTAGAACGGATAGAGGGGGAGAATTCACATCAAAATAATTTTATGAATTATGTAAAGTACATGGAATCAAAAGAGAACTCTTTGCTGCCAGAACACCCAAGCAAAATGGGGTAGTTGAAAGAAGAAACCAATCTGTTCAATAAAGGTTAAGAATAATGTTAATAACAGCTGACTTTCAACCAAAATTATGGAGAGAAGCAGTCGGGACAAATGTTTATAGCTTGAATCAAACTCAACTAAGACCAAATAATGAGAAGAATCCTTATGAATTATGGAAAGGAAGACCTGCTTCAATAAAATACTTCAAGATTTTTGGAAGAAAGTGCTTCATAAAAATCAATGATGACTCACCAGGAAAATTTGATTCTTGGGTTGAAGAAGGAATATTCCTTGTATATTATACAAGGAGCAAAGCCTACAAGTGCTACAATAATCGACTATGGAAAATAGTGGAAAGCATTGATGTGAAGATTGATGAAGACCTTCCAGAAAAAGAAATTGAAGATCATGAAGTTGACCCTCTCATTGAAGAAAATGAAGAAGAACCTGAAAAAGAGGAAAAAGATCAAGAAAAACACAAGGAAAAAGAACCATCTCAAACCCCTTCAAAGGTGAATTTTCTCCAAAAACATCACCCAGAAGAGCAGGTTATTGGCAATATAGATGAAGGGATGCAAACCCAAAGAAGGATGACAAATACACTAAATAAAAATGATGTTGCTTTCCTATCTAGGATAGAACCAAAAACATTTACTCAAGCAAGTAAGGATCCTCATTGGGTAAAAGCCATGGAAGAAGAAATGTCTCAAATCGAGAAGAATGAGACATGGGAGCTGGTACCTCATCCAAAGGATAAAAATATAATTGGAACCAAGCAGGTGTTCAAAAACAAAATGAATGAATATGGACAATTCATCAGAAATAAGGCAAGGCTTGTTTGTAAAGGTTATTCACAAATTGAAGGAATTGACTTTGAAGAAACCTTTGCACCAGTAGCTCGTATGGAAGCTATAAGGATGTTCTTGGAATTTTCTTGCTCAAAAGGATTCAAAATCTATCAAATGGACGTAAAATCAACATTTCTGAATGGGGAACTCAAGGAAGAAGTCTACATGGAGCAACCAGAAGGGTTTAATCTAGCAGAAGGAAAAGACTTTGTTTGTAAGTTGAAAAAGGCATTATATGGGTTGAAACAAGCTCCTAAAGCTTGGTACGCAAGATTGGATCACTATCTACAACAACAAGGCTTCAAGAAGGGGGTGGCAGGAAGTAATATCTACATGAAGATGGGTGAGGATAAGTTACTAGTCACTCTTGTCTATGTTGATGATCTGATTTTTGCTAGTAATAATGATGAGATGAGCCATGAGTTTGCTCAAAATATGTCAAAAGAGTTCAAAATTTCGATGATAGGTGAGTTATCTTACTTCCTTGTACTACAAGTATCTCAAACCACGACAGGAATGTTCATATCTCAAGAAAAATATCTTAAAGACATGCTTAAAAGATATGGAATGGAAGACTGTGCACCCATGAGCACACCTATGACCACAAATTGCAAATTAAGAAAAGATGATGAATCTCCTCCAGTAGATGCAACTCATTATAGGTCAATAATTCGAGCCCTCCTATACTTAACTGCTACGAGACCTGACATTATGCAAGCAGTAGGAATGGTGGGAAGATTTCAATCAGCTCCTAAACAATCCCATTTGTTGGCTGTAAAAAGAATTCTCAGATACTTGAAAGGAACTCCTGATTTTGTTCTTTGGTACCCTAAGAGCTCAACTCTTAGTATGACTGCATACACCGGTGCTGATTGGGCTGGAAGTGTCAATGATCGAAAAAGTACTAGTGGAAATGCATTCTTCCTAGGAGATTGTCTAGTATCCCGGCTTAGCAAAAAACAGACATCCATATCACTATCTACAGCTGAAGCCAAGTATATAACTGCTGCAGATTGTAGTACTCAAATATTATGGATGAAGGAAGCTCTGAAAGATGTTAACATAGGTACCAATCAACCAATCACCATCTATTGTGATAACACAAGTGCTATCAGTCTCAACAAAAATACAGTGATGCACTCAAAGACCAAACATATACTAATCAAGTATCATTTCCTTCGTAAACAAGTAGTTGAACAAAACATCAACTTGGAATATATCAATACTAAGGAACAAATAGCTGATATTTTCACAAGACCTCTTCCTCGAGAAGCATTTGAACATCTTCGCCAAAAGATGGGGGTTATTTATCTAGCATCACATTAAGTTGATTCATAAAGATGTTGCATGATAGGGGGAGCAGTTTGATAGGGGGAGTTCTTGTGCACCTTTTTTCCATTGATGTCAAAGGGGGAGAAGAAGAATATTGCCATCAATGACAAAGGGGGAGATTGTTAATCTATTTTGTCATTGATGTCAAAATAGTAGTGTTTATGAGGGCAAATTCTTTAATACATGATGTTGCCTATTGATGCCCATTGATCTTAACACTGCTCATGGAGGATCCAAGGATTGAATACAGAAGTAATAGAAATAATGGAACCTAGGAGGAAAGATACCGAAAGCCATCAAAGAAGCAAGTTATCGGAGCAAGAGAAGCAGGTTATCGCATATGCCCGAGGAGCAGAGCTATCAGAAGAGGAGCCATATCAGAGGAGTTAATAGTAATAAACCGTGAAACTATTTAAAGACCACAAAACACATCGAAAACTTTATATTGATTCTTAATTGCGACTTTATTATATGCCACCGCACAAAATCTTCGATTGCGAATTAAGTTGCGGACCTGATTACTCCATTATAACTCGCCCTATTGCAATATCGCATCATTGTATTGGAACCTTCACATCGCAAGTCTTAAAGGGATGTAATGATAAAACATCGATTGCGATATAATATGCGGACCCGACAGCTCCATTAAAATACACCTTTATGTAGTATCGCGCCCGGGTATCAGAAATTACACAAATCATAAAGGGTTGTCACCCCAAACCGTTGGTTGCAATAAACCCCCGAACCACCGATTGTGATAGCATTGCAGACCCACTGCACCATTATAGCATGGCTTAATTAAAAATCACATCCACAGTAATCGAAAAGTTCAAAGGAATGTCAAACTACCGACTGTGATAGAGTTGTGGACCCGACAGACTTATTAAAATAGTTTATTAAATATCACATCCGCCATGGGGTGATATGTGAATATCGGTGTTATTGAATGTTGTGATTGTGGGATTCTTGTGAAGTTGCGATCGTGGGATTAAGCCATGACGTGACATGTGGGGACCTCTATTAATGTGGATTTTCATAAAGTTGTAATTGAGGGAGTCTTATGAAATTACGATTGCGATAAAGTGGTGGACCCAACGAGTTTATCAAAACAGTTTAATATAATATCGCATCTAGTAGGGGCAATCGACCATCGACTATGTTATGGGCACGACTTGTAAAAGACCTCCGAAAGTTGCGATTTTGATTGAGGTAGTGACGTGGCATGTGGGACCTCCCTATGGGTATAACCTCTCTTATATGGTTTCCGTGAATAATTAAGTCTGTGGATGAAAGACACTTCGATATATTTTAATATACAAGTCGGCCTCCCTCCAATAAACGTGTCTTTCCAGTCATTAGTGAAACCCATATAAATATAAGTTAAGGCGCCTCATTTATGACTATCGGTCTTGTGCATCAATTATAGAACAGAACAAAAGTTCACAACTTGTGAACATGAAGGAATAGTAGAAAGAAAGCTGAAGGTCAGAAAAAAAAGAAGAAGTTGAAGGTCCAGTGGAAGATGAAGGTTAAAGCATTTTGTTGACTGGGTTAATCATTAAAAGTTTGGACTTATAATGAATCTGTAGAAGCACAACCCACGATCTGTTAAAGAGATTGCATAAGACAGGGTTGTTTTATAATTGTGCGCACAACCTGAAGCCTCGACAGTCATTCTTCTGAAGCAGTTACTCCTGAAGCATACTCATGACAGTTAGAACAGAGGATTGAAACAGAAAGTTGGTGTGTGTAGAGCTTAGTACAGTTCATTGAAGGTACATTGAAGTTGTGAAGTGACTATTGAAGACCATGATGTGTCAGTGATCATGATGTGACTTGAAGATTTTTCTTGGATGTAATGAAGAGCAACAGTGACACCTTCTATGAGATAAGGTTGTCATTGATTTTATAGCATGGAGACTACAGTGAAAATGTAGATTGACACAATTCAGTGAAGAAGTTTTTGGGAGCAGAGAATTACTATCAAACATATCTAGACAAAATATAGTAGTGGGTTGGAGCCCAGAGGGTTGGTGCCCTGAAGGTTGGAGACTTGAAAAAAAAAGGCAGGTGCCTTGAAAGATAGGGTCGGAGCCCTTGGGGTTGGTGCCTCATAATTGGAAGGATTGGTGTCCTTGGCGTTGGTGCTCCTAAATCCAAGGTTGGTGCCTTGACAAGATAGGGTCGAAGCCTCATCAAAACCAAGTTGGATCTTGGAACATATTTATATTGTGTTTATTATGTTACTCAATAAAATTATACTTATACATTTCTCTATTTAAAATGTGAAGAATTAAACTGGTAATATTAACAATTGAAAGAAAATACTGATTCACCTCCCCTCTCAGTATTTCCAATGGAAGGAGATCTGTAGTAACAATTGGAAAGAAGCTAAAGAATAAAGCACCTCAAAGGAAGAAGACATCTCAAAGGAACTGTGACAGTGGGAGAGACGATTGGCCTTTATGTGGAAGCAACTCTTCAAATTCAGAATCACCTCAGAATGAAGATGAACAAGCAAAAGAACTATCAGGTACGAATTTGTTGTCCTCTGGTGATACATTTCTCTATTCATTTGAAGATAATGAAAGTGACAACGAAACAACTGAATTTGCTCTTATGGGTGAAAGAGAAAGAAATCAAATAGAGGCATAATTTAAAAATCTCACAGACACAATTAGAGATCAAAAAGATCTAATTGATAAAAGGGAATGTGCTTACAAAGAAGAAGTTACCAGGCTAAAAGCCCAGTTGGAGGACGAAAACAAAATAAAGAAGCAGTACAAAGAAAAGGAAGATCAAAGTCAAAGGCTGCAGGATGAAGTGACATCATTGAGAAATGAAGTGAATGAAAAGGACACGACAACCAAGAAACTTATACAAAGAACCAACTACTATGAAGGTCTTGAAGCTATGGTCGTTTCTCTAAAAGAAGATCTCAAAAATTCAAATAAGTAGAATGAAGAACTACTCCAAGCATTTGAAGAACAAGAAAATGAAGTTCTCGAATTAAGGCATCAAGTAGAAGAAGGAAGAAAAGCTGAAGAAATCATGAAGAAGCAGTATCTTGAAAAGGAAGAGCAATATCAGGTTGAGGTAAATATCCTAAAAGGTAAATTAGAAGAAAAGGATAAACTTTTACGATTTCAAGATAGTACTAAGATTTTGGATGATATTCTTAGTATCAAAGGTCTCCTGTTGCCAAATCTGGTCTTGGTTTTCATGAAACTGTTAAAGGTGAATCTAGCTCACAAAATGAAGCAAGAAACTCTAGTGCAAAATCTGAAATGCTCAATAAGGAGATAAGAGGTCAACCCCATCAACAACCAAGGAAAGAAAGTCTTCAAAGAAAATCATTTACTCCTAACTATGGAAGTGTTAATCGATTCTTTCCTCTAATGAATAATGTTGAATGTTTTATATGTCATAATTTTGGACATGTTGCAGCCAAATGTAGAAGTAGAATGGTTCAAGCTAATAACCGTCACACAGAAAGATCATCAACTTCCAGGTACTTCAATGGATATTGTTTTTCTTACAATATGTTTGGTCACAAAGCCATTAACTGCTATAGAGGGAATATGAAACATATAAGATGTTATTCTTGTAACATGTTTGAGAATATAGAAAAAGAATGCAGGAGCAAATTTTGGCCAACATACCAAAAGGAGCAAACATCATCACACTCCAAGGTATGGAAGAAGAAGGAAGTACAACGAGAAATATGTGGCCTAGCTCAGTATGCAGATAGAACAGACTCAGGAGGAACTGAAAGTATGAAATTCATTGTTCTAATTATCACACACAATTATCATGAATAAAAGTTGTGTATATACGCGAGTTAGAAGCTACACAGGCGCGTATATGTTGGTTTGATGAAGAAGTAGTGGGATAGACTCAGAAAAATGATCAGATATGGTTCAGACAATTATCAATTATATTTTCTGTCTCGATGATTGATGACTATAGTTTGTGGATGTTATTTAGAAGTACTTTTGATCCTCATAAGTTTTTGATGACTTGTTGTATATCTGATTGATGATGATGCCTTGATATTTCTTATTGATATATGCAATGATCAAATCTGATAGTGAACAGGTGGCACAGGTTCAGGGGGAGAATATGCTATGCTTCTAATAATGCATTGTTGGCATTATGTTTAGAAGTCTTTGGTACCTAATGATTCTTATCAATGGTGATGATGCTTATGTGGCTAAAGTGTTTAAGTGATACATCATGCTATGTTTTGGTTATGAGTTGCCTATGATGAAGTCTTGGATGATACTTTTATTGCTTGGGGTTACATAGTTGTTATTCAAATCAGATTTATGGATGATCGTGGATGACTTTTTGATGATGCATACAGTACATATATGTTGCTTATATGGTGATATTCATAAGGACAAGGATAAATACAAAGCTTGAGTACACAACTTCATTATTTGATGATGAGCCACTCATTTCTTTTATGTTGCTTTCATAATGCCTTCAAAGATGCATAAAGTTCATATGGTGCAGTTATGATGCAGGATTCCTATAGTTCTTGGCTCTCACATGGTTGAGGATTGTTGTTGTTGATGGTATCAAGAAATCTTGACAAATGAATATGAGCTCATGGTTTGCTAGATACATATTGCTATCTCTTAGATGGATATACATTATATTGGATACATGGATGATTACTTAAGGTGAATATTGATAAATATTGCTGCTTTGCCAAGAGAATGGTGTTATTGCAGGTCTCATGAAGACATAGCTATTTGAAGACATGGATATTCAGAGACATGGCTTACTTAGTCACATAATGATGATGCCTTCTTACTTTATGATGATAGGTTTGATACTCACAAATGTTGATTAATGCTTATCAGATGTGGGATGTTCCCTAGTGATGATACGTGGTTGATATATTGAGGGCTCTTGTAGAAAGATCATGCAGTTCTTGATGATGATGCTATGATCATAGATGATGACTATGGTGTTTTCACATACATATGATATGATTTTGTGTTACTGCTTGTAGATATGACATATGCTTAGTTGATTCATGGAAGGTTATGATAAGGCTCTTTCTACTAAGGAAACAAAGCAAGTTGATCTTGATCAGATCAAGATGATGAGTTGATATCTATATGCGATTGTCACAGGTTGATGATATTTACATTGTCATATCTTGGGAACTGATGATGGACATATATAGGTTGCTGGTCTGGATGTTGCTGACAGATGCTTATGGAGCAGATCATATATGGTGTATGATAGTTACTGATGACTATCATGGTCTTGTCTAGAGTCTTTGTTATAAATTTCATGTATATAATTTGATGAAAAGGTCATATAAAGGCCCATAATATATCTCTGTCTGTCATATTCTTTTAATGAGTCCGTCTTGATCATATGATGTAATTTGTACCCCCACTATGCATGGGAAGGATGATGCAATAATTGCTATATTTCAGTCATGTATAAACAATTGGTATATCCCCACTTGGTTGGGTAGATGAGTCAAATTTGGTATATCCCCACTTGGTTGGGTAGATGAGTCAAATTTGGTATATCCCCACTTGGTTGGGTAGATGAGTCAAATTTGGTATATCCCCACTTGGTTGGGATATTGATGTATGTATGAGTCGTTGATGATAGGAAGGTCATACTCACATAGTTGAGTTATAGAGTCATGTTATTCCTTTAGAAAATATTTTTGCAGATTCCACATTTGCCTAGGGGGAGCATGATCAATGTTCATATTTTGATATGGAAGTCTTCAATTTGGTCAACCCTTTTCCATTGATCTCAAAAGGGGAGAATATCTTGGTCTTCCCTTTGCCCTTGATGTCAAAGGGGGAGAGTATTTTAGTGTTGCTTGTTATCTCTAACAGTTTCTACAACTTGCAGTAATCAACACCAACATGGTTGCCATCAAGTCCAAAGGGGGAGATTGTTGGCATTATGATGCATGTGTTGTACTTGATGACAACCCACTTGTAGCAGAAAAACTAACTTGTATATGGTAACTAGATGAATCTACGTAACTAGATGAATCTATGTAACTAGATGAATCTACAAGAGAGATATCAGATGTGACAGAATGCATGATAGTTGTGTTTACAGATGTGACAAAATGCAGGGCAGTTCAAAGGAATCATTTCAGAAGTAATATGGAAAATCACATTATAACAAGTCTATTCAAAGGGAACAAAGTAATGGTACAAAAGAATAGGATGAAGGAACAAAGGACTACAGATCAGAATCAAGAAATTGAAGAAAGAGAATGGTTTAAGAAGTATACGCTGGTTCACCTTGTCCAAGTAGTGTATACACGTGGGCTCATGGAACATAAGAAGCGTATACGTATGCATGCACTTTCACAGAAGGAAAAGTGCATACGGGATGGAAATTCAAGGTTTCGGTCCAAGGTATTGGTCTAAGGTATTTGGTCCAAGGTATTGGTTCGAGGTATTTGGTCCGAGGTTTTGGTCCGAGGTATTTGGTCTGAGGTATTGGTTTGAGGTTTTGGTCCAAGGTATTGGTCTGAGGTATTTGGTCCAAGGTATTGAGGTATTTGGTCTGAGGTATTGGTCCTAAGTGGTTTTGGTCCAAGGTATTGAGAAAGGCCTAAAACTATATACAGAGGAGAAGATCAAAGGGATAAGTGCACACGTAATGAATATATTATGAAGTTCTAGATCAAAATAAAATATGCATGTTATGGGTTTCTGATGCTTTGCTTGATCTAGACTAAGTATGCACCTGAGTGTTTGATGATGGATGAGATCTAATGATGGAACGGGATAAAAATGACTTATCATTATGTGATATGATAATGGATGGGCTAGATCTAATTGCTAACAAATTTTTTATCCTTTATATGTGACGATCTGGGTATGTCTGAAGTCGGGAATTGCAACGAAGTTATAAGTAAGTATTTGCAGATCTATACACTGGTTCGCTTTGGTGAAGGTGCATATACACATTGGTTCGGCTCTTCCAAGTAGCGTATGCAAAATAAAAGCTTGATGCTTAGGGATGACTGATCCATCAGGTTAGTACTGCTATGTCGCTATTGTTTTACTACTCTTTGTCAATGATGTCCTCTTAGATCTGAAAGTAGAATTGAATGTATAAGGAAATTAAGTATGATTGATTGATTGATTGAGAAAGAAGGGTGATCCTTGTTGCTATCTGTTTAGGACCCTATAATATAATAGTAGATCTTCAGAATGTCACTAATTTGTACAGTTTGTGGTTTAGAGGTTTTATGATTCAGTATCTTTAGAGGTATACGCAGGTTGGGCTAAAGGAAGTAGCATATACATGCAGGTTGGTTTCATTGAAGGAGCGTATACATATTGACACATGCCTTTTGAAGTTATAGTTAGTTCTGGTTGTTGATGCAGTGATCTGGGTTCAGATCTGTGTAATGGTTACAATGATTTGTCTGTTCCAGTTGTTTGGTTGAATTTGATTAATTTTGAATGAATGGTTGATTCAATTGTGTCAGAGGTTCAGTGATTGTTTGATTCAATATGTCAGTGGATTCAGAGATTGATGATTGGTTTCAGTTATGTCAGAGATTGATGATTGAGTTTCAGTGTTTGGTTTTGATGGTTGTATTGTAGTGGTGATTGATTTTGAGCTTCAATGTTACTAATGGGTCCAGTATCAAAATTTGATGAAATGAGGCCTTCATGTGTAGTATTGTGTACCAGGAGTATCCAGTCTGAAAATTCATGAAACGTGGTCCCTGGAGGATATTGAGGGTTGGAGCCTTCAGTGAGGAAGTCAAATATTCCTGCCAGTAGCGGCTGGTGATTTGATTAGGGGGTTGCGGCTCCCTTCCAGTAGCAACTGGAGAATGAGTGAAGGTTGTAGCCTTCTGTAGGTCGGAGCCTACGTACTAGTAAACATATTGGCTAGTAAAATAACTAGGGGGTTGTAGCTCCCTTCCAGTAGAAGTTGGAGAATGAGAGAAGGTTGTAGTCTTCTGCAGGTGGGTGCCTGCGTATTGGTATGAGTTTGCACTAGTACAAGATTGTAAACATATTTTATTATTATTAAAATAAGACAGAGACGACAACAACAGGTGGTTTTCGCCCACATTAGGTTTCCACCTTAAATCTTGGTGTTCATGTGTGTTGCTTATGTGTGATGGTTTATTATGTTATTACTACACATGGTTACTGTTTATTGTTTATTAAAGTACTAATGCACTGATTAAAGATCAACATATGATGAATTAATTGAATCACGCAAGTTCCCTTCACTGAAGTAGCGTATATAAATATGATTATGGAAATGAAAAAGTGATTGATTTGTAAATACTGATTCACCCCCCTCTTAGTATTATTTCCAACATGTACTTGTTGTTGGGTACCAAATCGGGCCATCTTTCTGACCATTTCCATTACCCTTTTTTACCTTTTTGTACTCGTTTACCTATGTTGTTATGTTAAACTCCCAAGGTAAATACCCCCTTATTTGTCCAATTGGTATATTTTAATTAATGAAGTAAAAATGCACAAAGTCTATCTATTTACGGTGCTGAATTATGTGTTTGACTGCATCATGGAGAACAAGAACCCTCACTTCAGCATATCGCAATAGATCTGGTAACGACCAGCCAGAAGGAGGTAGCGCAGCTTGAGGAACAGGCTCCCTGAACTATTCTTAGGCCTTCTTGCTATCTCAGACATCTGATGCCGATACCATTCCAAACGATGTACATCTTTGTATCTGCAGTTACTATGTTTCCGGGAGATCTGTTAATCTCCTTCGCTGTGTATAAATTGTAGGTTGTTCCTATGAATGGGGGTTCTCCCATCAGTATTGTAAACATCTGTTACCGAGTAATAAAAGATCATCTATTTTGTTGTTCTAGTCTTTTCCGTGGCTAACGCAACCCTGATCAGAGAGCTGGGCCCGCTCTTCTGATCAGGTGCTACGTCTTTGTGTGTGTGTGTGTGATTTATCGGTTTATGTTTGATGTTGCAGTTCTCTGCTGTTTATAATTATTTCTGCAGTTCTCTAAATTGTAAATCTTATAGTCATGTTTTGAATCTTAAACCATGAGCCCTCAGTTGGAAAGGATTACGCATTTTCCCCTGCATATACCTTGCACGGTTCCTTGAAAGGATACGCACCCAGATTGATAAAATTAATGTTGGAACAAGGTGGATAAATCACCCCTACCTAGACACCAACATTTTGGCGCCGTTGCCGGGGAGGCTAACAAGGTGAAAACAACGATCTAGACCAACCAAGGGGTCAATCTCTCGTCCTGGGGAGAGAACGAGTTTTCTCACTCTACTTCAGGTCCTGAGCGTAGGTACTCTTTTTGCTTGTTTTTTTTTTTTTTTTTCTGATTATTTTGGGCCATTCTCTTGTCCTGGGGAGGGAGGAGTCTTTTGACGCCCTTCTCCAGGCCTTGAGCTAGAATTATTTCTTCGTAACCTATGTGTGCTTTCTTTTTGGGAAATCCCTAGCTTTTACCCTGGGGAGGGACAGGTCTTTTGACACCCTGCTTCAGATCTGGGAATATTAGGGCTTCTCGTGGTTTTTGATTGTTTTTGGTTCTTGTTCCTGGGGAGGGAGGAGTCCTTTGACGCCCTGCTCCATGCCTTGAGCTAGAATTATTTCTTCGTAACCTATGTGTGCTTTCTTTTTGGGAAATCCCTAGCTTTTACCCTGGGGAGGGACAGGTCTTTTGACACCCTGCTTCAGATCTGGGAATATTAGGGCTTCTCGTGGTTTTTGATTGTTTTTGGTTCTTGTTCCTGGGGAGGGAGGAGTCCTTTGACGCCCTGCTCCAGGCTTGAAACCCTAGATTTTTGGTTATAGCTACCTTTCTTTTTGTGAGTTCTTTCATCTTGGGGAAGGAACGATCTTTTGACACCTTACTCCAGGATTGAAGCATTGTAGGTTCATACCAAGACCCTCCATCAATCCAACTTTTGTATGAACAAAGAACCAAATAAAAGGGGCAGAGGGAGAGCCCCAAAGAGGGGAAGACTAGACCTGGGAAGAAATGTAGAAATTTTGAATAATTTAACACATATTCACAGAGATTATCCTGATCATACAATTATAAGCAAAACATGTATAATACATAATCTCCTCTACATTGATCATCAATTTATAGAAGCAGAAACATTCACAGGCACACATAGAAGCATCAATCAAACTCATAAACACAGTATGTATCCCGGGGAAAGCATCTCGCTAAAAACCCCACACTATCTGTATATTATATTGATTGAATCATGTAACATTACAAAGTATAATGCTTATCACAAGCAATCCAGTACCAGCTCCACCTGTTACACACAATACAACTCAGATCTGATCTCCAAATCTATTCCACTGCTTGCCTGCCTCTCCAGCTCAATACCTGCTCAAGAACTGATGAGAATGGCTTACCAAAATCATATTTGACCTGCAAATAATCACTCACACTCTGTTGGACGTGAGCACAAGCTACAATTCTTGATATTGGCCAATTCATTGGCATACTCAATCCCTCTGATTGTGCAAATCATCATGCACAACTATAGTCACAACTGATAGTAATCTGATCCTCTAACACCTGTCCCTGCTGAACTGAACATGCACTGACATGCAATTGAGTTAACTGATGTATTCTATAGTTGCATTATGAGTTAATAACTTGTGAATTAATTAATAACTAATTCACCCAACTCATCTCTAGTCTATTTGCCAGGTAGACTAAATACAACGAGTTTAACAAAGCTAAACTGAACACAACTCCATCAACTGCACCTCCAGTCCACTAAACTCAACTCACTTGAGTTCTAACTGAAGTCCTACATGCAAATATTAGTCATCCCATAGGTAACCATGTATTTCCTTCTGGGATCTGCATGTACCACATCCGTAGCTCATCCTGAAGTGCTCCAAGAGAATAAGATCAAGTTTATAGTCCAAATATTATTATGAGACAATAATATTTGACTTTTCTATTTTTGACAGCCATTCTAAAAATAGACTTTGATCACTCACACTGTGATCACTCACACTGTGGTCACCCACACTGTGATCACTCATACTGTGATCACCCACACTGTGATCATCCACACTATGATCATCCACACTGTGATAAAAAATAGAACTTGTGCCATAATTTGCCTGCGGGCCCACTTAGTGAAGGCGACTCTTTTCACTAAGCTCCATCATCTTGTTGCATTCTCAACAAGCATTTCTTGTTTCAAACTTTTCAACACTCCCTCTCAACAAGAAAGGCTTCCTCTCAAACCCGATCCTGTAACTCTGGAATGTTCTCCATGCAACACATCTAGCCGGCTCTGTCATCAAAGTCTGACTGCTATTGCCTCTGTCGACTGAAAACTCTGCATCTCTGTGCTCTTTAGTATCTGACTGCTCTAGCCTCTGTCACTTTGATCTCTGACTGCATCCGTGTTGCTGCTGGTTCTATCTCCCAGCATTGCATCCGCACTGCACCTCCCAACTGACCTCCTTGTTGGGCTAGAAACATCCTCTGATGCTGAAGCTCTACCTGCCGCTGACAAGTGCTCCCTCTCTGACATCTGCGCTACTACAACATCTCCATGCATCTCGCACCATTGCACACCTCTCTGTGCCACCTAGCACTGTGCAAAACACTTGTGCCTCTCGCATTGCTGCAGCCTGCTAGCTATGCGCTGTCCTAGGATTCCCTGCACTGTCGCTCTCTCTGCCGCTCCATCTGCATCTGTCTCTACTCAATCAATCAGTTCCTGCTACTCCACATCGGGGCTCCCGTAGAAAGGTCTCATCCAAGAGGTTGGGTACCTCAAGGATCCTGCCCCTCCTCCTTGGGACAATCAATCCACATCACCCCACCTCCTACCTGGAGGTATGGCTACATGCGATCCCTCAGCCCACCTGGCTCAAAGTTTCCCCCTACTGGAGGTCTCTGGATGAGTAGATGTCTCTACTCGATCTCCTCTCAGCTTCCCTTGTTGTGGCTCCTCTACAACCTCCTAAAGCTGTTGCACCAATCGTGGCTCCTCCACAATCGTCTGAGACTTCTTCTGGCTTTGCATGTTGAGAGGTAATATACGCTCCCTCTCAACCACCAAGTCTCCATCAGTTGCCTCGCTGCTCAAGGCTTTGCATGCATCTTGAACCTCAAGAGCATACAGGTTCTTGACCCGTGAACCCTCCTCATGACAACAAAAGCATCGCACTTTCGATTTGTCAACCTTCTTCCCACCACTGGAAGAACTGGATTCGGAAAGAGAACCCTTCTCCTTCCCCTTCTTCACCTTACTCGCTAAGGCACAGTTCTCCTCATCCTGCATGGATGAAGAACCGTCTCTGGTGCTCCGTCTAATCTCCTCCTGCACAAGGTCCGACCAAAGTCTCTCCCATCCTGGCAGTTTCTCCCTTCCATTCACCGAGTCTTGGTAGCTATGCCAACTCTTAGGAAGGTCAAGGAGTGCTAGACTCACCATCCTCATCCGACAGTCACCCCCACACTTCCCATCTCATCCCGACATTGGGTGAACTTCGTGAGATACTGGGGCATACTGTCTTCATTATCACATTGAATGTTTCTAAGTTTTATCTCTTGCTTTGGAATTAAATTCGAATTCCACCAGCACAAAAATCAACCGCTTCCGATCTAGAATTCGTGAAAACAAAGTATTTCTTGTACAGAGATCGATTGTATGGGCATTCACCGGATATCTCACCTTCCAAAGGAAGGATGAATCCAGAGGCTACCTGGCCCGATTATAGACTCTGCCTAAAGAAATAAAATGTAAATACTTTCTGAATAATAGATCCGATGATCAATCCTCGCTTGATATCCTGTAAAAATCTCTTCTACAAATCAAGCAGCTCTGATACCATGTATAAATTTTTTCTACAATTATCTAGCTCTGATACCATGTAGAAATTTTGAATAATTTAACACATATTCACAGAGATTATCCTGATCATAAAATTATAAGCGGAACATGTATAATACATAATCTCCTCTACATTGATCATCAATTTACAGAAGCAGAAACATTCACAGGCACACATAGAAGCATCAATCAAACTCAAACACAGTATGTATCCCCGGGAAAGCATCTCGCTAAAAACCCCACACTATCTGTATATTATATTGATTGAATCATGTAACATTACAAAGTACAATGCTTATCACAAGCAATCAAGTACCAGCTCCACCTGTTACACACAATACAGCTCATATCTGATCTCCAAATCTATTCCACTGCTTGCCTGCCTCTCCAGCTCAATACCTTCTCAAGAATTGATGAGAATGGCTTACCAAACTCGTATTTGACCTGCAAATAATCACTCACACTCTATTGGACGTGATCACAGGCTACAATTCTTGATATTGGCCAATTCATTGGCATACTCAATCCCTCTGATTGTGCAAATCATCATGCACAACTATAGTCACAACTGATAGCAATCTGATCCTCTAACACCTGTCCCTGCTGAACTGAACATGCACTGACATGCAACTGAGTTAACTGATGTATTCTATAGTTGCATTATGAGTTAATAAGTTGTGAATTAATTAATAACTAATTCACCCAACTCATCTCTAGTCTATTTGCCAGTTAGACTAAATACAACCAATTTAACAAAGCTAAACTGAACACAACTCCATCAACTGCACCTCCAGTCCACTAAACTCAACTCACTTGAGTTCTAACTAAAGTCCTGCATGCAAATATTAGTCATCCCATAGGTAACCACGTATTTCCTTCTGGGATCTGCATGTACCACATCCGTAGCTCATCCTGAAGTGCTCCAAGAGAATAAGATCAAGTTTATAGTCCAAATATTATTATGAGACAATAATATTTGACTTTTCTATTTTTGACAGCCAGTCTAAAAATAGACTTTGATCACTCACACTGTGATCACTCACACTATGGTCACCCACACTGTAATCACTCATACTGTGATCACCCACACTGTGATCATCCACATTGTGATCATCCACATTGTGATAAAAAATAGAACTTGCGCCATAATTTGCCTGCGGGCCCACTTAGTGAAGGCGACTCTTTTCACTAAGCTCCATCATCTTGTTGCATTCTCAACAAGCATTTCTTGTTGCAAACTTTTCAACAAGAAAAAATTATATACAAGAGATCATAGCAAAGGCTGAATCTGAAGCATCCTCTCACGTAGCTGTGAGACCAAGAGCAAGAAGGGTGAAGTCAGAAGGACAATCAATGGAACAGCCAGTATCGGCTGCGACATTATTTAGTGACTCAACATAGTAGGTTCCTCTGACTATGGAGGAAACATCTAGCAGTAGACCTGATCCAGAGAATCTTGCACTGGTGTTAGCAGAGGAGGAAGTTGCAAGCAGAGCATCGACAGAGTCAGAATGTTCTAGTAAAGGAAAGGGAGTTGCAGTCAAAGGATCAAGCCATCAGGCCACAGGAGAAGGAAACGAGGAGATAATTACATCACCAAGGGACCGGGGAAGTGCTACCAAAGCAGCTCGAGTTCCAGTAGCAAAGAATCATCAACCACTCTTTGCAGAGCCTTTTGAAATCCCCAGTGATTATTGGAAAATATTCATGGCTCCTACAAAATCCACCATCGATTTCCCTATTGGAGATCTAGGAACCGGCGCGCCTCCAAAGCCTATTCCATTGGCAGCTCTACCAACCTTCCATGGGCTTATCTCAGAAGACCTCGACACATTTCTATTTGAGTTTGATATAGTATGCCGAGGGTATGACTATACAACAAATGCCTGGAAGTTGAAGATTTTCCCTTCCACTCTAAAAGGGACGGCTCTACGATGGTTCATGGGCCTTGGAGGAAAATCCATTTCCACATGGGAGGATATGTAGATGGCTTTCCTGGAGAAATACCAGGATTACTGTAAATCCCATAACATTAAGGAGGAACTCTTCAAGTTCACACAGAAAGAAGACGAAAGCTTGGAAGATTGTGTGGAGAGGTTCAGCTACACCTTACAGAGGTCAGGTCATTCTGAACTGGATAAGGAAATATTAAAGATTATCCTCCTTCGATCCCTTCGAGAAGACTCGATGGAACTATTGAACATTGTGGGAAAGGGAGACATCTCCAAGGAGAATTTCGAATATATTTGCAAATTATGTATTCAGTTCTCAAGGGGGCTTGCGAGAGTCAAGTAGGGGATCCGTTCAGTAAAGGGATCTGGCGGGGGTGTTACAAAAGCAGAAATTGGAAATTTGCTAGATAATCTGAGAACAGATATCCTCAGTACCCTGTCAGCATAGATGTACACTTTGCAAGTAAAACAAAAGCAGTTAGAGTTGGACAAGACTATGGCAATATTTTGTCCGAAGTGCAGAAAGAAGCACCCAGAGAGGGAATGTCCACTAAATTCCAGAGAGGAATGTGAGATCTACGAGCTCAATCATGCGACAAGCTCATGCCCTTCCTTACCAGGCTTGAAAGCAGTATTTCAAGGAATGGGGGAGGACACGAAGCAACTGTACCTCAAGGGATCTAGGAAGCCATGGCCGCCTCGACCACGGATGGGAAATCGAGGTATGTACTTGGATCCATCTCAATATTTTAACAATTGTAATATGAATCCTCAGACCATGCCTTATCCTCCCATGTGGTCACAATACCAGTACCCACCTTGGCAGTAGTGGAATCCCCAAGCCAGTACAAACTCTTCACGGGCTCCAACCTGGTGAGGATCCACTCTTGGTCAGTTTCCTCAGCAGATACCACCGCAGATGCCACAACAGATGCCCCAGCAGTAGCTTCAACTGTCCTCCAATGTGCCTCCTGGTAACCAGCCTACCCGCCCTCAGCTCCCGATGCAGCCTAACCCTAACCCCAACAATAAGGGAGCTCATCAAGATGATGTTCTTAACCTGCCTTCATATAGTATCTCCACTGCATATTTGTATGAAATGAATCTGCGATCAGGTTGGATAGTTAACATCCAACCCCCTCTAGTTATCATTGAACAACTTGATAGTGAAGGTAAGGAGGCAGAGCCGGTCAGTAAAGAGCCAAAGCAACCTGATAGAACTGAGACACCTCCTATTAAGAAACATCAATCTGAACCACCTTACCCAGAGAGATTAATCATGAGTAAACCAGGTCCTCAATCTGAATTTGATTTATTAGGAGAATTGCAGAACTTATTTGTTAAAATTCCCTTATTACAAGCTATGAAGGATGTGCCAATCTATGCAAAGACTCTTAGGGAATATTGTTCAAAGAAACCTACCAAGAAAATTAAAGATCCCCTCACTATACATGTTATGGGAAAGTTGTCGGATTTTATGATGGGAAAATCAATGCTAGTGAAATATGGAGATCCGGGGAACCCGATCTTGACAGTACAGATTAATGGGGTAGAGATTCCAAATGTGTTGGTAGACCTGGGAGCTGCCATCAATGTCATCACCACTGAAACTATGCATGCGTTAGGACTTCGTAATTTAAAGCATACACCTACAATACTAGAATTAGCAGATTGATCTACAGTCAAACCTGTAGGGAAGTTGGAAGATGTGACAATTTCAGTGGATTCATGGCATTACCCCATAGACTTCCTGGTATTACATACACAATCTTCAGTGGGCGGTCATCCCCTAATTTTGGGTAGGCCATGGCTGGCCATTGCAGACGCTTACATTGGGTGCCGCTCAGGGAATATGGTCATTTCTAATGGGCATAACACTAAGAATTTAGTGTTGTATCCACCCCAGAACCAAATTCACCTATAAAACTAGTAGGCGGTAAGAAGGCTGTATCTGTGGTCGAGATTGAAACAAAAGATGAAGAAGTGAGACCCGTCCTTACTATCGGACAAGCCCTGCAATTGAAAATGGAATTAGAAGATGATGTAATCACTTCCTTCATGGATGATCCTTGTTCGGTTTCAGAATTGAACCAACAGATCCTAGAATCTATCCTAAGCTGTGAGACTTAGGAAACTATGGAAACAACAGGAGGATTAGAGGAACCACCTGCTGATGCACCTCATGAAAGTATGCAAGTGGAATTGGAACTTTGGAAGCCTTGAATATTAATCCATACTTGTCAAAATCTCAGAAGGAGCAGCTTATAGACGTTCTGGGGAAACATAAAGAGGCCTTCACCTGGGATTATGCAGATATGAAGGGAATCCCTGCCAACTTATGCACCCATCACATATACATCAAGGAAGATTGTCGTCCTATAAGACAACCTCAGAGAAGAATGAACCCTGCATTGAAGAATGTGGTGAAAGAATAACTTCAGAAATTATTGGATGTAGGTTTCATCTACCCTATCTTAGACAGTCAATGGGTCTCACCATTGGTAATGGTCCCCAAAAAGAATGGAAAATGGCGGATCTGCGTAGATTATCGAGAATTAAATAAGGCGATGCAGAAAGACCACTTTCCCTTCCCATTTATTGACCAAGTGTTAGACACATTGGCCGGTAAGAAGTATTTCTATTTTCTGGATGGGTTTAGTGGACATAACCAGATCTAGATTGCTCCTGAGGACCAGGACAAGACCACGTTCACATGCCCCTAGGGGACATTTGCATACCGGGTTCTTCCTTTTGGTCTGTGTAATGCTCCTGCAACATTCCAGAGGGCAATTCTGGGAATCTTCTTTGACTTGATAGATGACAGTGTTAAGATCTATATGGATGACTTTACTCTGTATGGGGACTCG
This sequence comes from Pinus tabuliformis, assembly GCA_031772625.1. Lineage (NCBI taxonomy): Eukaryota > Viridiplantae > Streptophyta > Pinopsida > Pinales > Pinaceae > Pinus > Pinus tabuliformis. Next base: position 1,299,576,990 of record CM062818.1, read on the forward strand.
TTCATGGTGAATTGAAAAATCTGGAAAAAGTTCTTGCAAGATGTATACAAGCGTGTCTCTATGAGTACAGTGAAATGCCACATGATGATGGAAGAGGGAATCGTTCTGGGACAATTGCTCTCAGTTGAAGGGATCAGGATGGATCCAACAAAGATACAGGTAATTCTGCACTTCCCAACAACTAAAACAGTCACACAGGTACACAGTTTCATTGGTTGTGCTGGTTATTATAGACGTTTGATAGAAAATTTTGCAAAAGTAGCACACCCACTATTTCAATTATTAACGAAAGATTCATAATTTATGTGGACAAAATACTGTGATGCAACGTTTACAAAAATTAAAGAGTTAGTTTGCAGTGCTCCAATCCTTAGAGGGCCTGACTGGGCATTACCTTTCCACATTCATACAGATGCCTCTCAGACAACAATTGGTGCAGTATTGGGACAACAAGAGGATAAGGTACCTTACGCAATCTACTATGTTAGTAAAAATTTGGCTCTTGCTGAATTAAACTACACAATGACTGAGAAAGAATTCCTTGCTGTCATTTATGCCATCAACAAGTTCCGACACTACATTACTAGGTATCCTACTTTTGTGCACATTGACCATGCAACCATCAGGTATTTAATGAACAAACCTGTTACCACTGGTCGCATTACAAGATGGTTGTTACTACTACAGGAATTTGATATCGCTATAGTAGACAAACCAGGGAAAGACAATGTAGTTGCATATTTTTTATCTAGGATAGAACATGATGGTAAGGAAACACCAATTGAAGATGATTTTCCAGATGAGCATATTTTTGCAGTTTCTGCTAACACTCCGTGGTATGCAGATATTGCTAATTATCTTGCTACAGGTAAAGTGCCTCGTCATCTGTCCTATAAGGAGCAAAGGAAGATCATTCACCAGAGTACCCGATATTCATGGATGGCAGGATATCTCTTCCATACGGGAGTTGACCAGCAGATTCGGCGTTGTGTGGCAGGAGATGATATTTTCGAGATATTAAAAGTTGCACACGACAGACCCTGTGGGGGACATTTTGCAGACAAAAGAACAGGTCATAAAGTACTACAAATGGGATATTACTGGCCCTCCATCTTTCATGATGCTCGGGATTACGTTCGGAGGTGTGATAACTGTCAATGGATGGGACAACCTGGGAAAGCAGATGAAATGCCACTGCAGCCCCAGATAGTCCTTGAACCATTCGAGAAATGGGCCATCGATTTTGTCGGTCCCTTCAACCCACCTTCGCATCAGAAGGCTTACATCTTGGTCTGTACCGACTATGTAACTAAATGGGTGGAAGCTAGAGCGGTCACGAGAGCAATAGAGCAAGTAGTGGTAGACTTCCTTTTTGAAGAAATCTTTGCCAGGTACGAGACTCCAAGAGAAATTGTATCAGACGGTGGAGCATAGTTTACATATCATATGATAGAAAAGCTAATGCAAAAATATGGGGTCAAACATAGAGTGACAACCCCCTATCATCCCCAAGCGAATGGACAGGTAGAAAGCACAAATAAGGTATTGGAAAATATCTTGACAAAGACAGTAGCAAGCCATCGCTAGGACTGGGCACAAAAACTTCCAGAAGCTCTATGGGCATACAGAACAACATGGCGGAATACGATAGGGTTTTCTCCATATGAGTTAGTTTATGGGAAATCCCCCTTGTTCCTGGTGGAATTTGAGATTAGTACACTCTGAACAGCTCTGGAAGTAGGCCTAGATTTATCAGAAGCCAAAAACACCGATTGGAACAGCTGAATGAGTTAGACGAGATTCGAACAGTGGTTGTCTAGAAAATTACCGTTGTTCAACAATAGAGAATGAAATGACACGATAAATTTATCAAAGCTAAGGTGTTTCATGTGGGGGGCTGAGAATTACTGTATGACTCCAGATTTAAGGATTTCAAAGGCAAGCTCTGCACTCGCTAGATGGGCCCATATCAAGTGGAAGCAATGTTCAACAATGGAACGGTTAGACTAAGTACAATAGATGAAAACTGTACCTCGTTCCTAGTAAACAGACACCGTCTTAAATTATACCACCATCCAACCTCTAAAGATGCTTTTGTTAAAAATATTTCTGCTTCATCTGATTTAATGGTCATTGGAAAACAAGATACCCTCACTCTGCTGTAAAAAAAAGAAAAAAGAAAAAAAAAGAAAAATCTAAAAAAAAAAGAAAAAAAGAAAAAGAAAAAGAAAAAGAAAATATATATTTATATATATATATATATATTGTTATTTACTTGTTTATCTTTTGCAGGAACAACAAAGAAATAAGGCGAGGAGAAATGTAACACTCAACGCTGTCACTTCATCAGTCATTAAGATATTGTTATATTTCATTGGTGTGTACCACTAAGTGCTGTTACTACACTAAGTGATGTTATTTCATTAAGAGCTGTTACTTCGTAACTAATGTTACTCTGTAGCTGCTGTTATTCCACTAAGTACTGTTACACCGTAGCTGCTGTTACTTCGCAACTGCTGTTACACTGTAGTTGCTGTTACTCCGTAACTGCCATTACACTAGCTGTTGCTACTCCGCCGGGGCTATTACTCCATAACTGCCGTTACACCGTAGCTGCTGTTACTCCATAACTGCCGTTACACCGTAGCTGTTGTTACTCCATAATTTCCATTACACTGTAGCTTCTGTTCCTCCATAACTGTTGTTACACCGTAGCTGCTGTTACTCCGTAACTGTCGTTACACCGTAACTGCTGTTACTCCGCAACTGCCATTACCTTACAACTTCCGTTACTCCACCGGTGCCATTACTCTGCAATTGCCGTTACCCTGCAACTGCGATTACTCCGCCGGTGCCATTACTCCGCAACTGCCATTACTCCGCAACTGCCGTTACTCTGTCGGTGCCGCTACTTCAGAATAGCTGTTACTCACTGTTTCCGCTACTTCATAACAACTATTACTCACTGTTGCTGCTACTCACTGTTGTCGTTACTCACTGTTGCTGCTACTCACTGCTGTCGTTACTCACTATTGCTGCTACCCGCGGTTCTGTCACTCCGCCAGGTAAGTCCGCAGGTACGTCTCTGTTGTTTTATAGATTTAATTAAATATTCCAAAAAGGAAAATTAAACGTGCCGAGGACGGACGTCATTAAGTGGGGGGGGGGGGGAACCGTCATAATGAATGACGACGTACCACGAAAAATCATTTAGTGCACATAAATCTCACTTAACCCAATCTAATGATTTAGGTACTCCGTAATCATACTTTTAAAAGCATTGGGATGCAGATTCGTACGCACCAAGTCATATCAGTCATTTTCCCCACACGCCGCATTTAATTTTCAGAACACACCACAATACCATCTTAACTTGCCATTATTTCCAAGCGTACCAGTACTAGACTTGTCATTATTTCCATACATACCAGTACTGTTCGTCTGATCGTTCCCAAATCAACCATGAAGTTATTTCAATCTCCAACGGTTTGGAGACCTGTCACTCTCCCTTGCCAACCAACTGCAGTCGACGTGCTGATTCCGCCTTCGCAACAATGGGTGGCCGATCTATTCGACATGAACCTGAGAACACAAGGGCAGTTCAGAATAATCGGGAGGTATGGCAGGTTTTCCAGAATGCAGGATGGGATGTGTATTTCGACAGGTTGAGGGGGTTAAATGAAGAAATGACAGTGGAATTTGCATTGAACTTGGGAGAAGGAGGCTCTCGGGTTCGCAGAATTGAGATCCCTGTAACAGAAGAAATCATCGCGGAAGTCAGTGGGCTTCCTCAAGTTGGGCAACGATGGTTTGTGAGAAGAACTACCCTTCTGGAATTCCCCGAGGCCTTCCTTCAAGCCGGAGAGAGTATAGCACAAAAAGGTCGGGGGTATGACAGAAATTCGCTACCATATCCGTGGGGAGAAGTAGCAAAATTTGTCATAAAATATATGACGTGCGAAGGAAGATACTCCACCATATTCAAATACCATCTCTGCATATTAGCTCACCTACGATTCCCACAGGTAAAAGCTTTCTCCATGAATGTGCCCTACTTTCTGCTAAGGAGCCTTCATTTAATGGCACATTCGGCTTAGGGGCCGCGACAGGTATTGGCGGTCATCACTCATCATGGGTTGGTTCGGCTGCAAATAATGAATGCCATTGGACAGATCTCGATTCCGTGGGAGTTGTTTCAGGACTCCACGGAGGAACAAATAACAGTTGTTATGGCCGCTAGGGTAGAAGAACCTGAAGCTATGGAGGAGGATCCTGTAGAAGATGATTATGTCGATCAGGAGGAACCAGAAGAAATGGAGATGGAAACAGAGGAACTGGGGGATGAGGTAGCTCCCCAAGAACAAGTAGAAAATTATGGAGGTAATGGCAGATATGGGGGTTGATGCAGAAAGGCCCACTAGTACCACGAATGAGGCTGTCCCACAAGAACTAGCTTCACCCATGGAACTAGCAAAGCAAGTTGATGATATGGCAGTCGCGGGAGCAAACCCACAATAGGTTAGCGTGGGCGAAGCGGCTGATATGGTGACCAAAGGAACCCCACAAGGATCTCTTGCCACCATGTAGATGATGGAGGAGGACAATCTGGTTGAGGAGGAGGTCGTGACTACTCTGACCATGGAACTCAGAGAAGAGGAAGGAAAAAGACAAGAAGGGCCCAGAGTCGAGGAAACAGTGGGACCTATGGAGGAAGCAGCAGGAGAACTAGGGTGCGAGGTTGACATTGAACCACAAGAACCAGCGTCAACTTCGGGGCCAAACATAGAAGATGCACCCCAGTTTCCTTTCTTCACCTCGATTCCAAGAGGAGCGAGGGTAACTCGTTCCCCTTGACAGGAAGAAAAAGAAGATTTTGAAATTCCGGTGGCTCTGAATCTATTACAAAGGCCACAAACTTACAGAGTGGGAGCCACTCAGGTGGCGGGTACCTTGGAGTAGGAAAGGAGAAAAGAAATTCTGGAGGTTGGAGAATCGGGAGGAATCCCAACAGACACATCAGCGGGAGAGTATCTCGCCAGCACATTTCCAGTCGCGGTGCGTGTGCACGAAGAGGAAATCACTGTTGGCCAAAAGGAGGGACCAAGTGAAATGGTCCCGACGAATGAGCCAACGATACATTCAGGCGAGGGGGCTGTTGGGCATGAAATAAGTGAAGAAGAGCGAGCAGGGAAGGAAAATCCCCCAGTGGACACAACAGAAGATGTTTCGAGGGATTTGCCTCTGGCTAAGGAAATACTAGTTAAGAAAGAGTGGATAGAGCTGTGTGAACAACAAAGGCTTCCAGTGAAGAAAAATTATCAGCTGCAGTTCAAGGAGACGATGCGCCTCAAAATGGAGGTAAGAAAACTAAGAAAGAAGGTGCACAGAATGCAAAAACAAATAAAGAAGCACAAGCGGCAAGACAAAAAGGCCAAAACTATCGTGGCTAACACAGAAACCCAAGTAGACCAGATAGTCATGACCTCTGTTTCCACTCAGACAGACCTGATCGAACGACTGTTTGAAGATCGGGAGTATGCCTTAACAGCTGAAATACAGTCCTGGAAATCTACTGCGGCTTAATACAAAAACGAGATCAGAAGGACTAAGGAAAGGCCCTCCACAACCATCTTTGGATATGTGGAGCGCATGGATGTTATGAGGTTACGACATGTGAAGCATCAACTCAAGATAGAGCAGCTGGAAAAGAAAGTGGTAGAATTGAAGGCTGACAAGGAGCAGATGTTCAATCTAGTGCAAGAGGTTATGGCATGTCGTCCCTGTGCTTCTTGTTATTCCTTATTTTTGCGCAAACGTTTCCTTTTATTTTGCATGGAAAGTATTAAGAATGAGATCAGCTATGAGATGGAGGATGGTGTGCAATTCCTCCGAATTTTGAGGAGTCACGATGTACCAACGCAACATCTGATGTGTGAGTTTTATTTGCATGGGTACCTACTGCGGTTGGACAGAGATTTTAACCCGGTCTCATATGTTGGGGACATTCATTTAATTTCCCTCACCTCTTATGCTTTTAATCAGATTCACTGGCAGAAGGCTTGTAACACTTTTGAATCCAATCAAGTTACAAAGCCATTTATAGTAAGAGGGGAACATGAGAGGTCAGACACAATGTTCAATAAGCACAACACCTTTCTGGGGATTAGGGGAAACAAATATAGAATGGTGAGGACACAAAAATGGTGTCTTGATCTTTGTGTCAAGCAACTCACCACATTTCAAAAAGAGGCCCTCGGTCGCTGTCAGAGGAGGTGGATGATGTCACCTATAGTTGTCCGGAATAGAGAACCTTTTGGGCCACCAAATTTTGCACGAGTACTTACTAGAGTGCCCAGGTATGTGGCATGTGTCCAGACATGTGGGACCCGGTGGATGGGGCTCCTGTTTCAGTTTCCTGTTCTCTGGTTTCCTGCCGAAATTTATACTCTAGCTTATGATGTCCTGAAGGATTGGTGGAAGGAAGTTGTCCTTTCGGATGGATTTAAAGTTCCAGGGGCAGAAATGGCTGCGGAATATGATCTTTCCCAGCTTCATGAAACCTACAATCTACAGAACCCAGATTTACGAGGGCGGCGAACTACATGAGGACATGTAGAAGGCTAGTTGGGGGGAGATGTTGGGTACCAAATCGGGCCATCTTTCTGACCATTTCCATTACCCTTTTTGACCTTTTTGTACTCGTTTACCTATGATGTTATGTTAAACTCCCAAGGTAAATACCCCCTTACTTGTCAAATTGGTATATTTTAATTAATGAAGTAAAAACGCACGGATTCTATCTATTTGCTGTGCTAAATTATGTGTTTGACCGCATCATGGAGAACAAGAACCCTCACTTCAGCATATCGCAACAGATCTGGTAATGGCCAACCAGAAGGAGGTAGCGCAGCTCAGGGAACAGGCTCCCTGAACTATTCTTAGGACTTATTGCTATCTCAGACATCTGATGCCGATACCGTTCCAAACGATGTACATCTTTGTATCTTGCAGTTACTATGTTTCCGGGAGATCTGTTAATCTCCCTCGCTGTGTATAAATTGTAGGTTGTTCCTATGAATGGGGGTTCTCCCATCAGTATTGTAAAAATCTATTATCGAGTAATAAAAGATCATCTATTTTGCTATTCTAGTCTTTTCTGTGGCTAATGCAGCCCTGATCAGAGAGCTGGGCCCGCTCTTCTGATCAGGTGCTGCATCTTTGTGTGTGTGTGATTTATCAGTTTATGTTTGATGTTGCAGTTCTCTGCTGTTTATAATTATTTCTGTAGTTTTGTAAATTGTTAATCTTATAGTCATGTTTTTAATCTTAAACCATGAGCCCTCGGTTGGAAAAGGTTACGCGTTTGCCCTTGCATATACCTTGTGTGTTGCCTTGAAAGGATACGCACCTGGATTGATAAAATTAATGTCGGAACAAGGTGGATAAATCACCCCTACCTGGACACCAACACTTGTATCAATATGTAAAAGAAAAAAAAGAAAAGAAAAAGAATTATTATTATTATTATGTTTAATTCTAGTCAAAGCAGTTTTTTCATGCTTCTAGGATTTGTTGAGTAAAAGAGTTGTAATTGAGTCAAATTCCTATTTGGACTTCTTGTAAAGAAAAAGGAAAAATAATTTAAAAAAATGTAAGTTGGGCCAATTCACCTTAAGAAGCCAAGTCGGCTCACTCAGATATGAAAAAGCAATATATTGACATACATCCTCCACCAAATGGAAAGAAAATTCAGTGCTTTTATATGATGAGTTCTAAAGTGAAGATATGTGAAGTTCATAAACTACATTCTTGAAGACTTGTGAGTTCATGAGGCTATATATCTACAAATGAATGTGAGTTTCCTAGGTTATATATCTGAGACAATGTGAGTTATCTGTAGGAGACGATATGAGATAAATGTGAGTTCTTTGTGGTAGATGTTCTGAGGTAAAAATGAATTCCCTATGGCATATGAACTGAAATTGATGCAAGTCAATGTGGCTGAGATTGATGCTATCTCTTGTGACTGAGATTGATGGGTTCTACCATGATGATGCCAAATTTGGAGGGATTGACTTGGCATCTTGGAGGTTGGATTCTTGTATTAGTCTTAGGTATTAGATATCTCACTTTGATTTGATTCTATAAGAAGATAAGTTGTTTGGGTTTTTCTTCTTTGTGGGGTTTTTCCCTAGCTTGGAGCCTATATCCTTGTGTTCTTTGTCTCTTGTGATATTCATGTTTTGTACTTTTGGTAATTGCTTGATGAAAAAAGAGAACATGACAATTTAATAAAGAATCCAACAAATTCACGAGTATTTATCATGCCAAAGAAATCAACCCTAATACGTAAGCATATTGATTTCTCAACATGGACATGAGTAGGATAATCATGGAACTTTCTCTCTCAATTTTGATAAGAATTCATATTTTTAGAAGGATATCTCTATTGAGACAAAATATAGACATTCTCGAGTGCTTAAAGCAACAGGTGATCATATATCACGTGGTCTTTAACAAATTAATCCTTTTACAAAGTCAATGTTTAGATGTGTAGTATCAATTGGTGGTTTGTTTGCAAGTATTAACCTAGATGTAAGCGGATATAGTTTGAGCAAATGTTAAAGAAGCCCTTATGGTACCTATCACTAAATAACTACTTAAAGAAATATAACTTGTGACCTATAAGAGCCGAGTCATTACCTACATTAAGGATATGTAATTTTTTGATGCAACAAAAGCTTCTAATAAACATTCTTGCATAAAAAATAAAAAAAAATAAAAATAAATAAATAAATAAATTCTAATTAAAACATACCAAAATGATGAAAATCCATTACACATCCACCACATTTATGATTCCAATCCATTGCAAATCCAACATCTTCATGGAAGCACATTTTTTCCCAAGGAAAAATCGTAATTTCCATTAGTTTATGAAAGTTACATTCTATGTATGCAACTTAATGCATTATGAGATAGTTTGTGAGTTGGCTGCTAGCAGCCTTGAGTAACCGCAACAAAAAAAGAGGCTTTCCCAAGGTAGAAAACATTGTCCTCGTGGGCATTCTTATTTATTTTACTTCTACCAAGTATATATTAACAATATATAAACATTCCATAGATCTGTTGTATCAAAAATATACATAATCATTTGCCAAATAGAACCCATCATAAGTCCTTTGGACACATGCTCTAAAGATAAACAAGTAAAAGCATATATCATATTTCAAAAACCCCTATGGATGCTGCTAAACATAATGAGGACCTGTCAAGAAGGCCTTGTGCAGGGGATGAGTAACCTCATTCCTTATTTTTTTAGAAACTTTGCAAGTGCCCAACTCCAAAAGTGCTCCTCTCTTCGATAAAGAATCCATCTTCATGGAAGCACATGTAAACAAAGAAGGGAAATATTAGTTTGAAACCAAATATAATGATATCTCTCTTTATGTATCCATTGACATAAGCTATACTATATGCACAAATAGTCTAAACATATTATAAAATGGATTTTTACAAAACTTTTGCCAAAGTTTAGCTAATTAAATTTACTTTTGAGCCACCTTTGAAAAGGTAGTTGGCAAGATCATAAATCGATTTAGAGACACTAAAAACCAAGGGCAATTGATATTGTAAAGAAATGAAGTGTTGTTTTGACTAAAAACACAATTAATTAAATTTCAACAATCAATTTGTTGTGTTTTTATGTTACTTCATATCGAATGACCATATTTCAAAGTTTTGCAGGAATTATAGAAAAGTAAATTTAGTAGGTTTTTATATTCATTTTCATCGGCACACCACAATGCATATTTTTGCATCGAGAGGCGCTCTCCAACCCAGTATATAAGAGGTGTCATAATTTCCTATCCTGTCTTGTCATGCTATGTAAAAATTTTGACTCAGTCAAATAACATAAAAATAAAATAAAATAAACACAAGATATATTCATCCTTTTCCTTATGCCAATACATTTCCCTAGAGGACTAAGAAGAAACATAGAGTGAAATACAAGCAACATTTTGAATCCGTTCATGTGTCTCCAAGTATTATAGCTTTGGGACCATTTTTTCTTTCTTCTTGTGCATGTAGAGAGCATCAATATTTCATTCAAGGTGTAAACCCATGATATTACATTCATCTTCCATTGAAAATGAAACATATCCACTTCAGAATAATTGTGACAAACACTTAGAAGAAGAAGTCACAAAGAATAAAAGTAATGAATGCTTGGTGTCAGGTCAATTACACAAAACTCAAGATTTGTTGTTTGAGGAATTTTGTAATGTTTCAGAAGCCCAAACAGAGGGTGTTCGACATAAGGATGGATTAGGAACCATGGATGATTCAAAGAGTAATACGACACAATTTGGGGTGGAGGGAAGGGATTTGGAGGGGTTTAAGTGCTTTGCCGATGTGGTGGGCATGGTTGGGGAATGGTTTGAGGGCATGATTGGAGACAAAAGTAAGGCTATACAAGGATTTGAGAGGGTAAACGACAAACTTAGGGCTTTTAAAGGGTTTACAAGTAGGAAAAAATCTGGAAGTAGGAATTTTGATGTCTTTATGGATGTCACTAGAGACAAGGGTAGAGATATTGAAGGGTTTCAAAATCAGATTGGAATAGAAAGCAGAGTTTTGCAAGGGCATGCTTTGGAGAAATAAGTTGATGTACAGTGGTTTGAGGTAGAAAGCAGGGTTTTTGAAAGTTTCAAGAACATGAATAGACTACAAAGTGGGATTTTAGAAAGGAAATGGAGAGAGGAGGGTAACTGTTAGTAGTGAGTTCCAACAACAAAATTTGATGAAAAATAAGACAAAGTGTGGTGTTCTAGGAGAGTTAAGTCATGGGAAAAAATCAGAACCAAGGATTTATGATGTGAGAAAAAATGGAAGCATAAGTTAGGAAAATGCCATTGGCATGCATATGGTGCAGAGTTTAGTGAAAAAAAATGGAGGAAAATTTAAGAGGAGGAGGAAAATATCTGCCAACCTATATGTGAACTCTGTAGGATAAGGAAAATATGGAAGGAAGGGTGGATTTTGCAAGTAGAATGCCTTAATTGTGACATAATAGAATTGCATCAAAGCATAAGATAACGTTTTAATAAAGAGACAAATATTGAAAGCCATCACTATCCACCAAAACAATATCATAAGAATATAGTAGTAAACTCAAGTTTAGGGTGCAGAAATGTAACAAAGAAAATGGAAACTAAAAGAAAAAGCTCACACAAATTGTATGGTGGGTGTATCCCAACCATTTTGTAAGCTTTGCATTCCACATAGAAAATTGACCAAATGTTTTCACCTTGGAAAGAAAAACTTAGTGGAAAAGAGTGAGGCATTATCCTAAAGGAGATTTTAAAGTGGTTTAAGAAGAAAGAGTGATATGAATTTATTGTAATTCACAATAATATCCTGCTCAAAATTCTAAGAAGAGCACAAAAATGGGACCAAATCAGTTTTTTTTGGGGAAGAAATGGTGAAAGCCAAGGTCTTTCCTACCACCACTTAAATGGGTGGTCTCTAATAATTGTACATTTTGATTTTTTTTTGCTGGAGTATCTAATAATTATACTAATTGTAAGTTTTTTTTGAATATATAAATATATATTTATTTATTTTTTATAAAATTATTTTAAATATAAAATCGAGAGAAATTTATGCATACATATCATAACAGCTTTAATAAGAACTAATAATTAAACCAACCTAGATCCATCTTAACTCCAGATCTAGCAAGTGGCGAGATGGATCAATTCCCTCTTCACTCTAAAGAAGTTTGCACCTCAAGAAATTTGATTTCCCTCTTCACTCTAAAGAAGTTTGCACCTCAATAAATTTGATCCCTCTTGGCACTGTGTGTGCCGAGAGGGATCAAATCTCTCTTCACCCTAAAGAAGTTTACACCTCAAGAAATTTGTTCCGTCTTGGCACTGGGTGGATCAATGGTTAAAATGATTCTAAATTAGTTTTAAGTCATCCAAATTAATTAAAAATTATTCAATAATAACCACTATATATATTTCTCATCCTAAATACAAAATATCAGTGAACCTTGTCATGATTTATTAACATTTACCCTTTTAGAAACTATATAACTTAATAATATTTCAATATCTAAGTATTTTGAAATTGAAATTTCTAATTCTAAGAAATTGAAAACTCTTAATGCATCTCAAAATAAAATAAGCCAAGTGTAATATGCAAAAAGTAATTAATCATATATATATATGTAAAATTAATATAATATTAAAAACTAATATAAAAAATGTTATAAAATAAAATATTTATAATCCATGATATTGTGACAAAACTTTTTTACAAGTTAATAATATCCATGTTAAAATAAGGGTAAATATCCATACGTAAGAATTTTGTTATATTGTAAGTATTAAGTTTAATTTAAAAAATGCTATAAAATTAAATTAAAATACAATAATTATAAAATATTTTGATTTTGAAATGAGTTATGGTTTTTGGGTATGTGACATTGATTGGCCATGGTATTGTAACAAAGCCTAAATTATTATGACACTGGGCAGATATATATATTTTTTAGATTTTTTAATTTTTAATATAATTTTTATATCTCTAATTCAATTTAAAATCACATTAAAAAACAATTTACATTTTAAAAAATCAAAAAATATTTTTTATTTTTCAAAATATTTAGTTTGCCCTTTCCATATAAATACAATAGAAATGCAACAATTAGTTTACGACGAATAAAAAAAAATACAATATTAAAAATATTTATAAAAACTATTAAAATAAAAATATATATATATATATTATAAAAATTATATAATATATATATATATATATATATATATATAATTAATTAAAATATTTAATGTTAGTTTTATATATATATATAAATTAAAATCTTAATTATATATATATAAAACTAACATTAAAGATTACATAAAATCATACAAAAATTTTTTAAAAAAGAGAAAAATATAAGTAAAATAGTAACAAAAGGAAATTTTCAAATAAAAAACTAACTATCACATCATTAAAAACACCAAAAATAGTGGCTTAAAACTTGAAACCACCAATTTTACAAAATAATAATAAAATATATATTTTCTTATTTTTATGTATGAATATAAAAATAATAAAAATTATGGATATATAAATATTATTTATTTACAATAATAATAATTAAATTTATAAATATTTATGGGACACAAAGAGTAAATTTAAAAAAGCTAGCAAAGGTTTTAGGATTAGGATAGAGTTAGGTGAATTGGTGTTATTGTTCAAATTCCTTTTATCGAAGGGATTATTGTCAGATTCTTAGGAAACACAATGTGTTTTCCACTTTTAGGCCCCTAAATACCATTCATAGCTTATTAAACCTCAAAGTATGAAAGGTGTTTATTTGGTTCCATGCTCTTATGGCCCCCCTACATTTGAGAAACTGGCCGTTCCATAAATCAGAGGATTCAAGAGCACACGACTAACATAAAAAATTGTAGGACTCGCTCCTTAGCTTTGGCCGAACATGCTGAGAAGATAAAACATCACATTTGTATAGAGGATTCCCAGGTCATTACTAGGATTGACCATTTCCATCATCGTAAGTTCAGGGTGGTCATCAAAAGCGGAAAAAAGTCTAAAACGCGAAATAGGGATGATGAATGGAAGATCATCGATTGTTGAATTCCATCCTTTATTCCTAGGTATTGTTCTTTATATTTCTCTCCCTTTACTCTTAAGTGTTTCCCTTTCTTTTATTCTAGCCCTTCTCTTGTTTTCCTCTCCTTATTCTCTTTTTTATTATTAGATTTTTTTTTCCTTTCACTTTTTTGGTATGTGGCCTTTTTTTCCTCTTCTTATTTATTAAGTTATAGTCATATTTAACTTAGCTATATGTATATATATTCTTTCATATATTTTATATTTTTCTTTATTATTCACTCTTTAGGTTCCTCTTTTTATTTTTATTTTTATAACTAAATATTTTTTTATATTCCTTTCTTTTAATTATATATATATTTTTTTGAAATTATGTATCATTCCTATTTATTATTTTTAGATTTATTTATTTATTGTTTTAATTAAATAATCTTTTTCATTTTGTTTCCTATCTTTTGTTCTTATATATGTTAACTAAAATGGTATATATATTCCTTTCTTTTAATTATATTTTTTTTTGAAATTAAGCATCATTCCTATTTATTATTTTTAGATTTATTTATTTATTTATTGTTTTAATTAAATAATCTTTTTCATTTGCTTCCATGTCTTTTTATTCTTATATATGTTAACTAAAATGTTATATATATATATATTATAGATTTATTTTGGTTCTCATGAATATTCACAAATTTAATTATTATTATAAATAAACAAAATTTATATATTCTCTTTTATTTTTAGTATTCATACTATATATAATTTTGGTGGTTTCCATTTTTGAACCACTTTTTTTTTCAAATGTTGTTAAGGTTAGTTTTTTATTTGAAAATTTATTTATTATTATTATTTTAGTTTTTTTTTTTTCCTTTTATTTTTTAATAATTTTTGTAAGAATTCATGCGATTTTTAATAGTTAGTATGTATATATGTATATATATATATATAGAGTATGATTTTATGCGATTTTTAATGTTTTTCTTTCTGAGGGAAAAATCGTAATTTTCTATTATATATGGAAAATTACATGTTGTAGATGCATGTGCCATATGCTATAGGTGTGACCGCAGTCATAAAATAGTATATGTCTATAAATATTACCCATGTAGGGTGGACCTTCATCAGTGAGTGTTTACAAAAAGTATTACAAAATTTCAAAAATAATTCTTTTATGTGGATTTTTTATTTGCTGGTGCATAAAAATCTATGAAAAATTAGGGCCTAATAGGCCCTTTGCTGCATCTGTTCTATATAAGACCTGTGATAGTACTGGTAGGCCTGCCTATGTCTTTTTTCATGTATCGGCCATTCACCCCTAGGTTGATGTGCTGCCTCTTTTGAAAGATGATCCACAAATTTGTTGTGTTCCCTGTAAATATGAGTACATGAAATCTGATCAAATTGTGATTTTATAAACAATGCATCATTGTTGGCTTGTTGGGGCCTGACCCAGGTTCAGAGGTGATTTAGCCAAACAAATCCTGATACTACTGGCCCTTTCGGCAACAGCCTACGGAGCGCGGACTGAGGTCTCACCCGAAGTTGTATGGGAGGGTTTTAGAACCAGGTTTCCATACCCTGGAGATGTCTGATGGTTTTAAGTGGTCTGCGGTCTGACCCTGCGCGCCTGTGGCTACACGTACTTACCCGTACCTCGCAGCCTGAGATGCTGCCTTCGCGCAGCCTACTCGTGGGGCCGAAAAATGTTATTACCCAAGTCCTTACTAGTAGCCCGATATTAGTTGATTACCTTAGCTTATTTGTACGCTTTCAGTTATACTAAACAATATTCACAATTCATATAAGTGCGCGCAATAAATAAACAGTATAATTGCAAATGACATCAAACATGTAATAACTCAGAACAGATGCACATAATTGGTAACAAAACCTTTCTTTATTAATCTCTTCTCTGGTTACAAACTCAACTCTACCTTGTGCACTCAACTGCAGGGGTTTGCGCACTCAACTACAGACTCTACTAGGCCTCTACGTACTCAGCTGTAGAGCCTCTTTCTACTACCACGACCCAAGATACAATTAGACACTTGCTTTGTACTTCTATCTCATACTTCGCTTTTTCTTCCTTCACTATCTTTTACACTTAGAGCTTTGCTCTATTTATACAATCCCATGGTCTGCGGACCATGGGTAGGCCGACATTACATTCAAAACTTAGGGCGAACAACCCTATGACTCTAACATACATTTCGCGCCCGCAATTCGCGGAGCTTTACAATAATATCACTCAAAACTTGGGCTTTGAGCCCCAAAACATGCTGTGGGGGGATTCCATGCCTAACATGCCCCCAACACAAACATCGTGACTCACCCTCAAGTCACTCTGTCAGCGCGGAGTCCCTCCAACTGGTCTCGAATGGTCCTGATGTCCGCAGCGCACTGAGCTGCTACTTGTTGAACCTGCTACATTCGTTCCTCTAAGACCTCTGTGTCTGAATTGTTTCCTTACATTTGTACCGGCATGTGCTGTGTATGTTTATAGTTCTGTGCCCTTGTTCGCCTCCTCGGTTCGCGAAGATTGTGCTTTGGCCAGCTAGTCAGATAGCTGGCCCACCCGTGTAGGGCTTCAAGCGACTGCCATTTACTTTTCCTGGGAAATGTTCTCCATTCAGCTTGACTAGCTGGACTGCGCCTCCGTCTGTGACCTCCTTAACCAAGTGTGGTCCTAGCCAGTGCATTCTGAATTTTCTCGGAATTTTTCAAACTTACTGTCATACAGCAGCACTAAGTCATTTACCTTGAAGGTGTGCAACTTGATATGGCGGTCGTGCCAGTATTTTTCACGCTGCTTTTGTACCTGCTGATGAAACCCAGCCAAAAAACGTTCTTCCTCAAGTTATTCCAATTGCGCGAGCCTTTTCTCCAGAGCTTTGCAGTTCTTCATCCCTGTGAGCGCTGTTATTCGCAGACTAAGTACGATGTATTCCATTAGCTTGACAACTTCCATGCCATAAACTAACTGGAACAGTGTCTGTCCCGTCAGTTTCCTGCACGTTGTCCTGTAAGCCCATAACACTATAGGTACGCGTAGATCCCAATCATTTCGCTGTGCGTTGCACACTTTGGTCAACACAATCTTCAATATTTTGTTGAAATCTTCTACAGTCCCATTGGCTTGTGGGTGATATGGTGTACTCTTCTGATGATACACCTGGAACTCTTCGGTGAGCGCGCTGATGGTTTCATTCAGGAAATGTGTTCCACGATCACTCATTAAGATTTTCGGACAGCCAAATCGGGTCAACACGTTTTCGAACAAAAACTTCGCAACTGTAGCGGTCGTGCAGTCTTTGACCGGATGTGCTTCCGCCCATCGTGTCAGGTACTCCGTCACAGTGATGATGTAATGCGTGCCCGTCTTTCCTTGAGGTTTGATTAGTCCCACATAGTCGATTGCCCATTTTTCACACGACTGTAGTGCCATTTGTGGATTTAATGGCATCTCGTCCCTCTGCGTTGGTTTTCCAGTCCTTTGACATATGTTGCAGGCCTTACAGTGCGCTTTCGAATCCTGGTGCAGGGTTGGCCACCATAACCCTGCGCAAAGAATCTTTTGTGCGATCGCGCGTCCTGCATAGTGTCCTCTTGCAGCACCCCCATGTGCTTCCTTGAGGATCTGATTTCATTCAAATTCAGGTACGTATCTTTGCAATATCTCATCATTTCCCATTTTGTATAAGTGCCCTGGCAACGAAACCATTTGTTGGCTAGTTGGGGCTTGACCCAGGTTCATAGGTGATTTAGCCAAACAAATCTTGATACTAATGGCCCTTTCGGCAACAACCCGCGGAGTGCAAACTGAGGTCTCACTCGAAATAGTATGGGAGGGTGCTAGAACCAGGTTTCTGCAGCCTGGAGA
The DNA here is from genome assembly GCA_031772625.1 of Pinus tabuliformis. NCBI lineage: Eukaryota > Viridiplantae > Streptophyta > Pinopsida > Pinales > Pinaceae > Pinus > Pinus tabuliformis. The sequence continues at coordinate 1,299,594,520 of CM062818.1, forward strand.
TGTATGATGGTTTTAAGTGGTCTGCGGTTCGACCCTGCGCGCCTGTCGCTACGTGCACTTACCCATACCTCACAGCCCTACTCGGGGGTCGAACAATGTTATTACCCAAGTCCTTACTAGTAACCTGATATTAGTTGATTACCTTAGCTTATTTGTACGCTTTCAGTTATACTTCACAATATTCACAATTCATATAAGTGTGCGCAGTAAATAAACAGTATAATTGCAAATGACATCAAACATGTAATAACTCAGAACAGATGCACAGAATTGATAACAAAACCTTCCTTTATTAATCTCTTCTTTGGTTACAGACTCAACTCTACCCTGCGCACTCAGCTGCAGGGGTCCGCGCACTCAGCTACATACTCTACTAGGTCTCTGCGCACTCAGCTGCAGAGCCTCTTCCTACTACTATGACCCACGATACACTTAGAAACTTGCTATGTACTTTTATCTCATACTTCGCTTTTTCTTCCTTCACTATCTTTTACACTTAGAGCTTTGCTCTATTTATACAATCCCATGGTCTGCAGACCATGGGTAGGCCGACATTACATTCAAAACTTAGGGCGGAAAACCCTATGACTCTAACATACATTCCACGCCTGCAATTCGTGGAGCTTTACAATAATATCACTCAAAACTTGGGCTTTGAGCCCTAAAACATGTTGTGGGGGGATTCCATGCCCAACAATCATCCAAAATGTTCCTGAGTGAATGAACATGGCATGCAGATGTGCAATTGAACCAATTTATGACAATTTTAGAGTCCCCAAAGATCTGTAAGTGTCTACAATTTTGGTTTAGTGCAAAATATAATAGATGACAAAGCGAGATGAGCTCAACATAATTGTTTGTGCGCGCACCCAGGCCATACGAATGCGGAAGAAATGTGAATCAGATAGGTGGAATAGGAGTCCCCCCCACACACTTGTTCTTGAGTTGAACCATCAAAATAGGCTTAGGGACGAGCATGATCTATTACTTCAAGGGTGATAGTTCGAGTCGAGGTGGGTAAGTCCTTGTCCGGGATTTCATTATAACTGTTGCAAATTCTCGAGGTAATCAAAGGCCACCTGATTTGCATGTTTTTGAAAATAATATTGTTCCTGCATAACCAAATATTCTAGCACATGATCAAAGGGAGGTTACGTATTTTCATGTTGGGGGCAACATTCCATCAACTGTTCCACGCTTCCTTAATGCAATTCCCTTTCCATCTCACATTGATGTTTAACATTGACAACACTAGTTCCCATATTTGCTGTGTGATTGTGTATGACAAAAATAAACTCTCATTTGATTCCTCCTCCTGCTAACATAAGACACACCAATATGGGCCTTGAAAAGATCTTTTCATGAGATTAGTGCTGGTGGGTGTCTTATTCATGATCATATTCCACATGACGAGGCACGTGCGGGGCGGTGCCTTGAGTTTCCAGATCATACACCACTAACTTTCTAGTACATTGGGCTTATGAGCAATGTGGATGATGCAATATCCTTCTTTAGTTGTGTATGCCCCATGCACTGCCGGAGCCCAAATCAATTCATCCTCGTCGTCCCTTATTCACACATGTGATTATGATAATGCATTTGTATAATGCCTCCACTCCTGACTCCACAGATCGGGGATACCCCTGTCAGCTGTAGACATCCAAGCTTGTGATTTTTAATGTTATATATATTATAACGTTTTTTTAATATTATATGATTAGATTATTCATAAGTGGTTCAAAACGAGTGGACCTCAAAAACAATTATGTGATTTATCGCATCATGAATCACAAAACTCTTCATTATGAGGTGCTACAATATTTTAAATACTTGAGTGTGTTTAGAGGTTGATAATGTATATGTTCATTTTTTATCTTAGGTAAATTTTGAATTGTATTGTTATTTAATATTTTAAGCGAAATGATATTGGTGAATGGAAAATATTAAGCACCATGTGGTAAGTTAATAATTAGCTTATTGCATTTCTAGCCTAATCATTAAATATCATTGTATTTTTAATTGATGGACAAATGTAAAGATAGTGAGCCAATCTTTGACTTAATGCATGATGCTTAAAATATTAAACACCATGTAATAAGGGAGTGATTGGTTCACTATATTTTCATTCTATTTATTGAATATCACTTTATTCACTGACAAAATGTAAAAGTTAAATATAAAAATAAATTTAATATTAAAAAAATATTATATAATTTAAATTATACAAATTCGGATAGATTTCAAACAAATTAATTTTTTTTTTTTAAAAAACACCTAATTTAAAATCTCACTAGCAAAGGTATTGACAGGTTCCTTCTCGACGTGTTGACAGCTTCCTTCTGGACGTGTTGGGTGTGTTTGTTCTGCTTCATCGTGTGCTGCCACTTTGGCCACCTGGTATGCATTCACCGACGCGTGGTTTCCATTTCGCAGGCTGGTGCGATCTGTCCGTTAAAGAGCGACAGGTTACAATCGATTTTCGTCTGATAACGATCACGCATGTGGTTTTATATATATATATAATTTTACTTTATTTTTAATTTTTATTTAAATTATAAATTTTAAAATATTTTGGAAATCTGATGAATAAAAGAAAATTCGGTGATTATATATATATATATATATATTTTATTTTTTATTTAGATTATAAATTTTAAAATATTTTGGAAATTTGATAAATAGACGAAAATTTAACTATTTCGCTTTATTTATAGATCTCCAAAATATTTTAAAATTTGCAATCAAATTATTTAATTTTTATGCTTTTATTTTTGAAAATTTTAAAATATTTTAGAATTTGTAATTGAATTAAATTATTTTACTATTTCATTTTTATTTGACATTTCCCAAATATTTTAAAATCTACCATTAAATTAAAATTTATATACAAAAATTATCATCATAAGTTCAAATAAATCTCTCCTCATCTATAGCTAGCATATCTCTGAAGTAGAGAAGGGAACACCCAAGAAGAAGAAGTTAAATTTTGATTATGATTAATTTTTCTGAAGTAGAGAAGGGAACGCCCAAGAAGAAGTTAAATTTTGATTATGATTAATTTTTTATTATATATAAATGTATTGAAAACAAAATTGAGAATTAATTTAAAACAAGTGTTGTAGGCAATTTAGTGCATGTTGTTTAGAAAAAAAATGCATAAAACATTATAACTTGTATTAAAAGTCTAAAGTTTTTACTTTATGTCAATTTTATTTTCATCTCAGTTCAAAGACAGAGTTTATATTTTCTGTCAATTTTATTTTCATCTCAATTCAAAGTCAAATGCCTGGCACGATTTCTTTTTCCTTTTTCCTCTGTGTACAACAACTTTTCTTCCTACACCTACCAACTTAACATCTATTCTATTTAAATTTTTTTGACTAGCCCTCTCACATAAATAATAGTGCGAAGTAACTTTGGTAAGTATGTTTATTTACATCTTATTCCTATCTTATTTTTATGCAAAGGCTTGCTTAAATCATCTTGAAAAGTAACAGATAAGTTAAGTTATGCCACCCCAAAACCTTGTTGCACGTTAACACTGTCCAACTATGTTTTCTACTATACAATGAACTTTGGGGTAGGCTTTTTCATAGAAGTTCAGTGCAAGTCCACCTCAAGAAGGCTCTATAGGAGCTATTACAATTGCAATTGGTAAGTAAGCCAAAGTATCATAGCTGATATGGTCATCACATGCCATACTCCAAAATAATTGTTTATATAAAATAATAACATGTTAGCAAGCCCAACTATAATTAAATGAAGTTTTATCTCCATACATCATATGGATTGTGGAGGTATCATTTACATTTCCGATTTTCATCCCTGCCTTAACTACTCTTCCGTGTTTTTATATAAGATTTACTACATTTTATGGTCGAAAAATATTCTTTAAAAGATCTAGACCATTATATATATTTATATAAATAATAATAATAAAATTTATTTTGTGTTTAATTTAGTTAATTAGATTAAGCTGAAATTTCATGAGGGTTATTAGATTTTTAAGATTTTATTTTGTAAATTGGTGAGGTTTCTAAATTTATGATAGAAATACCAAAAAAAAATCACATTGAATCATATTTAATATAAATAAAAAATAAATTATTAAGATAAATGTTAAATATATTTCTAAATAAAAATTCACTTAAAAATATATATTTAAATTAAAGAAATGATATATAAAACATATTTTTAATTTTTAATTTGATTTATTTTAATTTTTAATTTATAACAAAATTAAAATAACCAACTAATTAAAACATAAATTTTAAATTTTAACATTTAAATATTAATATATGTGAAATATTATTTTATTTATAAAATTTAATAAATTTAAATGAATATTTATGTTTATGGGGTTTAGAGGTGCATTCTATAGCTCAATATGATATATAAAGATGTTTGTCCACCATCAAAGTTGAACTTTTTCTTAGGTTGGCTAAAATAAAAAAATTTAAAATAAAATAAAATTAATTTAAGTGTTTTGTATAGTTATTTATTTTTTTATTCAAATTCAACATATATGATAAAACGACTATTAAACACATACAATAATTGTATTGTAGTTTTCTTGTTTTGTTTTGTTTTGTTTTTGTTTTTGTTTTTTTTTTTTAATCTAAGAAACCAATGAAAAAAACTAAGCATTTAATAGTTATTTTATCATATACGCTTCAATTTGAATGGATCATAAATTTATCTTCAACAAAATTTTTTACTACATTAAAATTCCAAATCAAGGAAAATTTTAAACATCTTTACTCTTTACTAAAGTCAATACCATTTCTTAAAATAAAGTAAAAAGGTTAATTCAACACAAAGAATCCAAAACCTTTCTCCAAAATCTTTTAATATTTCTTTTAATTAAATATTTGAGAAATGAATCTTTAAAAGGAAATCATATCCTATGGATATATTAAAATCTCTAAAGACATACATATTTACACATCATAGTTGTAATATTTGAAAACTTAGGATTTTTTGTTTTTGTTTTTCAAGTTCTCTATGATCCTCTAGGCTTGACCTGTGGCTTGAGGAGACGCGACCTAGGGGAATCTAAGCCGTCAAAGTCAACCGAGGATCGCACCCAGCCTGGGCCACACCAACCCTTAAATAACATAAATATTTCCACATCATAGTTGTAATATTTGAAAACTTAGGATATTTTGTTTTTTTTTTCAAGTTCTCTGTTATCCTCTATGTTTGACCTGTGGCTTGAGGAGCCATGACCCAGGGGCATCTAAGTCATCAAAGTCAACCAGGGATCGCACCTGGCCTGGCCCACACCAACACTTAAATGACTAGATTTTTTAGCATGTCTCCTCCCCCTAGAACAAGGCACAACCACTCCTCTTGGGGTTTGATCCTGGGTCGCCTTCCTAACAAGGCCCATCTTCAACCAGTTGTACTAGTGAAACTTGATAACTTAGGATTAATACAATATTAAATTTAAAATAATATTACATTGGTTATATTATAATATATATTAATATATCATGATATATATTAACTCTAGATATATATGGGAGGGAAGAATGAAGACATAGAGTGATAGAGGGAGTGAGAGGAAGGGAGAGAGAGGGAGAGAGAGGAAGGATGAGAGAGGAGGAGAAAGGGAGGAATAGAGAAATGAAGTTGGAAGGAAAGAGAGGGAGGGAAGAAGAAACACATAGAGAGAGAGAAAAGTGGAGAGAGAGAGAGAGGGATTGACAAAGGAGAGATGGAGAGATAGTTTATTTGTTTGGTGGTGAGATAGAGAGATAAATATGGAGAGAGAGAGAGAGAGAGAGAGAGAGAGAGAGAGAGAGAGAGAGAGAGAGGGAGAGATAGAGGGAGGCAGGATAGAGATGAAGGAAGAGAGCAAGGATGTGAGAGAGAGAAGGAGAGAGGAAGGGAGAGAAAAAGGAAGGTAAGAAGAAAGACACAGAGAGAGAAAAATAGAGAGAGAAAGGGGGAGTGATAAGGGAGATGGAGAGAGAGGGAGAGTGGAGAGAAGGAGGGAAGACAAATAGAAAGGGGGAGAGCGGGAGAGGAAGAGTGAGGGAGAGATAGATAAATATGGAGAAAGAGTGTCTATGTTTTGGGGGTGATATAGAGAGACAAAAGAGAGATAAAGAGAGATAGATGGAGAGAGGGAGATATATATAGATATGGAGAGAGAAATCATGTGTGTTTGGGGGGAGTGGGGTGAGATAAAGAGATAAAGAAGGAGAGATGGAGGGAGATATAGATACAGATGGAGGGGGGAGAGAGGGAAGAAAAATTCTTGCACTAGATGCATTGATTTCAATGTAGATGGTGATTTCTAATCCCATTTGATTGCTTGCACTGAAGGAGATAAAATGAAGGAGAGGGGAGAGGAGGAATGAAGAGTGAGATAAGGAGAGGAGTGAGAGAGGGAGACAAAAATATGGAGGGGGGAGAGTGGGAGAGAGATAAGGAGAGAGTGGGGAGATAGTGACAGGGTTGGAGGGCAGAGAGAGAGAGAGAGAGAGAAAGATGGAGGGGGGAGAGTGGGAGAGAGAGAAGGAGAGAGGGAGGGATATAGTGACAAGGTTGGAGGGAAGAGAGAGAGGAATTGAGAGAGAGGAGTAGAGAGGGAGGGAGAGAGAGGAGGAGAGAGCGAGGACAAAGAGATGGATTCGGAAGAGAAGAGAGGGAGGGAAGAAGAAAAACATGAGAGAGAGAGAAAGAGAGAGAGGGAGACAAAAAGATGTAGTGGGGAGAGTGGGAGAGAGAGAAGGAGAGAGGGGGGATATAGTGCCAAGGTTGGAGGGAAGAGAGAGAGAGAGAGAGGAGTAGAGAGGGAGGGAGAGAGAGGAGGAGAGAACGAGGACAAAGAGATGGATTTGGAAGAGAAGAGAGGGAGGGAAGAAGAAAGACATAGAGAGAGAAAAGTGGAGAGAGAGAGAGAGAGAGAGAGAGAGAGAGAGAGAGAGAGAGAGAGAGAGAGAGATGGAGAGAGAGTGTGTATGTTTGGGGGTGAGATAGAGAGACACAAAAGGAGAGATGGAGCGAGATATAGATATAAATGGGTGGGGGCGAGAGGAAATAATATTTCTTGCACTAAATGCATTGATTCATGGTATATGGTGATTTCTAATCCTATTTGATTACTTTTACTAGATGCATTGATTTTAGTGTAGATGTCGATTTCTAATGATATTTGATTGATTGCACTAGTGCATTGATTTTAGTATAGATGTTGATTTCTAATTCTATTTTAGTACTTTCACTAGATGCATTGATTTTAGTGTAGATGTTGATTTCTAATTCAATTTTATTGCTTGCACTTGACGCATTGATTTCGGTGTAGATGGTGATTTCTAATCTTGTTTGGTTGTTTGCACTAGATGCATTGATTTCAGTGTAGATGGTGATTTCTAATCCTATTTGATTGCTTGCACTAGATGCATTTATTTCAGTGTAGATGGTGATTTCTAATCCTATTTGATTTCTTGCACTAGATGCAATGATTTCATTGTAGATGTTGATTTCTAAACCTATTTGCTTGCTTGCACTAGATGCGTTGATTCTGGTGTAGATGTTGATTTCTAATCGTATTTGATTGCTTGCACTAGATACATTGATTTCAATGTAGTTTTTTTCTAATTCTATTTGATTGCTTGCACTAAATACATTGATTTCAGTGTAGATGTTGATTTCTAATCTTATTTGATTGCGTGCATTAGATGCATTGATTTCAATGTAAATGATGATTTTTGATTTGATGTAACTAAATGTATGATGGTACATTAACTTAAAGTGATTAGATTAAAAATGTGCATTGATTTCTTTTTTTTTAATAAGTAAGAGAAGAACCTTCTATTAATCTAACCAAAATTACATAGTTTACAAAGTGTTCCAGTCAGCCAGGATGACAGAAAATCAAGGACCGAGGCCCACAAAATGTCTACAGGCATCCCATCGGGGGCCCACAAAGGAACCCACAGTGGACCACTTTGCACCAAACAAATGGACCCGACAACTACTAAAGATTGAGTCCACTAAACAATTTCAGGTCTGGAACTCTGGAGCAACAAGCGCGAACCAATCCCCGTTGTTGATTACTCAACCCCGATCCAATGACCATTGTGGATATCGGGCAGACGAGAAGCGTGGGGTTAACCGTATGATGAAGACGGTTTTCTCTCACCTCTCGTTGCAACGTGTCACACAATGAGTGGAATCAGAGGCACATTACAAAAAACCAGATACCATTCTTGTCCCACGCGATATACCATTTATGGTTTTGTGTCCGAAGTTTCGCGGGAAAACCAGAATGCTCAGTCGCCAAGCGAAGATCGTCCGACCATTCCCACGGACATTTCTGAGCCTTCCGCCTAGAGTCTCCATCAAAAACCTGCTGAGCCAAATGCACACAGGCAACCATATATGTGGTTTTTCCCGAATCGTTACCTTCATCATGCAGCCGAAAGTGATCAGAGTTGTGGAGAGCAGCCAAAACCAGAATAGTAGACGAATTAGGTGATACCAACCTCCCACCTGTCTCTTGAATCCCTTCGATCAGTTTTTTTCATCCACAGTTCCATATCTTTGGTGGCCAGGTAGAAACAATCCTCTCGCAGTTTCTGGTAGGTAACGACTCTCAGGCACGCCGATAGTCTCTGTCCTTATTGGTCACTCCTTCGTTGGCTAATCGATCCGCTAACATATTTGCCTTCCTTTTCACATGAACAAATCTTATCGTTTTAAGGATTTGCAGGTGAGAGTGGATACGGTTAAAAACCTTGAGTAGCTTCCAATGCTTCGACACTTTATCTGGCGAAGTTCCATTGTGTATTTTCTTGGCAGCTCTAATGATAAATTCCGAATTTGCTTCAACAATAGCATTATGTAAATTTGCCTCCACCAAGATCTCCAAGCATTGTTCTAATGCCAAGAGTTTAGCCATATTATTGATACCCTTTCCCAAGTGGCCATGAAAGTTGTATTTTTTCCCCTGATGATCTCTTATGGCACCCCCAAAGCCAACTACCCCTGGATTTCCCTTAGAAGCTCCATCAATATTTATCTTGTAGAAGCCTTGTGGAGGGGGCTTCCAACTGCTGGCCCCTGTATTTATTGTTCTCATTCCCTTTATTATTCCTTGAGGACTGATGGACTATAGTCCCAAATTCAGTGTAATATTCTCCTCATGAGGCAGAGGAGGATCCTTGTGAATTGACCTCAAAAGGATTTTAACTGTGTCTTTAAGCTATTTTAGAATTTGATTGATTATGTACTAGGGTTTGCTAGCTTTATCTTTGAAGATCCGCCTATTGCGCTCTTTCCAAACATTCCAAATGACAAAGCCTGGTACCAGCATCCAAGCTTTGTTGATGATCTCATTATTTAAGAAGTTCTTCCTCTAGTTTTTCAATGTGTTGGATATGCTGAGACTATCCCTGTCGGTTTGTCTAAAGATTGAGGCCACCCAGTTCCACACCTTAGTAGAAAAAGGGCAGAGGTTGAGAAGGTGTTCACTTGTTTCCTCATGTGAGCCACAAAGGTGACATTTGGAGGGGCCAGTGAAGCCTTTCTTTAGAAGGTTTTCCCAAGTTAGGATCTTTCTTTGATGCACCAGCCAGATGAATAACTTTATTTTCATTCAGTGAGGAGTTTGCCAAAGCTCCTTTCAGACTTGTTTAGTATTCACAAAGTTAAAACCTGTGACTGCCTGTTTCACCTCTTTGAGCTTAAAATTACCTTCATTGTTCTTCCCCCATCTTAGTTGGTCAGGTGAGGAGGAAACTAGAATCCGCCTATGCTATAAGTTTTGGGTAAAAGCATCTGCCTTGGCCTTCAAAGGACTCTCATCACTATAACCTAGGTCCTTCCATTTTCTCCATTTTACATTATTACTTCCCTGGCCCCAGAAATCTTTTACCAATAATAGACGTTTTCTCTATGTGTCTTTCTTAAGGGCTGCTAGGTCATTCCTGTTCAGGATGGGTTCTTGTTGCTAGTTGTCCTTCCAAAATCGAGCACGGTCCCTTGCTCGGATTTCCCAGAAACAGTGTTGCTGAACAATGCTTTTGTTCTCCCAAGCAAGTTTCCAAATGTGTGAGACCCTAATCTGTCCTGACATTCTAATATGATCCTTCTCCTACCAATCCTTGGCATACTTTTGTTTCCAAAGCTTGGCCTAGGGGGCATTCGGTTCCTTGATCCATCTCCACCAAAGCTTAGCTCCCGAAACTTTGTTGAGAGTTTCCGGGTCATGCAGCCTGAAGCCACCATGGCTTTTGGGCCTGCAGAGCTTATCCCAGGCCACTAGAGCCCACTTCTTTTTCTCCTCCCATTTGCCACATAGAAAGTCCCTTTGTAAGCTCCTTATCTGCTGCTTAATACCTTGAGGAGCAGGGAGAGCTGCAAACATGAAAATGGGAATGGCCTGTAGGACCGCCTGTGTGAGCACAAGTCGCCCTGCTAAGTTTAAGGATCTGCATGTCCATTTTCTGATCTTATCCTGAAGTTTATTTAAAATTGATTCCCATATTTTCTTGCTTACAGGTTTGTCAGTAAGAGGAATGCCAAGATATTTGGAAGGTAACTGTTCCCTTTGAAAACCAAGAATCATGGTAATGTTTCTTTGTATAACAATATTGGTATTAAAGAAAAAAACTTTGGACTTGTTGAGGCTTACCTCTGTTCCTGCTGCCATAGCAAAGTCGTTTAGGATGTTTTTGATTGCTCTTGCTTCCCTAACTATGGGTATGCCTTGCAACATAGTATCATCCACAAATTGTTGATGAGTGTTAGCCTCTCCATCCGGGGTGAGCTTGATACCCTGAATTCGACCTTCAACATTTGCCATTTTGATTGCCCTACCTAGCCCTTCCATCATGAGGATGAAGAGGAAAGGTGAGAGAGGATCTCCTTGTCTGAGCCCTCTGGAAGGGGTGAAGGGACCTAAAGGAGCTCCATTAAGCAGAATGGAGAAGCTGGTTGTGGTAACTAGTGCCATAACCCATCTAATCCAGTTTTGGTCAAAGCCATAGGCTTTTAGAATAGCTTTGATATAAGACCAGCTGAGTTTGTCATAGGCTTTCGCAAGTTCCAACTGAATGATCATACCTTCTTGCTTGTTGCATTTAAGAGAGTGTACCACCTTATGTGCTTAGATGATGTTGTTTAGAATTTGTCTTCCTTCCACATAGCCTGTTTGCTCTTTCGAGATGAGGGAGGGTAGCAGGGGCTTGAGTCTATTAGCTATCACTTTGGAGATGATTTTATACACCACATTGCATAACGCTATGGGTCGAAATCCATCCAGAGTCATAGCATTTTCCTTTTTGGGGATTAAATCTATGAAGGAAGCATTCAGTGCTTTCAGAACCTTTTTGGATTTTCTCGAGTCTTCCATAACCTCGAGGATGTCCTGCTTGACTGTTTCCCAGTAGGCTTTGAAGAAGTCTACATTGAATCCATCCGGGCCTGGTGCTTTTCCACTTTGCATTTCCTTAATCACCTCATTGACCTCCTCTTCCGAGACCGGTCTGTTGAGATTGTGGTTGTCCTCTTTGGTGACCAACTTAGGAATATACTGGGTGAATTGATCAATGAACCTAGATCTATCCTCCAGTGGCTCCTTTGCAATATTCAAGAAGTGTTGAACTAGACTCGATTCCATGTCCATGTGAGAGACAAGCTCAATACCTTGAGAATCCTTAATCTTTGTGATTCTGTTGTGTGCCCTATGTGCCATAGTGGATTTGTGGAAGAACTTTGTATTTCTTTCTCCCTCTTTGATCCATTGAATCCTAGATTTCTCTCTCCAGAAAATTTCCTCTTGAAGACAACGATCCTCCCATTCTTCCTGCAGAGAGTTAGTTAGTTTTTTCCTCTCTTCATTGAAGCCCTCTGTGGTATTGATCTAATTGATTTCCTGTAGTTTCTGCTCAGTTTCTTTTCTGGCCTTGAGGATATCACCAAATTCCTTTTTGTTCCAAGCTTTAAGTTTGGATTTAATGTGTTTGAGTCTCTGCTGGAGCATGAACATTTTGGTACCCTGAATATTTAACTCCTCTTTCCACCATTCGTCAATGTTACTGATAAATTTGGGGCGAGAGAGCCGGGCATTTTCGAATCTGAAGGGCCTGTTTCTCGGAGTGCCCATAAAGGTAGCTTCTAGCTATACTGGCCAGTGATCCAAGCCTCCAAAGGGCATAATGGAAGTGGTGATGATTGGTCCTGTGAGGAGAAGATCCTCATAAATAATAAATCTGTCAAGTTTGGAAGCCAGTTGAGAAGCTCCTCCCCTTTTATTGTTCCAAGTGAAGGTTCCATTTATTGTCTTAGTGTCCACTAGTCCCATGTTCCTAATGAAATCTTGAAAGGCTTCAGAGTCTCTGCCTAGTTGTCTAGTGCCTCCTTTTTTTTCCGAAACAGATCTTATCATATTGAAATCACCTGCAACTATCCAGGGCATATTGGGATGTCTTGCTCTTAGACCTTCTAGGGAGGTAAGAAGCTTGAGTTTATTTGCTTGCTTCTGAGGTCCATAAACATTTGTTATCATGTAAGTCTCCTTATCACCTACAGGACTACACACCAAAGATAGATAGTTCCTGGATGCTTCAGCATCCAGGATTCCAAATTTCTATGGATCCCACATCGTTAGAATCCCCCTTGCCGAGTTATTTGCATTAACCTCTAAATACTCATACTACAATGTGCATTGATTTCAATGTAAGCACAAAAAAATTATTGATAATGTACATTTATTTTTGCGTTATAGTAATTCAACCTATTAATATTGGATACCAAGAGAGACAAGGTATGTGCTTACTACAATAGTTCAAGTTAAAGAATTGAATGGTTTACAATCTCAACTATCCTTTTCATATAATCGATATGAAAAGATGGAAAAACTAACAAATAATGTAAAGGTTTTGTAAATTTGACCACTCATTAAAAAAAATTCAAAATTACATTATTTCTTAACTTTTGCAAAACAAACTATAGATAAAAAAATAATCATCAAAATATTTTGAAGGAAATAAATTATTTCAAACATTAGCAATGAAACAAATTATTTGAAGAGTAATCTTGATGCAATAAATTATTAAAACTACTCTTCAAGATATATTTAGTAATACTGGAGGGACACTATTAAGAATTAATTAATTGTCAAAAGTTGTGATACTTAAAATTAAATGAAATAAATGTGCAATATCAATCCTCTTGCAAACTATTGACAAAATTGTCTCCCTTCTTCATCACCAACTAATTACTAACAGAAAATTACACACATATATAAATATAACACAACAATTGTAACATTTGCAAACATTACCATCCAAATCCAAACACATAAACACACAAACCACTCAAAACATCCAAACACAAATGTACAAACCATTCAAGACAAACAACAAAAAACAAATTAAAGAAGAGAATGATATAGTCATGTCAAACAAATAAAATATAATGTAAATTTCAAAGCATGAAGTTTATCTCAAACAAATACATAATAATGATAATATAAAAATGTGTTATTGTTGCCCTCACTCGAACTAGCCTAGATCCATCTAACTCCAAATGTATCAATTGGAACTAGCCTAGATCCATCTAACTCCAGATCTATCATGCACCGAGAGGGATAAAATCCCTCGATGTGCAAACCTTTCCTCCTCAAATCTACACTCTAGAAAGAAGTTTTTCACCTCGAGGGATTTGATCCCTCTCGGCATATGATAGAACATCCTTTCCTCCTCAAATCTATTGAGGGATTTGATCCCTCTCGGCACATGATCGATCTGGAGTTAGATGGATCTAGGCTAGTTGTAACAAAAAGTGACGATATAATAATTTTTGCTTTCACACTTTAATAAAATCATAACCCTCCACCTTCATAACTTCATTTACAGTAGGAATTTACCGACTCAAAGGTACCTTATTACGCTTGAAAATAGTTGATGGATCTAAAATGGTTATAAAAAAAATGATATATAAAATCATAACTCTCCACCTTCAACTCAAAGGTACCTTATTAAGCTTGAAAATAGTTGATGGATCTAAAATGGTTATAAAAAAATGATATATAAAATCATAACTCTCCACCTTCATAACTTCATTTACAATGGGAATTTACATGGCTCAAAGTACCTTATTAGTCCCTGCCATCTGGCAATGGCCAGTGACTACAGGAATCGAAAAGATGGTATTTAACATTAATTTCACCTGCTTACCATTACAAATGACAAGTGACTCTTATGAATAACCAAACTTTTAAAGAAAAATTAATTTGATAGTCTTATTTAGCCTCTTCCCGAGGTGGGAGGGGCTAAAACATAGGTTATATTCTTCTTTCCGTCGACATTTGGAATTTTGGCGTAGCAGAGTAAACTAATGCGTAGCATTAGTTTAAAACATTAAGTGTTATACTGAATTAAATTAAACCTATAGCAACTGAATTGAATTAACCCTAAGCTCATAAGCTTCACGGCAAGGTCGGCAAGGTCAGAGACTTGGCATGTCCATCTGCGAAGGCTTCTGTCTAGTGCACCTGTCGCCTGCCACATACCACCGCTTCAATCTAGGTGCCATTCCATAAACTGGAATAGTTGTCCCTTTCGCCAGATTGCATAAGAGAGTTTTCCATAAGCCAAAGTCCTTGAGTCTTCGGAGTCCCTGAGTCTTCTGCATAATAATGGAGTCCAGTCCCTTGCTAATAATCTAATGAAGCGCTCCACCGTTTGGCTGTAATGCTGTGGGCTGTTGGAGCAATTGAGGCCACCAACGCGTCTACTGACCTGCATTATGAAAGCATACATATTGAAAGTTAAACAGGTAATCCACCTATCACTTAACTGATTGATATAGAGACTTGAAGATGAAAGCATTTTGAAACAACAAATTGCTGCCGCAATTCTTCTATTGTTGTGCAAAGAGCCTTGTCACAGAGATCAATATCAAGAATTAATGGATTTTGAATATTTATTCCCATCCAATAGGCTCAAGTAATTGATTAATTTGGTATAAACCTAAAAAATGCTACATAGAATTCAAATTTCAAAAACTATTGGCCTGAGGCCTGCAAATCAGCTTAAAGAAACATGCAGCTATGATAAATTGCTCTTACTCTGCACATCTTGTTACAACACTATTTGCTATAGCAGAAAGCTCCATCTTTTCATGCGTTGTAGTTTCCTTAATTCTCTGAGCAGAATGCTGCATGCTGTTATTATTTTTCTCTGCCAGTCATGGCAGCCTCCCTCTCTGTAACAGGTGATGGACAACAACCTTCCCAATGTTCAGCCACGTGTCTCTTGCATGCACATCGACCGGCTGAGAATGAAACAACACACACTCAGAAGAACACTCTTAAATATATCTACCGTTAAGTATCATTGTATACTTCTAATGAGCAAGCCAACTTAAGGACTGTTCATGTTAGAAATCTGCATAAGTCAAACAAGCCTCATGTTGAAAACACCTTTAACTGGGTGTTGATAAAACTCAGATAGATCTGAGAACCATTTAAAGGCATACTCAGAAGACTATCTTGGCTTCTTCTAGGTAGCCATAGGTACAGAATAATTCATGGGTAACCTACGAAAACTATAGACATTGCATGCAAAAACTATCTATCACTGTGTGATTTTAATAGCATTAAAGAAGTGATGGCCAAAGAAAAACGACAAGTTTGCACTGAATAAATTTGAAAATATCCTTTTTGAAATCACAGTATCAATTTAACCATGAATTAATGCAAAAGCAGACGGCAATATGTACGTTGTGATGACTGTATGACTATATGTACTCCAGGCGGCAACCCGTTTGTATCAGGTTCTTACACATTTTCAAACTCTTTGAATATCAAATATTTGAATTTCTGCTGGGAAAAATATATTTGTATCAAAGGACACAGCTTAATTAAAGAGAAACACATATTTTAATGGAACGATGAGCTTCAAAGATTGAAGCATTTATCTGGGAAAGGGTTAATAAAAGCATAGATATATCTATTTCATGTTTTTCAGCTTAAAAAAGCTTGTCACAGATTGTAAAGGCTTGCCTACTTAACAAATTTCACTCAATAAATTTCTTGTTCCAAATTTTCGAAAAGAAAAGTCTTTCATCTGTAACGCACAAACAGAAGTTGATTACAATTCTTACCTTCAAGCAAAATTATCTGGCCAACTCGTCCGATACTTCACAAAAATCGAGGCTTTAAATTTCACCGCAAATGCAAATTATGTTGCGATAACTTCAGGATTTGTTAGAGCATTAGAGCTTGATATGTAAAGAAATATTAATGTACTTTTTGTTTTCTGCAATTTTACAACAGGATTAAAAATGCACAGAAACCTGCCCGAACGTTCACTTCTAAATCCCTCTCTACAGATGGCCTCAAAGCAGCCCCGACACGTACGGTATGGCACACTGGCAAACGCCAATGCATGTCCTAAAAACGCTAGAAGCATCAGAGAATTCACGATTTCGAATGCCATTATAATCAAATGCTTCGGCGTCATTGCAGTGCTGAAGAATATCTCCTCTCTTTCTTACGATGAACACCAACAGTGAGAGCCATCAAGTTTGGAACTGTACTCCAAGTTCCAGAAGCCGAAACTCCAACGAAACGCTTTGAGCTTCCAACTGGCTCTGCGGTCAATGGATTTATCTCACTGAATCTGGCATTATCTCGGCTTTATCTTCGCAGGTCTGTAGCAAGAGTTGTAACAGACTCATTCTTAACTCATTCTGCAACTAAATAAGCCACTAGCTTTGAAAGTCGACATAACATTTCCAGAGAGTGCACCTGTTCAACATGCAAGCCCATGCAAGCCGTCGTGCCAATCGACTCGTCGCGTTTAGGAGAGGAACACTGGAGCAGCATACCAGAAATATCATGTATGAAAGACACGTATATCATGCATGTTAATCTTGAACGTCACTTCTCCATTTGAAAAAAGGGATTTATTTAGTGTTGTATATAATTTTGTTTTATTTTTTCGTTATTGTTATAGCGATGTTATGTGGGTGTACACGAATATATAGCAAGTCTAGTATTTCCGTGTGGGTCCGTTGTTTCATTACCAGAGCTGATATGTTGGTAGCTTCGAAACTTTATTGTTTGCGACTTATGTTTGTCATGATCTCACGCTTCCAGACTTCAAACCGTTTCCATTTTGGCCATTAATCTCAGGGCCATGTGCACGTTGTTCGTTTTGATTAATAAGATTATGAGGAACATAAGCTCTAGCTTTACTACTCCCACGTGCAAGCCCTTTTGACTTGTTCAAAATAGGTTGCGGCATGAAAAAGATACTCATGGTTGAGATCTGGCCGTACATTGCACCGATCCCTCAAGGCCGTTCCCAGCTTTTCCCTCCGAATAGGTGGTGGATTCGGCCTTGAACATCCATGCTGTTCTCTAAAACAATAACAACTTCAAGTTGGGATCTCTCTCGCTTCTGTCTGAGAAGCCGCTAGAGAAGCTAGCTAAGCCCGAAAAGCAAGAGAAGAAGTATAGTATCCGAGTAGCCAAGCCCAACTATGACTGGCATCGACACGTGGATCGACTAGCAGCTATTATTGAGTGCATCGACTCTTGGATCGACTGCTGGGCACGAACTAGAGCTTCTTCCTGCATTGACCAGAGTTATAGCTGCACTAAGTAGAGCTTGTATCACTGGCAAGAGCTTCTAGCGATGACTGAGCTTGTAGAATGATACCGGCAATGAGAAAAAGACTATTTCAATGTAAATAACATTGACTTACCCATCTATGTTTTTATGATCATCGACTGTTTTAATGTAAAGAACATTGGAACCAGTTCCAGTGGCAAATCTAATTAGCTGGTGTCATTAAATTGCACTGACTGTACTGTTTCTCAATAATACATTTCCAGCTCAACGCAGGGACTTGCTGCTTAGCAGCCACCCTTGTTAAGCTTGAAAATAGTCGCCCTTTTGTCAATATGATACAAACAGGATCTAAAACCCTTTAAAACTAAACAATTCCAGGTTCTAAACCACCTTTATAAATTAAATGCAAGAAAAAATGTATATTGACACCCAAGAAAAAAACTTCAATTAGGCTCCCACGACATAAAATTCTCATTAAAGGAAAATATAAGATATAAATGCAAATTTGACAGTTCTACGTACTAGTTAAGCACGAATTCAACAATAACAGAAAATTGCCCAATCTATTTTAGAATTTAGAATCAATTGAATCCAACATTACAATATAAATATCAAAAAGAGTAATAAAACTTATGCATGCCAAAAAAGAGCTAACTATTGTACTACATAACGAGCAACATGAACTAGATATGGAGGCATAAAAGATATTTATTCACTACTAACAATATGAAAAAGTCATAGAAACGTAAGCAAGCGACTTTCAATGCAAAAGATGCTAGAAAGATGTGAATCTTGGAGCGATAAACATATTAACTATTTCTCTATACGCTGTGACCAGCTTAAAAATATTTCGGTTATAAATTTTCAAAATTAAATCTTTAACAATAAAGTGATGAAAAAAAACTGAGAGTCGATGGCTCATTCTTGGATGCAAATTTCTCCTCTGACATGTAAAAGAATGAATTAAATTAGGGCTTTTTGATCTTTAAAAACAAAAATAGGAAGACACAAAATGCAAAAGTGCAGAGATGAAATTTTTTGGATGGGATTATGTAAGAAAGTATAAATTTTAAGTTTGTTTTGGGTAGTTTAAGTGGTGATGGCCATGGAATAAAGTCTCACGGAACCAGAGATCTTGGGTTCGAATTGTGTGTTACCCTCCCCGCGGCGGGATGAATAATGGACATGTAAAACTCGAAAATCGAAGAGTCCTACCAAGCTTACCAAACAAAAGTATAAATTTTAATTGATAAAAATCAACTAGATTCATTAACATGGCTGTGATCACTTGAGATGCAAACCTATTTAGAGTAGAAAGATAATGGACATGTAAAACTCGAAAATTGGAGAGTCCTACCAAGCTTACAAAAAAAAGAAGTATAAATTTTAAATTGATAAAATTCAACTAGATTCATTAACACGGCTGTGATCACTTGAGATGCAAACCTATATCACTTGAGATGCAAACCTATTTTAGAGTAGAAAGATATTTGACGCTCGGAGTTAAGATGGATCTACACTAGTTTTATTATTTATAATTATAAATGTAAATATAATTATCAATTTTATATTTTTATTTTATTTTATTTTTATTTTCAGTTTTATGTAATTTGACAAAGTCAAAATGTTTTATTGATAATTATCATTATTAATTATTTTATTTGATTTTTTTAATTTAATTTCAAATTAGGTCAAATTGTGAGGCCATTACATCATCTCTACATTATGACTTGGATATTTCTTAATTGATTTCACATGTAAATGTTTAGAAACGTTCACACCAATACAACTTCTCCTCCATATCTATTTGCTTTTAGATTTAATTTAAAAATGTTATAGAATAAAATTAAGATAAAACATTTATAAAATATTTTGATTTTGAAATGAGTTATGGTTTTTGGGCAAGTGCTATTAATACGACATGGTACTGGCCCATGGTACTGTAACAAAACCTATTTACAAGTTAATAATATCCATGGTAAAATGGGGTGAATATCCATGGTTAAGAATCTTGTAATATTGTAAGTTTATTGTAAATATTAACTTTAAATTTAAAAAATGTTATAAAACTAAATTAAAATAAAATATCTATAAAATATTTTGATTTTGAAATGAGTTATTATTTTTGGGCATGTAGTATTGATAAGCCATGATATTGTAACAAATCCTATTTAGAAGTTAATAATATCCATGGTAAAATGGGATGAACAATGTAACATCTCGAGGTTAAAGTTTTATGTAATAAATGAAAAATAAGACCAAGGTTAGGGGACACGTATTCCAAGCTGAATGTTGGGAAAACACTATAGTGGGCATCACTTTTGGTTTATTTATGACTATGGAAATTGGAAAAGGTAGAAGCAACAATTGACATTTAATTATGAAAAATAAAGGAAAATAGGAGAAAATGAAGGTAAAGAGACACAAATTTACATGCAATGGAAATTAGAGGAAAAATGAAGGAAAACGAAGAAAAATGAGAGATCAGTCATAAAAAGGCATTAGAGACACAATTCACAACTTTTTGTCAGTTTTGACTTGGATCAGTTTTGAGAGAGATAGAGAGCTCCAAGAGGAGAGAGCAAGCAAGCAAGCAAGAGAAGCAAAAGAAAGTAAAGGAAGCAAAAGGACAAACAAAGGCAAACAAAGGGAAGCAAGGAGAAGGTTTGATCAATAACATCAATACGAGGATTTTGTAGGTAAAAAGTTGCATGTGTGATTTCCTAGTTGAAGTGTGAATGCCTGGTACATGCATTTGTTTATTTGGTTCATTTGTTATCATTGGCATGGGTTTTGCCTGGTTTGATAATCTTTTCATCCTTTCCTTTCCATTTCCTAGATGGCCATGGTGTGATGGGATTCATTCTTGGTTGAGCTCTGCAATTTCGAAAGGTTTTGGAACTGGGTGAGATGGTCTGAGGAAAATTCTCAAGGGTTGAGGGTGGAGATGGTTTTTTCCAAGAATCCCTCGACAGGTGGGCGGAGACAGTAAAATTCCTCAAGGTATGGTGAAGAAATTCTAAGGCAGCCAAGTTCGGTTTGATTTTGTGATCTCAAGACCGATTTAGGTGAGATTGTGGCAGCTTGAGGGTGGAGGTGGTTTAACCTCTGGATTCTTTGGTTGATTATGTCTTGGTTTATCCCATGAGATCCCAAATTCATGTTTGGAATATGGAACGAGGGTGATTAAATGAAAGAAAGGTTTGGTTCAACCAAATCTATGGTTGGGTGTTACATGGAAGTCCCTGACTTGGTTGGATTTTGCACAAGTTACTAAGATATATTTTCCCATTGTGATCTATGAGAATTTGTACCTGTTATTATGTTTATTTAATGACTGATTTTTCATGGTTACTATTCTGGTTATAAGCACGGTTCTATGATGTGCTCTAACTATGGCTCTTGTTCATGATTTGATAAGTATTTTAATGGTTGATGAATGCATGGGATAACAAGTGTTGTTGCAACTATTTGAGAGGGAATTATACCTTCTTGGTGATTCTCAGATGAAGTTCATAAGATTTAAGATCAGATATTCATTCATGACCTGTAACTCATATGTTTTCCATATGTTTAACGAAATGTCTAATGTGTACTAGGAAATCTAGGTCAAGTTCTTGCATAGAGTTTGAATGTTTGGGATTGTTATCACCTTAATTATGATTTTGGAAAGTTACAATTAGTTTTGGGCAGTGGTCTGGAGGCTAGCCTGGAAAAGTGGCTCAAATCTTGGAATCGCTGACACAAAACAAGTGAATTTAGGTTATAACAGCATGTAGGCAAGCTTGTGAGTGTGGTTGGAGCCTCATAGTTGCACAAATGCAGTGTTATGCGTGCGGTTGGGGAATTTCCCTAGTGAAAAAGTGTTCCAACTCAAGGATTGACCACTTGGAGTGGTTTGCAACCTCCTAAGTGTCTGTGGTCTTTGAGAGATGTCAACTTGTGGTTGGATTACAGTCCTCACTTCCATAACTAGAACTTGGAGGTCGGGTCATGTCATAGTAGCACTCAGCTCACATTTACCTTGGAGAGCTTGTAAAAGTGGGTAAATTGGGAGGGGGAGTTACAGATTGGTATCAGAGCTTCCAAGTTCAAACACTTGGAAAATATGGGCTGGATGTGATTTTTATGCATGCATTTCAGTCATATGTATGTATTGCAATGACTATGGTTTTCATGTATATAATCAGTGTTACAATTTAAGTTATCATGCATGATGTCGATAGGTTGATATGTTGGTGTGTATACATACATACATACATACATACATACATACATACATACATACATACATATATATACATATATATATATATATATATATATATATCATGCTAATCTGGACTAATTTGTGCAGACGAGATAGACTACCCTGAACTTCACTAAGGTATGATTTTGATGATGTTTTATATTTGGTTTATCTAACATGGTATGTTTGTAGGAAGAAGAAGATCATAGATAATGAGAAGAATGGTAGATTATAGCTCACATGAATCTCCTTATAGATCAGCTGAGCAACAAAGAGATGAGTAATCTCTTGAAGGCTTGATGATTGCCAAGCTTGAAGGAAGAAATAAAAAGTTGGAAGGTAGACAATGACAAGATAATTGAGTCACAAGAAATACTTGTTAGAGCTTAGGAAAATCAAGTTGAGGTTAATGCAGTGATCATTCAGAGCTTATCAGATTTGCAGAGATAGGGAAAACCACAGATCATTCATGGGAAAGAGGAAAGGACTAATGGGGCATATGGTTACAAGTCTTGATTAGGATATATTTTGGACAAGGATGACACAATCATAGGTGGAAAATGGTTGGATACACCTACTAGGAGAGGTAGTACTTATGGGTTCTATTCTAGTTCTGGTTCAAAAAGACATCATTGTCATCATCACCATCATCCTTATAGGAGGAGTGAGAGACAATACTTTCCAGATGAGTTCAATAAAGTCAAGCCTCATACATTTGATTGAGAGATGAATAAACCACAAGATGCAGAAGCACAATTGCTTGGGATGAAGAAGTTCTTTGAATTGCATGATTATACAAAGAATATGCAAGCTAGGATAACTATTTTTAGTCTCAAAGGAAAAACAAATATCTAGTGGTAAGATGTGAAGTGTGTCAGAGGCATTAAGGTAGAAGAGTTGAGTTGGCATGAGTTTAAAAGATTCTTTAGAAAGAAGTACTTGTCAGAGAGATATTATGATGGAAAGGCTAAGGAATTATATGAGGTGAAGATGGGTTCTATGATAGATGAAGTGTACATGACAAAGTTTCTATATTTGTTGAGGTATGTGCCTTATCTCAAGGATGAGAAGACAAAGGTTCAAAGGTTCATTAGTGGAATGCTATTAACATTCAAGGATCATATTGAGTAAGATGAGCCTCGGTCATTGGAAGAAGTCATCGGGAAATTGAAGCATTGTTATGAGCAGTCGAAGAGTAAATATGAGCCTAAGAAGAATTGGAAAGGGAATGAGAAGGCTAAAGGAAAATGGCCTCAGAAGCGAGAAAGACCTCAAGATGTAGGTGAGAAATAGAATGTGGCTCCTTACAAGAAGTTTAGTGCATTGAGAAGGGTCATGGATCTCATCCTAGAGAGAAACATAATAAAGTTAGTGGCAGATAACCGTTGTAGTGTTAGATTTGTGGCAAGGACCATCGCAAAAAGGATTGTCCATTGTACTAGGGTGGTGGACCTCAGATCTACAATGCTCAGGAGGTGCAGATAGTTCGGGATGTTGGTCATAACATTCCTCGGATCTATACAACACTTGATAACAGGTAGGAAAATAATAAGGTATCCATTATTGAGATGGAAGGTAAGATTTGTGATAGAGTTGTTTCCATTTTGATTGATCCTGGATGTAATTATAGTTATGCTAGTCCTGACTTGGTGGATAAGTGTGGCTTGAAAAAAGAAGTGCATGCAAAGCCTTGGTTAGTGCAACTAGCTATAGGGACCAAGAAAGAGTTCATCATTAGGTGAGAGTTGAATGAAATGCATACATCAACACATCTAAATGTGCTTCCATTGGGGTCATACAATGTGATTTTGTGTATGGATTGGTTCTTTACTCATAGGACTAAGGTAGATTGTTATGAGAAGGCTATTAAATTCCTGGATGATGATGAAGAGGAGAATATTGCAAGGAAAGAAGAAGCTTACATCAGTGAGAATGGGTACAACCATGCAAGCTAAGAACAATTGCAGGAAAGGGTGTGTATTATTTATAGTGCATGTTTCTAGTGACAATGGGGAAAGATGTTGAGGATTATGAAGTATTGAAGAGGTATCCTATTTTGCAATAGTTTTAGGATGTGTTTCCTATAGATATCTCAGAGTTAACGCCTCATAGGGAAGTAGATTTCTCTATTGAGTTGGTACCAGGAGCAACACTAACATCAAAGGCACCTTACAGGATGAGCACTCCAGAGTTGCTAGAATTGAAGTTGAAGCTTAAAGGGATGATTGATAAAGGATACATAAGGAAAAGTGTGTTGCCTTAGGGTGCACCAATGTTGTTTTTCAATAAGAAGGATAGTACTTTCAAGTTGTGCATTGATTACAAACATCTGAGCAAGGTGACCATCAATAACATATATCATTTGTCGCGGATTGATGATTTTTTTGATCAGCTGAATGGAGCACCAGTGTTTTCAAAGATTGAATTGAGATCATGATATGATCAAGTGTGCTTCAAAGAAAAATACAATTACAAGACCACATTCTGTACCAGGGACGAGCATTATGAGTTTGTGGTGGTTCATTTTGGTCTTACTAATGCTCCAACCACTTTCATGCATTTGATGAACAGTGTGTTTTATCCTTATTTGGAAATTTTGTGATAGTATTTATTAATGACATATTGATATATTCTAATAATGAGGAAGAGCATGTAGAGAACCTGGCAATGGTATTGAATTTGATTTTGGTAGGATGTCATTGTAAATACTGCATCAAATTATGTTATAAAGTTCCATAGAAAGTATGTTTTGTTTACATAAGTTTGCTGGTCATAGGTGTCATGGAACATCGAGGATGGTGTTCCCCCAAGGGGGAGGGGTTTGTAACAACCCTAGGTTAAAGTTTCATGTAATAAAGGCAAAATTAGGCCAAGGTCACGAGGCATGTATTCCAAGCTGAATGTTGAGAAAACACTATAGTGGACATCACTTTTGGTTTATTTATGGCTATGGGAATTGGCAAAGGCATTGACAAAGACAAAGAGGCAATAATTGGCATTTAATTATGATAAATAAATGAAAATAGGAGAAAAGTAAGGTGAAGAGACACATATTTTCATGCAAGGGAAATTAGAGGGAAAATGAAGGAAAATTAAGAAAAATAGGAGCTCAATGATAAAAAGGCATCAGAGAAACAATTCACAACTTTTTGTCAGTGTTGGCTTGGATTATTTTGAGAGAGAGAGAGAGAGAGATCCATGAGGATAGAGCGAGTAAGAAAGCAAGAAAAGTAAAGGAAATAAAATGAAGGAAAAGTACAAGCAAAGGAAAGTGAAGGAAAGTAAGGAGAAGGCTGGATCAATTGCTTGAGCAGGAGGTTTTTCAGGTAAAAACTTGTATGTATGATTTCCTAGCTAAAGTGTGAATGTATTGTACATGCATTTGTTTATTTGGTTCATTTACTATTATTGGCATGGGTTTTTCTCAATTTGATAGTGGTTTCAACCTCACCTTCCCATTTCTTGGATAGCCATGGTGTGATGGGATTCATTCTTGGTTATGCTTTGGATTGCCTGAAGGTTTTGGAACCGGGTGAGGTGATCTCAAGAAAATTCCCAAGGGTTAGGGGTGGAGTTGGTTTTCTCTAAGAAGCCCTCAAAAAGTGGGTGGAGACAGGAAAGTTCCTCAAGGTATGGTGAAGAAATTCTGAGGCATCCAAGGTCGATTTGGTTTTGCAATCTCAGGACCGGTTTAGGTGAGATCATGATAGATTGAGGGTGGAGGTGGTTTAACCTCTAGATTCCCTAGTTGATTATGATTTGGTTTATCCCATGAGATCCCACATTCATGCTTGGAATATTGCATGGGGGTGATTGGCAGAAAGAAATATTTGGTTCAACCCAATCTATGGTTGAGTGGTACGTGGAAGTCCTTGACTTGGTTGACTTTTGCACAAGTTAATAAGAGTTATTTTCCTATTGTGATATATGAACACTTTTTCTTGTTATTATGTTGAGTTATCATGGTTAATATTCTGGTTATATGCTGGTTATAAGAATAGTTCTATGATGTGTTCTATCTATGGCTCTTATTCATGATTTGATAAGTATTGAATGGTTGATGAATGCATGGGCTAACAAGTGTTGTTTCAACTACTTGAGAGGGCATTAGACCTTCTTGGTGATTCTCAGATGAAGTTCAAATATGCAGTCATGACTTGTAACTCATATGTTTTCCATATGTTTGACGAAATGTCTAATGTGTAATGCAAAGGCTAGGTCAATTTGTTGCTCCAAGTTTGAATGTTTGGAATTGTAATCACCTTAATTATGATTCTGGAAAGTTACAAGCAATTCCAGACAGTGGTATGGAGGCTAGTATTGAAAAGTGGCTCAGATATCGGAACCATTGGCATAAAACTGGGAAACTTAGGTCATAACCGCACACATGCAAGCTTGTGAGTGTGGTTGGAGCCTCATAACTGCACGAATGTAGTGTTATGGGTGCTGTTGGGGAATTTTCCTAGTGAAAAAGGGTTCCAGCTCAGTGATTGACAACCTGGGGTAGTTTGAAGCCTCCTGAGTGGTCTCTAAGGGATGCCAGTTTATGGTTGGATTGTAGGCTTCACTTTCATAACTAGAACTTGGAGGTCAGGTCATGTCATAGTAGCACTCAACTCACGTTTACCCTGGAGAGATTGTAAAAATGGGTAAATGTGGGAGGGGGCATTACAAATAATCTTGTTATATTGTAAGTATTAAATTTTTATATACTTATTAATTAAATTTAAATATGGTTACAAAATAATTATTTTAATTTGTATTATAAAAATGATCTGAATTTATAACTACTATTTATATGTTATATATTTTAATGTGTTATGTATATTATGATTTTCTTTTATTTAAATAAATATAAGTTTTATTAATAAAAACAAAATTACAATGTAGATGATGATTTCTGATTTGATGTAACTCAATGTATGATGGTACATTAACTTAAAGTGACTGGATTAACAATGTGCATTGATTTCAGTGTAAGCACAAAAAAATGATTGACAATGCACATTTATTTTTGTGTTATAGTAATTCAACCTATTAATGTTGGAGAGCAAGAGAGACAAGGTATTATGTCTACTAGAATGGAAAGAATGATTTCACTCCCAGAGAGAGAGTGAGAGCGAGAGCGCCACGCCGCGATGGAGACCAGCCATAGTTTTTTTCCGCAGTATCAACCAACCAATGATCTTGGCCACCTCTGTGTTTGATCCAATCCTTTCCCGATGCTTCTATAGATCGCCGAGAACCCGCCGCGTCTCTGCTTTTCATTCGGCCATCTCTTGCTCCAATCAATAGCCTACCTCCTTTGCATGACGGGCTTACGATCCCTTCTCCTCGTTGCAGCCTAGCTACCTATCCGTCCGTGGTAGCTCATGCGTGCATGCGACGACGAATGGCTTGTGTCGTGTTACCTCCAAAAAGGTCCTCACTTCTTATTTAACAAAACCTTTTTTAGTCGCGCGCGGTCTTTGGCCCTCTGGCCATCCTTCCTCCTTGCGTCCAGTGCAATGAGGTTCCATTTTGTCCCATGCTTATCGTTCTGAATCCCGTCCTTCCGCATGGTGGAAGCCTCCATTTTTCTCCATCGTTTTGCTGATGGCATGGTGATGCTCTGCGCATGCGGTCTTCGGTGCTCTCACTCACACTGGATGCTCTATGTTAAGGTTAGTACCTTGCCTCCATAATTGTAGTTTTCTAATTTTTGAACACGATTCAAGGCTTATATTATGGAATCCTAGAAAATACAGTGACATTTATGGTTTTGCGTCCAAGAGTGTTCATATATAGAATGGAATGTTTCTTTTCTGGTCAATTTAGAAAGGAATGTCTATAACAAGAATGCTTTCTTAACCTGCGTACTCCCTCAGGGCACTCTCAAGATGTTTT
This sequence comes from Pinus tabuliformis, assembly GCA_031772625.1. Lineage (NCBI taxonomy): Eukaryota > Viridiplantae > Streptophyta > Pinopsida > Pinales > Pinaceae > Pinus > Pinus tabuliformis. Next base: position 1,299,622,255 of record CM062818.1, read on the forward strand.
TGGAAATCTTTCAAAAACTCAGGAAGTTTATAGTAGTTTACAAGCCATGCACAGACATAAGGTTCAGATTAGGAGATTGGTGGTGCATTGTCGAGGTATACTGCTACTGTTTTGTCTGTAATGATTCTCCATCCTGTTAGCTTATCCTCTGAGTTTTTGGCTTCGAAGTCACACAAGACCACCTGGTTTGGAACCAGCAACCTCCTCCATTGCCGGAAAATTTTATTTGGTGAACGGAATTTGACTGGATCCCTATTCCGTTTCTCTGAATGAAATTTCAAAATCTCATAGGGATTGGGGACGATGTCCTATAGTGACCTGTCTTGTACCTGAGTTTTATGAATTTTTAGGATCATCCCTTTTTTGTTCAATTTGACGGTGTGCTGTCGTCATCCATAGTTAAGATCCTGAACCAATTTGCAGCCTTTCCTGGGTTAGTGAATGCCTTGATTTCTGGAGCTGTTTTCCTAGTTTCATCTCCGTGCTTTCTCGACTATTCTATATGCCTGTCCTTGTGTCAGATCAGTTCCATCCCCACATATTTCCCTCTCCCAGCATTTATATAATCTAGCTATCTCTCTCAGAGGGTAGTCAGAGGGCGTTTTAATTTCCTGTACTAAATCGGACTTGGAAATATAATCTTGATAAGTATCCGACTGTAAACCCAAGGAAAAGATTTTTTGGAGGTGCATGGACGGTGGGTCCGATGCATCAGCCATGGAGGCTTTGATACAGGCCACTATGGAGGCTGAGAGGGCTTGGGAGAATGCCACGCTATCCGGGGGGTGGCAATCAACCCTGGATGACGTGGTCGTTAAACCATATTTACACGCAGGGAGAAGGAAGAACGCTCTTTCTGAAGGAGAATTATCTCGAAACAGGAGGAAAAGGTTTTATACAAGCACTTCAACCGCTATAACAAATCCCGAAACCTTGTCAAAACCATTGCTCCGCCTTCTGCAATCAAGCTGGATAGCATTCATCTGACTGAAAGGATCGAAAGCTTACAAAATCTCGCCTTGGTAGGTAGATGGCATTTCCCGGAAATGAACGATGCTGAGATGAGGAAATGGTTAGCAATCCATTGGAAACCAGTGATCGGATACACTCCTATTATATCTAATCTTATGAAGGAGTGGTATTGCTTTCACTTCTTAAATGCTACTGATGTTGATGCTATTCTCAAAGGCCCTCGGGTATATAGAAGGAGTTTTCTCGCTCTTTATAGGTGGTATATTGGGTATGATCCGCTGAAAAACACTCCCTCTAATAACCTCGTATGGGTAAAACTCCCAAATCTTCCCCTGGAGTTGTGGTCCAAGGAAACCCTTGAGGAGATAGGCAATTCAATTGGCAGATTTGTCTATGTAGATCCATGGTGTTTGGGAGAGAATGACAAGAGAATAGCGTGGATTCTCATAGAGAAGGCCTATAGGGGGGGATATCCAGATCACATCGAGATAGCTTGGAGAGATTTGATAATCAAGCAAAGACTGGATTTTTGGGGCATCCCATTCAGATGCGCAGCATGCCATAAAACTGGCCACCTCATAAAAAACTGTCCTCAACATCTGGTTCCAAAAAATAGGAGTTTTCATCGATAAAAAGGAGATCAATGAGAAAAAGGCAACAAAGAAACAATTCACAGCTTTTTGTCAGTGTTGGCTTGGATTAGTTTTGAGAGAGAGAGAGAGAGATCCAAGAGGATAGAGCGAGTAAGAAAGCAAGAAAAGTAAAGGAAAGAAAATGAAGGAAAAGTACAAGCAAAGGAAAGCGAAGGAAAGTAAGGAGAAGGCTGGATCAATTGCTTGAGCAGGAGGTTTTTCAGGTAAAAACTTGTATGTATGATTTCCTAGCTAAAGTGTGAATGTATTGTACATGCATTTGTTTATTTGGTTCATTTACTATTATTGGCATGGGTTTTTCTCAATTTGATAGTGGTTTCAACCTCGCCTTCCCATTTCTTGGATAGCCATGGTGTGATGGGATTCATTCTTGGTTATGCTTTGGATTGCCTGAAGCTTTTGGAATCGGGTGAGGTGATCTCAAGAAAATTCCCAAGGGTTAGGGGTGGAGAGAGGAAAATTCCTCAAGGTATGGTGAAGAAATTCTGAGGCATCCAAGCTCGATTTGGTTTTGCAATCTCAGGACCGGTTTAGGTGAGATCATGATAGCTTGAGGGTGGAGGTGGTTTAACCTCTAGATTCCCTAGTTGATTATGTTTTGGTTTATCCCATGATATCCCACATTCATGCTTGGAATATTGCATGGGGGTGATTGGCTGAAAGAAATATTTGGTTCAACCCAATCTATGGTTGAGTGGTACGTGGAAGTCCTTAACTTGGTTGACTATTGCACAAGTTAATAAGAGTTATTTTCCTATTGTGATATATGAACACTTTTACTTGTTATTATGTTGATTTATCATGGTTAATATTCTGGTTATATGCTGGTTATAAGCATAGTTCTATGATGTGTTCTATCTATGGCTCTTATTCATGATTTGATAAGTATTGAATGGTTGATGAATGCATGGGCTAACAAGTGTTGTTTCAACTACTTGAGAGGGCATTAGACCTTCTTGGTGATTCTCAGATGAAGTTCAAATATGCATTCATGACTTGTAACTCATATGTTTGACGAAATGTCTAATGTGTAATGCAAAGGCTAGGTCAATTTGTTGCTTCAAGTTTGAATGTTTGGAATTGTAATCACCTTAATTATTATTCTGGAAAGTTACAAGCAATTCCAGACAGTGGTATAGAGGCTAGTCTTGAAAAGTGGCTAAGATATCGGAACCATTGGCACAAAAATGGGAAACTTAGGTCATAACCACACACATGCAAGCTTGTGAGTGTGGTTGGAGCCTCATAACTGCATGAATGTAGTGTTATGGGTGCTGTTGGGGAGTTTTCCTAGTGAAAAAGGGTTCCAGCTCAGTGATTGACAACCTGGGGTAGTTTGAAGCCTCCTGAGTGGTCTCTAAGGGATGCCAGTTTATGGTTGGATTGTAGGCTTCACTTTCATAACTAGAACTTGGAGGTCAGGTCATGTCATAGTAGCACTCAACTCACATTTACCCTGGAGAGATTTTAAAAATGGGTAAATGTGGGAGGGGGCATTACAAATAATCTTGTTATATTGTAAGTATTAAATTTTTATATACTTATTAATTAAATTTAAATATGGTTACAGAATCATTATTTTAATTTATATTATAAAAATGATTTGAATTTATAACTACTATTTATATGTTATATATTTTAATGTGTTATGTATATTATGATTTTCTTTTATTTAAATAAATATTAGTTTTATTAATAAAAACAAAATTACAATGTAGATGATGATTTCTGATTTGATGTAACTCAAAGTATGATGGTACATTAACTTAAAGTGACTGGATTAACAATGTGCATTGATTTCAGTGTAAGCACAAAAAAATGATTGACAATGCACATTTATTTTTGTGTTATAGTAATTCAACCTATTAATGTTGGAGAGCAAGAGAGACAAGGTATTATGTTTACTAAAATGGAAATAATGATTTCACTCCCAGAGAGAGAGAGAGAGCGAGAGCGCCACGCCGCGATGGAGACCAGTCAGAGTTTTTTTCCGCAGTATCAACCAACCAATGATCTTGGCCACCTCTGTGTTTGATCCAATCCTTTCCCGACGCTTCTATAGATCGCCGAGAACCCGCTGCGTCTCTGATTTTCATTCGGCCATCTCTTGCTCCAATCAATAGCCTACCTCCTTTGCATGACGGGCTTACGATCCCTTCTCCACGTTGCAGCCTAGCTACCTATCCGTCCGTGGTAGCTCATGCGTGCATGCGTTTGGATGCGACGACGAATGGCCTGTGTCATGTTACCTCCAAAAATGTCCTCACTTCTTATTTAACAGAACCTTTTTCAGTCGTGCGCGGTCTTTGGCCCCTGGCCATCCTTCCTCCTTGCATCCAGTGCGATGAGGTTCCATTTTGTCCCACGCTTATCGTTCTGAATCCCATCCTTCCGCATGGTGGAAGCCTCTGTTTTTCTCCATCGTTTTGGTGATGGCATGGTGATGCTCTGCGCATGTGGTCTTCGGCGCTCTCGCTCGCATTGGATGCTCTGTGTTAAGGTTAGTACCTTGCCTCCATAATTGTAGTTTTCTAATTTTTGAACACGAGTCAAGGCTTATATTATGGAATCCTAGAAAATACAGTGACATTTATGGTTTTGCGTCCAAGAGCGTTCATATATAGAATGGAATGTTTCTTTTCTGGTCAATTTAGAAAGGAATGTCTATAACAAGAATGCTTTCTTAACCTGCGTACTCCCTCAGGGCACTCTCAAGATGTTTTTGGAAATCTTTCAAAAACTCAGGAAGTTTATAGTAGTTTACAAGCCATGCACAGACATAAGGTTCAGATTAGGAGATTGGTGGTGCATTGTCGAGGTATACTGCTGCTGTTTTGTCTGTAATGATTCTCCATCGAGTTAGCTTATCCTATGAGTTTTGGCTTCGAAGTCACTCAAGACCACCTGGTTTGGAACCAGCAACCTCCTCCATTGCCGGAAAATTTTATTTGGTGAACGGAATTTGACTGGATCCCTATTCCGTTTCTCCGAATGAAATTTCAAAATCTCATAGGGATTGGGGACGATGTCCTATAGTGACCTGTCTTGTACCTGAGTTTTATGAATTTTTAGGATCATCCCTTTTTTGGTCAATTTGACGGTGTGCTGTCGTCATCCATAGTTAAGATCCTGAACCAATTTGCAACCTTTCCTGGGTTAGTGAATGCCTTGATTTCTGGAGCTGTTTTCCTAGTGTCATTTCCGTGCTTTCTCGACTATTCTATATGCCTGTCCTTGTGTTAGATCAGTTCCATCCCCACATATTTCCCTCTCCCAGCATTTATATAATCTAGCTATCTCTCTCAGAGGGTAGTTAGAGGGCGTTTTAATTTCCTGTACTAAACTGGACATGGAAATATAATCTTGATAAGTATCCGGCTGTAAACCCAAGGAAAACATTTTTTGGAGGCGCATGGACGGTGGGTCCGATGTGTCAGCCACAGAGGCTTTGATACGGGCCACTATGGAGGCTGAGAGGGCTTGGGAGAATGCCACGCTATCCGGGGGGTGGCAATCAACCCTGGATGACGTGGTCGTTAAACCATATTTACACGGTGCTGACAGGGAGAAGGAAGAACGCTCTTTCTGAAGGAGAAATATCTCGAAACAGGAGGAAAAGGTTTTATACAAGCACTTGAACCACTATAACAAATCCCGAAACCCTGTCAAAACCATTGCTCCACCTTCTGCAATCAAGCTGGATAGCATTCATCTGACTGAAAGGATCGAAAGCTTACAAAATCTCGCCTTGGTAGGTAGATGGCATTTCCCGGAAATGAACGATGCTGAGATGAGGAAATGGTTAGCAATCCATTGGAAACCAGTGATCGGATACACTCCTATTATATCTAATCTTATGAAGGAGTGGTATTGCTTTCACTTCTTAAATGCTGCTGATGTTGATGTTATTCTCAAAGGCCCTCGGGTATATAGAAGGAGTTTTCTCGCTCTTTATAGGTGGTATATTGGGTATGATCCGCTGAAAAACACTCCCTCTAATAACCTCGTATGGGTAAAACTCCCAAATCTTCCCCTGGAGTTGTGGTCCAAGGAAACCCTTGAGGAGATAGGCAATTCAATTGGCAGATTTGTCTATGTAGATCCATGGTGTTTGGGAGAGAAGGACAAGAGAATAGCGTGGATTCTCATAGAGAAGGCCTATAGGGGGGGATATCCAGATCACATCGAGATAGCTTGGAGAGATTTGATAATCAAGCAAAGACTGGATTTTTGGGGCATCCCATTCAGATGCGTAGCATGCCATAAAACTGGCAACCTCATAAAAAACTGTCCTTAGCATCTGGTTCCAAAAAATAGGAGTTTTCATCCATAAAATGGAGATCAATGATCAAAAGGCATCAGAGAAACAATTCACATCTTTTTGTCAGCGTTGGCTTGGATTAGTTTTGAGAGAGAGAGAGAGAGAGATCCAAGAGGATAGAGCGAGTAAGAAAGTAAGAAAAGTAAAGGAAAGAAAATGAAGGAAAATTACAAGCAAAGGAAAGCGAAGGAAAGTAAGGAGAAGGCTGGATCAATTGCTTGAGCAGGAGGTTTTTCAGGTAAAAACTTGTATGTATGATTTCCTAGCTAAAGTGTGAATGTATTGTACATGCATTTGTTTATTTGGTTCATTTACTGTTATTGGCATGGGTTTTTCTCAATTTGATAGTGGTTTCAACCTCGCCTTCCCATTTCTTGGATAGCCATGGTGTGATGGGATTCATTCTTGGTTATGCTTTGGATTGCCTGAAGGTTTTGGAACCGGGTGAGGTGATCTCAAGAAAATTCCCAAGGGTTAGGGGTGGAGTTGGTTTTCTCTAAGAAGCCCTCAAAAAGTGGGTGGAGACAAGAAAATTCCTCAAGGTATGGTGAATAAATTCTGAGGCATCCAAGCTCGATTTGGTTTTGCAATCTCAGGACCGGTTTAGGTGAGATCATGATAGCTTGAGGGTGGAGGTGGTTTAACCTCTAGATTCCCTAGTTGATTATGTTTTGGTTTATCCCATGATATCCCACATTCATGCTTGGAATATTGCATGGGGGTGATTGGCTGAAAGAAATATTTGGTTCAACCCAATCTATGGTTGAGTGGTACGTGGAAGTCCTTGACTTGGTTGACTTTTGCACAAGTTAATAAGAGTTATTTTCCTATTGTGATATATGAACACTTTTACTTGTTATTATGTTGATTTATCATGGTTAATATTCTGGTTATACGCTGGTTATAAGCATAGTTCTATGATGTGTTCTATCTATGGCTCTTATTCATGATTTGATAAGTATTGAATGGTTGATGAATTCATGGGATAACAAGTGTTGTTTCAACTACTTGAGAGGGCATTAGACCTTCTTGGTGATTCTCAGATGAAGTTCAAATATGCATTCATGACTTGTAACTCATATGTTTTCCATATGTTTGAAGAAATGTCTAATGTGTAATGCAAAGGCTAGGTCAATTTGTTGCTTCAAGTTTGAATGTTTGGAATTGTAATCACCTTAATTATGATTCTGGAAAGTTACAAGCAATTCCAGACAGTGGTATGGAGGCTAGTCTTGAAAAGTGGCTCAGATATCGGAACCATTGGCACAAAACTGGGAAACTTAGGTCATAACCGCACACATGCAAGCTTGTGAGTGTGGTTGGAGCCTCATAACTGCACGAATGTAGTGTTATGGGTGCTGTTGGGGAGTTTTCCTAGTGAAAAAGGGTTCCAGCTCAGTGATTGACAACCTGGGGTAGTTTGAAGCCTCCTGAGTGGTCTCTAAGGGATGCCAGTTTGTGGTTGGATTGTAGGCTTCACTTTCATAACTAGAACTTGGAGGTCGGGTCATGTCATAATAGCACTCAACTCACATTTACCCTTGAGAGATTGTAAAAATGGGTAAATGTGGGAGGGGGCATTACAAATAATCTTGTTATATCGTAAGTATTAAATTTTTATATACTTATTAATTAAATTTAAATATGGTTGCAGAATAATTATTTTAATTTATATTATAAAAATGATCTGAATTTATAACTACTATTTATATGTTATATATTTTAATGTGTTATGTATATTATGATTTCCTTTTATTTAAATAAATATCAGTTGTATTAATAAAAACAAAATTACAACGTAGATGATGATTTCTGATTTGATGTAACTCAATGTATGATGGTACATTAACTTAAAGTGACTGGATTAACAATGTGCATTGATTTCAGTGTAAGCACAAAAAAATGATTGACAATGCACATTTATTTTTGTGTTATAGTAATTCAACCTATTAATGTTGGAGAGCAAGAGAGACAAGGTATTATGTCTACTAGAATGGAAAGAATGATTTCACTCCCAGAGAGAGAGCGAGAGCGAGAGCGCCACGCAGCGATGGAGACCAGCCATAGTTTTTTTCCGCAGTATCAACCAACCAATGATCTTGGCCACCTCTGTGTTTGATCCAATCCTTTCCCGACGCTTCTATAGATCTCCGAGAACCCGCCGCGTCTCTGCGTTTCATTCGGCCATCTCTTGCTCCAATCAATAGCCTACCTCCTTTGCATGACGGGCTTACGATCCCTTCTCCACGTTGTAGCCTAGCTACCTATCCGTCCATGGTAGCTCATGCGTGCATGCGTTTGGATGCGACGACGAATGGCCTGTGTCGTGTTACCTCCAAAAAGGTCCTCACTTCTTATTTAACAGAACCTTTTTCAGTCGCGCGTGGTCTTTGGCCCTCTGGCCATCCTTCCTCCTTGCGTCCAGTGCGATGAGGTTCCATTTTGTCCCACGCTTATCGTTCTGAATCCCGTCCTTCCGCATGGTGGAAGCCTCTGTTTTTCTCCATCGTTTTGCTGATGGCATGGTGATGCTCTGCGCATGCGGTCTTCGGCGCTCTCGCTCGCACTGGATGCTCTGTGTTAAGGTTAGTACCTTGCCTCCATAATTGTAGTTTTCTAATTTTTGAACACGATTCAAGGCTTATATTATGGAATCCTTGAAAATACAGTGACATTTATGGTTTTGCGTCCAAGAGTGTTCATATATAGAATGGAATGTTTCTTTTCTAGTCAATTTAGAAAGGAATGTCTATAACAAGAATGCTTTCTTAACCTGCGTACTCCCTCAGGGCACTCTCAAGATGTTTTTGGAAATCTTTCAAAAACTCAGGAAGTTTATAGTAGTTTACAAGCCATGCACAGACATAAGGTTCAGATTAGGAGATTGGTGGTGCATTGTCGAGGTATACTGCTGCTGTTTTGTCTGTAATGATTCTCCATCCTGTTAGCTTATCCTTTGAGTTTTTGGCTTCTAAGTCACTCAAGACCACCTGGTTTGGAACCAGCAACCTCCTCCATTGCCGGAAAATTTTATTTGGTGAACGGAATTTGACCGGATCCCTATTCCATTTCTCTGAATGAAATTTCAAAATCGCATAGGGATTGGGGACGATGTCCTATAGTGACCTGTCTTGTACCTGAGTTTTATGAATTTTTAGGATCATCCCTTTTTTGGTCAATTTGACGGTGTGCTGTCGTCATCCATAGTTAAGATCCTGAACCAATTTGCAGCCTTTCCTGGGTTAGTGAATGCCTTGATTTCTGGAGCTGTTTTCCTAGTGTCATCTCCGTGCTTTCTCGACTATTCTATATGCTTGTCCTTGTGTCAGATCAGTTCCATCCCCACATATTTCCCTCTCCCAGCATTTATATAATCTAGCTATCTCTCTTAGAGGGTAGTCAGAGGGTGTTTTAATTTCCTGTAATAAACTAGACTTTGAAACATAATCTTGATAAGTATCCGGCTGTAAACCCAAGGAAAAGATTTTTTGGAGGCACATGGACAGTGGGTCCGATGCGTCAGCCACGGAGGCTTTGATATGGGCCACTATGGAGGCTGAGAGGGCTTGGGAGAATGCCACTCTATCCGGGGGGTGGCAATCAACCCTGGATGACGTGGTCGTTAAACCATATTTACACGGTGCTGACAGGGAGAAGGAAGAACGCTCTTTCTGAAGGAGAAATATCTCGAAACAGGAGGAAAAGGTTTTATACAAGCACTTGAACCGCTATAACCAATCCCGAAACCCTGTCAAAACCATTGCTCCGCCTTCTGCAATCAAGCTGGATAGCATTCATCTGACTGAAAGGATCGAAAGCTTACAAAATCTCGCCTTGGTAGGTAGATGGCATTTCCCGGAAATGAACGATGCTGAGATGAGGAAATGGTTAGCAATCCATTGGAAACCAGTGATCGGATACACTCCTATTATATCTAATCTTATGAAGGAGTGGTATTGCTTTCACTTCTTAAATGCTACTGATGTTGATGCTATTCTCAAAGGCCCTCGAGTATATAGAAGGAGTTTTCTCGCTCTTTATAGGTGGTATATTGGGTATGATCTGCTGAAAAACACTCCCTCTAATAACCTCGTATGGGTAAAACTCCCAAATCTTCCCCTGGAGTTGTGGTCCAAGGAAACCCTTGAGGAGATAGGCAATTCAATTGGCAGATTTGTCTATGTAGATCCATGGTGTTTGGGAGAGAATGACAAGAGAATAGCGTGGATTCTCATAGAGAAGGCCTATAGGGGGGGATATCCAGATCACATCGAGATAGCTTGGAGAGATTTGATAATCAAGCAAAGACTGGATTTTTGGGGCATCCCATTCAGATGCGCAGCATGCCATAAAACTGGCCACCTCATAAAAAACTGTCCTCAGCATCTGGTTCCAAAAAATAGGAGTTTTCATCGATAAAAAGGAGATCAATGATAAAAAGGCTTCAGAGAAACAATTCACAGCTTTTTGTTAGTGTTGGCTTGGATTAGTTTTGAGAGAGAGAGAGAGAGATCCAAGAGGATAGAGCGAGTAAGAAAGCAAGAAAAGTAAAGGAAAGAAAATGAAGGAAAAGTACAAGCAAAGGAAAGCGAAGGAAAGTAAGGAGAAGGCTGGATCAATTGCTTGAGCAGGAGGTTTTTCAGGTAAAAACTTGTATGTATGATTTCCTAGCTAAAGTGTGGATGTATTGTACATGAATTTGTTTATTTGGTTCATTTACTGTTATTGGCATGGGTTTTTCTCAATTTGATAGTGGTTTCAACCTCGCCTTCCCATTTCTTGGATAGCCATGGTGTGATGGGATTCATTCTTGGTTATGCTTTGGATTGCCTGAAGGTTTTGGAACTGGGTGAGGTGATCTCAAGAAAATTCCCAAGGGTTAGGGGTGGAGTTGGTTTTCTCTAAGAAGCCCTCAAAAAGTGGGTGGAGACAGAAAAATTCCTCAAGGTATGGTGAAGAAATTCTGAGGCATCCAAGCTCGATTTGGTTTTTCAATCTTAGGACCGGTTTAGGTGAGATCATGATAGCTTGAGAGTGGAGGTGGTTTAACCTCTAGATTCCCTAGTTGATTATGTTTTGGTTTATCCCATGATATCCCACATTCATGCTTGGAATATTGCATGGGGGTGATTGGCTGAAAGAAATATTTGGTTCAACCCAATCTATGGTTGAGTGGTACGTGGAAGTCCTTGACTTGGTTGACTTTTGCACAAGTTAATAAGAGTTATTTTCCTATTGTGATATATGAACACTTTTACTTGTTATTATGTTGATTTATCATGGTTAATATTCTGGTTATATGTTGGTTATAAGCATAGTTCTATGATGTGCTCTATCTATGGCTCTTATTCATGATTTGATAAGTATTGAATGGTTGATGAATGCATGGGCTAACAAGTGTTGTTTCAACTACTTGAGAGGGCATTAGACCTTCTTGGTGATTCTCAGATGAAGTTCAAATATGCATTCATGACTTGTAACTCATATGTTTTCCATATGTTTGACGAAATGTCTAATGTGTAATGCAAAGGCTAGGTCAATTTGTTGCTTCAAGTTTGAATGTTTGGAATTGTAATCACCTTAATTATTATTCTGGAAAGTTACAAGCAATTCCAGACATTGGTATGGAGGCTAGTCTTGAAAAGTGGCTCAGATATCGGAACCATTGGCACAAAACTGGGAAACTTAGGTCATAACCGCACACATGCAAGCTTGTGAGTGTGGTTGGAGCCTCATAACTGCACGAATGTAGTGTTATGGGTGCTGTTGGGGAGTTTTCCTAGTGAAAAAGGGTTCCAGCTCAGTGATTGACAACCTGGGGTAGTTTGAAGCCTCCTGAGTGGTCTCTAAGGGATGCCAGTTTGTGGTTGGATTGTAGGCTTCACTTTCATAATTAGAACTTGGAGGTCGGGTCATGTCATAGTAGCACTCAACTCACATTTACCCTGGAGAGATTGTAAAAATGGGTAAATGTGGGAGGGCACATTACAAATAATCTTGTTATATTGTAAGTATTAAATTTTTATATACTTATTAATTAAATTTAAATATGGTTACAGAATCATTATTTTAATTTATATTATAAAAATGATCTGAATTTATAACTACTATTTATATGTTATATATATTTTAATATGTTATGTATATTATGATTTTCTTTTATTTAAATAAATATTAGTTTTATTAATAAAAACAAAATTACAATGTAGATGATGATTTCTGATTTGATGTAACTCAATGTATGATGGTACATTAACTTAAAGTGACTGGATTAACAATGTGCATTGATTTCAGTGTAAGCACAAAAAAATGATTGACAATGCACATTTATTTTTGTGTTATAGTAATTCAACGTGTTTAATGTTGGAGAGAAAGAGAGACAAGGTATTATGTTTACTAGAATGGAAATAATGATTTCACTCCTAGAGAGAGAGCGAGAGCGAGAGCGCCATGCCGCGATGGAGACCAGCCAAATTTTTTTTCCGCATTATCAACCAACCAATGATCTTGGCCACCTCTGTGTTTGATCCAATCCTTTCCCGACGCTTCTATAGCTCGCCGAGAACCCGCCATGTCTCTACTTTTCATTCGGCCATCTCTTGCTCCAATCAATAGCCTACCTCCTTTGCATGACGGGCTTACGATCCCTTCTCCACGTTGCGGCCTAGCTACCTATCTGTCCGTGGTAGCTCATGCGTGCATGCATTTGGATGCGACGACGAATGGCCTGTGTCGTGTTACGTCCAAAAAGCTCCTCACTTCTTATTTAACAGAACCTTTTTCAGTTGCGCGCGGTCTTTGGCCCTCTGGCCATCCTTCCTCCTTGCGTCCAGTGCGATGAGGTTCCATTTTGTCCCACGCTTATCGTTCTGAATCCCGTCCTTCCGCATGGTGGAAGCCTTTGTTTTTCTCCATCGTTTTGCTGATGGCATGGTGATGCTCTGCGCATGCGGTCTTCGGCGCTCTTGCTCGCGCTGGATGCTCTGTGTTAAGGTTAGTACCTTGTCTCCATAATTGTAGTTTTCAAAATTTTGAACACGATTCAAGGCTTATATTATGGAATCCTAGAAAATATAGTGACATTTATGGTTTTGCGTCCAAGAGTGTTCATATATATAATGGAATGTTTCTTTTCTGGTCAATTTAGAAAGGAATGTCTATAACAAGAATGCTTTCTTAACCTGCGTACTCCCTCGGGGCACTCTCAAGATGTTTTTGGAAATCTTTCAAAAACTCAGGAAGTTTATAGTAGTTTACAAGCCATGCACAGACATAAGGTTCAGATTAGGAGATTGGTGGTGCATTGTCGAGGTATACTGCTGCTGTTTTGTCTGTAGTGATTCTCCATCCTGTTAGCTTATCCTCTGAGTTTTTGGCTTCGAAGTCACTCAAGACCACCTGGTTTGGAACCAGCAACCTCCTCCATTGCCGAAAAATTTTATTTGGTGAACGGAATTTGACTGGATCCCTATTCCGTTTCTCTGAATGAAATTTCAAAATCTCATAGGGATTGGGGACGATGTCCTATAGTGACCTGTCTTGTACCTGAGTTTTATGAATTTTTAGGATCATCCCTTTTTTGGTCAATTTGACGGTGTGCTGTCGTCATCCATAGTTAAAATCTTGAACCAATTTGCAGCCTTTCTTGGGTTAGTGAATGCCTTGATTTCTGGAGCTGTTTTCCCAGTGTCATCTCCGTGCTTTCTCGATTATTCTATATGCCTGTCCTTGTGTCAGATCAGTTCCATCCCCACATATTTCCCTCTCCCAACATTTATATAATCTAGCTATCTCTCTTAGAGGGTATTCAAAGGGCGTTTTAATTTCCTGTATTAAACCGGACTTGGAAATCTAATCTTGATAAGTATCCGGCTGTAAACCCAAGGAAAACATTTTTTGGAGGCGCATGGACGGTGGGTCCGATGTGTCAGCCACAGAGGCTTTGATACGGGCCACTATGGAGGCTGAGAGGGCTTGGGAGAATGCCACACTATCCGGGGGGTGGCAATCAACCCTGGATGACGTGGTCATTAAACCATATTTACACGGTGCTGACAGGGAGAAGGAAGAACGCTCTTTCTGAAGGAGAAATATCTCGAAACAGGAGGAAAAGGTTTTATACAAGCACTTGAACCGCTATAACAAATCCCGAAACCCTGTCAAAACCATTGCTCGGCCTTCTGCAATCAAGCTGGACAGCATTCATCTGACTGAAAGGATCCAAAGCTTACAAAATCTCGCCTTGGTAGGTGATGGCATTTCCCGGAAATGAACGATGCTGAGATGAGGAAATGGTTAGCAATCCATTGGAAACCAGTGATTGTATACACTCCTTTTATATCTAATCTTATGAAGGAGTGGTATTGCTTTCACTTCTTAAATGCTGCTGATGTTCATGCTATTCTCAAAGGCCCTCGGGTATATAGAAGGAGTTTTCTCGCTCTTTATAGGTGGTATATTAGGTATGATCCGCTGAAAAACACTCCCTCTAATAACCTCGTCTGGGTAAAACTCCAAAATCTTCCCCCGGAGTTGTGGTCCAAGGAAACCCTTGAGGAGATAGGTAATTCAATTGGTAGATTTGTCTATGTAGATCCATGGTGTTTGGGAGAGAAGGACAAGAGAATAGCGTGGATTCTCATAGAGAAGGGCTATAGGGGGGATATCCAGATCACATCGAGATAGCTTGGAGAGATTTGATAATCAAGCAAAGACTGGATTTTTGGGCATCCCATTCAGATGCGCAACATGCCATAAAACTGGCCACCTCATAAAAAACTGTCCTCAGCATCTGGTTCCAAAAAACAGGAGTTTTCATCGAAAGGAGAGGAGAAATTATTCTTCGGCCAGCTTATCCTCCACAGAATTGTTGGATGAACAACATCCTAAGGTATCATCATCTCAGTGGGTATTGCCTCAGGATCTCTCTCAGACTCCCAAAACCAGACCTGGTAGCCCGGTTAAGATTGATGGCCCAATGATCAGCAGTCCTATAGCTTTTCATTGCTCACCCATTCTGGAACCGAGTGATGATAAAGTCGTTCCCTCCCCTGTTCCTTTACAACTAAAGGATTTCTCTTTGGGATCCCTCCCCATCCCTATATCATCTTCGTCACCGACTCCTGATAAAAATATTTTATCATCGAAGAAAGGAAAGGAGATATGCGTCGCTGCCACCCTTGTAAATTCCCCTGCTTCATCACCAATTAATTTGTATGACAACGATATAGACTTTCTTCTTAGTAGGAAATCTCTCGAACTGGAGCCATTAGCTATCCATAAACCTAGGAATCCTGCCTCTCCTTTCATAAGCCCAGATTCTGAAAAGAATATAACTGTAAGAAAGAAGCACAGGGGAGGTAGCAGACATTTTAGGGGGAGAACTACTGTTACAGATAATGGGGTTAGGAACCTATCTCTGGTCGATGTTCCTATTTATGACAATTCGAAGTCTCAGCCTCTTAGAGCAAGCACGATTGGAGAATCTTCCAAATGACATTCATTATTTCTATGAATATCAGAGGTCTCGGCGCTGACCCAAAATTCTTAACGTTGAAGGATATTTTCTACTCTGCTCGGCCGCAAATAATTTTAATCCAAGAAACTATGCACAGTAGCTAGGTCTCCATTTCTTACTTCAGGAAAATGTTTCCTTCATGGTATATGATAGCTTCAGAGGCAAGAGGTCTGTCAGGGGGGTTGGCAGCATTATGAGATCCTCATAGGTTCAGAGCCAAAGCTTACAAGTGTTTCACTGGCATCATTATCTCTGCCTCCATCAGGGGCAAAGAATTCCCTATAAACATTTTAAACACTTATGCGCCTTATAAAAATAGGGCTCCTTTCTGGGAGAAGTTTTTTGCCTCAGAAATTTTTGATATTGAATATCTGGTGATTGTAGGTGACTTAAATGTAACATTAAGCTCTGATGAATGTTGGGGATGCTGCAGAAAAAAGGACCCGCTTGCGGAACGCATAAAGAATGAATTTCTGAATAAGAACCTTGTGGATATCGTTCCTTTGGAAATGAAGCCGATATGGGATAATGGTAGATCAGAAAAGGCATATATTTCCAAAAGGATTGATCGGTTTATAGTGCATGTTAGCATTATAGATAAATTGGGCATGCCATTTTCAACAGTTGGGAATGCATTTGTATCTGATCACAGGCCAATTCTTCTTTCCTGGCGGAAAAAAGGATTCAGAAAGGGATATCCATTTAAATTTAATAGAAAATATTTAGAAGACCCAACGTTTAATGATCTCATCACCAATGATTGGAAAGATTTATCAGCCAAAGCTATGTCTCCCCCGTTTCTGACTTTTAGAGACAAGATGACTACTGTGAGAAAGTTGGTAAATGAATGGCAAATCGAAAAAAGGAAAAAAGACAGGCAGGAGCTTCAGGCAACATAACGGGAGCTGGACAACATTTTAAAATCTTCAGATGCAAACTCTTGTCCCTTCAGAATGAAATGTCGCATAAGAGAGCTCGAAAGGAAAAAATATACATTGCTGAAGCAGGAGGAATCCTTTTGGAGGCTTAAAAGTAGGGCAATATGGCTCAAAGAAGGGGATAGGAATACAAAGTTTTTCCACACATATGCAAATGCCAGACGTGAGAAAAACACCATATGGAAGATAAGTGATGGAAACGGGGGCTTCTTCGTATCTCAACAAGATATCACAAGGGAAGCCGTAAGTCATTTCAAGAGCCAATACAGAAGAAGAAATGATGGTGCTTTTCAGGGCATTCTTTGGGGTATCGAATTGGTTCCTCAAATGTTTGACGACGAAAAAAACGAGTCCCTGTTTCAGCCAGTCACAGAGAATGAACTTCTTGGAATCTTGAAGGCCTTCAAGAAGGATAAGTGCCCAAGCCCAGATGGCTGGACAATCGAATTTTTCACCCATTTTTTTGATGTCATTAAGTGAGATTTACCGAGGATGGTTGAAGCGTCTAGAATGTCTGGTAGCATTCACCACATAACAACATCCACTCTGATTGCTCTAATTCCGAAAAAGGGGGATGCAGAATCCTTTCATGATTTTAGACCGATATCATTATGTAACATTTCTTTTAAAATCATCACTAAAATTATTGCTGAAAGAATTAAAGCAACTCTGGCTTCTTTCCTAACTAAGGACCAACATGCTTTTCTGAAGGGTCGGAATATTTTGGATGTTGTAGCTAATACTCAGGAGTGCCTGTTTTTTATGATTTAAAAAAACTCAGATGCGGCCATCTTGAAAATTGACTTGCAGAAGGCCTATGATTATTTGCACTGGGGGTTTGTTAGATGTCTTTTGGCTAAGATTGGTTTGAGGCCCAATTCCATCCGGTGGATCATGGCATGCGTAGAAAATGTCAACTATGCGGTCATCATCAATGGTATTCCCTCCCATTTTTTTCAAGCGGAAAGAGGACTTCGACAAGGATGCCCCCTTTCGCCTCTTTTATTTATCCTTGCAATGAACCCTCTAAGCATCCACATTAACAAAGTGGTCGCTGAAAAAAGATGCAGGCCTGTCAAGATATGCAGGAACAACTTCATATCGCACAATCTCTTTGTTGATGATGTTCTCATATTTGCAATGCTTTGCAGGATATCGTGGATTTGCTTAAATGATATTCTTGAAAGATTCCAAAGAGCCTCTGGGCTTATAATTAACAAGGCGAAATCCACCCTCTTTCACAATGATGTCAACATGGAGTTGGTCATATGGATCTCTGAGTTATTTGGTATAGAGACAAGGTCACTCAAGGAGGGCCTTAAATATTTAGGCTTTCAGCTCAAAGCTAAGGGTTACTCCAAGAATGACTGGCAATGGTTAATAGAGAGATATTATAAAAAGATTTCGGCATGGGAATACATGAGTCTTTCCTTGGCAGGCAGATTTATACTTTCTCAAGCAGTGTTATCGCAGATGGCTGTCTATTGGGCTCATTTATTCTACCTCCCGACAAGCATCATTCACAAGTTGAACAAGGTTACGGCTAATTTTATCTGGCGCGGAAAGTCAGAACATCGGAAATTCCATCTTGCTAAAATGGAAAGAATATCTTTACCTAAATGCCTTGGTGGATGGGGATTAATGGATTTAAGGGCTTTCGAAAAAGCTCTCTTATGTAAATTGCTTTGGAGAGGTATCTTCGTGGAAGGGCCATGGAGTGTTACTGTAAAATTAAAATATATGAAAGGTAAAAATCTGGAATATTGGTTCAGAACTGGAGCAATTGGATCCAAGCATGGATCTGCCATTTGGCTTAGTCTTCGGAAGATTGAGCAATACTTTATAAAAAATCTGAAGTGGAGGATCCATACTGGTAGCAGACTATTAATTGGTATCGATCCCATTGCCTGCGGTCACGAAGTCATTTCCATTCCTGAGAGTCCCTTATTCTTCTTTCACAAGAATGGTATCTTTACATAGGACAAGCTCATATCCGCATGGCGAGGTTCTGCCCCTTTATGGAAGGATGCCATCGACCTTTGTTTACCGGAGAAGTTGGTGTTGTCATGAAATGCGGACAAAGATGCTCTCGGTGGTTGTGGGTTTCAAAGTTTTGGGGCGGCAGATCACCTAATCTGGACTGTGCCAAATGCACAAATGCCGGTCCAAGTAAAGGATATATACTCTGATATCATCAATTCAAAGGTCTCTCACTCAAGCTCTAAGTTTCCTGTGTCCCTTTGGAAATCGGGATGCCCCCTTAAGATGATCTGTTTCGCGTGGTTGGTGTTCAACAATAAGAATCTGACATGGGATAATTTAAGGAAAAGAAGCTGGCACGGCCCAAGCAGGTGTTCGATGTGCGAATCAGACGAGGAGTCAAATTATCACATGTTTTTCCAATGAAAATCCTCTCAGCAAATCTGGTATGATCTGGCTATCCTTTTCGGTTTTCCTCATGTTGCTTTTGTTTCTACCCATGCACCTTTCGAATGGTGGAGCGGGCAAAGAGAGACATGGTGTATCCTCATCATTATTGTGTTATGGTGTGCATGGAAGTGGAGGAATTATAAAATCTTCAAGTACTCAAAGGAACCCTTTAATTCTATTCTGCAACACATTATTGCAATCTACGATTCAGTTCCAAAAAGGCAGCCCAATAAGAAGAATGCAACCGAGAAAGAAAAAGAAGTTTGTCTCAATAGTTTCCCTTGTGCATTCTTTGTCGGTATAGAACAACAAAATAGATGCGGCTGTGGAGTTCTCATCTGCATGGACGAGAAGCTAAAATTTCTAATTTCTTGGAATGGAGGTACAGGTTCTTACAGGTTGGCTGAGGCTAAAGCTTTAGCAGGCGTTCTTGCATTCTGTGTTTTCTTCGATGTGCAGGCTATTTCAATTTTTGGTAACTCCAGGCAGGTGATCGATCACGTAAATGGTGTTTGCCTCAATAGGAGTTCCCTCATGATAGACTGGTTGGACAAGGTAATGCTCTTATGGGGACTCATGAGTGACTGTTCCATTCAATTCATAGGTCATGAACAGAATCTCCAGGCTGTTTGCCTATCAAAGGAGGGTCTGCTATCTGAATCTGGCTTGTGGTCTATGGAAGTAAAGGAGGAAGAGAAGTCCTGCTCTGTTCAGGATTTTGTTATCCATGGTTATTAAATTTTGATGCGTTTTAGTCCTTTTTCTGAAAGGTTTTGGCTTAACCCTTTGTTGATGTTTATGACTTGCCTTCTGGCTGCCCTGTATACACAGTCCTATAATGGTCTGGTTTGTGTTGCTGTATATGTTTCCTTATGGACCTTTGGCATTTGCTTCCATGATGCCTCTTTTGTGGCTGTCATATGCCACCTTTTTGTATCTTATGTTGTTTTTATATTGTCTTAATATAATCAATGATGCTTTTTTTCTCTGAAAAAAAGTATTATGTTTACTACAATAGTTAGAGTTAAAAAATTGAATGGTTTATGATCTCAACTATCCTTTTCATATAATCGATATGAAAATATGGAAAAACTAACAATAATGTAAATATTTTGTAAATCTGATCACTCATTAAAAAAAATCAAAATTACATTATTTCTTAACTTTTGCAAAACAAGCTATAGATTAAAAAATCTGACTACTCATTAAAAAAATCGAAATTACATTATTTCTTAACTTTTGCAAAACAAGCTATGAATTAAAAAAAAATCAAATAAATATGATACCGAACAAGCATTTTGACAACAAAGCTCGACTAGCATAAAGATGTTCAAAACCCATGAAATCTATGAAAAGAACTGCAGTGTTTAATTTGTAGGTGACACCGCCTGTTGGAAAGTTACCCGTGCCTTTCAAAATCTCAAGGAACACAGGGGACATGTTAGTACTATTTCAGGTGGGATGTCTGGCGAAAGCAGACAACGAGAGAATGAGGAAAGAGAACCTTCAATTGAAAGAAAAAAACGACGTGACATATTTAACCAATAGGATTTGATTAAAAATCCAGTTTCATTAGAGATTAATTTCTCACTTATGACATTATCTTCCAAACAGATAAAGATAAATGATAATGTAAGTTTCATTAATTTTTATTAATTTCTATCAGTATAAAAAATATGGGATGATGACATTATCTGCCCAACAAATAAATGATAATTTCATTAATTTCTATCGGTTTGAAATGTATCAGAGATGAAATAATATGCTTAACAAACAAATAAATGATAAGGGTAGGTGGGGAATGGTGTGGTCGAAAGAGGTCTGGAAGGGTAGGTTGTTGGTGCAGTTGCAGAGACAGTTTGATTGGGCCACAAACCTTGACTAGTAGTTGGTAAAACCAACCACTCTTTTTATAAATATTGTTTTCACTCAATGGAAAGCTTTGGATGGAAATACTTTTGCTGTTGTATATGGTGTCGTTTGTGCTAGTGCAGATGGTGTTGGTGTTGTGACGATTTCTCCTACATGTAACTAGGAGAGTTACAGGTTGTCATAGTTGTAGGCTAGTTGAGTTTCTGTTGTTTCTAGATATGGTGCAAAGGGAGATGGTTCTGAAGGTGCTGGTGATGCGAAGGCTTCTTTGCCCTCTATTCTCAGTGTTTACTTGTATAATAGTTGTCAGTGGGGAGTGGTTGTATGGTTATATTGGTTTCCCACCAATGAGCCTCACATCAGTAGTAACCAATGGCATTGTCTATCAAGGTGGTAAATTTTACTGGATGACATAAAATCGAAATGACATTAAGAATGTTTGAATCTTGTTTTGAATAGTGGAAATGGATTCAAGAACATCAAAAACCTCTAGGGCACCCAAAATATTAAATCTAATCGGTTATAACCTAGATTGGCGGATCAACCCATGCTTGGTCGTAATTTGGTCCAATTCAGTTGTTTCAGGTGGCCGATGACAATTTTGCGTTTCCTACAAGCAATTTTTGGTTATTTTGATTTGTTTAAAGGTGATATCGTGTTTTCCTGTTACCATGTCTGGCCAAATTCCATGTTTCGATCATATTGCAGACATGGAAAAGTTGATCGAAGTCATTGTAGCAATAAATCATGTTGCGAGTAGTAGGGCGGGTCAAACAACTGATCCCATATTGTCTGCATGTGCCTGATGTGGGAAAACATTCGTGGGTGTGACCACCGATTCCAGATTGGATATTACAAGCAAAGCCATTCCATAAAAGAAGTCTAGAAGTCTAGAAACAAGAGAAAAAATTCTATCAAGGCAAACACGGAAACCCAGAGCTTGATTCTTGGTGTGGACATCTACTGGGACATTTTGGCGAGGCTTAAGCAGAGTGTGCTAGTAGGGCGATGGGCATTCTCACATATGATAGGCTTGCAGATGAAAGATTGGATTGATAAGAGTTGGTTTCTAATCCTTCAATACAGGCCGAAGGTTAGTGTCTTCTGGATGGATTAACTTTCATTTTTTGAAGGAGGAGGATGTCAAGAAGATTATCTCCTACCCTTGGGTGAAAGGTCATGGCTTTATCTCGCTCCAAAGGTGGAATGTGGGTTTCGACCCCATAAAGGAAGTACCCAAACGAAAAATTTTGTGGGAAAAACTTCCCAGGCTCCCATTGGAGCTTTGTTCCAAAAAAAGCCATTGCAAAAGTTGCATGAAAATTGGCAAGTTTTTCTATGTGGACGAAGCGTTCCCGGAGCTCCTGGACAAAAGGGTGGCTTGGGTTCTTCTTGAAGTTGATTTCCTATGTGGCATACAGGTGGTTTTGGATATTTACTAGGGGTATTCTGTATCCAACAACATATAGACTATTGGGGAGTACCTTTCAGGTGCTTGGGCTGCCATGATATGGGTCATCTAATCTGGGCCCTTTGCTGTTTACTCCTAAGGCGATTATGTCTAAGCCCTTTAGTTCAAAGTCTTTTCCTCCTCTTGCACCCAGTCAGGGAGGGCCTAGTGGCCAATCTCTTCTAGCCTATAATGAATCCTTGACAGTGGAGGATTTGCTCATATTTGGTCCACGAAGGGATTCTCCACTTTCATGCCTATGGTCTCCAGAGAGTGCAATTGATAAATCATTTGATCCAAGGGCATCATTGGCACCGCCTTACTGCTTTGGGTCTCCTCTGGGGAGATATTCCTCTCCTCTATCTAAGGACATCAAATTAGGTATGCTTTCCCGTGAGGGGTCTTTGGGTTTGGAACCCATGTCTATCAAGAAATCCCTTTTCCAAGAGAAAGAAGGGAAAATCAACCCTGCATCAAGGAAGCAAGCAACATCAAGGAAGAAGAAAGGAATTAAATACAAGAAAATATCCTTAGTGACAGGGATAGTATCTGAGCTCAATACTAGCTTTTAAAAGACTATGGAGGAGGTCTGCTATCGTCCATTTGAACCTTGTCCGTACAATCACATCAATGACTCGTTAACAATTTCTGTGCCGCGGGTCCTCAGTGGGAATCCACCCACTGATTTTCCACTATAATGAATTTATGTCCCTCATCGTGAGGGGATTCCTCCAAAACATTTCCTCTTTGCAACAACCCTCTGTTGTTTTATTACAAGTAACAATGGTAGATAAAGGTTTCAAGTTCTGAAGGTCTGCGTTTTTTTTCTTTTCTATTTTTGGCATCGGCGTACATATCAAATTTTGGTCAATTTTTTGGTAGAAGGTGGTTCATGGTTCTTTTTTGTTGTTGACCATTGGTATATTCTTGTATAAGTAGATATTTTATGTGATGCTTTTGGCAATTAGTATCGTCATATAAGAATTTGAGAAGGGTAGCCCACAAGTTTTTCTAAGGATTTCCAGTAGGGAAATCTCTATGTTGTCCTTTCTCTTGCATTACTGGTCTTTTCTCTCTGATACAAACTATTATTTCTCACAGGAACAAAGATTATCAAATTGTTGAAAATGTAACAACTTTTGTTTTTTTAATGAAATTTTGTCGTTTTTTTTTCTATGGGAAAAAATGAGAAAGGTAGGTGATAATAACATAATATCCATTGATAAGTATGAGTATGTTTTACACATTCTCATACTTATCAATGAATATTATGTTATTATCACCTACCTTCCTCATTGGACTGTATAAAGATTCCTCAACAAATATAACCATCAATTTCCAATCTTTTCCCTGTGGAGGCAAATTTTGGATCTCTCATTGCTCCTGCTTCTGTTAATATTCAGTTCCTGGAATGGACTAACACATTGTAATTATCATTTCCTTATATTAATATAATTCCGCTTTTTTCGTGATAAAAAAAAGTGAGTATGTTTACAATTTAATATAAAGAGATTTTGTTACATTAAATTTAAATAATATTATATTAAAAATAATAAAAAATTAAATTAATTTAATTAAAATTATATATATATGATTTGTTTGGTAAAGTATAATTTTGATGGAAATATTTCTTCATATTTGATGATGCAAAATGTTTGAAAATAGAGATTTTAAAATAGAGTTTAGGAATCACATTATTTTCTCACATCTACAATACACCATTTAAATTATTTTAAGGTTTCTTTCTCAACTTATGTATGGTGGATTAGAGTGAACAATTAGTTGCACAAAAAAGTTGAATTCTAGCTATTGCCAAGAAAATAAGCATTCAATAATAAATAAACATTCAATAATTTATTGACTATGAAATCTGGAGCTAAGTAAATAAAAAATGAAAAAGTTAAAATTTATTTTGAAGTTAAGTAAATAAAAAATGAAATTTTAAAATTTATTTATTTAATTAAAAATAGCAAATATAATTTCAAAAATAAAGTTTCAATTGGTTTATTTTAAGTGGTTAGAATGAATGATTGTAATCTTTCCGACCTAGATATAATTTAGATTGAATAAACAACTAATTACAACATAACCTAAATTCAAACATTAGTTCTTGGATGGTGTTGAGGTTCATTCCTGCCCATATATTTTTTTCAACACTTTGTATTTTGTAGGTTTGTTTTCTTGTGAAATATGCACAACAATATGTTCTAGTGTAGAAGTATTATGTTGTAAATAACACTAAATCAAGAGAGAATCAGGCTTTGGTAATCTAAAAAAACCCCAAAGTAACCATAAATATATGTCTTTTAACACCTAATTTAGATAGTTCTTGCATGCAACAAAAGCCAAAAAAGAGCCCATAGCCTACCCTGAGGGAAACCAGGCATTATTCTTAGAATTTGGAGAAAGGTTCTCAAGATTAGTTTCCCATACTAGAAATCAAATTGGCTCTACGCCAAGTTTAAAACTACTAGAGGCTAGAAATAGAAAGCCAAAAAAAGGATCAAGACAATTATAACAAAATAACCATATGACTCGATAAAGGAAACAAAGAAAATTCACCTAAGCAGAAGGTTCTATTGATACATCAATGTGGTTTTCCTTAGAGGTCTCCACAACATGAAAAACAAGGACACCAACATGCTTCTTCGCCAATTGGGTGTAGAGAGTTACCAAAAAGCACCCTTCCTTCTCCATGTTATCTAAACATTATTTAAGCTCCAAATGTTCTAAATCGTAAGTGATGGGGGCGCGAGCTACACAAGTTTCAATGTGCCAATAAAGCTCTAAGGTAAAATGAAACTTAATGCCCTTGATTCTATTGGTTCTTGGATTTTGAATAAGATGCTTGACCATGAAATTGATTTCCTTGTTAGAGTTACAAGTCCTCTCCCTCTTGACCTCGTCACTTAGATCTTGAACATAGTGTTTGATCACAAAAGGAAAGAAGTGATGAAAGGTTTTTGCTGCATCATAAGCCACCAACTCTACCTCAGTCTAACACATCAAATCTTTCCCACAATAGCATAAGCGTGGAACCATGATGAATAAATGGAGTGAGAAGCAGAGGATGGACAAAGATCAAGGGGGATTGTTGTAGTGATGCAAAATAGAAACAACATTCTAGATAACAAGAAAAGCATAGCTCAATTAATCCATCAGATGACGATGGAGGCATATCTACACATCTTCCATTTGTGATGAATTGATGGCGTCATCCTCCTTCATCATTCCTATTGCGTCCCAAACCCTCATGCCACAGACATCCTCTAGTGTGAACTAGACCTATGGCCTACTCCCAACTATCATCTTTGTAGTTGGTGTCTTGTATTGCATGCGATGGGGAGGGCTTGTGGTGGCATGTGTCCTCTAATAGTGGTCCCTTGTCTCCCTTACATGTGAGTTATCCAATCGTACCATCAAACACTTGATATGGGGATAATTTTGGCAATCTAAATTACCTATTAAATCTTTTTTATTTGGTTAAATTGTAATTAAGGTAGTATTCGGTTTTATGTATGGTATCAAGGCTAGATGAAATAAAAAAGGTGCATGATACCATTAAAGGTATCCACTACAATAATTTTCTCACAAACATGATTTACACTAAAACCACTTTTTGATCCTAAAGTAAAACCACGTTTATCTTCCTTGAAAGCAAGGAAATAAGTTAAGGACTAACATTTGGTAAGAGCAAAAATTTACACCCCTTTATAGGCCACCAACAAATCATTTCAAATGGTGTCATTTTTCTTGAATAATATTTAGCCACATACTTGGATAGCAATTAGTGATGACTATCCCCACTTCCAACAACTAAATTGTGATATTACCAAATTTTCAAGATAGGTATACCCATTTGTCAAAGACCCATAACAAGTGGTTGAAAATAAATGTTATCATAGTATCAAAACATTACGTGGTGAAAACCCTAAAATCCAAAATCCCTAACCCTAGGAGCTAAGGTAGCAAAAGGAATGTAGCCTCAAGGAACCTATTTGGTACGTCAACTTATTGGGGCCATAATTTCCATAAATGAATTTCATTATGGGAATTATTTCGATCATTACAAATAATATTCTAAGTTCTACCTATTTTAAGATGTGCCAAAAAAATAAACACAAATGCATGGGAAAGGGTTCAGATTTCATGGAATTTAGGATCTCTAAAACTGTTATAATTTGGCAAGGTTTAGGACCATTTTTGATATGGTGGTTGACCCAAATAACCATCTAAATCAATGAGAGTTGGGTTATTGGTACAACAATGAGGAAATATCATGGCCACAAGGTAGAATGTGTTGGACCAACATTGTTGGTAAAAAAGAGAAACATGATGAACTCAACAAGGTTGAAGACAAATGAATTTTTTTTTTTAATAGCAAAATCAAAACAACATGTAACCTTAGGGGCTCCTTAAGGATGATGTGTATACAACAATAATACCTCAATAAATAGCATGATGCTTATTAACTACAAAATTACAACAACCTCATCCTGATACCTAACTTGTTGATTGTTTAATTATCACCTTAATTATTTGCAAGAATATAACTCTAAAGCCCAATATACATTTTGGATCATTATTCCTAACAAATGCATGAAAAACAATGATGGAACTCCACACAGGGGTGACTTAAACATGGTGTTTTATAGATATGTTCATGTACATTCATGGACATTGTATATGATTGGTTGAGAAATAATTCATCTATAAATTATTATGGGTGTTCCAGTAGAGTAGTTTGTCACAATTGTCTTATAATATTACACAATCTCTTATTATGCAATATTTAACTTCAAATTTTAAATTTAATATTGCTAGCTTATTGTATAAAATATTTAAATAAACATAAAGTGAAATGAAAGAATCCAACCAAATAACACATTATCCACACTAAACACAAGTTGTACCATGGGAAAACCCTATACGGGAAAAACCCAACTAGAAGGTGAAGCTTATGCCATGTTCCTTTCTTCCCATTTATGAAGTGCAAACATAAACACAATGCACTCACTATGGAGTTTTGATGGACACTATGATATGTATGGTTGTTTTGGGATGTTCTACTTCCTTTATTTTACTTCAATATCACACTTATAGATTCTTTACTTAAGTCTATAAAAATGAACATACAATAAGAATGATATCTCTTCCTATCCCTGCATTCCAATATTTAACATGACCCGATGGTCATCACGGGTTAAGGTTAAGATTTTTCATGCTTCAACTCCTAATAAAGGTTAGGTTTTTGGAATCTCTAGAATCTTATTGAAAATCCACACATGACTAGCTCCATGTGTGTGAGTAATGTGAGCCTATTTGGCATACACTTGGTAGCATGGTACTCAACATGATAGGTCAACTTACAAGAGGCATAACCTCCACATACAAGCTATGATTGAGGTGATATTCCTAGAGTTGGAATTCTCTTGAAGTGTAGAACAATGTTGAGGGGCTAGGAACATAAGTCATTGAGTTTTTACCTTCAAAATGACCATTTAAGGCCTCAAATATGCTCTAGAAGTTTTTGGACTCCTTATCACAAAAGTGGGACATGCCCTTAAAATGGGCCCTATAAGCCAATAATTCCATTTTAGATGAAAAAGTATATAATTACCCATCTTAGATCTAGATTCATCTCACTAATAATGATAATAACTGCATTCAATAACAATATGGCTACGACTATCACAAAAACAAGAGCCCACCAAACTTAACATCATGTATTTTAGCCAGTTTTTTTCAACAAGAAGTATAATTTTCCATATTTGTCCAACTTGAATGGAGTGGAAAGAATAAGGACCAGGCTCTCTATTTATAGGGAGATCGAGAGTCACAAATTGAAATATTACTTTCTTTCCCTTTTTTCTTTTTAAAACTTTCCACAATACTTTATGTTTCATTTTTTTGGTTCTTGTAGGGCCAATGATTGGTTTTTTTCATCTCTAACAAATGCATGTAAAAATGTTCCCATTCTGGCCTAGGAGGATCTAGGAGACCTCAAAAATCAAAGTACTCAAAATTTAATGGAAATAGTGCCATGTCGAAGAGTTCGACAAGATAATTCCGACACAAATTGAATTGCGTCAAACAAAGAGTGTATGGAAAATTTATGGCAGTCTGGAGTTTGTGCTAAGAAACAAAAAGGGAATCTATAGGGTTGCCATGTGGTAGCACTAGAAAGTACCACGTGACACTATACAAATTATAACATGGAAGACACTGATGAGCTTTTACAATGATGTGGTAGGCTCTAGGAGTTGATGTGGAATTGAAGGTGGCGCTAAGTTGGAAATCACATGGCCACAAGCTGAGACGTGACACCCTTAAGACACCTCCGTATGGCATATTTTTGTCGACAAGTGCCACAAGTACCAATCACTAAGTGCCACATGGCACCTTATGGTTGGCTAGGTTGGTCTACACAAAAAAATTAGCAGTTTGAATGACCAAGGGTCAAACCCTGACCTCGACACCAATAGAAAATGATTAATCAAACAAAAATGGGGTGGAACCATATACCATGTCATATCGCACTAAAGAGGGAGGCTCGCGAGCTTTTCCTCAGGACCTCTCCCCAACAAACTCCTTAATGTAGCCTTCACCAACCAGTCTGCCAATAGATCACGTTGTTAAGTCCCCCAAGCCATGGGTATGAATTCCATGGGAAGAGTGACCCACGTGCCCAACCATGGACACAAATTCCAAAGAGGGGAATCAATGTGCCTATTCATGAGCACAAAGTTTGAGGCAACTTGCAATTAATGCAAAGGGGTTCAGACTACGTGGCACAAATTCCAAGGTAGTGGAGCCCAAAGAAGTCCAAAAGTAATGGTGATAGTATTATGGTGTTAATAAACATTCTTCATAATTTTTTGAGATGATTCCCTTGGTGCAGACACAATTTGGATCTTAGCAACAAATATGAGGGCTTATGGCATAAGCCCACATGTTCCATTATTGCTTATCATGAAGTTTGAGACAAATATGCACTTTTCATAAACTGGTTGTGTTTACAATCAAAAGTTGCAGAATGATTAGACAGACCTGTTGGTGCTAAGTTTGCTAAGTTTTGTGCATATGATTGAGTGTTTTGGCATGGAAACTAATGTAAGTCTCATTTATTGTTGATTTTCCCCTTTTCAAGATTTGTAAGAGGGAGAATATGTACTTGCAGATTCAAAGAGGAATATGCTTGAGTCTGAGAAACAGATTCAAAGAGGAGATTGCCACTCGATGTGAGAGTTCAACTCTTTTGTATTGTCAAAGGGGAACGTCTCTTTAAAGGAGATACATTTCCACTCAATGTTAGAGTTCAATCCTTTTGTATTGTCAAAGGAGAACGTCTCTTTGAAGGAGAGACATTGCCACTCGATGTGAGAGTTTAGTCCTTTTGTATTGTCAGAGGAGAATGACTCTTTGAAGGGGAGACATTACCACTCGATGTGAGAGTTCATTCCTTTTGTATTGTCAAAGGAGAATGTCTCTTTGAAGGGGAGACATTGTTACTTGATGTGAGAATTAATTCCTTTTTATTGTCAAAGGAGAAAGTTTCTTTGAAGGAGAGACATAACCACTTGATGTGAGAGTTCAATTCTATTGTATTGGCAAAGGAGAGCATCTCTTTGAAGGGGAGATAATAAAGCGGCTACACAGTTGAGCGGATCCTGGAGACGTAGCCCACATTGGGTGAAATCCATTACCAACTCGATGATCTCCTCTTATGCAATTGATCTCTTGTCTCATGTTTTCTCATGCATGTCATTTTCACTATTATGATCACTAAATGTGATAAGTAATGAATTTGGAGACTATCAACTCATTCACAAGTTTAATATTCAAATTGGATTCAATCTTGATAATGCAATCCGTGGGCGATTCACTCAATGAACTTTTGACATATCATGTGCGTTCATGGCATAATAAAAAATACCCCCTAATTTGACTACATATTGGAAAATACCTCTAAAAATCACATTATTTAACCCCTTACCAATATGAACCCAATACACCTTCCCAATTTAAAAAACCTCTACTTTCACTAGATATTGTATGTATCCATTTTTTCATTAAATTTTTTTATACCCCTTTATATTTTTTCATTAACTTTGAGCTCCATTTTTTATATATGCAAATATAAAAACCCTTTACCCCCATTATATGCTCAATATATTATGTCATTTTTTTCCTCAATATATATCCCCCAATATGAACGCACGTGGTATGGTATTTCTCCCCTAGTGAAGCCCCCGTGATGCAATCAAGTCAGAAGGTCACTATTAAGAATTGGGTCTTCTTCAAGGGGATTTAAACTAGACCAAGTTTGTGATTGGTTGCCTCTCGGATTCGGATCACATTACTAAAATAATACAACAAGATCCCATTGAATATGAGTGAAATCAATTTAGTGCAAAATGATCACAGTCCAAATATAAAATTAAAACATGTCTCATATCCAATCACATATATTATGTAATACATGTATAATCGAATAAACCGCTCCTCTAATCCCTCCTTCCTTTGATCCTAAACAAGTTTTGGGAATTTTATTTCAACTATGGGGGAGGTCACCTTCCTCTCTCTAATCACAAAGTAAAAATATTTAGAGCAATGGTTTCGGCAATGGGAAATGCAATTAAATCTCAACCCTCTAGATTTATTAAGGAGTTGTATGAAATCCATGATGTGCCTCTTCCTCCTTCCTCATCTTAGCACATAAATTTGGTTTTTGCTGAAAAGGGGTTGATATGCTAGTTCATACAGATCCAAGGGTCGTGCAATATGAATGCAAAATAATTGGCAAGTTCTTCTAGAGGGAAGACTTCCCCATTATTTTTATGGTAGAGGATTCTATGTCTTTCTCGTTGAGGCTGAGGATTGTGACCTCGTTTTTCAAAATGCGGTTTTTCTTTCTGGGTATTAAGGGTATATAATAGAACATATGGACTCTTGATTTTAACCTAGAAAGTGATATATCATTTGTTGTGTTGGTGTGAGTTCACTAGAAACATCTTCTATTACATTGCTGGAAAGTATATTCAATGTATTGCATAGGAAATACCCTGGGTAGGTATATTGACAGATATAAACCTAGAGATAATTTTTTTTTAGATGTTTGTATTTATGTAGAAGTGGATGTGGAAAAGGGTTTGCTTGAGACAATTTAATTAATCCTATATAACTGGAAAAACATGCAATCAATGGAGTATGAGAAACTTCATTTTAAGTTCAAATACTACCATGAGTATGGACATTTTATTAAATATTGGAAAAAAATGCCTAGGTGTAGCAAGTAGTACAACAAAAGGAGGACTAATGATAACGAATCAAAAACAAGAAGAAAAAATTCAAACAAGCCACACCCGCCTCAAATACAAGACATATATCTCAAGCAATGGGTTGATTTGAACCATATAAATGTGGAAAAACAATAGGACAAATGCATTTTATAGCATTAATAGCACCAATATTGAGTTACCCTAAAGAATCTATAGGGAAATAACCAAAATTTCCCAAGGAGGTGAAACAAGTTTAATGGAAAACGTGTACGAAGTATTAGCACAAGAAAATATATTCCAACTATAGAGACTATACTTGTTCCTCCATTTAATTTAGGAATTTCAATAGCAACACCGATATTGGAAGAAAACCTAGAAACGTTGCTTTCTCTAAGAGTAAAAAGTAGTACCTCAGTTCATGAGAAAGAGCTTGACCATTTCCAGAAAGGATAGTGTCCTCAATTGGAATCATTACATGGAAACAAGATCAAAACTATTTGAGATGAGGAGAAGGGGGAAAAGGTGGCATCATAAAAACTAATGAAAATCCAAAGAAATAAACTAAATAAAGAACAAAGGGAATAAATAAAAAATAAAGAAAAGTGGTTGAGTACTGAAGTGGCCATTTAAATCACTCTGGGCATAGGGCTAAGAAACACTAGAAACCCAGGGGCACAATCCCGTCATTTGGAAGGAAACAAAAATCAACAGGTAACTAATGAAGGTGATGTTTTAGAATTGCAAAGGCATGGGTAGTAGGATCAAGGAAGAATTTGTAGAAAATTTAGTAAATTAGAAATGCCTAGTATCATCCTCATCTAGGAAAAAAACAAGAGGCTATGGAAGTAGCTAATATTTGTAAACTAAAGTGGAAATGTAGTGAAGGACAAGAAATTAGTTCAAGAGGTGCATTTAAAGGCATATGATCAATATGGGACTGTCTATCTTTCTAGTTGGAATTCTCATTGATACTCAATACTATTTATTAACAATGTTTATTAATAAGAAAATAGGAAGGAAACTTAATATTATCAATGTTTACATGCCCACTATCTACAAACAAAACAAAGGATCATTAGGAATATCTTTCAACCTTAAAAAGTATAGAACTTTGGCAAAAAAGCTTTGTAGCCATAAAATTTAAAACCATTATCCTTGACAAATAAACTAGGGAGGGAGTATAGTTTAAGATCCATTAAGAGAAATTATTGAAGGTCTAGTCTCTCTATGGGATATAATGTACATTAAACCAATTAAGGGAAAGTTCATTTGATCATCGATGAGAGCACATGACGACGCCCAAATTTAATAATAAAATTGAAACTAGGCAGTGGTGATCTAACCAATACGTAGTTAATTCAACTGGAGGGAGGTGCATCATAGGATTATGGAACGACATACTTGTAAGGGGCACACTTTATGTAGTAACAAGATGGGAAAACTAAGCACCTTGATTTTAGGATTCCATTTAAATTCTAGTAGCATTGAGATTAAGCTGGATCTTGCACATATATTTATCAACACCATGAGTGATATTGAGTAGCAAATGTATGTTGCTTGTGGTGGAAAAATCAAACACTACTTTAGATGACAAGTGTTAAATGGTGGCATGCCAAGTATCAACAACACGTGCCAACACAATGAACAACCAGGGTGTTGGCATAAGAAGTGGGAGAGAGGAAAAACACCAATCTTTATAGATACACCAAAAATTCATGAGAATGAAAACAATAGTCACTCAAGTTGCAACAACAATTGGCACACTTGTACAACAAAAGTATCAAATGGTAGTCCTGGAGGTTGAATTTGATATGCTTTAGAACATGGTGATCAATATGAGCAAGGAGGACCAATCAAGGACCTTAAATAAGGTTTAGCCCCTGAATTCATACTGTGGAAGACCAAAGGAGAAAGAGACAATGCATCAACTATATGATATAATGTAAATTGAAAAACAAGACTTGGACCTAGCCAATGTTGTAGTGGAATAAGTGATTAGTAGACATGTATTTGATTAAGTTTTATGTTTTGCAAAGTTTGAAGCATTTCATATTTATTTTTTAGAATACATACCACTCATAAGTGTTGGGAGATTTTACCCCCTAATATAATTAGGATTAGTTACAAAGTAGTAGATTGTATGGAATTTTGTTATTGTATGACAACTTTGGAAGAGACCTAAATGTAATTATTTTATAGCTTTGTTGCAATTTTTTTTATTAATATAAAATCTACCAATTATGGTTAAAAATAAAAATTATTTACATAATACAAGTCATTAAATTTACAAATCTAATTCCTTTGATAGGTTGATTCTTTAAATATTGTTGAAAAATATTCAATCTCTTCATATTGGCCCTAAATTGGGGAAAAAATCAAATACCTCAAAAATGCAAATGGCATATTACAATTTTGTTTCTAGGCACTACTACAATACATTTCCCTAGAGTCACCTTTAATGTTGTCTTATAGTGTATTTTTTTTTTTCAGTGAAACATTTATGTTCTCATGATGCACCACAAAACACTCTTTAGGGTGTTGTAGTTTGTGTTTTCTTAGAGTTAATAATCGTGAATATTGCATAAACAAGTTCAACATAGTTCAATATCATCTTAAAATCATAATATACATCACTCTATTCATTGTTACATAATCTTAACAACATATATAGTAGAATGAAAAGCATACAACATTGTTGTTGCATTGAATTTGTGCACAATTTGTGTTTGTTACATTGAATGCATGTTTGTTGTTTTAGGACAGTGTAATTTTGTTTTGTATGAGTGTTGTACTTGTGTCATTATGGTTCATCATGCTAGCATTAATATGGAAGTGATTAAACTAAAGCACATTGAGTTTGCATCATATGCATAATTTATAATGTCACCGAGATTGATGCAAATATACGTTGTCAACAATATAGCCTCATATTTGGGCTTGCTTGTGTCAGTATCATGCAATTGGCATCATATGTGAGTCATTCGTGCACCATTTAGATGTTAGGTACATTATCAATGTGAGAGTTTTATGTCCATATTTATTATGAATTATTCTTATTATTATCATTATTGAAATTTATTATTATTATTTTCCTCATTATTTCAAAATTATTAATAATTAATTACATTTTAATTACTATCAACTATTAATTTAATGACTATTTTTTTTGGATATTTATATTCTTATCATATTTAACTGTTTATGAGATTGATTATTATTATGCATATATTTTACCACACGAACATTCAACCATTTTCATAGGTTGAAAGAAAAAAAAATGTGTAACCAAATGTAATTATGAACTTTTATATCACTAACATTCAACCAATTTCACACCATAAAAGACAATAAACCATGCACACATAAGCACAATTATAACCCCAAGAGTTAGCTCAATCAATTTGTGCCAATTTTTCAAGGACCTTGTTGGTAATTTGATTCATTGTGCTAGTCCCCACATCAATTCCAATGGGGCCAAGTACATTAAATCTATGCCACCCACTCTACACAAGGTAACATCGTCAAAATGTGGGAAAATTCAAAGGAGTTTCCAATGGAATTATTTCCAAAGAAAACAATAAACAAAATTATGGAATTTTATAATAAGTTGTAAATTGCCATGTAATTTTTTTCCTCTATAACAACCAGTACGCTACCTCGCCCATGGAAATGTCAACTTTAAATACAACATAACATGGAAAAATATCTATAAACACTAAATGAAATGAAGTTGATATAAAAAGTTGACTAAATTGTTGTAACATAAAGCCTCCTCATCTTCTAAACCCTCCTCATCCTCACTTTCTAATAACATAATAAAAGAACACAAGTTCAATAAAATAAAGAATTACTAACATTAAAGATGTGGTAAAAACCATATAGGTTGAAAAGTTGTTAATACTCTTCGAATCATTGCCATTATCATGAGTTTGAATATTATTATAATAATTCAACTAATAAAAAGCAATTAAAATTATATATAAGGTAAGAAATAAACACATAATTAACAATTAATTACCAGTGGAATGGGCTAGTAAGCTTCACCATTATTTCATAACCATGCTTTAGGGAATATATTATTTCTTTTATACTTGGCTTATGACTATAACAATTTAATTGTATGAAATAAGAGAAAATCATATTTAATAGTAACATATAATAAGCTAGTGTATTAGCATAAGAAATGGGATTATCTTGATAAAAAATTACATAACAACCTTTAATTGAGGACCTCCCAACCTGATTGGAAGTGTGTGTGTGTGTGTGTGTGCGCGCGTGTGCACGTGCACACGTGCATGTGAGATCATATACATAAGCTATGTGTGTGAGAGAGAGAGAGAGAGTGTGAGAGAGAGAGAGAGAGAGAGAGAGAGAGAGAGAGAAGGAGGTCATGTACATAAGCTAGAATACGCTTAGTTAAGTTCATCAATTTCAAACAAATGTTAATGTTATTAAAATGATGCATCATAAAAAAAGTACAATGTCAATTCTAACCACCAAACAATTATAATCGTATCGAGGCCAGTGTTCCATTACTGTGTCTCCTACTAACATGGATAATATAGTTGTATAATTCTAAAAATTCCTTTATAAAATGAAGTCATTCCTATAATAGATTGAAGATCATGGGCCATAGGATATCACCCTAGATGAACCAAGGAAACCGTAATTTAAATTTTGATAAAAGGTCATAATTTTCAACTCAGAAACCGTTGTCGCCCTAATAAAAACCCCATAGCCATGTCCCTAGCCCTCAAATATGTACCATTATCCCTCATACACCTACATATGTTAGTATATGCATCAATAAAAAATCTCACTCTCCTTGACCAATAGATTAAGCCTCCCATTCTCAATCTAGATCCAACTCATGGTGTGAAGGGAAAGTTCTTGAAATTCTGAATATCCTTTGATATGCTCTTCAAAAATCATACTAATGAAGCTATGGACACCCCACAAATCACTATAGAAACTGTTAACAAAAGATTCAAAAACATTGGAAATCATAACAAGAACCCTAGAGATTGTCACACCTCAGACTGACCTGTCTTTATTGGTGTGAGTGTTGATGTGGAAACTTGATAAATTGTTGAATAGGTCAATATTTCTCTATTGCATAAATTATTTTCACTCTATTCTCAATAATCATCCCCTTATATAGTAGATCATGCCTCTCATTTTTTATCTATATCCCAAATCTTGACATGAAGGACAAGTTCTTCGTTCTATGAATATCCTTGATATGCATATTCAAAAGTTACATTGATGAAGTTGAGGAAACCATAGAAATCACAACTAAAGTAATTCACAGAAGATTAAAAAAATATATAAATTGTCTCACCTCATGTGGAACAAGGGTAATGTGATATATGGAGACAAGATACATTGTGTAAATTTAGAGAGTAGAGTTGAATCGGTTTGATGAATGCATTTTAGGGGCGGCGGAGCTTTGGTTCTAGGGTTTCACTAAGCGAGGGACGGAGGGCAACAGACACCCATGGAGACACAGGGAGGAAGGAGCTCTGATCCCTCCTACAGTAATATGGTAACAAACAGAGGATAAGGAGGGAAAAAGAACAAACCTCCACAACCCTTGGAGATTTAGACAAAAAACACTGAAACGCAAAAGGTGGAAGGCAGCAAAACCCATGCAGAGCAAGGGACCCACAAAGAAGACCGTCAGGAAGATAAAGAGGAAGACAGAGGTCAGGGGTCAGAGAACAGAGCCAAGATGGGTTACTCTAGAGATTGTCCTCTTAATAGAAACGAGGAAAACCTAAATACTAGCAAAGGGAAAGACCAAACAGGTTTCACCAGAGTAGAAGGAAGAGGAAAAGGAGGGGGAAGGAAGACACAAAAGAACCCTATTGGGAATGATAAAACTAAAAGCTACAATAGGTTTGAGATCTTAGGAGAACAAGAGGCAGATGGAGGGGATCAAGAGAGTACAGAGAAGAAGATAGCAAGGGGGAAAGAAAGAGGGACCAACATGGAGTTCACTCAGGAACAGAATGAACACACAAAGGATCCTTTGAGTAACATGGAAATAAAAAAAGACCAGGAAATGTCTCAAAGTGAAAGTGGCACAGAGGATCAAGACTTACAGGAGATCCTAGAAAGGGAAAACCTAGAGTTGGAAAAGTTTCTAGAACAAGGAGGAAACTTGGGAATAAACTCCATCCCTTAGGAGGATGTGGACAAGGTCCAAAAAATATTCCTGAACAAGTCAAACCAAACAGCTACAGGAGTCAAAAGGGGACATGACAACCAGGAAAACAAAGGGACTTCCTCAATAGGATTAATAACAAGAAAACTAACAAAGAATCCAGGCAAGGGGAGGGGAAGAAAAAGACAGAAAGAACTACTACTGGAGTGCAGCAAACTCATGATTGACTCAGGAAGGATGAAAGACCTTTCCAGTTACTCCTTTAAAACCCCACCTCAATGAAAATTACAACCTGGAACATTAGAGGACTTGGGAGCAGAAGAAAACAGAGGAATCTAGGTAAAAGAATCAAAGAGGAAAAACCTGACATAGTATTCATACAGGAAACAAAATGCTCTATGGAGAGGATCCGCGAAAAACACAGCAAATGGTTAAATAGATATGAATACCTTGAAGTTAATGCAAATAAATCTGCTAGTGGCATTCTCACTCTATGGGATCCACAAAAATTTGGTGTGATTGATGCAGAGGCATCCAGACATCACCTTTCACTGATTTTCCAACCAGTGGGTGACAGAAAATGTTACAGTATCACCAATGCCTATGGTCCTTAGCCAATGGAGGACAAACTTCGACTCCTCACAACATTGGAGGATATGAAGAAGAGATACCCAACTCTACCCTGGATTCTTGGAGGTGATTTTAACATAACAAAATCACTCATGGAGAAGAAAGGAGGAACTAGAACACTTGGAAGAGACTTAGTTGCCTTCCGGAACTTCATCACCAATAAGAAATTAGTTGATATGGAAACAAGCAATGGAATCTTCACTTGGAATAACAAAAGAGGGGGACCTACCCAAGTAGCCTCAAAACTGGACATATTTATTGTTTTAGAGGAACTTCTTGTTAGGGGAGGCATCATTATTGCACTCATTCTATCTTTTGGAGGTTCAGATCATTGGCCTATCCAATTGGAAGCTTCCCTCTTTGGCAAACCAAGGAACACCCCCTTCAGGTTTGAGAACGCTTGGCTCACACATTCATATTTCCTCACCAATATTGAAGAATGGTGGAAGGAAGAGCTTCACCTTCAAGGTACAAAAATGTTCCTTCTTCATAGCAGGCTCCAGCACATTAAAAGAAGACTGAAAGAATGGAACAAAAAAGAATTTGGTAACATCTTCAAAGCCAAGGAAGATGTGGAAAAGAAACTAAAGGAAATAAACCAGATTCTTGTCACTAAAGGCTATATAGAAGAAAGGAAAGAGATGGAAAAGTCACTCTAGTAGGAATGGGACAACAGATGCCTTCAAGAGGAAATATTCTGGAGACAGAAATCTAGAGTACAATGGATTAAAGAAGGGGAGAGAAACACCAAATTCTTTCACAGATCCACCATAGCTCACAGAAACAAAAAAAGAATAGTGAAACTTACAGACCAGCATGGAATAGAGAGAAACACTCATGAAGAAATGGAGAAGGTTATACTCCAGTATTTTCAGAAAATTGCTGAGGAAACCTTGGAAGACAGATACCAGTCCATGAAAAGATTTACTCAGTACATCCCTAAATTGGTCACTAGAGAAGATAATTTCAACCTCAACAGACCAGTAACAGAGGAAGAAATAGAGGAAGTCATGAAAGAGATGAAAAATGGGAAAGCACCAGGCCCGGATGGCTTTAATGTAGACTTTTTCAAAGCCTGTTGGAGGATAGTGAAACAAGACATCCTGGAGGTAGTGGAAGACTCTCGAAGATTCAAGACAGTCTTAAAGGTGCTCAACGAATCTTTCATAGTCTTAATCCCCAAACAGGAAAAGGCCACCTCTCTAGACAGATTTAGACTTATAGCATTACGCAATGTGATATACAAAATTATATCCAAAGTCATTGCCAACTAGCTCAAACCTCTCCTCCCAACCCTAGTGTCAGAGGAGCAAACGAGCTATGTGGAAGGAAGACAAATTCTAGATAATATAATTCAAGCTCATGAAATGGTTCATTCACTCATTACCAACAAACAGGCATGAATGATTATGCAGCTGGACATAGAAAAGGCATATGACAAACTTAGTTGGTCGTACATAAGAGCAATATTAAAATCCTATGGCTTTGATCACAATTGGATTAAATGGGTTATGGTGCTAGTTACCACTGCCAGTTGTTCAATTCTTCTCAATGGCTCTCCTTCAAGAACCTTCAAGCCTTCTAGAGGTCTCAGGTAAGGAGATCCTCTTTCTCCTTTCATTTTCATTCTAATGATGGAAGGGTTAGGGAGAGCTATCAGAGTAGCTAAGGAGGAAGGGAGAATTCAGGGTCTGAGACTCACTCAAGGTGGAGACACAGTGACACATCAACAATTTGTGGATGATACCATGCTTCAAGGCACACCCACTGTCAAGGAAGCCAAAGCATTCAAACAAATTCTGAGTGAGTTTGCTAGGGCAGCAGGCACAAAGGTAAGTCTTATTAAATCAAAGATTTTCTTTTTCAATATGGATATTTCAATACAAAGAAATCTTTCCAGAATTTTGGGCTTTGAAAGGGAGTCACTGCCTACGAAGTACCTGGGAGTTCCTCTCACTGAAAAACCGCTTCACAAAGATATCTGGGAGCCTGTTCTTAATAAGTTAAAAGACAAGATTATCAAATGGACAAATAGAGTACTAAATCTAGGAAGGAGACTGGTTCTCACTGAGGCTATCCTCCAAAGTATCCCTATCTATGCTATCTACCATTCCAGCACCAACCGATGTTGTTACTAATATAAGAAACATTCAGAGAGACTTTCTCTGGGGGAAAGGGGAAGAAAGGAAGAAATGGGCCCTTGTGGAATGGGACAAAGTATGCAAACCTAAGTCCCATGGTGGCTTGGGTCTACATGACTTAGGAATTCTTAATAGAGTTCTTGGAGCCAAAATCTGGTGGAGATGGCTAAAATAAATACAAGCCCCTTGGGCAAAACTTTGGAAGCAAAAATATGCTAGTGAATGGCAGGAGAAGAATCTAATTAGAATGATAGGACAAGTAAAAGGCTCTACAATTTGGAATAGGGCATGGGAGAATAGGGCCCTAGTCCAAATTCACAGTTTCTGGGAGATCAAAAATGGAAACCTGGCTTGGTTCTGGGAGGATAATTGGCAGCAGGAGGACAATCTCCAAAGTGAAGAATTAGCAGAAATTCACACTGATACCATCAACAAAGGACTAAGGTGGGTAAGTGACTACTAGGACCAATCAAGGAACAATGGGAAATGGAGAACATGGAAACTTACAGATTACAGAGAAATGGGCATGCTGGATACTCAAGCTATAGCCCCTAAAGGTCTTTTAGACAAGAGACAAATCTTAAAATCAGACTTGGATGATCAACTAAGATGGGGAAAGAACAAGGTAGGTCTCTTCAACCTTAAGGAAGCCAAAAGGATAGATGCAGGGTTTAACCTTTCAAACACAGATAAGACGTGGAAAGAAATCTGGGAAAATCCTCATTGGATGAAAGTCAAACTGTTCAAGTGGCTGGTTCACCAGGGAAAGATTCTGACATGGGATAATCTTAAAAAAAGAGGATTTTTTGGCCCCTCAAGATGTCACTTATGTAGACAACAAGAAGAAACTACAAATCATCTCCTCAATAGATGCACTTTCACCACAACACTTTGGAATTGGGTTGGAGAAGTCTTTGAGCATATAGACAGAGATGTTAATGACACGATCACTACTTTGAAGAATTGGAGGAAAAATTTCTCGGATAATGAGATCATAAACTCAGCCTGGATACTGATCCCAAGATTCTTAATCTGGAATTTATGGAAGGAGCACAATAATCGGATTTTCAAGGAGAAAGCGAGTCCAGCGAGCAACATCCTCAAACTAGTCCTTAAACAACTCAAAGAAACTGTGAATATCCTGGGAGGAGCAGCTACAGGCAAACCCATTGAACCAAGAGAGGCCAGAATATTGGAGAAGTTAGAGCTCAAGGTTATCCCCCCTCAAGGTTCTATGCAGATTATCAAGAAAACCTCAACAGAAAAGTCTTCTTGGCAACCCCCTTCTCAAGGTTTTTTAAAATTCAACATAGATGGGGCTTCAAAAGGGAATCCGAGAGAAGCTGGTTATGGAGGGGTTTTGAGGGATGAGGAAGGAAATATATATGTCATCTTTCACAGTTATCTAGGCAAAGCACCTAACAATATGGCTGAGCTCATGGCAATGGAATTATGCCTGGAAATACTGCTCAAATACAACATTCAAAATGTCATCATTGAGGCTGATTCAGAACTAGTCATTAAATCAGTGAAGAGGATAAATGTTGGCGCTGCTCCTGAGAAAATCTCAGAACATTGGGGGCTTCTGCAAGTCTACCAAAGAATCCAAGCGCACCTAAGAATGCTGAGAACCCTTAGGATGGTGCATGTTCGTAGGTAAGCTAAAAAAGTGGCGGACTGGCTTGCTAATGAGGGGGTACGAAATAAGAATATCGATTTTTGCTGCTAGTGGGATGAGATAACAGATGACAGGTTGAAAGAGGGATGTTCATCCAGGGCACTCAGCGACCGACAGCAGCGTCAGAAGAATCAAGAGACAGTATTTGTTGACACAGATCCATAGTGATGGGGTCCAATTATTTTGATTTCATTATGAAGTCTTTTGTCATAAGTGAGATCCTTTTTGGGTTGTAGGTCTATGTCAGCCTCATTAATGCAGGTAATGGCAAACCAAATGTCTCAGGGGGATGGCTGGTTAGAGGGATCTTCATCTCCCTTTGGCCCATGAGCCGGAACCCAGATTTCAACAGTAAACGCAAAAACCCAAATTTTATTCTTGTGAATAGCTTTACTGCCCTTGAGGTGGTTTCC
Organism: Pinus tabuliformis; assembly: GCA_031772625.1. Taxonomy (NCBI): domain Eukaryota; kingdom Viridiplantae; phylum Streptophyta; class Pinopsida; order Pinales; family Pinaceae; genus Pinus; species Pinus tabuliformis. The sequence continues at coordinate 1,299,664,717 of CM062818.1, forward strand.
GGTATATCGCAAGCTCCTCAAGTGGAAAGCGGTTTTTCTAATTTGGGAGCGATTCCACTCACCACGTGACACGTGGCCAAGGGTGCGGTGGAATTACCGCCTTCATCGCGCGCTAACTATCGATGCTCTTAGCCCGCACGATATGATCCGTAACCATTGGATCTAGCGAGGATAATCTACGGCCAAGATTTTGCATGCAAGTTGGTGGGTTCGCAACAAAGGTTATGTTTCGAGCTATTCGTTGGATCTGTCCGGGATCGCACGCAAATGGTGGATTTCAGAAGGTTAAAGTGATCGAAGGATAAGTTAAAAACAGACCCAATAGGATTATAGATTATGGTCTATTGGGTTCATTGGGTTCGATTCATTTGTTAAAAGGTGTGCATGTTGGCCACCCGATTTGTTTTTCATCCACTGGATCTACAACGCAAGATCCAACGGTCATTTTTGGTCTGCAAGTTTGTTTTGGCGGGCTCGCGTCCTTGGGTCCGCTTTGTCATTTTGAGACCATGATTTGGGGTAGGCCTATCATATTGGCGGGCCTCACCGCTGTGGTCACCTTTGTACAATATTTCTCCTTTTTTTAATTGAATAGAAGGATCCACTCTTGCCTTAGCAAAAAAAGTAAATTTAGAGAGTAGAGTTATAAAGGAAAAGAAGGTAATATATTAAAGAAGAAATCATAGATTTGTGGGTGAGAATAGAACATGAGAACATTGGATTTAGATTAGATTGCATATGTAGATGATATCAAGGTAAATTGAACCAAACCAGAGATAGATCATTTAAAAAGACAAAAAAAGTTGAAGGTAATGTTCAAACTTGTCCTCCCTCTCTTTATATTGCATCTTAAGATATTTGTGTGCGCCCTCACTTAGACCTGTCAACCTTCTATGAATACTTGCAAATCAATCTAGTGATGACTTATTCTCTTTTCCAGATTACAAACCCAAGGAAAACCTTGAGTAATTCCTCCCATTTCAAGGATAGTACCTAGATTAAACCACACAAATTCAGGGCACGAGATTGTCCAACAACAAGGCTTGAATCCATGACATTGATATACTTGTTAAGAGCTCAACATGTCACTTGCAATGATTGAATCAAGGTGGGGAGGATAATAATCATTCCTCCCGAATACTTGAGTTAAACCCATTTGGAAATTGATCTAATTATGACTTTATGTAGAGGGAGATTAAAATAATAGTTTTCACAACATATATTTTAGATTGAAGAGGCTTAAAGTGTGGTTTCCATGGTGTGTGCAGGACAATGATTAAAAGACAAAGCTTAAATTATATGCTCTTCTTCCTATCTCTATATGTTTTTCTTTATGGGCCATCTTCACTATAAGTAGATAAGCTATACCCAAACCATAAATTATATCCAAAGAATTGGGATGATCTAACCCCCCCACAAACTTTTATAATTAATATTGTAAAAATTCATTGTAATTTCTAAAGATAATTCTTAAAAAAATTTAAATTATTTATTTTTTAAAAATATATGTATTTTGGCAAAACTAGTTGAGCATTACATATCATTAAACTCTCAACATGTCACTTAACAAAATTGAATATCTTTGAAAAATATAACAATCATCATAACCCCTTGAACTAAACCAAATTCACATTATAAAATCATTTAATTATCTTAATTAATCAGTTAAAGCCAATGTAAAAATGAAATTTCATTACTTATAAAATGATCAATTATACAATGTCCCCTTGAGTCATATATTTGAAAAGCAAGCTACTTGCTTAATAATTATTGTACTTCCTTCATGTATCAATAAAAAAAATCACTTTGAAATGTCTAACCAATCTAAATGTGATAAGGAAACTATTAATAAAACTCAAAAATACATTACAGGTTATATTTAACTCTAAAAATAAAAATTAACAAGTTTAAAAATTTTAATAAATAATAAATAAAATAAAATAAAATACTTTATTTAAATTTCAAAATATTTTTATAATATTATAAAATTTACAAGATTATTTTAAATATTTACATTCATAAATTTCAAAAATTTACATTGATTATCTTTATCTCAAAATCTTCATTTTTAAAACTTCTTAGCTAATACCTTTATTGTAATGTAGCTAATATTTTTTTTTATTATTTTTGACATATGTGGGTGCATTCAAATGGAAGAAGGGCTCATGGACATTATTAGATTTTTCAAGTCATTATAATGTTGGAAAATTTCATTGTAATAACTCTTAGTTTTTAAATTACACTTATTTAGACAGTCATTAGACTTCTGATAAAATTATATATATTTGCTTTTCTTAATAGAAATCCCTAGTTTTTTTCTTTGCTTCTAAAAAAAGTACTTGAATTATCACAAATCAAACTTAATTTTAATTAAGTAGATTACGTGGTCGATATTCATAGAGATGTAAAACTATTTTTGTCAACTTAAATTAAAATAAATTATAATTAGGAAGAGTTCTTGCAAATTTTTAATTTATTTTTTATTAATTAAATATTAAGGTTAAAATGTTTGGTATATATCATTTAAACGATAAAAGTATTCATTCCTCGATTGGGGTGCGATATAGATCATTATCTTTCTCGGCACTCTCGACAACAACGAAATGACCGGTGATAGAGTAGAAGGGCAACTCAACCCAGGACCTTACGTGCACGATCAGGACGGTGGGGTGGTAGATAACATGGGTGAGTTTAATGTTTGGAGCGATCCGACGCATGATTCATAAAATCTAGGTGGTGAGGGCTCGTAGCCCCATTCATGCATTTGTTTTGTGATGGAGACTAGTTTTAGGAGGGAAGCGAAGGTGCTTAGTTCTCTATCCTCTGGTGGTAAGCTTGGTTGGGAGGTTCTGCTCACGGGATGTCACTAGCCTTGTGTTCATGGAAATTGTAGTCAGGTATGTATTGTTTCTTTTCTCCCCTCCTCATCCGCGACCTGCTCTATTTCTGAATGTCTCTTGCAAGTTTGTCGACCCATCCTGCAAATTGATTATTGAACTATCTGGAATTGACTGCTCGATAAGAGAGCATAGCTATGTGTTTACTTTTTATGTTGAGTGTGTTGTTTCTATGCCAATGTATGTTTATATGGTATTCTATTGTTTCGAATTGGAATGTATGGAACAATTTGGGTCAGTTTTCTTTTGTGGAAGGATTGTCCGCTTGATGGAAATGGTTTTCTTCATGATTTGTTGAACTGGAATGAGAAAGTATCCTATAATTCTTCGTCTCTAGTTTTTTATGGTTATGGTGTGTTTCTCCATGGTAGTTGGCTTGAGGAGCCGATCTGTGGCACCTCCCTTCTAAGTTGATAGACTATCTATGGTTTCTATATGTCAATTGAACCATCTGAGCATGAGGAGCTGGTTTTTTGCCACAAATGACGTTGGTGGTTGGCCTTCTCGACCTGCTGTGTTTTCGTATGACATGGGCATAATGTAGTTTGCTTCTTGCTCTTTTCCTCTGAATTTTTGTCAGGTTATATTAATTGGGGTTTTCACTTAGGCCGCACGTATTCAGTCTGTTCCTGGACTATGGCTCAGCCTGTTTGGGTGGAAGGGTATACTGTGTTGGATTGGTGGTTTATATATATGGCTTGACCTTCTCCGGGTGTTAGTCCGTCAGGAACTAGGGGTCGGGGTCACAGTCGTAATGTAATATCCCTCCCCTTAATAATAAATAATAAAATTAATAAATAATAAAATAATAATAAACAATAAATAATAAAAATAATAAATAATAATATAAATAATAAATAATAAATCACTTAAATAATAAAAATAATAAATCATAAATGATATTAAAAATATATGCAAAATAATTAATAATAATAATAATAATAATGGTGGTTATTCTCTAAATAAGAATAAATAGAAATAAAACAAGAAAAACAGGAAAAAGAAGAAAATAAAACAAGAAAGCTAAAGAAAAGAAAAGAAATAAAACAAGAAAACTAAAAAAATCAAAAGAAAAGTAAAGAAAGCTAAAAGTCAAAGTCGCATGTAGACACATGGAGTGTGTGCATGTGGTTCCCCATCCAATGTTTTCTCTATTTATTAGAGAGTGAGGAAGATGGGAGACATTCCATCTTTCATTCTCTTGGGAGAATGGTGTTCTAAGACTTAGGAGTCACTGGCAGTAGTACGTTGATTGAGGGCTCGAGGTGGCCAGTTGTAGTAGATCCTTGCACAATTGAGTCTACGATTTGGTGGAGAGTCATCCCCAAAACCTTGTTGTCATCTAGCAGACTTTGATCACAGGTAATATAGGTATGAGCTTATTTGTTTGTTTATGATTTTAATTAGGAAATTAACTTTATATTTACTTTGTACTATTAAGGTTGGGAATAGAGGTGGACATGGTTCCTCCTCTACATAGCCACTTAGGAGAAGTGACAGAAATTATGATGTTCAACTTATCAATGTCGCGGCCCATGCATATAACACAGGTACTCCAGCCAAGGTAAAACAATTGATTTCATCATGGGAGGTAGATCTCAACCAGTGTGCTGAGAATGAAGTGCAACTCATGGTTCCTGATCCCGGCCATACCCAAGGTTGGATCACACAGTATAAACAAATGGTTCACCTTTATCGGACGATGAAGAGTATTGTGGCCCGAGTTGTTATGAATTCTACAGGTTCTGTTAATTCTGATCACTATTTCCAGGAAATTTGGAAAGAATTTCGACTTACCCAATTTCAAATTCAGCAGCAGAATGTCCATCTTGGTCATATTGAGAAGCACATTCAGTGCCTTCCTCAATCAAAATTACTAGGTTCTATCACTAAGGACCCAACCCGGATGGAGTCCTCTGATGAGTAGTAGCTAGCGACATATTTTTTGTTTATTTGTTTGATCTATATGTCAGTTAACAATACTTATGTTAGTATGTTAGATGTAAATTGGTTTATAGACATTCAATCCTCTAAGGCATTGTGTGACAGACTTAAGATTCTAATATTTTGGATGGCATATAGTGCGGTCCAATGGCCAACAAACCTAGTTTCCCAATGGGAAGGTTGAGGCCACGGAATGACTTTCATGGATGTAACCTGCTTTTTTGCAAATGAATGAATGAAAGGTCCTACCAAGCTTATAAAAAAATGACAAAAGTATTCATCATAAAAACTTATATGATGTTTGAATATTTAATTGGTCACAACCAAGTATTCTCAATTCCAATTAATTTGTTCTATCATTTATCATGTTTGCGTTTTAAATGCTGGTTTTGATGATGGTTTTGGTGATAGTTATTGAAACATATACCGGTTCATGTTTTCTCGCTTAGATCTATAGTGAAGGGTTGTGGTTGTTCTTTTGTAGTATAAATGAAGAAATTAAAGATAGAATTAGTTTGTTTCACCATAATCTATTACAAAGTTGAGGTTCTTTGCCCTAGCCATTATTATTTATCCTCTTACCTTTATCTACATGTATGGTCAAAGTAGATTGTAATTATGCAATAGAATCCTAAGGAAAATGTAAGGGACTAACATTCATCTCAAGAATTTGAGTCCTTTCAAGGCTAATTTGAATAATTTCTCTTCATATTCAAAAGTTTTTTTTTTTTTTCCAATCTCTCAAACTCTCTCGTTTTCTCTTAGAATGTAATAGGCTCCACTTCTTCTAGTCCCTCTTGTCCATGTTCTATTTAGAATTTTGTCAATATTATTATTATGTTTGTAACAAAAACAACTTTAATATAAACCATATTCTATAAAAATTATGGGTTAAGTCGTTGCTTTAACATGTGGTAATGATTAAAAGACTCACATTACCAAATCTTTCAAAGCTGGAAGCCTTTTATATGGAAACAAATATATTTATCTATATATATGAAATTTTTTTATAATTAAATTTAATTAATATCTCATTATAATAATAATCTACATTTTAAACTTTAATTTTAAAACGATGTCAATATTAACATAAAACTAAGCTATAAATTTTAACTTTTAGTTTTTTAATAATCTCAATCTTTTATAAGTTATCCAACCTGTTTATGTGTGTCACACAATTTTTTACAAACATTAAAAATTACAAATGTTTATGTGTCGTCAAATGCATGGTACAAACTAATCAATTTATACTCTAACCAATCACAATCAAAATATAAAATCTAACTAAAATAAACATATCTTCATGTAATTATATAAATATTATTTAATAAATTTAAATTTAAATGGCAAAACAATAATCAGATTTTCATATGGTTACAAGGACATTATAAACAATTTAAATTGTGAAGAGATAATGAACATATTTTTATGTAACTATAAACACATTATAAACGATCTTCCATCTTATAAATGATGAGATGAATTAAATAACACGGAGGTTAAAGGATTGTATAAGGATAGTTGAAAAATGGGAGCTACTCGGTGGATGGCGGAGGAGGGTTTCGAAGGTGGAACCCTAGGCCCTAGGCCTAGGTGAGACAGGCTATGCAGTGGTCACGCAGGTACGGGGCCTGCAGTGCTGGCAGCTGCACAGGGCGACGTCAAGCACGGCGGGTCAAAGGTCTCGAGCAACAGTTTCATTACGGTTTCCGGTGGGTGGTTTACTGTTTAGAGGAAGGCAGGGAAGGTCGTTTTAGTGAACTTTGTTACCCGTGAAACCCTTGGCATTTCAACCCCGTTTCAACTGTGCTTTCGTTTTCACTGCTCGCGAGTAGGCGGTTTCAGCGGCTGCTGTGGGAAACGGTTGCAAGTGCTATTTTGGGGGTTTTTACCTTTTTACAATGGTTATTTCTGGTGAGTCGGTGGATTTGGACCCAACTCCCGAAGACCTGCTCACGGTTTGGGGGAAGGAGGTTAACGCTCAGACTTTGAGAGAGTTGCTGGGGAAGACGGAAGGGCACGGAGCTGTCAAGGCAAGGGGGGCGGCCTCTAGAGCGCAGAGTTACGCGAAAGTGTTGCTGGAGGAGAGCAGAGATTTATCCGGAAATCAGGGTTTACCTGGTCAAGAGGCTGTGGGTGAATTTCTGGGTTATGCTCAGAATCGTCGAGGAAGTAAGGCTTTGGTAGACACATCTGGTAAGCCGCTTTCACCTTCCAGAATCCCATATTCATCAGGAGGCTTAGAGGATATTATAAATTCTGCGCAGAAGGTGGGGGTTTGGAGGTCAGTAGGAGGCCTGAAACCTCCTCGTAGAGAGGAAGGAAGAAATTGTAATTCGGCGCCGGTTAGTAGGAGCCTCTTTCCCAAGTTTCTCCCTGAGCGGATCTCTGGAGTAGGAGGGTTCGACGTGGGTCTGGAAGGAAAGCAAGGATTTGGGGTGAATAGTGAAAGGGCCGAGACCCTTTTCGATTTCGAGCAGAATGGTAAGTCGGCTGAAGGGTTGGCCGATCCCTTGTCTGGTACAGCAGAAGCAGATCTTGGAACGACGGGGCGTCATGAAACCCAAGCTCAGAATCCGAGGGAACAGGCGGATGAGTCGGAATTAAGGAGAGCGGGATTAAAAAGGAAAAAATCAAAACCCCTGAAGACGAAGAGTTTTGCAAAGTTAATACTGGGTATGGATGTTCAGGTCGAAGACGTTCTCGACGTGGCCGAAGTGACGCTGGTAGGTAGAATCAGAGGCAGACCAGTATCGGGGAAAGCTCTTCGAATGTGGGCAGAGAAGTTATGAGCTGGAACCCCTGCATCATCTTTCAAATCAAATGTGCTCGTAAGAGGTTGGTTTATGGTAAGTTTTGACAGCAATGAAGCTCTGGAGTGGGTGGAAGGGCAGAATTGGGCTTTTGGAAGCCGGCCGATTTTCTTCAAGAGGTGGACGCCACTCTTCGATGCTGAAACTGAGAAGGTGGATGAATTCCCTGTGTGGGTTAGGGCCCCGAGTTTACCACCTTTTTTATGGGCGGATTCAGTGTTCAAGTCGATAGGGGACCTGCTCGGGACGTATCTAGATGCAGATAGATCTTATCTGCACACTTTCGAGAAAGGGGTGGCAAGAATACTGGTGCGGCTTAACCCGAAAGAGGGACTTGCAAAATCCATCACACTGGTCTACAAAGAGTTCGAAATTGAACAGAAGCTGGACTACGAGCTCCTCCCATTTCGATGCCATCGATGTCATGAATATGGGCATCTGGCGCGGGATTGTCCCCTGGGAAGACGAAAGAGGAGGACGCAAAAGGATGACGAGGAATGGATGGAGTTTGTGAAAAATGCTGAATATAAGGCGGATGGGAAGACCGGCGGTGATGAGGTAGCAGAAGTAATGGCAACTCGGGACGAGGATGAGCTCCCAAAGGACGAAGACGTTCAAATCCGTCCCTCAGAGGATCAGCCGTTGAGGGACGCTTCTGGTACAGCTCAGGATGCCGTCGGCGGAGACGAACATCCGGGTATGCAGCCCTCTTCGCCCCTTTCTGATTTCAATGTAGTTAAAATGGGTGAGGGATTATCTAAAGAAACAAAAAAAAATGATGATGATCTGAATAATATTGAAACCCTATCTGAAGCTCTCCCATCTCTAAATCTGAACTGTGAGAATTTTCCCCCTCTGAGTATTGGTGCTGGGTCTTCAAACGGTCGTCATTATAATTTGAGATCTTTAACCAAGAAATCCAGTGTTTCTTCTGAGCTCTCGGATCCCGTAGGAGGCCTAGGGGCTGAGACATCCAAAAGTGGATTAAAAAAGGGGAGGGGGCGGAAATCTTTGTTTTCAAAATCCCAAGCAAAAGCTATTTTTGATGTGGCAGATGGTAAGCAGATGACTATTCCTGGGGCGCTTAGAGCAGTCAAACCCCCTGATACGGGTTTAAAATGATTTGCCTCTCCTGGAATTGTAGAGGGTTAGCTAGTAAGCCTAAAAAACTAGCCCTAAAGGACCTTATTTCTCGCAGTAATCCTGATATTGTTTTCCTTCAGGAGACCCTTGGTAAGAGTCAGGATGTAGAAACGGCTCTAAACTCTCTGCTCCCGGGATGGAATTTTTTAGCTGTAGATGCCTCAGGCCATTCGGGAGGTTTGGCGATTGGATTAAAAGTAGGAAAACTGAAGGTTCAGAGTACGTGGGGATTACATAATGTTATGGGAATGGAGGTGAGGTCTCCTGATTTTGATTTTCCCCTGTTCATTGTAAATATTTATGGCCCTTGTCAGGGAAGGGTAATTTTTTGGAACGATCTCCTCTCCAAGAGTTTGATGAAAGCTGGAAACCTTATTATAGGGGGTGATCTTAATTTTTCTATGGGTCTCTCTGAAGCCTGGGGTCCGGTGGCGAAGGAAGATCCCCTCTCAGATTTCTTTGCAAATGTACTTCAGAATCACAAGCTGATTGATGTAAATCTTTTGAAAGCAAAACCCACTTGGAGAAATCGAAGGACAGGAGAAGAAAGGATAGCTAAAAGATTGGACCGGTTCCTGATTAGTGAAAGCCTGGCTTCAAGGATTCCATGCTTTCGCCAATGGGTAGGGGAAGGGGGAAATTCGGACCATTTTCCCATCTTATTAGAACTCTCAAAATCCCCGTTGAAACCGGCAGCACCTTTCAAGTTCAATCCATCGTGGCTTCAAGAGGAGTCTTTTATAAAGCTTTTTAATGAAACTTGGAGACACCCGGACCCGGGGTATATGGGGAGCCGAGCGGGGTTTTTTATGGAAAACCTTAAGAGACTAAAAAGAGCTTCCATTGAATGGGCCTCTGAAAGAAGAAGGAAACAAGTGGAAGAACTTGAATCTATCGATGAGGCTCTTGGGATCCTTGAAGACCCAGCATCTGATGCATATGCATGCAACGAATCAAAAGACAAAATTCTGGACCTTGAAAAGAAGAAAGCGAAGATTTTACTAGATAGAGAAGAAGAGTGGAGAATGAAAAGCAGAGCTATCTGGTTGAAAGCAGGAGATGAGAATACAAAGTTCTTCCACAATTATGCAAAAGGCAGAAGGATCGCGAATACAATCTGGAGGCTGAAGGACTCGGATGGAAGAGTGGCTTCCTCTTTTGAAGATTTGTCTGATATGGGGAAGAAGCATTTTCAGTCCCTTTTTGCTGACCCCGGTGGGATCTCTTTGCCGGAGATTATTCGAACTGCTCAGGCTTTCCCTCGTTTTGTGGAGGAGGAGGAGGCGGAAGACCTCTTCAGAGAAGTTACTAAGGAGGAAGTGGAAGGCGTTATAAAATCTATGGCAAAAGATAAAAGTCCAGGACCTGATGGTTGGACTATAGAGCTATTTTCCCATTTTTTTGAATCTTTAGGTTCTGAGCTGGCCGAGGTGGTGGAGGAATCTAGGACAAAAGGAGAAATTTATGGCCCTTTTAATGCCACTTTCATTGCCCTGATTCCTAAAAAAGAAGATCCAGAAACTTTTGAAGATTTTAGACCGATCTCATTGTGCAACACCATTTACAAGATTATTGCAAAGGTCATTGCAATTCGTCTGAAACCAAGCTTATCACGGTGTATTTCATCGGAACAATTTGGTTTCTTGGATGGGAGGCAAATTCATGAAGCTATTGGTGTGGCTCAAGAAACAATTCACAGTCTAAGACAGGCAAATAAGAAGGGGGCAGTTCTCAAAATTGACTTATCCAAAGCTTATGACCGGGTCAGTTGGACCTATCTAAAGATGCTCTTGACACATCTGGGTTTCCAGGTAGGTTTTATTAAATGGATTATGGGATGCATCTCTAATGTGAATTTTGCCGTTCTGATAAACGGCGCAGCCTCTCATTTCTTCAAAAGTCAAAGAGGTCTTCGTCAGGGGTGTCCCCTTTCGCCTTTGCTCTTCCTCCTAGCAGCTGAGGGCTTAAGCAGGCTTATTCAAAAGGCAAAGCGCTCAGGTTTGGTTAAAGGTTTGGAAGTGGCTATTAATCTCTTTATCACTCATCTGCTCTTTGTAGATGACATTCTGCTTTTTATTAATGGAAATATTGATGAAATTGTTGAAATAAAGCTCATCCTAGATCAATTTCTGAAAGCAACAGGTCTCCAAATAAATGAAAGGAAATCTCAGCTAATTTTTGAAGGCTTCAGTAGACTTGAGGAGGTTTCAATTGTTGCTCAGCTGCCCTTTCGATCCTGTAGTATGGAGCATACCTTCAAATATCTTGGTTTTTGGCTTAAACCATGCTCTTATAAGAAACAGGACTGGAAGTGGTTGATAGCGAAGATTGAACAGAAAATAGCGCACTGGAGCTTCAAGTGGCTATCCAGGGCAGGTAGATTGACTTTGATTAATTCAGTTCTGCAGGCTATGCCGGTGTTCTGGGCAGCCTTGACCTGGATTCCAAAAGGTACATTGCACAAAATAAGACAGATATGCAGCAGATTTCTTTGGTCGGGATCAAAGGAGGACTCCGTTCTTCCATGGGTGGCATGGGACAAAATTGCAAGGCCAAAAGACTGGGGGGGTTGGGGTTTAAAAATTCTCACTGATTTTAGCAACGCTCTTGCGGCAAAGTCAGGTTGGAGTATTATCACTAAGGAAAACCTCTGGACAAGAGTGATCAGAAGGAAGTACATTGACCCTACCCCCCTAGAAGACTGGATCAGATCTCCCCTCAAAAAAGGGAGGAACTGCTTAGTGATATGGAAAGCCACTACAGAAGCTTTCAAGATCATTGAACAAGGTCTGGCATGGAGAGTTGGGAATGGTGAAAATGTGAGAATTGGCAGGGATCCATGGGTAGGATGTAGTGAAGATTTCGCACTGCCTCCAGATATGCTCTTACATTTGGAAGACTTAGGACTCAGAAGCTTATGGCAAATTGCTTGTATGGAGCGAACCTCCATTTGGGGTCAAGCTTGGAAGACCGAAGCGGAACTTGGGATAAATATCAGGTGGAGAGAGGATTGGCAAAGATTTACTCAAGAGCTGAAAAGATCAAATGTTAGACTGCTAGACAGGCCTGACTCTCTAATATGGGCACATGCGGATTCTGGAATCTATTCCCCCAAGGCTGGGTATACTTTCCTAATGAAAAATAAAGGTTGGGCCCCACCGGTTTGGTGGTCGAAACCTCTGTTCAAGCTAAAGTGCCCAAAAAAAGCTCGAATTTTCTTCTGGTGTGCCTTAAACAAAAAGATTCCTACTTGGGATGTCCTTCAATCACGTTTCAAACTGGGACCAAGTAGATGTCCGCTGTGTTGTGAGGCCTCAGAATCCATCTCTCATTTGTTTCTCTCATGCCCTTTTACCAGGAAAGTCTGGCTGGAAGCTGAAAGAATCGTTGAGGCTAAACTAAAATGGGAGGGGGACGATATGTCTTTGGCATGGGATTATTGGTGGAAGCACTTCCATGAGAAGAACCTGAGGAACTTGCCACCAATCATTTGCTGGGGGATATGGCTAGCCAGGAACCGTTGTATTTTCAGGGAATCAAAGATAAATGAGGCAGTCATTGCCATCCAGAGCAAAGCAATTCTGGACAGTATTCCTTTAAAGGAAGATCAATCTGGGGATAGAAGGAGGAAGGAATTCCAAATTAGAGAAGGAGTTCCATGGGCCTTTTTCGATGGTGCAGCACAAGACAATATCACGGGGGCAGGGATCAGCATTCATTTAAACCAATCCCATTCTTTAAAGGCTTCAGTGGGAACTGGCGTGGGCACAAATAATTTTGCGGAACTCTCGGCCCTTAAACTGCTTCTCTGCTGGCTAATCCATAAAAATATTCTCACAGTTCAGATTTTCGGAGATTCCAAAAATGTGGTTAATTGGGTTACTGGGAAGTTTAGATGCCACCATTATATTTTGCTTCCATTATTAGAGGAGATTCAATCATTAATTCATCACTTTAATGGTTTTTACATTGATCATATCTACAGGGAATCCAATGAAGAAGCAGACGGGCTTTCTAAAGCAGGTCTGCAACAGGCTGTGGGCTCTTGGCGGATAACTGAACAGCGTTTGGATCAGATCCATGTGACGGATCAGCCTCCTTATGTTTGATTGGTTTATCGGTCCTTTTTGGTTTCATTCTCAGCAGATGCTTTGTTTTTCTGTCTATGAAACAAGTGGCATATGCAGTTCTTGGTCTCTTTTTTCTGTTGTTGGTTCATAAAAAACCTGGTTATATGGTGCTCTCTCAGAAGAGCTGATGATGACAGCAAATTTTCAGTTGTGCTATGGGTTGTTTTCCTTTTGTAAGGAGGCCCATGTGAACTCTGATTATACTCTCTGTGTTTTTATCTCTTTGGATATGGCTGCTCGGGCAGAGTTCAGCTTGCTTTTTTGATCAGCACTTTGCATGGGGTGTTAGATGATCCTCCTCAGAGGAGATATTGCCTTCCCACAGGCGTTTTTGTATCGAATGTTAACTCATGTACTTTGTAACTTTTTTTACTTCTTATAAAAAGAGTTCGCTTTTTTCCTTGGAAAAAAAAAACACGGAGGATAAATTTATTTTTAAATAAAAATCTGTAGTCGATTTCAAAGTAAGCAAAGTGTTTTAATTAAGAGGTTTAAGCACTTAATTGTATGGGAATAATGACACATTATAGCGTAAGTAATGTCAAAAAGGAAAGAAATAATGCAATTACTAATAACCATCACAGAATCCATGCATGTGTCTCTATTAGTTTATTTTTTTGAGGAAAATTAATTCCTTGATTCGATTTGTTTGGCCATGGTTTTTAAATATATTTTAAAAGATGAATAAGTATAAATACGGAAAAAGATACGTGATTTTTGGGTTAGAATTGGATGGGTAAATTGTTTATTATACAGTGATTTGATTGTTAAATACAGTAAAAAAATAATGCTTATAAATGTTTTCTTTAATTTCTCAATATGGAGCATCTAGTTAACTAGATTAGGGGAACAAAGATTTATCTTTTTTTTTTGGACCAATCAACAATAACCATCAAGTTGCTATAAATAAAAATCCTCTCCATATGAAGTTTCCTAGCATAAAATAGCAAGCCCTATAGAGCAAGGACTTTTGCTTTAGTGTTTGTGCCACTACCACCAAACCAATAAACTTGTATTTGGACATTTGAGTTGACATGTAAAATAACCCCGCAACTACAACATCTCTATTGGGCTGCAAGTTTATTAGATTTCTGGGTAACTTATTTTTGTGATGCTTCTACATTAGCACAAAGTCCACACTCACTAAGGTTAAGGAGATTTACCTTTCTTATAGACGAGTGAGTCACAAATAATCTTCCAACATGTAAGAAATGTCTAACTTTCAACAATAAATTAAGTTATGTATTCAAGCTTTTGTGATCCGTAATGAATTAAGCAAAGTCTTTCGGTAGAAATCACATAAGAGAAATTTTTGGCCAAAGCATTTCGAACCAACAAGTGTGGTTCATCATCAGGACCAGATGAAGAGACAGACCATGGCAAAGACTTAAATAGGGAGCAATGTAGAGACATAATTACAAGTAACGACTATATTTGAACAATAATATTTAAATTATGATATTAATTTATTAATATATTAAAAACAAATATTATTAAGTAACGACTATGTTAAACTACTAATTTTTGAAAAATAATATTTAAATAATGATATTAGTTTATTAAAAATATTAATAAGTAACCGCTCTATTAAATGGTTAGTTTTTAAAAAATAATATTTAAATTATAATTATAATTTATTAATTAATTAAAAATAAATATTAATAAGTAACCGTTATATTAAATTCTCTAATACAATTTCCACAAATTTTTTTTATATTAAATCTCAACATTAAACTAAATTAAAAAAAGAAGAAGAAGTTACAACACGTCTTCTTCGATATTTCTTTATGAGACATAAAGTGCTTGCTTTGGAACAATCTATTACACGGTCTCACGATTATCCAGCAATCATGAAATCTCCTTGGGACTGAACTATATCATACTAATCTATTTATTAAACATTAGAAATCATACTAATCTTATTGGAAGTTTTTTCCTTTTTATTAAACATTTTTACTTTCTTCATTTTATTTTAGTAAGAAATAACAAATTAAGGGAACCAATTACAGATTATAATTGTATATTTATTTATTTATTGAATATAATAAATTTTATTTAATAAGAAGTCAAGTATATATATTTATTTGTACTCTTAGGGAGTGTGTAACCCATGGGTTTTATGGTGTCCAATTTTATTGATTTTTACACATTTTTATATCTCATATTTAGCCTTCCAACTTAATTCATGTAAAAATTTTTCTATAAAACTTTTTCTATAGAGACATAAATAATTGTTGCATTTTCTAATCACTTTAGACAAATCCTGACATGAATGTTCTTTCTTGATGACTTTTCAAATGCAACCACTATTTCAAGAACAAAGGTACCATGCCCAATGCCTAAATTATAATTTATACAACCTATGTCACTTACTTTAAATAGTTTTTGAAGCGCAAAATATGACTTACCATCTAAGTCTACCACATGAATGTAGTCTCGACCCGCTATGCCATCTTTTGTTAGGTAATCATTACCACGTACTTTCAGCGCTAGTTCCCTACCCTCAACGACTTATTGGATGAAATGCATGAGGTTATTTGGAATTCTTCTAAGATCTCTACCAGTTTGGCCACTTGGGTGAGCTCCAATTGGGTTGAAGTGTCTCAACAAAATTATTCTCTATTTTGGATCTACCTTATAAATATTATAGGCTATTTCTTCAAGGAAGAGCTTAGTGCATGCGTATGGATTTATTGTAAAAAGTCGGAAGTCTTCAACACAGGGAATCACCTTGAATTGGCCATAAGCTATAGCTAATGATGAAAAAACCAACTAAAGAACATCATAAAAATAATTGACAATGCTTCAAGAGCTAACCCAAATTTTTGGCACAACTAACACGTCCACATAATAACCAAATACCAGGAAAAAGCGGGAGTATTGCATCCAACAAAGTAAGTAATCAATTGTGTAGATCATGACTTGTGGAACAGAATTGGAGGCACTTATGAGCATCGAGGGTTCCCTCTTGAGTCACTTGGATTGATTAACATTCCTAGCTGGGGAATTTGTTAAGCATGATTTGAGGTTGAGGAGGGCCGCTCTTGATCTTTAACTATAATATTAATACAATCAACCTTAAGAGAGGGGTCGTGAATTGAATCCAAGGATGTCATCAATTATGGAGTTAGTGCCACCAATGTTTGCAAAGAGAATCAACAACCTTATTGCATGTCTATTGTATGTATGTTAGAATAAGGACTTGGAGATGAGTAAGGAGCTATGCGATTTTGACTACATAGTTACCCAATCGTCAACAAGAAGATATTTTGTCAGGGTGAGATCCATTTTGCAGTTTTTAAGAATTTTTGCATGAAGATTTTTACAGTCAAAAACTTATTAATGATACAAACTTCTATTATACTATGTGTTTTCTTTGTTTGGATGTCCAATGTTTAGGGTGAACACTTCACCCTGAAGATGGGCGACGTGTTCACCCAAAACTTGAAGCATCCCAACAAGGAAAACACACATTTTACCATAAGTTTTTAGCATTATCAAGTTTTTAAATAGTTTCGATCACCAAGTGAGAGTCTCTCTCGACGACGAGTTTATGGAAGCCCTACGCATGCGCTAATCGGAGACCTTGTTCCGAAGAAAAAAATTCCCTCATGTTTTTATTGTTGATACCCATAGAACTAACTATGAGGAAATGAGGATCTCCACTATGGTTTCTGAAGATGCCCCCAAAACCAGCAGAGCTAGGGTTTCCTTTTGAGGCACCATCAAAATTAAAATTGTATTTTATGAAGAGTTGTGATGGGGGAGACCACAAAGTTGGAGACGATGTATTTAGAGCTCTAGAGAGTTGATTCGAGCTAAATAATGCATGAGATATGCTAAGAGCAAAGAGAATGAAAGGTTCCTTTGTGGAGGAGGGCTAATTGTCCACCAACCAGTGTGAGAAAATGATAGATTCTCTTATATTAACAATAATTTGAGTCCAAATGTCTGGAGATTCCCTTGAGAGTCCTTTAAAATTTCTACAATTCATTTCTTTCTAGAGGGACCATAAAACAAATCCAAGAGCCAACGAGAAAGCTTTGCTAATTGTAGTACAGTTGAACACAACATTTCTCCAGGAAAAGATAGTTTTGACAATCTGTCAATCACATTGCCTGAAAAATAGTGCAAGTTGCGTCCAGTGATATTGTACATAGGGGCATTCCTTAACAAGATGATTGGTTGTTTCTTGTTGATCTCTACAAAGGTGGAAATAGGAGAGGTCCTCGAAACCTCTTTTTTGGAGGCAATCCCATGTTAGTGTTCTTCTGCAAGCTAACATCTAGAGGAAGTGCATTATATTTGGCCACCAATTTCCATTCCAAATCTATGATTATATTTTATCCCTAGGTGGTAAGTTGTCTATGATAATTAAAGAGTTAGCTTCTTTTACTGAGAATGTTCTAGCCATATTGTACCCCAACTTAGTTTGTTAGGGCCATTTATTATGGGAATCTTTCTTTGTTCAAGCTTTTGTTCAAGATCATGTCATTCTTCTTGGGGGATGTCAAAGCCCCATTCTTCCTTGCATTTCTATATCCTCCACGGAGAATTGTCGTTTTGAGTCTTCCAATAGTGTGCCACCTATGTGAATCCTTTGCCTTTCATCAGAGATGCTAACTCAGGGAAAGGGAGTGAAGATTATGGGGGGAATTTCTTATTGAAGCCTCCTAGAATTTAGCCTGACCAACATTATGTATTTCCCAGAATGAGTTCTTTTGGACCAATAATTTGTTTTGATATGCTAGGTTCCATATTGGTAAGCCAAAGGTATGTTCGAGGGAGTGTAACATGGAGACAAGAATCTGTCCCAAGAAATATTTATTATTCCATATGGATTTCCATAGATCATCACCTTCCTAGAGCCATCACCACCATAAATTCCCCCCCATTACTTTGTTGAATTTTTCTGGGTCTCTTAGCCCAAGCCCACCTCGACTTTTTGGAAGGCAGACTTTCTCCAAGTCAACTAGTGCCCACTTTCGTTCTCTGGTAGTGCCACCCCAAACAAAGGATCTATAGAGATTGTAGATTGAACTCAATACCCCTTTGGGCATTGCTAGGAATGATATTATATAAATAGGAAAGGCCTACAAAAAATATTTTAGTAGAACAAGTCTTCTAGCAAGGTTCAAAGATTAATGCCCAATTTTCTAGCTTGGTTGCAATTTTATCCACAATGTCTTGTATAATTCTCTAAAAATGGTTGATTTTTAGAGAATTATACACAAGAGGAGTACCAAGGTAAATGACAAGGAGGGTGGCTCGCTAGAAGCCCGTGACTCTAGCAAGGTGAGCCTAAATGGTTGTAGATGTGTTAAAGGAAAAGACTTGTGACTTGGAGGCATTAATAGAGGTTTCAAAGGCTGCCATGAAATCATCAAGGGATCTTTTCAAGGAAAGTGCTTCATGGATAGTAGGTTTACCCATCAACATTTCATCATCTACAAATTTTTGATGGGTGATGGGCTCCATATGCCTGCTTAGTTTAATGGCCTTGATTATTTCCTTTGAGAATTGTTTCCTTCAAGTATCAACCAAGGCCTTCAACAACTAGGGAAAAGAGGAAGGGGATAGTGGATCACCCTGAAGGATGCCTTGAGAGGCACCACAGGGAGAGGAAGGGGATCCATTGATCAAAATTGGAAAAAAAGGGGTGAAAAACATAGTTGAGACCTAGGTTGTTCATTGGTAATAGAAGTGAGAAGTTTTGAGAATATGGAACAGGTAAGACCAATTAAGTGTATCAAAGGCTTTGGAAAAACTGAGTTTGATTATCATACCTTCCTTCTTGAGCCTTTTCATGGAGTGAATTAGTTTGTGAGCCACCATGATTCCATCCAATATTTATCTACCCTCAATGCATCATAATTTCTCTCTGGAGATTAAGGTAGCAAACAAGGGATTTAGTTTGGTAGCTATGATCTTGGAAATGATTTTATATATGACATTGTACAAAGCGATGGGTCTGAATCTGCTCAGATCCATAACCTCTGCCATCTCCACCCCCAAAAAAGATCAATAAGACTGGAAGAAATCTGAGGTGAAACCCTCTAGGCCTAGTGCTTTATTTTTTGGAAAACTCATGACAAATTTTTCCATTTCTTGCATTGTAACTTCCAGCATTAGGGCCACATTCTAATCATCACTAACAAATTTGTGGGTGTATTGTAAAATTTTCCCAATCGTTGAGAGGCGGTGAGGAACTAGATACTTTAACAGATTGTTCTAAAAGGTGTAACCTCTTTCTCTATCTTAGTGTGGGTAGTTATTCTTTTCCCATTGGAGTTTCTCAAGGAGAAAATTTTATTTTTATGTCGATTCTTGAGCATAGATTTGTGAAAGTATTGGGTATTGCATTCACCTTCTTTTAACCAATTAGTTCTTTAAATTTTTTCACCAAATTTTTTCTTCCTATCTCTTTCGTTGTTATAGTTGTGCAACAAGCTCCCCCTCCTGCTGATTTAATTCCTGGGTGCATCTTTCCAGGATGAATTTTTGTTGAATTGCTTCCAGTTGTGCCTCAAGCCAATATTTTTCTTCAAAAATGTTGTCAAACTTTTCTTGATTCCATTTCTAGATCTACGTTTTGAGGAGCTTGAGCTTCTATTGGAATTTGTACTTTTTCAAATTTCTTGGAGCTTAAAAGTTTTGCTACAAATCCCTGACTTTTTGACAAATGAAGGATTTGTGAGCCAAAAACATTCAAAACAGAAGGTTCGATTTCTTGGGGTTGATTTGAGATCAACTTCCAATGTGATAGGCCAATGGTTAGAGCCAACACAAGGCAATAGTGATGCCTCCATGACAAAATCCTTTTCTAGAAGATATTCCAAGGATAGGAACCGATCAAGTCTACTAGTTATTTGGTGCATGTTGCCTCTCTTGTTATTCCAAGTGTGCAAACCATTAATAGTCAAGACATCCATTGTTTGCATGGATTTAATTGTGTCTTTGAAGAGGGTGGAATCCCCGTCCAATATTCAAATGCCACCCTTTTTCTCCTCAAGAGATACAATCATGTTAAAGTCTCCTCTAACGGTGTAAGGCTTGAATTGTAAGAGTCTATGAAGTAGAGAAAGATTACTTAGGAAAATGTCTTTATCAACATATTGTTGTGGCCCATAGACAACCATTAAGGCATAGGAGTCCCTTGAGCCAATGGGATACATTATGTCTGCAAGGATACAAGGCATGACAATCCAATATTGTATATCTACTTCTTCAAGGTTCCATATTACAAAAATGCCCCCAACCATTCCAATTGCATCTAAGGATTGAACTTGGCTCCCTTTCCAAATTGTTTGAGAAAGGGTATCCATTATTTTGATTGTACATTTTGTCTCCTACAAAATAACAATGCTAGGCTTCTCTTTTTTAATGCGATTCTTCAGGATCCGTTGCTTAGATTTGCTATTCAGGCCCCTTATATTCCTGGAAAAAATATTCATGTAGAAAGAGGTGGAGATGGAGAAAAGGTCTTCGAAAGAAAATGTATCTTCCTTGAGTTAGCCAAGTTTAAGCTTCTTTCTTGTTAAATTATCTCCTAAATTATCTTCCTACCCCGTCTCTTCTCTTTGTGGCTGACCTTGAGAGCTAACTTGGATCCTGATAACTGAGGTTTAGGAGGAATTCGTGATGGTGTTGGAAATTTTTGAGTGATAACAGAGTTGTTTTGCAATATGAGCAGGGTTTGTCTAATTTGGACCATTTTGGGCTCTAGGACCACTTGAGGATCTTCATTTTATAGTTCATCTAGAATTTTCAATAATATTTGTTCATTGATTTATGGATCTATTGTATACTCTCTATTAGTTTTCATGTTACTTACAATATTATCCTTTAGGATTATCTGTTTAGTGATAGGAGCTTCAACCTCCATTTTTTTTGGAACCCGTGGGGTCGAAGTGTTACAAGCTAAGTTCTCTTGGTTTTTCCTTTTTTTTTTTTCAGAGGGATCCTGAGATGTTGTGCCTTGTGGGCCCTCATTTACCTAACATGTCTCTACATATTCAGGAGATTCCTCCATGTGGGAAAATACTTCATATTGGTTGTTGTGTTGAGGAATCTCCCTGCGATTGGGAATTGAATTGTATCGGTTCTGATGAAACATATTTTGCGGTGTGAATCCATCAGGCTCTGTAGTTGTTGCTTGCACAAGGGGAGGAGAGTGATTTAGGAGAGGAAAATCCCAGAAGAGGTGGCCATATTCATGGAATAAATGGCACTGGAAAGGGACATGCTCGTAATCGATGGGTTAGATAGTAACCTCATTGTGCAAGAATATTTTAATGGATTCTGGGAGAGGCTGGGAAATATTTATGTAGACACAAATTCTAGCATATATCGTGTATCTCCTTCTTTTGGTGATATTTGAGATTTTGATGTAGGATCCAAGTGCATGGACTATGTTAGCCAAGATATCTTCTTACCAGTGTTCAACTAACAAGGCATACAAGTGAATCCACAAGGAGAAGCCAAAAACTTCTCATCATTGGGGTTACATCTAGGAGTCGAGAAGAGGAGAAAGAGTCCTACATTATTTAGGAATTATGAGGGCTCCTTGAGGTTGGTAAAAAATGTCATGAAGAATCTCTTGGCGCCTATCTACAACTCAATATGGCCCTTTAGTTGCAATTTATTTTTAATCCACATGGACAAGTATTTCTCAATAGGTGAGACTCTTAGGAATTTACAAATGAGAGAGTGATCTTGCATGTGTTCAATATAGCTTAGGATAGAGTCATATTTTATCACATAACATGGGTTTTGGGAAACTTTGGGGTGACATTTTTTCTGCCTCTTGTTTTACTAAGTTGCGCCCAGGATGGGTGCATTCACCTAGCTTACTTGGGTTGTTTATCTCGTTGGGTTGTTGATCCAGAGTGTTGAGTCCACAAATTGGAAGCAGGGCCATGATGGCCCGTTGAAGCATCACCAATGCTTATATTGCAGTAACAAGGGTTTGAGACCCCTCCCCCTAGGAGGAAGCCACACTGAGGTTAGAAAGTGGCATGGAAGAGTGGATCAACATTTCAAAGGGAGGAAAATTGATATGCTAGGGCGATGTCAGAGATTCTCGAGAGAAACCCTCATCTCCAAACCCATTAGAATCCATAAAAAAATTATAATTTTGATTTTACTATATAAAAAATAAATAAATTAAAGGAGTTGATTAAAAACAAGTATAGTCACAAAAACAATTCTAAGATAACATTTTATAAGTGGAATTTTGTTATTTATAAATGTTTTATACTCAAACAACATATTTTACAAAGTATGGAAAATGAGAAAGTAAGCAAACTTGTCTCATAATCAATCAACAATTATATTAATAGTATTAATACAAGACATGAGTATTTAACTGTTGGGTTGTTAATGATTCTCAACCTATGTATTGATTTAAGAAAAAAATATTTTTCCAAAGTAAAATTATAATTTGATATCAACCTTATGTTTTTTTTTTTCCCTTGGAAAAATTCATAATTTCTATTAATGATAAGAAATTACATTCTGTAGATGCCATAGCATATGCATATTGAGGCTGGTTGCCTCCCCAAACTATTTGTAAAAACAACAACAACAAAAAAATTTACTGCATTCTCCACGCAGGGAGATCATAAAGGTCTCAAAACTGTCACTTATCAGATTTTAACCGACAAGAACAACAACAAAACCAAAAAACTAAATTCTCCACGTAGGGAGATCATGAAGGTCTCAAAATTATAATATCACTGAAACAGTCCTTACTGAAAGTCTGTCAAAATAGTCTCTAGAAGAGAGTTCTGTAGAACCATATGTACTGAAATATAAACAACATACGAAAAACTAGGAAAACCAAAAAATATAAAGACAGAGTGCTTATGTCTCCTGGTGCAAGTGAAGATCTATGAACGGTCTGTGATAAAACTGATGGAAGGTTCCATCAATTTCTTCCTGTATCAACTAGTCCTCTTCCTGCCGGCGCGCTGCCTCCTTTGATAGGTAGTCTGCCCCTGAGTTGCGCTCCCTGTAAATGTGATGACAGACAAAGTTATCAAAGGATGCTATAAGTCTGTGAGCCTCATCCAAAATGTGCCTCAATGAGAATGCAGAGCAATGAGATGTTCTATTAAGCCAGTTGCAAACAAGTTTGGAATCCCCAAACAGTTGGAGATGAGTGCAGTGTTTTTCAAGAGCAAAGTGGAGGAGATGTTTGGTAGTGGCTAGCTCAGCATAGTTGTTTGTGCCTCTTCCCAGGTTCATTTGGATTTTGAAGCAGTGAGATTCCCTCAGGTAGAGGATGCCCCCCCCCCCCCCCCCCCCCCCCCCCCCTCCGCACAGCCCTCTTCTTGGGCTGATCCATCAAAGTAGGCCCAAGGAATTGATTTATCTATGTGTTCCGGTTGAATGTCCCTAGGGGGAGGCTGAGAGACTTCCTCAGGTAGAGAATCAAAGTCGGCTATGATTCTGGTTCTGATGGAGAGCCAGTGGGGATCCTTGTGGTCAAAGATGGCCTGGTTCCTTGCTGTCCAAAAAGCCCAACACATCAGAAGGGGCAGATTCTTGTCTTTTCCCCTGTGTCCACCGAACCAACTAAGCCAGGCCTCACGTATAGTCCTCCCGCACCATCCTTGAAGGGAGGGGAAATGTGCCAGGATGTTGTTCCATTACTCAGAGATGATAGAGCAGTCTAGGAAAAGGTGCTCAGTACTTTCCTCATTGCTTCTGCATAGGTGACACCAAAAGGGTCCATGGAAAGATCGCTTCATTAAGTTTAGACCGGTTGGGATTTTGTTGAAGAGGATGGACCACATGAGCAATCGCGTTCTGGGGGCTGCTTTTAGCTTCCAAAGGGCTTTCCACCAAGGCTCTATATGCTCAGGTTTTGTAGCTTCCATGAGCTTCAGGTACCCATCCTTAGGCGAATATCTTCCATTTTTTGCATGTGCCCACACAATTTCATCCTCTCCTTCTGATATCCGAATATGAGCTTGAGTTAGGGCCTCAATAAATCCATCCCAGTCCTGATGCCATTGGGCCGGAAGGTGGAGGTCCAGGGCTGACTTCCAAGCCTACTGAAAAAGTGTTGTATTTGTAGGGTCAGCAATGTGACAGAGATGTGTGTAGCCTTGATCCGCTAGAAGACCAGTCACCTCTGCTGGGAGCCTGTGAGCATTCCCGCATCCAATCCAGGGGTCGACACCAATTCGAACTGCATTCCCCTCATGGATCCTCCATGTTAAACCTTCACGAATGAGGGGAAGGGAGTTTAGCACCGCCTTCCAAATGATGGAAATATTGTTGTTGATCCGATGGTCCATCTAGATCCAATCCATAGTATTTGAAGGGGAGATATACTTAGCATAGGCAACCTTTGTCCAGAGACTTTGTGTTGTGATTAGCTGCCAACCCAATTTTGCTGCCAACGCTTTAGCGAAGATGTCCAGTTTTTTGATGCCCCAACCCCCCCATCTCTTGGGTCTAGCAATAGTATCCCATTTAACCCAGGCAAAGAGACTTCCCTGTTTGTTTCCTTTCCATAGAAATTTGTTGCAGATGCTTTGTAGCCTAGCAAGAATCCCCCTAGGGATCTAGGCCAAAGTCATCCAGTATACCGGTGTCGCTTCCAAAACAACTTTAATGAGGATTAGCTTGCCAGCTTGAGAAAGATATCTATTGAACCAAATGTTCAATCACTTTTCCACCTTAGAGATGAGCCAAGTCCAATCTACAAGTTTCTAGCCTAGAGGCTTCAACCAAAAACCTAGGTATTTCAGCCCCTCCTCCAGAGAGTGTAAAGTAAAAGGGAAACAACGAAGTGAAAATTGTACTTCAAGCTGGGAGCATCCTGCTGCAGTCAAAGTAGACTTTGGTACATTAATAACCATGCCTATTGCCTTCTGAAAGATATCAAAGAAGTTCTGTAGAACCGTGGTGTTGTCAATACTACCATTCAAGAAGATGAGAACATCGTCCACAAACAATAAGTGGCTTAAGAAGCAGTTGACCATAATATTTATACCCACTATTCTGCCCCTTCTGTGTTCAGCCCCTATAGTTCTACTTAGGCCTTCCATGATGAGAAGGAATAGCAGGGGAGAGAGGGCATCCCTGCCTTAGTCCCCTCTCAGCCGAGAAAAAAGGAGTAGGAGCACCGTTGAGAAGAACACTGTATGAGACATTGGTAATACAGCTCATGATCCATTTGATGTATATGTAAGGGAAGCCCAGGTGCGTAAGTAGCAGTCAAATATAAAGCCAATTTGCTCTATCAAAAGCCTTAGATAAATCCACCTTTAGGATCATACCTTTCAGGTTCCTTATGTGCACTGAGTGAAGAAGTTCTTGTGCAGTTCCCACAGCTTCATGGATTTGGCGGTGCTGAAGGAAGGCAAATTGCTCGGGGGAAATATGAGCCGAGAGGATGGGCTTGAGCTTGTTTGCTATGATTTTGGCCATTATCTTGTAAAGGCAGTTGCACAGCGAGATGGGGCGGAAATCATTAAAAGAGGAGGGCTTGTCAGATTTGGGAATGAGCGCAATGAAAGTGGACTTGATAGCTGGAGACATCCTTCCAGAGAGGCGACAATTCTCCACCACCTTGAGTAGGTCATGGCCCAGGATGTCGAAAAAAGCAAGGTAGAATTCTATGGTCCAGCCATCAGGCCCAGGGCTCTTATCTCTTTGAAAACCTTTGATGGTGGCTTCTAATTCCCCCAAGGTTACCTCCTTGGATAGTTCCTTCGCTTCCTCCAACTCAACAAACCGAGGGAAGAGTTTTGCTATATGCATGATCTCCAGAATGTTGGCCTCTCTAGGGGCCGAATATATGCTTTTGAAATGAGAGCTGGCTAAGGATGCCAACTCTCTGGAGGTATTAACCTTTTGTCCCTGATCATTCTGGAGCTCCCAAATGGTATTAATGGTCTTTCACCCATTAGCAAAATGGTGGTAAAACTTTGTGTTTTCATCTCCTTCCTTAAGCCAGGTCGCTTTGCTCCTGAGGTGCCAACTTTCTTCTCTGTCCTTAAGAATTTGGGATCTTTGTTTTATTAGGAGAGCACACTGCTCTTTTTGCTCCGGAGAGGTAAAAGTACCCTCTGATTGTTCTTCAAGATCTGAGATGGCATGTTTTGCTTGTTTTAAGTTAGTGTCCTCTTGCTCCCTCTTCTTGTGTGCCCATTCTCTAGATAAGCCCTTTAGGTCCTTGAGATTACTGACAAAACCTTTTGCAGGATCCACCTCCTCTGAGATTAGATGGGATTGCCAAAACTTGGTGACCAGCTTGATATAGGTGGGGTCCCTTAGCCAGGTTGAATTGAATTTGAAAGGAGCTGAGATCTTGTGGGATCTGTCATCTAATTCCAGAAAAATAGGCCGATGGTCTGAGATTCCTCCATTGCCTACCCATTGCCTCGATCGGGAGTGTTTGGCATGGAAGGCCTCCTTAATAAGGAATCAGTCCAATCTCCTAGCCAGACTTTGGCTTCCAGTGCAATTGTTTTTCCAAGTGTGCTGGATCTTAGCAGATGGGATGTCGATCCAGTGATAATCCTCTAGCATTTGCACAAAAACTTCAGATAGTGGGTCTATCTGAGCCATATGGCCCCATGATTCCATGAATCCCAAAGAGAAGTTCAGATCCCCGCCAAGGATCACATTGTCTGCCTGAAAGAGAGAGGTGCTAAAAAGCCTTCTCCAAAAAATCTCTTTGTTTTGACAGGGGCCATAGACATTGATAACCCTTATCTCATCCTCCAAATCCTTGGAGAAGATATCAGCTCCGATGAAACCCCCACCACCCCAGATGTTCCTTATTTCAATAGTCCTGTTCCTGAACCCTATAGCAACCCCCCTAGATCGTCCAGAGGCATCCAGAGCATGGAAGGTCCAGTCCAGCAACCAAGATTTCAGAAGGGGAATGATCGAATCTGCCATACTTAAGGTTTCTTGTAAGAAAATCACATCGACCATTTCAGACAGAAATAGTCGCTTCAGGGCTAATTTTTTCTCGGGGCTAGCCAACCCTCTACAATTGAAAGATAAAAGCTTCATGGAGGGGGAGGGGGGAGGGTATCCTTTGCTCTAAGAACCCTTTCAATGGTTTTCTTCTTACCTTGGACAACCTCATCACTAGCTTGTGCAATCGCCTTGTGAAGGTTGGAAGGTCTGCCCTTCCCTGGTCTGGGTGAAACCAAGGGAGAATCCACATCAAAGCCTACTGCATCTGGCTCTCTCTCCTTGGTTTTGGAGTGGGTAGAGTACCTCGGGGCAGAGTTAACCGAGGGGGAGGGAGGCAGAAGAGAAGGGATCGGGGCAGAGGAGAGGGAGCAAGAAGTGTAAATAGGAAGAGGCACCGAGAGGGAGCAAGACATATAGGATTGTCCTTCTTGTTAGGGAAGGGGTGGAATCTGGAGGCCCGGAATAGGGCCAGGTGGGGGGGGGGAACCAAAACATATGGGGGCAACTGGGAAGAGAGTGATAGAAAAGATGCAGAATGTGGAGATACAGAGACATTAGAAAATAGAGACATACCCGAAGAGAAGACGTCAAATTTTGCAGCCCTGGAGAGCGTTAGAGGTGGGGAGGGAGGCCAAATATGGTTCTTGCCTCTCTTCTTCAGTGTTGGTGCAAGCGACACTTCCACTGTATCCGATGTCTTGTTCTGCTCTGCCGTCTAGGTCTTCGCTGCCTGAGGACACGGCTGTTCAGCTGGCAGAACTTGTTCCTGCTCTTATGCTTCTTTAGGAGGGGGAAAGCCTTGTAGAGATGACCCACCTAATGACACCTTCTGCAGTGATAGGGGATACCTTCGTAATCCATCGGCTATTTCTGCAAGAAGGATCTCCATTGTATGGTGATGAATTCCTAAAGACCTCCTCTGGTATCTAAGTGTACAAGGATTCTTGTGTAGGCCATCATTCCCATGGTCTGATATGACTTGTCGAACTCCATGTAAGTGCCCAGGGAATTCCCAATTTTCCGAAAAATGTCCTCTGACCAGTACTGTAGAGGCAGACCAGGGAGCCTAATCCAAACTGGTCCGACCCCAATTTTCTCAGTCTCCGGGTCGAAGAGAGGCGTCCAATTGAGGAGCACAGGTGCGTTCTCAAAATTCCAGAAAGAAGAGAGAACCCAGCTTGTATGGTCGGCCCTTGCAAAGCATAAAGAAAACCATCCACTGGCGAAAGTCTAGAGGAAAGGGATGTCAGCCAAGTGTTGTCCCCAGATCTTCGTGGCCCATGATTTCAGCTTGGCTGTAGAATAGGTCCTCCCTCTAATTCGATCAACCAAAACTTTGTCTGCATAGTTCATCGCGTCTCCAGGCCGGTATTTGAAGCACCTCTGTTTCTTCAAGGGACAGGAGGGCGGGTGGCTAGGGTTTACAGAAACCCTCACATCTTCTGGAGCTTCGGGTGGGGGGTTAGGGTTAGGGTCAAAGGGAATGTCAAGAATGGCTTCAGATAGGAGGGGAACCGAGGAAAAACTACCTGAGGGGATGGAGTGTGCAGAGGACGGGAGGGGAGCGACCGGCAGGGGGACTTCAAGCAGGGCTCATGACAGACATGCAGAAGAGAGGCCCGGCGGCACAAATGGACCCATGATATTCGGAGAAGGGTGAAAGCAGTCCGAGAGAAACCCTAGGGTAGCCATGGAGGACACAAAGAAAGGCAGCCAAGATGAGGGTTCTTCTGGCATAATAGAGGTAGAGTGAGCAGGACCAGAGGACTGAGGGAAATCAACAAAATTACAAGAGGCCTTCGCTATACATACCTTTAGTAGCTGCAAACATGGAGTGCCAGATGGAGCCTTCCTCTAGAGGTCCTTTGAATAATCCACCTCATCAACGTCCATAACAAAAGCTGCACTAAAAAATGGCTAACCACCTCGGAACAAGCTGGCCGATGGAATACTGGCACCAACAACAATGGGAATGGAACTAGACAAATACGAAAGCCCCGAGAAGAGTAGACCGATACGGGAGCTAGGGAGTAATAGTCACATAACCGTCGGGGAGGAGGGTGAAAGTGACCTGTGCATAGTCCTCCTCATACAAAAGAAACCCTAAACAATGAAAACGACAATGAAAAATGACCCGGCTAGAGGCAAAATATTTTATGGTTTTTAGGCATATACAACCAGGGATCGAGTACTGAGGAAGTGTAAGGGGTAGCTACAGGCTAGGTGCCGGTGGTTGTAGTACCCTATACCCACGAAAACCATCCTGCTCAAGCCATTCCATTCTGTATCAGAGGGTCACCATAGTCTGAGCCCCGTTCTTCTGATCATGGATCAGAAATCTAAGTCTGTTATAAAGTATTCTCAACCTTTAGGAGTGCTAGGTGGGGCCCCGGTCAAGTTATAAAGAGGAGATAAGGATGTTGGTGGATTGATAGATTGAGTGCATCATAATTCTGTGTGTTCTTCTCAACATTAGTAGATTCCAGGGGTTTTAGTTCTATGGCTTCATTTCCAACACAGAAGAGTAGAAGAAAAGAGGTTGTGTCACCCTCATATTTTCCAGCTAGTGTCACCATCAACCAAGTCAAGTTTTTCCAGTGTAGAGGGGCTGCGTTGAAGGTCATATGGATCCGTACAAATTTCATACAACATGTATGAGTTCCATATAGCACATGGGAAGGAGAGGTCGGCATGGAAAGGGACAATACAGCTTATGCATTGGGGGGTTTTCAAAGGTTGTTGAGTGAAAGGTAAGTTTCTCCCTCTTCATTGTAATTTTTTGATTGGAAATTTTGTTGAAGAAGAAATAAAGAACAGACAAATTGCAGGTTTCCCCAATTTGGGTTTTCTGTGTGTCTCCAATGTCATTGTGTTTTATCATGTTATTATCTTCAGGTTTTATTTTTATTTGTGCATGCTAGGTTAGAATACTCAATATGTTTGGTGAATATATTTGAAGGTTTCAGTTTCAGTTTCTTTCACTAGCGTAACCAGCTAACCTTCAATAGTTGGCTCAACACAACAAAAAAGATGTGAAATCCAAAAGAATTATCCTTGAGGGAGTCAAGGACCACATGATACCTCACTTATCTGAGAAAAAGACCACTCAAGCCATGTGGAAACCATCATACTGTTGTACCAAGTTTCGATTGAGGTGAGGAAACTAGTCCTTAAGGAAAAAACTTAGAAACATCAGGATGGAGAAGTTTGAGTTTGTGGTCTCATACCTTACCATGTCCACTCAAGTGAGGGACGAGCTAGTTGGAGTTGGGGAGACACTCTTGAACATAGAGCTTGTCAAATTTTGCACTATTGGGTTTTTCCAAGTCATGGGAAACTTCACTATCATGGTGATTGGTACAAAAAAGATTCAATATTGGGAGTGGATATGGGGTGACTACATCCAAGAGGAGATCTGGAGGTAGGCCAAAAATGGGTCTCACATAAATATGGAAGAAGAGGATAACTTTTACCTAATTGGAAAAGGGGCAAGGCCAAGGGAAATAAAGGTGTAGGAGGGGTCGAGTCTAGCTCTAGAGGTGAGAAGAAGAAGAAGGATCTCAAATAGATAAAGTGCTTCTCATGCCACAAATTTGGGCACTACACCACCAAGTGCCCAAATAGGAAGAATGGGTCTAAGAAGGACCATGTAGTTGTATCAACAAAGGTAGACGATTTCTCTTCTCACTTTGAGAGGGAGTTCTTTCTCATAGATTGCATGGAAATATTAGGGCTAGTAGTGTGTGGTATATTGACAATGGAGCTTCCTATAATGTGACCAGGAATAAGGAGTGATTCAACTAGTTGGCTGAGAAGGACATGCAATTTCATATAGAGTTGGGAGATGATGACAAGTACCTATCCAAGGGTGTGGATATTTTTAAGTTTGAGAGGGATTCTAGGAACCCTCTCTACTTCATATATGTCCTCTACATCCAATTATTGAAGACAAATCTTGTTTTAGTATCATCCTTAGAATACAAGGGTTATGAGGTTATCATTAGTAAAGGAAATGCCTTTATCAAGTCTTCCAAATCTAGAGCAGCCAAGCAGACTGGAGTAGGGCGACGAACCTCTACATGTTTCATTTTGAGACATCTGCAACCTTAAGAAACAAATAAGGAAGTGAGCAGGGCCATGACCTTGGGGAGATTTGGCATAGGTGTATGGGTCACTTACACCATGGATCGTTGAAGATTCTCAAGGATATTTCCACTGGGATACCATAACAACATGGGGACTATATGAGCACAATAATACAAAAAGGGGGTTGCAATAATAACAATAAGGGGTTAGACTAGTAGTATAGGGACCTAAGAATATGACAAAATTGTGTACATAATAAAGGCAGGAAATGCAACAATTTGATATAGGAAGTCATGAGATAATTTATTGAGCACTTGATGGTAAATCGATGATATTCTTACTTTCCTTGAGTTTCTTACTTTGATCTTCATTCCTTGAGTTTCTTACTTCCTTGATCTTCTTACTTTGATCTTCGATCCTTGAGCTTCTTAATTTGATCTTCGATCCATCCTTTATCCTTCCTTGAGTTTCTTACTTTGATCTTCAATCCATCCTTGATCCTTCCTTGAGTTTCTTATTTTGATCTTCGATCCATCCTTGATCCTTCCTTGATTTTCTTTGAAAAAATATATATACAATACCTCGATGTTATAAGGAAAAATGGTTAGTAAATTTCCGATTAAGATTTTGTCCCATCTCGCTAAAATGAAGGTCCTTAAGCTTCATTTCAGCCCTATCCTTGCTTGTTTTTTGAACCTTAAGTTGTCATTTTTGACACTATGGGGTTTAATATTGATCTAGAAGAACTTCACTTTCCCAAGATGGATAGAGGGAGTTATAATTAAGCTCTATGTTGATTGGTTTGACAATATACCTTTGATGAGAGAGATATTACAAATGGTGGTTAATGGAAAGTGATATAAAGGATTATGGAAAGAAACTTATCACGAAAATAAATTGTGAAATTTTTTGGCTCCATAAAATGTTTAACATTGAGGAAGGTTGAAGCTCAGGTATGATTTGATGTGAGATAGGAGCCCTACAACTACAAGTATATATCCATGTAAGAACATGTAGCTAATGATTAAGACAAGATAAGGCTTATGGTTATGTCTCCCCAGTTGAGAGGGAGTAAGGATCTCCTCCCTGGTTGAGAGGGAGTGATGATGGACACTGTATTCTTCATGTCTCATGCACTGGGCCATGGTTAACATTCATAAGTCTAGTGAAAGTACTGGTAGGGAGAATGGAGTATTGGATAATAAATTAGGATCGATAATCTTTAAGGATTTGGAATGCAAGATAGGAAGCAGTCCCATGGACCAATACTCTTTGAGGATAAGACAAGGTATCCAAGACAAGACTAGTTGAAGAGGGCTGATATTCTTTGCGCATTGCAAATCCAATATAAGAATCCATGGACCTGGTGAACATCTGGATGAGGTATGTTCCTTGAGAGGTGGTAGTGGTGGTGTTCAAATGTATGCCTCCTAGCATTGTGCTCTAATATAGTGAAGCATTAGAGCTTGTTATTCAAGGCCTTGCTATTTTTTAGATTGATAATGTTGGTTATGATGTTGATACTCGATGATGGCTTATCAATCCAAACTCTTCTTATGAGAGTATTTCAATTTGAGAGTATCCTTATATCTAATTATGTAATTATGAATACCTCCCTACTTAAAAGGGAGTGTTGGAAAATGTAACTAGGCCCGGTGTAACACCCTCCTCCCACATTTGCCCAATTTAACTGTTATGTTGGGGTAAACATGTGACGAGAGGCTGCTATGATATTATTCAAATCCCCATGTACATTTAAGGAAGTGGAACTGATAAAACACAACCAATCTGACCTCCTACACATGTTATAGAACCTCCAGGATCCAACCAACCTTTCTAAGTGACCAACCCCTAAGGCAACTTAACATTTTACTGACTTAAAGCCTCAGTCGCTCCCATTGCATGGGCATGCATGCAATTGGGGCCCTCCAATCACTCCCACCACAAGGGCATGCAAGCGACTGGGGACTTTTTTAGCTAGTTTAGAGCCAACAACCCTAGATTATGTGCCACATTTCAGGGCCAAGACTCGGGTGAACTACCCAGAACTCCATGAAACCTTCAGGAATGAAAAGTAACATCGAAATAATTATACTAAACCAAATACTTGAACAAATATTTGATTGGACCCATACTAGCCATGCCAGACATTTTGTCAAACATGTGACAAATATGCATTCTACAGGTCATAACAATAGATCTGAGCAAAGGATTCTCATACTTATATAAGAATTGCTAAGAAGCCATGACGCCTTATCACATTAGCTGCATTATCATCTATTAGTTCATATATTCATTGTTCATTCATTTACAAATCAAAAAATGATGAGAGCCATACATCATCACTGTCATAAAACATATGCATAGCCAACTTATAAACAATAGAAATAACAAGGATGGACCAACCATAAAATCCTTATATAAACTAATACATTTACACACGAAATATCAAGGGGAAGGAACTCTTATTAATGACTGCATAAGCCAACTAGGTATGGGACTTCCACGAACCTCCCGACCATAGATTGGCTAAACAAAATATTTCTTTCAGCCAATCACCCCCGTGCCATATTCCAAGCATGAATGTGGGATTCATAACCAAAGTCTCCCAAGGCTTTAAGAGGCTGCACCACCTCACCCTCATCAATAGAACTAGATTTTACTACAATCAACACTAGATCACTAGGCCCCAAACAAGCATGGACGCCACTAGATTTCTCCACCTACACCGCGAGGAATTTTCCTATCTCCTAATCTCTTGGCTTTGCCACAATCCACACTAGATCACTAGGCACTAACTGAGACTCCACCCTCTAGGATTTACCGTATATCCTTCCATTCACCAACCAAGGAATCCTAGGTTTGATTGAGGGCACCCACCTCTAGGCTTTACTGTATATTCTACCATTCACTGGTCAAGGATTCCTAGGCCCACTGAGGTAACACAAAATTTGGCTTTACCACAACCCATAGTGTGGTTTAGGGGTTACTAGGGAAATTCTTTAGCACAATCCACAGTTTGATTAAGGGATCGCTAGGCCATGTATTCTTTCTTTCAGCACAAATCCATCCTGCAATCTAGCTCAACCAAAACATCTGAACCCATCACACCATGGTTATCCGAAAATGGAAAGGAAAGGCTGAAGAACATTGTTACACCTAGAAAACCCCATGCCAATGACAACAAGAGAACTAAGAACACAAATGCATAACCATGCATGCCATAAATAGCAAAGGAAATCAAACATGCAAATCGATACTTGCAAATAATCCCATTGTAGATGTGTGATCCTCCTCTTCCTTGCTTGATCCTTGCTCTCCTTTTCCTTCTTTGCTTTTATTGATCTAATGTTGAAGTGCTCCAAGAAAAATCTAAGTGTCCAAGAGTATGAGAGAGAGAGAGAGAATAGAGAGGGAGCTCCAAAACTACAACTGACAAAAGGTATGAATTGATCCTTAGAAACCTTTTTATTAATGAGGCTTATATTTTCTTCATTTTCCATTATTTTACGTAATTTCCCCCCTCACATGCAACCTGTGACCTTTCACCTTTATTTTATCCTAATTTCCTTTATTTTCATAAATAAAATTCCAATTAATGTGTCATGCCTTTCCAAAGCCTTCGTTATGACCTTTGCCAATTTCCTTTTCCATAATAAACCGAATGAACACCCACATTAGGATGTTTTTGCCCAACATTCAGCTTGGAATAAGTGCCCCATAACCATGGTTATTATTTTGCCTTTATTAAATTATTTACATTTAATTTTGACCATGACAGTTACAAAAGCCTCCCCCTTGGGGGAACACCATCCTCGATTTTCAGTGACACCTACAACTAACAAAACTGATAAAAACAAAACATACTACCCATGGAGATTTATAACTTAGCTCAATGCAATATTTGCAATCATCAACTTGCTAAGAAGAAAGCAAACATCATACATAACAACATAACAACATGACACCCATACTGCTTATTGGAGCTTTATAACATAGCTCAGGGTGGTATTTACAACCATATACATATTTATATAAACCAAAACATCACACCAA
Source organism: Pinus tabuliformis (assembly GCA_031772625.1). Lineage (NCBI taxonomy): Eukaryota > Viridiplantae > Streptophyta > Pinopsida > Pinales > Pinaceae > Pinus > Pinus tabuliformis. The sequence continues at coordinate 1,299,699,733 of CM062818.1, forward strand.
AACATATATCAAAATCATTCGCTCCACTAGTGAATATAGAAGGATACATAGCCCAATTTTATTTTCCATCTCCCATGTAGCTTCATCGGGCTCAAAGGGCTTCCATTGCACTTTATCCTACTCGATTGCATGGTTCCAGAGCATGAGCATCTTTCTCTGCAATATACGCTAAGGTTCCGACTGGAATTCTCCATCTGGCTCCACATGCAATACAGACCATTCAATCACATGATCAACATGTTAGGTCCCTATAATACTAGTATATTACCTTATTATTATTGTCATTGTAGCCCGTTATTGTTATTTTTGTGCCCATGGTGTCCCCATATTGTTATTATTGTGCCCCATAGAAGCCCACTATTGTTATTGATGTTCCCTTGCATTATTACTGTTATGTCGGCTCTGATTAAATTGTGACCCCTTAGAATCCTCTATATAGAAAGGAGGTATTGTCATTTGTATCATCCAAGAATTGTTCATTTGTGTATTGTAAAGAAGGTTTCCCCTTCAAAGATGCTGATTTTGAAGTCGTTGATTTGTCTTTTCTTCTATTTTGTGAGCTAGTTGCATAACATTTGGTATTAGAGATTTGGATTCTAGGGTTTTGCTGCTTCAAACAGGTCATCGTGGAATTTTCGCTTTAACATTTTGTATACAAAGTTTCAGAAGTATAAATTAAAACCCATTTGAGAAAAAATCGTGATGCACCTCCGGTACAAATTTCAGATCTTGTCTTGCTATCTTTTCAGATATATGATCTAAGAAAGTTAGGGTTTTTGCAGGCTCCCAAATTATATCTCAAACAAGTGACCTGGGGAAAATATTCATAATGTTTTCTTTGAGCATCATATTGAAATTTCATAAAAATTTATAGAAACAAAACGGACTATAGTTTTCTTTGTATCATTTTCAGGTCTGAAGGTCGAAACAACGACACGTGGAACTTCATACAAGTTCGATTTATGGAACTAGTCTATAATCAAGTCATCGTAGGAGATTTGGAATAACTCTTCCTTGGAGAATCCAATCTTGTTCAGAATTGCGAGGTTGGAAATAGGACGTAGGGGGCTACCTCAAGACGAAATTTAAGATCTTGGAGATCCAAAATTATAGAGATACAACATATTCAATATCGAGCTCCTATGAAGCAAAAAAATGTGTGGTCTTTTTAAATTTTTGCATAAGTTTGGTTTGAAAAATTAGTTTGAAGGAATTCAATGGGCATAGTGAAGCATAATTATCATTAATTGATGCCCCAAAGAAATAAAATGGAAACACCTAATAAGCAACCTGAAAGCTCTAGCATGACTCATGAAGAAGACGAAGAAATGCAACATGATATATCAAAATTAGAGACCATGTGCAACAAATTTCACTCTCACAAAAAGTAACAGAAGCTAAGATGGATCATTTAAAGAAATGCGTGGAAGCTAATATGGATGGTTTAAAGAATGGCATGGAAGCTAAGATGAATGGCGTGGAAGCTAAGATGGATGGTTTAGAAGTAAAAATTGGAGATTTGAAGAAAGACATGGAAGGTTTGAAAGGAGGTTTGACAAAGTTACTTCAAGAAATGCTTCCTAATGGCGAAAAGGTGGTAGAGGAAACTCATAATGAGAACAAAATAAATGTTAGTCATGATTTCATAGACTCTAACATTGGATTGAAGATCCACCATGTTCCAAATATCGATATGAGGAAGTTTGATGGAAAGGATCCCATAACATGGATACTACAAATGGAGCAATATTTCGATCTCCATAATGTGCAAAACACACCAAAGATACACATTGTGACTTTATATTTGGAACCCAATCAATTTGTATGGTTTTGATGGCTTTGTTCTCGTAAAAAAATTGTCACTTGGGCAATTTTTTCAGAAGAAATGATAGCACATTATGAGGATACAAAAAGAGACACCTTTTTTAGCCAATTGATAAATCTTAATTAAAAGGGTTCAATGGTGGAGCACATTGAGGACTTCCAAAAATTGAATATAAGGTTAAAAGATATTCTAGAGGAGCATAGGATTGATGTGTTCATAGGGAATTTAAAGGATAACATCCAACATGATGTTCGCCTTTGGGAACCTGATTCATTAGAGAAGGCATTTAGGTTGGCAAGAAAAATTGAAAGAAAAATTATGGCAACAAGGAAGCCTACCAATCACAACTATAAAGATGGAAGTGTTATTTCCCCTAGCCTTCCACAACCTATAAGGTTGACACCACAAAAATTGGAAGAAAAAAGAGAAAAAGGACTTTGTTATAGTTGTGATCGAAAATACACTAAAGGTCATAAGTGTGACGAGAAGAAATTATTTTACATAGATTGTGAAGAGGAACAGGAAAAGGAACAAGAAACATCAAAAGAAGAGGACACACACTAGGAACAAACCCTAGAGGAAGAAGAAATGAATCCGACCATATCTTGTAATGCATTGGCCGGAATTACCACTCTTCAAGCTATCAAGATAGAAGGGCATATCAAGAAGAAAAAGGTAATAGTGTTCATTGATTCGAGCAATACACATAATTTTATTCATTGTAAGATACGAAGGAATTGAATTGCTTCCTATATCCAGCACCAGAGTGTTAAGTGATGGTTGCAAATGGAGGAACCATAAACTACTCTGGAAAGTGCCATAATATCAAGCTATCCATGGGATAATATGTGTTGAATAGTCCAATGCTTTCCATTCTAATGGGTGGTGTTGATGTTGTACTAGGAGTCCAATGGCTACAATCTTTGGGTACGATAGCTTTTAATTTTCAAGAACTTTTCGTGAATTTTTTGCAGAAGGAAAGGAATTTGAATTAAGGGGTATTGCAAGGAAATTGGGAAAGATAATCAACTCTAATGGCATGACAAATCTTCTAAAGAAAGAACAACATGGCGTAATTGCACAATTATGTTCGCTAGAGGTTCCCACATCAAAGTCATATATTTATCCAGATCTCCAAAAAGTCTTGGACAATCATTGCAATGTATTTGAGACTCCCAAAGGCCTCCTACCTATTTGTGATCATGATCATGCTATTCATTTGATTCTAGGAAGTGTTACTCCAAACATTAGGCCTTACTGATATCCCTATGCACAAAGGAGTGAAAATGAATGTATGGTTGTAGAAATGCTAGAGGCTGATATAATTCAACCTAGTCAAAGTTCTTTCTCTGCTCTAGTAGTATTGGTGCACAAGAAGGATGGATCATGGCGCATGTGTTAAGATTATAGGGAGCTCAACAAGCTCACTATTAAAGATAAATTTTCAATTCCTGTCATTGATGAATTATTGGATGAATTGCATGGAGCAATTTACTTCACCAAGTTGGACCTTCGTGCAGGATATCATCAAATCAGAATGAAGATTGAAGACATTCCGAAAACAACATTTAGGACTCATGAGGGTCATTTTGAATTTTTAGTCATGCCTTTTGGCCTTACCAACGCACCTTCTACATTTCAAGGTTTGATGAATTCCATTTTCAAACCCTTAGAAAATTTGTGTTAGTATTTTTTGATGATATACTAATCTTCAACAAGTCTTGGAAGGATCATGTTCAAAATGTTGATAGAGTGATCAAACTATTGGAGGAGAAACAGTTATTTGCAAAACCTCCAAACGTTTCTTTGGAGTACAAGAGGTGGAATATTTGGGTCATATTGTATCTCATGAAGGTGTTAAGGTAGATCCTAGGAAAATTAAATCCATTAAGGAATGGAAAATCCCCACATCCATAAAACATCTACGAGGATTTCTCGGGTTGATAGGGTATTATCGCAAGTTTTTTAATAATTATCAGAGAATAGCATCACCTCTAACAATATTGTTGAATACAGATGAATTTTCTTGGACTCCAGAAGCAACGAAAGCCTTTGAACATCTTAAAGAGGTAATGTGCCAAGCACGGGTCTTAGCTATGCTATGCTTCACAAAAACATTTATTGTGGAATGTGATGCTTCAGGAAGTGGAATTGGTGATGTTTTAATGCCAGAAGAAAGACCCATTTCTTTTTAAAGTTGTCCAATCAAAGGAAAGTATTTTCAAAAAGCTATTTATGAGAAGGAAATGTTGGAAATACTACATGCACTTAAGAAATAGCGACCTTACCTAATGGGAAGACACTTCAAGGTAAAAACGGGTCATGATAGTCTTAAATACTTTTTAGAACAAAGATTATCTTCGGAAGAGTAGAAAAAATGGCTTACAAAGATGTTGGGTTATGACTTTGAAATCATCTACAAAACAGGGAAGCAAAATGTTGTTGCAAATGCACTCTCAAGAAATGATGAGGATGTGGAAGCATTGCTTTGTGCCATTTCTATTATCCAACCAGATTGAATAAATGAAGCAATGGATGAATGGATGAATGACGAAGAAGTGTGGGAACTCATTCAAAAGTTGCAGCAAGATCCCAGTACATCTAATACATTTAGTTGGAAAAATGATTCGTTATGTTACAAAGATCGCTTATACATCTGTAAGAACTCCCAAATCAAATAAAATATTATTTTGGAATTTCACACATGTCCCTTGGGAGGGCATTCGGGATTTTAAATACTTACCACAAGGTGAAGAAGCAATTTTTTTGGGATGGCCTTAAATATGATATTCAAAAGTTTGTGGTGGAATGTTTGGTTTGCCAACAAAATAAAGTTGAGACAATTAAGACCCCAGGTCTATTACAACCTTTATCCATTCCAATTCAATGTTGGGAGGAGGTTTCAATGGATTTTATCACAGGTTTACCCAAGTCCGAAGAAAAGAGTGTCGTCATGGTGGTAGTTGATAGACTTACCAAGTATGCACACTTTTGTGCATTATACCATCCATTTAAAGCCAATACAATTGCTACTGTATTTATGGAAACAATTCAAAAGCTACATGGAAACCCAAAGATTATTATAAGCGACAAAGATCCTATTTTCACTGGAAATTTTTGGACAGAGTTATTTTCTTTTCTCGGTACTCACTTAACTCACAGATCATCTTATCATGCTCAATTTGATGGGCAAACTGAGATAGTGAACAATTGTTTGGAAGGATATCTTCGTTTCTTTGTATCTGATAAACAAACACAATGGGTCAAATGGTTTCCTTTGGCAGAATGGTGGTATAATACTTCCTTCCATACTAGAGCAAAAATGACCCCATTTATGGCACTTTATGGATATCATCCACAGTCCATCACATCATATTTAAGAGAAAATTCTAAGGTTCAAGCAGTGGAATATCACTTCGAGCATCAAGAAAAATTTCTCCAACTCTTAAAGGATAACCTGAGTTTGGAACAATAGAATGAAACAACAGGCATATCACCATCGTAGCGAAAGAAGTCTTGATGTCCGTGACTAGGTATTTCTATGACTACGACCATAAAAACAAATGTCCCTCAGGCAAGCTAAGAAGGATAATAAATTATCACAAAAATATAATGGTTCATACATGGTGTTGCAAAAGATTGGTACTATGGCATACAAATTGGAACTTCCTGCATCTTCTCGAGTGCACCTAGTTTCCCATGTATCATGATTAAAAAAGGTTATAGGTGACAAGGTCCCAGTTCAAACAATATTGCTAGAACTTGAAGAGGAAGGAAAAATCATATTAGAACCTAAATCAATCACTGAAACAAGAAATAGGCAGCTGTGAAATTGATCAATTTCAGAGTATCTCACCAAGTGGAAGAATTTACCCGCTAAATATTCCACATGGGAGGATGAAAATTTTATACAGAAGCATCCATAACTACTCAAGCATTAAGAACATTTTTTTTTTGAAGGAGAGGGGCATGTTAGGTCCCTATAATACTAGTGTATTCCCTTATTATTATTGTCATTGTAGCCCCTTATTGTTATTGTTGTGCCCATGTTGCCCCCATATTGTTATTATTGTGCCCCATAGAAGCCCACTATTGTTATTGTTGTTCCCTGACATTATTATTGTTATGTCAACTCTGATTATATTGTGACCCCTTAGACTCCTATATATAGAAAGGAGGTCTTCTCATTTGTATCATCCAAGAATTGTTCTTTTGTGTAATGTAAAGGAGGTTGCCCCCTCGAAGAGGCTGATTTTGAAGTCGTTGATCTATCTTTTCTTCTATTTTGTGAGTTGGTTGCATAACACAACATCTTTGACATACTTCTTAAGTAATTACACATGGAAAACATCATGGACTTTAACTATTGAAGGAAATGCAATTAGATAGACCATTGGTTTAATCCTTTCAAGAATCTTGAAAGGTCCAAAAAATCAATATGTCATCTTAGTACGTGATCCAATCTGCAAGGAGATGTTCTTGCGATTAATGCACAAATACACCTATTCCCCGACCTGAAACTCCTTAAAAAACTTATTCTAGTCTCCATAACTTTTCTTCTTGTCCTGTGTCGTCTTTAGATTCTTCTTGATACCCCACATTTCATGTTCCATCTCTACCAACATATATGGTCCAATCAACAACCTATTAACTGGATCACTCCAACTGATGGGAGTATTACAACTCTGACCATACAATGCCTCAAACGGAATCATCCTCAAAGATTCTTGAGACCCATTGTTGTAAGTGAACTCAACCAGTGGAAGATATTCCTCCCACTTCCATTGTTAATGAATGACATACATCCTCAACATGTCCTCCAATATCTTTTTGACCCTCTTTATCTGTCCATCTATCTGTGGATGATAAGATGTACTGAAGGCCAACTATTTCCCTAAACCTAGAAACAACTCCTTTCAAAACTTGGAAGTGAACTTAGCATCCCTGTTTGATACAATCTTCTTCAGAACACCATGCAATATCACTACATCTTCGATGAAGACTTGTGCTACATCACTAGATTAATAAGTAGACATCACTGGAATGAAGTGTGCTACCATGGTCAACCTTTCCACCACAACCATGATGGAATCATGCTATCTAGATGTCCTCGGAAAACCTGTGATGAAATCCATGGAAATGACCTCCTGTTTCCACTATGGAATCAAAATTGGTTATAGTAGTCCACCTTGATGCTTACACTTTACCTTTACCTGTAGATAGTCCAAGCATCTAACCACAAACTCTGCCACTTCCTTCTTTAGATTCAACCAATAATTAAAATTCTTTACCGTTGCCAATGTATTTTGATATCCTTGGTGACCTAAGTGTGGTTTCACATTAAACTCTCTCAAGATAGTCTTCTTGACCTCACTACTCTCTAGCACAGATATCCTATCCTTGAATCTGATCAGGTAATCTAATGTGAGATGATAGTCCACATCCTAATCACCTGTACCCTGTTGAAATATGTGCATAAACTCCACGTACCTTCCATCCTATTGAGTGTAACACCCTCCTCCCACATCTACCCAAGCAACTAGCCAGCCCAGGTAAACATGTAACGAGAGGCCATCATCATATGATTTGACCTCCTAAGTCACCTTAAGGAAGTGGAACTGATGGAAACACACCATACAGACATCCAACACCATCAACATAACCCTCAAAAGACAATTAAGCCACTTAGACAACCTGTCTCTTGGTCCCACTGTTGTTTTAGGTCTCTTGGGACATAATCTCTCTCATTCTATGGGCAAGGGAGTGACCAACAACCTAAAGTAACTCTCACAGGCCTGGCTGCCAATGATTGTGGACCAAAATTGTCAGTATTGTGCCAGCGACTCCAGGATTTTAGCCACTTTTTCGAGCCTAAAGCCTAGGTCACTGCCCATAACTGATCCATCTCTTCAAATCATTAAAGTAACAGGGAAATGGAAGTACTAAAGCAAATACTTGTTCAAGACCTTAACTGGATCCCTACTAGCCATGACAGGCATTTCGTCAAACATATCATCGACATGTAACCTACAGGTGTAAACAACAAAATCAAGTGCAGGGGTATCATACTTATCTGAGAATCACTATGAACCATTGTTCCCTTATGCCATTTGTTGCATTTTCATCTATTAGGTCATAGACACATTATCCATTCACATACAAGTAAAAACATGCTGAAATCCATACATAACCGATGTCATAAAATGTGCATATAACCAACATAATAGGAACATAAATACAATAAACATATCAACCATCAAATCGACAAATACATCAGTACCTTTACACATTAAAATCAAGGGAATGGATTTCTCATTAATGAATGCAATGAACCAACGAGAGTTGGGACTACCACATTCCACCCGATTGTAGAATGGTTGAGACAAATCTCTCTTCATTCATTCACCCCCCTGCCATGTTCCAAGAATAAATGTGCGATCTCATATAACACATCAATCAAAACTCATCCAATGCTTCCAGAGGCCGTCCACCTCAACCCATAAAAAAGTGATTCCACCTCATGGTTGGACATCACCAAAATAATCATCAGATTGGTATCCATCCAAGCCTTCCAGGGCTTCAAGAGCGTTTTTCCAACCAAGGCTTCCAAAACTAAAAACTCAACCCACAACTTATACAGGGCTTCCAGAGCATTTGTACAACTAAGGCTTCCAGGACTAGTAGCTCAACCCACCAAGGGCTTCTAGAGCGTTTGTCCAACCAAGGCTTCTAGGATTAGTAACTCAACCCAAGTTGTTACAAGGCTTACAAAGTGTTTGTTCAACCAGGGCTTCCAGCACTAATAACTCAACCTAAGCTAAGGAAACATGAGAGCCAACCAAAAAAAAATAATGAAAGTAAACCCACAATCACCACCACTATCGATCTAGGCAATCCTCCATGCCAATGACAGATCACAACCAAGAAATCACATGCATATGTCATGCATGCCAAAACTAGTGAAGAAATCATACATGCAACTCGGTGCTTGCAAGAAAATATGATGTAGTTGCTGAGGTCATTCTCTTCTTTCACTTTCCTACTCTTCCTTTGCCTTCTAGCTGCAAAATTCCAAGTATGCCACACCCTCCAAGAGTGCTCCAAGAAAACTCTAAGTATCCAACAGTATGAGAGAGAGAGAAAGAATGATGAGAGAGAGCTCCAACACTAAATTGAAAAAAGGTTACTAGCTGATCCTCAGAAGCCTTTTTATGAATGAGGTCTCCATTTTCTTCATTTTCCATTATTTTCCTTCATTTTCCTCCTCACATGCAACCCACAACCGTTCACCTCCTTTTTCTCCTAATTTCCATTATTTTCATATATAAATGTGCCAAAATGCCTTTTAATGCCTTAGCCATTGCCTTTTCCAATTTCCTTAGCCATAAAGAACCAAATGAACACCCCCTAGGATGTCTTGCCAAACATTCATCTTGGAATAACTGTCCCATTCATCCATGGTTATTGTTTTTAAAATTTATTACATGGAATTTTCACTAGGGCTGTTACAGAACCCTCCCCCTTAGGGGACACTGTCCTCAGTGTTCAATCACACATATACCTCAACAACTTGCTGAAAGAAGACATAATTCTCTTGGAGCTTTATAACATAGCTCGATGTAGTATTTACAATGAAATATTTTCTCAAGATAAAAACATCATGACAACATGACAACATATTGCATAGTGGAGCTTTATAACACAACTCATTACATTATTTACAATGATCATCTGCTAAGTGCCAACTCATATGACACCATAACATCATGATAACATAACCACGTGATAGCATAATAACATAACAACCATAATGCATAGTGGAGCTTTACAATACAACTCATTACGGTATTTACATCCATACACGGGTGTACATATAAAAACATCATTAAAATCTATATACCAAAACATATTCCAAATCATATTTCAGCCATATACTAACATAATATCTAAGCATATGTATCAAAACATCATATAACATATATCAACCATCATAAATCATATATCGGTCACCATAAAGCATATACTAAACCAACATAAAACAAAGATTAAACCACCATGAATCATATACCAAGCCATCATAAGCAAATACTAAACCACCATAAAGAAACTACCAACCACCATAAGCAATCACCAATCCACCATATCAAAGTTTCTTTGCCTTGACTGGAAAAAAAGGAAGGATACATGGTCCACATATGATCTGACATCTCCCATGTAGCTTCATCGGGCCCAAAGTGCTTCCATTACATTTTAACTTTCTCTATTGCTTGGTTCTGGAGCATGAGAACCTTTTTATGCAATATACAATGAGGCTCTAGCTCAAATTCTCCATCTAGTTCCACCTACAATACATACCAATCAATCACATGATCAACATCTTTAATATACTTCTTAAGTAATGAGACATGGAAAACATCATGGACTTTCATTGTCGGAGGTAGTGCAAGTTGATAGGCTACTGGCCTAATCCGCTCAATAATACTGAAGGGTCCATAAAACTATGGTGCCAACTTGGCACATGATCCAATCCACAAGGATATCTTCATCAGTTTTATGCGCAAGTACACCTATTCCCCAACCTAGAGCTTCTTGAACAACCTATTCCTATATGCATAATTATTATTCCTATCCTATGCTACCTTGAGATTCTTCTTGATCACTTACATCTCATGTTCCATTTATGTTAACATATCTATTCCAATCAATACCCTGCTAACTAGATCACTCCAACTAATGGGAGTGTTACAACTCTATCCATACAATGCCTCAAAAGGACTCGTCCTTAGTGACTCCTGATAACTGTTATTGTATGAAAACTCAAAGGGAGATACTCTTCCCATTTGCACTATTGATGTGTCACATACATCCTCAACATGTCCTCTAGTAACTTGTTGACCCTGTCCATTTGTACAATTGTCTGCGAGTGATAAGTTGTGTTGAAGGCCAACTTTGTGCCCAAACTTGCAAATAACTCCTTCCAAAACTTGTAAGCAAACTTTGCATCCCTATCTGATTTAATATTCTTTGGAACACCATGTAGTCTAACCACATCTCAGATGAATACATGTGCCACATCACTAGTTGAGAACGTAGACTTTATGGGAATGAATTGTGTAACCTTTGTTAACATGTCCACAATGACCATGATGGAATCATGTTGTTTCAATGTCTTCGACAACCCTATGATGAAATCCATGGAAATGACCTCCCATTTCCGCTATGGATTCGCGATCGGCTGTAGCAGTCCACCTGGATGTTTGCACTCTGCTTTCACTCGTTGATAGTTGAAACATCTAACCAAAAACTCTGCTACATCCCTCTTCACATTCAACCAATAGTAATATATCTTCACCAATGTGAGTGTCTTCTAATAACTTGGGTGACCTTAATACGGTTTCACATGAAACTCCCTCAAGATCGTCTTCTTGAGCTCATTGCTTTCAAGTACATATATCATGTCTCGAAACCTAACCAATCCATATGTTGTAAGATAATAGTCCTTTCCCTATGCACCTGCACCTGTACCTATACATGTACTTGTACCTATACCTATACCACCACATGTACCTATACCACTACATGTACCTATACCTGTACCATGACCTGTACCTGTACCTGTACTATCACCCTGCTACAACATGTGCACAATCTCCATATATCTGACATCCTATTATCGTACCCACAAGATCTTGTCCTATAAATTTGTCCCATAAGAGCTCATAGCTACTATGTGATTCACCTGTACCTGCCTACTAAGAGCATCTAAAATCAAACTCACTGATCATGGCCAACCAACTAGCTTACCTGGAATTCAAATTTGGCTGGTCAAACAAATACCTCAACCCAATGTGATCACTCATAAGCACAAACCGCCTGCTAAGAAGATAGTGCCTCCACATCTTCAGTGCATGTATAATTGTTGTTAACTCGAGATGATGCAAGGGATAGTTATGCTCATGCTCATTTAGTTTCTAGAACTCATAACATACCACCTGTCCATCTTGCATAAGGACTCCACTAAGCCTTCTCTTGCAAGCATATGTAAATAATACAAACTCTTTGTCTGGATCTACAATTTGTACTATTGGTGCATGTGTTAGAAACTTCTTAAGCTTCTCAAATCTTGTCTCCAACTCTTTAATCCATTTGAACTTCTTACCTTTTCTTTGCAATCATTAATAGGATAATCAATCTGCGAGAAGTTCCTGATGAACCTCCTATAATAGCTTGCTAGACCAATGAAATATCTCACCTCATACACACTCTTAGGAGCTACCCACTCCATGATGGCCCTTATCTTCTCTGTATCTATTGAAATACCCTCCTTGGAGACAATATGTCCCAAGTAGTGTACCTTTGTCTAAAAGAAAGTACATTTTCTAAGCTTAGCATACAATTAATGCTCTCTTAGCAAACTCAAAACCGTTGCTAAGTGCTCGACATGCTCTGCCTCATTTTTAGAATATACCAGTATACGATCAATAAAAACAATAACAAACTTATCCAAATATGGATGCAACACACTATTCATCAAATACATGAATGTAGTTGGAGCATTCATTAAGCCAAATGGAACAACAACAAACTCATAATGCCCATACTTGGTCCTAAACACAGTCTTGTATATGTCCTCCTCTTTGATGCGTACCTGATGGTATCCAGATCTCAATTCAATCTTCAAGAACACTGTTGCTCCCTTCAACTAATTGAACAAGTCATCAATCCTTGGAAAAGGGTATCTATTCTTGATATTCACTTTGTCCAACTGCTTGTAATCAATGCATAATATGAGGGTACCACCTTTCTTCTTCACAAACAAGATCGGTGCACCCCAAGGTGATACACCTGGCCTAATGTACCCCTTTTCCAACATTTCCTCCAGCTGCAACTTTAACTCCACCAACTCATGTGTGCTCATCCTGTAAGGTGCTTTCGATGCTAGAGCTGCCCCTGGCACTAGCTCAATAGAAATGTCTACCTCCCTATGAGGTGGTAACTCTGTAATGTCCTAAGGGAATACATCCTTGAACTGCTGTAAAACCAGGTACTTGTTCAACACATCTACATCCTCAACCTCCTTACCCTTATCACTAGAAATATGTACTGCAAATAGCTTACACCCTTTCCTATGACTATGCTTTGCTTGCATAGCTGTCACCATCCTAACTGATGTGGCTTTCTTCTTACCCTGCAAGACTCTCGGTTCTCAATTGTCATCAACACATTTAATGGGCATGTCATAGCAGCCAATCTTGGTTCTATGTAGAAACAAGAAATCCATGCCTAATAACATAATGTATGAACCCAACGGTAAAAAATTCAAATGCGTTGCGATAGGCATACCATTTAAGTCAAATGCAGAAGATATTACCCAATGATGAACTCGCTTCTTCATACCTATATCCAACTACACTAACCAAGACTCTGCATGCAATTCTTACTCAAACCACACTTATCCACAAACTCAAGACTAATATAGCTATAATTATATCTAGGGTCAATCAAAATAGAAATAAATTGATCACAGAGCTTACCGTCCATCTCAATGATAAATGCCTGATGTTCTGCCTCCTTGTTGTCCACGACTGCATAGATACGAGGAATACTCTGGCCAACATCTCCAACATTTTGTGCCTCCTGTGCACTATATATTTGGGGTATACCACCCTGATTCTACAGAAAATCTCTCTCGCGATGATCTTTGCCACAAGTCTAACACTCTATAAGCTTCCAACCTCCATCTGTGTTCTTCTCTTCAGCTCGATGTCCCTGTCCTCTATTTGATGCATTGAACCTCTTAGGTGGTGCAACATTATCCTTGTTATCTGTACCCTATGGCCTTGCTTGCTTTTTATCCCATTTTACTTTGTTCTTTACATTACCTTTCCTGTCTAGCTTAGTCTCAGTTCTGCACTTTGATTGTTCATTGCAATGCCTTAGCTTTCGAATGGCCTCCTCCAATGATCTAGGCTCATTGAATTCAATCCTATCTTTGAATGCAACCGATAGTCCACTAATGAATCTTTGAATCTTAGCCTTCTCCTCCTTGAGGTAAGGCACATACCTCAACAATTCCAAGAACTTACTGGTGTACTCATCATCTGTCATGGATCCCATTTTTAGTTCATAGAATTATTTTGCCTTAATGTGTTTCCGATAAGTATACATCTAAGTAACATATTCCACATTATAACTATGTGAGTCCTTATGTAGAGGTAATAGTTTGAGACGTGATGAGTGTGTTGACGATGTTCACTATAATGAGATATTTAATATTTAAATATTTAATTTTGTGAATATTACTTAGCAATTAATTTTGGATGATCTACCCTAGGAATTAATAACCATACACTTCTGAATTATTTCATATTAGGATAGAATACCCTGCATTAGGACAAGGAGATCACGAGACCACCGTCCTTGACCCTGGTACCAGTAATATCTGCCTAGCAGATAAAAATAGCAAAAAACCATACCCGTTTATGAATGTGAAATTGCAAAAATAAAACTATATGTTAAATTTGATTGTCTACCTCAAATTTTTTATAGAATTTTATTATGTACACAGGAAACATTACAATGGTAAAGACATATGAGTGATGACAACACGATCGGGAAGCATCACCGCCATTAATGCCGCCATCGTCACCATCATCATCCCCATCGCCACCACTATCACCATCGTCTCCACCAAGACCATTATCAACATCAATCGCTCCAGCACCAGAGTTGACCGTGATAATGAACTCATTGGAAGCCTTATTGGAGACATTAAACGAATCAACTAAGGCTAAGACCAAAGAAGAACTTCAACCCTTAGCTACTAGTTCAGTGGAACCAAAGAATTTTGAGCACAAAAGATTAAAAGAAGATATTTCTAGGGAGCTTTAGAAAATTAAACTCCTAGAATTTTCAGGAGGTCGAGGAAGGGAACGCGCTGAGGCATGGTTAGAAGGAATGAACAGATGCTTTAGATTAAGAGAATATTCTTCTTCGGCAAAAACAAAAATTGTTGTATTTCAATTAAAGGAAAGTGTTTGATTTGGTGGGGAAATCTGGAAAAGCAATTGCACCTTACATCGGATAATGTCCCTTGGGAGCTATTTGAGGAAAGATTTTGCGCAAAGTATTTACCTCCATACTTTGAACAACAGTAAGCCTGAGCCTTCCATACCTTAGTTCAGGATAATAAAACAGTGGAAGAGTACGAGATAAAGTTTATGGAGCTTGTAAAATACATTCACTACTTAGATTCTGATGAGTGTCAAGTTGAACGCTTCATATTTGGGTTAAATCCTCGCATCAGAGCCTTGGTGAGCATGTGGAAACCATCATCAGTAGTCGAGGCAGTATAATGTGGTCGTTATGTAGAAGAGCACCTGGGAATAAAAAAAATGTAGGGCCAGCAGAACCTTTACAATCAGGATTTCCAGGAAAAACTCCTGGAAATTTCTTCAGAGGAGGTAGCTCGAGGCCACCTTATGGTAATAGATTTACCCCAAGAAATGTAGGAACAAGAGCTCCCATGGAAGTAAACACTATAGCCATGGAATCATCAAACACCGGTCCATGGACATATCGTGGAACTGCCAGTAGAGGAAGAAATTCGAGAGGAATCAACATGAGAGGACAAAGCTCTTTATCTAGAAATTCACGCCCTGATTCAAGGGGATCAATGCAGCTTAATTGTTGGGGATGTGGAGGACCGCATTTTCAACGTGATTTACTAGAAGCTTCGTCAAATATATTGCACAGAAATGGAAAGGAATCAATATCAAACAATCAAGGTAATCATAGAATTCATGCAGTAGTCAACAACGACCAAGCAGCACATCAATCCACTATAGTGGAATCTTCAGGTGTCATTAATGGTATAAAACTCAAAATCTTATTTGATATTGGTGCCACAGATAGTTTCATTTTGTCATATGCATTAAACAAATGTGGGTTGGTAGCTCGCAGGCAAAATGATTTCAAACAGGTGGAAATGGCCTCAGGAGAACTCCAATCCGTGGGCTTAAGTGTGGATCAATGCAAATTGACCTAGGGGTCTGTACGACTAAACTGAAAGTTTATGTCATAGCATTAGGAACTTATAATCTTATCATAGGTATGGATTGGCTAGAAGCTCATCAAGCTTGGGTAGACCGTTATGGAAAATAATTCTGGGTATAAATGATAAAGGAGAAACAATCCAAATTCAAGGAATCAAGAGAAAAGTATCTTTATGCTACATATCAGCAATGAAAATGAAGTGTTGTTTAAGAAAAGGCTGTCAGGCATATGTAATTCAAGAAGTAAGCAAAGAAAAAGGACCATACTTAGAACAGTATCCGGTGTTAGCCGAATTTCCGGATGTATCTCCAAAATAACTACCAGGATTACCCCCTGTAAGAGAGCTAGATCTCACTATTGAATTAAAACCTGGTACCCAACCAATCACTAAAACTCCTTATAGAATGACAGCTCTAGAACTTCAAGAATTGCAAATTCAATTAAAGGAACTACTGGATATAGGACATATTCGGCCTAGTATATCACCTTGGGGCACTCTTGTAATTTTTGTGAAGAAGAAAGATGGATCTTTAAGATTATGCATAGATTATCGAGATTTGAATTGAGCTATAGTAAAGAATCAATATCCTATGCCTCGAATAGATGGTCTTTTCGATAAAATGAAAGGAGATGCTGTCTTTTCAAAAATTGATCTCTGATCAGGCTATCATCAGCTAAGGATTTCTAAAAACGATATTTCCAAGACTGCATTCCGAACACGTTTTGGACATTATGAATTTACTGTGGTACCATTTGGATTAACAAATGCACCAGTAGTATTCATGAACCTTATGAACAGTGTTTTCCACGAATATCTTGATCAATTTTTACAAGTCTTTTTAGATGATATTCTCATCTATTCCAAGAATAAGAAAGAGCATGAAGATCATTTACGGATAGTATTTTCTTGCCTTAGAAAACATCAGTTGTATGGAAAATTATCCAAGTGTTCATTCTTTCAAAAAGAGATTCATTACTTAGGTCATATCATATCAGGTGAAGGGATTTCAATAGACCCTGAGAAGGTAAAAGCAATCATGGAATGGCTAATACCGAAAAACGCACATGAAATACGAAGCTTTATGGGTTTAGCCAGTTACTACCGAAGGTTTGTGGAGGGATTCTCCAAAATTGCAAAGCCGATTACAACCCTTCAGCGTAAATGTGTTAAGTATGAATGGACTAAGGAATGTAATAAAGCATTCTCTGAACTCAAAAGACTACTCACCAGTGCACCAATCCTAAGAGTCCCTAATATGGACAAAGATTTCATGGTATGTACTGATGCATCCAAACAAGGGCTAGGTGCAGTATTGATGCAAGATAGAGGAGTGATAGCATATGCTTCCAGAAAGTTAAAATCTCATGAAGAACTCAATGCTACTCATGATTTAGAATTAGCTGCTGTAGTGCTAGAATTAAAGATTCAGAGACACTATCTAGTGGGACGAAGTTTATACTTAAAAGCGACCATCAAAGTCTACAATATTTATTCACCCAAAGAGACTTAAATGCTAGACAAATGCAATGGAGTGAATTCCTAAGTGAATATGACTTTGGAATATCATATATTAAGGGAAAAGAAAATATAGTAGCAAATGCTTTAAGCAGAAGACCACGGATATTCTCTCTCATACCTATCAAAGTAGACTTAAGGCAACGAGTACTAGAATATCTCATAAAATATAGCTGGTATTTAAAGGTGAGATCTAGTCTTGAGGGTAAAAAGCCAAAAGATTCTAAGTTTGAAGGATATGAACTAGAAAATGATGGAATCTTACGATTCTATGGAAGGATGTATATTCCTGATAATAAGGGTCTTTGAGACACTATCCTTAGGGAAGCCCACAAAGCAGTATATTGTGCACATCCTGGAGTAAAGAAAATGTATTCGGAAACTAAGAAACTCTACTTCTAGTCAGGCATGAAACGTGATATCGTTCAATTTATTGCAAAATGTTTGGAATGTCAACGAGTAAAAATAGATCATTGTCACCCAACGGGTCTCTTACAACCTCACGATATTCCTATGTCTAAATGGGAGATCATTTCTATGGATTTCATCACTGGACTACCTCTTACTTCTCAGAGACACAATGCCATTCTAGTAGTATTGGATAGGTTAACGAAAAGCGCAAATTTCATTCCCATAAGAGATACTTACGAAGTTGCTGACATAGCTCGAGTATTCATAAATGAAATTATCAGATTTCATGGGGTACCTAAGAAGATTATATCTGATAGAGATTCACGATTCACTTCAAGATTCTGGACTTGCATGCAGACAGCCTTAGGAACTCAACTAAATTTAATCACTGCTTACCATCCTAAGACTGATGGGAAAACAGAAAGGGTAAATCAAGTACTTGAAGATATGTTGAGAATGTATGTTATGGATCAGCAATCACACTGGGAAAAGTATTTACCCTTAGTCGAATTCACATACAATAACAATTACCACAGTTCGATTGGAATGCCTCCATTTGAAGCATTATACGGTAGACCTTGTAGAACACCGTTAAGTTGGGACAGGTTAGAAGATCGAGTGATGATAGGACCAGAATTAATCCAAGAAATGGAAGAGTAGGTAAGACAAATTAGACAATGATTAAAGGAAGCAGAGGATAGACGAAAGAGTTATGCTGATGCTCACAGAATTGATAGGAAGTATGAAGTATGGGATCAGGTTTTCATCCACATCAAACCAAATAAAAGTACTATTTGATTCGGAAAAGGGACAAAGTTGTCACCTCGATTTATTGGACCATTTAAAGTCACAGAAAGAGTTAGACCTGTCGCCTATTGTCTTGCCTTGCCGCCTCACTTGCATAAAATTCATAATGTATTTCATGTATCTATATTAAGACATTATATAGCTAATCAATCTCATAACCTTCAATGGAAGGAATTGCAGGTATCGGACGAGGGAATCGTATCGGTCGAACCATTACGTATACTGGAACGTAGGGTTTGACAGCTCAAGAATCGCCTGGTAGACCAAGTTAAGGTCCAATGGGACAAGTATAGTCCTGGATCAGCTACTTGGGAAGATACAAAGGACATATGTCAAAAATACCCTAATTTGTGTCAATTTTGAAGAACTTTAAACTATGTTTAGTAGATATTTACTTCGCTGCAAATCACAGACTCAGAACCATTTTGAATGATTATATATAAACGTGTAATTTTGTGACATAATATATGTTTAAATTCTACTGGTACATGGATACCAAAACGAAATATGTTGTCGATCTTACTAAATTATAGTGGTCAAAGTAAAGTTTAAAACAATTAAATGATTTTACTTCTGATGGGAATTAAGATGTTATAAATATGTTTTATTTATCCATGTCAATATGATCAATGGAGTAGAAATTAAGGAATAGTTACATTTTAAATGAAAGTCAATGAAATGAATAGGATATGGAAAATATGCTATACTGTAGTTGACATATGTGAGTTATACATAAGTTATTTTGAATATGCTAATGCACATTTTATAAATGCATGGATAAATGTATGATTGCAGATAATAAACAATTACCAAAATGACCACGTCATGACAGAACCTCAGAACAATTAAGGCTCAAAGAGATTCTATGATAGGGTATTAACCCTAATTCTACTGAGAGGGGTGGAGGTGTTTCCCACCGTTTATCCTCTGAACCCTGGAGTCATGGGAGGACTGTGCAAATCACGCTCCCCTAGACGTGTGATGATGATTGTCGGACGCCTACTCGGAATCAGGTCGGTATAACTAACACTGTCACCCTTAGAGTTTATGAATGGTTAGACCAGTAAAACCGACGCCATGGCACACTCCAGTAGAGGACAGATAGGATGGGAGCGGAAGAGATTAGGAAGGATAGGATGATTTTAGAATAGCTTGGGAACTTGGTTAGAGCAAGGCATGACCATTAAAATCATAAACCTAAAAATATTCGAAACACCAATTTTATAGTCTCCTTATATTAAATAAGAATTTAACTTCGGTTTACAATCCTAAGAAGAATGTACTAATTGCTATCATAAGTAATCAAATAATATAAAACCCTAACTTTGGGATGAAGTTTTCTGAAGGGGGAGTGTATGTAACGACCTATCTATTAATAAAAATAAATTATATTAATTAATAAAATGATCTAAAAATACAGATATAAATATAAGAAATTAATATAATGTTATAACCTTAATAATATTTTAATAAATCATAAAGTGATATATTTAATTAAATTTGGAAATACTTACGTATACGTGACCATAACAGTGTGATAGAGAAGGCGAGACATGGAAGGTGTCACCCGCAGATTAAGCGATGGGCTGCTGATGGAAGGGTGACCACCGCCAAGAAACCTGATAAAACCACTGAGTAGAAGGTTACGGGGGGGGAGAGGGAAGGAAAAGAACAAGGGGAAGAAATTCTGAAGAAGGAAATTATCCACAAGAAGATCTTTAGTTGTCCTGAGGTTCTCGGCATGGGGGAACAGTCAGCGTCTATTAAGAAGCTTGCTGGATTGAGCATCCAGGTTCTACTTAGTTTGGCTGGGTGGATTCGATCTTTTGGTAACTGAAGAAATCAGCTGGGGCATCATCAACCTACTAGAGGTATCATCAACTTGCTGGAAGTACAGGTAAGTACCCTTAGTAGTTTAGTTAGTCAATTCTGTCAATTTTTTTTCCTTTACTGTAATTATATCTTCTTAAAGGATGTCACAGTAATTATTGTTGCTTTACTGTAATTATATCTGCTTAAAGGTTGACACATTAATTATTGTTGTAGAAAGGTTGTCACATCGAATCATCTCTCTGAAAAATACTTCTTCTTGAATAGCCTTTCAAATTCACTCCAAGTTAGATCTTCCTAATCTATATCTCTAAAATTCTTCACATCTTCCCACCAAATATCTGCTTTACCTTTAAGATTGAACGTAGGCACTCTAGCTTTCATGTTCTCTGAGTAGTCATGTAACCTGAAGAATTTCTTGATACCAAGCAGCCATGCCTTTGCATCCTAAGATCTCTTTAACTCTCCATCAAAAGTAGGTGTATTTTCCTTCTTAAATTCATCTAGAAAATACCCCCTATCACTCCTCCTATAAGGATGATATCGATGACGATCATAGTGCCTATCTGAATCAGAACTAGAATCATACCTGTGTCTATCCCTTCTCCTCTTCGGAGTGTCCAACAATCTTCCATCTCTAACTGTATCATCTCTATTTGATCGATGACCACCATGTGATCTACTACCATATGCCCCATTAGTTTTATCTTCCTGCTCATGATTGATCCGTAGTGGTCCTTGTCACTGCAAATTCGACAAGCTCTAAAGTATTACTGCATTCACCTCTACTAACTTTTCCTGTGACTGTATGATTCTGTCATTATCTGCCTTACAACTCCTTATCTCCTCCTTTAAACTTCTCAATGTAACTGCCAAGTCAGAGGGGTTCCCAACACCATACTACTCTTCAGATTCATAGGGAGAGTCTCTATAGTCAACCATCTTGCTAGCCATTTGATATTTCTTCCAGCAAGGCATAATATTTCAGATAAACCAAATCGCAATAAACCAACATACCTTAATATAGCTTGAGGAGGATACCTTGTCTACAAGATTACCAAATCAACGTGATACATGTATGAATAATCATAACATCATATAGACATACACAAATAAATGTATTAACTCATAAACAATACTCTAACTAGGATCCAGTCATCAATGCAAGGCAATATCAACAATGCATGCTATGACCTCATGCATGATAGAAACCATTAATCCATTGTACACATTGCCACATGCAACCAGAAGTATGCATAAGAAATACCAAACCAGCTACAAATACGCATAATTGCATGTAGTCAAACATTATCAATCAGTTCTTCTAATCAACCAACAAGATTGCTGCATGTAATCAAAATATTCAAAAATGTAACCTAACATACAAGGATGTAAGTAGGTACCATGAAATCAACATGTAAGTAACATATAATCCATACACACTCAGTCACATATTCATTTCAAATACATTTCATGAAATCAATAACAAATTCTCCATGATAACCATACTACAACCCTAATCTTTTAATCAAGAAATTTCCAGAAGTATATAAGTGTAAGAGATACGCATGCAACTTCCATGCATGTATGACCAATATATAGCCCATCCATTTCGATGGATGAACCATGCTCTAATACCACTCTGCAACACCCTCCTCCCATATCTACCCAAGCAACTAGCCAGCTGTGGTAAACATACGATGAGAGGCCACTATGATATGATTTGACCTCCTAAGTCACCTTAAGGAATTGGAACCAACGAGAACACACCATACAAACATCCAACATCATCAACAAAACCCTCAGAAGACAATTCAACCACTCAGACAGCATGTCCCTAAGTCCCATTGTTTTTTTAGGTCTCTTGGGCCATAGTTGCTCTCATGCTATGGGAAAGGGTGCGACCAATAACCTAAATTCACTCTCACAGGATTGCCTGCCAACGAATGTGGACCAAAGTTGTCAGTGTTGTGCCAACGACTCCAACATTTGAGCCACTTTTTCAAGCTCAAAGCCCAGGTCACTGCCCATAACTGATCCATCTCTTCAAATCAGTAAGTAATAGGGAAATGAAAGTACTAAATAAAATACTTGTTCAAGACCTTAATTGGATCCCTACTAGCCATGATAGGAATTTCGTCAAACATATCATCGACATGTAACCTACAGAAGTAAACAACAGAATTAAGTGTAGGG
The DNA here is from genome assembly GCA_031772625.1 of Pinus tabuliformis. Taxonomy (NCBI): domain Eukaryota; kingdom Viridiplantae; phylum Streptophyta; class Pinopsida; order Pinales; family Pinaceae; genus Pinus; species Pinus tabuliformis. Next base: position 1,299,722,373 of record CM062818.1, read on the forward strand.
ATCTCATACTTATCTGAGCATCGCTATGAACCATTGTTCATTCATGTCATTTGCTGCATTGTCATCTATTAGGTCATAGACACATTATCCATTCACATACAAGTAAAAACATGTTGAGAGCCATACATAGCTATTGTCATAAAATGTGCATATAACCAACATAATAGGAACATAAATACAATAAACATATCAGCCATAAAATCCATAAATACATTAGTACCTTAACACATGAAAATCAAGGGAATGGATTTCTCATCAATGAATGCAATGAACCAACCGGAGATGGGACTACCACGTTCCACCCGACCGTAGAATGGCTGAGCCAAATCTCTCTTCAGCCATTCACCCCTATGCCATATTCCAAGCATGAATTTGGAATCTCATAGAATACATCAATCAAAACTCATCCAAGGCTTCCATAGGCCATCCACCTCAGTGCATCAGACAATGATTCCACCTCACGGTCAGACATCACCAAAATATTCATCATATTGGTCTCCATCCAAGCCTTCCAAAGCTTCCATAGAGTTTGTCCAATCAAGGCTTCAAAAACTAGTAACTCAACCCACAACTTATATAGGGCTTCCAAAGCATTTGTCCAACCAATGCTTCCAGGCCTAGTAAGTCAACCCACCAAGGGCTTCCAGAGCGTTTGTCCAACCAAGGCTTCCAGGACTAGTAACTCAACCCAATATGTTACAGGGCTTCCAGAGTGTTTGTTCAACAAGGGATTCCAAGACTAATAACTCAACTAAAGCTAAGGAAATATGACAATCACCATGGATATCTAGGAAATGGAAAGGCTAATCAATCCACTTTCCATCCAGGAAATCCTCCATGCCAATGACATATCACAACCAAGAAACCACATGAATATGTCATGCATACCAAAACTAGTGAAGAAATCATACATGAAACTTGGTAACTGAAAAATCTGATCTAATCGCTGATGTCAATGCCTTCTTGCGATTTCCTACTCTTCCTTTGCCTTCTTACTCCAAAATTCCAAGTATGCCACACCCTCCAAGAGTGCTCCAAGAAAACTCTAAGTATCCAAGAGTATGAGAGAGAGAGAATAATGAGAGAGAGCTCCAACACTGAACTGACAAAATGTTACCAACTGATCCTCATAAGCCTTTTTATGAATGAGGCGTCTATTCTCTTCAGTTTCCATTATTTTCTTTCATTTTCCTCCTCACATGAACCTGTGAACTTTCACCTCCTTTTTCTCCTAATTTCCATTATCTTCATAAATAAATGTGCTAAAATGCCTTTTAATGCCTTAGTCTTGCCTTTTCTAATTTCCTTAGCCATAAACATCCAAATGAACACCCCCTAGGATATCTTTCCCAACATTCATCTTCAAATAAGTCTCCCATTCTTCTGTGGTTATTGTTTTTAACCTTTATTACATGGAATTTTCACCAAGGTTGTTACATTGAACTGCCTGTAAGATCTTGTCCTATAAGTCTGTCCCATGGGAACCCAGATCTTCTATGTGTTTCACATGTATCTGCCTGCTAAGAGAATCTGTAACCCTATTATCTTTACCCTTGATGTACCTAATCTCAAAATCAAACTCATTGATCGTAGCCAACCATCTAGCTTTCCTGGCATTCAGATTCGGCTGATCAAACAAGTATCTCAACCCACCGTGATGACTCATCAACAAACCTCCTTCCAAGAAGATATCCCCTCCACATCTTTAACGCATGGATGATTGTTTCCAGCTCAAGATCATGTGTCGGACAATTCTTCTTGTGATCATTTAATTTCTGTGACCCATAGCAAACTACCTACCCTTCCTGCATAAGGACTTCACCAATTCCTCTCTTGCAAGCATCTGTGTATACCACAAATTCTTTGTCAAGATCTGCAAGCTTTAACACTAGAGCATTTGTCAACAACTTCTTCAATTTCTCAAAACTAGCTGCATATTCCTCTGTCCATTCAAATTTCTTACCTTTATTTTTCAATGACGTAATAGGATATGCAATGTGAGAGAAGTTCATGATGAACCTCCTATAGTAACATGTTAACCCCATAAATGATCTTACCTCATTTACATTTCTAGGAGTTTTCCATTCCATGATAGCTCTTATCTCCTATGGATCCATTTTTGTACCTTCCTTGGAAAAAACATGTCCCAAGTAATGTAACTCTATTTGAAATAAACTACATTTGCTAAGCTTCGCATACAACTGATGTTATCTTATCAATCTCAACACTGTTGCTAAATGATCAACATGTTCTTCCTCATTCTTAGAATATATCAAGATGTCATCAATGAATAAAATAACAAACCTTTCCAGATAAGGATGCAACACACTACTTATCAAGCACATAAAGGTATATGGAGTATTAGTTAAACCAAAAGGAACTACAACAAACTCATAATTCTCGTATGTGGTCCGGAAATTTGTCTTGTATATGTCCTCTTCCTTGATTCATATCTAATGATATATGTATCTCAGATCAATCTTTGAGAACATTGCTACTCCCTTCAACTAATCAAACACATCATCAATTCTCGACAATGGATACATGTTCTTGATGGTTACCTTGTTCAACTTCTTGTAATCGATGCATAACCTAAGAGTACCATTCTTCTTCAAAAATAATACAAGTGCACCCCAAGGTGATACACTTGGCCTAATGTATCCCTCATCAGGTATTTCCTTCAATTGCAACTTAATCTCTACTAACTTTGGTGTGCTCATCCTAGAAGGTGCCTTCGATATTTGTGCTACCCCTAGTACCAACTCAATAGAAAATTCCACTTCTCTGTGAGGCAGAAACTGAAATATTTGTTGGAAACACATCCTGAAATTGTTGTATAACTGGGTACCTGCTCAAGACATCTGCATCCTCAACTTCCTTACCTTTGTCACTAGAAATATGCACTACAAATAACACACACCCTTTTCTTGGACTGCACTTTTCCTGCATAGTTTTCACCATTCTAATTGATGTTTCCTTCATCTTACCCTACAAGATTCTTTGTCCTCCATTGTCATCCAAACACTAAATGGATTTGTTATAACAATTTACCTTGGCCCTACGAAGATATAGCTAGTCCATACCGAATAGCATACTATATGATCCCAATGGTAATACATTCAAATGTGATGAGGTAGGCATACCATTCAGCTCGAATTCACAAACTCTTACCCAATGATATACTCTCTTCTTTGTACCTATAGCCAACTACACTAACCAGGGTTTTTCATGCACTTCTTTATTCAAACCACACTTATCCACCAGGTCAAGACTGACGTAACTATAATTAGATCTAGGGTCAATCAAAATTGAAACAGCTTGATCACAAATCTTACCATCCATCTCGATAACAATTTCATGGTGCTCTTCCTTCTTGTTATCCAGTGCTACATAAATTTGTGGAATGCTTTGCCTAACATCCCAAACTATCTATTCCTCCTGTGCATTGTAAAATTAAGGCCCACCACCCTGATTTTGCGAAAAAACCATTTTAAGATGTTACTTACCACATGTACAACACTCCAACTGTCCTGTACCATCACCTATATTCATTAGTTGTGACCCATGTCCCTGTATAGCTATGTTGACTACCATTTACCTTTACCTTTATCTTTCCCATTCCATCCTTACTGAAATTCATTCTTATGCTTTGACTTCTCATAACAACGCTTTAGTTTCGTAATATCTTCCTCAAGTGACTGAGGCTCATCATACTCAATATGATCTTTAAAAGCTAGTAGAAATCCATTAAAAAATATATGAACCTTAGCCTTTTCATCTTTACTATATGGTACATACCTCAATAACTCCGGGATATTAGTCGTATACTCCTCATCTGTCATTGATTCCATCTTTAGCTCATAAAATTCTTTGGCCTTACTGTCGCGTTACCTTTCTGACAAGCACTTCTTCCTGAGAATTATTTTTAATTCATGCCGACTCAACTCATTTGTCTTGTTGTATCTAGCCTACTTTACATCTTCCCACCAGATGTCTTCTTTCCCTTTGAGGCTAAATATAGCTATTTTGGCCTTCATATTCTCCGTGTACTGATATAGTTCAAATAACTTATTCATCCCAAGTAACCAAGCCTCTACATCCTCTAGCTTGTTCAAATATCCATCAAAAGTAGGTGGCTTAAATTTCTTAAACTCATCTAGAAAATATCCCCTGTCACTCCTCTTGTAAGAGTGATAACGGTGTCGATCATAGTGCCTGTTAGAACTAGAATAGTACTTGTGTCCATCACCTCTCCTACCTGGAGTATCCAAGAGGCTAAAATCTCTAATCATTTCATCCCTATCTGATCTATGACCACCATGATACCTACTGCCATATGCCCCATTAGGTTTGTCCTCCTGCCCATGGCTAATTTGAAGCGATCCCTGTCTCCTCAATTTTGATAAACTTTGAAGGATTACTACATTAATTTTTATTTTTTTTTTCGTTTGTTCTTACATGATTCTGTCATTATTTGCTTCACAAATTCTTAATTCTTCCTTCAAGCTTCTAAATGTGTCTACTAATTTAGAAGAGCTCCCAACACCACGCTACTCATCTGATCCATAGGCAGAATGTCGTGAACTTTAGTCTACCATATTTCTAGTCACCTTTGATGTCTTTCTTGCAAAACATACCATGTTAGCTAAACCAAAATATAAACATAATTAAGACACCTCATTATAGTTCGGGGAGGGTATCTCATCTGCAAGGTCAACCAGATTAGCAAAATACATGTATACACATAATCATAACAACATATAGATATCATCCTAACCAGATTCCAGTCATCAATGCATGACTGTATCAACCACACCTCAAGACTCCATGTATGACAACTAAAACCATGTCAATGTATGATAATAAAAAAATAATCATGAACATGCATAACCAATGCATGACCAACATACACTCACGATCAACACATCCAACAACAACACCATCAACTTTTACATGATGACACAACTACGACCACGACCAACACCATGCGTATGACACAAGCACATAGAACACAAGTATAAGGAACACATACGCAACCAACATGAATGCATGACCAACACACCACCCATCTAGTCAAATGGGTGAATCATGCTTTGATACCACTCTGTAACACCCTCCTCCCACATTTACCCAAGTTAACCAGTCCATCGGGGTAAACATGTGATGAGAGGCTACTATGGTTTGATTCAAATCCCCATGTATAGCTAAGGAATCAGAACAGGAAAAACACAACCAATCTGACCTTCTACACATGTTACAAAACCTCTAGGAGCCAACCAACCTTTCCAAGTGACCAAATCATGAAGAAACTTAACATTTTACTGAAATAGAGCCTCATTTTCTCCCATGACATGAGCATGCATGTGACCAGGACCCTTCAGTCACTCCCACAGCAAGGGTATGCAGTCGACTGGGGACTTTTTCAACTAGTTAAGAGCTAGCAACCCCAAATTTTGTGCCATTTTTTAAGGCGAGAACTCCTACCACTTCCCAAAACTCCATGAAACTTTCAAGAATGAAAAGTAACATTGAAACAATGATACTACATAAAATATTTGAATATATACTTGATTGGAACCCTACTAGACATGACAAACATTTCGTCAAACATGTCACAAATGTGCATTCTATAGTTCATAACAACATATCTGAGCATAAGGGTCTCATATTTATTTGAGAATCGCTAAGAAGCATTGATGTCTTATCACATTAGTTGTATTATCATCTATTAGGTCATATGTTAATTATCCATTCATTTACAAATCAAAACATCATGAGAGCCATACATCATCACTTTCATAAAACATACTCATAATCAACATATAAACAATAGAAATAACAAGGATACAACAACCATAAAATCCACATATAAACAAATAAATTTACACATAAATATCAAGGAGAAGGAACTCTTATTAATGAATGCATAAACTAACCAGGTATGTGACTTCCATGAACCTCCTGACCATAGATTGGCTGAACCAAATCTTTCTTTCATCCAATCACCCTCATGCCATATTCCAATATTGAATGTAGGACTCATAACAAAATTCAAACAAGGCTTCTCGAGGCTACACCACCTCACCTCATCAATAGAACTAGGGTTTATTGCAATCCTCACCAGATCACTAGGCCCCAAACAATCATGGATGCCATTGGATTTTTGCACCTACACTATGAGTAATTTGTCTATCTCCTAGTCTCTAGGATTTACCGCAATCCACACCAGATCAGTAGGCCCTAACCGAGACTCCACCCTCTAGATTTACTGCATATCCTTCCATTCACTAGCCAAGGATTCCCAGGCCTGATTGAGGGCACCCACCTCTAGGATTTACCCTATATCCCACCATTCACCAGTCGAGGATTCCTAGGCCCATTAAGGTAACACAAAATTCAGCTTTACCACAACCCACAATCTGGTTCAGGGGTTAATAGGAAAACGCTTTACCGCAATCCACATTCTGATTCAGGGTTCACTGGGCCATGTGTTCTCAGTAACCACCTCACTCAATTTCGAATCCATATGGAAATCCAACTCAACCAAAGCTCGAGAACCCATCAAACCATGGCTATTTGGAAATGGAAAGGCAAGGCTAAAGAACAGTGTCACACTTCGAAAAATCCATTTCAATGACAACAAGAGAACCAAGAACACATATGCATAACCATGCATGCCAAAACTAGCAAGTAAAACACACATGCAAAATGACACCTGCAAATAATCCAACTGTAGCTGCTTGATCCTACTCTTCCTTGCTTGATCCTTGATCTCCTTTTCCTTCTTTTCTTTTCTTGATCCAATGTTGAAGTGCTCCAGGAAAACTCTAAGTGTCCAAGAGTATGAGAGAGAAAGAATAGAGAGAGAGCTCCAAAAATGAACTGACAAAACATAGCAACTGATCCTAAAAAGCATTTTTATTAATGAGGCCTCTATTTTCTTAATTTTCCATTATTTTCCTTCATTTTCCTCCTCACATGCAACCTGTGACCTTTCACCTTCCTTTTCTCCTAATTTCCTTTATTTTCATAAATAAAATGCCAATTAATGCCTTATGCCTTTCCAAATCCTTTGCTAATTTCCTTAGCCATAATAACCCAAACGAACACCTACATTAGGATTTTTTTTTTCCCAAAATTCAGCTTACAATAAGTGACCCATAACCATGGTTATTATGTTTCCTTTATTAACTTTATGTACATGGAATTTTGACTAGTGTTGTTACACCCGCTCTTCATAATTATCGTTTTACTTGTATCATTATGTATTTCATGAAAAAGAAAAAGAAGAAACAAAATGTATTATTATTTTTATTATTTCATTAGTCAAGCATGTTCTTCATGCTTCTAGGTTTATTGAGTCAAAACAATATTTTTCATGAGTCAAGTCCCATTTGGAATTTTGAAAGAAAGAAGAAAAATAATTTTATTTGAGTCAAAATAGTCAATTTTTTCCCAACAAGACCAATTCAGCCCTAAAAGGAACCTATTCGACCTCCTGAAAGAGCAAGAAGGCAAGTGAAAATCAAAGAAGAAGAAGCAAAAGTTGAAGGAGGGAGAGAGAGAGAGAGAACGTCTAGAAGGAATAAAATCAAACTTTTGTCTGTCTCTTTTCATGCATGCAGAGTAAATCTATGAGCTATAGGGCCAAAATTCTATTTCCACAAAGGTGTTGAGGCAACTCTGCGAAGTTGCAAATACGAAATTCCGATGGGAAGAAGCTTTGATCTTCGTTGATTTGATTGGATTTGACTTGGTTGAGGAAGGTTTGAAGGTGGGCTGACTTGGGTCTTGTGGAAGGTCTTGGTCTTGGTTTTTGGGTCTTGGATTTATAACTTTGATCTAATTCTATAAGAAGAGAATATTGGTTGGGTTTTACCCCTTGTGGGTTTTTTCCCTAGCTTGGAGCCTATGTCTTGTGTTCATTGTCTTTTGTGATATTCATGGTTTATGTTTTGGTAATTGTTTGATGAAGAGAACATAATAAAAGTAATAAGAAGCCAACATATATTCACAAGCAATTATCAAGTAAGAGAAATCAACCCTAATTATTTACCTTAATGATTTCTCAATGCCTCCAAAGAAGAGGATATATCCTTTAAAGAAGGAGAGGATGTTGGCTTGAGGGGGCTTGGACCCAGGTTCAGAGTTAGTTGCGCTAACCAACAAAACCCTACACTACTAGCCCTTTTGGAAACAACCCATGTAGTGTAGGTTGCAGTCTCACGCGAGGCACTATTGGGGAATGGTAGAACCAGGTTTCTGCATCCAAAGGACTATGTGATGCGTTTCTGTTATACTTATGGCTTTAGCCATCCTTCGAGAACCCTAACCCTTAAAACCCAAAAACTACAACAACTAATAGTTAAAAAATTTAAACCCTTAGTTGATTGCGCTAAACATTCATAACATCATGTAAATAAATAGATCTACTTCTTTCGCACATCTGTTAAGTACTTTTCATGATTAATTGCATTCAACAGATCAAAACATATATTAAATTTAGAGATAAGCAATGGTGCACAAAAATAGTTTTTTTTCTTCATAAAAACCTTAATTATGCTTAGGTATTCTATTACAGACTCTTCCCCGCGCACTCAGCTTCAAACTTGCAAAGGTATTTGCGCACACAACTGCAGGAGACTTCCCCTTCACCCAAGTACAAAGTAGACCAAAAAACCCAAAGCTTTCCCATATATGCTCTTCGTTATCTTCCTATGACTCATTTTTATATGATTCTTCATTACAATACCATGGTCCACAAACCATGCACGGGTCACAAAACAAATTAAATATTAACAAACTATAGGGTTTTGACCTTCCTAAAGCCCCTTTGACTCCTATCGACCTACGTGCTCCACTCCTCAAAATGTGGATACTTTACAATATTAACAAAACTTTGACAAAATTTAACCCTAGGGGACCTTATCCCAATAGGACCCCAACACAATGTTGTGATTCATCCCGAGTCACTCTACTGGTGTTGCCTCGATATTTTCTTGCAGACTGCTGAACTTTGTCTTCAATGCATGAAGATATGTTGTTCACTACAAAGTGGCCTGACGAACTTCTTCAACCAGATTCTCTATGGTTGGACCTTCGACTACAAGGCCCATGGTTCTCAATGTTTGCTGCATAACCTTCAACTTTCTCTGAACGATCTATGAGAGCTGACTTTCCTCATCAGGCCAGAGTTGCATCCTTGATGATATGATGGATGCCTTCCAACGCATCTCATCAATCTAGGTCTAGATGAACTTTCACTCTTGCAGTCTGGTGAACCTTTGCACTAGTGCTAAGGTCCATGTTGTTTCCCTGATTTTGTTAAACAACACCTGTTTTTCTCGGATGTTTGCTTTAATTTTCTGCAAGTGTGGATACTCCTGTAGCAAGGTCCACATCTCCATCGTTTGCCCAAACAATTGGTTGCAATCCTTGACTGCAGCTTCTAGAGTAGTCATATTCGCTTTAATAGCAGCCTCGCGTTGCTCTCTGACTTCTGGAGGAGTTGTTGGATGCAGCTTAAGTTGAAGCTCAGATATCTGCAGTTGCAGCTCAAAGAAAACCTTGCCAATTTCCTCCTTTGATTCCTTCACCACAACAACTAAATTTTGGATTTTCTCTATGGAGGCTGCTTCCACTAGAATCTAGAGCTCAGGAAGCTCACTGCAGGGTTGCGTTATCACTGCTTCCAACCGCTGACTACGCGCAATGACCTCTTCTCATTCTTTGAGCGCCTACGCCTTTTCCTTGAACATCTGCTGGTTGTTCATTTTGACTTCACTGACAACCAATTATGATTGTTGTTCCCGAACCCTGAGCTCATTTGATACTCCTTGATGTAGCTGATGTAATGTCTGAATGGGGAGCACTGCAAGGTTAACGCTCAAATTCTTCAGATGCAATATGCGTGCCCTATCCTCTAAAGTATCAATGTGCAAGGATCCCTCTGGTAATTGTAATTCACAAAGGTATGTGGTGATCTTTTTTGTTGAGGCTGTCACGCTCACTTGCTTTAGGCTCATAGGCTTCAGGTTCACTTGTCCTACGCTTGCTTGAATTACCCCTGTCTGGACCTGCAATTTCCTCAGACCCTATTGTACCTTGTCCAATGCCTTATGGTACTGGTCTTCGATGTGTCTCCAAATATTTTCCATGGTGTTGTAGACTACATCGTTAATCTCATCTAAGTCCCCCTTCGTGAGGATCATTGGTGTTGTGCTCATAGACTTGTCAGACTTCTGCTTCTTGCGAGGCTCGGTGGAACTCTACTTCTACCTCTTCCTAAGAATGAAGGGGGACTCCAAGTCTGTGCCCCCTTCCTCTTCACCTTCAATCTATACTTCTACATTGGTGTGCTCTATTTCATATTCATCAAGGTCAACAGTGGACAATGACGTGGTTTCATCTTTCTCCTTTGGTGCGTCCTTGTCTTTCACAACCACCTTCTCTTTCGGTGCCTCTTTATCCTTGGTAGAGGCTTCTTTCTTCTACGCGTACGCCTCTTTCTGCACTGCCTTTTCTTTCGCAAAAACCTTTTATATTTATTTCTTCTATGCAGATGCCTCTTTCTACGCTACCTTTTCTTTCACTAAACCTTTTATGCTTCTTTCTTCTTGTCTTTCTCTGCTGATGTTGTAGCTGTGGTTTTCCATATTTCACCTTTGGTAGCCTTACTAGTTCCTTCACATGTGTCAGATGGGGTGAGAAATTTGGTCGACCATTTACTGATGACCCCCATAATATCATCTGATGCAACCAAGTATGGCAACTTATGCCATGTGCTCGTGGCATCTTTCTTTACGTAGATAGACGGATTGTGAAAATCTTCCTTGAAATCCGCAATGTTAGCATACTACGCATGTAAGCTTGGTGATAAATGTGGTCATTGGTTAATCACCATCTGTAACTTAGACTCAAACAAGACCCAGAATATCTTTGTGTCCATGATGCATTCAGTATCCTTCGTCGCCCACAACAAGGTGAAATTCACAGCCTCACATAAGTATAGATCATGTTGCTGGAATTGGCTTTTCTTGGGCATCCTCCATGCCACTAGCGTGATCAATAGAAGTAGCCACGCGTAGTGGAATTCATTGTCGATGTCCTGGGCTTCGCAGAACTATTCTAAGAACACATGACATAGATACTTGGCTTAGTTATATTGCAATCCACTGTTGCATTGCACAACCAAAAATACTACTAGTGTCGGCACTTCATCAGCACGACGCTTCCTCATTATCTTCCCAGCCAATATTTGTGCAAAAAAATACACAGTGCCATCTGATATGAAGCTAATCGCATAGTCGTGTGACTTCTTCACCAACCTAAAGTCGCTCTTTATCTAGTCTGCCATCTTCTTCTCCTGTGATTTCCCCACAAACACATTTGTAGGGTTCATGCCTTGAAACGACAATAAGGTTATTCGGTGAATTAACATATCAGTGATTGGGATGGGCCCTCCCAACCAAAGGCATCCACCATGAAACAACGTCAATAATTGACGCACACAGGTAGTGTTAATGGTGTTGCAGCCAAAATGTGGCACCCACAACATGTTGAGAAACCCTGCGCACTCAATTTCGGCTGCCAACTTCATTGGCTCAATCTATGTAACATCTGACTCCTCATAATAGAATTTTCTTCAGGTATTTTCTCGATTCCAACTGTGGGAAATTTGCATGATCGCCCAGGTCCCATTCCTCCATCTTCAAAATTGGTATTCGGGCCAACAAATTGCCCTCAAAAGGTATCTCTGCTAGTAGCAAGGGTGTAGAGACCTAGAATATCACCGAATCTGGGTCCTTAGTCACTTTCGCTGTTGATTTTTGAGGGGGCACATAAGGTGGTAACTAAGTAATCAACACTGCTTCATCGACATCAATCGCTTCAACCCCCATAGTTAAATCCTCTTCAACAAAGTCCAAGGGTTTCGTCTTATTTCTCCTATCTATCCAACCCTTCTATCTAACCTCTATTGGATTCTTGTGCAGTGATTGTCACACTAGCGCTTGCTGGGGCTTCTTTTGCTTCGTCTCTCCTGTCGCAGAGGCAAATGGGAATGGCATTGGGCTGGTTTGATGGTTGGTTGGGATGGATGGTCTTTCTTAGTGAGAAACTGGTAAATTCACCTAAGAAACCTGGCCTATTGGGTGGTTGGTTGGTAATTAAAATAGTGAAAGGCCATCCTCATCCTCCTACCCTCAGGTGAGCCATCTTTCCTCTATTTAGCAGGCCTCGGTGACCTAGGAACTGTGGTAGACACAGGTTGTGTTGCAGTCATTCTCTCAAAGAATATTTCCTTTTGCCACTCAGTTAAATTTTCCTCCCACCCAAGTCCTTGTTGTGAAAACTTCTCTCGAGTCACCCTCCAATACCCTCTAGACATGCAACAATTTTCTTTGCGCACACTAAAGCGCAAAATCTCAAGGAAATTTATCTAGAAGAAAAGTGTTTGAAATATGGAGCAAGATGCTATATTTATAGCCCATTTTGAATTCAAATCCATCCATTCCCTCTAGATCTCGATCATTAATGCGCTTGTGGCGGCATATTTCCAAAGATATGCTCCTTAAATCCACCTCCCCCCCCACTCCCGGTAACATAAAAATATCCATCCAATCATCTACAATGATTCCAATGGTCACTTTTGGGAAATTTTTATGGGACCAATCGTGCTAGCGCAACTTCTTCATTGTAGTTCCCCTCTGTGCCTTTCCTCTATTCATCATGCATCCCATTCACTTCACCAAACTATCCTTCTGGTAGTGTAGTTTATAGTCCCACTCTTCCTTGCAATTTCTTGGAGTACTAAGACTGTTATGCATTCATATAGTCATTTCAAGGGTGGGATTTCCCCTGTACAACTTTAACCGACTTCCATTTATTTTTCCTGGAAACAGTTCCCTATTCAGCTTCGTGAGTTGAATGCACCTCCATCCATAATCTCCTTAACGATGTATGGCCCCAGCCAATGCCTCTGAAACTTCCTTGGAAACTTCATGAATTTACTATCATATAGCAAGACTAAATCATCACTTTTAAAGGTGCACTTCTTAATGTGGAGATCATGCCACGCTTTTTCGCGAGCCTTCTGATGAAAACCAACCAAGAAGCGATCTTATTCCAACTCAACTATCTACACAAGGTGTTCTTCCATGATATCCTGATCTACCATCTTCGTGACTGCAACAATCCACAAACTAGGCACAATGTACTCCATTGGCATCATTGCCTCTTGTCCATAATCCAGTTTGAACGATGTCTATCCAGTCAAATTTTTATAGGTATTTCTATATGCCCAAAGAACAATTCATATGCACACATCCCAATCGTTCCTATTTGCATTACAAATCTTCATCAAAGAATTCTATAGGATTTTATTAAAGGATTCCACTATTCTGTTTTCTTGAGGATGGTACATCATGCTTTTCTGATGATACATCTGGAATTCTTCAAGCAAAGCAACAATTTTTTCGTTCAAGAAGTGTGAACCCCTATTGCTCATCAAAATATTAGGGCAGCCAAAACGAGACAAAATGTATTCAAATATCAACTTCGCAGCTTTAGCTGCACTACAATCCTTCACAGGTTGCACCTCATCCCACCTGGTCAAGTGCTTTATCGGCGTAATGATGTGTCTTGTTCATGTCTTCTTTCCTAGTGTTTGAATTGGTCCCATAAAGTCTATTGCCCGCTTATCAAATGCCTGTAACAACACTTGTGGGTTCGGAGGAAATTCATCCCTTCAAAATGACCTCCTTGTCCTCTAACAAACGTCACATGCACTGCAATATTCCTTGGAACCCTTGTGCACAGTTGGCCACAATAGCCAAGCTCGTAGGATCTTCTGCACAGTCACTCTTCCCGCATAATTTCCACCAGCAACTCCTCCATGTGCTTCAGCGAGGATGTTTTGTCGTTCATAATCTGGGACATACCTACAAAGAACTTCATCTGATCCCATTTTATATAAGTGCCCTATAATAATAGAAAAATCTGTAGCCCTAACCACCAATTCTTTCTTTGTTTTGTGTCATATACCCTTTAGGAGTTGTACCCATAGACAAGAATTGGGTTATGTCTACAAAATGTTCATTTGTGACATGCACAACAAAGAGCTGTGCATTAGGCAATCCTTCATCTGGATTTGTAGGCTCGTCACCATTCTCAATTCACGAAAGGTGATCCAGTCCAACATTTTAATCTCCCTTGCTTCACAACTACCTCAAAGTCATACTCCTGAAATAGCAATAATGGTTTACAAATTCCCCCCCGCCCCCAACATAGGCTTGTTAACTAGGTACTTCAAAGTGGAATGGTCTGTCTACAATTGAAAATGCGCACCCAACAAATAATGTCTAAAATTTTGAAGTGCATATACCATCACCAATCCTTCGTGCTCCGTGGTTGAATAATTCTTTTCTCCCTTAGACAACTTCCTGCTCGCAAATGTAATCGCATGGTCAATATCACCTGCGCATGGTTGGGTTAACACTACTCCTAATGATATGCAGGATGCATATACATGTACATGGAATTCCTTCTTCCAGTCGGGGAACACTAGAATAGGCGTTGTAACCATATTTTCCTTCAACACATCTAAACTCTTCTGGCAATCATCATCCCAACAAAACGTTTCATCCTTCTTCAGTAATCTCTCCATGGGTGCAATGATCTGTGTATATGTCTTGAGGAACTTCCTATAATATCTTGTATGGCCTAATGTCATGTGCAGTTGTTTGACATTCCTCAGAGGCTCCAAAATTGATAATCATTGCAATTTTGGCAGGGTCCACCATCAACCCCTTCTTACAAACAATGTGGCCCAAGAGTATCCCATATGGTGCGCAAAAGATGCACTTCTTTAGATTAAGGGATATTTGATACTTCCAACAAGTATCCAACATTAGGAGAAGACTGGAAACATGCTTCTTTACTAACCCAAACACTGTTCAATCATCACAGTAAACCTCCAAAAATTTATGAATAAATTCTTTAAAAGTTGCAACTACCACCCTAGAAAAGATTGCAAGGGAATTCTTAATTCCAAAGGGCATAACTGTATACTGAAAATAGTCCCATTCTATGGTGAAGGTAGTCTTACTTCAGTCTTCTAGTGTGATCTTGATCTAATGATGTCTTAAGAACCCATCTGCAAACGAATATGCTTCTTGACCTCAAACATTCTCCAATACTTCATCTGTGGATGGTGTTAGGAATGGACTATGGACACAAGCATCATTCAACTTTCTTAGGCCTACGCAGATTTGGAATTCACCCTTCATCTTATTTTCCTGAACCACCATAAGACTAACCCAGTCTGATTCTTCTACGCGTTTAATAATCCTTGCTACAAGCATCTTATCCAGTTATTTAGGCACTTTTTCCTTTTACTTAGGATTCAATCAATATGGGCGCTGCTTCATAGGCTTCACATCTGGCTTCAAAGTGATCTTCATGACACCTATATCTCCTACTATCCCCTTCATATTAAAGAACTTTTTTTGAAACAAGTCCTGATACTCCCGCAGTAACTTTGCAACTTTCTCAACTGTGTCCTTATCCCAATAATCACATATATCTGCAAACTTCGAATGCTCTTCTGACCCAATGTTCACTTTCTTAGTTTTCAAGGGTTTTGAGATGTCAGGAATTTCTGCCTTAGGTCCCGCGACTTTGCGTTGTCCTTCTGACTCAAGAACACTAATTTTCTTGGGGTCTTACTCACCTTCTTTTGTGGTCACATTGTAGCATTCCAGAGCATGGAGTAGTTGCGTACTCCAGCCTGGTTGTACCTATGTGATAGGTTCTATAGGCATTCTGAAGATTGCAGCCTTGATATCCTTTAACACTTCATCAATACACTTGAATCCATCCTCAAAACTGAACATTAACATAAATCTCTCCTTTAGTACATCCCACTCTGCGGTTTCGTGTCGCAACTCTGTTTGTAGATACCATCTCATCGGAATAGTATCCAAAGTGTGGCAGAATATGTGAACCCATTCTAGTTGTGGTTCCTCTCCCCATGCTTTCGTCCATCGAGATAGAGCTCACTCGGGTTATCCTTTCCTGTATACTTTTCCGTAATGCGGGTATTGGCATATCCAAACCACAGCTTCATCATCCTTCAGTTCTCCTTCTAGTCCTCAAAATTGTTCTTATTAGTACCCCACCATCTAGGAGGCATAGCTCTCAACATGATATATAGTGCTTAGAACTGATGCTCCTTTGGGACATCCCTTTCAAACTTATCCAAAAATAAATTTACACCTTCTGAAGCCATCATAATACGATAAATTATGTACCTCGGTAGATATACATCAGAGTGACCTAGTAAGCATTTTACATCGCAATGTTGATACTTCATGCAATCTATTCTGCTAGTGTTTGAGCTCCTCATTGGATTCTGAGTTTTAGGAGATGTCCTTCTCCCAAGTAATTCGCCCATCCACCATAGGGTTGATCCAATCCTCATACCGCATAGTAATCTTATAGATTTTCTCAATATCATCTCCCTCATAGTAATCTCAGACTGGTTTAGTATATCGCACACCCATGGCTAGATCTAATGGAACAATAACCCTTAGTTCCTTCTTCTCAAACGTCATGCTGCGCTTCTTTAGGTTGATGACCTCATTCATATCAAATGCCCAATCAATTCTAGGCATTGCCGCGTAGGGATTACTATCATCCACTATTTAGATTACTTCAAAATCGGTTATAATGCATGCCCCTTCAATATCCATAGTTACTCCATGTAGGCGCCCCATAGGAATAATATTTTGCTAGTTCACCGTTCGCAGCTGGATTGGGGACCACTATAAAGCCAAATTTCCCATTCTTTCCCAGGTTTTTTTAGGAAAAACATTTGCATCAGATCCCAGATCAAGGATCACCTAGTCCATTTCGAATTCTCTGATCTGTGCAATTAATCTCATCTCTCTACCAGTCCTTTCCTTACCCTTGTCTACCTTATTCATTGCGCGTTGTTTAGGTAGTGGCTTTCCTTTGCTAGCACAATTGTCTATCAACTCTTCCAATCCTTCTACTAATTTTTGGTCCCTTAGGAGTTTCATGCGGGTCTGTAACAAAGATGTTAACAATTAATGATTTGTTTCCTGCGTAGCACTAACTTCTTCAATCTTCTCCGTTCGTGCACCTTGACTTTTCGATGTGGAAGCTCCCGAACCTGCAAAACTCTTTTTTGCCTCCATAAATTTTTCCTTGCCTTATTTAAATTGAATCCAGTATCTTTGTTAGCAGCCTTGTGCACCCAAATATTGTCTTCTGGTTGTTTCCCTTTATCCTCCCCAGTAGCTATACTGCTTCGCATAACTATATTAACACTAGGTCCATCTTCACGCAATCTTGATCTCATCATCTGGATGTTCTGAGTAGGCTTCTAGGTCCGAGTATTCTTTTCTTGCATCTTTGCGGTGAGCATGGGACAATCCTCTATGACATGATCAAACTGTTGACAATATTGACAAGAGGAGTGCGTAGGGTTCTGACAATCTCATGCAAAGTGACCTGGTTCTCCAAAATTGTAACAAATGATTTGTCTGTGACCTCTTCTAGCTCCTCCCCCTCATCCTCTTCCTTGTCCCTAGAATCCTCCACATGCTGCAATTGCACCTTGATCCTACTGAGGGTGTGTCTCAGGTTGTACTCGATAATTTGGGCTTCTGTCCATCATTAATTCATAGCTTTAGCAATTGCACTCCGCATGGCCTACAAACTTACAAAAATTGCAAAACAATTGTTGGGGAGTCTGTACAAACTTTTGTAGCAAATGACAATTGTCCATCGTATGTTTTCCTGTGATCTGGCAGATAGCGCACCATGGTACCACACTTATACTCGATCTAGCAATATTTTCTAGTTTCAGGGGGACAGGACCCCCCCAATTAGATAATGCTGATACACCGGGCAATGATCCTTGTCGTTACCATGGCCTTTGCACTTTAAGCACCATACTTCTACATGGGTCTCATTCTAGACCTCTTTTCCCTTTTTGAGACTCTGCAACTCCATATCCAGGCTAGCCAACTGTAACTGAATTTACTGCACTCCCAAATTCATATCCTGGATAGGCAAGGCCTCCAACTTCATAGCAATCTTTAGTGCCTCAGCCTGCATTCCAATCTTATACTGTGACAATGGTAATCTCAAATGAGGTAACAACGAAGCAATATACCAATCCTTATGTTTCTCATCCAAGATTTGTAGATTAGCCTATTGTAACAGACATTTCAACCTTTTATCAAAATCCCATGTAGATTCATTCACCTTCTGCTTGATTTATTTAACCTCAGTTACAAAATGAGCTTGAGACTAAGGCTTTTTGAATTCATTATTCAACGTGTCTTTCGTATCTTTCAACGTCTCAGCTGGATGAGTGGTATTATACTTACTATACAAGCTCAACGCCCTATCCTGCAATGTTGTGACTAGCTGCACTTTCTTCAGGTCATCATTAGTTATCTGCTATGACTTCAACACAACATCTGTTACAAACCAAAATTGTTTAGGGTCCTTTGTCTCCAGACCCTTAAATATAGGCATCTTCATAGAAATCACCATATTGAATAGTTGAGGTGGAGGTGGAGGTGGAGCTGTAGGTGTAGGTGTGTGAGGTGGAGGTGAAGGCAGAGGTGGATTGGATGGACGTGGTATTCCTGCAATACCCTAATTTACAATCTGTGATGCATCTTGAGGCATCTTCAGACTATTACTTTCTTTGTCACTATCAGACACTCCCAACAAAGGACTATATTCAACACCTGAATCTAGATCTCTTCTTAATGGCTTCGCACTTTGCGTAGCTCCCGCCAAGTCTCATCTAAACATCAATTCAATGGCATAACCCATTTCTCACACAATAGAATTTTAATCCAAGTTTTCGGAGACCTCAAATACTTACCTCTTGGTCCTTTGAAAAACTAACATTCAACTTCACTATAAGTGACGGATGTGTCAACCAAGAATTAAGTAATAAATCCACCCAAGATACTATCGATCCAATAATCGACATCCCTCGAGATCTTGTTTTCTGAACCTTCTAGGCACCTTACTAATTCTGGAGTCCACACAATAGGGTAATTCAACTTCCAAGTACCTTGACCATCCGCCAATTTAGCCAACCATTCATATAACTCACAAGGAAAACAACAGAAGAAAATTGTGTGTTCTTCTATATACAAGTATCTATTCAACCACTCCTCTTTCGACAGGTGCAGATTTGTGTTTTCTTAGGCTGCAAACTTGTGCAACTTCTGATCATGGAAAATTTTAGGGGTGAATTTTCGTCCTTGGGAAAAATTAAGGGGTTTTAAATTTTTATTGGGCGAATATCTGGTATTGTAGTACATTGTTACAAATCGCCTCAAATTTGTTTTATAAAAGAATTAGGTATGGAGGTTAGCTGGCCTTATTTTAAGGGAGAGGGTAAAAAAAGTAAATTTAACCCTTGAAATTAGGAGTTAAAACTTACAAACTTCCTCACATTAATTTTCAAGAATAAGTATTTATGATAGTTATTATGGAGGTTAGCCCACCTTATTTTAAGGGAGAGGGTAAAAAAAAAGTAAATTTAGCCCAAATTAGGATTTATAGCCTTCCATTCACCCTAATTGTCAAGAATAGGTATTTATGATAGTTATTTCCCCCTACCCATTTGGTGTAAAAAAGTTTTTGTCTTTCATTTGCTCGTATTTCATGGTATTATGATTAATTTCAAGAAAGTGACCCTCAATTTTTGGAACAAATGTTCACAAAAGAATAATTCATTTTTATTTAAAACTTCAAGTCTCTTATTTTCATGTTTGTTTAAAGATTGAATAGTGCTCTTCCCATCTTCAATTTTGCGTCTGTTTAGTCATAATCATATATGAGTGTTGTTTGCAAAGTTGTAGAATTTGAATTAAGAAGTCAAGATTGAGAATAGTGGTACAGGTTGTTCAAAAAGTAGTGAAATTTGAATTAATAAGTCAAGAATCAACGTACAGTAGTACAATGGTACAAGTAAGTCTGTGTTTTAACGGATTTTTGTTATATATAATTATTAATTTTATGATATATACTTGTCAAAATATCATTTAGATAATAAATGTTTAATGGATTTTTGGTATATATAATTATTAATTTTCTGATATATATTTGTCATTTTCAAATATTATTTAGTCGTACAGTGGTACAAGTAAGTCTATGTTTTAACGGATTTTTGTTATATATAATTATTAATTTTATGATATATACTAGTCAAAATATTATTTAGATAATAAATGTTTAATGGATTTTTGGTATATATAATTATTAATTTTCTGATATATATTTGTCATTTTCAAATATTATTTAGATACAGTCGTACAGTGGTACAAGTAAGTCTATGTTTTAATAGATTTTTGTTATATATAATTATTATTTTTATGATATATGCTTGTCAAAATATTATTTAGATAATAGATGTTTTAATGGATTTTTTTGTATATATAATTATTAATTTTCTGATATATATTTGTCATTTTCAAATATTATTTAGATAATAGATTTTTTGAATGTTCAATCCTGTTAAAATAATTGATGTTTGATTCATGTTTTTTTTAGCTTCCACCCATCGCTAATTCAACATTTGTCACAAAATTTAAAAATCTCTATTCCAAAAAAGTAATCCCTTATGTTCCAAAATCAATACAATCCAGATTTCATCGTTTATTTTGTTACTTGCCCTTTATCTTCAATGTACACTCTAGGTAAATTAAGTTTCTATGAAGAAATGATAAAGTAGTTATTTCTATTTGAATACCAAGGTGTTGACAATTTGAAAAACTCTACCAGAAGACCGTTTGTTGGAAGACACTATTAAAAATCAAATTTCTCTAAAATTGTTTTAAATTTTATCATTTCTACTAGGAATTGATAAAGTAGTTGTTGTTATTATTGGAATAGTAAGGTGCTGGTTGTTTGAAGAAATCAGCTGGAACACAATTGAATGGATGTATGAAGACATTTTGTTAAAAAAAAAAGCAAATATATTTAAAATAGATGTATTATCAAATCAAGGGCCGTTGAATGGATCTCTGAAGACATCTTATTAAAAAAAAAATTAACCAGATATATTTTGTAGAATTTTCTCTACAAATTAGCTAGCTCACTGATATCATGCAGATCCAATTGATATATGCAATGTACTAAAGCATAATACTAGATCTACATCTACCATAAACTTAGTGGAAGCTTAATTGAACATGAGCAACATCAAGCATGAACACATATAACTGATAAGAAGGAATCAATCACATAACACAGAATATATCACTAGGGAAAGTGCCAACATAAAACGCCAACACTGTATTATTAATCAACTGGAAATCCTCAACAACATACAAAAAGAATAAGCTCAATAGCTATCCTGCTTTCTTTGTACTCTGATGATGATGATCATAGACTCACTAGGCCTCAATATATAGGCCATAAGTCCTCTAATCCCCTATTTCTTTGTGCAATTTTGACTGGGGTCCAATTACAAAACATATGTGAATTGGCCCCAGATCATACCTGCTGTCAACCATAGGTCCAACTACACAATCCTTGAGGACACTAGTTCCACCTGCATGCAAGGAATATTCACTAGGAAGATCCAAGCATCTGATACTACATTGTCTCTCATCTGATCTCAACTGGGTCTCTGACAGAACTGACATGCAATAGTTATCCATGAGTGAATCCTCAGTTATCTAAAATAATAGTTGTCACATGCATGCAAGCATTAACAAACTATATTTTATTATTTTAACAACTTGTTAAAATAATCTCACTGGACTTGACTAGTTAGAACTAAGTCAACTGATTCTCTTATTATAGAACTCATACTTATTCCCTCAATCGGTGGAGGAAATTAAGGATATATTCCTCAATCAGTGGGACAACTCATGTGCATGCTCACAAAGACTTCAAATTCGAATTTCCTTAACTAATTAACTCAACTGAATTAATTAATTAATTAATTAATATTTCCAACTACTATTAAGACCAAGATTAATTTTACTTCCTATAGATAGACTAGGGACTGCTATAAATAGGAAGGGACCGAGAAATGCTATTTTTAGGACTTTCTATTTTTAGCAGTTTCACCTCTCACACAAGGTGGCCAATGACCTCATTGGAAAAACTACTATTTTTAGACATGCTATTTTTAGCAAGTCTATTTTTAGCACATTCTAAATTTAACATATCTTGTTGCACATTTTTCAACACTCCCTCTCAACAAGAAAGGCTTTCTCTCGAACCCGATCCTGTAACTCTGGAATGTTCTGCATGCAACACATCTACCTGGTCCACTTGCTCCAACAACACTTAGAACAAAAACACTCCCAACTGACCACTTTGTTGGTCTAGGAACATACTCTGATACTGAAGCTCTACCTGCTGCTAACAATGCTCCCTCTCTGACATCTGTGCTACTACAACATCTCCATGCATCTTGCACCATTGCACACCTCTTTGTGCCACCTAGCACTGTGCAAAACACTTATGCCTCTCGCATTGCTACAACGTGCTAGCTATGCATTGTCCTGGGATTCCCTGCACTGTCGCTCTCTCTGCCGCTCCATCCACATCTGTCTCTACCCAATCAGTCAGTTCCTGCTACTCCACATCGGGGTTCCTGTAGCAAGGTCTCATCTAAGAGGTTGGGTACCTCAAGGATTCTGCCCCTCCTCCTTGGGATGATCATTCCATATCGCCCCACCTCCTACCTAGAGGTATGATTGCATGTGATCCCTCAACCCACCTGGCTCGAAGTTTCCCCCTACTGGAGATCTTTGCATGAGTAGATGTCTCTACTCGATCTCCTCTCAACTTCTCTAGTTGTGGCTGCTCCACAACCTCCTGAAGCTGCTATACCAATCGTGGCTCCTCCACAATCATCTAAGACTTCTTCTGGCTCTACATGTTGAGAGGTAATATACCCTCCCTCTCAACCACCAAGTCTCCATTAGTTGCCTTGCTGCTCAAGGCTTTGCATGCATCTTGAACCTCAAGAGCATATAGGTTCTTGACCCATGAACCAATCTGATTCACCTGTCTAGTGATTATGTGTCTAAGGAAAACCTTTCCCTTACTGAAGACTACATCATAGCCTCTGTCTTCTAGCATTGTGATCGACACCAAGTTTCTCTTCAGTCCTGGTACATAATTGGCATCGGTCAAGGTAAGGCAAGATCCATGCTCCCTCTGAAAAATAACCATGCCTACACCTGAGACACTATACTTCTCATCATTACTCATCGCTATGAGTATTTGGAGATCTTTCTCCTCCAACGTATTGAACAAACTCTTGTCGTCGGTCATGTGGAAACAAGATCCATTGTTAAGAAACAAACACTTCCCACCATGGATGAAACCATGCATGCGAAGAGTGTGAAATCCAACTCAAACTGTGAAGCAAGTGCCTCACCTTCAGCTCCTTCCCCGGATCCCATCTTGGACTTCCTCCAAGGACAATATGCAGCATAATGGCCCACCTCATGACAATGAAAGCATCACACTTTTGATTTGTCAACCTTCTTCCCATCATTGGAAGAACTGGGTTCAGAAAGAGAAACCTTCTCCTTCCCCTTCTTTTCCTTATTTGCTAAGGCATAGTTCTCCTCATCCTCCATGGATGAAGAACCGTCTTTGGTGCTCCATCTAATCTCCTCTTGCATCAAATCGGACCATAGTTGTTCCCAATCTGGCAGCTTTTACCTTCCATTAACCAAGTCCTCGTAGCTATGCCAGCTCTTAGGAAGGCCAAGGAGTGCTAGAATCACCATATCATCATCTGAGGTCACAATCCCTACACTTCCAAGCTCATCCCTGCATGAGTTGAGCTTGTTCAGATACATAAAGATTGTCTTATCCTTTTCATGCTTGATCCTTTGAAGTTTGTCATTCAGTGCCAGCTTCCTCTGATCACTGCTATTTTGATATAAATATTTCAATGTCTTCCACATTGCATGCGGAGTCTCCTTCCCATGGAGACTCGAAACAATGTGATCTCAAACTCCCTCCAAGAGAATTCTCCTTGCTCTAGCCACACACTTCTTCCAGTCTGCAACATGAGTAGCATCAGTAGGCTTAGGGACATCTTGATCAATGAAGTACTTAAGGCCATTATCTTCCAATACTACCTCCATGCGATCCTTCAAAGCTATACAGTTTGAGCTGTCATCAAGGGCATACTCAAGCCTCAAACCATAGAAAGCCATCAATGAACTAGGTGTGATAAGAACTGAGATCTATATCCCGAATAATAAATTTCGAATTCCTTCTTCTATTATTGTTCTTCCTTGATCACCTGTGCTCCAATACCATGTATAATTTTATCTACAAATCAACTAGCTTACTGATATCACGTAGAAATTTCACCTACAAATCCAACTGATATATGCAATGTACTAAAGCATAATACTAGATCTACATCTACCATAAACTTAGTGGAAGCTTAATTGAACATGAGCAACATCAAGCATGAACACATATAACTGATAAGAAGGAATCAA
This sequence comes from Pinus tabuliformis, assembly GCA_031772625.1. Lineage (NCBI taxonomy): Eukaryota > Viridiplantae > Streptophyta > Pinopsida > Pinales > Pinaceae > Pinus > Pinus tabuliformis. The sequence goes on from CM062818.1 coordinate 1,299,746,921, forward strand.
TCACATAACACAGAATATATCACTGGGGAAAGCACCAACATAAAACCCCAACACTGTATTATCAATCAAGTGGAAATCCTCAACAACATACAAAAATAATCAACTCAATAGCTATCCTGCTCTCTCT